>JAYKYS010000012.1:7500000-10000000 GCA_036924285.1 Asterella californica | reverse complement strand
AAGGACCTAGCAACCGAACGTTTGACTTCACCTACCAGTCTCGTAGCTCGCCTTCTATGATTGACGAGTTGGGAAGGCTAATGAACAACATATGCACCATTGTGCCGGAGGGTATTGTGCTATTTTTTCCATCTTTTGAGTATGAAACGCAAGTCTTTAATTCGTGGCAGTCTGCCGGGACACTTTCTGCCATTGGGACGAAGAAAACAGTGTTTCGAGAGCCACGAGATGCAGCTGGTGTAGAAGAAGTTCTTCATCAGTACAGAGAGTGCATCACAGAACCTACTGAAGGAAAGAAAACAGGTGCACTTTTGATGTGTGTAGTTGGGGGAAAGATGTCTGAAGGAATCAACTTCAGCGATGGGATGGGGCGTTGTGTGGTACTGGTTGGGCTTCCTTATCCCAGTCCCTCCGATCCTGAGCTGGTTGAGCGGATGAAATACATTGACCGTTTAGCTGAAGCGGACCCTCCTGCCTCAGGTGGTGGGATGAAAAGTAGAGAGTATTACGAGAACTTATGCATGAAGGCCGTTAACCAGTCTATAGGACGGGCAATCCGACACATTAAGGATTACGCTGCCATTCTGCTGGTGGACGCGAGGTACACATCAGAGTCTTCGGGACCTTCATCCAAGTTGCCTGGTTGGATTGTGGAGAGGTTAATAAAGGTAACAGGAAGTTTCGGCGAAGTCCATAGACACTTACATCAGTTCTTCCGCTATAATCGAGTTAAGGCGCAAAGCGGAATAACTGTCTAGTTGATGAAAACGCTGCCGCAGTTCTGCATCTAAAGGTAAGAAAACGGTTTCAAATCTCAGACACTTTCCCGTTTTATCTCTCGAGTGGGGAGAGAACTGTTTGTGAGTGAGAGTTAGTCTCATTTAGAGGGTCAAACAGAACTCTGTACAACACGGCTTGGATGTTAGCTTGCCCTACTCGGTAACCAGCAACGGTAGCCTTAGAGTAAAGGGATGGAAACAGAATTGCTGGAAGTGAGGGTGGTTGATGAAAGTCTACCTGCAAATGTTCAGTCACCGAACTAATCGAAAAAGTTAAAATGCGAAATACATGCGCGTATGCCGTAATTGTTCCCAACTACTGGCCGGACCATGTCCATCTGGCTCGAATTTACTCAAGTGATTTCATGAGCATCGTAAGGTCTATTTCATGAGCATCGTAAGGTCTCTTCATAAGAGTCCCAACTGTTGTGAGGAGACATATGCCCTTGGCTGGAAACTAATACTGTGATTTACTTTGAAAGTAGTTTCTAGTATTAGCTTGGCGGGTCTTGTCTTTGCACTAGAAGCTTGCGGTCGTTACCCATTACTTCTTTTGCATCAGAATTATCCAAGACATACCTCTCTACATTCAGCTTAGGATGATCCGAACTGAGCAGAAGCCAACCGATTAGGAGCCTGCTAAGTTGGCGGAAAGAACAGCCTGACCACTCAGGTGACGGCATCCTTTTCCCCCGTATTGTGCCGCTCCTCCGGGCCGTCACCATTCTGCCCACTAGTCAGAGACAACGTTGAGGGGCATCCTAGTGTGGATACCTTCATGCTCGGCGTGTATTGATTGGTTATCAGGTGCAGGGAAAGTGTGGATACCTGCATGCTCGGCGTGTATTGATTGGTTATCAGGTGTAGGGTGCAGATCTACTCTCTACCTACTGCGATTTGCAGACTATCAGATCTACCTGCGAGAGTTGGCTTTCGAAACGAAGAAGCTGGCTTACAACTGGCTTCCTCGCTTTTGGCGTGAGCCCATACTAAAATGTTTTGCCACGCCGTGCTGCTTGTAACTGTCACTCTCGAGTCTTTACATATCTTGTCAAATATCTGCCTTATATCGGCACTCGAACCTTCGGGATTCGAAGCATGGTATGTAATGAAGATTACTTACATGTTATCTATCTTTGCTCGATGTATGCTTCATTCAGCGTAGAGTCTCCATGTATTTCACTGTAGCAGTCTCCTCATATATTCTCGATTGTGTATGCTGTTAGCCCACGAGCATTAGCTGCCCTCACTCGTTCTCTTCCAGCCCTATCATTCATTCCTTCCATTCATTCGTTCCATGCTCTCTTGTCTACGGTTATTGGTTACTTTTGTTACAACGTATACTTGGTATAAGCCATCAGACTTACCGCTCTGTTCGCACACTGCCCACAAGATAATATTACAGGGTCTTTGTTAAAACATGTTGGCTTACACTACGCTTAGACAGTATGTATCTCATGTTATAAAAGTTGTGTATATTGTTTCTAACAGTGAGGTCCTGATATTTGCTGAATGATCCCTAGGGCAGCTTTCGTTGGCAGAAAAGTAGACACTTGTAGCGACCGTTCACTCCATCTTTCTACTTGCTATGTACTTCTCTCAGGCTTGAGCATCCCGGAGTACATGGTCGAAAGGTTACGGCATGCAATGCTTTATGAGTACATCTCCTCTCGGCCTGCATTTCGCTACAAACCACATAGATGGCATATATTCAGACGTAGCCTGTTTTAGTAACGCTACTTACCCTCGCAGCCGCAAACCAACCTGGGAGGAGTTGTGAATGGGTCACAGGAACTGACCTGTGATAAGAACTGAGGTTGTGCCCACCTCTATCTTGGGTACCTGTAAATGTGAGCCATTGATGATACATGATACATCTCGCCCAGATAGCATCTGTTCTGGAGTCTCAAATTCTTTTTATGAGTGAAGGGTTGTACCAATAAAGCACGACGAATGGTACACAGGTTGAACATACTATGATCCGATGTTCAGCTCTTGGTTCTCTCATTTTCATAATGCGAGATTCTAAGGCGATCTTAAGAAAAGACCTGTTAAAATTATGGAAAATGTACGTGTTTATAAAGGTAGGGAGAATATGAGCGTGAAAAATGTCTTGATCACCTGCAGGATGGTGAAGAAGAATGAAGGAGGAGAGGAAGGATGAGGAAAGTAAAGGAAAGAAATTTTGAGGCGGGCGGAGGGATGCGAGGGATATAACTCGGAAAGACCGGAAGTTCGTAAGTTCAATAAATCTATATTCTTCGATCCGTATGTAAACAAGCATGTGGAAAAGATTGGTATGCGATATTCAGCAACGACTCACTAAAACACCTCAGCAGTCAAGTAGCCAACTGAAGGAACTCCATTCCAGTAATATCATGCTGATCGATGCTCTTGAATGGCAAAAGAATTTATGCTCGAAAGTGTTGTTTTCTAGTTTTCCATTGCAGATGCTTATGCTCTTCGAGTGCCCTCCCTGTAATCCCCAAGGTCCAGACGGGAGATGTTCGACGAAGTGATGCCACGCTGGAACTCTGGAATCTGGACCTAACTTCTGTGGCGGTAGGGTACTAACCATTCCACCAACTGCAGGGGGAAAGTTTTGTACGTCGGCATCAAACCCAAGCCTCCAACGAAGGGGCGTGAAAATTTGGAATATGGAATGAAGTGCAGCACACACCCTTTCATCGAGGACTGCAAGACCTGTTGCAGAGTAAAACCTCGAAAGGTGATATAAACTAAAAATACACTGTCAAGTGGATGAGATGATATGGTTCGGACTCTCACGCGCTTGAGAAGAGGAAGATTCTTTACAGGTGAGGTACAGTGGAACCCCGATAAATGTTAGGGATCCAAAAAAGAGACAAATCCTAACCTTTACACGGAAGTAACACTATAAACTCGAACCCATTTGAATGATATCCCAAATAGTCAATGAAATGATTCTATGTAATAACATTCAAAGAGAAAACATACATAATGAACAAAGATAGCATATCATCACATATGAAGTAAGATAAATATGAAATGATATTTAAACCGAAAATCAACTTTCACATTATATGATTATTGAAAGAAGTAGGGATAAAGAGAATACAATGCCTAACGCACTCTGCATCCTTGACTATAGAACTATGTGTTATAGCATGTGTACTCAAATCACTGACTGCATTATGATTAGAGTTTGATAGTAATCTAAATCTGTATTAGGATGATCTCGATAAGGGAAAATATTGAAGGGTTTCTACAATAACAACCGTAACTTCAGTTTGAACAAAAGGGTGAGAATTCTAATAAGCACAGTACTACAAACACGAGAATAATCCGTAACTGGATGTTTTATAAACATTATGTCAAATTAATCACTGTTGACCATGAATACAGAATAAAACACATCCTGAATTATTAGCAAAGAAACAGAGTACTGAAATAATACCTAATAACGAAAGAACAGATTCCCGAGTATCTGCTTTACAGAGCAGTAAAATTCTAACCATTACAGAGCCATAATAGTTACCCAGGTAACGTTTATCAGAGGCTGACTGTATCCAGAGAAATTCAGACTGCTTTTCGATAGTCCCGAGATCCGTCATACATTCTGGAGGGACAGGGTCTCATGGAATATGGGCTTCATGCCCTGGAAGATTACCGCTCCCCAGCACTAATGAATTGCAAGTGGACAACGAGTTGGTTGGGAGTAGTACAAGAGTGTTAACGGACCAACTGGAAAGCCCGACAAAGAGGAAATGAAAGATCAACCAGCCATCCACTCCACAGCGGCTCAGCCGACCCGAGGCGCCAATCATGTATCTTGGCTTGTTAGTGGCAACTGGCAACCCGCCTTCTCCGAAAAGTCATCTCACCGAGATCCACAAGGACCAATGAGAGCAAGGACAAGGAGTGGAAGCTCAGACCTTTCCTCTCCGTCGATCTTAGCAAACCATGGTGTCCTATCTAAGTATCCAAAAAAACGGAGTGCAAAAACATTCAGGTGTGCATAGACACTTAGCGAAAACCATGGTGTCAGGAGAGGGAACCACAAGTCGAAAATTTTTCACGACATCAGTCTACTGCATTGAAGTGCATTCGGCAGAAGAAGAATTCCTCATTGCTGTACTCGGGAACGGTGAATACGAACACCAACCCAGTTCTCAGTCCAAACTGCATTTCGATCAAGTAAGGTTTTGTTGCTATGCATTTGCTTAGTTAACCGTCGATTGAACTCCAAAAATGACAAAACATGGAAATAGTTTGTCGCTTTCTACTTTAACTTGACATGCAATGTTTCCACTACTTGATGATTATTCCCAGTGTCATTCACTATGTTTCAAGAAATGCATAGCCTCGCTATTTCATTGCCCCAACCTTGTTTCAAACGTCTCATGAGCAGTATGAGAAACGTGCCCAATTCTTGTAACCCAGCATCACGACATACACAGGGACCAGATCATTCGAGAGCAAAACAGACCTTTGAACTTTGAAGCCTCGTAAAAGCAAAACCGTCAAAGTTTTCAATGCAGGGGCGATAGATTTTGACATGTTACAGGATTCCACTTTCTCCTTGGATCTTGTGATTCCTGTCCGGAGGTTCAGCTGAACCTCCACTGAGGCTTGAGAGGTCCACTCTCATCACAGATAAGAAGACGAAAGACGATCCATTACTACTACTTTGGTTGACGTGTTTGGAAAGAAACCCGTTATGCGGGGACAAAATCTAGCCTATGAGGAAGCTTGTCAAGCAAACGCTCGTTCAGTAGAAAGCGGAATTCATGACATCATATATCTGGAGAATCTGCAGGAGTCTGTGCCCTGAATCTATTTCAATCAATCTTTCGAGATACATGGCCGACAAGACAAGACATGACAAGGTCAGGTACAGGTACAGTGGAGGGTAAAAGAGGGAAAGCAGAAAATAGGGTTGCAGCTCAATGATTCCTCATACCTATTCCTGGGTATGGTAGTTAGTGCCTAACGTGGTTATGATTTCCGATCATCTCTTCCGTCAGACTTTCTCACGTCCTCGGCTGTTCCCTCATCATAAGACCTAAATTGTTACGCTATCGATCATACGGTCGAAAGGCCTTTCTTTCCCTTGCTGCTTCAGCTGTTCCATTCTCCACTCACTTACTCAAACGCTAAAGTTCCGAGTGGCTGGCTGACTGACTGAGCGCAGAGTATGGACAGTGTCCTGCTTGCTTTTCATCATCTCTTTACTGTTATGAGTTTGTAAAACTGAGTTAGAACAGTCCAGTCCGGACTCCTAACAAGTGGTAGTTCAGTCGTCACGTGGAAAAGCCATGAGTGGGAGCACATGATAGTCTATGATTGCAACGTAGCAATTGAAGTCGCGTGTGGGGGCGGGTGTTGGGGACTCGGGAGTGTTGGGGTTCGAGGAATCGAGGACAGACGATAATAGCGGAACCTGGGTGATGCACTCAAAAGGGAAGGCAGTGAGTGCCAGTGAGTCGAGACAGATAATGCTCCTCGAGTTTCTACAGTGGTGTGTTTACATCGAATGATATCAGGCAGCATCACAAGCATGCACTGTGGAGTCAGTCTGTCAAGATGGGCTCCAAGGCTGCTTGCTTTCTGCTGCTGCTCGACAAATTTAGAAGGGCCAGACAGGGCATTTGCTTCACTGCTGCCTTGCTGCCTTGAACTTGGGACCCACACTCACTCACTCCTCAATCAGTCAAGCTATCTCGACCTTGTCAGAGGTGAACGACGAGGGAGAGTTTAGATTAGAAAGTTAGTTGTAGTTGGAGTACTGGAGAAGTGGCGATCTGTTATTACGTCTCAACCTCTAGGGAGTTTTTAGATTGTGGGTTTGGGGTTTGCTGCGGTTGAAAGTCCTGGGGAAGCCAACAAGCATTCTTTGGAACCTTTTCAGAACCCGCGAGGGAAGTTACGACTTCGGCCAGGACTCCGCGGACGTTTCTTACTTGCTTTTCACTCGTTTCGGCCATGAGTTTTGGCAGTAGTGAAGTTTAATATTCAAGGCAATGATTCAAGCAGCAGCAATCGGCGGCAAAAAGCCCCACTGCGAAAGAGGACTAAAGTTAATGGACATTGTCCCACGTTTGAAAACAAAAAAACAAATCCTGGCGATCAGTTAGTGACCTCTCAACCTCGAGGTAGTTTTTGGATTTGAATAGGTTGCTGTAGTTGAAGAGTCCTGCCAATCAGGTTGTGTTTTTCTCTTTTATTCTTTTTGTAGAGTCCTGCCAATTAGTTAGATACCTCTCAGACTCATTTGCTTCCTAACCTTACATCCACCAAGTACGACCTTTACCCTTCACACCACCTTAATTCGGTCAGGCTGTACGAGTTTCTAATCACAAAGCTGTTTGAAATTCCCCTCACATCTTGTCTCAGTCAACGAAGAACTACTCTTCTGACTCGTCCTTCCTCTGTTAGCCTTCAACATACTCCAAACCGTCTAGTATCTATACTTGGTGAGGATCTGTATTTGAAGACAGATTATTTGTGGAAAACGTTAATTTGGAACTGAACATCGTGGTGCTCTGCTTTAGTAGAAACGCATCATCAGTGACCTGACGGATATGGAAGGAACTGGTCTGCTGTCATGAACTCAACTACCACGTTTCACAGTCTTGTCCGTACAGTACATCAGGATAATCTCGGAAAAAAGATAGTCCATTACTGTAGCACGAAGGTGTTCTCCACATCTCATAAGAACCAACTTTTAGGCTAAACCTTTGCTTCTATGATGACGCCTGAGTTTTGACATGTACTTGAAAAGGAAGGGAACGGCTTCGACTTCAGTCACCTCCTCGAGAAAAAGTTACGACTCTGTGATTACGGATCTGAAGATCTTCGGGCTTCGTTCAGTATAGAGTCTGGACAAGCATTGGCTGAACAAAGTTTAAATGTATCCAATCTCATATACAGAAGTGATATTTGTTGGTGATCCCCGGGCTTTCAGACTACAACTACAAAGTTTCAAAAAGTACACTGTCTGCATAAAGCACATGACACGTCTATGTAATGTATAGTCGAGAGAGTGTTTGTCAGGAACGCTGTGCAACTCTTGACGGGTTTTGATCCGAGCTTAAAAGCTCAGGTTGTATGCGTTCATAATAATAGGTGGTGTCAAAGTTCAGGGGAATTATTCGCTAACGGGCGATAGAATTTTTTTCGTAACTCGACAACGGGGATTGTCTGGGTTTAGCTGCGGTTAATTTTGTGGGCGTACTACATCCTATAGCCGCGGCTATAAGAGGGGACGTTTCAAACTTATCCGTGTTACTTATAAAGTACATTGTGATTAAATGTGATCATATTTAGAATGATGAGAGACACGTCAATGGAAGTCCGCATTCAATCGATCCTGAAGTAGTGGAGCGAGTGATAGATCGATCTTCGAGTGAACAAATGTCTTTTGAATAACAAAAGTGACACGATGACCAGTATAGGTTATGAAGTGACCAGTATAAGTGATGAAGTGGAGTGAGATGTTGAAGTAGGCTCTATTCGCAATGCGATGGCTCTGAAAAGTTCAGAGGTGCTGAAGAAATCACGGCATCTGTTTGAATCTAGATGATTATGAGAAGATAGTTGCGTATATCGAGGATGAAGAAAATTTTGCTGCACTGCACGGAGCTGGTCAAAAAATGAAAGTTGGTGCTGGAAAGTGCTTGAGCAAAACCACTGCATTTGGCATCATGACGGAACAACTTTCTGGGAAAAATGGATTTTCTGTTGTGACAGGTGTAGAATTGAAAAAAAGATTTGACAGATACGTTGACATGTACATGAAAGAGATTCAAGATAGTACCGGAGGAGGATTGACAGAAGATGAAATGTTACACGGTTTGACGTTAGAAGAGAAGTTGAATGAAAAGTGTCTTCACTTTTATCACATGAATGCTGTTTTTGGTAGTCGTGCCAACATTGATCATCCTGCTATTCTTGCATTTGGGATACCGTCAGAAGAAGAGTTTTTGAGATATGATTCTCAGTTTCAAGCAGAGAGTACTCTTCCTCGATATGATAGTACATTACGGGACTGAAAAAGACGATGGAGATATGGATATTTCTCACTGCAATAAAAATGAAATGAGTCCGATTAATGAAGAAGGAGGTGGTGGACAAGACGAGATGAGCCCGGATGGAGAAGAGGAGATGAGTCGAGGAGCAGTACCAGAGTCCGTGCAAAAAATGTCTAGAAATCAGAGATCCGGAGTCAGCAACAGCAGGGTGAATATAAAAAGAGGAGTGTTGAATTTGTACGAGGAGAGTATAAGAAAGAAAGCACAGTATAGGAAAGTGTTTGTTGAATACAGGATGGCCTCCTTGGAAGAGAAGAAAAGATCGAGAGAAAGCCACGAGAAGGAATAGAGTAGGAAAAGACATACTTCTTTGTTTGTTGAGTTGCATAAAGCATGAAAGTCATTCAAGGAAATCAAAGAAATTATCGAGAAGCTCGATAACATGTAACTGAGGTTTGAGAGTAAAAATTTCGTGTACTTGTATTGTTCATTTGTACTCCCATGTACACATTTTTGAATGTTCAGCAGAAGCTTGTCAATCGAGTCACCAAAGGGTTTCTTGCAGGGCGTGTTTGAAGACGAGGTAGAGAGAGACAAAAGGTCACTTCCGTGACGGAAGGCGCACCTGGAGATAAAGAGACTAGCGGAGTGAAGAACACATATGTGCATCAAGTGAGTCCGATATAATTCTAGGTGTTGTTATTCGTTTTTTTATTTCGATTCAATTTGTTATTCGCTGTTTTATCTTGATTCGGTTTATCAGATTTCAATCGCACTGATCAGTACGACCAATCGCAGTGATATCAATATTGAGGGTTTTCTCATAGTTTTCTCATGCGGGTCGCACTAAATCTCATGCGATGTATCTCATAGTTTACTCATGCGGGTCGCATTGAGTCCAGTGTTGTGGAGATCGGTGCGATCATCGTTTTAACACGCGTTTAGTGCGATTTTTAGCATACACTCGCGGTGCTCACCTCGATCTGGTTTGGGTCGAATTCTCCAACTACAGATTAGGTCTATATCAAGATCTGGTAAGAAACTACGTTCAGAGTTAGATGAACGTATGGTTGCCGGTATGCAATTTCCGGGTTGTGGTCACCTGGTCGGATTGCGGTCGTCTATATAAGTGTACTCCCGGAGAAGCAATGTAGATGAACTAGGAAAGGTGTTGATATCCCACAGTCGAAGTCTGTGTAATTGCAATCTATGGTTCGGTTACTGGTCACGAGCATTGCGAAACTATTTATACAAACGAGAACAGGTCGACTTACCACTCACTGTGAGAATTTTAAAATCGGACTGAGTGTAAAGAGAACAAGTCGACTTACCACTCACTGTGAGAATTTTAAATCACTGTGCGACTCACTGTTAAAATCGCACTGACTTTAACATGCGCACTACGGAACTCAGTGCGACAAGGAAGTAGGAAGCACAACAATGAGTGGGTTGGAAGCTTTGGTAAGTCTCGAACTGGGCTAATCGAAGCTTTGATAAGTCTCAAACTGGGATAATCGACTCACTGTTAAAATCTCACTGTTTAGTGCAATTTAGAATTTAAGATCGCACTGAGTCGAAGACGTGGGATTTGGACACAGCTGGTCGCACTGAGCCTATCTCAATGCAACGTGAGATTACTCAGTGCGACCTGAGACTAACTTGATGGGTCGCACTACGATTTATTGCAGATTTAAATCGCACTATTTAGTGCGATTTAAATCTGCGTGTCGCATTGAGTCTCGCACTGCGGAGATCAAGGCGACCTAAGTTCAGGTTTAGGGTTGCAGATTTCAATCACACTGTATCTCAACAGTGCGACCGGAGCCGAGTCCAGTTTAGGATTATCAGTGAAGTGCTCTAAATCGCACTGATCTCTGTTGTGCGACCTCGGTTTTGACATCGTCGTTTCTTGTGTAGATTAATGATTCTTTGTCATGGCAAACATGAGAAAAGAAGAAGGATTTTTTCTTATCGCTTTCAGAAACAAGATGATATGTAAGATCACATAAAGTGGCACTAGATGGATAAACATGACATATGGCGAGTGGTGAACGGAGTAGATGAAGAGGCGGTTGAGAAGTTGAGCTTGTTGATAGTCTTATTCTTCGATTTTGCTCATCCAGATGTAAGGGTTATCTTCTTTCTTATGTGTTTTCATGCTCTATTTTTTTCTGCTCTTCTCTATGTCCTCTTTCTTATGTCCGAGGATAGTTCATATATCTTAGATGAGTTTAAGGTTTATCTGAATTAACATTATGAATTACAGGTTGGTTTGTGTAAATCCTTTTTACATTCTTATGATCCCGAAACTTGGAGTTCGAAGGTGGGGTCAACTGAGATCCAGTTCACTCTCGAACTCATCAGGGAAGCTTTCACAATCCCGCTTGGTGTTACTCCAATGCCATCGTTTGAGAGACATGTGCAAATTGTAGACTGGTTTCCTGAGTACGACAGAGTAAGAAAACGTTATTTCGCTAGAGAATGTGCTTATGAGAGGTGGAGAGCCGTGTTTCAATGTCTCAATGATGTTTTTCTTGCGAGGAAGAGATCCAAAACTGTGACATGGCAATTGACATTATATGTCAAGTCAAAAGTCAAAAGTCTGGAGGTAGATTTTGATTGGGCACAGCTCATATTGGAGAACTTGGAAAGAGAGATTTTACATGTTTAGAAACAAGTGAAGCAACAAAAGAAAAGTGGAATCGTGGAGATGTTTTTGAAGATGGCTCTAACTCACCTCATGATTCATATGGAAATCTCTCAAGAAGTAGTGTTTGTATCAGTCCCATTTGAGGAATCTCAACCTGAAGACGTTCTTCGGAAAACTGAAGTCTCCATACATGTCGTCGTCTGAGAAACTGAAGTCCCGGAGGAGCAAACTCAGTCTGAAGTCAAAGATCAATCTGAGCCTGAAGCGGACATCGAACAAACTCAAGGAGGACAAGATGATTTCGCAGATACTGTCTTGCATCGCTGTTTACATGTTCTTGCCCACTTCATTAGATAGATTTTGTTTAGAGTACCATCTTCGCTTTGAGCTTTTCGATCACCTGAGTTTAGATTCTTCTATTGCGGTTTCGAGTCGCAAACGCGTTGAGTGCGATATATTTTTTATCACCCTTAGTTTAGATTCTTTTATTGCAGTTTCTGGTCGTACTCAGTGCGACCAACGCGCTGAGTGCGATACATTTTTGATCACCTTAAGTTTACAGGTCTTCTATCGCACTAAGTGCGGTGTAAGGTCACACTCAGTGCGATTTTCACCTAAGTTTACATTCTGCGATTTTCTATCTTCTAGAAACTGCACTCAGTGTGATTTTTGATTTTCATCTAAGTTTACAGTCTGCGGGTCGCACTGCGCGTGATGTAGGGTCGCAATCAGTGCGACATACACGCTGAGTGCGATAAAATCACACTCAGTGTGATTTTCTATCATATTTCCATCGGAGAAGACGGACTACCAACTTCTCTAGAGTGCTTCATGTCCTGCGGTCTTTGGACTCTCGACTCGATAATCTTCCTCCGTAACATTACGGTGGATGCGATTGTAACCGACTTATGTTGTACTGGTGTCTCATGACAACTCACTCAGCTTCAGCAATGTTTTCCTCTCGGTGAAATCGAGCTTTTGGTCTTCGTCTATGATGCGAGGCCGTTGCTTGTGGTTTCGCAACAGAGTTTTCGGAGAGTCTTACTCGAAGAAACTTCACCATACAGATGCTACTACAGTCCCCAGCAGTAGGAAATGAATGCTTGCTAGATAGGGAGTTCGGAAGGAGGGTCTGGTGTTCCTCGCGAGCTTTTTGGTACGCAGTTAACTCAGTAAGCATATGGATGAAAGCATTGTCAATTATATGTTGGATGTTCTCGAGATTTCTCAGATTTTCATTGCTCTCAAAATATCTACTAGCTCGAATCAACTACTTGAAAATTCCAATCATGCTACTCCAAACATTCATAACGTCAAACGTTTCTCATGCTCAATTGTGCTCTCTTGCGGGATCAAACTCCAGCGATAGGTGAGAGTAAACTGACTACGAGTGACTATCACAATGAGTGCGGCTTATTCGCACTCAGTGCGATAGATGAGAGTAAATCGGATCTTCGTGTCGCACTAAGCGCGACCTAAGTGCACTCAGTGCGATAGATGAGAGTAAACCCGCTTCAGATCGTAGTGCGCTTTCTAAGCGCACTTAATGCGATAGATGAGAGTGGATCGCACTGAGTGCGTTCCAGATTCATGTAAACTCGAGTAAACAGACGCTTTGACATTTTTTAAACTTGCTTTCACTCTTTTTCCACTTGCACAAGATCATCTGGAGATACATCTCACCCCATGCGTATTGTCGAGGAAGAGGTGGACATGCGTCTTGCTTCGAAGAAGTTGGAGGAGAAGAAAGTTGACATGCGTCTTGTCGAGAAAAAGAAGTAAGAGGAAGAAATCGATATATGTCTGTCGACCAAGAGGGTGGAAGAAAAAGAGTTGACTCTGAAGGTGAGAGAGACAGAAGATGATTTACACGAGAGACTCCAGAGCATGGAGGAATCTCTTCACAGAAAATGAGAAGAATTACAAGGCTTAAAAGCAAAAGTGGGACGCATACGATCCTTCTAAAGTTTTCTATCCTCGATTAATCGAACCTTCTATTGTCAAATGCAAGACACTCATTTTAGATTTGAATGGAGTGTTAGTGAAGACGGGAAGGAATGATTTGGAGCTTCAGGGAGCGAAAGAAAGAGGTTTGTAAAGTAGAAAGATGTCAGAAGAAAGATCTGTATTATTTGCTACGAAGAGGTGTGAAAGAATTCATGGATGTGTGCTGTCAAGATTTCCAAATTCTTAGTTGGACATCTCGAACTAAGAATTTTGCATCTTATTTTGATAGATTTTGATTATAATTTTTGTATTTCTCCTCTTCATGACTGAAGATTTGCGGATGAATGTAGGTTTGTATCATTTTTGCACAAAACATGTGCGTTCGTTTCAAAACGGTGAGAGAAGCCGCAAGTGGAAACTATTTATACTTGAAAGACTTCTCTGCACTTTACTCTTGGAGTTTGTGTGCGAGAGACTATCTCCTCGTCGATGATTCGCCAGAGAAAAATAGTGCTAACAATCCTTTTAGTGCGATTCATCCTCCGGTTTTTCTTCCCAACTCAGCTGACTTTGACAGAGATGATTACCTTATGAATATTCTTCTGCCGTGGTTGAGAACTTGAGGAATGAGCACATGCGAAACCTCAACCTTCGTGCGTTCTACTTACAAACAAGTGTTTGGACGAGATCCGTTCTTGGGATTGAAAGCTTACTGGGACAAACTGTCATCCGAGGATGAAGAGGTGGTATGGTAGAACTGTACTCTTTCGCAGCGAGTGGAGTTTATGAAGAATTTCATCTCATGATGTATTGTAGGTCCAAATATCAGTAAAGATCTACATTTTTGTCTATTGATGATCCAACCACTTAAATGTTGTCGCCTTATTGGCTGGACTCACATCGCCCTCAACAAGCATATCGATTCTACTCACATCGCACTAAAAAGCACATGCAATGAAAGACCATATCGCACTCAAGCATGCAACATAGTACAATAACAAAAAGCTCAAAAAGCTCATCGCACTGAAGAAGAGATCATAGTGTTACTCGCACAGTCCAGTGCGATGCGGGATCATATCGCACAGTCAAGTGTAAGGACCGTATCGCATAGTCCAGTGCGGAGCGATTAAATCGCAGTGAGTGTGATGTGGATCATATCACACAATCCAATGCGATCAGATTTTACCCCTACAAGGTCAAATCGCAGCTAGTGCGATGCGGACCATATCGTAGTCAGTGCGATGCGAGATCATATCACACAGTGCGACGGGAGATCATATCGCACTGGAGTCCGGTGCGACGTGGTTTGATTGATCCAGAGAGCACATCAAATCCAAAGCAGGGCTCAAATCGCAGTCCAATGCGAACAAAATATCATCTTAATCCATATTCCCGATGAACCAGTCTTCGTATTTATGAAAATCACTGTACAATATATCTAAGAGAGCACATCAAATTCGAGGTAGGATCAAATCTCAGTCCAGTGCGAACAAAATTTCATCTTAATCCACATTCCCGATGAACCAATCCTCATATTTATGAAAATCACTTATGATATATCTAAGGTTTGAATAAGAAACCGCCTGGATTTCAATTATGTGCGAGATAAATTTGTACCGTTCTATTTCATCGAAATACTCCAATCATATTGCTTGGCACATTCACTCTCTGAACCTCTTTTTTTGTATCTCGGTCGTGCTCGATGATCAACTCTCCGTCTTCCTCCGTCCACTCATCTTGATTCCTGGATAGAAAATTGTGTAACATAGTACAACATCCTATCCATCTCACTACATGTCTATTTTCTGATCTAGTTTTCAGCTGCGTGCAAACTTGTTTCAGAGAATGTCATCGAGATTTCAATATATCAATACAATGTTCATTCGTGACTCTAACGTGATCTAAACATGTATTAAAATCATGCTTGTCTTTATCTCATATGGTCATTCACGAACGAAGGAATGAGATGACGCAATGACGAATATCTTGAGTCACCGAGTAAATATTATTCTCTCTCAAACAATGGACTCTTGCTGTCGATGTGTTTCCAGGGAGTAGACTTGCGCGAACATGTAATATCTTGGCATCTTCCTGGCATACCTACGAATAAGAAGAAAATTTGTTTTCTGTGGCAACAAACCACTTGCGCGTTCATAGAGTAATTACACTTCCTGTCATAGTAAGTCTCTTCGTCAAATCGAGACCTCTGAGACAAAGATAGTAAAGTGTCATCTATCAATGTTATACAACCCGAGAACCCTTTTGAGGCAAAGACTTCAGAGATTGTTATCTTTTTCTCGCGATTTGGTCCATGAATGTACCCTCCAAGTGTAGATTCTAAAGCCTACATCACTCTTCGTGTAATGGACCATTGTCCCGTGTCCAATCACCCAGAGAAGCAAAGAACAACCTAGAGCAGCACCGTTGTCATTATGACCAAATCGATCCAATGCAACTGCTACTTGTAAAGACATAGGAGCTTGCTTCACCCGAGCTTGATTATAAAAAATAGAATGAGTTTCTACTATATCAACTAATCTGGAAAAACTACGTCTATCCATCCTGGTTAGCTATCGAAAAGAATCATCCAGAAGATTCTCAAAGTAATTTTTGTAGAAATCTTTGCTCTTAAAAAAAATGAACTGATCTTGTCTTTCTAAATATCGAGAAGTGTACAAAATTCGATACAACTCGATAAATTCTTCGTCAAAATCAGAATCTAACCCATCGTCCTCGAAAGAACTTGTCACCTTCTCCAGATTCTCCTCTCTTCTCAAATCAGCCTCCTTCTCGACGTCTTCGCTCATTTCACTTTCAGTCTCACTCTCCGAATCATTCTCGACGGATTCATCTGAACTTGAGGAAACTAACTTCACTGAAAAACGACCTGTAGAGCCTAAAAAGAGAAAAAAATATATATATTTTTTTTGTCTCCGCGCCGTTGCGGAGGTTCGAAGAAGGCAGGTTAGTCAAATCTTTTTTTTTACACTTGTTCCAAGGACACTAGACTCGGGTACGCCCTTTTTTCTATAGTCTCGTGCCCTTTGGTCCAACGGGTTCGGCCCGGGGGCTCGACCCGAACCCTTCAGGTCCTTTTTTCGTAAAGCCCGCCTGCCCAGTGCCGGAAGGTTAAGGAAGTTGGTGACCTGATGACAGGGAAGCCAGCGACTGAAGCCCCCCCAAAATTGAAGAAATGCATTATTGTTTTTAAGGACGGAGTTTTGGATACTATAACTGGGAGAGTAGAAGAATTCTCACCAGATAGATTTTGCCTTATATGGAAAAAAGATAACGATAGCAATCCCCCTAAACTCTCCATCAAAAATTTTTGAGACAAGGGGGAGGCGGTCAACCTCGCATCTCCACAATGTCCTCTATAATTTTCAACAGAATTTTTCTGTCAAAAACTCGTGGCATAATTAAAATTGAGATTTTCACTTCGATGGGAGTAGCCTTGTCTCTCTATCTCAGTCTAACTCCAATCAGAGCAGAAGACATCGGGAGATACAGAAACTAGTGGCATAATTAAAATTGAGATTTTCACTTCGATGGGAGTAGCACTGTCTTTCTATCTCAGTCTAACTTCGATCAGAGCAGAAGGTGTCGGGATATCTCTGCGGAACCTAAAATTCCCTCTCAAAAAAGATGAGTTTTTTATTTAAAATTCAAGGAGGCGTGAGGTACTGCCACGCAACCATGTACTGTTTTCATTATCCTTATTAAAGTACATGTGAATGTTGTATTTAATTCACGGACAAAACTGTTACAGTCAGAAAGATGAGAGCCGCAGGTCACTTCTACGGGTACCTCCGGAGCTACCCGCGACTCACATGGCCGTTGTCCGTAACTACAGCCCGCGGATACGCGAATAATCTCACGGTTAGTAACTTTGACACCCCCTAATATACTGGAAGATCTTTTCATCACGGTCGACTCCTGTCCTGTTGTCCTCCTGAGGTTACCGATTAGGTCGATGGAAGTGCAGCTTTTGATGACTTCCGAACATATATCCTCCGGAAGGTATAAGAGCTCATCACTGCCTTTTGAAAAAGTTCTCGCTCGCTTTTCTTTCCTACTTTAGAGAAAGCTTTTGGCACCATTGCCATCATTTTGCATCTATAGATGAGGACTTCCGAAACTTTACCTGAAACACGCTCATTTCTGCAGGATGGGTACGCACATTGCGTAACCAAATTACTTCGGCCTAGATCTCAGGAACCTTCATCACCAAAAGCTGTCGCAGCTATGGCATACCTTCATGGAGAGAGTGCTTGAGACGTAACTACTGGACAGACATTTGCATGCCTATACTTCTAAATTACATGTCTATACATTGCATGCTCTATATCTCACCGATTCTCACTTTAGCTTATCACTTCATTCTTAGTTAGTGGTGTTTTACTTCATGGTACAGCTTAGTCCTCACGGGGACTGTACTCATGTACATGCTCGCGTTTTATTTACCCTACCCTGATGATCAGGTATGTGGTATCACGGCTTGTCAGTTTGGAAGACACTAGATACTAAGATAAAGTGAAGGTAAAGCCCAACAGATGACAGCTATGTGTGTGCTAAACTCGTGTACACTAACCGTAGTATATTATTATTATTATTAGCTCTGTATATATTAGTAGTAGCTCTGTATATTATTATTATTATTATTATTATTATTATTAATCATAATGTGCGCGTCTGCGATCGCATTTCTGTCCATAGTTCTCGATAAAGTTTTCTGATTAGTTCAGGATATTAACACGCCTGATATCATTTTCCCATTATATTCAAAAGTCTTGTATAATTCGTACTGCTTTTCATGTTCCATACTATAGGTAACTGTTGTTCTTGTTTTCACGCACTCAGGAATTACGGAACAGTGTAAATGTAACCGGGTGACCGTTCTACTAAAATTTTCAGCAAAAACCTATATCTTCATGATTGAAAAGAATTTGATCACTGAGAAAAAGATAATAAAAAGAATTAACTGAAATACGAAATATACCTCCGGAAACGCAAACGCACCGATGTGAGCGGTACTTTAGTCAAGGAAACCGAGATTCCAGAGAGAAACGATGATGCGGAATGAAAGCTGACTCCCATCGACCCCGTTATGTTTATGATCCGGCAAGTTCCGTACCCTTCCGGCAAGTTCCATCTTTGAGAAAAACTTTCCGTCACCACAAGTTTCAGAAATAAGGACGAAGTTTTATCACGTTAAGACAGACTTGTTTCTGTCGGTTACCCACCTTGGAGAGGGAGGCGGTCACTTTGGCTCCTCCAATAACATTGTGTTTTCAGTGTGTATCAGAACTAGAGCGAAATTCGAAAAATAAAGAAAGAGAATGTTATAACATCTTTGAATGTCAGGTTGTAAGAGCATTTCCACCGCAAATCTTTAAAGGCTCTTCTAACCAATTAGAGAGCAAGGGAAAGCCTAGCTTATTCCCATGGCTTGTATTTAACGTTTTCCATGAGTTTTCATCATTGCTGCTAGTGATTTGTTTGGAAAAAGCACCTTTGGGGTACTTTTGTTCGGTTTCTGTTATCGGAAAAATACAACTGTTCTACAAAAATTTTATAATATATTAATGAAAATAAAAATCAATAAATAACTGCTAAATGTTAACCGTACGAAGAATAGCGGAAAAGCCACAACATAACCCATAAGTGAAGTTCAGGGGTTTCCAAGAGTATAAGTCTAATCATTTACTGACTAAATTCTTTTTATAAATTTATAATGAATTTATGAATTTATTATATAATCCTTCTTGGTGTAAGCTTGCTGGAATCTTCCATCTTCAGATGGAAGAGCTTAATAACAAGCAAGCTTGTGCTGGTGGAATAGAATAGCTCATCAGAAACACTCGTTTTACCCAGAGAAGCCTACCGTCACAATGGATTTGAAAATTTGTTTTAGTTTCATTTAGTTTTTTTTTTTAGCAAGTCTGACTTACAAGTGAGAGGTCAGGTCTTGGTCTAGCCTTGGGGAAAATCCACCAATCTCTTCTTCTCTAATTAAGAAAAAAACGCACTCTGTAGAAACACTAGATCAGTGGCAACAAAGTAGACTTTAATTCATTTTCCTGCTACAATAGAAGCATAATCAAGTCTTGGAAGTCTTATGAATTCTAGTTAGAAAGAAAATTCATGCAGAGGGGAGTTTACCCTTCACAAACTAGATGGATTCTACATATACAGTTTACCAATTAATTATAATTGATCTCGAGGGTTCACTAAGAGGTTTTGTTATAAACACATGTAAGTAAAAATAAGGTATTTTAAATTATTTTTAGTAAAATTTTAAAAATCGATAAAACTAAAATAGATCATTTTTATTTTTAAATGAGATTTAAAGAAAAATAAATTCTTTTATATAAAAAGGTGAATTCTTTTGAGAATATTCTTTTTCATATATATGTTAAAATTAGAAATAAAATAGAGATATTAAAATATCCGTTGACTCACATGTGTTATCAATAAAATACAAAGAGTTGACTTCCGATTAACTGATATATATAATGAAGATGACTTCAATATCAAAAGAAATTATTTAGGTTATTATCATTATCAAATGCTTCCAATATATGACATCATTAAGAAGATATAATATAATATGCTATATTAAAGAGATGAATATATCATTCAAATGGAATAAAAAATTAAAAATTTTGGAAAAACTAATATATTAGTTTTTCATAGTGTAATGGCATGCCTAGCGTGCTGCTCTTGCACTCGGCCTGGCAAGTCCAGGTCCAGAGTTCAACCTTGGTCGGTGGTTGAGGTTGGCTTGTGGGATCCAATGTCAAGGGAGAACCATGATTGACCATCAGCTAAATCGAAGATCGGTGTCCTAAGTGGTTTAGCCTACAGTCCTCTAAGAGAAAATTTGTGGGTTCAATCTCTTGTGATTGAACCCACGATTGGAGGTGCATGCTGTTGCAAACTGTTAATGAAGCTTCTGGTCTGAGTCCCGTTGTGGTGGACTCACATGGACAGTCTCATGATCCTCGAAGACCCCAAGGTACATGTAATATCATTTACCATTTATCATTTAACTCACAATCGTCATTCAAAGTTTATTCAAATCCAGTTCGCTGTTTCACCACTTGCTACATTTTTAACACATTCATTCCTTCTCACATTCGCTATGTTAGACGCATGTTAGGTTAATATAGTAGCTCACACGGTCTCCAAATTGTTTGCTTGGCCGTTTTTACAACTATGCCTACTAGAGAATCTGATCTTGTATGTGAGAATGTGGATCAAGGAGTAGTCAAACAAAACTTCTCCAAAATGAAGTAGATCAAGCAAATTTCTGATTCCAAATTCCCACATGATGAAAACTTTGAAATGTTAACTTTGAACAAGTTGTTGAATGTTGTAGCTATATGTCAACAAAGTTACAAACGAACAATGAAATGTTGAAGTACCAATAAGAATGTATATATATTTTTATCTACTTCATGAACTCCATATCAATTTCTTCAATTTTACAAATATATCTATCCTATCCGTGTTCTATAGATAAGACTTGCACATTTGTCGCTGATTTCTGATTCACATCTACCCATGTGGAGAGAAAATATCAAGTCATTCAATACAATCACGTGGGTGCCAAGGTAGAAATTCAAGAAATGGATCACATACCGCAAAAAAAAGAGAGAAGCCAGACATGTACTATACTTATACACATGACCTGGAAAATCATGTAAGAAACATTATGACAAATGCCATTCAGAAAAGAAGCTAGACTCTCTAGTCTAATAGTCCTCTAAGATTAATTAGAAAATACCTCAGCGAGACAAAAAATGCAACCAAGAAATGCGTTACACTGTCAGCTGTTACTCCAAGCTCGACCGCTTCCCGTCTGTTCTAAAATCATATCGCATGTCAATTCTGAAGACCGGTGTCCCAAGTGGTTTAGCCTATAGTCCTCTAAGAGAAAGTTCATGAGTTCAATCCCTTGTGGATACGGTTGGAGGTGCATGCTGCAGCAATGTTAATGAAGCTTCTGGTGTGAGTCCCGCTGTGGTAAACTCACATGGACATACCATGGTCTGCAAAGACCCCAAGGTACAAGTAATAACATTTACCATTTACCAGTTATAAACTACTGCTGCTTATGCTCCCTTATTCCTTGCCCACATCAACACTGCTGGAGTCCACGTCTACACATCACATACAAGATGTCAGTCGATTTTTCTCTATAGCTGGTTAGTGCCCGACCAAGTAACGACTATGACTGGTGAAGCACAAAAGATGGCGCAAGGTCCTGGTCAAGTAAATTACTGCTTTCGTCTATGTAATTTTTTCGAATGGAGCGCTAAATAGATGTGAGAGCAACGAACGAGCAGTGCAGGCAAACTAGAATTGGAAGACAATTACACCCCAACGGCTAGACGGTGAAAACTTCACAGTAAACTGATAAATACTTCCGAAGATATTCATCTGACAGAGACGAATATTGGAAGGTTCCAGTAATGTGGGCGTTTATTAGTTACTTTGACGCCGTCCGTCGATGGCGCGATGTCCGGTTTTGAGCTGGGTTGCGAAACGGAATTCGCTCATGCATTTGAAGTTGGCAGAAGTTGAAGAGGAAAAGGCAGCAGTTCTGCTCATTGCGTGCCGTGCCTCTAGACCCAAGACCTAATTGCTGCTGCTAAGCCTCAGGTCCATCAAGACGTGCCAGTGCTTGAATCCTGGCCCTTACTCCATTGTGGAACGGTACTGTCCAGTCCACCTACCTCCGGGGACGGCAGCACCCAAACTCACTGGACCGTAGCTATTGTTAGGTGTAATGAAGAATACAGTGGTGAGTCCCACATGAAATGTCATGTCATGAAATTCAGCAGGGGAGAGCGAGAGCTTCTGCGGTACACAGAGAGTACTGTATTCCTAGTCAAAGCCAGTGGGTGTTGACACTCACTCAATCACTCGTTCAGTGACCCGTGAAGAATTCAAGTTGATCCCATGCATGTAACTACAGTACTGAGAAAACCAACAAACTACTGTAACTATCTGTGGTCGTGGTGTCGTCGAGAGTCATGGTAGATCTGCTGATGAGTACAGTGATTAAATGCATTGGGTGCATGGGGAATAATCATGAGGTACACACAAGTATTACACAAGAATATGAACTCACTGAAGATTCATTACGTAGCCGTCAGAAAGAATCCTCCGTCACACAGTGCCATTACTCGCTTTGTTGTCTGTGCTGACAGGCTCTACTACTCGAGTAGTAGAGTCACTCGACTCAGTCCCGAGGAGTCATTACAAAGCAGAAAGGCCGAAGAGAATGATGTGTAACTTTTGGAACTCCATTACTCACTCACGTTCAAGGCTACTCATCACAATGATTCCTAACTTATCATGTCTGAGACTGAGAAGACAAGTTATGACTGGCTGACGGAGATCAGAACACAAGCCATTATTCTCAGCTCAGCAGGAATCTACGTATTCTATGCATGAAGCTCATTATGAAGCAGAGGGGGAGATCCGAAGACACGGCGGTCACAGAGACCTTCATAGAACCCTTCCCTTCCACTTTCTCCATTCCTCCAGAATGTCACATCCATCATCTGTCTGCATTTGGGAGAGGGAGCGAAATTTCACACAAGAATCGTGACGAGTGGATTGTACTCCAGTGAGAATGAACAAGCCTTTATGACGACGATGATTTGGTACCAGCCAGAAATGTAGGAGCCGGAAATCAGACCGATTCTTCCAAGGCAATCATACCGAAGAAAAACTAGAGAGAGAAAAATCAGCAAAAAGGAACAGAAAAGTCGAGCTCGTAAGACTACATGCATACCGCATGACTCGACCATGAGTAACTGTCAGCCCTTGCCCTGTTCCCGTAGTAAGTACGTAGTACAGTAGAGTCAGAGACGTGTAGAGAATAGTGAACGCTACAGAGAGCGACACGGCAGAACTGAGAAAAGATCTGCTTCTCTTCCCCTTCGAGAGTGTTGGTTGCTTGGCCCTTCGGGTATTTTCTTTTTCCCTTGTTAACAATATATTGTTTTATCACACCTCTGATTGCTTATCAATATTAAAACCGGTCACTTTGCTACGTAGTTCATCATTTCATTGTCTTTTTTAGTGAATATTTTTTATTATTCGAACCATTTCAACAATAAAATACACATCAGACTATACATGCTTGAAAAGCGCATGTGTACTAAGACACGTCATTAACATGACAAAGTGAATAATTTTACAATCGATAGTCAGTAAAAGATGAGATTGAATAATACATAATTAAGAGTTCAAACAAAAGAAATGTACTCGAGGTGTGATCAAGCAAATATTTGTATATATATGTACAACCGCATAATAAATATAAAAGTTCAGTCGTGACTATAAACTTGTAATCTTATTCTCCAGAGAAAATTTCTAAGCTATCGGTTGAAAGGTTAAAGTTTAAACTGAAATCTATCGATTCAAAACGACATAATTCATAGTTTGTATTCAAATGCAAAAATGTACTAGCGTTCCAAACTCCAATACACTGTTGTGGAATATTAAGAAGTGTCAATATTCCACAATATTCCCAGGCGAATATTACTACTTTGGCCAAGAGATCACAGACGTTTTCTGAAGACACCATACTCATGTGCTCACAGGAAAATGAGGTGAGCATCTCCTACTGTTAAATATTTTTTTATTCAGCCATAAAATTTGGCAGTGAGGTATTTTAAGACTCAAGAAATTTAATTTAATTTTCAAAAAGTATTTATTAATAATTGACTATATCCATTCACAATACTACTGTAAGCCATTCAGGGCTCTACACAAAACTGTCTTTCAATAATCTATGGTTTTTTTGCTTCTATCCGTTAGAGAATCTTCTCTCCTACTTTTGACACGCACTAATAATCATATCTCTTCGTAAATTCATAAACAAGACTATACTTACATGTAGCGTGATTATAAAGGACGAGAGTTTACGTCAGAAAATTCCGTCCCCGTGAGAATTATCACTATAACGCGATTATGACTATAGCAGGTGTGATTATAACGAGATACGACTGTCCCTGATTCCTTTGCAGTAGCATCACCCACTCGCACTGTTTGAAAGTCAAGCCTCATCATTATCTAATCTAATCTCGTCACATCACATGGAATGACCGGTACTAAAGCTACCGTAGCGTAGCCACTTCTACGGAAGTTACTAATGATGAGTCGAGACTGAGTCAGTCCAAAGGGGGTCCGCAGTGAAGTTAGGTACAGGTGATGAGCGGATCAAATTCTATCTACCGGCAACAATCACGGCGCCGCTAACAAAGACCATGACCTTCATTACCGACATGGTTTCCTCTACCGGCGTAAGGCCCGAGGGTTGCCGGCATCGTGGCAGCAGAGAGGTCTGCGCATATCCGAATCTAACGGTTTCCTCCTATCTATCTACCCCGGATATCGGGTTTTCCTTTTCTTTGTATTAAATATCTAGCATGGATATCAGGACGAGGAATAAAGCAACCGGCTCGGCTGTCCCTTGCTAGGGCCACACTCTACGACGTACAGTAGCAAGGAATCACGTCCGGCGGTGATTCGCGGAGGTCCTACCCTATGAACAGACGAGAGGAGTCATACAAGTAACCTTTGATTTCATTTTTCTCCAGCTCCTTTCTTTCCTTGTCGGGAGGAAGATGTCTGCCCAGTTGAGGGATTGTAGGCATGACAATGGGGCGCAATGAAGACGAGACCCGGAGTGCCGGCTTCCATTCTGTAGGATATTTGGGGACCAGTCCGTTCCGTCGGGACGTTAACTATATTAACCCGGACCTGCAAATTAGGGTTAGATGTCACTTGAAAATTCAATACTTCTTGCAACACGTGGATCTGGGAGGTTAAACACCGGTATGCATAAAAGTACTCCTGGTGATTAGGCCCCGGTCCCAGTTCGGTCCGGGTCGAACCGAATCACGAAACCTTGGTTTAAAGCAGTTCAGCTTCAGTCAATCACTATTTGGTTTGTTCAAGTTAAACATAAGTTATATTGTTCGGTTTATAACTGTTCAGATTTAAACAGTTAGATTTAAAATTAATTATGTTCAACATTCAGTAAAAATGATTCTGTTCAAGTTAAGATGGTTAAAACTGTGACTTAAATCGCTCAAACTGTAATTTAATCATTTGTAATTTAAGAACATTATATATAACTTTTAACTGGAGATCTCTTGTATTCCATATTATGAATTAATCTTAAATCAGTTTAAATGGTTCAGACTATGGTTTATACAGTTTGGTTCAAAGTGGTTCATGTTCAGGTTTTTCTAAATGGTTTTGCTTATTGGTTTTGCTGTTTGAGTGGTTTGGTTTAAATAGTTTTGTAGTTTAAACGGTTAAGTTTATATAATTTTTGATTTAAATGGTTTGATTTGCTTTCGGTTCAACTTAAGATTTTATTTAGCCAGTTAGGTTCATAACGGTTCAATCTAAGCTTTCTCAAACCGGTTTGAGTCGAACCGAACAAGGATCCAGGTCAATTGAACTCCGAGCACCTCTTTTAGTGGATCTGCTTCAGAGAACTAAGAAATTTTACCATTATGCAGAATATGGTTTTCGTAATTACGTCTTCATCAGATTCCAGTATGTGAAATAAGGTATTAAATTAAAACTCTTCACTAGCTTTATAATTTGTGATCATCTCATAATAAACTGTTTATTATTGATATAGAACGTTAAAATTTGAAGGTTTCTTGGAACACAAAAGAATATTTTCCTCAAGCTCAAAGTACACTGGGAGGAAAAAAAGAATATTTCTTTTTGTGCTTTTATAAGCATACTGGGGGTTTAAGGCATTGGTTGCTCGCAACTCTATCTTGGGGTGCTGATTGCCCTCCGTTCGAAGTTCAAAACTTCTTGGAGCAGTGTTCTGTTGTAAAGTTGGTCCTTCTATGCTATTCTGCTTCATAATCTGACCTCAATGTTTGTCAAACAAATGAGGAGGGTTCTTCAAGTGGCTAGGGAGGATAAAGAGAAAGCTCGTGGGACTTAATCGCTTTTGGAGATGTAAATGAGATGTTGATTGATGGGTCTTGATTTTTGAGTAATCCAGGTCAAACATTTCCATCCATGAATTACTATGTTCTTGTGGAGAGTTCTACGACATGCTATGTTTAGTGGTGCTAAATCAATCAATCAAAGGAGCATATTCTTATTGCTCATAAAAAATTGTCTTGGGAAGACACTCCACATGCTATCTTTTCATGCTTGAGATGGTGAGATCTTTTAGACAAACTGATTTCTGTTTTTTCAACTTTTATATTCTTTATCAAGAACAATTTCTCTATTCCTCATATTATACTGTATCTTGTTGGAAACTATCCGAGGAGAATTTTGTGCCTTTGGGTGCTTGTTGTCTATTGAGAACTTGCCTGGAAACTCAGATGTAAATAGATACAGTCTAGAACTTTCTTTTATTTGTCGTTACAAGTGTTGGTGAGAGAAGCAATGGTTAGACTTAGGACGACGATGATGGATTCTGAGGACTAGACTCTACTGTAAACAAGTTAGGAAGGATTGTGTTTCTAGAATTATCTAGCTTAGTTTGAGTTAGTCAAGGACTAATCGTCCTCATCTCATACTTTTTTCAACTGTGGTGGTATGTTTGTGTCATTGGTTAATAAAGCTTCATGGATGTTTCGTCGTTCTTTTATCCAAAAAAAAAAACAAAAACCCTAATTTTTTGAGCAATGATTAAAATATGCATAGGAAACTCTTGGGTGAAGGGGTCAGAACTCTCTAGATATAAGCGTGAACTTATTTGATGATATCTTTGATACATTTATTGCATTCAATCATATTTCTCCTTAAGCTCGTCTTATGTATCTCATACTTGATTGACAACAGTTGGTTCTATAAGTTCAGTGTTATGTCGAGATTACACAAGACAAGTAAGAGATCACACCAGCTAATAATCAGCTAAATCTTTTGCAGAATGAAACTTTTCATGCAAAAGCTCTCGCACGTCAGATTGTTTTGAGGGGGGTTGCTAACATGCATTTCTCACATTTAGATGACATGGCATTTTTTACCTGCTGAACTTTTTGGTTCCGTCAAGTAAGATGAACTTAAGACGATTGAGTCAACTTGTGTGATGTTCTATACAATGAAACAGAGGTGCAAAATGGATGTTATAGAAGAAGTTGCAGCGGAGTGTGTCAAGTTGAGCAAGAGTTAACATGGTGCTCAGCTAGACAAACTGCCCCCTACCTTAATATAAGAATATCACTTGGAGAAAACTGGGAGTATCAGACTGAATGACTCCTTATGTAGAGAAACCTCATGTTTTCAGCTGAGGAAAACATAGTTGTAGTTTTAGTTTGAGAAAAAGACAAAAGAAGGAAATCTTTCGATTTTTGCTGACAACTCAGAACTATAGTCTGTTGATTCCAATGTGTGAGTGTTTGTGAGTACCAGTTTAGACTCTTTTGTCACTGGAATTTGAGTTGTATAGAAAAGTAACGCCTAGAAAGCTAGTAAAGAATGTAAAGACAATTTATCATATATTTAAGTATAAACTTTATTTCTGTGATCAGGAGTTGCGTCGTGCAGCTATGGAAGAGATGTAAGCCCTACGGGATAGCTCCATAGATGTGACTTCAGTCAAAATTGGATGACCAATATTATGTTAAAATGATATCAAGATAACATCAAGAGCTAAGAAATTTTTAATAAGTTAGAGCTCTGTTAACTAGAGGTTGGTTTGATAAGCACACCTACGTGTAAGGACCATAGCGAGCTAAGGAGGTGCTTAAAAATGATATTTGATAAGATAAAGTGGCATATCGTGAATAAAGCTCCGAATAAAAATCTTGCCATTGAGAAGATATCTATTGCATACAACTGGATAAAAATTGTCGCTATGAGGTGTATAATTGACATAGTTGACAAATTGTTATCGATAGATATGTTGACTCCTCACTATCTTATGTTCAATCATAGACAAAATGCTCATTCTTTCCATATAATACTCTCTCCATAAAATAATTCTAGTGCTTCCAATGAGAGGTCTTGGAGTGATTGATCTTCTAGATTTGTTTGATTGAATGAGGAAGATGGATCATGATGTTGCCACTCAAGGTGATGCTACTTACGGTGTGTTTGTTCCATCTCCAGCGGCATATGCATAACACTATGGACTCTTCAAGCATTAGCTTCATTGATTCAACAAAAATCTACAATTGGAGGAGTTGAACTGATCACAAAATCAAAATCAACAAAAGCTCTACAAGCGATCTTTGGTCAATATGAACAACTTAATGATAAAGATGTTATCAAATATGTGTGAGAATATATTGATGAGATGGAATTGGTGATAGCACATGAAGTTGAAGTGATTTTGAGCTTTGAGTTGACTCTAGTTCCTAAATTGAGACAGAAAGTGTGATGCATACAAAAGAGATGTATAGGAGGATAGATTTTTTTTTAACGTGCACTAAGAGAGGACTTTCTTGAAGAAGATTTTGATAGAGTTACAAGAAGGATATTTTCTTGATTGGATGGAACATCAGTTGGATGTACCATGAGATTGAATGAGTTGATACGCAAGTTTGATAAGACGTATTCACAACTTTCAAGTTTAGAGAAGTTAACATTGGATGTTAGAAAGACAAATTTGTTCTTTGGGACTATGGATGAACATACAATAGATAAATTGTGTCTTATGTTAGCTCATCCTAGAACAGAGGAGAGAGTTACATCTGATGCAGAACACTGGAAGAAGTGATATCCATGCCTGTAAGACAATGTCGTGAGAGAGTGACAATAACTTGACATCCAGTAACAACAGTCTTGTCATAACAATGAGGATTCTTCAAGTTCTAATAGTTCTTGGAATGGCTCCTCAAGTATTTATTGCAGTGTCTCAAGCACTTGTTGTGTCTGTTACAACATAGAGAGGTCATAGATAATGCCCGGTTGAGAATCAAAATGAATAAATCTGAGTGAAGAGTAGACTTAACAATTGAGAGACTTAGGAGTGGAGATGGTAGATTTGAAGAGAAAGTTACGATCTGCAGCAGTTGCTCGACCTATATCGAAAACCTTTACCTGGAGATATATTTGATATGATAGTCCAAATCATCTCAAGGGGATTGTCAAGAATTAATAGTTACTTTACAAGATGGTGTAGTCAACTATTTGAACAACATGTATATCTGACTACTATTATAAATACACAATACAGATGGATGATGGAGCTTGCTTCTAGCATTACTAGTATGAACACCATAGCAATGACAATAGATCCAAGAGAAGTTGATGTTTATACTAGAAGGATTGAAATGCATTCTAATCCCACTCTGGTTGAACCAGCTACTGAAGTTACATTGAGATGATGAAGAGGGGCGTAGAGGATATTAAGAGAGCTACAAGATGAGAAGATCATGTAGATCCAACTTCTGTTCTAGCTTTTTAAGTATAAGCAAAAAAAAGATGTTATGGTTGAAGATAAATGATAGTTAGATGCATATTTCTTAGATGCAAGAGTACTTGATGATAGTACATGAGAAGAACAGAGGAGCCATATGGACTTGTATCAAATGATAGATCTCCTTCTCCAGAAGATATTACTCCAATATGATCGATCACCTACAGCAGGACCTATGGAAGGTGTATAAGGTTCTCTACATGACCATGCTACTTTTGACAGATGATGAAGAAAGAGACTTACAGTACGAGAGAAAGAGGTCACAGATAACAAGTTTAGTTGTTGATATTGAAATAGCAACAGACTTGTGTTATGTTTTAGAACGAATAATTTTGGTGTCAGAGTGGAGTGTTCTCTTCTTGAGGTACTTCGCATTGCAAAGAAGAGTTTCATGAACTGATAAGTGATAGCATGAAAAGGAAGAGGCATCTGTTGACTGAGCAAGTAGCTAACCAAATGGTTGGAGTAGTGAATGCTAGTGTTTATCATTTGGAGATGTTGAGAAGACGCATGGATTGTTAATCTTGATATCGTTGCTATTGTTGAAAATGAAGATGAAGAGAAGGAGAAGTCAACATATACAATGACTCCAGTCAGAGATATTGAGCACATGCAACCCATAGATGCATGTTTGGCTTGGAGGACTACACAAACAAGTACATGCACTTATGGACAATGAGTCAAAAATCAATATAATATCGAAGGAGGTATACGAGAAGACACAATGATCAAACGAGAAGAACCAAAGTTGTATATTTCATGTCATCAACAGTCAGAAGGGTGAGTTGTACAGTGCATGTTTTATTATCAACCTGCTTCAGTTACGGCCGCTTCTGAACCTGCACTCGCAAAATGTTCATTGGGAGAGAGTGAGAGTAGAGAGAAACCTTAGACGATTGCAATATCGATGTTTAATTCGTGATTTAGTAGACTGCATATGTTGGCATTCGAAGATGCATTCAAATATCATTTCGTACAATCACATTCGATGAAACATGAACCACTTCTAAGAGATAGACCTCCAGTGTTGTTGTGGATCATAGCGCATGTGCATGATGCAAATGCAACTGAACAAAGTGGAGGACACTTCTCATCAAGTGATGGAGATGACAAATGTATCAGCTTGAGAAAATCATGTCCAACGTATTAGACTATTGTATCCATCGTCTGTTTTTCAATATTCTCTTCTACTCATGCTCATTTAAACTTTTGATTTTGCTGAATTCCAAGTCTTGAAACAATGTTAGAGTGAAGAAGCTACATTCTAAACTGTTGTTGAGAAAGCGCAACAATGATATGTAGTGTGGATTCAATCTGATATTGCGAAGCGAATTTGCTGAGATTTGTATGATGTAGCAGTCAAGTATTGGACAAGGATTCAGTACGAAAGTTGCTACGAGTTTAGTATACTACTCAAACAGTCATTCGATCGGTGTTCTTTCTTGTTACGTGCATATTCTGGACCTCCGCATGTTATCATGTTAGATTTTCATTGCCGTTCGTTGTTCATGGCAGGCAGCTGGAATCACAGATTTTCATGATGAATATCTTTACATTGGAAACCAAAGAGGACCAGTTGTTGTTCAATCTGAAGACGAGAATTTCAAGGTTCAGCTAAAACTTTGTCATAATCACCATCCAATGTCTAAGTCGACTAGTGATCTTGATGAAGATTACAGTGATCAGCCAGCTGGGGATGATGAACAGGTCTTAAACGATTCAGAAAAGACTGAATACAGTTGAGACAAACATGCTATCACAAAAGAGGATACTATGCAGTCGCAACCTGTTCCACCAGCACTTGCTCCAGCAACAAAGTCAACTCTTGCTCGCTCGCCTCAAATGATCGTTGTACATGTTCTAGACTTATTAGTCTCCATGGAGCACACTACGGCTGTAGAAGAGAGTTACGAAAATGAGATTGACACAACTACACATGTTGCTAATAACGTTGAGAAGATATATAATTCCAGGGGGACATGTGATCGACAATCTCCCTAGAAGAGAAAGACAAAAATTGATGTTCAAAGGACGCGGATGTAGTACAGGTTTAACACCAGCAGCTTGCAAGGCGGCAGAAATGACTTTGTCTAGAAGATGGGTCTTGGTTCATGCGTAAATCATCGAGGATGGAGATGAGATCACCACGAGGAGTCAGACCAAGTTGAACATCGAGACAGACGAGGATTCTACTAGTGAAGAATAGTTATAGAATGCTTGTAGTTGTGTGCATTGTAATTCGATTATTAATGCATTTTGTGTACAAGGCTTGTAACTGTGTGCATTGTAATCGACTGCTTATGAAAGAATAGCCGCACTGCTTGATTTTGGATATGCGTCAATCGATTCAGCTTGACAGCTCTCTCATGTGTGTTTGTGCTATTCTCTTTGCTTATCACTATTGATATTGTTATTGTCATGTCTTTTCATTTTCACGTCTGCCTAACCTATGTTGTCACGATAGATTGAGAGAGGAGGATTTCTGTCATGTCGGATTGGGACTTGGTTAAAATCAGTTTACAATTTAGGGGCTTGGTCAAGCAAGATCTCAAACTTATGGGCTTGCCAAGTAATTCTCTCTCAAACTTCTTTTGTATCAAAGGTGTGATAGCTCAGGTGGTATGGGTCCATGTTTGGGAAGACAGAGGTTGCAAGTTTGAATGCTTATGGTGATAAAAATATTTGCCGGAAAATTTATATATTTTCACAAGTTCAAGAAACTTCTCAAAAAATATAATTCCGATAAAAACAGATTTCAGTTTCAGACTGATAAGTCATTATAACAGATTATTTTTCACTGTACTAAGAGTCTTTTTTTGTGGTCTTGTTTTTAGACCTCTTTTCGCTGTGGGGCTTTTTGCAGCCGTATGCTGCTGCCTTTGCACAGCATGAGCCCCCCGTCAGGAGACGCCCACGGCGCCTGGACTACAGACGGATGGGGTAGCCAACAAACTATTGCTTGTTTGCTTCACTGTACTGAGACTAATCTCAATTGGAGAAGTTTTCAAATTTCAGAAAAGAACATTCTCAGTATGTGATCCAGGTTGCAGCTTGTTCTTTTTACTTGTTTCTCAGTCATTAGATCTCAGTTTGAGAACCTCTATGGTTCATTATGCAACTCTCAAGATTCTGGTCATTTTGAACCTTAGGTCATCAGTTTCCAACCACAATGAGAACCTGACATATAGATGCAATTTCGGCAAACTAGCCCACCAGAACTAATCTCGAAAATTATGAACGGCAACTAATTCCGGTGGGATATCTCACCGTTAATATACTTTCATCTTTGATTTAAGAGTAATACGTAAAATAAGATGGGAATAAAAAACTCGAGAGGCGAGCGTGAGCTTATGCGGAAGGTCTTTACGTCCCAGTTTCTTCTCCACCATCAGCGAGCGAGTTTTCTGATAAAAGTTTCGGTCTGTAGCTGCCTGTTTGCACAATAGTAGACTGACAGTCTAATGAATGTTCTTAACTTGCTATGAGGAGAGTTAGTAATAAGTCCCGACCATTTTCAGTCTGGCAGAGATTGTCGGTGTGCGGTGGTTCTGAGAGCTGACTCGACCGACCAAGGCAGTATATGGGTGCACTGTCCATGCATGGGCTAAATATAGAAACGTGGTTAAGTACCAATGTATGTGGTATGTAATGCTGGTGCTCCTTAGGTTAGTACGGGAGAGAAGTGAATTTAAAAGAAAGGGAGTACAGTCGTACGTGGTTATAATCACACAGTCGGTGGACGATACGTTTGTCACTATAAATGAGGATTTATGCCCGTTCAAGCCAATCTTCCGCATATGATCAAATATACCTTGTAAATATGATTATAATATTTTAGAGAAAAAATAATGCATCTGACTATACATGTTTAAGTTCATTAGATGGTGTCAATGTTAAATGGATATATTCCAAAAAGGTTCGAAAGCAACTCGAACTTTTCACAGGTTAACTTTTTATTGAATTGTGATTTTTTTGGGGTCTCTTTTCTGAACAGAGAGTATAATTTCTTCATTGATTATTTTTATCTCTCTCACTTAGAATCATTACTCATACAAGTATATTTCTCTAACAAAAAATAACGTGTAAAACCAGTGAGAACTCAATAACAAGACTCTCGTAGCATTTTTCTGCAGGCACCTCTTGAGATGCACGCAAAAAATGTCCACAAAGCCCCAATCAAAATCGTAATTCCTTCTAGTGGATAAAAAATCTTTCGAAAAGATTTTAATTTTGACACCCCTTATTAGGTCAAGGTTCTACTAATTTCGTCAACCCCATTCGTCCATAGCCCGGGTCACGTGGGTTCGAATCCTACTTCCGGAGTTCTTATGTCGTGTAAAGGTAGCAACGTATCACTGCAGAAAGCCTCGCAGCAAAAGACGTCTGAAAACAAATAAATTAAGTTAAAAATCTAAATTTCATCAAAAAGTAAATGTGCTGAAACTAAGGTCGAACATCGGTTTGTAGATGTCAGTATGTTACCATCCGTTAATGTTATTAATAATCACATTATTTTGTAAGTTTTTTGCAAATATTATGTTTATATGCAGTGTTACCGGATCAGATTTTGTCAAGAGTGCTGCATTGTAGACTTGAATTCTGAATTGTTCACGCTCTAAAATATTCATTAATTCAAATGCTCATTGTTTCCTCCACTTTGCTTCAAATCCAATGATATTATTTCATCGATAAGCACTTCAAATTTCTCTTCCAATGATATTCATATTATCCCAAACAGAATCTCCTAACCAAAATTATATGTGATCAAAGTTTCTGACTTTTCTCAAAATAAATTTATAACCTAGATTTCAGAGTGAAAGTTTAGACTTAGGTACTTCAGCCTCAAACCTCAGTTTAGGAATCGAGGTTAAGCTCCCAGAACTCATTTTCTCTCTCGGAAGATAAATATGATGAAATAATATTTCAAAAGAATTCTCTCTCACCATCTAGTCTCCTTTTTTCACTTGTCGATTTCCAGTAAGTATCATAGTTTTCATTATAGATGTGTGTATTACATGTACCGAACTAGTTTAAATCATGAATACATGTTTATAGTGAAAGCAAAACCAAAAGTACAAAAAATGTTCATTTTGAGATGTTTAAATTGGTGTTATGTATATTCATGAAATTTATTTATTTTTATTATTAATGATGAGGATAATGTGAATTGATCCATGAATATTAGTATTTACATAAGAGGTATAAACAAACTTAAAACTAAACTGAATATATAAATTGATATTAAAAAATATAACAAAGGTATAAGAAGTATCTTGATGTCACACATGACATATGGAGTCTTCATATGTGGATCTTATATTCAATAAACTTGGATACATGTACTATCATCATAACAATGATTTCTATAACTTTAATGTTAATATTTCAAGTAGTTTTATGTATCCATGAGTCGTAAAACTCATGGTAGGAAGAATTTTGCAAATGAACTGATTAATGTTATTGCTTGTTGAAAGAACTGTATAATTTTTTCAACATCGGAGAATCCTTTTGACTATGAATGAAGAATGCAGTAAATGGTGTTGGGTGTTGTTCTCAAGAAGATGGTTGGTACCATATGTTGTTTCACAAATTCATATGAATGCTACTTATCCTTTATGTGAATTTGATGATACTCTAGTAAAGCTTTATACGGATAGAAGCATGTCAAGTTATTATTATGAGAACATGAAGAGTCTCTGGAGTTGTTAGATTTCTTGGAGTCAAGATATTTAGTGGTTCAAGATGAAGACTTGCAACTTGACTACGAGAAGGACGGAGCACTAAAATGATTTGCACACACCAGAGGATGTGCATGTTTGGAGGGGTACATATAGCGTTGTAATAAGTTTATCATTTATTATTTGGTAATGCGTATTTTGACACACATGCAAATTCATGTTATATACGTGATCATGATGATATTTTTAATATGTTTTGATATACTTGTGTGTTTCATGCAGAAGGCAAGGAGACACATGTCAGAATACTTCAATATCTTCACTTGAACATGCTTCTTGAAGTTTTCTTGTCTTTAGTCTCCTATTTAAAGAGCCAATGTTTGCATTTTCTATCTTGAAGTAGTTTAGCTAAGGTACGTCAGGTAAATTACTTGTTTGTCAAGGTTTTCACGTATTTCGACAAAACTTTTATAGTTATAAATAACGTTGTTGTGTTTTAAATGGTTATTATGATGAAAGATGACTAAGTAGGTCATTGGAAGACAAAAACTTACATATTTGATTTCTCATTGGTAGGTTTTTTGACAAAAGTTCAAAAATTACTCTTTAAGGTTTGAAACGACCTCGCGGTCACTAAAATATTAATCTCGCATTGTGTTGGAGCTCATTCGAAATCCTTTTGGACTTTCCTGAGGCGTCTTGATGCTCTAGGTCCAAGTAAATCTCTTATCTTTTCTGAATAATGCATACAAAGACTCTGCAATATGCACATAGTGAGAATGGATAAGCGATAGAATACACAAACTGCCAAGAACATCGAACCTTTATGATATTTGTATAGTCTGCCATCCTAATTGTAACGTCCACCTTATCCAAATTTGATCATCTCTCACACAAATGATCAACCCCAAATCTCTAGCACACGAAACTTAGACTTGGCACATGACAAGATGAGGTGTACCTCCTCCGGTTGTATCATAATACGTTCTACATCTCTTATATGATCCACAATAAATTTCCTAGAACTATATGCAAACACTACATCATCTGGGTCTTCCACCGCACAACTTTTCATAGGAATGTCATCTAAGTACAAACTCTCATATCATTATATGCACCACATTTTGCATATGTGCTACTGAGTTCATCGTTCTGTACGAAAGAGTACACATCCATATCAATCTCAAAGTTGTTCACATGATGATCATGTCACTACTCTCTACAGCCAACTGAAAACTGATCGTAACTTGGATACAGATCTCCAATTGAAGCTCTATCTACAAATGTCTCGGCTATCTCATCAACAATTAGACATACCTATCATGATCATGTTATTCGCATGTTGGAAGTCATGAATGAAGCGTAAAGCTCATGACTTCTTTGGTATAGTGAATCATCTGCTAAAGTATGGACCATAGATGGTTCATACTCATTGATTCATACTCATTGATTTATACTCATATTATTCTCATCTCTACTCTCTCTTTCAACAACACAATGAGCTTAGGAAACAAGGCACGAGAGATAAGAATTGATTTCAGATCTCAAGACACGGGGATTGTGAAGATAACCATAAGTGTTATTATCTTTGGTTCTACACAACCAATCTCCTCTGCTGAAAAGAAAATTCTCTTCCATGACTTGTTATCATTTGCTCAAGAAATTCCTTCTCTGTTAGAAAATCACCTTCTCTTATCTGCAACTCCTGCAACATCTTCTAAATAAACAGATGTCATCTTTTCTATGATCACGAAGTATGAATTCAATACTTACTAACTCCACTTGCTGTGTAGGTAGGTAGTTGAGTCGCTACTAGCTTCACCTTCTTCGCTACACACTTGTACTTTGTATGTACTCATGCCTCTTGAGGAAGTGCTCATCAATAAAGAAAAAATTTCTTTTTTTTCCTAGTGTTCTTTGATTCTAAAAAAGAGAGTATTTTCTGCTCCAAGAAACCTTGAAATATTCATCTTAACATTACGTATTATTTGATTTATATCAATAAATAAATATAGCATTTTATGATATTCCAGGTATACACGTCCAAACATAAGTTATAGTGGTGAGTAATATTATTATTATCTCTTCGGTCTTTTTCGTAACTATTTCTTGTCCTCACTTTTCTTGTCATGCGGTTACTTGTATTTGAACCTTCACACCCAGTCACTTAACGCGGATGAGAATAGCAAAATATTGTGCTTTAGAATAATTTTTAGTTTTTTGCAAAGTATAAGAATCATATAATGCTTAAGTTATCAAATAAAAAACAAAATTATATATCTAGTAGTCGTGATAGTCAATATATCTATGTATTGTTGGTTACTAAAATACTACCAACAATACATATTGGAGCTTGAATTCAAAAAATGACTAGAAGGAAGGAGCAGTTTGAGCACCTATAGTGATCCAGACAAAACAAGAATCCTCGCAACGATGATGAACTTACTACTATGCAGCATCACTCGAAAGCTTATACACAACAAACTAATGCGTGAGCTTCTTGAAAGAGATACAAAAGATAGGATGCACCCAGTTGGAATTGTGACAACAACGTATCACATGATAATGAGAGGTCGATCAGGATAGATTGCAGATCTCTTTCTTTACTCGATTGCATTAATTGAAGAAGGAACTGCAATATGAATCAATCTCATCATACACTCATTGGTTGTGAATAGAGATCTTCATTATACATCTCTAGTCTCCTCAACCATCTCACATCTTCAACCAACTCACAAGTCATTGTACACACACAAACTCCTAAAACACATCAAAAATTGCATTATCATCTAAAGAATCGATGCACACCATAGTTATGATACTTATCTCTCCATCTGTATTTTTGTATTTTTTGTCAAGTCTTTGACTCATATAAATTGACTCCATCCATCAGTATCAAACTTCAATAATCCAACTGCTATCTCGTTCATTGTACATGTCTCTAAACCCTTGTACAAGTTCTTCATCTGACCTCTCCATTTTTCTAACAATTATCACAAGATTCCAACAGTAGATTCTACACCTCTGTCATCTCGTTCTTCAAGAGTGGATTGCGGAAACCTCTACATCTCGTTGTCTGTAAGTTTGTACGAGTCTGTTGATTTCGCTCATATCTTGAGCTTTGAAATCTAGCATCATGAGACTCATCATTCATTATCTTTGTCTTCATCGACAACAATAATGTAAGGTTGTCTCAGTATTATAGAGTATGAAATAGATGACTATACAAAAATGTGTTGCTCGTCTCTATATCCTCAATCCTTACACATATAAAACACGAACTAGAAGATTTTGTGATTCGGACTATGCGCAATGAGGTCCAAATCCTGAATTCTTGTGATTCATGAGCATGGTGCAAATTAGGTCAAACCCTAACACGAGCAGTAAATAAAAATGAATTGTGTTTGGTCAATGTATATAGTTCGTGATAACAGAATAAAAAAATTGATAATTTATCCTAAAGCAATAACTCAATATTGTTATTCACATAACAAGTTAACCTCTATGTTTCTATGATATTCCCAAATATCTTAGAAAACATGAGATAAAATACACATAGGTGTTACACGTGTGTTACAAGCCGAGCAAATTTCTAGTAAGATGCGATATTGTGCATGCAATGCTATTGCAAACACTTTTATTATTGAGGTATTCTCGCTACACAGTTTTTTATATAGTTGAATTCGTGTACTCGGTTGAAAAAACAGAACCAATTTATTTCTTGTACTGCTATACTTTTTAAAACTTGACTTTTGAAGATTAATTGAAACTTTATGCTCCAATCCTTTTATTGGTATAACTTTGTAATGTACCTTCTTTGAAATTTTGAGAGCAGCAGTCTGCTATTATTAAAGGTACATAATACTATGTTTACTATATCTTTAATTTGCAATATTACTTTGTAAGATATTTCTAGAAGCTAAACCGTTGTAATATCGATTAATAAATTTGATATGAATTTAAGTCAATAGAAGTCAATTTTAGTGTGAATGAACAGAATAAACCTAAAATCGATCATCTTCAACTAGTCACTATTTCCTAATCCTTCTTCCATCGACTCTTTTTCTGACTCTGAAATTGCAAATTCAAACCATCTAAAGATTCGCGCTCATGGCTATCAACAAAAACCTTGAAATCTACAACAGTGGTCTGATCCAACTAGGTTTTGGCTGTGAACAAGAACTTCAGAATCAACATTAGTAGTATGTTCACGAAATGGACAAGTTCTTCTGTTATGTCCTCTCTATTGACATAGCCCCCAAACTTGTGTACCTCGGCTCGACTGCACCGTTCCTCTTCTGTGTTCTTTGTCCTGAAGATATTCAAGACTTCTAACCTTTGGAGGAGGAATAGAAGGTAAGTCTCTCCTCCTAGATGGACCACCATTGGAGATTCAAACCACACGATGTCTACCCGCCGTATTGCAACACGAGGATGGTGACAACTATATACTAAAGTAAGTTCTTGAACCAGAAATGTTGGTAACAATTCAGGTAGATGACAAAGAGACTGGTTGAATACCAAATAGCATCGAACCTTGCTATAGGGTTTGCTCCCATCTTCTAACTCTCAACAAATTAGATGGGAGCAAGGTCATCTTATTTCCTGAACCTCCAGGCATATACATTCTCACATGGTCCTAAGGTCTTCTAGACTTCTCACTATGAAGTTATCTTGTCCATCCAAAGCTTGCACGAATGCCTCGATTGAACTTGAAATTGTACAACTGAAGGCTTCAAACTTGCGCTCATTCTCTAACAATCTCTCTTGTGCAAACTCTGACAGCAAATTTTGGCACTCTTCTAACCTCAACATACGTTGAGTGAATGTCTGCATAGTGCAATACCACATATCATACTGAATCCTAAAAGGAGCATTGAATCGAATCTGTTTAAAAGAGGCGTTAAGACTCTCTGTTAAGTTCGAGGTCATTTTATCATAACGCGGTAGGAGAAAGACGCACTTCGCAGATATTTCTGGATATATGATGGGAATGTACTCAGCCAGCACTTTCTCAACCTCGTCAGCACTTTCCCAACCTCGCTAGATCGTTCAATTATGTCAACAATACGATTATATCTGCAGTTCACGAAAGCTATGAGTCAAGAAACTAAAGTAAATAAATATAGCATAAAAAGCCTATCCATCAACAACAGTCTAAGATGAAATCCAAGATGAACAACTCGAATAAAGCTATAGCAGTAAAACTCACTCCGATATTGACCTGATGTAGATAAGTTCAATGATCTACTTTTCAGCTGCTCTTCCAAATTGACTACATATATTCATTTGGATATGAAACGTGCAATGCCTGTACACAATATTGGAGAAAATCTCAACAACAGTTGATTCTAAATCTTTCAATCTATCCAAAATAATCACAATCTGCTGCATGACTGAACTCCTTATAGCCTCATGTAGCAGTTGACAAAACCACAACTAGGTTTCAGAATTCTCTACTGGTGCTACCTCGTATGTCAAGACAATAGCTCGATTACTATCATGTAGAACAGTAGCTATGAAAATATGACATGGATACTTCTTGTTTTTTGAGTGACAAGCATCGAATGTTATATTCTATTGACACAAAGGTAGTACATGTCTGCAAGCATCGGGAGAAATAAAAGCTCTATAGAAAACATGTATTCCACGTAACCACTTTGGGATCTAACTGCTCTATGCGAGCACAAAGACAAGAAATGAAGTTAAAAGATCTGCTATGTGAACCTTCTAATCACTCTCTTGCATGTTCTCGCTCTCTCCATTGTGACATGTACCTCGTCAGCTTACCATAACTCTTTCTAGTCTCCTCAACCAAGTGTTTTAGTTGAATATTTCAATCGATCATCACAATGTTACTCAAAACCGTGGCTAAGTATTTTGCAGCTGATCCCCATCATTGTGCAAGAAAAACTGGACAAGTGTGAACTAATTCGCACACTGTGATTTTTATCTCTCCATTGTACTTCCCTAACTGAGCTCATACTCGCCAAGGACACAGAGTTCTGTATCGGACCAGATTCACTAACACCTGAGTATGTACAAAATCCGCTGACAGATGTCTCAGTCTCTCACCAGCTCGCTCGTTTCGGTTCTGAAAATTATCCGCTCGGTCCGTATTAAGTCTCGATGGACAAACTACAAAATCTTGTTTGACCTCATTTTGATCATCGTCTTTCTGAAGTAGTGTAGGTATCACATTCCGTGGTTATGTAAAATGCTGAAAATTTTGAGGTTCCAGAAAGGACTTCCAAGATTGGCTTTGCGAAAAAAAAACCTTGTTAGTGAACTCTCCACCTTGTCATTTCCTCTACTTTGAGCGTTGTCCCACACGTTCAAATTCTGCAGTATGGTTTTGACTTTATACACTTGAGTACATGACTGTGTAGAAATGACCAGCATTCTACACTCCACTCGAATTTCTCAAAATTGTTAAATAAAGCTTTAAGTTTCATTCGACCGGCGGCTTCCCAGATCTATTTCAGAGTTCTATCTTGTAAATCATGCCTAACAGCAATACTCTCCTCCATCTCAAATCTCCATCAATCGAATACAAGCAAATTCGTGTGTTTTTTCCATTCACACAACGAGCATTTCGCACTTGACTTGTAAATTGTATTTGACCATGACAATTTCAAGTCCATCATCGTCTGCCTCCGAAGCAATGATCACAAGAGTATGTCAAAAAAAGTGAGTGCAAAAAACAAAATTACTCCACTGCTACTACCCTCCACTTTCCTCAACTGCTCCAATATTGATGTTTCGCAGGGTTTCTTCATTCGAAACATAGTGAAGATCTCTCTCGAGCTTGTAGGCAGATATGTCAAGCATACTAATGTATATTACATGAGACTTTTCACGTTCGATGATCACCGGATGAGGACTACCACATAGGAAAAAGGTATGGTCAATGAGTCCAATAAGTCATGGACCAGGCCAAGTAGAAGCCCAAACTCGGAGGCTTGGCCAAGTTTTCCCCTCGTACACTCGTAAGTTCGTAAGGTATTCACTGTTGTTAAATCACTAGTAGTAACCTTTTTAAGTAAGATAATAAATATGCATGCAAGATGACATCTGAGAATATTTCCTCTCTTGCTGTTACGGGGAAATGTATAAGTGTTTACTGAAAATATTATATTAAACTCATAAAAATTTATATAATTATATAATTGTTAATTATTAGTCTAACTTGAGAACGAAAAGAGTTAGATATAAACCATAAGGGGAGCGCGGACATATGCGCTCCCTATGGCACATATGCAGTTCAGTGATCTTCAATATCATGTGAAAAATTGTTAGGATTAATTTATTACCTAACCTTTTCCAACAAAAGGATAAGTAATACATTAATCCGGTGCATATTTGCCTCCTCCATTGAAAGATGAAGGAGGTGAATATGCATACTCTATGAACTTTTGGAGAACTTTTGTTCCCATAATGATATAAGAAAAAATATATGTGTTAGATAATAATTCTATGTTAAATAAATAAAACAATAAAATAATTTATAATTATTATATATTAATAAACCAACAGGGGTGACAGGAGCCAGAGTTAACCCATAAGTGCAGAGGGTCCAGATGCACCTTAGAAGATACAAATGCAACAGCCTGTTCAGTTAATTAATCAACCGTTTAATTTATTACTTAATCTTTCTTGATGAAAAGGTTAAGTAATAAATTAAACCACCTGTGCATATTCTCTTCTTCTGAACTTTGGAAGAGGTGAATATGCAAGGGTGTCAAAGTTAAGCGGACATATTCTTACACTATTGATAAAAGGAATTCCGTAACTTTTGAGCTAGCTTTGTACTTAACTGTGGTTCATTTTGGGTAGTTTTTATAAAATGACAATATGATGTCTTTATTATGTAATTTTTGTATCTTTGTCATTTGGAATCATTATTTTGAGAAGTGTATTTCTTTATTGCAAAAATGAAAGAGCGAAAGAGCGAAAACTCAGTAAAAAGATATCCATAAAGACCTGGTCGAAGTCGTAACTTTCAGTATTTCTGAAGCGCTCATAAGAGTTTGCCATCTCTTACCTTCCAGTCGTAAGACAAATTGACCGTTTAAAATTATTTGTCATTCTTTGTTCTATGATCTTTTTTATAAAAACACCATAGCTAGAGGATCTTGCTCTATCAAAACCTAATTATAAAATTTAATCCAGCAGCGATAGAAGATTAATGCCTTTTTACAGTCTTTTTTTCCTTTGACCATCAAAGAATCAAATTCTTCAACTTTACCACGCTCTATTGTCTAATTACAACTAATCACATTAACAACCCTAGAAGCAGCGAATTCCTAACTTGTATTCTTTGTATCCTCAACCGGTTGGAATTTTGAAAAGTCGGGTTGAAATGACTTCCAGTTGGATATTTTGCAGGTTGAAGTTTTACAAAACGACAAGTTATCTGTTAAAAAACAGAGAAGATTAATAAATGAGTGAAAAAAACCGGATAATTTCGGTTCCCGAAACTTTTTACCCCGAGCACTGCCTAGGAGCCCCAAATGACTGAAGGCATCGCTTACCGTGCTTCACCCCTATACGTAAAGGCGCAGGCCGAGTGTATCTACCGTGACGGCTCTGGAATAAACTCCGCCGCATTTAATAATTCAGCACCCGTGATTGCGACTGGGCCCGTTGCTCACTCATTGCCAAGGCCACCGCTGGCATATATGCGGCCTATATGAAGGCCCATCATCGCCCATGCGGCCTTCACATGGGAACGTCCGTGAACGTTGAGTCTGTATGAATTGTCACGTGGGACGTCCCATAAACGTATGCACTTATCCCGTCTGTCCAACGTTTCCTAGTTACCAGTGGGCATGTGGTACCATCGGGAGACATTTGATATGCACCCAATCACGAACCGAGAACAGCAGGAAGCAGCAGCATCTTCCTCTTTCCTGATGCATGACGGACCCGAGAACTCTTGAGCAGTGTCACTACCGTTTCTGCTTTTACTTTCGACCGGCAAAACCCATGAAACACCAAATGTATCCGCCTCGATCAGCAGAATCAGTTTGCTGGAGCTGTATTTTGCAGGTACTTTCGTCCGTGCTTTGTGAACCTTTTGTACCTTAAACTTTTCGTCTTCATGGTATTTTACACCCTGGTCGTCTATATTTCATCGTTTCCGCTCCAGCACTGCAACGTTCATGCAGAAAAGATTTATGTAAGGATTTCATGCAAAACCACGAATGTAAGTAAATTCCGGGGCATGAAAACATGAATCGCTTGCATGAAATACATTGTGATTTTACTTCTTGACCGTTGGTAGACTTGTAAGACTTCTTCTATTCTGTGATATAATCTCACAAAACTGAGCACAAGTGAAGCTTGCAGACTTACAGTCGTTACTACAAAACTGAGCACAAGTGAAGCTTATAGACTTAGGGCCGGACCGTACATAGTTTTCCATAGTCAGTTTTACTCTCACATTTGGAAAGAGGGTTGGTAATAATCCGGTTCCTCGCATCAATCTCAGTTCTATTTTTCTGAACAGGAGAACTCTTATCATACAGTTTATCTTCTTTTGAGAGAACGATTGATGCAAGCATGTATTTCGTTTGAGCTATGAGTTTTTAAGTGTTGACCACGTGATAACTTCATCACCCTGTAACATCGTGCCAAACCTTATGCTCATGTCATAAAGTGAGAAAAAGCTCAGGACTTTGACTAGATAGATCTGGCTGAAATTTTAACATCAACGTGGTGCGATATAACTCCCATTTCATAAATTGAAAAATAAAAGTAATCTACTCCACTCTGCTAGGCTCGGAATAGTACAGTTACATGAATTTGGAAAAACACTGACAAAAACTGTTGGAAAAAACGAAGGTTGGACAGACGGGATAGCTCAAGTCGTCATCGGAACTCATAAAACTAACACATCAAGATTAACTTGATGAGTTCTAGTGATGAATACAAATTTGATCTCTTGCATCTCTCAGATCGAATTGTAAGAAAAACTCTTCCCTCCGAGCTAAAAATTTAGTCTATGAATAGCATTCTGAGCACTACTTCTCATGATTTGTTGGATCATATATATGAGAAAACCGAATTGGTCAACAAACAAATTCAAAGAAAATATTGTTACCAATTTTTATCTGCTCTCACTTTATATACTCTCTCGTTTTTTCTCTCTCTAAGAATACCAAATTGAGAAACCGACTTGAGTGGTCTGTAATCTACACCCAACCTCCTAAAACAAGTCTCTAAATCTCAACCTAGACCCAAAACCACTGGAGTGTAGTTCAAAGCAAAGGAAAAATCTATTTGCTAACAAAAAGTTGTGCACCAGTATCGCACGATTCAAGCTCATATCCAAACAACAACTATTTACAAACCCTTAGCTAAAACTAGCTACCACAAGCCGTACATAATCAACTAGAACTCTAACAAATCTAAAAAGACAAAAACTATAGCGAAAGAATCCAAAAAGATCTATCTGAAAACTTTCTTCTTTTGCCAAACAGTCTTCAGATATCGATAGCTTCCTTCTTGGCTTCGTTAGCTCCAAGAACTTTCAGATCCGGCTCTCGACAGCCAATATTTCCAATTTTTGGATGCAAGTGATCGAACCTCCAAAAACTCATCCTTGTGGCTTAAAACCACGTACATCCAAAAAACAAACCGACTAAGCTAAGATCAGTCTTCTCTAATAGATAGTTTTAACTACCTGAATCCAAGGAGACTCCAAACAAGATGGAGTTCCTCTCTCAGAATCACACAAGAAATTTGCTCACAAGAAGCAGAAAATTAACATAAAATTCACTCCTTGCGACTCAAATTCGCTCACCACATTCAAACCAACAATCTAATACACATACGATCTTCTCTTATGCGTAGGGGAAGATTCTTTGATTGTCGACACCAAGAACAAAGAGTTTGGCTCACCGATCATCAAGAACAGTCCAACCTCAAATCATAAGCGAACGAAAAACAGACATAAGCGCTTCTCTGTGAGTCAATCTCACAGAAATCCTAAGTCATTAAATGAAACTTCATATCATCTTCAATTTCTTGAAGAACTAGATGTTGTGATCTTGATGGATTCAAGGACCACAAGTTTGGACTCCGGAACGACTCGAACGGTCTTATTCTCCTTCGCATGTCACTGAAGCACTCCAAATCTCTTTCCTTACATCTTAATTTCTCCCAAAATACATCTCACGACTCGCTTCTTCACAAACCATCTTAATCAATGCGTAGCTTGCACAGATTTGAACCCAATGACGTCGTGCGCGCTTGTATTGGACCTCTCAATCTTCCAAATCGTTCATCGATAGGTCACTGATACAAGCTTATTCCTTAAGCTTCCCTCTTACGTAATCTCAATACGTGAAGTTTTGCTCCAGATTATGACCAAGCAGCCCCCTTGCCTCCTTAGTATAGCACTAGGAACTACAAATACCCAGTCAGTATCGGTAAACTTGAGCTTAGCTTGATTTTCTCATCTTTCTAAACCTAACAACGAGCTCTACCACTTGGTGTAATGAAAGTCGCTCGACGAGAACTATGTTTTGACGGTTTCAGATTTTCAGATGCTCACTTTCTTCAAAATTGGCTTCTTTGAAGACTTAACTTGATTTGTAATACTTACTTTTGACTAAAAAGGTGAATTTTTCACCACGTGAAATAATTCACATCACGATAATGTTCACACTTATCTATGTGAGAGATTTCACGATAGTGAAACATGCAAACTCATCAATCCGTGTGCGTTTGCTTGAGTGGCTCATATCATCAAATTATAATATAAGTGTTGGGTCAAGAGTTCGTGAGGACAATCTCTCCTGCTTGGTGAATCGTGAGAGTTTCTGGTGGTCTACATAGAAGAATGACGAACTACGAGAGTGGTTATGGATGGAGGATTGAACCTAACTCCGAATCTTTCTTTCTCAAATTCATTTCGCATCAAACTTCATTCCATCCACTACGATTACATTTTGCAGTGATTAATTATCTATTTCAGAAATGATTTCATGAAGAATGTGATGGACTTGTTAATTCTGATGATTTTTCTAATCGTTACGTACGAAGAGACTTGATACTTCATGCTATACATCATTTTTTTATGGAGAATGGATCTTAAATTCCTAACTAATATCTTTTTTAAAGTTTGAATTGACATCCGGTGTGATTGTCATTGGTTACAGTGATATCCTTCTAGTCCTATGTGTGGGTGTATATACACAAATGCATGCCACAAAGCTGGAGGACTAACGAATGTTTTATGAGAAATTTGAGGTCCAAGATATAACTCTCAATCTACTAGGTGTCCAATAACTTCTTCTCTTAGTCTTTGACGAGAAGCTTGGATCCTATGAAATGGTGTTTTCCTCCCCCACATATGAAATGATATCTTCGTCATCTCCTCGCATCGACATATTGTTGAGCACTACGTTGATCTCTTGTAATCAGCTCTAAACCTTCAACCAATTAGTTTACAAGGACATCATGATGTTGAGCCACCTTGTTCACTATGCTTGTGGCAAACCACCATGCACTATGAAGCAGAGGACTCCAATTATGTCCATGTGGGACATGTATGCACCAAGTTACACAATATAATCTAGAAATCTGATATGTCTTTTTAGAAATAATGTCGAAGATTTTTACAAAGATTGTCAATTTCTCTTACACAAGCTTGTCTATTGAGTTCTTCGCATACACCTCTTCTTGTTTCTCTCTTACCTTGGCTAGTTGTCTCACTTGAAGCTATGATCTCTATAGTTTTGGTTGCATCTCGCTACTCCGCTTAGAATCTTTTTGCCGTATCAACATACTACAACTCTACACCTAGCTGCAGATTTTGATACAATAATGACCTTTTAGCTAGTACATACGAACATTATAAAGCATACTCAAACTAATGCGTTAAAGATTGAACCTAGAACAATTCAAACAGCAGTCTTTGTTTACTATAGTGATGGAGATAAAAAAAATAGCATTGAAAATCTATTTTTCATTCTAAGAACAAGTTCAGTTCACTTGAATTGAATTTAAAAGATCAGAAATATCAACAGATTCTATCTATGGTATCTATAAAACATAAAATACATGCAACTTTTGTATTCAGAATATATAAATGAAGTTGAAAACTATTCAGTTTAGCACTGAATTCAAAACAACATAGAAACACCAAACTTCATTTATCATTTGAGCTATCTCAGAAATTTCAAAACATCAAATCTTATCAAACAATTAAACTTACTTGATGAAAATGAAACACCAAGCTCCCTCAACTATCATAGTAAGCATTCCATTATTCTCATAGGACCATAGTAAACTAACGCGTGACCTTTGTGTGTACTGTAGTGTTTGAGCGATTTGACTCATTATTCATCGATTCATCCACGGTACTCATAGTACACATCATTCTAGTCGAAGTTACAATCGAACAATGAAGAAAATATTCGATAGCAAACGACTGTTTGTTGTGAAGTCTGGAATTCAAATTTAGGATAGAAAACAAAGCTTCCAAACAAACAGTTTGGTTAGTTTGCACTGTAACATTCATCTTGAGTGAAAGTCTGATCTCTGAGGTTCAGTTAGACTTATTTTTGCATACCACTTGCTAGTCAAGTCATGATTTTATTTTATTTTATTATTTAAATATAAAAGAAGAGAATTCTTAAGTACAAATTTCACTTTTGAACTTTTTAAGATTTCTTTTTACTTTAAGACATCAAAAAATATATGATATCTTATTTTTACAAAAGAAAAGTTTTAAAATTTTTTCTTTTCAAATAAAAACAACTCTATTTTACTCTCACCTATGTTTAACAAAGTTAACTAGCGAACCCATGAGAGCCAAATGGTAGCTTTCTCTTGCTTCTTTTGTCTCCAATGCTTCAAAAGATGTGGTAAGAACTAGCTTTACCAAAAGAAGGGTACAAAATTCAAATAAGAATGTACGTCTTGTCATCATAGCATGGAGAAACCACTCATTTCCATTATAAATCTCTTTTTACTCCAAGTGTGAATAGTGCTAAAAAGTCAGTTGAGACATTTTGTGACTCATGATCAAGTCAAAATCCAAAACTAACAAGCTCTTCTCTTCGCGCATCTGTTCTCGAGGTGCACGGGGGTTGATCTCGCTTACAAAAACATCGTTTGCACAAGAATAAAGCTCAAAAAACTTGTGATGAATTAGCACCCTAGGGAGTAGGGGTATGTTAAAGTAATTTTGAGAACTTGAGGGTGCCACAAGTTCATTGGGGTATGTTCACGTAAATTTCTGTAGTGCCACTAGAAGCTTCTAAGCGGGAATTTACATTAATTAAAGAGAAAGAAGAGATCATACACATCCGATTAAAATTACGCACACAAACAACTCTTTATTCTCTCACGGTTAAGAGCTCATATCTTTACATGACACTCGCGCACTTGCTCGTCTTGCACTATGTTCACGTGCTTGAAGGGCTCTTAAAAGTAATCATGTCCATGAGGAATAAATTGTGGATCAAAAATATATATATTCTAAGACAAGATTTAGTTTACTAGCACGTTTGTTTATTAAAATTTTCATGTTGCCACGCACAAAGTTAAACTTAACATAGAGTGACAAGATTTATTTTATTAAACATGAATAATACAAAATGGAATTTTTGGTGCATTTATTCAGTGTCAATGATTTTTATGTTTAAAAGAATACACATGAATGTTCATAGAACATCATATCATTAACAAGTCATGCAAGTTTTATGAAAGGGATAATTTAACAAACTTGAGGTGAGTAGTCTCTTTAGAGTTGAATATGTCTTTTCTTAGAAAAGATCCCCCTTTGTCTTTGTCTATATTTTCAATTTATATTTTACAAGTTAGGTTCAAAATTAAACCACAAGTCACATTACATAAACTCCCATTGTGGAAGCGAGATAGCTAAGGTTGGAGGACATGCTTGGAGAGACACATGGAGAATGATAACGTTATCAGTTATCATCAACTGTGATGAGGAGAACTTTTTTTGATATCAAAACTTTTTTTTATTGATATCAAGATATGTATGTCGTGCACAATACTATAGTCATTATAAGTTATCGAGTCTGATATTTATTTTTTAATATCAAAAGATGTTCTTGAGTAAATGATATACTATTTATCTCTAACACGCATCTCATGTTTGAATGCTGGTGTTGATTATATTTTGTTCAGAAATTGACTTTGTTTTATTACATTTTGACAAGAATACCCAGGAAATAGCATTCTGTTCAAAGATATCTCAGTTTCAAGCGAGTCGATGATAATTTTCTCTTGAGCACTGTAACGAGACTCTGATAAAAGAAAAAAGAAAAAAAATTAAAATAGCATATTCTTTACTTGTGATCCATATTACAAAGATTTTTTTCTGTTTGTTTCTAAAATTCTCAGCTGTCTGATCTCGATTTGGGTATATCGTTTTCACATCTAAATGATTTATGTTGTAGATCTCAAGGTTCCAGTCATTTTGAACCTTAGATGACTAATTCTAACAATAAATGATAGCTGATAAGTGGATGCAGTTTTGTGGGCTAACCTCTCAAAGCTAGTTGTAAACAAACTGAACTAAAGCTAACCACCGCTAAATGGATGTGTCAAAACTAGAATCTTCGAGGTAAATAGGCATCCCTAACGTCCTTGTACAGTGAATTTCGTTTTTTCTTATCAGAAATCCTGTAAGTATTATAAAAATATATTATACTAAATTAAAATTAAAAATTAAAAAATTTAGGAACATTATATGTTATTCAGTCCCGGAGTAGCCAATTCATCTGGAGAGAACCCATAAGCGAAGAACGGACCGCTGCGCTCTGGGAGTATAAGTCTGGAGGAATAATTGTAAAACAGCGCCGTTTACCTAGAACGTTATTTAGTGTACACCCATGTACACTTGAGTGTACATGGGTGAATAAGCAGCTTCATTCTCAAGCGAATTTTATGACTTCGGCCAAGAGATCACAGATATTTTCTGGTAGCACTTTCTCGGATGTGCTAGTTGAAAACGCCACGGAGGTTCCTTATTGCATTTTTTTCAGATTTGGTGGTTCTTGACAGTTACATAGCTCAAGATTCAAATCATTTATTTCAATTATCATATTTTCCTAATTAACAAATAAAGTAATTATATCACTCCAAAATACGATGGTAATTAATTCGCAGTTGTATACAAAACTGTCCTTCACTAAGCTATTTCCTTTCTGGACGTTAGAGAATCTTCTTAGTCAAACCTCCTTCCGTAACCAAAGTTACAAGGTTCAGATGAACAGATGTAAGCTTGAAGTGTCAGGTTTAGGGTTTAGGGTCTAAGGTGAAGGAGATCAGGTTTACGGTCAGAATCTGGAAACGTCTAGTGACTGTAAATTTCAAGAGGTGGTACTTGAAATTTATATCTGAAACCTGTAAAATTTTTCATGGGAATTATGGAAATATTTTACTGCCAAGGTAGGTGCGGTTTAATGCGCGATTGAGTTTGCACATAGTTCAGGTAGAGTTCATCCCATGAGATGTCTCGAGGCTCTTCCGGTGACTGGTGTTTCTCAGTATCAAGCTCGACAGTAAGTTTTCCTGGGAAGGCTGTAAGTTCGTGACCTTACCAACTTACCTGACCTGATGGAGGGATGAGTTCGGATCATGAGCATGAGCGCCGAGCAGACAGATGACATAAATACAGACCAACAGTGGAGAGTGGACAGGTGGACAGTCCAATCATCGTTCGGATCCGCCTGGTCTCTTCTTCCCCTTGGGTCACTCGTCCAGAGTCCAGAGTCCAGAGCTGTCTGTCGGCACGTCCTCCTCGAAGCAAGGGAAAGGAAAGGGAAGGAACCCGCTCAACGAACACACAAACTCAACTGAAGCTCTTGTCCGCCGGGACTCCTCATCATCATCATCATGGAGGAGATTCCAGCCGAATGACTTAGTCATGATCCGAACCCATAATCATCATGATGAGCCCTATCGCGGATGACTGTGACGCCCTATCAGCATGCACGAATGAATGTGCCGAGCACAGTACAGTCCAGTACAACTCACCGACAACTTCATTCTTGCCTCTGCTCTGGTTTTTTGCCGTCTTGTTGGAATATCTGCCCCCTTTCCCTGTTCAGTTCAAACTTCAAAGTTCAAACTTGGACCAGGGCGAGTCAAGTAACCAGGGCAGGGCAGGGCAGGGCATAGCATTCGAGTCCAAACTCTTCCGTTCTTTTTCTTTTTCCTTTTCCTTTATTTAGCCTAAAATCTGTTTCTGTGTGAACTGAAATGGTTCTTCCGTTAGTTGCAAGGGCCGAATAAATTAGTCAAAATGTTCTTCCACTATGAAGCAGAAAGCAACAGAGACTACTGGTCAAATACCCTGTTCAACAGATTCTACACTCATGTACGTATGTCCCATTATCTGATATTCGCTCCCAAGAAACAGTTAAAATAATAATAATAATAACTTAATAACTTAATAACTGAAAAGGAAGCTTTTCGGTACTTGCAAAACGTCGGGGAGATTTCTCATGATGATTGCTTAACGGCACCAGAGTCTGACAGAGATTTTATACTATACTTCTCTGATTTACAAATGATCACCAATGTGAAAAGTAAAAGAAATGAAGGAGAATCTAATTACCTTTTACTGATATGTTAATAGAAAAAGAAAAGAAGAGGAAAAGAGGAGAACCTGAATCCTGATATGTTCAGTGAGGATAGACTCTAAAAAGAGACAGAATTAATTTGAAGTATAGAAATGGAGGAACCAACCAGCGGGCTCCGAGGAGCATCTGATATGAAAAGTAGTCTCCTACTTTTCTCTTTCTTTTTCTTTTGAGCCAGCCCGCCGGATTTATCTACTCATCGCGTTGATGATGATGCTCTCTCTCGCTCTTTTGTTTTCTTCTGGAAACGCAACCAGAACGTCTCTCGTTTGTATGGCCGACGCACGCGACGTGGTTGAGCTCACCCTTATCTCTGACTTCAGCTCTTCAGGCATCCTGAACATTGCGGCGGTTACCGTCCCGGGGATCGCAAGACGAGGCCCCTGCTGCCTCCGGAAGGCATGGTGACGTGGCGACAAGGAGCGGGACGCCCACCCGTAGTTAGATTTGATATGTAGGGCAAATTCCCGGCACAGATTTTTCGTTTCAAACGCGTCTCCCGGCTGGCGACAGGCCTGTCCGAGGAAGGAGGAGCATGACCATCCAAGCATTCCAAGGAGCGAGGAACCCTCCCCTCTCACCCCTCCCTCCCTCATGTATGCTAGGTCAAGAATACACATGTGCTTGCACTGACATAGTATAGAAAATGGGAAATGAAAAACGGATTTTTTAGTTATCCACAAAAGGAAGTTTTAATTTTTTTTATTAGCAGAACCAATATGGCACTACCAGTAACCAGATACGAAGCTATGTGAACTGAAACACTCTCATTGTGTTAACTGCTTTCAGCACTCCCAAAAGTATATGCTGTCAATTTTACATCTTGTAGAATATGTTTTTTTTTATTGTGAATTAGATACTACAAATGACATAACCTTGAGTCAGTTCTAATTAAGATTATTATTACGTTTTTTAAAGGTCATCAGGTTAGGTTCACCTTTCCTGATTCCTTTAGAACAACAAGCATTTTCATTATTTATGAAAATCTTTTGTAATATTCACATGAACTATCGGTCGAGAGAACAGAACAAAGCTATATAAGGGTTATCATATTTGTTCTACACTGAACAATAAACACTCTGAAGCTATCTTGCTAACATTCAAAAGTAAAAGATTCAACTTATTAATACTCAAATACAGGGGTCTTGACAACTGAATATTTATGGACATTGGTTTACTAAGGATGAAACTGCATAGCACTGGCTTTTTCATAAGTCCTATTACTTCACTAGACCTTTCCTAGACTCTTCTAGAGAAAGATTTAACCTATCCTTTTACTGGTTATATGTGTACTGACAAGTTGAACAAGGAAAAGAGAAGGCAAAACTAGGGAATAGCAAAATATATAGGAATGGTTCTAACTTTGATTCCCTCTATTATCTCATAGACAAAGAACAAAGTTTATGCTATGGGGTAGTATAGCTATACGTCGATTGAAAAACCAGAAAAAAAGACGAAAACTTTTTGTCATGTAATGACACGAACGGATAAAATCGTAGTGAAAATCAAAAATCAAAATCAAAATTAACGATAACAAACTAACGAAATCGTTGTAAGAACCCAAAAAGAACCCAAAAATAAAAGACCCAGACAAAATCGCTAACATAAACCCTTCAATTCCATTAAGCGGAGCTCTTTGTTCTATAGTTTTTAAGCGAGAATAACCCTGAGAACTTTATTACCAAGGTGAGTGAGTTCAGAGACGGTGTAATGTAGTAAAAATTTACAGGTTAGTAGTAAAAAGTGAAAATTTCGAATTTCACAAATGAAACGTTCACGCTGTACGGTCGACTACCAGTCGAAAAACTGTTGTTACCAGTAAATTAGATCACTGTGGGTACAGAGTATCTACAAGTACAACTCTCAGAGAAAACTTACTGGTCGTCTTGCCGTTAGCAAACGTAGAGTTGACCGGCGATTATTGAATAAACTTATGGGAGCCCGGCTGAGAGAAAGGAAAGGAGAGCTTCCGACCAAGAACTGTTACCGTGGGAATCTTGAGCAGCTTTTGACGGTCCTGATTTCTTTGCTCTTGGCTTTCTGCTAGCTGAATTGAGACTTTCAACCCCCAGAGGTATAAAGGTAAATAAAAGAATATTCTTTTTTCTCCTGGTGTATTTTAGATCAGACAGAAGACATTGTTGTATTCCCAAAATAAATCTAGAATTCGTTTCAACATTTCTCGATCTATATCCAAAATATGTATACAAACTGCATTTCTGACTAAGGAGAAGAAGAAAACAAAGGTTCTCATCAATTATTGATGAGAACCGATTTGGATTGCAAATGAAAAATTTGTTAAACAAACACTGCGAGATAAATGAAAACAGGATGCCGCTCCTCGATGCATTCCTGATGCTCGAGGAGCAGAAATTCGTTAATGACAATTGTGTTTAAATTTAATATACTAAATCTAAATTTCTACATTAAAAGTAGTAGACTTCATAACACATAGCAGTTACAATGAAAAAATCCATAAACAAAAAAACGTACAGTCAACCTTCTTCGCATGTAAGCAGATTTGTCTTCCAAGGACTGGAAATTTTAATAACTTTAATTTATAGCCTAACCTTCCAAGAAGAAGGGTTAGAACATCAATTAGAATGAGTACATATTTCTCCTCTTCCAAACTTGCAAGATGTGAATATGGACACCTTCTAACGACAATAATTAGTGCTGAAGCGATTCACATCTTGTAAAGTTATGGGAGAGCTTCGATTTAAGTCTTTACTTAATAAATTTTATTCTCGCATACAAATAATATCCATCAAATATCGTGTATAACGATTGAATTTTTTTATTCACAGTAGCACACCTTCATAATAAAGTCCTCCTTGTCTCAATCGTATTTCCAAATACGATTGAGATTGGAGTACATCTTGGAATACATTTGGGCATCGTGTTCAATTTCTTTAAAAACTTGATCTTCTCAGTGGATCCAAACGTAATAAATTGATGCCAAAACGGCAAGAACTATCTAATTATCGTGCGTAGAAACTCACCTCTCTCTACATTTGAAATCTCCTAAATCTTTCAATCCAATCCTTTGTCGTTTGTCTCATAATACGTATGTTCATCTTAGATTAGTAGCAAGCAAGCCCATTGCGTTCTTAGTACAACACATGTGGCAGTTATTTATCCAATCAACACCTTGTACCATCAATAAGCTTAAACTTATCTTTTTATTTCCATATTTTGAACTCTATTGTAACACAAATAAACATGAACTAAATGGATTTTCCATGATAAGCTTAAAACAACTCATTTCTCATTGGTGTAATGAGAATAGAGGTGAAACTGAATAAAAACTCTATTTTTACTCCATGAATGTTTTCAGAGCGATAACATGAAACTTTGGGATTTATATTCCATGCAAAAATTAATCTATGACACGATTATCCACACACCCATAAAATCTCCTTTGTTTGAACTAACCCAAATATATAAACATATTTGTTGTCATATTTTTGATTGCATAAAAAAGTCCAGTGACCTTTGACTCTCTTTTCTTTGTGAAATATAGTTTTCAAATTTAGATTCATTGATCCTGAAAATAGTATCCGGTTCAATGAATTTCCTATCTTTGGTCATAATAGCATCCACAGAAATTGAATGGCAAAAAGAAATCAATATGAAGCTACTTTCACGTGTTGGTGATCTATCTCCGCAAAGTGTAATGTTTTCTGCTGTTTTCCAATACCAATATGACAATTGAACTTATTAATACGAAGTTTCATCAGATGATTTGAAAGATGTGATAGAGATTTGTTCACAATGAACTTTCATCAGTTTTGTTCATTTGTGAACAATGGATTTTGTTCATTTGTGAACTATGGTTGTTGGAAAAATTGCAAAAATACAAGAGATAAATTATTTGATATTATTTTTGAAATTTTAAATTAAATAAAGATTTTAAAGAGTTAAAAAATACTTTATGTCAAAGTAAATTATACTTTATTAAAAATAAAATAATTTATAACTTATAGCTGACTGGTAGGTGGTTTAGGTATAAGTTAGCCCTTCAGAGCCAATCCTCTCTAGCTCCAGTGGAGGCGAGACTAATCGCTACATATTATATATAATATTAACCGCAGTTGTGATGAAAATGACACTTCCTCTTAATTACGACCAACTTGAAACACACAATATTTACTGTAAATCCTTTATTCTGCATTCAAAACTCTCTCTTTTACTCCAATCTCAAGAGAATAAAATTTGTTCGATCTCTACCTCGTTTTAGTTTTTTCTCTCGTTCTCTTAACTTATATATTTTTCTTTGCTTCGAAGTGAAACTACTCAGAATGAGACCATCAGAAAAACAAATGGTCAACGTCACTCTCAAACCGCCGATATGAGTGCACCATAGAAAATCTTAGATCTACTTGGATCTACGATGCTAAAATTACCATCTGTATTACTCTGGTTCGGGATTAACGTATTTTCAACATCAAAAACTCCAAAATCTGTCACGCTTTTCGAAGACGAGACAATAAAATAATCAGACTTAAACAACCGGTCATATATAATCTTACAAAGAAGGTTGGATCTAGTTTGATCCGATAACTGCAATGTAGAGAAATCTAGTTAATTTAATTTTGTAGTTAAGGAAAGGGTCAGAGATAGAACCCGAAATTGAGCACTACAAAAGAATTATGAACTAATTAATCAAGGGACATGTGAACATCTGAGGACCAATATAGAGATCTAGGATCTAAGAAAACATGAAGGGTAAAATGTCAATTTATTTCACTTATGAATTGGTAGGAAGTTTAAGAGTTCGATTTCTAGTAAAATTCAGAATTATCTTGGTTATAGGTGGTTAAGCAAGCCGGCACACTTTAGCAAATCCTTTAATTTATTCTAAGTTTTGAAGATTACTCGTCGTTTGATACTAGGGATACATAAAAGGAGTAAAATCAGACGATCGTGGTCATTTCTTTGCACAGCTGGAGCAAGCAGAAAGGACTTGAGTAGAGAGTCGATGACTCATAGTAAGAATTTCCACTTTTTCTCTCCTCGCTTCAAAAAACGAAAAAGAAAGAGAGAATTGCTAATAAAGAAAATTCGAAAGAATTAAAGAAAAGAAAAAAGGACCACGTAACTGGTCCAGTTGATCAGAAGGGACTTGAGTTGGGTTAGTTGGATGACAGCAGGTCCTCTCTCCTGACGGTTTTCGTGGAAAGCTGCTGAGACGGGAATGTTTCCCGGAAGTACGTGCTTTTCTAATTACTGTACCTTTTGGACAGAAAACCGGGACTCCCGGAGTGGGAACTTGGATGGATGCTGATGATGGTGATGGTGATGGTGTTAGCTTGGCTTTGCTTGACTTGACTTGGGCTGGGAATCGGGGAACATGCAGTCAGCCTTTTTCAAGCAAGCAAATGATTTTGGGACCCACAAAGATATTGCTGTGGAGAAGATCAGTTGGACTAGAAATGATTTGGACGAGACTTGTTCCCTTATTGCCTTACCAATTATATTTCGGGCTGGTATCTATCTATCTATCTCACAGTGTGCAACATAAAGTAATATTATTTCGTGACATATGATGGTCGAGAGTCCCCTTTTCCCTTTTCCCTTTTCCCTTCTCTTCTTGTGTAGTACAGTAGAAGAAGTTATTTATTTATTTAATGGACCTCACAGGGAAACGTATATACAGTAATAATAATCAATACTATGAAAATGTTTTTTACGTAACCTTTGAGTGGATGGCAAGAAGCTTATGTCATGTTGACACGTACTACAAGTCCGTCCGTTGTTGTTCCCCCCGCCCTCATCAATGCACGTGCCAGATAATTGAGCTTGTCAAGGTCGACCCCTTCATGATTTTTACGGATGCTCTTTTAGACATTAGACAGCGTTTTGCCATCAACACCTTCCAAGTTCCAACTCCAGCCCAGCTGGGCTCGAAACGACCATCTCGTTCATTCATTCATGCATGCATGCATGCATGCGCTGGGGGTGGGGTGTGGTGGTGCACCATCAAGTAAAATAACATCCTCATATGATCAGAGCACCATCGAGCATTGACTGCTACCCACCAGCCACCACCACCACAGTGGCCCCTCTACAGTACTGTAGTTTTGTTCGAGTTCACCAGGTGAAGTTGGGAACTCAGCCTTAGGCCGGACGCTTTGCTTTGCCTGACTCCTGACTCCTGACGCAGCACTGTGCCCTGCCTTCAGTTCCACTGCGACTTCTGGAAGAGAAACTTCCCCAGAGAAGACAATGAACATGCTCACAATCATAGCTTGACAAAACGGGCGTAAGCATCTTTCAGCATCAGAACCTTTTTCCTTTTTTTTCCCTTTCCTCTGGACATGAATCATGAATGAGGTATTTCGGTGAAAAGGGGAAGGAAAAATAGGAAAACGTAATCGAGCTGATGATGATAATAATGATCCGGAGTAGACACGAACAGACGTTGGTCTGTTTGGCCTTGACTCCTAGAGATTGAAATAGGCTCATGATGATGGTCCCAGTTATGATGCTGCTGCAACAGACTGCGGATAGCAGCAGGAGAACAACGGACGGCCATTGGGAGGGCCCAGCACAACGATACTGCTTCGCTTATCTTGAGAAACAAATTTGCCTTTACAAGAGACAGCTAGAAGAACTCTCAGTAAGATATGTTCATACTAAAGTACAAACAAAGCGGAAGGGGTAAGGGGGGCCGACAGTCATGAAACGGAAAAGACATGATGCCTAAATTCAGGAGTTTGACGAATAATTGTTCAAACAAAGGCCAGTGGGGCGGTGGATTCCTTCCAAAGCGAGAAAGTGTCCACATCACATCCCATCCCATCCCGTCCCGTCCCACACCACCCCACGCCATCCGTCCAAGTCCACGAGAGTTGTTTATTTCTCCGGACAGAGTTGCACTAGGCTTACACTCCAGAGTCCTGTGCTTGGGGACATCCGACATTAACTGTGGTCACTTCCCGTCATTTTCCCAAAGTGAACGGAATCTAAGGAATCTTTTGCAAAAACAAAAACTACCGAAATTAGCTTGATAACAACTCTAGTATGTTTGGTGTGTTTATCACACCTTTCTTAGTGAGTGTATTGCCTTATCACAACTTGACTAGTTATCGACCGTACAACCAGTTACTTTGCCATTCGGACTCCACATATTATTTTGACTATGTAGTGTGTGACGTCTCTCGTGTGAATGATAGATGATTTAATCATGTTGTGTTCGAAAGTAGTAAAATGATAAATTATATGATAAAGTTTATTATCGATAACTAATCAAGAGTGTGATAAACATACAAAACACACCATATAATAGAGATAAGATCAAGCAAATTACTGCAAAAACTACCATGCAGTGTAAATTTTGTAATTTCTTGTACCTGCTCCGATAAAATACACTTTTTGTGGATATTTTTTTCTGTCCATGCATTCAAGATTTTTAAATTTAATCTCTCGCATTTATGATTTCCTTACCTTGTTATTTGAAGACCCGTTTATGAGAATACACTGAAAGCTTCGTTTGATAGCACAAAACTATAATTTGATATCCAATAACACTTCGTCTTATCCATATTGCATGCATGCGAACTCCTCTCAGCAGTGAGGAGGAGGAAGATGACCACAGAGAAACGCAGGAGAAAAATCCACCAACTTATAAGTTTAGTGCCAGTTTCCAACTTATAAGTTTAGTGCCTTTCTTGTAAATCCTTCTACCAAGAATGGTTAATTGCAGGGTTTAGATAAAAAGTTCTTGCATGTCCTCTTCTTCAAGATATGGGTATAAAAGTACGGAAAAGAATATTCCTTTTTTCTCACAGCTTGAAACCTTGGAAACTTCAGCTTAACACGTCTCTATCAATATCAAGTAGTCTCTTTTGGAGTGAACCAAAAGTTACATTGTTCTCTAGCCTCGACCTGGTAGCGTTTGTTGGGAGTACATATAGGATGATCCGGACAGCTCCACCCAGTTTCTCGTACAGAAGTGATCAGTAACATGGTTCATCATCAAATTCTTTCTCACGTAGTGGAGTTATGACTTCGACTGCACATTCACGGATGATATCTGCAGACACCTTCGGAGTTGTCCATAAGAAATCATCTGTGTCGCTTTTTATTCAGTTTTCATCCGTTTGGAATATGATGTATTGCAATGAGAACTTGAATGCTAAGCTTATAAATTCTAGTTTTCAGAGATAACAAATAATAAATTTACATATGATTATAATGATTTAAAAATTCACTTTTTTATGAATCACAGCTCGTAAATAAAGTTGGAGGAATTGTTATTATTATTTTTTTGCTTACGGTATTCCAAAAATCCTTGTGTTTAACTTTTACTCCCCTAATTTTCCATTTTTGAACCGGATACGATGTCTCTACTTGTCGGCGATTCTTGGGCACGCGTTTGTGGCGTAACGTGGTTCAGCAGTTCAGTTCGCGCGCCGATATTTCTGGTAGCGGGATATCCTTCTAGGGCCCAGTTATCCCACTTGCGGCAGTCGGATGCAATGGGTGATCCTGAGTATCTGACTTGCGGGTACCAGTGGTTCATATGCTAACTGCAGTAAGATGAATAAACAAGCAGTGAGGTGTGACGGGGAGGTAGGGCTAGGAATAAACATCTCGAGTGAGCTGGGAAGGACTAGAATGTGCTTTGTTTCAACAAAGGGGCAACTTTACACATGGGGCACGTTAGAACTTGTGACGGAACGGACGGAGGCCGAGACTCTCTGGTCCCAGCCTCCCAGGCTGGGGCGCCATGCAGAAAGCTTGAGAATCACAAGACTTGACGTGCCCATCATCATCAGTACCGTATTCCTCGAGCCCTCAAGTCTGTCTGGCATCTGATCAGAGAGGAGGAGAGTACAGTATGTTGTACAATATCCGAAGCCGCTCCATCGTCGGATGAAAACTCGTGTATAAATATCACATGTCTCCGTGTATTCCGTGCTTTGACTGTTGGGAAATAGAGTTTGACTTCTGTTCACACACACGGAGAATGTGATCTGAAGGATGTCTTTCCAAAATATTATTTAAAACTATTATTTAAAACTATTATTTATAACTATGCCCACCTATAATTAGTATCCTACCCTCCGTATTCGCATGTCTTCTTCTTAATTTTAGTCGGTTGTGCTCTCCTTATGAAGGAAAATATTTCCGATGGTTCCGTTCTCCAGAAAGTCATGTCCGTTAATGATAGTGGGAAACTCATGATTAGCCGCAACTCACTGTCAATCAACTTAATGCAACAGATCCTCCAGATGCCTACACAGACCCCAAATAGATAGCAGCCGAAACTCGCACTCTCCACTGTCCTCCAATCAAAGCAAACGAAAGTCATTCGCCTTCCTTTCCCTCAGAGTACGTATAATTACAAGCAGTTACTAGCAAATTAATTAATTAGCTAATTAACAAGATATAACAATTATAATTGGTTGAGCAAAACATGGAGGAGACTTTGGTACAGTGGTGTGTCATCCGACATGGGGACTTAGCAACAGTTGAGAGTTGAGAGTCGAGAGCAAGAGTGAGGAGACTTCCTTTTGTGAGTGCATGACGTTGTTGGGTCACGGTGATGAACGAACGTTGGGAGAATTGAGAGAAGCAAGGAATAGAATTATTCTAACCCTATCTTGTGAGAACCAACCAACATAACATGACAGCACACAAGGAGACGAGAGGAGGAGGAGACCGGGCAAGCAGCAAAATCCTTGTCGGGCTTGCTTTGAGTTGTGCCCTCTAGTTTTGGACGCGAATGCTTGAATGAGCAACAGATGCAACATCATAAAGTTTCCAATCATAGAAGGCGATTCTAACCCAACCGAACCTGCTTGCTTTACGATTTGGAGCGCATCTTGTTCTTATAGAAACCTTGACCCCAGAGTCCAGAGTCCAGAGTCCAGACGACGTGTGTGGGGTACAGAGGTAAGAAGATTTGGGGTGATCCTGATAACATAATCAGGATAACATACCCTCAGCATCATACAGGGCTGCCTGGGGAATCGCTGTTCATCGTTTCGAAATGGTTATATAAGTTTCAGAAGTATATGTCTTCTACTTTTGAAGGGAAGAATGTAGAGTTTGGATAAGAGTTGCAGCTACTCATTGTCGAATGCATCTTCTTCCCTTTTAACGATGCAAGTCCAAGTCTCAAGTTTCGTGGTGATCCGCAAGCGAAGGGACAAACGAATTTATAAATCGTATGGAAATGAATGATTGACGTTCCCTTTCATACAATTCTGTTCTTTTCTTTTTGCTCTAGAAACGTCACTCACTGTGCAACGTCTATGCCATTGACCTTCTTCACACACGTTACGAGCATTCTCCCAGGCCAATCTCATCGTACATGGCCCTTTTTGTTGCTGATATGGATGGCCTAACAACTATTTCACAAGAACATTTATGAGATCTAGTCACAAGATGGACCATCGGTTCTCTTTTCTTTCCACCATATAGCTAGTACATGAAAGTGTCAGTAAATGAGGGAGTGTTCTCGTGCTGAAACGGTTATCAACTTTTACGAAGAAAAGGTAAACTCGACGGAGATGGATCCAATCGAGATTGACTGACACTTTTGTAAAGCCTGCATATTCATCCTCTTCCTGTTGGATGAGGGAACGGTTAATCAATAAATTAATGCCAAGATTAAAATCAATGTTATGATGTAACTCCAAACTTATATTTCTCGAAGCGTGTTTCTACGCGCTGCTCTTATGGGTTATGTCCAGAAATCTGATGCTTTGCAGTTTGTTAATATTTAATATTTATAATGAATATAAATATTTTACGTTACCTTGTCTGAAATTCAAGCTTCATATTTACACATTCGTTTATAACACAAAGCAGAAAAGACCTTTCTCTTTCAAAGACTCACTCTGACTCTTTTCCTCCGACCACAGCCAATATACATCTAGAGTTTTCTCTCTATTTTCTTAGCTTGTTTTTTTCCTTCTCTCCTGTCGGTAACTCAAGTAGCATGCACAAAGCCTGTATAATAATCTTCGGATGGAGAAGGTGCAGGTTTAATTTATTATTTAATTTTTGATAAAAATATTAAAAATAAATTAATATTACCATAACTTAATGATAATTTTAGAACAGGGTCTCGGTCTTATGGTTTCCGCAGCTTGGTAGGTCATGCTGTACTTATGGGATCTCTCTGGTCTCACTCTCAGCTTGTGGTCTAGTAATATTTAATGTTTATTCTTAAATGTTTATCTAACCTATATAGTTAAAGCGTCCATCTGACCCTGGAAACGAATCCACGCTTGTTCTTTTCTCCCTCCTACCCCGCTTGTCCGTTTGTCGGCTATCCTGGGCTAGGTCGCTTGGGATGTATATAAATTGTACTCACTTAAACTCACTTTACAAGACGATGGAGACTATTTGCCATCAGAAGCATTAATTCAGTCAAGTTAGTCAGTCACAGAGTTCTGCGGATTATTGTCCTACGTTTATCTGTTTTCTTGGACGCTTTCTAAAATTTTCCGGACGTTCTCGTAGGGAACCGGATTCTGCAAAAATGCGTCCGGCTCAAGACGTCTTCACTTCTGCCTGCGAATGTCTCCATCTGTTGTGATTAGGACGGGGTACTTTTCTAGAGGTGCAAATTTTGGTTGAACATGTTAGTACTTAAGTTTCCGAATTCCGAGGGACCTCCACTTTGATGGAGTTAGTCCTGCGCATCGTTCGCTTATCCGATATGCAATGACGGACATCCGTTAATGTATCGATCATGAGAATATTTCAGGCAACTCTTTCGGTAACTCTCCAGAGCAGTCCGTTGTTTTCCGTGAAATGTAGATTCGGTTATCGGGACAATTCCGACTATTCATCTTCGTCACTAGCATATAAGGTAAAATCTGTCGGGACTTGGGAGAAAAGCCAATAGATGCCGGAAGTATGCAAGCATTGAGTCGTACACGAGCTGAGCAACTCTCGCCCATTCGTAGCCAACTGCTGGAGCTAGTCCCGACTAATTTGGCGTTGGAGCAGGCGAGCGTGCGGCGCGGTGCACTGACAGCAAAAGACCCCCATTTTAGCCCTGATCTCCCCCGGCCTCTGTCTGTCGAGATTACATAGTATGATCCACAGTTGGGTGGGTCTGAAAACCATCGTGAACAAAATACCACCATACGTTCACGACCGGCGACGAGGCAAATAGGTTCCGCATTTTTACCACCGGCGATTCCATCCCCGTCTCGTCTCCGTGCCCTGGAAGAACGCCCCCTTCCTCCTGCACGCAGGACCATGTTTCAGCACGGACCCCCGCAGTATTCCCAGATTCCCACGCCCCTAGCCCTTTGCCCTGGCCTGGCCTTTGCCCCGGCGCCAAGCCTACATTTTCTTCTCACTACTGCTTCTGGCCTCCCATTGGCTACCAAGCCTCTCTCCGCACGTACGCTGCTCCCATATATACCTTCTACTTAATACGTCTATCGTACTTGATTCTATCTCTCTTAAGGTAACATTACTTGACCGTATTCTTGATTGGTTATAGCAAGTTAAGTAAGTAAAAATGACAAGTAATCAGAATAGGAAAAAGTATATGTTAGCCGTCAGATATATCTTTATTCGAAATATTTATCTTTAAATACTTTTTTAACGTATTATCAATCCAGATTACAATTAGCGTACTGTCTTTACATAACAATAACCTGCTAAACCACTACTGCCCGTCAGGGGTGTAGTCAAATAACTCAACGTCAAGAGGGGTGGGGTCAAGTCTGATAAATGTACTAGAGGTGGGGTCAAGTAAATTTCTGAAGTAAAGAGTGGGCCAATATGTCTGATCTATCTTTCACTCTACCACTTTCTGTCTCCTCCTGGCATCACCGTCTTCTTGTGTATACCGGTACCGTAGTGGCCAGTGCAGGAGGAATGGACTGGATGCCCCTCCTTCTCTGACGACTTGACCGGACTACCGTAGCCCCCCCGTCCAGTCCGTCCGTCGTCCGTCCATCCCGCCCCAAGCCCACACCCCCACTCGCTCTCATCGGGACGCCGTAGCCCCCAGTAGCCGGTCTGAAATCCTCCAACTCCTTTCATTCACGCAACACAATTCACATTACACTTCTGTCTTCTCGCCTCTCGTCTTCTCTGCTCTCCTCTCGCCTCCTCTCGCTCTCCTTTCTCTCATCTGTCTCATCACCTCTTCTCCGCAAGACACTCTCTTTCTTTCTCTATGTGGCCCGCACCACTCGCCAAGTAGTGTTGTGTAGTACACTCTACATGTCTGTGGTCGAACTCGAACAGAACAATCAACTGTGCTCGTTTGTCTGTACAAGTGTTTGGCTCTAGCAAGTCAAGGCGAAGGCTGGCGGCCAGAGAGAGAGAGAGAGAGCTAAAGCGGCAAAGCAGCTGTACTTCTTTCTGATTGTTTGCTCGCTCGCTCGCTCGCTCGGTGAAGGAGTAGGAAGTGCCATTCATTCGGGGAACAGCTTCAGTCAGGGGCGGAAGAACAGCCGTAGTGACCACGCTGTGTTATAACGCAGGTTTTCTCTCCTGCTCCTAGCAACATTGGAGGTCTCAGCGGGAGCGGAGGAGGAGTGTTCTGTACCTTCTCTTCTCGTCTTTCGGTGTTTCCGTTCGTTATATAGCAATTGCCCATTCTCATTCGAAAAGAGACGAACCTCGAAGGAAGCACGGACAGGCAGTTACAGCGGGGGAGGAGCATTTGGCTTGTTCCTCAATCAATCTGAGTTTCATGCGGCTGAGGTTGGGAATTTTCTCACCTGCTGAGAAGCTGACGACGTGACCGAACGAGGGAGGGACCCTCGAGTACTTGGCTGGTTTGGCTGTGGTTAGAGAACGCCAGGAAGGAAGGGAACGAGGAGGACGGGAGGCTCGACAATCAGTCTAGATGATGCTCTTAGCGGAGGGGAAGGATAGATTACGGGAGGAGGTGCAGCGACTTAGGGCGATGCAAGGCTCCGGAGCGAGCTTAGGCCTGAGCGTAGACTTGAGCATGATGATAGCAAGAGGCCAGGACGATTGCACGACTGTTAGAAGGCAGTGCCCCGTGCAACTGGATCTGCTTCCCATGCGACCGGTTTCTCAGTCTTTTCCTGCGGCAGCAGCCGCTCCTCAGCCTCCCGCGCAGCCCCAGTCGCATAATCCGTTTCCATGGAAACCTCTCTTCAACAGATCCCGTTCGAACTCCGCCAGTGGTACGCATTCTCCGTTTTCCTTGCTGGTTTTGCTCTTTTTGTGTTTCAACCTGGCTGCGATGATCATCGTGTCCGTTATAGGTATAATCGATCCTCTATCCTGAGTTCAGAAGTACAGAGAGAGTTGGTTTGCTGAACGACACCGGACCTCGCCCACTCACGTCTTTGCTGCTCTTGGTAATTCAGGTCATGAAGATATCGAAGCGGCCGAAACATACTCGTCTGGACACGGAGGATCCCCGAGAGGTATTGACGTGAATCAAATCCCGTCGTCCGCCGATTGTGACGACGTGGTGGTTTCATCTCCGAACAGTATCAATCTCAAAAGGGAACGCGAGAAAACGCACGACTTTGACTTGGAACGCGACCGCGCATGTGACATTTCCTCGAGAGGAAGCGATGAGGAAGAAGGCGGTACGACGCGGAAGAAGCTCAGATTGTCCAAGGAGCAGTCGGCCCTTCTCGAGGAAAGCTTCAAAGAGCACAGTACGCTCAACCCGGTACTAATCTAGCCTCGGCTCCTTCGTTCTTTGGAATAATCCGCTGTATCTCTTGCCTCGTCTGCTTTCATGTGTTTTGCTCCAAGTCCACTTTTGTCCTGTACCTTACCATTTGAATGTGTGTCTGGACAGAAGCAAAAGAATGCGCTTGCGAAACAGTTGAACTTGCGACCACGGCAAGTTGAAGTCTGGTTCCAAAACAGAAGAGCAAGGTACTGACACATTCATCCCCGTACAAGTCTCGAGAATCATTGCATGTTCGTGCATCCAGGAGAGGTTCCAGCGTCGTTAGATTTGCAAGCTATTGTTCCTGGTGTTGGTGGAAGAAGCTTGTGGGAGCACGAGATGGAACCCGTGTCTAACCGCATCATGGTGATTGATTCGGCTGCGCAGAACCAAGCTGAAACAAACTGAGGTCGACTGTGAACTTCTGAAGCGGTGCTGCGAGACTCTGACAGAAGAGAATCGGAGACTACAGAAAGAACTCCAGGAGTTGAGAGCGCTGAAAGTAGCTCCTCCGTGTGTTATTGCGCACGACTTCTACATGCCGTTACCGGCCGCCACCCTGACCATGTGTCCATCTTGTGAAAGAGTCACCACGATGGATAACAAGACACTTGCCTTCGCCAAGCCCGGATTCTCCCACTACTCACAGTCGTCGGCAGCATGTTAGGAAGGAAGGTGAAGGAAGAAGTCGGAGAGAAAGGTGAAATGGTAGGTTAGATTGTTGTATACATTCACATGACGACACACAGACAGACATCGAGGACTCTTAAAGGCCTCCTGTAATATTGTTACTCACACTCACTCGCTCACTCGCTCAAGAGCTCAATGATCATTTGTGTATTTTCTCAAGTTAGCATTAGAATTCTTCCATACCGGAAGCTTGTAATTGACGACAATGTAGACATCATGTTACAATCGTTCGCAGGTATACGATCTAGATTTTTTTTACAGATCTGAACAGCTGGTGAAATTGAAGATCAGTTCTCTGATCAAGACTCAACGCACCTAGATGACAGTACATTAGGCAGGCAGCCATGTAAGCAGTTCGGGTAGGATAGAAGATTGATGGTACTTTGTGCGTGCCATCAGCAGTCCAGTTCCGTACAGGAGTTTGACCTCAGAGATTATATTGTCAATGTTCCAAGTCTGCCAGTTACTCCCTGGCAGTTTCTGGCCCTGAGTGTTCTACTCTCGAGGAAAATGACGGAGCGAATCTTACGATTACACCTGGGTTTACGTTTTTGTATGGCCTTGATGAAATAAAGATGCTTTACTGGAAACTTCTCACACATATTACCACTCTCGCTTCGATGACTCGTGCTTGTTTGCTCGTACCATAGATACTATCACTTATTGCTTTCATCTGCATCTCGCTCTGAAGAATAATTGTCCTTCGCCCTTTTGCCACAACACACACACACCTCAGATTACGTGGCCTCCAAGTTCTAGGTTTTGCTTCGATGGTGGCTTCCTGTTCGAATATACTCGTACATTAATCTAGTGGGTGACATCCGTGTGTATGCTCAGGTGTACATCGCATGCTCTGTACGGAGGAGGTCGATCACTCTTGGCATGTGAATGGCGACAGAATCTCCCTGAGTCTCGACTCTCGACAATTCACATATAATCGCCAATTATGTATCCGTGTCCTTGCGCGGTGAAAGCTCCAGCAGTCATGGGCCTTAGCTTTCGGCAAGATTTCAACTGTAAAGCTGGGCCCAATCATAACTCTACCGGTAGATGGATTCCTTCTAGATTGAGGTGAGAAAAGGTGCTGTTATTCTCACCGGATGTGGCCTATTCTTCACCTTATTTTAGTCCTCGATCGCCTGCGGCCAGCAGCAGCCCCCTCATAGTGTGGTGATGATTGCGATGTGGGGCAGGAAACGTGGGTTAATGATGCGAGGTCAGGTCGGGTCTTTCATGAGCAGCCGTCGCTGCAAGTCGTCCTAACACGTGTAGAAGATCGAGTATAGCATTATATCCACATCATGACTGTCGAACTCTCTGTCGATGATGATGCACCTCTTTCCGGCGACACGAGCTACAATATCTTCTCGAGTTTATCTCGGAAATTCTCAAGTACGTCCCCCTTCTGACTGACGACGATTGCTCACTAGTTTCGCCACGAGCAAGTTGCAGCTGGATGGGTCGGGTCCTTCTCACTCATCAAAGGGAAAGTCGTTGCCAGTCGGTCAACCTCCACTTCTGAGTACTTTACGTAAGCTATGGCTTCTTTTAAGTAAGTGCGATGTTGAACGTTTCCCTTCCCTTCCCTTCCCTGCTACTGGAGAATCAACAGCAAGTCTTGTCACTTGCGCTCGCTCTCTTTCGCAGACGCTTGCGTACAAAAGCCAGCCTTTCCTGCCCCTCTGGCATGTTCCTACGCTTTCTATATATAACTGCAAATAGCACCGAAATCATCCACTTAGCCAAAATTAAGCCACAGAAATTTCTGCTTTGGTTGGAAGATTTCGGCATTCCCTTTCTGTATTAACTTTTACTGCCGCTTCTGAACAAGGAAGAAGACCAAATTAGCGAGCAAACTAGCAGATACGGAGGATCTGCTTTCGAGATTCTGGTAAGATTGTACCGAAAGCACTCGATGCTAATCACTATCGTGATTGGACTCATAACTAGCGTAGGATAAACGGAACTCGAGGCATGATGGAAGGAAGAAAGACTTGCTTTTAATGATTCAGCTGGGAGTGCATGTTCTGTACCAACACTTTTGTTTTGTGGTTTTAAAAGAATTGTTTTGTGCTCTTATTTCGTACTAATCTCATTATGTTGAAGCTTATACTAAGATGTAGGAACAATGAACTGGCTGCCCGACGGTTTGGTCAGAGTATGATTATATCCAATTTACGTACCTTTATTCCATGCATATTCACTTGGAGTGTGAATATTCATGAAGAAGGTAAATATGCCAAGGAAGGGTTAGGTAATAAAATAAATCTTTCATAAAATGTGAAATAGGTGTGGATAAACATTACACATTTATACTTTTGAATGCATGTCTTTCATTCTTATGGTTTATGTCAGGTCTTCTCGCATTTCCAAGTTTGATTAACAGTTATCATTTGTATAATATTTTGATTTTTTTTATCAGTTTGACTACTCCTCTAGTTGTAAATCTGAAACTAGAACTGTAAGAGTGGAGGGATAGTCCTGTGGTGGACCGGTTTCTGGTTGATCATCAGCTGTTGCCGGTAGCTCGATGGGTGACAAGATATCCTCTGCGATGATCGGAGTAACATCCGCAAATGTTTGCTGGTCGATGCCGAATGGCGGTGTTGGATCAGCCAGTTGTGGGAGTTGCCTCTTTGTGGTACTCTTGATGTCTTTATCCAAGCTTGCCGGTTGTGTGTGTTTAAGAACTTTGTGTGGTTTCTCTCGATTGATGTCACTCTCTTGATTGAGCGATTGTTCACGTGATCGTTTCTTCTTGGACGGATTGTCCTGGATGTCTTCATTGCTGCTCTCTTGGATTGGGGTCCTTGGCTCCAGAAGTAGGATTTTTTTCTCATTTGTCTTTGGAATGTTCTCTTAGAGTTTCTGCTTCTCGGTATCCATCCACCTTCAGAATTATAGTAAGATTTTCCGTGTGACATGAGGAGAGAACACGATGTGAGCTGCAACTCGATGTATCTCTCGACAAAGAGATAGTGTAGCCGAAGGTGGTACCAATCGTGTCTTACACAGCAGTCGGACTGTATTTGATGTCATAGTCCGAGATGTAGTAAGAGTGTCATGAATACTGATACCATGGAAAACTCCAGGTCTCTTTTCGCAGTTCATCTTTTCTGATAAGCCTGGATTGCTTTGCAAAGGTTCTGGAGTATATAATCATCAAAATTGACCGGCATCCCAAACAGCATAATGTCCAATAAAGTTTACCATAGTGCAGAAGAAACCGTCGCTGTTGTGTTCTGCTGTCTTGTGAGTATCAAGACATTCTTTGTGACAACATATAATAGGGATCATTGACACTCCTTCAAGTAGAACCCATTTCGCTTCATGGTGTCGAGTTTTAAGGATCCATAGTCTTCGTAGTAGAAGAAGGTGGTGAAATAGTGATGATCTCACTTGAATGTTGTGAATGTAGTGCGAGCCGAAGGAAAAATCAGAACACTTCTTGAATTGTGTCAGCATCCACCATTAGGTATTTATTAGCTACAACATGTATGGAGAGCTACCTCCTACAAAATAATACATGAAGAACCTTAGGACATGTATTTCAGAAATGATCATCTGTAGAAATTAGAAGAGCTAGCATATAAAGATGAAAGCTCACGTCGATCCACGGTGTCGTGTTGTGATACGACTCTTGTGTGAAATTCTCGTAGAACTTAAGATGTGTTTCTTTTCTATGCTTCATGAACCTTATCACGTAACTCGTAGAACGGTGTGATGAGTACCACGATCACGATTGTCTGTTTAAGTGATCGTACGATAGTGAAAGTGTCAAATCAGCAACGCGTTCACTTCAGTGGTCCTTGTCGTCAAATTTGGATAAAACTTGTAAAAGTTACTCAATTGTACTTGCCATAGCTCTAAGTATACCAAATGGTGAGTCGAAGGTTCGTGAGATATTCTCTCTTAACATGTGATTCGTGAGGGTTTCTCGATGGTCTACATGGAAGAATGAAGAACTACGGGAGTGTATGGGCAGAGGTTTGATACCAACTTCGGATCATTGTATCCACCGCATTCATTTTTGACAGTGGCCTGTTTCATGATGATGAATTCATAGGAAGGATGATGGACTTACCTCTTCCGGTGATCCTTCTGATTGTTATATACGGATAGACTTGAGATCTGACGGTGCATATCTTGTTGTGACGAAGAATGGATCTCAACTATCCAACCAACATTCTTTTCAACGTCTGGGTTGATATTGGATGTCATGGTAGACCAAAGATTAATCTTGGAGCATGGATTGTGAGAAACTTGGAAAAAGAGTATTTCAACTGAGAGATAGCTTCATTATTTTCTTTTGTCAAGTCTTTCATTGTAGATCATTTTCAGGTTGTAATACTAACTCTGTATTAGTCAGTGACTCAATTAGCCCGTTCTTGTTAAGCGCTTTTATGTTTTTACATTTCATAAAGAATTCTTCAACATGTCTCATGGATTTTTATGATTTCTTCTACTCTTATTGGATTCTTGTGTTTCCTTGGGTATTACAAGTCATTCTAGTTGAAAAACTTGAGTGAGGAAAAGACAAACCTAAAGCTCTTTTTGTTCTCATTGGTTTACTTTTGGACTAATGGTGTTGTAGTTATTCTTCATCATGTTTTTTGTGATTTTGGGAGGCTTCGGATGTCCATTCGGACGAGGAAGGATATGGTTGAAAATCGCTCGACCAAGGCTACAATTTGGACTGAAGAATCAAGAGATTTCATGAAAGATTGAGAGCGAAATGATCGAATGAGTGGAGGAGAGTGAAATTCATATCCACTGTTACTATTTTGGTCGTTTCTAGAGATTTGTGAGGAGTTTGGAAGAGTTGTGAGTTGAGTACAATCTGGTGTTACTATCAAGTTTAGCCGATTCTTGATCATTTTGGATTGTTAATCGATCGATTGAAGTTGAATGGTGTAGACGTGATGAGATGGATATTGTGAACTTTGACCGTCATGGAAGATTAGCTATTTCTTGAGTTCAAGATCTTCGATCAAGCCTACCTGGGTCTATAAAGCCTTTCATTAACAAAGATTAAAGTTTGATCCATATCTGAGCGTTGGATTGAGATTTCAGACTGAAAATTATTCAAGATAAGAGTGGAGGGTACAGTACAATTTCATGTGAAGTTTGATCACCATTGATTAACAGATTTGGGAGAATTGAGGTGTCAAAGTTTTGAGAAGATTTCATTAATAGCATATTCGGATTTTTAGTCATATCTATTATCACCTTTTGGTTCTTTTCAAGTAATTGGGGAGGAGTTTCCTTCTGAAATTGTCATGTCATCATACAAATGGACATTGTGAAGGTGTGGGATTGATTTTCAGCTCTATGTGACAAAGGAGCAAGGAGTCAGATGAATCAAAGGTCGTTGTTTGGATTTTCAGAGCTACCAAGTACCGCCATCATTGTGCTATATTGTGAATCGAATATTGTCTTGAAACATGCATGCTTTACCTTGCTGGAATGCTTAGGAGACCAAGGTGTACAATAAGTTATATTAGGACTCGATTAGTTCATCAATATGGATATGAAGTTTTGATGAGCGATACTAGAACATCTGTTTTGTTGTAATAAATAGAGTTGTGACGGTTGGATTGACATGTAGCTAGCATCGTTTGGAAGCTATTAAGTCATGCTTCTAGTGATATAGAGTTATCTTCAGTTAAATGATACATAGTTGAGTATTTCAGATAGAGCAAAGAATGATCTATTTGTAACATAGTTTTCTATGACTTATATATATCCTTTGGATCATAGCAATCTTGAACATTGAATCGCGAGAGTACAAGATCACTTGTGTTAGAGTAAATAGAGAAACATCTGGATTGAAATATCAAGATTTAGGGCCATCTTGTTCAAGCTACATACTTCTGCAGAACCACATACCAATTTATTCTTCGACAGAAAACACGTTTTACAACAACGGGCATTTATATCACACGCCGGTGGATCCAAGGATCAGTTTAAGGTTGCATTAACAGTTGTTTCTCCAAACGGTTGTTAGTCCAGCCTTAGATTATTAAATGTATTCGTTTCTCCAAATGGCTATATTTCTTGACTAGAAAATAAACTTTGATTTCTATTTCTCTTCGAGTTAAGCATTCAGTCGATCCTCAATTTTCTCACCACGACTGGCCTCATGATATTTTTTGTCAAACATCTCATCGAGTCATCGAGTCATCATGAACTCCCACTTCTTACTCTCGATGTCCTTGACTCACTTCCACTGCCCGTACACGATACTCAGTTATCAAAAACACGAACAATTTTGATCCTAGTCTTTGTTCTTGGTGCACCTTCTTAGACATGACTTTATAGTTATCGACCTTGATTTCTATAAACTGGTATCAGTATATCAGTTTGCTGATGTCTGACAAGTTATTCGTTCAAGCGAATGACTTTGTCCTCTCTCTTTTCATCTGCACCAGGGAAATGAAAAAGAAATAGACAGTAGTTGAAAAACAAAGAATCATGCACATAGCAGGAGCGAACAAAAGATATGCCCCGATCATCATAAGAAATGTTGTCATTTTACAAAATAACACGTGATCGTCTTATACAACATTCAATAAACAATATACTATTGTTTATTTATCTCCAATATTTATAAAGATGTTTCTAAGTGGAAAGTTACTTTCTGATCTAGCAGGTGAAACACAAATGATACTTGAGAAGTATACTTATGTAATGAATCATGAAAGATTATTCTTGAAATCGAATTTAAGTGAGACATAAAAGAGATTCAGTATTCATCGTTTAATAACAAAAACTTGAGAAGAATTTAACATAGACATCGAGAGAAACATTTCCAATAAAATGTTGAACAAAACCTGAATTTATTCCTTCATGTATTATCTGTCATAAATGGACTATGAGAAACTCATTAAAACTTTACATCCTTATCCTTGAACTATATAAATTACTTCAAGGCTATACAAATTTGTACATAAACCTATACGTGACCAATTATGTAGCATTACAAAGAATTTATAAAAATGCAACTACTTTGAACCGGAAAGTTTAGTGTTGGATTGTTTTGAATGAAAGAAAAAGAAATTAATTAATCAACTTTTGTATAAAAATTTACTTGACCACACCTCTAGTTACTTGAGGTGTGGTCAAGTAATTAATTTGTAATTAAGTAATGTACTTAATTTACTTGACTTGATTTCACTCTTCTCAGTTTTATGTTACTTGATCAAATCCTTGACTGACTATAGCAGATTCAGTAGGTCCAAATGTCACATCGTAATAAGACAAAAAATAATCATGTTAATTATAAATTAATTATTTAACTGAAAAATTTAATTTAAAATATCTTTAGAATATATTATCAATTCAGATTATTTCTTATTTGTCTTAATGGAGATTTCTTTGCTTAACGAAAAACTTGCTAAACCTGCTATTGTCTGTGAGGGGTGTGGTCAAGTAAAACAAAATTAAAGAAAAAGTTAAAAAGATGGAATGAAGTACGAAAAACGTATTAGTGGTGCGGTCAAGTAAATCTCTGATTCTTGTATTCAACGTAGCAAATACTCAAAAACTATAAAATTAATTATTTAACTCATACGATGAATGAAAAGTTGGATCGAGGTTCCATCTCCCTTCATTCGTTGATCTGCCTGTCCTCAGAAGAGGCATATCAGTCTCTCTCAGCGCTCCGAGCCAATCTCTGCTCGTTTCTTCTAGTCGTTGTCAGCGCCAGCCTAGATCCGGCATCCCGTGTAATGTGCACCGGCAACTTTTAAAAAAATGCAGGAGAAGTAGAGAAGCGTCGGATAATTTCTGTCTCAAAACAATCAGAAAAGTTAAAATTTCTCGAAATTTGCTAAAAATCGCCTGTGAATTAACACAGTAGTCCGTTAATTGTCAAAAACTTCCGGCAAATTACAAGTAAGCAGGAAAAGCCTGGGCTGGTCCTGGTCGTTGTTCTTCAAGACAACCGACAACTTCCCTTCCCCGTCTGCACTTGGCCGTACTGCTCTTGGGTATCCTCATGGGATGTAATAATGCTGGAACGCAGTAGGTAGGATCTAGATTTCGGCTTGACGTCGTGAAGCGAATAACAGAAACCTCTCGTCCTCTTAGCCCCTTCTTTGGAAATCCTGGAGAGAGACGAAATCCCCTCTCCTCCTGGCAGAGGAGGAGCAGGTAAACTTCTGGATTATGTTCGGCATGTTGAGTTCCAACTTCGAAGCGGCGAGAGAAGAGAGAGTGAGATAGAGGCAAAGGCAGAAGTGAGTCCTTGCGAACTTTAAAGTGGCTGGACGTCTACCGTAGTCGGGGGTCAAGGCCCCACTTTACACTACCGTAGCTTTTGCCCCCTTTCCATTGTCACTATCAGCTTCACCTTCACGATGGGGGAGTGTCACTGATTCAGCTTTCAAACTTATAAACTGACAGTATGCCTTAAAGCAGTCAGTCTGTCAGATACGGTACGGTATCTTCAGCCAGGCAGGCAGCTAGCCGACCAGCCGACCAATGGCAGGCAGGCAGTACTCGACCGGACTCCGGAGTTGTGCGGAAAGGTAGCACAACTGAAAAGAAAAGTCGTCGTGAGTGAGTGAACGAACGAACGAATGAACGAACCTTTGCAAGAAAGGTCACATCAGAAGATCATTTTCCATCAAAAGGGCGGAAAGGGCCTGGCGCCTGCTCCTCCTGCTGCTGGAGCCGCTGAAAATCAATTCGGAAGCAGGCAGCCTTTTCCAAAGACTAGACTCAGCTAAGAGAGAGACCGTCGAGCATGCAGCGAGCAGAGAGCAGAGATATTTGACGAGACTTAACCAAAGAGTCAATTGCCAAAGAAGAAGAAGAAGAAGGGGCGGGGATTCAGGTGGATGTACAAGTTTCCTATCCACAGTTTTTCTGCATGGCTCGATCGAACCAACCTTCAGTCGCAGTACACACGTCTAGTTCTGCTGTCACCCATCCATGCATGCAGAGGGGGAGGGGAGGAGTGCAGTGCAGTGGATGATAAAGGTATGATTATGACCATCTTCTTTCTCCCTACCGTAACCCAGTCGACAGACCCCCTTCAACCACTCTCTCCTGGTGTCATATCTGCAGGGGGCGGCAAGGGCAGGTAGCGAGAGATTTTACCTACATACATACGGTGCCTCACGCAGCCTTTCGATCCTCTTTGTTATTTCCCATCTGCTGGCTGACAGTACCAGTCTCGAACATGCACCCTGTATGCGCCGCTGAACAAACAAACAAACGAACCATCCATTTGATTCATTAAACTTATGAGCGTCCTAGAAGCCTACCTACTCGTCGATCAGCAAGGCCGCAAAGTATCATGTTTCTGAGCTAAATATATGTCAGTCTAGCTAAATATATACCTCGTCTGAAGTCTGAAGTCTGAAGTCCAATCCAGGGCTCGTCCGGGAGTCGGCTAATCAGTTGGGCTTAGCCATGAATAGGTAGTTTTGTCAGAGCAAATATATATTGCCCTCAAATCACGTACGAAAAATTGCTGAGCTGCCATCTCGACGGAGCTGTTTGAACAGCTTGCGTTCGTCATTTCCGATAGACTGCCAAAATAAAGGTTTCTGGCCATTCCATTCCAGTTCATACATTAAAAAAGCTTTAAGATTTCCGCTATGCGGTTTCGACCATGTTCTTTATTTGGAGATACTCCTTAACCGATAATCATTGAACCAAACAGGCGAACACAACGTCAAATTAAAAGTTGTGTTCGGCAGTTTAAGCACGTCTCTTCACTCAAGATCTGACGCTGTTCACCGAAGGATCGTGTCAACTGCGGTTCCAAGGAAATTCAATTTGAGAGTCACCGAAAGGATGTTCAAGATCCCGTTGTTGCTAAAGTATGAGCCTCAGGGCTCTGTACAATCCTGTTCCTTTGAGCTTTCATGTGCTTCCAGGGCGCTTGGATGATCGAGTTCCTAGTGACAGGTACAGTAAGATTCACTCGTGAGGCCTGCCTGCAGGTGTGCATCATGACTTGAGTACCATAGAATCAGCCACGGGCCCTCCTCAGATAATCCCTTTTCATCATTTGAAGCTCTGGAGTGCTCTGGGACTCCGTGAGCATTTGCAATTCAGCTTCAGGGCCTGAACTTCATCATTCATGTTCACGCACTCGTTTGGACTCTCGAGGGATTCACTTTTCAACCCTCCCACTCCGTGGAAGTCCTTCTGTATGTGTGTTAGGGTAAGTTAGTTAGCCCCGAGAACGCGTACGATATGGTACCACGATCGAGGAGCCTTAAACTCTCACGTACCAAGCAGCTCCAGTCTTGCTTAGCTAATGTAGGTCTGTCCTTCCTTCCCTTGTCTTTCAGTGCCCCCGGGATCCGAACTCGTCAAGCGCAACTACTACGGGAGCACGCAGACGCTCGTTTCGAGGCTGTTTATGTTTCAGAATATTGAGCCCTCTTAAGTCCTCGGCTGCATCTACAGTTTCTCGGCCTGAAAGTAGGACACAGAAGTTCGGGTGCACACACTAACAGTGTCTCTCTCAGACTCATACACACAAGAATTTAAGCCCTCCGTCGCTTAACATTTTCTTCTGAGCACTCGATTCGAGGTGATTGTTGTTATACAGCTCTGCATTGAATCCTCAGCCGGGCATGTAGAGCTACAGAGACTTGGAGCAATTAGAAGTGAAGCTCGAATTGGGTTTTGGTTGTTTGCGTGCCTATGACTGGCCCATCAAAAGCCCCCGGGTTTAAAACCGGGGGCTTTTGATGTTCGAAGCCTCGCGTGCGTCCCATTGTGAACAGCAAAAGGTGGTTGGAAGACAAGCCGTGATTCTGCCAACGGAGGAGGAGGAGGAGAAGAGTCAGTGCTAATATTATTAAAATGATGTGGTGGTTGTCGTTGTTCTTCCCATATATATCCAAAGCATCGAACTCAGTTCGCTTTTGATTGCACTAAAAGAGCTGATGGCCTTGTGGCTGCTTACGAAGAAGCATGATGAACAATAACTTCGAGGACGCTTACGTTTCTCGACGTCGACTTGGTCTGCTGCTGTGTTGCTCTCAATTATTCGAAGCCATCAAGACGTCGAGCGCATACGTCGGACTCCTTGCTCGTCATATTTCGCGCATGCATGCCGGCCATTCAGCGATCAGCGAGCTGGGCAGGCATGCAGCTGGCAAAGGTCTAGAGACTCCACACTGATTAGATCTGTCGTCAGGGAAGTTCTCTGCAACAATTCGTCATGTACGTAAGAAAGTCGGTCGTTCGTCCATAGCACTCATCCATCAGCTTTTCATTGTCTCTCAGAAGAGAGTTCTAAGCGTGAATATGTTCCTGCTGTATTATATTCTCGAGGAGAGTCATCCATCAGTGACTTGTTTCCAACTTGGAGACATTTATGTCCTAGGAAATAAATACGTCTCCCATACAGTACTAGTCAAGAAGCAGTGCGTGCAGTTCCTCATCAATCACTCATGAATCCCTCGCTCCCCCGACTTTCCCAATCAACAGCACCTGCCTACATAAACATCGAGCAAGCCGCACCATGGAAGTTAGAGTCGTACGAGACGAACACCTGCTTGCCTGCCTGTCAGGACCTCGAGAAAGGATGAAGACGCAGGAGAGACTCTCTGAGATGAGCGAGCATGAGCACGAGCATGCAGTTCTGCCAAATCATGACAAGTAGGAGAAGCATGGCCGAGGGAGTCCGACTCTGAAGAAATCTAGTACGACGACGTATCTGGATGTGGTCGTTAGTTGACTCTCGATCTGATCTAATCTAATCGACCTGGAAGTTATAAGTGACCCACCAGGAACCAAGTGCCCATCTAGATATGTAGTCGGAGAGATTTCTACCACTTCCTAAGGTCTGCTTGCTCTGCAGCTAAGGTAGTTTTTCTCCTTCTCGATCGCCCATCATTCGCCTCTGCCATGGGCTAGTCTGGTCCAAATTAGTTATGGTTCATTCACAAAATCATCATCTTCATCACAACGAGAACACCCGAAGCCTTGGGTCGATTTGTTTCCGAGACAGACAGCCAATAATGAGGATGAAGAGGATGATGATTGATGATGAACAATCGAGTAGAAGGAAAAGTTGGTGGATTGATATCTAGATCAAAACTCGAGTATCAATCCAGATCAAAACTCGAGTACGAATTCGGCTTCATCAGTACGAAATAGGGTTATGACAAAACAACCACTTCTTCCTCCAAGATCGGCAACTGATAGTGTCTTGAGGAGGACAGCTGATGAGACCTGCCAGATTCATCTCATCTCTTCAATCATCATCACGACCTATATGATATATGAAGCAAGCAGAGTACCAGCACGGGCAGGCTGCAGAACAAGACGATCAAATCTATATAGACTCTAGAGCCTTTCGAAGTTGGTATGTGCCATGATTCCACCCTCAATCAATTACACGCCCAGCTCCACTGGCACTAACCAACTCACTCATCACATACACACACAAACACACACACAAAGAAAGAAAGCAAGCAAGCATGATGACGAGATAAGAGTCGAGTGGCCGGCTGCCTGGGCCCTGGGCAGGCAGAAGAAGGGTGGAGTACAAACGAGTCTGACTGAGAGCAGAGAGGTCTGGACAAACTACTACAGCCCATAATCATCGAATGCCCAAGAAAGTGAGAAGAATCAGTCATCAGCTGAGCCAGCAGCTAATGATGATGAAGAGATAAGATTAGCAGGGAGGAGGCAGATAGATAGACCGACAGAGACACAGACATGTGAGGATGCATCTATCCAGACTCTAATAAAATCTGGACTCTCGAGTACATGAAACGAACCATAGTTAGTCCAACTTACAGTACTATATGCATTACGTTAACTCTCCACACCTTAATTGCCCTGCCGTACATGTAAACAACAGGATGTTGTAATCATCAAGGTCACGATGAGCGCATCTGACGATGCAGATTGACGATGCAGATTCGTGTAGACCACGATGACTGGAATTACCGTAACCTCGGTGACACGGTGTCGTACCCAGCATATCTTACTTAAGTCAGTTAGTTAGTTAGTCATATTTCCTCCCCTCTCCCTGCAGGAAGGAGTTCCGTCTTATTATAGCCAGCAGCAGTCTGTCAGAATACCAGTGATCTTCTTCATCGTCCCATGATTGCGAACCTGCTCATGCTCATTCCGTGCTCTGTGATCATGAATTTCTTAGCAGGTACGTACTGCTCCAGTGCAGACCTCACAAGTTCACTTCCCATGGGCCATGGCCAGCCACTAGTAGTTGTGTTGTCACCTGTCTTGCACTGATCTCTATTCTTCTTCTGCTTCTACATTCGGTCCAGGATCTCAGAGGAGAGGGGAATCAGGAGCCTTCGCATCACTTACTTCTGCTCTTGGACCAACGAAACAAAATTCTGTTCTGGGGTTTGATGACTGACCGACCGACTGACTCACTGTCGACATACAGACAGACACACACACACTCTCTGAAAGGTGGCAGCAGAAAAGGAGAAAGTGTGCATCATCATCGATGATCCTTTGTCCCCGTGTGTACAATCGTTCAGAACATACACTACTGTACATTTCGACCAAGTATATACCACCATCAAAAATTTGCTTTTCGGAAAGTCTTCGGAGTATGTCATTCTTTTATCTCTTTTGGAGATAAAGGAATGACACCACACAGAAGAAAGTTCATCGTAAACAGCCTCTCAGATCCGTGAACGCTTTCAATGCCTCAGTTCGTTTCATAAGAAAACTATTTAAATATAGCGAAGATGAAAAAGAGATAACGTTTGTAATACCTCAACATAATGATGATCTTCGTTTATGCCATTATTCTGCCATTGCTATACACGACAATTCCTCAACCCGAACTAGACATGAAAGAGAAGATCTTCTCAAAGGGAGAGGATAGATTCGAGAATATAATAGAAGCTTAGTCCCTCGAATATATAGACACCAACGAACATTCCTGCTACTCATAACAAAAGCTACTATTGGTCAGTGTCTTTGATGGTGAGAGGTAAAAGGATTTATATAATTCCTTCCGGACCTGTACAATTGAGGTCGAACGGACTCTAACCGTCTTTATAACCAAACTGAAGATATCTTCCCATGACGAAATCTTTGCATCTGACTTAGAGATCGATCTTTATGTCACTGCCATCAGTTAGAATCCTTACGGTCGAATCAGATTTATCTTCATAGTTCATACCATCGAGATCCTTTGAAAGGAGGGAATAGAAGTCTTGTGAGTTGTGACCTGATATATATATTTCATCAGTCTTGATCAGTCAAGAGGTCTAATGATTGTTCTTTTCTCTATTAAATGAACTAATGATTGTATCTTTGAAGTCAGACGAGAGTGAGAGTCTGATCACTAGACAGAGAGATGAGATGGCATGCCTGATGTGTGGACTCTGGACTCTGGAGTATAGAGAATAATGAATATTTATCGCACGGATGTTTACGCATCTTGTACAAATGATTAAGATTCTGAAAACGCTATCTAGGTTCATAAAGTAGTTGATCATTTTCGCTAAAGTAATGCTAAAGAAACCTGGAAAGCAGCAGTAGAAGAGCTGTTTAAGAGAAAAGAGATTCTGAAGCAAAATCCCCTTCAAGAATGCTAATTAAAGCAAGATAAGGTCCAAACCTTTGCTCATGATATGCTGTATGACAAAAAGTAATATCCACGTGAGAAGATCTAGAACAGATCTCTCCATGGTAGATTTTCTTCACTTGACTTTGCCCCACCATTTTAGGCCGCCTCCTTCAGACCTCCACATGGTAGAAAAGAATCATCCTTACATGAAATCATTTCCCCTAGAGAGAAGAGCAAACCCCTCCAAGAAGAAAGATAACAACTTACCGGAATGCATCCTTCTACTTCATCTACAAGCTGAAAATGTGCTTTATGTAGGCATACACGTAGATGTTTCTCAATACTCGCAAGTCATTTCTAAGCTGGCTTTTCGGCTAAGCTTGAGAGTAAAGGTTTGAACCTTTTGACAAGTAGCGAATCTGAAACGAGAGAGAGAGATGAAAGAGTGGAGGAGGGGATGGAAATTGGTGGGCATGTGTCGATAATAATTAGGTACCTCCAGTTCTTGGATGTGGTTAGCTGGTTTGAGCAAGCAGAAGTCTTTACGAACAAAGTGATAAGAAAAGATCAAAGTGTACATCAAAATTTCTTATGTGATGAACTTATACTTGCATAACGTAACTAGTGATAGAATCTTGTTATTGCTCTAGTGCCAATTACATATGCACATTATAAGCAAGAAGTGTTTCGCATTTCGTGCACTTACACTTTAGTATTAATCCTCCCATCTCTTCCTAGAACGAAGACATCTGCCATATGGATTCACACTATGCTTTAAGACTGGAAAGATACAAAGTCTCTGAGTCTCATGCTCGATTTAGAAGAACGGTTCTGTTCATTCATGGCCGTCATTACAGGAATTCACATAGCTTAGTAACCCTCTCGTACCATGCATGTTTTTGATATTCTGGCTTGATCTGTCCTGTTGCATGGATAGTCGAACAGAGCTCCCACTCCTAAACTGGATGCTGAAGAGGATCTCTCTATACTCTAGTTATAATAGAGGAGTCAAAGTTAGAATCTTTTTTCAAAGTTTCTACATCCGCCAGAGTCCGTGCACGTTTCCTATTTGACTTTCATTGCTATGCGTAGATTGCAAAGTACGGAAAGGATGGGGGATTTTTGTCCTGTAGTATAGTTTGTCTTATTAGTAAACTTTTAAGTGATGGAGAGTGCAGACAAAGAGGCTATGAAAATCAAAACGGAATTTGGGTTATATTCGGATTAATCGTTAAGGCATAGCCATGCAATTATATTGCAAGCGTAGCTATTTGTTTATTTCGGCCGTGGTTTTTACAAAAAAAAAAAGTTTAATGGTGAAAATAATACACGGTACTATACAAAATTATTTTTTGATAAATTATTGTTTGCTATTTTCTCTCATTCTCTCACCAAAAGATGTTTTTTCAAGATGATGTGATAATGTAAAGTTCCCTTGAAGGTTCATGAGTAATTGAGGCTGAAAACCTCTACAGATTTTAATCTCGGAACTCAAAAGTTGTCTTAAGGCTTTGTTCCTATTCATCAACAAGAAGTTATATCACACCGAGTTCTACCATCTTATTATATACTTTGCCTTAGGTTAGATCTTTAGATGATACATAATTATTGAATTGAAAAGTATTGACGTATCCTTCTAAGTAATAATTATGATTTATCTTGAAATTTTTGGATGATTTTGACTTGTATGATTTTTGGATGGAAACGTTTCTTTAAATTTGGGAATAACTTTTTTCTTCCATGAAAAGAAATTTGAAGAACTACTTGGTGGATGGTGATCCAAATATGATCCAAAACAAAAATAAGTTAGATATGTTTTTGGTAGGGATAAAAATTGAATCTACGAAGATAAACCTTATCAAATGTGTACACACCAGTATAAACCAAGATGATAAATGATAGTTATATGGGAGTAATAAGTGGTAGTTATTTGGGAGGAATATATGAAATAGAGACGATAATGAATGCATACGAATGAAGAGTCTTCGACACCATTGACGTCTTGGCTATTGATCAACTAGCCATTAAACACAAGAATGACAGAAAGAGTGTCAGGTCAGATTGTCAATGGTGTCGATTATTATCTCAGGAATCTATTCCCATCTTGAATTGCTGGAAATGAATGTCATGCGGAACTCCAGCGGAAGAGGCGGATGAGTCTAACTAAAATTCTATGATGAAGTCGTAGTTCTGTATAAGCTGCTGCCAACAACGAAGTTGTGACTGGCGAGGTTCTTTCGATGATTTCTTGTTGTTCGTTCGTTCGATGGTATACTGCCTAGGTTAGGGCATGTGACTATCGGACATGACCCTCGAATATTACGGAAGCGATGCAGGGCATGAGAGGAGCGGTAATGCTAGAAGTGGATTAAATTCGTTGAGCAATGAACTTCAAAATGAGTAAGTTTCTCCACTACTAGTGTCAATCGGAGAAACAAGTGCATTCGACAACGGATCTACAATCACACATGTACCAGTCAGTCGACAGGACTGACGAGTAGAGAAGAATTGCTTTCTTGCCTGTGGCATGTCTTTTCTTCGAATGGATCAAGGGTCACACTTTTCTTTCGAGTGTGCTTCGAGCCTTGGACTGAAGGGAACCGTTCGCTGGGTTCATCTTTGATAACTTAAACTACCCGACCGCGAGCTTTACTCGTCCGATCTATTTTAACACACGAGAGCAGTCTACGTAGAGAAGTCGATTCTGATTCCTTTCCAACAGCCATTACACTCACAATTATGCCTGTTTGTTCGAGAGATACTGAAGAACTCGGCGAGGGCACTCGATAGATGCTTCAAGAGCAGGAACAACAACTAGTGTCAGGGCCATCTTTCCGAAACTTTCGTCACATCCCACCAGTTCTACTGCAAACCATGCTCTTGAAGATTTCGTCCGGAAGAGCGACTTGTTTCTCAACTTATTAAGGATCTGTGTTTCTGACGTTGCTCGAATTCTATGTTCCCAGTTCCAGTCTTCCTTATGTACTCTGTTCCCAGATCCAGTATTTCCAGAAAGAGCACCAACAGTGAGCCCTCCCATATCTCCGATTACAAAGAGGAGTATCTGCTGACGACATCTTCTATTGACGCGAAAGCACCATCGAAAGAGGCAGATTCCATTCCATGCTCTAAATACTGATGCAAGTACGCTTTTGATGCAAACATGCTATAGGCTTTAGTCAAGGCTCGGGATGCCGGCAGCACCGATGATTGGCAGTTGCTGAGAAGGCACGTAGCCATTTGGTACCTCCCATAAGAACTGGAACAAGCTGCAACTGATAAAGGATCGACCTGCCAAACAGGATACAGTCGATCGTCCGCAAAATCACTCACATCCGCAGTATCACTTCCGCTGCCCCGCAAAACGAGAAGATTTGCCAGCGACCTGTTGATCAGATGATGACTACTCGTCGGGAAAACACCTCGTCTGTGCTCATGCACTGAGGACGTCGGAAGCTTGACATTCCAATCCATTTCGAGTTCTTTGTGCGCCCCTGTGATAAGCATCTGTCTCAGGTGTTTCAACTGAGCGCCCCAAGTAAAGTTTGTAAAATCCAATGACTGGGCAGGTACCTGGATGGACAGATGATACGCTTATCAATCACTCTGAGCCAAGGTCACCAAAGCATCTTGCTGAAGCAGGTACAGTGAGCTCCTCTATCATGAATAGCCCTCCCGAAGAGGGTGATCTCGAATGGACTCTCCTCGGAAAATCTCATGCTCCTAAGTTCAGTGCGAGCTTACTGCTCCGATTTTAATTCTGCAGAAGACATACTACATATGGAGGAAGAACATCTCAGGCAAGAACTTCCCCTAAGGCAGAAAGTAAAAATAACATACCATCCGGCAACGACGCCAGACGACGACCAGCGGCTTCAGAAAGTACTCACCTGAGGAGTGAAGCGCATCGTCAGCATACGGTATCCAGGGTGAGAACACAGAACCGACAGCAAGTCGGAAAGGAGCCGAACGCCAGGCCTCTCGGAAGAACGGTTCTCCTGCTTTGGGTCAGATCTGCCCTTCGATACAACTTTCGAGCTGGGCTCTACGGTGGGCTGCACGGTTCTCCAGTAAGAAGGCAAGAAAACACATCCCAGTGCTTGAACCGCCACTTCATTCATGTCATCAAAAGATGGCCGAAGAATGCCTAAGAGAGTTCGGCAAATGGCACTTAGCTGCTCATTCTGCACAATAATTACACCATCAGCGAAGCTTTGAAGGTGAGATAGAGTGAGCAGAACATTGTAGTTTTGAACTATCACTTCCCCACTCTCATACGGCCAGATGCACTGACTAAGAATAAAGGATGAAGGAAACTCATCCTTAAGTGCCTCCACCAAGTATGCTCCTGCACCACCACTCTTGAATGCTCACATATGTCAGGACTTGTTAGATGAGCAACCCCGCAATCGCTAATTAGGACAGTGACTTCGCCTTAAAAATAGTGGATGGTCGCCCTGATGTGAGCTAACCTCAATGCTTATCTGATCATAGTGTGAGTAACTGTACGGCCTCTGGACTGCTATAGCCCCAGCTTCGTTTATTCACGTACAGAAACATGTAGTTCTGAGCACACTCCCGGATTTACATCAGCTCTTCTGAATACGATTATAACACACGGGGAAACAGCGAAATCTGCGAATGAAGATATAATACAAGAAACTTTTTAGATGTGCATACAGTTCAGAGATATGGACGTCCATACCTAGTCCTGCACCAGTACCACCTGCCATGCTTTGCAGTGTGATGAAACCTCCAAACATGTCACACTGCTCAACCTGCGTTTTCCCCATGATAAGGTTCAGTCTAACTACGTCAAGAGAAAGGAATTCTCCACTGAGCCAACAAACATCCTACTGCAGATCTTAAACCACCGGAGCTGTATCAAACCATTAAACCTCGATAAATGCACACTCAAGGGTACAGTAAGAGTAGAATCTGGAGAACTCAAAATGTTCGATCTATCATGTTAGATATGAGTATTATATACAGTGGCACACGGGTAAAGCAGTTTCCGGTAAAAACAGTGACTTCCCCCGCACACTAAAGGTAACCCCCAAATATGAGTATTATATGTGAAAGATCGATTATGGCAACCTATACTGCTGACTCGATTTGTCTGTAATCAGTGCTTCGGCCTGCTAGCGAGTTAAGGCAAGGAAGTCGAAATCACCTCCAAACGTATTGCATCCAACATGGAGTCAAGACTTTGAGGACCGTGATCATAATATCCACGAGCCCAGTTGTTTCCAGAACCACTATCGCGAGTGACTAGCCGATGTGCATCATAAGTCCAGGCTGTGAGGTGAGCGTCAGCAGCAGCACGTTTCGTAACCCCCTGTATGACCTGATACCACCAACACGTCTGTCAGTCACGTTTACCGCCTCAGTTTTGTGTTTGCCACTTATCTTGGCACGATAAGTGGCAAACACAAAAGAAGAAGAAGAAACGAACATCCTACCAGTCTGTCGACTCATTCACATGGATCAACAGGACTGTTCCTTTCAGTTTGCCCCCACACCAGATTAGGAATACGAAGAAATCCTTAAACCTTTCTCGTCGAACCCGTTGCAAAGTTCACAAAACAGCTACCAAGATCACTCGTGGATAGACTGATCCACAAGAGGAAGGAAAGACTCCAAAAGAGAATGGCAGCAGAAAACTGAGACTCAATGCATGCTCAGGTCACTGGTAAGGCTAGGTACAAATAGCACAAGCTGCAATACAATCGAAGCCACACAAGCCAAGGGTGACGATTGCGTGACCCTTGGCAAAGGAAATTACCGTTCTCCCATCTCTCAACCTACGAGAGCGTTATACAAGGATTAGGAAAAAATGCACGGAAACACATTGATGAGCTAAACGAAGGAGGAGGAAAGAGGGCAAGCAAGACAAGGGGCGGCACCTTAGGCTCCATGTCGATGAGAACAGCACGGGCCTTCATTGTCGTGCTGTTGGGCGATGATCGGAAAAACTCTTTCGGGGGAGACACAGACATGGAAGCCAGACACCGAAAGAGTGCGTAACCCACTTGATTGCCTCCTTGCCCGAGTTGAACTACCACGATACCCATGAATCCTCCGCACTCTCTGTATCTGCAATTCAACATCAACCTCAACTTTAAGACGCACATACTGTAAGCTTAAGAAAGTAAAACGTATCGCTTGCGAGCACTCCAAGAATGTTTCTCCAGGGACTAACCACGTCATTACCGTCAGCTTTTCTTGAATTTCAGTCAGTTCGGCACCGGTATGTTTGTGTGATTTGCCTCCAGACACAGTATGCCAGACTGAATCAACTGATGGAAATCTAAGGTCCGCAACAACAGAACTCGCAAGATTTACTCACCAAGACTTGCAACGGACGAGAGCTCCAAGAGGACCAAGTCGCACAACTGGAGCCGGGAAAACTCCACAAAATCTCAGAGGTTTAGGAAAACCTATTTGAAGTCTGTGCTGTTTTTACACGTGAAGAACAAATTACATACTTGAGAAGTGTCTGCTGGCTCATCACACGAAGCGAAAGCTAGTAGCATACTACCTTTGCTCGCAGATGGTTCATGAGAGTCATGTATGTCCCCGTCATAATATAGAGTTTCTAGTTCTAACTTCTACCCAAAGTCTTGTTTTATAATGGTTGAATGTTAACTAGAGTTTAATATCCTCTAGTTACATTATATCTCAGTTGCGTCAAATTCTCATTATTCTTTCTATGTAGACATTCACAACGGTGTATAATATGCGATCAACTTTGACTAGTTGATTATAGTGGTAAGTGTGAATCGTTATTCCAGTTCCAAGTAACAAAGTTCAATAAATAAGCATGCTCGATCAACTTCAGTAACTTTTGTTCTCTTTATATTATCGAGAATGTTATAAATATTATATAAAATTATCTAGACAAAACTCTAACAAATATCAAAATTAAATTTAACAATTAAATGTTAGTGATTCTGGGAAGAGCGAAAACGTCAATAAAAAACCCATAAGTGGAGTGCAAGGCCATGCGCTTCTGAGGGTACAAGTGCGAAAGCCGGCTGAAACAAAAAAAATTACATTAATAAACACCTTAATTTATCAACTAACCCCTTCGCTTCGGAAGGGTTAGATAATATATTAAGCTTGCATCTCATTAAACTTGAAGATGGAAGAGGGTGAATAAATAAGCATGAATTAACGAGTAGAGATGATCGAGTATTTTTATGTGCTGAAATCTGTTCATTTTCATATCAACTTAACTCAATATAGAGAGACAGATAAGATCAAACAATCAGTAACGAATGTTGATTGTCATCGAACACTAGGAGTATTCGAAACCAGTAGAAACATGAGATATATGAATCCAATGGAAAATACTCTGGATCCCCACAGAGTTGGTCAATAAGAATTTGATTATAGACTGAAAACTTGTTTCTAATTCAATAGTAAGAGTGAGATGTTAGATTCTTTTAACTTGTCGGTGTCAATACTACGATCAAGGGATTCAACGGTACTGACTACAGTAATATATGAATGAAACGTGGGCGTGAAGAAATCCAAATCCATATTGGATAACGAGTCTGTAAATTGTAGATCTGTCACCCGCTGAAAGTCCACAAGATTACAATATAAAACTGAAGTGGGAGCAGTGGCTGCTACGCTATTGTTAGAAATCACTGGTGGGGGTGGGAAGTGTACGCAGTGTGTAAACTAATCATTCCCTTTCTAGTAGACATGCATCGTGTGCCGAAAGACGTGTATGCCTCGAGAGTTCCTCTGTCTCCGCGTTAAGTGAGCTGACAAGCTTGGAACCCATTCTACGATCGAGAAGTATCGAGCGTGACAACTGGTTAAAAATGTACTGCCAGGTTTTTAAAGAGAACCATTGCACTAGAGCACAACATATGCACCCAAAGCAAAAGATTCCTCACGGCCATTTCATCCATTGCATTTATTTTGACCTAGAACCTCCGAAGTAACCGAACTCATCAACGTTATTATAAAGCAGATCGAGCAGGTCGAAACTCTGGAACTCCCATGTTTAGTCCCCCGGGACTTCCGACACTGGAGGCTGCAAATCTGGAGAAAAATGTGGGCCACAACACCTTCTGTCATTTTGGCCCCCGTCTGCTTGGTGCATCTCATATTCTTCCCGTGTCAAAATTGATATAACATGTTGGGATGGAAACACAGCTGATGGTAAAACCTGACACCAACCACTAACATAAATGAATGATATCCTCATTTAAAAATTCGTCCCCAAATAGACCTCTAATTGGCCACTCTCCCGGAGAAAGATCCTCCAGAGTTGTCCCCTCCTTCTCCTTGCAGTACAGAATTGCCACTCTTGTTCCTTATATCCTGTGCATCCTCAGTTGCAGTGATGTCCTGAGCATTGGGATCGTGACTCCTGCCTTCCACGGGACTAGCACTTTCAGCTGACGGTGTGTAACAGCAAACATCAATATCCCTTGGTGATGAATCGGGCGTCCTCGTTTTCCCTGACGACTCCTCTGTGGCAGTCACGAGGGACTCCCCAATGCTGTCTGCCCTAGATTTCTTGACTTGACATGACTCTTCTGAAAGTCGAAAAGGCACTTCCTTTCCTTGCAGTCTGCTCATGAGCTCCAGGGACTTAGAGTTAACTTCTTCCTGCCTCTGCTCCTCTACACTAATCGTGACTGCTACAAGTTCTTCCCTAGGACTTACAGTATCCGACACCGAAGTGTCCCTGTCAAAAAAACGTTCATGCTTCTTGCTTGCTAACGAGGTTACTGGTGTTTGCTCTTCACCGGGACTTCCTACAGTTTCAAGCGTTTCCTCGCCTTGATAAATACCGAAGCCATTTGAGTAAGTAGTATGATCGTCATTAGGCTGCTGAACCGGGTCCTGGATATCGTCCTTCACTAGTTGTGCAGCCCAGTCCTTATGAAGGTGGTTATCAAGATCCTCTTCCACATCCTCTGATTCAGGATCTGCACGAATTACATCCTCCTGGTATGTGTCTCGCCTATTTTCTTCCAACCACTTCTCTACGTGGTTGTCCTCTAAAAGCACCTCATCTATTTCATCAGAAAAATCATAGTCCTTAGGACGCGAGCTTCGTGTAAAAAGAATCGTTTCCGTCTGTTCACTCGTTTGCTCAAGCGGAGCCCCGTGATCTTTCTGGTGGACGTCCTCATCGAAAGACAGAAACTGATCAGCTTGAGAATCTACTGAAGTTCCATTAGCAGAATTACTCTCATCATCAGAGGATGAGCATAGATCATCTAGAACTTCGCCTCTGAAGGAAAGGTTCTTCAGCTCACGAGGCCTATATGGTTGCTCATCCGATAATAATCGTCCATCCTCCGAAACCTGTACGTTGGTATCTTCAGTTGACGAAGAGCCATTTGCTTCCTTGTCAATCTCGCTCCAGTTTTCCCCTTTTCGACCGCCAGCTTCCGAAGATAGTTCATCATCTTGCAGCTCTTGACTTTCAGCATTTAACTCCACATCCTGTATCACCCTCTTTCCAGCTGTCGCCTCTTCCCTCATGCTCTTCAGAAACTCCTTGCTAGGAACCAACAAGTTTCCACTGACAGAAACTACATCTGGCATAAGGCGTAACAAGTCAGACATTTTCTGATATCCCACACGTTTGTGGTCCAAAGGATAGCTGAATCTACTACCGAACAGCGGTTTAAGCCTGCTTCCAGGAACTCCCTGAGGATTCTTCAGCACCAGTTCACGAACCAGTGCCTTGCAATCCTGATACATCTTTGGCCAGTACTCCGACTTGGTGTCGATACTGCCTTTTATTTGCTCCAACTGTTCATCAGGGTACCGGTTAGCCTGTTGGACCTCTGCATCAACCCTCAGCAGATGTATAGTACACTTGTCAACTCTTGGCCTTGAGAGTCTGACTGTTGGGATCGAAGCAACAAGATCCTGGACTCTTGAAAATCCGTACAATTTGGGATCAAGTCTCACACCAAACTCCTTCTCATAGTCAGGCTTCACCATCGACAAGTCATATCCAACTGTTTCAACGCGCGCAGAGCGCTTGAAGGCGCTGTTCACAACTCTCAAAAACCACGCTCCGAACTCCTCAAAACTGGGGTGCACATGTTTAGTCCCGTTGACAAAAGTGGTTGAAGTGGGATCGCTGTTAGATGCTTCTGAATATTGCTCCCGAGAACCTGAATTAACTTTAGAAGTCACAGCAAATGAATCTCCCTTATCCACATGTGTGGGGGACGCCATACTGCTGGGTCTAGTCTGATCCCCAAAAGCCTCCTGTCCACTAGCCTGATCTCCTGACTCCGAAGTAGGCTTTTCTGCCGCATTCTCCTGGGTCTTTGCTTTCGTTTGTCTAGTTGATCCACATCCATTGCCCGTCCTGATCTCCTTGCCTTGATACTCAGATTCCAAATCAACTACATCCCTACATTCAGCCAGGTTCTCCGCTGCATCCCCGCTTAGACTACCAGCACGACCCGTACCTAACACCTTTTCCGACTGCTTACTGGAATCTGAGGCTGAACCGCCACTGCTACCCACTTCCTCAAAACTTTCCCATCTGATTCCTTTCGCCTTTGCTAAGGAGCCTACAACCGCTGAGATCTGATGCGAGTCTAAACATCGCAATTGTAGAGGCCCTTCTGTTCTGATCAGATTTACCGCCTCATTCCTGCATGCAAAGTGAGAGATCAAGAACTAAAATCCCAACACTAAGAACTGTTCAAAATGAAAAGTAAATGAAGGTTAATGACTGTAACCTCCATTACAGAAACAGCACGTATCCAGATCTTCGAGCCCAGCCCAAGCAGTACAGATGACACAGAGCTACATGCCTCTTTACGTGGAATGAGTAGTGACTTGAACTACTTGTAAACACCTGTAAAGCACCAAATACCCGAACTACTTTAAGAAGGCAACTCCTTTCATGAAGGGACGACACACTGTCTGGGTATAAAATTTGTCTCCCCACTTGGAAATTGCGAATACTACGAATACCGGACTTAAAACTGGAAGGAGGTCATAAGGTTGTCCTTACAGATCTGATGCATCTGACAGTAAAAACGTGGCTTCAGCGCTATTCACGTAGTCCTCCAGCTCTTTCGATATCTTCATTGCATGAAGGACATCACTCTCCGACTTCATAACAAACGAATGACCCCACAATAATTTCTCATCTCCGTCATCTGTTCTGCCAGTTCGCCCAGATACGGCTGTTGATTTGGTGGGGATAGAAGTCCCTGAGGTTGAGAGAGACTCTGCTGGGAGCTCACAGTCAACTTCGGCCTGCTTATATCCCAGACTCGGTGTGACTAAATCTGACTCGGATACTTGGTTGAGTTCAGGGGATTCCTTGAGCTCCATTCCTGAGGTTGATAATGCTTCTTCACTGGCAGGACCAAAGAGCCACCTCTTCCATGTCGGTCTCATATCCTTCGCTATCACAGGTAGCAATACGTCTGATGTACTCCCCTGGCCTCCACTTTGCGTGGTTTCGTGATCTAGACTGAATTGACGCACACTGACACCATCTTTGGCCCCGATTTCCGAGCCTTGGGATATATCATTGGACAGCAGCTGCTGGCTTGCAGAAAGCACCTCGCTGGAGTCTTCTCTAGATACACCTCCACTCCTATCCTTGCTGGCAGCTTCAGAAATACCTTCTGCATAACCTGGACTATCAAATTCAACTTCCCCTCTAACTGTTTCTGATGATGTACTGGAATGCTTCAGTTGACTTTGGACGCCATCACACTCGGTCGATGTGGGTCTTATTTCGTGATTCTTCACCTGCTCTACGTCGCTCTCTTTATCACTGAGCTTGGCGTATTCCTGCTGTGGAAGACTAGGATGCTCCACGACAGTTCCCTTAGACTGCCAGTCCCTGAGAGCATCCACGAAAGAACCCAGAAAAGAGAGCCGGCCTGTCTCTTTTCCAGACAAGTCCGAAGTCTTTTGGTTTACTCCCGATTCTGAACTCAATCCATCTGCTCGCAAGTTCTCCTCGTTATGATTCTTCCCGAGAATAATAGATTCTGTATCTACCTGCGAATACTTCGACGATTTCTCTTCGAGTGTCTGAGTGGCAGATTCATCTGCTTGAGGAAAGCCATCAGTTAACATAATTTTCTCCTCTCCCTGGTTCACTGACTCGAGTAATGACGATGATGATGCTGATTCGAGCTTTCCATGCTTCACCTGTGATTCTAGACCCTGACATTCCACCTCAGTGCCCGAAGAGGCTTGGGAAGATGTCAGGGGACCCGCTGGAGTCCGTCCCTTCTCTTTCCGACATAGCGGAGTTTGCACGCTTACATTCTTAGTGGTGTGAGATTCTTCTGAGGCTTGTCTACTGCTTTCGGGACTTTCTTGGCTGAGAAAAATGTTGTATGACCAAGATTTGTTATCCTTCATCAGAACACGCTCGAGTTGCACTATCTCCGGGATCGAAGATAAGAACGGCACTATCTTCCCGTGCCCGTAGAAATCCTTCTCAAAATTGAGCTTTCCTTCCTGGATATAGTTCTGAAGGTCGGCAAGCATCATGCCCTTGGGATGAGACGTCAAAAGACATCTGAACTGTTGCAAAACTTTTTTGGGTGCTCGTCGCAGAACAGGCTTCGCTTTAGGGCTTTCAGCAACTCCATCATCTGGGGCAACTGATGCTTGGGCGGTATCTTTGGGTATTTGCTTCTGAGAAGACAGTGAAGGAGAGACGGGTGCTGTATCAGGATTCCTCAAGGGAGGAACCGAATTTCCTTCCGCTGTCCTTGACTGCATCTGAGGAGCAGGCATACCTACTCCCTCCGAAGAGTTCCCATTACCATCACTTTTTGACACAGGAGAATAACTAGGAGTATAAGGCCTTGGACCTCCGTGCCTTAAAGAAGAAACCCCTCCAGACGATCCATCAGGACAGATCGCGTGCAGCAAGCCATCACCCCTCACTAGACTGTTCCACTGCCAGACATGTGTCGCTGCTCCGAGTAAAGCCGGAGAAACTGTTGTCCCGGCAGGACACGCTAGCAGAATATTGTAATTCCTCATACGCAATCTGTGAAGAGCATTGGAGAAATCTCGATCTCCAGATATCAGAAACAGATGAGCCGGTGGAGGATGGTCGAAAGTCCAAAGAATGAGATCAACAAGAAGCGCTCTGTCACTGGAATCCTTTCCTCCTGCAAGAAAACATCTTCGTTTGAGAATGATGTCATCACACAAACGAGAAGGGGAATGACTACAAAATATGAGAGTCAAGAGTAAAAGTGCTAAGCAGAAGTCACAACCTCCAAGACGAGAAACAGACTAGGCATTATCAAGATTCCCAACCTAAAAAGATACTAAAAGTTGCGGACAGGTGCTATACACTCAGGCAACGCTTGTTGATTGAAACTTGAGAAAGTTATCAGGAGACCTGATGGGACGTGGTGTAAACGAATTCCGGTGGAAGCAAGGGCTTCTTGTGTGGTTCTTGACAGCTGCACAGTATCGCCATAGGCTGATATAGACACCGGACCTTTGAACCCACTCAATCTAAGCCCGCAGACAATATTGACGCCCACTTTGTAAACTTCAATACTTTGTGGAACGTTACAGTTCTCGAAGTCCCACCATACTGCAACAGGTACATCCCCCCCACCACCTTCCCATCCTGCACCATAAAAAAGTGAAGGATCTTTCCTTCTCCCTCCTGAGCTCCGGCCGTTGCTCCCGCTACTATACTGAACAGCCCCTCTGAACTGACAGAGCTTGGTGAATTTCGTAAGAGTAGGAGGCGCTCCCACAATGGAAACCCAAAGCTTGCAGGTTGGATTCCTTAGATGGTGTCGAGAGTAGGTCCTTGATGCTGAGCTGCGACTTCCCATAACTCTGAAACCTTCGACAACGTTAGCTGTCCAAGGCCCAATATTGACAGCCAGCAAAGCTGGACGAGAAGCTCTCAGACGCCGCATTGAGACTGCCTTGCTTCTTTTCACCCGAACTTCTGGAACTAGACAGTAATCTCACCGTTCCGATTGACTGTTCACGGTTTCCAGTAACCACGCCTTCACGGCAGCGGTTTCATCGTGCATTGATATCACTGAGCTCTTTCCTGTCTCCATCTCCATAGACATTCGCCACTTGGTTGTTAACCCATGAATGGCTTGTACGTTTCCCAACTCCTTGAAAGTTTGAATGTCATCCATGGCCTGCATATACTTTGAACAGGAGAATAGTTTGAGCACTTAAATACAGGCACGGAGTCCTGTGAACACTACTAAATTTCCCTTGTCCACTAAATGGAGCATGAGTGATTTCCGTAGAAGCATCCCAGAAAGGCTATCCTATATGAGGAATTAAACAGATCTCCGACGTAGTAATCTACTTCCTCCCGCCAGCACTTTGCAGAGGTTACGAAGATGATTACAGTTCCTCACTACCACCGAATACAACCAGCGGTAGAACTACAGTCCCTGAATTACTCGTACGTCCTTACTCTCGAGTTGTACTTACTGGTCTCACTGTGCGCTGAGGTCGCTTCGATCGATCTCTTCGAGGTTGGACCTTATAGCATGCTTGTCCTGCCAGCGAAGCTTAAGTTGAGATCCTGAGAAGATAATCATGTACTCTATGTGTACTACATGTGTTTTCCCTTCAATTCCATGTTGTCACCGATTCAATGTTAGTAAACCGCACAAAAGTGGCCCCAATTCGGCAGGATCTTAGGATGCAAGAAAGCCATTACCTTGGGCCAGGAGTCGCTGAATCAATCTAACGAACATTTGTCCCGAACAAAATTTCGGGGATACTGGACTCCAATTCTGCAAGTTCCGATACGCCGGATCCGAACTAGACTCTCAATGCTCTCGCACGAATTTCAAACTGTCAGCAGACATATACTCCTTCACGCTGAAGTTACAGTTCCACCCACCTAGCTCACTCACCATGTGAGAATATGATTTGCTGTTTTCCATCGTCCTTTACCGATCCATATGATCACTGTCAATTCTGGGTACAGTCAATAATCCTTGTTGGAGTTAAATACTGACATGGCAGCAGCGAGAACTGCTCAATCTAACGAAACCCTTGTATTTAGGGTTTAGTGTGTGGGTTTAGTAGCACTTCAGTCTTCAGGTACAGTATAGTTCCGAGCTGCACCTAAATACAGCGATTCACTATAGTGATCTCTTCGTCACTGCGCAGCCTTTCGTTAGTTGTGATTCCAACCCCCGACTGTAGTACAGAGACTCGGTTCGTATCCCAAGCTCTGCCAGCCGAACCATCTAAAACTTTTTCCCCACGATGTGGTAGTTCGTTGGTTAGGCCTATTCGATCTCCAAACATTCAGGGAGGTGGCGGAAGAGGCTAGAGCGCCAGTATTAAAGCTGCGAGCCTACTGGAGGTGGGGAGTTAGAATCTCCACTATCTAGATAGTGTACGGTCCGGGCTGTAGTAGGTCTCGCAACTAATTCAATGGCTCGAATGTTCGGTAAATACCAACTAGATTCTCAGAGTCCCAGTTCTGAGACTTACCAACCTGTAGCAAGGTTCGCAAATATGGCGAAAGAATCGACTGATGGACGATTAATTCCATCATACTGTTTGCTCCAGAAGACACACCATATTTTAGAGGCGTGCGAGAGGGAGAGCGGAGTGCGGGAGGGGAAGAGACAGTTGGGGAAGGTGTTGAGATGGGAAACTGTAATATTTTTTACATATTTATTTTCATATTTATTTTTTGTTTTTTGTTTTTAGAATTGATACATCTTGTGAAGAAATGAATGAGTATTAAATAGTTTTGAAATTTTTTGTGATTTTAGAATTATATAGTTTTTTGTTTAGAGTTTTTGAGCGATTTTGGAGAGTTTTCTAGTTACATTTAGTGTGTTTTTTCTTTTTTTTTTTCTTTTTTCTCTACTTACAATGGTTCTTCTTTTTAGTGGGTTTTCTTTTCGAGATGTCTTTATTACGAGTACCGTTTGGTCGGACATCGTCTCTTTTTTAGCTATGAGTACTCTCTCTCATGAGATTGAGATTGATTCGAAATACACCATGTCTGATGTGAAATCAGTTATTTATCTCGCAAGGATAAAATCTCTTGTGGGAAAGATGCACAAGAGCTATGATACGACTACATGGGATGTCCAAGTTAGCCGAGAGTTGAGGTCTACACGTGCTGTCATTACGGCACCGTTAGCCCTTCTTCCTGGAGTTCCTCCTGAGTCGTGAGAGTGGTTGAGAGTCCACTTTGGCAATATTTTGAGTTTGGTTCAAGACGAGTTTCTCTTGTCCGCGTTTGTTTCATCCGTTACCTCGTGCTCTTCATGACGAGATGAGACAGACATTCCGTCTATCCCTCAACATGTTGACACGGAACACTAGAGACGAGACGGCGTGGTTGCTCTTCCTCTTACTTCCTCGTTGGTGCCTCCGTTATACTCGAGGGGACAGAGGAGGACATAGAGAGATGACGACTCGTCTTCGAAGATTTCGTGTAGGTGATTGAGAGACCTTACAGGAGAAATCAGTATGTGCGATACGAGATAAGAGTGAGTCTGTCTCTACACATGATGTCTCATCTTCCGTCCGCATACTACGTTGTAGGATGTTAGGTCAGACTGGAGAGTATAGTAGAGCTGCTAGAGCATTACATCTTTTGTCAGTGACATGTCTTATTGAGGAGAGGATCGTTGTGTTGCGTTTCCTTCATCTCCATCGGATGATCCTCCACCACATGGGGTTCAAGACTATCAGCCTGAGGAGCCATTATGTCTCGATAAATCCTTGTTTTTCTAGGTCTTGTGTATAGCTCCACGTCTATCTTCTGGAGGTCTGTCTGGGATGGTTTACGAGCACCTACGGGACTGTTTTCATACAGATGATCCCTCTAGTGGTTTCATGGAGCATTTTCAGATAGCGGGAGCAGTAGCTCAGAGACATATTCCTCAATCTATAACTCAGGTACTGGGGACAGCTAGACTTTTGGCCATGACGAAGGATGGTGGTGGGATTCAACCGATAGCCATCAACGAGATTTTTTTACGACTTATCAGTCGTATCATTGTCCTTCAGCTTCGAGATACTTTTCAAGACCACCTTTGTCCACATCAGTTCGGAGTTGCGACGCCTGGAGGTTGTGAGTCTGTGTCTTTCAACATGGCTCTCTTAGACATCCATCCCGATTGAGTTGTCCTACAAGTGGACGTGGAAAATGCTTTTAATAGTATTTCTCGCGCCTTCATCTTCAGGGAGCTCATGGATGGTGGTGGATTTTGCGCACCTACTGTCTTATTGCGCCAGCGGAAGCTCTAACTCAGTAGGTCGCAAACTTTACACCACTAACCTGCAAACACAATCACAAGTTAGCGTCCATGCACCACTTACCTTAGTTCTGTTTGGTCCGGACCGGAGCCGGACCGTCTCCTTATTCATCAAGCTCAGCAGTTCCTAAGTCCCGACCTAGACCCGCCTAGGTCAGTCCCAAACATGAGCAAGTCACAAGATGACTTGGGACGGACTTCCCATAAAGTCCAGGGTCTTAAACGGTGCCTCCAGCACACCTAGCGGCCCAACCGTCCGTGATGTCCGTCTGGGTCTAGGCTCCCGAACGGTGGTCTAATCCGCCGACTCGTTCCCTAGTCTTGCCCCAGCCCTTACATCGTTCCTAAGTCTAGACATCCAAGTCTAGATCGAAACGTGCCTTGGAACCGGCCCAGCCATCACCTCATGCCCCCAGAGTCCGCCCGCCGAACCCTGGGATCGGGTGACTCGTCCTGGCCCACCCAGGCATCGAGCTCCTCTCATATATACTTCTGAGGATCGGCGGCCCCACCCTCCTCTTTGGTCCCTGAAAATTATACCACAACCCGATTGTGGTTCGGTCATAACTTCCAGCTCGGAAGTCAGATCGAGGAGTGTTATATATCACTGGAAAGCTCTCGACGAGATCTTTCCAATGATACCTCACTCGCCTCGAGATCTTATGTGGAGCTCCGTCCACGACCTAAAACGTCACTGGAGCTCCAACACTTAGCAGTTTTTCCGAAACCTGTGGTCCAGACCCAGGGTCGAACCCTGTGGTTCGTCTGCGTCTCGGATCCACGTCTCGGACTCACGTCTCAGACCTATGTCTGAGACTCATGTTTCAGCCCGTTCCCAGACTCGCCCTCTTAGGTCAGCGTTCGTCTAGGGCCCTCTTGGGGTAGGCCCTTATGTCCTATCCCAAGGTTCTAACCTTGGTTCAGAGAACCACTTAGGGTTCATCTGATCCCGACTTCCCGGCCAAGCCGTTAAGTCTTACTCGCAGCGTTCACAACCTAGCGCAAGTCCGCTAGGGTTCTGTTGTTCGCGTCTGCGTCCGATCTTGAGAATGAGAGACGCGACACTCACCCCCACTTTGGAGGTTGATGCACTCATCAACAATGATCCTTAAAGTTAACACCAAGTTCAAAATGGGTAGCCAACCCCTTGGCGTCAGAATTGCGTTCTGGTAGCTAACCCGCAATTCCCTTTTTGGTTTGAGTCTTAAGTTGTCGCTAGAACACTTAGAAAATTTCAACTAGTCTCGGGAAAAGCCTTACCTTTTTGGCTTACCCTAAACAAAACTAGTTGACAACTTCTAAACAATCTACTTAAGACTCTAACTTGCAAACTATAAGTATTCACACCTACTTACGAGGTCCTCCGAAACTCACTTTCCGGTCGCAACCTGATTTGACTTAGACGCGAGACTAAGTTTACTTTGTAGTAAACCACAAAGCAAGATCACCCCAAGTCCCAAGACAAGTATGAAAGTTCATACTTGCTTTGCCAACGCTACGACAAACCTAAGTCTTGACATCAAGACTTAGTCTTGATTTAGATGCTTATCCAAACCATCTCGCTTCCTTTGAGTGTGCTTCGTTCCTCCTCTTGACAACATCCTAAGCATCTGATCAGAACTAGTCATAGCCATGCACTACCAATACACTTAGACAAATTTTCAAGAAACAAAATCTTTATTTCCAAACACAAGTCAAAGCTACAAAGTCCATCGGTCCAAATCGCCTCAAGTTGCTACTTGTATGGTTCGTCGTTTCTTCACCCCTCGCTGGAAGGAGATGTCCTCATCTTGCTAACGCCCTTGTTGTCCTTGTCTCCGCTTGAAGAGGTCCAATGCTTCGCCCGCATGTGCGAGATCTTCCTCTAGCACCCAAGTTGCTTCCTTCAAATGGTAACCATGCCATTTGACCAAGTACTCCATCCGGTTTGATTTCCGCCGAGATCGCAAAATGGACTCCACCTCATATTCTGCTTCGCCTTGCACGACATCAGGTTGAGGCTGAAGAACCTGTTTGCACTCCGGTCGCAAATCATCCTTGAAGTGTTTCTTTAATAAAGAAACATGGAAAGTCGGATGCAACTGCCACTCGCGAGGAAGGTCTAAGGTATAGACGTCTTCGTGCAGATTCTTGACAATGACAAAAGGTCCCGCAAACTTCGATGAAAACTTCGCCAATATTTCCTTCGGAAGTGTGAAGTTTTTCGCACTTAACCATACTTCTTCGCCCACTTGAAACTTCACTTGCCGCCGATGCTTGTTTACCTGCTTCGTGTATCGTTGTTGCGCCTTCTCGAGGTTCTTCTTGACTTGCTCCTCGCGCCGCTGCATTGCCGCCACCAACTCTTCAGCTGATGTTTGCCGTGTTCTTGGTCGTGCCGATGTAGAACTCCCTGCAAGAGTTAAGTCAAGAGGCCCTTCTGGCTCACGTCCGTAAGCCAACAAGAAAGGCGATTCGCCGGTTGCCGAATGCTTCGTGGAATTGTAGCAATACTCTGCAAGACTGAGCCACTCCGCCCAATCACTTTGGTCCGCGCTCACATAATTCCTCAAGTATTGATTCAGAACTGAGTTGACTCGTTCTGTTTGCCCATCTGTTTCCGGATGAAAGGCGGTACTAAATTTTAACTTCTCCCCAATTTTTGGAACAAGTGTTTCAAAAAGGCACTTGTGAACTTGGAGTCTCTATCTGAAATAATACTCCGAGGTAATCCATGTGAACGCCATCAAGTATCTAGGAACAACCGAGAAGTCGTGAATGCTGTTGCAGTATCCAAGGTCGGAGCAAAATTTGCTAGTTTACTAAACCGCTCCCATGCACAATTGGGAGCGAATTCAATGAACCCACCATCCAGAAGACATGGACAAAGCTTCTGCACTCAAATCCACAATCTATTCCCCGAAAAGAAGTCACAATGGCATTGGGAAGCTCACTCCCGCTACTTCTTGCGTCTACTCCTCGACACACCAGCCCAGCCAACAGGACTGCACGAGGATGCCGTTCCCTGTTCCTGGACTGTCCACTACCTCTATCTACATCTTCGAACCACTGCTGGTGCGAGTATGCAGACCCCTCCTATATATTCCAAGACTATTCGTATGTTTCCAACAACGGGTGTAGTGCGCTAAGACTGTCTCTGCTCTAATGTGTCTCGTCTGCCTGCCTGTAGAATCGGTGTGTATGTTCAGTTACTGCCGAATTCTACAGAACTGGCAGAGCTCTCAGAGAGCTTTTCTCCTACCCTGCTATCCTACTTAACCATCTGCCTCGAGAGTCAGGGGAGGCGACCACCAGGGAGAGAGAGAGAGGCGCTGACAAGAGGTTGTCACCTCACATGCATGCGGTCCCTCTTCCCAATTAGCCCTCCACTGTGTTACTCCTACGCTACCTATGCTGCCACATGGGATCCTAACTATTTTTACATGGAAAACTGTCACCCTTAAGATAGCATGTCCAATCCTACTAAATCTGGAAGTGTCAATTGAGTTTGCTAACTACTCTGATTGCTCGGTGGTAATCTCTACATGATCTGCTCCTACCGGAGCTACTACCTCGACTTCTGATGGACTGGGAAGCCCTGCACTTACCTCGGGTACCACTGAGATAGCTTCCCTCTCCTCGCTCTTCGCTGGCCTTGCTATTTCTGCGGCTGCGTCTTCCTCGGCTTCGACTTCGGAAGACGGAATGGTCTTCTGGGAAGACGAGTCGAATGGTGCGTCTTCGGTCTTCTGAGGCACAGATGCAGTACTAGGGACCATGGCGATCTCATAGGGGTCCGGGGAAGTCGCTTCCTCCACGTGGAATACCTGAGAAGACGGCTCGTCTTCCTGTCTTCCAGAAGACATCATGTCTTCCGGGGCGTCTTCTGGAGTCTTCGTCTTCCAACGCTGTCGAGGCGAGAGTTTCCTGGGAAGGGCGAACCTTCTAGCTGTGATACGATCGTGAAGAAGAGGACGAAAACCTCACAAGGAATACGGACCGCAAGAAACCACACCACCACGTTCTCGATCTGGCCAAGATAAAACACACGGCGTGCAAGTAGATCTTCAACTCCAGGTCATTCAGATTGCAAATCTCAAGTTCAGTAACTCAGAATATCAAAAAACTGCTCCTGTGAAGCACCAGCGCGTTCACCTAGAAGCTTCCCGTTTTCTTTTCAGAAAGACGTGCGTACAAGTTGTAGGTCTCCTATCTACTCGATTCTGTTCTCTACTCTCAATCCCTCGATATCAAAATTCTGATCAGACAGAAGTTCTCTTCAGACGTGACCTCTGTAAAATCTTCTCCTCAGCTCTACTGTTTCTCTCTACTCGATAGCTCCCGCACGGTAAACTCTACACTGCTCGATGATCGTCAAACTCCGCGATAATGCGATAATGGCCTGAGAAATCTTCCTCTCCGGAGTACACCCCTCTAGGTTTTCCTCCATCCTACGCATCCTTCACTGTCACCTGGCAGAGGTAAAAGATACCCTAAACAGATGGCAGCAGAAAATTAAATCACTGATAATATATCTACACGTAAGAAGACTATTTCACTAAGCTTCGCAGATTCATCTGTACGGACGGCCACCGTCTCGACTGTACAGTCAGCATCTGACACCTCCAGTCGAAGTAACTCCACCACGGCTACCTCTGGCCACCGGAATCACCTCGTTCTGACACGTGGAGCCCGAGTTATCATCATTGTTGTTTCTCGGCCCCCTTAAACTTCGAAGTGCCGTAAGTATTGCCTCAGGTATCAGTTTCACTTGATTTTTCGACCCAAGTGAATAGTATTTCGAACTCTACATTTTTCTACAAAAGAATTGGTACCGACTTGGAGTATCTTTGATGCCATCTCGCTACCCCAGGACTTAGAGGGCCGCAACCGAATTCGTACTAATTACCCCGCCAACCCGAAGGTGGGAGGTCCATTTCGAAACCCGGTGGTAATCTCCCTCTAGCATCCACACTAGGTGACTGCACTAGTGCAGGGGTAGACGGAGGCGTCCCGCATTCACGGTACGTTTAAGGGACATCTAGTGTCCCGCCCCTAGGCAACTTGGTGTCCCTCATATTCCCCTGAAGGGGCCAGCCTACTCCAAGCCGGTTGTGAGTCTGAAGGGATTTGATCCGGAGACCTCCTCCCTACAAGTTTCTCAGCTACACCACGGAAGCTGATCTCACAACTGGTTTTGAAGACCAGTTTCTAAGCTAATATGCTAGAAAGCTGCGGTATTTCGTCTTTCCTTTGCTAACACGAAGTGCCATAACTTTCTCTAGACATGCTCTTTTTGTACATTTCGAATTTTAAAAAAATACTACATACTACAATCTACATGAGAAAAATCTAAAAAGTATTTTTCGAACTCACTCTGATTTATGGTAAATTTCCCGGTATCAGAAATCTTGTAGAAAAACTCCAAGTAACTTTTCGCCTGCAACTCCGTTTGCAACTTTTGAACATACCACTGTGATCAGCGTGACGAGACCTACGCCGTGGTGTTTTCAGATTTTCGAATGCTCACTTCCTCCAGAATCGGCTTCTCTGAGGTTTTAACTTCACTCAAAGAGACTAACTTCAAACTGAGAGGTGAATTATTCACTATGTGGAATAATTCACATCACGACAACGCTGTCACCACCAAGTGTACAGCGAGATCGAACTCCTCCTTCTCCATTCCGGATCCAGTCGAGGGTGCTGGGGCTTGGGAAGATGCGGTTGCAGGTGTCGGAAGTGAGGGAAGACCATAAAGTGTCTTCACTCCTTCTATCTGTCTATCCAGGTACCTGAACATGCTATCTCTGCATTCCACCAACCTCGTCTTGGACCCGTAGTCCCATTCCCTAGCTAAGGTAAGTAACTTCTTACCCGCGGTGAAGTTGAACTTCTTCCGAAGCGCTTCTACCGACTGGCTAGCATCTTCTGCGCACGAGCCTCCGCTGCTTCCCTCTGCGTCTTCTCTGTTGCAGCTCGCGCTTCTGCGGCTTCTCGCTGCATCTTCCAAGTGGTCTGCTCTTCTACGAGGGCAGTGATCTTCTCCCGTACTCGGAGAACTTCCTGATCACGCTACTGTACTCGCGTCTGCAACTCCTGGTTGCTCTTCCGAAGTTGCATCGACTCCTTGGCAGAAGCGGCTGCTTCCACCTTGTACCTAGATGCAAGCTTCTCCGTAGTGCGGAGACTAGCTTCCAGAGACTCCGTCTTCTGCTGGCTGTCTTCCTGTCGCAGCAAGGTGCGCAGGCCGAATCCAGGCTGTAGAGGCTTCTCCTGTGCCCTCGCTCTCCTTTCCAGCAACTCCATAGCGGGCTGGATCTCCTTCTGGAAGTAGGCACTGAACTCCTCCACTCGTCTTCCTGCAGAAGACAAGTTCATCCCCACCACTCGCTCGATGATGTCGACTTCGTCTTCTAGAGACAAGGGAGCCTCTTCCACCACTACGGCCTTCATCTTCTGCGCACGAGAAGAAGCTACTCTTCTCATCTTCCGGGGTGGAAGACTCCTCGTGGCAGGAGCGGCTCTCCTCTTTGCGCTTCCTCGCATCGCAGTAGGAGTGCCCATCCATCCTTCGTCTTCTGGAGTCTTCGGAACACTCCCAGGTGTTACAGAAGCTGTCTTCTGCTCCGATCGGGTACTCAGCAAGTCTTCCTCCGAGTCCGACTCCGATCCTGAATGGATGAGGGAGATGGGTGTCCTCGGTACACTTCTGTGACCCATCTTCCTCACTGGCGTGGCGTCTTCCGACCCACTAGACTCGTCTTCCCTCACCAAAAGCGTCGTCTGGTGAGAGCCGGGTCTCAACTGTGGCATCAGAGTGGGAGGGGGCGTTGCTGCTGCCTCTCGGTCATCGTCTTCCGAGGTCTCCTCCTTCACCTCCTGTCGCTCCGTTGGACCATATACTGCCAGCTGATCTTCCCTAAAATCCCCCATGGCTACATACAAGTAGCAGAAGAAGGGCGTCAGATGTCCTCCCGCCGGGGTACCCAAGTATGCTAGCTCCGTCTGTACATAGTTGTGGATGTACGCGCCCCAGTAGATTGGCACTCTGTCATCCCACACTGATTCTAGGAACTCCACGTCCTGATCTCCTAAGTACCTCGTCTTCTGCGCTTTTCCCTTGGGGAAAAACAACTTCGCCAGAAGTCGCTTCTTCGGCTCCCGGTAAGACTCTATCTTCCAACCGTTCCTCCCCTGCCTGTCTTCCACGAAAAGACAGGTGGTACTCCCAGGCACATGCCATGAACTCACAATCCTAGGCAAGATCTTCTTCTCGTACAAATATCCTCGGTTCTCGGTCTCAGGCCTGTGAAACGCCTTACGCCACCAGTCTTCTGTCCAGGAAGATGGTCTTCCTCGAGCAACTCCTGCCTTTGCAGGTACACGGTTACGCGGCCCATACCTCCTCCAGAAGCCCTTGATCTGCGAGGTTCCAGTCCCACAAGAAGAAGTCGAGACCCAACTCCTTGAGGAAAGGAGTGGCCTCGGCCAATTCTGTCGCTGGTAACACCAAGCCTCGCGGATGCATCGACATACCTGGAAGATCTGTTGCACTAAACCACAAGCACCTACTATGAGCCGCAGTGGGGGAATTTTACTTTGAAACATAAAGGTATATTATTTTTAATTTCTAGAATAAATATAAAGAAGTATGTAGGTACAGATGCTCAAAATTGGTTTCCCTATGAAGTTGATGTTCCTTAAGATCCATTTAAGGACTGCAGTGGGGGAATTTTACTTTGAAACATAAAGGTATATTATTTTTAATTTCTAGAATGAATATAAAGAAGTTGATGTTCCTTAAGATCCATTGAAGGACTGCAGTGGGGGGATTTTAATTTGAAACATAAAGGTATATTATTTTTAATTTCTAGAATAAATATAGAGAAGTTGATGTTCCTTAAGATCCATTTAAGGACTGCAGTGGGGGAATTTTTACTTACAAGAGCGATACAATTAGTTTAATCAATATATTATTTAATAAAGTTAAAAAAGAAAATAAACCCAATGTCAAACTGTTTGAAGAACAGTTTTGTGGTGTTCTTATACATGTTCGTGTTTCTGACTATGAAGTTGATGTTCCTTAAGATCCATTTAAGGACTGCAGTGGAGGAATTTTACTTTGAAACATAAAGGTATATTATTTTTAATTTCTAGAATAAATATAGAGAAGTTGATGTTCCTTAAGATCCATTTAAGGACTGCAGTGGGGGAATTTTTACTTTGAAACATAAAGGTATATTATTTTTAATTTCTAGAATAAATAGAAAGAAGTATGTAGGTACAGATGCTGAAAATTGGTTTCCCTCAAAAGGTTTTGAGGCGGGGGAGACACGAACTCCCGACCTCCAGCAGCTTCTCAGCCTTTTATACTGGCGCGCTAGCCTCTTCCGCCACCGCCCTGGATGTCTAGATTATAGACAGGTCCCATTTTATGAACTAACCAGCCAAGTACCACATCGTGAGCAAACAGTTCTAGACGGTTTGCAAAAATTGCACTCATGTTTGTTGCAGGCTTGTCACAAGAACCCCAAGCTGGTGAACCGTATAAGCATGCTCCATCAATCACCTTTGGGGAACTTTTGCTCGGTTTCTGTTCATAAATCTCATGTAAAAGTTCTATAGTAAGTTCTAGTGAAAATCTGAATATTTATGAGTAATTGTTAAATAACAGTCGTGTCTAGAATTGCAGAAAAAAACGTGGATCGACGCGTTTACGAAAGTAACAAGAGCGATAGAATTAGTTTAATCAATATATTATTTAATAAAGTTAAAAAAGAAAATAAACCCAATGTCAAACTGTTTGAAGAACAGTTTTGTGGTGTTCTTATACATGTTCGTGTTTCTGACTATGAAGCTGATGTTCCTTAAGATCCATTTAAGGACTGCAGTGGGGGAATTTTACTTTGAAACATAAAGGTATATTATTTTTAATTTCTAGAATAAATATAAAGAAGTATGTAGGTACAAATGCTCAAAATTGGTTTCCCTATGAAGTTGATGTTCCTTAAGATCCATTTAAGGACTGCAGTGGGGGGATTTTAATTTGAAACATAAAGGTATATTATTTTTAATTTCTAGAATGAATATAAAGAAGTTGATGTTCCTTAAGATCCATTTAAGGACTGCAGTGGGGGGATTTTACTTTGAAACATTAAGGTATATTATTTTTAATTTCTAGAATAAATACAGAGAAGTTGATGTTCCTTAAGATCCATTTAAGGACTGTAGTGGGGGAATTTTTACTTTGAAACATAAAAGTATATTATTTTTAATTTCTAGAATAAATAGAAAGAAGTATGTAGGTACAGATGCTGAAAATTGGTTTCCCTCAAAAGGTTTTGAGGCGGGGGAGACTCGAACTCCCGACCTCCAGCAGCTTCTCAGCCCTGGATGTCTAGATTATAGACAGGTACCATTTTATGAACTAACCAGCCAAGTACCACATCGTGCGCAAACAGTTCTAGACGGTTTGCAAAAATTGCACTCATGTTTGTTGCAGGCTTGTTACAAGAACCCCAAGCTGGTGAACCGTATAAGCATGCTCCATCAATCACCTTTGGGGAACTTTTGCTCGGTTTCTGTTCATAAATCTCATGTAAAATTTCTATAGTAAGTTCTAGTGAAAATCTGAATATTTATGAGTAATTGTTAAATAACAGTCGTGTCTAGAATTGCAGAAAAAAACGTGGATCGACGCGTTTACGAAAGTAACAAGAGCGATAGAATTAGTTTAATCAATATATTATTTAATAAAGTTAAAAAAGAAAATAAACCCAATGTCAAACTGTTTGAAGAACAGTTTTGTGGTGTTCTTATACATGTTCGTGTTTCTGACTATGAAGTTGATGTTCCTTAAGATCCATTTAAGGACTGCAGTGGGGGAATTTTACTTTGAAACATAAAGGTATATTATTTTTAATTTCTAGAATAAATATAGAGAAGTTGATGTTCCTTAAGATCCATTTAAGGACTGCAGTGGGGGAATTTTACTTTGAAACATAAAGGTATATTATTTTTAATTTCTAGAATAAATATAAAGAAGTATGTAGGTACAGATGCTCAAAATTGGTTTCCCTATGAAGTTGATGTTCCTTAAGATCCATTTAAGGACTGCAGTGGGGGAATTTTACTTTGAAACATAAAGGTATTATTTTTAATTTCTAGAATAAATATAAAGAAGTATGTAGGTACAGATGCTCAAAATTGGTTTCCCTATGAAGTTGATGTTCCTTAAGATCCATTTAAGGACTGCAGTGGGGGGATTTTAATTTGAAACATAAAGGTATATTATTTTTAATTTCTAGAATAAATATAGAGAAGTTGATGTTCCTTAAGATCCATTTAAGGACTGCAGTGGGGGGATTTTACTTTGAAACATAAAGGTATATTATTTTTAATTTCTAGAATAAATACAGAGAAGTTGATGTTCCTTAAGATCCATTTAAGGACTGCAGTGGGGGAATTTTTACTTTGAAACATAAAGGGATATTATTTTTAATTTCTAGAATAAATAGAAAGAAGTATGTAGGTACAGATGCTGAAATTTGGTTTCCCTCAAAAGGTTTTGAGGCGAGGAGACTCGAACTCCCGACCTCCAGCAGCTTCTTAGCCTTTTATACTGGCGCGCTAGCCTCTTCCGCCACCGCCCTGGATGTCTAGATTATAGACAGGTCCCATTTTATGAACTAACCAGCCAAGTACCACATCGTGCGCAAACCGTTCTAGACGGTTTGCAAAAATTGCACTCATGTTTGTTGCAGGCTAGTTACAAGAACCCCAAGCTGGTGAACCGTATTAGCATGCTCCATCAATCACCTTTGGGGAACTTTTGCTCGGTTTCTGTTCATAAATCTCATGTAAAAGTTCTACAGTAAGTTCTAGTGAAAATCTGAATATTTATGAGGAATTGTTAAATAACAGTCGTGTCTAGAATTGCAGAAAAAAACGTGGATCGACGCGTTTACGAAAGTAACAAGAGCGATAGAATTAGTTTAATCAATATATTATTTAATAAAGTTAAAAAAGAAAATAAACCCAATGTCAAACTGTTTGAAGAACAGTTTTGTGGTGTTCTTATACATGTTCGTGTTTCTGACTATGAAGTTGATGTTCCTTAAGATCCATTTAAGGACTGCAGTGGGGGAATTTTTACTTTGAAACATAAAGGTATATTATTTTTAATTTTTAGAATAAATAGAAAGAAGTATGTAGGTACAGATGCTGAAAATTGGTTTCCCTCAAAAGGTTTTGAGGCGGGGGAGACTCGAACTCCCGACCTCCAGCAGCTTCTCAGCCTTTTATACTGGCGCGCTAGCCTCTTCCGCCACCGCCCTGGATGTCTAGATTATAGACAGGTCCCATTTTATGAACTAACCAGCCAAGTACCACATCGTGAGCAAACAGTTCTAGACGGTTTGCAAAAATTGCACTCATGTTTGTTGCAGGCTTGTTACAAGAACCCCAAGCTGGTGAACCGTATAAGCATGCTCCATCAATCACCTTTGGGGAACTTTTGCTCGGTTTCTGTTCATAAATCTCATGTAAAAGTTCTATAGTAAGTTCTAGTGAAAATCTGAATATTTATGAATAATTGTTAAATAACAGTCGTGTCAAGAATTGCAGAAAAAAACGTGGATCGACGCGTTTACGAAAGTAACAAGAGCGATAGAATTAGTTTAATCCATAGATTATTTAATAAAGTTAAAAAAGAAAATAAACCCAATGTCAAACTGTTTGAAGAACAGTTTTGTGGTGTTCTTATACATGTTCGTGTTTCTGACTATGAAGTTGATGTTCCTTAAGATCCATTTAAGGACTGCAGTGGGGGAATTTTACTTTGAAACATAAAGGTATATTATTTTTAATTTCTAGAATAAATATAAAGAAGTATGTAGTTACAGATGCTCAAAATTGGTTTCCCTATGAAGTTGATGTTCCTTAAGATCCATTTAAGGACTGAAGTGGGGGAATTTTACTTTGAAACATAAAGGTATATTATTTTTAATTTCTAGAATGAATATAAAGAAGTTGATGTTCCTTAAGATCCATTTAAGGATTGCAGTGGGGGGATTTTACTTTGAAACATAAAGGTATATTATTTTTAATTTCTAGAATAAATATAGAGAAGTTGATGTTCCTTAAGATCCATTTAAGGACTGCAGTGGGGGAATTTTTACTTTGAAACATAAAGGTATATTATTTTTAATTTTTAGAATAAATAGAAAGAAGTATGTAGGTACAGATGCTGAAAATTGGTTTCCCTCAAAAGGTTTTGAGGCGGGGGAGACTCGAACTCCCGACCTCCAGCAGCTTCTCAGCCTTTTATACTGGCGCGCTAGCCTCTTCCGCCACCGCCCTGGATGTCTAGATTATAGACAGGTCCCATTTTATGAACTAACCAGCCAAGTACCACATCGTGAGCAAACAGTTCTAGACGGTTTGCAAAAATTGCACTCATGTTTGTTGCAGGCTTGTTACAAGAACCCCAAGCTGGTGAACCGTATAAGCATGCTCCATCAATCACCTTTGGGGAACTTTTGCTCGGTTTCTGTTCATAAATCTCATGTAAAAGTTCTATAGTAAGTTCTAGTGAAAATCTGAATATTTATGAATAATTGTTAAATAACAGTCGTGTCAAGAATTGCAGAAAAAAACGTGGATCGACGCGTTTACGAAAGTAACAAGAGCGATAGAATTAGTTTAATCCATAGATTATTTAATAAAGTTAAAAAAGAAAATAAACCCAATGTCAAACTGTTTGAAGAACAGTTTTGTGGTGTTCTTATACATGTTCGTGTTTCTGACTATGAAGTTGATGTTCCTTAAGATCCATTTAAGGACTGCAGTGGGGGAATTTTACTTTGAAAATTGGTTTCCCTCAAAAGGTTTTGAGGCGGGGGAGACTCGAACTCCCGACCTCCAGCAGCTTCTCAGCCTTTTATACTGGCGCGCTAGCCTCTTCCGCCACCGCCCTGGATGTCTAGATTAGAGACAGGTCCCATTTTATGAACTAACCAGCCAAGTACCACATCGTGAGCAAACAGTTCTAGACGGTTTGCAAAAATTGCACTCATGTTTGTTGCAGGCTTGTTACAAGAACCCCAAGCTGGTGAACCGTATAAGCATGCTCCATCAATCACCTTTGGGGAACTTTTGCTCGGTTTCTGTTCATAAATCTCATGTAAAAGTTCTATAGTAAGTTCTAGTGAAAATCTGAATATTTATGAGTAATTGTTAAATAACAGTCGTGTCTAGAATTGCAGAAAAAAACGTGGATCGACGCGTTTACGAAAGTAACAAGAGCGATAGAATTAGTTTAATCAATATATTATTTAATAAAGTTAAAAAAGAAAATAAACCCAATGTCAAACTGTTTGAAGAACAGTTTTGTGGTGTTATTATACATGTTCGTGTTTCTGACTATGAAGTTGATGTTCCTTAAGATCCATTTAAGGACTGCAGTGGGGGAATTTTACTTTGAAACATAAAGGTATATTATTTTTAATTTCTAGAATAAATATAAAGAAGTATGTAGGTACAGATTCTCAAAATTGGTTTCCCTATGAAGTTGATGTTCCTTAAGATCCATTTAAGGACTGCAGTGGGGGAATTTTACTTTGAAACATAAAGGTATATTATTTTTAATTTCTAGAATAAATATAGAGAAGTTGATGTTCCTTAAGATCCATTTAAGGATTGCAGTGGGGGAATTTTTACTTTGAAACATAAAGGTATATTATTTTTAATTTCTAGAATAAATATAGAGAAGTTGATGTTCCTTAAGATCCATTTAAGGACTGCAGTGGGGGAATTTTTACTTTGAAACATAAAGGTATATTATTTTTAATTTCTAGAATAAATAGAAAGAAGTATGTAGGTACAGATGCTGAAATTTGGTTTCCCTCAAAAGGTTTTGAGGCGAGGAGACTCGAACTCCCGACCTCCAGCAGCTTCTCAGCCTTTTATACTGGCGCGCTAGCCTCTTCCGCCACCGCCCTGGATGTCTAGATTATAGACAGGTCCCATTTTAGGAACTAACCAGCCAAGTACCACATCGTGAGCAAACAGTTCTAGACGGTTTGCAAAAATTGCACTCATGTTTGTTGCAGGCTTGTTACAAGAACCCCAAGCTGGTGAACCGTATAAGCATGCTCCATCAATCACCTTTGGGGAACTTTTGCTCGGTTTCTGTTCATAAATCTCATGTAAAAGTTCTATAGTAAGTTCTAGTGAAAATCTGAATATTTATGAGTAATTGTTAAATAACAGTCGTGTCTAGAATTGCAGAAAAAAACGTGGATCGACGCGTTTACGAAAGTAACAAGAGCGATAGAATTAGTTTAATCAATATATTATTTAATAAAGTTAAAAAAGAAAATAAACCCAATGTCAAACTGTTTGAAGAACAGTTTTGTGGTGTTCTTATACATGTTCGTGTTTCTGACTATGAAGTTGATGTTCCTTAAGATCCATTTAAGGACTGCAGTGGGGGAATTTTACTTTGAAACATAAAGGTATATTATTTTTAATTTCTAGAATAAATATAAAGAAGTATGTAGGTACAGATGCTCAAAATTGGTTTCCCTATGAAGTTGATGTTCCTTAAGATCCATTTAATGACTGCAGTGGGGGAATTTTACTTTGAAACATAAAGGTATATTATTTTTAATTTCTAGAATGAATATAAAGAAGTTGATGTTCCTTAAGATCCATTTAAGGACTGCAGTGGGGGGATTTTACTTTGAAACATAAAGATATATTATTTTTAATTTCTAGAATAAATAGAGAGAAGTTGATGTTCCTTAAGATCCATTTTAGGACTGCAGTGGGGGAATTTTTACTTTGAAACATAAAGGAGAAGAAGTTTGCTGCATGATGGGAAGACATGACCCTCGACCATTCTCTCCGGATTCTGCCAGCAATACTTCTCACAACTCTCTTCTAAGTTCGGGAAGAAGAAGGAACGGCTGCTATGGGTCGGACAGAAGAGACCCGAAATGGACCCTCACGTCTTCTCGCTCATTTTGCCAGCCTTTCAGTCTTCTAGTCTCTCTAGGAAGATGTGGAGTTGAGAAGCTTGGAAGACCGGGAGGCACAGGCCTAGTTCCCGAGTTCCAACTTCTCGAAATAACACAACAACTCACCACACCACTCAGGCTTCGTACCAAGTCTCTCTAAACACAAAAGTAAAGCAAATCCACTCTTGATACGAATTGTGTTCAGTCGACTTCCGAAGACAGCTCTTCCTGAAGACAATCAAGTTCAAGAAGCGTCTTCCGAAGATGTTCCCATCTTCCGAATCGTCTTCTATTCCAAGTTTCGGGGGGTAGAGAGGTAGTAGGGTAGAGAAATTGATAGTTGGGTTCGCCAATTTGAAGACTAGGGGTAGGGAAGCTCGAATTGAGCTCGGGAAGAAGCAAGGAGGTATCTTGACAGAAATTGGGCAGCGCTTCCGCGCCCAATGTCTCAATAGGAAAGATGGGGGGTGGGGTAATCGATCAGGCTGCCTGCACACAATCAAGGAAGCGCGGGGAGTACCAGACAATGGCGAGAAGAAGTGGGAAGGGGAAAGAACAGAGAAAAGAACCTCTACAGTCTTCTTCGGCTCCCGAGTTGCCTTCGACCTCCGCGCGCTTCTGGCTCTTGTACTAGCTTCCAATGCGACTCCTCTCGAATGCACCTGCTGTCAATTTCGGTCCACACCTCGATTCTACTTTCGCTTCTACTCGCCACTCTCCACTGTCAACTTCTCGGAAGCTCCACAGAAATGCCTTCGCTCTCTCTGCTGTTTGTGCTCCCGCAATCCGATTTCACCCTTCGCCTAGCTGCCAACGTACTCTCTACTACCTCGATGTCTTACTCGATTCCTCTCTCAATGCTAGCTCGAAGTTCACTCTCTCAATCGATCTTCTTCAGGCGCACTGTGCTGCGGGAAGTTGGAAGGTGGCTAATGTGCTTCCTCACGCATCTTCCCCGCAGATTAGGGGTTCTCGTCCTTGGTGTCTACCTGACCTACCTACCTATTCGGTGCGCTCCAGTAGGTACACCTACTGTCTTACCCGAAAACTCGTGGTTCATCCTTCGCGGTCGCTGTCTTCTGGAAGATAGGTGTCTTCCGCCGTCTTCCCATCTTCCGCCGTCTTCTCGTTTTCTGAAGATGCAACTGAGAAGACGATCTTCCGAAGACGGTCGTCTTCTGAAGAAGTCAACTTCTTATTACAAACAGCTCTTAAGATCATCTTCCTACTAAGGAAGCCGTAACCTTAAGTAACAACGCTTCTTCAGTTATACAAAAAAGTCATTATCCTTAAAAATTTCAAAAATTCGTGCATCCTGTAATTTGTGGGCACCACAATGCCCCCTGTAGCCTTCCCAGGCTTCTGCCTACGGAAGTTGTCTTCCTGCAGCACTACAACGACATTCACCTTCATGGAAGCTCAATAGAAGTATCGGAAGCTCACTAGAAGAAGATAAGAAGATGGGGAAGATGAGGGAAGATGGGAAGAAGAAGAAATCCAAACAAGAGAAAACAGGATGAAAAAGGGCAATTAAGATTCCGACAAGCTTCTAGTCCGGATCCTGACTAACAAGCCATCCCTACTTGTAATAGTTTGGGGAAGAAGACAACAAACGTGAGTATTGTAGCACCGTCTTCTACTCGAGGATGTCGTCTTCTGTTGCGGGAAGAAGGCTTCTTTCTTCTTCACTTCGCTGCTCTGACTGCTCTGTCTTCTGGGATCCCTTACCCAGAAGACCGTTCGTACGTAGATCCCAAGTGCTCTACTGAACGAGTCAAGCTACACTCCACAACTGTTGACATTCACCGCCACTCAAGAAGAACACTTCCCATGCACAATTGGGAGCGAATTCAATACATTCCACCACCCAGAAGACATGAGCGAAGCTGCTGCACTCAAATCCACAATCTATTCCCCGAGAAGAAGTCACAATGGCATTGGGAAGCTCACTCCCGCTACTTCCTGCGTCTACTCCTCGACACACCAGCCTAGCTAACAGGACTGCACGAGGATGCCGTTCTCTGTTCCTAGACTATCCACTACTTCTATCTACATCTTCGAATCCACTGCTGGTGCGAGTATGCAGACCCCTCCTGTATATTCCAAGACTATTCGTATGTTTCCAACGACGGGTGTAGTGTGCTAAGATTGTCTCTGCTCTAATGTGTCTCGCCTGCCTGCCTGTAGAATCGATGTGTATGTTCAGTTACGACAGAATTCTACAGAATTGGCAGAACTGGCAGAGCTCCATTTCCTACTCTACGATCCTACTTAACCACCTGCCTCGAGAGTCAGGAGAGGTGACCACCAGGGAGAGAGAGAGAGGCGCTGACAAGAGGTTGTCACCTCACATGCATGCGGTCCCTCTTCCCAATTAGCCCTCCACTGTGTTACTCCTACGCTACCTATGCTGCCACATGGGGTCCTAACTATTTTTACATGAAAAACTGCCACCCTTAAGATAGCATGTCCGATCCTACTAAATCTGGAAGTGTCGATTAAGTTTGCTAACTACTCTGATTGCTCGGTGGCAATCTCTACATGATCTGCTCCTACCGGAGCTACTACCTTGACTTCTGATGGGCTGGGAAGCCTTGCACTTACCTCGGGTACCACTGAGGTAGCTTCCCTCTCCTCGCTCTTCGCTGGCCCTGCTGTTTCTGCGGCTGCGTCTTCCTCGGCTTCGACTTCGGAAGACGGAATGATCTTTTGGGAAGAAGAGTCGAATGGTGCGTCTTCGGTCTTCTGAGGCACAGATGCAGTACTAGGGACCATGGCGACCTCATAGGGGTCCGGGGAAGTCGCTTCCTCCACGCGGAATACCTGGGAAGACGGCTCGTCTTCCTGTCTTCCAGAAGACATCATGTCTTCCGGGGCGTCTTCTAGAGTCTTCTCGTCTTCCAACGCTGTCACCACCAAGTGTACAGCGAGATCGAACTCCTCCTTCTCCATTCCGGATCCAGTCGAGGGTGTTGGGGCTTGGGAAGATGCGGTTGCAGGTGTCGGAAGTGAGGGAAGACCATAAAGTGTCTTCACTCCTTCTATCTGTCTATCCAGGTACCTGAACATGCTATCTCTGCATTCCACCAACCTCGTCTTGGACCCGCTGTCCCATTCCCTAGCTAAGGTAAGTAACTTCTTACCCGCGGTGAAGTTGAACTTCTTCCGAAGCGCTTCTACCGATTGAGCTAGCATCTTCTGCGCACGGGCCTCTACTGCTTCCCTCTGCGTCTTCTCCACTGTAGCTTGTGCTTCTGCGGCTTCTCGCTGCATCTTCCAAGTGGTCTGCTCTTCTGCGAGGGCAGTGATCTTCTCCCGCACTCGGAGAACTTCCTGATCGCGCTGCTGTACTCGCGTCTGCAACTCCTGGTTGCTCTTCCGAAGTTGCATCGACTCCTTGGCAGAAGCGGCTGCTTCCGCCTTGTACCTGGCTGCAAGCTTCTCCGTAGTGCGGAGGCTAGCTTCCAGCAACTCCGTCTTCTGCTGGCTGTCTTCCTGTCGCAGCAAGGTGCGCAGGCCGAATCCAGGCTGTAAAGGCTTCTCCTGTGTCCTCGCTCTCCTTTCCAACAACTCCATAGCGGGCTGGATCTCCTTCTGGAAGAGGCACTGAACTCCTCCAGTCGTCTTCCTGCGGAAGACAAGTTCATTTCCACCACTCGCTCCATGGTGTCGACTTCGTCTTCTAGAGGCAAGGAAGCCTCTTCCATCACTACGGCCTTCATCTTCTGTGCACGAGAAGAAGCTACTCTTCTCATCTTCTGGGGTGGAAGACTCCTCGTGGCAGGAGCGGCTCTCCTCTTTGCGCTTCCTCGCATCGCAGTAGGAGCGCCCATCCATCCTTCGTCTTCTGGAGTCTTCGGAAGACTCCCAGGTGTTACAGAAGCTGTCTTCTGTTCCGATCGGGTACTCAGCAAGTCTTCCTCCGAGTCCGACTCCGATCCTGAATGAATGAGGGAGATGGGTGTCCTTGGTACACTTCTGTGACCCATCTTCCTCACTGACGTGGCGTCTTCCGACCCACTAGACTCGTCTTCCCTCACCAGAAGCGTCTTCTGGTGAGAGCCGGGCCTCAGCAATGATATCAGAGTGGGAGGGGGCGTTGCTGCTGCCTCTCGGTCATCGTCTTCCGAGGTCTCCTCCTTCACCTCATGTCGCTCCGTTGGTCCATACACTGCCAGCTGATCTTCTCTAAAATCCCCCATGGCTACATACAAGTAGCAGAAGAAGGGCGTCAGATGTCCTCCCGCCGGGGTACCCAAGTATGCTAGCTCCGTCTGTACATAGTTGTGGATGTACGCGCCCCAATAGATTGGCACTCTGTCATCCCGCACTGATTCCAAGAACTCCACGTCCTGATCTCCTAAGTACCTTGTCTTTTGCGCTTTTCCCTTGGGGAAAAGATGCAGAAACAACTTCGCCAGAAGTCGCTTCTTCGGCTCCCGGTAAGACTCTATCTTCCAACCGTTCCTCCCCTGCCTGTCTTCCACGAAAAGACAGGTGGTACTCCCAGGCACATGCCATGAACTCACAATCCTAAGCAAGATCTTCTTCTCGTACCAATATCCTCGGTTCTCGGTCTCAGGCCTGTGAAACGCCTTACGCCACCAGTCTTCAGTCCAGGAAGACGGTCTTCCTCGAGCCACTCCTGCCTTCGCAGGTACACGGTTACGCGGTGGTAACGCGGCCCACACCTCCTCCAGAAGCCCTTGATCTGCGAGGTTCCAATCCCACATGAAGAAGTCGAGACCCAACTCCTTGAGAAAAGGAGTGGCCTCGGCCAATTCTGTCGCTGGTAACACCAAGCCTCGCGGATGCATCGACATACCTGGAAGATCTGTTGCACTAAACCACAAGCACCTACTATGAGCTGAAGGCTCAGTTCTTCCCGAGTGCCCACAGTCTAGCTTCTACTTCTCAGAAGACGAAACTAGTCTTCCAGAAGACAGCTACTCCGTCTTCCGGGATTCTAACAGTACTTCCTAGATAGCTCTCGTCTTCCGAGCTATATCTAATCAATCCTATCTAAGCAAGACCTCGCATGGATTACCAAGAAGACAACCCACCTTGCATTACATCCTACTTCCTATCAGAAGATACAAGATATGCGAGAAGTAGAGTATGAGAAAGGTTCAGAAGATGGTTGCGGGCTCCTGCGGTGACAGTGGCCTCTGGGAAGACACTTGGGACAGCTTCTGATTCAATATCGTTCTCGGAAGACTTCTCGAAGTCGAACTTCCCTTCACTGGTCTCACCTGTCTTCGTCTTCCTACACGCAATCTATCCTCACAACAGACTCAAGATAGTTGTACTCTGTTCTTCTGACTTCTCACCTCTCATACGCACTCAGAAGAAGCTTGCTGCATGATGGGAAGACATGACCCTCGACCATTCTCTCCAGATTCTGCCAGCAAGACTTCTCACAACTCTCTTCTAATTTCGGGAAGAAGAAGGAACGGCTGCTATGGGTCGGACAGAAGAGACCCGAATGGACTCTCGCGTCTTCTCGCTCATTTTGCCATCCTTCCTGTCTTCTAGTCTCTCTAGGAAGATGGGGGGTTGAGAAGCTTGGAAGACCGGGAGGCACAGGCCTAGTTCCCGACTTCCAACTTCTCGAAATAACAAAACAACTCACCAAGCCACTCAGGATTCGTACCAAGTCTCTCTAAACACAAAGCAAATCCACCCTTGATACGAATTGTGTTCAGTCGACTTCCGAAGATAGTCTTCCGAAGATGTCTTCCGAAGACAGTCAAGTTCAAGAAGTGTCTTCCGAAGATGTTCCTATCTTCCGAATCGTCTTCTGTTCCAAGTTTCGGGGATAGAGAGGTAGGGGGGTAGAGAAATTGATAGTTGGGGTCTCCAATTTGAGGGCTAGGAGTAGGGAAGCTCGAATTGAGCTCGGGAAGAAGCAAGGAGATGTCTCGACAAAAATTGGGCAGTGCTTCCGCGCCCAATGTCTCAATAGAAAGAATGGGGGTGGGGTAATCGATCAGGCTGCCTGCACATAATCAAGGAAGCGCGGGGAGTACCAAGAAAAGGCGAGAAGAAGTGGGAGGGGAAAAGAACAGGGGGAAGAACCTCTACAGTCTTCTTCGGCTCCCCGAGTTGTCTTCGACCTCCGCGCGCTTCTGGCTCTTGTCCTAGCTTCCAATGCGACTCCACACGACTGCGCCTGCTGTCAATTTCGGTCCACATCTCGATTCCACCTCTGCTTCTACTCGCCACTCTTCACTGTCAGCTTCTCAGAAGCTCCACAGAAACGCCTTCGCTTTCTCTGCTGTTTGTGCTCCCGCAATTCAATCTCACCCTTCACCTAGCTGCCAACTTACTCTCTCTTACCTCGATGTCTTACTTGATTCCTCTCTCAATGCTAGCTCGCGAAGCTCACTCTCTCAATCGATCTTCTTCAGGTGCGCTATGCTGCGGGAAGTTGGAAGGTGTCTAATGTGCTTCCTCACGCATCTTCCCCGCAGATTAGGGGTTCTCGTCCTTGGTGTCTTCCTGACCTACCTCCCTATTCGGTGCGCCCCAGTAGGTACACCTACTGTCTTACCCGAAAACTCGTGGTTGGTCCTTCGCGGTCGCTGTCTTTTGGAAGATAGGTGTCTTCCGCCGTCTTCCCATCTTCCGCCGTCTTCCTATCTTCCGCTGTCTTCTCGTCTTCTGAAGACGCCACTGAGAAGACGATCTTCCGAAGACGGTCGTCTTCTGAAGAAGTCAACTTCTTATTACAAACAGCTCTTAAGATCATCTTCCTGTTAAGGAAGACGTATCCTTAAGTAACAACGCTTCTTCAGTTATACAAACAAGTCATTATTCTTAAAAATTTCAAAAGTTCGTACATCCTGTAATTTGTGGGCACCACACCAATCAGTAGTGAAAGTGGTTTTCGACTTGTCTTCTTCTCTGATTGAAACTTGGTTGTACCCAGAATACCCATCCAAGAAGCTGTAGAACTCATGTCCTGCCACCTGATCTAACACAGAGTCGGTGAATGATAAGGGATGATGATCCTTCTTTGTGACCAAGTTCAGCTTCCGAAAGTCCTGACACACTCGGATCTTCCCTGTCTGCTTCTTCGGCACGATGACAATAGGAGCTACCCACTCACTGCTAAGCACTAGGAAGATGACTCCTGCCTTCAGGTATTGGTCGATCTGGTCTTTCACCAGAAGCAAGTACTTGGGATTGAGCCGGTACTGCCTCTGCCGTGCAGGAACAACGCACTCCAGCAAGTCAATGCGGTGCTCTCCTGACTCTCGAGGTATGCCCTTCATGTCTTCTATGGTCCATGCGAAGACATCCTAGAACTCCGTCAGAAGTTCTCGAAAGTCTTCCAACTGTTGGTCCTCGATCACCTTGGAAAGCTTCAGCTTCTTCCCAGGAGCAACCTCCATCTCTTGAAGATCATCCGGGTTTATCATTCCTTCAGTGTGATTGTACTCACTGGCACCGAAGTATTCCGGTTTGGGAGCTTCTTCTGGTTCAGATTCGTCTTCTGGAAGACCAATTGTCGGATCTTCCGAAGGGAAGACGATACTTTCGTCTTCTGGAAGACCAACTGTCAGATCTTCCGAAGGGAAGACGGTATTCTCGTCTTCTGGAAGCTCTTCTTCCGCAACTTCGTAACACTCAATGTACCCACAGATCACATCTTCTGTTCTCTCTACTACTTCCGTAGTACACAAGTTATTTACCACACACTCATTATACCGTTCATCACTGTCAGAAGACGCAGCTGAGTCTTCTGAAGTGTATCCTTCTATTGTAGAAGGAGTTTCACCTTGGTGTCCAATCTTGATCCACGGAAGTGAGACCTTAGTCTTCTCACCTGGCTTGGGTGTAGGATTGGGAAATCTCAAACGATGTCCCCTCCAGTCGATATTTACATTTGCAGCATACAGCCATGGTTTTCCTATCAACACCTGATATCCAACCTTAGCTACAGGTCGCAAAATGATGTAGATGAGGTAAAAATATACTCCACCAATTACAGTCAAGACATCTTTCAGTTGCCCCAAAGGTCGTCTTCTGGTCTGGTTCGTCATTCTGAGGATTCTCGGAGTAGGCTGGAACTCAGTGAAGCCTAGGGCATGCGCCGTTTCTTCAGTCATGATGTTAACTCCGGAGCCGGAATCGATGGGTACCTTCTTCAGAAGACAGCCATGGATCTCCATATCAAGTTCTGGGGCTCCCAAGTCCTCATGCTCTATCCTTAGGATCGGGGTGCTCTTGGGAAGTTTAGCTGTCCTCCTCTTCCTCGATCCTCGAAGCACAGATTGTAACAACTTCCTGTAACCAGCGTTGTCATCCAACAGCTGTTGGAAGGTTACATCTGCCTTCTGATTCCACAAGTCTCGCAAGAAGTCGTAAGGAGATCTTTTCAAGAGAGTGACTGGTGTTTCCAATAGAGAAGATGTAGTAGCTGCTTCCTTGGGTGGAAGACCAGAAGAGTGTCTTCTCTCGACTGGGGGCTGTTCTCGTGAGACAGGGGCTGCCGTAGTCGGTGTAGGAAGCTGCTGTACTATCTTCCGTCTCTTCTCCAGCTCTTCTTGCATGATCGCTTCAACTTCTTGTCTGATGTCAAGAGCAAAGTACTTCGGATCTTCTCGGTCGTAAGTAGGAGAAGACGGCCGCTCAGGAGAAGATGACCTCTCCTTTCGCTGCTTCTTCTTCTTGATCTCCTTCTGACGAGATTCTAACTTCCCTTTGCTTCTGGTACTTACCTTGAACACCGCTTCATCCAAGACTTCTTCCGGAGGCCAACTGTCTGAATCCGGGCTAGGGCTCCAAACAGTGCCGTTCGCCAAAGTGAAAGAAGAAGTTGCCTCAAGTGACTTCGTCTTCTGAGCTGCAGTCATCTTCTGCAGCTGAGGTTCCTTTCCTTCGCGCTTCCCGGGGTCCGGTTCGTCTTCCTCAATGTGGAGACAATCCGTACAATCCCCAGGATCTTCTTCTTCTACGGTGATGTGCTAGACCACTGCCAACTCGAGTTTAGAAGCTGTTGCAGCTTCTGCAGGCGGTGTGGTCTCTGTAAATCTTACCATTTGTCGTGGCCGTAAGGTTTGAGGACAATTCCCTGTGAAATGACCGACTTCCTTACAGTTCTCACACAAGGGCACTTGTCCAATCTATCTTCTCAGGTGAGGACAGGTGGACCACAAGTGTCCTGTCTCTCCATAATTATTGCACGTCCCAGGAAGAGGGTTAAGAGGTCATTGTGATGAAGAAGGTTGCCAGGGTGTCCTGGTCTGTAAATTGCTAGCTCTATCCCTAGGTACATAACGATTATATTGGGCGGGAGGCGTAGGAGTGAAAGGTTGTATCGTCTCGATCTTATAGCAGGTTTCCCCACTAGGATCGTGTAGATATCCCTCATCGTCTTCTTCCCATCCTACCCAGTTGACAGCTTGGTCCTGCGTACATTGATCTCTGGTGTGTCCGGAAGAGTTACAAAGATTGCACCACAGGTTTGGCCGGGAAGCTGTAGGTTGCTTCCGCTTGTCCTTCTGGTTCAGAAGATGAACTTTCAGGTCGGCAAACTGCTTCAGAACCTCATCGATGCGGAGATCAGGTGAAGACTGTATGATCTGAGTTTGAGGCATCTTCTGCACAACTTCCTCCCTTGCTCGTGTCTTCTCCTTCTTCTTCTTCCGCGTCTTCTTCTCTTGTTCAGATTCAGATTCTGAACTTTCGACAGTAGACTCTTCAGAAGTAGAGGATGCTTCCGAATCACTGTTATCAGTTTCAGTGGACTTGGACTTCCTCTTGGTCTTCCGAGAAGACTTCTTCGACTTCTTGGACTTCTTCGAGGTCTTCCTTCTGTCTTTTGTCATCTTCCGAGTGATGCTCAAGGTTTCATACTGCTCGGCATGCTTCTGTACTTCTGCTAAATCATCACCTCCTCCTCTTCAGCAGTACAATTTGTCGTGCGCATACACATCGCTACACAACATACATCGCTGTCAGAGGTACATCACACATACACAAACCCATGGACGATGTCATACACATACACAAGTGTACCACAATAATCTGCATTGAGAAATTACCATCTCCAACACTACAACAAAGATTACTCACAAACGGTCAAGCCAAACCCACTCTAAACGCGAAGAGAATCCGGGTTACACTCAACTAGACTATCCACCATAGCCTGGAGCTTGAAGGCTCAACTCGAAGAACTAAGGCCTCCAAGCCCTACCTGCGAAGTTTATCCCTAGTGGGCTCTCCCACCAACTCGCTCTAACGGCACTAACGGCCTTACCGGGATGCGCCACTTCGCACTCGGTCAACCTAACCGAGTGCGAAGTGATGTGACAGCTGTCGTGCGCATACACATCGCTACACAACATACATCGCTGTCAGAGGTACACCACACATACACATAACACATGGACGATGTCATACACATACACAAGTGTACCACAATCGTCCCCTAACTGGCGGTTAGGTCCCTCTAACTCCAGATAGCTCCATATCCCAACTACGTGATACACACCTTCATGGGTGCAAGGATCAGGAGACCGGGTGCTACATCGCCCCATCGTTAGTCGCCTGTCTGCAATCCATACCACGCAAAGATCTAATCGACTATCTCCGCTATATACATCGAGGACAAACCCATCGTCCAGTAGGAACTACACTGAGAGGTGGAGTCAAACATGACATGTGCCAACCTCTCGAACAACCATCACACACCAACATACGGACTGCTCCACCAGCAGACCCACACAACATACACCTCAAGCCCGCGCGTACAACTGCTAAGCTTGGGTCAACGGTACCATCAATGTTGGGAAGATGACATGGCGCGCAATTATGCACATGGTCCTTCCACACAACACCATCACGGCCCTCTAACATGAGTACTCCAGAAGGTAACACCTCACGCACTCGTAAAATAGTGCGCCCTGCGGTCACGTCCGACGTCGTCGGTGCAGTCTGCTGTAGATAGATATAATCGCCAGGATGAAACCTGCGAATCGACGGTCGATAACCTCCTCCTCGGATAGTCGCATATCGCAACGTGTCTCTATGCTGAGCAATCGCTAGGTTCTCAAAAGCCATAGGCATAACTCTCCGAAATGTCTCTGCTCGTTGAGAACATGCTCTCACCCACATATCCGGGTCATCAAGGTCCAGCACCTCAGCAGAATCACGACGGATGGCCGAAGGTAGATCTGGATCTCGGCCATACAATAGAAAATACGGTGAGAAGGAAGCCAAAGACGCTTGTCGGCTGAAACGGTAACCCATAGCCAACCATGATAACTGCACATCTCAATCTCCCAAGTGGCCTTTCTGCAAGCCATACTTGCGCAATCCTCTCTTCACCGTCTGAACTACCCTCTCCGCCAAACCATCTGCCTCAAGATGATCTCGAGATATAGTCCGATGATCAATCAGCGCCTGATCACACAAGGCCTGAAACTCACCAAGGAACTCTGTACCTTGGTCTGTCAGCACTTCAGCTGGTGCTCCAAAACGACTCAATACTCGATCTAAGAACGCGTACGCCGTCCCTTCACTCGCCTTGTCTGATAATGCCACCAACTCAATCCACTTGGAGAAGTGATCCACCATCACCAACACATACCGGTGGTGAAGTACGGTCAACGGTAAGGGTCCCGCAAAATCCAAACTCCAACGGTAACCCAACTTGATAATCAATAAGGGGTGTAACTGTGGAGTAGGAGCATTAAACGATGCTCGTACTCGATCACAAACTACACATCGTGCGACAAACTATTGCACATCGACGTGCATACCACGCCACCAATACTGTCCTTGGAGTAAGCTATGCGTACGCTTCATTCCAAAATGTCCCAACTCCTCATGGGCATGTCGCACTAACTGTGCCCTCTGGGATGGATGTGGCACTATCCGTATCCTCCCATCATCCCACACTCGAAGTACATGTCGTCCTTCTCATCGAAATCTCTTCGCTCGTTGGAAGACACGATCTTGCTCCTTGGCACTTACTGTGCTTACTACCACACCAGTACGTAGATATTCCATCATGATCACATCATCATGGATATCTCGCTGATCTGGAACACCATCTCCACCCTCAGGATCTGGAGACTCATCATCTACTCTCTGACCAGAGAAAGATACAACTTGGCCCTCCATACTAGAGTTCATGGCCAACACACAAAGAAAGGCAGATGCATGCCACCCTGGCACTATCTCCTCATCAACCTCGTCATGCCATTGAGCCCACGTCTGATCCTGCTGACTCGTACATGAGTTACGACTCAACTCATCGACATCTAAGTTTGCAACTCCAAGTCTATGTACTACCTAGAAGTCATACTCCTGTAAGATCAGAGTCCATCGTGCAAGCCTCCCTGTAAGCTTGTCGGACTCCATCAACCACTTGAGCGGCTGGTGATCAGTGATGAGAGTAAAGGGGTTCTCAAACAGATAACATCGAAAGTGCGCAACAGCCCACACTACCGTCAAACACTCTCTCTCATACGAACTATACCTCACCTCCGCTGAATTGTTGGAGCGACTGGCATACGCCACCATGAACTCCTTTTTCTCATCATCATGCTGAGTCAGCACTGCTCCAAGTCCCAACATACTCCAATCGGTGTGCAGTTGGAAAGGACGCCCCCTAACGGGTCTCCTCAAGATGGGAGCAGATGTCAACCTATCCTTGAGCTCTACAAAAGCTCGCTCCTGCTCATCTCCCCACTGCCACTCCTGATCCACCTTCATCAGCTTGGTCAACGGCTTCGCAATTGCACTAAATCCTTTCACGTATCGACGATAAAAGTTTACCAAATCAACAAATGCTCGAACTCGACTCACATCTGTGGGACGTGAGATACGTGCAATAGCCTCAACCTTCGTCTGTTGAACACCCAATCCACCTAGATAGATGGTGTGGCCCGGATACTCTACCAACTCCTGGAAGAACTTACACTTCCCATGATGTAACTTCAACCCATGAGTTCTCAACCGCTCAAACACATCCTCTAAGTGTCTCTCGTGCTCCTCCACTGTAGCACTATAGACTAAGATGTCGTCAATATAACATCTGACAGAATCCAATCCTGCTAGGATTCTGTCCATCACCCTCTGGAACTCGGCAGGGGGGTTGTCGTGATGTGAATCATTTTACATTGTAAATAATTCACCTCTCTATCAAGCATTAGTCTCTCTGAGTGAGATTAGGACCTCAGAGAAGTCGACACTGGAGGATGTTATATATTTTGAGTCTTAGTAGGTTGATTACCATGTAGATGGAGTTAAGCTCATGGGTTGTAATTACGTGTCGCCCATGCATGCTTCCTAGCGAGGTTAGGTTATCTTTCGGGATTACGTGTCGTTTTACATGTCTTCGCATGTAGTTTAGGGTCTATGCTGGCACTTTAGGGGCTTGACGTGGTAGCCTATGTGCAAAATTTAAGTCACCACGTGGTTTGGGACACAAAAGGACAGGGGAGTGAAGCTATGAACTCCCATTAGTCCGATTTTGTCTTTACTTACTACTAAACTTAGTAGTAGGGGTCTTAAGAGGAGTTCGAGCATTTGGTGAGAAATCTTCGAAATCTGAGAGCACAGGGAGATAGGGTTCGTCGTGCCAAGCACTGTCAGCGAAATTTTTGATCGATTTGGAGCAATAAAGAAGGAGTTATGGCTGATTGAAGTTCGATTTGTGCTAGAATTGCAGCACTTCTGTTGATTTTGGGGTTTTCGGTGTCAATCGCAGTAGATTTGAGAAAATCGCTTCAAACCTTCGAGGTCTCGTTCATTGGCAGCAGGGCTACGACTGTCCTCAAATTTTCATGTCAATTGAAATTGTGAGTAATTCAGGGCGACCGCTGAAGCAGAGGGGGTCCGAAAAGCTCTCAATCTAGAGCATCAACTTCAGAGAGCGAGATCTGGAGTTCTGTGTACAATCAGGAAGCCCAACTTCACAGGAGTGTTCAGCAAGCTGTTTACTGCAAATCCTGTAAGAATCTTCGAAAGTGATCGAGCCAATTCTCTGTTCTAGGTCGAAATAGCTGTCTGGGTACCAGAAATTGCCGTAATTTCTCTGCTCAGAACGTTTCTACCCATATCTCGACACTCTGATTTGATCTCAAGCTGAAACTTCGTGTGTATGGTCAGTAGGGCCTCACTTACATGTAGGAGGAAGTTCTGAAGCCTGAACCATTGTATGTTTCTGATTCTGGACTGTTAAAGTTCGTTGTCTGACCTTATTACTGCTAGTCTGATCTGATTTTCACTTCCTGAACATAGTGGAGGGTCAATTCGACCTGAGTGATTGTTTATACTGTTCCCTTTTTGACCTGAACCCTACCTCTGTATAGTAAGAAGCCGTAGCCTGAAGTCCAACGCTTCCCTGAGTAGACCGAACATAGCCTTCAAGGTCATATCACAGCCAGAAGGTTCCGCCCTTCCTAGGAAAACTCTCAACACGACAACGTTCTTCAACCCAAATGGTAAGAACCGCCACTGATACAAACAATCCTTGCCGTGAGAGTCAATTCCCCAGAATGCTGTCTTGGACTTATCTTCTTCTCTCACTGGCAACTGATGATACCCTGCTCGAAGATCCAAAGTACTGAAGACCTTCACATGCCCCACTACATCAAAGATCTCCTCAGGTGTCGGCATGGCATACTTATCGGACTTCGTCTACCGAATGATAGGACAGTAGTCTCCACACATCCGCCTATCCGTGTCAATCTTCTTGGTTGGCATAACTGTGGCAGATGCATACTCTCCATGCGACATCTCCACCAACCCAGCCTCCAACAAGTCTTGAGTCCGACTCTGGATCAAGGCTCTCTCCATGTCACTGTACTTGTAAGGACGTCGAAAGATTGGCGTGTCATTAGCCAAGTCGATCCGTATACCAGGTCCCTTCAAGGTACCCAAATCCTTCATACTGAAGGCAAAACAATTCCTGTAGCTCTTCAGAAATCTCTGGACTCTTCGTCTCTCCTCTCCTATAAGCTTGGGTCCAATCTCTAGCTCCCAAGTATCCTCTGTCACCATGCTAGAGGTAGAAGACGAAGTCGTTGACTGCTATCTTGCAGCCTCTGGAGCAGTTTCCTTCTGCTCACCATCAACAACCTCCATCGCTACTGTGCGTAAAACTTCTGCAGTTCTAGCTGCAAGCTCCACACTCTCTCCTATGACATCCTATGATGTCCAAGGATGACGAACTCCACTTGCCTCGTCCTCAGCCTTTGCCTCCACCGACTCGGTAGGCAAAGAGCTCAAGAGTGCTCGAGCAGTAACACCCGTCGATCGCATCTGACGCTGCTCGGCCAATCCAAGGCTAACAATCCATGTCAAGCAATTCAAGTCCATTGCTTGACCCAATACTTGATGACGTGAAGCCTCTGACACCGAAGCTACTGCTGTCGTACCCGTAGCGAAACCCATCGCTCGCTCTCTCTCATCGACATTGGGCTCCACCAACTGCCGTAATTGAGCATCCCACACAAGCCCAGGTCCTCCATCTCTGTAAGCATGTGACGCTGGAAAGCTTACCAAAGTAGATAACGCTACCATGGGCCGTCTCACTAGGTTCACCACTGCCATGGGTGACCTATCGACGACTCTCACTACTTGAGATCGTCGTCTTGCATCCAAGATGCTATCAACCGTGAGATGCGCTGGTCGTCTCACTCCATCGTGTGCGCGCTTAAGCACCTCTCTCGGTAACAAGTTTGCCCATCACAACCGTGGACGATGTGCACGAGATCCTACTCTCGCTGCATCCAACAACACTGCTGGTCCAATCCAAGACCGCACTTGGTGCACACTCGTCATCATCTGTGTACGAGCATCACTCAACAAAGGAACGTTCTCAAAGATGTACGCTGGAGAATCCACCTGATGCATCTGGAGATGTCGTAAGATCCGTAACATCTCCCATAACATCTTAGATCGTGGGTCATGTAAACCCCGATCTCTCCCAGCACGCGTATGACCTTGACATGGCCATCCGGCTATCACCAAGTGAATGGTGCCAACAAACGTAAGATCCTGCGCCCCCAGCAGCGAAATATCCGACGATAATGCTTGCTGGTATCCTCTAACAGCTGATATGAGCAACAACTCAGGATATCTCTGCACCAAACGTGCCACATGTCGCAATGAGATGCGTCTCGCAATCTCATCTCTCTCCACATACAAGTATCGCTGTACTCGTATGCCTGCCTGCAATACCGCAGCCAAACCTGTGCTGATACCTCCAAATAGCTCCAGCACACATACACCCTCCTCTGGATATTGGTACCTCACTCCACTCCGTGTATACCCACTGTCCGAGAAGTCCCCACCAGAACCTCCCGAGAACTCCGTGATGAGAGAATCCCGCTAACACACTCCCCAACCGGAATGTCGCAATCTCCGTCACCACCGTAACCACCACTTGCCTAACCCCGCTCCTACTGAGCTCACCTATCCTTTACTAGGACGGTCAAGATAAGGGCAACCTGTACCTGCCATCATCACAGGCAGCCTCTCACAATCTGTTGGTCGTCACTCCAACCGCACCGTGAGAGAGACAAAGATAGTCTGACTGATCCGCAACTCTAGCCTCACTACCGACAGCACACTGGAGTGAACTCACTTCGGAAATCAAGCGTCAACACAAGCAAACGCGGCGCACAAACAGGAAGTAGAATATGGAGGGGTTCCAACCACAAGAAGTCCAAACGATAACCCTCCACACTCAAACATTCACATAAAGAGAAACCCAGCCCCACCCGGACTGACGTCTCCTCGTCGGTGATCACATGCACAATATATGATCACCAACTGTCGTAACTGACACTGGAGGTCACTAACTAGATGTCCACACCTCTAGTAGCTCCAAAAACATCCACGTGGTAGCTCTACTAGCTCATCCAAGACAACTGCTATCAATTGTCTCTATACACGTCTCTACGGTATAGGCAAGCACTACCACGACTATAGCTTACCCCTAATACTATGGGGTCGCCCTACCACTCCTCTAGGGACGTGCGAGAAGGTCTCCTACTATCTTATACAAGTCCATAAGTACTTGCACGCATCCCTGTAGGACACCAAGAGCTATTGGTCTAGTGGTAAAGCCAAAGCTAAGACTACAGAGTTAGGAGTCCAGGTCCAGAAATATTGTTGGGATGGGTGACCAGCTGGTTTTACCCTTCCCACACAACTGAAGCTTGGATACCTCTCTCACGCACGCCAGCAAGCTGGCTTGCGGCGGACGCGGGCTCGGGCTCAGGCTCAGGCTCAGCTCCGCTCCGCCTCCGCACTCACGCACCTCTGCTCCTCGAAGCCTCTAAATGCCTCCTAACACGCACTCCACACCTCGACACTCCCGCTCACTCTCCGCTTGAAGTAGAGTAGAACAGGTACAACACACCAGAAGAGGCTCGGCTCCACCTCGAATTGCAGAAGATTGCACCAAAAGAGGCTCCAAAACAGCGAAAACATCTTGCAGGTGCACACGGTGTCGGAGTGTGATCCGTCTACCTAGGAAAGCGCCGGGCTTCTGGCTGTGGTTGTTTACTCAAGAGGTTGGCTTTCAGGTCACAACAGGAGCTATAAACACTCACACAGGAGTGTAGGATCCTCTGATATGCTCAAAAAGTGAAATTTAGGTCTCATTGGTAGTAATAGGCTTAGGCGGTGAACTTTGACACACAAGGAGAGGAAAACTATGAAGGTTTAGACTTCTAAACTTCCCCTACATGTAAATAAGGTCCTACTGAACACACTCACGAAGTTTCAGGCTGAGACTAAATTCTAACACCGAGATGTTGACAGAAAAGTTCTGAGTAAGAAAATAACTGCAATTTCTGGTACCCAGACAGCTATTCTGACATAGAACAGAGAAGTGGCTCGATGAATTTCAAATCTTCTCACAGTATTTGAAGTCTACAGGATGCTGAACATCCCTGTGAAGTTGGGACTCTTGAATGTACACAGAACTCCAGATCTCCTCCTTTGAAGTCGCTGCTCTAGATTAAGAGCTTTTCAGACCCCCTCTGCTTCAGCGGCCGCCCTGAATTACTCAGTTACTCAAATGATTCAAAACTTTTTGGACAGTCGTAGCCCTCCTGATAGTGAACGCAACCACGAAGTTTTGAAGTGATTTCCTCATTTCTGCTGCAATTGGCACCGAAAACCCCAAAATCAACAAAAGTGATGCAGTTTTGGCACAATCCGAACTTCAATTGGGCATAACTCCTTGTTTATTGATCCAAATCGAGCAAAAATTTCACTGACAGTGCTTGGCACGACGAGCTCTCTCTTCCTGTGCTCTCAGATTTCGAAGATACCTCACCAATTGCTCGAACTCTCCTCTAGAGCTCTGTTTCTAAACTTAGAGTTTTACAAAAGACAAAAATGGACCAATGGGAGTTCATAGCTCCACTTGACTGTCCTTTTGTGCCTTAAACTACCTGGTAACTTATCTACACTCATAAGCTACCACGTCAAGCCCCCTAGAGTGCCAGCGTAAAACTTAAACTACCTAAAATGACACATAGCCCTGAAAAATAACTTAAATTAGCTAGAAAGCGTGCATGGGCGACAAGTAAGTACAACCCATGAGCTCAAACCCCTATCAGCATGGAAACCCTAAGTTATGTACATTGAACGTCATAGACAAGTAAGAAGTCACTTGTACAAGCGCACAAATGCTTGAACAAGATAACTAACATACTATCAGCCTACTAAGACGCAAAATAGTGTTAACACCGCATGCAAAGGTGTCAAACATATACATAAAGGACTAGAAGTAATATGAGCTAACTTCTAGAACTACTAAACCTAAGCGTCGGAGTAGAAGTCAAGCATGTAGCCGCCAAGTGGTGCGACATCCACCCCCTCTGAACCTGCACATCCTCCGGTATGTGCCAGATCCAGATCAGGACTCTTCAGCTTCAGCTTGAAATTCATCTTCAACCTCCATTGAGTCTTCAGCTTCATCCTCAGTAAGCTCTGCAATGTTCCGGTCCTCCCCTCTCCTTCTAAAGAGCTTGATTCTCTTCCCTGCAACTGGTATCTTGAGCACTGCACCATCTAACTCTCTCAAAGAGTATGTGGCATTATCATAAACTTCTAACACCACATAAGGTCCGAACCATCTCTTGGAAAACTTTCTGATAGCGCTATGCTGATTATCAAGACTACTATCATAGACTAACACCCAATCACCTTCTTTAACTGGTTTGGGTCGTAATCTATGCGTTCTATCAAATCTGCCTTTGTTTCTCTCTCTAGCAGCCTTTAACCTTTCCACAGCTTTAGCAACATCCTCAGGTCTTCGTTCTAACTGTTGGATCCTTAATGCAAGAAGATCCTCTGTACTTCTACCATCTTCCCATGGCAAAACATTCCAAGTAGGCACAACCTCCTCAATCGGCATCACAGGTTTTTGCCCTAGTATCAACTCTGCTGGCATGTAACCTGTAACGGTACTATGAGTTGTACGATCTGCCCACAAAGCAAATGGTAGCAGTCTAGGCCATTCACGGATCTTACCCTTGCAAGCTTTTACCAAAGCTTTGATGATTGGCGGATGACCTCTTTCGCTCTTGCCATTCCCTTCAGAATTGTAAGTAGTGGTTAACGCCAACTTGATTCCCAATCGCTTGAAGAACTCAACTGCTTCTTGTGCATCCAGCTCACCCCTATCTGCAGTGATCTTTCCCACACACCCATATCTACAAATAACATCTTCAAGTAGAAAGCGGCAGACACTAGCAGTGGTCTTCGTCCTCAAAGCACGGCCTTCGACTTGGTTAGATAGATCTTCTCTAGCCAAGACTAGATACCTCATTTGTCCAAGTCCAAATGGCATAGTTACCAGATCAACTACCCATTTATAATGAATGGCTAAAGGATAAGTAGGATGTAATCCATCACGATGGCGTACATTGGAGTACATCTGGCAGGGTATACAAGATGAAACAAACTATACTACATCCTTATACATACCCTTCCACCAATACTTTTCCTTCATCTTGGCAAATGTAGCCCAAACTCCTTTATGACCAGCCCATAAACTCTCATGGAACTCCTTGATCAGCTTCTGCTGCAATTCCAAGTCACATACTACCCGCTGCGGTATACCTCCTTGTAGCTTAGGGCGCTTCCATAGATGTCCTCCATGTAAAAAGTAACCATAAGCTGTTCTATGGATCCTCTTGAAATCTGCATCAGACCAGCCTTCCTGCTTTTCCAGTGAACTCAAATAGCGTCCAAGATCCAACCACTCGCCATCATACACAGTTTCCTCAAAAAACTCCAACGGGGCTGCAAAACAGCTTCTATCTCTTCTAGCAAGAGCACTAGAATAGAACTCTGTTCCCACATCCTCTTGATCATCTATCATTTCTTTCTCATCGTAATACCTAGCCCTTGATAACATATCTGCCACAGGATTGTCTTTTCCTGCAATATGTCTAAACTCTGGGTTCAAGGACTTGATATATGCTATCCATCTCAGCATAGCAATATCTGGAGTTGTACAGCTAGTGATCATTCCCAAGAGAGGTAAACAATCTGTCTCCACAACCACAGGTGCTCCTATCAAGTATTCCTTATCACTCTTCATCGCAGTAACTACTCCCCATAGCTCTCTCTTGACCTGAGGGTAGTCTCTCTGCCGTGAACTTAATACCTTAGCACCAAAACGCACCACATATCTATTCCCATCCTCATCGTCTTGCCCTACAGCCCATCCAATGCCAATAGGACTAGTATCAACAATAAGGATAACAGATCTCCCCAACTCATATGTTACCTTCCGTAGAGTTGGTGGTGAAGACAACAGATCCTTCAACTTCTGCATAGACTCGCTTTGCTCCTCTTGCCACTGAAATCTTTGCCCCTTCCTCAGCAGTTTGTACAACGGATCTGCTACATGAGCAAAGTGTGGAATCCATATATGGTAAAACACACATGCACCTAGAAACCTTCTCACCTCGGTAACTGACCCACATGTCTCCTTCATCCTTCGAATGGCATCAACCTTGTTTGGACAAGGTTTCCGACCATAAGATCTACATAGGTGCCCCACAATCAACACCTCCTGTTCTCCAAATACAGACTTTGCTCCTGATAAAGTCAAATGAACCTCCTCCAATCGACTCAATATCTTATCGCAGTCAACTATATGATCTGCAACAAACTTACGGCACCCCCTCTGATCCATTACCTCATTCTTCTCCTCCTCAGCACATCCTTTGATCGGCACATCATCAAGGAATGGCATAGTTTTTTTAGGAATGAAGTCCCTCCAAACTTCGTTCATGCCATTCATCATATGTGCTACAAAATTGGTAGCACCTTGCGGTAAGGTGCACATCCTTAGTAACCCTAAAGGTGTCCTCATTGTAGTCAAGTCTCTACTTTCAGAGGATAACTGAAAATGATCATAACCTGAATATAAGTCTCCCATCGAATAGATAGCACGACCAGCAAAAGCCTCTGCAAACTCGTCTACAATAGGTTCTATACCCATATTTCTGATAGTTACCTTGTTAACTGGCTGCATATCTTGAATGAATCTCAAAGCTCCACTTTTCTTCGGAACAGTAAACCATCTGCTAGAATAGAGAGCTATAGATGGTTCCAAGATACCCATCCTAATCCTCTCATTGAGCAAGTCTATCAGCTTTGGCAGATGAGCTCTAGGCACAGGGATAGGACGTAGATTCCAAGGCACATGCGGTATAGTAAAGATTACCATAGGTGCAACCACACTTGGATCTACACATCCTACTTCATGTGACTCAAATGCAAACGCCTTACCATACCTAGATAGCATCTCTCTGAAGCTCTTCTTCTCTTGCTCAGTAAGAAATCCATCACCTCCAATCCTCATCTCCTTCAGTGTTGTTTCTGTGAACTGGTGTCCAATTCTTCTCGGTCCTCTGAGCGTCGGTTCTCGTGCAGCTTGCTCCATCTTCTGATTGTAATCGAGTGGTAAAGGCAAAGCCACTGGTTTGACTTTCTTTACCACTGACTTATACTTGGTCTCCACATACACCTCTTGTCGATCTATAAACTTATCAATTACATCATAAAGCTCCTTGGAGCTCACTCTCACCACTCTATCTACATCATCTATAGAACTTTCTACTATAGATTTCAACTCCCCTATAGTATCTACCAAATACTGCTCTTCAAACACTCCAGATATGTATTCATCTCTTGCTAATTCTCCACTGTCCCTCAAAGACTGCTGTACACACTTCACATGTTGCCTCTCAAACCTCTTCAGATTCTCAACCTTCCTATAACATACTGATCCACATGACGTCAATCCCAAGAAGCTAGTGGATAAAACTTCCTGCTTTACTGGATCAGGCGAGAATCTTATCTCTACTGTACCGTTGAAGTCTCGCTCTTCAATGGTACTCTATCAAAACCTCTAGACTCTCTAAACTCCTGAGTAATCTTAGGTAGTGGACGGTCTCTCAAGCTATCACGATTCCTCTCATGTTCTGCAGCAACAGTCAAAAACTGAACAGCTCTTTTGCCGTCTATACTACGTATCCTAGCATAGGCTGAACCATCATCCATAACTTGTATCTCCATTCTAACAGCAGTAATGTAAGGCTGCCCTAGAATGATAGGATAGGTTGACATGTCTTGCACAAAGAAATTCTGAACATCACTGATGTCACCCACAGTTATCTTGATGTTGGGGCAAGCACCATAGAGTTCTCCCCGCTGGTTGTTGACAGCACGGATAAGCCACCCATGGTCGGTGTCTATAGGTCACCTCCCACGCTTGTACAGCTCCTTAGACATCAGATTAATCTCTGAGCCGTGATCAATCAATGCCACCACAGGTTCCTCTAGATCTCCCAGCTTCACTAAGGTCTCTGTAGTTGCTCTCGCCCAATGGTTGTGAGAATAATGACTCTTCTGCGATGCTTCCACCTCATCTTCAAACCTCACGTGCTGATCTGATCTTCCCTCTGATACTTGAGAGCAATAACCAGCAATCTCATCTTCCTCATCTTCCGACAGTTTGGTCCCTAGAGCGTTAAGCGTAGCTGCTTCACCCAAAATCTGATGTTTCCTCTTCATGATATCTATGATAACCTCATGGAACTCACGCTTTGCAATCCCAAGAATCTCACCCAAAGTAAACTCAACCTTCCCATTCAAGATACGATTCTCTAACACCTGCTTCAAGTCTATAGCAATCTCAATGTCAGACTGAAGCTTGTATGCAGGCATCTTACCCTTCTCCTTGCTTCTCTCCTTCTCCTTTGGTGTTGTAGGTGGTAGATCCTCCATAGTTTCCTCCCGAGTAGGTGTTGTCTCCTGCCTTGCCTCTGGTCTAGCCCTTTCACTCCTTGTAGCAGGTCGTTTGGCTGTAGAAGCCTCACCTGCATCCTCCCTCTTGCGTTTTTCTTCTAGTACAGCTTCATGCTGACTTCTTGCAACATAAGCATGCACTGACATAGTGTCTACAGGGTCATTCCATCCTGTAGTTTCTCTAATTGAGTTGCCAACCCTTCGTAGCACATCCTTGTCTAGCTCTGTTCTAGCTACGGACCGCACTACATCAGACCACAACCCAGCAATCCCTTTCTCTCTTTCCATCTCCACTTTCACTCCACAAGTAGCAGCATTCACAAGAGAAACAGCATGTGATGCTGATATCTCATTCACAAGCCTCTTCATACCACCCTTGCCAAAGTTGGTTCCCAACATCATCCCAATCTCTCTCAGATGGATCTTACCATCTTTGAAGAAGATCAGATCCTTCCTCAATGCATCTGAAAACTCCCCGCAATCTCTTCTTACATGGTCTAGGCTATCACACCATATACAACGATGAACAAAGCCTTCTCTCATCTGAGGTCTCTGCATAGCAGGCTGTACATTCTGCTCTTTCTCTTCTAACCTAGTGAGCTTAAGCTTAAGCTCCTTCATACCCTTAATCAACTCATCAAGCAGTGAGTCTTCCTCTCTAGCAATTACCAAAGCAGGCTTAGTAGGCAACTGCTTGACAGGAATTATCAGAGGTGCTGCTTCACTTACCACCACCTTGTCCCTTCTTCTCTGTCTCTTGGTCAGCAAAGAGACAGCCTCTTCAACCTCCTTCCAGTCAGTCTTCAATCCTCTCTCCTCACTCTTGTCTTCCAGCAACAGCTCAAGCTTCTCCTGAATAGTCACGTCCGCTGCTTGTAGGAAAAGCTCGGTCTTCTCAACCTCTAGTGTAAGCTTCTCTGTCCTAGAAAGCTGAGCATATTGACGATCAAACTCCCTTAACAACTCATTTCCAGACAAACCTTTGTTAGGTTTCACCACCCACTCCAAGAATGTTCTCTTGGTCACCATCTCTGAGTCTTCAGTGTAGTACTCCTCCTTCAAAGCTCGCATAAAGCTCTCCCAACTCTGTCCTTGCTGCTGCTTGAGCTCCTTCACACGCCCACGAATCTCAGGGACAACAGCAAGTTCAAAGTTCTCCACCATCTCTTTCTCAAGCACCTTGTTCACCTCCATCTCCCTAGCATAGTATCGCACATACTTGGAAATATCTGTCCCCTTGAACTGGTCCATCTGATGCACCACAGATTGCAACGCCTTGGTTGCTAATACCTCCTTCCTCTCTGTGCTCTGCTGCTGCTGCATAAACATCGAAAAAGCTTGGAACATCTTCATCGTAGCAGCATCCAACTGAACAGGTTGCTGAGCAGCAGCAGCACCTCCACTTGATGATCCTTGGTTGGCCATGATATCTGATCCTGTAACACTCTCAAGAAAACTCCCACCCTAGGTGTTTCACGTCGAGTTCACCAAAAGGAGAGTATGTCGGAGTGTGATCCGTCTACCTAGGAAAGCGTCGGGCTTCTGGCTGTGGTTGTTTACTCAAGAGGTTGGCTTTCAGGTCACAACAGGAGCTATAAACACTCACACAGGAGTGTAGGATCCTCTGATATGCTCAAAAAGTGAAATTTAGGTCTCATTGGTAGTAATAGGCTTAGGCGGTGAACTTTGACACACAAGGAGAGGAAAACTATGAAGGTTTAGACTTCTAAACTTCCCCTACATGTAAATAAGGTCCTACTGAACACACTCACGAAGTTTCAGGCTGAGACTAAATTCTAACACCGAGATGTTGACAGAAAAGTTCTGAGTAAGAAAATAACTGCAATTTCTGGTACCCAGACAGCTATTCTGACATAGAACAGAGAAGTGGCTCGATGAATTTCAAATCTTCTCACAGTATTTGAAGTCTACAGGATGCTGAACATCCCTGTGAAGTTGGGACTCTTGAATGTACACAGAACTCCAGATCTCCTCCTTTGAAGTCGCTGCTCTAGATTAAGAGCTTTTCAGACCCCCTCTGCTTCAGCGGCCGCCCTGAATTACTCAGTTACTCAAATGATTCAAAACTTTTTGGACAGTCGTAGCCCTCCTGATAGTGAACGCAACCACGAAGTTTTGAAGTGATTTCCTCATTTCTGCTGCAATTGGCACCGAAAACCCCAAAATCAACAAAAGTGATGCAGTTTTGGCACAATCCGAACTTCAATTGGGCATAACTCCTTGTTTATTGATCCAAATCGAGCAAAAATTTCACTGACAGTGCTTGGCACGACGAGCTCTCTCTTCCTGTGCTCTCAGATTTCGAAGATACCTCACCAATTGCTCGAACTCTCCTCTAGAGCTCTGTTTCTAAACTTAGAGTTTTACAAAAGACAAAAATGGACCAATGGGAGTTCATAGCTCCACTTGACTGTCCTTTTGTGCCTTAAACTACCTGGTAACTTATCTACACTCATAAGCTACCACGTCAAGCCCCCTAGAGTGCCAGCGTAAAACTTAAACTACCTAAAATGACACATAGCCCTGAAAAATAACTTAAATTAGCTAGAAAGCGTGCATGGGCGACAAGTAAGTACAACCCATGAGCTCAAACCCCTATCAGCATGGAAACCCTAAGTTATGTACATTGAACGTCATAGACAAGTAAGAAGTCACTTGTACAAGCGCACAAATGCTTGAACAAGATAACTAACATACTATCAGCCTACTAAGACGCAAAATAGTGTTAACACCGCATGCAAAGGTGTCAAACATATACATAAAGGACTAGAAGTAATATGAGCTAACTTCTAGAACTACTAAACCTAAGCGTCGGAGTAGAAGTCAAGCATGTAGCCGCCAAGTGGTGCGACAACGGGTGACCAAAATCTGACGTAAAACAGCAAGGACACCCAAATCCAACCCAAACAGATTCACGAATGCACAAGACACACTTCGCAAATGCACACACACACAACAAAACTCCTAAACTCGAGTTCCAACACGAAATTACACCAAAATCTGACGTAACTAGTCTTTTTGCACTTGCGGGTGTCACGGCAGCGGACTTCAACATGCCATAACTTCTTCAATCCTTGGCCAAACTCCACGAAACTTAGTGCACTAGATTCGTCTCTCCAATGCGCTTCCAAAGAGCCCACTCCGGCCCGACATTGACAAGTATTTCAGCTGCCACGCTCAAACGCGCAATCCGGCTCCAACAACACACTTCAAGAACATTCCGTAAAATTTCTGCAGCGCTTCCGCATGACAGAAATCTCCACTCGACCCCAACAACAGCAATAGATCTGCGACCAGCAATGTAGCAGCACCCACACACCTCGATCACAGCTCCAAACAATCAACCACGAACGACAACGCCCGAAGATACTAGCGGACGATTTCAGATTTCAGATCAGCGAGCTCTTACTGAACTCCGCCTCGACCTGCACTCAGTTCTTCGAGTAATCTGCATTGAGAAATTACCATCTCCAACACTACAACAAAGATTACTCACAAACGGTCAAGCCAAACCCACTCTAAACGCGAAGAGAATCCGAGTTACACTCAACTAGACTATCCACCATAGCCTGGAGCTTGAAGGCTCAACTCGAAGAACTAAGGCCTCCAAGCCCTACCTGCGAAGTTTACCCCTAGTGGGCTCTCCCACCAACTCGCCCTAACGGCACTAACGGCCTTACCGGGATGCGTCACTTCGCACTCGGTCAACCTAGCCGAGGTGCCCAAACTGACGTGACAAATTCCATATCCTGAGACAATCCTCCCAAGTACTAGTCCACGGCTTGCTGAGCACAGTAACCGGATCTTCCTTGGTTCTGAGAGATGTGATCCAGGAGATCTTCAAACCTCTTGGTGTAATCTCGCAGTGTCTCTTTCTTCTTCCGTTCGAGCTTCTGAAGCTCTATAAGGGTCATCCGATCATAGCCCACTCCTCTGAACCTCTTCAGAAAAGCTGCCTTCAGAGTAGCCCAAGCGGCCATTACTATACCATCATCCAACATCTTACTCATCCATTTCCTTCTCTTCCCTACGATCAAACTGGAAAATACACGGAGTCTGTCAACATCAGCGTCCTCCTTGTTGGATCGAGAGATGGTCTCGAACATCGTGATGAAGTCATCCGCGTCAGCATCATCGTCGTACGGATGGTACTTCTGCCGAGTGTGGGAAGCCATGTCGACTGCCGGTTGGTGACTGCCAACTTCTTCCTCCCTCAGGCCCAGGTGGTGGAGATGGTCTTCTCGAAGGTCCAGGCCTGTCTGAATCACGAAGGTCGTCTTCTGAGTCAGAACTACTGTCACTGTTATCTTCCGAGACGTCTGGAACAATCTCCTCCAGTCTTTCCTCACCTTGAGAGGCTTCTTCCGCACTTGGGAAGACGTCTTCCGAGTAACCAGTACCAAAATCTACTTTATACACGTGATCACCCGGTTGGCTTCTGTCTTCGCCAAAGATTATGCTCGAGATGGAAGGCTCTTCCAACTCTACTGATCGGATCTTCCTGAGCTCTTCTTCTTTCTTTTGGTGTCTCAGGGATATCCGCTGCTCTCTAGAAGCTGTTCGCTGGGGTGAGTTTACCCACTCAGGATCTTTACCCGTGCGTCTTCTGCTTCTTCCTCTGGTCGGAGGCATCCACCAGAGTACTGAGAACAGATGTCTCTCTTCTTCTACCACTAGATCCGGTAGACCGAATGACTGAACAACCAATCACAGGTTCAGAACGTCTTCTTCTCCTGCTTCTTGTTGTACTCACTGCAATCTTCCAAGATCGAGTCTTCCAAGAAGCTCTTGGAAGCAGGGAAGCGGCTTCTTCCGACTTTCCCTGATGTATCTCTTTCAGCTTCTGGTTGCGGCTCCTGTCTTCTAGCAAGATAGAATCTCACAACACATTCAACTACAATCGAAGTTAGTTCGAAATGAAACTAACTACTGGCACACAGTTCCAGGAAGCTTAGAACAGAAGTTACTAAGATGAAATCCCCAGCAGCGGCGCCAAAAATGATGCTCACTATATGTAGTGACGCAGGATTACTCCTTTTGCTCATTTAGTATACAAGATATCATTCCCACAGAGGATTTGCACAAGTAACGCTGCTCTAAGTTTCTAAGATCTGTTCAAACACACAAACACACGGGTTTTGTCTAAAATCCCGTCTTCTCACAAAACCACGCGTCTTCTAGATACACCAAAAGGTACTCTAGATCCAAACACCCAACTACTAACTAAAATATCACACAACTATTCACAGAGAATCTCGGGAAGATGATCTTCTTGCTTCCAGGTTGCTTCTTCCGGTCTTCTCGATATCGTCTTCCCGAAGCGATTCTCGTCTTCTGGGGATTCAGCTCGTCTTCTCACACCTCCAGAAGATTGTCCTGCTTCGCAGAAGTCGACTAGCACGGCTGTTACATCTTACTCTCACACTCACATTCCAACGGGTTAGATCAATCACAGGGTGTATGTCCCCTGTAGCCTTCCCAGGCTTCTGCCTACGAAAATAGTCTTCCTGCAGCACTACAACGACATTCACCTTCACAGAAGCTCAATAGAAGTCTCGGAAACTCGCTAGAAGAAGGTAAGAAGATGGGGAAGATGAGAGAAGATGGGGAAGAAGAGAAAATCCAAACAAGAGAAACAAGATGAAAAGAGGAAATTAAGATTCCGACAGGCTTCTAGTCCGGATCCTGACTAACAAGCCATCCCTGCTTGTAATAGTTTGGGGAGGAAGACAACAAACGTGAGTACTGTTGCACCGTCTTCTACTCGAGGATGTCGTCTTCTGCTGTGGGAAGAAGGCTTCTTTCTTTTTCACTTCGCTGCTCTGACTACTCTGTCTTCTGGGATCCCTTATCCATAAGACCGTTCGTACGTAGATCCCAAGTGCTCTACTGAACGAGCCAAGCTACACTTCCACAACTACTGACAGTCACCGCCACTCAAGAAGAACACTTCTCATGCACAATTGGGAGCGAATTCAAGGAACCCACCATCCAAAAGACATGAACTAAGCTTCTATACTCAAATCCATAATCCATTCTCCGAGAAGAAGTCACAATGGTATTGGGAAGCTCACTCTCTCTACTTCCTGCGTCTACTCCTCGACACACCAGTCTAGTCAACAGGACTGCACGAGGATGCCGTTCCCTGTTCCTAGATTGTCCACTACTTCTATCTACATCTTCGAACCACTGCTGGTACGAGTATGCAGACCCCTCTTGTGTATTCCAAGACTATTCGTATGTTTCCAACAACGAGTGTAGTGTGCGAAGAACTGTCTATCCTGTGTCTCTGCTCTAATGTGTCTCGTCTGCCTGCACCATTGGATCGATATGGGTGTGCAGTAGCTACAGAACTTTACAGAACTGGCAGAACTCTATCTCCTACTCTGCGATCCTACTTATGTCGCTGCCATGAGAACCAAGGGAGACGACCACCAGGGAGAGAGAGGCGCTGACAGGAGGTTGTCACCTCACATGCAAGCGGTTCCCTTTCCTAATTAGCCATCCACCTCGTTGTTCCTACGCTATCTATGCTACCACATGGTGTCCTAACTATTATTACACTGAAAACTGCCATCCTTAAGATAGCATGTTGGTTCCTACTAAATCTGGAAGTGTGTCACTTTGATTACTGTCTACTCTGATTGCTCCGTGGCAATCTCTACCTGATCTGCTCCTATCGAAGCTATTACCTCGGCTTCTAATGGGCAGGGAAGCCCTGCACTTACCTCGGGTGTCACTGAGGTAGCTTCCCTCTCCTCGCTCTTCGCTGGCCCTGCTGTTTCTGCGGCTGCGTCGTCCTCGGCTTCGGCTTCTGCTTCGGAAGACGGAATCGTCTTCTGGGAAGCAGAGTCGAGTGGTGCGTCTTCGATCTTCTGAGGCACGGGTGCGGTACTAGGGATCATGGCGACCTCATAGGGGTCCGGGGAAGTCGCTTTCTCCACGCGGAATATCTGGGAAGACGGCTCGTCTTCCTGTCTTCCGGGGCGTCTTCCGGAGTCTTCTCGGCTTCCAACGTTGTCACCACCAAGTGCACAGCGAGATCGAACTCCTCCTTCTCCATTCCGGATCCTGTCGAGAGTGCTGGAGCTTGGGAAGATGCGGTTGCAGGTGTCGGAAGCGAGAGAAGACCATAAAGTGTCTTCACTCCTTCTATCTGTCGATCCAAGTACCTGAACATGCTCTCCCGGCATTCCACCAACCTTGTCTTGGACTCGCTGTCCCATCCTCTAGCTAAGGTAAGTAACTTCTTACCCGCGGTGAAGTTGAACTTCTTCCGAAGCGCTTCCACCGACTGTGCTAGCATCTTCTGTGCACGAGCCTCCGCTGCTTCCCGCTGCGTCTTCTCAACTGCAACTCGCGCTTCTACGGCTTCTCGCTACGTCTTCCATATGGTCTTCTCCTCGGCGAGGGCGGTGATCTTCTCCCGCACTCGGAGGACTTCCTGATCGCGCTGCTGTACCCGCGCCTGCAACTCATGGTTGCTCTTCCGAAGTTGCACCGACTCCTTGGCAGAAGCGGCTGCTTCCGCCTTGTATCTTGCTGCGAGCTTCTCCGTGGTGCGGAGACTAGCTTCCAGTGACTCCGTCTTCTTCTGGTCTTCTCCCTGTCGCGGCAAGGTGCGCAGGCCGAATCCAGGTTGCAAGGGCCTCTCCTGTGCCTTCGCTCTCTTCTCCAGCAACTCCATAGCTGGCTGGATCTCCTTGTGGAAGAAGGCGTTGAACTCCTCCAGTCGTCTTCCTGCGGAAGACAAGTTCATCTCCACCACTCGCTCGGAGGTGTCGACCTTGTCTTCCAGAGGCAAGGGTGCATCTTCCACCACGATGACCTTCATCTTCTGCGCACGAGAAGAAGCTACTCTTCTCATCTTCCGGGGTGGAAGATTCCTCATGGCAGGAGCGGCTCTCGTCGTTGCGCTTCCTCGCATCGCAGCAGGAGCGCCCATCCATCCTTCGTCTTCTGGAGTCTTCGGAAGACTCCCAGGTGTTGCAGAAGCGATCTTCTACTCCGATCGGGTACTCAGCAGGTCTTCTTCCGAGTCGGACTCTGATCCTGAATAAATGAGGGAGGTGGGCTTCCTAGGTATACTTCTAGGACCCATCTTCCTCGGTGGCGTGACGTCTTCCGACCCATTAGACTGTCTTCTCTCACCAGAAGCGTCTTCTGGTGAGAGCCGGGCCTCAGCTGTGGCATCAGAGTGGGAGGGGGAGTTGCGGCTGCTGCTCGGTCATCGTCTTCCGAGGTCTCCTCCTTCTCCTCCTGTTGCCCTGTTGGCCCATACTCCGCCAGCTGATCTCTCCTAAGATCCCCCATGGCTACGTACAAGTAGCAGAGGAAAGGTATCAAGTGTCCTCCCGCCGGGGTACCCAAGTACGCTAGCTCCGCGTGTACATAGTTGTGGACGTATGCACCCCAGTAGATAGGTACTCTCTTATCCCACACTGCTTCCAAGAAGTCTACGTCTTGATCTCCTAGGTACCTCATCTTCTGCGCTTTCCCCTTGGGAAAGAGATGCAGAAACAGCTTCGTCAGAAGTCGCTTCTTCGGCTCCCGGTAAGATTCGATCTTCCACCCATTCCTACTCTGCTTTTCTTCCATGAAAAGACAAGTGGTGCTCCCATGTACATGCCACGTACTCACGACCCTGGACAAAACCTTCTTCTCAAACCAATACCCTCGGTCCTCGGAGTCTGACCTGTGAAAAGCCTTGCGCCACCAATCTTCAGTCCAGGAAGATGGTCTTCCTCGAGCTACTCCTGCCTTCGCAGGTACACGGTTGCAGGGTGGTAACGCTGCCCACACCTCCTCCAGAAGTCCCTGATCGGCGAGGTTCCAATCCCACAAGAAGAAGTCGAGACCCAACTCCTTGAGGAAAGGAGTGGCCTCGGCCAATTCTGCCGCTGGTAACACCAACCCTCGAGGATGCATCGTCATACTGGAAGATCTGTTGCACTAAGCCACAAGCACCTACTATGAGCTGAAGGTTCAGTCCTTCTCGAGTACCCACAGTCTAGCTTCTACTTCTCAGAAGACGAAACTAGTCTTCCAGAAGACAGCTACTCCGTCTTCCGGGATTCTAACAGTACTTCCTAGATAGCTCTCGTCTTCCGAGCTATATCTAAACAATCCTATCTAAGCAAGGCCTCGCATGGATTACCAAGAAGACAACCCACCTTGCATTACCTCCTACTTCCTATCAGAAGATACAAGATCCGTGAAACATAAAGTGCATAACAGGTTTGGAAGATGGTTGCGGGCTCCTGCGGTGACAGTGACCTCTGGGAAGACACCCAAGACAGTTTCCGATTCAATGTCTTTCTCGGAAGACTTCTCGAAGTCAGGCTTCCCTTCACCGGTCTCACCTGTCTTCGTCTTCCTACGCGTAATCTATCCTCACAACAGACTCAAGACAGTTGCACTCTGTTCTTCTGACTTCTCACCTCTCATAAGCACTCAGAAGAAGCTTGCTGCTCGGTGGGAAGACATGACCCTCGACCATTCTCTCCAGATTCTGCTAGCAAGTCTTCTCACGACTCTCTTCTAAGTTTGGGAAGAAGAAGGAATGGCTGCTATGGGTCAAACAGAAGAGACCCGAAACGGACCCTCACGTCTTCTCGCTCATTTTGCCAGCCTTTCAGTCTTCTAGTCTCTCTAGGAAGATGTGGAGTTGAGAAGCTTGGAAGACCGGGAGGCACAGACCTAGTTTCCGACTTCCAACTTCTCGAAATAACAAAACAACTCACCACACCACTCGGGATTCGTACCAAGCCTCTCTTGACACAAAAGCAACACAAATCCACTCTTGGTACGAATTGGTTATAGTCGACTTCCGAAGACAGTCTTCCAAAGACAGTCAAGTTTAAGAAGCGTCTTCCGAAGATGTTCCCATCTTTCGAAGTGTCTTCTGTTCCAGGTTTCCAGGATAGAGAGGTAGTAGGGTAGAGAAATTGATAGCTGAGATCGTCAATTTGAGGACGAGGTATAGGGAAGCTCGAATTGAACTTAGGAAGAAGTAAGAAGATGTCTGACAGAAATTGGGCAGCGCTTCCGCACCCAATGCCTCAATAGAAAGAATGGGGGTGGGGGTAATCGATCAGGGTGCCTGCACACAACCAAGGAAGCGCGAGGAATACCAGACAAAGGCGAGAAGAAGTGGGAAGGAGAAAGAACGTGGGAAGAACCTCTACAGTCTTCTTCTACTTCTCGAGTTGCCTTCGACCTCCCGCGCGCTTCTGACTCTGGTCCTAGCTCCAATGCGACATTACACGGCTGCTTCCGCTTGTTCAATTCCTGACCACGCCACAATTTCACCTTCGATTCAACTCAGCTACTCTCAAATGTCAACTTCCCGGGAGCTCACAGAAACGCCTTCGCTCCCTGCCTTCCGCACTTCAGCAATTTGGTCTCGCCCTTCGCCTAGCTGCCAACTGGTCCTCACCTTGCTCGCTTTCCTCTCTCGATTTCCTCACTCGAAGCTCACTTGAAGCTCACTCTCGGAATTCGATCTTCTCCACCAAGAGTGCTCCTGCTGCGGGAAGCTGAGAATTCACTAATGCGTTTCTGTATCTTCCCCGCAGTTTAGGAGTTTTCGACCCTAGATGACCTACCTAACCTACCTACCTGTTCGGTGCAACCCAGTGGGTACAACTACTTCTTTACTGAAAAAGCTGCGGTTAGGCCTTCGCGGTCGCTGTCTTCCGGAAGATGGATATCTTCCGCCGACTTCCCGTCTTCCGCCGTCTTTCCGTCTTCCGAAGACGCAACTGAGAAGACGCTCTTCCGAAGATGGTCGTCTTCCGAAGAAGTCACTTATTATTACAAACAACCCTTAAGATCATCTTCTTGCTAAGGAAGACGTAACCTTAAGTAACAACGCTTCTTCAGTTATACAAACAAATTATTAATCTTAAAAAATTTAAAAATTCGTACATCCTGTAATTTGTGGGCACCACACCTGTACCTGCCATCACCACAAGCAGCCTCTCACGATCTGTTGATCGTCACTCCAACCGCACCGTGAGAGAGACAAAGTTAGTCTGACTGGTCCGTAACTCCAGCCCCTCTACCGACAGCACACTGGAGTGAACTCACTCCAGAAATCAAGCGCAAACACAAATAAACACGGCGCACAAACAGGAAGCAGAATATGGAGAGGTTCTAACCACAAGAAGTCCAAACGATAACCCTCCACACTCAAACATTCACACAAAGAGAAACCCAGTCTCATCCAGACTGACGACTTCTCTTCGGTGACCACATGCACAATACATGGTCACCCACTGTCGTAAATGATACTTGTGGTCACTAACTAGATATCTACACCTCTAGTAGCTCCAAAAACATCCACGTGGTAGCTCTACTAGCTCACCCAAGACAACTACCACCAACTGCCTCCATACGCGTCTCTACGGTATAGGCAAACACTACCACAACTATAGCTTCCCCTAATATTGTGGAGTCGTCCTACTACTCCTCTAGGAACGTGCGAGAAGGTCTCTTATTATCTTAAACAAGTCCATAAGTACTTGCACGCATCCCTAGAAGACACCAAGAGCTATTGATCTAGTGGTAAAGTCAAAGCTAAGACTACAGAGTTAAGAGTCCAGGTCCAGGAATAGTGTTGGGATGGGTGATCAGTTGGTTTTACACTTCCCACACAACTGAAACTTGGATATCTCTCTCACGCACGCCAGCAAGCTGGCTTGCGACAGGCACGGACTTGGGCTCCACTCTGCCTCCGTACACTCGCACTCCGCTCTCATGCACCTCTGCTCATCGAAGCCTCGAAGCCTCTAAACGCCTCCTAACACGCACTCGACACTCCCGCTCACTCTCCGCTCCGCTGTCGGAGTATAATCCGTCTACCTAGGAAAGCGTCGGGCTTCTGGCTGTGGTTGTTCACTCAAGAGGTTGGCTTTCAGGTCACAATAGGGCTATAAACACTCACACAGATGTATAAGATCTAGTAATATACCCAGAAGGCGAAATTCAGGTCTAGCTGGCAGTAATAGGATTCGGCGGTGAACTTTGACACTCACGGAGAGGAAAACTATGAAGGTTTAGACCTCTAAACTTCCCCTACATGCAAATGAGGTACTACTGAACTCACAGACGAAATTTCAGCCTGAGATCAAATTCTGACACGAAGATATGAACAGAAAAGTTTTGAGCAAGAAAACTACGGCAATTTCTGGTACCTAGCTGGCTATTTCAACCTATAACAGGAGTTTGGCTCGATCAATTTCGAAGTTTCTTACAGGATTTGCAGTCTACAAGGTGCTGAACATCCCTGTGAAGTTGGGACTCCTGAATGTACACAGAACTGTAGATCTCCTCCTCTGAAGTCGCTGCTCTAGATTAAGAGCTTTTCAGACCCCCTCAGATTCAGCGGCCGCCCTGAATTACTCAGTTGCTCAATCGATATGAACTTTTTGTGAAATCGTAGCCCTGCTGGCGGAGAACACAACCTCGAAGTTTTGAAGCAATTTCCTCAAATCTGCTGCGAGTGACACTGAAAACCCTACATCCAACCAAAATGATTCAATTCTAGCACAATCCGAACTTCAATTGCTCATAACTCCGTCTTTATTGACTCAAATCGATCGAAAGTTTCACTGGAAGTGCTTGGCATGACGAGACCTCTCTCCCTGTGCTCTCAGATTTCCAAGATCCCTCACCAAATGCTCGAACTCCACTCTAGAGCTCTGTTTCTAAATTTAGAGTTTAACAAAAGACAAAAATGGACCAATAGGAGTTCATAGCTCCACTTGGTTGTCCTTTAGTACCCTAAACCACGTGGCAACTTAGTTTTACTCATAGGCTACCACGTCAAGCCCCCTAGAGTGCCAGCCTAAAACTTAAATTACTTAAAACGACACGCAGCCCCGAAAAATAACTTAAATCAGCTAGAAAGCGTGCATGGGCGACACGCAAATACAACCCATGAGCTTAAGCCCTATCAACATGGTAATCAACCTACTAAGACTCAAAATAGTGTTAACACCGTATGCAAAGGTGTCAAACATATACATAAACGACTAGAAGTAATATAAGCTAACTTCTAGAACTACTAAACTCAAGCGTCGGAGTAGAAATATAACATGTAGCCGCCAAATAGCGCGACACCGCTCCGTTTGGGTAGGAGAAGAAACTCGAGCCAAACACCACAAGAAGAAGTGTATGAAGAGGACACACCCAAAACAGCAACTCGGAGGTCGAAATTGCACTCCAAAAGATCAAAATCTGCCAAATTGACACTCGCAGGCAGATTTACGTCAGATTTCGGACCACCTATGACCTTCTTCGGCTTCACCAAACTTCTTCTATCCTTCACCAAATCGAACGATTTTTTATGCGTTGGAATCATCTTCTCGGCGCGCACCTACTGCACTCTTCAGCACCAGAAATTGTCCATCCACGACAACTCCACATCCGCCGACGTACTTCTGCCGATCTCAAATTGACACAAATTGATCACTAAAATCTGTCACAAAAATTCCAGCAGCGGTTCCGCACTACCTCACCACCAAATCGACCAAGAATAGGTTCAAACGACAGCAATCTTCACAGCGATTGATCACCCAACCAAAAAGAAGCACTCCGCGCACGCTAGAAGATACCAACGATCTGTCCACTCTGGAGATACCACCGGCTGAAATCCGCGACCTGAAAGCTCTCAATCAGACCTCGCAATCTGAGTTCTTCGAGTGATAAAAGGTATGTACTCACTCTATCATACCAACGGGCACTAAACAATCACTAAAGTCGAGCCAAATTCAGACACTTAATTAAAGTAGTATGTGAGAGGATCGCAACTGGAGTAGAGATATAGGAGTTCGCCCACACATGGGTGTCCGTGCCCCGTTGTCTTTGATAATTTATCGTCGCTCTCTTCCTCATCTTCCTGGTTGATGAACTTGGTACGTAATCGTGAGATGTAGGTCTTGCTTCTTGGTAAACTGGCAAAAAGGGGTATCCTCTGGATGTGTCACACCTACATGTACTTGGAAATTGACTGGAATCAATCTGCTGTGAGTCTCAACGTCTAGAGAGTTTCGGCAACGAGAGAGAAAATGATCTCGGACGATTTGTGACTTGGCCGGCGGATTTACGAATATCTTTAGAAGGGAATATACCTCCGAAGCCTCTTTTGGCTGATACTTCTACACAGACGAGCTTTCTTTTTTGAAATTTTTCTGATGCGTCATCTTAATGTGGACCCTCATCTCTTCTGATGGATTTGTGTCCTCCTATCTATTATCGTCATATCAACGATTGCAGAAACAAGTCATTCTTTACTTTTTACGAAAGCACGTTGTAGATTCATTTCACCACCCATGCATATATTATATTCACCTCTTCCAAGGAGGAGGTAAATATTCTTGGCAGGTAGGGTTAGGTAATAAATTAAATTGATAATCAATTAATGTATAAATAACTTCTTGGTTTTTGGACTTGTACTTTTAGCAGCACGGTAGTCTATTTATGCTTTATGGTGGGACTGCTTGCGTTTGCACCAGACTTGAAATTATATCAACCTACACAAAGACAAAGTGTACTAGATTGATTCCATGCTTATTACAAGGTCTGAGCCGGATGTTATCGGTGGAAGAATTCAGACAGGTGACGACTTGATGGATCAGAGCACGCTGTGCTGAAGCTTGGTCTTTTACCGATTCTGTTCTATGCTGGTGATATCCCTTTTCAAAGACATAGCAAACTGGGTGCATTCTTTGTGACATCATTGGAAAGGATAAGTCAACTTGACTTGCAGACAGTATCTACAGCAATCCAGATTGTTTGCGGAATTGAGGTATGCGAAGCACATTATCTGAAGTAGACTGAACTTTATTGTGCCCCGATTATTTTTCTTTATTTTTCTTTTCAAGTTGATGCGATAATCTTTGATCGGTTGAAACAAGCGCATGAATCCATGCTCGTTTTTCACGTTAATCATACACAGTCTTGGAGAGGAAGAAGCTAACAGAGTCATAACTGATTTCAAGATTCGTCCTCTTCCACTAGTGAACATGACTTCTAGCTCTTATCTTTAATCCTCCCGAAATTATAGGAGATGCGTGCAGAATCTTTGATCGTCGTACGAAAACAGCACAGATTGCAATAAATGCTTTACAAAAAGAATGACCTTGTGCAGAATAGCCGTACGAAGTTTGTAGACACTTCGACGTACTTCCACGTTGCTATGATTGTCCAAGCAGACATCCTGTGCACCAATCCATAGAAAAGGAAGTATCATACACATACAGCAGAGATTGGTTCTTAGTAGGCAGAATTATGTATCCGTAATGAAAAATAATCCGTAACTAACCCCTCTAGAGCATGGAGCTTTGCCTCGGTTGCTTTGAAGACCTCTTTAGACTTAGCTAAATCCTCCTCAAGCTTCTTACTGTGTTCCTTCAGCCTCGCTACCTTTGCCTTTTCCTCATGCAAGCTCACACTGCTTTCGAATTCTTTAGCTCTTTTGGGCAGTTTCTTTCAACTTCGTCAATGTCTACAGCTAGGTCTACCGACTTGGAGAGTCTGATTAAAACACATGAAGAGAGTTCCAAATCTCACCAGGATGCGGTGGAATCTTTAAAAGCTTAACTCTTGGATGCGAAGACAAAGATTCTAAGTGTCGAGGAATCTGACGCTGAAAGATCTGAACTTAGAAACAGCTTACAAGCTGCTGAGAAGAAGGTGACCCAGCTAACGGAGAAGCTAAAGTCCGCACAAGGCAAAGTTAGGGATCGTGAGGATATGACTATCATCCATGAGGACAATCTCAAGGTCTACAAAGAAGCCGTCCAATCTTTGCAAAATGAAGTTAGTGAAAGTGAGACTAAAATGAAGAGAAGTGCAGACAAAGTGTCTCGGTTGGAAGAAAGCTTGCGCAATGCAGAGTCTAAATCTATCGAGGTTGAAGAGAGGTTGAAAACTGCCAAAGTGAAGGTCAAGGAGTATGAGATCACTGCACAACTGCAAGAGAAGGATGTCATCCACTCTACATAGAAAATTGCAGAACTGGAAAGTATGGTTGTAGTCTATGTAGGGAAGATCAAGAAAGCTAGAGATTTATTGCAGTCAATTAAGCTCGCGCTAGATGAAGCGAGGTCAGAGATTGCGAAGAACTCCTCTAGTCTGAAGGATCTTCAGTCCACGGTCCTTCAGGTCCAGAGCCCCGCTATGTATGACCTTGAAGATTCTTGAAATTCATTCTTTGACCATTGATGTTTCTTCTAGTTCGAGACACAATGATCTGTAAGCGTTGAATCTACTCGATGAGGTTTTGACACTCGATGAGGTCTATTTGACACAAGTCCTTGGAAAACATTTCATATGGATGATTATTTTTTAGCGAGTCTCTTATGTATGTATGCTCTTATGCTACATTCCATGTTTCGAGGATTAAAGTGTTATTGAAATGGAAATGAGCTGTTAGGAGAGGTGATCCATAGAAGTTGGAAGGGAAAACATATTCAAGTGTTTTCCGAAACACACCAACTACTAGATGCGACCAGCTCGCACACGATAAAAAGTACCATTGTTTTTTATTTCCTAACTTTTCGAAGAGAAAATGTTTTAGTTCATCTCTGTGAGTCATTGTGATTGAACCTGATGAAAAATCTGTCAAAAACAAACAGCTAAGATAGTGTGCGGAGTGTAGGTTTTCTTACACGTGGCTTTGCAAGCTATCTCTCTCCTCGTGCTTACAAATATAGTTTGTCAATTTAGTTTTCCTCTTCGTGACTGAGCTGGGGCTGGGCTCGTTAGCTGCTGCTGGTCTTGTGAACTTATTTATTGGTAGTCATTGATCTTGAGCCAAGTATGTGGGTCGAGAGCGACGAATAACGACGACGATGATGCGAGTGAAGATCGCATTGAGGCAGCTTGTGGCCTTGCTTCGTCTGCTGCTACGTAACTTGAACTATTTCAAACTATTTCACTCTGACTCGACATGATCAGACGATAGGATTGTTTTACTTGTGTTAAGAAGGGGACATGAATTCAACCCTGTCCCCTAAACCTTATAGTCCAATAATTCTTCTGTCTTGTTGAACCCCTTTATTCTTTCCTTCCTATGTTTGACTACATTATAATTTGTAGAATTGATGAATAGTTGTAACTTCATTTTTCATTTAATAGATTTTAATTTCGTATGGAATCATAGTCACGAAATCTATTTTCTGTGAGAGTTGCAAGAGTTAAGCTGACTATAAAGGTCATTTGAAGATAAGTTGTTTTAGTCTCGCAGTCCTACCACTTTGCTATAACTTCTTTTATATTCTTATCAATATGATGTGATTACGTTCTGCGGGTGAAACAAAGTGATAGTATTGATCCAAAGCAAGACCTACCTGCAGCAAAGTGATAGTATCGATCCAAAGCAAGACCTTCTTTCATAACGACATTTTATCTCTTAAATAAGTTTACGAGATCATAACTACTGCTTTTAATCACGAAGGTAAGACCTAAGACATCCAATTGAAATAGCTTTTTTCTATTGTCATGATTGTATATATTATATCTATCTTGGATAGAAAATGATATTATGTGTGTTTTTCATGTTCATATATACAATGGATTCCACTACGTCCAAAAAAGAAAAAATGAAAATGATTTCCACTGATGATACAGAAGGGAATGAACCCATAGTTCAAATACTGAAGCAGCCAAGTTCTGCTCCAGCATCTCCTATAAAGTCTCCAAAAAGGAAAAAAAAAGAACAAGAGACAATCATTCCATCTGAAACTCCAACTGTAGATAAAAACTTATCTGCTCCAACATCTCCTATAAATTCTCCAAAAAGGAAAAAAAAGGAACAAGAGACAATTATTCCATCTGAAACTCCAACTGTAGATAAAAACTTATCAATATTTATAGATAATATAGAATATACGAAAAGAAATGATATATTTGAAGGAATTATATTAAACAAATATGGTAATATTAATAGATTTATAACAAAAAGCTCATTTCTTCTTTTTGATATGGTTGATCCTCGTATGGAAAAGACGATTACATATAGTGCCCAAGACAACAACGCTATAAACTGGTCAGATAAAGTGAATAGAAATACGTATTGTAGGATACAATATTTTGGTCGTAGGGCCGTGCAGGTAGAGAGACCAGTAAAAACTCTCAGTCACAGAGGGGATGTCAAATTCATCCTCTTGATCGATGGGCAAACAACATTTCAGACCATTACATCTTGGAGTTCTACTCCAATTTTCAAATTCCGACACTTCATGTGTCTTCGAATGTGCATGCGTCATCTTACTGTTTGATTCATGATAGTAGACATATCTGTTGCCGTTATTGTTGTACACGGTGATAACGAATACCAAAAATTTGAGATCATAATTGTGGATGGTGATTCTGAAGAAGACAAGATGACGGTAAGTAATTAACATTAAATAACTTACGTTTATAAATTATTTCGCAACTGATTTCAAAATTTTGCTATTCATGAAACTTCTAGACTAACACATTTTCTTTTCATGTTGCAGTTGATCATCATTATGATTTCGCAACAGAGTATAAAAATATTTAGACTCCTTTTCACTCTAGACATGCTGTATTGTTGCACTTGAAATCTGTATCAAGACAGATTTTGTCCACAAGAGAAGAAAATGATCTTCCAAAGCTGCATACACACGCAGTTACTATATGAGCAACTCCTTCGATCCAATCGAGAATTGACGTTTTGAAAAGAGTGCAAAACGCTCACATCACAAGAGAAAATAAAAACATCAAGGTATATAATCAATTTTTTATGTGAATAATCAGAATCAACTTTCCTATTCGCAGATATATCTTATGTTTATAACTTCTTTCCATGTGTTTAGGTACGTGGTACTTTCAGACCACGTAATTATGATGACAGACTCTACAAATACACATGCGTCACGTGCAATTCGACGTACTTACAAATTCAAGATTTGAATCATCTTCGAGGCTTTTGCGAAAGTTGTAATCTGGATTGTCACTAACGACCTGTGCCATGGATTGAAGGGTATGTGGAAGATCTTTCCAATGGTAAACAATACATGGTCCATGCAAAAGGTAATTGGTTCCAAGATCTGACGGGCCTAGTGGAAACAGAGGTTGTCCAAAATTATGACAGCGACAACCATCGAGATATGCTACTAGATCAAATTGAGGAGATCGCAACAATAGGAATTTTCTCGTTTAATTCAAATGGTGATTTTTGTGGATTTGATCAAGTATACAATTTATACTTTATTTCATTTTCAATTATAGAACTATCATGATGATTTGTAATAATTTTTTAAAAACATTGACTCATGTCAGCTCAAATTAATTGCATCAATATAAGAATCGCTATCGAATATTACAAAACCATTAATATAATGACATCATTGAACGTCTAACTTTTCTTTTTAACAGATCAATGAGACTACATCTGCTGAGGTAGAATCGTCGAAAACCTCCACAATTCCAACCGTTCTATTTGTTATCACTATATATCTGATATTTTACATAATTATAATTTTACCATTGTAGTTAATTTCATGTATCTAATTTATAATAAATTTTATTTCTGACTTTTATTTTATAGCGTTTTTGTTTAAGCATTCAAGTAAATCAATACCAGTTGTATATATTCTAAGGTAAATTCAACATTGCCTGAAGTTTTCCAACAACGCTTTCTTTGATGTTGTTTTTCAGGTATATATCACATGATCAAACAGAGTCTGACCTACGATGATATATGTAGAACTTGAAACGCTTTTCCAAGTGCAACTCTATGAACGTGCGAAACGCATGAAACAATAAAGCCCACGGAGAAACGTATAAATTGGGAGAAACAAAAAAACAAAAAACGCTTTGAAACAAGAAAATCCACGGAGAAACGTATAAACTGGAAGAAATAAAAAACAAAAAATGCTTTAAAACGCTACGAAACCTATGAAACACTTTGAAACGCTTTGAAACAAAAACAAAAAATGCTTTGAAACGCTTTGAAACAAAAATAAAAAACGCTATGAAATGCCTTGAAATGCTTTGAAATGCTTTTGAAACACTTTTGAAAGGACAATTATTTAAGAAATTTACTACCATTCATACGTGATGTGATTCACAAACATCTTTGCGGACAAAAATAAATCGAAACATAAAATTTAATCGCATTAAATGGAAAATTCAAGATTATTTCAAACGTAAATACTTCAGAAACGTTCATCACTCTTAAAACGTGACATCATTTTATACAAATTACATCAAACATCTTCACGCAGTGAAAATGTATGAAATTTAAACTTAATGCAACATATGAAACGTAGCAAATATTCAAGATTACATTATCTATGTGCTTCTGCTCCACATTGTTCTTGCTCAAAAAACTACCCAGAGGAGAAGGAAGAGAACTCAAACTTGGTCATCAAACCATAATCGAACAACCCAAGTTGAATAGCACGACGATCATCATAATCAAGTATGTGGATTACAACCTTTGCATAATTTTCATAGATTACAATTTCTAAGTTTATCAAACAACAAAAATAATCTTCTATTATTCTGTTCAGATGTCTAAAGATTTGTCCGAATTTAAAAAGTGTGAAGATTTCGTTTATACTCCAGGAGATTGTATGTTTGATTCGATATAATATTTATTGCATCATAAATCTTCTACCGCATCTTTACGAAATCAAACTCAAAATGAACTTTATAATATCTACTCAAGAGCTACAGATACACATGATTCATTGATATTATCTTATTTCATGGAAGATGAATTGAGAGTGTCGCATCGTGTCGAATCTGTAGATGAATATATAACCAAAGTTGGTAAAATAATATGGGGTGATTCTTTATGTCTCTTAGCTTTATCCTCCATACTACAAAAAAATATACACATCTACAGTTCTACTTCTAGAAAGAATATAATTCAATTTCCAAACAACAACTCGTATCATGTTACTTTCAATCTTCTATATGATGATAATGAAGGTAGTTCCGGTCATTATGAACCAATCGTATTGATTCGTGATGAAATTCTTACTGAGAAATGGGAGTATATAGTGAAACAACTGCAAGATTTACGATTAATTCATCTAAATGTACCAATAGTACAATTAATACATAAATTTATAAGTAAAAATCCTACTTATGAGAATGACTTAAACACTATTCAAACTAGAATTTATAAACTAGGTATAGATAAACTAAATCTCCAAAAGACCAAAGTAAACCATCCTTTGCAAGATATTGACTCTCACCAATTAAACATTATATATTCAGAACTTTTATTATTCTATCAGAGATATCCGTATTTATCCATAAGAGATGTCATAAAGCATTTCATACAATCTCATAAACAATATGATATACAACTCTTTAGAATGAAAAAAACACTTTCTGACAAAATAAAACAATACAGAATAATGAATAAGACTAATTCAATTAACACATCTAACCGTACTTCTAAAAAACGGAAGAAACTATCATTACAAGAAAAACACGTATATACTTACTCCAAGTCTTTACTCGACGTGATTTCTTGAAGAATTTAAAATATATTAATCAAATTCATTACGATTTCATTTCCTCTTATGCTGAAACAACTAACATAACTTTCGAACAGCTTAAAGATAATACAAGGATTTGTTTGATGTGTATGCGGTATATAAACGATAACAAAATACCTCTTTTCTTTGAGATATCTAGAGTTTACAATAACAATACCATATCTTGAATGTTTAAACGAAGTCGAAGAAAGATTGATCTCACCGCGAGTCATGTTCAGAAACATTCATATATACAATGATTTCCAACAATGGCATCTAAGAGATAGTGTTATCAATATCCCGTCAAATACAAGCATGGTCCAAACACATTTACCACGTATGGCCGATGAAGAAGGTTCTATCATAGTGGAAATCAAAAGAAAACTAACTCTAAAATAAATCTATAAAACAAGCTACGTTCGACCTAACAAAGTAATGCGAGCTTTACATTATTTTATTGATACACACTTATACAAACATCACAATATCGAGCTGAATGAAAATTGGATTCACACTTTCAATGACAATTATTCCAAAGAACAACTCCGATTCGATGAAGTAGAAACCAGCGGAACAAATAATGAGTTCAATGAAAATAACCATGAACCGAACACAAACACTGATACATTTATTGCAAACTTTTTAGATCTTGAAATGATTTACGCCAATGAAAAGTATAAACTTTCTATGGCTCCTAGCGAGGGATATCACCCTTTGAGTTTATTCAAAGATGAATTTTGTGAAGAGACTAATTTTCCTTGTTTGTTTTTTGGCAACGGAAGAAACAAACAAATCGTTTCGAAGATGTCATATCACAAACTAGCTTCATGGGAATTATTATACAAAACTCATAAATTTGCTAGACATTTACCAAACATCTTTTTCAAGATGGCCAAAATCTGCATCGAGAAAATTCTAAGCATTTCTTGGATTCGAGTAAGGAAAAGCAAACTACAATGCTCTCCTTTTATGGCGAAACAAGTCAAGGATGACAATTTCAAACAACAACTTCTTATATCAGATCAAGCTTTCCTTGTTTGTCCCAATTACGATTCACTCCAGACTATTACCAAGTCGTTAAGGGAAATCTTTTCGCGATGATCCGACAATTAGGAAAACCTACATTTTTCATTACTTTAACTGCGAACAAAAAATACTGGAAACCGTTGATGAACACCTTATTCAAATTGAACGAAATGGATAACCATATACCATTGCCGGACGATGAAGAAACCTTAAGTTCTTCACAGAAACAACAACTTCTTAGACAAGATCCTGTCACATGTGCACGATATTACGAACATAGAACACAATGTTTCTGTAAACTTATTCAACATAACCAATTAATTTTGGGAAATGTATCTGATTTTTCTTTCGTAAGCGAATTTTAAAGCAGAGGCAGTCCACATGATCACGGACTACTGTGGATAAAAATGCTCCGGTTTTCAAGATAGATCCTGATGAATCAATAACAACTTTCATAGACGAGTACATTTCTACTGATCATTACTTATTGAACGAAGAGATGATCAAATGTCAAACTCATCATCACACAAATACTTGCTATAAGAAAAGATCTTCTTCGTGACGATTTCAATTTCCATGGCATCCCATGTCAAAAACGACAATATTATATCCTTTAACTAACGATGAACTTGATGATGAAACGATGAGAGATATAAAGCTTAGATATATAAGAGTTTCAAACATCATTTCTTCTTTCAAAATTGGATTGGATATGAACTTCGATCAGTATCTTCAACATTTAGAACTTACATATGAAACTTACTTATTAGCTTTAAGATATTTTTTATCAAAACCTTCTATATATCTCAAACGTCACCCAATAGATATTTACATTAATTCTTTTTCAAAAAATGCTGCTTCCATTCGGCAAGCCAACACAGATTGTCAATACGTGTTGGATCCACATAGACACAATATTGTACCTCATATCTAACAAAAGTAGACAATACAATAACGAATGAGATGAAGAAAATTAATAATAAACGTACCGAGGAAAATCAAGAAGTAACCACACGAATAAAAAAGTTAGGCAATGCATTCCTGAATTCTAGACAAGTTTCGGCTCAATTAGCCATCTATACAATCTTAAAATTACCTTTGTATCATGCTTCTCGTTCTTTTCAATTCATAGACACTAGTAGTCCATCCGATCGAACCTTCCTCCTCAAAAGTGCCAAACAACTATCTTCTGAAGATGATTCTTCGACAAACATAGGATTACCATCCATCATAGATAAGTATGCACGACGTCCACAACATCTGCAAACAAATTGAATGGCTTTAATAGAATTCGTGATCAAGTTTAATACTTCACAAAATAGAAGATTGAGAAAATCTAAAATCGTTCGATGGATTGGATTCGAGTAATTGGATACTTAACACACAACATCAAATATATCAAGAAAAATACTGATTTGGTTGTACAGTTAGAAGTGATATTTAACTTACCAGAAAAATATCCGAAGCTAAATCTGTCCAGAATCGCTTGAGTTAATTTAGTGACACCGTCAATAATCCTTGTTGGAGTACAAGTACTGACATGGCAGCAGCGAGAACTGCACAAGCCTAATGAAACCCTTGTATTTTGGGGTATTTTTATTATTTATTATTTATTTTGAGTTTAGTGTGTGGTTTAGTAACACTTCTAATGAAACCCTTGTATTTTGAGGTATTTTTATTATTTTTTATTATTTTTTTATTTTGGGTTTAGTGTGTAGGTTTAGTAACACTTCAGTCTTCAGGTACAGTACAGTTCCGAGCTGTACCTAAATAAAACTATTCACTATAATGACCTCTTCGTCAATAATCCTTGTTGGAGTACAAGTACTGACATGGCAGCAGCGAATATGCATCAAAGGTGCAGTTTCCGCCGGGTGAAGGAAAAGGACAAAAATAGAAAAAAGAAAAAAGACATTGGACCAGATGCTGTAACGTGGGTGTCTTCAAGATGTTATGAAAATTATATAAAAGTTATATAGAAAAAATTTAATTATTTTAAAATAAATTTATTATTTTTATATATGTTATATGTTAAGTTCAAACTACATACCGCATGTTGCGGACAGAACCCATAAGAGAAGTAGGTTAGAGCGCGCCGTGGAGGGAACAAATGCGGACAACCGTGTAGCCGTTCAACAATTTCTACATGCAGTTTAATTTATACCTAACCTTCCCGCCGGAAGGGTTAGGTGATAAATTAAACTCTCTTTGCATTATCACTGCTTCCGGTGATAAATTAAATTCAGTCAGTTAGCAGCCTTTCGTTAGTTGTGATGTTGTACTTGGCTGGTTAGTTCTTAACGGGACTTGTGTATAATCTAGACATCCAGGGCGGTGGTGGAAGAGGGCTAGGCGCCAGTATAAAAGCTGAGAAGCCGCTGGAGGTCGAGATTACGAGTCTCTCTCGCCTCAAACCTTTTGATTTTGAAAGCCTCCTGGTTTTTGTCTTGAGCCTTTACAGAATACTCTATCGATATAGTTTTACTTTCGGAAGAGTCCACTTGTCGGGAGATGCCAACTTCAGAGTTCAGACTTGAACCCAACTTCACTCTGGAAACACGGACGCGTGTCACTAGCAGTCCGGGCCAAGTCTAACGCTTCCGCTGAGGCTCTGTACTGCTCGAGTGCTTGCTGGTACGAACGAGCAGTAGCACGCGTGAGCAATCCGCTCCAGCGACTGATTCAGCTTAAGAAAAAGTTCAAACTAGTTTACATGGACAACGATGAATTCATAGTTTTAAGTGTAAATATGCTACAGTAGACCCTAGGTTTAAGTATAAAAATGAATATATATATATAATCTATTTGCTTTAGATTAGAAAAAAATATTGTTTTGTTTCAGAAAATCACCAAGTTTTATTTGATATTGTTAAATGGATGTTGAATAATATATTGTGAAGTTAATCACATACTGTAAAGCTATGGGAGAGCGTTGATTTAAATCCTAATCTTACAGATTCAGTTTCTATGAAGAAATCTAATCAACCGAAGAACGTAGGAATCCAGAACGTATAGAGCATATCGCTCTCTGCGCTAGCGCTTGATCCTGACTTCGATGCAAGGGAACCAAAAGCAAAACATAAAATTATAATTCGAAATGAAAGTCAATTCGACCCCGGCTGAGACACGTTTACGCCAAACCCAACATATTCAACGTATCCAGGTATTAAATTATAATATATTAAAATTAAATAATACTAATCTACTCCATGAGAAATGTTTTTAAGAAAGACGAGGGTTGTTATGTACACATGATTTATAGGTTTTTTGTTCTCTTAGTGGCCAAGTGTGAATAAGGTAATGAGTTTAGTTCGACCAAGTGTAGAAAAAGTAATGAGGTTAAAAATTTAAAATAAATTCTAGAAATTTATTTTAAATTTTCATTTTTCACATTTAAAATTAGAAGTATAAATTTAGTTAGTCAGTTCATCTCCTCGATGATAAAGTAACTTTTCTAAAGGAGATCTCTTCGCTTCTCTCCTCTGTGATAAATCACAAACATATAATTTTTCCAAATTAGAAACTAACCAACCACTTGCAAATTTTACTACTATATCTATGTTTGTCTTCTTCCTGCCCTCCAGCATATATGTACAGTTTGGATGCACATTCAACGTACCCATTACGTTGGTTTTAATCGTCTGCCATTACGTTGAACCAGCACAAGCACAAGCACATTCATTTACTTGTCAACACCGGGTAGACCAGAGATTGCAGTCACAATGCTGGTGTGACGAGAGCTGAAGAGTATAATTTACATATTTTTGTTATTTGCAGTAAGCTTATATTCATTTACCTAAAACTTACCTTGACCGGATTGTGATTGCTAACATAATCGTGACCCTGGTCAAGCCAAATGGCATATCTGTTCATATGCCACTAAGATCCAAAGATTACCAAAGCTTCTGTATCGTCAATACTAGATATGAAGCCATATTTCTTCCTTGAGAATGTACTCTCTCAAAGAGAAAGATGCATTTTATGTAGCCGTCATCTCTTCTGTGTCGGGAAAGCATTTTGATTTCCACTTATTTAATTATCTTCAATTGAGAATCCAGTATCATATTATTTTTATTGGTTAGTTAACTTCCTCAACTAACATGCAAATTATTCACCTCTTTCAAGTTCGGAAGAGGTTGCATATACATACAGTTTAATTTATGTCTTAATCTTTTTTCGTGAAAAAATTAAGTCATAAATTAAAGATGTTTAAATGAAATTAATGACTCCTCGACTGAACTTTTTATGATAACATGAACGTGTTTGTAAGTCCTGCACTTATGGGCTTTTTTTCTTGTAACATGTGTAATACTGCTAGTAACAGAGAATTGTTTTTAGACACTTCATTTTTATATATTTTGTAAATTTAGACACTTTATTTTTAATTTTATTTTCAGTTTATTCTGAAATATTTCTTAGATTACTTGCATATTTAGTTTGTTCTCTGACATGTTTGTTCTTTTCGCTTTCTATCTTGCTATACTCTTGGTATCAATACCTATGTAAATTTTGTATTTAAGTATGTTCTAAAACCAGTCACTTCTCACCCGTCTCCAACCAACCGAATTCTAAATTTTTTTGATTACTTATCCGTTTTTCCTTCTGTTTCTCAAAAAGTGATCGAACATGCATATTGTTCACAATGGTGATGTTCGATGCGGTCGTAGACAAGTGTGGAGCTTCTACTGATGTAACCATGAGTGCTTGTAATTACAGGCTTGATCTTTCGCAGAGAAGCATACATGTTCTATTTCTAGTTTGAGAATACCGTACCTCGAGGTCAGATTCGGCATTTGTTTTTTGAAAGTTTTTCTTTTTCATATAAATGATTATATTTATAAAAGTTCTGGAGCTAATGAAACTAATTTTGTAAAATTAGATTCTCTTAATTCCCGAGTAATCGGACCAAAAACACGAGTTCTTTTCGGATTTCCTTATTGATTAATAAGCTGATTCAAATCCAGCTCGATCCATAATTAACAATAGAAAAATATAAAGTTAGGTGTGCGCGTGTGCGCTCGTGTACGCAGTGGTTCTTTTTGGTTGTGTGATCGATCGTTGTGTCGATTAGTAGTAGTTGGACCTGTTCTTGATCGAATTTGGAGTGCGGAAGCGCTGCTGCATTTTCCTGTCTCAGATTTTTGAGGAGCAGAGGTGCGTGAGTGCGGAGACGTGAGAGCGGAGTGCGAGAGTGCGGAGACGGAGCGGAGTCCGAGCCCGCTGCGTGAGAGAGGTATGCAAGTTTCAGTTGTGTGGGAAGGGTAAAACCAGCTGGTCACCCATCCCAACACTATTCCTGGAGCTCGACACCTAACTATGTAGTCTTAGCTTTGGCTTTACCACTAGACCAATAGCTCTTGGTGTCTCTAGGGATGCGTGCAAGTACTTATGGACTTGTTTAAGGTAGTAAGAGACCTTCTCGGACGTTCTTAGAGAGGTGGTAAGGCGACCCCACAGTATTAGGGGGAAGCTATAGTTGTGGTAGTGTTTGCTTATACCGTAGAGACGCGTATGGAGACTGTTGGTGATAGTTGTCTTGGGTGAGCTAGTAGAGCTATCACATAGATATTTTTGGAGCTACTAGAGGTGTGGACATCTAGTTAGTGACCTTAAGTAGTAGTTACAACGGTTGGTGATCATATATTGTGCATGTGGTCATCGAAGAGGAGGCGTCAGTCCGGGTGAGGCTGGATTTCTCTTTATGTGAATGTTTGAGTGTGAAGGGTTATCGTTTGGACTTCTTGTGGTTGGAACCTCTCCACATTCTACTTCCTGTTTGTGTGCCGCATTTGCTTGTGTTGGTGCTTGATTTCCGGAGTGAGTTCACTCCAGTGTGCTGTCGATAGTGAGACTAGAATTGCGGACCAGTCAGACTATCTTTGTTTCTCTCACGATGCGGTTGGAGTGACGACCAACAGACCGTGAGAGGCTGCCTGTGGTGATGGCAGGTACATGTTATCTTTATCTTGACCGTCTTAGTAGGAGATAGGTGAGCTCAGTAGGAGCGGAGTTAAGCAAGTGGTGGTTACGATGGTGACAGAGATTTTGAGATTCTGGTTGGAGAGTGTGCTACCGAGATTCTCTCATCACGGAGTTCTCGAGAGGTTCTAGTGGGGACTTCTAGGACAGTGGGTATACACGGAGTGGGGTGAGGTATCGACTACTTACACCATTGCCGTCGGTTGTTCCAGAGGACGAGTCAGACGTAGATAGCGCGTTTTCTGGTGGTGGGTCAAGTGTCACCACACCAGCGCTGTTTGTACCCTTCATGGCGTGAAAGGGTTTGTTCCAACACTTGGCGGGACCGTCGATGGACGATTATTACGAGTTCCAACGAGATTACAGTATGGAGATTGAGTTGTGGAGACGACATTGGTCTCCCAACTACGTTTCTATCACTACTGGCGCAGTTTCAAGAGGCGTAGCACCTGCGAGTTCGTGTGTCAGTAGTAGTGATACATCCACAGGTGGCGGAGTATAAACTACCGGCGGTGCATCCATTAGTAGTGGAGCAGATGGTAGTGTGAGCAGGATACCACCAGGGTTTAACCCTGTGGTTCAGTTCTTCAAGTGTTTGAGGAAGAACTATCAAGATGTGCAGACCGATAAGTTGAGGAGTCTGCAGGAGTTCCAGCGGAAGACTGGAGAGAGCCTACGCGAGACGTTTACTCTCATGAGGCGATTGATCAGCGTTACCCAAGGAGTGACGGAAGCACAGGCAGTCCAATTCTGGTATGGGATATTAGATGGGGAGCTGCATAGGAGAGTCAGAGATGTCACTCTCCTTAGAGACACTGCTCGGACGTTAGCGGTTGTCTTTGGTTTGGCTGAGCGGATTGAGCTCAACATGATGGACGAGAAGGTGGTGGTTGCTGGGTTCACCAAGGAGACACCACATGGGACGACCACCTCTTCTCGAGGATCACAGGCTACGCAACATCGTTGTCGGGTTGAGAGTTTTTCTGAGAAGGGCGGAACCTTCTGGCTGTGATATGATCTTGAAGGCTGTGTTCAATCAACTCAGAGAAGCGTTGGGCTCCTGGCTGTGGCTGGTTTACTCAAAGGATAGGCTTCAGGTTACAAGGTGATACTGAAAAACACTCATACAAGTCTCTTGGCTCTTCTGATATGTTCAGGAAGCAAAGTTCAGACTTAACTAGCAATGATAAGATCGGACGGCGAACTTTGACACTCAGGATTGAGAAATATGTGAAGGTTTAGACTTCAGAACTCCTCCTACATGTCAATGAGGTCCTACTAGATACACATATGAAGTTTCAGCTTCAGATCAATTCAGAGCACTAAGATATGAGTAGAAATTTTCTGAGTAGAGAAATTACGGCAATTTCTGGTGCCCAGACAACTATTTTGACCTAGAACAGAGAATTGGCTCGATCACTTTGGAAAATTCTTACAGGATTTGCAGTACACAGCTTGCTGAACACTCCTGTGAAGTTGGGCCTCCTGATTGTACACAGAACTCCAGATCTCCTTCTCTGAAGTCGCTGCTCTAGATTAAGAGCTTTTCAGACCCCCTCTGCTTTAGCGGCCGCCATGAATTACTCAGTCATTCAAATGATTCGAAAATTTTTGGACAGTTGTAGCCCTCCTGACACTGAACTCAACCACGAAGTTTTGAAGCGATTTCCTCAATTCTGCTGCAATTGACACCGACAAAAGTGATGCAGTTTTGGCACAATCTGAACTTCAATTAGGTATAACTCCTTGTTTATTGATCCAAATTGGTCAAGAATTTCACTGACAGTGCTTGGCTCGACGAGCTCTATCTCCATGTGCTCTCAGATTTCGCAGTGTCCTCACCAATTGCTCGAAATTCTCTTTAGATATCTATTTCTAAGTTTAGAGTTATACAAAAGACAAAAATGAACCAATGAGAGTTCATAGCTCCATTTGGTTGTCCTTTTATGCCTTAAACCATGTGGTAACTCAATTCAACTCCTAGGCTACCACGTCAATTCCTCTAAAGCGCCAGCGTATAACCTAAACTACCTAGAACGACACATAGCCTTGAAAATAAACTAAAACCAGCTAAAAGAGTGCATGGGCAACACGTAGATACAACCCATGAACTAAACCCTGTCTACATGGCAAATCTAAGTCATGTACATTGAATATCATAGATAAGTACGAATTCACTTGCACAAGCGTACGAATGCTTGAACAAGATAAATAACATACTTCCAACCTACTAGGACTCAAAATATACGATAGAGTTAACACCATATGCAAAAGGTATCAAACATAAGCATAAAAGACTAAGAACAGTACAGAGCTAGCTTCTAAGACTACTAAACATCAAGTGTCGGAGTAAAAGTAACATGCGCCAAGTAACGCGACAGCAGTGATCAGTGAATCATTTACTATGAATGATTCACATCATGACATCCACCCCCTCTGAACCTGCACATCCTCCGATATGTGCCAATCTCCTCAGTCTTCTGTTAGATCTTCATCATCATCGCTCTCCTCCGCCTCAATCTCTTCAGACATTGGGACATCTTCGTCTCTTGTTGTCCTCTGCTCTAACTCCAGAAAGTTGAATAACTCAACTGACACTCCGCGTCTCTTGAACAGTTTTACACGTTTGCCAACCACAGATAGTTTCAAAAGAGTACCATCCAACTCACGTAAACTATAAGTGGCATTCTCATACACATCTAGCACAATATAAGGCCCGAACCATCTTCGAGAGAACTTATGAAGTGTAGAATGCTGATTCTCCAACGTGCTATCATATACCAGAACCCAATCACCAACATGTATTGGCTTCGGTCGTAGTCGGTGAGTCTTGTCAAAACGTTCATTGTTTTTTACTCGAACCACCTTCAGCCTCTCCTGCGCATCAGCAAGATCCTCCTCCCTTCGCTCCAACTGCCTAATACGTAAAGCAAGGAGTGAAGCACGATCTATACCATCTTCCCACGGTAGCGTAGTCCACGTAGAAAAGTACTCCTCAGCAGGCATGATCGGTTTCTGCCCCATCATAAGCTCAACTGGCATATAGCCAGTCGTAGTACAGTGTGTAGTTCTATCAGCCCACAAAGCAAATGGAAGTAATCTCGGTCATTCTCTAGGTCTATCATCACATGCTTTCACTAAAGCATGAACAATAGAAGGGTGTCCTCGTTCACTCTTACCAATGCCCTCCGGATTCATAACAGTGGTAAGCCGAAGCTTTACTCCATAACGAGCAAAGAACTCCTTCACTTCAGCGCCTCTCAACTCGCCTCTATCTGCACATAATCTCCCAACCGATCCATAACGACAGATGATATCTTCAAGCACGAACCTGCATATATTCTCTGTAGTCTTCGTCCGTAGTGCTCGTCCCTCCACATAGTTGGAGAGATCCTCTCGAGCCAACACCAAGTAACGCATCCTCCATAACCTCGATGGCATCATCACAAGATCCAAAAACCCACTGAAAATGGATACTAGGTGGATAAGTAGGTACAAGTCCATCTCTGTAACGGACTTTAGAGTAGAACTGGCAGTGCAGACACGACCCAACAAAGTCCACCACGTCTTGATACAAACCTTCCACCAGTAACGCTCCTTCATCTTCGTGTAAGTAGCCCATACTCCACGATGTCCAGCCCACAAGGTGTCATGAAACTCTTTCAGCAGATTCAGCTTCGTCGGTTGATCATCCACCACTCTAGCAAGCATTCCATCTCTTCTTTTTGGATGTTTCCACAGATACCTTCACGTAGAAGATAATTGTACGTCTTCCGTCTGATCTCCTTGAACTCTGCATCACTCCATCCTTCTCTTCTGCATAACGAACTCAGATAAAATCCAATATCGCAGAACTTTTCTGAGTAGAACTCCTCATTGAACGGCAGTGGTTCCAAGTCTGAAGTCTGCTGACCAACTTGGCACCAAACGTCTCTCCTCTCTTCATTCTCCACCTCTGCAAACATCTCATCCTCATCTGTATAACGAGCCCTAGACAACATGTTGCAACTGGATTGTCCTTCCCTGCTATTGCTTTAGCTCAGGGTTCAGACTCCGGACGTAAGCAATCCATCGCAGCATTGCTATGTCTGGTGTATTGCAGTTCGCTATCATACCCAACAAAGACAAACAATCTGTTTCTAGTATCACACGAGCTCCTATCAAGAACTCTCGATCTACCTTCATAGCAGTAACAGCTCTCCACAACTCACGCTTCACTTGAGGATAGTTATGCTGTCTATCTGTTAAGATCTGAGCTCCAAACCTTGAAACAAACCGCACACCTTCTGCATCTTCTTGACCAACTACCCATCCAATCGTCTTTGGACTCGTATCAACAGTCAGTACCACAGGCCTCCCGCTCTCGTAGCTAAGCCTCCTTGATATAGGTGGAGACTTCAGAATCCCCTTCAACTGCTCCATCGTCTCGTGATGTTCTTGCCGCCAAGTAAACCTCTTTCCCTTTCTAAGAAGTGCATACAGAGGCTCGGCAATGTGTGTATAATGAGGAATACTCACACGAAAAAACACACAAGCTCTCAAGAACCGTCGAACCTCAGTGATGTTGGTACAATCTGCTATCCTTGCTATAGCATCTACCTTCTCTAGGTTCGGACGCCTCCTAAAAGTACCACACAAATGACCTACCACCACAATCTCTGACATTCCAAAACGAGATTTGGTACTTGAAAGAGTGAGGTGTACCTCCTCCAAGCGCATCAGAATCTTCTCTACATCTAGAATGTGGTCTGCAACGAACTTTCTGCATCCATCAGAAGTCACAGCTTCGTCTTTGTCTTCCACCGGACAGCCTTTCATGGGAATATCATCCAGAAACGAGATAGTGACCTCAAGTACAAACTCTCGTAACACCTTATGCATCGCATTTTGCATATGAGCTACTGAGTTTGTTGCGCTCTGAGGAAGAGTACACATCCGCATCAACCCCAAAGGTGTACGCATGATAGTCAAATCTCTACTCTCCAAAGCAAGCTGAAACTGATCATAACCTGAAAACAGATCTCCAATAGAATAGATTGACCTTCCAGCAAACGCCTCAGCTACTTCATCAACCACAGGTCATGTCCCAACGTTCCGAATCGTGATGTTGTTGGCAGGCTGCAAGTCTTGGATGAAGCGTAGAGCTCTTGTCTTCTTAGGTACTGTGAACCATCGGCTGGAGTACGGAGCCATAGATGGTTCAAGAATACTCATTCGTATCCTCTCCTTCAGCAACTCAGTGACCTTCGGTAGTAATGCACGAGGGACTAGAATCGGCTTCAAGTCCCAAGGTACGTGAGGAACAGTGAAGATAACCATCGGAGCTATCACACTAGGATCCACACAACCAATCTCCTCAGCTGAGAAGGAAAATGCCTTATCATGACTAACTATCATCATCTCGAAAGCTCGTCTTTCCACTTCAGTCAAGAAGCCACCTCCTCCTATCTGAAGCTGCTCGAGTGTCTCTTTAGTAAACTTGTGTCATACTTGTGTAGGATCTCTAAGCACAGGCTCAGCAGCCGCTAACTCCATCTGCTGCTGAGAATCAACAGGTAATTGGGTTGACATAGGTCTCACCTTCCTCGCTACTGCTTTATACTTGGCGTGTACTTCCGTTTCTTGATGAGAGCCACACCAACAGACTGCATCCTTCCATCCATTCTCCAATCTCGAGTGAGGACGATATCGCAAGTATGAGACAATCTCCTCATAGACTTCACGAGAATGGATGGGAATCACCACCCTACCTCCCATCTGCTCCATCAACCTATCTACATCATCCAGCCAACGAACAAAAGACTGTACACCTACAAACTCCTCATAAACATCAGAAATCATCTCGTATTCCTTAAGAACTCCTGTACAACGCAGATTTGCTGCACACCTCTCCATCTGCCTTCTACTCTTCTCAGTCAAATCCTCCATCCGCGTGAACTCACTCCAATCATCAGAACTGAAAGCCATCAAACCAGATTTCCAACTATGTACAGTGTAACTACTGTCTGAACCTTGAGCAGCCTTTCCATCAGCCTCCTGTGATCCCTCAGGCTGCTCAAGCGGGATCATAGTAGTAGTAGATCCATCACTCCGCTATCTCGTCCTACGAGAGTGGTTTCAGAAAACCCTTATTCCTACAGATAGGAGAATCTCTCAAGGTCTGTCGGTTTCGTTCGTGGTTCGTACGAACGGTCAGAAACTGCACAGAACGTCTATCATCTGGACTACGAATCCTAGCGTAATGAGATCCATCATCCATCACCTTGGTCTTCATTCGAACTGCAGTGATATAAGATTGACCTAGAATCACAGGATATGAAGCAGAAGATTGCACGAAGAAGTGCTGATCTACATCCACATCACCTATCTTCACCTTCACGTTAGGACAAGCGCCGTATAGTTCACCTTTCTGGTTGTTTGCAGCACGTAACACCCAACCATGGTTCAGCTTGATAAGCCACTGACCTCTCTCATACACCTCCCTTGACATGATGTTGATCTCAGATCCGTGATCAACTAAAGCAGCAACAGGTTCAGCCAGACTTCCAAGATGAACTCGTGTAGCAGTTGTAGCACGAGCCCAATGTCTCCTTCTGAAATCACTATCAATAGCTAGACTCTCCTCGCCAACTTCCTCATCATCGAACTCAATAGTGTTGGTACCAGCAACCAACGCTTCTTGCTGGTATCCCTTGTCATTAGCTTCATGAAAATGCACCTTTCCAAACTCTACATCATTCAGATAAGCTCCTATTGCATCTATCATCTGACTCTCTACCTGCTCGGACATCACCTGTCTCTTGCGCTTGATGATGTCGATGATCAGTTCGTGAAACTCCCTCTTTGCAATACCAAGAACTTCCCGGAGAGAAAACTCGATTCGTGCATCCAATATCCTCTGCTCCAAGATGCTCTTCAGATCAGTAGAAGTTTCAATATCAGCTGCCAACTTGTAAGCCGGTCCCTTCTCCTTCTCTTGGGCAGTAAACCGTCTACCAGCGGTCGTTGGCTCTTGCTGGGATCTCTGCACGTCCTCCATAGGACCTGGTGCAGGTGGAGGAGCTACAGAAGTAGACGGGATGTCCTCAGGAAGAGCCGCTCGTCTCCTTGTGACTCTCCGTCTATTCCCAGTCTCCTCAGGAACTCCAATATTAAGTTTAGAGGCTTCTCGTCGTCTCTTTTCCTCCACAGAAGCATCTTGTCAATGAACGTGTCTATCTACATCCAAGAATGCTCTGATAGAAGCAGCATCTACAGGATCTCCTCATCTTGTGACCCTATGAATAGACTCGGCTCCTCTCTTAGTATCTCAAAAGGAACTGGAGCCACACTCTTCTCAGCAGTCCTATCTAGCAATGTAAGACTAGAAGAGACCTCAATATGCCCAGCATATACATCGGAATTTACCAGCGGTGCCATTAACGCAGTTGCTGTTACAGCTACAGCAATCTGAGGTAGACTCCTCATGCCTCCTCGTCCAAACTGCGTGCTCAACGACTCTCCAGTAGAAGAAAGGTGCAGCCTACCGTTCTGATAGCGAATCACACCGTCTCGCAAAGCAGCTGTGAGCTCTTGACAATCTCCTCGGAAGTGATTAGGACTGTCACACCAGATACATCTACGAATAGGAGCTCCTCCTGGACGTGCAGCAGCAAGCGCCGGTGGCTGCTCTCTCTGCAATCCAACTAGCTCTACCTTCAGCTCTCGCATCTGCCGAATCAGGTCTTCAATCTGGTTCTGTTGACCATAGGTCTCCGCAGGCCTCTAAACAGGTACTCGTTGTCGCGCTACTTGGCGGCTACATGTTATATTTCTACTCCGATGCTTGAGTTTAGTAGTTCTAGAAGTTAGCTTATATTACTTCTAGTCGTTTATGTATATGTTTGACACCTTTGCATACGGTGTTAACACTATTTTGAGTCTTAGTAGGTTGATTACCATGTTGATAGGGCTTAAGCTCATGGGTTGTATTTGCGTGTCGTCCATGCACGCTTTCTAGCTGATTTAAGTTATTTTTCGGGGCTGCGTGTCATTTTAAGTAATTTAAGTTTTACGCTGGCACTCTAGGGGGCTTGACGTGGTAGCCTATGAGTAAAACTAAGTTGCCACGTGGTTTAGGGTACTAAAGGACAACCAAGTGGAGCTATGAACTCCCATTGGTCCGTTTTTGTCTTTTGTTAAACTCTAAATTTAGAAACAGAGCTCTAGAGTGGAGTTCGAGCATTTGGTGAGGGATCTTCGAAATCTGAGGGCACAGGGAGAGAGGGCTCGTCATGCCAAGCACTTCCAGTGAAATTTTCGATCGATTTGAGTCAATAAAGACGAAGTTATGATCAATTGAAGTTCGAATTGTGCCAGAATTGAATCACTTTTGTTGGATTTAGGGTTTTCAGTGTCACTTGCAGCAGATTTGAGGAAATTGCTTCAAAACTTCGAGGTTGTGTTCTCTGCCAGCAGGGCTACAATTTCCCAAAAAGTTTCGCATCGATTGAGTGATTGAGTAATTCAGGGCGGCCGCTGAAGCTGGAGGGGTCTGAAAAGCTCTTAATCTAGAGCTGCGACTTCAGAGGAGGAGATCTAGAGTTCTATGTACAGTCAGGAGTCCCAACTTCACAGGGAGGTTCAGCACCCTGTAGAATTCAAATACGGTGAGAATATCTGAATTTGATCAAGCCAATCTTCTGTTCTAGGTTGAAATAGCCAGCTAGGTACCAGAAATTGCTGTAGTTTTCTTGCTCAAAACCTTTCTGTTCATATCTCCGTGTCAGAATTTGATCTCAGGCTGAAATTTCGTCTGTGAGTTCAGTAGTACCTCATTTGCATGTAGGGGAAGTTTAGAGGTCTAAACCTTCATAGTTTTCCTCTCCGTGAGTGTCAAAGTTCACCGCCGGATCCTATTATTGCCAGCTAGACCTGAATTTCGCCTTCTGGGTATATTACTAGATTCTACACATCTGTGTGAGTGTTTATAGCCCTTGTTGTAACCTGAAAGCCAACCTCTTGAGTGAACAACCACAGCCAGAAGCCTCGCGCTTTCCTAGGTAGACGGATTACACTCCGACATACTCTCTTTTGGTGAACTCGACGTGAAACACCTAGGGTGGGAGTTTTCTTGAGAGTGTTATAGGATCAGATATCATGGCCAACCAAGGATCATCAAGTGGAGCTGCTGCTGCTGCTCAGCAACCTGTTCAGTTGGATGCTGCTACGATGAAGATGTTCCAAGCTTTTTCCATGTTTATGCAGCAGCAGCAGAGCACAGAGAGGAAGGAGGTATTAGCAACCAAGGCGTTGCAATCTGTGGTGCATCAGATGGACCAGTTCAAGGGTACAAATATTTCCAAGTATGTGCGATACTATGCTAGGGAGATGGAGGTGAACAAGGTACTTGAGAAGGAGATGGTGGAGAACTTTGAACTTGCTGTTGTGCCTGAGATTCGTGGGCGTGTGAAGGAGCTCAAGCAGCAGCAAGGACAGAGTTGGGAGAGCTTTATGCGAGCTTTGAAGGAGGAGTACTACACTGAAGATTCAGAGAGGGTGACCAAAAGAACGTTCTTGGAGTGGGTGGTTAAGCCTAACAAAGGTTTGTCTGTGAATGAGCTGTTAAGGGAGTTTGATCGTCAGTATGCTCAGCTTTCTAGGACAGAGAAGCTTACACTAGAGGTGGAGAAGACCGAGCTTTTCCTACAAGCAGCGGACGTGACTATTCAGGAGAAGCTTGAGCTGTTGCTGGAAGACAAGAGTGAGGAGAGAGGATTGAAGACTGATTGGAAGGAGGTTGAAGAGGCTGTTTCTTTGCTGACCAAGAGACAGAGAAGAAGGGACAAGGTGGTGGTAAGTGAAGCAGCACCTCTGATAATTCCTGTCAAGCAGTTGCTTACTAAGCCTGCTTTGGTAATTGCTAGAGAGGAAGACTCACCGCTTGATGAGTTGATTAAGGGTATGAAGGAGCTTAAGCTTAAGCTCACTAGGTTAGAAGAGAAGGAGCAGAATGTACAGCCTGCTATGCAGAGACCTCAGATGAGGGAAGGCTTTGTTCATCGTTGTATATGGTGCGATAGCCTAGACCATGTAAGAAGAGATTGTGGAGAGTTTTCAGATGCATTGAGGAAGGATCTTATCTTCTTCAAAGATGGTAAGACCCATTTGAGAGAGACTGGGATGATGTTGGGAACCAACTTTGGCAAGGGTGGTATGAAGAGACTTGTGAATGATATATCAGCATCACATGCTGTTTCTCTTGTGAATGTTGCTACGTGTGGAGTGAAAGTGGAAATGGAGAGAGAGAAAGAGACTACTGGGTTGTGGTCAGATGTAGTGTAACAACCTAGAGAAACACAAAGTATCGGAAATAGTAAATAAAGGATCGTTCCCACGAAGATACAGTTAACAATTACACAAAACACAATACTACAACGTCACAATGATAATTCAGATAGTTTTCTGTTATTCTCACGAAATGGAATAATATCCGGATGAGAGTTTAAGTCTGATAAGAAATCAAACCCAAGCACAAACCTGATAAATCGAATACAAACAACAATGAAATAGTTCTTTGATCAGGGACCTTTCCAACAACATATAAAAGATTCGAGAAGATAGATGTATGAGTAAATGAAGTAGCAAAGTACTGCTGAAATGTTACTAGTCTTCTTCCGAAAAGACAGAAGAAAACAGACTTCACATCAAGGTTCCAAGAAATAAGTCCCTACTCTTCCTAAGAAGTGTTCTTCCAACTAAATCCTCACTCTTAAGAATCCCACTTATTTGAAGAAGGCAGACTTAAGACGAAGCCACCATCATCCAAACTCTTCTTACAATTTAACTTATGCTCTTCCACTTCACAGTAACTAATATGTTCTCAGATTCTCAAAATGTTCTTCGCTCAAATAGCCCGAAGGTTCTCTTCGCCGAAGGCCACCTTCGCTCATCTGCATCAATCAGATTTACACCTGCGACAGCAAACTACGTCCTTCGTAGGTAAATTTGCCTTCGCCCACTTTTCTCACACTCACACTCCGCAACCTTGCGCAATCGAAAATTAAGAAACAAAGACTGAAAACATGGAAAAGGTAAAATGACTGAAACTCGCATCGCTTATATAGCCCTTCGTCCTAAGATGGCGGATCTCATTTCCTACAAAAGATGGTCACATCTAGACCGCATGATCACGACTCCCCAGTTGGCGGAACCGCAGTATCTACTCTACCTAACCGTAAAGAGTGTCCTATACTGGCTAACGTAAACTTAACTGTCTCTCTAAGCCTACCGTCTTTTTGCGCCAGCGGAAGCTCTAACTCAGTAGGTCGCAAACTTTACACCGCTAACCTGCAAACACAATCACACGTTAGCGTCCATGCACCACTTACCTTATCTCAGTTTGGTCCGGACCGGAGCCGGACCGTCTCCCTAACCATCAAGCTCAGCAGTTCCTAAATCCTGACCTAGACCCGCCTAGGTCGGTCCCAAAACATGAGCAAGTCACAAGATGACTTGGGGCGGACTTCCCATAAAGTCCAGGGTCCTAAACGGTGCCTTCAGCACACCTAACGGCCCAACCGCCCGTGATGTGCGTCTGGGTCTGGCTTCGCCTTGCACGACATCAGGTTGAGGCCTAAGAACCTGTTTGCGCTCCGGTCGCAAATCATCCTTGAAGTGTTTCTTTAATAAAGAAACATGGAAAGTTGGATGCAACTGCCACTCGCGAGGAAGGTCTAAGGTATAGACGTCTTCGTGCGGATTCTTGACAATGACAAAAGGTCCCGCAAACTTCGATGAAAACTTCGCCGATATTTCCTTCGGAAGTGTGAAGTTTTTCGCACTTAACCATACTTGTTCATCCACTTGAAACTTCACTTGCCGCCGATGCTTGTTTACCTGCTTCGTGTATCGTTGCTGCACCTTCTCGAGGTTCTTCTTTACTTGCTCCTCGCGCCGCTGCATTGCCGCCACCAACTCTTCAGCTGATGTTGCCGTGTTCTTGGTCGTGCCGATGTAGAACTCCCTGCAAGAGTCAAGTCAAGAGGCCCTTCTGGCTCACGTCCGTAAGCCAGCAAGAAAGGTGATTTGCCGGTTGCCGAATGCTTCGTGGAATTGTAGCAATACTCCAAAGACTGAGCCACTCCGCCCAGTCACTTTGGTCCGCGCTCACATAATTCCTCAAGTATTGATTCAGAACCGAGTTAACTCGTTCCGTTTGCCCATCTGTTTCCGGATGAAAGACGGTACTAAATTTTAACTTAGTCTCCAATTTTTGGAACACGTGTTTCCAAAAGGCACTTGTGAACTTAGAGTCTCTATCTGAAATAATACTCCGGGGTAATCCATGTGAACGCCATCAAGTATCTAAGAACAATCGAGAAGTCGTGAACGCTGTTGCAGTGTCCAAGGTCGGAGTAAACTTCGCTAGTTTGCTAAACCGATCAACTATCACAAAAATCACGTTGTATCCATTCGAGTCAGGCAGAGAGGTAATGAAGTCCATGCTAATGCTTTCCCAAGGTCTGGCTAGAATCGGCAAAGGATGAAGCAATCCTTGTTTCTTCTCATAAGAAACGTGATTCGCTTGACAAGTTATGCATGTTTTCACAAAGTGGGAAACATCGTCTTTCATGTGGGACCAATAAAACTTTTTAGCGATTACTGCTAAAGTGGACTTTTCTCCTTTATGGCCTGATAAGGACACATCGTGAGATTCTTTTAACAACTTGGTCCTAAGTTTTCCTTGTCCCACATAAGCCCGACTTTGCTTGAACATGAGTAAATCATGTCTTAGCTGCATGTTCTGCAACTTCACCCCTCGCTTGAGTTGTTCCAAGTATTCCATCGCTTGGTCATCACCCATGTAACCTTCACGTATTCGCCTCTCCAAGTTTGACTCCTTAGGATACATAGCTCGCAAAATCTGTGTTGACGATGAAAGATATTCCTCCTTGCGACTCAAGGCGTCAAGAACCACATTGTCCTTTCCCGCTTTGTGGATTAATTCCACGTTCATGAGTGCCAAGGTATCATGCCACTGTAGTTGCTTTGGCGTCACTCGATCTTGTGTCTCAAAGTACTTGAGCGGGATGTTATCAGTATACACTTGGGTTTTGTGAAGTCCCAAGTAATGCCGCCATTTCCTCAAGCAATGAACCACCGCGAACGGTTCCTTCTCGTGAGTCGGCCAACGACTCTCCGTCCCAGATAACTTCTTGCTTTCGTATGCTACAGGTTTTCCATCCTGCACCAACACTCCGCCAATCGCATAGTCACTCGCGTCCGTGTGCACCTCGAATGATTTGTCGAACTCCGACAGCTTCAAAACTGGCGCCTTTGATAAAATAGTTTTGATCGTCTGAAACGCATCATCCACCTCCTTGGTCCAACTTACCTGTGCGTCTTTGCCCGTCCAGTCCGTCAGCGGCTTCGCGATCTTTGAAAACCCCTTCACATACTTGCGGTAGAACTGCGCCAATCTTAAGAATCGTCGCATCCCCTTCACTGTAGTCGGAGGCTCCCAAGTCACAATCGCATCCACCTTCTGCATATCCGGTTTGACTCCTTCTGCACTAATGACATGTCCCAAGAAGTTAATGCGCTCCAAACCAAACTCACTCTTGTCAATGTTGGCAAACAGCTTATGCTCCCGCAGCTTCGTCAACACCACCCTTAGCTGCTCCGCGTGCGACTCCAAGGTTTTGGAGTAGATCAAAATGTCGTCGATGTAAACGATGACAAACTCATCCATCTCCTCGCGAAAAATTGTGTTCATCAATGTAGTGAACGTCGAAAGGGCGTTGCAGAGTCCAAATGGCATCACCACGAATTTGAACGATCCGTATCTGGTTCGACAAGCGGTCTTCTCAACATCTGGGTCAGCTATCCGGATCTGGTAATATCTTGACTTCAAGTCTATCCTGCTGAAGTACTTTGCACCCGCTAACCTATCAAAGAGGTCATCTATCCTTGGCAAGGGATAGTTATTCTTCACCGTCACCTTATTGAGTGCACGATAATCTACGCAGAGTCGTAATTTCCCATCCTTCTTCTTTGCAAAAAGAACTAGGGCTCCATAAGGTGACTTGCTGGTTTGAATATATCTCCGCGCTAATAGCTCACCGAGTTGTCTTTTCAACTCGAGGAGTTCCACCTGATTGAGTCGGTAAGGGGCTTTGGAAGGTGGTTCTGATCCTGGCAAGACCTCAATCTTGTGATCCACCACCCGCCTTGGAGGTAACTCAGCAGGTAACTCATCCGTCAAGACATCCTCAAACTCCTTAATCACTTCGCGAAGCACCTCCGGAAGTTTAGTCGCGTCTCCTGATGTTTCTTCTTGTCTGTCACCCGCCATCAAATCTGCAACCCGCATCAAACACATGACCCCGTCGTTGAAGTTCATCTGTTTGTCTTTGATCAAATTCACTACAAAGTCATCAATCTTCCGTGCCTTCCGGATCAGCCTCACTCCCAGCTTCCGCCCTTTAACTCTAACGTTTAACCTTAAAGGTTTCCTCCTAAGTTCCACTTCAAACCTGTCCAAGAAAGTGTTCCCCAAAACCGCATGGATATCATCCATCTCGCACACCGTGAAGTTCTCTGTGAACTCCAACTTCCCACACGCAAATCAAATCGTACGTCCAAGGCCACTTCAGAAGTTTGGTACGTCTTGCCCTTGGCAAAGCGCACTTGAATAGACTTGTCTGCCTTGGAGGTAGACAAGCCCAACTTCTTCACCAACTTTGGACTTATGAAGGAGTGAGTCGCTCCTGTGTCCACAAGAAAAGTAACATCACGGTTAGCAACCTTGGCTTGTAGATACATCAGTCCCGGCGTCTTCTTCGTGGTTCTCAAGGTCACAGTCATCTGACCCTCCAACGAGTCCTTTGCAACAAACGCATTCATGCTACAGTTACTAACCTTAGGTTTCGTGCACCCCTTAGCAATATGGCCCGCCCCGCCACAGTTATAGCAAGTAACCTTAGCGCCATTGCCCTTCTGAGGTGTCTGCCCCTTAGGTTTTACTCCTATTTGCTGTCGCTTTGCTGCCGGGACAGAAGTATCCTTCCGGTCCTTCTCACCCCATCCCATTGTCGTTTGAAGCCCTTGTTCTTCTTCTGGAACTTGTCCGTGCTGCGTGGTTCAAAGGGTTTCTGCTGCTGGACTTCGTCATCCCCAATTCGCTCCGCTAGCTTCAAAAGTTCGGCACTTGTCTCTGGTAGCTTTGGCATCCGAAAGAGAGCCTTCTCCGAGCTGGACTTGAGTCCCCCAATGAATATACATATCTTGGTCTCCTCAGTCCACTTGGAGAATGAATCCAGCTTGGCAATGAACTCGCGCACATAAGCACTTAAGGTCCCCGTCTGCTTCAGTCTCACCAACTCAACACCGTCCCGAATCCTTTGATACTCCTGAGTGAATCGTCCGGCGAGTAACTCCTTGAACTCTTTCCAACCAAGCACCGAGACGGTCAAGGCATGCTCGTCCTTGTATGCAGTCCACCAGAGAAGCGCATGGTCTTTCAGGAACGTAACCGCCGCTCTCACCTTGTCAGACTCCTTAGCCTATTACGCCTCAAAGTATAGGTCCAACTCAGTTAAGAAATCCTTAACCTTGCGAGCCCGTCTTATACCTGAAAACGGGGTCGGCAAATTCATCTTACAAAGCTTCCTGGTAGACGAGGTACTTCTTTGGCCTGCCTCAAGCTCGGCGATACGTTTATCCCTGGAAACCATACCCTCCTGCATGGTCTTCATCATCTTGATGAGTTCTGCATACAGGGCTCCTTGACTTCCCGCGTCTGAATCGTTGGGCACCGCTGGCAAGACTCCATCTTGCTGCACCGGTGCCGCAGCTGGTACAGGGCTCCCTTGACGTTGGGGCGAAGGTTGTCGGTTGTCGTCCCCTGACTGTGCCTCGGGGCTAGCTCGAGTCGATCTGTTCCCGTTAGCCGCTCCTCGTTTCTTGGTCTTCCTCCTGGAACTCTGTCCGTCGTCGGCCATCGCTCCAAGTATTCACCTAGAAACGCTGATCCGCTTCGTGTCTTGCGTCCCTCCTCAAGCGTCCAGCCTTCAGCCGCTACCTCAAGCTCTCGCTCACCGAAGCGTCGGCTCTGATATCACTTTTCGCGCACCTACCGTCTTTTTGCGCCAGCGGAAGCTCTAACTCAGTAGGTCGCAAACTTTACACCGCTAACCTGCAAACACAATCACACGTTAGCGTCCATGCACTACTTACCTTATCTCAGTTTGGTCCGGACCGGAGCCGGACCGTCTCCCTAAACATCAAGCTCAGCAGTTCCTAAGTCCCGACCTAGACCCGCCTAGGTCGGTCCCAAAACATGAGCAAGTCACAAGATGACTTGGGGCGGACTTCCCATAAAGTCCAGGGTCCTAAACGGTGCCTCCAGCACACCTAGCGGCCCAACCGCCCGTGATGTGCGTCTGGGTCTTGGCTCCCGAACGGTGGTCTAACCCGCCGACTCGTTCCCTAGTCTTGCCCTAGCCCTTACATCGTTCCTAAGTTCAGACATCCAAGTCTGGACCTGAACGTGCCTTGGAACCGACCCAACCATCACCTCCTGCCCCCACAGTCCGCCCGCCGAACCCTGGGGTCGGGTGACTCGTCCTGGCCCACCCAGGCATCGAGCCCCCCTCATATATACTTCTGGGGATCGGCGGCCCCGCCCTCCTCTTTGATCCCTGAAAATTATACCACAACCCGATTGTGGTTCGGACATAACTTCCAGCTCGGAGGTCAGATCGAGGAGTGTTATATATCACTAGAAAGCTCTCGACGAGATCTTTCCAATGATATCTCACTCGCCTCGAGATCTTACGTGGAGCTCCGTCCACGACCTAAAACGTCCCTGGAGCTCCAACACTTAGCAGTTTTTCCGAAACCTGTGGTCCAGACCCAGGGTCGAACCCTGTGGTTCGTCTGCGTCTCGGACCCACGTCTCGGTCCCACATCTCGGACCCACGTCTCAGACCTATGTCTGAGACTCATGTTTCAGCCCGTTCTCAGACTCGCCCCCTTAGGTCAGCGTTTGTCTGAGGTCCTCTTGGGGTAGACCCTTAGGTCCTAACCCAAGGTTCCAACCTTGGTTCAGAGAACCACTTAGGGTTCATCTGATCCCGACTTCCCGGCCAAGCCGTTAAGTCCTACTCGCAGCGTTCACAACCTAATGCAAGTCCGCTAGGGTTCTGTTATTCGCGTCTGCGCCTGATCTTGAGAATGAGGGGCGCGACACAGTTTTGACACAATCCGAACTTCAATTGGGCATAACTCCTTGTTTACTGATCCAAATCGATCAAAAACTTCACTGTCAGTGCTTGGCTCGACGAGCTCTATCTCCCTGTACTCTCAGATTTCGTAGTGTCCTCACCAATTGCTCGAAATCCTCTTTAGAGCTCTGTTTCTAAGTTTTGAGTTACACAAAAGACAAAAATGAACCAATGAGAGTTCATAGCTCCATTTGGTTGTCCTTTTGTGCCTTAAACCATGTGGTAACTCAATTCAACTAATAGGCTACCACGTCAAGTCCTCTTAAGCGCCAACGTATAACCTAAACTACTTAGAACGACACATAGCCTTGAAAATAAACTAAAACTAGCTAAAAGAGTGCATGGGCAACACGTAGGTACAACCCATGAACTAAACCCTATCTACATGGCAAATCTAAGTCATGTACATTGAATATCATAGATAAGTACGAATTCACTTGCACAAGCGTATGAATGCTTGAACAAGATAAATAACATACTTTCAACCTACTAGGACCCAAAATATATGACAGAGTTAACACCATATGCAAAAGGTGTCAAACATAAGCATAAAAGACTAAGAACAGTACAGAGCTAGCTTCTAAGACTACTAAACATCAAGTGTCGGAATAGAAGTAACATGCGCCGAGTAACGCGACAGCAGTGATCAATGAATCATTTACTATGGTTAAAACTTCACATCACGACATCGTGGTGGTAGTAGTGGTTAGGATCGTGGGGAGCAGTCACGATCCCAAGGAGATGTTGGAGGATTTGGTAGGCGGAAGCCCATGCCGTCCTTCTGTAGTCAGCAACAAGCGGGTCCTTGTTGGACATGTGATGGTCCTCATCAGTAGAAGGACTGTCCACAGAGGAGAGGTGGTTATGAGACGTCAGGAAAGTCTCAAGCGGTATCTAGACAATGTGAGCATTGCGGACGACCCGGTCACAGTAGTGACCGTTGTTTTGATCTCTATCCCGAGCTACGGCAAGAGAAGACTGATCGTGGACGAGGCGGAGGAGCTCAGGGAGGCCGTGGTGATCGAGCTGGAGGTAGAGGTCTAGCACTTGGGAGAGGACCGATCGGTCTACCGCCTGCTACGACGTCAGAAGCAAGTATGGCTGCTCGGATTGAGCAGTTGGAGCAGAGGATAGCTAGTATGGCTATGACCCAGCGGAGATCTGGTGGAACAGAGGCTTCCACGTCTTATGGAGGAGAAGGAGGTGACTTCGACTTCATGGCTGGCGTGGCGCAGATTGAGACATCTGCGGCTATGACTAGAGGTGCAGTACGTGCCTCTGAGTCACGAGGTGCGTCAGTGGAGTTGGATCCACAACGTGGGGAGGTTGGTAGACAGATCAGACTTTTTCAATCGTTCACGTTATCGGAGGCGTTGAGGACCACATATATGATTCCTAAACGACCTACCGATGGTGCAGTAGAGTTGGAGGCATCGACATCCAGCAGTGGGTGTGATGTGAGTCAATCCTCGACGTCTGTGAATGCGACGTCGAACTCGATGTTGGAGACGGCTACAGCAGTTTTGTGAGTCCCGCTATTTTCAGCCACGGATATGAGGGCATTGGGAGTCAGCTTGGCTCCAGTGTTCTAGCTGGCGGCCACGCTCAGTGAGAGCGAGGATGTTGTTACTTCTAGCGTTGAGGTGGTTCAGCGAGAGACGGTAGATGTATCCATGGAGTCGAGGATTAGGACAACTATCAGTGGTACTTGGCAGGCGGCGGCGGTTGCCAGATTAGACGAGTTACCAGCTAGGCTGGCGATTGACCGTGCTGGTTTGGCACCGGGTGTGGTGTTGTTGGACAACAGAAATGATCTTCTGTTTGGTGACAACTTCAAGGAAGGTGTATCGACCGTAGAAAGTCTTGTTAGACTCTGGAGCCCAACCGTTGATGCTGGGAAAGACGACGTGTATTGGTTTGAGTTAGAAGAAGTCCGAGGTGGAGAGATGTCCATTCCAGCTACAGACATCTCTAGGGGGATCAAGAGATACAGCTCTACACATGACACGCGAGATGCTGACGGTGAGAGTTCGATCAGATCATCCCACGGATGACTCCATGGTGAAGGCCAAAGCCATTGTTACGACCGCGGAGTCCTATGATGTATTGGTTGGAGGTGATGTGTTATATCCTATGGGGTTCGTGATCGACTATTGGACGGAGATAGCATCTTACATACCAGGTTGGCAGTCCGGTGAGAGACGAGTGAGCCGCTTACCAGTGCGATTCAGTGCTAGAGTTGGCACAACAGAGACACCAAGGACGATGACATCTGTTGCAGGGTTCAGTTCAGTCATCACTTGGTCGGACGAGTTGTTAGAGGACAATGTCCAGAAGGAGGATACTCCTTTTTGAGGAGATGGAGGACATGCCTAGCATGTCCACATTAGTACCATCTTCCTTGGATGTGTCACTGTGGAGTTCGAGTGGAGAGTTGCAGCAGTATGCTGATCGGTTGATGCAGCATGCTTGGAGTGAAGTCTTTGTACCACCAGTAGAGGAACCAAAAGTTGTTTTTGCTACTTGCCTTGTGACCTTATCACCGTTGGATACGATTCTCATTGTGTGGCAGTATCCAAAGGAAAGTATATGTGTGTTGGAGCTGTTTGGAGGGATCAGCACAGGTTTGGCTGTGGTATTGCAAGCAGGCATACAAGTACAGCGATACTTGTATGTGGAGAGAGATGAGGTTGTGAGACGCATCTCATTGCATCATGTGACACGTTTGGTGCAGAGATATCTTGAGTTGCCCATATCAGCCGTTAGAGGATAGCAGCAAGCATTACCGTCGAATATTTTGCTACTGGGGGCGCAGGATCTCACGTTTGTTGACACCATTCACTTGGTGATAACCGGGTGGCCATGTCAAGATCACACGTGTGCTGGGAGAGATCAGGGTTTACATGACCTGCGATCTAGGATGTTCTGAGAGATGTTACAGATCTTACGACATCTCCAGATCCATCAGATGGATTCTCCAAAGTACATCTTGGAGAACGTTCCTTTGTTGGGTGATGCTCGTACACAGATGATGACGAGTGTGCACCAAGTGCGGTCTTGGATTGGACCGGCAGTGTTGTTGGATGCAGCGAGAGTAAGATCTCGTGCACATTGTCCACGATTGTGATGGACGAACTCGTTACCGAGAGAGGTGCTTAAGCGCGCACACGATGGAGTGAGACAACCAACGCACCTCATGGTTGATAGCATCTTGGATGCAGGATGACGATCTCAAGTAGTGAGAGTCGTCGATAGGTCACCCATGACAGTGATGAACCTAGTGAGACGACTCATGATAGCGTTACTCACTTTGGTGAGCTTTCCAACGTCACATGCTTACAGAGATGGAGGACCTGGACTTGTGAGGGATGCTCAATTATGATAGTTGGTGGAGCCCAATGTCGACGAGAGAGAGAGAGCGATGGGTTTCCTTACGAGTACGAAGGCAGTACCTTCGGTGTTAGAGGTTTCACGTCGTCAAGTGTTGGGTCAAGCAATGGACTTGAACTGCTTGACATGGATTGTTAGCCTTGGATTAGCGCAACAGCGTCGGATGCGATCAATGGGTGTTACTGCTCGGACATTCTTGAGCTCTTTGCCTACCGGATCGATGGAGGTAAAGGCTGGGGGCGAGGCGTGTGGAGTTCGTCATCCTTGGACATCATGGGATGTCGTAAGAGAGAGTGTGGAGCTTGCAGCTAGAACTGCAGAAGTTTCGCACAGTAGCGGTGGAGGTTGTTGATGGTGAGCAGAAGGAAACTGCTCCAGAGGCTGCAAGATAGCAGTCAATGACTTCGTCTTCTATCTCTAACATAGTGACAGAGGATACTTGGGAGCCAGAGATTGGACCCAAACTTATAGGAGAGGAGAGACAAAGAGTTCAGAGATTCCTGAAGAGCTATAGGAATTGTTTTGCCTTCAGTATGAAGGATTTTGGTACCTTGAAGGGATCAGATATACGGATCGACTTGGCAAGTGATAATCAATCTTTCGACGTCCTTACAGATACAGTGACATGGAGAGTGCCTTGATCCAGAGTAGGACTCAAGACTTGTTGGAGGTTGCGTTGGTGGAGATGTCGCATAGAGAATATGCATATGTCACAATTATGCCAGCAAAGAAGGATATGTATGACAACTACACGGATAGACGGATGTGTGGGGACTACCGTCCTATCAATCGACAGACGAAGTCCGATAAGTATGTCATGCTGACACCTGAGGAGATCTTTGATGCAGTGGGGCATGTGAAGGTCTTCAGTACTTTGGATCTTCGAGCAGGGTATCATCAGCTGTCAATGAGAGAAGAAGATAAGTCCAAGACAACATTCTGAGGAATTGACTCTCACGGTAAGGATTGTTTGTATCAGTGGCGGTTCTTACCATTTGGGTTGAAGAACGCCCCTGTTGAGTTCCAGAGGGTGATGGACAGGATCTTAGCAGGATTGGATTTTGTCAGATGTTATATTGACAACATCTTAGTCTATAGTGCTACTGTGGAGGAGCACGAGAGACACTTACGAGATGTGTTCGAGCGGTTGAAAGCTCATGAGCTGAAGTTACGCCCTGGGAAGTGTAAGTTCTTCTAGGAGTTGGTAGAGTATCTAGGCCACACCATCTACCCAAGTGGGTTGGGTGTTCAACAGACGAAGGTTGAGACTATTGCACGTATCCCACGCCCCACAGATGTGAGTCGAGTTCGAGTATTTGTTGGTTTGGTGAACTTCTATCGTCGGTACGTGAAAGGGTTTAGTGCAATTGCGAAGTCATTGACCAAGCTGATGAAGGTGGACCAAGAGTGGCAGTGGGGAGATGAGCAGGAGCGAGCTTTTGTAGAGCTCAAGGATAGGTTGACATCTACTCTCATCTTGAGGAGACCCGTTAAGGAACGTCTTTTTCAACTGCACAATGATTGGAGTATGTTGGGACTTGGAGCAGTGCTGACTCAGCATGATGATGACAAAAAGGAGTTTGTGGTGGCGTATGCTAGTCGCTCCAACAATTCGACGAAGACGAGGTATAGTTCGTACGAGGGGGAGTGTTTAGCTGTAGTGTGAGATGTGATACACTTCCGATGTTATCTGTTTGGGAATCCCTTTACTCTCATCACTGATCACCAGCCGCTCAAGTGGTTGATAGAGTCCGACAAGCTTACAGGGAAGCTTGCACGATGGGCTCTTATCTTATAGGAGTATGACTTCCAGGTAGTACATAGACTTGGAGTTTCAAACCTAGATGTCGATGGGTTGAGTCGTAACCCATGCACGAGTCAGCAAGATCAGACTGAGGCTCAATGGCATGACGAGGTTGATGAGGAGATAGTGTCAGGGTGGTATGCATCTGCCTTTCTTTGTGTGTTGGTCATGAACTCAAGTATAGAGAGCCAAGTCGTATCTTTCTCTGGTCATAGAGTAGACGATGAGTCTCCAGATCCTGAGAGTGGAGATGGTGTACCAGACCAGCGAGATATCCATGACGAAGTGAATGCAATGGAGTATCTACGTACTGGCGTGGTGGTAGGCATAGTAAGTGCCAAGGAGCAAGATCGTGTCTTTCAACGAGCGAAGAGATTTCGACGAGAAAGACGACATGTACTTCGAGTCTGGGATGATGAGAGAGTACGGATAGTGTCACATCTATCTCAGAGGGCACAGTTAGTACGACATGCCCATGAGGAGTTGGGACATTTTGGAGTGAAGCGTACGCATAGCTTACTCCAAGGACAGTATTGGTGGCGTGGTATGCACGTCGATGTGCAGCAGTTTGTAGCACGATGTGTGGTTTGTGATTGAGTACGAGCATCATGTAATGCTCCTACTCCACAGTTACACCTCTTACCGATTATGGGTTGGGTTATCGTTGGAGTTTGGATTTTGCGGGACCCTTACCGTTGATTGTATGTCACCACCGATATGTGCTGGTGATGGTGAAGCATTTCTCCAAGTGGATTGAGTTGGTGGCATTATCGGACAAGGCGAGTGAAGAGACGGCGTATGCGTTCTTAGATCGAGTGCTGAGTCGTTTTGGAGCACCAGCTCAAGTGTTGACAGACCAAGGTACAAAGTTTCTTGGTGAGTTTCAGGCCTTGTGTGATCTGGCGCTGATTGATCATCGGACTACATCTCGAGATCATCCTGAGACGGATGGTTTGGCGGAGAGGGTAGTTCAGACGGTGAAGAGAGGCTTGTGCAAGTATGACTTGCATAATGGCCACTTGGGAGACTGGGATATGCAGTTACCATGGTTGACTATGGTCTACCGTTTTAGCCGACAAGCGTCTTTAGCTTCCTTCTCATCGTATTTTCTATTGTATGGTCGAGATCCAAATCTACCTTCGGTCATTTGTCGTGATTTTGCTGAGGTGCTGAACCTTGATGACCTGAATATGTGGGTGAACGCATGCTCTCAACGAGTAGAGACATTTCTGAGAGTTATGTCTATTTGAGAACTTAGCGATTGCTCAACATAGAGACACATTACGATATGCGACTATTCGAGGAGGAGATTATCGGTCATCGATTCGCAGGTTTCATCCTGGCGATTATATCTATCTATAGCAGACTGCACCGATGACGTTGGATGTGACCACAGGATGTACTATTTTACGAATGCGTGAGGTGCTATCTTCTGGAGTTCTCATGTTAGAGGGCCGTGATGGTGTTGTTTGGAAGGACCATGTGCATAATTGCGCGCCATCTCATCTTCCCAACATCAATGGTACCGTTGACCCAAGCTAAGCAGTTGTATGTGCGGGCTTGAGGTGTATGTTGTGTGAGTCTGCTGGTGGAGCAGCTCGTATGTTGGTGTGTGAAGGTTGTTCTACAGGTTGGCACATGTCATGTTTGACTCGCGCTAGCCTCTTCCGCCACCGCCCTGGATGTCTAGATTATAGACAGGTCCCATTTTATGAACTAACCAGCCAAGTACCACATAGTGAGCAAACAGTTCTAGACGGTTTGCAAAAATTGCACTCATGTTTGTTGCAGGCTTGTTACAAGAACCCCAAGCTGGTGAACCGTATAAGCATGCTCCATCAATCACCTTTGGGGAACTTTTGCTCGGTTTCTGTTCATAAATCTCATGTAAAAGTTCTATAGTAAGTTCTAGTGAAAATCTGAATATTTATGAGTAATTGTTAAATAACAGTCGTGTCTAGAATTGCAGAAAAAAACGTGGATCGACGCGTTTACGAAAGTAACAAGAGCGATAGAATTAGTTTAATCAATATATTATTTAATAAAGTTAAAAAAGAAAATAAACCCAATGTCAAACTGTTTGAAGAACAGTTTTGTGGTGTTCTTATACATGTTCGTGTTTCTGACTATAAAGTTGATGTTCCTTAAGATCCATTTAAGGACTGCAGTGGGGGAATTTTACTTTGAAACATAAAGGTATATTATTTGTAATGTCTAGAATAAATATAGAGAAGTTGATGTTCCTTAAGATCCATTTAAGGACTGCAGTGGGGGAATTTCTACTTTGAAACATAAAGGTATATTATTTTTAATTTCTAGAATAAATTTAGAGAAGTTGATGTTCCTTAAGATCCATTTAAGGACTGCAGTGGGGGAATTTTACTTTGAAACATAAAGGTATATTATTTTTAATTTCTAGAATCAATATAAAGAAATTGATGTTCCTTAAGATCCATTTAAAGACTGCATTGGGGGGATTTTACTTTGAAACATAAAGGTATATTATTTTTAATTTCTAGAATAAATACAGAGAAGTTGATGTTCCTTAAGATCCATTTAAGGAGTGCAGTGGGGGAATTTTTACTTTGAAACATAAAGGTATATTATTTTTAATTTCTAGAATAAATAGAAAGAAGTATGTAGGTACAGATGCTGAAAATTGGTTTCCCTCAAAAGGTTTTGAGGCGGGGGAGACTCGAACTCCCGACCTCCAGCAGCTTCTCAGCCTTTTATACTGGCGCGCTAGCCTCTTCCGCCACCGCCCTGGATGTCTAGATTATAGACAGGTCCCATTTTATGAACTAACCAGCCAAGTACCACATCGTGAGCAAACAGTTCTAGACGGTTTGCAAAAATTGCACTCATGTTTGTTGCAGGCTTGTTACAAGAACCCCAAGCTGGTGAACCGTATAAGCATGCTCCATCAATCACCTTTGGGGAACTTTTGCTCGGTTTCTGTTCATAAATCTCATGTAAAAGTTCTATAGTAAGTTCTAGTGAAAATCTGAATATTTATGAGTAATTGTTAAATAACAGTCGTGTCTAGAATTGCAGAAAAAAACGTGGATCGACGCGTTTACGAAAGTAACAAGAGCGATAGAATTAGTTTAATCAATATGTTATTTAATAAAGTTAACAAAGAAAATAAACCCAATGTCAAACTGTTTAAAGAACAGTTTTGTGGTGTTCTTATACATGTTCGTCTTTCTGACTATGAAGTTGATGTTCCTTAAGATCCATTTAAGGACTGCAGTGGGGGAATTTTACTTTGAAACATAAAGGTATATTATTTTTAATTTCTAGAATAAATATAAAGAAGTATGTAGGTACAGATGCTCAAAATTGGTTTCCCTATGAAGTTGATGTTCCTTAAGATCCATTTAAGGACTGCAGTGGGGGAATTTTACTTTGAAACATAAAGGTATATTATTTTTAATTTCTAGAATGAATATAAAGAAGTTGATGTTCCTTGAGATCCATTTAAGGACTGCAGCGGGGGGATTTTACTTTGAAACATAAAGGTATATTATTTTTAATTTCTAGAATAAATAGAAAGAAGTATGTAGGTACAGATGCTGAAAATTGGTTTCCCTCAAAAGGTTTTGAGGCGGAGGAGACTCGAACTCCCGACCTAAAGCAGCTTCTCAGCCTTTTATACTGGCGCGCTAGCCTCTTCCGCCACCGCCCTGGATGTCTAGATTATAGACAGGTCCCATTTTATGAACTAACCAGCCAAGTACCACATAGTGAGCAAACAGTTCTAGACGGTTTGCAAAAATTGCACTCATGTTTGTTGCAGGCTTGTTACAAGAACCCCAAGCTGGTGAACCGTATAAGCATGCTCCATCAATCACCTTTGGGGAACTTTTGCTCGGTTTCTGTTCATAAATCTCATTTAAAAGGTCTATAGTACGTTCTAGTGAAAATCTGAATATTTATGAGTAATTGTTAAATAACAGTCGTCTCTAGAATTGCAGAAAAAAACGTGGATCGACGCGTTTACGAAAGTAACAAGAGCGATAAAATTAGTTTAATCAATATGTTATTTAATAAAGTTAAAAAAGAAAATAAACCCAATGTCAAACTGTTTGAAGAACAGTTTTGTGGTGTTCTTATACATGTTCGTGTTTCTGACTATGAACTTGATGTTCCTTAAGATCCATTTAAGGACTGCAGTGGGGGAATTTTACTTTGAAACATAAAGGTATATTATTTTTAATTTCTAGAATAAATATAGAGAAGTTGATGTTCCTTAAGATCCATTTAAGGACTGCAGTGGGGGAATTTCTACTTTGAAACATAAAGGTATATTATTTTTAATTTCTAGAATAAATAGAAAGAAGTATGTAGGTACAGATGCTGAAAATTGGTTTCCCTCAAAAGGTTTTGAGGCGGGGGAGACTCGAACTCCCGACCTCCAGCAGCTTCTCAGCCTTTTATACTGGCGCGCTAGCCTCTTCCGCCACCGCCCTGGATGTCTAGATTATAGACAGGTCCCATTTTATGAACTAACCAGCCAAGTACCACATCGTGAGCAAACAGTTCTAGACGGTTTGCAAAAATTGCACTCATGTTTGTTGCAGGCTTGTTACAAGAACCCCAAGCTGGTGAACCGTATAAGCATGCTCCATCAATCACCTTTGGGGAACTTTTGCTCGGTTTCTGTTCATAAATCTCATGTAAAAGTTCTATAGTAAGTTCTAGTGAAAATCTGAATATCTATGAGTAATTGTTAAATAACAGTAGTGTCTAGAATTGCAGAAAAAAACGTGGATCGACGCGTTTACGAAAGTAACAAGAGCGATAGAATTAGTTTAATCGATATATTATTTAATAAAGTTAAAAAAGAAAATAAACCCAATGTCAAACTGTTTGAAGAACAGTTTTGTGGTGTTCTTATACATGTTCGTGTTTCTGACTATGAAGTTGATGTTCTTTAAGATCCATTTAAGGACTGCAGTGGGGGAATTTTACTTTGAAACATAAAGGTATATTATTTTTAATTTCTAGAATAAATATAAAGAAGTATGTAGGAACAGATGCTCAAAATTGGTTTCCCTATGAAGTTGATGTTCCTTCAGATCCATTTAAGGACTGCAGTGTGGGGATTTTTATTTGAAACATAAAGGTATATTATTTTTAATTTCTAGAATAAATATAGAGAAGTTGATGTTCCTTAAGATCCATTTAAGGACTGCAGTGGGGGAATTTTTACTTTGAAACATAAAGGTATATTATTTTTAATTTCTAGAATAAATAGAAAGAAGTATGTAGGTACAGATGCTGAAAATTGGTTTCCCTCAAAAGGTATATTATTTTTAATTTCTAGAATAAATATAGAGAAGTTGATGTTCCTTAAATGGATCTTAAGGACTGCAGTGGGGGGATTTTACTTTGAAACATAAAGGTATATTATTTTTAATTTCTAGAATAAATATAGAGAAGTTGATGTTCCTTAAGATCCATTTAAGGACTGCAGTGGGGGAATTTCTACTTTGAAACATAAAGGTATATTATTTTTAATTTCTAGAATAAATAGAAAGAAGTATGTAGGTACAGATGCTGAAAATTGGTTTCCCTCAAAAGGTTTTGAGGCGGGGGAGACTCGAACTCCCGACCTCCAGCAGCTTCTCAGCCTTTTATACTGGCGCGCTAGCCTCTTCCGCCACCGCCCTGGATGTCTAGATTATAGACAGGTCCCATTTTATGAACTAACCAGCCAAGTACCACATCGTGAGCAAACAGTTCTAGACGGTTTGCAAAAATTGCACTCATGTTTGTTGCAGGCTTGTTACAAGAACCCCAAGCTGGTGAACCGTATAAGCATGCTCCATCAATCACCTTTGGGGAACTTTTGCTCGGTTTCTGTTCATAAATCTCATGTAAAAGTTCTATAGTAAGTTCTAGTGAAAATCTGAATATCTATGAGTAATTGTTAAATAACAGTAGTGTCTAGAATTGCAGAAAAAAACGTGGATCGACGCGTTTACGAAAGTAACAAGAGCGATAGAATTAGTTTAATCGATATATTATTTAATAAAGTTAAAAAAGAAAATAAACCCAATGTCAAACTGTTTGAAGAACAGTTTTGTGGTGTTCTTATACATGTTCGTGTTTCTGACTATGAAGTTGATGTTCTTTAAGATCCATTTAAGGACTGCAGTGGGGGAATTTTACTTTGAAACATAAAGGTATATTATTTTTAATTTCTAGAATAAATATAAAGAAGTATGTAGGAACAGATGCTCAAAATTGGTTTCCCTATGAAGTTGATGTTCCTTCAGATCCATTTAAGGACTGCAGTGTGGGGATTTTTATTTGAAACATAAAGGTATATTATTTTTAATTTCTAGAATAAATATAGAGAAGTTGATGTTCCTTAAGATCCATTTAAGGACTGCAGTGGGGGGATTTTTCTTTGAAACATAAAGGTATATTATTTTTAATTTCTAGAATAAATAGAAAGAAGTATGTAGGTACAGATGTTGAAAATTGATTTCCCTCAAAAGGTTTTGAGGCGGGGGAGACTCGAACTCCCGACCTCCAGCAGCTTCTCAGCCTTTTATACTAGCCGCTAGCCTCTTCCGCCACCGCCCTGGATGTCTAGATTATAGACAGGTCCCATTTTATGAACTAACCAGCCAAGTACCACATCGTGAGCAAACAGTTCTAGATGGTTTGCAAAAATTGCACTCATGTTTGTTGCAGGCTCGTTACAAGAACCCCAAGCTGGTGAACCGTATAAGCATGCTCCATCAATCACCTTTGGGGAACTTTTGCTCGGTTTCTGTTCATAAATCTCATGTAAAAGTTCTATAGTAAGTTCTAGTGAAAATCTGAATATTTAGGAGTAATTGTTAAATAACAGTCGTGTCTAGAATTGCAGAAAAAAACGTGGATCGACGCGTTTACGAAAGTAACAAGAGCGATAGAATTAGTTTAATCAATATATTATTTAATAAAGTAAAAAGAAAATAAACCCAATGTCAAACTGTTTGAAGAACAGTTTTGTGGTGTTCTTATACATGTTCGTGTTTCTGACTATGAAGTTGATGTTCCTTCAGATCCATTTAGAGACTGCAATGGGGGAATTTTACTTTGAAACATAAAGGTATATTATTTTTAATTTCTAGAATAAATATAGAGAAGTTGATGTTCCTTAAGATCCATTTAAGGACTGCAGTGGGGGAATTTCTACTTTGAAACATAAAGGTATATTATTTTTAATTTCTAGAATAAATAGAAAGAAGTATGTAGGTACAGATGCTGAAAATTGGTTTCCCTCAAAAGTTTTTGAGGCGGGGGAGACTCGAACTCCCGACCTCCAGCAGCTTCTCAGCCTTTTATACTGGCGCGCTAGCCTCTTCCGCCACCGCCCTGGATGTCTAGATTATAGACAGGTACCATTTTATGAACTAACCAGCCAAGTACCACATCGTGCGCAAACAGTTCTAGACGGTTTGCAAAAATTGCACTCATGTTTGTTGCAGGCTTGTTACAAGAACCCCAAGCTGGTGAACCGTATAAGCATGCTCCATCAATCACCTTTGGGGAACTTTTGCTCGGTTTCTGTTCATAAATCTCATGTAAAAGTTCTATAGTAAGTTCTAGTGAAAATCTGAATATCTATGAGTAATTGTTAAATAACAGTCGTGTCTAGAATTGCAGAAAAAAACGTGGATCGACGCGTTTACGAAAGTAACAAGAGCGATAGAATTAGTTTAATCGATATATTATTTAATAAAGTTAAAAAAGAAAATAAACCCAATGTCAAACTGTTTGAAGAACAGTTTTGTGGTGTTCTTATACATGTTCGTGTTTCTGACTATGAAGTTGATGTTCCTTAAGATCCATTTAAGGACTGCAGTGGGGGAATTTTACTTTGAAACATAAAGGTATATTATTTTTAATTTCTAGAATAAATATAAAGAAGTATGTAGGTACAGATGCTCAAAATTGGTTTCCCTATGAAGTTGATGTTCCTTAAGATCCATTTAAGGACTGCAGTGGGGGAATTTTACTTTGAAACATAAAGGTATATTATTTTTAATTTCTAGAATAAATATAGAGAAGTTGATGTTCCTTAAGATCCATTTAAGGACTGCAGTGGGGGAATTTTTACTTTGAAACATAAAGGTATATTATTTTTAATTTCTAGAATAAAAGAAAGAAGTATATTATTTTTAATTTCTAGAATAAAAGAAAGAAGTATGTAGGTACAGATGCTGAAAATTGGTTTCCCTCAAAAGGTTTTGAGGCGGGGGAGACTCGAACTCCTGACCTCCAGCAGCTTCTCAGCCTTTTATACTGGCGCGCTAGCCTCTTCCGCCACCGCCCTGGATGTCTAGATTATAGACAGGTCCCATTTTATGAACTAACTAGCCAAGTACCACATCGTGAGCAAACAGTTCTAGACGGTTTGCAAAAATTGCACTCATGTTTGTTGCAGGCTCGTTACAAGAACCCCAAGCTGGTGAACCGCATAAGCATGCTCCATCAATCACCTTTGGGGAATTTTTGCTCGGTTTCTGTTCATAAATCTCATGTAAAAGTTCTATAGTAAGTTCTAGTGAAAATCTGAATATTTATGAGTAATTGTTAAATAACAGTCGTGTCTAGAATTGCAGAAAAAAACGTGGATCGACGCGTTTACGAAAGTAACAAGAGCGATAGAATTAGTTTAATCAATATATATTTTAATAAAGTAAAAAAGAATATAAACCCAATGTCAAACTGTTTGAGGAACAGTTTTGTGGTGTTCTTATACATGTTCGTGTTTCTGATTATGAAGTTGATGTTCCTTAAGATCCATTTAAGGACTGCAGTGGGGGAATTTTACTTTGAAACATAAAGGTATATTATTTTTAATTTCTAGAATGAATATAAAGAAGTTGATGTTCCTTAAGATCCATTTAAGGACTGCAGTGGGGGGATTTTACTTTGAAACATAAAGGTATATTATTTTTAATTTCTAGAATAAATATAGAGAAGTTGATGTTCCTTAAATGGATCTTAAGGACTGCAGTGGGGGGATTTTACTTTGAAACATAAAGGTATATTATTTTTAATTTCTAGAATAAATATAGAGAAGTTGATGTTCCTTAAGATCCATTTAAGGACTGCAGTGGGGGAATTTTTACTTTGAAACATAAAGGTATATTATTTTTAATTTCTAGAATAAATAGAAAGAAGTATGTAGGTACAGATGCTGAAAATTGGTTTCCCTCAAAAGGTATATTATTTTTAATTTCTAGAATAAATATAGAGAAGTTGATGTTCCTTAAATGGATCTTAAGGACTGCAGTGGGGGGATTTTACTTTGAAACATAAAGGTATATTATTTTTAATTTCTAGAATAAATATAGAGAAGTTGATGTTCCTTAAGATCCATTTAAGGACTGCAGTGGGGGAATTTCTACTTTGAAACATAAAGGTATATTATTTTTAATTTCTAGAATAAATAGAAAGAAGTATGTAGGTACAGATGCTGAAAATTGGTTTCCCTCAAAAGGTTTTGAGGCGGGGGAGACTCGAACTCCCGACCTCCAGCAGCTTCTCAGCCTTTTATACTGGCGCGCTAGCCTCTTCCGCCACCGCCCTGGATGTCTAGATTATAGACAGGTCCCATTTTATGAACTAACCAGCCAAGTACCACATCGTGAGCAAACAGTTCTAGACGGTTTGCAAAAATTGCACTCATGTTTGTTGCAGGCTTGTTACAAGAACCCCAAGCTGGTGAACCGTATAAGCATGCTCCATCAATCACCTTTGGGGAACTTTTGCTCGGTTTCTGTTCATAAATCTCATGTAAAAGTTCTATAGTAAGTTCTAGTGAAAATCTGAATATCTATGAGTAATTGTTAAATAACAGTCGTGTCTAGAATTGCAGAAAAAAACGTGGATCGACGCGTTTACGAAAGTAACAAGAGCGATAGAATTAGTTTAATCGATATATTATTTAATAAAGTTAAAAAAGAAAATAAACCCAATGTCAAACTGTTTGAAGAACAGTTTTGTGGTGTTCTTATACATGTTCGTGTTTCTGACTATGAAGTTGATGTTCCTTAAGATCCATTTAAGGACTGCAGTGGGGGAATTTTACTTTGAAACATAAAGGTATATTATTTTTAATTTCTAGAATAAATATAAAGAAGTATGTAGGAACAGATGCTCAAAATTGGTTTCCCTATGAAGTTGATGTTCCTTCAGATCCATTTAAGGACTGCAGTGGGGGGATTTTAATTTGAAACATAAAGGTATATTATTTTTAATTTCTAGAATAAATATAGAGAAGTTGATGTTCCTTAAGATCCATTTAAGGACTGCAGTGGGGGAATTTCTACTTTGAAACATAAAGGTATATTATTTTTAATTTCTAGAATAAATAGAAAGAAGTATGTAGGTACAGATGCTGAAAATTGGTTTCCCTCAAAAGGTTTTGAGGCGGGGGAGACTCGAACTCCCGACCTCCAGCAGCTTCTCAGCCTTTTATACTGGCGCGCTAGCCTCTTCCGCCACCGCCCTGGATGTCTAGATTATAGACAGGTCCCATTTTATGAACTAACCAGCCAAGTACCACATCGTGAGCAAACAGTTCTAGACGGTTTGCAAAAATTGCACTCATGTTTGTTGCAGGCTTGTTACAAGAACCCCAAGCTGGTGAACCGTATAAGCATGCTCCATCAATCACCTTTGGGGAACTTTTGCTCGGTTTCTGTTCATAAATCTCATGTAAAAGTTCTATAGTAAGTTCTAGTGAAAATCTGAATATCTATGAGTAATTGTTAAATAACAGTCGTGTCTAGAATTGCAGAAAAAAACGTGGATCGACGCGTTTACGAAAGTAACAAGAGCGATAGAATTAGTTTAATCGATATATTATTTAATAAAGTTAAAAAAGAAAATAAACCCAATGTCAAACTGTTTGAAGAACAGTTTTGTGGTGTTCTTATACATGTTCGTGTTTCTGACTATGAAGTTGATGTTCCTTAAGATCCATTTAAGGACTGCAGTGGGGGAATTTTACTTTGAAACATAAAGGTATATTATTTTTAATTTCTAGAATAAATATAAAGAAGTATGTAGGAACAGATGCTCAAAATTGGTTTCCCTATGAAGTTGATGTTCCTTCAGATCCATTTAAGGACTGCAGTGGGGGGATTTTAATTTGAAACATAAAGGTATATTATTTTTAATTTCTAGAATAAATATAGAGAAGTTGATGTTCCTTAAGATCCATTTAAGGACTGCAGTGGGGGAATTTCTACTTTGAAACATAAAGGTATATTATTTTTAATATCTAGAATAAATAGAAAGAAGTATGTAGGTACAGATGCTGAAAATTGGTTTCCCTCAAAAGGTTTTGAGGCGGGGGAGACTCGAACTCCCGACCTCGAGCAGCTTCTCAGCCTTTTATACTGGCGCGCTAGCCTCTTCCGCCACCGCCCTGGATGTCTAGATTATAGACAGGTCCCATTTTATGAACTAACCAGCCAAGTACCACATCGTGAGCAAACAGTTCTAGACGGTTTGCAAAAATTGCACTCATGTTTGTTGCAGGCTTGTTACAAGAACCCCAAGCTGGTGAACCGTATAAGCATGCTCCATCAATCACCTTTGGGGAACTTTTGCTCGGTTTCTGTTCATAAATCTCATGTAAAAGTTCTATAGTAAGTTCTAGTGAAAATCTGAATATCTATGAGTAATTGTTAAATAACAGTCGTGTCTAGAATTGCAGAAAAAAACGTGGATCGACGCGTTTACGAAAGTAACAAGAGCGATAGAATTAGTTTAATCGATATATTATTTAATAAAGTTAAAAAAGAAAATAAACCCAATGTCAAACTGTTTGAAGAACAGTTTTGTGGTGTTCTTATACATGTTCGTGTTTCTGACTATGAAGTTGATGTTCCTTAAGATCCATTTAAGGACTGCAGTGGGGGAATTTTACTTTGAAACATAAAGGTATATTATTTTTAATTTCTAGAATAAATATAAAGAAGTATGTAGGTACAGATGCTCAAAATTGGTTTCCCTATGAAGTTGATGTTCCTTAAGATCCATTTAAGGACTGCAGTGGGGGGATTTTTATTTGAAACATAAAGGTATATTATTTTTAATTTCTAGAATAAATATAGAGAAGTTGATGTTCCTTAAGATCCATTTAAGGACTGTAGTGGGGGGATTTTTCTTTGAAACATAAAGGTATATTATTTTTAATTTCTAGAATAAATAGAAAGAAGTATGTAGGTACAGATGTTGAAAATTGATTTCCCTCAAAAGGTTTTGAGGCGGGGGAGACTCGAACTCCCGACCTTCAGCAGCTTCTCAGCCTTTTATACTGGCGCGCTAGCCTCTTCCGCCACCGCCCTGGATGTCTAGATTATAGACAGGTCCCATTTTATGAACTAACCAGCCAAGTACCACATCGTGAGCAAACAGTTCTAGACGGTTTGCAAAAATTGCACTCATGTTTGTTGCAGGCTTGTTACAAGAACCCCAAGCTGGTGAACCGTATAAGCATGCTCCATCAATCACCTTTGGGGAACTTTTGCTCGGTTTCTGTTCATAAATCTCATGTAAAAGTTCTATAGTAAGTTCTAGTGAAAATCTGAATATTTAAGAGTAATTGTTAAATAACAGTCGTGTCTAGAATTGCAGAAAAAAACGTGGATCGACGCGTTTACGAAAGTAACAAGAGCGATAGAATTAGTTTAATCAATATATTATTTAATAAAGTAAAAAGAAAATAAACCCAATGTCAAACTGTTTGAAGAACAGTTTTGTGGTGTTTTATACATGTTCGTGTTTCTGACTATGAAGTTGATGTTCCTTCAGATCCATTTAGAGACTACAATGGGGGAATTTTACTTTGAAACATAAAGGTATATTATTTTTAATTTCTAGAATAAATATAGAGAAGTTGATGTTCCTTAAGATCCATTTAAGGACTGCAGTGGGGGAATTTCTACTTTGAAACATAAAGGTATATTATTTTTAATTTCTAGAATAAATAGAAAGAAGTATGTAGGTACAGATGCTGAAAATTGGTTTCCCTCAAAAGTTTTTGAGGCGGGGGAGACTCGAACTCCCGACCTCCAGCAGCTTCTCAGCCTTTTATACTGGCGCGCTAGCCTCTTCCGCCACCGCCCTGGATGTCTAGATTATAGACAGGTACCATTTTATGAACTAACCAGCCAAGTACCACATCGTGCGCAAATAGTTCTAGACGGTTTGCAAAAATTGCACTCATGTTTGTTGCAGGCTTGTTACAAGAACCCCAAGCTGGTGAACCGTATAAGCATGCTCCATCAATCACCTTTGGGGAACTTTTGCTCGGTTTCTGTTCATAAATCTCATGTAAAAGTTCTATAGTAAGTTCTAGTGAAAATCTGAATATCTATGAGTAATTGTTAAATAACAGTCGTGTCTAGAATTGCAGAAAAAAACGTGGATCAACGCGTTTACGAAAGAAGCGTCGATCCACAAGAGCGATAGAATTAGTTTAATCAATATATTATTTAATAAAGTTAAAAAAGAAAATAAACCCAATGTCAAACTGTTTGAAGAACAGTTTTGTGGTGTTCTTATACATGTTCGTGTTTCTGACTATGAAGTTGATGTTCCTTAAGATCCATTTAGAGACTGTAGTGGGGGAATTTTTACTTTGAAACATAAAGGTATATTATTTTTAATTTCTAGAATAAATAGAAAGAAGTATGTAGGTACAGATGCTGAAAATTGGTTTCCCTCAAAAGGTTTTGAGGCGGGGGAGACTCGAACTCCCGACCTCCAGCAGCTTCTCAGCCTTTTATACTGGCGCGCTAGCCTCTTCCGCCACCGCCCTGGATGTCTAGATTATAGACAGGTCCCATTTTATGAACTAACCAGCCAAGTACCACATCGTGAGCAAACAGTTCTAGACGGTTTGCAAAAATTGCACTCATGTTTGTTGCAGGCTTGTTACAAGAACCCCAAGCTGGTGAACCGTATAAGCATGCTCCATCAATCACCTTTGGGGAACTTTTGCTCGGTTTCTGTTCATAAATCTCATGTAAAAGTTCTATAGTAAGTTCTAGTGAAAATCTGAATATCTATGAGTAATTGTTAAATAACAGTCGTGTCTAGAATTGCAGAAAAAACGTGGATCGACGCGTTTACGAAAGTAACAAGAGCGATAGAATTAGTTTAATCGATATATTATTTAATAAAGTTAAAAAAGAAAATAAACCCAATGTCAAACTGTTTGAAGAACAGTTTTGTGGTGTTCTTATACATGTTCGTGTTTCTGACTATGAAGTTGATGTTCCTTAAGATCCATTTAAGGACTGCAGTGGGGGAATTTTACTTTGAAACATAAAGGTATATTATTTTTAATTTCTAGAATAAATATAAAGAAGTATGTAGGTACAGATGCTCAAAATTGGTTTCCCTATGAAGTTGATGTTCCTTAAGATCCATTTAAGGACTGCAGTGGGGGAATTTTACTTTGAAACATAAAGGTATATTATTTTTAATTTCTAGAATAAATATAGAGAAGTTGATGTTCCTTAAGATCCATTTAAGGACTGCAGTGGGGGAATTTTTACTTTGAAACATAAAGGTATATTATTTTTAATTTCTAGAATAAAAGAAAGAAGTATATTATTTTTAATTTCTAGAATAAAAGAAAGAAGTATGTAGGTACAGATGCTGAAAATTGGTTTCCCTCAAAAGGTTTTGAGGCGGGGGAGACTCGAACTCCTGACCTCCAGCAGCTTCTCAGCCTTTTATACTGGCGCGCTAGCCTCTTCCGCCACCGCCCTGGATGTCTAGATTATAGACAGGTCCCATTTTATGAACTAACTAGCCAAGTACCACATCGTGAGCAAACAGTTCTAGACGGTTTGCAAAAATTGCACTCATGTTTGTTGCAGGCTCGTTACAAGAACCCCAAGCTGGTGAACCGCATAAGCATGCTCCATCAATCACCTTTGGGGAATTTTTGCTCGGTTTCTGTTCATAAATCTCATGTAAAAGTTCTATAGTAAGTTCTAGTGAAAATCTGAATATTTATGAGTAATTGTTAAATAACAGTCGTGTCTAGAATTGCAGAAAAAAACGTGGATCGACGCGTTTACGAAAGTAACAAGAGCGATAGAATTAGTTTAATCAATATATATTTTAATAAAGTAAAAAAGAATATAAACCCAATGTCAAACTGTTTGAGGAACAGTTTTGTGGTGTTCTTATACATGTTCGTGTTTCTGATTATGAAGTTGATGTTCCTTAAGATCCATTTAAGGACTGCAGTGGGGGAATTTTACTTTGAAACATAAAGGTATATTATTTTTAATTTCTAGAATGAATATAAAGAAGTTGATGTTCCTTAAGATCCATTTAAGGACTGCAGTGGGGGGATTTTACTTTGAAACATAAAGGTATATTATTTTTAATTTCTAGAATAAATATAGAGAAGTTGATGTTCCTTAAATGGATCTTAAGGACTGCAGTGGGGGGATTTTACTTTGAAACATAAAGGTATATTATTTTTAATTTCTAGAATAAATATAGAGAAGTTGATGTTCCTTAAGATCCATTTAAGGACTGCAGTGGGGGAATTTTTACTTTGAAACATAAAGGTATATTATTTTTAATTTCTAGAATAAATAGAAAGAAGTATGTAGGTACAGATGCTGAAAATTGGTTTCCCTCAAAAGGTATATTATTTTTAATTTCTAGAATAAATATAGAGAAGTTGATGTTCCTTAAATGGATCTTAAGGACTGCAGTGGGGGGATTTTACTTTGAAACATAAAGGTATATTATTTTTAATTTCTAGAATAAATATAGAGAAGTTGATGTTCCTTAAGATCCATTTAAGGACTGCAGTGGGGGAATTTCTACTTTGAAACATAAAGGTATATTATTTTTAATTTCTAGAATAAATAGAAAGAAGTATGTAGGTACAGATGCTGAAAATTGGTTTCCCTCAAAAGGTTTTGAGGCGGGGGAGACTCGAACTCCCGACCTCCAGCAGCTTCTCAGCCTTTTATACTGGCGCGCTAGCCTCTTCCGCCACCGCCCTGGATGTCTAGATTATAGACAGGTCCCATTTTATGAACTAACCAGCCAAGTACCACATCGTGAGCAAACAGTTCTAGACGGTTTGCAAAAATTGCACTCATGTTTGTTGCAGGCTTGTTACAAGAACCCCAAGCTGGTGAACCGTATAAGCATGCTCCATCAATCACCTTTGGGGAACTTTTGCTCGGTTTCTGTTCATAAATCTCATGTAAAAGTTCTATAGTAAGTTCTAGTGAAAATCTGAATATCTATGAGTAATTGTTAAATAACAGTCGTGTCTAGAATTGCAGAAAAAAACGTGGATCGACGCGTTTACGAAAGTAACAAGAGCGATAGAATTAGTTTAATCGATATATTATTTAATAAAGTTAAAAAAGAAAATAAACCCAATGTCAAACTGTTTGAAGAACAGTTTTGTGGTGTTCTTATACATGTTCGTGTTTCTGACTATGAAGTTGATGTTCCTTAAGATCCATTTAAGGACTGCAGTGGGGGAATTTTACTTTGAAACATAAAGGTATATTATTTTTAATTTCTAGAATAAATATAAAGAAGTATGTAGGAACAGATGCTCAAAATTGGTTTCCCTATGAAGTTGATGTTCCTTCAGATCCATTTAAGGACTGCAGTGGGGGGATTTTAATTTGAAACATAAAGGTATATTATTTTTAATTTCTAGAATAAATATAGAGAAGTTGATGTTCCTTAAGATCCATTTAAGGACTGCAGTGGGGGAATTTCTACTTTGAAACATAAAGGTATATTATTTTTAATTTCTAGAATAAATAGAAAGAAGTATGTAGGTACAGATGCTGAAAATTGGTTTCCCTCAAAAGGTTTTGAGGCGGGGGAGACTCGAACTCCCGACCTCGAGCAGCTTCTCAGCCTTTTATACTGGCGCGCTAGCCTCTTCCGCCACCGCCCTGGATGTCTAGATTATAGACAGGTCCCATTTTATGAACTAACCAGCCAAGTACCACATCGTGAGCAAACAGTTCTAGACGGTTTGCAAAAATTGCACTCATGTTTGTTGCAGGCTTGTTACAAGAACCCCAAGCTGGTGAACCGTATAAGCATGCTCCATCAATCACCTTTGGGGAACTTTTGCTCGGTTTCTGTTCATAAATCTCATGTAAAAGTTCTATAGTAAGTTCTAGTGAAAATCTGAATATCTATGAGTAATTGTTAAATAACAGTCGTGTCTAGAATTGCAGAAAAAAACGTGGATCGACGCGTTTACGAAAGTAACAAGAGCGATAGAATTAGTTTAATCGATATATTATTTAATAAAGTTAAAAAAGAAAATAAACCCAATGTCAAACTGTTTGAAGAACAGTTTTGTGGTGTTCTTATACATGTTCGTGTTTCTGACTATGAAGTTGATGTTCCTTAAGATCCATTTAAGGACTGCAGTGGGGGAATTTTACTTTGAAACATAAAGGTATATTATTTTTAATTTCTAGAATAAATATAAAGAAGTATGTAGGTACAGATGCTCAAAATTGGTTTCCCTATGAAGTTGATGTTCCTTAAGATCCATTTAAGGACTGCAGTGGGGGGATTTTTATTTGAAACATAAAGGTATATTATTTTTAATTTCTAGAATAAATATAGAGAAGTTGATGTTCCTTAAGATCCATTTAAGGACTGCAGTGGGGGGATTTTTCTTTGAAACATAAAGGTATATTATTTTTAATTTCTAGAATAAATAGAAAGAAGTATGTAGGTACAGATGTTGAAAATTGATTTCCCTCAAAAGGTTTTGAGGCGGGGGAGACTCGAACTCCCGACCTTCAGCAGCTTCTCAGCCTTTTATACTGGCGCGCTAGCCTCTTCCGCCACCGCCCTGGATGTCTAGATTATAGACAGGTCCCATTTTATGAACTAACCAGCCAAGTACCACATCGTGAGCAAACAGTTCTAGACGGTTTGCAAAAATTGCACTCATGTTTGTTGCAGGCTTGTTACAAGAACCCCAAGCTGGTGAACCGTATAAGCATGCTCCATCAATCACCTTTGGGGAACTTTTGCTCGGTTTCTGTTCATAAATCTCATGTAAAAGTTCTATAGTAAGTTCTAGTGAAAATCTGAATATTTAAGAGTAATTGTTAAATAACAGTCGTGTCTAGAATTGCAGAAAAAAACGTGGATCGACGCGTTTACGAAAGTAACAAGAGCGATAGAATTAGTTTAATCAATATATTATTTAATAAAGTAAAAAGAAAATAAACCCAATGTCAAACTGTTTGAAGAACAGTTTTGTGGTGTTCTTATACATGTTCGTGTTTCTGACTATGAAGTTGATGTTCCTTCAGATCCATTTAGAGACTGCAATGGGGGAATTTTACTTTGAAACATAAAGGTATATTATTTTTAATTTCTAGAATAAATATAGAGAAGTTGATGTTCCTTAAGATCCATTTAAGGACTGCAGTGGGGGAATTTCTACTTTGAAACATAAAGGTATATTATTTTTAATTTCTAGAATAAATAGAAAGAAGTATGTAGGTACAGATGCTGAAAATTGGTTTCCCTCAAAAGTTTTTGAGGCGGGGGAGACTCGAACTCCCGACCTCCAGCAGCTTCTCAGCCTTTTATACTGGCGCGCTAGCCTCTTCCGCCACCGCCCTGGATGTCTAGATTATAGACAGGTACCATTTTATGAACTAACCAGCCAAGTACCACATCGTGCGCAAATAGTTCTAGACGGTTTGCAAAAATTGCACTCATGTTTGTTGCAGGCTTGTTACAAGAACCCCAAGCTGGTGAACCGTATAAGCATGCTCCATCAATCACCTTTGGGGAACTTTTGCTCGGTTTCTGTTCATAAATCTCATGTAAAAGTTCTATAGTAAGTTCTAGTGAAAATCTGAATATCTATGAGTAATTGTTAAATAACAGTCGTGTCTAGAATTGCAGAAAAAAACGTGGATCAACGCGTTTACGAAAGAAGCGTCGATCCACAAGAGCGATAGAATTAGTTTAATCAATATATTATTTAATAAAGTTAAAAAAGAAAATAAACCCAATGTCAAACTGTTTGAAGAACAGTTTTGTGGTGTTCTTATACATGTTCGTGTTTCTGACTATGAAGTTGATGTTCCTTAAGATCCATTTAGAGACTGTAGTGGGGGAATTTTTACTTTGAAACATAAAGGTATATTATTTTTAATTTCTAGAATAAATAGAAAGAAGTATGTAGGTACAGATGCTGAAAATTGGTTTCCCTCAAAAGGTTTTGAGGCGGGGGAGACTCGAACTCCCGACCTCCAGCAGCTTCTCAGCCTTTTATACTGGCGCGCTAGCCTCTTCCGCCACCGCCCTGGATGTCTAGATTATAGACAGGTCCCATTTTATGAACTAACCAGCCAAGTACCACATCGTGAGCAAACAGTTCTAGACGGTTTGCAAAAATTGCACTCATGTTTGTTGCAGGCTTGTTACAAGAACCCCAAGCTGGTGAACCGTATAAGCATGCTCCATCAATCACCTTTGGGGAACTTTTGCTCGGTTTCTGTTCATAAATCTCATGTAAAAGTTCTATAGTAAGTTCTAGTGAAAATCTGAATATCTATGAGTAATTGTTAAATAACAGTCGTGTCTAGAATTGCAGAAAAAACGTGGATCGACGCGTTTACGAAAGTAACAAGAGCGATAGAATTAGTTTAATCGATATATTATTTAATAAAGTTAAAAAAGAAAATAAACCCAATGTCAAACTGTTTGAAGAACAGTTTTGTGGTGTTCTTATACATGTTCGTGTTTCTGACTATGAAGTTGATGTTCCTTAAGATCCATTTAAGGACTGCAGTGGGGGAGTTTTACTTTGAAACATAAAGGTATATTATTTTTAATTTCTAGAATAAATATAGAGAAGTTGATGTTCCTTAAGATCCATTTAAGGACTTTAGTGGGGGAATTTTTACTTTGAAACATAAAGGTATATTATTTTTAATTTCTAGAATAAATATAAAGAAGTATGTAGGTACAGATGCTCAAAATTGGTTTCCCTATGAAGTTCATGTTCCTTAAGATCCATTTAAGGACTGGAGTGGGGGAATTTTACTTTGAAACATAAAGGTATATTATTTTTAATTTCTAGAATGAATATAAAAAAGTTGATGTTCCTTAAGATCCATTTAAGGACTGCAGTGGGGGGATTTTTCTTTGAAACATAAAGGTATATTATTTTTAATTTCTAGAATAAATACAGAGAAGTTGATGTTCCTTAAGATCCATTTAAGGACTGCAGTGGGGGAATTTTTACTTTGAAACATAAAGGTATATTATTTTTAATTTCTAGAATTAATAGAAAGAAGTATGTAGGTACAGATGCTGAAAATTGGTTTCCCTCAAAAGGTTTTGAGGCGGGGGAGACTCGAACTCCCGACCTCGAGCAGCTTCTCAGCCTTTTATACTGGCGCGCTAGCCTCTTCCGCCACCGCCCTGGATGTCTAGATTATAGACCGGTCCCATTTTATGAACTAACCAGCCAAGTACCACATCGTGAGCAAACAGTTCTAGACGGTTTGCAAAAATTGCACTCATGTTTGTTGTAGGCTTGTTACCCAATGTCAAACTGTTTGAAGAACAGTTTATTTTTAATTTCTAGAATAAATATAAAGAAGTATGTAGGTAGAGATGCTCAAAATTGGTTTCCCTATGAAGTTGATGTTCCTTAAGATCCATTTAAGGACTGCAGTAGGGGGATTTTTATTTGAAACATAAAGGTATATTATTTTTAATTTCTAGAATAAATATAGAGAAGTTGATGTTCCTTAAGATCCATTTAGAGACTGCAGTGGGGGAATTTCTACTTTGTAACATAAAGGTATATTATTTTTAATTTCTAGAATAAAAGAAAGAAGTATGTAGGTACAGATGCTGAAAATTGGTTTCCCTCAAAAGGTTTTGAGGCGGGGGAGACTCGAACTCCCGACCTCCAGCAGCTTCTCAGCCTTTTATACTGGCGCGCTAGCCTCTTCCGCCACCGCCCTGGATGTCTAGATTATAGACAGGTCCCATTTTATGAACTAACCAGCCAAGTACCACATAGTGAGCAAACAGTTCTAGACGGTTTGCAAAAATTGCACTCATGTTTGTTGCAGGCTTGTTACAAAAACCCCAAGCTGGTGAACCGTATAAGCATGCTCCATCAATCACCTTTGGGGAACTTTTGCTCGGTTTCTGTTCATAAATCTCATGTAAAAGTTCTATAGTAAGTTCTAGTGAAAATCTGAATATCTATGAGTAATTGTTAAATAACAGTCGTGTCTAGAATTGCAGAAAAAAACGTGGATCGACGCGTTTACAAAAGTAACAAGAGCGATAGAATTAGTTTAATCGATATATTATTTAATAAAGTTAAAAAAGAAAATAAACCCAATGTCAAACTGTTTGAAGAACAGTTTTGTGGTGTTCTTATACATGTTCGTGTTTCTGACTATGAAGTTGATGTTCCTTAAGATCCATTTAAGGACTCCAGTGGGGGAATTTTACTTTGAAACATAAAGGTATATTATTTTTAATTTCTAGAATAAATATAAAGAAGTATGTAGGTACAGATGCTCAAAATTGGTTTCCCTATGAAGTTGATGTTCCTTAAGATCCATTTAAGGACTGCAGTGGGGGGATTTTAATTTGAAACATAAAGGTATATTATTTTTAATTTCTAGAATAAATATAGAGAAGTTGATGTTCCTTAAGATCCATTTAAGGACTGCAGTGGGGGAATTTTTACTTTGAAAAATAAAGGTATATTATTTTTAATTTCTAGAATAAATAGAAAGAAGTATGTAGGTACAGATGCTGAAAATTGGTTTCCCTCAAAAGGTTTTGAGACGGGGGAGACTCGAACTCCCGACCTCCAGCAGCTTCTCAGCCTTTTATATACTGGCGCGCTAGCCTCTTCCGCTACCGCCCTGGATGTCTAGATTATAGACAGGTCCCATTTTATGAACTAACCAGCCAAGTACCACATCGTGAGCAAACAGTTCTAGACGGTTTGCAAAAATTGCACTCATGTTTGTTGCAGGCTCGTTACAAGAACCCCAAGCTGGTGAACCGCATAAGCATGCTCCATCAATCACCTTTGGGGAACTTTTGCTCGGTTTCTGTTCATAAATCTCATGTAAAAGTTCTATAGTAAGTTCTAGTGAAAATCTGAATATTTATGAGTAATTGTTAAATAACAGTCGTGTCTAGAATTGCAGAAAAAAACGTGGATCGACGCGTTTACGAAAGTAACAAGAGCGATAGAATTAGTTTAATCAATATATTTTTTAATAAAGTAAAAAACTAAAATAAACCGAATGTCAAACTGTTTGAGGAACAGTTTTGTGGTGTTCTTATACATGTTCGTGTTTCTGACTATGAAGTTGATGTTCCTTAAGATCCATTTAAGGACTGCAGTGGGGGAATTTTACTTTGAAACATAAAGGTATATTATTTTTAATTTCTAGAATAAATATAAAGAAGTATGTAGGTACAGATGCTCAAAATTGGTTTCCCTATGAAGTTGATGTTCCTTAAGATCCATTTAAGGACTGCAGTGGGGGGATTTTTATTTGAAACATAAAGGTATATTATTTTTAATTTCTAGAATAAATATAGAGAAGTTGATGTTCCTTAAGATCCATTTAAGGACTGCAGTGGGGGAATTTTTACTTTGAAAAATAAAGGTATATTATTTTTAATTTCTAGAATAAATAGAAAGAAGTATGTAGGTACAGATGCTGAAAATTGATTTCCCTCAAAAGGTTTTGAGGCGGGGGAGACTCGAACTCCCGACCTCCAGCAGCTTCTCAGCCTTTTATACTGGCGCGCTAGCCTCTTCCGCCACCGCCCTGGATGTCTAGATTATAGACAGGTCCCATTTTATGAACTAACCAGCCAAGTACCACATCGTGAGCAAACAGTTCTAGACGGTTTGCAAAAATTGCACTCATGTTTGTTGCAGGCTTGTTACAAGAACCCCAAGCTGGTGAACCATATAAGCATGCTCCATCAATCACCTTTGGGGAACTTTTGCTCGGTTTCTGTTCATAAATCTCATGTAAAAGTTCTATAGTAAGTTCTAGTGAAAATCTGAATATTTATGAGTAATTGTTAAATAACAGTCCTGTCTAGAATTGCAGAAAAAAACGTGGATCGACGCGTTTACGAAAGTAACAAGAGCGATAGAATTAGTTTAATCGATATATTATTTAATAAAGTTAAAAAAGAAAATAAACCCAATGTCAAACTGTTTGAAGAACAGTTTTGTGGTGTTCTTATACATGTTCGTGTTTCTGACTATGAAGTTGATGTTCCTTAAGATCCATTTAAGGACTGCAGTGGGGGAGTTTTACTTTGAAACATAAAGGTATATTATTTTTAATTTCTAGAATAAATAAAAAGAAGTATGTAGGTACAGATGCTCAAAATTGGTTTCCCTATGAAGTTGATGTTCCTTAAGATCCATTTAAGGACTGCAGTGGGGGGATTTTTATTTGAAACATAAAGGTATATTATTTTTAATTTCTAGAATAAATATAGAGAAGTTGATGTTCCTTAAGATCCATTTAAGGACTGCAGTGGGGGGATTTTTCTTTGAAACATAAAGGTATATTATTTTTAATTTCTAGAATAAATAGAAAGAAGTATGTAGGTACAGATGCTGAAAATTGATTTCCCTCAAAAGGTTTTGAGGCGGGGGAGACTCAAACTCCCGACCTCCAGCAGCTTCTCAGCCTTTTATACTGGCGCGCTAGCCTCTTCCGCCACCGCCCTGGATGTCTAGATTATAGACAGGTCCCATTTTATGAACTAACCAGCCAAGTACCACATCGTGAGCAAACAGTTCTAGACGGTTTGCAAAAATTGCACTCATGTTTGTTGCAGGCTCGTTACAAGAACCCCAAGCTGGTGAACCGTATAAGCATGCTCCATCAATCACCTTTGGGGAACTTTTGCTCGGTTTCTGTTCATAAATCTCATGTAAAAGTTCTATAGTAAGTTCTAGTGAAAATCTGAATATCTATGAGTAATTGTTAAATAACAGTCGTGTCTAGAATTGCAGAAAAAAACGTGGATCGACGCATTTATGAAAGTAACAAGAGCGATAGAATTAGTTTAATCAATATATTATATAATAAAGTTAGAAAAGAAAATAAACCCAATGTCAAACTGTTTGAAGAACAGTTTTGTGGTGTTCTTATACATGTTCGTGTTTCTGACTATGAAGTTGATGTTCCTTAAGATCCATTTAAGGACTGCAGTGGGGGAATTTTTCTTTGAAACATAAAGGTATATTATTTTTAATTTCTAGAATAAATACAGAGAAGTTGATGTTCCTTAAGATCCATTTAAGGACTGCAGTGGGGGAATTTTTACTTTGAAACATAAAGGTATATTATTTTTAATTTCTAGAATTAATAGAAAGAAGTATGAAGGTATAGATGCTGAAAATTGGTTTCCCTCAAAAGGTTTTGAGGCGGGGGAGACTCGAACTCCCGACCTCCAGCAGCTTCTCAGCCTTTTATACTGGCGCGCTAGCCTCTTCCGCCACCGCCCTGGATGTCTAGATTATAGACCGGTCCCATTTTATGAACTAACCAGCCAAGTACCACATCGTGAGCAAACAGTTCTAGACGGTTTGCAAAAATTGCACTCATGTTTGTTGCAGGCTTGTTACCCAATGTCAAACTGTTTGAAGAACAGTTTATTTTTAATTTCTAGAATAAATATAAAGAAGTATGTAGGTACAGATGCTCAAAATTGGTTTCCCTATGAAGTTGATGTTCCTTAAGATCCATTTAAGGACTGCAGTGGGGGGATTTTTATTTGAAACATAAAGGTATATTATTTTTAATTTCTAGAATAAATATAGAGAAGTTGATGTTCCTTAAGATCCATTTAAGGACTGCAGTGGGAGAATTTCTACTTTGTAACATAAAGGTATATTATTTTTAATTTCTAGAATAAAAGAAAGAAGTATGTAGGTACAGATGCTGAAAATTGGTTTCCCTCAAAAGGTTTTGAGGCGGGGGAGACTCGAACTCCCGACCTCCAGCAGCTTCTCAGCCTTTTATACTGGCGCGCTAGCCTCTTCCGCCACCGCCCTGGATGTCTAGATTATAGACAGGTCCCATTTTATGAACTAACCAGCCAAGTACCACATAGTGAGCAAACAGTTCTAGACGGTTTGCAAAAATTGCACTCATGTTTGTTGCAGGCTTGTTACAAAAACCCCAAGCTGGTGAACCGTATAAGCATGCTCCATCAATCACCTTTGGGGAACTTTTGCTCGGTTTCTGTTCATAAATCTCATGTAAAAGTTCTATAGTAAGTTCTAGTGAAAATCTGAATATCTATGAGTAATTGTTAAATAACAGTCGTGTCTAGAATTGCAGAAAAAAACGTGGATCGACGCGTTTACAAAAGTAACAAGAGCGATAGAATTAGTTTAATCGATATATTATTTAATAAAGTAAAAAAAGAAAATAAACCCAATGTCAAACTGTTTGAAGAACAGTTCTGTGGTGTTCTTATACATGTTCGTGTTTCTGACTATGAAGTTGATGTTCCTTAAGATCCATTTAAGGACTGCAGTGGGGGAATTTTACTTTGAAACATAAAGGTATATTATTTTTAATTTCTAGAATAAATATAAAGAAGTATGTAGGTACAGATGCTCAAAATTGGTTTCCCTATGAAGTTGATGTTCCTTAAGATCCATTTAAGGACTGCAGTGGGGGGATTTTTATTTGAAACATAAAGGTATATTATTTTTAATTTCTAGAATAAATATAGAGAAGTTGATGTTCCTTAAGATCCATTTAAGGACTGCAGTGGGGGAATTTTTACTTTGAAACATAAAGGTATATTATTTTTAATTTCTAGAATAAATAGAAAGAAGTATGTAGGTACAGATGCTGAAAATTGGTTTCCCTCAAAAGGTTTGAGGCGGGGGAGACTCGAACTCCCGACCTCCAGCAGCTTCTCAGCCTTTTATACTGGCGCGCTAGCCTCTTCCGCCACCGCCCTGGATGTCTAGATTATAGACAGGTCCCATTTTATGAACTAACCAGCCAAGTACCACATAGTGAGCAAACAGTTCTAGACGGTTTGCAAAAATTGCACTCATGTTTGTTGCAGGCTTGTTACAAGAACCCCAAGCTGGTGAACCGTATAAGCATGCTCCATCAATCACCTTTGGGGAACTTTTGCTCGGTTTCTGTTCATAAATCTCATGTAAAAGTTCTATAGTAAGTTCTAGTGAAAATCTGAATATCTATGAGTAATTGTTAAATAACAGTCGTGTCTAGAATTGCAGAAAAAAACGTGGATCGATGCGTTTACAAAAGTAACAAGAGCGATAAAATTAGTTTAATCGATATATTATTTAATAAAGTTAAAAAAGAAAATAAACCCAAAGTCAAACTGTTTGAAGAACAGTTTTGTGGTGTTCTTATACATGTTCGTGATTCTGACTATGAAGTTGATGTTCCTTAAGATCCATTTAAGGACTGCAGTGGGGGGATTTTAATTTGAAACATAAAGGTATATTATTTTTAATTTCTAGAATAAATATAGAGAAGTTGATGTTCCTTAAGATCCATTTAAGGACTGCAGTGGGGGAATTTTTACTTTGAAACATAAAGGTATATTATTTTTAATTTCTAAAATAAATAGAAAGAAGTATGTAGGTACAGATGCTGAAAATTGGTTTCCCTCAAAAGGTTTTGAGGCGGGGGAGACTCAAACTCCCGACCTCCAGCAGCTTCTCAGCCTTTTATACTGGCGCGCTAGCCTCTTCCGCCACCGCCCTGGATGTCTAGATTATAGACAGGTCCCATTTTATGAACTAACCAGCCAAGTACCACATCGTGAGCAAACAGTTCTAGACGGTTTGCAAAAATTGCACTCATGTTTGTTGCAGGCTTGTTACAAGAACCCCAAGCTGGTGAACCGTATAAGCATGCTCCATCAATCACCTTTGGGGAACTTTTGCTCGGTTTCTGTTCATAAATCTCATGTAAAAGTTCTATAGTAAGTTCTAGTGAAAATCTGAATATTTATGAGTAATTGTTAAATAACAGTCGTGTCTAGAATTGCAGAAAAAAACGTGGATCGACGTGTTTACGAAAGTAACAAGAGCGATAGAATTAGTTTAATCGATATATTATTTAATAAAGTTAAAAAAGAAAATAAACCCAATGTCAAACTGTTTGAAGAACAGTTCTGTGGTGTTCTTATACATGTTCGTGTTTCTGACTATGAAGTTGATGTTCCTTAAGATCCATTTAAGGACTCCAGTGGGGGAATTTTACTTTGAAACATAAAGGTATATTATTTTTAATTTCTAGAATAAATATAAAGAAGTATGTAGGTACAGATGCTCAAAATTGGTTTCCCTATGAAGTTGATGTTCCTTAAGATCCATTTAAGGACTGCAGTGGGGGGATTTTAATTTGAAACATAAAGGTATATTATTTTTAATTTCTAGAATAAATATAGAGAAGTTGATGTTCCTTAAGATCCATTTAAGGACTGCAGTGGGGGAATTTTTACTTTGAAAAATAAAGGTATATTATTTTTAATTTCTAGAATAAATAGAAAGAAGTATGTAGGTACAGATGCTGAAAATTGGTTTCCCTCAAAAGGTTTTGAGACGGGGGAGACTCGAACTCCCGACCTCCAGCAGCTTCTCAGCCTTTTATATACTGGCGCGCTAGCCTCTTCCGCTACCGCCCTGGATGTCTAGATTATAGACAGGTCCCATTTTATGAACTAACCAGCCAAGTACCACATCGTGAGCAAACAGTTCTAGACGGTTTGCAAAAATTGCACTCATGTTTGTTGCAGGCTCGTTACAAGAACCCCAAGCTGGTGAACCGCATAAGCATGCTCCATCAATCACCTTTGGGGAACTTTTGCTCGGTTTCTGTTCATAAATCTCATGTAAAAGTTCTATAGTAAGTTCTAGTGAAAATCTGAATATTTATGAGTAATTGTTAAATAACAGTCGTGTCTAGAATTGCAGAAAAAAACGTGGATCGACGCGTTTACGAAAGTAACAAGAGCGATAGAATTAGTTTAATCAATATATTTTTTAATAAAGTAAAAAACTAAAATAAACCGAATGTCAAACTGTTTGAGGAACAGTTTTGTGGTGTTCTTATACATGTTCGTGTTTCTGACTATGAAGTTGATGTTCCTTAAGATCCATTTAAGGACTGCAGTGGGGGAATTTTACTTTGAAACATAAAGGTATATTATTTTTAATTTCTAGAATAAATATAAAGAAGTATGTAGGTACAGATGCTCAAAATTGGTTTCCCTATGAAGTTGATGTTCCTTAAGATCCATTTAAGGACTGCAGTGGGGGGATTTTTATTTGAAACATAAAGGTATATTATTTTTAATTTCTAGAATAAATATAGAGAAGTTGATGTTCCTTAAGATCCATTTAAGGACTGCAGTGGGGGAATTTTTACTTTGAAAAATAAAGGTATATTATTTTTAATTTCTAGAATAAATAGAAAGAAGTATGTAGGTACAGATGCTGAAAATTGATTTCCCTCAAAAGGTTTTGAGGCGGGGGAGACTCGAACTCCCGACCTCCAGCAGCTTCTCAGCCTTTTATACTGGCGCGCTAGCCTCTTCCGCCACCGCCCTGGATGTCTAGATTATAGACAGGTCCCATTTTATGAACTAACCAGCCAAGTACCACATCGTGAGCAAACAGTTCTAGACGGTTTGCAAAAATTGCACTCATGTTTGTTGCAGGCTTGTTACAAGAACCCCAAGCTGGTGAACCATATAAGCATGCTCCATCAATCACCTTTGGGGAACTTTTGCTCGGTTTCTGTTCATAAATCTCATGTAAAAGTTCTATAGTAAGTTCTAGTGAAAATCTGAATATTTATGATTAATTGTTAAATAACAGTCCTGTCTAGAATTGCAGAAAAAAACGTGGATCGACGCGTTTACGAAAGTAACAAGAGCGATAGAATTAGTTTAATCGATATATTATTTAATAAAGTTAAAAAAGAAAATAAACCCAATGTCAAACTGTTTGAAGAACAGTTTTGTGGTGTTCTTATACATGTTCGTGTTTCTGACTATGAAGTTGATGTTCCTTAAGATCCATTTAAGGACTGCAGTGGGGGAGTTTTACTTTGAAACATAAAGGTATATTATTTTTAATTTCTAGAATAAATAAAAAGAAGTATGTAGGTACAGATGCTCAAAATTGGTTTCCCTATGAAGTTGATGTTCCTTAAGATCCATTTAAGGACTGCAGTGGGGGGATTTTTATTTGAAACATAAAGGTATATTATTTTTAATTTCTAGAATAAATATAGAGAAGTTGATGTTCCTTAAGATCCATTTAAGGACTGCAGTGGGGGGATTTTTCTTTGAAACATAAAGGTATATTATTTTTAATTTCTAGAATAAATAGAAAGAAGTATGTAGGTACAGATGCTGAAAATTGATTTCCCTCAAAAGGTTTTGAGGCGGGGGAGACTCAAACTCCCGACCTCCAGCAGCTTCTCAGCCTTTTATACTGGCGCGCTAGCCTCTTCCGCCACCGCCCTGGATGTCTAGATTATAGACAGGTCCCATTTTATGAACTAACCAGCCAAGTACCACATCGTGAGCAAACAGTTCTAGACGGTTTGCAAAAATTGCACTCATGTTTGTTGCAGGCTCGTTACAAGAACCCCAAGCTGGTGAACCGTATAAGCATGCTCCATCAATCACCTTTGGGGAACTTTTGCTCGGTTTCTGTTCATAAATCTCATGTAAAAGTTCTATAGTAAGTTCTAGTGAAAATCTGAATATCTATGAGTAATTGTTAAATAACAGTCGTGTCTAGAATTGCAGAAAAAAACGTGGATCGACGCATTTATGAAAGTAACAAGAGCGATAGAATTAGTTTAATCAATATATTATATAATAAAGTTAGAAAAGAAAATAAACCCAATGTCAAACTGTTTGAAGAACAGTTTTGTGGTGTTCTTATACATGTTCGTGTTTCTGACTATGAAGTTGATGTTCCTTAAGATCCATTTAAGGACTGCAGTGGGGGAATTTTTCTTTGAAACATAAAGGTATATTATTTTTAATTTCTAGAATAAATACAGAGAAGTTGATGTTCCTTAAGATCCATTTAAGGACTGCAGTGGGGGAATTTTTACTTTGAAACATAAAGGTATATTATTTTTAATTTCTAGAATTAATAGAAAGAAGTATGAAGGTATAGATGCTGAAAATTGGTTTCCCTCAAAAGGTTTTGAGGCGGGGGAGACTCGAACTCCCGACCTCCAGCAGCTTCTCAGCCTTTTATACTGGCGCGCTAGCCTCTTCCGCCACCGCCCTGGATGTCTAGATTATAGACCGGTCCCATTTTATGAACTAACCAGCCAAGTACCACATCGTGAGCAAACAGTTCTAGACGGTTTGCAAAAATTGCACTCATGTTTGTTGCAGGCTTGTTACCCAATGTCAAACTGTTTGAAGAACAGTTTATTTTTAATTTCTAGAATAAATATAAAGAAGTATGTAGGTACAGATGCTCAAAATTGGTTTCCCTATGAAGTTGATGTTCCTTAAGATCCATTTAAGGACTGCAGTGGGGGGATTTTTATTTGAAACATAAAGGTATATTATTTTTAATTTCTAGAATAAATATAGAGAAGTTGATGTTCCTTAAGATCCATTTAAGGACTGCAGTGGGAGAATTTCTACTTTGTAACATAAAGGTATATTATTTTTAATTTCTAGAATAAAAGAAAGAAGTATGTAGGTACAGATGCTGAAAATTGGTTTCCCTCAAAAGGTTTTGAGGCGGGGGAGACTCGAACTCCCGACCTCCAGCAGCTTCTCAGCCTTTTATACTGGCGCGCTAGCCTCTTCCGCCACCGCCCTGGATGTCTAGATTATAGACAGGTCCCATTTTATGAACTAACCAGCCAAGTACCACATAGTGAGCAAACAGTTCTAGACGGTTTGCAAAAATTGCACTCATGTTTGTTGCAGGCTTGTTACAAAAACCCCAAGCTGGTGAACCGTATAAGCATGCTCCATCAATCACCTTTGGGGAACTTTTGCTCGGTTTCTGTTCATAAATCTCATGTAAAAGTTCTATAGTAAGTTCTAGTGAAAATCTGAATATCTATGAGTAATTGTTAAATAACAGTCGTGTCTAGAATTGCAGAAAAAAACGTGGATCGACGCGTTTACAAAAGTAACAAGAGCGATAGAATTAGTTTAATCGATATATTATTTAATAAAGTAAAAAAAGAAAATAAACCCAATGTCAAACTGTTTGAAGAACAGTTCTGTGGTGTTCTTATACATGTTCGTGTTTCTGACTATGAAGTTGATGTTCCTTAAGATCCATTTAAGGACTGCAGTGGGGGAATTTTACTTTGAAACATAAAGGTATATTATTTTTAATTTCTAGAATAAATATAAAGAAGTATGTAGGTACAGATGCTCAAAATTGGTTTCCCTATGAAGTTGATGTTCCTTAAGATCCATTTAAGGACTGCAGTGGGGGGATTTTTATTTGAAACATAAAGGTATATTATTTTTAATTTCTAGAATAAATATAGAGAAGTTGATGTTCCTTAAGATCCATTTAAGGACTGCAGTGGGGGAATTTTTACTTTGAAACATAAAGGTATATTATTTTTAATTTCTAGAATAAATAGAAAGAAGTATGTAGGTACAGATGCTGAAAATTGGTTTCCCTCAAAAGGTTTGAGGCGGGGGAGACTCGAACTCCCGACCTCCAGCAGCTTCTCAGCCTTTTATACTGGCGCGCTAGCCTCTTCCGCCACCGCCCTGGATGTCTAGATTATAGACAGGTCCCATTTTATGAACTAACCAGCCAAGTACCACATAGTGAGCAAACAGTTCTAGACGGTTTGCAAAAATTGCACTCATGTTTGTTGCAGGCTTGTTACAAGAACCCCAAGCTGGTGAACCGTATAAGCATGCTCCATCAATCACCTTTGGGGAACTTTTGCTCGGTTTCTGTTCATAAATCTCATGTAAAAGTTCTATAGTAAGTTCTAGTGAAAATCTGAATATCTATGAGTAATTGTTAAATAACAGTCGTGTCTAGAATTGCAGAAAAAAACGTGGATCGATGCGTTTACAAAAGTAACAAGAGCGATAAAATTAGTTTAATCGATATATTATTTAATAAAGTTAAAAAAGAAAATAAACCCAAAGTCAAACTGTTTGGAGAACAGTTTTGTGGTGTTCTTATACATGTTCGTGATTCTGACTATGAAGTTGATGTTCCTTAAGATCCATTTAAGGACTGCAGTGGGGGGATTTTAATTTGAAACATAAAGGTATATTATTTTTAATTTCTAGAATAAATATAGAGAAGTTGATGTTCCTTAAGATCCATTTAAGGACTGCAGTGGGGGAATTTTTACTTTGAAACATAAAGGTATATTATTTTTAATTTCTAAAATAAATAGAAAGAAGTATGTAGGTACAGATGCTGAAAATTGGTTTCCCTCAAAAGGTTTTGAGGCGGGGGAGACTCGAACTCCCGACCTCCAGTAGCTTCTCAGCCTTTTATACTGGCGCGCTAGCCTCTTCCGCCACCGCCCTGGATGTCTAGATTATAGACAGGTCCCATTTTATGAACTAACCAGCCAAGTACCACATCGTGAGCAAACAGTTCTAGACGGTTTGCAAAAATTGCACTCATGTTTGTTGCAGGCTTGTTACAAGAACCCCAAGCTGGTGAACCGTATAAGCATGCTCCATCAATCACCTTTGGGGAACTTTTGCTCGGTTTCTGTTCATAAATCTCATGTAAAAGTTCTATAGTAAGTTCTAGTGAAAATCTGAATATTTATGAGTAATTGTTAAATAACAGTCGTGTCTAGAATTGCAGAAAAAAACGTGGATCGACGTGTTTACGAAAGTAACAAGAGCGATAGAATTAGTTTAATCGATATATTATTTAATAAAGTTAAAAAAGAAAATAAACCCAATGTCAAACTGTTTGAAGAACAGTTTTGTGGTGTTCTTATACATGTTCGTGTTTCTGACTATGAAGTTGATGTTCCTTAAGATCCATTTAAGGACTGCAGTGGGGGAATTGAACTTTGAAACATAAAGGTATATTATTTTTAATTTCTAGAATAAATATAAAGAAGTATGTAGGTACAGATGCTCAAAATTGGTTTCCCTATGAAGTTGATGTTCCTTAAGATCCATTTAAGGACTGCAGTGGGGGGATTTTACTTTGAAACATAAAGGTATATTATTTTTAATTTCTAGAATGAATATAAAGAAGTTGATGTTCCTTAAGATCCATTTAAGGACTGCAGTGGGGGGATTTTACTTTGAAACATAAAGGTATATTATTTTTAATTTCTAGAATAAATATAGAGAAGTTGATGTTCCTTAAGATCCATTTAAGGACTGCAGTGGGGGAATTTTTACTTTGAAACATAAAGCAATATTATTTTGAATTTCTAGAATAAATAGAAAGAAGGATGTAGGTAGAGATGCTGAAAATTGGTTTCCCTCAAAAGGTTTTGAGGCGGGGAGACTCAAACTCCCGACCTCCAGCAGCTTCTCAGCCTTTTATACTGGCGCGCTAGCCTCTTCCGCCACCGCCCTGGATGTCTAGATTATAGACAGGTCCCATTTTATGAACTAACCAGCCAAGTACCACATCGTGAGCAAACAGTTCTAGACGGTTTGCAAAAATTGCACTCATGTTTGTTGCAGGCTTGTTACAAGAACCCCAAGCTGGTGAACCGTATAAGCATGCTCCATCAATCACCTTTGGGGAACTTTTGCTCGGTTTCTGTTCATAAATCTCATGTAAAAGTTCTATAGTAAGTTCTAGTGAAAATCTGAATATCTATGAGTAATTGTTAAATAACAGTCGTGTCTAGAATTGCAGAAAAAAACGTGGATCGACGCGTTTACGAAAGTAACAAGAGCGATAGAATTAGTTTAATCAATATATTATTTAATAAAGTTAAAAAAGAAAATAAACCCAATGTCAAACTGTTTGAAGAACAGTTTTGTGGTGTTCTTATACATGTTCGTGATTCTGACTATGAAGTTGATGTTCCTTAAGATCCATTTAAGGACTGCAGTGGGGGAATTGAACTTTGAAACATAAAGGTATATTATTTTTAATTTCTAGAATAAATATAAAGAAGTATGTAGGTACAGATGCTCAAAATTGGTTTCCCTATGAAGTTGATGTTCCTTAAGATCCATTTAAGGACTGCAGTGGGGGGATTTTACTTTGAAACATAAAGGTATATTATTTTTAATTTCTAGAATAAATATAAAGAAGTTGATGTTCCTTAAGATCCATTTAAGGACTGCAGTGGGGGGATTTTACTTTGAAACATAAAGGTATATTATTTTTAATTTCTAGAATAAATATAGAGAAGTTGATGTTCCTTAAGATCCATTTAAGGACTGCAGTGGGGGAATTTTTACTTTGAAACATAAAGGAATATTATTTTGAATTTCTAGAATAAATAGAAAGAAGGATGTAGGTAGAGATGCTGAAAATTGGTTTCCCTCAAAAGGTTTTGAGGCGGGGGAGACTCAAACTCCAGACCTCCAGCAGCTTCTCAGCCTTTTATACTGGCGCGCTAGCCTCTTCCGCCACCGCCTTGGATGTCTAGATTATAGACAGGTCCTATTTTATGAACTAACCAGCCAAGTACCACATCGTGAGCAAACAGTTCTAGACGGTTTGCAAAAATTGCACTCATGTTTGTTGCAGGCTTGTTACAAGAACCCCAAGCTGGTGAACCGTATAAGCATGCTCCATCAATCACCTTTGGGGAACTTTTGCTCGGTTTCTGTTCATAAATCTCATGTAAAAGTTCTATAGTAAGTTCTAGTGAAAATCTGAATATCTATGAGTAATTGTTAAATTACAGTCGTGTCTAGAATTGCAGAAAAAAACGTGGATCGACGCGTTTACGAAAGTAACAAGAGCGATAGAATTAGTTTAATCAATATATTATTTAATAAAGTTAAAAAAGAAAATAAACCCAATGTCAAACTGTTTGAAGAACAGTTTTGTGGTGTTCTTATACATGTTCGTGTTTCTGACTATGAAGTTGATGTTCCTTAAGATCCATTTAAGGACTGCAGTGGGGGAGTTTTACTTTGAAACATAAAGGTATATTATTTTTAATTTCTAGAATAAATAAAAAGAAGTATGTAGGTACAGATGCTCAAAATTGGTTTCCCTATGAAGTTGATGTTCCTTAAGATCCATTTAAGGACTGCAGTGGGGGAATTTTACTTTGAAACATAAAGGTATATTATTTTTAATTTCTAGAATAAATAGAAAGAAGTATGTAGGTACAGATGCTGAAAATTGGTTTCCCTCAAAAGGTTTTGAGGCGGGGGAGACTCGAACTCCCGACCTCCAGCAGCTTCTCAGCCTTTTATACTGGCGCGCTAGCCTCTTCCGCCACCGCCCTGGATGTCTAGATTATAGACAGGTCCCATGTAAAAGTTCTAAAGTAAGTTCTAGTGAAAATCTGAATATTTATGAGTAATTGTTAAATAACAGTCGTGTCTAGAATTGCAGAAAAAAACGTGGATCGACGCGTTTACGAAAGTAACAAGCGCGATAGAATTAGTTTAATCAATATATTATTTAATAAAGTTAAAAAAGAATTTCTAGAATGAGAAACATAAAATTTTTACGAAAGTAACAAGAGCGATAGAATTAGTTTAATCGATATATTATTTAATAAAGTTAAAAAAGTTTAATCGATATATTATTTAATAAAGTTAAAGGTATATTATTTTTAATTTCTAGAATAACTATAGAGAAGTTGATGTTCCTTAAGATCCATTTAAGGACTGCAGTGGGGGAATTTTTACTTTGAAATATAAAGGTATATTATTTTTAATTTCTAGAATAAATATAGAGAAGTTGATGTTCCTTAAGATCCAGTTAAGGACTGCAGTGGGGGGATTTTTATTTGAAACATAAAGGTATATTATTTTTAATTTCTAGAATAAATATAGAGAAGTTGATGTTCCTTAAGATCCATTTAAGGACTGCAGTGGGGGGATTTTTCTTTGAAACATAAAGGTATATTATTTTTAATTTCTAGAATAAATAGAAAGAAGTATGTAGGTACAGATGCTGAAAATTGATTTCCCTCAAAAGGTTTTGAGGCGGGGGAGACTCGAACTCCCGACCTCCAGCAGCTTCTCAGCCTTTTATATTGACGCGCTAGCCTCTTCCGCCACCGCCCTGGATGTCTAGATTATAGACAGGTCCCATTTTATGAACTAACCAGCCAAGTACCACATCGTGAGCAAACAGTTCTAGACGGTTTGCAAAAATTGCACTCATGTTTGTTGCAGGCTCGTTACAAGAACCCCAAGCTGGTGAACCGTATAAGCATGCTCCATCAATCACCTTTGGGGAACTTTTGCTCGGTTTCTGTTCATAAATCTCATGTAAAAGTTCTATAGTAAGTTCTAGTGAAAATCTGAATATTTAGGAGTAATTGTTAAATAACAGTCGTGTCTAGAATTGCAGAAAAAAACGTGGATCGACGCGTTTACGAAAGTAACAAGAGCGATAGAATTAGTTTAATCAATATATTATTTAATAAAGTAAAAAGAAAATAAACCCAATGTCAAACTGTTTGAAGAACAGTTTTGTGGTGTTCTTATACATGTTCGTGTTTCTGACTATGAAGTTGATGTTCCTTCAGATCTATTTAGAGACTGCAATGGGGGAATTTTACTTTGAAACATAAAGGTATATTATTTTTAATTTCTAGAATAAATATAGAGAAGTTGATGTTCCTTAAGATCCAGTTAAGGACTGCAGTGGGGGAATTTCTACTTTGAAACATAAAGGTATATTATTTTTAATTTCTAGAAGAAAAGAAAGAAGTATGTAGGTACAGATGCTGAAAATTGGTTTCCCTCAAAAGGTTTTGAGGCGGGTGAGACTCGAACTCCCGACCTCCAGCAGCTTCTCAGCCTTTTATATTGACGCGCTAGCCTCTTCCGCCACCGCCCTGGATGTCTAGATTATAGACAGGTCCCATTTTATGAACTAACCAGCCAAGTACCACATAGTGAGCAAACAGTTCTAGACGGTTTGCAAAAATTGCACTCATGTTTGTTGCAGGCTTGTTACAAAAACCCCAAGCTGGTGAACCGTATAAGCATGCTCCATCAATCACCTTTGGGGAACTTTTGCTCGGTTTCTGTTCATAAATCTCATGTAAAAGTTCTATAGTAAGTTCTAGTGAAATTCTGAATATCTATGAGTAATTGTTAAATAACAGTCGTGTCTAGAATTGCAGAAAAAAACGTGGATCGACGCGTTTACAAAAGTAACAAGAGCGATAGAATTATTTTAATCGATATATTATTTAATAAAGTTAAAAAAGAAAATAAACCCAATGTCAAACTGTTTGAAGAACAGTTCTGTGGTGTTCTTATACATGTTCGTGTTTCTGACTATGAAGTTGATGTTCCTTAAGATCCATTTAAGGACTGCAGTGAGGGGATTTTAATTTGAAACATAAAGGTATATATTTTTAATTTCTAGAATAAATATAGAGAAGTTGATGTTCCTTAAGATCCATTTAAGGACTGCAGTGGGGGAATTTTTACTTTGAAACATAAAGGTATATTATTTTTAATTTCTAGAATAAATAGAAAGAAGTATGTAGGTACAGATGCTGAAAATTGGTTTCCCTCAAAAGGTTTGAGGCGGGGGAGACTCGAACTCCCGACCTCCAGCAGCTTCTCAGCCTTTTATACTGGCGCGCTAGCCTCTTCCGCCACCGCCCTGGATGTCTATATTATAGACAGGTCCCATTTTATGAACTAACCAGCCAAGTACCACATAGTGAGCAAACACTTCTAGACGGTTTGCAAAAATTGCACTCATGTTTGTTGCAGGCTTGTTACAAGAACCCCAAGCTGGTGAACCGTATAAGCATGCTCCATCAGTCACCTTTGGGGAACTTTTGCTCGGTTTCTGTTCATAAATCTCATGTAAAAGTTCTATAGTAAGTTCTAGTGAAAATCTGAATATTTATGAGTAATTGTTAAATAACAGTCGTGTCTAGAATTGCAGAAAAAAACGTGGATCGACGCGTTTACAAAAGTAACAAGAGCGATAGAATTAGTTTAATCGATATATTATTTAATAAAGTTAAAAAAGAAAATAAACCCAATGTCAAACTGTTTGAAGAACAGTTTTGTGGTGTTCTTATACATGTTCGTGTTTCTGACTATGAAGTTGATGTTCCTTAAGATCCATTTAAGGACTGCAGTGAGGGGATTTTAATTTGAAACATAAAGGTATATTATTTTTAATTTCTAGAATAAATATAGAGAAGTTGATGTTCCTTAAGATCCATTTAAGGACTGCAGTGGGGGGATTTTAATTTGAAACATAAAGGTATATTATTTTTAATTTCTAGAATAAATAGAAAGAAGTATGTAGGTATAGATGCTGAAAATTGGTTTCCCTCAAAAGGTTTTGAGGCGGGTGAGACTCGAACTCCCGACCTCCAGCAGCTTCTCAGCCTTTTATACTGGCGCGCTAGCCTCTTCCGCCACCGCCCTGGATGTCTAGATTATAGACAGGTCCCATTTTATGAACTAACCAGCCAAGTACCACATCGTGAGCAAACAGTTCTAGACGGTTTGCAAAAATTGCACTCATGTTTGTTGCAGGCTTGTTACAAGAACCCCAAGCTGGTGAACCGTATAAGCATGCTCCATCAATCACCTTTGGGGAACTTTTGCTCGGTTTCTGTTCATAAATCTCATGTAAAAGTTCTATAGTAAGTTCTAGTGAAAATCTGAATATCTATGAGTAATTGTTAAATAACAGTCGTGTCTAGAATTGCAGAAAAAAACGTGGATCGACGCGTTTACGAAAGTAACAAGAGCGATAGAATTAGTTTAATCAATATATTATTTAATAAAGTTAAAAAAGAAAATAAACCCAATGTCAAACTGTTTGAAGAACAGTTTTGTGGTGTTCTTATACATGTTCGTGATTCTGACTATGAAGTTGATGTTCCTTAAGATCCATTTAAGGACTGCAGTGGGGGAATTTTACTTTGAAACATAAAGGTATATTATTTTTAATTTCTAGAATAAATATAAAGAAGTATGTAGGTACAGATGCTCAAAATTGGTTTCCCTATGAAGTTGATGTTCCTTAAGATCCATTTAAGGACTGCAGTGGGGGGATTTTAATTTGAAACATAAAGGTATATTATTTTTAATTTCTAGAATAAATATAGAGAAGTTGATGTTCCTTAAGATCCATTTAAGGACTGCAGTGGGGGAATTTTTACTTTGAAATATAAAGGTATATTATTTTTAATTTCTAGAATAAATAGAAAGAAGTATGTAGGTACAGATGCTGAAAATTGGTTTCCCTCAAAAGGTTTTGAGGCGGGGGAGACTCGAACTCCCGACCTCCAGCAGCTTCTCAGCCTTTTATACTGGCGCGCTAGCCTCTTCCGCCACCGCCCTGGATGTCTTGATTATAGACAGGTCCCATGTAAAAGTTCTAAAGTAAGTTCTAGTGAAAATCTGAATATTTATGAGTAATTGTTAAATAACAGTCGTGTCTAGAATTGCAGAAAAAAACGTGGATCGACGCGTTTACGAAAGTAACAAGAGCGATAGAATTAGTTTAATCAATATATTATTTAATAAAGTTAAAAAAGAATTTCTAGAATGAGAAACATAAAATTTTTACGAAAGTAACAAGAGCGATAGAATTAGTTTAATCGATATATTATTTAATAAAGTTAAAAAAGTTTAATCGATATATTATTTAATAAAGTTAAAGGTATATTATTTTTAATTTCTAGAATAACTATAGAGAAGTTGATGTTCCTTAAGATCCATTTAAGGACTGCAGTGGGGGAATTTTTACTTTGAAACATAAAGGTATATTATTTTTAATTTCTAGAATAAATAGAAAGAAGTATGTAGGTACAGATGCTGAAAATTGGTTTCCCTCAAAAGGTTTTGAGGCGGGGGAGACTCGAACTCCCGACCTCCAGCAGCTTCTCAGCCTTTTATACTGGCGTGCTAGCCTCTTCCGCCACCGCCCTGGATGTCTAGATTATAGACAGGTCCCATTTTATGAACTAACCAGCCAAGTACCACATCGTGAGCAAACAGTTCTAGACGGTTTGCAAAAATTGCACTCATGTTTGTTGCAGGCTTGTTACAAGAACCCCAAGCTGGTGAACCGTATAAGCATGTTCCATCAATCACCTTTGGGGAACTTTTGCTCGGTTTCTGTTCATAAATCTCATGTAAAAGTTCTATAGTAAGTTCTAGTGAAAATCTGAATATCTATGAGTAATTGTTAAATAACAGTCGTGTCTAGAATTGCAGAAAAAAACGTGGATCGACGCGTTTACGAAAGTAACAAGAGCGATAGAATTAGTTTAATCGATATATTATTTAATAAAGTTAAAAAAGAAAATAAACCCAATGTCAAACTGTTTGAAGAACAGTTTTGTGGTGTTCTTATACATGTTCATGTTTCTGACTATGAAGTTGATGTTCCTTAAGATCCATTTAAGGACTGCAGTGGGGGAATTGAACTTTGAAACATAAAGGTATATTATTTTTAATTTCTAGAATAAATATAAAGAAGTATGTAGGTACAGATGCTCAAAATTGGTTTCCCTATGAAGTTGATGTTCCTTAAGATCCATTTAAGGACTGCAGTGGGGGGATTTTAATTTGAAACATAAAGGTATATTATTTTTAATTTCTAGAATAAATATAGAGAAGTTGATGTTCCTTAAGATCCATTTAAGGACTGCAGTGGGGGGATTTTTCTTTGAAACATAAAGGTATATTACTTTTAATTTCTAGAATAAATAGAAAGAAGTATGTAGGTACAGATGCTGAAAATTGATTTCCCTCAAAAGGTTTTGAGGCGGGGGAGACTCGAACTCCCGACCTCCAGCAGCTTCTCAGCCTTTTATACTGGCGCGCTAGCCTCTTCCACCACCGCCCTGGATGTCTAGATTATAGACAGGTCCCATTTTATGAACTAACCAGCCAAGTACCACATCGTGAGCAAACAGTTCTAGACGGTTTGCAAAAATTGCACTCATGTTTGTTGCAGGCTCGTTACAAGAACCCCAAGCTGGTGAACCGTATAAGCATGCTCCATCAATCACCTTTGGGGAACTTTTGCTCGGTTTCTGTTCATAAATCTCATGTAAAAGTTCTATAGTAAGTTCTAGTGAAAATCTGAATATTTAGGAGTAATTGTTAAATAACAGTCGTGTCTAGAATTGCAGAAAAAAACGTGGATCGACGCGTTTACGAAAGTAACAAGAGCGATAGAATTAGTTTAATCAATATATTATTTAATAAAGTAAAAAGAAAATAAACCCAATGTCAAACTGTTTGAAGAACAGTTTTGTGGTGTTCTTATACATGTTCGTGTTTCTGACTATGAAGTTGATGTTCCTTCAGATCTATTTAGAGACAGCAATGGGGGAATTTTACTTTGAAACATAAAGGTATATTATTTTTAATTTCTAGAATGAATATAAAGAAGTTGATGTTCCTTAAGATCCATTTAAGGACTGCAGTGGGGGGATTTTAATTTGAAACATAAAGGTATATTATTTTTAATTTCTAGAATAAATAGAAAGAAGTATGTAGGTAGAGATGCTGAAAATTGGTTTCCCTCAAAAGGTTTTGAGGCGGGTGAGACTCGAACTCCCGACCTCCAGCAGCTTCTCAGCCTTTTATACTGGCGCGCTAGCCTCTTCCGCCACCGCCCTGGATGTCTAGATTATAGACAGGTCCCATTTTATGAACTAACCAGCCAAGTACCACATCGTGAGCAAACAGTTCTAGACGGTTTGCAAAAATTGCACTCATGTTTGTTGCAGGCTTGTTACAAGAACCCCAAGCTGGTGAACCGTATAAGCATGCTCCATCAATCACCTTTGGGGAACTTTTGCTCGGTTTCTGTTCATAAATCTCATGTAAAAGTTCTATAGTAAGTTCTAGTGAAAATCTGAATATCTATGAGTAATTGTTAAATAACAGTCGTGTCTAGAATTGCAGAAAAAAACGTGGATCGACGCGTTTACGAAAGTAACAAGAGCGATAGAATTAGTTTAATCAATATATTATTTAATAAAGTTAAAAAAGAAAATAAACCCAATGTCAAACTGTTTGAAGAACAGTTTTGTGGTGTTCTTATACATGTTCGTGATTCTGACTATGAAGTTGATGTTCCTTAAGATCCATTTAAGGACTGCAGTGGGGGAATTTTACTTTGAAACATAAAGGTATATTATTTTTAATTTCTAGAATAAATATAAAGAAGTATGTAGGTACAGATGCTCAAAATTGGTTTCCCTATGAAGTTGATGTTCCTTAAGATCCATTTAAGGACTGCAGTGGGGGGATTTTAATTTGAAACATAAAGGTATATTATTTTTAATTTCTAGAATAAATATAGAGAAGTTGATGTTCCTTAAGATCCATTTAAGGACTGCAGTGGGGGAATTTTTACTTTGAAATATAAAGGTATATTATTTTTAATTTCTAGAATAAATAGAAAGAAGTATGTAGGTACAGATGCTGAAAATTGGTTTCCCTCAAAAGGTTTTGAGGCGGGGGAGACTCGAACTCCCGACCTCCAGCAGCTTCTCAGCCTTTTATACTGGCGCGCTAGCCTCTTCCGCCACCGCCCTGGATGTCTTGATTATAGACAGGTCCCATGTAAAAGTTCTAAAGTAAGTTCTAGTGAAAATCTGAATATTTATGAGTAATTGTTAAATAACAGTCGTGTCTAGAATTGCAGAAAAAAACGTGGATCGACGCGTTTACGAAAGTAACAAGAGCGATAGAATTAGTTTAATCAATATATTATTTAATAAAGTTAAAAAAGAATTTCTAGAATGAGAAACATAAAATTTTTACGAAAGTAACAAGAGCGATAGAATTAGTTTAATCGATATATTATTTAATAAAGTTAAAAAAGTTTAATCGATATATTATTTAATAAAGTTAAAGGTATATTATTTTTAATTTCTAGAATAACTATAGAGAAGTTGATGTTCCTTAAGATCCATTTAAGGACTGCAGTGGGGGAATTTTTACTTTGAAACATAAAGGTATATTATTTTTAATTTCTAGAATAAATAGAAAGAAGTATGTAGGTACAGATGCTGAAAATTGGTTTCCCTCAAAAGGTTTTGAGGCGGGGGAGACTCGAACTCCCGACCTCCAGCAGCTTCTCAGCCTTTTATACTGGCGTGCTAGCCTCTTCCGCCACCGCCCTGGATGTCTAGATTATAGACAGGTCCCATTTTATGAACTAACCAGCCAAGTACCACATCGTGAGCAAACAGTTCTAGACGGTTTGCAAAAATTGCACTCATGTTTGTTGCAGGCTTGTTACAAGAACCCCAAGCTGGTGAACCGTATAAGCATGTTCCATCAATCACCTTTGGGGAACTTTTGCTCGGTTTCTGTTCATAAATCTCATGTAAAAGTTCTATAGTAAGTTCTAGTGAAAATCTGAATATCTATGAGTAATTGTTAAATAACAGTCGTGTCTAGAATTGCAGAAAAAAACGTGGATCGACGCGTTTACGAAAGTAACAAGAGCGATAGAATTAGTTTAATCGATATATTATTTAATAAAGTTAAAAAAGAAAATAAACCCAATGTCAAACTGTTTGAAGAACAGTTTTGTGGTGTTCTTATACATGTTCATGTTTCTGACTATGAAGTTGATGTTCCTTAAGATCCATTTAAGGACTGCAGTGGGGGAATTGAACTTTGAAACATAAAGGTATATTATTTTTAATTTCTAGAATAAATATAAAGAAGTATGTAGGTACAGATGCTCAAAATTGGTTTCCCTATGAAGTTGATGTTCCTTAAGATCCATTTAAGGACTGCAGTGGGGGGATTTTAATTTGAAACATAAAGGTATATTATTTTTAATTTCTAGAATAAATATAGAGAAGTTGATGTTCCTTAAGATCCATTTAAGGACTGCAGTGGGGGGATTTTTCTTTGAAACATAAAGGTATATTACTTTTAATTTCTAGAATAAATAGAAAGAAGTATGTAGGTACAGATGCTGAAAATTGATTTCCCTCAAAAGGTTTTGAGGCGGGGGAGACTCGAACTCCCGACCTCCAGCAGCTTCTCAGCCTTTTATACTGGCGCGCTAGCCTCTTCCACCACCGCCCTGGATGTCTAGATTATAGACAGGTCCCATTTTATGAACTAACCAGCCAAGTACCACATCGTGAGCAAACAGTTCTAGACGGTTTGCAAAAATTGCACTCATGTTTGTTGCAGGCTCGTTACAAGAACCCCAAGCTGGTGAACCGTATAAGCATGCTCCATCAATCACCTTTGGGGAACTTTTGCTCGGTTTCTGTTCATAAATCTCATGTAAAAGTTCTATAGTAAGTTCTAGTGAAAATCTGAATATTTAGGAGTAATTGTTAAATAACAGTCGTGTCTAGAATTGCAGAAAAAAACGTGGATCGACGCGTTTACGAAAGTAACAAGAGCGATAGAATTAGTTTAATCAATATATTATTTAATAAAGTAAAAAGAAAATAAACCCAATGTCAAACTGTTTGAAGAACAGTTTTGTGGTGTTCTTATACATGTTCGTGTTTCTGACTATGAAGTTGATGTTCCTTCAGATCTATTTAGAGACAGCAATGGGGGAATTTTACTTTGAAACATAAAGGTATATTATTTTTAATTTCTAGAATGAATATAAAGAAGTTGATGTTCCTTAAGATCCATTTAAGGACTGCAGTGGGGGGATTTTAATTTGAAACATAAAGGTATATTATTTTTAATTTCTAGAATAAATAGAAAGAAGTATGTAGGTAGAGATGCTGAAAATTGGTTTCCCTCAAAAGGTTTTGAGGCGGGTGAGACTCGAACTCCCGACCTCCAGCAGCTTCTCAGCCTTTTATACTGGCGCGCTAGCCTCTTCCGCCACCGCCCTGGATGTCTAGATTATAGACAGGTCCCATTTTATGAACTAACCAGCCAAGTACCACATCGTGAGCAAACAGTTCTAGACGGTTTGCAAAAATTGCACTCATGTTTGTTGCAGGCTTGTTACAAGAACCCCAAGCTGGTGAACCGTATAAGCATGCTCCATCAATCACCTTTGGGGAACTTTTGCTCGGTTTCTGTTCATAAATCTCATGTAAAAGTTCTATAGTAAGTTCTAGTGAAAATCTGAATATCTATGAGTAATTGTTAAATAACAGTCGTGTCTAGAATTGCAGAAAAAAACGTGGATCGACGCGTTTACGAAAGTAACAAGAGCGATAGAATTAGTTTAATCAATATATTATTTAATAAAGTTAAAAAAGAAAATAAACCCAATGTCAAACTGTTTGAAGAACAGTTTTGTGGTGTTCTTATACATGTTCGTGATTCTGACTATGAAGTTGATGTTCCTTAAGATCCATTTAAGGACTGCAGTGGGGGAATTTTACTTTGAAACATAAAGGTATATTATTTTTAATTTCTAGAATAAATATAAAGAAGTATGTAGGTACAGATGCTCAAAATTGGTTTCCCTATGAAGTTGATGTTCCTTAAGATCCATTTAAGGACTGCAGTGGGGGGATTTTAATTTGAAACATAAAGGTATATTATTTTTAATTTCTAGAATAAATATAGAGAAGTTGATGTTCCTTAAGATCCATTTAAGGACTGCAGTGGGGGAATTTTTACTTTGAAATATAAAGGTATATTATTTTTAATTTCTAGAATAAATAGAAAGAAGTATGTAGGTACAGATGCTGAAAATTGGTTTCCCTCAAAAGGTTTTGAGGCGGGGGAGACTCGAACTCCCGACCTCCAGCAGCTTCTCAGCCTTTTATACTGGCGCGCTAGCCTCTTCCGCCACCGCCCTGGATGTCTTGATTATAGACAGGTCCCATGTAAAAGTTCTAAAGTAAGTTCTAGTGAAAATCTGAATATTTATGAGTAATTGTTAAATAACAGTCGTGTCTAGAATTGCAGAAAAAAACGTGGATCGACGCGTTTACGAAAGTAACAAGAGCGATAGAATTAGTTTAATCAATATATTATTTAATAAAGTTAAAAAAGAATTTCTAGAATGAGAAACATAAAATTTTTACGAAAGTAACAAGAGCGATAGAATTAGTTTAATCGATATATTATTTAATAAAGTTAAAAAAGTTTAATCGATATATTATTTAATAAAGTTAAAGGTATATTATTTTTAATTTCTAGAATAACTATAGAGAAGTTGATGTTCCTTAAGATCCATTTAAGGACTGCAGTGGGGGAATTTTTACTTTGAAACATAAAGGTATATTATTTTTAATTTCTAGAATAAATAGAAAGAAGTATGTAGGTACAGATGCTGAAAATTGGTTTCCCTCAAAAGGTTTTGAGGCGGGGGAGACTCGAACTCCCGACCTCCAGCAGCTTCTCAGCCTTTTATACTGGCGTGCTAGCCTCTTCCGCCACCGCCCTGGATGTCTAGATTATAGACAGGTCCCATTTTATGAACTAACCAGCCAAGTACCACATCGTGAGCAAACAGTTCTAGACGGTTTGCAAAAATTGCACTCATGTTTGTTGCAGGCTTGTTACAAGAACCCCAAGCTGGTGAACCGTATAAGCATGTTCCATCAATCACCTTTGGGGAACTTTTGCTCGGTTTCTGTTCATAAATCTCATGTAAAAGTTCTATAGTAAGTTCTAGTGAAAATCTGAATATCTATGAGTAATTGTTAAATAACAGTCGTGTCTAGAATTGCAGAAAAAAACGTGGATCGACGCGTTTACGAAAGTAACAAGAGCGATAGAATTAGTTTAATCGATATATTATTTAATAAAGTTAAAAAAGAAAATAAACCCAATGTCAAACTGTTTGAAGAACAGTTTTGTGGTGTTCTTATACATGTTCATGTTTCTGACTATGAAGTTGATGTTCCTTAAGATCCATTTAAGGACTGCAGTGGGGGAATTGAACTTTGAAACATAAAGGTATATTATTTTTAATTTCTAGAATAAATATAAAGAAGTATGTAGGTACAGATGCTCAAAATTGGTTTCCCTATGAAGTTGATGTTCCTTAAGATCCATTTAAGGACTGCAGTGGGGGGATTTTAATTTGAAACATAAAGGTATATTATTTTTAATTTCTAGAATAAATATAGAGAAGTTGATGTTCCTTAAGATCCATTTAAGGACTGCAGTGGGGGGATTTTTCTTTGAAACATAAAGGTATATTACTTTTAATTTCTAGAATAAATAGAAAGAAGTATGTAGGTACAGATGCTGAAAATTGATTTCCCTCAAAAGGTTTTGAGGCGGGGGAGACTCGAACTCCCGACCTCCAGCAGCTTCTCAGCCTTTTATACTGGCGCGCTAGCCTCTTCCACCACCGCCCTGGATGTCTAGATTATAGACAGGTCCCATTTTATGAACTAACCAGCCAAGTACCACATCGTGAGCAAACAGTTCTAGACGGTTTGCAAAAATTGCACTCATGTTTGTTGCAGGCTCGTTACAAGAACCCCAAGCTGGTGAACCGTATAAGCATGCTCCATCAATCACCTTTGGGGAACTTTTGCTCGGTTTCTGTTCATAAATCTCATGTAAAAGTTCTATAGTAAGTTCTAGTGAAAATCTGAATATTTAGGAGTAATTGTTAAATAACAGTCGTGTCTAGAATTGCAGAAAAAAACGTGGATCGACGCGTTTACGAAAGTAACAAGAGCGATAGAATTAGTTTAATCAATATATTATTTAATAAAGTAAAAAGAAAATAAACCCAATGTCAAACTGTTTGAAGAACAGTTTTGTGGTGTTCTTATACATGTTCGTGTTTCTGACTATGAAGTTGATGTTCCTTCAGATCTATTTAGAGACAGCAATGGGGGAATTTTACTTTGAAACATAAAGGTATATTATTTTTAATTTCTAGAATGAATATAAAGAAGTTGATGTTCCTTAAGATCCATTTAAGGACTGCAGTGGGGGGATTTTAATTTGAAACATAAAGGTATATTATTTTTAATTTCTAGAATAAATAGAAAGAAGTATGTAGGTAGAGATGCTGAAAATTGGTTTCCCTCAAAAGGTTTTGAGGCGGGTGAGACTCGAACTCCCGACCTCCAGCAGCTTCTCAGCCTTTTATACTGGCGCGCTAGCCTCTTCCGCCACCGCCCTGGATGTCTAGATTATAGACAGGTCCCATTTTATGAACTAACCAGCCAAGTACCACATCGTGAGCAAACAGTTCTAGACGGTTTGCAAAAATTGCACTCATGTTTGTTGCAGGCTTGTTACAAGAACCCCAAGCTGGTGAACCGTATAAGCATGCTCCATCAATCACCTTTGGGGAACTTTTGCTCGGTTTCTGTTCATAAATCTCATGTAAAAGTTCTATAGTAAGTTCTAGTGAAAATCTGAATATCTATGAGTAATTGTTAAATAACAGTCGTGTCTAGAATTGCAGAAAAAAACGTGGATCGACGCGTTTACGAAAGTAACAAGAGCGATAGAATTAGTTTAATCAATATATTATTTAATAAAGTTAAAAAAGAAAATAAACCCAATGTCAAACTGTTTGAAGAACAGTTTTGTGGTGTTCTTATACATGTTCGTGATTCTGACTATGAAGTTGATGTTCCTTAAGATCCATTTAAGGACTGCAGTGGGGGAATTTTACTTTGAAACATAAAGGTATATTATTTTTAATTTCTAGAATAAATATAAAGAAGTATGTAGGTACAGATGCTCAAAATTGGTTTCCCTATGAAGTTGATGTTCCTTAAGATCCATTTAAGGACTGCAGTGGGGGGATTTTAATTTGAAACATAAAGGTATATTATTTTTAATTTCTAGAATAAATATAGAGAAGTTGATGTTCCTTAAGATCCATTTAAGGACTGCAGTGGGGGAATTTTTACTTTGAAATATAAAGGTATATTATTTTTAATTTCTAGAATAAATAGAAAGAAGTATGTAGGTACAGATGCTGAAAATTGGTTTCCCTCAAAAGGTTTTGAGGCGGGGGAGACTCGAACTCCCGACCTCCAGCAGCTTCTCAGCCTTTTATACTGGCGCGCTAGCCTCTTCCGCCACCGCCCTGGATGTCTTGATTATAGACAGGTCCCATGTAAAAGTTCTAAAGTAAGTTCTAGTGAAAATCTGAATATTTATGAGTAATTGTTAAATAACAGTCGTGTCTAGAATTGCAGAAAAAAACGTGGATCGACGCGTTTACGAAAGTAACAAGAGCGATAGAATTAGTTTAATCAATATATTATTTAATAAAGTTAAAAAAGAATTTCTAGAATGAGAAACATAAAATTTTTACGAAAGTAACAAGAGCGATAGAATTAGTTTAATCGATATATTATTTAATAAAGTTAAAAAAGTTTAATCGATATATTATTTAATAAAGTTAAAGGTATATTATTTTTAATTTCTAGAATAACTATAGAGAAGTTGATGTTCCTTAAGATCCATTTAAGGACTGCAGTGGGGGAATTTTTACTTTGAAACATAAAGGTATATTATTTTTAATTTCTAGAATAAATAGAAAGAAGTATGTAGGTACAGATGCTGAAAATTGGTTTCCCTCAAAAGGTTTTGAGGCGGGGGAGACTCGAACTCCCGACCTCCAGCAGCTTCTCAGCCTTTTATACTGGCGTGCTAGCCTCTTCCGCCACCGCCCTGGATGTCTAGATTATAGACAGGTCCCATTTTATGAACTAACCAGCCAAGTACCACATCGTGAGCAAACAGTTCTAGACGGTTTGCAAAAATTGCACTCATGTTTGTTGCAGGCTTGTTACAAGAACCCCAAGCTGGTGAACCGTATAAGCATGTTCCATCAATCACCTTTGGGGAACTTTTGCTCGGTTTCTGTTCATAAATCTCATGTAAAAGTTCTATAGTAAGTTCTAGTGAAAATCTGAATATCTATGAGTAATTGTTAAATAACAGTCGTGTCTAGAATTGCAGAAAAAAACGTGGATCGACGCGTTTACGAAAGTAACAAGAGCGATAGAATTAGTTTAATCGATATATTATTTAATAAAGTTAAAAAAGAAAATAAACCCAATGTCAAACTGTTTGAAGAACAGTTTTGTGGTGTTCTTATACATGTTCATGTTTCTGACTATGAAGTTGATGTTCCTTAAGATCCATTTAAGGACTGCAGTGGGGGAATTGAACTTTGAAACATAAAGGTATATTATTTTTAATTTCTAGAATAAATATAAAGAAGTATGTAGGTACAGATGCTCAAAATTGGTTTCCCTATGAAGTTGATGTTCCTTAAGATCCATTTAAGGACTGCAGTGGGGGGATTTTAATTTGAAACATAAAGGTATATTATTTTTAATTTCTAGAATAAATATAGAGAAGTTGATGTTCCTTAAGATCCATTTAAGGACTGCAGTGGGGGGATTTTTCTTTGAAACATAAAGGTATATTATTTTTAATTTCTAGAATAAATAGAAAGAAGTATGTAGGTACAGATGCTGAAAATTGATTTCCCTCAAAAGGTTTTGAGGCGGGGGAGACTCGAACTCCCGACCTCCAGCAGCTTCTCAGCCTTTTATACTGGCGCGCTAGCCTCTTCCACCACCGCCCTGGATGTCTAGATTATAGACAGGTCCCATTTTATGAACTAACCAGCCAAGTACCACATCGTGAGCAAACAGTTCTAGACGGTTTGCAAAAATTGCACTCATGTTTGTTGCAGGCTCGTTACAAGAACCCCAAGCTGGTGAACCGTATAAGCATGCTCCATCAATCACCTTTGGGGAACTTTTGCTCGGTTTCTGTTCATAAATCTCATGTAAAAGTTCTATAGTAAGTTCTAGTGAAAATCTGAATATTTAAGAGTAATTGTTAAATAACAGTCGTGTCTAGAATTGCAGAAAAAAACGTGGATCGACGCGTTTACGAAAGTAACAAGAGCGATAGAATTAGTTTAATCAATATATTATTTAATAAAGTAAAAAGAAAATAAACCCAATGTCAAACTGTTTGAAGAACAGTTTTGTGGTGTTCTTATACATGTTCGTGTTTCTGACTATGAAGTTGATGTTCCTTCAGATCTATTTAGAGACAGCAATGGGGGAATTTTACTTTGAAACATAAAGGTATATTATTTTTAATTTCTAGAATAAATATACAGAAGTTGATGTTCCTTAAGATCCATTTAAGGACTGCAGTGGGGGAATTTCTACTTTGAAACATAAAGGTATATTATTTTTAATTTCTAGAATAAATAGAAAGAAGTATGTAGGTACAGATGCTGAAAATTGGTTTCCCTCAAAAGTTTTTGAGGCGGGGGAGACTCGAACTCCCGACCTCCAGCAGCTTCTCAGCCTTTTATACTGACGCGCTAGCCTCTTCCGCCACCGCCCTGGATGTCTAGATTATAGACATGTACCATTTTATGAACTAACCAGCCAAGTACCACATCGTGCGCAAATAGTTCTAGACGGTTTGCAAAAATTGCACTCATGTTTGTTGCAGGCTTGTTACAAGAACCCCAAGCTGGTGAACCGTATAAGCATGCTCCATCAATCACCTTTGGGGAACTTTTGCTCGGTTTCTGTTCATAAATCTCATGTAAAAGTTCTATAGTAAGTTCTAGTGAAAATCTGAATATTTATGAGTAATTGTTAAATAACAGTCGTGTCTAGAATTTCGGAAAAAAACGTGGATCGTCGCGTTTACAAAAGTAACAAGAGTGATAGAATTAGTTTAATTAATATATTATTTAATAAAGTAAATAGAAAATAAACCCAATGTCAAACTGTTTGAAGAACAGTTTTGTGGTGTTCTTATACATGTTCGTGTTTCTGACTATGAAGTTGATGTTCCTTAAGATCCATTTAGAGACTGCAGTGGGGGAATTTTTACTTTGAAACATAAAGGTATATTATTTTTAATTTCTAGAATAAATAGAAAGAAGTATGTAGGTACAGATGCTGAAAATTGGTTTCCCTCAAAAGTTTTTGAGGCGGGGGAGACTCGAACTCCCGACCTCCAGCAGCTTCTCAGCCTTTTATACTGGCGCGCTAGCCTCTTCCGCCACCGCCCTGGATGTCTAGATTATAGACAGGTCCCATTTTATGAACTAACCAGCCAAGTACCACATTGTGCGCAAACAGTTCTAGACGGTTTGCAAAAATTGCACTCATGTTTGTTGCAGGCTTGTTACAAAAACCCCAAGCTGGTGAACCGTATAAGCATGCTCCATCAATCACCTTTGGGGAACTTTTGCTCGGTTTCTGTTCATAAATCTCATGTAAAAGTTCTATAGTAAGTTCTAGTGAAAATCTGAATATCTATGAGTAATTGTTAAATAACAGTCGTGTCTAGAATTGCAGAAAAAAACGTGGATCGACGCGTTTACGAAAGGAACAAGAGCGATAGAATTAGTTTAATCGATATATTATTTAATAAAGTTAAAAAAGAAAATAAACCCAATGTCAAACTGTTTGAAGAACAGTTTTGTGGTGTTCTTATACATGTTCGTGTTTCTGACTATGAAGTTGATGTTCCTTAAGATCCATTTAAGGACTGCAGTGGGGGAGTTTTACTTTGAAACATAAAGGTATATTATTTTTAATTTCTAGAATAAATAAAAAGAAGTATGTAGGTACAGATGCTCAAAATTGGTTTCCCTATGAAGTTGATGTTCCTTAAGATCCATTTAAGGACTGCAGTGGGGAGATTTTAATTTGAAACATAAAGGTATATTATTTTTAATTTCTAGAATAAATATAGAGAAGTTGATGTTCCTTAAGATCCAGTTAAGGACTGCAGTGGGGGAATTTCTACTTTGTAACATAAAGGTATATTATTTTTAATTTCTAGAATAAAAGAAAGAAGTATGTAGGTACAGATGCTGAAAATTGGTTTCCCTCAAAAGGTTTTGAGGCGGGGGAGACTCGAACTCCCGACCTCCAGCAGCTTCTCAGCCTTTTATACTGGCGCGCTAGCCTCTTCCGCCACCGCCCTGGATGTCTAGATTATAGACAGGTCCCATTTTATGAACTAACCAGCCAAGTACCACATAGTGAGCAAACAGTTCTAGACGGTTTGCAAAAATTGCACTCATGTTTGTTGCAGGCTTGTTACAAGAACCCCAAGCTGGTGAACCGTATAAGCATGCTCTATCAATCACCTTTGGGGAACTTTTGCTCGGTTTCTGTTCATAAATCTCATGTAAAAGTTCTATAGTAAGTTCTAGTGAAATTCTGAATATCTATGAGTAATTGTTAAATAACAGTCGTGTCTAGAATTGCAGAAAAAAACGTGGATCGACGCGTTTACAAAAGTAACAAGAGCGATAGAATTAGTTTAATCGATATATTATTTAATAAAGTTAAAAAAGAAAATAAACCCAATGTCAAACTGTTTGAAGAACAGTTCTGTGGTGTTCTTATACATGTTCGTGTTTCTGACTATGAAGTTGATGTTCCTTAAGATCCATTTAAGGACTGCAGTGAGGGGATTTTAATTTGAAACATAAAGGTATATTATTTTTAATTTCTAGAATAAATATAGAGAAGTTGATGTTCCTTAAGATCCATTTAAGGACTGCAGTGGGGGAATTTTTACTTTGAAACATAAAGGTATATTATTTTTAATTTCTAGAATAAATAGAAAGAAGTATGTAGGTACAGATGCTGAAAATTGGTTTCCCTCAAAAGGTTTGAGGCGGGGGAGACTCGAACTCCCGACCTCCAGCAGCTTCTCAGCCTTTTATACTGGCGCGCTAGCCTCTTCCGCCACCGCCCTGGATGTCTATATTATAGACAGGTCCCATTTTATGAACTAACCAGCCAAGTACCACATAGTGAGCAAACACTTCTAGACGGTTTGCAAAAATTGCACTCATGTTTGTTGCAGGCTTGTTACAAGAACCCCAAGCTGGTGAACCGTATAAGCATGCTCCATCAATCACCTTTGGGGAACTTTTGCTCGGTTTCTGTTCATAAATCTCATGTAAAAGTTCTATAGTAAGTTCTAGTGAAAATCTGAATATTTATGAGTAATTGTTAAATAACAGTCGTGTCTAGAATTGCAGAAAAAAACGTGGATCGACGCGTTTACAAAAGTAACAAGAGCGATAGAATTAGTTTAATCGATATATTATTTAATAAAGTTAAAAAAGAAAATAAACCCAATGTCAAACTGTTTGAAGAACAGTTTTGTGGTGTTCTTATACATGTTCGTGTTTCTGACTATGAAGTTGATGTTCCTTAAGATCCATTTAAGGACTGCAGTGAGGGGATTTTAATTTGAAACATAAAGGTATATTATTTTTAATTTCTAGAATAAATATAGAGAAGTTGATGTTCCTTAAGATCCATTTAAGGACTGCAGTGGGGGGATTTTAATTTGAAACATAAAGGTATATTATTTTTAATTTCTAGAATAAAGATAGAGAAGTTGATGTTCCTTAAGATCCATTTAAGGACTGCAGTGGGGGAATTTTTACTTTGAAACATAAAGGTATATTATTTTTAATTTCTAGAATAAAAGAAAGAAGTATGTAGGTACAGATGCTGAAAATTGGTTTCCCTCAAAAGGTTTTGAGGCGGGGGAGACTCGAACTCCCGACCTCCAGCAGCTTCTCAGCCTTTTATACTGGCGCGCTAGCCTCTTCCGCCACCGCCCTGGATGTCTAGATTATAGACAGGTCCCATTTTATGAACTAACTAGCCAAGTACCACATCGTGAGCAAACAGTTCTAGACGGTTTGCAAAAATTGCACTCATGTTTGTTGCAGGCTCGTTACAAGAACCCCAAGCTGGTGAACCGCATAAGCATGCTCCATCAATCACCTTTGGGGAACTTTTGCTCGGTTTCTGTTCATAAATCTCATGTAAAAGTTCTATAGTAAGTTCTAGTGAAAATCTGAATATTTATGAGTAATTGTTAAATAACAGTCGTGTCTAGAATTGCAGAAAAAAACGTGGATCGACGCGTTTACGAAAGTAACAAGAGCGATAGAATTAGTTTAATCAATATATTATTTAATAAAGTAAAAAAGAAAATAAACCCAATGTCAAACTGTTTGAGGAACAGTTTTGTGGTGTTCTTATACATGTTCGTGTTTCTGACTATGAAGTTGATGTTCCTTAAGATCCATTTAAGGACTGCAGTGGGGGAATTTTACTTTGAAACATAAAGGTATATTATTTTAAATTTCTAGAATGAATATAAAGAAGTTGATGTTCCTTAAGATCCATTTAAGGACTGCAGTGGGGGGATTTTACTTTGAAACATAAAGATATATTATTTTCAATTTCTAGAATAAAGATAGAGAAGTTGATGTTCCTTAAGATCCATTTAAGGACTGCAGTGGGGGAATTTCTACTTTGAAACATAAAGGTATATTATTTTTAATTTCTAGAATAAAAGAAAGAAGTATGTAGGTACAGATGCTAAAAATTGGTTTCCCTCAAAAGGTTTTGAGGCGGGGGAGACTCGAACTCCCGACCTCCAGCAGCTTCTCAGCCTTTTATACTGGCGCGCTAGCCTCTTCTGCCACCGCCCTGGATGTCTAGATTATAGACAGATCCCATTTTATGAACTAACCAGCCAAGTACCACATCGTGAGCAAACAGTTCTAGACGGTTTGCAAAAATTGCACTCATGTTTGTTGCAGGCTTGTTACAAGAACCCCAAGCTGGTGAACCGTATAAGCATGCTCCATCAATCACCTTTGGGGAACTTTTGCTCGGTTTCTGTTCATAAATCTCATGTAAAAGTTCTATAGTAAGTTCTAGTGAAAATCTGAATATCTATGAGTAATTGTTAAATAACAGTCGTGTCTAGAATTGCAGAAAAAAACGTGGATCGACGCGTTTACGAAAGTAACAAGAGCGATAGAATTAGTTTAATCGATATATTATTTAATAAAGTTAAAAAAGAAAATAAACCCAATGTCAAACTGTTTGAAGAACAGTTTTGTGGTGTTCTTATACATGTTCGTGTTTCTGACTATGAAGTTGATGTTCCTTAAGATCCATTTAAGGACTGCAGTGGGGGAGTTTTACTTTGAAACATAAAGGTATATTATTTTTAATTTCTAGAATAAATATAAAGAAGTATGTAGGTACAGATGCTCAAAATTGGTTTCCCTATGAAGTTGATGTTCCTTAAGATCCATTTAAGGACTGCAGTGGGGGGATTTTTATTTGAAACATAAAGGTATATTATTTTTAATTTCTAGAATAAATATAGAGAAGTTGATGTTCCTTAAGATCCATTTAAGGACTGCAGTGGGGGAATTTCTACTTTGAAACATAAAGGTATATAATTTTTTAATTTCTAGAATAAATAGAAAGAAGTATGTAGGTACAGATGCTGATAATTGGTTTCCCTCAAAAGGTTTTGAGGCGAGGGAGACTCGAACTCCAGACCTCCAACAGCTTCTCAGCCTTTTATACTGGCGCGCTAGCCTCTTCCGCCACCGCCCTGGATGTCTAGATTATAGACAGGTCCCATTTTATGAACTAACCAGCCAAGTACCACATCGTGAGCAAACAGTTCTAGACGGTTTGCAAAAATTGCACTCATGTTTGTTGCAGGCTTGTTACAAGAACCCCAAGCTGGTGAACCGTATAAGCATGCTCCATCAATCACCTTTGGGGAACTTTTGCTCGGTTTCTGTTCATAAATCTCATGTAAAAGTTCTATAGTAAGTTCTAGTGAAAATCTGAATATTTATGAGTAATTGTTAAATAACAGTCGTGTCTAGAATTGCAGAAAAAAACGTGGATCGACGCGTTTACAAAAGTAACAAGAGCGATAGAATTAGTTTAATCGATATATTATTTAATAAAGTTAAAAAAGAAAATAAACCCAATGTCAAACTGTTTGAAGAACAGTTTTGTGGTGTTCTTATACATGTTCGTGTTTCTGACTATGAAGTTGATGTTCCTTAAGATCCATTTAAGGACTGCAGTGAGGGGATTTTAATTTGAAACATAAAGGTATATTATTTTTAATTTCTAGAATAAATATAGAGAAGTTGATGTTCCTTAAGATCCATTTAAGGACTGCAGTGGGGGGATTTTAATTTGAAACATAAAGGTATATTATTTTTAATTTCTAGAATAAAGATAGAGAAGTTGATGTTCCTTAAGATCCATTTAAGGACTGCAGTGGGGGAATTTTTACTTTGAAACATAAAGGTATATTATTTTTAATTTCTAGAATAAAAGAAAGAAGTATGTAGGTACAGATGCTGAAAATTGGTTTCCCTCAAAAGGTTTTGAGGCGGGGGAGACTCGAACTCCCGACCTCCAGCAGCTTCTCAGCCTTTTATACTGGCGCGCTAGCCTCTTCCGCCACCGCCCTGGATGTCTAGATTATAGACAGGTCCCATTTTATGAACTAACTAGCCAAGTACCACATCGTGAGCAAACAGTTCTAGACGGTTTGCAAAAATTGCACTCATGTTTGTTGCAGGCTCGTTACAAGAACCCCAAGCTGGTGAACCGCATAAGCATGCTCCATCAATCACCTTTGGGGAACTTTTGCTCGGTTTCTGTTCATAAATCTCATGTAAAAGTTCTATAGTAAGTTCTAGTGAAAATCTGAATATTTATGAGTAATTGTTAAATAACAGTCGTGTCTAGAATTGCAGAAAAAAACGTGGATCGACGCGTTTACGAAAGTAACAAGAGCGATAGAATTAGTTTAATCAATATATTATTTAATAAAGTAAAAAAGAAAATAAACCCAATGTCAAACTGTTTGAGGAACAGTTTTGTGGTGTTCTTATACATGTTCGTGTTTCTGACTATGAAGTTGATGTTCCTTAAGATCCATTTAAGGACTGCAGTGGGGGAATTTTACTTTGAAACATAAAGGTATATTATTTTAAATTTCTAGAATGAATATAAAGAAGTTGATGTTCCTTAAGATCCATTTAAGGACTGCAGTGGGGGGATTTTACTTTGAAACATAAAGATATATTATTTTCAATTTCTAGAATAAAGATAGAGAAGTTGATGTTCCTTAAGATCCATTTAAGGACTGCAGTGGGGGAATTTCTACTTTGAAACATAAAGGTATATTATTTTTAATTTCTAGAATAAAAGAAAGAAGTATGTAGGTACAGATGCTAAAAATTGGTTTCCCTCAAAAGGTTTTGAGGCGGGGGAGACTCGAACTCCCGACCTCCAGCAGCTTCTCAGCCTTTTATACTGGCGCGCTAGCCTCTTCTGCCACCGCCCTGGATGTCTAGATTATAGACAGATCCCATTTTATGAACTAACCAGCCAAGTACCACATCGTGAGCAAACAGTTCTAGACGGTTTGCAAAAATTGCACTCATGTTTGTTGCAGGCTTGTTACAAGAACCCCAAGCTGGTGAACCGTATAAGCATGCTCCATCAATCACCTTTGGGGAACTTTTGCTCGGTTTCTGTTCATAAATCTCATGTAAAAGTTCTATAGTAAGTTCTAGTGAAAATCTGAATATCTATGAGTAATTGTTAAATAACAGTCGTGTCTAGAATTGCAGAAAAAAACGTGGATCGACGCGTTTACGAAAGTAACAAGAGCGATAGAATTAGTTTAATCGATATATTATTTAATAAAGTTAAAAAAGAAAATAAACCCAATGTCAAACTGTTTGAAGAACAGTTTTGTGGTGTTCTTATACATGTTCGTGTTTCTGACTATGAAGTTGATGTTCCTTAAGATCCATTTAAGGACTGCAGTGGGGGAGTTTTACTTTGAAACATAAAGGTATATTATTTTTAATTTCTAGAATAAATATAAAGAAGTATGTAGGTACAGATGCTCAAAATTGGTTTCCCTATGAAGTTGATGTTCCTTAAGATCCATTTAAGGACTGCAGTGGGGGGATTTTTATTTGAAACATAAAGGTATATTATTTTTAATTTCTAGAATAAATATAGAGAAGTTGATGTTCCTTAAGATCCATTTAAGGACTGCAGTGGGGGAATTTCTACTTTGAAACATAAAGGTATATAATTTTTTAATTTCTAGAATAAATAGAAAGAAGTATGTAGGTACAGATGCTGATAATTGGTTTCCCTCAAAAGGTTTTGAGGCGAGGGAGACTCGAACTCCAGACCTCCAACAGCTTCTCAGCCTTTTATACTGGCGCGCTAGCCTCTTCCGCCACCGCCCTGGATGTCTAGATTATAGACAGGTCCCATTTTATGAACTAACCAGCCAAGTACCACATCGTGAGCAAACAGTTCTAGACGGTTTGCAAAAATTGCACTCATGTTTGTTGGAGGCTCGGTACAAGAACCCCAAGCTGGTGAACCGTATAAGCATGCTCCATCAATCACCTTTGGGGAACTTTTGCTCGGTTTCTGTTCATAAATCTCATGTAAAAGTTCTATAGTAAGTTCTAGTGAAAATTTGAATATTTATGAGTAATTGTTAAATAACAGTCGTGTCTAGAATTGCAGAAAAAAACGTGGATCGACGCGTTTACGAAAGTAACAAGAGCGATAGAATTAGTTTAATCAATATATTATTTAATAAAGTAAAAAAGAAAATAAACCCAATGTCAAACTGTTTGAAGAACAGTTTTGTGGTGTTCTTATACATGTTCGTGTTTCTGACTATGAAGTTGATGTTCCTTAAGATCCATTTAAGGACTGCAGTGGGGGAATTTTACTTTGAAACATAAAGGTATATTATTTTTAATTTCTAGAATGAATATAAAGAAGTTGATGTTCCTTAAGATCCATTTAAGGACTGCAGTGGGGGGATTTTACTTTGAAACATAAAGGTATATTATTTTTAATTTCTAGAATAAATATAGAGAAGTTGATGTTCCTTAAGATCCATTTAAGGACTGCAGTGGGGGAATTTTTACTTTGAAACATAAAGGTATATTATTTTTAATTTCTAGAATAAATAGAAAGAAGTATGTAGGTACAGATGCTGAAAATTGGTTTCCCTCAAAAGGTTTTGAGGCGGGGGAGACTCGAACTCCCAACCTCCAGCAGCTTCTCAGCCTTTTATACTGGCGCGCTAGCCTCTTCCGCCACCGCCCTGGATGTCTAGATTATAGACAGGTCCCATTTTATGAACTAACCAGCCAAGTACCACATCGTGAGCAAACAGTTCTAGACGGTTTGCAAAAATTGCACTCATGTTTGTTGGAGGCTCGGTACAAGAACCCCAAGCTGGTGAACCGTATAAGCATGCTCCATCAATCACCTTTGGGGAACTTTTGCTCGGTTTCTGTTCATAAATCTCATGTAAAAGTTCTATAGTAAGTTCTAGTGAAAATCTGAATATTTACGAGTAATTGTTAAATAACAGTCGTGTCTAGAATTGCAGAAAAAAATGTGGATCGACGCGTTTACGAAAGTAACAAGAGCGATAGAATTAGTTTAATCAATATATTATTTAATAAAGTAAAAAAGAAAATAAACCCAATGTCAAACTGTTTGAAGAACAGTTTTGTGGTGTTCTTATACATGTTCGTGTTTCTGACTATGAAGTTGATGTTCCTTAAGATCCATTTAAGGACTGCAGTGGGGGAATTTTACTTTGAAACATAAAGGTATATTATTCTTAATTTCTAGAATAAATATAAAGAAGTATGTAGGTACAGATGCTCCAAATTAGTTTCCCTATGAAGTTGATGTTCCTTAAGATCCATTTAAGGACTGCAGTGGGGGAATTTTACTTTGAAACATAAAGGTATATTATTTTTAATTTCTAGAATAAAGATAGAGAAGTTGATGTTCCTTAAGATCCATTTAAGGACTGCAGTGGGGGAATTTTTACTTTGAAACATAAAGGTATATTATTTTTAATTTCTAGAATAAAAGAAAGAAGTATGTAGGTACAGATGCTGAAAATTGGTTTCCCTCAAAAGGTTTTGAGGCGGGGGAGACTCGAACTCTTGACCTCCAGCAGCTTCTCAGCCTTTTATACTGGCGCGCTAGCCTCTTCCGCCACCGCCCTGGATGTCTAGATTATAGACAGGTCCCATTTTATGAACTAACTAGCCAAGTACCACATCGTGAGCAAACAGTTCTAGACGGTTTGCAAATATTGCACTCATGTTTGTTGCAGGCTCGTTACAAGAACCCCAAGCTGGTGAACCGCATAAGCATGCTCCATCAATCACCTTTGGGGAACTTTTGCTCGGTTTCTGTTCATAAATCTCATGTAAAAGTTCTATAGTAAGTTCTAGTGAAAATCTGAATATTTATGAGTAATTGTTAAATAACAGTCGTGTCTAGAATTGCAGAAAAAAATGTGGATCGACGCGTTTACGAAAGTAACAAGAGCGATAGAATTAGTTTAATCAATATATTATTTAATAAAGTAAAAAAGAAAATAAACCCAATGTCAAACTGTTTGAGGAACAGTTTTGTGGTGTTCTTATACATGTTCGTGTTTCTGACTATGAAGTTGATGTTCCTTAAGATCCATTTAAGGACTGCAGTGGGGGAATTTTACTTTGAAACATAAAGGTATATTATTTTTAATTTTAGAATGAATATAAAGAAGTTGATGTTCCTTAAGATCCATTTAAGGACTGCAGTGGGGGGATTTTACTTTGAAACATAAAGGTATATTATTTTTAATTTCTAGAATAAATATAGAGAAGTTGATGTTCCTTAAGATCCATTTAAGGACTGCAGTGGGGGAATTTTTACTTTGAAACATAAAGGTATATTATTTTTAATTTCTAGAATAAATAGAAAGAAGTATGTAGGTACAGATGCTGAAAATTGGTTTCCCTCAAAAGGTTTTGAGGCGGGGGAGACTCGAACTCTTGACCTCCAGCAGCTTCTCTGCCTTTTATACTGGCGCGCTAGCCTCTTCCGCCACCGCCCTGGATGTCTAGATTATAGACAGGTCCCATTTTATGAACTAACCAGCCAAGTACCACATCGTGAGCAAACAGTTCTAGACGGTTTGCAAAAATTGCACTCATGTTTGTTGGAGGCTCGGTACAAGAACCCCAAGCTGGTGAACCGTATAAGCATGCTCCATTAATCACCTTTGGGGAACTTTTGCTCGGTTTCTGTTCATAAATCTCATGTAAAAGTTCTATAGTAAGTTCTAGTGAAAATCTGAATATTTATGAGTAATTGTTAAATAACAGTCGTGTCTAGAATTGCAGAAAAAAACGTGGATCGACGCGTTTACAAAAGTAACAAGAGGATAGAATTAGTTTAATCGATATATTATTTAATAAAGTTAAAAAAGAAAATAAACCCAATGTCAAACTGTTTGAAGAACAGTTTTGTGGTGTTCTTATACATGTTCGTGTTTCTGACTATGAAGTTGATGTTCCTTAAGATCCATTTAAGGACTGCAGTGGGGGGATTTTTATTTGAAACATAAAGGTATATTATTTTTAATTTCTAGAATAAATATAGAGAAGTTGATGTTCCTTAAGATCCATTTAAGGACTGCAGTGGGGGGATTTTAATTTGAAACATAAAGGTATATTATTTTGAATTTCTAGAATAAATAGAAAGAAGTATGTAGGTACAGATGCTGAAAATTGGTTTCCCTCAAAAGGTTTTGAGGCGGGGGAGACTCGAACTCCCGACCTCCAGCAGCTTCTCAGCCTTTTATACTGGCGCGCTAGCCTCTTCCGCCACCGCCCTGGATGTCTAGATTATAGACAGGTCCCATTTTATGAACTAACCAGCCAAGTACCACATAGTGAGCAAACAGTTCTAGACGGTTTGCAAAAATTGCACTCATGTTTGTTGCAGGCTTGTTACAAGAACCCCAAGCTGGTGAACCGTATAAGCATGCTCCATCAATCACCTTTGGGGAACTTTTGCTCGGTTTCTGTTCATAAATCTCATGTAAAAGTTCTATAGTAAGTTCTAGTGAAAATCTGAATATTTATGAGTAATTGTTAAATAACAGTCGTGTCTAGAATTGCAGAAAAAAACGTGGATCGACGCGTTTACGAAAGTAACAAGAGCGATAGAATTAGTTTAATCAATATATTATTTAATAAAGTTAAAAAAGAAAATAAACCCAATGTCAAACTGTTTGAAGAACAGTTTTGTGGTGTTCTTATACATGTTCGTGATTCTGACTATGAAGTTGATGTTCCTTAAGATCCATTTAAGGACTGCAGTGGGGGAATTTTACTTTGAAACATAAAGGTATATTATTTTGAATTTCTAGAATAAATATAGAGAAGTTGATGTTCCTTAAGATCCATTTAAGCACTGCAGTGGGGGGATTTTAATTTGAAACATAAAGGTATATTATTTTTAATTTCTAAAATAAATAGAAAGAAGTATGTAGGTACAGATGCTGAAAATTGGTTTCCCTCAAAAGGTTTTGAGGCGGGGAGACTCGAACTCCCGACCTCCAGCAGCTTCTCAGCCTTTTATACTGGCGCGCTAGCCTCTTCCGCCACCGCCCTGGATGTCTAGATAATAGACAGGTCCCATTTTATGAACTAACCAGCCAAGTACCACATAGTGAGCAAACAGTTCTAGACGGTTTGCAAAAATTGCACTCATGTTTGTTGCAGGCTTGTTACAAGAACCCCAAGCTGGTGAACCGTATAAGCATGCTCCATCAATCACCTTTGGGGAACTTTTGCTCGGTTTCTGTTCATAAATCTCATGTAAAAGTTCTATAGTAAGTTCTAGTGAAAATCTGAATATCTATGAGTAATTGTTAAATAACAGTCGTGTCTAGAATTGCAGAAAAAAACGTGGATCGATGCGTTTACAAAAGTAACAAGAGCGATAAAATTAGTTTAATCGATATATTATTTAATAAAGTTAAAAAAGAAAATAAACCCAAAGTCAAACTGTTAGAAGAACAGTTTTGTGGTGTTCTTATACATGTTCGTGTTTCTGACTATGAAGTTGATGTTCCTTAAGATCCATTTAAGGACTGCAGTGGGGGGATTTTTATTTGAAACATAAAGGTATATTATTTTTAATTTCTAGAATAAATATAGAGAAGTTGATGTTCCTTAAGATCCATTTAAGGACTGCAGTGGGGGAATTTTTACTTTGAAACATAAAGGTATATTATTTTGAATTTCTAGAATAAATAGAAAGAAGTATGTAGGTACAGATGCTGAAAATTGGTTTCCCTCAAAAGGTTTTGAGGCGGAGGAGACTCGAACTCCCGACCTCCAGCAGCTTCTCAGCCTTTTATACTAGCGCGCTAGCCTCTTCCGCCACCGCCCTGGATGTCTAGATTATAGACAGGTCCCATTTTATGAACTAACCAGCCAAGTACCACATCGTGGGCAAACAGTTCTAGACGGTTTGCAAAAATTGCACTCATGTTTGTTGCAGGCTTGTTACAAGAACCCCAAGCTGGTGAACCGTATAAGCATGCTCCATCAATCACCTTTGGGGAACTTTTGCTCGGTTTCTGTTCATAAATCTCATGTAAAAGTTCTATAGTAAGTTCTAGTGAAAATCTGAATATTTATGAGTAATTGTTAAATAACAGTCGTGTCTAGAATTGCAGAAAAAAACGTGGATCGACGCGTTTAAGAAAGTAACAAGAGCGATAGAATTAGTTTAATCAATATATTATTTAATAAAGTTAAAAAAGAAAATAAACCCAATGTCAAACTGTTTGAAGAACAGTTTTGTGGTGTTCTTATACATGTTCGTGATTCTGACTATGAAGTTGATGTTCCTTAAGATCCATTTAAGGACTGCAGTGGGGGAATTTTACTTTGAAACATAAAGGTATATTATTTTGAATTTCTAGAATAAATATAAAGAAGTATGTAGGTACAGATGCTCAAAATTGGTTTCCCTATGTAGTTGATGTTCCTTAAGATCCATTTAAGGACTGCAGTGGGGGGATTTTAATTAGAAACATAAAGGTATATTATTTTTTATTTCTAGAATAAATATAGAGAAGTTGATGTTCCTTAAGATCCATTTAAGGACTGCAGTGGGGGAATTTTTACTTTGAAACATAAAGGTATATTATTTTTAATTTCTAGAATAAAAGAAAGAAGTATGTAGGTACAGATGCTGAAAATTGGTTTCCCTCAAAAGGTTTTGAGGCGGGGGAGACTCGAACTCTTGACCTCCAGCAGCTTCTCAGCCTTTTATACTGGCGCGCTAGCCTCTTCCGCCACCGCCCTGGATGTCTAGATTATAGACAGGTCCCATTTTATGAACTAACTAGCCAAGTACCACATCGTGAGCAAACAGTTCTAGACGGTTTGCAAATATTGCACTCATGTTTGTTGCAGGCTCGTTACAAGAACCCCAAGCTGGTGAACCGCATAAGCATGCTCCATCAATCACCTTTGGGGAACTTTTGCTCGGTTTCTGTTCATAAATCTCATGTAAAAGTTCTATAGTAAGTTCTAGTGAAAATCTGAATATTTATGAGTAATTGTTAAATAACAGTCGTGTCTAGAATTGCAGAAAAAAATGTGGATCGACGCGTTTACGAAAGTAACAAGAGCGATAGAATTAGTTTAATCAATATATTATTTAATAAAGTAAAAAAGAAAATAAACCCAATGTCAAACTGTTTGAGGAACAGTTTTGTGGTGTTCTTATACATGTTCGTGTTTCTGACTATGAAGTTGATGTTCCTTAAGATCCATTTAAGGACTGCAGTGGGGGAATTTTACTTTGAAACATAAAGGTATATTATTTTTAATTTCTAGAATGAATATAAAGAAGTTGATGTTCCTTAAGATCCATTTAAGGACTGCAGTGGGGGGATTTTACTTTGAAACATAAAGGTATATTATTTTTAATTTCTAGAATAAATATAGAGAAGTTGATGTTCCTTAAGATCCATTTAAGGACTGCAGTGGGGGAATTTTTACTTTGAAACATAAAGGTATATTATTTTTAATTTCTAGAATAAATAGAAAGAAGTATGTAGGTACAGATGCTGAAAATTGGTTTCCCTCAAAAGGTTTTGAGGCGGGGGAGACTCGAACTCCCAACCTCCAGCAGCTTCTCAGCCTTTTATACTGGCGCGCTAGCCTCTTCCGCCACCGCCCTGGATGTCTAGATTATAGACAAGTCCCATTTTATGAACTAACCAGCCAAGTACCACATCGTGAGCAAACAGTTCTAGACGGTTTGCAAAAATTGCACTCATGTTTGTTGGAGGCTCGGTACAAGAACCCCAAGCTGGTGAACCGTATAAGCATGCTCCATCAATCACCTTTGGGGAACTTTTGCTCGGTTTCTGTTCATAAATCTCATGTAAAAGTTCTATAGTAAGTTCTAGTGAAAATCTGAATATTTATGAGTAATTGTTAAATAACAGTCGTGTCTAGAATTGCAGAAAAAAACGTGGATCGACGCGTTTACAAAAGTAACAAGAGCGATAGAATTAGTTTAATCGATATATTATTTAATAAAGTTAAAAAAGAAAATAAACCCAATGTCAAACTGTTTGAAGAACAGTTTTGTGGTGTTCTTATACATGTTCGTGTTTCTGACTATGAAGTTGATGTTCCTTAAGATCCATTTAAGGACTGCAGTGGGGGGATTTTAATTTGAAACATAAAGGTATATTATTTTTAATTTCTAGAATAAATATAGAGAAGTTGATGTTCCTTAAGATCCATTTAAGGACTGCAGTGGGGGGATTTTAATTTGAAACATAAAGGTATATTATTTTGAATTTCTAGATTAAATAGAAAGAAGTATGTAGGTACAGATGCTGAAAATTGGTTTCCCTCAAAAGGTTTTGAGGCGGGGGAGACTCGAACTCCCGACCTCCAGCAGCTTCTCAGCCTCTTATACTGGCGCGCTAGCCTCTTCCGCCACCGCCCTGGATGTCTAGATTATAGACAGGTCCCATTTTATGAACTAACCAGCCAAGTACCACATAGTGAGCAAACAGTTCTAGACGGTTTGCAAAAATTGCACTCATGTTTGTTGCAGGCTTGTTACAAGAACCCCAAGCTGGTGAACCGTATAAGCATGCTCCATCAATCACCTTTGGGGAACTTTTGCTCGGTTTCTGTTCATAAATCTCATGTAAAAGTTCTATAGTAAGTTCTAGTGAAAATCTGAATATCTATGAGTAATTGTTAAATAACAGTCGTGTCTAGAATTGCAGAAAAAAACGTGGATCGATGCGTTTACAAAAGTAACAAGAGCGATAAAATTAGTTTAATCGATATATTATTTAATAAAGTTAAAAAAGAAAATAAACCCAAAGTCAAACTGTTAGAAGAACAGTTTTGTGGTGTTCTTATACATGTTCGTGTTTCTGACTATGAAGTTGATGTTCCTTAAGATCCATTTAAGGACTGCAGTGGGGGGATTTTTATTTGAAACATAAAGGTATATTATTTTTAATTTCTAGAATAAATATAGAGAAGTTGATGTTCCTTAAGATCCATTTAAGGACTGCAGTGGGGGGATTTTAATTTGAAACATAAAGGTATATTATTTTTAATTTCTAGAATAAATAGAAAGAAGTATGTAGGTACAGATGCTGAAAATTGGTTTCCCTCAAAAGGTTTTGAGGCGGGGGAGACTCGAACTCCCGACCTCCAGCAGCTTCTCAGCCTTTTATACTGGCGCGCTAGCCTCTTCCGCCACCGCCCTGGATGTCTAGATTATAGACAGGTCCCATTTTATGAACTAACCAGCCAAGTACCACATAGTGAGCAAACAGTTCTAGACGGTTTGCAAAAATTGCACTCATGTTTGTTGCAGGCTTGTTACAAGAACCCCAAGCTGGTGAACCGTATAAGCATGCTCCATCAATCACCTTTGGGGAACTTTTGCTCGGTTTCTGTTCATAAATCTCATGTAAAAGTTCTATAGTAAGTTCTAGTGAAAATCTGAATATCTATGAGTAATTGTTAAATAACAGTTGTGTCTAGAATTGCAGAAAAAAACGTGGATCGATGCGTTTACAAAAGTAAAAAGAGCGATAAAATTAGTTTAATCGATATATTATTTAATAAAGTTAAAAAAGAAAATAAACCTAAAGTCAAACTGTTAGAAGAACAGTTTTGTGGTGTTCTTATACATGTTCGTGTTTCTGACTATGAAGTTGATGTTCCTTAAGATCCATTTAAGGACTGCAGTGGGGGGATTTTTATTTGAAACATAAAGGTATATTATTTTTAATTTCTAGAATAAATATAGAGAAGTTGATGTTCCTTAAGATCCATTTAAGGACTGCAGTGGGGGAATTTTTACTTTGAAACATAAAGGTATATTATTTTTAATTTCTAGAATAAATAGAAAGAAGTATGTAGGTACAGATGCTGAAAATTGGTTTCCCTCAAAAGGTTTTGAGGCGGGGGAGACTCGAACTCCTGACCTCCAGCAGCTTCTCAGCCTTTTATACTGGCGCGCTAGCCTCTTCCGCCACCGCCCTGGATGTCTAGATTATAGACAGGTCCCATTTTATGAACTAACCAGCCAAGTACCACATCGTGAGCAAACAGTTCTAGACGGTTTGCAAAAATTGCACTCATGTTTGTTGCAGGCTTGTTACAAGAACCCCAAGCTGGTGAACCGTATAAGCATGCTCCATCAATCACCTTTGTGGAACTTTTGCTCGGTTTCTGTTCATAAATCTCATGTAAAAGTTCTATAGTAAGTTCTAGTGAAAATCTGAATATTTATGAGTAATTGTTAAATAACAGTCGTGTCTAGAATTGCAGAAAAAAATGTGGATCGACGCGTTTACGAAAGTAACAAGAGCGATAGAATTAGTTTAATCAATATATTATTTAATAAAGTTAAAAAAGAAAATAAACCCAATGTCAAACTGTTTGAAGAACAGTTTTGTGGTGTTCTTATACATGTTCGTGATTCTGACTATGAAGTTGATGTTCCTTAAGATCCATTTAAGGACTGCAGTGGGGGAATTTTACTTTGAAACATAAAGGTATATTATTTTGAATTTCTAGAATAAATATAGAGAAGTTGATGTTCCTTAAGATCCATTTAAGGACTGCAGTGGGGGGATTTTAATTTGAAACATAAAGGTATATTATTTTTAATTTCTAAAATTAATAGAAAGAAGTATGTAGGTACAGATGCTGAAAATTTGTTTCCCTCAAAAGGTTTTGAGGCGGGGGAGACTCGAACTCCCGACCTCCAGCAGCTTCTCAGCCTTTTATACTGGCGCGCTAGCCTCTTCCGCCACCGCCCTGGATGTCTAGATAATAGACAGGTCCCATTTTATGAACTAACCAGCCAAGTACCACATAGTGAGCAAACAGTTCTAGACGGTTTGCAAAAATTGCACTCATGTTTGTTGCAGGCTTGTTACAAGAACCCCAAGCTGGTGAACCGTATAAGCATGCTCCATCAATCACCTTTGGGGAACTTTTGCTCGGTTTCTGTTCATAAATCTCATGTAAAAGTTCTATAGTAAGTTCTAGTGAAAATCTGAATATCTATGAGTAATTGTTAAATAACAGTCATGTCTAGAATTGCAGAAAAAAACGTGGATCGATGCGTTTACAAAAGTAACAAGAGCGATAAAATTAGTTTAATCGATATATTATTTAATAAAGTTAAAAAAGAAAATAAACCCAAAGTCAAACTGTTAGAAGAACAGTTTTGTGGTGTTCTTATACATGTTCGTGTTTCTGACTATGAAGTTGATGTTCCTTAAGATCCATTTAAGGACTGCAGTGGGGGGATTTTTATTTGAAACATAAAGGTATATTATTTTTAATTTCTAGAATAAATATAGAGAAGTTGATGTTCCTTAAGATCCATTTAAGGACTGCAGTGGGGGAATTTTTACTTTGAAACATAAAGGTATATTATTTTTAATTTCTAGAATAAATAGAAAGAAGTATGTAGGTACAGATGCTGAAAATTGGTTTCCCTCAAAAGGTTTTGAGGCGGGGGAGACTCGAACTCCCGACCTCCAGCAGCTTCTCAGCCTTTTATACTGGCGCGCTAGCCTCTTCCGCCACCGCCCTGGATGTCTAGATTATAGACAGGTCCCATTTTATGAACTAACCAGCCAAGTACCACATCGTGAGCAAACAGTTCTAGACGGTTTGCAAAAATTGGACTCATGTTTGTTGCAGGCTTGTTACAAGAACCCCAAGCTGGTGAACCGTATAAGCATGCTCCATCAATCACCTTTGGGGAACTTTTGCTCGGTTTCTGTTCATAAATCTCATGTAAAAGTTCTATAGTAAGTTCTAGTGAAAATCTGAATATTTATGAGTAATTGTTAAATAACAGTCGTGTCTAGAATTGCAGAAAAAAATGTGGATCGACGCGTTTACGAAAGTAACAAGAGCGATAGAATTAGTTTAATCAATATATTATTTAATAAAGTTAAAAAAGAAAATAAACCCAATGTCAAACTGTTTGAAGAACAGTTTTGTGGTGTTCTTATACATGTTCGTGATTCTGACTATGAAGTTGATGTTCCTTAAGATCCATTTAAGGACTGCAGTGGGGGAATTTTACTTTGAAACATAAAGGTATATTATTTTGAATTTCTAGAATAAATATAAAGAAGTATGTAGGTACAGATGCTCAAAATTGGTTTCCCTATGTAGTTGATGTTCCTTAAGATCCATTTAAGGACTGCAGTGGGGGGATTTTAATTAGAAACATAAAGGTATATTATTTTTTATTTCTAGAATAAATATAGAGAAGTTGATGTTCCTTAAGATCCATTTAAGGACTGCAGTGGGGGAATTTCTACTTTGAAACATAAAGGTATATTATTTTGAATTTCTAGAATAACTATAAAGAAGTATGTAGGTACAGATGCTCAAAATTGGTTTCCCTATGAAGTTGATGTTCCTTAAGATCCATTTAAGGACTGCAGTGGGGGGATTTTAATTTGAAACATAAAGGTATATTACTTTTAATTTCTAGAATAAATATAGAGAAGTTGATGTTCCTTAAGATCCATTTAAGGACTGCAGTGGGGGAATTTTTACTTTGAAACATAAAGGTATATTATTTTTAATTTCTAGAATAAATAGAAAGAAGTATGTAGGTACAGATGCTGAAAATTGGTTTCCCTCAAAAGGTTTTGAGGCGGGGGAGACTCGAACTCCCGACCTCCAGCAGCTTCTCAGCCTTTTATACTGGCGCGCTAGCCTCTTCCGCCACCGCCCTGGATGTCTAGATTATAGACAGGTCCCATTTTATGAACTAACCAGCCAAGTACCACATCGTGAGCAAACAGTTCTAGACGGTTTGCAAAAATTGGACTCATGTTTGTTGCAGGCTTGTTACAAGAACCCCAAGCTGGTGAACCGTATAAGCATGCTCCATCAATCACCTTTGGGGAACTTTTGCTCGGTTTCTGTTCATAAATCTCATGTAAAAGTTCTATAGTAAGTTCTAGTGAAAATCTGAATATTTATGAGTAATTGTTAAATAACAGTCGTGTCTAGAATTGCAGAAAAAAACGTGGATCGACGCGTTTACGAAAGTAACAAGAGCGATAGAATTAGTTTAATCAATATATTATTTAATAAAGTTAAAAAAGAAAATAAACCCAATGTCAAACTGTTTGAAGAACAGTTTTGTGGTGTTCTTATACATGTTCGTGATTCTGACTATGAAGTTGATGTTCCTTAAGATCCATTTAAGGACTGCAGTGGGGGAATTTTACTTTGAAACATAAAGGTATATTATTTTGAATTTCTAGAATAAATATAAAGAAGTATGTAGGTACAGATGCTCAAAATTGGTTTCCCTATGTAGTTGATGTTCCTTAAGATCCATTTAAGGACTGCAGTGGGGGGATTTTAATTAGAAACATAAAGGTATATTATTTTTTATTTCTAGAATAAATATAGAGAAGTTGATGTTCCTTAAGATCCATTTAAGGACTGCAGTGGGGGAATTTCTACTTTGAAACATAAAGGTATATTATTTTGAATTTCTAGAATAAATATAAAGAAGTATGTAGGTACAGATGCTCAAAATTGGTTTCCCTATGAAGTTGATGTTCCTTAAGATCCATTTAAGGACTGCAGTGGGGGGATTTTAATTTGAAACATAAAGGTATATTACTTTTAATTTCTAGAATAAATATAGAGAAGTTGATGTTCCTTAAGATCCATTTAAGGACTGCAGTGGGGGGATTTTAATTTGAAACATAAAGGTATATTATTTTTAATTTCTAGAATAAATAGAAAGAAGTATGTAGGTACAGATGCTGAAAATTGGTTTCCCTCAAAAGGTTTTGAGGCGGGGGAGACTCGAACTCTTGACCTCCAGCAGCTTCTCAGCCTTTTATACTGGCGCGCTAGCCTCTTCCGCCACCGCCCTGGATGTCTAGATTATAGACAGGTCCCATTTTATGAACTAACCAGCCAAGTACCACATAGTGAGCAAACAGTTCTAGACGGTTTGCAAAAATTGCACTCATGTTTGTTGCAGGCTTGTTACAAGAACCCCAAGCTGGTGAACCGTATAAGCATGCTCCATCAATCACCTTTGGGGAACTTTTGCTCGGTTTCTGTTCATAAATCTCATGTAAAAGTTCTATAGTAAGTTCTGGTGAAAATCTGAATATCTATGAGTAATTGTTAAATAACAGTCGTGTCTAGAATTGCAGAAAAAAACGTGGATCGATGCGTTTACAAAAGTAACAAGAGCGATAAAATTAGTTTAATCGATATATTATTTAATAAAGTTAAAAAAGAAAATAAACCCAAAGTCAAACTGTTAGAAGAACAGTTTTGTGGTGTTCTTATACATGTTCGTGTTTCTGACTATGAAGTTGATGTTCCTTAAGATCCATTTAAGGACTGCAGTGGGAGGATTTTTATTTGAAACATAAAGGTATATTATTTTTAATTTCTAGAATAAATATAGAGAAGTTGATGTTCCTTAAGATCCATTTAAGGACTGCAGTGGGGGAATTTTTACTTTGAAACATAAAGGTATATTATTTTTAATTTCTAGAATAAATATAGAGAAGTTGATGTTCCTTAAGATCCATTTAAGGACTGCAGTGGGGGGATTTTACTTTGAAACATAAAGGTATATTATTTTTAATTTCTAGAATAAATATAAAGAAGTATGTAGGTACAGATGCTCAAAATTGGTTTCGCTATGAAGTTGATGTTCCTTAAGATCCATTTAAGGACTGCAGTGGGGGAATTTTTACTTTGAAACATAAAGGTATATTATTTTTAATTTCTATAATAAATAGAAAGAAGTATGTAGGTACAGATGCTGAAAATTGGTTTCCCTCAAAAGGTTTTGAGGCGGGGGAGACTCGAACTCCCGACCTCCAGCAGCTTCTCAGCCTTTTATACTGACGCGCTAGCCTCTTCCGCCACCGCCCTGGATGTCTAGATTATAGACAGGTCCCATTTTATGAACTAACCAGCCAAGTACCACATCGTGAGCAAACAGTTCTAGACGGTTTGCAAAAATTGCACTCATGTTTGTTGCAGGCTCGTTACAAGAACCCCAAGCTGGTGAACCGTATAAGCATGCTCCATCAATCACCTTTGGGGAACTTTTGCTCGGTTTCTGTTCATAAATCTCATGTAAAAGTTCTATAGTAAGTTCTAGTGAAAATCTGAATATTTATGAGTAATTGTTAAATAACAGTCGTGTCTAGAATTGCAGAAAAAAACGTGGATCGACGCGTTTACGAAAGTAACAAGAGCGATAGAATTAGTTTAATCCATATATTATTTAATAATATATAGATTGTTTGCAGAAAAATTGTGGTGTTCTTATACATGTTCGTGTTTCAGACTATGAAGTTGATGTTCCTTAAGATCCATTTAAGGACTGCAGTGGGGGGATTTTAATTTGAAACATAAAGGTATATTATTTTTAATTTCTAGAATAAATATAGAGAAGTTGATGTTCCTTAAGATCCATTTAAGGACTGCAGTGGGGGAATTTTTACTTTGAAACATAAAGGTATATTATTTTTAATTTCTAGAATAAATAGAAAGAAGTATGTAGGTACAGATGCTGAAAATTGGTTTCCCTCAAAAGGTTTTGAGGTGGGGGAGACTCGAACTCCCGACCTCCAGCAGCTTCTCAGCCTTTTATACTGGCGCGCTAGCCTCTTCCGCCACCGCCCTGGATGTCTAGATTATAGACAGGTCCCATTTTATGAACTAACCAGCCAAGTACCACATCGTGAGCAAACAGTTCTAGACGGTTTGCAAAAATTGCACTCATGTTTGTTGCAGGCTCGTTACAAGAACCCCAAGCTGGTGAACCGTATAAGCATGCTCCATCAATCACCTTTGGGGAACTTTTGCTCGGTTTCTGTTCATAAATCTCATGTAAAAGTTCTATAGTAAGTTCTAGTGAAAATCTGAATATTTATGAGTAATTGTTAAATAACAGTCGTGTCTAGAATTGCAGAAAAAAACGTGGATCGACGCGTTTACGAAAGTAACAAGAGCGATAGAATTAGTTTAATCAATATATTATTTAATAAAGTTAAAAAAGAAAATAAACCCAATGTCAAACTGTTTGAAGAACAGTTTTGTGGTGTTCTTATACATGTTCGTGTTTCAGACTATGAAGTTGATGTTCCTTAAGATCCATTTAAGGACTGCAGTGGGGGAATTTTACTTTGAAACATAAAGGTATATTATTTTTAATTTCTAGAATAAATATAGAGAAGTTGATGTTCCTTAAGATCCATTTAAGGACTGCAGTGGGGGAATTTTTACTTTGAAACATAAAGGTATATTATTTTTAATTTCTAGAATAAATATAGAGAAGTTGATGTTCCTTAAGATCCATTTAAGGACTGCAGTGGGGGAATTTTTACTTTGAAACATAAAGGTATATTATTTTTAATTTCTAGAATAAATAGAAAGAAGTATGTAGGTACAGATGCTGAAAATTGGTTTCCCTCAAAAGGTTTTGAGGCGGGGGAGACTCGAACTCCCTACCTCCAGCAGCTTCTCAGCCTTTTATACTGGCGCGCTAGCCTCTTCCGCCACCGCCCTGGATGTCTAGATTATAGACAGGTCCCATTTTATGAACTAACCAGCCAAGTACCACATCGTGAGCAAACAGTTCTAGACGGTTTGCAAAAATTGCACTCATGTTTGTTGCAGGCTTGTTACAAGAACCCCAAGCTGGTGAACCGTATAAGCATGCTCCATCAATCACCTTTGGGGAACTTTTGCTCGGTTTCTGTTCATAAATCTCATGTAAAAGTTCTATAGTAAGTTCTAGTGAAAATCTGAATATCTATGAGTAATTGTTAAATAACAGTCGTGTCTAGAATTGCAGAAAAAACGTGGATCGACGCGTTTACGAAAGTAACAAGAGCGATAGAATTAGTTTAATCAATATATTATTTAATAAAGTAAAAAAGAAAATAAACCCAACGTCAAACTGTTTGAAGAACAGTTTTGTGGTGTTCTTATACATGTTCGTGTTTCTGACTATGAAGTTGATGTTCCTTAAGATCCATTTAAGGCTTGCAGTGGGGGAATTTTACTTTGAAACATAAAGGTATATTATTTTTAATTTCTAGAATAAATATAAAGAAGTATGTAGGTACAGATGCTCAAAATTGGTTTCCCTATGAAGTTGATGTTCCTTAAGATCCATTTAAGGACTGCAGTGGGGGAATTTTACTTTGAAACATAAAGGTATATTATTTTTAATTTCTAGAATGAATATAAAGAAGTTGATGTTCCTTAAGATCCATTTAAGGACTGCAGTGGGGGGATTTTACTTTAAAACATAAAGGTATATTATTTTTAATTTCTAGAATAAATACAGAGAAGTTGATGTTCCTTAAGATCCATTTAAGGACTGCAGTGGGGGAATTTTTACTTTGAAACATAAAGGTATATTATTTTTAATTTCTAGAATAAATAGAAAGAAGTATGTAGGTACAGATGCTGAAAATTGGTTTCCCTCAAAAGGTTTTGAGGCGGGGGAGACTCGAACTCCCGACCTCCAGCAGCTTCTCAGCCTTTTATACTGGCGCGCTAGCCTCTTCCGCCACCGCCCTGGATGTCTAGATTATAGACAGGTCCCATTTTATGAACTAACCAGCCAAGTACCACATCGTGAGCAAACAGTTCTAGACGGTTTGCAAAAATTGCACTCATGTTTGTTGCAGGCTTGTTACAAGAACCCTATAAGCATGCTCCATCAATCACCTTTGGGGAACTTTTGCTCGGTTTCTGTTCATAAATCTCATGTAAAAGTTCTATAGTAAGTTCTAGTGAAAATCTGAATATTTATGAGTAATTGTTAAATAACAGTCGTGTCTAGAATTGCAGAAAAAAACGTGGATCGACGCGTTTACGAAAGTAACAAGAGCGATATAATTAGTTTAATCAATATATTATTTAATAAAGTTAAAAGAAAAAATAAACCCAATGTCAAACTGTTTGAAGAACAGTTTTGTGGTGTTCTTATACATGTTCGTGTTTCTGACTATGAAGTTGATGTTCCTTAAGATCCATTTAAGGACTGCAGTGGTGGAATTTTACTTTGAAACATAAAGGTATATTATTTTTAATTTCTAGAATAAATATAAAGAAGTATGTATGTAAAGATGCTCAAAATTGGTTTCCCTATGAAGTTGATGTTCCTTAAGATCCATTTAAGGACTGCAGTGGGGGAATTTTACTTTGAAACATAAAGGTATATTATTTTTAATTTCTACAATAAATATAAACAAGTGATGTTCATTAAGATCCATTTAAGGACTGCAGTGGGGGAATTTTACTTTGAAACATAAAGGTATATTATTTTTAATTTCTAGAATGAATATAAAGAAGTTGATGTTCTTTAAGATCCATTTAAGGACTGTAGTGGGGGGATTTTACTTTGAAACATAAAGGTATATTATTTTTAATTTCTAGAATAAATATAGAGAAGTTGATGTTCCTTAAGATCCATTTAAGGACTGCAGTGGGGGAATTTTACTTTGAAACATAAAGGTATATTATTTTTAATTTATAGAATAAATATAAAGAAGTATGTAGGTACAGATGCTGAAAATTGGTTTCCCTCAAAAGGTTTTGAGGCGGGGAAGACTCGAACTCCCGAACTCCAGCAGCTTCTCAGCCTTTTATACGGGCGCGCTAGCCTCTTCCGCCACCGCCTTGGATGTCTAGATTATAGACAGGTCCCATTTTATGAACTAACCAGCCAAGTACCACATCGTGAGCAAACAGTTCTAGACGGTTTGCAAAAATTGCACTCATGTTTGTTGCAGGCTTGTTACAAGAACCCCAAGCTGGTGAACCGTATAAGCATGCTCCATCAATCACCTTTGGGGAACTTTTGCTCGGTTTCTGTTCATAAATCTCATGTAAAAGTTCTATAGTAAGTTCTAGTGAAAATCAGAATATTGATGAGTAATTGTTAAATAACAGTCGTGTCTAGAATTGCAGAAAAAAACGTGGATCGACGCGTTTACGAAAGTAACAAGAGAGATAGAATTAGTATAATCAATATATTATTTAATAAAGTAAAAAGAAAATAAACCCGATGTCAAACTGTTTGAAGAACAGTTTTGTGGTGTTCTTATACATGTTCGTGTTTCAGACTATGAAGTTGATGTTCCTTAAGATCCATTTAAGGACTGCAGTGGGGGGATTTTAATTTGAAACATAAAGGTATATTATTTTTAATTTCTAGAATAAATATAAAGAAGTTGATGTTCCTTAAGATCCATTTAAGGACTGCAGTGGAGGAATTTTTACTTTCAAACATAAAGGTATATTATTTTTAATTTCTAGAATAAATATAGAGAAGTTGATGTTCCTTAAGATCCATTTAAGGACTGCAGTGGGGGAATTTTTACTTTGAAACATAAAGGTATATTATTTTTAATTTCTAGAATAAATAGAAAGAAGTATGTAGGTACAGATGCTGAAAATTGGTTTCCCTCAAAAGGTTTTGAGGCGGGGGAGACTCGAACTCCCTACCTCCAGCAGCTTCTCAGCCTTTTATACTGTCGCGCTAGCCTCTTCCGCCACCGCCCTGGATGTCTAGATTATAGACAGGTCCCATTTTATGAACTAACCAGCCAAGTACCACATCGTGAGCAAACAGTTCTAGACGGTTTGCAAAAATTGCACTCATGTTTGTTGCAGGCTTGTTACAAGAACCCCAAGCTGGTGAACCGTATAAGCATGCTCCATCAATCACCTTTGGGGAACTTTTGCTCGGTTTCTGTTCATAAATCTCATGTAAAAGTTCTATAGTAAGTTCTAGTGAAAATCTGATTATTTATGAGTAATTGTTAAATAACAGTCGTGTCTACAATTGCAGAAAAAACGTGGATCGACGCGTTTACAAAAGTAACAAGAGCGATAGAATTAGTTTAATCAATATATTATTTAATAAAGTAAAAAAGAAAATAAACCCAATGTCAAACTGTTTGAGGAACAGTTTTATGGTGTTCTTATACATGTTCGTGTTTCTGACTATGAAGTTGATGTTCCTTAAGATCCATTTTAGGACTGCAGTGGGGGAATTTTACTTTGAAACATAAAGGTATATTATTTTTAATTTCTAGAATAAATATAAAGAAGTATGTAGGTACAGATGCTCAAAATTGGTTTCCCTATGAAGTTGATGTTCCTTAAGATCCATTTAAGGACTGCAGTGGGGGAATTTTACTTTGAAACATAAAGGTATATTATTTTTAATTTCTAGAATAAATATAAAGAAGTATGTAGGTACAGATGCTCAAAATTGGTTTCGCTATGAAGTTGATGTTCCTTAAGATCCATTTAAGGACTGCAGTGGGGGGATTTTACTTTGAAACATAAAGGTATATTATTTTTAATTTCTAGAATGAATATAAAGAAGTTGATGTTCCTTAAGATCCATTTAAGGACTGCAGTGGGGGGATTTTACTTTGAAACATAAAGGTATATTATGTTTAATTTCTAGAATAAATATAGAGAAGTTGATGTTTCTTAAGATCCATTTAAGGACTGCAGTGGGGGAATTTTTACTTTGAAACATAAAGGTATATTATTTTTAATTTCTAGAATAAATAGAAAAAAGTATGTAGGTACAGATGCTGAAAATTGGTTTTGAGGTTTTGAGGCGGGGGAGACTCGAACTCCCGACCTCCAGCAGCTTCTCAGCCTTTTATACTGGCGCGCTAGCCTCTTCCGCCACCGCCCTGGATGTCTCGATTATAGACAGGTCCCATTTTATGAACTAACCAGCCAAGTACCACATTGTGAGCAAACAGTTCTAGACGGTTTGCAAAAATTGCACTCATGTTTGTTGCAGGCTTGTTACAAGAACCCCAAGCTGGTGAACCGTATAAGCATGCTCCATCAATCACCTTTGGGGAACTTTTGCTCGGTTTCTGTTCATAAATCTCATGTAAAAGTTCTATAGTAAGTTCTAGTGAAAATCTGAATATTTATGAGTAATTGTTAAATAACAGTCGTGTCTACAATTGCAGAAAAAACGTGGATCGACGCGTTTACGAAAGTAACAAGAGCGATAGAATTAGTTTAATCAATATATTATTTAATAAAGTAAAAAAGAAAATAAACCCAATGTCAAACTGTTTGAAGAACAGTTTTGTGGTGTTCTTATACATGTTCGTGTTTCAGACTATGAAGTTGATGTTCCTTAAGATCCATTTAAGGACTGCAGTGGGGGAATTTTACTTTGAAACATAAAGGTATATTATTTTTAATTTCTACAATAAATATAAACAAGTGATGTTCATTAAGATCCATTTAAGGACTGCAGTGGGGGAATTTTTACTTTGAAACATAAAGGTATATTATTTTTAATTTCTAGAATAAATAGGAAGAAGTATGTAGGTACAGATGCTGAAAATTGGTTTCCCTCAAAAGGTTTTGAGGCGGGGGAGACTCGAACTCCCGACCTCCAGCAGCTTCTCAGCCTTTTATACTGGCGCGCTAGCCTCTTCCGCCACCGCCCTGGATGTCTAGATTATAGACAGGTCCCATTTTATGAACTAACCAGCCAAGTACCACATCGTGAGCAAACAGTTCCAGACGGTTTGCAAAAATTGCACTCATGTTTGTTGCAGGCTCGTTACAAGAACCCCAAGCTGGTGAACCGTATAAGCATGCTCCATCAATCACCTTTGGGGAACTTTTGCTCGGTTTCTGTTCATAAATCTCATGTAAAAGTTCTATAGTAAGTTCTAGTGAAAATCTGAATATTTATGAGTAATTGTTAAATAACAGTCGTGTCTAGAATTGCAGAAAAAAACGTGGATCGACGCGTTTACGAAAGTAACAAGAGCGATAGAATTAGTTTAATCCATATATTATTTAATAAAGTTAAAAAAGAAAATAAACCCAATGTCAAACTGTTTGAAGAACAGTTTTGTGATGTTCTTATACATGTTCGTGTTTCAGACTATGAAGTTGATGTTCCTTAAGATCCATTTAAGGACTGCAGTGGGGGGATTTTACTTTGAAACATAAAGGTATATTATTTTTAATTTCTAGAATAAATATAGAGAAGTTGATGTTTCTTAAGATCCATTTAAGGACTGCAGTGGGGGAATTTTTACTTTGAAACATAAAGGTATATTATTTTTAATTTCTAGAATAAATAGAAAGAAGTATGTAGGTACAGATGCTGAAAATTGGTTTCCCTCAAAAGGTTTTGAGGCGGGGGAGAGTCGAACTCCCGACCTCCAGCAGCTTCTCAGCCTTTTATACTGGCGCGCTAGCCTCTTCCGCCACCGCCCTGGATGTCTAGATTATAGACAGGTCCCATTTTATGAACTAACCAGCCAAGTACCACATCGTGAGCAAACAGTTCTAGACAGTTTGCAAAATTTGCACTCATGTTTGTTGCAGGCTTGTTACAAGAACCCTATAAGCATGCTCCATCAATCACCTTTGGGGAACTTTTGCTCGGTTTCTGTTCATAAATCTCATGTAAAAGTTCTATAGTAAGTTCTAGTGAAAATCTGAATATTTATGAGTAATTGTTAAATAACAGTCGTGTCTAGAATTGCAGAAAAAAACGTGGATCGACGCGTTTACGAAAGTAACAAGAGCGATAGAATTAGTTTAATCAATATATTATTTAATAAAGTTAAAAAAGAAAATAAACCCAATGTCAAACTGTTTGAAGAACAGTTTTGTGGTGTTCTTATACATGTTCGTGTTTCTGACTATGAAGTTGATGTTCCTTAAGATCCATTTAAGGACTGCAGTGGGGGAATTTTACTTTGAAACATAAAGGTATATTATTTTTAATTTCTAGAATAAATATAGAGAAGTTGATGTTCCTTAAGATCCATTTAAGGACTGCAGTGGGGGAATTTTTACTTTGAAACATAAAGGTATATTATTTTTAATTTCTAGAATAAATATAGAGAAGTTGATGTTCCTTAAGATCCATTTAAGGACTGCAGTGGGGGAATTTTTACTTTGAAACATAAAGGTCTATTATTTTTAATTTCTAGAATAAAAGAAAGAAGTATGTAGGTACAGATGCTGAAAATTGGTTTCCCTCAAAAGGTTTTGAGGCGGGGGAGACTCGAACTCCCGACCTCCAGCAGCTTCTCAGCCTTTTATACTGTCGCGCTAGCCTCTTCCGCCACCCCCCTGATGTCTAGATTATAGACAGGTCCCATTTTATGAACTAACCAGCCAAGTACCACATCGTGAGCAAACAGTTCTAGACGGTTTGCAAAAATTGCACTCATGTTTGTTGCAGGCTTGTTACAAGAACCCTATAAGCATGCTCCATCAATCACCTTTGGGGAACTTTTGCTCGGTTTCTGTTCATAAATCTCATGTAAAAGTTCTATAGTAAGTTCTAGTGAAAATCTGAATATTTATGAGTAATTGTTAAATAACAGTCGTGTCTAGAATTGCAGAAAAAAACGTGGATCGACGCGTTTACGAAAGTAACAAGAGCGATAGAATTAGTTTAATCAATATATTATTTAATAAAGTTAAAAAAGAAAATAAACCCAATGTCAAACTGTTTGAAGAACAGTTTTGTGGTGTTCTTATACATGTTCGTGTTTCAGACTATGAAGTTGATGTTCCTTAAGATCCATTTAAGGACTGCAGTGGGGGAATTTTACTTTGAAACATAAAGGTATATTATTTTTAATTTCTAGAATAAATATAGAGAAGTTGATGTTCCTTAAGATCCATTTAAGGACTGCAGTGGGGGAATTTTTACTTTGAAACATAAAGGTCTATTATTTTTAATTTCTAGAATAAAAGAAAGAAGTATGTAGGTACAGATGCTGAAAATTGGTTTCCCTCAAAAGGTTTTGAGGCGGGGGAGACTCGAACTCCCGACCTCCAGCAGCTTCTCAGCCTTTTATACTGTCGCGCTAGCCTCTTCCGCCACCCCCCTGATGTCTAGATTATAGACAGGTCCCATTTTATGAACTAACCAGCCAAGTACCACATCGTGAGCAAACAGTTCTAGACGGTTTGCAAAATTTGCACTCATGTTTGTTGCAGGCTTGTTACAAGAACCCTATAAGCATGCTCCATCAATCACCTTTGGGGAACTTTTGCTCGGTTTCTGTTCATAAATCTCATGTAAAAGTTCTATAGTAAGTTCTAGTGAAAATCTGAATATTTATGAGTAATTGTTAAATAACAGTCGTGTCTAGAATTGCAGAAAAAAACGTGGATCGACGCGTTTACGAAAGTAACAAGAGCGATATAATTAGTTTAATCAATATATTATTTAATAAAGTTAAAAGAAAAAATAAACCCAATGTCAAACTGTTTGAAGAACAGTTTTGTGGTGTTCTTATACATGTTCGTGTTTCTGACTATGAAGTTGATGTTCCTTAAGATCCATTTAAGGACTGCAGTGGGGGAATTTTACTTTGAAACATAAAGGTATATTATTTTTAATTTCTAGAATAAATATAAAGAAGTATGATGTTCTTTAAGATCCATTTAAGGACTGCAGTGGGGGAATTTTACTTTGAAACATAAAGGTATATTATTTTTAATTTCTACAATAAATATAAACAAGTTGATGTTCATTAAGAGAAGACTGGAAGACGGTACTGAGAAGATCGGATATAAATTAAATAACAGTCGTAATTGTTAAAGCACAGTTTTGTGGTGTTCTTATACATGTTCGTGTTTCTGACTATGAAGTTGATGTTCCTTAAGATCCATTTACGGACTCCAGTGGGGGAATTTTACTTTGAAACATAAAGGTATATTATTTTTAATTTCTAGAATAAATATAAAGAAGTATGTAGGTACAGATGCTCAAAATTGGTTTCCCTATGAAGTTGATGTTCCTTAAGATCCATTTAAGGACTGCAGTGGGGGAATTTTACTTTGAAACATAAAGGTATATTATTTTTAATTTCTAGAATGAATATAAAGAAGTTGATGTTCTTTAAGATCCATTTAAGGACTGCAGTGGGGGGATTTTACTTTGAAATATAAAGGTATATTATTTTTAATTTCTAGAATAAATATAGAGAAGTTGATGTTCCTTAAGATCCATTTAAGGACTGCAGTGGGGGGATTTTACTTTGAAACATAAAGGTATATTATTTTTAATTTCTAGAATAAATATAGAGAAGTTGATGTTCCTTAAGATCCATTTAAGGACTGCAGTGGGGGAATTTTACTTTGAAACATAAAGGTATATTATTTTTAATTTCTAGAATAAATATAAAGAAGTATGTAGGTACAGATGCTGAAAATTGGTTTCCCTCAAAAGGTTTTGAGGCGGGGAAGACTCGAACTCCCGAACTCCAGCAGCTTCTCAGCCTTTTATACGGGCGCGCTAGCCTCTTCCGCCACCGCCCTGGATGTCTAGATTATAGACAGGTCCCATTTTATGAACTAACCAGCCAAGTACCACATCGTGAGCAAACAGTTCTAGACGGTTTGCAAAAATTGCACTCATGTTTGTTGCAGGCTTGTTACAAGAACCCCAAGCTGGTGAACCGTATAAGCATGCTCCATCAATCACCTTTGGGGAACTTTTGCTCGGTTTCTGTTCATAAATCTCATGTAAAAGTTCTATAGTAAGTTCTAGTGAAAATCTGAATATTTACGAGTAATTGTTAAATAACAGTCGTGTCTAGAATTGCAGAAAAAAACATGGATCGACGCATTTACGAAAGTAACAAGAGCGATAGGACGCGTTTACGAAAGTAACAAGAGCGATAGAATAAGTTTAATCGATATATTATTTAATAAAGTTAAAAAAGAAAATAAACCCAATGTCAAACTGTTTGAAGAACAGTTTTGTGGTGTTCTTATACATGTTCGTGTTTCAGACTATGAAGTTGATGTTCCTTAAGATCCATTTAAGGACTGCAGTGGGGGAATTTTACTTTGAAACATAAAGGTATATTATTTTTAATTTCTAGAATAAATATAGAGAAGTTGATGTTCCTTAAGATCCATTTAAGGACTGCAGTGGGGGAATTTTTACTTTGAAACATAAAGGTATATTATTTTTAATTTCTAGAATAAATATAAAGAAGTATGTAGGTACAGATGCTCAAAATTGGTTTCGCTATGAAGTTGATGTTCCTTAAGATCCATTTAAGGACTGCAGTGGGGGGATTTTACTTTGAAACATAAAGGTATATTATTTTTAATTTCTAGAATGAATATAAAGAAGTTGATGTTCCTTAAGATCCATTTAAGGACTGCAGTGGGGGGATTTTACTTTGAAACATAAAGGTATATTATGTTTAATTTCTAGAATAAATATAGAGAAGTTGATGTTTCTTAAGATCCATTTAAGGACTGCAGTGGGGGAATTTTTACTTTGAAACATAAAGGTATATTATTTTTAATTTCTAGAATAAATAGAAAGAAGTATGTAGGTACAGATGCTGAAAATTGGTTTTGAGGTTTTGAGGCGGGGGAGACTCGAACTCCCGACCTCCAGCAGCTTCTCAGCCTTTTATACTGGCGCGCTAGCCTCTTCCGCCACCGCCCTGGATGTCTCGATTATAGACAGGTCCCATTTTATGAACTAACCAGCCAAGTACCACATTGTGAACAAACAGTTCTAGACGGTTTGCAAAAATTGCACTCATGTTTGTTGCAGGCTTGTTACAAGAACCCCAAGCTGGTGAACCGTATAAGCATGCTCCATCAATCACCTTTGGGGAACTTTTGCTCGGTTTCTGTTCATAAATCTCATGTAAAAGTTCTATAGTAAGTTCTAGTGAAAATCTGAATATTTATGAGTAATTGTTAAATAACAGTCGTGTCTAGAATTGCAGAAAAAACGTGGATCGACGCGTTTACGAAAGTAACAAGAGCGATAGAATTAGTTTAATCAATATATTATTTAATAAAGTAAAAAAGAAAATAAACCCAATGTCAAACTGTTTGAAGAACAGTTTTGTGGTGTTCTTATACATGTTCGTGTTTCTGACTATGAAGTTGATGTTCCTTAAGATCCATTTAAGGACTGCAGTGGGGGAATTTTACTTTGAAACATAAAGGTATATTATTTTTAATTTCTAGAATAAATATAAAGAAGTATGTAGGTACAGATGCTCAAAATTGGTTTCCCTATGAAGTTGATGTTCTTTAAGATCCATTTAAGGACTGCAGTGGGGGGATTTTACTTTGAAACATAAAGGTATATTATTTTTAATTTCTAGAATAAATATAGAGAAGTTGATGTTTCTTAAGATCCATTGAAGGACTGCAGTGGGGGAATTTTTACTTTGAAACATAAAGGTCTATTATTTTTAATTTCTAGAATAAATAGGAAGAAGTATGTAGGTACAGATGCTGAAAATTGGTTTCCCTCAAAAGGTTTTGAGGCGGGGGAGACTCGAACTCCCGACCTCCAGCAGCTTCTCAGCCTTTTATACTGGCGCGCTAGCCTCTTCCGCCACCGCCCTGGATGTCTAGATTATAGACAGGTCCCATTTTATGAACTAACCAGCCAAGTACCACATCGTGAGCAAACAGTTCCAGACGGTTTGCAAAAATTGCACTCATGTTTGTTGCAGGCTCGTTACAAGAACCCCAAGCTGGTGAACCGTATAAGCATGCTCCATCAATCACCTTTGGGGAACTTTTGCTCGGTTTCTGTTCATAAATCTCATGTAAAAGTTCTATAGTAAGTTCTAGTGAAAATCTGAATATTTATGAGTAATTGTTAAATAACAGTCGTGTCTAGAATTGCAGAAAAAAACGTGGATCGACGCGTTTACGAAAGTAACAAGAGCGATAGAATTAGTTTAATCCATATATTATTTAATAAAGTTAAAAAAGAAAATAAACCCAATGTCAAACTGTTTGAAGAACAGTTTTGTGATGTTCTTATACATGTTCGTGTTTCAGACTATGAAGTTGATGTTCCTTAAGATCCATTTAAGGACTGCAGTGGGGGGATTTTACTTTGAAACATAAAGGTATATTATTTTTAATTTCTAGAATAAATATAGAGAAGTTGATGTTTCTTAAGATCCATTTAAGGACTGCAGTGGGGGAATTTTTACTTTGAAACATAAAGGTATATTATTTTTAATTTCTAGAATAAATAGAAAGAAGTATGTAGGTACAGATGCTGAAAATTGGTTTCCCTCAAAAGGTTTTGAGGCGGGGGAGAGTCGAACTCCCGACCTCCAGCAGCTTCTCAGCCTTTTATACTGGCGCGCTAGCCTCTTCCGCCACCGCCCTGGATGTCTAGATTATAGACAGGTCCCATTTTATGAACTAACCAGCCAAGTACCACATCGTGAGCAAACAGTTCTAGACAGTTTGCAAAATTTGCACTCATGTTTGTTGCAGGCTTGTTACAAGAACCCTATAAGCATGCTCCATCAATCACCTTTGGGGAACTTTTGCTCGGTTTCTGTTCATAAATCTCATGTAAAAGTTCTATAGTAAGTTCTAGTGAAAATCTGAATATTTATGAGTAATTGTTAAATAACAGTCGTGTCTAGAATTGCAGAAAAAAACGTGGATCGACGCGTTTACGAAAGTAACAAGAGCGATAGAATTAGTTTAATCAATATATTATTTAATAAAGTTAAAAAAGAAAATAAACCCAATGTCAAACTGTTTGAAGAACAGTTTTGTGGTGTTCTTATACATGTTCGTGTTTCTGACTATGAAGTTGATGTTCCTTAAGATCCATTTAAGGACTGCAGTGGGGGAATTTTACTTTGAAACATAAAGGTATATTATTTTTAATTTCTAGAATAAATATAGAGAAGTTGATGTTCCTTAAGATCCATTTAAGGACTGCAGTGGGGGAATTTTTACTTTGAAACATAAAGGTATATTATTTTTAATTTCTAGAATAAATATAGAGAAGTTGATGTTCCTTAAGATCCATTTAAGGACTGCAGTGGGGGAATTTTTACTTTGAAACATAAAGGTCTATTATTTTTAATTTCTAGAATAAAAGAAAGAAGTATGTAGGTACAGATGCTGAAAATTGGTTTCCCTCAAAAGGTTTTGAGGCGGGGGAGACTCGAACTCCCGACCTCCAGCAGCTTCTCAGCCTTTTATACTGTCGCGCTAGCCTCTTCCGCCACCCCCCTGATGTCTAGATTATAGACAGGTCCCATTTTATGAACTAACCAGCCAAGTACCACATCGTGAGCAAACAGTTCTAGACGGTTTGCAAAAATTGCACTCATGTTTGTTGCAGGCTTGTTACAAGAACCCTATAAGCATGCTCCATCAATCACCTTTGGGGAACTTTTGCTCGGTTTCTGTTCATAAATCTCATGTAAAAGTTCTATAGTAAGTTCTAGTGAAAATCTGAATATTTATGAGTAATTGTTAAATAACAGTCGTGTCTAGAATTGCAGAAAAAAACGTGGATCGACGCGTTTACGAAAGTAACAAGAGCGATAGAATTAGTTTAATCAATATATTATTTAATAAAGTTAAAAAAGAAAATAAACCCAATGTCAAACTGTTTGAAGAACAGTTTTGTGGTGTTCTTATACATGTTCGTGTTTCTGACTATGAAGTTGATGTTCCTTAAGATCCATTTAAGGACTGCAGTGGGGGAATTTTACTTTGAAACATAAAGGTATATTATTTTTAATTTCTAGAATAAATATAGAGAAGTTGATGTTCCTTAAGATCCATTTAAGGACTGCAGTGGGGGAATTTTTACTTTGAAACATAAAGGTATATTATTTTTAATTTCTAAAATAAATATAGAGAAGTTGATGTTCCTTAAGATCCATTTAAGGACTGCAGTGGGGGAATTTTTACTTTGAAACATAAAGGTCTATTATTTTTAATTTCTAGAATAAAAGAAAGAAGTATGTAGGTACAGATGCTGAAAATTGGTTTCCCTCAAAAGGTTTTGAGGCGGGGGAGACTCGAACTCCGACCTCCAGCAGCTTCTCAGCCTTTTATACTGTCGCGCTAGCCTCTTCCGCCACCCCCCTGATGTCTAGATTATAGACAGGTCCCATTTTATGAACTAACCAGCCAAGTACCACATCGTGAGCAAACAGTTCTAGACGGTTTGCAAAATTTGCACTCATGTTTGTTGCAGGCTTGTTACAAGAACCCTATAAGCATGCTCCATCAATCACCTTTGGGGAACTTTTGCTCGGTTTCTGTTCATAAATCTCATGTAAAAGTTCTATAGTAAGTTCTAGTGAAAATCTGAATATTTATGAGTAATTGTTAAATAACAGTCGTGTCTAGAATTGCAGAAAAAAACGTGGATCGACGCGTTTACGAAAGTAACAAGAGCGATATAATTAGTTTAATCAATATATTATTTAATAAAGTTAAAAGAAAAAATAAACCCAATGTCAAACTGTTTGAAGAACAGTTTTGTGGTGTTCTTATACATGTTCGTGTTTCTGACTATGAAGTTGATGTTCCTTAAGATCCATTTAAGGACTGCAGTGGGGGAATTTTACTTTGAAACATAAAGGTATATTATTTTTAATTTCTAGAATAAATATAAAGAAGTATGATGTTCTTTAAGATCCATTTAAGGACTGCAGTGGGGGAATTTTACTTTGAAACATAAAGGTATATTATTTTTAATTTCTACAATAAATATAAACAAGTTGATGTTCATTAAGAGAAGACTGGAAGACGGTATTGAGAAGATCGGATATAAATTAAATAACAGTCGTAATTGTTAAAGCACAGTTTTGTGGTGTTCTTATACATGTTCGTGTTTCTGACTATGAAGTTGATGTTCCTTAAGATCCATTTACGGACTCCAGTGGGGGAATTTTACTTTGAAACATAAAGGTATATTATTTTTAATTTCTAGAATAAATATAAAGAAGTATGTAGGTACAGATGCTCAAAATTGGTTTCCCTATGAAGTTGATGTTCCTTAAGATCCATTTAAGGACTGCAGTGGGGGAATTTTACTTTGAAACATAAAGGTATATTATTTTTAATTTCTAGAATGAATATAAAGAAGTTGATGTTCTTTAAGATCCATTTAAGGACTGCAGTGGGGGGATTTTACTTTGAAATATAAAGGTATATTATTTTTAATTTCTAGAATAAATATAGAGAAGTTGATGTTCCTTAAGATCCATTTAAGGACTGCAGTGGGGGGATTTTACTTTGAAACATAAAGGTATATTATTTTTAATTTCTAGAATAAATATAGAGAAGTTGATGTTCCTTAAGATCCATTTAAGGACTGCAGTGGGGGAATTTTACTTTGAAACATAAAGGTATATTATTTTTAATTTCTAGAATAAATATAAAGAAGTATGTAGGTACAGATGCTGAAAATTGGTTTCCCTCAAAAGGTTTTGAGGCGGGGAAGACTCGAACTCCTGAACTCCAGCAGCTTCTCAGCCTTTTATACGGGCGCGCTAGCCTCTTCCGCCACCGCCCTGGATGTCTAGATTATAGACAGGTCCCATTTTATGAACTAACCAGCCAAGTACCACATCGTGAGCAAACAGTTCTAGACGGTTTGCAAAAATTGCACTCATGTTTGTTGCAGGCTTGTTACAAGAACCCCAAGCTGGTGAACCGTATAAGCATGCTCCATCAATCACCTTTGGGGAACTTTTGCTCGGTTTTTGTTCATAAATCTCATGTAAAAGTTCTATAGTAAGTTCTAGTGAAAATCTGAATATTTACGAGTAATTGTTAAATAACAGTCGTGTCTAGAATTGCAGAAAAAAACGTGGATCGACGCATTTACGAAAGTAACAAGAGCGATAGGACGCGTTTACGAAAGTAACAAGAGCGATAGAATAAGTTTAATCGATATATTATTTAATAAAGTTAAAAAAGAAAATAAACCCAATGTCAAACTGTTTGAAGAACAGTTTTGTGGTGTTCTTATACATGTTCGTGTTTCAGACTATGAAGTTGATGTTCCTTAAGATCCATTTAAGGACTGCAGTGGGGGAATTTTACTTTGAAACATAAAGGTATATTATTTTTAATTTCTAGAATAAATATAGAGAAGTTGATGTTCCTTAAGATCCATTTAAGGACTGCAGTGGGGGAATTTTTACTTTGAAACATAAAGGTCTATTATTTTTAATTTCTAGAATAAAAGAAAGAAGTATGTAGGTACAGATGCTGAAAATTGGTTTCCCTCAAAAGGTTTTGAGGCGGGGGAGACTCGAACTCCCGACCTCCAGCAGCTTCTCAGCCTTTTATACTGTCGCGCTAGCCTCTTCCGCCACCCCCCTGATGTCTAGATTATAGACAGGTCCCATTTTATGAACTAACCAGCCAAGTACCACATCGTGAGCAAACAGTTCTAGACGGTTTGCAAAATTTGCACTCATGTTTGTTGCAGGCTTGTTACAAGAACCCTATAAGCATGCTCCATCAATCACCTTTGGGGAACTTTTGCTCGGTTTCTGTTCATAAATCTCATGTAAAAGTTCTATAGTAAGTTCTAGTGAAAATCTGAATATTTATGAGTAATTGTTAAATAACAGTCGTGTCTAGAATTGCAGAAAAAAACGTGGATCGACGCGTTTACGAAAGTAACAAGAGCGATATAATTAGTTTAATCAATATATTATTTAATAAAGTTAAAAGAAAAAATAAACCCAATGTCAAACTGTTTGAAGAACAGTTTTGTGGTGTTCTTATACATGTTCGTGTTTCTGACTATGAAGTTGATGTTCCTTAAGATCCATTTAAGGACTGCAGTGGGGGAATTTTACTTTGAAACATAAAGGTATATTATTTTTAATTTCTAGAATAAATATAAAGAAGTATGATGTTCTTTAAGATCCATTTAAGGACTGCAGTGGGGGAATTTTACTTTGAAACATAAAGGTATATTATTTTTAATTTCTACAATAAATATAAACAAGTTGATGTTCATTAAGAGAAGACTGGAAGACGGTACTGAGAAGATCTGATATAAATTAAATAACAGTCGTAATTGTTAAAGCACAGTTTTGTGGTGTTCTTATACATGTTCGTGTTTCTGACTATGAAGTTGATGTTCCTTAAGATCCATTTACGGACTCCAGTGGGGGAATTTTACTTTGAAACATAAAGGTATATTATTTTTAATTTCTAGAATAAATATAAAGAAGTATGTAGGTACAGATGCTCAAAATTGGTTTCCCTATGAAGTTGATGTTCCTTAAGATCCATTTAAGGACTGCAGTGGGGGAATTTTACTTTGAAACATAAAGGTATATTATTTTTAATTTCTAGAATAAATATAGAGAAGTTGATGTTTCTTAAGATCCATTTAAGGACTGCAGTGGGGGAATTTTTACTTTGAAACATAAAGGTATATTATTTTTAATTTCTAGAATAAATAGAAAGAAGTATGTAGGTACAGATGCTGAAAATTGGTTTCCCTCAAAAGGTTTTGAGGCGGGGGAGACTCGAACTCCCTACCTCCAGCAGCTTCTCAGCCTTTTATACTGGCGCGCTAGCCTCTTCCGCCACCGCCCTGGATGTCTAGATTATAGACAGGTCCCATTTTATGAACTAACCAGCCAAGTACCACATCGTGAGCAAACAGTTCTAGACGGTTTGCAAAAATTGCACTCATGTTTGTTGCAGGCTTGTTACAAGAACCCCAAGCTGGTGAACCGTATAAGCATGCTCCATCAATCACCTTTGGGGAACTTTTGCTCGGTTTCTGTTCATAAATCTCATGTAAAAGTTCTATAGTAAGTTCTAGTGAAAATCTGAATATCTATGAGTAATTGTTAAATAACAGTCGTGTCTAGAATTGCAGAAAAAACGTGGATCGACGCGTTTACGAAAGTAACAAGAGCGATAGAATTAGTTTAATCAATATATTATTTAATAAAGTAAAAAAGAAAATAAACCCAACGTCAAACTGTTTGAAGAACAGTTTTGTGGTGTTCTTATACATGTTCGTGTTTCTGACTATGAAGTTGATGTTCCTTAAGATCCATTTAAGGCTTGCAGTGGGGGAATTTTACTTTGAAACATAAAGGTATATTATTTTTAATTTCTAGAATAAATATAAAGAAGTATGTAGGTACAGATGCTCAAAATTGGTTTCCCTATGAAGTTGATGTTCCTTAAGATCCATTTAAGGACTGCAGTGGGGGAATTTTACTTTGAAACATAAAGGTATATTATTTTTAATTTCTAGAATGAATATAAAGAAGTTGATGTTCCTTAAGATCCATTTAAGGACTGCAGTGGGGGGATTTTACTTTAAAACATAAAGGTATATTATTTTTAATTTCTAGAATAAATACAGAGAAGTTGATGTTCCTTAAGATCCATTTAAGGACTGCAGTGGGGGAATTTTTACTTTGAAACATAAAGGTATATTATTTTTAATTTCTAGAATAAATAGAAAGAAGTATGTAGGTACAGATGCTGAAAATTGGTTTCCCTCAAAAGGTTTTGAGGCGGGGGAGACTCGAACTCCCGACCTCCAGCAGCTTCTCAGCCTTTTATACTGGCGCGCTAGCCTCTTCCGCCACCGCCCTGGATGTCTAGATTATAGACAGGTCCCATTTTATGAACTAACCAGCCAAGTACCACATCGTGAGCAAACAGTTCTAGACGGTTTGCAAAAATTGCACTCATGTTTGTTGCAGGCTTGTTACAAGAACCCTATAAGCATGCTCCATCAATCACCTTTGGGGAACTTTTGCTCGGTTTCTGTTCATAAATCTCATGTAAAAGTTCTATAGTAAGTTCTAGTGAAAATCTGAATATTTATGAGTAATTGTTAAATAACAGTCGTGTCTAGAATTGCAGAAAAAAACGTGGATCGACGCGTTTACGAAAGTAACAAGAGCGATATAATTAGTTTAATCAATATATTATTTAATAAAGTTAAAAGAAAAAATAAACCCAATGTCAAACTGTTTGAAGAACAGTTTTGTGGTGTTCTTATACATGTTCGTGTTTCTGACTATGAAGTTGATGTTCCTTAAGATCCATTTAAGGACTGCAGTGGTGGAATTTTACTTTGAAACATAAAGGTATATTATTTTTAATTTCTAGAATAAATATAAAGAAGTATGTAGGTAAAGATGCTCAAAATTGGTTTCCCTATGAAGTTGATGTTCCTTAAGATCCATTTAAGGACTGCAGTGGGGGAATTTTACTTTGAAACATAAAGGTATATTATTTTTAATTTCTACAATAAATATAGACAAGTGATGTTCATTAAGATCCATTTAAGGACTGCAGTGGGGGAATTTTACTTTGAAACATAAAGGTATATTATTTTTAATTTCTAGAATGAATATAAAGAAGTTGATGTTCTTTAAGATCCATTTAAGGACTGTAGTGGGGGGATTTTACTTTGAAACATAAAGGTATATTATTTTTAATTTCTAGAATAAATATAGAGAAGTTGATGTTCCTTAAGATCCATTTAAGGACTGCAGTGGGGGAATTTTACTTTGAAACATAAAGGTATATTATTTTTAATTTATAGAATAAATATAAAGAAGTATGTAGGTACAGATGCTGAAAATTGGTTTCCCTCAAAAGGTTTTGAGGCGGGGAAGACTCGAACTCCCGAACTCCAGCAGCTTCTCAGCCTTTTATACGGGCGCGCTAGCCTCTTCCGCCACCGCCTTGGATGTCTAGATTATAGACAGGTCCCATTTTATGAACTAACCAGCCAAGTACCACATCGTGAGCAAACAGTTCTAGACGGTTTGCAAAAATTGCACTCATGTTTGTTGCAGGCTTGTTACAAGAACCCCAAGCTGGTGAACCGTATAAGCATGCTCCATCAATCACCTTTGGGGAACTTTTGCTCGGTTTCTGTTCATAAATCTCATGTAAAAGTTCTATAGTAAGTTCTAGTGAAAATCAGAATATTGATGAGTAATTGTTAAATAACAGTCGTGTCTAGAATTGCAGAAAAAAACGTGGATCGACGCGTTTACGAAAGTAACAAGAGAGATAGAATTAGTATAATCAATATATTATTTAATAAAGTAAAAAGAAAATAAACCCGATGTCAAACTGTTTGAAGAACAGTTTTGTGGTGTTCTTATACATGTTCGTGTTTCAGACTATGAAGTTGATGTTCCTTAAGATCCATTTAAGGACTGCAGTGGGGGGATTTTAATTTGAAACATAAAGGTATATTATTTTTAATTTCTAGAATAAATATAAAGAAGTTGATGTTCCTTAAGATCCATTTAAGGACTGCAGTGGAGGAATTTTTACTTTCAAACATAAAGGTATATTATTTTTAATTTCTAGAATAAATATAGAGAAGTTGATGTTCCTTAAGATCCATTTAAGGACTGCAGTGGGGGAATTTTTACTTTGAAACATAAAGGTATATTATTTTTAATTTCTAGAATAAATAGAAAGAAGTATGTAGGTACAGATGCTGAAAATTGGTTTCCCTCAAAAGGTTTTGAGGTGGGGGAGACTCGAACTCCCTACCTCCAGCAGCTTCTCAGCCTTTTATACTGTCGCGCTAGCCTCTTCCGCCACCGCCCTGGATGTCTAGATTATAGACAGGTCCCATTTTATGAACTAACCAGCCAAGTACCACATCGTGAGCAAACAGTTCTAGACGGTTTGCAAAAATTGCACTCATGTTTGTTGCAGGCTTGTTACAAGAACCCCAAGCTGGTGAACCGTATAAGCATGCTCCATCAATCACCTTTGGGGAACTTTTGCTCGGTTTCTGTTCATAAATCTCATGTAAAAGTTCTATAGTAAGTTCTAGTGAAAATCTGATTATTTATGAGTAATTGTTAAATAACAGTCGTGTCTACAATTGCAGAAAAAACGTGGATCGACGCGTTTACAAAAGTAACAAGAGCGATAGAATTAGTTTAATCAATATATTATTTAATAAAGTAAAAAAGAAAATAAACCCAATGTCAAACTGTTTGAGGAACAGTTTTATGGTGTTCTTATACATGTTCGTGTTTCTGACTATGAAGTTGATGTTCCTTAAGATCCATTTTAGGACTGCAGTGGGGGAATTTTACTTTGAAACATAAAGGTATATTATTTTTAATTTCTAGAATAAATATAAAGAAGTATGTAGGTACAGATGCTCAAAATTGGTTTCCCTATGAAGTTGATGTTCCTTAAGATCCATTTAAGGACTGCAGTGGGGGAATTTTACTTTGAAACATAAAGGTATATTATTTTTAATTTCTAGAATAAATATAAAGAAGTATGTAGGTACAGATGCTCAAAATTGGTTTCGCTATGAAGTTGATGTTCCTTAAGATCCATTTAAGGACTGCAGTGGGGGGATTTTACTTTGAAACATAAAGGTATATTATTTTTAATTTCTAGAATGAATATAAAGAAGTTGATGTTCCTTAAGATCCATTTAAGGACTGCAGTGGGGGGATTTTACTTTGAAACATAAAGGTATATTATGTTTAATTTCTAGAATAAATATAGAGAAGTTGATGTTTCTTAAGATCCATTTAAGGACTGCAGTGGGGGAATTTTTACTTTGAAACATAAAGGTATATTATTTTTAATTTCTAGAATAAATAGAAAAAAGTATGTAGGTACAGATGCTGAAAATTGGTTTTGAGGTTTTGAGGCGGGGGAGACTCGAACTCCCGACCTCCAGCAGCTTCTCAGCCTTTTATACTGGCGCGCTAGCCTCTTCCGCCACCGCCCTGGATGTCTCGATTATAGACAGGTCCCATTTTATGAACTAACCAGCCAAGTACCACATTGTGAGCAAACAGTTCTAGACGGTTTGCAAAAATTGCACTCATGTTTGTTGCAGGCTTGTTACAAGAACCCCAAGCTGGTGAACCGTATAAGCATGCTCCATCAATCACCTTTGGGGAACTTTTGCTCGGTTTCTGTTCATAAATCTCATGTAAAAGTTCTATAGTAAGTTCTAGTGAAAATCTGAATATTTATGAGTAATTGTTAAATAACAGTCGTGTCTACAATTGCAGAAAAAACGTGGATCGACGCGTTTACGAAAGTAACAAGAGCGATAGAATTAGTTTAATCAATATATTATTTAATAAAGTAAAAAAGAAAATAAACCCAATGTCAAACTGTTTGAAGAACAGTTTTGTGGTGTTCTTATACATGTTCGTGTTTCTGACTATGAAGTTGATGTTCCTTAAGATCCATTTAAGGACTGCAGTGGGGGAATTTTACTTTGAAACATAAAGGTATATTATTTTTAATTTCTACAATAAATATAAACAAGTGATGTTCATTAAGATCCATTTAAGGACTGCAGTGGGGGAATTTTTACTTTGAAACATAAAGGTATATTATTTTTAATTTCTAGAATAAATAGGAAGAAGTATGTAGGTACAGATGCTGAAAATTGGTTTCCCTCAAAAGGTTTTGAGGCGGGGGAGACTCGAACTCCCGACCTCCAGCAGCTTCTCAGCCTTTTATACTGGCGCGCTAGCCTCTTCCGCCACCGCCCTGGATGTCTAGATTATAGACAGGTCCCATTTTATGAACTAACCAGCCAAGTACCACATCGTGAGCAAACAGTTCCAGACGGTTTGCAAAAATTGCACTCATGTTTGTTGCAGGCTCGTTACAAGAACCCCAAGCTGGTGAACCGTATAAGCATGCTCCATCAATCACCTTTGGGGAACTTTTGCTCGGTTTCTGTTCATAAATCTCATGTAAAAGTTCTATAGTAAGTTCTAGTGAAAATCTGAATATTTATGAGTAATTGTTAAATAACAGTCGTGTCTAGAATTGCAGAAAAAAACGTGGATCGACGCGTTTACGAAAGTAACAAGAGCGATAGAATTAGTTTAATCCATATATTATTTAATAAAGTTAAAAAAGAAAATAAACCCAATGTCAAACTGTTTGAAGAACAGTTTTGTGATGTTCTTATACATGTTCGTGTTTCAGACTATGAAGTTGATGTTCCTTAAGATCCATTTAAGGACTGCAGTGGGGGGATTTTACTTTGAAACATAAAGGTATATTATTTTTAATTTCTAGAATAAATATAGAGAAGTTGATGTTTCTTAAGATCCATTTAAGGACTGCAGTGGGGGAATTTTTACTTTGAAACATAAAGGTATATTATTTTTAATTTCTAGAATAAATAGAAAGAAGTATGTAGGTACAGATGCTGAAAATTGGTTTCCCTCAAAAGGTTTTGAGGCGGGGGAGAGTCGAACTCCCGACCTCCAGCAGCTTCTCAGCCTTTTATACTGGCGCGCTAGCCTCTTCCGCCACCGCCCTGGATGTCTAGATTATAGACAGGTCCCATTTTATGAACTAACCAGCCAAGTACCACATCGTGAGCAAACAGTTCTAGACAGTTTGCAAAATTTGCACTCATGTTTGTTGCAGGCTTGTTACAAGAACCCTATAAGCATGCTCCATCAATCACCTTTGGGGAACTTTTGCTCGGTTTCTGTTCATAAATCTCATGTAAAAGTTCTATAGTAAGTTCTAGTGAAAATCTGAATATTTATGAGTAATTGTTAAATAACAGTCGTGTCTAGAATTGCAGAAAAAAACGTGGATCGACGCGTTTACGAAAGTAACAAGAGCGATAGAATTAGTTTAATCAATATATTATTTAATAAAGTTAAAAAAGAAAATAAACCCAATGTCAAACTGTTTGAAGAACAGTTTTGTGGTGTTCTTATACATGTTCGTGTTTCTGACTATGAAGTTGATGTTCCTTAAGATCCATTTAAGGACTGCAGTGGGGGAATTTTACTTTGAAACATAAAGGTATATTATTTTGAATTTCTAGAATAAATATAGAGAAGTTGATGTTCCTTAAGATCCATTTAAGGACTGCAGTGGGGGAATTTTTACTTTGAAACATAAAGGTATATTATTTTTAATTTCTAGAATAAATATAGAGAAGTTGATGTTCCTTAAGATCCATTTAAGGACTGCAGTGGGGGAATTTTTACTTTGAAACATAAAGGTCTATTATTTTTAATTTCTAGAATAAAAGAAAGAAGTATGTAGGTACAGATGCTGAAAATTGGTTTCCCTCAAAAGGTTTTGAGGCGGGGGAGACTCGAACTCCCGACCTCCAGCAGCTTCTCAGCCTTTTATACTGTCGCGCTAGCCTCTTCCGCCACCCCCCTGATGTCTAGATTATAGACAGGTCCCATTTTATGAACTAACCAGCCAAGTACCACATCGTGAGCAAACAGTTCTAGACGGTTTGCAAAAATTGCACTCATGTTTGTTGCAGGCTTGTTACAAGAACCCTATAAGCATGCTCCATCAATCACCTTTGGGGAACTTTTGCTCGGTTTCTGTTCATAAATCTCATGTAAAAGTTCTATAGTAAGTTCTAGTGAAAATCTGAATATTTATGAGTAATTGTTAAATAACAGTCGTGTCTAGAATTGCAGAAAAAAACGTGGATCGACGCGTTTACAAAAGTAACAAGAGCGATAGAATTAGTTTAATCAATATATTATTTAATAAAGTTAAAAAAGAAAATAAACCCAATGTCAAACTGTTTGAAGAACAGTTTTGTGGTGTTCTTATACATGTTCGTGTTTCAGACTATGAAGTTGATGTTCCTTAAGATCCATTTAAGGACTGCAGTGGGGGAATTTTACTTTGAAACATAAAGGTATATTATTTTTAATTTCTAGAATAAATATAGAGAAGTTGATGTTCCTTAAGATCCATTTAAGGACTGCAGTGGGGGAATTTTTACTTTGAAACATAAAGGTCTATTATTTTTAATTTCTAGAATAAAAGAAAGAAGTATGTAGGTACAGATGCTGAAAATTGGTTTCCCTCAAAAGGTTTTGAGGCGGGGGAGACTCGAACTCCCGACCTCCAGCAGCTTCTCAGCCTTTTATACTGTCGCGCTAGCCTCTTCCGCCACCCCCCTGATGTCTAGATTATAGACAGGTCCCATTTTATGAACTAACCAGCCAAGTACCACATCGTGAGCAAACAGTTCTAGACGGTTTGCAAAATTTGCACTCATGTTTGTTGCAGGCTTGTTACAAGAACCCTATAAGCATGCTCCATCAATCACCTTTGGGGAACTTTTGCTCGGTTTCTGTTCATAAATCTCATGTAAAAGTTCTATAGTAAGTTCTAGTGAAAATCTGAATATTTATGAGTAATTGTTAAATAACAGTCGTGTCTAGAATTGCAGAAAAAAACGTGGATCGACGCGTTTACGAAAGTAACAAGAGCGATATAATTAGTTTAATCAATATATTATTTAATAAAGTTAAAAGAAAAAATAAACCCAATGTCAAACTGTTTGAAGAACAGTTTTGTGGTGTTCTTATACATGTTCGTGTTTCTGACTATGAAGTTGATGTTCCTTAAGATCCATTTAAGGACTGCAGTGGGGGAATTTTACTTTGAAACATAAAGGTATATTATTTTTAATTTCTAGAATAAATATAAAGAAGTATGATGTTCTTTAAGATCCATTTAAGGACTGCAGTGGGGGAATTTTACTTTGAAACATAAAGGTATATTATTTTTAATTTCTACAATAAATATAAACAAGTTGATGTTCATTAAGAGAAGACTGGAAGACGGTACTGAGAAGATCGGATATAAATTAAATAACAGTCGTAATTGTTAAAGCACAGTTTTGTGGTGTTCTTATACATGTTCGTGTTTCTGACTATGAAGTTGATGTTCCTTAAGATCCATTTACGGACTCCAGTGGGGGAATTTTACTTTGAAACATAAAGGTATATTATTTTTAATTTCTAGAATAAATATAAAGAAGTATGTAGGTACAGATGCTCAAAATTGGTTTCCCTATGAAGTTGATGTTCCTTAAGATCCATTTAAGGACTGCAGTGGGGGAATTTTACTTTGAAACATAAAGGTATATTATTTTTAATTTCTAGAATGAATATAAAGAAGTTGATGTTCTTTAAGATCCATTTAAGGACTGCAGTGGGGGGATTTTACTTTGAAATATAAAGGTATATTATTTTTAATTTCTAGAATAAATATAGAGAAGTTGATGTTCCTTAAGATCCATTTAAGGACTGCAGTGGGGGGATTTTACTTTGAAACATAAAGGTATATTATTTTTAATTTCTAGAATAAATATAGAGAAGTTGATGTTCCTTAAGATCCATTTAAGGACTGCAGTGGGGGAATTTTACTTTGAAACATAAAGGTATATTATTTTTAATTTCTAGAATAAATATAAAGAAGTATGTAGGTACAGATGCTGAAAATTGGTTTCCCTCAAAAGGTTTTGAGGCGGGGAAGACTCGAACTCCCGAACTCCAGCAGCTTCTCAGCCTTTTATACGGGCGCGCTAGCCTCTTCCGCCACCGCCCTGGATGTCTAGATTATAGACAGGTCCCATTTTATGAACTAACCAGCCAAGTACCACATCGTGAGCAAACAGTTCTAGACGGTTTGCAAAAATTGCACTCATGTTTGTTGCAGGCTTGTTACAAGAACCCCAAGCTGGTGAACCGTATAAGCATGCTCCATCAATCACCTTTGGGGAACTTTTGCTCGGTTTCTGTTCATAAATCTCATGTAAAAGTTCTATAGTAAGTTCTAGTGAAAATCTGAATATTTACGAGTAATTGTTAAATAACAGTCGTGTCTAGAATTGCAGAAAAAAACGTGGATCGACGCATTTACGAAAGTAACAAGAGCGATAGGACGCGTTTACGAAAGTAACAAGAGCGATAGAATAAGTTTAATCGATATATTATTTAATAAAGTTAAAAAAGAAAATAAACCCAATGTCAAACTGTTTGAAGAACAGTTTTGTGGTGTTCTTATACATGTTCGTGTTTCAGACTATGAAGTTGATGTTCCTTAAGATCCATTTAAGGACTGCAGTGGGGGAATTTTACTTTGAAACATAAAGGTATATTATTTTTAATTTCTAGAATAAATATAGAGAAGTTGATGTTCCTTAAGATCCATTTAAGGACTGCAGTGGGGGAATTTTTACTTTGAAACATAAAGGTCTATTATTTTTAATTTCTAGAATAAAAGAAAGAAGTATGTAGGTACAGATGCTGAAAATTGGTTTCCCTCAAAAGGTTTTGAGGCGGGGGAGACTCGAACTCCCGACCTCCAGCAGCTTCTCAGCCTTTTATACTGTCGCGCTAGCCTCTTCCGCCACCCCCCTGATGTCTAGATTATAGACAGGTCCCATTTTATGAACTAACCAGCCAAGTACCACATCGTGAGCAAACAGTTCTAGACGGTTTGCAAAATTTGCACTCATGTTTGTTGCAGGCTTGTTACAAGAACCCTATAAGCATGCTCCATCAATCACCTTTGGGGAACTTTTGCTCGGTTTCTGTTCATAAATCTCATGTAAAAGTTCTATAGTAAGTTCTAGTGAAAATCTGAATATTTATGAGTAATTGTTAAATAACAGTCGTGTCTAGAATTGCAGAAAAAAACGTGGATCGACGCGTTTACGAAAGTAACAAGAGCGATATAATTAGTTTAATCAATATATTATTTAATAAAGTTAAAAGAAAAAATAAACCCAATGTCAAACTGTTTGAAGAACAGTTTTGTGGTGTTCTTATACATGTTCGTGTTTCTGACTATGAAGTTGATGTTCCTTAAGATCCATTTAAGGACTGCAGTGGGGGAATTTTACTTTGAAACATAAAGGTATATTATTTTTAATTTCTAGAATAAATATAAAGAAGTATGATGTTCTTTAAGATCCATTTAAGGACTGCAGTGGGGGAATTTTACTTTGAAACATAAAGGTATATTATTTTTAATTTCTACAATAAATATAAACAAGTTGATGTTCATTAAGAGAAGACTGGAAGACGGTACTGAGAAGATCGGATATAAATTAAATAACAGTCGTAATTGTTAAAGCACAGTTTTGTGGTGTTCTTATACATGTTCGTGTTTCTGACTATGAAGTTGATGTTCCTTAAGATCCATTTACGGACTCCAGTGGGGGAATTTTACTTTGAAACATAAAGGTATATTATTTTTAATTTCTAGAATAAATATAAAGAAGTATGTAGGTACAGATGCTCAAAATTGGTTTCCCTATGAAGTTGATGTTCCTTAAGATCCATTTAAGGACTGCAGTGGGGGAATTTTACTTTGAAACATAAAGGTATATTATTTTTAATTTCTAGAATGAATATAAAGAAGTTGATGTTCTTTAAGATCCATTTAAGGACTGCAGTGGGGGGATTTTACTTTGAAATATAAAGGTATATTATTTTTAATTTCTAGAATAAATATAGAGAAGTTGATGTTCCTTAAGATCCATTTAAGGACTGCAGTGGGGGGATTTTACTTTGAAACATAAAGGTATATTATTTTTAATTTCTAGAATAAATATAGAGAAGTTGATGTTCCTTAAGATCCATTTAAGGACTGCAGTGGGGGAATTTTACTTTGAAACATAAAGGTATATTATTTTTAATTTCTAGAATAAATATAAAGAAGTATGTAGGTACAGATGCTGAAAATTGGTTTCCCTCAAAAGGTTTTGAGGCGGGGAAGACTCGAACTCCCGAACTCCAGCAGCTTCTCAGCCTTTTATACGGGCGCGCTAGCCTCTTCCGCCACCGCCCTGGATGTCTAGATTATAGACAGGTCCCATTTTATGAACTAACCAGCCAAGTACCACATCGTGAGCAAACAGTTCTAGACGGTTTGCAAAAATTGCACTCATGTTTGTTGCAGGCTTGTTACAAGAACCCCAAGCTGGTGAACCGTATAAGCATGCTCCATCAATCACCTTTGGGGAACTTTTGCTCGGTTTCTGTTCATAAATCTCATGTAAAAGTTCTATAGTAAGTTCTAGTGAAAATCTGAATATTTACGAGTAATTGTTAAATAACAGTCGTGTCTAGAATTGCAGAAAAAAACGTGGATCGACGCATTTACGAAAGTAACAAGAGCGATAGGACGCGTTTACGAAAGTAACAAGAGCGATAGAATAAGTTTAATCGATATATTATTTAATAAAGTTAAAAAAGAAAATAAACCCAATGTCAAACTGTTTGAAGAACAGTTTTGTGGTGTTCTTATACATGTTCGTGTTTCAGACTATGAAGTTGATGTTCCTTAAGATCCATTTAAGGACTGCAGTGGGGGAATTTTACTTTGAAACATAAAGGTATATTATTTTTAATTTCTAGAATAAATATAGAGAAGTTGATGTTCCTTAAGATCCATTTAAGGACTGCAGTGGGGGAATTTTTACTTTGAAACATAAAGGTCTATTATTTTTAATTTCTAGAATAAAAGAAAGAAGTATGTAGGTACAGATGCTGAAAATTGGTTTCCCTCAAAAGGTTTTGAGGCGGGGGAGACTCGAACTCCCGACCTCCAGCAGCTTCTCAGCCTTTTATACTGTCGCGCTAGCCTCTTCCGCCACCCCCCTGATGTCTAGATTATAGACAGGTCCCATTTTATGAACTAACCAGCCAAGTACCACATCGTGAGCAAACAGTTCTAGACGGTTTGCAAAATTTGCACTCATGTTTGTTGCAGGCTTGTTACAAGAACCCTATAAGCATGCTCCATCAATCACCTTTGGGGAACTTTTGCTCGGTTTCTGTTCATAAATCTCATGTAAAAGTTCTATAGTAAGTTCTAGTGAAAATCTGAATATTTATGAGTAATTGTTAAATAACAGTCGTGTCTAGAATTGCAGAAAAAAACGTGGATCGACGCGTTTACGAAAGTAACAAGAGCGATATAATTAGTTTAATCAATATATTATTTAATAAAGTTAAAAGAAAAAATAAACCCAATGTCAAACTGTTTGAAGAACAGTTTTGTGGTGTTCTTATACATGTTCGTGTTTCTGACTATGAAGTTGATGTTCCTTAAGATCCATTTAAGGACTGCAGTGGGGGAATTTTACTTTGAAACATAAAGGTATATTATTTTTAATTTCTAGAATAAATATAAAGAAGTATGATGTTCTTTAAGATCCATTTAAGGACTGCAGTGGGGGAATTTTACTTTGAAACATAAAGGTATATTATTTTTAATTTCTACAATAAATATAAACAAGTTGATGTTCATTAAGAGAAGACTGGAAGACGGTACTGAGAAGATCGGATATAAATTAAATAACAGTCGTAATTGTTAAAGCACAGTTTTGTGGTGTTCTTATACATGTTCGTGTTTCTGACTATGAAGTTGATGTTCCTTAAGATCCATTTACGGACTCCAGTGGGGGAATTTTACTTTGAAACATAAAGGTATATTATTTTTAATTTCTAGAATAAATATAAAGAAGTATGTAGGTACAGATGCTCAAAATTGGTTTCCCTATGAAGTTGATGTTCCTTAAGATCCATTTAAGGACTGCAGTGGGGGAATTTTACTTTGAAACATAAAGGTATATTATTTTTAATTTCTAGAATGAATATAAAGAAGTTGATGTTCTTTAAGATCCATTTAAGGACTGCAGTGGGGGGATTTTACTTTGAAATATAAAGGTATATTATTTTTAATTTCTAGAATAAATATAGAGAAGTTGATGTTCCTTAAGATCCATTTAAGGACTGCAGTGGGGGGATTTTACTTTGAAACATAAAGGTATATTATTTTTAATTTCTAGAATAAATATAGAGAAGTTGATGTTCCTTAAGATCCATTTAAGGACTGCAGTGGGGGAATTTTACTTTGAAACATAAAGGTATATTATTTTTAATTTCTAGAATAAATATAAAGAAGTATGTAGGTACAGATGCTGAAAATTGGTTTCCCTCAAAAGGTTTTGAGGCGGGGAAGACTCGAACTCCCGAACTCCAGCAGCTTCTCAGCCTTTTATACGGGCGCGCTAGCCTCTTCCGCCACCGCCCTGGATGTCTAGATTATAGACAGGTCCCATTTTATGAACTAACCAGCCAAGTACCACATCGTGAGCAAACAGTTCTAGACGGTTTGCAAAAATTGCACTCATGTTTGTTGCAGGCTTGTTACAAGAACCCCAAGCTGGTGAACCGTATAAGCATGCTCCATCAATCACCTTTGGGGAACTTTTGCTCGGTTTCTGTTCATAAATCTCATGTAAAAGTTCTATAGTAAGTTCTAGTGAAAATCTGAATATTTACGAGTAATTGTTAAATAACAGTCGTGTCTAGAATTGCAGAAAAAAACGTGGATCGACGCATTTACGAAAGTAACAAGAGCGATAGGACGCGTTTACGAAAGTAACAAGAGCGATAGAATAAGTTTAATCGATATATTATTTAATAAAGTTAAAAAAGAAAATAAACCCAATGTCAAACTGTTTGAAGAACAGTTTTGTGGTGTTCTTATACATGTTCGTGTTTCAGACTATGAAGTTGATGTTCCTTAAGATCCATTTAAGGACTGCAGTGGGGGAATTTTACTTTGAAACATAAAGGTATATTATTTTTAATTTCTAGAATAAATATAGAGAAGTTGATGTTCCTTAAGATCCATTTAAGGACTGCAGTGGGGGAATTTTTACTTTGAAACATAAAGGTCTATTATTTTTAATTTCTAGAATAAAAGAAAGAAGTATGTAGGTACAGATGCTGAAAATTGGTTTCCCTCAAAAGGTTTTGAGGCGGGGGAGACTCGAACTCCCGACCTCCAGCAGCTTCTCAGCCTTTTATACTGTCGCGCTAGCCTCTTCCGCCACCCCCCTGATGTCTAGATTATAGACAGGTCCCATTTTATGAACTAACCAGCCAAGTACCACATCGTGAGCAAACAGTTCTAGACGGTTTGCAAAATTTGCACTCATGTTTGTTGCAGGCTTGTTACAAGAACCCTATAAGCATGCTCCATCAATCACCTTTGGGGAACTTTTGCTCGGTTTCTGTTCATAAATCTCATGTAAAAGTTCTATAGTAAGTTCTAGTGAAAATCTGAATATTTATGAGTAATTGTTAAATAACAGTCGTGTCTAGAATTGCAGAAAAAAACGTGGATCGACGCGTTTACGAAAGTAACAAGAGCGATATAATTAGTTTAATCAATATATTATTTAATAAAGTTAAAAGAAAAAATAAACCCAATGTCAAACTGTTTGAAGAACAGTTTTGTGGTGTTCTTATACATGTTCGTGTTTCTGACTATGAAGTTGATGTTCCTTAAGATCCATTTAAGGACTGCAGTGGGGGAATTTTACTTTGAAACATAAAAGTATATTATTTTTAATTTCTAGAATAAATATAAAGAAGTATGATGTTCTTTAAGATCCATTTAAGGACTGCAGTGGGGGAATTTTACTTTGAAACATAAAGGTATATTATTTTTAATTTCTACAATAAATATAAACAAGTTGATGTTCATTAAGAGAAGACTGGAAGACGGTACTGAGAAGATCGGATATAAATTAAATAACAGTCGTAATTGTTAAAGCACAGTTTTGTGGTGTTCTTATACATGTTCGTGTTTCTGACTATGAAGTTGATGTTCCTTAAGATCCATTTACGGACTCCAGTGGGGGAATTTTACTTTGAAACATAAAGGTATATTATTTTTAATTTCTAGAATAAATATAAAGAAGTATGTAGGTACAGATGCTCAAAATTGGTTTCCCTATGAAGTTGATGTTCCTTAAGATCCATTTAAGGACTGCAGTGGGGGAATTTTACTTTGAAACATAAAGGTATATTATTTTTAATTTCTAGAATGAATATAAAGAAGTTGATGTTCTTTAAGATCCATTTAAGGACTGCAGTGGGGGGATTTTACTTTGAAATATAAAGGTATATTATTTTTAATTTCTAGAATAAATATAGAGAAGTTGATGTTCCTTAAGATCCATTTAAGGACTGCAGTGGGGGGATTTTACTTTGAAACATAAAGGTATATTATTTTTAATTTCTAGAATAAATATAGAGAAGTTGATGTTCCTTAAGATCCATTTAAGGACTGCAGTGGGGGAATTTTACTTTGAAACATAAAGGTATATTATTTTTAATTTCTAGAATAAATATAAAGAAGTATGTAGGTACAGATGCTGAAAATTGGTTTCCCTCAAAAGGTTTTGAGGCGGGGAAGACTCGAACTCCCGAACTCCAGCAGCTTCTCAGCCTTTTATACGGGCGCGCTAGCCTCTTCCGCCACCGCCCTGGATGTCTAGATTATAGACAGGTCCCATTTTATGAACTAACCAGCCAAGTACCACATCGTGAGCAAACAGTTCTAGACGGTTTGCAAAAATTGCACTCATGTTTGTTGCAGGCTTGTTACAAGAACCCCAAGCTGGTGAACCGTATAAGCATGCTCCATCAATCACCTTTGGGGAACTTTTGCTCGGTTTCTGTTCATAAATCTCATGTAAAAGTTCTATAGTAAGTTCTAGTGAAAATCTGAATATTTACGAGTAATTGTTAAATAACAGTCGTGTCTAGAATTGCAGAAAAAAACGTGGATCGACGCATTTACAAAAGTAACAAGAGCGATAGGACGCGTTTACGAAAGTAACAAGAGCGATAGAATAAGTTTAATCGATATATTATTTAATAAAGTTAAAAAAGAAAATAAACCCAATGTCAAACTGTTTGAAGAACAGTTTTGTGGTGTTCTTATACATGTTCGTGTTTCAGACTATGAAGTTGATGTTCCTTAAGATCCATTTAAGGACTGCAGTGGGGGAATTTTACTTTGAAACATAAAGGTATATTATTTTTAATTTCTAGAATAAATATAGAGAAGTTGATGTTCTTTAAGATCCATTTAAGGACTGCAGTGGGGGAATTTTTACTTTGAAACATAAAGGTCTATTATTTTTAATTTCTAGAATAAAAGAAAGAAGTATGTAGGTACAGATGCTGAAAATTGGTTTCCCTCAAAAGGTTTTGAGGCGGGGGAGACTCGAACTCCCGACCTCCAGCAGCTTCTCAGCCTTTTATACTGTCGCGCTAGCCTCTTCCGCCACCCCCCTGATGTCTAGATTATAGACAGGTCCCATTTTATGAACTAACCAGCCAAGTACCACATCGTGAGCAAACAGTTCTAGACGGTTTGCAAAATTTGCACTCATGTTTGTTGCAGGCTTGTTACAAGAACCCTATAAGCATGCTCCATCAATCACCTTTGGGGAACTTTTGCTCGGTTTCTGTTCATAAATCTCATGTAAAAGTTCTATAGTAAGTTCTAGTGAAAATCTGAATATTTATGAGTAATTGTTAAATAACAGTCGTGTCTAGAATTGCAGAAAAAAACGTGGATCGACGCGTTTACGAAAGTAACAAGAGCGATATAATTAGTTTAATCAATATATTATTTAATAAAGTTAAAAGAAAAAATAAACCCAATGTCAAACTGTTTGAAGAACAGTTTTGTGGTGTTCTTATACATGTTCGTGTTTCTGACTATGAAGTTGATGTTCCTTAAGATCCATTTAAGGACTGCAGTGGGGGAATTTTACTTTGAAACATAAAGGTATATTATTTTTAATTTCTAGAATAAATATAAAGAAGTATGATGTTCTTTAAGATCCATTTAAGGACTGCAGTGGGGGAATTTTACTTTGAAACATAAAGGTATATTATTTTTAATTTCTACAATAAATATAAACAAGTTGATGTTCATTAAGAGAAGACTGGAAGACGGTACTGAGAAGATCGGATATAAATTAAATAACAGTCGTAATTGTTAAAGCACAGTTTTGTGGTGTTCTTATACATGTTCGTGTTTCTGACTATGAAGTTGATGTTCCTTAAGATCCATTTACGGACTCCAGTGGGGGAATTTTACTTTGAAACATAAAGGTATATTATTTTTAATTTCTAGAATAAATATAAAGAAGTATGTAGGTACAGATGCTCAAAATTGGTTTCCCTATGAAGTTGATGTTCCTTAAGATCCATTTAAGGACTGCAGTGGGGGAATTTTACTTTGAAACATAAAGGTATATTATTTTTAATTTCTAGAATGAATATAAAGAAGTTGATGTTCTTTAAGATCCATTTAAGGACTGCAGTGGGGGGATTTTACTTTGAAATATAAAGGTATATTATTTTTAATTTCTAGAATAAATATAGAGAAGTTGATGTTCCTTAAGATCCATTTAAGGACTGCAGTGGGGGGATTTTACTTTGAAACATAAAGGTATATTATTTTTAATTTCTAGAATAAATATAGAGAAGTTGATGTTCCTTAAGATCCATTTAAGGACTGCAGTGGGGGAATTTTACTTTGAAACATAAAGGTATATTATTTTTAATTTCTAGAATAAATATAAAGAAGTATGTAGGTACAGATGCTGAAAATTGGTTTCCCTCAAAAGGTTTTGAGGCGGGGAAGACTCGAACTCCCGAACTCCAGCAGCTTCTCAGCCTTTTATACGGGCGCGCTAGCCTCTTCCGCCACCGCCCTGGATGTCTAGATTATAGACAGGTCCCATTTTATGAACTAACCAGCCAAGTACCACATCGTGAGCAAACAGTTCTAGACGGTTTGCAAAAATTGCACTCATGTTTGTTGCAGGCTTGTTACAAGAACCCCAAGCTGGTGAACCGTATAAGCATGCTCCATCAATCACCTTTGGGGAACTTTTGCTCGGTTTCTGTTCATAAATCTCATGTAAAAGTTCTATAGTAAGTTCTAGTGAAAATCTGAATATTTACGAGTAATTGTTAAATAACAGTCGTGTCTAGAATTGCAGAAAAAAACGTGGATCGACGCATTTACAAAAGTAACAAGAGCGATAGGACGCGTTTACGAAAGTAACAAGAGCGATAGAATAAGTTTAATCGATATATTATTTAATAAAGTTAAAAAAGAAAATAAACCCAATGTCAAACTGTTTGAAGAACAGTTTTGTGGTGTTCTTATACATGTTCGTGTTTCAGACTATGAAGTTGATGTTCCTTAAGATCCATTTAAGGACTGCAGTGGGGGAATTTTACTTTGAAACATAAAGGTATATTATTTTTAATTTCTAGAATAAATATAGAGAAGTTGATGTTCCTTAAGATCCATTTAAGGACTGCAGTGGGGGAATTTTTACTTTGAAACATAAAGGTCTATTATTTTTAATTTCTAGAATAAAAGAAAGAAGTATGTAGGTACAGATGCTGAAAATTGGTTTCCCTCAAAAGGTTTTGAGGCGGGGGAGACTCGAACTCCCGACCTCCAGCAGCTTCTCAGCCTTTTATACTGTCGCGCTAGCCTCTTCCGCCACCCCCCTGATGTCTAGATTATAGACAGGTCCCATTTTATGAACTAACCAGCCAAGTACCACATCGTGAGCAAACAGTTCTAGACGGTTTGCAAAATTTGCACTCATGTTTGTTGCAGGCTTGTTACAAGAACCCTATAAGCATGCTCCATCAATCACCTTTGGGGAACTTTTGCTCGGTTTCTGTTCATAAATCTCATGTAAAAGTTCTATAGTAAGTTCTAGTGAAAATCTGAATATTTATGAGTAATTGTTAAATAACAGTCGTGTCTAGAATTGCAGAAAAAAACGTGGATCGACGCGTTTACGAAAGTAACAAGAGCGATATAATTAGTTTAATCAATATATTATTTAATAAAGTTAAAAGAAAAAATAAACCCAATGTCAAACTGTTTGAAGAACAGTTTTGTGGTGTTCTTATACATGTTCGTGTTTCTGACTATGAAGTTGATGTTCCTTAAGATCCATTTAAGGACTGCAGTGGGGGAATTTTACTTTGAAACATAAAGGTATATTATTTTTAATTTCTAGAATAAATATAAAGAAGTATGATGTTCTTTAAGATCCATTTAAGGACTGCAGTGGGGGAATTTTACTTTGAAACATAAAGGTATATTATTTTTAATTTCTACAATAAATATAAACAAGTTGATGTTCATTAAGAGAAGACTGGAAGACGGTACTGAGAAGATCGGATATAAATTAAATAACAGTCGTAATTGTTAAAGCACAGTTTTGTGGTGTTCTTATACATGTTCGTGTTTCTGACTATGAAGTTGATGTTCCTTAAGATCCATTTACGGACTCCAGTGGGGGAATTTTACTTTGAAACATAAAGGTATATTATTTTTAATTTCTAGAATAAATATAAAGAAGTATGTAGGTACAGATGCTCAAAATTGGTTTCCCTATGAAGTTGATGTTCCTTAAGATCCATTTAAGGACTGCAGTGGGGGAATTTTACTTTGAAACATAAAGGTATATTATTTTTAATTTCTAGAATGAATATAAAGAAGTTGATGTTCTTTAAGATCCATTTAAGGACTGCAGTGGGGGGATTTTACTTTGAAATATAAAGGTATATTATTTTTAATTTCTAGAATAAATATAGAGAAGTTGATGTTCCTTAAGATCCATTTAAGGACTGCAGTGGGGGGATTTTACTTTGAAACATAAAGGTATATTATTTTTAATTTCTAGAATAAATATAGAGAAGTTGATGTTCCTTAAGATCCATTTAAGGACTGCAGTGGGGGAATTTTACTTTGAAACATAAAGGTATATTATTTTTAATTTCTAGAATAAATATAAAGAAGTATGTAGGTACAGATGCTGAAAATTGGTTTCCCTCAAAAGGTTTTGAGGCGGGGAAGACTCGAACTCCCGAACTCCAGCAGCTTCTCAGCCTTTTATACGGGCGCGCTAGCCTCTTCCGCCACCGCCCTGGATGTCTAGATTATAGACAGGTCCCATTTTATGAACTAACCAGCCAAGTACCACATCGTGAGCAAACAGTTCTAGACGGTTTGCAAAAATTGCACTCATGTTTGTTGCAGGCTTGTTACAAGAACCCCAAGCTGGTGAACCGTATAAGCATGCTCCATCAATCACCTTTGGGGAACTTTTGCTCGGTTTCTGTTCATAAATCTCATGTAAAAGTTCTATAGTAAGTTCTAGTGAAAATCTGAATATTTACGAGTAATTGTTAAATAACAGTCGTGTCTAGAATTGCAGAAAAAAACGTGGATCGACGCATTTACGAAAGTAACAAGAGCGATAGGACGCGTTTACGAAAGTAACAAGAGCGATAGAATAAGTTTAATCGATATATTATTTAATAAAGTTAAAAAAGAAAATAAACCCAATGTCAAACTGTTTGAAGAACAGTTTTGTGGTGTTCTTATACATGTTCGTGTTTCAGACTATGAAGTTGATGTTCCTTAAGATCCATTTAAGGACTGCAGTGGGGGAATTTTACTTTGAAACATAAAGGTATATTATTTTTAATTTCTAGAATAAATATAGAGAAGTTGATGTTCCTTAAGATCCATTTAAGGACTGCAGTGGGGGAATTTTTACTTTGAAACATAAAGGTCTATTATTTTTAATTTCTAGAATAAAAGAAAGAAGTATGTAGGTACAGATGCTGAAAATTGGTTTCCCTCAAAAGGTTTTGAGGCGGGGGAGACTCGAACTCCCGACCTCCAGCAGCTTCTCAGCCTTTTATACTGTCGCGCTAGCCTCTTCCGCCACCCCCCTGATGTCTAGATTATAGACAGGTCCCATTTTATGAACTAACCAGCCAAGTACCACATCGTGAGCAAACAGTTCTAGACGGTTTGCAAAATTTGCACTCATGTTTGTTGCAGGCTTGTTACAAGAACCCTATAAGCATGCTCCATCAATCACCTTTGGGGAACTTTTGCTCGGTTTCTGTTCATAAATCTCATGTAAAAGTTCTATAGTAAGTTCTAGTGAAAATCTGAATATTTATGAGTAATTGTTAAATAACAGTCGTGTCTAGAATTGCAGAAAAAAACGTGGATCGACGCGTTTACGAAAGTAACAAGAGCGATATAATTAGTTTAATCAATATATTATTTAATAAAGTTAAAAGAAAAAATAAACCCAATGTCAAACTGTTTGAAGAACAGTTTTGTGGTGTTCTTATACATGTTCGTGTTTCTGACTATGAAGTTGATGTTCCTTAAGATCCATTTAAGGACTGCAGTGGGGGAATTTTACTTTGAAACATAAAGGTATATTATTTTTAATTTCTAGAATAAATATAAAGAAGTATGATGTTCTTTAAGATCCATTTAAGGACTGCAGTGGGGGAATTTTACTTTGAAACATAAAGGTATATTATTTTTAATTTCTACAATAAATATAAACAAGTTGATGTTCATTAAGAGAAGACTGGAAGACGGTACTGAGAAGATCGGATATAAATTAAATAACAGTCGTAATTGTTAAAGCACAGTTTTGTGGTGTTCTTATACATGTTCGTGTTTCTGACTATGAAGTTGATGTTCCTTAAGATCCATTTACGGACTCCAGTGGGGGAATTTTACTTTGAAACATAAAGGTATATTATTTTTAATTTCTAGAATAAATATAAAGAAGTATGTAGGTACAGATGCTCAAAATTGGTTTCCCTATGAAGTTGATGTTCCTTAAGATCCATTTAAGGACTGCAGTGGGGGAATTTTACTTTGAAACATAAAGGTATATTATTTTTAATTTCTAGAATGAATATAAAGAAGTTGATGTTCTTTAAGATCCATTTAAGGACTGCAGTGGGGGGATTTTACTTTGAAATATAAAGGTATATTATTTTTAATTTCTAGAATAAATATAGAGAAGTTGATGTTCCTTAAGATCCATTTAAGGACTGCAGTGGGGGGATTTTACTTTGAAACATAAAGGTATATTATTTTTAATTTCTAGAATAAATATAGAGAAGTTGATGTTCCTTAAGATCCATTTAAGGACTGCAGTGGGGGAATTTTACTTTGAAACATAAAGGTATATTATTTTTAATTTCTAGAATAAATATAAAGAAGTATGTAGGTACAGATGCTGAAAATTGGTTTCCCTCAAAAGGTTTTGAGGCGGGGAAGACTCGAACTCCCGAACTCCAGCAGCTTCTCAGCCTTTTATACGGGCGCGCTAGCCTCTTCCGCCACCGCCCTGGATGTCTAGATTATAGACAGGTCCCATTTTATGAACTAACCAGCCAAGTACCACATCGTGAGCAAACAGTTCTAGACGGTTTGCAAAAATTGCACTCATGTTTGTTGCAGGCTTGTTACAAGAACCCCAAGCTGGTGAACCGTATAAGCATGCTCCATCAATCACCTTTGGGGAACTTTTGCTCGGTTTCTGTTCATAAATCTCATGTAAAAGTTCTATAGTAAGTTCTAGTGAAAATCTGAATATTTACGAGTAATTGTTAAATAACAGTCGTGTCTAGAATTGCAGAAAAAAACGTGGATCGACGCATTTACGAAAGTAACAAGAGCGATAGGACGCGTTTACGAAAGTAACAAGAGCGATAGAATAAGTTTAATCGATATATTATTTAATAAAGTTAAAAAAGAAAATAAACCCAATGTCAAACTGTTTGAAGAACAGTTTTGTGGTGTTCTTATACATGTTCGTGTTTCAGACTATGAAGTTGATGTTCCTTAAGATCCATTTAAGGACTGCAGTGGGGGAATTTTACTTTGAAACATAAAGGTATATTATTTTTAATTTCTAGAATAAATATAGAGAAGTTGATGTTCCTTAAGATCCATTTAAGGACTGCAGTGGGGGAATTTTTACTTTGAAACATAAAGGTCTATTATTTTTAATTTCTAGAATAAAAGAAAGAAGTATGTAGGTACAGATGCTGAAAATTGGTTTCCCTCAAAAGGTTTTGAGGCGGGGGAGACTCGAACTCCCGACCTCCAGCAGCTTCTCAGCCTTTTATACTGTCGCGCTAGCCTCTTCCGCCACCCCCCTGATGTCTAGATTATAGACAGGTCCCATTTTATGAACTAACCAGCCAAGTACCACATCGTGAGCAAACAGTTCTAGACGGTTTGCAAAATTTGCACTCATGTTTGTTGCAGGCTTGTTACAAGAACCCTATAAGCATGCTCCATCAATCACCTTTGGGGAACTTTTGCTCGGTTTCTGTTCATAAATCTCATGTAAAAGTTCTATAGTAAGTTCTAGTGAAAATCTGAATATTTATGAGTAATTGTTAAATAACAGTCGTGTCTAGAATTGCAGAAAAAAACGTGGATCGACGCGTTTACGAAAGTAACAAGAGCGATATAATTAGTTTAATCAATATATTATTTAATAAAGTTAAAAGAAAAAATAAACCCAATGTCAAACTTTTGTGGTGTTCTTATACATGTTCGTGTTTCTGACTATGAAGTTGATGTTCCTTAAGATCCATTTAAGGACTGCAGTGGGGGAATTTTACTTTGAAACATAAAGGTATATTATTTTTAATTTCTAGAATAAATATAAAGAAGTATGATGTTCTTTAAGATCCATTTAAGGACTGCAGTGGGGGAATTTTACTTTGAAACATAAAGGTATATTATTTTTAATTTCTACAATAAATATAAACAAGTTGATGTTCATTAAGAGAAGACTGGAAGACGGTACTGAGAAGATCGGATATAAATTAAATAACAGTCGTAATTGTTAAAGCACAGTTTTGTGGTGTTCTTATACATGTTCGTGTTTCTGACTATGAAGTTGATGTTCCTTAAGATCCATTTACGGACTCCAGTGGGGGAATTTTACTTTGAAACATAAAGGTATATTATTTTTAATTTCTAGAATAAATATAAAGAAGTATGTAGGTACAGATGCTCAAAATTGGTTTCCCTATGAAGTTGATGTTCCTTAAGATCCATTTAAGGACTGCAGTGGGGGAATTTTACTTTGAAACATAAAGGTATATTATTTTTAATTTCTAGAATGAATATAAAGAAGTTGATGTTCTTTAAGATCCATTTAAGGACTGCAGTGGGGGGATTTTACTTTGAAATATAAAGGTATATTATTTTTAATTTCTAGAATAAATATAGAGAAGTTGATGTTCCTTAAGATCCATTTAAGGACTGCAGTGGGGGGATTTTACTTTGAAACATAAAGGTATATTATTTTTAATTTCTAGAATAAATATAGAGAAGTTGATGTTCCTTAAGATCCATTTAAGGACTGCAGTGGGGGAATTTTACTTTGAAACATAAAGGTATATTATTTTTAATTTCTAGAATAAATATAAAGAAGTATGTAGGTACAGATGCTGAAAATTGGTTTCCCTCAAAAGGTTTTGAGGCGGGGAAGACTCGAACTCCCGAACTCCAGCAGCTTCTCAGCCTTTTATACGGGCGCGCTAGCCTCTTCCGCCACCGCCCTGGATGTCTAGATTATAGACAGGTCCCATTTTATGAACTAACCAGCCAAGTACCACATCGTGAGCAAACAGTTCTAGACGGTTTGCAAAAATTGCACTCATGTTTGTTGCAGGCTTGTTACAAGAACCCCAAGCTGGTGAACCGTATAAGCATGCTCCATCAATCACCTTTGGGGAACTTTTGCTCGGTTTCTGTTCATAAATCTCATGTAAAAGTTCTATAGTAAGTTCTAGTGAAAATCTGAATATTTACGAGTAATTGTTAAATAACAGTCGTGTCTAGAATTGCAGAAAAAAACGTGGATCGACGCATTTACGAAAGTAACAAGAGCGATAGGACGCGTTTACGAAAGTAACAAGAGCGATAGAATAAGTTTAATCGATATATTATTTAATAAAGTTAAAAAAGAAAATAAACCCAATGTCAAACTGTTTGAAGAACAGTTTTGTGGTGTTCTTATACATGTTCGTGTTTCAGACTATGAAGTTGATGTTCCTTAAGATCCATTTAAGGACTGCAGTGGGGGAATTTTACTTTGAAACATAAAGGTATATTATTTTTAATTTCTAGAATAAATATAGAGAAGTTGATGTTCCTTAAGATCCATTTAAGGACTGCAGTGGGGGAATTTTTACTTTGAAACATAAAGGTCTATTATTTTTAATTTCTAGAATAAAAGAAAGAAGTATGTAGGTACAGATGCTGAAAATTGGTTTCCCTCAAAAGGTTTTGAGGCGGGGGAGACTCGAACTCCCGACCTCCAGCAGCTTCTCAGCCTTTTATACTGTCGCGCTAGCCTCTTCCGCCACCCCCCTGATGTCTAGATTATAGACAGGTCCCATTTTATGAACTAACCAGCCAAGTACCACATCGTGAGCAAACAGTTCTAGACGGTTTGCAAAATTTGCACTCATGTTTGTTGCAGGCTTGTTACAAGAACCCTATAAGCATGCTCCATCAATCACCTTTGGGGAACTTTTGCTCGGTTTCTGTTCATAAATCTCATGTAAAAGTTCTATAGTAAGTTCTAGTGAAAATCTGAATATTTATGAGTAATTGTTAAATAACAGTCGTGTCTAGAATTGCAGAAAAAAACGTGGATCGACGCGTTTACGAAAGTAACAAGAGCGATATAATTAGTTTAATCAATATATTATTTAATAAAGTTAAAAGAAAAAATAAACCCAATGTCAAACTGTTTGAAGAACAGTTTTGTGGTGTTCTTATACATGTTCGTGTTTCTGACTATGAAGTTGATGTTCCTTAAGATCCATTTAAGGACTGCAGTGGGGGAATTTTACTTTGAAACATAAAGGTATATTATTTTTAATTTCTAGAATAAATATAAAGAAGTATGATGTTCTTTAAGATCCATTTAAGGACTGCAGTGGGGGAATTTTACTTTGAAACATAAAGGTATATTATTTTTAATTTCTACAATAAATATAAACAAGTTGATGTTCATTAAGAGAAGACTGGAAGACGGTACTGAGAAGATCGGATATAAATTAAATAACAGTCGTAATTGTTAAAGCACAGTTTTGTGGTGTTCTTATACATGTTCGTGTTTCTGACTATGAAGTTGATGTTCCTTAAGATCCATTTACGGACTCCAGTGGGGGAATTTTACTTTGAAACATAAAGGTATATTATTTTTAATTTCTAGAATAAATATAAAGAAGTATGTAGGTACAGATGCTCAAAATTGGTTTCCCTATGAAGTTGATGTTCCTTAAGATCCATTTAAGGACTGCAGTGGGGGAATTTTACTTTGAAACATAAAGGTATATTATTTTTAATTTCTAGAATGAATATAAAGAAGTTGATGTTCTTTAAGATCCATTTAAGGACTGCAGTGGGGGGATTTTACTTTGAAATATAAAGGTATATTATTTTTAATTTCTAGAATAAATATAGAGAAGTTGATGTTCCTTAAGATCCATTTAAGGACTGCAGTGGGGGGATTTTACTTTGAAACATAAAGGTATATTATTTTTAATTTCTAGAATAAATATAGAGAAGTTGATGTTCCTTAAGATCCATTTAAGGACTGCAGTGGGGGAATTTTACTTTGAAACATAAAGGTATATTATTTTTAATTTCTAGAATAAATATAAAGAAGTATGTAGGTACAGATGCTGAAAATTGGTTTCCCTCAAAAGGTTTTGAGGCGGGGAAGACTCGAACTCCCGAACTCCAGCAGCTTCTCAGCCTTTTATACGGGCGCGCTAGCCTCTTCCGCCACCGCCCTGGATGTCTAGATTATAGACAGGTCCCATTTTATGAACTAACCAGCCAAGTACCACATCGTGAGCAAACAGTTCTAGACGGTTTGCAAAAATTGCACTCATGTTTGTTGCAGGCTTGTTACAAGAACCCCAAGCTGGTGAACCGTATAAGCATGCTCCATCAATCACCTTTGGGGAACTTTTGCTCGGTTTCTGTTCATAAATCTCATGTAAAAGTTCTATAGTAAGTTCTAGTGAAAATCTGAATATTTACGAGTAATTGTTAAATAACAGTCGTGTCTAGAATTGCAGAAAAAAACGTGGATCGACGCATTTACGAAAGTAACAAGAGCGATAGGACGCGTTTACGAAAGTAACAAGAGCGATAGAATAAGTTTAATCGATATATTATTTAATAAAGTTAAAAAAGAAAATAAACCCAATGTCAAACTGTTTGAAGAACAGTTTTGTGGTGTTCTTATACATGTTCGTGTTTCAGACTATGAAGTTGATGTTCCTTAAGATCCATTTAAGGACTGCAGTGGGGGAATTTTACTTTGAAACATAAAGGTATATTATTTTTAATTTCTAGAATAAATATAGAGAAGTTGATGTTCCTTAAGATCCATTTAAGGACTGCAGTGGGGGAATTTTTACTTTGAAACATAAAGGTCTATTATTTTTAATTTCTAGAATAAAAGAAAGAAGTATGTAGGTACAGATGCTGAAAATTGGTTTCCCTCAAAAGGTTTTGAGGCGGGGGAGACTCGAACTCCCGACCTCCAGCAGCTTCTCAGCCTTTTATACTGTCGCGCTAGCCTCTTCCGCCACCCCCCTGATGTCTAGATTATAGACAGGTCCCATTTTATGAACTAACCAGCCAAGTACCACATCGTGAGCAAACAGTTCTAGACGGTTTGCAAAATTTGCACTCATGTTTGTTGCAGGCTTGTTACAAGAACCCTATAAGCATGCTCCATCAATCACCTTTGGGGAACTTTTGCTCGGTTTCTGTTCATAAATCTCATGTAAAAGTTCTATAGTAAGTTCTAGTGAAAATCTGAATATTTATGAGTAATTGTTAAATAACAGTCGTGTCTAGAATTGCAGAAAAAAACGTGGATCGACGCGTTTACGAAAGTAACAAGAGCGATATAATTAGTTTAATCAATATATTATTTAATAAAGTTAAAAGAAAAAATAAACCCAATGTCAAACTGTTTGAAGAACAGTTTAGTGGTGTTCTTATACATGTTCGTGTTTCTGACTATGAAGTTGATGTTCCTTAAGATCCATTTAAGGACTGCAGTGGGGGAATTTTACTTTGAAACATAAAGGTATATTATTTTTAATTTCTAGAATAAATATAAAGAAGTATGATGTTCTTTAAGATCCATTTAAGGACTGCAGTGGGGGAATTTTACTTTGAAACATAAAGGTATATTATTTTTAATTTCTACAATAAATATAAACAAGTTGATGTTCATTAAGAGAAGACTGGAAGACGGTACTGAGAAGATCGGATATAAATTAAATAACAGTCGTAATTGTTAAAGCACAGTTTTGTGGTGTTCTTATACATGTTCGTGTTTCTGACTATGAAGTTGATGTTCCTTAAGATCCATTTACGGACTCCAGTGGGGGAATTTTACTTTGAAACATAAAGGTATATTATTTTTAATTTCTAGAATAAATATAAAGAAGTATGTAGGTACAGATGCTCAAAATTGGTTTCCCTATGAAGTTGATGTTCCTTAAGATCCATTTAAGGACTGCAGTGGGGGAATTTTACTTTGAAACATAAAGGTATATTATTTTTAATTTCTAGAATGAATATAAAGAAGTTGATGTTCTTTAAGATCCATTTAAGGACTGCAGTGGGGGGATTTTACTTTGAAATATAAAGGTATATTATTTTTAATTTCTAGAATAAATATAGAGAAGTTGATGTTCCTTAAGATCCATTTAAGGACTGCAGTGGGGGGATTTTACTTTGAAACATAAAGGTATATTATTTTTAATTTCTAGAATAAATATAGAGAAGTTGATGTTCCTTAAGATCCATTTAAGGACTGCAGTGGGGGAATTTTACTTTGAAACATAAAGGTATATTATTTTTAATTTCTAGAATAAATATAAAGAAGTATGTAGGTACAGATGCTGAAAATTGGTTTCCCTCAAAAGGTTTTGAGGCGGGGAAGACTCGAACTCCCGAACTCCAGCAGCTTCTCAGCCTTTTATACGGGCGCGCTAGCCTCTTCCGCCACCGCCCTGGATGTCTAGATTATAGACAGGTCCCATTTTATGAACTAACCAGCCAAGTACCACATCGTGAGCAAACAGTTCTAGACGGTTTGCAAAAATTGCACTCATGTTTGTTGCAGGCTTGTTACAAGAACCCCAAGCTGGTGAACCGTATAAGCATGCTCCATCAATCACCTTTGGGGAACTTTTGCTCGGTTTCTGTTCATAAATCTCATGTAAAAGTTCTATAGTAAGTTCTAGTGAAAATCTGAATATTTACGAGTAATTGTTAAATAACAGTCGTGTCTAGAATTGCAGAAAAAAACGTGGATCGACGCATTTACGAAAGTAACAAGAGCGATAGGACGCGTTTACGAAAGTAACAAGAGCGATAGAATAAGTTTAATCGATATATTATTTAATAAAGTTAAAAAAGAAAATAAACCCAATGTCAAACTGTTTGAAGAACAGTTTTGTGGTGTTCTTATACATGTTCGTGTTTCAGACTATGAAGTTGATGTTCCTTAAGATCCATTTAAGGACTGCAGTGGGGGAATTTTACTTTGAAACATAAAGGTATATTATTTTTAATTTCTAGAATAAATATAGAGAAGTTGATGTTCCTTAAGATCCATTTAAGGACTGCAGTGGGGGAATTTTTACTTTGAAACATAAAGGTCTATTATTTTTAATTTCTAGAATAAAAGAAAGAAGTATGTAGGTACAGATGCTGAAAATTGGTTTCCCTCAAAAGGTTTTGAGGCGGGGGAGACTCGAACTCCCGACCTCCAGCAGCTTCTCAGCCTTTTATACTGTCGCGCTAGCCTCTTCCGCCACCCCCCTGATGTCTAGATTATAGACAGGTCCCATTTTATGAACTAACCAGCCAAGTACCACATCGTGAGCAAACAGTTCTAGACGGTTTGCAAAATTTGCACTCATGTTTGTTGCAGGCTTGTTACAAGAACCCTATAAGCATGCTCCATCAATCACCTTTGGGGAACTTTTGCTCGGTTTCTGTTCATAAATCTCATGTAAAAGTTCTATAGTAAGTTCTAGTGAAAATCTGAATATTTATGAGTAATTGTTAAATAACAGTCGTGTCTAGAATTGCAGAAAAAAACGTGGATCGACGCGTTTACGAAAGTAACAAGAGCGATATAATTAGTTTAATCAATATATTATTTAATAAAGTTAAAAGAAAAAATAAACCCAATGTCAAACTGTTTGAAGAACAGTTTTGTGGTGTTCTTATACATGTTCGTGTTTCTGACTATGAAGTTGATGTTCCTTAAGATCCATTTAAGGACTGCAGTGGGGGAATTTTACTTTGAAACATAAAGGTATATTATTTTTAATTTCTAGAATAAATATAAAGAAGTATGATGTTCTTTAAGATCCATTTAAGGACTGCAGTGGGGGAATTTTACTTTGAAACATAAAGGTATATTATTTTTAATTTCTACAATAAATATAAACAAGTTGATGTTCATTAAGAGAAGACTGGAAGACGGTACTGAGAAGATCGGATATAAATTAAATAACAGTCGTAATTGTTAAAGCACAGTTTTGTGGTGTTCTTATACATGTTCGTGTTTCTGACTATGAAGTTGATGTTCCTTAAGATCCATTTACGGACTCCAGTGGGGGAATTTTACTTTGAAACATAAAGGTATATTATTTTTAATTTCTAGAATAAATATAAAGAAGTATGTAGGTACAGATGCTCAAAATTGGTTTCCCTATGAAGTTGATGTTCCTTAAGATCCATTTAAGGACTGCAGTGGGGGAATTTTACTTTGAAACATAAAGGTATATTATTTTTAATTTCTAGAATGAATATAAAGAAGTTGATGTTCTTTAAGATCCATTTAAGGACTGCAGTGGGGGGATTTTACTTTGAAATATAAAGGTATATTATTTTTAATTTCTAGAATAAATATAGAGAAGTTGATGTTCCTTAAGATCCATTTAAGGACTGCAGTGGGGGGATTTTACTTTGAAACATAAAGGTATATTATTTTTAATTTCTAGAATAAATATAGAGAAGTTGATGTTCCTTAAGATCCATTTAAGGACTGCAGTGGGGGAATTTTACTTTGAAACATAAAGGTATATTATTTTTAATTTCTAGAATAAATATAAAGAAGTATGTAGGTACAGATGCTGAAAATTGGTTTCCCTCAAAAGGTTTTGAGGCGGGGAAGACTCGAACTCCCGAACTCCAGCAGCTTCTCAGCCTTTTATACGGGCGCGCTAGCCTCTTCCGCCACCGCCCTGGATGTCTAGATTATAGACAGGTCCCATTTTATGAACTAACCAGCCAAGTACCACATCGTGAGCAAACAGTTCTAGACGGTTTGCAAAAATTGCACTCATGTTTGTTGCAGGCTTGTTACAAGAACCCCAAGCTGGTGAACCGTATAAGCATGCTCCATCAATCACCTTTGGGGAACTTTTGCTCGGTTTCTGTTCATAAATCTCATGTAAAAGTTCTATAGTAAGTTCTAGTGAAAATCTGAATATTTACGAGTAATTGTTAAATAACAGTCGTGTCTAGAATTGCAGAAAAAAACGTGGATCGACGCATTTACGAAAGTAACAAGAGCGATAGGACGCGTTTACGAAAGTAACAAGAGCGATAGAATAAGTTTAATCGATATATTATTTAATAAAGTTAAAAAAGAAAATAAACCCAATGTCAAACTGTTTGAAGAACAGTTTTGTGGTGTTCTTATACATGTTCGTGTTTCAGACTATGAAGTTGATGTTCCTTAAGATCCATTTAAGGACTGCAGTGGGGGAATTTTACTTTGAAACATAAAGGTATATTATTTTTAATTTCTAGAATAAATATAGAGAAGTTGATGTTCCTTAAGATCCATTTAAGGACTGCAGTGGGGGAATTTTTACTTTGAAACATAAAGGTCTATTATTTTTAATTTCTAGAATAAAAGAAAGAAGTATGTAGGTACAGATGCTGAAAATTGGTTTCCCTCAAAAGGTTTTGAGGCGGGGGAGACTCGAACTCCCGACCTCCAGCAGCTTCTCAGCCTTTTATACTGTCGCGCTAGCCTCTTCCGCCACCCCCCTGATGTCTAGATTATAGACAGGTCCCATTTTATGAACTAACCAGCCAAGTACCACATCGTGAGCAAACAGTTCTAGACGGTTTGCAAAATTTGCACTCATGTTTGTTGCAGGCTTGTTACAAGAACCCTATAAGCATGCTCCATCAATCACCTTTGGGGAACTTTTGCTCGGTTTCTGTTCATAAATCTCATGTAAAAGTTCTATAGTAAGTTCTAGTGAAAATCTGAATATTTATGAGTAATTGTTAAATAACAGTCGTGTCTAGAATTGCAGAAAAAAACGTGGATCGACGCGTTTACGAAAGTAACAAGAGCGATATAATTAGTTTAATCAATATATTATTTAATAAAGTTAAAAGAAAAAATAAACCCAATGTCAAACTGTTTGAAGAACAGTTTTGTGGTGTTCTTATACATGTTCGTGTTTCTGACTATGAAGTTGATGTTCCTTAAGATCCATTTAAGGACTGCAGTGGGGGAATTTTACTTTGAAACATAAAGGTATATTATTTTTAATTTCTAGAATAAATATAAAGAAGTATGATGTTCTTTAAGATCCATTTAAGGACTGCAGTGGGGGAATTTTACTTTGAAACATAAAGGTATATTATTTTTAATTTCTACAATAAATATAAACAAGTTGATGTTCATTAAGAGAAGACTGGAAGACGGTACTGAGAAGATCGGATATAAATTAAATAACAGTCGTAATTGTTAAAGCACAGTTTTGTGGTGTTCTTATACATGTTCGTGTTTCTGACTATGAAGTTGATGTTCCTTAAGATCCATTTACGGACTCCAGTGGGGGAATTTTACTTTGAAACATAAAGGTATATTATTTTTAATTTCTAGAATAAATATAAAGAAGTATGTAGGTACAGATGCTCAAAATTGGTTTCCCTATGAAGTTGATGTTCCTTAAGATCCATTTAAGGACTGCAGTGGGGGAATTTTACTTTGAAACATAAAGGTATATTATTTTTAATTTCTAGAATGAATATAAAGAAGTTGATGTTCTTTAAGATCCATTTAAGGACTGCAGTGGGGGGATTTTACTTTGAAATATAAAGGTATATTATTTTTAATTTCTAGAATAAATATAGAGAAGTTGATGTTCCTTAAGATCCATTTAAGGACTGCAGTGGGGGGATTTTACTTTGAAACATAAAGGTATATTATTTTTAATTTCTAGAATAAATATAGAGAAGTTGATGTTCCTTAAGATCCATTTAAGGACTGCAGTGGGGGAATTTTACTTTGAAACATAAAGGTATATTATTTTTAATTTCTAGAATAAATATAAAGAAGTATGTAGGTACAGATGCTGAAAATTGGTTTCCCTCAAAAGGTTTTGAGGCGGGGAAGACTCGAACTCCCGAACTCCAGCAGCTTCTCAGCCTTTTATACGGGCGCGCTAGCCTCTTCCGCCACCGCCCTGGATGTCTAGATTATAGACAGGTCCCATTTTATGAACTAACCAGCCAAGTACCACATCGTGAGCAAACAGTTCTAGACGGTTTGCAAAAATTGCACTCATGTTTGTTGCAGGCTTGTTACAAGAACCCCAAGCTGGTGAACCGTATAAGCATGCTCCATCAATCACCTTTGGGGAACTTTTGCTCGGTTTCTGTTCATAAATCTCATGTAAAAGTTCTATAGTAAGTTCTAGTGAAAATCTGAATATTTACGAGTAATTGTTAAATAACAGTCGTGTCTAGAATTGCAGAAAAAAACGTGGATCGACGCATTTACGAAAGTAACAAGAGCGATAGGACGCGTTTACGAAAGTAACAAGAGCGATAGAATAAGTTTAATCGATATATTATTTAATAAAGTTAAAAAAGAAAATAAACCCAATGTCAAACTGTTTGAAGAACAGTTTTGTGGTGTTCTTATACATGTTCGTGTTTCAGACTATGAAGTTGATGTTCCTTAAGATCCATTTAAGGACTGCAGTGGGGGAATTTTACTTTGAAACATAAAGGTATATTATTTTTAATTTCTAGAATAAATATAGAGAAGTTGATGTTCCTTAAGATCCATTTAAGGACTGCAGTGGGGGAATTTTTACTTTGAAACATAAAGGTCTATTATTTTTAATTTCTAGAATAAAAGAAAGAAGTATGTAGGTACAGATGCTGAAAATTGGTTTCCCTCAAAAGGTTTTGAGGCGGGGGAGACTCGAACTCCCGACCTCCAGCAGCTTCTCAGCCTTTTATACTGTCGCGCTAGCCTCTTCCGCCACCCCCCTGATGTCTAGATTATAGACAGGTCCCATTTTATGAACTAACCAGCCAAGTACCACATCGTGAGCAAACAGTTCTAGACGGTTTGCAAAATTTGCACTCATGTTTGTTGCAGGCTTGTTACAAGAACCCTATAAGCATGCTCCATCAATCACCTTTGGGGAACTTTTGCTCGGTTTCTGTTCATAAATCTCATGTAAAAGTTCTATAGTAAGTTCTAGTGAAAATCTGAATATTTATGAGTAATTGTTAAATAACAGTCGTGTCTAGAATTGCAGAAAAAAACGTGGATCGACGCGTTTACGAAAGTAACAAGAGCGATATAATTAGTTTAATCAATATATTATTTAATAAAGTTAAAAGAAAAAATAAACCCAATGTCAAACTGTTTGAAGAACAGTTTTGTGGTGTTCTTATACATGTTCGTGTTTCTGACTATGAAGTTGATGTTCCTTAAGATCCATTTAAGGACTGCAGTGGGGGAATTTTACTTTGAAACATAAAGGTATATTATTTTTAATTTCTAGAATAAATATAAAGAAGTATGATGTTCTTTAAGATCCATTTAAGGACTGCAGTGGGGGAATTTTACTTTGAAACATAAAGGTATATTATTTTTAATTTCTACAATAAATATAAACAAGTTGATGTTCATTAAGAGAAGACTGGAAGACGGTACTGAGAAGATCGGATATAAATTAAATAACAGTCGTAATTGTTAAAGCACAGTTTTGTGGTGTTCTTATACATGTTCGTGTTTCTGACTATGAAGTTGATGTTCCTTAAGATCCATTTACGGACTCCAGTGGGGGAATTTTACTTTGAAACATAAAGGTATATTATTTTTAATTTCTAGAATAAATATAAAGAAGTATGTAGGTACAGATGCTCAAAATTGGTTTCCCTATGAAGTTGATGTTCCTTAAGATCCATTTAAGGACTGCAGTGGGGGAATTTTACTTTGAAACATAAAGGTATATTATTTTTAATTTCTAGAATGAATATAAAGAAGTTGATGTTCTTTAAGATCCATTTAAGGACTGCAGTGGGGGGATTTTACTTTGAAATATAAAGGTATATTATTTTTAATTTCTAGAATAAATATAGAGAAGTTGATGTTCCTTAAGATCCATTTAAGGACTGCAGTGGGGGGATTTTACTTTGAAACATAAAGGTATATTATTTTTAATTTCTAGAATAAATATAGAGAAGTTGATGTTCCTTAAGATCCATTTAAGGACTGCAGTGGGGGAATTTTACTTTGAAACATAAAGGTATATTATTTTTAATTTCTAGAATAAATATAAAGAAGTATGTAGGTACAGATGCTGAAAATTGGTTTCCCTCAAAAGGTTTTGAGGCGGGGAAGACTCGAACTCCCGAACTCCAGCAGCTTCTCAGCCTTTTATACGGGCGCGCTAGCCTCTTCCGCCACCGCCCTGGATGTCTAGATTATAGACAGGTCCCATTTTATGAACTAACCAGCCAAGTACCACATCGTGAGCAAACAGTTCTAGACGGTTTGCAAAAATTGCACTCATGTTTGTTGCAGGCTTGTTACAAGAACCCCAAGCTGGTGAACCGTATAAGCATGCTCCATCAATCACCTTTGGGGAACTTTTGCTCGGTTTCTGTTCATAAATCTCATGTAAAAGTTCTATAGTAAGTTCTAGTGAAAATCTGAATATTTACGAGTAATTGTTAAATAACAGTCGTGTCTAGAATTGCAGAAAAAAACGTGGATCGACGCATTTACGAAAGTAACAAGAGCGATAGGACGCGTTTACGAAAGTAACAAGAGCGATAGAATAAGTTTAATCGATATATTATTTAATAAAGTTAAAAAAGAAAATAAACCCAATGTCAAACTGTTTGAAGAACAGTTTTGTGGTGTTCTTATACATGTTCGTGTTTCAGACTATGAAGTTGATGTTCCTTAAGATCCATTTAAGGACTGCAGTGGGGGAATTTTACTTTGAAACATAAAGGTATATTATTTTTAATTTCTAGAATAAATATAGAGAAGTTGATGTTCCTTAAGATCCATTTAAGGACTGCAGTGGGGGAATTTTTACTTTGAAACATAAAGGTCTATTATTTTTAATTTCTAGAATAAAAGAAAGAAGTATGTAGGTACAGATGCTGAAAATTGGTTTCCCTCAAAAGGTTTTGAGGCGGGGGAGACTCGAACTCCCGACCTCCAGCAGCTTCTCAGCCTTTTATACTGTCGCGCTAGCCTCTTCCGCCACCCCCCTGATGTCTAGATTATAGACAGGTCCCATTTTATGAACTAACCAGCCAAGTACCACATCGTGAGCAAACAGTTCTAGACGGTTTGCAAAATTTGCACTCATGTTTGTTGCAGGCTTGTTACAAGAACCCTATAAGCATGCTCCATCAATCACCTTTGGGGAACTTTTGCTCGGTTTCTGTTCATAAATCTCATGTAAAAGTTCTATAGTAAGTTCTAGTGAAAATCTGAATATTTATGAGTAATTGTTAAATAACAGTCGTGTCTAGAATTGCAGAAAAAAACGTGGATCGACGCGTTTACGAAAGTAACAAGAGCGATATAATTAGTTTAATCAATATATTATTTAATAAAGTTAAAAGAAAAAATAAACCCAATGTCAAACTGTTTGAAGAACAGTTTTGTGGTGTTCTTATACATGTTCGTGTTTCTGACTATGAAGTTGATGTTCCTTAAGATCCATTTAAGGACTGCAGTGGGGGAATTTTACTTTGAAACATAAAGGTATATTATTTTTAATTTCTAGAATAAATATAAAGAAGTATGATGTTCTTTAAGATCCATTTAAGGACTGCAGTGGGGGAATTTTACTTTGAAACATAAAGGTATATTATTTTTAATTTCTACAATAAATATAAACAAGTTGATGTTCATTAAGAGAAGACTGGAAGACGGTACTGAGAAGATCGGATATAAATTAAATAACAGTCGTAATTGTTAAAGCACAGTTTTGTGGTGTTCTTATACATGTTCGTGTTTCTGACTATGAAGTTGATGTTCCTTAAGATCCATTTACGGACTCCAGTGGGGGAATTTTACTTTGAAACATAAAGGTATATTATTTTTAATTTCTAGAATAAATATAAAGAAGTATGTAGGTACAGATGCTCAAAATTGGTTTCCCTATGAAGTTGATGTTCCTTAAGATCCATTTAAGGACTGCAGTGGGGGAATTTTACTTTGAAACATAAAGGTATATTATTTTTAATTTCTAGAATGAATATAAAGAAGTTGATGTTCTTTAAGATCCATTTAAGGACTGCAGTGGGGGGATTTTACTTTGAAATATAAAGGTATATTATTTTTAATTTCTAAAATAAATATAGAGAAGTTGATGTTCCTTAAGATCCATTTAAGGACTGCAGTGGGGGGATTTTACTTTGAAACATAAAGGTATATTATTTTTAATTTCTAGAATAAATATAGAGAAGTTGATGTTCCTTAAGATCCATTTAAGGACTGCAGTGGGGGAATTTTACTTTGAAACATAAAGGTATATTATTTTTAATTTCTAGAATAAATATAAAGAAGTATGTAGGTACAGATGCTGAAAATTGGTTTCCCTCAAAAGGTTTTGAGGCGGGGAAGACTCGAACTCCCGAACTCCAGCAGCTTCTCAGCCTTTTATACGGGCGCGCTAGCCTCTTCCGCCACCGCCCTGGATGTCTAGATTATAGACAGGTCCCATTTTATGAACTAACCAGCCAAGTACCACATCGTGAGCAAACAGTTCTAGACGGTTTGCAAAAATTGCACTCATGTTTGTTGCAGGCTTGTTACAAGAACCCCAAGCTGGTGAACCGTATAAGCATGCTCCATCAATCACCTTTGGGGAACTTTTGCTCGGTTTCTGTTCATAAATCTCATGTAAAAGTTCTATAGTAAGTTCTAGTGAAAATCTGAATATTTACGAGTAATTGTTAAATAACAGTCGTGTCTAGAATTGCAGAAAAAAACGTGGATCGACGCATTTACGAAAGTAACAAGAGCGATAGGACGCGTTTACGAAAGTAACAAGAGCGATAGAATAAGTTTAATCGATATATTATTTAATAAAGTTAAAAAAGAAAATAAACCCAATGTCAAACTGTTTGAAGAACAGTTTTGTGGTGTTCTTATACATGTTCGTGTTTCAGACTATGAAGTTGATGTTCCTTAAGATCCATTTAAGGACTGCAGTGGGGGAATTTTACTTTGAAACATAAAGGTATATTATTTTTAATTTCTAGAATAAATATAGAGAAGTTGATGTTCCTTAAGATCCATTTAAGGACTGCAGTGGGGGAATTTTTACTTTGAAACATAAAGGTCTATTATTTTTAATTTCTAGAATAAAAGAAAGAAGTATGTAGGTACAGATGCTGAAAATTGGTTTCCCTCAAAAGGTTTTGAGGCGGGGGAGACTCGAACTCCCGACCTCCAGCAGCTTCTCAGCCTTTTATACTGTCGCGCTAGCCTCTTCCGCCACCCCCCTGATGTCTAGATTATAGACAGGTCCCATTTTATGAACTAACCAGCCAAGTACCACATCGTGAGCAAACAGTTCTAGACGGTTTGCAAAATTTGCACTCATGTTTGTTGCAGGCTTGTTACAAGAACCCTATAAGCATGCTCCATCAATCACCTTTGGGGAACTTTTGCTCGGTTTCTGTTCATAAATCTCATGTAAAAGTTCTATAGTAAGTTCTAGTGAAAATCTGAATATTTATGAGTAATTGTTAAATAACAGTCGTGTCTAGAATTGCAGAAAAAAACGTGGATCGACGCGTTTACGAAAGTAACAAGAGCGATATAATTAGTTTAATCAATATATTATTTAATAAAGTTAAAAGAAAAAATAAACCCAATGTCAAACTGTTTGAAGAACAGTTTTGTGGTGTTCTTATACATGTTCGTGTTTCTGACTATGAAGTTGATGTTCCTTAAGATCCATTTAAGGACTGCAGTGGGGGAATTTTACTTTGAAACATAAAGGTATATTATTTTTAATTTCTAGAATAAATATAAAGAAGTATGATGTTCTTTAAGATCCATTTAAGGACTGCAGTGGGGGAATTTTACTTTGAAACATAAAGGTATATTATTTTTAATTTCTACAATAAATATAAACAAGTTGATGTTCATTAAGAGAAGACTGGAAGACGGTACTGAGAAGATCGGATATAAATTAAATAACAGTCGTAATTGTTAAAGCACAGTTTTGTGGTGTTCTTATACATGTTCGTGTTTCTGACTATGAAGTTGATGTTCCTTAAGATCCATTTACGGACTCCAGTGGGGGAATTTTACTTTGAAACATAAAGGTATATTATTTTTAATTTCTAGAATAAATATAAAGAAGTATGTAGGTACAGATGCTCAAAATTGGTTTCCCTATGAAGTTGATGTTCCTTAAGATCCATTTAAGGACTGCAGTGGGGGAATTTTACTTTGAAACATAAAGGTATATTATTTTTAATTTCTAGAATGAATATAAAGAAGTTGATGTTCTTTAAGATCCATTTAAGGACTGCAGTGGGGGGATTTTACTTTGAAATATAAAGGTATATTATTTTTAATTTCTAGAATAAATATAGAGAAGTTGATGTTCCTTAAGATCCATTTAAGGACTGCAGTGGGGGGATTTTACTTTGAAACATAAAGGTATATTATTTTTAATTTCTAGAATAAATATAGAGAAGTTGATGTTCCTTAAGATCCATTTAAGGACTGCAGTGGGGGAATTTTACTTTGAAACATAAAGGTATATTATTTTTAATTTCTAGAATAAATATAAAGAAGTATGTAGGTACAGATGCTGAAAATTGGTTTCCCTCAAAAGGTTTTGAGGCGGGGAAGACTCGAACTCCCGAACTCCAGCAGCTTCTCAGCCTTTTATACGGGCGCGCTAGCCTCTTCCGCCACCGCCCTGGATGTCTAGATTATAGACAGGTCCCATTTTATGAACTAACCAGCCAAGTACCACATCGTGAGCAAACAGTTCTAGACGGTTTGCAAAAATTGCACTCATGTTTGTTGCAGGCTTGTTACAAGAACCCCAAGCTGGTGAACCGTATAAGCATGCTCCATCAATCACCTTTGGGGAACTTTTGCTCGGTTTCTGTTCATAAATCTCATGTAAAAGTTCTATAGTAAGTTCTAGTGAAAATCTGAATATTTACGAGTAATTGTTAAATAACAGTCGTGTCTAGAATTGCAGAAAAAAACGTGGATCGACGCATTTACGAAAGTAACAAGAGCGATAGGACGCGTTTACGAAAGTAACAAGAGCGATAGAATAAGTTTAATCGATATATTATTTAATAAAGTTAAAAAAGAAAATAAACCCAATGTCAAACTGTTTGAAGAACAGTTTTGTGGTGTTCTTATACATGTTCGTGTTTCAGACTATGAAGTTGATGTTCCTTAAGATCCATTTAAGGACTGCAGTGGGGGAATTTTACTTTGAAACATAAAGGTATATTATTTTTAATTTCTAGAATAAATATAGAGAAGTTGATGTTCCTTAAGATCCATTTAAGGACTGCAGTGGGGGAATTTTTACTTTGAAACATAAAGGTATATTATTTTTAATTTCTAGAATAAATAGAAAGAAGTATGTAGGTACAGATGCTGAAAATTGGTTTCCCTCAAAACCTGGGGGAATTTTACTTTGAAACATAAAGGTATATTATTTTTAATTTCTAGAATAAATATAAAGAAATATGTAGGTACAGATGCTCAAAATTGGTTTCCCTATGAAGTTGATGTTCCTCAAGATCCATTTAGGGACTGCAATGGGGGGATTTTACTTTGAAACATAAAGGTATATTATTTTTAATTTCTAGAATGAATATAAAGAAGTTGATGTTCCTTAAGATCCATTTAAGGACTGCAGTGGGGGGATTTTAATTTGAAACATAAAGGTATATTATTTTTGCTATGCGTTGGCGCATTGCTTACTACCGATATCTCATATTTTGTAACGTCCTAAAATTTAGAGATTTTTTTCCTCCGTCCGATTAAAAATCATCACATAAAAGTCATTGTATAAAAGTATCAATATAAGAACAATACTGAAGTGGTTTAACTTACGTGCGCGGTCGTTTCAATCTGAGTGCAGCGGTTCGAGTACAAAGAGAATCGTCCAACTGGGAAACGTTGGGAGGATGTATAGAGATTGATGATCGCGAGTCGCAAGTGAAGGGTTGGTTGATTTTTATTTTGTGCTGTGTGGTATTAGAAGAAGAGAGCAGCGATGGCGAGGGCTGATCGAAGGTCTACTGAGCACTCGTTCCTTCTCAGCATTTGTACTCTAGCAGTGCTCGGTCATTGCTTTCGAGGACGTCCGCAATGAGATCAAGAATGGAATTCTCTTGAATGAGATCAAGAATGGAATTGACAACACAGTCGTTGCACTGGTTGAGGAGTTGCGTTGCGGAGAAGAGTGCGACCAGTCCAAGGACGTGACGTGATTAAAGGTGGAGTTATTCAACTTCCATCTTCTTTGCTGGAGTTCTTCAACTAAAATCACTTCAGCATGAAGACGCAGGTCCGAGAGAGTGTCGACTTCGTATGAATTTCCCTGTAACTTATCGCCTGCATTTCTGCGTGCTTGTAGCTATGCATGATCGTGACAGGATATTTTTGTCAAAGGCTGTTGAGGAAGCATATGTTGCAGTTCAAAGCGGCGATGGTGGGTCTTTTGGAGCCGTAATTGTCAAGGATGGAGAAATCGTAGTTCAGTGTCATAATATGGTTTTGAAAACTACAGATCCGACTCCCCACGCCGAAGTCACAGCAATGCGAATGGTAAGTTGGAAATTCAAAATTTTAGATGAATGGAACGCGGTGTAGATTTTGCGTTGTTCCTTTGCTGCATGCGAGAAATGTGTCGCTTAGTAAAAGTTTAGGTTTGCGCACTTCTGTGGTGTGTTTACTTGGTACATGCATGTTTAGTAGCGAATTATATTTTCTTTTACCGTCAGGCTTGAACGCCTGAGAAGAACGGAAAATTAGCTTCATTCGAGTAATCGACGATGCGGTGCAGCTCCATGTGATATCTAGGGTAACTCATGATAAAAGGCAGATAGTATGTCGGCGGAAGTAAGAAGGACCGAAATGATTTTGCCTCCAAATTCAAACTCGGTTGAAAATTGAGGCCCTCTTCAGACAGAAATCTCTGGGGCTGCTGGATGTGGACTTGGACTCCTGTTGTGTTTAGGGACTTAATGTGACTTAATGGACTCAACCCACTGGAGTCCTGAGACCAGTGCTTTACCGTCAAACAAGAAAATGTGATGTTGATACTGTAAATTGTTTTCTGTTCATTGAACATCACAATTGTTAATCAGGTTTTCCTGCTTCTTCAACTACTTTGGTCCGTACTTTGCTTCTTCATCTTTCTTTGACGGACTTCACTTCTGCTGATTGTGTAATTGATTCTTTGTGCAGGTGCGGCCGGGTCGTTGCGACTGCAGGTTTATGCAAGACTGTGATTCACGGGTTTCAGGAATTGCGAGCTCCCCATTTTTATCGGATGCAGAGAGTGAAGAGTGCTTTGATTCAGATAAGATGGGAGGAGATGCCAGCCAAGACATTTTGAACGGAAGCAGCAAAGATTACCGGGTCAATTTCCAGGACCTGGGTAAGAGCTTATCTCAATCAGAGTCTAAAATACCATCTTTTACAGATCAGATTATCGTCGGAGATATACAGGAGACAAGGGAGTTGCAGCATTCGAAAGGGAATGAACAGCCGTCGAGATACTTCGCTCATCCTACCCCCGAGATAGAGAAGCAGTACGTTCACAAGGTTTATGACGCTATTGCTCCACATTTTAGCTCAACTAGGTTTGCAAAGTGGCCCAAAGTGGCCGCATTTCTCGACGCTCTGGCTCCTGGTTCAGTAATTGCAGACTCTGGCTGCGGGAATGGGAAGTATTTGGGACTAAATGCAAGTTGTCACTTTATCGGTTGCGACATCGTGCGTGCGGGCGTCACTGAAGAGGTGTGTCACTGATTATTCTCCCAGTCAGGAAAAAGCTAGCACAAAGTTGCGTAAAGTAGAACTTTAACGAAGTATATTGACTGTCTGGGGTTCAGGACAGGACACCCTTAACCGTTGCAGTGTCGGGTTGCTTCAGAGGATTGTATATCATGTTCTTAGTCGTCTTATGTACAAGTTTATTTCTGTCATGGTTTTCTCTTCATTCATTGTCAACGTGTTCATTTGTCGCAGATGGTGGATGCATTCATGGCCGTGAGGCCTTTGCCTAACATGTACGGTTGACTCAGTAGTCAAGTATTCAACTATTCACGCCTAAGGTAAGTTATCAACAAGTTCTGTTGATTTTATGGAGAACCTGAGCTGGGGTTGATAACATATCGTACCATCTACTGAGAAATAAGTATGCCACAACATATACCAAGATATATCACGAGATGTTATGAGCGGATACTCCAGCAAACTCATCAGATGTTTGTGGTGAAGTGCTGGTTATGCGAAAAAGAGCGCAAAAGGACTTTCTTTAAGCACGAAAAGTTTTTCATCCCGGTGTGATCGCAACGTGCATTTAAAAGTAGATGGTTCAGCTCGTCCTCTGGGATGTTGGTGGTAGGAACGTATCTCGTTGCCAGTCAATCCATGTAGTAACTAGTAAATGTACCATCAGAGTACGAAGTCGTTCTGTGCCCATGTGTACCTGAAATGCAAGAAATCCGCTGTGTAGTAATCTGTATCAAGAACTTCCGTTCGTAAGGAACCGCTGAAATGGTTTGAAGAGTAGTAGTTTGTAGCAGTTGTTGGTTGTTTCACGTCGTATTGCATTAGAAAGCTCCAGCAACTAACATATATATTCGTTTAGAGACGCCCGTAACCTGTGTATTATGTACAAATAGCACGGCTTACACATGTGTCTTTATTGCAGAAAACATTGTGCTGCTTTCGGGAACTTGCTTCACTGGTTATCGAGTGACCTAAAGCTTTGGTCAAACAGAGGCTGGTGCTTGCATTCAATTTTGGAGCTCATCATTTATGCTGGTAATTTATACCAGGTCCACTATAATTGTATCCTTTCAGAATATAGATTGACACGAAGGTGTACGTTTTCACGGACGTGTGCATGGGCTCTGCGCTGTGATTTCAGTTTTCAATTTTTTGAGGTGCTAATAGTGTCAACGCGCGTTCCTTCTTTCGATGTTGAATGAACTTTTTCTGACCTTCTAGCACGGTCCTCACATGAATCAGTGTCCCATTTACAACGTTACCAACATTCTATCCACAAGAAATTCTAGTCCCTCAACAGACTGCACCTTAAGCTTTCTAGTACTCATAACGCATGTAGGAATAAAATTCTAATAAGATCTGGGCCGAAGCCAGCTCCATCCAAGTTATGATTCGGGCATTTGTCCAGCCATCTTATCCATTCCTTCGTTCTGATCGAGTTGAACATGTGGACAAAGTCTGTTACATTGTCAACCGGTTAGTTGCTGTAGTTGAGTTTTGTCGATCAACACAACTCTTCAGACGATGGCGGACGAGAGCTAGGAAAATCAGGGTTGGTACGGAACTTTTGTAAATATGGTATAACGTCACAGTTTGGTTCGGGGTATTGCAGGCTTGCATGTTCAATAAGCAATGATTTACAGCAGTGTATTTGCAGAGAAGAATCTGCAAGGGATCACATACACCATGTTCGCTTGATCGAGATGTGTTATGCTTCTTTTGGAGTAGTTCATCTATGTATCCGCCACAGTATGGTCAACACGGTTTTAGCCCCACATCATATCAGCAAGCTCCTATTTGTTTCCGAGATTTAAGAAGATCATGGCAAGAGGGGCTTTTCATTGTTAGTTTCATCGACTGCGGTTTTGAGAAGATCCCAAGAGCAAGTGCATCAGCAGTAAATTTCAAGCAAAAGGTTGTTAAATTCCAACGGTCAGGCAGGTCTCTAGAAATGGAAAATAATCCTCTATATTGCAGAGCGTCACTCTTGGAACGGAGACTTTGTTCGAAATGTGGCAAGGTGCAGACGCATCGTACGAATCGAAACGATGAAGTCAACAAAAAGTTACAGGTCCAAGAAATTGTCAAAACGTTTTTGACTTTCAGGTTGCACCTTCTTTTCCAACATCTTTTTCCCATCTTTTTGGTCAACGAAAGGACATTCGCTGTTTGATACCTTGTGCGATTGACCAGGTTACTCCGTAACCAAATCATGTAGCCTATTCATGCTATGCTGTTCACAACGAGAAATCTGCCGTGACTGTCAGGTTTCGTATGTTCCTCGAGTTTTGGTGACTTAAGAAATCTAGGTTGGGTAAGGAATTACCCCTCCAGGCTTCTGACATCACTTTACGTGTCCACAACCTTTTGGTTCTATTTCAGGATCCATATTTTCGGATGACCAGAGATGCAGCTCCCCGAATAGGTTATTTGAAACCCGCCTTAATCGAATCTCTTTTCTTCTTCGCACTGTAGTTAATTTCATGTATCTAATCTATAATAAAACTTATAGCATTTTTGTTTAAGCATTCAAGTAAATCAATACCAGTTGTAAATATTCCAAGCTAAATTGAACATTGTTTGAAGTTTTCCAACAACGCTTTCTGTGATGTTGTTTTTCAGATATATATCACATGATCAAACGGAGTCTGACATACGATGATATATGTAGAACTTGAAACTCTTTTCCAAGTGCAACTCTATGAACGTGCGAAACGCATGAAACAATAAAGCCCACGGAGAAACATATAAACTGAGAGAAAAAAAAACAAAAAGCGCTTTGAAACAAGAAAGTCCACGGAGAAACGTATAAACTTGGAGAAACAAAAAACAAAAAGCGCTTTGAAACAAGAACGTCCACGGAGAAACGTATAAACTTGGAGAAACAAAAAACAAAAAGCGCTTTGAAACAAGAACGTCCACGGAGAAACGTATAAACTTGGAGAAACAAAAAACAAAAAGCGCTTTGAAACAAGAACGTCCACGGAGAAACCTATAAACTGGGAGAAACAAAAACAAAAAACGCTTTGAAACGATACGAAACGATATGAAACGCTTGAAACGCTTTGAAACAAAAACAAAGAATGCTATGAAACGCTTTGAAACGCTTTGAAATAAAAACAAAAAATGCTATGAAATGCTTTGAAATGCTTTGAAACAAAAACAAAAAATGCTATGAAATGCTTTGAAACGCTTTGAAACACTTTTGAAACACTTTTGAAAGGACAATTATTTACAAAATTTACTACCATTCATACGCGATTTGATTCACAAACATATTTGCGAACAAAAACAAATCGAAACGTAAAATTTAATTGCATTAAATGGAAAATTCAAGATTATTTCAAAGGTAAATACTTCAGAAACGTTCATTACTCTTAAAACGTGACATCATTTTATACAAATTACATCAAACATCTTCACGCAGTGAAAATGTATGAAATTTAAACTTAATGCAACATATGAAACGTAGCAAATATTCAAGATTACATGATCTATGTGCTTCTGCTCCTCATTGTTCTTGCTCAGAAAACTACCCAGAGGAGAAGAAAGAGAACTCAAACTTCGTCATCAATCATAATCGAACAACCAAACTTGAACAGCACGACGGTCATCATAATCAAGTAAGTGGATTACAACCTTTGCATACAACACGGAGCATGTATGGACAGATGTCACAGTAGCGTAGTAGCTGTCCTAGGTGAAGGAGTCATCAAGACCCGTAAAACATCACTGTAGATACATTCAACCTCCAACTGCTAACAAAATCACTATTCCACTAAAAAGTCTATTGTTAGTTCAAAATAATCAAGACGTGGAATCAAAACTAATTATTGCAGAAATTCGTGCAAAAGTATCACCTTTTAAAAAAGAAGTTCAAAAATTTATTTATTCTAATTTAGAAGGTGAAATGCATTGCAGTACAAAAGTCAGTCATGCTTCATAATATATACACTTATTGCAATAAAAAATAGATTACATTATTAAATCAAATGTATATTAATTTATACGTTTGAAACAACATATGAAACGTAGCAAATATTATGCTTCTGCTCCACATTGTTCTTGCTCAGAAAACTACCCAGAGGAGAAGAAAGAGAACTCAAACTTCGTCATCAAACCATAATCGAACAACCCAAGTTGAACAGCACGACGGTCATCATAATCAAGTAAGTGGATTACAACCTTTGCATAATTTTCATGGATTACAATTTGTAAGTTTATCAAACAACAAACATAATCTTCTATTATTCTGTTCAGATGTCTAAAGATTTGTCTGAATTAAAAAAATGTGAAGATTTTGTATATGCTCCAGGAGATTGTATGTTTGATTCGATACAATATTTATTGCATCATAAATCTTCTACCGCATCTTTACGAAATCAAACTCAAAATGAACTTTATAATATCTACTTAAGAGCTAGATATACACATGATTCATTAATATTATCTTATTTCATGGAAGATGAATTGAGAGTGTCACATCGTGTCGAATCTGTAGATGAATATATAACCAAAGTTGGTAAAATGGCAAAAGAAGGTGGTGCGTGGGATGATTCTTTATGTCTCTTAGCTTTATCCTCCATACTACAAAAAAATATACACATCTACAGTTCTACTTCTGGAAAGAATATAATTAAATTTCCAAACAACAACTCGTATCATGTTACTTTCAATCTTCTATATGATGATAATGAAGGTAGTTCCGGTCATTACGAACCAATCATATTGATTCGTGATGAATTTCTTACTGAGAAATGGGAGTATATAGTGAAACAACTGCAAGATTTACGATTAATTCATCTAAATGTACCAATAGTATAATTAATACGTAAATTTATAAGTAAAAATCCTATTTATGAGAACGACTTAAACACTATTCAAACTAAAATTTATAAACTAGGTATAGATAAACTAAATCTCCAAAAGACCAAAGTAAACCATCCTTTGCAAGATATTGACTCTCACCAATTAAACATTCTATATTCGGAACTCTTATTATCCTATCAAAGATATCCGTATTTATCCATAAGAGATGTCATAAAGAATTTCATACAATCTCATAAACAATATGAGATACAACTCTTTAGAATGAAAAAAACACTTTCTGACAAAATAAAACAATACAGAATAATGAATAAGACTAATTCAATTAACACATCTAACCGTACTTCTAAAAAATGAAAAAAACTATCATTAGAAGAAAAACACGTAGATACTTACTCCAAGTCTCTACTCGACGTTCCATATCATTCGTGTGACATATGCTATAAATGTGATTTCTTGAAGAATTTAAAATATATCAATCAAATTCATTACGATTTCATTTGCTCTTATGCTGAAACAACTAACAAAACTTTCGAACAGCTTAAAGATAATACAAGGATTTGTTTGATGTGTATGCGGTATATAAACGATAACAAAATATCTCTTTTCTTTGAGATATCTAGAGTTTACAATAACAATACGATACAATATCTTGAATGTTTAAACGAAGTCGAAGAAAGATTGATCTCATCGCGAGTCATGTTTGGAAACATTCATATATACAATGGGTTCCAACAATGGCATCTAAGAGGTAGTGTTATCAATATCCCTTCAAATACAAACATGGTCCAAACACATTTATCACGTATGGTCGATGAAGAAGGTTCTATCATTAATATATTTACATTAATTCTTTTCCAAAAAATGTTGCTTCCATTTGGCAAGCCAACACAGATTGTCAATACGTGTTGGATCCACATGCTGCGGCACAATATTATACCTCATATCTAACAAAAATATATAATAATTCCTTGGTACAATTAATAATAAATGTACCGAGGAAAATCAAGAAATAACCACACGAATAAAAAAGTTAGGCAATGCATTCCTGAATTCTAGACAAGTTTCGGCTCAATTAACCATCTATACAATCTTAAAATTACTTTTGTATCATGCTTCTTGTTCTTTTCAATTCATAGACACTAGTAGTCCATCCGATCGAACCTTCCTCCTCAAAAGTGTCAACTATCTTCTGAATATGATTCTTCGACAAACATAAGATTGCCATCCATCATAGATAAGTATGCACGACGTCCACAATATCTGCAAACAAATTCAATGGCTTTGATAGAATTCGTGACCAAGTTTAATACTTCAAAAAATAAAAGATTGAGAAAATCTAAAATCGTTGGATGGATATGTTTCGACCAATATAAACAACCGGAAGAGTATCTAAGAGAGCAAGTGTTGTTATATGTCTCTTTTCTATACGACGAGCACAATATTAAAGATTCAACTGAAACATGAGAAAAACTATAATAGACATAAATCACATATTCTATTATTACAAAATTTATATACTTTTAAATACAAATCGGACGAAGTAGACGAGGATTGGAAAAAATTTGAGGATGAAGTGGCAGAACTTGAAGAAATAAGAGAATATCATAATGAACAAAGCGAACCGAAACAGGATTCAAGCAATTTAGATTTAGACAATGTCGACTTAATGCAACGAACTACTCTTAAATGTACTTCTAAGACTACTAATCGTGAAGAAATCTTCTCGATCAAAGATCCTCTAATATCAATAGAATCGTTTTGTGTTGAGTTACGTCAATCGAACAAACAACAAAAGCTAATCTTCAATGATTGTATGTACAAAAATATACACTTTCCACATGAACCAATCCATTTATTTCTTACGGGAGAAGCAAGAACCGGTAAAACATTCACCTTATTAAAAATTATACAAGGATTGTCATGGATATACGAAGATGATAAATCCAGGTTTAATGATCTTGAACAAATAAAAGTTTTGAAGATAGCATACACAGGACGAGCTGCATATAACATACAAGGAATGACTATTCACAGTGTCTTAGCGATCTCTAAAGACTTACGATACGAACGTATCAAAATTAAGTCCAGATCGACTAGATAAATACATCAAATATTATAGCCAATTAAGATTATTAGTGATAGACGAAATCTCTCTGGTGGGCGCAAGAATGTTCTCTTACATAAACCAAAGGTTACAACAAATAACTCAGAATTTCAACCTTCCATTCAATGGCATAGATATAATTGTTTGCGGTGATTTTTATCAAGTACAACCTGTTCAAGATTCATGGATTTTTCAGTCTTCTAATATTTATTTTCAAAATATTGCCATTAACATATGATCTTCATTTTTCAAACACTATGAACTGACTCAACCTATGCGTCAGAACAATACAAATTTTATACAAATTTTGAATCGTATTCGCATCAACCAACAAACATCTTCTGATCTACATTATTTAAATTCAACTTATCAAAAAATGTATTCTAAACCAAACGATATACTTCATTTATTTTACACTAACAAAGATACGAAACTTCATAATCAACATGTATTTAGTATAAGTGATGAGAACGAATATTTATTCCATTCAAAAGATCATTTATTTTTCGTTATATCAAAAAAGATTTAAGATATCCATAAATCCAAAAGATACAGCTGGATTACACAGTACTTTATCTCTAAAAGTTACTATGTTAATAGAATTATATTATAATTATAACACACGAGATGGACTCACCAATGGAAGCGATGGGATTTTCATGTCCACAACAACATATAACAATGATCAAATCATTTGGATCTATTTTTTTGATCTAAAGATTGGAACATAAACAAGGAACAAACAAAAACATTTGTATTCCAATAACATTCATCCATCTTGGACGACCATTATGAGAATTTCATAATTTTCAATCAATAAATATATCAGAGAACATAAGATCACTAGAACACAATTCCATGTTCAACAAGCATCTACGCGAACTATCCACAGATCGCAAGGATTGACCATGCATCAGGTAACTTTCAGTCCTGAGCACATAAATCGACACGAATAAACATACACGGCATTATCCAGAGTGAAAAATCCTAAACACTTACATATATTACAATTGATAGAGCATCATCATATAGTTGTAGACAGCAGAGTCACTCTCGAAATGGAACGGTTGAAACTAAAATCATCATGGCAATTCCACATCCATGATCTTCAGATGAATATCTCATCTTCCACTTACATGCTCATACAATTTCTAAACTGAAGCTTCACAAGTATATATTTGCATAAATGATGCAGGCATGTTACTATCACCACATGAAGACATGTTGAAAGATGCCCGTTGGAGTTACATAAATTATAAACTACTTCTTTCAATATCCGAAGATAATTTCATGGCTTTCAAAGACTATATTAATTTTCATCATTTTTTTAACATTCATCCACATCTCTAGAATTAAACATATATCACTTTCTAAGACTCGTGAGATGAGATGGATTTCTTTTTTAACATTCACCTTCACAGATTTCACCTTCTAGGATTATGAGGTCTTGCAAACGCATAGCCCTTGCAATTTCATTGCATGCGTAGCGACTTGTTAATTTCTAGAATAAATATAGAGAAGTTGATGTTCCTTAAGATCCATTTAAGGACTGCAGTGGGGGAATTTTTACTTTGAAACATAAAGGTATATTATTTTTAATTTCTAGAATAAATAGAAAGAAGTATGTAGGTACAGATGCTGAAAATTGGTTTCCCTCAAAAGGTTTTGAGGCGGGGGAGACTCGAACTCCCGACCTCCAGCAGCTTCTCAACCTTTTATACTGGCGCGCTAGCCTCTTCCGCCACCCCCCTGGATGTCTAGATTATAGACAGGTCCCATTTTATGAACTAACCAGCCAAGTACCACATCGTGAGCAAACAGTTCTAGACGGTTTGCAAAAATTGCACTCATGTTTGTTGCAGGCTTGTTACAAGAACCCCAAGCTGGTGAACCGTATAAGCATGCTCCATCAATCACCTTTGGGGAACTTTTGCTCGGTTTCTGTTCATAAATCTCATGTAAAAGTTCTATAGTAAGTTCTAGTGAAAATCTGAATATTTATGAGTAATTGTTAAATAACAGTCGTGTCTACAATTGCAGAAAAAACGTGGATCGACGCGTTTACGAAAGTAACAAGAGCGATAGAATTAGTTTAATCAATATATTATTTAATAAAGTAAAAAAGAAAATAAACCCAATGTCAAACTGTTTGAAGAACAGTTTTGTGGTGTTCTTATACATGTTCGTGTTTCTGACTATGAAGTTGATGTTCCTTAAGATCCATTTAAGGACTGCAGTGGGGGAATTTTACTTTGAAACATAAAGGTATATTATTTTTAATTTCTAGAATAAATATAAAGAAGTATGTAGGTACAGATGCTCAAAATTGGTTTCCCTATGAAGTTGATGTTCCTTAAGATCCATTTAAGGACTGAAGTGGGGGAATTTTACTTTGAAACATAAAGGTATATTATTTTTAATTTCTAGAATGAATATAAAGAAGTTGATGTTCCTTAAGATCCATTTAAGGACTGCAGTGGGGGGATTTTACTTTGAAACATAAAGGTATATTATTTTTAATTTCTAGAATAAATATAGAGAAGTTGATGTTCCTTAAGATCCATTTAAGGACTGCAGTGGGGGAATTTTTACTTTGAAACATAAAGGTATATTATTTTTAATTTCTAGAATAAATAGAAAGAAGTATGTAGGTACAGATGCTGAAAATTGGTTTCCCTCAAAAGGTTTTGAGGCGGGGGAGACTCGAACTCCCGACCTCCAGCAGCTTCTCAGCCTTTTATACTGGCGCGCTAGCCTCTTCCGCCACCGCCCTGGATGTCTAGATTATAGACAGGTCCCATTTTATGAACTAACCAGCCAAGTACCACATCGTGAGCAAACAGTTCTAGACGGTTTGCAAAAATTGCACTCATGTTTGTTGCAGGCTCGTTACAAGAACCCCAAGCTGGTGAACCGTATAAGCATGCTCCATCAATCACCTTTGGGGAACTTTTGCTCGGTTTCTGTTCATAAATCTCATGTAAAAGTTCTATAGTAAGTTCTAGTGAAAATCTGAATATTTATGAGTAATTGTTAAATAACAGTCGTGTCTAGAATTGCAGAAAAAAACGTGGATCGACGCGTTTACGAAAGTAACAAGAGCGATAGAATTAGTTTAATCAATATATTATTTAATAAAGTTAAAAAAGAAAATAAACCCAATGTCAAACTGTTTGAAGAACAGTTTTGTGGTGTTCTTATACATGTTCGTGTTTCAGACTATGAAGTTGATGTTCCTTAGGATCCATTTAAGGACTGCAGTGGGGGAATTTTACTTTGAAACATAAAGGTATATTATTTTTAATTTCTAGAATAAATATAGAGAAGTTGATGTTCCTTAAGATCCATTTAAGGACTGCAGTGGGGGAATTTTTACTTTGAAACATAAAGGTATATTATTTTTAATTTCTAGAATAAATATAGAGAAGTTGATGTTCCTTAAGATCCATTTAAGGACTGCAGTGGGGGAATTTTTACTTTGAAACATAAAGGTATATTATTTTTAATTTCTAGAATAAATAGAAAGAAGTATGTAGGTACAGATGCTGAAAATTGGTTTCCCTCAAAAGGTTTTGAGGCGGGGGAGACTCGAACTCCCTACCTCCAGCAGCTTCTCAGCCTTTTATACTGGCGCGCTAGCCTCTTCCGCCACCGCCCTGGATGTCTAGATTATAGACAGGTCCCATTTTATGAACTAACCAGCCAAGTACCACATCGTGAGCAAACAGTTCTAGACGGTTTGCAAAAATTGCACTCATGTTTGTTGCAGGCTTGTTACAAGAACCCCAAGCTGGTGAACCGTATAAGCATGCTCCATCAATCACCTTTGGGGAACTTTTGCTCGGTTTCTGTTCATAAATCTCATGTAAAAGTTCTATAGTAAGTTCTAGTGAAAATCTGAATATTTATGAGTAATTGTTAAATAACAGTCGTGTCTACAATTGCAGAAAAAACGTGGATCGACGCGTTTACGAAAGTAACAAGAGCGATAGAATTAGTTTAATCAATATATTATTTAATAAAGTAAAAAAGAAAATAAACCCAATGTCAAACTGTTTGAAGAACAGTTTTGTGGTGTTCTTATACATGTTCGTGTTTCTGACTATGAAGTTGATGTTCCTTAAGATCCATTTAAGGACTGCAGTGGGGGAATTTTACTTTGAAACATAAAGGTATATTATTTTTAATTTCTAGAATAAATATAAAGAAGTATGTAGGTACAGATGCTCAAAATTGGTTTCCCTATGAAGTTGATGTTCCTTAAGATCCATTTAAGGACTGAAGTGGGGGAATTTTACTTTGAAACATAAAGGTATATTATTTTTAATTTCTAGAATGAATATAAAGAAGTTGATGTTCCTTAAGATCCATTTAAGGACTGCAGTGGGGGGATTTTACTTTTAAACATAAAGGTATATTATTTTTAATTTCTAGAATAAATATAGAGAAGTTGATGTTCCTTAAGATCCATTTAAGGACTGCAGTGGGGGAATTTTTACTTTGAAACATAAAGGTATATTATTTTTAATTTCTAGAATAAATAGAAAGAAGTATGTAGGTACAGATGCTGAAAATTGGTTTCCCTCAAAAGGTTTTGAGGCGGGGGAGACTCGAACTCCCGACCTCCAGCAGCTTCTCAGCCTTTTATACTGGCGCGCTAGCCTCTTCCGCCACCGCCCTGGATGTCTAGATTATAGACAGGTCCCATTTTATGAACTAACCAGCCAAGTACCACATCGTGAGCAAACAGTTCTAGACGGTTTGCAAAAATTGCACTCATGTTTGTTGCAGGCTCGTTACAAGAACCCCAAGCTGGTGAACCGTATAAGCATGCTCCATCAATCACCTTTGGGGAACTTTTGCTCGGTTTCTGTTCATAAATCTCATGTAAAAGTTCTATAGTAAGTTCTAGTGAAAATCTGAATATTTATGAGTAATTGTTAAATAACAGTCGTGTCTAGAATTGCAGAAAAAAACGTGGATCGACGCGTTTACGAAATTAACAAGAGCGATATAATTAGTTTAATCAATATATTATTTAATAAAGTTAAAAGAAAAAATAAACCCAATGTCAAACTGTTTGAAGAACAGTTTTGTGGTGTTCTTATACATGTTCGTGTTTCTGACTATGAAGTTGATGTTCCTTAAGATCCATTTAAGGACTGCAGTGGTGGAATTTTACTTTGAAACATAAAGGTATATTATTTTTAATTTCTAGAATAAATATAAAGAAGTATGATGTTCTTTAAGATCCATTTAAGGACTGCAGTGGGGGAATTTTACTTTGAAACATAAAGGTATATTATTTTTAATTTCTACAATAAATATAAACAAGTTGATGTTCATTAAGAGAAGACTGGAAGACGGTACTGAGAAGATCGGATATAAATTAAATAACAGTCGTAATTGTTAAAGAACAGTTTTGTGGTGTTCTTATACATGTTCGTGTTTCTGACTATGAAGTTGATGTTCTTTAAGATCCATTTACGGACTCCAGTGGGGGAATTTTACTTTGAAACATAAAGGTATATTATTTTTAATTTCTAGAATAAATATAAAGAAGTATGTAGGTACAGATGCTCAAAATTGGTTTCCCTATGAAGTTGATGTTCCTTAAGATCCATTTAAGGACTGCAGTGGGGGAATTTTACTTTGAAACATAAAGGTATATTATTTTTAATTTCTACAATAAATATAAACAAGTGATGTTCATTAAGATCCATTTAAGGACTGCAGTGGGGGAATTTTACTTTGAAACATAAAGGGATATTATTTTTAATTTCTAGAATGAATATAAAGAAGTTGATGTTCTTTAAGATCCATTTAAGGACTGTAGTGGGGGGATTTTACTTTGAAACATAAAGGTATATTATTTTTAATTTCTAGAATAAATATAGAGAAGTTGATGTTCCTTAAGATCCATTTAAGGACTGCAGTGGGGGAATTTTACTTTGAAACATAAAGGTATATTATTTTTAATTTATAGAATAAATATAAAGAAGTATGTAGGTACAGATGCTGAAAATTGGTTTCCCTCAAAAGGTTTTGAGGCGGGGAAGACTCGAACTCCCGAACTCCAGCAGCTTCTCAGCCTTTTATACTGGCGCGCTAGCCTCTTCCGCCACCGCCTTGGATGTCTAGATTATAGACAGGTCCCATTTTATGAACTAACCAGCCAAGTACCACATCGTGAGCAAACAGTTCTAGACGGTTTGCAAAAATTGCACTCATGTTTGTTGCAGGCTTGTTACAAGAACCCCAAGCTGGTGAACCGTATAAGCATGCTCCATCAATCACCTTTGGGGAACTTTTGCTCGGTTTCTGTTCATAAATCTCATGTAAAAGTTCTATAGTAAGTTCTAGTGAAAATCAGAATATTTATGAGTAATTGTTAAATAACAGTCGTGTCTAGAATTGCAGAAAAAAACGTGGATCGACGCGTTTACGAAAGTAACAAGAGAGATAGAATTAGTATAATCAATATATTATTTAATAAAGTAAAAAGAAAATAAACCCGATGTCAAACTGTTTGAAGAACAGTTTTGTGGTGTTCTTATACATGTTCGTGTTTCAGACTATGAAGTTGATGTTCCTTAAGATCCATTTAAGGACTGCAGTGGGGGGATTTTAATTTGAAACATAAAGGTATATTATTTTTAATTTCTAGAATAAATATAAAGAAGTTGATGTTCCTTAAGATCCATTTAAGGACTGCAGTGGGGGAATTTTTACTTTGAAACATAAAGGTATATTATTTTTAATTTCTAGAATAAATATAGAGAAGTTGATGTTCCTTAAGATCCATTTAAGGACTGCAGTGGGGGAATTTTTACTTTGAAACATAAAGGTATATTATTTTTAATTTCTAGAATAAATAGAAAGAAGTATGTAGGTACAGATGCTGAAAATTGGTTTCCCTCAAAAGGTTTTGAGGCGGGGGAGACTCGAACTCCCTACCTCCAGCAGCTTCTCAGCCTTTTATACTGTCGCGCTAGCCTCTTCCGCCACCGCCCTGGATGTCTAGATTATAGACAGGTCCCATTTTATGAACTAACCAGCCAAGTACCACATCGTGAGCAAACAGTTCTAGACGGTTTGCAAAAATTGCACTCATGTTTGTTGCAGGCTTGTTACAAGAACCCCAAGCTGGTGAACCGTATAAGCATGCTCCATCAATCACCTTTGGGGAACTTTTGCTCGGTTTCTGTTCATAAATCTCATGTAAAAGTTCTATAGTAAGTTCTAGTGAAAATCTGAATATTTATGAGTAATTGTTAAATAACAGTCGTGTCTACAATTGCAGAAAAAACGTGGATCGACGCGTTTACAAAAGTAACAAGAGCGATAGAATTAGTTTAATCAATATATTATTTAATAAAGTAAAAAAAGAAAATAAACCCAATGTTAAACTGTTTGAAGAACAGTTTTGTGGTGTTCTTATACATGTTCGTGTTTCTGACTATGAAGTTGATGTTCCTTAAGATCCATTTTAGGACTGCAGTGGGGGAATTTTACTTTGAAACATAAAGGTATATTATTTTTAATTTCTAGAATAAATATAAAGAAGTATGTAGGTACAGATGCTCAAAATTGGTTTCCCTATGAAGTTGATGTTCCTTAAGATCCATTTAAGGACTGCAGTGGGGGAATTTTACTTTGAAACATAAAGGTATATTATTTTTAATTTCTAGAATAAATATAAAGAAGTATGTAGGTACAGATGCTCAAAATTGGTTTCGCTATGAAGTTGATGTTCCTTAAGATCCATTTAAGGACTGCAGTGGGGGGATTTTACTTTGAAACATAAAGGTATATTATTTTTAATTTCTAGAATGAATATAAAGAAGTTGATGTTCCTTAAGATCCATTTAAGGACTGCAGTGGGGGGATTTTACTTTGAAACATAAAGGTATATTATGTTTAATTTCTAGAATAAATATAGAGAAGTTGATGTTTCTTAAGATCCATTTAAGGACTGCAGTGGGGGAATTTTTACTTTGAAACATAAAGGTATATTATTTTTAATTTCTAGAATAAATAGAAAGAAGTATGTAGGTACAGATGCTGAAAATTGGTTTTGAGGTTTTGAGGCGGGGGAGACTCGAACTCCCGACCTCCAGCAGCTTCTCAGCCTTTTATACTGGCGCGCTAGCCTCTTCCGCCACCGCCCTGGATGTCTCGATTATAGACAGGTCCCATTTTATGAACTAACCAGCCAAGTACCACATCGTGAGCAAACAGTTCTAGACGGTTTGCAAAAATTGCACTCATGTTTGTTGCAGGCTTGTTACAAGAACCCCAAGCTGGTGAACCGTATAAGCATGCTCCATCAATCACCTTTGGGGAACTTTTGCTCGGTTTCTGTTCATAAATCTCATGTAAAAGTTCTATAGTAAGTTCTAGTGAAAATCTGAATATCTATGAGTAATTGTTAAATAACAGTCGTGTCTAGAATTGCAGAAAAAACGTGGATCGACGCGTTTACGAAAGTAACAAGAGCGATAGAATTAGTTTAATCAATATATTATTTAATAAAGTAAAAAAGAAAATAAACCCAACGTCAAACTGTTTGAAGAACAGTTTTGTGGTGTTCTTATACATGTTCGTGTTTCTGACTATGAAGTTGATGTTCCTTAAGATCCATTTAAGGCTTGCAGTGGGGGAATTTTACTTTGAAACATAAAGGTATATTATTTTTAATTTCTAGAATAAATATAAAGAAGTATGTAGGTACAGATGCTCAAAATTGGTTTCCCTATGAAGTTGATGTTCCTTAAGATCCATTTAAGGACTGCAGTGGGGGAATTTTTACTTTGAAACATAAAGGTCTATTATTTTTAATTTCTAGAATAAAAGAAAGAAGTATGTAGGTACAGATGCTGAAAATTGGTTTCCCTCAAAAGGTTTTGAGGCGGGGGAGACTCGAACTCCCGACCTCCAGCAGCTTCTCAGCCTTTTATACTGTCGCGCTAGCCTCTTCCGCCACCCCCCTGATGTCTAGATTATAGACAGGTCCCATTTTATGAACTAACCAGCCAAGTACCACATCGTGAGCAAACAGTTCTAGACGGTTTGCAAAATTTGCACTCATGTTTGTTGCAGGCTTGTTACAAGAACCCTATAAGCATGCTCCATCAATCACCTTTGGGGAACTTTTGCTCGGTTTCTGTTCATAAATCTCATGTAAAAGTTCTATAGTAAGTTCTAGTGAAAATCTGAATATTTATGAGTAATTGTTAAATAACAGTCGTGTCTAGAATTGCAGAAAAAAACGTGGATCGACGCGTTTACGAAAGTAACAAGAGCGATAGAATTAGTTTAATCAATATATTATTTAATAAAGTTAAAAAAGAAAATAAACCCAATGTCAAACTGTTTGAAGAACAGTTTTGTGGTGTTCTTATACATGTTCGTGTTTCAGACTATGAAGTTGATGTTCCTTAAGATCCATTTAAGGACTGCAGTGGGGGAATTTTACTTTGAAACATAAAGGTATATTATTTTTAATTTCTAGAATAAATATAGAGAAGTTGATGTTCCTTAAGATCCATTTAAGGACTGCAGTGGGGGAATTTTTACTTTGAAACATAAAGGTCTATTATTTTTAATTTCTAGAATAAAAGAAAGAAGTATGTAGGTACAGATGCTGAAAATTGGTTTCCCTCAAAAGGTTTTGAGGCGGGGGAGACTCGAACTCCCGACCTCCAGCAGCTTCTCAGCCTTTTATACTGTCGCGCTAGCCTCTTCCGCCACCCCCTGATGTCTAGATTATAGACAGGTCCCATTTTATGAACTAACCAGCCAAGTACCACATCGTGAGCAAACAGTTCTAGACGGTTTGCAAAATTTGCACTCATGTTTGTTGCAGGCTTGTTACAAGAACCCTATAAGCATGCTCCATCAATCACCTTTGGGGAACTTTTGCTCGGTTTCTGTTCATAAATCTCATGTAAAAGTTCTATAGTAAGTTCTAGTGAAAATCTGAATATTTATGAGTAATTGTTAAATAACAGTCGTGTCTAGAATTGCAGAAAAAAACGTGGATCGACGCGTTTACGAAAGTAACAAGAGCGATATAATTAGTTTAATCAATATATTATTTAATAAAGTTAAAAGAAAAAATAAACCCAATGTCAAACTGTTTGAAGAACAGTTTTGTGGTGTTCTTATACATGTTCGTGTTTCTGACTATGAAGTTGATGTTCCTTAAGATCCATTTAAGGACTGCAGTGGGGGAATTTTACTTTGAAACATAAAGGTATATTATTTTTAATTTCTAGAATAAATATAAAGAAGTATGATGTTCTTTAAGATCCATTTAAGGACTGCAGTGGGGGAATTTTACTTTGAAACATAAAGGTATATTATTTTTAATTTCTACAATAAATATAAACAAGTTGATGTTCATTAAGAGAAGACTGGAAGACGGTACTGAGAAGATCGGATATAAATTAAATAACAGTCGTAATTGTTAAAGCACAGTTTTGTGGTGTTCTTATACATGTTCGTGTTTCTGACTATGAAGTTGATGTTCCTTAAGATCCATTTACGGACTCCAGTGGGGGAATTTTACTTTGAAACATAAAGGTATATTATTTTTAATTTCTAGAATAAATATAAAGAAGTATGTAGGTACAGATGCTCAAAATTGGTTTCCCTATGAAGTTGATGTTCCTTAAGATCCATTTAAGGACTGCAGTGGGGGAATTTTACTTTGAAACATAAAGGTATATTATTTTTAATTTCTAGAATAAATATAAAGAAGTATGTAGGTACAGATGCTGAAAATTGGTTTCCCTCAAAAGGTTTTGAGGCGGGGAAGACTCGAACTCCCGAACTCCAGCAGCTTCTCAGCCTTTTATACGGGCGCGCTAGCCTCTTCCGCCACCGCCCTGGATGTCTAGATTATAGACAGGTCCCATTTTATGAACTAACCAGCCAAGTACCACATCGTGAGCAAACAGTTCTAGACGGTTTGCAAAAATTGCACTCATGTTTGTTGCAGGCTTGTTACAAGAACCCCAAGCTGGTGAACCGTATAAGCATGCTCCATCAATCACCTTTGGGGAACTTTTGCTCGGTTTCTGTTCATAAATCTCATGTAAAAGTTCTATAGTAAGTTCTAGTGAAAATCTGAATATTTACGAGTAATTGTTAAATAACAGTCGTGTCTAAAATTGCAGAAAAAAACGTGGATCGACGCATTTACGAAAGTAACAAGAGCGATAGGACGCGTTTACGAAAGTAACAAGAGCGATAGAATAAGTTTAATCGATATATTATTTAATAAAGTTAAAAAAGAAAATAAACCCAATGTCAAACTGTTTGAAGAACAGTTTTGTGGTGTTCTTATACATGTTCGTGTTTCAGACTATGAAGTTGATGTTCCTTAAGATCCATTTAAGGACTGCAGTGGGGGAATTTTACTTTGAAACATAAAGGTATATTATTTTTAATTTCTAGAATAAATATAGAGAAGTTGATGTTCCTTAAGATCCATTTAAGGACTGCAGTGGGGGAATTTTTACTTTGAAACATAAAGGTATATTATTTTTAATTTCTAGAATAAATATAAAGAAGTATGTAGGTACAGATGCTCAAAATTGGTTTCGCTATGAAGTTGATGTTCCTTAAGATCCATTTAAGGACTGCAGTGGGGGGATTTTACTTTGAAACATAAAGGTATATTATTTTTAATTTCTAGAATGAATATAAAGAAGTTGATGTTCCTTAAGATCCATTTAAGGACTGCAGTGGGGGGATTTTACTTTGAAACATAAAGGTATATTATGTTTAATTTCTAGAATAAATATAGAGAAGTTGATGTTTCTTAAGATCCATTTAAGGACTGCAGTGGGGGAATTTTTACTTTGAAACATAAAGGTATATTATTTTTAATTTCTAGAATAAATAGAAAGAAGTATGTAGGTACAGATGCTGAAAATTGGTTTTGAGGTTTTGAGGCGGGGGAGACTCGAACTCCCGACCTCCAGCAGCTTCTCAGCCTTTTATACTGGCGCGCTAGCCTCTTCCGCCACCGCCCTGGATGTCTCGATTATAGACAGGTCCCATTTTATGAACTAACCAGCCAAGTACCACATTGTGAACAAACAGTTCTAGACGGTTTGCAAAAATTGCACTCATGTTTGTTGCAGGCTTGTTACAAGAACCCCAAGCTGGTGAACCGTATAAGCATGCTCCATCAATCACCTTTGGGGAACTTTTGCTCGGTTTCTGTTCATAAATCTCATGTAAAAGTTCTATAGTAAGTTCTAGTGAAAATCTGAATATTTATGAGTAATTGTTAAATAACAGTCGTGTCTAGAATTGCAGAAAAAACGTGGATCGACGCGTTTACGAAAGTAACAAGAGCGATAGAATTAGTTTAATCAATATATTATTTAATAAAGTAAAAAAGAAAATAAACCCAATGTCAAACTGTTTGAAGAACAGTTTTGTGGTGTTCTTATACATGTTCGTGTTTCTGACTATGAAGTTGATGTTCCTTAAGATCCATTTAAGGACTGCAGTGGGGGAATTTTACTTTGAAACATAAAGGTATATTATTTTTAATTTCTAGAATAAATATAAAGAAGTATGTAGGTACAGATGCTCAAAATTGGTTTCCCTATGAAGTTGATGTTCTTTAAGATCCATTTAAGGACTGCAGTGGGGGGATTTTACTTTGAAACATAAAGGTATATTATTTTTAATTTCTAGAATAAATATAGAGAAGTTGATGTTCCTTAAGATCCATTTAAGGACTGCAGTGGGGGAATTTTTACTTTGAAACATAAAGGTATATTATTTTTAATTTCTAAAATAAATAGAAAGAAGTATGTAGGTACAGATGCTGAAAATTGGTTTCCCTCAAAACCTGGGGGAATTTTACTTTGAAACATAAAGGTATATTATTTTTAATTTCTAGAATAAATATAAAGAAATATGTAGGTACAGATGCTCAAAATTGGTTTCCCTATGAAGTTGATGTTCCTCAAGATCCATTTAGGGACTGCAATGGGGGGATTTTACTTTGAAACATAAAGGTATATTATTTTTAATTTCTAGAATGAATATAAAGAAGTTGATGTTCCTTAAGATCCATTTAAGGACTGCAGTGGGGGGATTTTAATTTGAAACATAAAGGTATATTATTTTTGCTATGCGTTGGCGCATTGCTTACTACCGATATCTCATATTTTGTAACGTCCTAAAATTTAGAGATTTTTTTCCTCCGTCCGATTAAAAATCATCACATAAAAGTCATTGTATAAAAGTATCAATATAAGAACAATACTGAAGTGGTTTAACTTACGTGCGCGGTCGTTTCAATCTGAGTGCAGCGGTTCGAGTACAAAGAGAATCGTCCAACTGGGAAACGTTGGGAGGATGTATAGAGATTGATGATCGCGAGTCGCAAGTGAAGGGTTGGTTGATTTTTATTTTGTGCTGTGTGGTATTAGAAGAAGAGAGCAGCGATGGCGAGGGCTGATCGAAGGTCTACTGAGCACTCGTTCCTTCTCAGCATTTGTACTCTAGCAGTGCTCGGTCATTGCTTTCGAGGACGTCCGCAATGAGATCAAGAATGGAATTCTCTTGAATGAGATCAAGAATGGAATTGACAACACAGTCGTTGCACTGGTTGAGGAGTTTGCTCGGTTTCTGTTCATAAATCTCATGTAAAAGTTCTATAGTAAGTTCTAGTGAAAATCTGAATATCTATGAGTAATTGTTAAATAACAGTCGTGTCTAGAATTGCAGAAAAAACGTGGATCGACGCGTTTACGAAAGTAACAAGAGCGATAGAATTAGTTTAATCAATATATTATTTAATAAAGTAAAAAAGAAAATAAACCCAATGTCAAACTGTTTGAAGAACAGTTTTGTGGTGTTCTTATACATGTTCGTGTTTCTGACTATGAAGTTGATGTTCCTTAAGATCCATTTAAGGACTGCAGTGGGGGAATTTTACTTTGAAACATAAAGGTATATTATTTTTAATTTCTAGAATAAATATAAAGAAGTATGTAGTTACAGATGCTCAAAATTGGTTTCCCTATGAAGTTGATGTTCCTTAAGATCCATTTAAGGACTGAAGTGGGGGAATTTTACTTTGAAACATAAAGGTATATTATTTTTAATTTCTAGAATGAATATAAAGAAGTTGATGTTCCTTAAGATCCATTTAAGGATTGCAGTGGGGGGATTTTACTTTGAAACATAAAGGTATATTATTTTTAATTTCTAGAATAAATATAGAGAAGTTGATGTTCCTTAAGATCCATTTAAGGACTGCAGTGGGGGAATTTTTACTTTGAAACATAAAGGTATATTATTTTTAATTTCTAGAATAAATAGAAAGAAGTATGTAGGTACAGATGCTGAAAATTGGTTTCCCTCAAAAGGTTTTGAGGCGGGGGAGACTCGAACTCCCGACCTCCAGCAGCTTCTCAGCCTTTTATACTGGCGCGCTAGCCTCTTCCGCCACCGCCCTGGATGTCTAGATTATAGACAGGTCCCATTTTATGAACTAACCAGCCAAGTACCACATCGTGAGCAAACAGTTCTAGACGGTTTGCAAAAATTGCACTCATGTTTGTTGCAGGCTCGTTACAAGAACCCCAAGCTGGTGAACCGTATAAGCATGCTCCATCAATCACCTTTGGGGAACTTTTGCTCGGTTTCTGTTCATAAATCTCATGTAAAAGTTCTATAGTAAGTTCTAGTGAAAATCTGAATATTTATGAGTAATTGTTAAATAACACTCGTGTCTAGAATTGCAGAAAAAAACGTGGATCGACGCGTTTACGAAAGTAACAAGAGCGATATAATTAGTTTAATCAATATATTATTTAATAAAGTTAAAAGAAAAAATAAACCCAATGTCAAACTGTTTGAAGAACAGTTTTGTGGTGTTCTTATACATGTTCGTGTTTCTGACTATGAAGTTGATGTTCCTTAAGATCCATTTAAGGACTGCAGTGGTGGAATTTTACTTTGAAACATAAAGGTATATTATTTTTAATTTCTAGAATAAATATAAAGAAGTATGATGTTCTTTAAGATCCATTTAAGGACTGCAGTGGGGGAATTTTACTTTGAAACATAAAGGTATATTATTTTTAATTTCTACAATAAATATAAACAAGTTGATGTTCATTAAGAGAAGACTGGAAGACGGTACTGAGAAGATCGGATATAAATTAAATAACAGTCGTAATTGTTAAAGAACAGTTTTGTGGTGTTCTTATACATGTTCGTGTTTCTGACTATGAAGTTGATGTTCTTTAAGATCCATTTACGGACTCCAGTGGGGGAATTTTACTTTGAAACATAAAGGTATATTATTTTTAATTTCTAAAATAAATATAAAGAAGTATGTAGGTACAGATGCTCAAAATTGGTTTCCCTATGAAGTTGATGTTCCTTAAGATCCATTTAAGGACTGCAGTGGGGGAATTTTACTTTGAAACATAAAGGTATATTATTTTTAATTTCTACAATAAATATAAACAAGTGATGTTCATTAAGATCCATTTAAGGACTGCAGTGGGGGAATTTTACTTTGAAACATAAAGGGATATTATTTTTAATTTCTAGAATGAATATAAAGAAGTTGATGTTCTTTAAGATCCATTTAAGGACTGTAGTGGGGGGATTTTACTTTGAAACATAAAGGTATATTATTTTTAATTTCTAGAATAAATATAGAGAAGTTGATGTTCCTTAAGATCCATTTAAGGACTGCAGTGGGGGAATTTTACTTTGAAACATAAAGGTATATTATTTTTAATTTATAGAATAAATATAAAGAAGTATGTAGGTACAGATGCTGAAAATTGGTTTCCCTCAAAAGGTTTTGAGGCGGGGAAGACTCGAACTCCCGAACTCCAGCAGCTTCTCAGCCTTTTATACGGGCGCGCTAGCCTCTTCCGCCACCGCCTTGGATGTCTAGATTATAGACAGGTCCCATTTTATGAACTAACCAGCCAAGTACCACATCGTGAGCAAACAGTTCTAGACGGTTTGCAAAAATTGCACTCATGTTTGTTGCAGGCTTGTTACAAGAACCCCAAGCTGGTGAACCGTATAAGCATGCTCCATCAATCACCTTTGGGGAACTTTTGCTCGGTTTCTGTTCATAAATCTCATGTAAAAGTTCTATAGTAAGTTCTAGTGAAAATCAGAATATTTATGAGTAATTGTTAAATAACAGTCGTGTCTAGAATTGCAGAAAAAAACGTGGATCGACGCGTTTACGAAAGTAACAAGAGAGATAGAATTAGTATAATCAATATATTATTTAATAAAGTAAAAAGAAAATAAACCCGATGTCAAACTGTTTGAAGAACAGTTTTGTGGTGTTCTTATACATGTTCGTGTTTCAGACTATGAAGTTGATGTTCCTTAAGATCCATTTAAGGACTGCAGTGGGGGGATTTTAATTTGAAACATAAAGGTATATTATTTTTAATTTCTAGAATAAATATAAAGAAGTTGATGTTCCTTAAGATCCATTTAAGGACTGCAGTGGGGGAATTTTTACTTTGAAACATAAAGGTATATTATTTTTAATTTCTAGAATAAATATAGAGAAGTTGATGTTCCTTAAGATCCATTTAAGGACTGCAGTGGGGGAATTTTTACTTTGAAACATAAAGGTATATTATTTTTAATTTCTATAATAAATAGAAAGAAGTATGTAGGTACAGATGCTGAAAATTGGTTTCCCTCAAAAGGTTTTGAGGCGGGGGAGACTCGAACTCCCTACCTCCAGCAGCTTCTCAGCCTTTTATACTGTCGCGCTAGCCTCTTCCGCCACCGCCCTGGATGTCTAGATTATAGACAGGTCCCATTTTATGAACTAACCAGCCAAGTACCACATCGTGAGCAAACAGTTCTAGACGGTTTGCAAAAATTGCACTCATGTTTGTTGCAGGCTTGTTCCAAGAACCCCAAGCTGGTGAACCGTATAAGCATGCTCCATCAATCACCTTTGGGGAACTTTTGCTCGGTTTCTGTTCATAAATCTCATGTAAAAGTTCTATAGTAAGTTCTAGTGAAAATCTGAATATTTAGGAGTAATTGTTAAATAACAGTCGTGTCTAGAATTGCAGAAAAAAACGTGGATCGACGCGTTTACGAAAGTAACAAGAGCGATAGAATTAGTTTAATCAATATATTATTTAATAAAGTAAAAAGAAAATAAACCCAATGTCAAACTGTTTGAAGAACAGTTTTGTGGTGTTCTTATACATGTTCGTGTTTCTGACTATGAAGTTGATGTTCCTTCAGATCCATTTAGAGACTGCAATGGGGGAATTTTACTTTGAAACATAAAGGTATATTATTTTTAATTTCTAGAATAAATTTAGAGAAGTTGATGTTCCTTAAGATCCATTTAAGGACTGCAGTGGGGGAAATTTTACTTTGAAACATAAAGGTATATTATTTTTAATTTCTAGAATAAATAGAAAGAAGTATGTAGGTACAGATGCTGAAAATTGGTTTCCCTCAAAAGGTTTTGAGGCGGGGGAGACTCGAACTCCCGACCTCTAGCAGCTTATCAGCCTTTTATACTGGCGCGCTAGCCTCTTCCGCCACCGCCCTGGATGTCTAGATTATAGACAGGTCCCATTTTATGAACTAACCAGCCAAGTACCACATCGTGAGCAAACAGTTCTAGACGGTTTGCAAAAATTGCACTCATGTTTGTTGCAGGCTTGTTACAAGAACCCCAAGCTGGTGAACCGTATAAGCATGCTCCATCAATCACCTTTGGGGAACTTTTGCTCTGTTTCTGTTCATAAATCTCATGTAAAAGTTCTATAGTAAGTTCTAGTGAAAATCTGAATATTTATGAGTAATTGTTAAATAACAGTCGTGTCTAGAATTGCAGAAAAAAACGTGGATCGACGCGTTTACAAAAGTAACAAGAGCGATAGAATTAGTTTAATTAATATATTATTTAATAAAGTAAAAAGAAAATAAACCCAATGTCAAACTGTTTGAAGAACAGTTTTGTGGTGTTCTTATACATGTTCGTGTTTCTGACTATGAAGTTGATGTTCCTTAAGATCCATTTAGAGACTGCAGTGGGGGAATTTTACTTTGAAACATAAAGGTATATTATTTTTAATTTCTAGAATAAATAGAAAGAAGTATGTAGGTACAGATGCTCAAAATTGGTTTCCCTATGAAGTTGATGTTCCTTAAGATCCATTTAAGGACTGCAGTGGGGGAAATTTACTTTGAAACATAACGGTATATTATTTTTAATTTCTAGAATGAATATAAAGAAGTTGATGTTCCTTAAGATCCATTTAAGGACTGCAGTGGGGGGATTTTACTTTGAAACATAAAGGTATATTATTTTTAATTTCTAGAATAAATATAGAGAAGTTGATGTTCCTTAAATGGATCTTAAGGACTGCAGTGGGGGGATTTTACTTTGAAACATAAAGGTATATTATTTTTAATTTCTAGAATAAATTTAGAGAAGTTGATGTTCCTTAAGATCCATTTAAGGACTGCAGTGGGGGAATTTTTACTTTGAAACATAAAGGTATATTATTTTTAATTTCTAGAATAAATAGAAAGAAGTATGTAGGTACAGATGCTGAAAATTGGTTTCCCTCAAAAGGTTTTGAGGCGGGGGAGACTCGAACTCCCGACCTCCAGCAGCTTCTCAGCCTTTTATACTGGCGCGCTAGCCTCTTCCGCCACCGCCCTGGATGTCTAGATTATAGACAGGTCCCATTTTATGAACTAACCAGCCAAGTACCACATCTTGCGCAAACAGTTCTAGACGGTTTGCAAAAATTGCACTCATGTTTGTTGCAGGCTTGTTACAAGAACCCCAAGCTGGTGAACCGTATAAGCATGCTCCATCAATCACCTTTGGGGAACTTTTGCTCTGTTTCCGTTCATAAATCTCATGTAAAAGTTCTATAGTAAGTTCTAGTGAAAATCTGAATATTTATGAGTAATTGTTAAATAAAAGTCGTGTCTAGAATTGCAGAAAAAAACGTGGATCGACGCGTTTACAAAAGTAACAAGAGCGATAGAATTAGTTTAATTAATATATTATTTAATAAAGTAAAAAGAAAATAAACCCAATGTCAAACTGTTTGAAGAACAGTTTTGTGGTGTTCTTATACATGTTCGTGTTTCTGACTATGAAGTTGATGTTCCTTAAGATCCATTTAGAGACTGCAGTGGGGGAATTTTACTTTGAAACATAAAGGTATATTATTTTTAATTTCTAGAATAAATAGAAAGAAGTATGTAGGTACAGATGCTCAAAATTGGTTTCCCTATGAAGTTGATGTTCCTTAAGATCCATTTAAGGACTGCAGTGGGGGAAATTTACTTTGAAACATAAAGGTATATTATTTTTAATTTCTAGAATGAATATAAAGAAGTTGATGTTCCTTAAGATCCATTTAAGGACTGCAGTGGGGGGATTTTACTTTGAAACATAAAGGTATATTATTTTTAATTTCTAGAATAAATATAGAGAAGTTGATGTTCCTTAAATGGATCTTAAGGACTGCAGTGGGGGGACTTTACTTTGAAACATAAAGGTATATTATTTTTAATTTCTAGAATAAATATAGAGAAGTTGATGTTCCTTAAGATCCATTTAAGGACTGCAGTGGGGTAATTTTTACTTTGAAACATAAAGGTATATTATTTTTAATTTCTAGAATAAATAGAAAGAAGTATGTAGGTACAGATGCTGAAAATTGGTTTCCCTCAAAAGGTTTTGAGGCGGGGGAGACTCGAACTCCCGACCTCCAGCAGCTTCTCAGCCCTGGATGTCTAGATTATAGACAGGTCCCATTTTATGAACTAACCAGCCAAGTACCACATCGTGAGCAAACAGTTCTAGACGGTTTGCAAAAATTGCACTCATGTTTGTTGCAGGCTCGGTACAAGAACCCCAAGCTGGTGAACCGTATAAGCATGCTCCATCAATCACCTTTGGGGAACTTTTGCTCGGTTTCTGTTCATAAATCTCATGTAAAAGTTCTATAGTAAGTTCTAGTGAAAATCTGAATATTGATGAGTAATTGTTAAATAACAGTCGTGTCTAGAATTGCAGAAAAAACGTGGATCGATGCGTTTACGAAAGTAAAAAGAGCGATAGAATTAGTTTAATCGATATATTATTTAATAAAGTAAAAAAGAAAATAAACCCAATGTCAAACTGTTTGAAGAACAGTTTTGTGGTGTTCTTATACATGTTCGTGTTTCTGACTATGAAGTTGATGTTCCTTAAGATCCATTTAAGGACTGCAGTGGGGGAATTTTACTTTGAAACATAAAGGTATATTATTTTTAATTTCTAGAATAAATATAAAGAAGTATGTAGGTACAGATGCTCAAAATTGGTTTCCCTATGAAGTTGATGTTCCTTAAGATCCATTTAAGGATTGCAGTGGGGGAATTTTACTTTGAAACATAAAGGTATATTATTTTTAATTTCTAGAAAAAATATAGAGAAGTTGATGTTCCTTAAGATCCATTTAATGACTGCAGTGGGGGAATTTTTACTTTGAAACATAAAGGTATATTATTTTTAATTTCTAGAATAAATAGAAAGAAGTATGTAGGTACAGATGCTGAAAATTGGTTTCCCTCAAAAGGTTTTGAGGCGGGGGAGACTCGAACTGCCGACCTCCAGCAGCTTCTCAGCCTTTTATACTGGCGCGCTAGCCTCTTCCGCCACCGCCCTGGATGTCTAGATTATAGACAGGTCCCATTTTATGAACTAACCAGCCAAGTACCACATCGTGAGCAAACAGTTCTAGACGGTTTGCAAAAATTGCACTCATGTTTGTTGCAGGCTTGTTACAAGAACCCCAAGCTGGTGAACCGTATAAGCATGCTCCATCAATCACCTTTGGGGAACTTTTGCTCGGTTTCTGTTCATAAATCTCATGTAAAAGTTCTATAGTAAGTTATAGTGAAAATCTGAATATTTATGAGTAATTGTTAAATAACAGTCGTGTCTAGAATTGCAGAAAAAACGTGGATCGACGCGTTTACGAAAGTAACAAGAGCGATAGAATTAGTTTAATCAATATATTATTTAATAAAGTAAAAAAGAAAATAAACCCAATGTCAAACTGTTTGAGGAACAGTTTTGTGGTGTTCTTATACATGTTCGTGTTTCTGACTATGAAGTTGATGTTCCTTAAGATCCATTTAAGGACTGCAGTGGGGGAATTTTACTTTGAAACATAAAGGTATATTATTTTTAATTTCTAGAATAAATATAAAGAAGTATGTAGGTACAGATGCTCAAAATTGGTTTCCCTATGAAGTTGATGTTCCTTAAGATCCATTTAAGGACTGCAGTGGGGGAATTTTACTTTGAAACATAAAGGTATATTATTTTTAATTTCTAGAATAAATATAGAGAAGTTGATGTTCCTTAAGATCCATTTAAGGACTGCAGTGGGGGAATTTTTACTTTGAAACATAAAGGTATATTATTTTTAATTTCTAGAATAAATATAAAGAAGTATGTAGGTACAGATGCTGAAAATTGGTTTCCCTCAAAAGGTTTTGAGGCGGGGAGTTCGAGGATCCATTTAAGGACTGCAGTGGGGGAATTTTACTTTGAAACATAAAGGTATATTATTTTTAATTTCTAGAATAAATATAGAGAAGTTGATGTTCCTTAAGATCCATTTAAGGACTGCAGTGGGGGAATTTTTACTTTGAAACATAAAGGTATATTATTGTTAATTTCTAGAATAAATAGAAAGAAGTATTTAGGTACAGATGCTGAAAATTGGTTTCCCTCAAAAGGTTTTGAGGCGGGGGAGACTCGAACTCCCGACCTCCAGCAGCTTCTCAGCCTTTTATACTGGCGCGCTAGCCTCTTCCGCCACCGCCCTGGATGTCTAGATTATAGACAGGTCCCATTTTATGAACTAACCAGCCAAGTACCACATCGTGAGCAAACAGTTCTAGACGGTTTGCAAAAATTGCACTCATGTTTGTTGCAGGCTTGTTACAAGAACCCCAAGCTGGTGAACCGTATAAGCATGCTCCATCAATCACCTTTGGGGAACTTTTGCTCGGTTTCTGTTCATAAATCTCATGTAAAAGTTCTATAGTAAGTTATAGTGAAAATCTGAATATTTATGAGTAATTATTAAATAACAGTCGTGTCTAGAATTGCAGAAAAAACGTGGATCGACGCGTTTACGAAAGTAACAAGAGCGATAGAATTAGTTTAATCAATATATTATTTAATAAAGTAAAAAAGAAAATAAACCCAATGTCAAACTGTTTGAGGAACAGTTTTGTGGTGTTCTTATACATGTTCGTGTTTCTGACTATGAAGTTGATGTTCCTTAAGATCCATTTAAGGACTGCAGTGGGGGAATTTTACTTTGAAACATAAAGGTATATTATTTTTAATTTCTAGAATAAATATAAAGAAGTATGTAGGTACAGATGCTCAAAATTGGTTTCCCTATGAAGTTGATGTTCCTTAAGATCCATTTAAGGACTGCAGTGGGGGAATTTTACTTTGAAACATAAAGGTATATTATTTTTAATTTCTAGAATAAATATAGAGAAGTTGATGTTCCTTAAGATCCATTTAAGGACTGCAGTGGGGGAATTTTTACTTTGAAACATAAAGGTATATTATTTTTAATTTCTAGAATAAATATAAAGAAGTATGTAGGTACAGATGCTGAAAATTGGTTTCCCTCAAAAGGTTTTGAGGCGGGGAGTTCGAGGATCCATTTAAGGACTGCAGTGGGGGAATTTTACTTTGAAACATAAAGGTATATTATTTTTAATTTCTAGAATAAATATAGAGAAGTTGATGTTCCTTAAGATCCATTTAAGGACTGCAGTGGGGGAATTTTTACTTTGAAACATAAAGGTATATTATTGTTAATTTCTAGAATAAATAGAAAGAAGTATTTAGGTACAGATGCTGAAAATTGGTTTCCCTCAAAAGGTTTTGAGGCGGGGGAGACTCGAACTCCCGACCTCCAGCAGCTTCTCAGCCTTTTATACTGGCGCGCTAGCCTCTTCCGCCACCGCCCTGGATGTCTAGATTATAGACAGGTCCCATTTTATGAACTAACCAGCCAAGTACCACATCGTGAGCAAACAGTTCTAGACGGTTTGCAAAAATTGCACTCATGTTTGTTGCAGGCTTGTTACAAGAACCCCAAGCTGGTGAACCGTATAAGCATGCTCCATCAATCACCTTTGGGGAACTTTTGCTCGGTTTCTGTTCATAAATCTCATGTAAAAGTTCTATAGTAAGTTATAGTGAAAATCTGAATATTTATGAGTAATTATTAAATAACAGTCGTGTCTAGAATTGCAGAAAAAACGTGGATCGACGCGTTTACGAAAGTAACAAGAGCGATAGAATTAGTTTAATCAATATATTATTTAATAAAGTAAAAAAGAAAATAAACCCAATGTCAAACTGTTTGAGGAACAGTTTTGTGGTGTTCTTATACATGTTCGTGTTTCTGACTATGAAGTTGATGTTCCTTAAGATCCATTTAAGGACTGCAGTGGGGGAATTTTACTTTGAAACATAAAGGTATATTATTTTTAATTTCTAGAATAAATATAAAGAAGTATGTAGGTACAGATGCTCAAAATTGGTTTCCCTATGAAGTTGATGTTCCTTAAGATCCATTTAAGGACTGCAGTGGGGGAATTTTACTTTGAAACATAAAGGTATATTATTTTTAATTTCTAGAATAAATATAGAGAAGTTGATGTTCCTTAAGATCCATTTAAGGACTGCAGTGGGGGAATTTTTACTTTGAAACATAAAGGTATATTATTTTTAATTTCTAGAATAAATATAAAGAAGTATGTAGGTACAGATGCTGAAAATTGGTTTCCCTCAAAAGGTTTTGAGGCGGGGAGTTCGAGGATCCATTTAAGGACTGCAGTGGGGGAATTCTACTTTGAAACATAAAGGTATATTATTTTTAATTTCTAGAATAAATATAGAGAAGTTGATGTTCCTTAAGATCCATTTAAGGACTGCAGTGGGGGAATTTTTACTTTGAAACATAAAGGTATATTATTTTTAATTTCTAGAATAAATATAAAGAAGTATGTAGGTACAGATGCTCAAAATTGGTTTCCCTCAAAAGGTTTTGAGGCGGGGGAGACTCGAACTCCCGACCTCCAGCAGCTTCTCAGCCTTTTATACTGGCGCGCTAGCCTCTTCCGCCACCGCCCTGGATGTCTAGATTATAGACAGGTCCCATTTTATGAACTAACCAGCCAAGTACCACATCGTGAGCAAACAGTTCTAGACGGTTTGCAAAAATTGCACTCATGTTTGTTGCAGGCTTGTTACAAGAACCCCAAGCTGGTGAACCGTATAAGCATGCTCCATCAATCACCTTTGGGGAACTTTTGCTCGGTTTCTGTTCATAAATCTCATGTAAAAGTTCTATAGTAAGTTCTAGTGAAAATCTGAATATTTATGAGTATTTGTTAAATAACAGTCGTGTCTAGAATTGCAGAAAAAACGTGAATCGACGCGTTTACGAAAGTAACAAGAGCGATAGAATTAGTTTAATCAATATATTATTTAATAAAGTAAAAAAGAAAATAAACCCAATGTCAAACTGTTTGAGGAACAGTTTTATGGTGTTCTTATACATGTTCGTGTTTCTGACTATGAAGTTGATGTTCCTTAAGATCCATTTAAGGACTGCAGTGGGGGAATTTTACTTTGAAACATAAAGGTATATTATTTTTAATTTCTAGAATAAATATAAAGAAGTATGTAGGTACAGATGCTCAAAATTGGTTTCCCTATGAAGTTGATGTTCCTTAAGATCCATTTAAGGACTGCAGTGGGGGGATTTTACTTTGAAACATAAAGGTATATTTTTTTTAATTTCTAGAATGAATATAAAGAAGTTGATGTTCCTTAAGATCCATTTAAGGACTGCAGTGGGGGGATTTTAATTTGAAACATAAAGGTATATTATTTTTAATTTCTAGAATAAATATAGAGAAGTTGATGTTCCTTAAGATCCATTTAAGGACTGCAGTGGGGGAATTTTTACTTTGAAACATAAAGGTATATTATTGTTAATTTCTAGAATAAATAGAAAGAAGTATTTAGGTACAGATGCTGAAAATTGGTTTCCCTCAAAAGGTTTTGAGGCGGGGGAGACTCGAACTCCCGACCTCCAGCAGCTTCTCAGCCTTTTATACTGGCGCGCTAGCCTCTTCCGCCACCGCCCTGGATGTCTAGATTATAGACAGGTCCCATTTTATGAACTAACCAGCCAAGTACCACATCGTGAGCAAACAGTTCTAGACGGTTTGCAAAAATTGCACTCATGTTTGTCGCAGGCTTGTTACCCAATGTCAAACTGTTTGAAGAACAGTTTTGTGGTGTTCCATTTAAGGACTGCAGTGGGGGAATTTTACTTTGAAACATAAAGGTATATTATTTTTAATTTCTAGAATAAATATAAAGAAGTATGTAGGTACAGATGCTCAAAATTGGTTTCCCTATGAAGTTGATGTTCCTTAAGATCCATTTAAGGACTGCAGTGGGGGGATTTTAATTTGAAACATAAAGGTATATTATTTTTAATTTCTAGAATAAATATAGAGAAGTTGATGTTCCTTAAGATCCATTTAAGGACTGCAGTGGGGGAATTTTTACTTTGAAACATAAAGGTATATTATTTTTAATTTCTAGAATAAATAGAAAGAAGTATGTAGGTACAGATGCTGAAAATTGGTTTCCCTCAAAAGGTTTTGAGGCGGGGGAGACTCGAACTCCCGACCTCCAGCAGCTTCTCAGCCTTTTATACTGGCGCGCTAGCCTCTTCCGCCACCGCCCTGGATGTCTAGATTATAGACAGGTCCCATTTTATGAACTAACCAGCCAAGTACCACATCGTGAGCAAACAGTTCTAGACGGTTTGCAAAAATTGCACTCATGTTTGTTGCAGGCTTGTTACAAGAACCCCAAGCTGGTGAACCGTATAAGCATGCTCCATCAATCACCTTTGGGGAACTTTTGCTCGGTTTCTGTTCATAAATCTCATGTAAAAGTTCTATAGTAAGTTCTAGTGAAAATCTGAATATCTATGAGTAATTGTTAAATAACAGTCGTGTCTAGAATTGCAGAAAAAAACGTGGATCGACGCGTTTACGAAAGTAACAAGAGCGATAGAATTAGTTTAATCGATATATTATTTAATAAAGTTAAAAAAGAAAATAAACCCAATGTCAAACTGTTTGAAGAACAGTTTTGTGGTGTTGTTATACATGTTCGTGTTTCTGACTATGAAGTTGATGTTCCTTAAGATCCATTTAAGGACTGCAGTGGGGGAATTTTACTTTGAAACATAAAGGTATATTATTTTTAATTTCTAGAATAAATATAAAGAAGTATGTAGGTACAGATGCTCAAAATTGGTTTCCCTATGAAGTTGATGTTCCTTAAGATCCATTTAAGGACTGCAGTGGGGGGATTTTAATTTGAAACATAAAGGTATATTATTTTTAATTTCTAGAATAAATATAGAGAAGTTGATGTTCCTTAAGATCCATTTAAGGACTGCAGTGGGGGAATTTTTACTTTGAAACATAAAGGTATATTATTTTTAATTTCTAGAATAAATAGAAAGAAGTATGTAGGTACAGATGCTGAAAATTGGTTTCCCTCAAAAGGTTTTGAGGCGGGGGAGACTCGAACTCCCGACCTCCAGCAGCTTCTCAGCCTTTTATACTGGCGCGCTAGCCTCTTCCGCCACCGCCCTGGATGTCTAGATTATAGACAGGTCCCATTTTATGAACTAACCAGCCAAGTACCACATCGTGAGCAAACAGTTCTAGACGGTTTGCAAAAATTGCACTCATGTTTGTTGCAGGCTTGTTACAAGAACCCCAAGCTGGTGAACCGTATAAGCATGCTCCATCAATCACCTTTGGGGAACTTTTGCTCGGTTTCTGTTCATAAATCTCATGTAAAAGTTCTATAGTAAGTTCTAGTGAAAATCTGAATATCTATGAGTAATTGTTAAATAACAGTCGTGTCTAGAATTGCAGAAAAAAACGTGGATCGACGCGTTTACGAAAGTAACAAGAGCGATAGAATTAGTTTAATCGATATATTATTTAATAAAGTTAAAAAAGAAAATAAACCCAATGTCAAACTGTTTGAAGAACAGTTTTGTGGTGTTCTTATACATGTTCGTGTTTCTGACTATGAAGTTGATGTTCCTTAAGATCCATTTAAGGACTGCAGTGGGGGGATTTTACTTTGAAACATAAAGGTATATTATTTTTAATTTCTAGAATAAATATAGCGAAGTTGATGTTCCTTAAGATCCATTTAAGGACTGCAGTGGGGGAATTTTACTTTGAAACATAAAGGTATATTATTTTTAATTTCTAGAATGAATATAAAAAAGTTGATGTTCCTTAAGATCCATTTAAGGACTGCAGTGGGGGAATTTTACTTTGAAACATAAAGGTATATTATTTTTAATTTCTAGAATAAATATAGAGAAGTTGATGTTCCTTAAGATCCATTTAAGGACTGCAGTGGGGGAATTTTTACTTTGGAACATAAAGGTATATTATTTTTAATTTCTAGAATAAATAGAAAGAAGTATGTAGGTACAGATGCTGAAAATTGGTTTCCCTCAAAAGGTTTTGAGGCGGGGGAGACTCGAACTCCTGACCTCCAGCAGCTTCTCAGCCTTTTATACTGGCGCGCTAGCCTCTTCCGCCACCGCCCTGGATGTCTAGATTATAGACAGGTCCCATTTTATGAACTAACCAGCCAAGTACCACATCGTGAGCAAACAGTTCTAGACGGTTTGCAAAAATTGCACTCATGTTTGTTGCAGGCTTGTTACAAGAACCCCAAGCTGGTGAACCGTATAAGCATGCTCCATCAATCACCTTTAGGGAACTTTTGCTCGGTTTCTGTTCATAAATCTCATGTAAAAGTTCTATAGTAAGTTCTAGTGAAAATCTGAATATTTATGAGTAATTGTTAAATAACAGTCGTGTCTAGAATTGCAGAAAAAAACGTGGATCGACGCGTTTACGAAAGTAACAAGAGCGATAGAATTAGTTTAATCAATATATTATTTAATAAAGTAAAAAAAGAAAATAAACCCAATGTCAAACTGTTTGAAGAACAGTTTTGTGGTGTTCTTATACATGTTCGTGTTTCTGACTATGAAGTTGATGTTCCTTAAGATCCATTTAAGGACTGCAGTGGGGGAATTTTACTTTGAAACATAAAGGTATATTATTTTTAATTTCTAGAATAAATAGAAAGAAGTATGTAGGTACAGATGCTCAAAATTGGTTTCCCTATGAAGTTGATGTTCCTTAAGATCCATTTAAGGACTGCAGTGGGGGGATTTTACTTTGAAACATAAAGGTATATTATTTTTAATTTCTAGAATAAATATAGAGAAGTTGATGTTCCTTAAGATCCATTTAAGGACTGCAGTGGGGGAATTTTTACTTTGAAACATAAAGGTATATTATTTTTAATTTCTAGAATAAATAGAAAGAAGTATGTAGGTACAGATGCTGAAAATTGGTTTCCCTCAAAAGGTTTTGAGGCGGGGGAGACTCGAACTCCCGACCTCCAGCAGCTTCTCAGCCTTTTATACTGGCGCGCTAGCCTCTTCCGCCACCGCCCTGGATGTCTAGATTATAGACAGGTCCCATTTTATGAACTAACCAGCCAAGTACCACATCGTGAGCAAACAGTTCTAGACGGTTTGCAAAAATTGCACTCATGTTTGTTGCAGGCTTGTTACCCAATGTCAAACTGTTTGAAGAACAGTTTTGTGGTGTTCAATTTAAGGACTGCAGTGGGGGAATTTTACTTTGAAACATAAAGGTATATTATTTTTAATTTCAAGAATAAATATAAAGAAGTATGTAGGTACAGATGCTCAAAATTGGTTTCCCTACGAAGTTGATGTTCCTTAAGATCCATTTAAGGACTGCAGTGGGGGAATTTTACTTTGAAACATAAAGGTATATTATTTTAAATTTCTAGAATAAATACAGAGAAGTTGATGTTCCTTAAGATCCATTTAAGGACTGCAGTGGGGGAATTTTTACTTTGAAACATAAAGGTATATTATTTTTAATTTCTAGAATAAATAGAAAGAAGTATGTAGGTACAGATGCTAAAAATTGGTTTCCCTTAAAAGGTTTTGAGGCGGGGGAGACTCGAACTCCCGACCTCCAGCAGCTTCTCAGCCTTTTATACTGGCGCGCTAGCCTCTTCTGCCACCGCCCTGGATGTCTAGATTATAGACAGGTCCCATTTTATGGACTAACCAGCCAAGTACCACATCGTGAGCAAACAGTTCCAGACGGTTTGCAAAAATTGCACTCATATTTGTTGCAGGCTTGTTACAAGAACCCCAAGCTGGTGAACCGTATAAGCATGCTCTTTCAATCACCTTTGGGGAACTTTTGCTCGGTTTCTGTTCATAAATCTCATGTAAAAGTTCTATAGTAAGTTCTAGTGAAAATCTGAATATTTATGAGTAATTGTTAAATAACAGTCGTGTCTAGAATTGCAGAAAAAAACGTGGATCGACGCGTTTACGAAAGTAACAAGAGCGATAGAATTAGTTTCATCAATATATTATTTAATAAAGTTAAAAAAGAAAATAAACCCAATGTCAAACTGTTTGAAGAACAGTTTTGTGGTGTTCTTATACATGTTCGTGTTTCTGACTATGAAGTTGATGTTCCTTAAGATCCATTTAAGGACTGCAGTGGGGGAATTTTACTTTGAAACATAAAGGTATATTATTTTTAATTTCTAGAATAAATAGAAAGAAGTATGTAGGTACAGATGCTCAAAATTGGTTTCCCTATGAAGTTGATGTTCCTTAAGATCCATTTAAGGACTGCAGTGGGGGAATTTTACTTTGAAACATAAATGTATATTATTTTTAATTTCTAGAATGAATATAAAGAAGTTGATGTTCCTTAAGATCCATTTAAGGACTGCAGTGGGGGGATTTTACTTGAAAACATAAAGGTATATTATTTTTAATTTCTAGAATAAACTAAAAATAATTAAATTTCGGGGGAGACTCGAACTCCCAACCTCCAGCAGCTTCTCAGCCTTTTATACTGGTGCGCTAGCCTCTTCCGCCACCGCCCTGGATGTCTAGATTATAGACAGGTCCCATTTTATGAACTAACCAGCCAAGTACCACATCGTGAGCAAACAGTTCTAGACGGTTTGCAAAAATTGCACTCATGTTTGTTGCAGGCTTGTTACAAGAACCCCAAGCTGGTGAACCGTATAAGCATGCTCTTTCAATCACCTTTGGGGAACTTTTGCTCGGTTTCTGTTCATAAATCTCATGTAAAAGTTCTATAGTAAGTTCTAGTGAAAATCTGAATATTTATGAGTAATTGTTAAATAACAGTCGTGTCTAGAATTGCAGAAAAAAACGTGGATCGACGCGTTTACGAAAGTAACAAGAGCGATAGAATTAGTTTCATCAATATATTATTTAATAAAGTTAAAAAAGAAAATAAACCCAATGTCAAACTGTTTGAAGAACAGTTTTGTGGTGTTCTTATACATGTTCGTGTTTCTGACTATGAAGTTGATGTTCCTTAAGATCCATTTAAGGACTGCAGTGGGGGAATTTTACTTTGAAACATAAAGGTATATTATTTTTAATTTCTAGAATAAATAGAAAGAAGTATGTAGGTACAGATGCTCAAAATTGGTTTCCCTATGAAGTTGATGTTCCTTAAGATCCATTTAAGGACTGCAGTGGGGGAATTTTACTTTGAAACATAAATGTATATTATTTTTAATTTCTAGAATGAATATAAAGAAGTTGATGTTCCTTAAGATCCATTTAAGGACTGCAGTGGGGGGATTTTACTTGAAAACATAAAGGTATATTATTTTTAATTTCTAGAATAAACTAAAAATAATTAAATTTCGGGGGAGACTCGAACTCCCAACCTCCAGCAGCTTCTCAGCCTTTTATACTGGCGCGCTTGCCTCTTCCGCCACCGCCCTGGATGTCTAGATTATAGACAGGTCCCATTTTATGAACTAACCAGCCAAGTACCACATCGTGAGCAAACAGTTCTAGACGGTTTGCAAAAATTGCACTCATGTTTGTTGCAGGCTTGTTACAAGAACCCCAAGCTGGTGAACCGTATAAGCATGCTCCATCAATCACCTTTGGGGAACTTTTGCTCGGTTTCTGTTCATAAATCTCATGTAAAAGTTCTATAGTAAGTTCTAGTGAAAATCTGAATATTTATGAGTAATTGTTAAATAACAGTCGTGTCTAGAATTGCAGAAAAAAACTTGGATCGACGCGTTTACGAAAGTAACAAGAGCGATAGAATTAGTTTAATCAATATATTATTTAATAAAGTTAAAAAAGAAAATAAACCCAATGTCAAACTGTTTGAAGAACAGTTTTGTGGTGTTCTTATACATGTTCGTGTTTCTGACTATGAAGTTGATGTTCCTTAAGATCCATTTAAGGACTGCAGTGGGGAAATTTTACTTTGAAACATAAAGGTATATTATTTTTAATTTCTAGAATAAATACAGAGAAGTTGATGTTCCTTAAGATCCATTTAAGGACTGCAGTGGGGGAATTTTTACTTTGAAACATAAAGGTATATTATTTTTAATTTCTTGAATAAATAGAAAGAAGTATGTAGGTACAGATGCTGAAAATTGGTTTCCCTCAAAAGGTTTTGAGGCGGGGGAGACTCGAACTCCTGACCTCCAGCAGCTTCTCAGCCTTTTATACTGGCGCGCTAGCCTCTTCCGCCACCGCCCTGGATGTCTATATTATAGACAGGTCCCATTTTATGAACTAACCAGCCAAGTACCACATCGTGAGCAAACAGTTCTAGACGGTTTGCAAAAATTGAACTCATGTTTGTTGCAGGCTTGTTACAAGAACCCCAAGCTGGTGAACTGTATAAGCATGCTCCATCAATCACCTTTAGGGAACTTTTGCTCGGCTTCTGTTCATAAATCTCATGTAAAAGTTCTATAGTAAGTTCTAGTGAAAATCTGAATATTTATGAGTAATTGTTAAATAACAGTCGTGTCTAGAATTGCAGAAAAAAACAAAAGTATCAAAGAGCGATAGAATTAGTTTAATCAATATATTATTTAATAAAGTTAAAAAAGAAAATAAACCCAATGTCAAACTGTTTGAAGAACAGTTTTGTGGTGTTGTTATACATGTTCGTGTTTCTGACTATGAAGTTGATGTTCCTTAAGATCCATTTAAGGACTGCAGTGGGGGAATTTTACTTTGAAACATAAAGGTATATTATTTTTAATTTCTAGAATAAATAGAAAGAAGTATGTAGGTACAGATGCTCAAAATTGGTTTCCCTATGAAGTTGATGTTCCTTAAGATCCATTTAAGGACTGCAGTGGGGGAATTTTACTTTGAAACATAAAGGTATATTATTTTTAATTTCTAGAATGAATATAAAGAAGTTGACGTTCCTTAAGATCCATTTAAGGACTGCAGTGGGGAAATTTTACTTTGAAACATAAAGGTATATTATTTTTAATTTCTAGAATAAATACAGAGAAGTTGATGTTCCTTAAGATCCATTTAAGGACTGCAGTGGGGGAATTTTTACTTTGAAACATAAAGGTATATTATTTTTAATTTCTAGAATAAATAGAAAGAAGTATGTAGGTACAGATGCTAAAAATTGGTTTCCCTCAAAAGGTTTTGAGGCGGGGGAGACTCGAACTCCCAACCTCCAGCAGCTTCTCAGCCTTTTATACTGGCGCGCTAGCCTCTTCCGCCACCGCCCTGGATGTCTAGATTATAGACAGGTCCCATTTTATGAACTAACCAGCCAAGTACCACATCGTGAGCAAACAGTTCTAGACGGTTTGCAAAATTGCACTCATGTTTGTTGCAGGCTTGTTACAAGAACCCCAAGCTGGTGAACCGTATAAGCATGCTCCATCAATCACCTTTGGGGAACTTTTGCTCGGTTTCTGTTCATAAATCTCATGTAAAAGTTCTATAGTAAGTTCTAGTGAAAATCTGAATATTTATGAGTAATTGTTAAATAACAGTCGTGTCTAGAATTGCAGAAAAAAACGTGGATCGACGCGTTTACGAAAGTAACAAGAGCGATAGAATAAGTTTAATCAATATATTATTTAATAAAGTAAAAAGAAAATAAACCCAATGTCAAACTGTTTGAAGAACAGTTTTGTGGTGTTCTTATACATGTTCGTGTTTCTGACTATGAAGTTGATGTTCCTTAAGATCCATTTAAGGACTGCAGTGGGGGAATTTTACTTTGAAACATAAAGGTATATTATTTTTAATTTCTAGAATGAATATAAAGAAGTTGATGTTCCTTAAGATCCATTTACGGACTGCAGTGGGGGGATTTTATTTTGAAACATAAAGGTATATTATTTTTAATTTCTAGAATAAATATAGAGAAGTTGATGTTCCTTAAGATCCATTTAAGGACTGCAGTGGGGGAATTTTTACTTTGAAACATAAAGGTATATTATTTTTAATTTCTAGAATAAATAGAAAGAAGTATGTAGGTACAGATGCTGAAAATTGGTTTCCCTCAAAAGGTTTTGAGGCGGGGGAGTTCGAGTCTCCCCCGCCTCAAAACCTTTTGAGGCGACCTCCAGCAGCTTCTCAGCCTTTTATACTGGCGCGCTAGCCTCTTCCGCCACCCCCCTGGATGTCTAGATTATAGACAGGTCCCATTTTATGAACTAACCAGCCAAGTACCACATCGTGAGCAAACAGTTCTAGACGGTTTGCAAAAATTGCACTCATGTTTGTTGCAGGCTTGTTACAAGAACCCTATAAGCATGCTCCATCAATCACCTTTGGGGAACTTTTGCTCGGTTTCTGTTCATAAATCTCATGTAAAAGTTCTATAGTAAGTTCTAGTGAAAATCTGAATATTTATGAGTAATTGTTAAATAACAATCGTGTCTAGAATTGCAGAAAAAAACATGGATCGATGCGTTTACGAAAGTAACAAGAGCGATAGAATTAGTTTAATCAATATATTATTTAATAAAGTAAAAAAGAAAATAAACCCAATGTCAAACTGTTTGAAGAACAGTTTTGTGGTGTTCTTATACATGTTCGTGTTTCTGACTATGAAGTTGATGTTCCTTAAGATCCATTTAAGGACTGCAGTGGGGGAATTTTACTTTGAAACATAAAGGTATATTATTTTTAATTTCTAGAATAAATATAGAGAAGTTGATGTTCCTTAAGATCCATTTAAGGACTGCAGTGGGGGAATTTTTACTTTGAAACATAAAGGTATATTATTTTTAATTTCTTGAATAAATAGAAAGAAGTATGTAGGTACAGATGCTGAAAATTGGTTTCCCTCAAAAGGTTTTGAGGCGGGGGAGACTCGAACTCCTGACCTCCAGCAGCTTCTCAGCCTTTTATACTGGCGCGCTAGCCTCTTCCGCCACCGCCCTGGATGTCTAGATTATAGACAGGTCCCATTTTATGAACTAACCAGCCAAGTACCACATCGTGAGCAAACAGTTCTAGACGGTTTGCAAAAATTGCACTCATGTTTGTTGCAGGCTCGTTACAAGAACCCCAAGCTGGTGAACCGCATAAGCATGCTCTATCAATCACCTTTGGGGAACTTTTGCTCGGTTTCTGTTCATAAATCTCATGTAAAAGTTCTATAGTAAGTTCTAGTGAAAATCTGAATATTTATGAGTAATTGTTAAATAACAGTCGTGTCTAGAATTGCAGAAAAAAACGTGGATCGACGCGTTTACGAAAGTAACAAGAGCGATAGAATTAGTTTAATCAATATATTATTTAATAAACTAAAAAGAAAATAAACCCAATGTCAAACTGTTTGAAGAACAGTTTTGTGGTGTTCTTATACATGTTCGTGTTTCTGACTATGAAGTTGATGTTCCTTAAGATCCATTTAAGGACTGCAGTGGGGGAATTTTACTTTGAAACATAAAGGTATATTATTTTTAATTTCTAGAATGAATATAAAAAAGTTGATGTTCCTTAAGATCCATTTACGGACTGCAGTGGGGGGATTTTATTTTGAAACATAAAGGTATATTATTTTTAATTTCTAGAATAAATATAGAGAAGTTGATGTTCCTTAAGATCCATTTAAGGACTGCAGTGGGGGAATTTTTACTTTGAAACATAAAGGTATATTATTTTTAATTTCTAGAATAAATAGAAAGAAGTATGTAGGTACAGATGCTGAAAATTGGTTTCCCTCAAAAGGTTTTGAGGCGGGGGAGTTCGAGTCTCCTCCGCCTCAAAACCTTTTGAGGCGACCTCCAGCAGCTTCTCAGCCTTTTATACTGGCGCGCTAGCCTCTTCCGCCACCCCCCTGGATGTCTAGATTATAGACAGGTCCCATTTTATGAACTAACCAGCCAAGTACCACATCGTGAGCAAACAGTTCTAGATGGTTTGCAAAAATTGCACTCATGTTTGTTGCAGGCTTGTTACAAGAACCCTATAAGCATGCTCCATCAATCACCTTTGGGGAACTTTTGCTCGGTTTCTGTTCATAAATCTCATGTAAAAGTTCTATAGTAAGTTCTAGTGAAAATCTGAATATTTATGAGTAATTGTTAAATAACAATCGTGTCTAGAATTGCAGAAAAAAACATGGATCGACGCGTTTACGAAAGTAACAAGAGCGATAGAATTAGTTTAATCAATATATTATTTAATAAAGTAAAAAAGAAAATAAACCCAATGTCAAACTGTTTGAAGAACAGTTTTGTGGTGTTCTTATACATGTTCGTGTTTTTGACTATGAAGTTGATGTTCCTTAAGATCCATTTAAGGACTGCAGTGGGGGAATTTTACTTTGAAACATAAAGGTATATTATTTTTAATTTCTAGAATAAATATAAAGAAGTATGTAGATACAGATGCTCAAAATTGGTTTCCCTATGAAGTTGATGTTCCTTAAGATCCATTTAAGGACTGCAGTGGGGGAATTTTACTTTGAAACATAAAGGTATATTATTTTTAATTTGTTGAATAAATATAGAGAAGTTGATGTTCCTTAAGATCCATTTAAGGACTGCAGTGGGGGAATTTTTACTTTGAAACATAAAGGTATATTATTTTTAATTTATAGAATAAATAGAAAGAAGTATGTAGGTACAGATGCTGAAAATTGGTTTCCCTCAAAAGGTTTTGAGGCGGGGGAGACTCGAACTCCCGACCTCCTGCAGCTTCTCAGCCTTTTATACTGGCGCTAGCCTCTTCCGCTACCGCCCTGGATGTCTAGATTATAGACAGGTCCCATTTTATGAACTAACCAGCCAAGTACCACATCGTGAGCAAACAGTTCTAGACGGTTTGCAAAAATTGCACTCATGTTTGTTGCAGGCTCGTTACAAGAACCCCAAGCTGGTGAACCGCATAAGCATGCTCTATCAATCACCTTTGGGGAACTTTTGCTCGGTTTCTGTTCATAAATCTCATGTAAAAGTTCTATAGTAAGTTCTAGTGAAAATCTGAATATTTATGAGTAATTGTTAAATAACAGTCGTGTCTAGAATTGCAGAAAAAAACGTGGATCGACGCGTTTACGAAAGTAACAAGAGCGATAGAATTAGTTTAATCAATATATTATTTAATAAAGTTAAAAAAGAAAATAAACCCAATGTCAAACTGTTTGAAGAACAGTTTTGTGGTGTTCTTATACATGTTCATGTTTCTGACTATGAAGTTGATGTTCCTTAAGATCCATTTAAGGACTGCAGTGGGGGAATTTTACTTTGAAACATAAAGGTATATTATTTTTAATTTCTAGAATAAATATAGAGAAGTTGATGTTCCTTAAGATCCATTTAAGGACTGCAGTGGGGGAATTTTTACTTTGAAATATAAAGGTATATTATTTTTAATTTCTAGAATAAATAGAAAGAAGTATGTAGGTACAGATGCTGAAAATTGGTTTCCCTCAAAAGGTTTTGAGGCGGGGGAGACTCGAACTCCCGAACTCCAGCAGCTTCTCAGCCTTTTATACTGGCGCGCTAGCCTCTTCCGCCACCGCCCTGGATGTCTAGATTATAGACAGGTCCCATTTTATGAACTAACCAGCCAAGTACCACATAGTGAGCAAACAGTTCTAGACGGTTTGTAAAAATTGCACTCATGTTTGTTGCAGGCTTGTTACAAGAACCCCAAGCTGGTGAACCGTATAAGCATGCTCCATCAATCACCTTTGGGGAACTTTTGCTCGGTTTCTGTTCATAAATCTCATGTAAAAGTTCTATAGTAAGTTCTAGTGAAAATCTGAATATCTATGAGTAATTGTTAAATAACAATCGTGTCTAGAATTGCAGAAAAAAACGTGGATCGACGCGTTTACAAAAGTAACAAGAGCGATAGAATTAGTTTAATCGATATATTATTTAATAAAGTTAAAAAAGAAAATAAACCCAATGTCAAACTGTTTGAAGAACAGTTCTGTGGTGTTCTTATACATGTTCGTGTTTCTGACTATGAAGTTGATGTTCCTTAAGATCCATTTAAGGACTGCAGTGGGGGAATTTTACTTTGAAACATAAAGGTATATTATTTTTAATTTCTAGAATAAATATAAAGAAGTATGTAGGTACAGATGCTCAAAATTGGTTTCCCTATGAAGTTGATGTTCCTCAAGATCCATTTAGGGACTGCAATGGGGGGATTTTACTTTGAAACATAAAGGTATATTATTTTTAATTTCTAGAATGAATATAAAGAAGTTGATGTTCCTTAAGATCCATTTAAGGACTGCAGTGGGGGGATTTTAATTTGAAACATAAAGGTATATTATTTTTAATTTCTAGAATAAATATAGAGAAGTTGATGTTCCTTAAGATCCATTTAAGGACTGCAGTGGGGGAATTTTTACTTTGAAACATAAAGGTATATTATTTTTTATTTCTAGAATAAATAGAAAGAAGTATGTAGGTACAGATGCTGAAAATTGGTTTCCCTCAAAAGGTTTTGAGGCGGGGGAGACTCGAACTCCCGACCTCCAGCAGCTTCTCAACCTTTTATACTGGCGCGCTAGCCTCTTCCGCCACCCCCCTGGATGTCTAGATTATAGACAGGTCCCATTTTATGAACTAACCAGCCAAGTACCACATCGTGAGCAAACAGTTCTAGACGGTTTGCAAAAATTGCACTCATGTTTGTTGCAGGCTTGTTACAAGAACCCCAAGCTGGTGAACCGTATAAGCATGCTCCATCAATCACCTTTGGGGAACTTTTGCTCGGTTTCTGTTCATAAATCTCATGTAAAAGTTCTATAGTAAGTTCTAGTGAAAATCTGAATATCTATGAGTAATTGTTAAATAACAGTCGTGTCTAGAATTGCAGAAAAAAACGTGGATCGACGCGTTTACAAAAGTAACAAGAGCGATAGAATTAGTTTAATCGATATATTATTTAATAAAGTTAAAAAAGAAAATAAACCCAATGTCAAACTGTTTGAAGAACAGTTTTGTGGTGTTCTTATACATGTTCGTGTTTCTGACTATGAAGTTGATGTTCCTTAAGATCCATTTAAGGACTGTAGTGGGGGAATTTTACTTTGAAACATAAAGGTATATTATTTTTAATTTCTAGAATGAATATAAAGAAGTTGATGTTCCTTAAGATCCATTTAAGGACTGCAGTGGGGGGATTTTAATTTGAAACATAAAGGTATATTATTTTTAATTTCTAGAATAAATATAGAGAAGTTGATGTTCCTTAAGATCCATTTAAGGACTGCAGTGGGGGAATTTTTACTTTGAAATATAAAGGTATATTATTTTTAATTTCTAGAATAAATAGAAAGAAGTATGTAGGTACAGATGCTGAAAATTGGTTTCCCTCAAAAGGTTTTGAGGCGGGGGAGACTCGAACTCCCGAACTCCAGCAGCTTCTCAGCCTTTTATACTGGCGCGCTAGCCTCTTCCGCCACCGCCCTGGATGTCTAGATTATAGACAGGTCCCATTTTATGAACTAACCAGCCAAGTACCACATAGTGAGCAAACAGTTCTAGACGGTTTGCAAAAATTGCACTCATGTTTGTTGCAGGCTTGTTACAAGAACCCCAAGCTGGTGAACCGTATAAGCATGCTCCATCAATCACCTTTGGGGAACTTTTGCTCGGTTTCTGTTCATAAATCTCATGTAAAAGTTCTATAGTAAGTTCTAGTGAAAATCTGAATATCTATGAGTAATTGTTAAATAACAATCGTGTCTAGAATTGCAGAAAAAAACGTGGATCGACGCGTTTACAAAAGTAACAAGAGCGATAGAATTAGTTTAATCGATATATTATTTAATAAAGTTAAAAAAGAAAATAAACCCAATGTCAAACTGTTTGAAGAACAGTTCTGTGGTGTTCTTATACATGTTCGTGTTTCTGACTATGAAGTTGATGTTCCTTAAGATCCATTTAAGGACTGCAGTGGGGGAATTTTACTTTGAAACATAAAGGTATATTATTTTTAATTTCTAGAATAAATATAAAGAAGTATGTAGGTACAGATGCTCAAAATTGGTTTCCCTATGAAGTTGATGTTCCTCAAGATCCATTTAGGGACTGCAATGGGGGGATTTTACTTTGAAACATAAAGGTATATTATTTTTAATTTCTAGAATGAATATAAAGAAGTTGATGTTCCTTAAGATCCATTTAAGGACTGCAGTGGGGGGATTTTAATTTGAAACATAAAGGTATATTATTTTTAATTTCTAGAATAAATATAGAGAAGTTGATGTTCCTTAAGATCCATTTAAGGACTGCAGTGGGGGAATTTTTACTTTGAAACATAAAGGTATATTATTTTTTATTTCTAGAATAAATAGAAAGAAGTATGTAGGTACAGATGCTGAAAATTGGTTTCCCTCAAAAGGTTTTGAGGCGGGGGAGACTCGAACTCCCGACCTCCAGCAGCTTCTCAACCTTTTATACTGGCGCGCTAGCCTCTTCCGCCACCCCCCTGGATGTCTAGATTATAGACAGGTCCCATTTTATGAACTAACCAGCCAAGTACCACATCGTGAGCAAACAGTTCTAGACGGTTTGCAAAAATTGCACTCATGTTTGTTGCAGGCTTGTTACAAGAACCCCAAGCTGGTGAACCGTATAAGCATGCTCCATCAATCACCTTTGGGGAACTTTTGCTCGGTTTCTGTTCATAAATCTCATGTAAAAGTTCTATAGTAAGTTCTAGTGAAAATCTGAATATCTATGAGTAATTGTTAAATAACAGTCGTGTCTAGAATTGCAGAAAAAAACGTGGATCGACGCGTTTACAAAAGTAACAAGAGCGATAGAATTAGTTTAATCGATATATTATTTAATAAAGTTAAAAAAGAAAATAAACCCAATGTCAAACTGTTTGAAGAACAGTTTTGTGGTGTTCTTATACATGTTCGTGTTTCTGACTATGAAGTTGATGTTCCTTAAGATCCATTTAAGGACTGTAGTGGGGGAATTTTACTTTGAAACATAAAGGTATATTATTTTTAATTTCTAGAATGAATATAAAGAAGTTGATGTTCCTTAAGATCCATTTAAGGACTGCAGTGGGGGGATTTTAATTTGAAACATAAAGGTATATTATTTTTAATTTCTAGAATAAATATAGAGAAGTTGATGTTCCTTAAGATCCATTTAAGGACTGCAGTGGGGGAATTTTTACTTTGAAATATAAAGGTATATTATTTTTAATTTCTAGAATAAATAGAAAGAAGTATGTAGGTACAGATGCTGAAAATTGGTTTCCCTCAAAAGGTTTTGAGGCGGGGGAGACTCGAACTCCCGAACTCCAGCAGCTTCTCAGCCTTTTATACTGGCGCGCTAGCCTCTTCCGCCACCGCCCTGGATGTCTAGATTATAGACAGGTCCCATTTTATGAACTAACCAGCCAAGTACCACATAGTGAGCAAACAGTTCTAGACGGTTTGCAAAAATTGCACTCATGTTTGTTGCAGGCTTGTTACAAGAACCCCAAGCTGGTGAACCGTATAAGCATGCTCCATCAATCACCTTTGGGGAACTTTTGCTCGGTTTCTGTTCATAAATCTCATGTAAAAGTTCTATAGTAAGTTCTAGTGAAAATCTGAATATCTATGAGTAATTGTTAAATAACAATCGTGTCTAGAATTGCAGAAAAAAACGTGGATCGACGCGTTTACAAAAGTAACAAGAGCGATAGAATTAGTTTAATCGATATATTATTTAATAAAGTTAAAAAAGAAAATAAACCCAATGTCAAACTGTTTGAAGAACAGTTCTGTGGTGTTCTTATACATGTTCGTGTTTCTGACTATGAAGTTGATGTTCCTTAAGATCCATTTAAGGACTGCAGTGGGGGAATTTTACTTTGAAACATAAAGGTATATAATTTTTAATTTCTAGAATAAATAGAAAGAAGTATGTAGGTACAGATGCTCAAAATTGGTTTCCCTATGAAGTTGATGTTCCTCAAGATCCATTTAGAGACTGCAATGGGGGGATTTTACTTTGAAACATAAAGGTATATTATTTTTAATTTCTAGAATGAATATAAAGAAGTTGATGTTCCTTAAGATCCATTTAAGGACTGCAGTGGGGGGATTTTAATTTGAAACATAAAGGTATATTATTTTTAATTTCTAGAATAAATATAGAGAAGTTGATGTTCCTTAAGATCCATTTAAGGACTGCAGTGGGGGAATTTTTACTTGGAAACATAAACGTATATTATTTTTAATTTCTAGAATAAATAGAAAGAAGTATGTAGGTACAGATGCTGAAAATTGGTTTCCCTCAAAAGGTTTTGAGGCGGGGGAGACTCGAACTCCCGACCTCCAGCAGCTTCTCAGCCTTTTATACTGGCGCGCTAGCCTCTTCCGCCACCGCCCTGGATGTCTAGATTATAGACAGGTCCCATTTTATGAACTAACCAGCCAAGTACCACATAGTGAGCAAACAGTTCTAGACGGTTTGTAAAAATTGCACTCATGTTTGTTGCAGGCTTGTTACAAGAACCCCAAGCTGGTGAACCGTATAAGCATGCTCCATCAATCACCTTTGGGGAACTTTTGCTCGGTTTCCATTCATAAATCTCATGTAAAAGTTCTATAGTAAGTTCTAGTGAAAATCTGAATATCTATGAGTAATTCTTAAATAACAGTCGTGTCTAGAATTGCAGAAAAAAAACGTGGATCGACGCGTTTACAAAAGTAACAAGAGCGATAGAATTAGTTTAATCGATATATTATTTAATAAAGTTTAAAAAAAAATAAACCCAATGTCAAACTGTTTGAAGAACAGTTTTGTGGTGTTCTTATACATGTTCGTGTTTCTGACTATGAAGTTGATGTTCCTTAAGATCCATTTAAGGACTGCAGTGGGGGAATTTTACTTTGAAACATAAAGGTATATTATTTTTAATTTCTAGAATAAATATAAAGAAGTATGTAGGTACAGATGCTCAAAATTGGTTTCCCTATGAAGTTGATGTTCCTCAAGATCCATTTAGGGACTGCAGTGGGGGGATTTTACTTTGAAACATAAAGGTATATTATTTTTAATTTCTAGAATGAATATAAAGAAGTTGATGTTCCTTAAGATCCATTTAAGGACTGCAGTGGGGGGATTTTAATTTGAAACATAAAGGTATATTATTTTTAATTTCTACAATAAATAGAAAGAAGTATGTAGGTACAGATGCTGAAAATTGGTTTCCCTCAAAAGGTTTTGAGGCGGGGGAGACTCGAACTCCCGACCTCCAGCAGCTTCTCAACCTTTTATACTGGCGCGCTAGCCTCTTCCGCCACCCCCCTGGATGTCTAGATTATAGACAGGTCCCATTTTATGAACTAACCAGCCAAGTACCACATCGTGAGCAAACAGTTCTAGACGGTTTGCAAAAATTGCACTCATGTTTGTTGCAGGCTTGTTACAAGAACCCCAAGCTGGTGAACCGTATAAGCATGCTCCATCAATCACCTTTGGGGAACTTTTGCTCGGTTTCTGTTCATAAATCTCATGTAAAAGTTCTATAGTAAGTTCTAGTGAAAATCTGAATATCTATGAGTAATTGTTAAATAACAGTCGTGTCTAGAATTGCAGAAAAAAACGTGGATCGACGCGTTTACAAAAGTAACAAGAGCGATAGAATTAGTTTAATCGATATATTATTTAATAAAGTTAAAAAAGAAAATAAACCCAATGTCAAACTGTTTGAAGAACAGTTTTGTGGTGTTCTTATACATGTTCATGTTTCTGACTATGAAGTTGATGTTCCTTAAGATCCATTTAAGGACTGCAGTGGGGGAATTTTACTTTGAAACATAAAGGTATATTATTTTTAATTTCTAGAATAAATATAAAGAAGTATGTAGGTACAGATGCTCAAAATTGGTTTCCCTATGAAGTTGATGTTCCTTAAGATCCATTTAAGGACTGCAGTGGGGGAATTTTTACTTTGAAACATAAAGGTATATTATTTTTAATTTCTAGAATAAATAGAAAGAAGTATGTAGGTACAGATGCTGAAAATTGGTTTCCCTCAAAAGGTTTTGAGGCGGGGGAGACTCGAACTCCCGACCTCCAGCAGCTTCTCAGCCTTTTATACTGGCGCGCTAGCCTCTTCCGCCACCGCCCTGGATGTCTAGATTATAGACAGGTCCCATTTTATGAACTAACCAGCCAAGTACCACATCGTGAGCAAACAGTTCTAGACGGTTTGCAAAAATTGCACTCATGTTTGTTGCAGGCTTGTTACAAGAACCCTATAAGCATGCTCCATCAATCACCTTTGGGGAACTTTTGCTCGGTTTCTGTTCATAAATCTCATGTAAAAGTTCTATAGTAAGTTCTAGTGAAAATCTGAATATTTATGAGTAATTGTTAAATAACAGTCGTGTCTAGAATTGCAGAAAAAAACGTGGATCGACGCGTTTACGAAAGTAACAAGAGCGATAGAATTAGTTTAATCAATATATTATTTAATAAAGTTAAAAAAGAAAATAAACCCAATGTCAAACTGTTTGAAGAACAGTTTTGTGGTGTTCTTATACATGTTCGTGTTTCTGACTATGAAGTTGATGTTCCTTAAGATCCATTTAAGGACTGCAGTGGGGGAATTTTACTTTGAAACATAAAGGTATATTATTTTTAATTTCTAGAATAAATATAGAGAAGTTGATGTTCCTTAAGATCCATTTAAGGACTGCAGTGGGGGAATTTTTACTTTGAAACATAAAGGTATATTATTTTTAATTTCTAGAATAAATATAGAGAAGTTGATGTTCCTTAAGATCCATTTAAGGACTGCAGTGGGGGAATTTTTACTTTGAAACATAAAGGTCTATTATTTTTAATTTCTAGAATAAAAGAAAGAAGTATGTAGGTACAGATGCTGAAAATTGGTTTCCCTCAAAAGGTTTTGAGGCGGGGGAGACTCGAACTCCCGACCTCCAGCAGCTTCTCAGCCTTTTATACTGTCGCGCTAGCCTCTTCCGCCACCCCCCTGATGTCTAGATTATAGACAGGTCCCATTTTATGAACTAACCAGCCAAGTACCACATCGTGAGCAAACAGTTCTAGACGGTTTGCAAAATTTGCACTCATGTTTGTTGCAGGCTTGTTACAAGAACCCTATAAGCATGCTCCATCAATCACCTTTGGGGAACTTTTGCTCGGTTTCTGTTCATAAATCTCATGTAAAAGTTCTATAGTAAGTTCTAGTGAAAATCTGAATATTTATGAGTAATTGTTAAATAACAGTCGTGTCTAGAATTGCAGAAAAAAACATGGATCGACGCGTTTACGAAAGTAACAAGAGCGATATAATTAGTTTAATCAATATATTATTTAATAAAGTTAAAAGAAAAAATAAACCCAATGTCAAACTGTTTGAAGAACAGTTTTGTGGTGTTCTTATACATGTTCGTGTTTCTGACTATGAAGTTGATGTTCCTTAAGATCCATTTAAGGACTGCAGTGGGGGAATTTTACTTTGAAACATAAAGGTATATTATTTTTAATTTCTAGAATGAATATAAAGAAGTTGATGTTCCTTAAGATCCATTTAAGGACTGCAGTGGGGGGATTTTAATTTGAAACATAAATGTATATTATTTTTAATTTCTAGAATAAATATAGAGAAGTTGATGTTCATTAAGATCCATTTAAGGACTGCAGTGGGGGAATTTTTACTTTGAAACATAAAGGTATATTATTTTTAATTTCTAGAATAAATAGAAAGAAGTATGTAGGTACAGATGCTGAAAATTGGTTTCCCTCAAAAGGTTTTGAGGCGGGGGAGACTCGAACTCCCGACCTCCAGCAGCTTCTCAGCCTTTTATACTGGCGCGCTAGCCTCTTCCGCCACCGCCCTGGATGTCTAGATTATAGACAGGTCCCATTTTATGAACTAACCAGCCAAGTACCACATCGTGAGCAAACAGTTCTAGACGGTTTGCAAAAATTGCACTCATGTTTGTTGCAGGCTTGTTACAAGAACCCCAAGCTGGTGAACCGTATAAGCATGCTCCATCAATCACCTTTGGGGAACTTTTGCTCGGTTTCTGTTCATAAATCTCATGTAAAAGTTCTATAGTAAGTTATAGTGAAAATCTGAATATTTATGAGTATTTGTTAAATAACAGTCGTGTCTAGAATTGCAGAAAAAACGTGGATCGACGCGTTTACGAAAGTAACAAGAGCGATAGAATTAGTTTAATCAATATATTATTTAATAAAGTAAAAAAGAAAATAAACCCAATGTCAAACTGTTTGAGGAACAGTTTTGTGGTGTTCTAATACATGTTCGTGTTTCTGACTATGAAGTTGATGTTCCTTAAGATCCATTTAAGGACTGCAGTGGGGGAATTTTACTTTGAAACATAAAGGTATATTATTTTTAATTTCTAGAATAAATATAAAGAAGTATGTAGGTACAGATGCTCAAAATTGGTTTCCCTATGAAGTTGATGTTCCTTAAGATCCATTTAAGGACTGCAGTGGGGGAATTTTACTTTGAAACATAAAGGTATATTATTTTTAATTTCTAGAATAAATATAAAGAAGTATGTAGGTACAGATGCTCAAAATTGGTTTCCCTATGAAGTTGATGTTCCTTAAGATCCATTTAAGGATTGCAGTGGGGGAATTTTACTTTGAAACATAAAGGTATATTATTTTTAATTTCTAGAAAAAATATAGAGAAGTTGATGTTCCTTAAGATCCATTTAATGACTGCAGTGGGGGAATTTTTACTTTGAAACATAAAGGTATATTATTTTTAATTTCTAGAATAAATATAAAGAAGTATGTAGGTACAGATGCTCAAAATTGGTTTCCCTCAAAAGGTTTTGAGGCGGGGAGTTCGAGGATCCATTTAAGGACTGCTGTGGGGGAATTTTACTTTGAAACATAAAGGTATATTATTTTTAATTTCTAGAATAAATATAGAGAAGTTGATGTTCCTTAAGATCCATTTAAGGACTGCAGTGGGGGAATTTTTACTTTGAAACATAAAGGGTATATTATTTTTAATTTCTAGAATAAATATAAAGAAGTATGATGTTCTTTAAGATCCATTTAAGGACTGCAGTGGGGGAATTTTACTTTGAAACATAAAGGTATATTATTTTTAATTTCTACAATAAATATAAACAAGTTGATGTTCATTAAGAGAAGACTGGAAGACGGTACTGAGAAGATCGGATATAAATTAAATAACAGTCGTAATTGTTAAAGCACAGTTTTGTGGTGTTCTTATACATGTTCGTGTTTCTGACTATGAAGTTGATGTTCCTTAAGATCCATTTACGGACTCCAGTGGGGGAATTTTACTTTGAAACATAAAGGTATATTATTTTTAATTTCTAGAATAAATATAAAGAAGTATGTAGGTACAGATGCTCAAAATTGGTTTCCCTATGAAGTTGATGTTCCTTAAGATCCATTTAAGGACTCCAGTGGGGGAATTTTACTTTGAAACATAAAGGTATATTATTTTTAATTTCTACAATAAATATAAACAAGTTGATGTTCATTAAGATCCATTTAAGGACTGCAGTGGGGGAATTTTACTTTGAAACATAAAGGTATATTATTTTTAATTTCTAGAATGAATATAAAGAAGTTGATGTTCTTTAAGATCCATTTAAGGACTGCAGTGGGGGGATTTTACTTTGAAATATAAAGATATATTATTTTTAATTTCTAGAATAAATATAGAGAAGTTGATGTTCCTTAAGATCCATTTAAGGACTGCAGTGGGGGGATTTTACTTTGAAACATAAAGGTATATTATTTTTAATTTCTAGAATAAATATAGAGAAGTTGATGTTCCTTAAGATCCATTTAAGGACTGCAGTGGGGGAATTTTACTTTGAAACATAAAGGTATATTATTTTTAATTTCTAGAATAAATATAAAGAAGTATGTAGGTACAGATGCTCAAAATTGGTTTCCCTATGAAGTTGATGTTCCTTAAGATCCATTTAAGGATTGCAGTGGGGGAATTTTACTTTGAAACATAAAGGTATATTATTTTTAATTTCTAGAAAAAATATAGAGAAGTTGATGTTCCTTAAGATCCATTTAATGACTGCAGTGGGGGAATTTTTACTTTGAAACATAAAGGTATATTATTTTTAATTTCTAGAATAAATATAAAGAAGTATGTAGGTACAGATGCTCAAAATTGGTTTCCCTCAAAAGGTTTTGAGGCGGGGAGTTCGAGGATCCATTTAAGGACTGCTGTGGGGGAATTTTACTTTGAAACATAAAGGTATATTATTTTTAATTTCTAGAATAAATATAGAGAAGTTGATGTTCCTTAAGATCCATTTAAGGACTGCAGTGGGGGAATTTTTACTTTGAAACATAAAGGGTATATTATTTTTAATTTCTAGAATAAATATAAAGAAGTATGATGTTCTTTAAGATCCATTTAAGGACTGCAGTGGGGGAATTTTACTTTGAAACATAAAGGTATATTATTTTTAATTTCTACAATAAATATAAACAAGTTGATGTTCATTAAGAGAAGACTGGAAGACGGTACTGAGAAGATCGGATATAAATTAAATAACAGTCGTAATTGTTAAAGCACAGTTTTGTGGTGTTCTTATACATGTTCGTGTTTCTGACTATGAAGTTGATGTTCCTTAAGATCCATTTACGGACTCCAGTGGGGGAATTTTACTTTGAAACATAAAGGTATATTATTTTTAATTTCTAGAATAAATATAAAGAAGTATGTAGGTACAGATGCTCAAAATTGGTTTCCCTATGAAGTTGATGTTCCTTAAGATCCATTTAAGGACTCCAGTGGGGGAATTTTACTTTGAAACATAAAGGTATATTATTTTTAATTTCTACAATAAATATAAACAAGTTGATGTTCATTAAGATCCATTTAAGGACTGCAGTGGGGGAATTTTACTTTGAAACATAAAGGTATATTATTTTTAATTTCTAGAATGAATATAAAGAAGTTGATGTTCTTTAAGATCCATTTAAGGACTGCAGTGGGGGGATTTTACTTTGAAATATAAAGATATATTATTTTTAATTTCTAGAATAAATATAGAGAAGTTGATGTTCCTTAAGATCCATTTAAGGACTGCAGTGGGGGGATTTTACTTTGAAACATAAAGGTATATTATTTTTAATTTCTAGAATAAATATAGAGAAGTTGATGTTCCTTAAGATCCATTTAAGGACTGCAGTGGGGGAATTTTACTTTGAAACATAAAGGTATATTATTTTTAATTTCTAGAATAAATATAAAGAAGTATGTAGGTACAGATGCTCAAAATTGGTTTCCCTATGAAGTTGATGTTCCTTAAGATCCATTTAAGGATTGCAGTGGGGGAATTTTACTTTGAAACATAAAGGTATATTATTTTTAATTTCTAGAAAAAATATAGAGAAGTTGATGTTCCTTAAGATCCATTTAATGACTGCAGTGGGGGAATTTTTACTTTGAAACATAAAGGTATATTATTTTTAATTTCTAGAATAAATATAAAGAAGTATGTAGGTACAGATGCTCAAAATTGGTTTCCCTCAAAAGGTTTTGAGGCGGGGAGTTCGAGGATCCATTTAAGGACTGCTGTGGGGGAATTTTACTTTGAAACATAAAGGTATATTATTTTTAATTTCTAGAATAAATATAGAGAAGTTGATGTTCCTTAAGATCCATTTAAGGACTGCAGTGGGGGAATTTTTACTTTGAAACATAAAGGGTATATTATTTTTAATTTCTAGAATAAATATAAAGAAGTATGATGTTCTTTAAGATCCATTTAAGGACTGCAGTGGGGGAATTTTACTTTGAAACATAAAGGTATATTATTTTTAATTTCTACAATAAATATAAACAAGTTGATGTTCATTAAGAGAAGACTGGAAGACGGTACTGAGAAGATCGGATATAAATTAAATAACAGTCGTAATTGTTAAAGCACAGTTTTGTGGTGTTCTTATACATGTTCGTGTTTCTGACTATGAAGTTGATGTTCCTTAAGATCCATTTACGGACTCCAGTGGGGGAATTTTACTTTGAAACATAAAGGTATATTATTTTTAATTTCTAGAATAAATATAAAGAAGTATGTAGGTACAGATGCTCAAAATTGGTTTCCCTATGAAGTTGATGTTCCTTAAGATCCATTTAAGGACTCCAGTGGGGGAATTTTACTTTGAAACATAAAGGTATATTATTTTTAATTTCTACAATAAATATAAACAAGTTGATGTTCATTAAGATCCATTTAAGGACTGCAGTGGGGGAATTTTACTTTGAAACATAAAGGTATATTATTTTTAATTTCTAGAATGAATATAAAGAAGTTGATGTTCTTTAAGATCCATTTAAGGACTGCAGTGGGGGGATTTTACTTTGAAATATAAAGATATATTATTTTTAATTTCTAGAATAAATATAGAGAAGTTGATGTTCCTTAAGATCCATTTAAGGACTGCAGTGGGGGGATTTTACTTTGAAACATAAAGGTATATTATTTTTAATTTCTAGAATAAATATAGAGAAGTTGATGTTCCTTAAGATCCATTTAAGGACTGCAGTGGGGGAATTTTACTTTGAAACATAAAGGTATATTATTTTTAATTTCTAGAATAAATATAAAGAAGTATGTAGGTACAGATGCTCAAAATTGGTTTCCCTATGAAGTTGATGTTCCTTAAGATCCATTTAAGGATTGCAGTGGGGGAATTTTACTTTGAAACATAAAGGTATATTATTTTTAATTTCTAGAAAAAATATAGAGAAGTTGATGTTCCTTAAGATCCATTTAATGACTGCAGTGGGGGAATTTTTACTTTGAAACATAAAGGTATATTATTTTTAATTTCTAGAATAAATATAAAGAAGTATGTAGGTACAGATGCTCAAAATTGGTTTCCCTCAAAAGGTTTTGAGGCGGGGAGTTCGAGGATCCATTTAAGGACTGCTGTGGGGGAATTTTACTTTGAAACATAAAGGTATATTATTTTTAATTTCTAGAATAAATATAGAGAAGTTGATGTTCCTTAAGATCCATTTAAGGACTGCAGTGGGGGAATTTTTACTTTGAAACATAAAGGGTATATTATTTTTAATTTCTAGAATAAATATAAAGAAGTATGATGTTCTTTAAGATCCATTTAAGGACTGCAGTGGGGGAATTTTACTTTGAAACATAAAGGTATATTATTTTTAATTTCTACAATAAATATAAACAAGTTGATGTTCATTAAGAGAAGACTGGAAGACGGTACTGAGAAGATCGGATATAAATTAAATAACAGTCGTAATTGTTAAAGCACAGTTTTGTGGTGTTCTTATACATGTTCGTGTTTCTGACTATGAAGTTGATGTTCCTTAAGATCCATTTACGGACTCCAGTGGGGGAATTTTACTTTGAAACATAAAGGTATATTATTTTTAATTTCTAGAATAAATATAAAGAAGTATGTAGGTACAGATGCTCAAAATTGGTTTCCCTATGAAGTTGATGTTCCTTAAGATCCATTTAAGGACTCCAGTGGGGGAATTTTACTTTGAAACATAAAGGTATATTATTTTTAATTTCTACAATAAATATAAACAAGTTGATGTTCATTAAGATCCATTTAAGGACTGCAGTGGGGGAATTTTACTTTGAAACATAAAGGTATATTATTTTTAATTTCTAGAATGAATATAAAGAAGTTGATGTTCTTTAAGATCCATTTAAGGACTGCAGTGGGGGGATTTTACTTTGAAATATAAAGATATATTATTTTTAATTTCTAGAATAAATATAGAGAAGTTGATGTTCCTTAAGATCCATTTAAGGACTGCAGTGGGGGGATTTTACTTTGAAACATAAAGGTATATTATTTTTAATTTCTAGAATAAATATAGAGAAGTTGATGTTCCTTAAGATCCATTTAAGGACTGCAGTGGGGGAATTTTACTTTGAAACATAAAGGTATATTATTTTTAATTTCTAGAATAAATATAAAGAAGTATGTAGGTACAGATGCTGAAAATTGGTTTCCCTCAAAAGGTTTTGAGGCGGGGAAGACTCGAACTCCCGAACTCCAGCAGCTTCTCAGCCTTTTATACGGGCGCGCTAGCCTCTTCCGCCACCGCCCTGGATGTCTAGATTATAGACAGGTCCCATTTTATGAACTAACCAGCCAAGTACCACATCGTGAGCAAACAGTTCTAGACGGTTTGCAAAAATTGCACTCATGTTTGTTGCAGGCTTGTTACATGAACCCCAAGCTGGTGAACCGTATAAGCATGCTCCATCAATCACCTTTAGGGAACTTTTGCTCGGTTTCTGTTCATAAATCTCATGTAAAAGTTCTATAGTAAGTTCTAGTGAAAATCTGAATATTTACGAGTAATTGTTAAATAACAGTCGTGTCTAGAATTGCAGAAAAAAACATGGATCGACGCATTTACGAAAGTAACAAGAGCGATAGGACGCGTTTACGAAAGTAACAAGAGCGATAGAATTAGTTTAATCTATATATTATTTAAAGAAAATAAACCCAATGTCAAACTGTTTGAAGAACAGTTTTGTGGTGTTCTTATACATGTTCGTGTTTCAGACTTTGAAGTTGATGTTCCTTAAGATCCATTTAAGGACTGCAGTGGGGGAATTTTACTTTGAAACATAAAGGTATATTATTTTTAATTTCTAGAATAAATATAAAGAAGTATATAGGTACAGATGCTCAAAATTGGTTTCCCTATGAAGTTGATGTTCCTTAAGATCCATTTAAGGACTGAAGTGGGGGAATTTTACTTTGAAACATAAAGGTATATTATTTTTAATTTCTAGAATGAATATAAAGAAGTTGATGTTCCTTAAGATCCATTTAAGGACTGCAGTGGGGGGATTTTACTTTGAAACATAAAGGTATATTATTTTTAATTTCTAGAATAAATATAGAGAAGTTGATGTTTCTTAAGATCCATTTAAGGACTGCAATGGGGGAATTTTTACTTTGAAACATAAAGGTATATTATTTTTTATTTCTAGAATAAATAGAAAGAAGTATGTAGGTACAGATGCTGAAAATTGGTTTCCCTCAAAAGGTTTTGAGGCGGGGGAGACTCGAACTCCCGACCTCCAGCAGCTTCTCAGCCTTTTATACTGGCGCGCTAGCCTCTTCCGCCACCGCCCTGGATGTCTAGATTATAGACAGGTCCCATTTTATGAACTAACCAGCCAAGTACCACATCGTGAGCAAACAGTTCTAGACGGTTTGCAAAAATTGCACTCATGTTTGTTGCAGGCTCGTTACAAGAACCCCAAGCTGGTGAACCGCATAAGCATGCTCTATCAATCACCTTTGGGGAACTTTTGCTCGGTTTCTGTTCATAAATCTCATGTAAAAGTTCTATAGTAAGTTCTAGTGAAAATCTGAATATTTATGAGTAATTGTTAAATAACAGTCGTGTCTAGAATTGCAGAAAAAAACGTGGATCGACGCGTTTACGAAAGTAACAAGAGCGATAGAATTAGTTTAATCCATATATTATTTAATAAAGTTAAAAAAGAAAATAAACCCAATGTCAAACTGTTTGAAGAACAGTTTTGTGGTGTTCTTATACATGTTCGTGTTTCAGACTATGAAGTTGATGTTCCTTAAGATCCATTTAAGGACTGCAGTGGGGGGATTTTAATTTTAAACATAAAGGTATATTATTTTTAATTTCCAGAATAAATATAAAGAAGTTGATGTTCCTTAAGATCCATTTAAGGACTGCAGTGGGGGAATTTTTACTTTGAAACATAAAGGTATATTATTTTTAATTTCTAGAATAAATATAGAGAAGTTGATGTTCCTTAAGATCCATTTAAGGACTGCAGTGGGGGAATTTTTACTTTGAAACATAAAGGTATATTGTTTTTAATTTCTAGAATAAATAGAAAGAAGTATGTAGGTACAGATGCTGAAAATTGGTTTCCCTCAAAAGGTTTTGAGGCGGGGGAGACTCGAACTCCCTACCTCCAGCAGCTTCTCAGCTTTTTATACTGGCGCGCTAGCCTCTTCCGCCACCGCCCTGGATGTCTAGATTATAGACAGGTCCCATTTTATGAACTAACCAGCCAAGTACCACATCGTGAGCAAACAGTTCTAGACGGTTTGCAAAAATTGCACTCATGTTTGTTGCAGGCTTGTTACAAGAACCCCAAGCTGGTGAACCGTATAAGCATGCTCCATCAATCACCTTTGGGGAACTTTTGCTCGGTTTCTGTTCATAAATCTCATGTAAAAGTTCTATAGTAAGTTCTAGTGAAAATCTGAATATTTATGAGTAATTGTTAAATAACAGTCGTGTCTACAATTGCAGAAAAAACGTGGATCGACGCGTTTACGAAAGTAACAAGAGCGATAGAATTAGTTTAATCAATATATTATTTAATAAAGTAAAAAAGAAAATAAACCCAATGTCAAACTGTTTGAGGAACAGTTTTATGGTGTTCTTATACATGTTCGTGTTTCTGACTATGAAGTTGATGTTCCTTAAGATCCATTTAAGGACTGCAGTGGGGGAATTTTACTTTGAAACATAAAGGTATATTATTTTTAATTTCTAGAATAAATATAAAGAAGTATGTAGGTACAGATGCTCAAAATTGGTTTCCCTATGAAGTTGATGTTCCTTAAGATCCATTTAAGGACTGCAGTGGGGGAATTTTACTTTGAAACATAAAGGTATATTATTTTTAATTTCTAGAATAAATATAAAGAAGTATGTAGGTACAGATGCTCAAAATTGGTTTCGCTATGAAGTTGATGTTCCTTAAGATCCATTTAAGGACTGCAGTGGGGGGATTTTACTTTGAAACATAAAGGTATATTATTTTTTATTTCTAGAATGAATATAAAGAAGTTGATGTTCCTTAAGATCCATTTAAGGACTGCAGTGGGGGGATTTTACTTTGAAACATAAAGGTATATTATGTTTAGAATAAATATAGAGAAGTTGATGTTTCTTAAGATCCATTTAAGGACTGCAGTGGGGGAATTTTTACTTTGAAACATAAAGGTATATTATTTTTAATTTCTAGAATAAATAGAAAGAAGTATGTAGGTACAGATGCTGAAAATTGGTTTTGAGGTTTTGAGGCGGGGGAGACTCGAACTCCCGACCTCCAGCAGCTTCTCAGCCTTTTATACTGGCGCGCTAGCCTCTTCCGCCACCGCCCTGGATGTCTCGATTATAGACAGGTCCCATTTTATGAACTAACCAGCCAAGTACCACATTGTGAGCAAACAGTTCTAGACGGTTTGCAAAAATTGCACTCATGTTTGTTGCAGGCTTGTTACAAGAACCCCAAGCTGGTGAACCGTATAAGCATGCTCCATCAATCACCTTTGGGGAACTTTTGCTCGGTTTCTGTTCATAAATCTCATGTAAAAGTTCTATAGTAAGTTCTAGTGAAAATCTGAATATTTATGAGTAATTGTTAAATAACAGTCGTGTCTAGAATTGCAGAAAAAACGTGGATCGACGCGTTTACGAAAGTAACAAGAGCGATAGGACGCGTTTACGAAAGTAACAAGAGCGATAGAATTAGTTTAATCGATATATTATTTAATAAAGTTAAAAAAGAAAATAAACCCAATGTCAAACTGTTTGAAGAACAGTTTTGTGGTGTTCTTATACATGTTCGTGTTTCAGACTATGAAGTTGATGTTCCTTAAGATCCATTTAAGGACTGCAGTGGGGGAATTTTACTTTGAAACATAAAGGTATATTATTTTTAATTTCTAGAATAAATATAAAGAAGTATGTAGGTACAGATGCTCAAAATTGGTTTCCCTATGAAGTTGATGTTCCTTAAGATCCATTTAAGGACTGCAGTGGGGGAATTTTACTTTGAAACATAAAGGTATATTATTTTTAATTTCTAGAATAAATATAAAGAAGTATGTAGGTACAGATGCTCAAAATTGGTTTCGCTATGAAGTTGATGTTCCTTAAGATCCATTTAAGGACTGCAGTGGGGGGATTTTACTTTGAAACATAAAGGTATATTATTTTTTATTTCTAGAATGAATATAAAGAAGTTGATGTTCCTTAAGATCCATTTAAGGACTGCAGTGGGGGGATTTTACTTTGAAACATAAAGGTATATTATGTTTAATTTCTAGAATAAATATAGAGAAGTTGATGTTTCTTAAGATCCATTTAAGGACTGCAGTGGGGGAATTTTTACTTTGAAACATAAAGGTATATTATTTTTAATTTCTAGAATAAATAGAAAGAAGTATGTAGGTACAGATGCTGAAAATTGGTTTTGAGGTTTTGAGGCGGGGGAGACTCGAACTCCCGACCTCCAGCAGCTTCTCAGCCTTTTATACTGGCGCGCTAGCCTCTTCCGCCACCGCCCTGGATGTCTCGATTATAGACAGGTCCCATTTTATGAACTAACCAGCCAAGTACCACATTGTGAGCAAACAGTTCTAGACGGTTTGCAAAAATTGCACTCATGTTTGTTGCAGGCTTGTTACAAGAACCCCAAGCTGGTGAACCGTATAAGCATGCTCCATCAATCACCTTTGGGGAACTTTTGCTCGGTTTCTGTTCATAAATCTCATGTAAAAGTTCTATAGTAAGTTCTAGTGAAAATCTGAATATTTATGAGTAATTGTTAAATAACAGTCGTGTCTAGAATTGCAGAAAAAACGTGGATCGACGCGTTTACGAAAGTAACAAGAGCGATAGAATTAGTTTAATCAATATATTATTTAATAAAGTAAAAAAGAAAATAAACCCAATGTCAAACTGTTTGAAGACCAGTTTTGTGGTGTTCTTATACATGTTCGTGTTTCAGACTATGAAGTTGATGTTCCTTAAGATCCATTTAAGGACTGCAGTGGGGGAATTTTACTTTGAAACATAAAGGTATATTATTTTTAATTTCTAGAATAAATATAAAGAAGTATGTAGGTACAGATGCTCAAAATTGGTTTCCCTATGAAGTTGATGTTCCTTAAGATCCATTTAAGGACTGAAGTGGGGGAATTTTACTTTGAAACATAAAGGTATATTATTTTTAATTTCTAGAATGAATATAAAGAAGTTGATGTTCCTTAAGATCCATTTAAGGACTGCAGTGGGGGGATTTTACTTTGAAACATAAAGGTATATTATTTTTAATTTATAGAATAAATATAGAGAAGTTGATGTTTCTTAAGATCCATTTAAGGACTGCAATGGGGGAATTTTTACTTTGAAACATAAAGGTATATTATTTTTAATTTCTAGAATAAATAGAAAGAAGTATGTAGGTACAGATGCTGAAAATTGGTTTCCCTCAAAAGGTTTTGAGGCGGGGGAGACTCGAACTCCCGACCTCCAGCAGCTTATCAGCCTTTTATACTGGCGCGCTAGCCTCTTCCGCCACCGCCCTGGATGTCTAGATTATAGACAGGTCCCATTTTATGAACTAACCAGCCAAGTACCACATCGTGAGCAAACAGTTCTAGACGGTTTGCAAAAATTGCACTCATGTTTGTTGCAGGCTCGTTACAAGAACCCCAAGCTGGTGAACCATATAAGCATGCTCCATCAAACACCTTTGGGGAACTTTTGCTCGGTTTCTGTTCATAAATCTCATGTAAAAGTTCTATAGTAAGTTCTAGTGAAAATCTGAATATTTATGAGTAATTGTTAAATAACAGTCGTGTCTAGAATTGCAGAAAAAAACGTGGATCGACGCGTTTACGAAAGTAACAAGAGCGATAGAATTAGTTTCATCAATATATTATTTAATAAAGTTAAAAAAGAAAATAAACCCAATGTCAAACTGTTTGAAGAACAGTTTTGTGGTGTTCTTATACATGTTCGTGTTTCTGACTATGAAGTTGATGTTCCTTAAGATCCATTTAAGGACTGCAGTGGGGGAATTTTACTTTGAAACATAAAGGTATATTATTTTTAATTTCTAGAATAAATAGAAAGAAGTATGTAGGTACAGATGCTCAAAATTGGTTTCCCTATGAAGTTGATGTTCCTTAAGATCCATTTAAGGACTGCAGTGGGGGAATTTTACTTTGAAACATAAATGTATATTATTTTTAATTTCTAGAATGAATATAAAGAAGTTGATGTTCCTTAAGATCCATTTAAGGACTGCAGTGGGGGGATTTTACTTGAAAACATAAAGGTATATTATTTTTAATTTCTAGAATAAACTAAAAATAATTAAATTTCGGGGGAGACTCGAACTCCCAACCTCCAGCAGCTTCTCAGCCTTTTATACTGGCGCGCTAGCCTCTTCCGCCACCGCCCTGGATGTCTAGATTATAGACAGGTCCCATTTTATGAACTAACCAGCCAAGTACCACATCGTGAGCAAACAGTTCTAGACGGTTTGCAAAAATTGCACTCATGTTTGTTGCAGGCTTGTTACAAGAACCCCAAGCTGGTGAACCGTATAAGCATGCTCCATCAATCACCTTTGGGGAACTTTTGCTCGGTTTCTGTTCATAAATCTCATGTAAAAGTTCTATAGTAAGTTCTAGTGAAAATCTGAATATTTATGAGTAATTGTTAAATAACAGTCGTGTCTAGAATTGCAGAAAAAAACTTGGATCGACGCGTTTACGAAAGTAACAAGAGCGATAGAATTAGTTTAATCAATATATTATTTAATAAAGTTAAAAAAGAAAATAAACCCAATGTCAAACTGTTTGAAGAACAGTTTTGTGGTGTTCTTATACATGTTCGTGTTTCTGACTATGAAGTTGATGTTCCTTAAGATCCATTTAAGGACTGCAGTGGGGGAATTTTACTTTGAAACATAAAGGTATATTATTTTTAATTTCTAGAATAAATACAGAGAAGTTGATGTTCCTTAAGATCCATTTAAGGACTGCAGTGGGGGAATTTTTACTTTGAAACATAAAGGTATATTATTTTTAATTTCTTGAATAAATAGAAAGAAGTATGTAGGTACAGAGGCTGAAAATTGGTTTCCCTCAAAAGGTTTTGAGGCGGGGGAGACTCGAACTCCTGACCTCCAGCAGCTTCTCAGCCTTTTATACTGGCGCGCTAGCCTCTTCCGCCACCGCCCTGGATGTCTAGATTATAGACAGGTCCCATTTTATGAACTAACCAGCCAAGTACCACATCGTGAGCAAACAGTTCTAGACGGTTTGCAAAAATTGAACTCATGTTTGTTGCAGGCTTGTTACAAGAACCCCAAGCTGGTGAACCGTATAAGCATGCTCCATCAATCACCTTTAGGGAACTTTTGCTCGGCTTCTGTTCATAAATCTCATGTAAAAGTTCTATAGTAAGTTCTAGTGAAAATCTGAATATTTATGAGTAATTGTTAAATAACAGTCGTGTCTAGAATTGCAGAAAAAAAGAAAAGTATCAAAGAGCGATAGAATTAGTTTAATCAATATATTATTTAATAAAGTTAAAAAAGAAAATAAACCCAATGTCAAACTGTTTGAAGAACAGTTTTGTGGTGTTCTTATACATGTTCGTGTTTCTGACTATGAAGTTGATGTTCCTTAAGATCCATTTAAGGACTGCAGTGGGGGAATTTTACTTTGAAACATAAAGGTATATTAATTTTAATTTCTAGAATAAATATAAAGAAGTATGTAGGTACAGATGCTCAAAATTGGTTTCCCTATGAAGTTGATGTTCCTTAAGATCCATTTAAGGACTGCAGTGGGGGAATTTTACTTTGAAACATAAAGGTATATTATTTTTAATTTCTAGAATGAATATAAAGAAGTTGACGTTCCTTAAGATCCATTTAAGGACTGCAGTGGGGAAATTTTACTTTGAAACATAAAGGTATATTATTTTTAATTTCTAGAATAAATACAGAGAAGTTGATGTTCCTTAAGATCCATTTAAGGACTGCAGTGGGGGAATTTTTACTTTGAAACATAAAGGTATATTATTTTTAATTTCTAGAATAAATAGAAAGAAGTATGTAGGTACAGATGCTAAAAATTGGTTTCCCTCAAAAGGTTTTGAGGCGGGGGAGACTCGAACTCCCAACCTCCAGCAGCTTCTCAGCCTTTTATACTGGCGCGCTAGCCTCTTCCGCCACCGCCCTGGATGTCTAGATTATAGACAGGTCCCATTTTATGAACTAACCAGCCAAGTACCACATCGTGAGCAAACAGTTCTAGACGGTTTGCAAAATTGCACTCATGTTTGTTGCAGGCTTGTTACAAGAACCCCAAGCTGGTGAACCGTATAAGCATGCTCCATCAATCACCTTTGGGGAACTTTTGCTCGGTTTCTGTTCATAAATCTCATGTAAAAGTTCTATAGTAAGTTCTAGTGAAAATCTGAATATTTATGAGTAATTGTTAAATAACAGTTGTGTCTAGAATTGCAGAAAAAAACTTGGATCGACGCGTTTACGAAAGTAACAAGAGCGATAGAATTAGTTTAATCAATATATTATTTAATAAAGTTAAAAAAGAAAATAAACCCAATGTCAAACTGTTTGAAGAACAGTTTTGTGGTGTTCTTATACATGTTCGTGTTTCTGACTATGAAGTTGATGTTCCTTAAGATCCATTTAAGGACTGCAGTGGGGGAATTTTTACTTTGAAACATAAAGGTATATAATTTTTAATTTCTAGAATAAATAGAAAGAAGTATGTAGGTACAGATGCTGAAAATTGGTTTCCCTCAAAACCTTTTGAGGCGACCTCCAGCAGCTTCTCAGCCTTTTATACTGGCGCGCTAGCCTCTTCCGCCACCCCCCTGGATGTCTAGATTATAGACAGGTCCCATTTTATGAACTAACCAGCCAAGTACCACATCGTGAGCAAACAGTTCTAGATGGTTTGCAAAAATTGCACTCATGTTTGTTGCAGGCTTGTTACAAGAACCCTATAAGCATGCTCCATCAATCACCTTTGGGGAACTTTTGCTCGGTTTCTGTTCATAAATCTCATGTAAAAGTTCTATAGTAAGTTCTAGTGAAAATCTGAATATTTATGAGTAATTGTTAAATAACAATCGTGTCTAGAATTGCAGAAAAAAACATGGATCGACGCGTTTACGAAAGTAACAAGAGCGATAGAATTAGTTTAATCAATATATTATTTAATAAAGTAAAAAAGAAAATAAACCCAATGTCAAACTGTTTGAAGAACAGTTTTGTGGTGTTCTTATACATGTTCGTGTTTTTGACTATGAAGTTGATGTTCCTTAAGATCCATTTAAGGACTGCAGTGGGGGAATTTTACTTTGAAACATAAAGGTATATTATTTTTAATTTCTAGAATAAATATAAAGAAGTATGTAGATACAGATGCTCAAAATTGGTTTCCCTATGAAGTTGATGTTCCTTAAGATCCATTTAAGGACTGCAGTGGGGGAATTTTACTTTGAAACATAAAGGTATATTATTTTTAATTTGTAGAATAAATATAGAGAAGTTGATGTTCCTTAAGATCCATTTAAGGACTGCAGTGGGGGAATTTTTACTTTGAAACATAAAGGTATATTATTTTAATTTATAGAATAAATAGAAAGAAGTATGTAGGTACAGATGCTGAAAATTGGTTTCCCTCAAAAGGTTTTGAGGCGGGGGAGACTCGAACTCCCGACCTCCTGCAGCTTCTCAGCCTTTTATACTGGCGCTAGCCTCTTCCGCTACCGCCCTGGATGTCTAGATTATAGACAGGTCCCATTTTATGAACTAACCAGCCAAGTACCACATCGTGAGCAAACAGTTCTAGACGGTTTGCAAAAATTGCACTCATGTTTGTTGCAGGCTCGTTACAAGAACCCCAAGCTGGTGAACCGCATAAGCATGCTCTATCAATCACCTTTGGGGAACTTTTGCTCGGTTTCTGTTCATAAATCTCATGTAAAAGTTCTATAGTAAGTTCTAGTGAAAATCTGAATATTTATGAGTAATTGTTAAATAACAGTCGTGTCTAGAATTGCAGAAAAAAACGTGGATCGACGCGTTTACGAAAGTAACAAGAGCGATAGAATTAGTTTAATCAATATATTACTTAATAAAGTTAAAAAAGAAAATAAACCCAATGTCAAACTGTTTGAAGAACAGTTTTGTGGTGTTCTTATACATGTTCATGTTTCTGACTATGAAGTTGATGTTCCTTAAGATCCATTTAAGGACTGCAGTGGGGGAATTTTACTTTGAAACATAAAGGTATATTATTTTTAATTTCTAGAATAAATATAAAGAAGTATGTAGGTACAGATGCTCAAAATTGGTTTCCCTATGAAGTTGATGTTCCTTAAGATCCATTTAAGGACTGCAGTGGGGGAATTTTACTTTGAAACATAAAGGTATATTATTTTTAATTTCTAGAATAAATATAGAGAAGTTGATGTTCCTTAAGATCCATTTAAGGACTGCAGTGGGGGAATTTTTACTTTGAAACATAAAGGTATATTATTTTTTATTTCTAGAATAAATAGAAAGAAGTATGTAGGTACAGATGCTGAAAATTGGTTTCCCTCAAAAGGTTTTGAGGCGGGGGAGACTCGAACTCCCGACCTCCAGCAGCTTCTCAACCTTTTATACTGGCGCGCTAGCCTCTTCCGCCACCCCCCTGGATGTCTAGATTATAGACAGGTCCCATTTTATGAACTAACCAGCCAAGTACCACATCGTGAGCAAACAGTTCTAGACGGTTTGCAAAAATTGCACTCATGTTTGTTGCAGGCTTGTTACAAGAACCCCAAGCTGGTGAACCGTATAAGCATGCTCCATCAATCACCTTTGGGGAACTTTTGCTCGGTTTCTGTTCATAAATCTCATGTAAAAGTTCTATAGTAAGTTCTAGTGAAAATCTGAATATCTATGAGTAATTGTTAAATAACAGTCGTGTCTAGAATTGCAGAAAAAAACGTGGATCGACGCGTTTACAAAAGTAACAAGAGCGATAGAATTAGTTTAATCGATATATTATTTAATAAAGTTAAAAAAGAAAATAAACCCAATGTCAAACTATTTGAAGAACAGTTTTGTGGTGTTCTTATACATGTTCGTGTTTCTGACTATGAAGTTGATGTTCCTTAAGATCCATTTAAGGACTGCAGTGGGGGAATTTTACTTTGAAACATAAAGGTATATTAATTTTAATTTCTAGAATGAATATAAAGAAGTTGATGTTCCTTAAGATCCATTTAAGGACTGCAGTGGGGGGATTTTAATTTGAAACATAAAGGTATATTATTTTTAATTTCTAGAATAAATATAGAGAAGTTGATGTTCCTTAAGATCCATTTAAGGACTTTAATTTGAAACATAAAGGTATATTATTTTTAATTTCTAGAATAAATATAGAGAAGTTGATGTTCCTTAAGATCCATTTAAGGACTGCAGTGGGGGAATTTTTACTTTGAAACATAAAGGTATATTATTTTTAATTTCTAAAATAAATAGAAAGAAGTATGTAGGTACAGATGCTGAAAATTGGTTTCCCTCAAAAGGTTTTGAGGCGGGGGAGACTCGAACTCCCGACCTCCAGCAGCTTCTCAGCCTTTTATACTGGCGCGCTAGCCTCTTCCGCCACCGCCCTGGATGTCTAGATTATAGACAGGTCCCATTTTATGAACTAACCAGCCAAGTACCACATAGTGAGCAAACAGTTCTAGACGGTTTGTAAAAATTGCACTCATGTTTGTTGCAGGCTTGTTACAAGAACCCCAAGCTGGTGAACCGTATAAGCATGCTCCATCAATCACCTTTGGGGAACTTTTGCTCGGTTTCCATTCATAAATCTCATGTAAAAGTTCTATAGTAAGTTCTAGTGAAAATCTGAATATCTATGAGTAATTGTTAAATAACAGTCGTGTCTAGAATTGCAGAAAAAAACGTGGATCGACGCGTTTACAAAAGTAACAAGAGCGATAGAATTAGTTTAATCGATATATTATTTAATAAAGTTAAAAAAAAAATAAACCCAATGTCAAACTGTTTGAAGAACAGTTTTGTGGTGTTCTTATACATGTTCGTGTTTCTGACTATGAAGTTGATGTTCCTTAAGATCCATTTAAGGACTGCAGTGGGGGAATTTTACTTTGAAACATAAAGGTATATTATTTTTAATTTCTAGAATAAATATAAAGAAGTATGTAGGTACAGATGCTCAAAATTGGTTTCCCTATGAAGTTGATGTTCCTCAAGATCCATTTAGGGACTGCAGTGGGGGGATTTTACTTTGAAACATAAAGGTATATTATTTTTAATTTCTAGAATGAATATAAAGAAGTTGATGTTCCTTAAGATCCATTTAAGGACTGCAGTGGGGGGATTTTAATTTGAAACATAAAGGTATATTATTTTTAATTTCTAGAATAAATATAGAGAAGTTGATGTTCCTTAAGATCCATTTAAGGACTGCAGTGGGGGAATTTTTACTTTGAAACATAAAGGTATATTATTTTTAATTTCTAGAATAAATAGAAAGAATTATGTAGGTACAGATGCTGAAAATTGGTTTCCCTCAAAAGGTTTTGAGGCGGGGGAGACTCGAACTCCCGACCTCCAGCAGCTTCTCAACCTTTTATACTGGCGCGCTAGCCTCTTCCGCCACCCCCCTGGATGTCTAGATTATAGACAGGTCCCATTTTATGAACTAACCAGCCAAGTACCACATCGTGAGCAAACAGTTCTAGACGGTTTGCAAAAATTGCACTCATGTTTGTTGCAGGCTTGTTACAAGAACCCCAAGCTGGTGAACCGTATAAGCATGCTCCATCAATCACCTTTGGGGAACTTTTGCTCGGTTTCTGTTCATAAATCTCATGTAAAAGTTCTATAGTAAGTTCTAGTGAAAATCTGAATATCTATGAGTAATTGTTAAATAACAGTCGTGTCTAGAATTGCAGAAAAAAACGTGGATCGACGCATTTACAAAAGTAACAAGAGCGATAGAATTAGTTTAATCGATATATTATTTAATAAAGTTAAAAATAAAAATAAACCCAATGTCAAACTGTTTGAAGAACAGTTTTGTGGTGTTCTTATACATGTTCATGTTTCTGACTATGAAGTTGATGTTCCTTAAGATCCATTTAAGGACTGCAGTGGGGGAATTTTACTTTGAAACATAAAGGTATATTATTTTTAATTTCTAGAATAAATATAAAGAAGTATGTAGGTACAGATGCTCAAAATTGGTTTCCCTATGAAGTTGATGTTCCTTAAGATCCATTTAAGGACTGCAGTGGGGGGATTTTAATTTGAAACATAAAGGTATATTATTTTTAATTTCTAGAATAAATATAGAGAAGTTGATGTTCCTTAAGATCCATTTAAGGACTGCAGTGGGGGAATTTTTACTTTGAAACATAAAGGTATATTATTTTTAATTTCTAGAATAAATAGAAAGAAGTATGTAGGTACAGATGCTGAAAATTGGTTTCCCTCAAAAGGTTTTGAGGCGGGGGAGACTCGAACTCCCGACCTCCAGCAGCTTCTCAGCCTTTTATACTGGCGCGCTAGCCTCTTCCGCCACCGCCCTGGATGTCTAGATTATAGACAGGTCCCATTTTATGAACTAACCAGCCAAGTACCACATCGTGAGCAAACAGTTCTAGACGGTTTGCAAAATTGCACTCATGTTTGTTGCAGGCTTTTTACAAGAACCCCAAGCTGGTGAACCGTATAAGCATGCTCCATCAATCACCTTTGGGGAACTTTTGCTCGGTTTCTGTTCATAAATCTCATGTAAAAGTTCTATAGTAAGTTCTAGTGAAAATCTGAATATTTATGAGTAATTGTTAAATAACAGTTGTGTCTAGAATTGCAGAAAAAAACTTGGATCGACGCGTTTACGAAAGTAACAAGAGCGATAGAATTAGTTTAATCAATATATTATTTAATAAAGTTAAAAAAGAAAATAAACCCAATGTCAAACTGTTTGAAGAACAGTTTTGTGGTGTTCTTATACATGTTCGTGTTTCTGACTATGAAGTTGATGTTCCTTAAGATCCATTTAAGGACTGCAGTGGGGGAATTTTTACTTTGAAACATAAAGGTATATAATTTTTAATTTCTAGAATAAATAGAAAGAAGTTTGTAGGTACAGATGCTGAAAATTGGTTTCCCTCAAAAGGTTTTGAGGCGGGGGAGTTCGAGTCTCCCCCGCCTCAAAACCTTTTGAGGCGACCTCCAGCAGCTTCTCAGCCTTTTATACTGGCGCGCTAGCCTCTTCCGCCACCCCCCTGGATGTCTAGATTATAGACAGGTCCCATTTTATGAACTAACCAGCCAAGTACCACATCGTGAGCAAACAGTTCTAGATGGTTTGCAAAAATTGCACTCATGTTTGTTGCAGGCTTGTTACAAGAACCCTATAAGCATGCTCCATCAATCACCTTTGGGGAACTTTTGCTCGGTTTCTGTTCATAAATCTCATGTAAAAGTTCTATAGTAAGTTCTAGTGAAAATCTGAATATTTATGAGTAATTGTTAAATAACAATCGTGTCTAGAATTGCAGAAAAAAACATGGATCGACGCGTTTACGAAAGTAACAAGAGCGATAGAATTAGTTTAATCAATATATTATTTAATAAAGTAAAAAAGAAAATAAACCCAATGTCAAACTGTTTGAAGAACAGTTTTGTGGTGTTCTTATACATGTTCGTGTTTTTGACTATGAAGTTGATGTTCCTTAAGATCCATTTAAGGACTGCAGTGGGGGAATTTTACTTTGAAACATAAAGGTATATTATTTTTAATTTCTAGAATAAATATAAAGAAGTATGTAGATACAGATGCTCAAAATTGGTTTCCCTATGAAGTTGATGTTCCTTAAGATCCATTTAAGGACTGCAGTGGGGGAATTTTACTTTGAAACATAAAGGTATATTATTTTTAATTTGTAGAATAAATATAGAGAAGTTGATGTTCCTTAAGATCCATTTAAGGACTGCAGTGGGGGAATTTTTACTTTGAAACATAAAGGTATATTATTTTAATTTATAGAATAAATAGAAAGAAGTATGTAGGTACAGATGCTGAAAATTGGTTTCCCTCAAAAGGTTTTGAGGCGGGGGAGACTCGAACTCCCGACCTCCTGCAGCTTCTCAGCCTTTTATACTGGCGCTAGCCTCTTCCGCTACCGCCCTGGATGTCTAGATTATAGACAGGTCCCATTTTATGAACTAACCAGCCAAGTACCACATCGTGAGCAAACAGTTCTAGACGGTTTGCAAAAATTGCACTCATGTTTGTTGCAGGCTCGTTACAAGAACCCCAAGCTGGTGAACCGCATAAGCATGCTCTATCAATCACCTTTGGGGAACTTTTGCTCGGTTTCTGTTCATAAATCTCATGTAAAAGTTCTATAGTAAGTTCTAGTGAAAATCTGAATATTTATGAGTAATTGTTAAATAACAGTCGTGTCTAGAATTGCAGAAAAAAACGTGGATCGACGCGTTTACGAAAGTAACAAGAGCGATAGAATTAGTTTAATCAATATATTATTTAATAAAGTTAAAAAAGAAAATAAACCCAATGTCAAACTGTTTGAAGAACAGTTTTGTGGTGTTCTTATACATGTTCATGTTTCTGACTATGAAGTTGATGTTCCTTAAGATCCATTTAAGGACTGCAGTGGGGGAATTTTACTTTGAAACATAAAGGTATATTATTTTTAATTTCTAGAATAAATATAAAGAAGTATGTAGGTACAGATGCTCAAAATTGGTTTCCCTATGAAGTTGATGTTCCTTAAGATCCATTTAAGGACTGCAGTGGGGGAATTTTACTTTGAAACATAAAGGTATATTATTTTTAATTTCTAGAATAAATATAGAGAAGTTGATGTTCCTTAAGATCCATTTAAGGACTGCAGTGGGGGAATTTTTACTTTGAAACATAAAGGTATATTATTTTTTATTTCTAGAATAAATAGAAAGAAGTATGTAGGTACAGATGCTGAAAATTGGTTTCCCTCAAAAGGTTTTGAGGCGGGGGAGACTCGAACTCCCGACCTCCAGCAGCTTCTCAACCTTTTATACTGGCGCGCTAGCCTCTTCCGCCACCCCCCTGGATGTCTAGATTATAGACAGGTCCCATTTTATGAACTAACCAGCCAAGTACCACATCGTGAGCAAACAGTTCTAGACGGTTTGCAAAAATTGCACTCATGTTTGTTGCAGGCTTGTTACAAGAACCCCAAGCTGGTGAACCGTATAAGCATGCTCCATCAATCACCTTTGGGGAACTTTTGCTCGGTTTCTGTTCATAAATCTCATGTAAAAGTTCTATAGTAAGTTCTAGTGAAAATCTGAATATCTATGAGTAATTGTTAAATAACAGTCGTGTCTAGAATTGCAGAAAAAAACGTGGATCGACGCGTTTACAAAAGTAACAAGAGCGATAGAATTAGTTTAATCGATATATTATTTAATAAAGTTAAAAAAGAAAATAAACCCAATGTCAAACTATTTGAAGAACAGTTTTGTGGTGTTCTTATACATGTTCGTGTTTCTGACTATGAAGTTGATGTTCCTTAAGATCCATTTAAGGACTGCAGTGGGGGAATTTTACTTTGAAACATAAAGGTATATTAATTTTAATTTCTAGAATGAATATAAAGAAGTTGATGTTCCTTAAGATCCATTTAAGGACTGCAGTGGGGGGATTTTAATTTGAAACATAAAGGTATATTATTTTTAATTTCTAGAATAAATATAGAGAAGTTGATGTTCCTTAAGATCCATTTAAGGACTGCAGTGGGGGAATTTTTACTTTGAAACATAAAGGTATATTATTTTTAATTTCTAAAATAAATAGAAAGAAGTATGTAGGTACAGATGCTGAAAATTGGTTTCCCTCAAAAGGTTTTGAGGCGGGGGAGACTCGAACTCCCGACCTCCAGCAGCTTCTCAGCCTTTTATACTGGCGCGCTAGCCTCTTCCGCCACCGCCCTGGATGTCTAGATTATAGACAGGTCCCATTTTATGAACTAACCAGCCAAGTACCACATAGTGAGCAAACAGTTCTAGACGGTTTGTAAAAATTGCACTCATGTTTGTTGCAGGCTTGTTACAAGAACCCCAAGCTGGTGAACCGTATAAGCATGCTCCATCAATCACCTTTGGGGAACTTTTGCTCGGTTTCCATTCATAAATCTCATGTAAAAGTTCTATAGTAAGTTCTAGTGAAAATCTGAATATCTATGAGTAATTGTTAAATAACAGTCATGTCTAGAATTGCAGAAAAAAACGTGGATCGACGCGTTTACAAAAGTAACAAGAGCGATAGAATTAGTTTAATCGATATATTATTTAATAAAGTTAAAAAAGAAAATAAACCCAATGTCAAACTGTTTGAAGAACAGTTTTGTGGTGTTCTTATACATGTTCGTGTTTCTGACTATGAAGTTGATGTTCCTTAAGATCCATTTAAGGACTGCAGTGGGGGAATTTTACTTTGAAACATAAAGGTATATTATTTTTAATTTCTAGAATAAATATAAAGAAGTATGTAGGTACAGATGCTCAAAATTGGTTTCCCTATGAAGTTGATGTTCCTCAAGATCCATTTAGGGACTGCAATGGGGGGATTTTACTTTGAAACATAAAGGTATATTATTTTTAATTTCTAGAATGAATATAAAGAAGTTGATGTTCCTTAAGATCCATTTAAGGACTGCAGTGGGGGGATTTTAATTTGAAACATAAAGGTATATTATTTTTAATTTCTAGAATAAATATAGAGAAGTTGATGTTCCTTAAGATCCATTTAAGGACTGCAGTGGGGGAATTTTTACTTTGAAACATAAAGGTATATTATTTTTAATTTCTAGAATAAATAGAAAGAAGTATGTAGGTACAGATGCTGAAAATTGGTTTCCCTCAAAAGGTTTTGAGGCGGGGGAGACTCGAACTCCCGACCTCCAGCAGCTTCTCAACCTTTTATACTGGCGCGCTAGCCTCTTCCGCCACCCCCCTGGATGTCTAGATTATAGACAGGTCCCATTTTATGAACTAACCAGCCAAGTACCACATCGTGAGCAAACAGTTCTAGACGGTTTGCAAAAATTGCACTCATGTTTGTTGCAGGCTTGTTACAAGAACCCCAAGCTGGTGAACCGTATAAGCATGCTCCATCAATCACCTTTGGGGAACTTTTGCTCGGTTTCTGTTCATAAATCTCATGTAAAAGTTCTATAGTAAGTTCTAGTGAAAATCTGAATATCTATGAGTAATTGTTAAATAACAGTCGTGTCTAGAATTGCAGAAAAAAACGTGGATCGACGCGTTTACAAAAGTAACAAGAGCGATAGAATTAGTTTAATCGATATATTATTTAATAAAGTTAAAAAAGAAAATAAACCCAATGTCAAACTATTTGAAGAACAGTTTTGTGGTGTTCTTATACATGTTCGTGTTTCTGACTATGAAGTTGATGTTCCTTAAGATCCATTTAAGGACTGCAGTGGGGGAATTTTACTTTGAAACATAAAGGTATATTAATTTTAATTTCTAGAATGAATATAAAGAAGTTGATGTTCCTTAAGATCCATTTAAGGACTGCAGTGGGGGGATTTTAATTTGAAACATAAAGGTATATTATTTTTAATTTCTAGAATAAATATAGAGAAGTTGATGTTCCTTAAGATCCATTTAAGGACTTTAATTTGAAACATAAAGGTATATTATTTTTAATTTCTAGAATAAATATAGAGAAGTTGATGTTCCTTAAGATCCATTTAAGGACTGCAGTGGGGGAATTTTTACTTTGAAACATAAAGGTATATTATTTTTAATTTCTAAAATAAATAAAAAGAAGTATGTAGGTACAGATGCTGAAAATTGGTTTCCCTCAAAAGGTTTTGAGGCGGGGGAGACTCGAACTCCCGACCTCCAGCAGCTTCTCAGCCTTTTATACTGGCGCGCTAGCCTCTTCCGCCACCGCCCTGGATGTCTAGATTATAGACAGGTCCCATTTTATGAACTAACCAGCCAAGTACCACATAGTGAGCAAACAGTTCTAGACGGTTTGTAAAAATTGCACTCATGTTTGTTGCAGGCTTGTTACAAGAACCCCAAGCTGGTGAACCGTATAAGCATGCTCCATCAATCACCTTTGGGGAACTTTTGCTCGGTTTCCATTCATAAATCTCATGTAAAAGTTCTATAGTAAGTTCTAGTGAAAATCTGAATATCTATGAGTAATTGTTAAATAACAGTCGTGTCTAGAATTGCAGAAAAAAACGTGGATCGACGCGTTTACAAAAGTAACAAGAGCGATAGAATTAGTTTAATCGATATATTATTTAATAAAGTTAAAAAAAAAATAAACCCAATGTCAAACTGTTTGAAGAACAGTTTTGTGGTGTTCTTATACATGTTCGTGTTTCTGACTATGAAGTTGATGTTCCTTAAGATCCATTTAAGGACTGCAGTGGGGGAATTTTACTTTGAAACATAAAGGTATATTATTTTTAATTTCTAGAATAAATATAAAGAAGTATGTAGGTACAGATGCTCAAAATTGGTTTCCCTATGAAGTTGATGTTCCTCAAGATCCATTTAGGGACTGCAGTGGGGGGATTTTACTTTGAAACATAAAGGTATATTATTTTTAATTTCTAGAATGAATATAAAGAAGTTGATGTTCCTTAAGATCCATTTAAGGACTGCAGTGGGGGGATTTTAATTTGAAACATAAAGGTATATTATTTTTAATTTCTAGAATAAATATAGAGAAGTTGATGTTCCTTAAGATCCATTTAAGGACTGCAGTGGGGGAATTTTTACTTTGAAACATAAAGGTATATTATTTTTAATTTCTAGAATAAATAGAAAGAATTATGTAGGTACAGATGCTGAAAATTGGTTTCCCTCAAAAGGTTTTGAGGCGGGGGAGACTCGAACTCCCGACCTCCAGCAGCTTCTCAACCTTTTATACTGGCGCGCTAGCCTCTTCCGCCACCCCCCTGGATGTCTAGATTATAGACAGGTCCCATTTTATGAACTAACCAGCCAAGTACCACATCGTGAGCAAACAGTTCTAGACGGTTTGCAAAAATTGCACTCATGTTTGTTGCAGGCTTGTTACAAGAACCCCAAGCTGGTGAACCGTATAAGCATGCTCCATCAATCACCTTTGGGGAACTTTTGCTCGGTTTCTGTTCATAAATCTCATGTAAAAGTTCTATAGTAAGTTCTAGTGAAAATCTGAATATCTATGAGTAATTGTTAAATAACAGTCGTGTCTAGAATTGCAGAAAAAAACGTGGATCGACGCATTTACAAAAGTAACAAGAGCGATAGAATTAGTTTAATCGATATATTATTTAATAAAGTTAAAAATAAAAATAAACCCAATGTCAAACTGTTTGAAGAACAGTTTTGTGGTGTTCTTATACATGTTCATGTTTCTGACTATGAAGTTGATGTTCCTTAAGATCCATTTAAGGACTGCAGTGGGGGAATTTTACTTTGAAACATAAAGGTATATTATTTTTAATTTCTAGAATAAATATAAAGAAGTATGTAGGTACAGATGCTCAAAATTGGTTTCCCTATGAAGTTGATGTTCCTTAAGATCCATTTAAGGACTGCAGTGGGGGGATTTTAATTTGAAACATAAAGGTATATTATTTTTAATTTCTAGAATAAATATAGAGAAGTTGATGTTCCTTAAGATCCATTTAAGGACTGCAGTGGGGGAATTTTTACTTTGAAACATAAAGGTATATTATTTTTAATTTCTAGAATAAATAGAAAGAAGTATGTAGGTACAGATGCTGAAAATTGGTTTCCCTCAAAAGGTTTTGAGGCGGGGGAGACTCGAACTCCCGACCTCCAGCAGCTTCTCAGCCTTTTATACTGGCGCGCTAGCCTCTTCCGCCACCGCCCTGGATGTCTAGATTATAGACAGGTCCCATTTTATGAACTAACCAGCCAAGTACCACATCGTGAGCAAACAGTTCTAGACGGTTTGCAAAATTGCACTCATGTTTGTTGCAGGCTTGTTACAAGAACCCCAAGCTGGTGAACCGTATAAGCATGCTCCATCAATCACCTTTGGGGAACTTTTGCTCGGTTTCTGTTCATAAATCTCATGTAAAAGTTCTATAGTAAGTTCTAGTGAAAATCTGAATATTTATGAGTAATTGTTAAATAACAGTTGTGTCTAGAATTGCAGAAAAAAACTTGGATCGACGCGTTTACGAAAGTAACAAGAGCGATAGAATTAGTTTAATCAATATATTATTTAATAAAGTTAAAAAAGAAAATAAACCCAATGTCAAACTGTTTGAAGAACAGTTTTGTGGTGTTCTTATACATGTTCGTGTTTCTGACTATGAAGTTGATGTTCCTTAAGATCCATTTAAGGACTGCAGTGGGGGAATTTTTACTTTGAAACATAAAGGTATATAATTTTTAATTTCTAGAATAAATAGAAAGAAGTATGTAGGTACAGATGCTGAAAATTGGTTTCCCTCAAAAGGTTTTGAGGCGGGGGAGTTCGAGTCTCCCCCGCCTCAAAACCTTTTGAGGCGACCTCCAGCAGCTTCTCAGCCTTTTATACTGGCGCGCTAGCCTCTTCCGCCACCCCCCTGGATGTCTAGATTATAGACAGGTCCCATTTTATGAACTAACCAGCCAAGTACCACATCGTGAGCAAACAGTTCTAGATGGTTTGCAAAAATTGCACTCATGTTTGTTGCAGGCTTGTTACAAGAACCCTATAAGCATGCTCCATCAATCACCTTTGGGGAACTTTTGCTCGGTTTCTGTTCATAAATCTCATGTAAAAGTTCTATAGTAAGTTCTAGTGAAAATCTGAATATTTATGAGTAATTGTTAAATAACAATCGTGTCTAGAATTGCAGAAAAAAACATGGATCGACGCGTTTACGAAAGTAACAAGAGCGATAGAATTAGTTTAATCAATATATTATTTAATAAAGTAAAAAAGAAAATAAACCCAATGTCAAACTGTTTGAAGAACAGTTTTGTGGTGTTCTTATACATGTTCGTGTTTTTGACTATGAAGTTGATGTTCCTTAAGATCCATTTAAGGACTGCAGTGGGGGAATTTTACTTTGAAACATAAAGGTATATTATTTTTAATTTCTAGAATAAATATAAAGAAGTATGTAGATACAGATGCTCAAAATTGGTTTCCCTATGAAGTTGATGTTCCTTAAGATCCATTTAAGGACTGCAGTGGGGGAATTTTACTTTGAAACATAAAGGTATATTATTTTTAATTTCGAGAAAAAATGTAGAGAAGTTGATGTTCCTTAAGATCCATTTAATGACTGCAGTGGGGGAATTTTTACTTTGAAACATAAAGGTATATTATTTTTAATTTCTAGAATAAATATAAAGAAGTATGTAGGTATAGATGCTCAAAATTGGTTTCCCTCAAAAGGTTTTGAGGCGGGGAGTTCGAGGATCCATTTAAGGACTGCTGTGGGGGAATTTTACTTTGAAACATAAAGGTATATTATTTTTAATTTCTAGAATAAATATAGAGAAGTTGATGTTCCTTAAGATCCATTTAAGGACTGCAGTGGGGGAATTTTTACTTTGAAACATAAAGGGTATATTATTTTTAATTTCTAGAATAAATATAAAGAAGTATGATGTTCTTTAAGATCCATTTAAGGACTGCAGTGGGGGAATTTTACTTTGAAACATAAAGGTATATTATTTTTAATTTCTACAATAAATATAAACAAGTTGATGTTCATTAAGAGAAGACTGGAAGACGGTACTGAGAAGATCGGATATAAATTAAATAACAGTCGTAATTGTTAAAGCACAGTTTTGTGGTGTTCTTATACATGTTCGTGTTTCTGACTATGAAGTTGATGTTCCTTAAGATCCATTTACGGACTCCAGTGGGGGAATTTTACTTTGAAACATAAAGGTATATTATTTTTAATTTCTAGAATAAATATAAAGAAGTATGTAGGTACAGATGCTCAAAATTGGTTTCCCTATGAAGTTGATGTTCCTTAAGATCCATTTAAGGACTGCAGTGGGGGAATTTTACTTTGAAACATAAAGGTATATTATTTTTAATTTCTACAATAAATATAAACAAGTTGATGTTCCTTAAGATCCATTTAAGGACTGCAGTGGGGGAATTTTACTTTGAAACATAAAGGTATATTATTTTTAATTTCTAGAATGAATATAAAGAAGTTGATGTTCTTTAAGATCCATTTAAGGACTGCAGTGGGGGGATTTTACTTTGAAATATAAAGATATATTATTTTTAATTTCTAGAATAAATATAGAGAAGTTGATGTTCCTTAAGATCCATTTAAGGACTGCAGTGGGGGGATTTTACTTTGAAACATAAAGGTATATTATTTTTAATTTCTAGAATAAATATAGAGAAGTTGATGTTCCTTAAGATCCATTTAAGGACTGCAGTGGGGGAATTTTACTTTGAAACATAAAGGTATATTATTTTTAATTTCTAGAATAAATATAAAGAAGTATGTAGGTACAGATGCTGAAAATTGGTTTCCCTCAAAAGGTTTTGAGGCGGGGAAGACTCGAACTCCCGAACTCCAGCAGCTTCTCAGCCTTTTATACGGGCGCGCTAGCCTCTTCCGCCACCGCCCTGGATGTCTAGATTATAGACAGGTCCCATTTTATGAACTAACCAGCCAAGTACCACATCGTGAGCAAACAGTTCTAGACGGTTTGCAAAAATTGCACTCATGTTTGTTGCAGGCTTGTTACAAGAACCCCAAGCTGGTGAACCGTATAAGCATGCTCCATCAATCACCTTTAGGGAACTTTTGCTCGGTTTCTGTTCATAAATCTCATGTAAAAGTTCTATAGTAAGTTCTAGTGAAAATCTGAATATTTACGAGTAATTGTTAAATAACAGTCGTGTCTAGAATTGCAGAAAAAAACATGGATCGACGCATTTACGAAAGTAACAAGAGCGATAGGACGCGTTTACGAAAGTAACAAGAGCGATAGAATTAGTTTAATCGATATATTATTTAATAAAGTTAAAAAAGAAAATAAACCCAATGTCAAACTGTTTGAAGAACAGTTTTGTGGTGTTCTTATACATGTTCGTGTTTCTGACTATGAAGTTGATGTTCCTTAAGATCCATTTAAGGACTGCAGTGGGGGAATTTTACTTTGAAACATAAAGGTATATTATTTTTAATTTCTAGAATAAATATAGAGAAGTTGATGTTCCTTAAGATCCATTTAAGGACTGCAGTGGGGGAATTTTTACTTTGAAACATAAAGGTATATTCTTTTTAATTTCTAGAATAAATATAAAGAAGTATGTAGGTACAGATGCTCAAAATTGGTTTCGCTATGAAGTTGATGTTCCTTAAGATCCATTTAAGGACTGCAGTGGGGGGATTTTACTTTGAAACATAAAGGTATATTATTTTTAATTTCTAGAATGAATATAAAGAAGTTGATGTTCCTTAAGATCCATTTAAGGACTGCAGTGGGGGGATTTTACTTTGAAACATAAAGGTATATTATTTTTAATTTCTAGAATAAATATAGAGAAGTTGATGTTTCTTAAGATCCATTTAAGGACTGCAGTGGGGGAATTTTTACTTTGAAACATAAAGGTATATTATTTTTAATTTCTAGAATAAATAGAAAGAAGTATGTAGGTACAGATGCTGAAAATTGGTTTCCCTCAAAAGGTTTTGAGGCGGGGGAGACTCGAACTCCCGACCTCCAGCAGCTTCTCAGCCTTTTATACTGGCGCGCTAGCCTCTTCCGCCACCGCCCTGGATGTCTCGATTATAGACAGGTCCCATTTTATGAACTAACCAGCCAAGTACCACATTGTGAGCAAACAGTTCTAGACGGTTTGCAAAAATTGCACTCATGTTTGTTGCAGGCTTGTTACAAGAACCCCAAGCTGGTGAACCGTATAAGCATGCTCCATCAATCACCTTTGGGGAACTTTTGCTCGGTTTCTGTTCATACTCTCATGTAAAAGTTCTATAGTAAGTTCTAGTGAAAATCTGAATATTTATGAGTAATTGTTAAATAACAGTCGTGTCTAGAATTGCAGAAAAAACGTGGATCGACGCGTTTACAAAAGTAACAAGAGCGATAGAATTAGTTTAATCAATATATTATTTAATAAAGTAAAAAAGAAAATAAACCCAATGTCAAACTGTTTGAAGAACAGTTTTGTGGTGTTCTTATACATGTTCGTGTTTCTGACTATGAAGTTGATGTTCCTTAAGATCCATTTAAGGACTGCAGTGGGGGAATTTTACTTTGAAACATAAAGGTATATTATTTTTAATTTCTAGAATAAATATAAAGAAGTATGTAGGTACAGATGCTCAAAATTGGTTTCCCTATGAAGTTGATGTTCCTTAAGATCCATTTAAGGACTGAAGTGGGGGAATTTTACTTTGAAACATAAAGGTATATTATTTTTAATTTCTAGAATGAATATAAAGAAGTTGATGTTCCTTAAGATCCATTTAAGGACAGTAGTGGGGGGATTTTACTTTGAAACATAAAGGTATATTATTTTTAATTTCTAGAATAAATATAGAGAAGTTGATGTTTCTTAAGATCCATTTAAGGACTGCAGTGGGGGAATTTTTACTTTGAAACATAAAGGTATATTATATTTAATTTCTAGAATAAATAGAAAGAAGTATGTAGGTACAGATGCTGAAAATTGGTTTCCCTCAAAAGGTTTTGAGGCGGGGGAGACTCGAAATCCCGACCTCCAGCAGCTTCTCAGCCTTTTATACTGGCGCGCTAGCCTCTTCCGCCACCGCCCTGGATGTCTAGATTATAGACAGGTCCCATTTTATGAACTAACCAGCCAAGTACCACATCGTGAGCAAACAGTTCTAGACGGTTTGCAAAAATTGCACTCATGTTTGTTGCAGGCTCGTTACAAGAACCCCAAGCTGGTGAACCGTATAAGCATGCTCCATCAATCACCTTTGGGGAACTTTTGCTCGGTTTCTGTTCATAAATCTCATGTAAAAGTTCTATAGTAAGTTCTAGTGAAAATCTGAATATTTATGAGTAATTGTTAAATAACAGTCGTGTCTAGAATTGCAGAAAAAAACGTGGATCGACGCGTTTACGAAAGTAACAAGAGCGATAGAATTAGTTTAATCCATATATTATTTAATAAAGTTAAAAAAGAAAATAAACCCAATGTCAAACTGTTTGAAGAACAGTTTTGTGGTGTTCTTATACATGTTCGTGTTTCAGACTATGAAGTTGATGTTCCTTAAGATCCATTTAAGGACTGCAGTGGGGGGATTTTAATTTGAAACATAAAGGTATATTATTTTTAATTTCCAGAATAAATATAAAGAAGTTGATGTTCCTTAAGATCCATTTAAGGACTGCAGTGGGGGAATTTTTACTTTGAAACATAAAGGTATATTATTTTTAATTTCTAGAATAAATATAGAGAAGTTGATGTTCCTTAAGATCCATTTAAGGACTGCAGTGGGGGAATTTTTACTTTGAAACATAAAGGTATATTATTTTTAATTTCTAGAATAAATAGAAAGAAGTATGTAGGTACAGATGCTGAAAATTGGTTTCCCTCAAAAGGTTTTGAGGCGGGGGAGACTCGAACTCCCTACCTCCAGCAGCTTGTCAGCCTTTTATACTGGCGCGCTAGCCTCTTCCGCCACCGCCCTGGATGTCTAGATTATAGACAGGTCCCATTTTATGAACTAACCAGCCAAGTACCACATCGTGAGCAAACAGTTCTAGACGGTTTGCAAAAATTGCACTCATGTTTGTTGCAGGCTTGTAACAAGAACCCCAAGCTGGTGAACCGTATAAGCATGCTCCATCAATCACCTTTGGGGAACTTTTGCTCGGTTTCTGTTCATAAATCTCATGTAAAAGTTCTATAGTAAGTTCTAGTGAAAATCTGAATATTTATGAGTAATTGTTAAATAACAGTCGTGTCTACAATTGCAGAAAAAACGTGGATCGACGCGTTTACGAAAGTAACAAGAGCGATAGAATTAGTTTAATCAATATATTATTTAATAAAGTAAAAAAGAAAATAAACCCAATGTCAAACTGTTTGAGGAACAGTTTTATGGTGTTCTTATACATGTTCGTGTTTCTGACTATGAAGTTGATGTTCCTTAAGATCCATTTAAGGACTGCAGTGGGGGAATTTTACTTTGAAACATAAAGGTATATTATTTTTAATTTCTAGAATAAATATAAAGAAGTATGTAGGTACAGATGCTCAAAATTGATTTCCCTATGAAGTTGATGTTCCTTAAGATCCATTTAAGGACTGCAGTGGGGGAATTTTACTTTGAAACATAAAGGTATATTATTTTTAATTTCTAGAATAAATATAAAGAAGTATGTAGGTACAGATGCTCAAAATTGGTTTCGCTATGAAGTTGATGTTCCTTAAGATCCATTTAAGGACTGCAGTGGGGGGATTTTACTTTGAAACATAAAGGTATATTTTTTTTAATTTCTAGAATGAATATAAAGAAGTTGATGTTCCTTAAGATCCATTTAAGGACTGCAGTGGGGGGATTTTACTTTGAAACATAAAGGTATATTATGTTTAATTTCTAGAATAAATATAGAGAAGTTGATGTTTCTTAAGATCCATTTAAGGACTGCAGTGGGGGAATTTTTACTTTGAAACATAAAGGTATATTATTTTTAATTTCTAGAATAAATAGAAAGAAGTATGTAGGTACAGATGCTGAAAATTGGTTTTGAGGTGGGGGAGACTCGAACTCCCGACCTCCAGCAGCTTCTCAGCCTTTTATACTGGCGCGCTAGCCTCTTCCGCCACCGCCCTGGATGTCTCGATTATAGACAGGTCCCATTTTATGAACTAACCAGCCAAGTACCACATCGTGAGCAAACAGTTCTAGACGGTTTGCAAAAATTGCACTCATGTTTGTTGCAGGCTTGTTACAAGAACCCCAAGCTGGTGAACCGTATAAGCATGCTCCAGCAATCACCTTTGGGGAACTTTTGCTCGGTTTCTGTTCATAAATCTCATGTAAAAGTTCTATAGTAAGTTCTAGTGAAAATCTGAATATTTATGAGTAATTGTTAAATAACAGTCGTGTCTAGAATTGCAGAAAAAACGTGGATCGACGCGTTTACGAAAGTAACAAGAGCGATAGAATTAGTTTAATCAATATATTATTTAATAAAGTAAAAAAGAAAATAAACCCAATGTCAAACTGTTTGAGGAACAGTTTTATGGTGTTCTTATACATGTTCGTGTTTCTGACTATGAAGTTGATGTTCCTTAAGATCCATTTAAGGACTGCAGTGGGGGAATTTTACTTTGAAACATAAAGGTATATTATTTTTAATTTCTGGAATAAATATAAAGAAGTATGTAGGTACAGATGCTCAAAATTGGTTTCCCTATGAAGTTGATGTTCCTTAAGATCCATTTAAGGACTGAAGTGGGGGAATTTTACTTTGAAACATAAAGGTATATTATTTTTAATTTCTAGAATGAATATAAAGAAGTTGATGTTCCTTAAGATCCATTTAAGGACTGCAGTGGGGGGATTTTACTTTGAAACATAAAGGTATATTATTTTTAATTTCTAGAATAAATATAGAGAAGTTGATGTTCCTTAAGATCCATTTAAGGACTGCAGTGGGGGAATTTTTACTTTGAAACATAAAGGTATATTATTTTTAATTTCTAGAATAAATAGAAAGAAGTATGTAGGTACAGATGCTGAAAATTGGTTTCCCTCAAAAGGTTTTGAGGCGGGGGAGACTCGAACTCCCGACCTCCAGCAGCTTCTCAGCCTTTTATACTGGCGCGCTAGCCTCTTCCGCCACCGCCCTGGATGTCTAGATTATAGACAGGTCCCATTTTATGAACTAACCAGCCAAGTACCACATCGTGAGCAAACAGTTCTAGACGGTTTGCAAAAATTGCACTCATGTTTGTTGCAGGCTTGTTACAAGAACCCCAAGCTGGTGAACCGTATAAGCATGCTCCAGCAATCACCTTTGGGGAACTTTTGCTCGGTTTCTGTTCATAAATCTCATGTAAAAGTTCTATAGTAAGTTCTAGTGAAAATCTGAATATTTATGAGTAATTGTTAAATAACAGTCGTGTCTAGAATTGCAGAAAAAACGTGGATCGACACGTTTACGAAAGTAACAAGAGCGATAGAATTAGTTTAATCAATATATTATTTAATAAAGTAAAAAAGAAAATAAACCCAATGTCAAACTGTTTGAGGAACAGTTTTATGGTGTTCTTATACATGTTCGTGTTTCTGACTATGAAGTTGATGTTCCTTAAGATCCATTTAAGGACTGCAGTGGGGGAATTTTACTTTGAAACATAAAGGTATATTATTTTTAATTTCTTGAATAAATATAAAGAAGTATGTAGGTACAGATGCTCAAAATTGGTTTCCCTATGAAGTTGATGTTCCTTAAGATCCATTTAAGGACTGAAGTGGGGGAATTTTACTTTGAAACATAAAGGTATATTATTTTTAATTTCTAGAATGAATATAAAGAAGTTGATGTTCCTTAAGATCCATTTAAGGACTGCAGTGGGGGGATTTTACTTTGAAACATAAAGGTATATTATTTTTAATTTCTAGAATAAATATAGAGAAGTTGATGTTCCTTAAGATCCATTTAAGGACTGCAGTGGGGGAATTTTTACTTTGAAACATAAAGGTATATTATTTTTAATTTCTAGAATAAATAGAAAGAAGTATGTAGGTACAGATGCTGAAAATTGGTTTCCCTCAAAAGGTTTTGAGGCGGGGGAGACTCGAACTCCCGACCTCCAGCAGCTTCTCAGCCTTTTATACTGGCGCGCTAGCCTCTTCCGCCACCGCCCTGGATGTCTAGATTATAGACAGGTCCCATTTTATGAACTAACCAGCCAAGTACCACATCGTGAGCAAACAGTTCTAGACGGTTTGCAAAAATTGCACTCATGTTTGTTGCAGGCTTGTTACAAGAACCCTATAAGCATGCTCCATCAATCACCTTTGGGGAACTTTTGCTCGGTTTCTGTTCATAAATCTCATGTAAAAGTTCTATAGTAAGTTCTAGTGAAAATCTGAATATCTATGAGTAATTGTTAAATAACAGTCAGTGTCTAGAATTGCAGAAAAAAACATGGATCGACGCGTTTACGAAAGTAACAAGAGCGATAGAATTAGTTTAATCGATATATTATTTAATAAAGTTAAAAAAGAAAATAAACCCAATGTCAAACTGTTTGAAGAACAGTTTTGTGGTGTTCTTATACATGTTCGTGTTTCTGACTATGAAGTTGATGTTCCTTAAGATTCATTTAAGGACTGCAGTGGGGGAATTTTACTTTGAAACATAAAGGTATATTATTTTTAATTTCTAGAATAAATATAGAGAAGTTGATGTTCCTTAAGATCCATTTAAGGACTGCAGTGGGGGAATTTTACTTTGAAACATAAAGGTATATTATGTTTAATGTCTAGAATAAATATAAAGAAGTATGTAGGTACAAATGCTCAAAATTGGTTTCCCTATGAAGTTGATGTTCCTTAAGATCCATTTAAGGACTGCAGTGGGGGAATTTTACTTTGAAACATAAAGGTATATTATTTTTAATTTCTAGAATAAATATAGAGAAGTTGATGTTTCTTAAGATCCATTTAAGGACTGCAGTGGGGGAATTTTTACTTTGAAACATAAAGGTATATTATTTTTAATTTCTAGAATAAATAGAAAGAAGTATGTAGGTACAGATGCTGAAAATTGGTTTTGAGGTTTTGAGGCGGGGGAGACTCGAACTCCCGACCTCCAGCAGCTTCTCAGCCTTTTATACTGGCGCGCTAGCCTCTTCCGCCACCGCCCTGGATGTCTCGATTATAGACAGGTCCCATTTTATGAACTAACCAGCCAAGTACCACATTGTGAGCAAACAGTTCTAGACGGTTTGCAAAAATTGCACTCATGTTTGTTGCAGGCTGGTTACAAGAACCCCAAGCTGGTGAACTGTATAAGCATGCTCCATCAATCACCTTTGGGGAACTTTTGCTCGGTTTCCGTTCATAAATCTCATGTAAAAGTTCTATAGTAAGTTCTAGTGAAAATCTGAATATTTATGAGTAATTGTTAAATAACAGTCGTGTCTAGAATTGCAGAAAAAAACGTGGATCGACGCGTTTACGAAAGTAACAAGAGCGATAGAATTAGTTTAATCAATATATTATTTAATAAAGTTAAAAAAGAAAATAAACCCAATGTCAAACTGTTTGAAGAACAGTTTTGTGGTGTTCTTATACATGTTCGTGTTTCTGACTATGAAGTTGATGTTCCTTAAGATCCATTTAAGGACTGCAGTGGGGGAATTTTACTTTGAAACATAAAGGTATATTATTTTTAATTTCTAGAATAAATATAAAGAAGTATGTAGGTACAGATGCTCAAAATTGGTTTCCCTATGAAGTTGATGTTCCTTAAGATCCATTTAAGGACTGCAGTGGCAGAATTTTACTTTGAAACATAAAGGTATATTATTTTTAATTTCTAGAATGAATATAAAGAAGTTGATGTTCCTTAAGATCCATTTAAGGACTGCAGTGGGGGGATTTTACTTTGAAACATAAAGGTATATTATTTTTAATTTCTAGAATAAATATAGAGAAGTTGATGTTCCTTAAGATCCATTTAAGGACTGCAGTGGGGGAATTTTTACTTTGAAACATAAAGGTATATTATTTTTAATTTCTAGAATAAATAGAAAGAAGTATGTAGGTACAGATGCTGAAAATTGGTTTCCCTCAAAAGGTTTTGAGGCGGGGGAGACTCGAACTCCCGACCTCCAGCAGCTTCTCAGCCTTTTATACTGGCGCGCTAGCCTCTTCCGCCACCGCCCTGGATGTCTAGATTATAGACAGGTCCCATTTTATGAACTAACCAGCCAAGTACCACATCGTGAGCAAACAGTTCTAGACGGTTTGCAAAAATTGCACTCATGTTTGTTGCAGGCTCGTTACAAGAACCCCAAGCTGGTGAACCGTATAAGCATGCTCCATCAATCACCTTTGGGGAACTTTTGCTCGGTTTCTGTTCATAAATCTCATGTAAAAGTTCTAAAGTAAGTTCTAGTGAAAATCTGAATATTTATGAGTAATTGTTAAATAACAGTCGTGTCTAGAATTGCAGAAAAAAACGTGGATCGACGCGTTTACGAAAGTAACAAGAGCGATAGAATTAGTTTAATCAATATATTATTTAATAAAGTTAAAAAAGAAAATAAACCCAATGTCAAACTGTTTGAAGAACAGTTTTGTGGTGTTCTTATACATGTTCGTGTTTCTGACTATGAAGTTGATGTTCCTTAAGATCCATTTAAGGACTGCAGTGGGGGAATTTTACTTTGAAACATAAAGGTATATTATTTTTAATTTCTAGAATAAATATAAAGAAGTATGTAGGTACAGATGCTCAAAATTGGTTTCCCTATGAAGTTGATGTTCCTTAAGATCCATTTAAGGACTGCAGTGGCAGAATTTTACTTTGAAACATAAAGGTATATTATTTTTAATTTCTAGAATGAATATAAAGAAGTTGATGTTCCGAACTCCCGACCTCCAGCAGCTTCTCAGCCTTTTATACTGGCGCGCTAGCCTCTTCCGCCACCGCCCTGGATGTCTAGAATTAGTTTAATCGATATATTATTTAATAAAGTTAAAAAAGAAAATAAAGCCAATGTCAAACTGTTTGAAGAACAGTTTTGTGGTGTTCTTATACATGTTCGTGTTTTTGACTATGAAGTTGATGTTCCTTAAGATCCATTTAAGGACTGCAGTGGGGGAATTTTACTTTGAAACATAAAGGTATATTATTTTTAATTTCTAGAATGAATATAAAGAAGTTGATGTTCCTTAAGATCCATTTAAGGACTGCAGTGGGGGGATTTTACTTTGAAACATAAAGGTATATTATTTTTAATGTCTAGAATAAATATAGAGAAGTTGATGTTCCTTAAGATCCATTTAAGGACTGCAGTGGGGGAATTTTTACTTTGAAACATAAAGGTATATTATTTTTAATTTCTAGAATAAATAGAAAGAAGTATGTAGGTACAGATGCTGAAAATTGGTTTCCCTCAAAAGGTTTTGAGGGAGGGGAGACTCGAACTCCCGACCTCCAGCAGCTTCTCAGCCTTTTATACTGGGGCGCTAGCCTCTTCCGCCACCACCCTGGATGTCTAGATTATAGACAGGTCCCATTTTATGAACTAACCAGCCAAGTACCACATCGTGAGCAAACAGTTCTAGACGGTTTGCAAAAATTGCACTCATGTTTGTTGCAGGCTCGTTACAAGAACCCCAAGCTGGTGAACTGTATAAGCATGCTCCATCAATCACCTTTGGGGAACTTTTGCTCGGTTTCCGTTCATAAATCTCATGTAAAAGTTCTATAGTAAGTTCTAGTGAAAATCTGAATATTTATGAGTAATTGTTAAATAACAGTCGTGTCTAGAATTGCAGAAAAAAACGTGGATCGACGCGTTTACGAAAGTAACAAGAGCGATAGAATTAGTTTAATCAATATATTATTTAATAAAGTAAAAAAGAAAATAAACCCAATGTCAAACTGTTTGAAGAACAGTTTTGTGGTGTTCTTATACATGTTCGTGTTTCTGACTATGAAGTTGATGTTCCTTAAGATCCATTTAAGGACTGCAGTGGGGGAATTTTACTTTGAAACATAAAGGTATATTATTTTTAATTTCTAGAATAAATAAAAAGAAGTATGTAGGTACAGATGCTCAAAATTGGTTTCCCTATGAAGTTGATGTTCCTTAAGATCCATTTAAGGACTGCAGTGGCAGAGTTTTACTTTGAAACATAAAGGTATATTATTTTTAATTTCTAGAATGAATATAAAGAAGTTGATGTTCCTTAAGATCCATTTAAGGACTGCAGTGGGGGAATTTTACTTTGAAACATAAAGGTATATTATTTTTAATTTCTAGAATAACTATAAAGAAGTATGATGTTCTTTAAGATCCATTTAAGGACTGCAGTGGGGGAATTTTACTTTGAAACATAAAGGTATATTATTTTTAATTTCTACAATAAATATAAACAAGTTGATGTTCATTAAGAGAAGACTGGAAGACGGTACTGAGAAGATCGGATATAAATTAAATAACAGTCGTAATTGTTAAAGAACAGTATTGTGGTGTTCTTATACATGTTCGTGTTTCTGACTATGAAGTTGATGTTCTTTAAGATCCATTTACGGACTCCAGTGGGGGAATTTTACTTTGAAACATAAAGGTATATTATTTTTAATTTCTAGAATAAATATAAAGAAGTATGTAGGTACAGATGCTCAAAATTGGTTTCCCTATGAAGTTGATGTTCCTTAAGATCCATTTAAGGACTGCAGTGGGGGAATTTTACTTTGAAACATAAAGGTATATTATTTTTAATTTCTACAATAAATATAAACAAGTGATGTTCATTAAGATCCATTTAAGGACTGCAGTGGGGGAATTTTACTTTGAAACATAAAGGTATATTATTTTTAATTTCTAGAATGAATATAAAGAAGTTGATGTTCTTTAAGATCCATTTAATGACTGTAGTGGGGGGATTTTACTTTGAAACATAAAGGTATATTATTTTTAATTTCTACAATAAATATAAACAAGTTGATGTTCATTAAGAGAAGACTGGAAGACGGTACTGAGAAGATCGGATATAAATTAAATAACAGTCGTAATTGTTAAAGAACAGTATTGTGGTGTTCTTATACATGTTCGTGTTTCTGACTATGAAGTTGATGTTCTTTAAGATCCATTTACGGACTCCAGTGGGGGAATTTTACTTTGAAACATAAAGGTATATTATTTTTAATTTCTAGAATAAATATAAAGAAGTATGTAGGTACAGATGCTCAAAATTGGTTTCCCTATGAAGTTGATGTTCCTTAAGATCCATTTAAGGACTGCAGTGGGGGAATTTTACTTTGAAACATAAAGGTATATTATTTTTAATTTCTACAATAAATATAAACAAGTGATGTTCATTAAGATCCATTTAAGGACTGCAGTGGGGGAATTTTACTTTGAAACATAAAGGTATATTATTTTTAATTTCTAGAATGAATATAAAGAAGTTGATGTTCTTTAAGATCCATTTAATGACTGTAGTGGGGGGATTTTACTTTGAAACATAAAGGTATATTATTTTTAATTTCTAGAATGAATATAAAGAAGTTGATGTTCCTTAAGATCCATTTAAGAATTTGTACTTTGAAACATAAAGGTATATTATTTTTAATTTCTAGAATAAATAGAAAGAAGTATGTAGGTACAGATGCTGAAAATTGGTTTCCCTCAAAAGGTTTTGAGGCGGGGGAGACTCGAACTCCCAACCTCCAGCAGCTTCTCAGCCTTTTATACTGGCGCGCTAGCCTCTTCCGCCACCGCCCTGGATGTCTAGATTATAGACAGGTCCCATTTTATGAACTAACCAGCCAAGTACCACATCGTGAGCAAACAGTTCTAGACGGTTTGCAAAAATTGCACTCATGTTTGTTGCAGGCTTGTTACAAGAACCCCAAGCTGGTGAACCGTATAAGCATGCTCCATCAATCACCTTTGGGGAACTTTTGCTCGGTTTCTGTTCATAAATCTCATGTAAAAGTTCTATAGTAAGTTCTAGTGAAAATCTGAATATTTATGAGTAATTGTTAAATAACAGTCGTGTCTAGAATTGCAGAAAAAAACTTGGATCGACGCGTTTACGAAAGTAACAAGAGCGATAGAATTAGTTTAATCAATATATTATTTAATAAAGTTAAAAAAGAAAATAAACCCAATGTCAAACTGTTTGAAGAACAGTTTTGTGGTGTTCTTATACATGTTCGTGTTTCTGACTATGAAGTTGATGTTCCTTAAGATCCATTTAAGGACTGCAGTGGGGAAATTTTACTTTGAAACATAAAGGTATATTATTTTTAATTTCTAGAATAAATAGAAAGAAGTATGTAGGTACAGATGCTCAAAATTGGTTTCCCTATGAAGTTGATGTTCCTTAAGATCCATTTAAGGACTGCAGTGGGGGAATTTTACTTTGAAACATAAATGTATATTATTTTTAATTTCTAGAATGAATATAAAAAAGTAGATGTTCCTTAAGATCCATTTAAGGACTGCAGTGGGGGGATTTTACTTTGAAACATAAAGGTATATTATTTTTAATTTCTAGAATAAATACAGAGAAGTTGATGTTCCTTAAGATCCATTTAAGGACTGCAGTGGGGGAATTTTACTTTGAAACATAAAGGTATATTATTTTTAATTTCTAGAATGAATATAAAGAAGTTGATGTTCCTTAAGATCCATTTAAGAATTTGTACTTTGAAACATAAAGGTATATTATTTTTAATTTCTAGAATAAATAGAAAGAAGTATGTAGGTACAGATGCTGAAAATTGGTTTCCCTCAAAAGGTTTTGAGGCGGGGGAGACTCGAACTCCTGACCTCCAGCAGCTTCTCAGCCTTTTATACTGGCGCGCTAGCCTCTTCCGCCACCGCCCTGGATGTCTAGATTATAGACAGGTCCCATTTTATGAACTAACCAGCCAAGTACCACATAGTGAGCAAACAGTTCTAGACGGTTTGCAAAAATTGCACTCATGTTTGTTGCAGGCTTGTTACAAGAACCCCAAGCTGGTGAACCGTATAAGCATGCTCCATCAATCACCTTTAGGGAACTTTTGCTCGGTTTCTGTTCATAAATCTCATGTAAAAGTTCTATAGTAAGTTCTAGTGAAAATCTGAATATTTATGAGTAATTGTTAAATAACAGTCGTGTCTAGAATTGCAGAAAAAAACGTGGATCGACGGGTTTACGAAAGTAACAAGAGCGATAGAATTAGTTTAATCAATATATTATTTAATAAAGTTAAAAAACAAAAATAAAGCCAATGTCAAACTGTTTGAAGAACAGTTTTGTGGTGTTCTTATACATGTTAGTGTTTCTGACTATGAAGTTGATGTTCCTTAAGATCCATTTAAGGACTGCAGTGGGGAAACTTTACTTTGAAACATAAAGGTATATTATTTTGAATTTCTAGAATAAATATAGAGAAGTTGATGTTCCTTAAGATCCATTTAAGGACTGCAGTGGGGGAATTTTTACTTTGAAACATAAAGGTATATTATTTTTAATTTCTAGAATAAATAGAAAGAAGTATGTAGGTACAGATGCTGAAAATTGGTTTCCCTCAAAAGGTTTTGAGGCGGGGGAGACTCGAACTCCTGACCTCCAGCAGCTTGTCAGCCTTTTATACTGGCGCGCTAGCCTCTTCCGCCACCGCCCTGGATGTCTAGATTATAGACAGGTCCCATTTTATGAACTAACCAGCCAAGTACCACATCGTGAGCAAACAGTTCTAGACGGTTTGCAAAAATTGCACTCTTGTTTGTTGCAGGCTTGTTACAAGAACCCCAAGCTGGTGAACCGTATAAGCATGCTCCATCAATCACCTTTGGGGAACTTTTGCTCGGTTTCTGTTCATAAATCTCATGTAAAAGTTCTATAGTAAGTTCTAGTGAAAATCTGAATATTTATGAGTAATTGTTAAATAACAGTCGTGTCTACAATTGCAGAAAAAACGTGGATCGACGCGTTTACGAAAGTAACAAGAGCGATAGAATTAGTTTAATCAATATATTATTTAATAAAGTTAAAAAGAAAATAAACCCAATGTCAAACTGTTTGAGGAACAGTTTTATGGTGTTCTTATACATGTTCGTGTTTCTGACTATGAAGTTGATGTTCCTTAAGATCCATTTAAGGACTGCAGTGGGGGAATTTTACTTTGAAACATTAAGGTATATTATTTTTAATTTCTAGAATAAATATAAAGAAGTATGTAGGTACAGATGCTCAAAATTGGTTTCCCTATGAAGTTGATGTTCCTTAAGATCCATTTAAGGACTACAGTGGGGGAATTTTACTTTGAAACATAAAGGTATATTATTTTTAATTTCTAGAATAAATATAAAGAAGTATGTAGGTACAGATGCTCAAAATTGGTTTCGCTATGAAGTTGATGTTCCTTAAGATCCATTTAAGGACTGCAGTGGGGGGATTTTACTTTGAAACATAAAGGTATATTATTTTTAATTTCTAGAATGAATATAAAGAAGTTGATGTTCCTTAAGATCCATTTAAGGACTGCAGTGGGGGGATTTTACTTTGAAACATAAAGGTATATTATGTTTAATTTCTAGAATAAATATAGAGAAGTTGATGTTTCTTAAGATCCATTTAAGGACTGCAGTGGGGGAATTTTTACTTTGAAACATAAAGGTATATTATTTTTAATTTCTAGAATAAATAGAAAGAAGTATGTAGGTACAGATGCTGAAAATTGGTTTTGAGGTTTTGAGGCGGGGGAGACTCGAACTCCCGACCTCCAGCAGCTTCTCAGCCTTTTATACTGGCGCGCTAGCCTCTTCCGCCACCGCCCTGGATGTCTCGATTATAGACAGGTCCCATTTTATGAACTAACCAGCCAAGTACCACATTGTGAGCAAACAGTTCTAGACGGTTTGCACTCATGTTTGTTGCAGGCTGGTTACAAGAACGCCAAGCTGGTGAACCGTATAAGCATGCTCCATCAATCACCTTTGGGGAACTTTTGCTCGGTTTCTGTTCATAAATCTCATGTAAAAGTTCTATGGTAAGTTCTAGTGAAAATCTGAATATTTATGAGTAATTGTTAAATAACAGTCGTGTCTAGAATTGCAGAAAAAACGTGGATCGACACGTTTACGAAAGTAACAAGAGCGATAGAATTAGTTTAATCAATATATTATTTAATAAAGTAAAAAATAAAATAAACCCAATGTCAAACTGTTTGAAGAACAGTTTTGTGGTGTTCTTATACATGTTCGTGTTTCTGACTATGAAGTTGATGTTCCTTAAGATCCATTTAAGGACTGCAGTGGGGGAATTTTACTTTGAAACATAAAGGTATATTATTTTTAATTTCTAGAATAAATATAAAGAAGTATGTAGGTACAGATGCTCAAAATTGGTTTCCCTATGAAGTTGATGTTCCTTAAGATCCATTTAAGGACTGAAGTGGGGGAATTTTACTTTGAAACATAAAGGTATATTATTTTTAATTTCTAGAATGAATATAAAGAAGTTGATGTTCCTTAAGATCCATTTAAGGACTGCAGTGGGGGAATTTTTACTTTGAAACATAAAGGTATATTATTTTTAATTTCTAGAATAAATATAGAGAAGTTGATGTTCCTTAAGATCCATTTAAGGACTGCAGTGGGGGAATTTTTACTTTGAAACATAAAGGTATATTATTTTTAATTTCTAGAATAAATAGAAAGAAGTATGTAGGTACAGATGCTGAAAATTGGTTTCCCTCAAAAGGTTTTGAGGCGGGGGAGACTCGAACTCCCGACCTCCAGCAGCTTCTCAGCCTTTTATACTGGCGCGCTAGCCTCTTCCGCCACCGCCCTGGATGTCTAGATTATAGACAGGTCCCATTTTATGAACTAACCAGCCAAGTACCACATCGTGAGCAAACAGTTCTAGACGGTTTGCAAAAATTGCACTCATGTTTGTTGCAGGCTTGTTACCCAATGTCAAACTGTTTGAAGAACAGTTTTGTGGTGTTCCATTTAAGGACTGCAGTGGGGGAATTTTACTTTGAAACATAAAGGTATATTATTTTTAATTTCAAGAATAAATATAAAGAAGTATGTAGGTACAGATGCTCAAAATTGGTTTCCCTACGAAGTTGATGTTCCTTAAGATCCATTTAAGGACTGCAGTGGGGGGATTTTACTTTGAAACATAAAGGTATATTTTTTTTAATTTCTAGAATGAATATAAAGAAGTTGATGTTCCTTAAGATCCATTTAAGGACTGCAGTGGGGGGATTTTAATTTGAAACATAAAGGTATATTATTTTTAATTTCTAGAATAAATATAGAGAAGTTGATGTTCCTTAAGATCCATTTAAGGACTGCAGTGGGGGAATTTTTACTTTGAAACATAAAGGTATATTATTGTTAATTTCTAGAATAAATAGAAAGAAGTATTTAGGTACAGATGCTGAAAATTGGTTTCCCTCAAAAGGTTTTGAGGCGGGGGAGACTCGAACTCCCGACCTCCAGCAGCTTCTCAGCCTTTTATACTGGCGCGCTAGCCTCTTCCGCCACCGCCCTGGATGTCTAGATTATAGACAGGTCCCATTTTATGAACTAACCAGCCAAGTACCACATCGTGAGCAAACAGTTCTAGACGGTTTGCAAAAATTGCACTCATGTTTGTTGCAGGCTTGTTACCCAATGTCAAACTGTTTGAAGAACAGTTTTGTGGTGTTCCATTTAAGGACTGCAGTGGGGGAATTTTACTTTGAAACATAAAGGTATATTATTTTTAATTTCTAGAATAAATATAAAGAAGTATGTAGGTACAGATGCTCAAAATTGGTTTCCCTATGAAGTTGATGTTCCTTAAGATCCATTTAAGGACTGCAGTGGGGGGATTTTAATTTGAAACATAAAGGTATATTATTTTTAATTTCTAGAATAAATATAGAGAAGTTGATGTTCCTTAAGATCCATTTAAGGACTGCAGTGGGGGAATTTTTACTTTGAAACATAAAGGTATATTATTTTTAATTTCTAGAATAAATAGAAAGAAGTATGTAGGTACAGATGCTGAAAATTGGTTTCCCTCAAAAGGTTTTGAGGCGGGGGAGACTCGAACTCCCGACCTCCAGCAGCTTCTCAGCCTTTTATACTGGCGCGCTAGCCTCTTCCGCCACCGCCCTGGATGTCTAGATTATAGACAGGTCCCATTTTATGAACTAACCAGCCAAGTACCACATCGTGAGCAAACAGTTCTAGACGGTTTGCAAAAATTGCACTCATGTTTGTTGCAGGCTTGTTACAAGAACCCCAAGCTGGTGAACCGTATAAGCATGCTCCATCAATCACCTTTGGGGAACTTTTGCTCGGTTTCTGTTCATAAATCTCATGTAAAAGTTCTATAGTAAGTTCTAGTGAAAATCTGAATATCTATGAGTAATTGTTAAATAACAGTCGTGTCTAGAATTGCAGAAAAAAACGTGGATCGACGCGTTTACGAAAGTAACAAGAGCGATAGAATTAGTTTAATCGATATATTATTTAATAAAGTTAAAAAAGAAAATAAACCCAATGTCAAACTGTTTGAAGAACAGTTTTGTGGTGTTCTTATACATGTTCGTGTTTCTGACTATGAAGTTGATGTTCCTTAAGATCCATTTAAGGACTGCAGTGGGGGAATTTTACTTTGAAACATAAAGGTATATTATTTTTAATTTCTAGAATAAATATAAAGAAGTATGTAGGTACAGATGCTCAAAATTGGTTTCCCTATGAAGTTGATGTTCCTTAAGATCCATTTAAGGACTGCAGTGGGGGAATTTTTACTTTGAAACATAAAGGTATATTATTTTTAATTTCTAGAATAAATATAGAGAAGTTGATGTTCCTTAAGATCCATTTAAGGACTGCAGTGGGGGAATTTTTACTTTGAAACATAAAGGTATATTATTTTTAATTTCTAGAATAAATAGAAAGAAGTATGTAGGTACAGATGCTGAAAATTGGTTTCCCTCAAAAGGTTTTGAGGCGGGGGAGACTCGAACTCCCGACCTCCAGCAGCTTCTCAGCCTTTTATACTGGCGCGCTAGCCTCTTCCGCCACCGCCCTGGATGTCTAGATTATAGACAGGTCCCATTTTATGAACTAACCAGCCAAGTACCACATCGTGAGCAAACAGTTCTAGACGGTTTGCAAAAATTGCACTCATGTTTGTTGCAGGCTTGTTACAAGAACCCCAAGCTGGTGAACCGTATAAGCATGCTCCATCAATCACCTTTGGGGAACTTTTGCTCGGTTTCTGTTCATAAATCTCATGTAAAAGTTCTATAGTAAGTTCTAGTGAAAATCTGAATATCTATGAGTAATTGTTAAATAACAGTCGTGTCTAGAATTGCAGAAAAAAACGTGGATCGACGCGTTTACGAAAGTAACAAGAGCGATAGAATTAGTTTAATCGATATATTATTTAATAAAGTTAAAAAAGAAAATAAACCCAATGTCAAACTGTTTGAAGAACAGTTTTGTGGTGTTCTTATACATGTTCGTGTTTCTGACTATGAAGTTGATGTTCCTTAAGATCCATTTAAGGACTGCAGTGGGGGGATTTTACTTTGAAACATAAAGGTATATTATTTTTAATTTCTAGAATAAATATAGCGAAGTTGATGTTCCTTAAGATCCATTTAAGGACTGCAGTGGGGGAATTTTACTTTGAAACATAAAGGTATATTATTTTTAATTTCTAGAATGAATATAAAAAAGTTGATGTTCCTTAAGATCCATTTAAGGACTGCAGTGGGGGAATTTTACTTTGAAACATAAAGGTATATTATTTTTAATTTCTAGAATAAATATAGAGAAGTTGATGTTCCTTAAGATCCATTTAAGGACTGCAGTGGGGGAATTTTTACTTTGGAACATAAAGGTATATTATTTTTAATTTCTAGAATAAATAGAAAGAAGTATGTAGGTACAGATGCTGAAAATTGGTTTCCCTCAAAAGGTTTTGAGGCGGGGGAGACTCGAACTCCTGACCTCCAGCAGCTTCTCAGCCTTTTATACTGGCGCGCTAGCCTCTTCCGCCACCGCCCTGGATGTCTAGATTATAGACAGGTCCCATTTTATGAACTAACCAGCCAAGTACCACATCGTGAGCAAACAGTTCTAGACGGTTTGCAAAAATTGCACTCATGTTTGTTGCAGGCTTGTTACAAGAACCCCAAGCTGGTGAACCGTATAAGCATGCTCCATCAATCACCTTTAGGGAACTTTTGCTCGGTTTCTGTTCATAAATCTCATGTAAAAGTTCTATAGTAAGTTCTAGTGAAAATCTGAATATTTATGAGTAATTGTTAAATAACAGTCGTGTCTAGAATTGCAGAAAAAAACGTGGATCGACGCGTTTACGAAAGTAACAAGAGCGATAGAATTAGTTTAATCAATATATTATTTAATAAAGTAAAAAAAGAAAATAAACCCAATGTCAAACTGTTTGAAGAACAGTTTTGTGGTGTTCTTATACATGTTCGTGTTTCTGACTATGAAGTTGATGTTCCTTAAGATCCATTTAAGGACTGCAGTGGGGGAATTTTACTTTGAAACATAAAGGTATATTATTTTTAATTTCTAGAATAAATAGAAAGAAGTATGTAGGTACAGATGCTCAAAATTGGTTTCCCTATGAAGTTGATGTTCCTTAAGATCCATTTAAGGACTGCAGTGGGGGGATTTTACTTTGAAACATAAAGGTATATTATTTTTAATTTCTAGAATAAATATAGAGAAGTTGATGTTCCTTAAGATCCATTTAAGGACTGCAGTGGGGGAATTTTTACTTTGAAACATAAAGGTATATTATTTTTAATTTCTAGAATAAATAGAAAGAAGTATGTAGGTACAGATGCTGAAAATTGGTTTCCCTCAAAAGGTTTTGAGGCGGGGGAGACTCGAACTCCCGACCTCCAGCAGCTTCTCAGCCTTTTATACTGGCGCGCTAGCCTCTTCCGCCACCGCCCTGGATGTCTAGATTATAGACAGGTCCCATTTTATGAACTAACCAGCCAAGTACCACATCGTGAGCAAACAGTTCTAGACGGTTTGCAAAAATTGCACTCATGTTTGTTGCAGGCTTGTTACCCAATGTCAAACTGTTTGAAGAACAGTTTTGTGGTGTTCAATTTAAGGACTGCAGTGGGGGAATTTTACTTTGAAACATAAAGGTATATTATTTTTAATTTCAAGAATAAATATAAAGAAGTATGTAGGTACAGATGCTCAAAATTGGTTTCCCTACGAAGTTGATGTTCCTTAAGATCCATTTAAGGACTGCAGTGGGGGAATTTTACTTTGAAACATAAAGGTATATTATTTTAAATTTCTAGAATAAATACAGAGAAGTTGATGTTCCTTAAGATCCATTTAAGGACTGCAGTGGGGGAATTTTTACTTTGAAACATAAAGGTATATTATTTTTAATTTCTAGAATAAATAGAAAGAAGTATGTAGGTACAGATGCTAAAAATTGGTTTCCCTTAAAAGGTTTTGAGGCGGGGGAGACTCGAACTCCCGACCTCCAGCAGCTTCTCAGCCTTTTATACTGGCGCGCTAGCCTCTTCTGCCACCGCCCTGGATGTCTAGATTATAGACAGGTCTCATTTTATGGACTAACCAGCCAAGTACCACATCGTGAGCAAACAGTTCCAGACGGTTTGCAAAAATTGCACTCATATTTGTTGCAGGCTTGTTACAAGAACCCCAAGCTGGTGAACCGTATAAGCATGCTCTTTCAATCACCTTTGGGGAACTTTTGCTCGGTTTCTGTTCATAAATCTCATGTAAAAGTTCTATAGTAAGTTCTAGTGAAAATCTGAATATTTATGAGTAATTGTTAAATAACAGTCGTGTCTAGAATTGCAGAAAAAAACGTGGATCGACGCGTTTACGAAAGTAACAAGAGCGATAGAATTAGTTTCATCAATATATTATTTAATAAAGTTAAAAAAGAAAATAAACCCAATGTCAAACTGTTTGAAGAACAGTTTTGTGGTGTTCTTATACATGTTCGTGTTTCTGACTATGAAGTTGATGTTCCTTAAGATCCATTTAAGGACTGCAGTGGGGGAATTTTACTTTGAAACATAAAGGTATATTATTTTTAATTTCTAGAATAAATAGAAAGAAGTATGTAGGTACAGATGCTCAAAATTGGTTTCCCTATGAAGTTGATGTTCCTTAAGATCCATTTAAGGACTGCAGTGGGGGAATTTTACTTTGAAACATAAATGTATATTATTTTTAATTTCTAGAATGAATATAAAGAAGTTGATGTTCCTTAAGATCCATTTAAGGACTGCAGTGGGGGGATTTTACTTGAAAACATAAAGGTATATTATTTTTAATTTCTAGAATAAACTAAAAATAATTAAATTTCTGGGGAGACTCGAACTCCCAACCTCCAGCAGCTTCTCAGCCTTTTATACTGGTGCGCTAGCCTCTTCCGCCACCGCCCTGGATGTCTAGATTATAGACAGGTCCCATTTTATGAACTAACCAGCCAAGTACCACATCGTGAGCAAACAGTTCTAGACGGTTTGCAAAAATTGCACTCATGTTTGTTGCAGGCTTGTTACAAGAACCCCAAGCTGGTGAACCGTATAAGCATGCTCTTTCAATCACCTTTGGGGAACTTTTGCTCGGTTTCTGTTCATAAATCTCATGTAAAAGTTCTATAGTAAGTTCTAGTGAAAATCTGAATATTTATGAGTAATTGTTAAATAACAGTCGTGTCTAGAATTGCAGAAAAAAACGTGGATCGACGCGTTTACGAAAGTAACAAGAGCGATAGAATTAGTTTCATCAATATATTATTTAATAAAGTTAAAAAAGAAAATAAACCCAATGTCAAACTGTTTGAAGAACAGTTTTGTGGTGTTCTTATACATGTTCGTGTTTCTGACTATGAAGTTGATGTTCCTTAAGATCCATTTAAGGACTGCAGTGGGGGAATTTTACTTTGAAACATAAAGGTATATTATTTTTAATTTCTAGAATAAATAGAAAGAAGTATGTAGGTACAGATGCTCAAAATTGGTTTCCCTATGAAGTTGATGTTCCTTAAGATCCATTTAAGGACTGCAGTGGGGGAATTTTACTTTGAAACATAAATGTATATTATTTTTAATTTCTAGAATGAATATAAAGAAGTTGATGTTCCTTAAGATCCATTTAAGGACTGCAGTGGGGGGATTTTACTTGAAAACATAAAGGTATATTATTTTTAATTTCTAGAATAAACTAAAAATAATTAAATTTCGGGGGAGACTCGAACTCCCAACCTCCAGCAGCTTCTCAGCCTTTTATACTGGCGCGCTTGCCTCTTCCGCCACCGCCCTGGATGTCTAGATTATAGACAGGTCCCATTTTATGAACTAACCAGCCAAGTACCACATCGTGAGCAAACAGTTCTAGACGGTTTGCAAAAATTGCACTCATGTTTGTTGCAGGCTTGTTACAAGAACCCCAAGCTGGTGAACCGTATAAGCATGCTCCATCAATCACCTTTGGGGAACTTTTGCTCGGTTTCTGTTCATAAATCTCATGTAAAAGTTCTATAGTAAGTTCTAGTGAAAATCTGAATATTTATGAGTAATTGTTAAATAACAGTCGTGTCTAGAATTGCAGAAAAAAACTTGGATCGACGCGTTTACGAAAGTAACAAGAGCGATAGAATTAGTTTAATCAATATATTATTTAATAAAGTTAAAAAAGAAAATAAACCCAATGTCAAACTGTTTGAAGAACAGTTTTGTGGTGTTCTTATACATGTTCGTGTTTCTGACTATGAAGTTGATGTTCCTTAAGATCCATTTAAGGACTGCAGTGGGGAAATTTTACTTTGAAACATAAAGGTATATTATTTTTAATTTCTAGAATAAATACAGAGAAGTTGATGTTCCTTAAGATCCATTTAAGGACTGCAGTGGGGGAATTTTTACTTTGAAACATAAAGGTATATTATTTTTAATTTCTTGAATAAATAGAAAGAAGTATGTAGGTACAGATGCTGAAAATTGGTTTCCCTCAAAAGGTTTTGAGGCGGGGGAGACTCGAACTCCTGACCTCCAGCAGCTTCTCAGCCTTTTATACTGGCGCGCTAGCCTCTTCCGCCACCGCCCTGGATGTCTATATTATAGACAGGTCCCATTTTATGAACTAACCAGCCAAGTACCACATCGTGAGCAAACAGTTCTAGACGGTTTGCAAAAATTGAACTCATGTTTGTTGCAGGCTTGTTACAAGAACCCCAAGCTGGTGAACTGTATAAGCATGCTCCATCAATCACCTTTAGGGAACTTTTGCTCGGCTTCTGTTCATAAATCTCATGTAAAAGTTCTATAGTAAGTTCTAGTGAAAATCTGAATATTTATGAGTAATTGTTAAATAACAGTCGTGTCTAGAATTGCAGAAAAAAACAAAAGTATCAAAGAGCGATAGAATTAGTTTAATCAATATATTATTTAATAAAGTTAAAAAAGAAAATAAACCCAATGTCAAACTGTTTGAAGAACAGTTTTGTGGTGTTGTTATACATGTTCGTGTTTCTGACTATGAAGTTGATGTTCCTTAAGATCCATTTAAGGACTGCAGTGGGGGAATTTTACTTTGAAACATAAAGGTATATTATTTTTAATTTCTAGAATAAATAGAAAGAAGTATGTAGGTACAGATGCTCAAAATTGGTTTCCCTATGAAGTTGATGTTCCTTAAGATCCATTTAAGGACTGCAGTGGGGGAATTTTACTTTGAAACATAAAGGTATATTATTTTTAATTTCTAGAATGAATATAAAGAAGTTGACGTTCCTTAAGATCCATTTAAGGACTGCAGTGGGGAAATTTTACTTTGAAACATAAAGGTATATTATTTTTAATTTCTAGAATAAATACAGAGAAGTTGATGTTCCTTAAGATCCATTTAAGGACTGCAGTGGGGGAATTTTTACTTTGAAACATAAAGGTATATTATTTTTAATTTCTAGAATAAATAGAAAGAAGTATGTAGGTACAGATGCTAAAAATTGGTTTCCCTCAAAAGGTTTTGAGGCGGGGGAGACTCGAACTCCCAACCTCCAGCAGCTTCTCAGCCTTTTATACTGGCGCGCTAGCCTCTTCCGCCACCGCCCTGGATGTCTAGATTATAGACAGGTCCCATTTTATGAACTAACCAGCCAAGTACCACATCGTGAGCAAACAGTTCTAGACGGTTTGCAAAATTGCACTCATGTTTGTTGCAGGCTTGTTACAAGAACCCCAAGCTGGTGAACCGTATAAGCATGCTCCATCAATCACCTTTGGGGAACTTTTGCTCGGTTTCTGTTCATAAATCTCATGTAAAAGTTCTATAGTAAGTTCTAGTGAAAATCTGAATATTTATGAGTAATTGTTAAATAACAGTCGTGTCTAGAATTGCAGAAAAAAACGTGGATCGACGCGTTTACGAAAGTAACAAGAGCGATAGAATAAGTTTAATCAATATATTATTTAATAAAGTAAAAAGAAAATAAACCCAATGTCAAACTGTTTGAAGAACAGTTTTGTGGTGTTCTTATACATGTTCGTGTTTCTGACTATGAAGTTGATGTTCCTTAAGATCCATTTAAGGACTGCAGTGGGGGAATTTTACTTTGAAACATAAAGGTATATTATTTTTAATTTCTAGAATGAATATAAAGAAGTTGATGTTCCTTAAGATCCATTTACGGACTGCAGTGGGGGGATTTTATTTTGAAACATAAAGGTATATTATTTTTAATTTCTAGAATAAATATAGAGAAGTTGATGTTCCTTAAGATCCATTTAAGGACTGCAGTGGGGGAATTTTTACTTTGAAACATAAAGGTATATTATTTTTAATTTCTAGAATAAATAGAAAGAAGTATGTAGGTACAGATGCTGAAAATTGGTTTCCCTCAAAAGGTTTTGAGGCGGGGGAGTTCGAGTCTCCCCCGCCTCAAAACCTTTTGAGGCGACCTCCAGCAGCTTCTCAGCCTTTTATACTGGCGCGCTAGCCTCTTCCGCCACCCCCCTGGATGTCTAGATTATAGACAGGTCCCATTTTATGAACTAACCAGCCAAGTACCACATCGTGAGCAAACAGTTCTAGACGGTTTGCAAAAATTGCACTCATGTTTGTTGCAGGCTTGTTACAAGAACCCTATAAGCATGCTCCATCAATCACCTTTGGGGAACTTTTGCTCGGTTTCTGTTCATAAATCTCATGTAAAAGTTCTATAGTAAGTTCTAGTGAAAATCTGAATATTTATGAGTAATTGTTAAATAACAATCGTGTCTAGAATTGCAGAAAAAAACATGGATCGATGCGTTTACGAAAGTAACAAGAGCGATAGAATTAGTTTAATCAATATATTATTTAATAAAGTAAAAAAGAAAATAAACCCAATGTCAAACTGTTTGAAGAACAGTTTTGTGGTGTTCTTATACATGTTCGTGTTTCTGACTATGAAGTTGATGTTCCTTAAGATCCATTTAAGGACTGCAGTGGGGGAATTTTACTTTGAAACATAAAGGTATATTATTTTTAATTTCTAGAATAAATATAGAGAAGTTGATGTTCCTTAAGATCCATTTAAGGACTGCAGTGGGGGAATTTTTACTTTGAAACATAAAGGTATATTATTTTTAATTTCTTGAATAAATAGAAAGAAGTATGTAGGTACAGATGCTGAAAATTGGTTTCCCTCAAAAGGTTTTGAGGCGGGGGAGACTCGAACTCCTGACCTCCAGCAGCTTCTCAGCCTTTTATACTGGCGCGCTAGCCTCTTCCGCCACCGCCCTGGATGTCTAGATTATAGACAGGTCCCATTTTATGAACTAACCAGCCAAGTACCACATCGTGAGCAAACAGTTCTAGACGGTTTGCAAAAATTGCACTCATGTTTGTTGCAGGCTCGTTACAAGAACCCCAAGCTGGTGAACCGCATAAGCATGCTCTATCAATCACCTTTGGGGAACTTTTGCTCGGTTTCTGTTCATAAATCTCATGTAAAAGTTCTATAGTAAGTTCTAGTGAAAATCTGAATATTTATGAGTAATTGTTAAATAACAGTCGTGTCTAGAATTGCAGAAAAAAACGTGGATCGACGCGTTTACGAAAGTAACAAGAGCGATAGAATTAGTTTAATCAATATATTATTTAATAAACTAAAAAGAAAATAAACCCAATGTCAAACTGTTTGAAGAACAGTTTTGTGGTGTTCTTATACATGTTCGTGTTTCTGACTATGAAGTTGATGTTCCTTAAGATCCATTTAAGGACTGCAGTGGGGGAATTTTACTTTGAAACATAAAGGTATATTATTTTTAATTTCTAGAATGAATATAAAAAAGTTGATGTTCCTTAAGATCCATTTACGGACTGCAGTGGGGGGATTTTATTTTGAAACATAAAGGTATATTATTTTTAATTTCTAGAATAAATATAGAGAAGTTGATGTTCCTTAAGATCCATTTAAGGACTGCAGTGGGGGAATTTTTACTTTGAAACATAAAGGTATATTATTTTTAATTTCTAGAATAAATAGAAAGAAGTATGTAGGTACAGATGCTGAAAATTGGTTTCCCTCAAAAGGTTTTGAGGCGGGGGAGTTCGAGTCTCCCCCGCCTCAAAACCTTTTGAGGCGACCTCCAGCAGCTTCTCAGCCTTTTATACTGGCGCGCTAGCCTCTTCCGCCACCCCCCTGGATGTCTAGATTATAGACAGGTCCCATTTTATGAACTAACCAGCCAAGTACCACATCGTGAGCAAACAGTTCTAGATGGTTTGCAAAAATTGCACTCATGTTTGTTGCAGGCTTGTTACAAGAACCCTATAAGCATGCTCCATCAATCACCTTTGGGGAACTTTTGCTCGGTTTCTGTTCATAAATCTCATGTAAAAGTTCTATAGTAAGTTCTAGTGAAAATCTGAATATTTATGAGTAATTGTTAAATAACAATCGTGTCTAGAATTGCAGAAAAAAACATGGATCGACGCGTTTACGAAAGTAACAAGAGCGATAGAATTAGTTTAATCAATATATTATTTAATAAAGTAAAAAAGAAAATAAACCCAATGTCAAACTGTTTGAAGAACAGTTTTGTGGTGTTCTTATACATGTTCGTGTTTTTGACTATGAAGTTGATGTTCCTTAAGATCCATTTAAGGACTGCAGTGGGGGAATTTTACTTTGAAACATAAAGGTATATTATTTTTAATTTCTAGAATAAATATAAAGAAGTATGTAGATACAGATGCTCAAAATTGGTTTCCCTATGAAGTTGATGTTCCTTAAGATCCATTTAAGGACTGCAGTGGGGGAATTTTACTTTGAAACATAAAGGTATATTATTTTTAATTTGTTGAATAAATATAGAGAAGTTGATGTTCCTTAAGATCCATTTAAGGACTGCAGTGGGGGAATTTTTACTTTGAAACATAAAGGTATATTATTTTTAATTTATAGAATAAATAGAAAGAAGTATGTAGGTACAGATGCTGAAAATTGGTTTCCCTCAAAAGGTTTTGAGGCGGGGGAGACTCGAACTCCCGACCTCCTGCAGCTTCTCAGCCTTTTATACTGGCGCTAGCCTCTTCCGCTACCGCCCTGGATGTCTAGATTATAGACAGGTCCCATTTTATGAACTAACCAGCCAAGTACCACATCGTGAGCAAACAGTTCTAGACGGTTTGCAAAAATTGCACTCATGTTTGTTGCAGGCTCGTTACAAGAACCCCAAGCTGGTGAACCGCATAAGCATGCTCTATCAATCACCTTTGGGGAACTTTTGCTCGGTTTCTGTTCATAAATCTCATGTAAAAGTTCTATAGTAAGTTCTAGTGAAAATCTGAATATTTATGAGTAATTGTTAAATAACAGTCGTGTCTAGAATTGCAGAAAAAAACGTGGATCGACGCGTTTACGAAAGTAACAAGAGCGATAGAATTAGTTTAATCAATATATTATTTAATAAAGTTAAAAAAGAAAATAAACCCAATGTCAAACTGTTTGAAGAACAGTTTTGTGGTGTTCTTATACATGTTCATGTTTCTGACTATGAAGTTGATGTTCCTTAAGATCCATTTAAGGACTGCAGTGGGGGAATTTTACTTTGAAACATAAAGGTATATTATTTTTAATTTCTAGAATAAATATAGAGAAGTTGATGTTCCTTAAGATCCATTTAAGGACTGCAGTGGGGGAATTTTTACTTTGAAATATAAAGGTATATTATTTTTAATTTCTAGAATAAATAGAAAGAAGTATGTAGGTACAGATGCTGAAAATTGGTTTCCCTCAAAAGGTTTTGAGGCGGGGGAGACTCGAACTCCCGAACTCCAGCAGCTTCTCAGCCTTTTATACTGGCGCGCTAGCCTCTTCCGCCACCGCCCTGGATGTCTAGATTATAGACAGGTCCCATTTTATGAACTAACCAGCCAAGTACCACATAGTGAGCAAACAGTTCTAGACGGTTTGTAAAAATTGCACTCATGTTTGTTGCAGGCTTGTTACAAGAACCCCAAGCTGGTGAACCGTATAAGCATGCTCCATCAATCACCTTTGGGGAACTTTTGCTCGGTTTCTGTTCATAAATCTCATGTAAAAGTTCTATAGTAAGTTCTAGTGAAAATCTGAATATCTATGAGTAATTGTTAAATAACAATCGTGTCTAGAATTGCAGAAAAAAACGTGGATCGACGCGTTTACAAAAGTAACAAGAGCGATAGAATTAGTTTAATCGATATATTATTTAATAAAGTTAAAAAAGAAAATAAACCCAATGTCAAACTGTTTGAAGAACAGTTCTGTGGTGTTCTTATACATGTTCGTGTTTCTGACTATGAAGTTGATGTTCCTTAAGATCCATTTAAGGACTGCAGTGGGGGAATTTTACTTTGAAACATAAAGGTATATTATTTTTAATTTCTAGAATAAATATAAAGAAGTATGTAGGTACAGATGCTCAAAATTGGTTTCCCTATGAAGTTGATGTTCCTCAAGATCCATTTAGGGACTGCAATGGGGGGATTTTACTTTGAAACATAAAGGTATATTATTTTTAATTTCTAGAATGAATATAAAGAAGTTGATGTTCCTTAAGATCCATTTAAGGACTGCAGTGGGGGGATTTTAATTTGAAACATAAAGGTATATTATTTTTAATTTCTAGAATAAATATAGAGAAGTTGATGTTCCTTAAGATCCATTTAAGGACTGCAGTGGGGGAATTTTTACTTTGAAACATAAAGGTATATTATTTTTTATTTCTAGAATAAATAGAAAGAAGTATGTAGGTACAGATGCTGAAAATTGGTTTCCCTCAAAAGGTTTTGAGGCGGGGGAGACTCGAACTCCCGACCTCCAGCAGCTTCTCAACCTTTTATACTGGCGCGCTAGCCTCTTCCGCCACCCCCCTGGATGTCTAGATTATAGACAGGTCCCATTTTATGAACTAACCAGCCAAGTACCACATCGTGAGCAAACAGTTCTAGACGGTTTGCAAAAATTGCACTCATGTTTGTTGCAGGCTTGTTACAAGAACCCCAAGCTGGTGAACCGTATAAGCATGCTCCATCAATCACCTTTGGGGAACTTTTGCTCGGTTTCTGTTCATAAATCTCATGTAAAAGTTCTATAGTAAGTTCTAGTGAAAATCTGAATATCTATGAGTAATTGTTAAATAACAGTCGTGTCTAGAATTGCAGAAAAAAACGTGGATCGACGCGTTTACAAAAGTAACAAGAGCGATAGAATTAGTTTAATCGATATATTATTTAATAAAGTTAAAAAAGAAAATAAACCCAATGTCAAACTGTTTGAAGAACAGTTTTGTGGTGTTCTTATACATGTTCGTGTTTCTGACTATGAAGTTGATGTTCCTTAAGATCCATTTAAGGACTGTAGTGGGGGAATTTTACTTTGAAACATAAAGGTATATTATTTTTAATTTCTAGAATGAATATAAAGAAGTTGATGTTCCTTAAGATCCATTTAAGGACTGCAGTGGGGGGATTTTAATTTGAAACATAAAGGTATATTATTTTTAATTTCTAGAATAAATATAGAGAAGTTGATGTTCCTTAAGATCCATTTAAGGACTGCAGTGGGGGAATTTTTACTTTGAAATATAAAGGTATATTATTTTTAATTTCTAGAATAAATAGAAAGAAGTATGTAGGTACAGATGCTGAAAATTGGTTTCCCTCAAAAGGTTTTGAGGCGGGGGAGACTCGAACTCCCGAACTCCAGCAGCTTCTCAGCCTTTTATACTGGCGCGCTAGCCTCTTCCGCCACCGCCCTGGATGTCTAGATTATAGACAGGTCCCATTTTATGAACTAACCAGCCAAGTACCACATAGTGAGCAAACAGTTCTAGACGGTTTGCAAAAATTGCACTCATGTTTGTTGCAGGCTTGTTACAAGAACCCCAAGCTGGTGAACCGTATAAGCATGCTCCATCAATCACCTTTGGGGAACTTTTGCTCGGTTTCTGTTCATAAATCTCATGTAAAAGTTCTATAGTAAGTTCTAGTGAAAATCTGAATATCTATGAGTAATTGTTAAATAACAATCGTGTCTAGAATTGCAGAAAAAAACGTGGATCGACGCGTTTACAAAAGTAACAAGAGCGATAGAATTAGTTTAATCGATATATTATTTAATAAAGTTAAAAAAGAAAATAAACCCAATGTCAAACTGTTTGAAGAACAGTTCTGTGGTGTTCTTATACATGTTCGTGTTTCTGACTATGAAGTTGATGTTCCTTAAGATCCATTTAAGGACTGCAGTGGGGGAATTTTACTTTGAAACATAAAGGTATATAATTTTTAATTTCTAGAATAAATAGAAAGAAGTATGTAGGTACAGATGCTCAAAATTGGTTTCCCTATGAAGTTGATGTTCCTCAAGATCCATTTAGAGACTGCAATGGGGGGATTTTACTTTGAAACATAAAGGTATATTATTTTTAATTTCTAGAATGAATATAAAGAAGTTGATGTTCCTTAAGATCCATTTAAGGACTGCAGTGGGGGGATTTTAATTTGAAACATAAAGGTATATTATTTTTAATTTCTAGAATAAATATAGAGAAGTTGATGTTCCTTAAGATCCATTTAAGGACTGCAGTGGGGGGATTTTAATTTGAAACATAAAGGTATATTATTTTTAATTTCTACAATAAATAGAAAGAAGTATGTAGGTACAGATGCTGAAAATTGGTTTCCCTCAAAAGGTTTTGAGGCGGGGGAGACTCGAACTCCCGACCTCCAGCAGCTTCTCAACCTTTTATACTGGCGCGCTAGCCTCTTCCGCCACCCCCCTGGATGTCTAGATTATAGACAGGTCCCATTTTATGAACTAACCAGCCAAGTACCACATCGTGAGCAAACAGTTCTAGACGGTTTGCAAAAATTGCACTCATGTTTGTTGCAGGCTTGTTACAAGAACCCCAAGCTGGTGAACCGTATAAGCATGCTCCATCAATCACCTTTGGGGAACTTTTGCTCGGTTTCTGTTCATAAATCTCATGTAAAAGTTCTATAGTAAGTTCTAGTGAAAATCTGAATATCTATGAGTAATTGTTAAATAACAGTCGTGTCTAGAATTGCAGAAAAAAACGTGGATCGACGCGTTTACAAAAGTAACAAGAGCGATAGAATTAGTTTAATCGATATATTATTTAATAAAGTTAAAAAAGAAAATAAACCCAATGTCAAACTGTTTGAAGAACAGTTTTGTGGTGTTCTTATACATGTTCATGTTTCTGACTATGAAGTTGATGTTCCTTAAGATCCATTTAAGGACTGCAGTGGGGGAATTTTACTTTGAAACATAAAGGTATATTATTTTTAATTTCTAGAATAAATATAAAGAAGTATGTAGGTACAGATGCTCAAAATTGGTTTCCCTATGAAGTTGATGTTCCTTAAGATCCATTTAAGGACTGCAGTGGGGGAATTTTTACTTTGAAACATAAAGGTATATTATTTTTAATTTCTAGAATAAATAGAAAGAAGTATGTAGGTACAGATGCTGAAAATTGGTTTCCCTCAAAAGGTTTTGAGGCGGGGGAGACTCGAACTCCCGACCTCCAGCAGCTTCTCAGCCTTTTATACTGGCGCGCTAGCCTCTTCCGCCACCGCCCTGGATGTCTAGATTATAGACAGGTCCCATTTTATGAACTAACCAGCCAAGTACCACATCGTGAGCAAACAGTTCTAGACGGTTTGCAAAAATTGCACTCATGTTTGTTGCAGGCTTGTTACAAGAACCCTATAAGCATGCTCCATCAATCACCTTTGGGGAACTTTTGCTCGGTTTCTGTTCATAAATCTCATGTAAAAGTTCTATAGTAAGTTCTAGTGAAAATCTGAATATTTATGAGTAATTGTTAAATAACAGTCGTGTCTAGAATTGCAGAAAAAAACGTGGATCGACGCGTTTACGAAAGTAACAAGAGCGATAGAATTAGTTTAATCAATATATTATTTAATAAAGTTAAAAAAGAAAATAAACCCAATGTCAAACTGTTTGAAGAACAGTTTTGTGGTGTTCTTATACATGTTCGTGTTTCTGACTATGAAGTTGATGTTCCTTAAGATCCATTTAAGGACTGCAGTGGGGGAATTTTACTTTGAAACATAAAGGTATATTATTTTTAATTTCTAGAATAAATATAGAGAAGTTGATGTTCCTTAAGATCCATTTAAGGACTGCAGTGGGGGAATTTTTACTTTGAAACATAAAGGTATATTATTTTTAATTTCTAGAATAAATATAGAGAAGTTGATGTTCCTTAAGATCCATTTAAGGACTGCAGTGGGGGAATTTTTACTTTGAAACATAAAGGTCTATTATTTTTAATTTCTAGAATAAAAGAAAGAAGTATGTAGGTACAGATGCTGAAAATTGGTTTCCCTCAAAAGGTTTTGAGGCGGGGGAGACTCGAACTCCCGACCTCCAGCAGCTTCTCAGCCTTTTATACTGTCGCGCTAGCCTCTTCCGCCACCCCCCTGATGTCTAGATTATAGACAGGTCCCATTTTATGAACTAACCAGCCAAGTACCACATCGTGAGCAAACAGTTCTAGACGGTTTGCAAAATTTGCACTCATGTTTGTTGCAGGCTTGTTACAAGAACCCTATAAGCATGCTCCATCAATCACCTTTGGGGAACTTTTGCTCGGTTTCTGTTCATAAATCTCATGTAAAAGTTCTATAGTAAGTTCTAGTGAAAATCTGAATATTTATGAGTAATTGTTAAATAACAGTCGTGTCTAGAATTGCAGAAAAAAACATGGATCGACGCGTTTACGAAAGTAACAAGAGCGATATAATTAGTTTAATCAATATATTATTTAATAAAGTTAAAAGAAAAAATAAACCCAATGTCAAACTGTTTGAAGAACAGTTTTGTGGTGTTCTTATACATGTTCGTGTTTCTGACTATGAAGTTGATGTTCCTTAAGATCCATTTAAGGACTGCAGTGGGGGAATTTTACTTTGAAACATAAAGGTATATTATTTTTAATTTCTAGAATGAATATAAAGAAGTTGATGTTCCTTAAGATCCATTTAAGGACTGCAGTGGGGGGATTTTAATTTGAAACATAAAGGTATATTATTTTTAATTTCTAGAATAAATATAGAGAAGTTGATGTTCATTAAGATCCATTTAAGGACTGCAGTGGGGGAATTTTTACTTTGAAACATAAAGGTATATTATTTTTAATTTCTAGAATAAATAGAAAGAAGTATGTAGGTACAGATGCTGAAAATTGGTTTCCCTCAAAAGGTTTTGAGGCGGGGGAGACTCGAACTCCCGACCTCCAGCAGCTTCTCAGCCTTTTATACTGGCGCGCTAGCCTCTTCCGCCACCGCCCTGGATGTCTAGATTATAGACAGGTCCCATTTTATGAACTAACCAGCCAAGTACCACATCGTGAGCAAACAGTTCTAGACGGTTTGCAAAAATTGCACTCATGTTTGTTGCAGGCTTGTTACAAGAACCCCAAGCTGGTGAACCGTATAAGCATGCTCCATCAATCACCTTTGGGGAACTTTTGCTCGGTTTCTGTTCATAAATCTCATGTAAAAGTTCTATAGTAAGTTATAGTGAAAATCTGAATATTTATGAGTATTTGTTAAATAACAGTCGTGTCTAGAATTGCAGAAAAAACGTGGATCGACGCGTTTACGAAAGTAACAAGAGCGATAGAATTAGTTTAATCAATATATTATTTAATAAAGTAAAAAAGAAAATAAACCCAATGTCAAACTGTTTGAGGAACAGTTTTGTGGTGTTCTAATACATGTTCGTGTTTCTGACTATGAAGTTGATGTTCCTTAAGATCCATTTAAGGACTGCAGTGGGGGAATTTTACTTTGAAACATAAAGGTATATTATTTTTAATTTCTAGAATAAATATAAAGAAGTATGTAGGTACAGATGCTCAAAATTGGTTTCCCTATGAAGTTGATGTTCCTTAAGATCCATTTAAGGACTGCAGTGGGGGAATTTTACTTTGAAACATAAAGGTATATTATTTTTAATTTCTAGAATAAATATAAAGAAGTATGTAGGTACAGATGCTCAAAATTGGTTTCCCTATGAAGTTGATGTTCCTTAAGATCCATTTAAGGATTGCAGTGGGGGAATTTTACTTTGAAACATAAAGGTATATTATTTTTAATTTCTAGAAAAAATATAGAGAAGTTGATGTTCCTTAAGATCCATTTAATGACTGCAGTGGGGGAATTTTTACTTTGAAACATAAAGGTATATTATTTTTAATTTCTAGAATAAATATAAAGAAGTATGTAGGTACAGATGCTCAAAATTGGTTTCCCTCAAAAGGTTTTGAGGCGGGGAGTTCGAGGATCCATTTAAGGACTGCTGTGGGGGAATTTTACTTTGAAACATAAAGGTATATTATTTTTAATTTCTAGAATAAATATAGAGAAGTTGATGTTCCTTAAGATCCATTTAAGGACTGCAGTGGGGGAATTTTTACTTTGAAACATAAAGGGTATATTATTTTTAATTTCTAGAATAAATATAAAGAAGTATGATGTTCTTTAAGATCCATTTAAGGACTGCAGTGGGGGAATTTTACTTTGAAACATAAAGGTATATTATTTTTAATTTCTACAATAAATATAAACAAGTTGATGTTCATTAAGAGAAGACTGGAAGACGGTACTGAGAAGATCGGATATAAATTAAATAACAGTCGTAATTGTTAAAGCACAGTTTTGTGGTGTTCTTATACATGTTCGTGTTTCTGACTATGAAGTTGATGTTCCTTAAGATCCATTTACGGACTCCAGTGGGGGAATTTTACTTTGAAACATAAAGGTATATTATTTTTAATTTCTAGAATAAATATAAAGAAGTATGTAGGTACAGATGCTCAAAATTGGTTTCCCTATGAAGTTGATGTTCCTTAAGATCCATTTAAGGACTCCAGTGGGGGAATTTTACTTTGAAACATAAAGGTATATTATTTTTAATTTCTACAATAAATATAAACAAGTTGATGTTCATTAAGATCCATTTAAGGACTGCAGTGGGGGAATTTTACTTTGAAACATAAAGGTATATTATTTTTAATTTCTAGAATGAATATAAAGAAGTTGATGTTCTTTAAGATCCATTTAAGGACTGCAGTGGGGGGATTTTACTTTGAAATATAAAGATATATTATTTTTAATTTCTAGAATAAATATAGAGAAGTTGATGTTCCTTAAGATCCATTTAAGGACTGCAGTGGGGGGATTTTACTTTGAAACATAAAGGTATATTATTTTTAATTTCTAGAATAAATATAGAGAAGTTGATGTTCCTTAAGATCCATTTAAGGACTGCAGTGGGGGAATTTTACTTTGAAACATAAAGGTATATTATTTTTAATTTCTAGAATAAATATAAAGAAGTATGTAGGTACAGATGCTCAAAATTGGTTTCCCTATGAAGTTGATGTTCCTTAAGATCCATTTAAGGATTGCAGTGGGGGAATTTTACTTTGAAACATAAAGGTATATTATTTTTAATTTCTAGAAAAAATATAGAGAAGTTGATGTTCCTTAAGATCCATTTAATGACTGCAGTGGGGGAATTTTTACTTTGAAACATAAAGGTATATTATTTTTAATTTCTAGAATAAATATAAAGAAGTATGTAGGTACAGATGCTCAAAATTGGTTTCCCTCAAAAGGTTTTGAGGCGGGGAGTTCGAGGATCCATTTAAGGACTGCTGTGGGGGAATTTTACTTTGAAACATAAAGGTATATTATTTTTAATTTCTAGAATAAATATAGAGAAGTTGATGTTCCTTAAGATCCATTTAAGGACTGCAGTGGGGGAATTTTTACTTTGAAACATAAAGGGTATATTATTTTTAATTTCTAGAATAAATATAAAGAAGTATGATGTTCTTTAAGATCCATTTAAGGACTGCAGTGGGGGAATTTTACTTTGAAACATAAAGGTATATTATTTTTAATTTCTACAATAAATATAAACAAGTTGATGTTCATTAAGAGAAGACTGGAAGACGGTACTGAGAAGATCGGATATAAATTAAATAACAGTCGTAATTGTTAAAGCACAGTTTTGTGGTGTTCTTATACATGTTCGTGTTTCTGACTATGAAGTTGATGTTCCTTAAGATCCATTTACGGACTCCAGTGGGGGAATTTTACTTTGAAACATAAAGGTATATTATTTTTAATTTCTAGAATAAATATAAAGAAGTATGTAGGTACAGATGCTCAAAATTGGTTTCCCTATGAAGTTGATGTTCCTTAAGATCCATTTAAGGACTCCAGTGGGGGAATTTTACTTTGAAACATAAAGGTATATTATTTTTAATTTCTACAATAAATATAAACAAGTTGATGTTCATTAAGATCCATTTAAGGACTGCAGTGGGGGAATTTTACTTTGAAACATAAAGGTATATTATTTTTAATTTCTAGAATGAATATAAAGAAGTTGATGTTCTTTAAGATCCATTTAAGGACTGCAGTGGGGGGATTTTACTTTGAAATATAAAGATATATTATTTTTAATTTCTAGAATAAATATAGAGAAGTTGATGTTCCTTAAGATCCATTTAAGGACTGCAGTGGGGGGATTTTACTTTGAAACATAAAGGTATATTATTTTTAATTTCTAGAATAAATATAGAGAAGTTGATGTTCCTTAAGATCCATTTAAGGACTGCAGTGGGGGAATTTTACTTTGAAACATAAAGGTATATTATTTTTAATTTCTAGAATAAATATAAAGAAGTATGTAGGTACAGATGCTCAAAATTGGTTTCCCTATGAAGTTGATGTTCCTTAAGATCCATTTAAGGATTGCAGTGGGGGAATTTTACTTTGAAACATAAAGGTATATTATTTTTAATTTCTAGAAAAAATATAGAGAAGTTGATGTTCCTTAAGATCCATTTAATGACTGCAGTGGGGGAATTTTTACTTTGAAACATAAAGGTATATTATTTTTAATTTCTAGAATAAATATAAAGAAGTATGTAGGTACAGATGCTCAAAATTGGTTTCCCTCAAAAGGTTTTGAGGCGGGGAGTTCGAGGATCCATTTAAGGACTGCTGTGGGGGAATTTTACTTTGAAACATAAAGGTATATTATTTTTAATTTCTAGAATAAATATAGAGAAGTTGATGTTCCTTAAGATCCATTTAAGGACTGCAGTGGGGGAATTTTTACTTTGAAACATAAAGGGTATATTATTTTTAATTTCTAGAATAAATATAAAGAAGTATGATGTTCTTTAAGATCCATTTAAGGACTGCAGTGGGGGAATTTTACTTTGAAACATAAAGGTATATTATTTTTAATTTCTACAATAAATATAAACAAGTTGATGTTCATTAAGAGAAGACTGGAAGACGGTACTGAGAAGATCGGATATAAATTAAATAACAGTCGTAATTGTTAAAGCACAGTTTTGTGGTGTTCTTATACATGTTCGTGTTTCTGACTATGAAGTTGATGTTCCTTAAGATCCATTTACGGACTCCAGTGGGGGAATTTTACTTTGAAACATAAAGGTATATTATTTTTAATTTCTAGAATAAATATAAAGAAGTATGTAGGTACAGATGCTCAAAATTGGTTTCCCTATGAAGTTGATGTTCCTTAAGATCCATTTAAGGACTCCAGTGGGGGAATTTTACTTTGAAACATAAAGGTATATTATTTTTAATTTCTACAATAAATATAAACAAGTTGATGTTCATTAAGATCCATTTAAGGACTGCAGTGGGGGAATTTTACTTTGAAACATAAAGGTATATTATTTTTAATTTCTAGAATGAATATAAAGAAGTTGATGTTCTTTAAGATCCATTTAAGGACTGCAGTGGGGGGATTTTACTTTGAAATATAAAGATATATTATTTTTAATTTCTAGAATAAATATAGAGAAGTTGATGTTCCTTAAGATCCATTTAAGGACTGCAGTGGGGGGATTTTACTTTGAAACATAAAGGTATATTATTTTTAATTTCTAGAATAAATATAGAGAAGTTGATGTTCCTTAAGATCCATTTAAGGACTGCAGTGGGGGAATTTTACTTTGAAACATAAAGGTATATTATTTTTAATTTCTAGAATAAATATAAAGAAGTATGTAGGTACAGATGCTCAAAATTGGTTTCCCTATGAAGTTGATGTTCCTTAAGATCCATTTAAGGATTGCAGTGGGGGAATTTTACTTTGAAACATAAAGGTATATTATTTTTAATTTCTAGAAAAAATATAGAGAAGTTGATGTTCCTTAAGATCCATTTAATGACTGCAGTGGGGGAATTTTTACTTTGAAACATAAAGGTATATTATTTTTAATTTCTAGAATAAATATAAAGAAGTATGTAGGTACAGATGCTCAAAATTGGTTTCCCTCAAAAGGTTTTGAGGCGGGGAGTTCGAGGATCCATTTAAGGACTGCTGTGGGGGAATTTTACTTTGAAACATAAAGGTATATTATTTTTAATTTCTAGAATAAATATAGAGAAGTTGATGTTCCTTAAGATCCATTTAAGGACTGCAGTGGGGGAATTTTTACTTTGAAACATAAAGGGTATATTATTTTTAATTTCTAGAATAAATATAAAGAAGTATGATGTTCTTTAAGATCCATTTAAGGACTGCAGTGGGGGAATTTTACTTTGAAACATAAAGGTATATTATTTTTAATTTCTACAATAAATATAAACAAGTTGATGTTCATTAAGAGAAGACTGGAAGACGGTACTGAGAAGATCGGATATAAATTAAATAACAGTCGTAATTGTTAAAGCACAGTTTTGTGGTGTTCTTATACATGTTCGTGTTTCTGACTATGAAGTTGATGTTCCTTAAGATCCATTTACGGACTCCAGTGGGGGAATTTTACTTTGAAACATAAAGGTATATTATTTTTAATTTCTAGAATAAATATAAAGAAGTATGTAGGTACAGATGCTCAAAATTGGTTTCCCTATGAAGTTGATGTTCCTTAAGATCCATTTAAGGACTCCAGTGGGGGAATTTTACTTTGAAACATAAAGGTATATTATTTTTAATTTCTACAATAAATATAAACAAGTTGATGTTCATTAAGATCCATTTAAGGACTGCAGTGGGGGAATTTTACTTTGAAACATAAAGGTATATTATTTTTAATTTCTAGAATGAATATAAAGAAGTTGATGTTCTTTAAGATCCATTTAAGGACTGCAGTGGGGGGATTTTACTTTGAAATATAAAGATATATTATTTTTAATTTCTAGAATAAATATAGAGAAGTTGATGTTCCTTAAGATCCATTTAAGGACTGCAGTGGGGGGATTTTACTTTGAAACATAAAGGTATATTATTTTTAATTTCTAGAATAAATATAGAGAAGTTGATGTTCCTTAAGATCCATTTAAGGACTGCAGTGGGGGAATTTTACTTTGAAACATAAAGGTATATTATTTTTAATTTCTAGAATAAATATAAAGAAGTATGTAGGTACAGATGCTCAAAATTGGTTTCCCTATGAAGTTGATGTTCCTTAAGATCCATTTAAGGATTGCAGTGGGGGGATTTTACTTTGAAATATAAAGATATATTATTTTTAATTTCTAGAATAAATATAGAGAAGTTGATGTTCCTTAAGATCCATTTAAGGACTGCAGTGGGGGGATTTTACTTTGAAACATAAAGGTATATTATTTTTAATTTCTAGAATAAATATAGAGAAGTTGATGTTCCTTAAGATCCATTTAAGGACTGCAGTGGGGGAATTTTACTTTGAAACATAAAGGTATATTATTTTTAATTTCTAGAATAAATATAAAGAAGTATGTAGGTACAGATGCTGAAAATTGGTTTCCCTCAAAAGGTTTTGAGGCGGGGAAGACTCGAACTCCAGCAGCTTCTCAGCCTTTTATACGGGCGCGCTAGCCTCTTCCGCCACCGCCCTGGATGTCTAGATTATAGACAGGTCCCATTTTATGAACTAACCAGCCAAGTACCACATCGTGAGCAAACAGTTCTAGACGGTTTGCAAAAATTGCACTCATGTTTGTTGCAGGCTTGTTACAAGAACCCCAAGCTGGTGAACCGTATAAGCATGCTCCATCAATCACCTTTAGGGAACTTTTGCTCGGTTTCTGTTCATAAATCTCATGTAAAAGTTCTATAGTAAGTTCTAGTGAAAATCTGAATATTTACGAGTAATTGTTAAATAACAGTCGTGTCTAGAATTGCAGAAAAAAACATGGATCGACGCATTTACGAAAGTAACAAGAGCGATAGGACGCGTTTACGAAAGTAACAAGAGCGATAGAATTAGTTTAATCGATATATTATTTAATAAAGTTAAAAAAGAAAATAAACCCAATGTCAAACTGTTTGAAGAACAGTTTTGTGGTGTTCTTATACATGTTCGTGTTTCAGACTATGAAGTTGATGTTCCTTAAGATCCATTTAAGGACTGCAGTGGGGGAATTTTACTTTGAAACATAAAGGTATATTATTTTTAATTTCTAGAATAAATATAAAGAAGTATGTAGGTACAGATGCTCAAAATTGGTTTCCCTATGAAGTTGATGTTCCTTAAGATCCATTTAAGGACTGCAGTGGGGGAATTTTACTTTGAAACATAAAGGTATATTATTTTTAATTTCTAGAATAAATATAAAGAAGTATGTAGGTACAGATGCTCAAAATTGGTTTCGCTATGAAGTTGATGTTCCTTAAGATCCATTTAAGGACTGCAGTGGGGGGATTTTACTTTGAAACATAAAGGTATATTATTTTTTATTTCTAGAATGAATATAAAGAAGTTGATGTTCCTTAAGATCCATTTAAGGACTGCAGTGGGGGGATTTTACTTTGAAACATAAAGGTATATTATGTTTAATTTCTAGAATAAATATAGAGAAGTTGATGTTTCTTAAGATCCATTTAAGGACTGCAGTGGGGGAATTTTTACTTTGAAACATAAAGGTATATTATTTTTAATTTCTAGAATAAATAGAAAGAAGTATGTAGGTACAGATGCTGAAAATTGGTTTTGAGGTTTTGAGGCGGGGGAGACTCGAACTCCCGACCTCCAGCAGCTTCTCAGCCTTTTATACTGGCGCGCTAGCCTCTTCCGCCACCGCCCTGGATGTCTCGATTATAGACAGGTCCCATTTTATGAACTAACCAGCCAAGTACCACATTGTGAGCAAACAGTTCTAGACGGTTTGCAAAAATTGCACTCATGTTTGTTGCAGGCTTGTTACAAGAACCCCAAGCTGGTGAACCGTATAAGCATGCTCCATCAATCACCTTTGGGGAACTTTTGCTCGGTTTCTGTTCATAAATCTCATGTAAAAGTTCTATAGTAAGTTCTAGTGAAAATCTGAATATTTATGAGTAATTGTTAAATAACAGTCGTGTCTAGAATTGCAGAAAAAACGTGGATCGACGCGTTTACGAAAGTAACAAGAGCGATAGAATTAGTTTAATCAATATATTATTTAATAAAGTAAAAAAGAAAATAAACCCAATGTCAAACTGTTTGAAGAACAGTTTTGTGGTGTTCTTATACATGTTCGTGTTTCTGACTATGAAGTTGATGTTCCTTAAGATCCATTTAAGGACTGCAGTGGGGGAATTTTACTTTGAAACATAAAGGTATATTATTTTTAATTTCTAGAATAAATATAAAGAAGTATGTAGGTACAGATGCTCAAAATTGGTTTCCCTATGAAGTTGATGTTCCTTAAGATCCATTTAAGGACTGAAGTGGGGGAATTTTACTTTGAAACATAAAGGTATATTATTTTTAATTTCTAGAATGAATATAAAGAAGTTGATGTTCCTTAAGATCCATTTAAGGACTGCAGTGGGAGGATTTTACTTTGAAACATAAAGGTATATTATTTTTAATTTATAGAATAAATATAGAGAAGTTGATGTTTCTTAAGATCCATTTAAGGACTGCAATGGGGGAATTTTTACTTTGAAACATAAAGGTATATTATTTTTAATTTCTAGAATAAATAGAAAGAAGTATGTAGGTACAGATGCTGAAAATTGGTTTCCCTCAAAAGGTTTTGAGGCGGGGGAGACTCGAACTCCCGACCTCCAGCAGCTTCTCAGCCTTTTATACTGGCGCGCTAGCCTCTTCCGCCACCGCCCTGGATGTCTAGATTATAGACAGGTCCCATTTTATGAACTAACCAGCCAAGTACCACATCGTGAGCAAACAGTTCTAGACGGTTTGCAAAAATTGCACTCATGTTTGTTGCAGGCTTGTTACAAGAACCCCAAGCTGGTGAACCGTATAAGCATGCTCCATCAATCACCTTTGGGGAACTTTTGCTCGGTTTCTGTTCATAAATCTCATGTAAAAGTTCTATAGTAAGTTCTAGTGAAAATCTGAATATTTATGAGTAATTGTTAAATAACAGTCGTGTCTAGAATTGCAGAAAAGACGTGGATCGACGCGTTTACGAAAGTAACAAGAGCGATAGAATTAGTTTAATCAATATATTATTTAATAAAGTAAAAAAGAAAATAAACCCAATGTCAAACTGTTTGAGGAACAGTTTTGTGGTGTTCTTATACATGTTCGTGTTTCTGACTATGAAGCTGATGTTCCTTAAGATCCATTTAAGGACTGCAGTGGGGGAATTTTACTTTGAAACATAAAGGTATATTATTTTTAATTTCTAGAATAAATATAAAGAAGTATGTAGGTACAGATGCTCAAATTGGTTTCCCTATGAAGTTGATGTTCCTTAAGATCCATTTAAGGACTGCAGTGGGGGAATTTTACTTTGAAACATAAAGGTATATTATTTTTAATTTCTAGAATAAATATAAAGAAGTATGTAGGTACAGATGCTCAAATTGGTTTCCCTATGAAGTTGATGTTCCTTAAGATCCATTTAAGGACTGCAGTGGGGGAATTTTACTTTGAAACATAAAGGTATATTATTTTTAATTTCTACAATAAATATAAACAAGTTGATGTTCATTAAGAGAAGACTGGAAGACGGTACTGAGAAGATCGGATATAAATTAAATAACAGTCGTAATTGTTAAAGCACAGTTTTGTGGTGTTCTTATACATGTTCGTGTTTCTGACTATGAAGTTGATGTTCCTTAAGATCCATTTACGGACTCCAGTGGGGGAATTTTACTTTGAAACATAAAGGTATATTATTTTTAATTTCTAAAATAAATATAAAGAAGTATGATGTTCTTTAAGATCCATTTAAGGACTGCAGTGGGGGAATTTTACTTTGAAACATAAAGGTATATTATTTTTAATTTCTAGAATAAATAGAAAGAAGTATGTAGGTACAGATGCTGAAAATTGGTTTCCCTCAAAAGGTTTTGAGGCGGGGGAGACTCGAACTCCCGACCTCCAGCAGCTTCTCAGCCTTTTATACTGGCGCGCTAGCCTCTTCCGCCACCGCCCTGGATGTCTAGATTATAGACAGGTCCCATTTTATGAACTAACCAGCCAAGTACCACATCGTGAGCAAACAGTTCTAGACGGTTTGCAAAAATTGCACTCATGTTTGTTGCAGGCTTGTTACAAGAACCCCAAGCTGGTGAACCGTATAAGCATGCTCCATCAATCACCTTTGGGGAACTTTTGCTCGGTTTCTGTTCATAAATCTCATGTAAAAGTTCTATAGTAAGTTCTAGTGAAAATCTGAATATTTATGAGTAATTGTTAAATAACAGTCGTGTCTAGAATTGCAGAAAAGACGTGGATCGACGCGTTTACGAAAGTAACAAGAGCGATAGAATTAGTTTAATCAATATATTATTTAATAAAGTAAAAAAGAAAATAAACCCAATGTCAAACTGTTTGAGGAACAGTTTTGTGGTGTTCTTATACATGTTCGTGTTTCTGACTATGAAGCTGATGTTCCTTAAGATCCATTTAAGGACTGCAGTGGGGGAATTTTACTTTGAAACATAAAGGTATATAATTTTTAATTTCTAGAATAAATATAAAGAAGTATGTAGGTACAGATGCTCAAAATTGGTTTCCCTATGAAGTTGATGTTCCTTAAGATCCATTTAAGGACTGCAGTGGGGGAATTTTACTTTGAAACATAAAGGTATATTATTTTTAATTTCTAGAATAAATATAAAGAAGTATGTAGGTACAGATGCTCAAAATTGGTTTCCCTATGAAGTTGATGTTCCTTAAGATCCATTTAAGGATTGCAGTGGGGGAATTTTACTTTGAAACATAAAGGTATATTATTTTTAATTTCTAGAAAAAATATAGAGAAGTTGATGTTCCTTAAGATCCATTTAATGACTGCAGTGGGGGAATTTTTACTTTGAAACATAAAGGTATATTATTTTTAATTTCTAGAATAAATATAAAGAAGTATGTAGGTACAGATGCTCAAAATTGGTTTCCCTCAAAAGGTTTTGAGGCGGGGAGTTCGAGGATCCATTTAAGGACTGCTGTGGGGGAATTTTACTTTGAAACATAAAGGTATATTATTTTTAATTTCTAGAATAAATATAGAGAAGTTGATGTTCCTTAAGATCCATTTAAGGACTGCAGTGGGGGAATTTTTACTTTGAAACATAAAGGGTATATTATTTTTAATTTCTAGAATAAATATAAAGAAGTATGATGTTCTTTAAGATCCATTTAAGGACTGCAGTGGGGGAATTTTACTTTGAAACATAAAGGTATATTATTTTTAATTTCTACAATAAATATAAACAAGTTGATGTTCATTAAGAGAAGACTGGAAGACGGTACTGAGAAGATCGGATATAAATTAAATAACAGTCGTAATTGTTAAAGCACAGTTTTGTGGTGTTCTTATACATGTTCGTGTTTCTGACTATGAAGTTGATGTTCCTTAAGATCCATTTACGGACTCCAGTGGGGGAATTTTACTTTGAAACATAAAGGTATATTATTTTTAATTTCTAGAATAAATATAAAGAAGTATGTAGGTACAGATGCTCAAAATTGGTTTCCCTATGAAGTTGATGTTCCTTAAGATCCATTTAAGGACTCCAGTGGGGGAATTTTACTTTGAAACATAAAGGTATATTATTTTTAATTTCTACAATAAATATAAACAAGTTGATGTTCATTAAGATCCATTTAAGGACTGCAGTGGGGGAATTTTACTTTGAAACATAAAGGTATATTATTTTTAATTTCTAGAATGAATATAAAGAAGTTGATGTTCTTTAAGATCCATTTAAGGACTGCAGTGGGGGGATTTTACTTTGAAATATAAAGATATATTATTTTTAATTTCTAGAATAAATATAGAGAAGTTGATGTTCCTTAAGATCCATTTAAGGACTGCAGTGGGGGGATTTTACTTTGAAACATAAAGGTATATTATTTTTAATTTCTAGAATAAATATAGAGAAGTTGATGTTCCTTAAGATCCATTTAAGGACTGCAGTGGGGGAATTTTACTTTGAAACATAAAGGTATATTATTTTTAATTTCTAGAATAAATATAAAGAAGTATGTAGGTACAGATGCTCAAAATTGGTTTCCCTATGAAGTTGATGTTCCTTAAGATCCATTTAAGGATTGCAGTGGGGGAATTTTACTTTGAAACATAAAGGTATATTATTTTTAATTTCTAGAAAAAATATAGAGAAGTTGATGTTCCTTAAGATCCATTTAATGACTGCAGTGGGGGAATTTTTACTTTGAAACATAAAGGTATATTATTTTTAATTTCTAGAATAAATATAAAGAAGTATGTAGGTACAGATGCTCAAAATTGGTTTCCCTCAAAAGGTTTTGAGGCGGGGAGTTCGAGGATCCATTTAAGGACTGCTGTGGGGGAATTTTACTTTGAAACATAAAGGTATATTATTTTTAATTTCTAGAATAAATATAGAGAAGTTGATGTTCCTTAAGATCCATTTAAGGACTGCAGTGGGGGAATTTTTACTTTGAAACATAAAGGGTATATTATTTTTAATTTCTAGAATAAATATAAAGAAGTATGATGTTCTTTAAGATCCATTTAAGGACTGCAGTGGGGGAATTTTACTTTGAAACATAAAGGTATATTATTTTTAATTTCTACAATAAATATAAACAAGTTGATGTTCATTAAGAGAAGACTGGAAGACGGTACTGAGAAGATCGGATATAAATTAAATAACAGTCGTAATTGTTAAAGCACAGTTTTGTGGTGTTCTTATACATGTTCGTGTTTCTGACTATGAAGTTGATGTTCCTTAAGATCCATTTACGGACTCCAGTGGGGGAATTTTACTTTGAAACATAAAGGTATATTATTTTTAATTTCTAGAATAAATATAAAGAAGTATGTAGGTACAGATGCTCAAAATTGGTTTCCCTATGAAGTTGATGTTCCTTAAGATCCATTTAAGGACTCCAGTGGGGGAATTTTACTTTGAAACATAAAGGTATATTATTTTTAATTTCTACAATAAATATAAACAAGTTGATGTTCATTAAGATCCATTTAAGGACTGCAGTGGGGGAATTTTACTTTGAAACATAAAGGTATATTATTTTTAATTTCTAGAATGAATATAAAGAAGTTGATGTTCTTTAAGATCCATTTAAGGACTGCAGTGGGGGGATTTTACTTTGAAATATAAAGATATATTATTTTTAATTTCTAGAATAAATATAGAGAAGTTGATGTTCCTTAAGATCCATTTAAGGACTGCAGTGGGGGGATTTTACTTTGAAACATAAAGGTATATTATTTTTAATTTCTAGAATAAATATAGAGAAGTTGATGTTCCTTAAGATCCATTTAAGGACTGCAGTGGGGGAATTTTACTTTGAAACATAAAGGTATATTATTTTTAATTTCTAGAATAAATATAAAGAAGTATGTAGGTACAGATGCTCAAAATTGGTTTCCCTATGAAGTTGATGTTCCTTAAGATCCATTTAAGGATTGCAGTGGGGGAATTTTACTTTGAAACATAAAGGTATATTATTTTTAATTTCTAGAAAAAATATAGAGAAGTTGATGTTCCTTAAGATCCATTTAATGACTGCAGTGGGGGAATTTTTACTTTGAAACATAAAGGTATATTATTTTTAATTTCTAGAATAAATATAAAGAAGTATGTAGGTACAGATGCTCAAAATTGGTTTCCCTCAAAAGGTTTTGAGGCGGGGAGTTCGAGGATCCATTTAAGGACTGCTGTGGGGGAATTTTACTTTGAAACATAAAGGTATATTATTTTTAATTTCTAGAATAAATATAGAGAAGTTGATGTTCCTTAAGATCCATTTAAGGACTGCAGTGGGGGAATTTTTACTTTGAAACATAAAGGGTATATTATTTTTAATTTCTAGAATAAATATAAAGAAGTATGATGTTCTTTAAGATCCATTTAAGGACTGCAGTGGGGGAATTTTACTTTGAAACATAAAGGTATATTATTTTTAATTTCTACAATAAATATAAACAAGTTGATGTTCATTAAGAGAAGACTGGAAGACGGTACTGAGAAGATCGGATATAAATTAAATAACAGTCGTAATTGTTAAAGCACAGTTTTGTGGTGTTCTTATACATGTTCGTGTTTCTGACTATGAAGTTGATGTTCCTTAAGATCCATTTACGGACTCCAGTGGGGGAATTTTACTTTGAAACATAAAGGTATATTATTTTTAATTTCTAGAATAAATATAAAGAAGTATGTAGGTACAGATGCTCAAAATTGGTTTCCCTATGAAGTTGATGTTCCTTAAGATCCATTTAAGGACTCCAGTGGGGGAATTTTACTTTGAAACATAAAGGTATATTATTTTTAATTTCTACAATAAATATAAACAAGTTGATGTTCATTAAGATCCATTTAAGGACTGCAGTGGGGGAATTTTACTTTGAAACATAAAGGTATATTATTTTTAATTTCTAGAATGAATATAAAGAAGTTGATGTTCTTTAAGATCCATTTAAGGACTGCAGTGGGGGGATTTTACTTTGAAATATAAAGATATATTATTTTTAATTTCTAGAATAAATATAGAGAAGTTGATGTTCCTTAAGATCCATTTAAGGACTGCAGTGGGGGGATTTTACTTTGAAACATAAAGGTATATTATTTTTAATTTCTAGAATAAATATAGAGAAGTTGATGTTCCTTAAGATCCATTTAAGGACTGCAGTGGGGGAATTTTACTTTGAAACATAAAGGTATATTATTTTTAATTTCTAGAATAAATATAAAGAAGTATGTAGGTACAGATGCTCAAAATTGGTTTCCCTATGAAGTTGATGTTCCTTAAGATCCATTTAAGGATTGCAGTGGGGGAATTTTACTTTGAAACATAAAGGTATATTATTTTTAATTTCTAGAAAAAATATAGAGAAGTTGATGTTCCTTAAGATCCATTTAATGACTGCAGTGGGGGAATTTTTACTTTGAAACATAAAGGTATATTATTTTTAATTTCTAGAATAAATATAAAGAAGTATGTAGGTACAGATGCTCAAAATTGGTTTCCCTCAAAAGGTTTTGAGGCGGGGAGTTCGAGGATCCATTTAAGGACTGCTGTGGGGGAATTTTACTTTGAAACATAAAGGTATATTATTTTTAATTTCTAGAATAAATATAGAGAAGTTGATGTTCCTTAAGATCCATTTAAGGACTGCAGTGGGGGAATTTTTACTTTGAAACATAAAGGGTATATTATTTTTAATTTCTAGAATAAATATAAAGAAGTATGATGTTCTTTAAGATCCATTTAAGGACTGCAGTGGGGGAATTTTACTTTGAAACATAAAGGTATATTATTTTTAATTTCTACAATAAATATAAACAAGTTGATGTTCATTAAGAGAAGACTGGAAGACGGTACTGAGAAGATCGGATATAAATTAAATAACAGTCGTAATTGTTAAAGCACAGTTTTGTGGTGTTCTTATACATGTTCGTGTTTCTGACTATGAAGTTGATGTTCCTTAAGATCCATTTACGGACTCCAGTGGGGGAATTTTACTTTGAAACATAAAGGTATATTATTTTTAATTTCTAGAATAAATATAAAGAAGTATGTAGGTACAGATGCTCAAAATTGGTTTCCCTATGAAGTTGATGTTCCTTAAGATCCATTTAAGGACTCCAGTGGGGGAATTTTACTTTGAAACATAAAGGTATATTATTTTTAATTTCTACAATAAATATAAACAAGTTGATGTTCATTAAGATCCATTTAAGGACTGCAGTGGGGGAATTTTACTTTGAAACATAAAGGTATATTATTTTTAATTTCTAGAATGAATATAAAGAAGTTGATGTTCTTTAAGATCCATTTAAGGACTGCAGTGGGGGGATTTTACTTTGAAATATAAAGATATATTATTTTTAATTTCTAGAATAAATATAGAGAAGTTGATGTTCCTTAAGATCCATTTAAGGACTGCAGTGGGGGGATTTTACTTTGAAACATAAAGGTATATTATTTTTAATTTCTAGAATAAATATAGAGAAGTTGATGTTCCTTAAGATCCATTTAAGGACTGCAGTGGGGGAATTTTACTTTGAAACATAAAGGTATATTATTTTTAATTTCTAGAATAAATATAAAGAAGTATGTAGGTACAGATGCTCAAAATTGGTTTCCCTATGAAGTTGATGTTCCTTAAGATCCATTTAAGGATTGCAGTGGGGGGATTTTACTTTGAAATATAAAGATATATTATTTTTAATTTCTAGAATAAATATAGAGAAGTTGATGTTCCTTAAGATCCATTTAAGGACTGCAGTGGGGGGATTTTACTTTGAAACATAAAGGTATATTATTTTTAATTTCTAGAATAAATATAGAGAAGTTGATGTTCCTTAAGATCCATTTAAGGACTGCAGTGGGGGAATTTTACTTTGAAACATAAAGGTATATTATTTTTAATTTCTAGAATAAATATAAAGAAGTATGTAGGTACAGATGCTGAAAATTGGTTTCCCTCAAAAGGTTTTGAGGCGGGGAAGACTCGAACTCCAGCAGCTTCTCAGCCTTTTATACGGGCGCGCTAGCCTCTTCCGCCACCGCCCTGGATGTCTAGATTATAGACAGGTCCCATTTTATGAACTAACCAGCCAAGTACCACATCGTGAGCAAACAGTTCTAGACGGTTTGCAAAAATTGCACTCATGTTTGTTGCAGGCTTGTTACAAGAACCCCAAGCTGGTGAACCGTATAAGCATGCTCCATCAATCACCTTTAGGGAACTTTTGCTCGGTTTCTGTTCATAAATCTCATGTAAAAGTTCTATAGTAAGTTCTAGTGAAAATCTGAATATTTACGAGTAATTGTTAAATAACAGTCGTGTCTAGAATTGCAGAAAAAAACATGGATCGACGCATTTACGAAAGTAACAAGAGCGATAGGACGCGTTTACGAAAGTAACAAGAGCGATAGAATTAGTTTAATCGATATATTATTTAATAAAGTTAAAAAAGAAAATAAACCCAATGTCAAACTGTTTGAAGAACAGTTTTGTGGTGTTCTTATACATGTTCGTGTTTCAGACTATGAAGTTGATGTTCCTTAAGATCCATTTAAGGACTGCAGTGGGGGAATTTTACTTTGAAACATAAAGGTATATTATTTTTAATTTCTAGAATAAATATAAAGAAGTATGTAGGTACAGATGCTCAAAATTGGTTTCCCTATGAAGTTGATGTTCCTTAAGATCCATTTAAGGACTGCAGTGGGGGAATTTTACTTTGAAACATAAAGGTATATTATTTTTAATTTCTAGAATAAATATAAAGAAGTATGTAGGTACAGATGCTCAAAATTGGTTTCGCTATGAAGTTGATGTTCCTTAAGATCCATTTAAGGACTGCAGTGGGGGGATTTTACTTTGAAACATAAAGGTATATTATTTTTTATTTCTAGAATGAATATAAAGAAGTTGATGTTCCTTAAGATCCATTTAAGGACTGCAGTGGGGGGATTTTACTTTGAAACATAAAGGTATATTATGTTTAATTTCTAGAATAAATATAGAGAAGTTGATGTTTCTTAAGATCCATTTAAGGACTGCAGTGGGGGAATTTTTACTTTGAAACATAAAGGTATATTATTTTTAATTTCTAGAATAAATAGAAAGAAGTATGTAGGTACAGATGCTGAAAATTGGTTTTGAGGTTTTGAGGCGGGGGAGACTCGAACTCCCGACCTCCAGCAGCTTCTCAGCCTTTTATACTGGCGCGCTAGCCTCTTCCGCCACCGCCCTGGATGTCTCGATTATAGACAGGTCCCATTTTATGAACTAACCAGCCAAGTACCACATTGTGAGCAAACAGTTCTAGACGGTTTGCAAAAATTGCACTCATGTTTGTTGCAGGCTTGTTACAAGAACCCCAAGCTGGTGAACCGTATAAGCATGCTCCATCAATCACCTTTGGGGAACTTTTGCTCGGTTTCTGTTCATAAATCTCATGTAAAAGTTCTATAGTAAGTTCTAGTGAAAATCTGAATATTTATGAGTAATTGTTAAATAACAGTCGTGTCTAGAATTGCAGAAAAAACGTGGATCGACGCGTTTACGAAAGTAACAAGAGCGATAGAATTAGTTTAATCAATATATTATTTAATAAAGTAAAAAAGAAAATAAACCCAATGTCAAACTGTTTGAAGAACAGTTTTGTGGTGTTCTTATACATGTTCGTGTTTCTGACTATGAAGTTGATGTTCCTTAAGATCCATTTAAGGACTGCAGTGGGGGAATTTTACTTTGAAACATAAAGGTATATTATTTTTAATTTCTAGAATAAATATAAAGAAGTATGTAGGTACAGATGCTCAAAATTGGTTTCCCTATGAAGTTGATGTTCCTTAAGATCCATTTAAGGACTGAAGTGGGGGAATTTTACTTTGAAACATAAAGGTATATTATTTTTAATTTCTAGAATGAATATAAAGAAGTTGATGTTCCTTAAGATCCATTTAAGGACTGCAGTGGGAGGATTTTACTTTGAAACATAAAGGTATATTATTTTTAATTTATAGAATAAATATAGAGAAGTTGATGTTTCTTAAGATCCATTTAAGGACTGCAATGGGGGAATTTTTACTTTGAAACATAAAGGTATATTATTTTTAATTTCTAGAATAAATAGAAAGAAGTATGTAGGTACAGATGCTGAAAATTGGTTTCCCTCAAAAGGTTTTGAGGCGGGGGAGACTCGAACTCCCGACCTCCAGCAGCTTCTCAGCCTTTTATACTGGCGCGCTAGCCTCTTCCGCCACCGCCCTGGATGTCTAGATTATAGACAGGTCCCATTTTATGAACTAACCAGCCAAGTACCACATCGTGAGCAAACAGTTCTAGACGGTTTGCAAAAATTGCACTCATGTTTGTTGCAGGCTTGTTACAAGAACCCCAAGCTGGTGAACCGTATAAGCATGCTCCATCAATCACCTTTGGGGAACTTTTGCTCGGTTTCTGTTCATAAATCTCATGTAAAAGTTCTATAGTAAGTTCTAGTGAAAATCTGAATATTTATGAGTAATTGTTAAATAACAGTCGTGTCTAGAATTGCAGAAAAGACGTGGATCGACGCGTTTACGAAAGTAACAAGAGCGATAGAATTAGTTTAATCAATATATTATTTAATAAAGTAAAAAAGAAAATAAACCCAATGTCAAACTGTTTGAGGAACAGTTTTGTGGTGTTCTTATACATGTTCGTGTTTCTGACTATGAAGCTGATGTTCCTTAAGATCCATTTAAGGACTGCAGTGGGGGAATTTTACTTTGAAACATAAAGGTATATTATTTTTAATTTCTAGAATAAATATAAAGAAGTATGTAGGTACAGATGCTCAAATTGGTTTCCCTATGAAGTTGATGTTCCTTAAGATCCATTTAAGGACTGCAGTGGGGGAATTTTACTTTGAAACATAAAGGTATATTATTTTTAATTTCTAGAATAAATATAAAGAAGTATGTAGGTACAGATGCTCAAATTGGTTTCCCTATGAAGTTGATGTTCCTTAAGATCCATTTAAGGACTGCAGTGGGGGAATTTTACTTTGAAACATAAAGGTATATTATTTTTAATTTCTACAATAAATATAAACAAGTTGATGTTCATTAAGAGAAGACTGGAAGACGGTACTGAGAAGATCGGATATAAATTAAATAACAGTCGTAATTGTTAAAGCACAGTTTTGTGGTGTTCTTATACATGTTCGTGTTTCTGACTATGAAGTTGATGTTCCTTAAGATCCATTTACGGACTCCAGTGGGGGAATTTTACTTTGAAACATAAAGGTATATTATTTTTAATTTCTAAAATAAATATAAAGAAGTATGATGTTCTTTAAGATCCATTTAAGGACTGCAGTGGGGGAATTTTACTTTGAAACATAAAGGTATATTATTTTTAATTTCTAGAATAAATAGAAAGAAGTATGTAGGTACAGATGCTGAAAATTGGTTTCCCTCAAAAGGTTTTGAGGCGGGGGAGACTCGAACTCCCGACCTCCAGCAGCTTCTCAGCCTTTTATACTGGCGCGCTAGCCTCTTCCGCCACCGCCCTGGATGTCTAGATTATAGACAGGTCCCATTTTATGAACTAACCAGCCAAGTACCACATCGTGAGCAAACAGTTCTAGACGGTTTGCAAAAATTGCACTCATGTTTGTTGCAGGCTTGTTACAAGAACCCCAAGCTGGTGAACCGTATAAGCATGCTCCATCAATCACCTTTGGGGAACTTTTGCTCGGTTTCTGTTCATAAATCTCATGTAAAAGTTCTATAGTAAGTTCTAGTGAAAATCTGAATATTTATGAGTAATTGTTAAATAACAGTCGTGTCTAGAATTGCAGAAAAGACGTGGATCGACGCGTTTACGAAAGTAACAAGAGCGATAGAATTAGTTTAATCAATATATTATTTAATAAAGTAAAAAAGAAAATAAACCCAATGTCAAACTGTTTGAGGAACAGTTTTGTGGTGTTCTTATACATGTTCGTGTTTCTGACTATGAAGCTGATGTTCCTTAAGATCCATTTAAGGACTGCAGTGGGGGAATTTTACTTTGAAACATAAAGGTATATAATTTTTAATTTCTAGAATAAATATAAAGAAGTATGTAGGTACAGATGCTCAAATTGGTTTCCCTATGAAGTTGATGTTCCTTAAGATCCATTTAAGGACTGCAGTGGGGGAATTTTACTTTGAAACATAAAGGTATATTATTTTTAATTTCTAGAATAAATATAAAGAAGTATGTAGGTACAGATGCTCAAAATTGGTTTCCCTATGAAGTTGATGTTCCTTAAGATCCATTTAAGGATTGCAGTGGGGGAATTTTACTTTGAAACATAAAGGTATATTATTTTTAATTTCTAGAAAAAATATAGAGAAGTTGATGTTCCTTAAGATCCATTTAATGACTGCAGTGGGGGAATTTTTACTTTGAAACATAAAGGTATATTATTTTTAATTTCTAGAATAAATATAAAGAAGTATGTAGGTACAGATGCTCAAAATTGGTTTCCCTCAAAAGGTTTTGAGGCGGGGAGTTCGAGGATCCATTTAAGGACTGCTGTGGGGGAATTTTACTTTGAAACATAAAGGTATATTATTTTTAATTTCTAGAATAAATATAGAGAAGTTGATGTTCCTTAAGATCCATTTAAGGACTGCAGTGGGGGAATTTTTACTTTGAAACATAAAGGGTATATTATTTTTAATTTCTAGAATAAATATAAAGAAGTATGATGTTCTTTAAGATCCATTTAAGGACTGCAGTGGGGGAATTTTACTTTGAAACATAAAGGTATATTATTTTTAATTTCTACAATAAATATAAACAAGTTGATGTTCATTAAGAGAAGACTGGAAGACGGTACTGAGAAGATCGGATATAAATTAAATAACAGTCGTAATTGTTAAAGCACAGTTTTGTGGTGTTCTTATACATGTTCGTGTTTCTGACTATGAAGTTGATGTTCCTTAAGATCCATTTACGGACTCCAGTGGGGGAATTTTACTTTGAAACATAAAGGTATATTATTTTTAATTTCTAGAATAAATATAAAGAAGTATGTAGGTACAGATGCTCAAAATTGGTTTCCCTATGAAGTTGATGTTCCTTAAGATCCATTTAAGGACTCCAGTGGGGGAATTTTACTTTGAAACATAAAGGTATATTATTTTTAATTTCTACAATAAATATAAACAAGTTGATGTTCATTAAGATCCATTTAAGGACTGCAGTGGGGGAATTTTACTTTGAAACATAAAGGTATATTATTTTTAATTTCTAGAATGAATATAAAGAAGTTGATGTTCTTTAAGATCCATTTAAGGACTGCAGTGGGGGGATTTTACTTTGAAATATAAAGATATATTATTTTTAATTTCTAGAATAAATATAGAGAAGTTGATGTTCCTTAAGATCCATTTAAGGACTGCAGTGGGGGGATTTTACTTTGAAACATAAAGGTATATTATTTTTAATTTCTAGAATAAATATAGAGAAGTTGATGTTCCTTAAGATCCATTTAAGGACTGCAGTGGGGGAATTTTACTTTGAAACATAAAGGTATATTATTTTTAATTTCTAGAATAAATATAAAGAAGTATGTAGGTACAGATGCTGAAAATTGGTTTCCCTCAAAAGGTTTTGAGGCGGGGAAGACTCGAACTCCAGCAGCTTCTCAGCCTTTTATACGGGCGCGCTAGCCTCTTCCGCCACCGCCCTGGATGTCTAGATTATAGACAGGTCCCATTTTATGAACTAACCAGCCAAGTACCACATCGTGAGCAAACAGTTCTAGACGGTTTGCAAAAATTGCACTCATGTTTGTTGCAGGCTTGTTACAAGAACCCCAAGCTGGTGAACCGTATAAGCATGCTCCATCAATCACCTTTAGGGAACTTTTGCTCGGTTTCTGTTCATAAATCTCATGTAAAAGTTCTATAGTAAGTTCTAGTGAAAATCTGAATATTTACGAGTAATTGTTAAATAACAGTCGTGTCTAGAATTGCAGAAAAAAACATGGATCGACGCATTTACGAAAGTAACAAGAGCGATAGGACGCGTTTACGAAAGTAACAAGAGCGATAGAATTAGTTTAATCGATATATTATTTAATAAAGTTAAAAAAGAAAATAAACCCAATGTCAAACTGTTTGAAGAACAGTTTTGTGGTGTTCTTATACATGTTCGTGTTTCAGACTATGAAGTTGATGTTCCTTAAGATCCATTTAAGGACTGCAGTGGGGGAATTTTACTTTGAAACATAAAGGTATATTATTTTTAATTTCTAGAATAAATATAAAGAAGTATGTAGGTACAGATGCTCAAAATTGGTTTCCCTATGAAGTTGATGTTCCTTAAGATCCATTTAAGGACTGCAGTGGGGGAATTTTACTTTGAAACATAAAGGTATATTATTTTTAATTTCTAGAATAAATATAAAGAAGTATGTAGGTACAGATGCTCAAAATTGGTTTCGCTATGAAGTTGATGTTCCTTAAGATCCATTTAAGGACTGCAGTGGGGGGATTTTACTTTGAAACATAAAGGTATATTATTTTTTATTTCTAGAATGAATATAAAGAAGTTGATGTTCCTTAAGATCCATTTAAGGACTGCAGTGGGGGGATTTTACTTTGAAACATAAAGGTATATTATGTTTAATTTCTAGAATAAATATAGAGAAGTTGATGTTTCTTAAGATCCATTTAAGGACTGCAGTGGGGGAATTTTTACTTTGAAACATAAAGGTATATTATTTTTAATTTCTAGAATAAATAGAAAGAAGTATGTAGGTACAGATGCTGAAAATTGGTTTTGAGGTTTTGAGGCGGGGGAGACTCGAACTCCCGACCTCCAGCAGCTTCTCAGCCTTTTATACTGGCGCGCTAGCCTCTTCCGCCACCGCCCTGGATGTCTCGATTATAGACAGGTCCCATTTTATGAACTAACCAGCCAAGTACCACATTGTGAGCAAACAGTTCTAGACGGTTTGCAAAAATTGCACTCATGTTTGTTGCAGGCTTGTTACAAGAACCCCAAGCTGGTGAACCGTATAAGCATGCTCCATCAATCACCTTTGGGGAACTTTTGCTCGGTTTCTGTTCATAAATCTCATGTAAAAGTTCTATAGTAAGTTCTAGTGAAAATCTGAATATTTATGAGTAATTGTTAAATAACAGTCGTGTCTAGAATTGCAGAAAAAACGTGGATCGACGCGTTTATGAAAGTAACAAGAGCGATAGAATTAGTTTAATCAATATATTATTTAATAAAGTAAAAAAGAAAATAAACCCAATGTCAAACTGTTTGAAGAACAGTTTTGTGGTGTTCTTATACATGTTCGTGTTTCTGACTATGAAGTTGATGTTCCTTAAGATCCATTTAAGGACTGCAGTGGGGGAATTTTACTTTGAAACATAAAGGTATATTATTTTTAATTTCTAGAATAAATATAAAGAAGTATGTAGGTACAGATGCTCAAAATTGGTTTCCCTATGAAGTTGATGTTCCTTAAGATCCATTTAAGGACTGAAGTGGGGGAATTTTACTTTGAAACATAAAGGTATATTATTTTTAATTTCTAGAATGAATATAAAGAAGTTGATGTTCCTTAAGATCCATTTAAGGACTGCAGTGGGAGGATTTTACTTTGAAACATAAAGGTATATTATTTTTAATTTATAGAATAAATATAGAGAAGTTGATGTTTCTTAAGATCCATTTAAGGACTGCAATGGGGGAATTTTTACTTTGAAACATAAAGGTATATTATTTTTAATTTCTAGAATAAATAGAAAGAAGTATGTAGGTACAGATGCTGAAAATTGGTTTCCCTCAAAAGGTTTTGAGGCGGGGGAGACTCGAACTCCCGACCTCCAGCAGCTTCTCAGCCTTTTATACTGGCGCGCTAGCCTCTTCCGCCACCGCCCTGGATGTCTAGATTATAGACAGGTCCCATTTTATGAACTAACCAGCCAAGTACCACATCGTGAGCAAACAGTTCTAGACGGTTTGCAAAAATTGCACTCATGTTTGTTGCAGGCTTGTTACAAGAACCCCAAGCTGGTGAACCGTATAAGCATGCTCCATCAATCACCTTTGGGGAACTTTTGCTCGGTTTCTGTTCATAAATCTCATGTAAAAGTTCTATAGTAAGTTCTAGTGAAAATCTGAATATTTATGAGTAATTGTTAAATAACAGTCGTGTCTAGAATTGCAGAAAAGACGTGGATCGACGCGTTTACGAAAGTAACAAGAGCGATAGAATTAGTTTAATCAATATATTATTTAATAAAGTAAAAAAGAAAATAAACCCAATGTCAAACTGTTTGAGGAACAGTTTTGTGGTGTTCTTATACATGTTCGTGTTTCTGACTATGAAGCTGATGTTCCTTAAGATCCATTTAAGGACTGCAGTGGGGGAATTTTACTTTGAAACATAAAGGTATATTATTTTTAATTTCTAGAATAAATATAAAGAAGTATGTAGGTACAGATGCTCAAATTGGTTTCCCTATGAAGTTGATGTTCCTTAAGATCCATTTAAGGACTGCAGTGGGGGAATTTTACTTTGAAACATAAAGGTATATTACTTTTAATTTCTAGAATAAATATAAAGAAGTATGTAGGTACAGATGCTCAAAATTGGTTTCCCTATGAAGTTGATGTTCCTTAAGATCCATTTAAGGATTGCAGTGGGGGAATTTTACTTTGAAACATAAAGGTATATTATTTTTAATTTCTAGAAAAAATATAGAGAAGTTGATGTTCCTTAAGATCCATTTAATGACTGCAGTGGGGGAATTTTTACTTTGAAACATAAAGGTATATTATTTTTAATTTCTAGAATAAATATAAAGAAGTATGTAGGTACAGATGCTCAAAATTGGTTTCCCTCAAAAGGTTTTGAGGCGGGGAGTTCGAGGATCCATTTAAGGACTGCTGTGGGGGAATTTTACTTTGAAACATAAAGGTATATTATTTTTAATTTCTAGAATAAATATAGAGAAGTTGATGTTCCTTAAGATCCATTTAAGGACTGCAGTGGGGGAATTTTTACTTTGAAACATAAAGGGTATATTATTTTTAATTTCTAGAATAAATATAAAGAAGTATGATGTTCTTTAAGATCCATTTAAGGACTGCAGTGGGGGAATTTTACTTTGAAACATAAAGGTATATTATTTTTAATTTCTACAATAAATATAAACAAGTTGATGTTCATTAAGAGAAGACTGGAAGACGGTACTGAGAAGATCGGATATAAATTAAATAACAGTCGTAATTGTTAAAGCACAGTTTTGTGGTGTTCTTATACATGTTCGTGTTTCTGACTATGAAGTTGATGTTCCTTAAGATCCATTTACGGACTCCAGTGGGGGAATTTTACTTTGAAACATAAAGGTATATTATTTTTAATTTCTAGAATAAATATAAAGAAGTATGATGTTCTTTAAGATCCATTTAAGGACTGCAGTGGGGGAATTTTACTTTGAAACATAAAGGTATATTATTTTTAATTTCTAGAATAAATAGAAAGAAGTATGTAGGTACAGATGCTGAAAATTGGTTTCCCTCAAAAGGTTTTGAGGCGGGGGAGACTCTCAGCCTTTTATACTGGCGCGCTAGCCTCTTCCGCCACCGCCCTGGATGTCTAGATTATAGACAGGTCCCATTTTATGAACTAACCAGCCAAGTACCACATCGTGAGCAAACAGTTCTAGACGGTTTGCAAAAATTGCACTCATGTTTGTTGCAGGCTTGTTACAAGAACCCCAAGCTGGTGAACCGTATAAGCATGCTCCATCAATCACCTTTGGGGAACTTTTGCTCGGTTTCTGTTCATAAATCTCATGTAAAAGTTCTATAGTAAGTTCTAGTGAAAATCTGAATATTTATGAGTAATTGTTAAATAACAGTCGTGTCTAGAATTGCAGAAAAGACGTGGATCGACGCGTTTACGAAAGTAACAAGAGCGATAGAATTAGTTTAATCAATATATTATTTAATAAAGTAAAAAAGAAAATAAACCCAATGTCAAACTGTTTGAGGAACAGTTTTGTGGTGTTCTTATACATGTTCGTGTTTCTGACTATGAAGCTGATGTTCCTTAAGATCCATTTAAGGACTGCAGTGGGGGAATTTTACTTTGAAACATAAAGGTATATTATTTTTAATTTCTAGAATAAATATAAAGAAGTATGTAGGTACAGATGCTCAAATTGGTTTCCCTATGAAGTTGATGTTCCTTAAGATCCATTTAAGGACTGCAGTGGGGGAATTTTACTTTGAAACATAAAGGTATATTATTTTTAATTTCTAGAATAAATATAAAGAAGTATGTAGGTACAGATGCTCAAATTGGTTTCCCTATGAAGTTGATGTTCCTTAAGATCCATTTAAGGACTGCAGTGGGGGAATTTTACTTTGAAACATAAAGGTATATTATTTTTAATTTCTACAATAAATATAAACAAGTTGATGTTCATTAAGAGAAGACTGGAAGACGGTACTGAGAAGATCGGATATAAATTAAATAACAGTCGTAATTGTTAAAGCACAGTTTTGTGGTGTTCTTATACATGTTCGTGTTTCTGACTATGAAGTTGATGTTCCTTAAGATCCATTTACGGACTCCAGTGGGGGAATTTTACTTTGAAACATAAAGGTATATTATTTTTAATTTCTAAAATAAATATAAAGAAGTATGATGTTCTTTAAGATCCATTTAAGGACTGCAGTGGGGGAATTTTACTTTGAAACATAAAGGTATATTATTTTTAATTTCTAGAATAAATAGAAAGAAGTATGTAGGTACAGATGCTGAAAATTGGTTTCCCTCAAAAGGTTTTGAGGCGGGGGAGACTCGAACTCCCGACCTCCAGCAGCTTCTCAGCCTTTTATACTGGCGCGCTAGCCTCTTCCGCCACCGCCCTGGATGTCTAGATTATAGACAGGTCCCATTTTATGAACTAACCAGCCAAGTACCACATCGTGAGCAAACAGTTCTAGACGGTTTGCAAAAATTGCACTCATGTTTGTTGCAGGCTTGTTACAAGAACCCCAAGCTGGTGAACCGTATAAGCATGCTCCATCAATCACCTTTGGGGAACTTTTGCTCGGTTTCTGTTCATAAATCTCATGTAAAAGTTCTATAGTAAGTTCTAGTGAAAATCTGAATATTTATGAGTAATTGTTAAATAACAGTCGTGTCTAGAATTGCAGAAAAGACGTGGATCGACGCGTTTACGAAAGTAACAAGAGCGATAGAATTAGTTTAATCAATATATTATTTAATAAAGTAAAAAAGAAAATAAACCCAATGTCAAACTGTTTGAGGAACAGTTTTGTGGTGTTCTTATACATGTTCGTGTTTCTGACTATGAAGCTGATGTTCCTTAAGATCCATTTAAGGACTGCAGTGGGGGAATTTTACTTTGAAACATAAAGGTATATAATTTTTAATTTCTAGAATAAATATAAAGAAGTATGTAGGTACAGATGCTCAAAATTGGTTTCCCTATGAAGTTGATGTTCCTTAAGATCCATTTAAGGACTGCAGTGGGGGAATTTTACTTTGAAACATAAAGGTATATTATTTTTAATTTCTAGAATAAATATAAAGAAGTATGTAGGTACAGATGCTCAAAATTGGTTTCCCTATGAAGTTGATGTTCCTTAAGATCCATTTAAGGATTGCAGTGGGGGAATTTTACTTTGAAACATAAAGGTATATTATTTTTAATTTCTAGAAAAAATATAGAGAAGTTGATGTTCCTTAAGATCCATTTAATGACTGCAGTGGGGGAATTTTTACTTTGAAACATAAAGGTATATTATTTTTAATTTCTAGAATAAATATAAAGAAGTATGTAGGTACAGATGCTCAAAATTGGTTTCCCTCAAAAGGTTTTGAGGCGGGGAGTTCGAGGATCCATTTAAGGACTGCTGTGGGGGAATTTTACTTTGAAACATAAAGGTATATTATTTTTAATTTCTAGAATAAATATAGAGAAGTTGATGTTCCTTAAGATCCATTTAAGGACTGCAGTGGGGGAATTTTTACTTTGAAACATAAAGGGTATATTATTTTTAATTTCTAGAATAAATATAAAGAAGTATGATGTTCTTTAAGATCCATTTAAGGACTGCAGTGGGGGAATTTTACTTTGAAACATAAAGGTATATTATTTTTAATTTCTACAATAAATATAAACAAGTTGATGTTCATTAAGAGAAGACTGGAAGACGGTACTGAGAAGATCGGATATAAATTAAATAACAGTCGTAATTGTTAAAGCACAGTTTTGTGGTGTTCTTATACATGTTCGTGTTTCTGACTATGAAGTTGATGTTCCTTAAGATCCATTTACGGACTCCAGTGGGGGAATTTTACTTTGAAACATAAAGGTATATTATTTTTAATTTCTAGAATAAATATAAAGAAGTATGTAGGTACAGATGCTCAAAATTGGTTTCCCTATGAAGTTGATGTTCCTTAAGATCCATTTAAGGACTCCAGTGGGGGAATTTTACTTTGAAACATAAAGGTATATTATTTTTAATTTCTACAATAAATATAAACAAGTTGATGTTCATTAAGATCCATTTAAGGACTGCAGTGGGGGAATTTTACTTTGAAACATAAAGGTATATTATTTTTAATTTCTAGAATGAATATAAAGAAGTTGATGTTCTTTAAGATCCATTTAAGGACTGCAGTGGGGGGATTTTACTTTGAAATATAAAGATATATTATTTTTAATTTCTAGAATAAATATAGAGAAGTTGATGTTCCTTAAGATCCATTTAAGGACTGCAGTGGGGGGATTTTACTTTGAAACATAAAGGTATATTATTTTTAATTTCTAGAATAAATATAGAGAAGTTGATGTTCCTTAAGATCCATTTAAGGACTGCAGTGGGGGAATTTTACTTTGAAACATAAAGGTATATTATTTTTAATTTCTAGAATAAATATAAAGAAGTATGTAGGTACAGATGCTGAAAATTGGTTTCCCTCAAAAGGTTTTGAGGCGGGGAAGACTCGAACTCCAGCAGCTTCTCAGCCTTTTATACGGGCGCGCTAGCCTCTTCCGCCACCGCCCTGGATGTCTAGATTATAGACAGGTCCCATTTTATGAACTAACCAGCCAAGTACCACATCGTGAGCAAACAGTTCTAGACGGTTTGCAAAAATTGCACTCATGTTTGTTGCAGGCTTGTTACAAGAACCCCAAGCTGGTGAACCGTATAAGCATGCTCCATCAATCACCTTTAGGGAACTTTTGCTCGGTTTCTGTTCATAAATCTCATGTAAAAGTTCTATAGTAAGTTCTAGTGAAAATCTGAATATTTACGAGTAATTGTTAAATAACAGTCGTGTCTAGAATTGCAGAAAAAAACATGGATCGACGCATTTACGAAAGTAACAAGAGCGATAGGACGCGTTTACGAAAGTAACAAGAGCGATAGAATTAGTTTAATCGATATATTATTTAATAAAGTTAAAAAAGAAAATAAACCCAATGTCAAACTGTTTGAAGAACAGTTTTGTGGTGTTCTTATACATGTTCGTGTTTCAGACTATGAAGTTGATGTTCCTTAAGATCCATTTAAGGACTGCAGTGGGGGAATTTTACTTTGAAACATAAAGGTATATTATTTTTAATTTCTAGAATAAATATAAAGAAGTATGTAGGTACAGATGCTCAAAATTGGTTTCCCTATGAAGTTGATGTTCCTTAAGATCCATTTAAGGACTGCAGTGGGGGAATTTTACTTTGAAACATAAAGGTATATTATTTTTAATTTCTAGAATAAATATAAAGAAGTATGTAGGTACAGATGCTCAAAATTGGTTTCGCTATGAAGTTGATGTTCCTTAAGATCCATTTAAGGACTGCAGTGGGGGGATTTTACTTTGAAACATAAAGGTATATTATTTTTTATTTCTAGAATGAATATAAAGAAGTTGATGTTCCTTAAGATCCATTTAAGGACTGCAGTGGGGGGATTTTACTTTGAAACATAAAGGTATATTATGTTTAATTTCTAGAATAAATATAGAGAAGTTGATGTTTCTTAAGATCCATTTAAGGACTGCAGTGGGGGAATTTTTACTTTGAAACATAAAGGTATATTATTTTTAATTTCTAGAATAAATAGAAAGAAGTATGTAGGTACAGATGCTGAAAATTGGTTTTGAGGTTTTGAGGCGGGGGAGACTCGAACTCCCGACCTCCAGCAGCTTCTCAGCCTTTTATACTGGCGCGCTAGCCTCTTCCGCCACCGCCCTGGATGTCTCGATTATAGACAGGTCCCATTTTATGAACTAACCAGCCAAGTACCACATTGTGAGCAAACAGTTCTAGACGGTTTGCAAAAATTGCACTCATGTTTGTTGCAGGCTTGTTACAAGAACCCCAAGCTGGTGAACCGTATAAGCATGCTCCATCAATCACCTTTGGGGAACTTTTGCTCGGTTTCTGTTCATAAATCTCATGTAAAAGTTCTATAGTAAGTTCTAGTGAAAATCTGAATATTTATGAGTAATTGTTAAATAACAGTCGTGTCTAGAATTGCAGAAAAAACGTGGATCGACGCGTTTATGAAAGTAACAAGAGCGATAGAATTAGTTTAATCAATATATTATTTAATAAAGTAAAAAAGAAAATAAACCCAATGTCAAACTGTTTGAAGAACAGTTTTGTGGTGTTCTTATACATGTTCGTGTTTCTGACTATGAAGTTGATGTTCCTTAAGATCCATTTAAGGACTGCAGTGGGGGAATTTTACTTTGAAACATAAAGGTATATTATTTTTAATTTCTAGAATAAATATAAAGAAGTATGTAGGTACAGATGCTCAAAATTGGTTTCCCTATGAAGTTGATGTTCCTTAAGATCCATTTAAGGACTGAAGTGGGGGAATTTTACTTTGAAACATAAAGGTATATTATTTTTAATTTCTAGAATGAATATAAAGAAGTTGATGTTCCTTAAGATCCATTTAAGGACTGCAGTGGGAGGATTTTACTTTGAAACATAAAGGTATATTATTTTTAATTTATAGAATAAATATAGAGAAGTTGATGTTTCTTAAGATCCATTTAAGGACTGCAATGGGGGAATTTTTACTTTGAAACATAAAGGTATATTATTTTTAATTTCTAGAATAAATAGAAAGAAGTATGTAGGTACAGATGCTGAAAATTGGTTTCCCTCAAAAGGTTTTGAGGCGGGGGAGACTCGAACTCCCGACCTCCAGCAGCTTCTCAGCCTTTTATACTGGCGCGCTAGCCTCTTCCGCCACCGCCCTGGATGTCTAGATTATAGACAGGTCCCATTTTATGAACTAACCAGCCAAGTACCACATCGTGAGCAAACAGTTCTAGACGGTTTGCAAAAATTGCACTCATGTTTGTTGCAGGCTTGTTACAAGAACCCCAAGCTGGTGAACCGTATAAGCATGCTCCATCAATCACCTTTGGGGAACTTTTGCTCGGTTTCTGTTCATAAATCTCATGTAAAAGTTCTATAGTAAGTTCTAGTGAAAATCTGAATATTTATGAGTAATTGTTAAATAACAGTCGTGTCTAGAATTGCAGAAAAGACGTGGATCGACGCGTTTACGAAAGTAACAAGAGCGATAGAATTAGTTTAATCAATATATTATTTAATAAAGTAAAAAAGAAAATAAACCCAATGTCAAACTGTTTGAGGAACAGTTTTGTGGTGTTCTTATACATGTTCGTGTTTCTGACTATGAAGCTGATGTTCCTTAAGATCCATTTAAGGACTGCAGTGGGGGAATTTTACTTTGAAACATAAAGGTATATTATTTTTAATTTCTAGAATAAATATAAAGAAGTATGTAGGTACAGATGCTCAAATTGGTTTCCCTATGAAGTTGATGTTCCTTAAGATCCATTTAAGGACTGCAGTGGGGGAATTTTACTTTGAAACATAAAGGTATATTACTTTTAATTTCTAGAATAAATATAAAGAAGTATGTAGGTACAGATGCTCAAAATTGGTTTCCCTATGAAGTTGATGTTCCTTAAGATCCATTTAAGGATTGCAGTGGGGGAATTTTACTTTGAAACATAAAGGTATATTATTTTTAATTTCTAGAAAAAATATAGAGAAGTTGATGTTCCTTAAGATCCATTTAATGACTGCAGTGGGGGAATTTTTACTTTGAAACATAAAGGTATATTATTTTTAATTTCTAGAATAAATATAAAGAAGTATGTAGGTACAGATGCTCAAAATTGGTTTCCCTCAAAAGGTTTTGAGGCGGGGAGTTCGAGGATCCATTTAAGGACTGCTGTGGGGGAATTTTACTTTGAAACATAAAGGTATATTATTTTTAATTTCTAGAATAAATATAGAGAAGTTGATGTTCCTTAAGATCCATTTAAGGACTGCAGTGGGGGAATTTTTACTTTGAAACATAAAGGGTATATTATTTTTAATTTCTAGAATAAATATAAAGAAGTATGATGTTCTTTAAGATCCATTTAAGGACTGCAGTGGGGGAATTTTACTTTGAAACATAAAGGTATATTATTTTTAATTTCTACAATAAATATAAACAAGTTGATGTTCATTAAGAGAAGACTGGAAGACGGTACTGAGAAGATCGGATATAAATTAAATAACAGTCGTAATTGTTAAAGCACAGTTTTGTGGTGTTCTTATACATGTTCGTGTTTCTGACTATGAAGTTGATGTTCCTTAAGATCCATTTACGGACTCCAGTGGGGGAATTTTACTTTGAAACATAAAGGTATATTATTTTTAATTTCTAGAATAAATATAAAGAAGTATGATGTTCTTTAAGATCCATTTAAGGACTGCAGTGGGGGAATTTTACTTTGAAACATAAAGGTATATTATTTTTAATTTCTAGAATAAATAGAAAGAAGTATGTAGGTACAGATGCTGAAAATTGGTTTCCCTCAAAAGGTTTTGAGGCGGGGGAGACTCTCAGCCTTTTATACTGGCGCGCTAGCCTCTTCCGCCACCGCCCTGGATGTCTAGATTATAGACAGGTCCCATTTTATGAACTAACCAGCCAAGTACCACATCGTGAGCAAACAGTTCTAGACGGTTTGCAAAAATTGCACTCATGTTTGTTGCAGGCTTGTTACAAGAACCCCAAGCTGGTGAACCGTATAAGCATGCTCCATCAATCACCTTTGGGGAACTTTTGCTCGGTTTCTGTTCATAAATCTCATGTAAAAGTTCTATAGTAAGTTCTAGTGAAAATCTGAATATTTATGAGTAATTGTTAAATAACAGTCGTGTCTAGAATTGCAGAAAAGACGTGGATCGACGCGTTTACGAAAGTAACAAGAGCGATAGAATTAGTTTAATCAATATATTATTTAATAAAGTAAAAAAGAAAATAAACCCAATGTCAAACTGTTTGAGGAACAGTTTTGTGGTGTTCTTATACATGTTCGTGTTTCTGACTATGAAGCTGATGTTCCTTAAGATCCATTTAAGGACTGCAGTGGGGGAATTTTACTTTGAAACATAAAGGTATATAATTTTTAATTTCTAGAATAAATATAAAGAAGTATGTAGGTACAGATGCTCAAAATTGGTTTCCCTATGAAGTTGATGTTCCTTAAGATCCATTTAAGGACTGCAGTGGGGGAATTTTACTTTGAAACATAAAGGTATATTATTTTTAATTTCTAGAATAAATATAAAGAAGTATGTAGGTACAGATGCTCAAAATTGGTTTCCCTATGAAGTTGATGTTCCTTAAGATCCATTTAAGGATTGCAGTGGGGGAATTTTACTTTGAAACATAAAGGTATATTATTTTTAATTTCTAGAAAAAATATAGAGAAGTTGATGTTCCTTAAGATCCATTTAATGACTGCAGTGGGGGAATTTTTACTTTGAAACATAAAGGTATATTATTTTTAATTTCTAGAATAAATATAAAGAAGTATGTAGGTACAGATGCTCAAAATTGGTTTCCCTCAAAAGGTTTTGAGGCGGGGAGTTCGAGGATCCATTTAAGGACTGCTGTGGGGGAATTTTACTTTGAAACATAAAGGTATATTATTTTTAATTTCTAGAATAAATATAGAGAAGTTGATGTTCCTTAAGATCCATTTAAGGACTGCAGTGGGGGAATTTTTACTTTGAAACATAAAGGGTATATTATTTTTAATTTCTAGAATAAATATAAAGAAGTATGATGTTCTTTAAGATCCATTTAAGGACTGCAGTGGGGGAATTTTACTTTGAAACATAAAGGTATATTATTTTTAATTTCTACAATAAATATAAACAAGTTGATGTTCATTAAGAGAAGACTGGAAGACGGTACTGAGAAGATCGGATATAAATTAAATAACAGTCGTAATTGTTAAAGCACAGTTTTGTGGTGTTCTTATACATGTTCGTGTTTCTGACTATGAAGTTGATGTTCCTTAAGATCCATTTACGGACTCCAGTGGGGGAATTTTACTTTGAAACATAAAGGTATATTATTTTTAATTTCTAGAATAAATATAAAGAAGTATGTAGGTACAGATGCTCAAAATTGGTTTCCCTATGAAGTTGATGTTCCTTAAGATCCATTTAAGGACTCCAGTGGGGGAATTTTACTTTGAAACATAAAGGTATATTATTTTTAATTTCTACAATAAATATAAACAAGTTGATGTTCATTAAGATCCATTTAAGGACTGCAGTGGGGGAATTTTACTTTGAAACATAAAGGTATATTATTTTTAATTTCTAGAATGAATATAAAGAAGTTGATGTTCTTTAAGATCCATTTAAGGACTGCAGTGGGGGGATTTTACTTTGAAATATAAAGATATATTATTTTTAATTTCTAGAATAAATATAGAGAAGTTGATGTTCCTTAAGATCCATTTAAGGACTGCAGTGGGGGGATTTTACTTTGAAACATAAAGGTATATTATTTTTAATTTCTAGAATAAATATAGAGAAGTTGATGTTCCTTAAGATCCATTTAAGGACTGCAGTGGGGGAATTTTACTTTGAAACATAAAGGTATATTATTTTTAATTTCTAGAATAAATATAAAGAAGTATGTAGGTACAGATGCTGAAAATTGGTTTCCCTCAAAAGGTTTTGAGGCGGGGAAGACTCGAACTCCCGAACTCCAGCAGCTTCTCAGCCTTTTATACGGGCGCGCTAGCCTCTTCCGCCACCGCCCTGGATGTCTAGATTATAGACAGGTCCCATTTTATGAACTAACCAGCCAAGTACCACATCGTGAGCAAACAGTTCTAGACGGTTTGCAAAAATTGCACTCATGTTTGTTGCAGGCTTGTTACATGAACCCCAAGCTGGTGAACCGTATAAGCATGCTCCATCAATCACCTTTAGGGAACTTTTGCTCGGTTTCTGTTCATAAATCTCATGTAAAAGTTCTATAGTAAGTTCTAGTGAAAATCTGAATATTTACGAGTAATTGTTAAATAACAGTCGTGTCTAGAATTGCAGAAAAAAACATGGATCGACGCATTTACGAAAGTAACAAGAGCGATAGGACGCGTTTACGAAAGTAACAAGAGCGATAGAATTAGTTTAATCTATATATTATTTAAAGAAAATAAACCCAATGTCAAACTGTTTGAAGAACAGTTTTGTGGTGTTCTTATACATGTTCGTGTTTCAGACTTTGAAGTTGATGTTCCTTAAGATCCATTTAAGGACTGCAGTGGGGGAATTTTACTTTGAAACATAAAGGTATATTATTTTTAATTTCTAGAATAAATATAAAGAAGTATATAGGTACAGATGCTCAAAATTGGTTTCCCTATGAAGTTGATGTTCCTTAAGATCCATTTAAGGACTGAAGTGGGGGAATTTTACTTTGAAACATAAAGGTATATTATTTTTAATTTCTAGAATGAATATAAAGAAGTTGATGTTCCTTAAGATCCATTTAAGGACTGCAGTGGGGGGATTTTACTTTGAAACATAAAGGTATATTATTTTTAATTTCTAGAATAAATATAGAGAAGTTGATGTTTCTTAAGATCCATTTAAGGACTGCAATGGGGGAATTTTTACTTTGAAACATAAAGGTATATTATTTTTAATTTCTAGAATAAATAGAAAGAAGTATGTAGGTACAGATGCTGAAAATTGGTTTCCCTCAAAAGGTTTTGAGGCGGGGGAGACTCGAACTCCCGACCTCCAGCAGCTTCTCAGCCTTTTATACTGGCGCGCTAGCCTCTTCCGCCACCGCCCTGGATGTCTAGATTATAGACAGGTCCCATTTTATGAACTAACCAGCCAAGTACCACATCGTGAGCAAACAGTTCTAGACGGTTTGCAAAAATTGCACTCATGTTTGTTGCAGGCTCGTTACAAGAACCCCAAGCTGGTGAACCGCATAAGCATGCTCTATCAATCACCTTTGGGGAACTTTTGCTCGGTTTCTGTTCATAAATCTCATGTAAAAGTTCTATAGTAAGTTCTAGTGAAAATCTGAATATTTATGAGTAATTGTTAAATAACAGTCGTGTCTAGAATTGCAGAAAAAAACGTGGATCGACGCGTTTACGAAAGTAACAAGAGCGATAGAATTAGTTTAATCCATATATTATTTAATAAAGTTAAAAAAGAAAATAAACCCAATGTCAAACTGTTTGAAGAACAGTTTTGTGGTGTTCTTATACATGTTCGTGTTTCAGACTATGAAGTTGATGTTCCTTAAGATCCATTTAAGGACTGCAGTGGGGGGATTTTAATTTTAAACATAAAGGTATATTATTTTTAATTTCCAGAATAAATATAAAGAAGTTGATGTTCCTTAAGATCCATTTAAGGACTGCAGTGGGGGAATTTTTACTTTGAAACATAAAGGTATATTATTTTTAATTTCTAGAATAAATATAGAGAAGTTGATGTTCCTTAAGATCCATTTAAGGACTGCAGTGGGGGAATTTTTACTTTGAAACATAAAGGTATATTGTTTTTAATTTCTAGAATAAATAGAAAGAAGTATGTAGGTACAGATGCTGAAAATTGGTTTCCCTCAAAAGGTTTTGAGGCGGGGGAGACTCGAACTCCCTACCTCCAGCAGCTTCTCAGCTTTTTATACTGGCGCGCTAGCCTCTTCCGCCACCGCCCTGGATGTCTAGATTATAGACAGGTCCCATTTTATGAACTAACCAGCCAAGTACCACATCGTGAGCAAACAGTTCTAGACGGTTTGCAAAAATTGCACTCATGTTTGTTGCAGGCTTGTTACAAGAACCCCAAGCTGGTGAACCGTATAAGCATGCTCCATCAATCACCTTTGGGGAACTTTTGCTCGGTTTCTGTTCATAAATCTCATGTAAAAGTTCTATAGTAAGTTCTAGTGAAAATCTGAATATTTATGAGTAATTGTTAAATAACAGTCGTGTCTACAATTGCAGAAAAAACGTGGATCGACGCGTTTACGAAAGTAACAAGAGCGATAGAATTAGTTTAATCAATATATTATTTAATAAAGTAAAAAAGAAAATAAACCCAATGTCAAACTGTTTGAGGAACAGTTTTATGGTGTTCTTATACATGTTCGTGTTTCTGACTATGAAGTTGATGTTCCTTAAGATCCATTTAAGGACTGCAGTGGGGGAATTTTACTTTGAAACATAAAGGTATATTATTTTTAATTTCTAGAATAAATATAAAGAAGTATGTAGGTACAGATGCTCAAAATTGGTTTCCCTATGAAGTTGATGTTCCTTAAGATCCATTTAAGGACTGCAGTGGGGGAATTTTACTTTGAAACATAAAGGTATATTATTTTTAATTTCTAGAATAAATATAAAGAAGTATGTAGGTACAGATGCTCAAAATTGGTTTCGCTATGAAGTTGATGTTCCTTAAGATCCATTTAAGGACTGCAGTGGGGGGATTTTACTTTGAAACATAAAGGTATATTATTTTTTATTTCTAGAATGAATATAAAGAAGTTGATGTTCCTTAAGATCCATTTAAGGACTGCAGTGGGGGGATTTTACTTTGAAACATAAAGGTATATTATGTTTAGAATAAATATAGAGAAGTTGATGTTTCTTAAGATCCATTTAAGGACTGCAGTGGGGGAATTTTTACTTTGAAACATAAAGGTATATTATTTTTAATTTCTAGAATAAATAGAAAGAAGTATGTAGGTACAGATGCTGAAAATTGGTTTTGAGGTTTTGAGGCGGGGGAGACTCGAACTCCCGACCTCCAGCAGCTTCTCAGCCTTTTATACTGGCGCGCTAGCCTCTTCCGCCACCGCCCTGGATGTCTCGATTATAGACAGGTCCCATTTTATGAACTAACCAGCCAAGTACCACATTGTGAGCAAACAGTTCTAGACGGTTTGCAAAAATTGCACTCATGTTTGTTGCAGGCTTGTTACAAGAACCCCAAGCTGGTGAACCGTATAAGCATGCTCCATCAATCACCTTTGGGGAACTTTTGCTCGGTTTCTGTTCATAAATCTCATGTAAAAGTTCTATAGTAAGTTCTAGTGAAAATCTGAATATTTATGAGTAATTGTTAAATAACAGTCGTGTCTAGAATTGCAGAAAAAACGTGGATCGACGCGTTTACGAAAGTAACAAGAGCGATAGAATTAGTTTAATCAATATATTATTTAATAAAGTAAAAAAGAAAATAAACCCAATGTCAAACTGTTTGAAGACCAGTTTTGTGGTGTTCTTATACATGTTCGTGTTTCAGACTATGAAGTTGATGTTCCTTAAGATCCATTTAAGGACTGCAGTGGGGGAATTTTACTTTGAAACATAAAGGTATATTATTTTTAATTTCTAGAATAAATATAAAGAAGTATGTAGGTACAGATGCTCAAAATTGGTTTCCCTATGAAGTTGATGTTCCTTAAGATCCATTTAAGGACTGAAGTGGGGGAATTTTACTTTGAAACATAAAGGTATATTATTTTTAATTTCTAGAATGAATATAAAGAAGTTGATGTTCCTTAAGATCCATTTAAGGACTGCAGTGGGGGGATTTTACTTTGAAACATAAAGGTATATTATTTTTAATTTATAGAATAAATATAGAGAAGTTGATGTTTCTTAAGATCCATTTAAGGACTGCAATGGGGGAATTTTTACTTTGAAACATAAAGGTATATTATTTTTAATTTCTAGAATAAATAGAAAGAAGTATGTAGGTACAGATGCTGAAAATTGGTTTCCCTCAAAAGGTTTTGAGGCGGGGGAGACTCGAACTCCCGACCTCCAGCAGCTTATCAGCCTTTTATACTGGCGCGCTAGCCTCTTCCGCCACCGCCCTGGATGTCTAGATTATAGACAGGTCCCATTTTATGAACTAACCAGCCAAGTACCACATCGTGAGCAAACAGTTCTAGACGGTTTGCAAAAATTGCACTCATGTTTGTTGCAGGCTCGTTACAAGAACCCCAAGCTGGTGAACCATATAAGCATGCTCCATCAAACACCTTTGGGGAACTTTTGCTCGGTTTCTGTTCATAAATCTCATGTAAAAGTTCTATAGTAAGTTCTAGTGAAAATCTGAATATTTATGAGTAATTGTTAAATAACAGTCGTGTCTAGAATTGCAGAAAAAAACGTGGATCGACGCGTTTACGAAAGTAACAAGAGCGATAGAATTAGTTTCATCAATATATTATTTAATAAAGTTAAAAAAGAAAATAAACCCAATGTCAAACTGTTTGAAGAACAGTTTTGTGGTGTTCTTATACATGTTCGTGTTTCTGACTATGAAGTTGATGTTCCTTAAGATCCATTTAAGGACTGCAGTGGGGGAATTTTACTTTGAAACATAAAGGTATATTATTTTTAATTTCTAGAATAAATAGAAAGAAGTATGTAGGTACAGATGCTCAAAATTGGTTTCCCTATGAAGTTGATGTTCCTTAAGATCCATTTAAGGACTGCAGTGGGGGAATTTTACTTTGAAACATAAATGTATATTATTTTTAATTTCTAGAATGAATATAAAGAAGTTGATGTTCCTTAAGATCCATTTAAGGACTGCAGTGGGGGGATTTTACTTGAAAACATAAAGGTATATTATTTTTAATTTCTAGAATAAACTAAAAATAATTAAATTTCGGGGGAGACTCGAACTCCCAACCTCCAGCAGCTTCTCAGCCTTTTATACTGGCGCGCTAGCCTCTTCCGCCACCGCCCTGGATGTCTAGATTATAGACAGGTCCCATTTTATGAACTAACCAGCCAAGTACCACATCGTGAGCAAACAGTTCTAGACGGTTTGCAAAAATTGCACTCATGTTTGTTGCAGGCTTGTTACAAGAACCCCAAGCTGGTGAACCGTATAAGCATGCTCCATCAATCACCTTTGGGGAACTTTTGCTCGGTTTCTGTTCATAAATCTCATGTAAAAGTTCTATAGTAAGTTCTAGTGAAAATCTGAATATTTATGAGTAATTGTTAAATAACAGTCGTGTCTAGAATTGCAGAAAAAAACTTGGATCGACGCGTTTACGAAAGTAACAAGAGCGATAGAATTAGTTTAATCAATATATTATTTAATAAAGTTAAAAAAGAAAATAAACCCAATGTCAAACTGTTTGAAGAACAGTTTTGTGGTGTTCTTATACATGTTCGTGTTTCTGACTATGAAGTTGATGTTCCTTAAGATCCATTTAAGGACTGCAGTGGGGGAATTTTACTTTGAAACATAAAGGTATATTATTTTTAATTTCTAGAATAAATACAGAGAAGTTGATGTTCCTTAAGATCCATTTAAGGACTGCAGTGGGGGAATTTTTACTTTGAAACATAAAGGTATATTATTTTTAATTTCTTGAATAAATAGAAAGAAGTATGTAGGTACAGAGGCTGAAAATTGGTTTCCCTCAAAAGGTTTTGAGGCGGGGGAGACTCGAACTCCTGACCTCCAGCAGCTTCTCAGCCTTTTATACTGGCGCGCTAGCCTCTTCCGCCACCGCCCTGGATGTCTAGATTATAGACAGGTCCCATTTTATGAACTAACCAGCCAAGTACCACATCGTGAGCAAACAGTTCTAGACGGTTTGCAAAAATTGAACTCATGTTTGTTGCAGGCTTGTTACAAGAACCCCAAGCTGGTGAACCGTATAAGCATGCTCCATCAATCACCTTTAGGGAACTTTTGCTCGGCTTCTGTTCATAAATCTCATGTAAAAGTTCTATAGTAAGTTCTAGTGAAAATCTGAATATTTATGAGTAATTGTTAAATAACAGTCGTGTCTAGAATTGCAGAAAAAAAGAAAAGTATCAAAGAGCGATAGAATTAGTTTAATCAATATATTATTTAATAAAGTTAAAAAAGAAAATAAACCCAATGTCAAACTGTTTGAAGAACAGTTTTGTGGTGTTCTTATACATGTTCGTGTTTCTGACTATGAAGTTGATGTTCCTTAAGATCCATTTAAGGACTGCAGTGGGGGAATTTTACTTTGAAACATAAAGGTATATTAATTTTAATTTCTAGAATAAATATAAAGAAGTATGTAGGTACAGATGCTCAAAATTGGTTTCCCTATGAAGTTGATGTTCCTTAAGATCCATTTAAGGACTGCAGTGGGGGAATTTTACTTTGAAACATAAAGGTATATTATTTTTAATTTCTAGAATGAATATAAAGAAGTTGACGTTCCTTAAGATCCATTTAAGGACTGCAGTGGGGAAATTTTACTTTGAAACATAAAGGTATATTATTTTTAATTTCTAGAATAAATACAGAGAAGTTGATGTTCCTTAAGATCCATTTAAGGACTGCAGTGGGGGAATTTTTACTTTGAAACATAAAGGTATATTATTTTTAATTTCTAGAATAAATAGAAAGAAGTATGTAGGTACAGATGCTAAAAATTGGTTTCCCTCAAAAGGTTTTGAGGCGGGGGAGACTCGAACTCCCAACCTCCAGCAGCTTCTCAGCCTTTTATACTGGCGCGCTAGCCTCTTCCGCCACCGCCCTGGATGTCTAGATTATAGACAGGTCCCATTTTATGAACTAACCAGCCAAGTACCACATCGTGAGCAAACAGTTCTAGACGGTTTGCAAAATTGCACTCATGTTTGTTGCAGGCTTGTTACAAGAACCCCAAGCTGGTGAACAGTATAAGCATGCTCCATCAATCACCTTTGGGGAACTTTTGCTCGGTTTCTGTTCATAAATCTCATGTAAAAGTTCTATAGTAAGTTCTAGTGAAAATCTGAATATTTATGAGTAATTGTTAAATAACAGTTGTGTCTAGAATTGCAGAAAAAAACTTGGATCGACGCGTTTACGAAAGTAACAAGAGCGATAGAATTAGTTTAATCAATATATTATTTAATAAAGTTAAAAAAGAAAATAAACCCAATGTCAAACTGTTTGAAGAACAGTTTTGTGGTGTTCTTATACATGTTCGTGTTTCTGACTATGAAGTTGATGTTCCTTAAGATCCATTTAAGGACTGCAGTGGGGGAATTTTTACTTTGAAACATAAAGGTATATAATTTTTAATTTCTAGAATAAATAGAAAGAAGTATGTAGGTACAGATGTTGAAAATTGGTTTCCCTCAAAAGGTTTTGAGGCGGGGGAGTTCGAGTCTCCCCCGCCTCAAAACCTTTTGAGGCGACCTCCAGCAGCTTCTCAGCCTTTTATACTGGCGCGCTAGCCTCTTCCGCCACCCCCCTGGATGTCTAGATTATAGACAGGTCCCATTTTATGAACTAACCAGCCAAGTACCACATCGTGAGCAAACAGTTCTAGATGGTTTGCAAAAATTGCACTCATGTTTGTTGCAGGCTTGTTACAAGAACCCTATAAGCATGCTCCATCAATCACCTTTGGGGAACTTTTGCTCGGTTTCTGTTCATAAATCTCATGTAAAAGTTCTATAGTAAGTTCTAGTGAAAATCTGAATATTTATGAGTAATTGTTAAATAACAATCGTGTCTAGAATTGCAGAAAAAAACATGGATCGACGCGTTTACGAAAGTAACAAGAGCGATAGAATTAGTTTAATCAATATATTATTTAATAAAGTAAAAAAGAAAATAAACCCAATGTCAAACTGTTTGAAGAACAGTTTTGTGGTGTTCTTATACATGTTCGTGTTTTTGACTATGAAGTTGATGTTCCTTAAGATCCATTTAAGGACTGCAGTGGGGGAATTTTACTTTGAAACATAAAGGTATATTATTTTTAATTTCTAGAATAAATATAAAGAAGTATGTAGATACAGATGCTCAAAATTGGTTTCCCTATGAAGTTGATGTTCCTTAAGATCCATTTAAGGACTGCAGTGGGGGAATTTTACTTTGAAACATAAAGGTATATTATTTTTAATTTGTAGAATAAATATAGAGAAGTTGATGTTCCTTAAGATCCATTTAAGGACTGCAGTGGGGGAATTTTTACTTTGAAACATAAAGGTATATTATTTTTATTTATAGAATAAATAGAAAGAAGTATGTAGGTACAGATGCTGAAAATTGGTTTCCCTCAAAAGGTTTTGAGGCGGGGGAGACTCGAACTCCCGACCTCCTGCAGCTTCTCAGCCTTTTATACTGGCGCTAGCCTCTTCCGCTACCGCCCTGGATGTCTAGATTATAGACAGGTCCCATTTTATGAACTAACCAGCCAAGTACCACATCGTGAGCAAACAGTTCTAGACGGTTTGCAAAAATTGCACTCATGTTTGTTGCAGGCTCGTTACAAGAACCCCAAGCTGGTGAACCGCATAAGCATGCTCTATCAATCACCTTTGGGGAACTTTTGCTCGGTTTCTGTTCATAAATCTCATGTAAAAGTTCTATAGTAAGTTCTAGTGAAAATCTGAATATTTATGAGTAATTGTTAAATAACAGTCGTGTCTAGAATTGCAGAAAAAAACGTGGATCGACGCGTTTACGAAAGTAACAAGAGCGATAGAATTAGTTTAATCAATATATTATTTAATAAAGTTAAAAAAGAAAATAAACCCAATGTCAAACTGTTTGAAGAACAGTTTTGTGGTGTTCTTATACATGTTCATGTTTCTGACTATGAAGTTGATGTTCCTTAAGATCCATTTAAGGACTGCAGTGGGGGAATTTTACTTTGAAACATAAAGGTATATTATTTTTAATTTCTAGAATAAATATAAAGAAGTATGTAGGTACAGATGCTCAAAATTGGTTTCCCTATGAAGTTGATGTTCCTTAAGATCCATTTAAGGACTGCAGTGGGGGAATTTTACTTTGAAACATAAAGGTATATTATTTTTAATTTCTAGAATAAATATAGAGAAGTTGATGTTCCTTAAGATCCATTTAAGGACTGCAGTGGGGGAATTTTTACTTTGAAACATAAAGGTATATTATTTTTTATTTCTAGAATAAATAGAAAGAAGTATGTAGGTACAGATGCTGAAAATTGGTTTCCCTCAAAAGGTTTTGAGGCGGGGGAGACTCGAACTCCCGACCTCCAGCAGCTTCTCAACCTTTTATACTGGCGCGCTAGCCTCTTCCGCCACCCCCCTGGATGTCTAGATTATAGACAGGTCCCATTTTATGAACTAACCAGCCAAGTACCACATCGTGAGCAAACAGTTCTAGACGGTTTGCAAAAATTGCACTCATGTTTGTTGCAGGCTTGTTACAAGAACCCCAAGCTGGTGAACCGTATAAGCATGCTCCATCAATCACCTTTGGGGAACTTTTGCTCGGTTTCTGTTCATAAATCTCATGTAAAAGTTCTATAGTAAGTTCTAGTGAAAATCTGAATATCTATGAGTAATTGTTAAATAACAGTCGTGTCTAGAATTGCAGAAAAAAACGTGGATCGACGCGTTTACAAAAGTAACAAGAGCGATAGAATTAGTTTAATCGATATATTATTTAATAAAGTTAAAAAAGAAAATAAACCCAATGTCAAACTATTTGAAGAACAGTTTTGTGGTGTTCTTATACATGTTCGTGTTTCTGACTATGAAGTTGATGTTCCTTAAGATCCATTTAAGGACTGCAGTGGGGGAATTTTACTTTGAAACATAAAGGTATATTAATTTTAATTTCTAGAATGAATATAAAGAAGTTGATGTTCCTTAAGATCCATTTAAGGACTGCAGTGGGGGGATTTTAATTTGAAACATAAAGGTATATTATTTTTAATTTCTAGAATAAATATAGAGAAGTTGATGTTCCTTAAGATCCATTTAAGGACTTTAATTTGAAACATAAAGGTATATTATTTTTAATTTCTAGAATAAATATAGAGAAGTTGATGTTCCTTAAGATCCATTTAAGGACTGCAGTGGGGGAATTTTTACTTTGAAACATAAAGGTATATTATTTTTAATTTCTAAAATAAATAGAAAGAAGTATGTAGGTACAGATGCTGAAAATTGGTTTCCCTCAAAAGGTTTTGAGGCGGGGGAGACTCGAACTCCCGACCTCCAGCAGCTTCTCAGCCTTTTATACTGGCGCGCTAGCCTCTTCCGCCACCGCCCTGGATGTCTAGATTATAGACAGGTCCCATTTTATGAACTAACCAGCCAAGTACCACATAGTGAGCAAACAGTTCTAGACGGTTTGTAAAAATTGCACTCATGTTTGTTGCAGGCTTGTTACAAGAACCCCAAGCTGGTGAACCGTATAAGCATGCTCCATCAATCACCTTTGGGGAACTTTTGCTCGGTTTCCATTCATAAATCTCATGTAAAAGTTCTATAGTAAGTTCTAGTGAAAATCTGAATATCTATGAGTAATTGTTAAATAACAGTCGTGTCTAGAATTGCAGAAAAAAACGTGGATCGACGCGTTTACAAAAGTAACAAGAGCGATAGAATTAGTTTAATCGATATATTATTTAATAAAGTTAAAAAAAAAATAAACCCAATGTCAAACTGTTTGAAGAACAGTTTTGTGGTGTTCTTATACATGTTCGTGTTTCTGACTATGAAGTTGATGTTCCTTAAGATCCATTTAAGGACTGCAGTGGGGGAATTTTACTTTGAAACATAAAGGTATATTATTTTTAATTTCTAGAATAAATATAAAGAAGTATGTAGGTACAGATGCTCAAAATTGGTTTCCCTATGAAGTTGATGTTCCTCAAGATCCATTTAGGGACTGCAGTGGGGGGATTTTACTTTGAAACATAAAGGTATATTATTTTTAATTTCTAGAATGAATATAAAGAAGTTGATGTTCCTTAAGATCCATTTAAGGACTGCAGTGGGGGGATTTTAATTTGAAACATAAAGGTATATTATTTTTAATTTCTAGAATAAATATAGAGAAGTTGATGTTCCTTAAGATCCATTTAAGGACTGCAGTGGGGGAATTTTTACTTTGAAACATAAAGGTATATTATTTTTAATTTCTAGAATAAATAGAAAGAATTATGTAGGTACAGATGCTGAAAATTGGTTTCCCTCAAAAGGTTTTGAGGCGGGGGAGACTCGAACTCCCGACCTCCAGCAGCTTCTCAACCTTTTATACTGGCGCGCTAGCCTCTTCCGCCACCCCCCTGGATGTCTAGATTATAGACAGGTCCCATTTTATGAACTAACCAGCCAAGTACCACATCGTGAGCAAACAGTTCTAGACGGTTTGCAAAAATTGCACTCATGTTTGTTGCAGGCTTGTTACAAGAACCCCAAGCTGGTGAACCGTATAAGCATGCTCCATCAATCACCTTTGGGGAACTTTTGCTCGGTTTCTGTTCATAAATCTCATGTAAAAGTTCTATAGTAAGTTCTAGTGAAAATCTGAATATCTATGAGTAATTGTTAAATAACAGTCGTGTCTAGAATTGCAGAAAAAAACGTGGATCGACGCATTTACAAAAGTAACAAGAGCGATAGAATTAGTTTAATCGATATATTATTTAATAAAGTTAAAAATAAAAATAAACCCAATGTCAAACTGTTTGAAGAACAGTTTTGTGGTGTTCTTATACATGTTCATGTTTCTGACTATGAAGTTGATGTTCCTTAAGATCCATTTAAGGACTGCAGTGGGGGAATTTTACTTTGAAACATAAAGGTATATTATTTTTAATTTCTAGAATAAATATAAAGAAGTATGTAGGTACAGATGCTCAAAATTGGTTTCCCTATGAAGTTGATGTTCCTTAAGATCCATTTAAGGACTGCAGTGGGGGGATTTTAATTTGAAACATAAAGGTATATTATTTTTAATTTCTAGAATAAATATAGAGAAGTTGATGTTCCTTAAGATCCATTTAAGGACTGCAGTGGGGGAATTTTTACTTTGAAACATAAAGGTATATTATTTTTAATTTCTAGAATAAATAGAAAGAAGTATGTAGGTACAGATGCTGAAAATTGGTTTCCCTCAAAAGGTTTTGAGGCGGGGGAGACTCGAACTCCCGACCTCCAGCAGCTTCTCAGCCTTTTATACTGGCGCGCTAGCCTCTTCCGCCACCGCCCTGGATGTCTAGATTATAGACAGGTCCCATTTTATGAACTAACCAGCCAAGTACCACATCGTGAGCAAACAGTTCTAGACGGTTTGCAAAATTGCACTCATGTTTGTTGCAGGCTTGTTACAAGAACCCCAAGCTGGTGAACCGTATAAGCATGCTCCATCAATCACCTTTGGGGAACTTTTGCTCGGTTTCTGTTCATAAATCTCATGTAAAAGTTCTATAGTAAGTTCTAGTGAAAATCTGAATATTTATGAGTAATTGTTAAATAACAGTTGTGTCTAGAATTGCAGAAAAAAACTTGGATCGACGCGTTTACGAAAGTAACAAGAGCGATAGAATTAGTTTAATCAATATATTATTTAATAAAGTTAAAAAAGAAAATAAACCCAATGTCAAACTGTTTGAAGAACAGTTTTGTGGTGTTCTTATACATGTTCGTGTTTCTGACTATGAAGTTGATGTTCCTTAAGATCCATTTAAGGACTGCAGTGGGGGAATTTTTACTTTGAAACATAAAGGTATATAATTTTTAATTTCTAGAATAAATAGAAAGAAGTATGTAGGTACAGATGCTGAAAATTGGTTTCCCTCAAAAGGTTTTGAGGCGGGGGAGTTCGAGTCTCCCCCGCCTCAAAACCTTTTGAGGCGACCTCCAGCAGCTTCTCAGCCTTTTATACTGGCGCGCTAGCCTCTTCCGCCACCCCCCTGGATGTCTAGATTATAGACAGGTCCCATTTTATGAACTAATCAGCCAAGTACCACATCGTGAGCAAACAGTTCTAGATGGTTTGCAAAAATTGCACTCATGTTTGTTGCAGGCTTGTTACAAGAACCCTATAAGCATGCTCCATCAATCACCTTTGGGGAACTTTTGCTCGGTTTCTGTTCATAAATCTCATGTAAAAGTTCTATAGTAAGTTCTAGTGAAAATCTGAATATTTATGAGTAATTGTTAAATAACAATCGTGTCTAGAATTGCAGAAAAAAACATGGATCGACGCGTTTACGAAAGTAACAAGAGCGATAGAATTAGTTTAATCAATATATTATTTAATAAAGTAAAAAAGAAAATAAACCCAATGTCAAACTGTTTGAAGAACAGTTTTGTGGTGTTCTTATACATGTTCGTGTTTTTGACTATGAAGTTGATGTTCCTTAAGATCCATTTAAGGACTGCAGTGGGGGAATTTTACTTTGAAACATAAAGGTATATTATTTTTAATTTCTAGAATAAATATAAAGAAGTATGTAGATACAGATGCTCAAAATTGGTTTCCCTATGAAGTTGATGTTCCTTAAGATCCATTTAAGGACTGCAGTGGGGGAATTTTACTTTGAAACATAAAGGTATATTATTTTTAATTTGTAGAATAAATATAGAGAAGTTGATGTTCCTTAAGATCCATTTAAGGACTGCAGTGGGGGAATTTTTACTTTGAAACATAAAGGTATATTATTTTAATTTATAGAATAAATAGAAAGAAGTATGTAGGTACAGATGCTGAAAATTGGTTTCCCTCAAAAGGTTTTGAGGCGGGGGAGACTCGAACTCCCGACCTCCTGCAGCTTCTCAGCCTTTTATACTGGCGCTAGCCTCTTCCGCTACCGCCCTGGATGTCTAGATTATAGACAGGTCCCATTTTATGAACTAACCAGCCAAGTACCACATCGTGAGCAAACAGTTCTAGACGGTTTGCAAAAATTGCACTCATGTTTGTTGCAGGCTCGTTACAAGAACCCCAAGCTGGTGAACCGCATAAGCATGCTCTATCAATCACCTTTGGGGAACTTTTGCTCGGTTTCTGTTCATAAATCTCATGTAAAAGTTCTATAGTAAGTTCTAGTGAAAATCTGAATATTTATGAGTAATTGTTAAATAACAGTCGTGTCTAGAATTGCAGAAAAAAACGTGGATCGACGCGTTTACGAAAGTAACAAGAGCGATAGAATTAGTTTAATCAATATATTATTTAATAAAGTTAAAAAAGAAAATAAACCCAATGTCAAACTGTTTGAAGAACAGTTTTGTGGTGTTCTTATACATGTTCATGTTTCTGACTATGAAGTTGATGTTCCTTAAGATCCATTTAAGGACTGCAGTGGGGGAATTTTACTTTGAAACATAAAGGTATATTATTTTTAATTTCTAGAATAAATATAAAGAAGTATGTAGGTACAGATGCTCAAAATTGGTTTCCCTATGAAGTTGATGTTCCTTAAGATCCATTTAAGGACTGCAGTGGGGGAATTTTACTTTGAAACATAAAGGTATATTATTTTTAATTTCTAGAATAAATATAGAGAAGTTGATGTTCCTTAAGATCCATTTAAGGACTGCAGTGGGGGAATTTTTACTTTGAAACATAAAGGTATATTATTTTTTATTTCTAGAATAAATAGAAAGAAGTATGTAGGTACAGATGCTGAAAATTGGTTTCCCTCAAAAGGTTTTGAGGCGGGGGAGACTCGAACTCCCGACCTCCAGCAGCTTCTCAACCTTTTATACTGGCGCGCTAGCCTCTTCCGCCACCCCCCTGGATGTCTAGATTATAGACAGGTCCCATTTTATGAACTAACCAGCCAAGTACCACATCGTGAGCAAACAGTTCTAGACGGTTTGCAAAAATTGCACTCATGTTTGTTGCAGGCTTGTTACAAGAACCCCAAGCTGGTGAACCGTATAAGCATGCTCCATCAATCACCTTTGGGGAACTTTTGCTCGGTTTCTGTTCATAAATCTCATGTAAAAGTTCTATAGTAAGTTCTAGTGAAAATCAGAATATCTATGAGTAATTGTTAAATAACAGTCGTGTCTAGAATTGCAGAAAAAAACGTGGATCGACGCGTTTACAAAAGTAACAAGAGCGATAGAATTAGTTTAATCGATATATTATTTAATAAAGTTAAAAAAGAAAATAAACCCAATGTCAAACTATTTGAAGAACAGTTTTGTGGTGTTCTTATACATGTTCGTGTTTCTGACTATGAAGTTGATGTTCCTTAAGATCCATTTAAGGACTGCAGTGGGGGAATTTTACTTTGAAACATAAAGGTATATTAATTTTAATTTCTAGAATGAATATAAAGAAGTTGATGTTCCTTAAGATCCATTTAAGGACTGCAGTGGGGGGATTTTAATTTGAAACATAAAGGTATATTATTTTTAATTTCTAGAATAAATATAGAGAAGTTGATGTTCCTTAAGATCCATTTAAGGACTGCAGTGGGGGAATTTTTACTTTGAAACATAAAGGTATATTATTTTTAATTTCTAAAATAAATAGAAAGAAGTATGTAGGTACAGATGCTGAAAATTGGTTTCCCTCAAAAGGTTTTGAGGCGGGGGAGACTCGAACTCCCGACCTCCAGCAGCTTCTCAGCCTTTTATACTGGCGCGCTAGCCTCTTCCGCCACCGCCCTGGATGTCTAGATTATAGACAGGTCCCATTTTATGAACTAACCAGCCAAGTACCACATAGTGAGCAAACAGTTCTAGACGGTTTGTAAAAATTGCACTCATGTTTGTTGCAGGCTTGTTACAAGAACCCCAAGCTGGTGAACCGTATAAGCATGCTCCATCAATCACCTTTGGGGAACTTTTGCTCGGTTTCCATTCATAAATCTCATGTAAAAGTTCTATAGTAAGTTCTAGTGAAAATCTGAATATCTATGAGTAATTGTTAAATAACAGTCATGTCTAGAATTGCAGAAAAAAACGTGGATCGACGCGTTTACAAAAGTAACAAGAGCGATAGAATTAGTTTAATCGATATATTATTTAATAAAGTTAAAAAAGAAAATAAACCCAATGTCAAACTGTTTGAAGAACAGTTTTGTGGTGTTCTTATACATGTTCGTGTTTCTGACTATGAAGTTGATGTTCCTTAAGATCCATTTAAGGACTGCAGTGGGGGAATTTTACTTTGAAACATAAAGGTATATTATTTTTAATTTCTAGAATAAATATAAAGAAGTATGTAGGTACAGATGCTCAAAATTGGTTTCCCTATGAAGTTGATGTTCCTCAAGATCCATTTAGGGACTGCAATGGGGGGATTTTACTTTGAAACATAAAGGTATATTATTTTTAATTTCTAGAATGAATATAAAGAAGTTGATGTTCCTTAAGATCCATTTAAGGACTGCAGTGGGGGGATTTTAATTTGAAACATAAAGGTATATTATTTTTAATTTCTAGAATAAATATAGAGAAGTTGATGTTCCTTAAGATCCATTTAAGGACTGCAGTGGGGGAATTTTTACTTTGAAACATAAAGGTATATTATTTTTTATTTCTAGAATAAATAGAAAGAAGTATGTAGGTACAGATGCTGAAAATTGGTTTCCCTCAAAAGGTTTTGAGGCGGGGGAGACTCGAACTCCCGACCTCCAGCAGCTTCTCAACCTTTTATACTGGCGCGCTAGCCTCTTCCGCCACCCCCCTGGATGTCTAGATTATAGACAGGTCCCATTTTATGAACTAACCAGCCAAGTACCACATCGTGAGCAAACAGTTCTAGACGGTTTGCAAAAATTGCACTCATGTTTGTTGCAGGCTTGTTACAAGAACCCCAAGCTGGTGAACCGTATAAGCATGCTCCATCAATCACCTTTGGGGAACTTTTGCTCGGTTTCTGTTCATAAATCTCATGTAAAAGTTCTATAGTAAGTTCTAGTGAAAATCTGAATATCTATGAGTAATTGTTAAATAACAGTCGTGTCTAGAATTGCAGAAAAAAACGTGGATCGACGCGTTTACAAAAGTAACAAGAGCGATAGAATTAGTTTAATCGATATATTATTTAATAAAGTTAAAAAAGAAAATAAACCCAATGTCAAACTATTTGAAGAACAGTTTTGTGGTGTTCTTATACATGTTCGTGTTTCTGACTATGAAGTTGATGTTCCTTAAGATCCATTTAAGGACTGCAGTGGGGGAATTTTACTTTGAAACATAAAGGTATATTAATTTTAATTTCTAGAATGAATATAAAGAAGTTGATGTTCCTTAAGATCCATTTAAGGACTGCAGTGGGGGGATTTTAATTTGAAACATAAAGGTATATTATTTTTAATTTCTAGAATAAATATAGAGAAGTTGATGTTCCTTAAGATCCATTTAAGGACTTTAATTTGAAACATAAAGGTATATTATTTTTAATTTCTAGAATAAATATAGAGAAGTTGATGTTCCTTAAGATCCATTTAAGGACTGCAGTGGGGGAATTTTTACTTTGAAACATAAAGGTATATTATTTTTAATTTCTAAAATAAATAAAAAGAAGTATGTAGGTACAGATGCTGAAAATTGGTTTCCCTCAAAAGGTTTTGAGGCGGGGGAGACTCGAACTCCCGACCTCCAGCAGCTTCTCAGCCTTTTATACTGGCGCGCTAGCCTCTTCCGCCACCGCCCTGGATGTCTAGATTATAGACAGGTCCCATTTTATGAACTAACCAGCCAAGTACCACATAGTGAGCAAACAGTTCTAGACGGTTTGTAAAAATTGCACTCATGTTTGTTGCAGGCTTGTTACAAGAACCCCAAGCTGGTGAACCGTATAAGCATGCTCCATCAATCACCTTTGGGGAACTTTTGCTCGGTTTCCATTCATAAATCTCATGTAAAAGTTCTATAGTAAGTTCTAGTGAAAATCTGAATATCTATGAGTAATTGTTAAATAACAGTCGTGTCTAGAATTGCAGAAAAAAACGTGGATCGACGCGTTTACAAAAGTAACAAGAGCGATAGAATTAGTTTAATCGATATATTATTTAATAAAGTTAAAAAAAAAATAAACCCAATGTCAAACTGTTTGAAGAACAGTTTTGTGGTGTTCTTATACATGTTCGTGTTTCTGACTATGAAGTTGATGTTCCTTAAGATCCATTTAAGGACTGCAGTGGGGGAATTTTACTTTGAAACATAAAGGTATATTATTTTTAATTTCTAGAATAAATATAAAGAAGTATGTAGGTACAGATGCTCAAAATTGGTTTCCCTATGAAGTTGATGTTCCTCAAGATCCATTTAGGGACTGCAGTGGGGGGATTTTACTTTGAAACATAAAGGTATATTATTTTTAATTTCTAGAATGAATATAAAGAAGTTCATGTTCCTTAAGATCCATTTAAGGACTGCAGTGGGGGGATTTTAATTTGAAACATAAAGGTATATTATTTTTAATTTCTAGAATAAATATAGAGAAGTTGATGTTCCTTAAGATCCATTTAAGGACTGCAGTGGGGGAATTTTTACTTTGAAACATAAAGGTATATTATTTTTAATTTCTAGAATAAATAGAAAGAATTATGTAGGTACAGATGCTGAAAATTGGTTTCCCTCAAAAGGTTTTGAGGCGGGGGAGACTCGAACTCCCGACCTCCAGCAGCTTCTCAACCTTTTATACTGGCGCGCTAGCCTCTTCCGCCACCGCCCTGGATGTCTCGATTATAGACAGGTCCCATTTTATGAACTAACCAGCCAAGTACCACATTGTGAGCAAACAGTTCTAGACGGTTTGCAAAAATTGCACTCATGTTTGTTGCAGGCTGGTTACAAGAACCCCAAGCTGGTGAACTGTATAAGCATGCTCCATCAATCACCTTTGGGGAACTTTTGCTCGGTTTCCGTTCATAAATCTCATGTAAAAGTTCTATAGTAAGTTCTAGTGAAAATCTGAATATTTATGAGTAATTGTTAAATAACAGTCGTGTCTAGAATTGCAGAAAAAACGTGGATCGACACGTTTACGAAAGTAACAAGAGCGATAGAATTAGTTTAATCAATATATTATTTAATAAAGTAAAAAAGAAAATAAACCCAATGTCAAACTGTTTGAGGAACAGTTTTATGGTGTTCTTATACATGTTCGTGTTTCTGACTATGAAGTTGATGTTCCTTAAGATCCATTTAAGGACTGCAGTGGGGGAATTTTACTTTGAAACATAAAGGTATATTATTTTTAATTTCTTGAATAAATATAAAGAAGTATGTAGGTACAGATGCTCAAAATTGGTTTCCCTATGAAGTTGATGTTCCTTAAGATCCATTTAAGGACTGAAGTGGGGGAATTTTACTTTGAAACATAAAGGTATATTATTTTTAATTTCTAGAATGAATATAAAGAAGTTGATGTTCCTTAAGATCCATTTAAGGACTGCAGTGGGGGGATTTTACTTTGAAACATAAAGGTATATTATTTTTAATTTCTAGAATAAATATAGAGAAGTTGATGTTCCTTAAGATCCATTTAAGGACTGCAGTGGGGGAATTTTTACTTTGAAACATAAAGGTATATTATTTTTAATTTCTAGAATAAATAGAAAGAAGTATGTAGGTACAGATGCTGAAAATTGGTTTCCCTCAAAAGGTTTTGAGGCGGGGGAGACTCGAACTCCCGACCTCCAGCAGCTTCTCAGCCTTTTATACTGGCGCGCTAGCCTCTTCCGCCACCGCCCTGGATGTCTAGATTATAGACAGGTCCCATTTTATGAACTAACCAGCCAAGTACCACATCGTGAGCAAACAGTTCTAGACGGTTTGCAAAAATTGCACTCATGTTTGTTGCAGGCTCGTTACAAGAACCCCAAGCTGGTGAACCGTATAAGCATGCTCCATCAATCACCTTTGGGGAACTTTTGCTCGGTTTCTGTTCATAAATCTCATGTAAAAGTTCTATAGTAAGTTCTAGTGAAAATCTGAATATTTATGAGTAATTGTTAAATAACAGTCGTGTCTAGAATTGCAGAAAAAAACGTGGATCGACGCGTTTACGAAAGTAACAAGAGCGATAGAATTAGTTTAATCCATATATTATTTAATAATATATGGATTGTTTGCAGAAAAATTGTGGTGTTCTTATACATGTTCGTGTTTCAGACTATGAAGTTGATGTTCCTTAAGATCCATTTAAGGACTGCAGTGGGGGGATTTTAATTTGAAACATAAAGGTATATTATTTTTAATTTCTAGAATAAATATAGAGAAGTTGATGTTCCTTAAGATCCATTTAAGGACAGCAGTGGGGGAATTTTTACTTTGAAACATAAAGGTATATTATTTTTAATTTCTAGAATAAATATAAAGAAGTATGTAGGTACAGATGCTGAAAATTGGTTTCCCTCAAAAGGTTTTGAGGCGGGGGAGTTCGAGGGTTTCTGTTCATAAATCTCATGTAAAAGTTCTATAGTAAGTTCTAGTGAAAATCTGAATATTTATGAGTAATTGTTAAATAACAGTCGTGTCTAGAATTGCAGAAAAAAACGTGGATCGACGCGTTTACGAAAGTAACAAGACCGATGGAATTAGTTTAATCAATATATTATTTAATAAAGTAAAAAAGAAAATAAACCCAATGTCAAACTGTTTGAAGAACAGTTTTGTGGTGTTCTTATACATGTTCGTGTTTCTGACTATGAAGTTGATGTTCCTTAAGATCCATTTAAGGACTGCAGTGGGGGAATTTTACTTTGAAACATAAAGGTATATTATTTTTAATTTCTAGAATAAATATAAAGAAGTATGTAGGTACAGATGCTCAAAATTGGTTTCCCTATGAAGTTGATGTTCCTTAAGATCCATTTAAGGACTGAAGTGGGGGAATTTTACTTTGAAATATAAAGGTATATTATTTTTAATTTCTAGAATGAATATAAAGAAGTTGATGTTCCTTAAGATCCATTTAAGGACTGCAGTGGGGGGATTTTACTTTGAAACATAAAGGTATATTATTTTTAATTTCTAGAATAAATATAGAGAAGTTGATGTTCCTTAAGATCCATTTAAGGACTGCAGTGGGGGAATTTTACTTTGAAACATAAAGGTATATTATTTTTAATTTCTAGAATAAATATAAAGAAGTATGTAGGTACAGATGCTGAAAATTGGTTTCCCTCAAAAGGTTTTGAGGCGGGGGAGACTCGAACTCCCGACCTCCAGCAGCTTCTCAGCCTTTTATACTGGCGCGCTAGCCTCTTCCGCCACCGCCCTGGATGTCTAGATTATAGACAGGTCCCATTTTATGAACTAACCAGCCAAGTACCACATCGTGAGCAAACAGTTCTAGACGGTTTGCAAAAATTGCACTCATGTTTGTTGCAGGCTTGTTACAAGAACCCTATAAGCATGCTCCATCAATCACCTTTGGGGAACTTTTGCTCGGTTTCTGTTCATAAATCTCATGTAAAAGTTCTATAGTAAGTTCTAGTGAAAATCTGAATATCTATGAGTAATTGTTAAATAACAGTCAGTGTCTAGAATTGCAGAAAAAAACATGGATCGACGCGTTTACGAAAGTAACAAGAGCGATAGAATTAGTTTAATCGATATATTATTTAATAAAGTTAAAAAAGAAAATAAACCCAATGTCAAACTGTTTGAAGAACAGTTTTGTGGTGTTCTTATACATGTTCGTGTTTCTGACTATGAAGTTGATGTTCCTTAAGATTCATTTAAGGACTGCAGTGGGGGAATTTTACTTTGAAACATAAAGGTATATTATTTTTAATTTCTAGAATAAATATAGAGAAGTTGATGTTCCTTAAGATCCATTTAAGGACTGCAGTGGGGGAATTTTACTTTGAAACATAAAGGTATATTATGTTTAATGTCTAGAATAAATATAAAGAAGTATGTAGGTACAAATGCTCAAAATTGGTTTCCCTATGAAGTTGATGTTCCTTAAGATCCATTTAAGGACTGCAGTGGGGGAATTTTACTTTGAAACATAAAGGTATATTATTTTTAATTTCTAGAATAAATATAGAGAAGTTGATGTTTCTTAAGATCCATTTAAGGACTGCAGTGGGGGAATTTTTACTTTGAAACATAAAGGTATATTATTTTTAATTTCTAGAATAAATAGAAAGAAGTATGTAGGTACAGATGCTGAAAATTGGTTTTGAGGTTTTGAGGCGGGGGAGACTCGAACTCCCGACCTCCAGCAGCTTCTCAGCCTTTTATACTGGCGCGCTAGCCTCTTCCGCCACCGCCCTGGATGTCTCGATTATAGACAGGTCCCATTTTATGAACTAACCAGCCAAGTACCACATTGTGAGCAAACAGTTCTAGACGGTTTGCAAAAATTGCACTCATGTTTGTTGCAGGCTGGTTACAAGAACCCCAAGCTGGTGAACTGTATAAGCATGCTCCATCAATCACCTTTGGGGAACTTTTGCTCGGTTTCCGTTCATAAATCTCATGTAAAAGTTCTATAGTAAGTTCTAGTGAAAATCTGAATATTTATGAGTAATTGTTAAATAACAGTCGTGTCTAGAATTGCAGAAAAAAACGTGGATCGACGCGTTTACGAAAGTAACAAGAGCGATAGAATTAGTTTAATCAATATATTATTTAATAAAGTTAAAAAAGAAAATAAACCCAATGTCAAACTGTTTGAAGAACAGTTTTGTGGTGTTCTTATACATGTTCGTGTTTCTGACTATGAAGTTGATGTTCCTTAAGATCCATTTAAGGACTGCAGTGGGGGAATTTTACTTTGAAACATAAAGGTATATTATTTTTAATTTCTAGAATAAATATAAAGAAGTATGTAGGTACAGATGCTCAAAATTGGTTTCCCTATGAAGTTGATGTTCCTTAAGATCCATTTAAGGACTGCAGTGGCAGAATTTTACTTTGAAACATAAAGGTATATTATTTTTAATTTCTAGAATGAATATAAAGAAGTTGATGTTCCTTAAGATCCATTTAAGGACTGCAGTGGGGGGATTTTACTTTGAAACATAAAGGTATATTATTTTTAATTTCTAGAATAAATATAGAGAAGTTGATGTTCCTTAAGATCCATTTAAGGACTGCAGTGGGGGAATTTTTACTTTGAAACATAAAGGTATATTATTTTTAATTTCTAGAATAAATAGAAAGAAGTATGTAGGTACAGATGCTGAAAATTGGTTTCCCTCAAAAGGTTTTGAGGCGGGGGAGACTCGAACTCCCGACCTCCAGCAGCTTCTCAGCCTTTTATACTGGCGCGCTAGCCTCTTCCGCCACCGCCCTGGATGTCTAGATTATAGACAGGTCCCATTTTATGAACTAACCAGCCAAGTACCACATCGTGAGCAAACAGTTCTAGACGGTTTGCAAAAATTGCACTCATGTTTGTTGCAGGCTCGTTACAAGAACCCCAAGCTGGTGAACCGTATAAGCATGCTCCATCAATCACCTTTGGGGAACTTTTGCTCGGTTTCTGTTCATAAATCTCATGTAAAAGTTCTAAAGTAAGTTCTAGTGAAAATCTGAATATTTATGAGTAATTGTTAAATAACAGTCGTGTCTAGAATTGCAGAAAAAAACGTGGATCGACGCGTTTACGAAAGTAACAAGAGCGATAGAATTAGTTTAATCAATATATTATTTAATAAAGTTAAAAAAGAAAATAAACCCAATGTCAAACTGTTTGAAGAACAGTTTTGTGGTGTTCTTATACATGTTCGTGTTTCTGACTATGAAGTTGATGTTCCTTAAGATCCATTTAAGGACTGCAGTGGGGGAATTTTACTTTGAAACATAAAGGTATATTATTTTTAATTTCTAGAATAAATATAAAGAAGTATGTAGGTACAGATGCTCAAAATTGGTTTCCCTATGAAGTTGATGTTCCTTAAGATCCATTTAAGGACTGCAGTGGCAGAATTTTACTTTGAAACATAAAGGTATATTATTTTTAATTTCTAGAATGAATATAAAGAAGTTGATGTTCCGAACTCCCGACCTCCAGCAGCTTCTCAGCCTTTTATACTGGCGCGCTAGCCTCTTCCGCCACCGCCCTGGATGTCTAGAATTAGTTTAATCGATATATTATTTAATAAAGTTAAAAAAGAAAATAAAGCCAATGTCAAACTGTTTGAAGAACAGTTTTGTGGTGTTCTTATACATGTTCGTGTTTTTGACTATGAAGTTGATGTTCCTTAAGATCCATTTAAGGACTGCAGTGGGGGAATTTTACTTTGAAACATAAAGGTATATTATTTTTAATTTCTAGAATGAATATAAAGAAGTTGATGTTCCTTAAGATCCATTTAAGGACTGCAGTGGGGGGATTTTACTTTGAAACATAAAGGTATATTATTTTTAATGTCTAGAATAAATATAGAGAAGTTGATGTTCCTTAAGATCCATTTAAGGACTGCAGTGGGGGAATTTTTACTTTGAAACATAAAGGTATATTATTTTTAATTTCTAGAATAAATAGAAAGAAGTATGTAGGTACAGATGCTGAAAATTGGTTTCCCTCAAAAGGTTTTGAGGGAGGGGAGACTCGAACTCCCGACCTCCAGCAGCTTCTCAGCCTTTTATACTGGGGCGCTAGCCTCTTCCGCCACCACCCTGGATGTCTAGATTATAGACAGGTCCCATTTTATGAACTAACCAGCCAAGTACCACATCGTGAGCAAACAGTTCTAGACGGTTTGCAAAAATTGCACTCATGTTTGTTGCAGGCTCGTTACAAGAACCCCAAGCTGGTGAACTGTATAAGCATGCTCCATCAATCACCTTTGGGGAACTTTTGCTCGGTTTCCGTTCATAAATCTCATGTAAAAGTTCTATAGTAAGTTCTAGTGAAAATCTGAATATTTATGAGTAATTGTTAAATAACAGTCGTGTCTAGAATTGCAGAAAAAAACGTGGATCGACGCGTTTACGAAAGTAACAAGAGCGATAGAATTAGTTTAATCAATATATTATTTAATAAAGTAAAAAAGAAAATAAACCCAATGTCAAACTGTTTGAAGAACAGTTTTGTGGTGTTCTTATACATGTTCGTGTTTCTGACTATGAAGTTGATGTTCCTTAAGATCCATTTAAGGACTGCAGTGGGGGAATTTTACTTTGAAACATAAAGGTATATTATTTTTAATTTCTAGAATAAATATAAAGAAGTATGTAGGTACAGATGCTCAAAATTGGTTTCCCTATGAAGTTGATGTTCCTTAAGATCCATTTAAGGACTGCAGTGGCAGAGTTTTACTTTGAAACATAAAGGTATATTATTTTTAATTTCTAGAATGAATATAAAGAAGTTGATGTTCCTTAAGATCCATTTAAGGACTGCAGTGGGGGAATTTTACTTTGAAACATAAAGGTATATCATTTTTAATTTCTAGAATAACTATAAAGAAGTATGATGTTCTTTAAGATCCATTTAAGGACTGCAGTGGGGGAATTTTACTTTGAAACATAAAGGTATATTATTTTTAATTTCTACAATAAATATAAACAAGTTGATGTTCATTAAGAGAAGACTGGAAGACGGTACTGAGAAGATCGGATATAAATTAAATAACAGTCGTAATTGTTAAAGAACAGTATTGTGGTGTTCTTATACATGTTCGTGTTTCTGACTATGAAGTTGATGTTCTTTAAGATCCATTTACGGACTCCAGTGGGGGAATTTTACTTTGAAACATAAAGGTATATTATTTTTAATTTCTAGAATAAATATAAAGAAGTATGTAGGTACAGATGCTCAAAATTGGTTTCCCTATGAAGTTGATGTTCCTTAAGATCCATTTAAGGACTGCAGTGGGGGAATTTTACTTTGAAACATAAAGGTATATTATTTTTAATTTCTACAATAAATATAAACAAGTGATGTTCATTAAGATCCATTTAAGGACTGCAGTGGGGGAATTTTACTTTGAAACATAAAGGTATATTATTTTTAATTTCTAGAATGAATATAAAGAAGTTGATGTTCTTTAAGATCCATTTAATGACTGTAGTGGGGGGATTTTACTTTGAAACATAAAGGTATATTATTTTTAATTTCTACAATAAATATAAACAAGTTGATGTTCATTAAGAGAAGACTGGAAGACGGTACTGAGAAGATCGGATATAAATTAAATAACAGTCGTAATTGTTAAAGAACAGTATTGTGGTGTTCTTATACATGTTCGTGTTTCTGACTATGAAGTTGATGTTCTTTAAGATCCATTTACGGACTCCAGTGGGGGAATTTTACTTTGAAACATAAAGGTATATTATTTTTAATTTCTAGAATAAATATAAAGAAGTATGTAGGTACAGATGCTCAAAATTGGTTTCCCTATGAAGTTGATGTTCCTTAAGATCCATTTAAGGACTGCAGTGGGGGAATTTTACTTTGAAACATAAAGGTATATTATTTTTAATTTCTACAATAAATATAAACAAGTGATGTTCATTAAGATCCATTTAAGGACTGCAGTGGGGGAATTTTACTTTGAAACATAAAGGTATATTATTTTTAATTTCTAGAATGAATATAAAGAAGTTGATGTTCTTTAAGATCCATTTAATGACTGTAGTGGGGGGATTTTACTTTGAAACATAAAGGTATATTATTTTTAATTTCTAGAATGAATATAAAGAAGTTGATGTTCCTTAAGATCCATTTAAGAATTTGTACTTTGAAACATAAAGGTATATTATTTTTAATTTCTAGAATAAATAGAAAGAAGTATGTAGGTACAGATGCTGAAAATTGGTTTCCCTCAAAAGGTTTTGAGGCGGGGGAGACTCGAACTCCCAACCTCCAGCAGCTTCTCAGCCTTTTATACTGGCGCGCTAGCCTCTTCCGCCACCGCCCTGGATGTCTAGATTATAGACAGGTCCCATTTTATGAACTAACCAGCCAAGTACCACATCGTGAGCAAACAGTTCTAGACGGTTTGCAAAAATTGCACTCATGTTTGTTGCAGGCTTGTTACAAGAACCCCAAGCTGGTGAACCGTATAAGCATGCTCCATCAATCACCTTTGGGGAACTTTTGCTCGGTTTCTGTTCATAAATCTCATGTAAAAGTTCTATAGTAAGTTCTAGTGAAAATCTGAATATTTATGAGTAATTGTTAAATAACAGTCGTGTCTAGAATTGCAGAAAAAAACTTGGATCGACGCGTTTACGAAAGTAACAAGAGCGATAGAATTAGTTTAATCAATATATTATTTAATAAAGTTAAAAAAGAAAATAAACCCAATGTCAAACTGTTTGAAGAACAGTTTTGTGGTGTTCTTATACATGTTCGTGTTTCTGACTATGAAGTTGATGTTCCTTAAGATCCATTTAAGGACTGCAGTGGGGAAATTTTACTTTGAAACATAAAGGTATATTATTTTTAATTTCTAGAATAAATAGAAAGAAGTATGTAGGTACAGATGCTCAAAATTGGTTTCCCTATGAAGTTGATGTTCCTTAAGATCCATTTAAGGACTGCAGTGGGGGAATTTTACTTTGAAACATAAATGTATATTATTTTTAATTTCTAGAATGAATATAAAAAAGTAGATGTTCCTTAAGATCCATTTAAGGACTGCAGTGGGGGGATTTTACTTTGAAACATAAAGGTATATTATTTTTAATTTCTAGAATAAATACAGAGAAGTTGATGTTCCTTAAGATCCATTTAAGGACTGCAGTGGGGGAATTTTACTTTGAAACATAAAGGTATATTATTTTTAATTTCTAGAATGAATATAAAGAAGTTGATGTTCCTTAAGATCCATTTAAGAATTTGTACTTTGAAACATAAAGGTATATTATTTTTAATTTCTAGAATAAATAGAAAGAAGTATGTAGGTACAGATGCTGAAAATTGGTTTCCCTCAAAAGGTTTTGAGGCGGGGGAGACTCGAACTCCTGACCTCCAGCAGCTTCTCAGCCTTTTATACTGGCGCGCTAGCCTCTTCCGCCACCGCCCTGGATGTCTAGATTATAGACAGGTCCCATTTTATGAACTAACCAGCCAAGTACCACATAGTGAGCAAACAGTTCTAGACGGTTTGCAAAAATTGCACTCATGTTTGTTGCAGGCTTGTTACAAGAACCCCAAGCTGGTGAACCGTATAAGCATGCTCCATCAATCACCTTTAGGGAACTTTTGCTCGGTTTCTGTTCATAAATCTCATGTAAAAGTTCTATAGTAAGTTCTAGTGAAAATCTGAATATTTATGAGTAATTGTTAAATAACAGTCGTGTCTAGAATTGCAGAAAAAAACGTGGATCGACGGGTTTACGAAAGTAACAAGAGCGATAGAATTAGTTTAATCAATATATTATTTAATAAAGTTAAAAAACAAAAATAAAGCCAATGTCAAACTGTTTGAAGAACAGTTTTGTGGTGTTCTTATACATGTTAGTGTTTCTGACTATGAAGTTGATGTTCCTTAAGATCCATTTAAGGACTGCAGTGGGGAAACTTTACTTTGAAACATAAAGGTATATTATTTTGAATTTCTAGAATAAATATAGAGAAGTTGATGTTCCTTAAGATCCATTTAAGGACTGCAGTGGGGGAATTTTTACTTTGAAACATAAAGGTATATTATTTTTAATTTCTAGAATAAATAGAAAGAAGTATGTAGGTACAGATGCTGAAAATTGGTTTCCCTCAAAAGGTTTTGAGGCGGGGGAGACTCGAACTCCTGACCTCCAGCAGCTTGTCAGCCTTTTATACTGGCGCGCTAGCCTCTTCCGCCACCGCCCTGGATGTCTAGATTATAGACAGGTCCCATTTTATGAACTAACCAGCCAAGTACCACATCGTGAGCAAACAGTTCTAGACGGTTTGCAAAAATTGCACTCTTGTTTGTTGCAGGCTTGTTACAAGAACCCCAAGCTGGTGAACCGTATAAGCATGCTCCATCAATCACCTTTGGAGAACTTTTGCTCGGTTTCTGTTCATAAATCTCATGTAAAAGTTCTATAGTAAGTTCTAGTGAAAATCTGAATATTTATGAGTAATTGTTAAATAACAGTCGTGTCTACAATTGCAGAAAAAACGTGGATCGACGCGTTTACGAAAGTAACAAGAGCGATAGAATTAGTTTAATCAATATATTATTTAATAAAGTTAAAAAGAAAATAAACCCAATGTCAAACTGTTTGAGGAACAGTTTTATGGTGTTCTTATACATGTTCGTGTTTCTGACTATGAAGTTGATGTTCCTTAAGATCCATTTAAGGACTGCAGTGGGGGAATTTTACTTTGAAACATTAAGGTATATTATTTTTAATTTCTAGAATAAATATAAAGAAGTATGTAGGTACAGATGCTCAAAATTGGTTTCCCTATGAAGTTGATGTTCCTTAAGATCCATTTAAGGACTACAGTGGGGGAATTTTACTTTGAAACATAAAGGTATATTATTTTTAATTTCTAGAATAAATATAAAGAAGTATGTAGGTACAGATGCTCAAAATTGGTTTCGCTATGAAGTTGATGTTCCTTAAGATCCATTTAAGGACTGCAGTGGGGGGATTTTACTTTGAAACATAAAGGTATATTATTTTTAATTTCTAGAATGAATATAAAGAAGTTGATGTTCCTTAAGATCCATTTAAGGACTGCAGTGGGGGGATTTTACTTTGAAACATAAAGGTATATTATGTTTAATTTCTAGAATAAATATAGAGAAGTTGATGTTTCTTAAGATCCATTTAAGGACTGCAGTGGGGGAATTTTTACTTTGAAACATAAAGGTATATTATTTTTAATTTCTAGAATAAATAGAAAGAAGTATGTAGGTACAGATGCTGAAAATTGGTTTTGAGGTTTTGAGGCGGGGGAGACTCGAACTCCCGACCTCCAGCAGCTTCTCAGCCTTTTATACTGGCGCGCTAGCCTCTTCCGCCACCGCCCTGGATGTCTCGATTATAGACAGGTCCCATTTTATGAACTAACCAGCCAAGTACCACATTGTGAGCAAACAGTTCTAGACGGTTTGCAAAAATTGCACTCATGTTTGTTGCAGGCTGGTTACAAGAACGCCAAGCTGGTGAACCGTATAAGCATGCTCCATCAATCACCTTTGGGGAACTTTTGCTCGGTTTCTGTTCATAAATCTCATGTAAAAGTTCTATGGTAAGTTCTAGTGAAAATCTGAATATTTATGAGTAATTGTTAAATAACAGTCGTGTCTAGAATTGCAGAAAAAACGTGGATCGACACGTTTACGAAAGTAACAAGAGCGATAGAATTAGTTTAATCAATATATTATTTAATAAAGTAAAAAATAAAATAAACCCAATGTCAAACTGTTTGAAGAACAGTTTTGTGGTGTTCTTATACATGTTCGTGTTTCTGACTATGAAGTTGATGTTCCTTAAGATCCATTTAAGGACTGCAGTGGGGGAATTTTACTTTGAAACATAAAGGTATATTATTTTTAATTTCTAGAATAAATATAAAGAAGTATGTAGGTACAGATGCTCAAAATTGGTTTCCCTATGAAGTTGATGTTCCTTAAGATCCATTTAAGGACTGAAGTGGGGGAATTTTACTTTGAAACATAAAGGTATATTATTTTTAATTTCTAGAATGAATATAAAGAAGTTGATGTTCCTTAAGATCCATTTAAGGACTGCAGTGGGGGAATTTTTACTTTGAAACATAAAGGTATATTATTTTTAATTTCTAGAATAAATATAGAGAAGTTGATGTTCCTTAAGATCCATTTAAGGACTGCAGTGGGGGAATTTTTACTTTGAAACATAAAGGTATATTATTTTTAATTTCTAGAATAAATAGAAAGAAGTATGTAGGTACAGATGCTGAAAATTGGTTTCCCTCAAAAGGTTTTGAGGCGGGGGAGACTCGAACTCCCGACCTCCAGCAGCTTCTCAGCCTTTTATACTGGCGCGCTAGCCTCTTCCGCCACCGCCCTGGATGTCTAGATTATAGACAGGTCCCATTTTATGAACTAACCAGCCAAGTACCACATCGTGAGCAAACAGTTCTAGACGGTTTGCAAAAATTGCACTCATGTTTGTTGCAGGCTTGTTACCCAATGTCAAACTGTTTGAAGAACAGTTTTGTGGTGTTCCATTTAAGGACTGCAGTGGGGGAATTTTACTTTGAAACATAAAGGTATATTATTTTTAATTTCAAGAATAAATATAAAGAAGTATGTAGGTACAGATGCTCAAAATTGGTTTCCCTACGAAGTTGATGTTCCTTAAGATCCATTTAAGGACTGCAGTGGGGGAATTTTACTTTGAAACATAAAGGTATATTATTTTTAATTTCTAGAATGAATATAAAAAAGTAGATGTTCCTTAAGATCCATTTAAGGACTGCAGTGGGGGGATTTTACTTTGAAACATAAAGGTATATTATTTTTAATTTCTAGAATAAATACAGAGAAGTTGATGTTCCTTAAGATCCATTTAAGGACTGCAGTGGGGGAATTTTTACTTTGAAACATAAAGGTATATTATTTTTAATTTCTAGAATAAATAGAAAAAAGTTGATGTTCCTTAAGATCCATTTAAGGACTGCAGTGGGGGGATTTTACTTTGAAACATAAAGGTATATTATTTTTAATTTCTAGAATAAATACAGAGAAGTTGATGTTCCTTAAGATCCATTTAAGGACTGCAGTGGGGGAATTTTTACTTTGAAACATAAAGGTATATTATTTTTAATTTCTAGAATAAATAGAAAGAAGTATGTAGGTACAGATGCTAAAAATTGGTTTCCCTTAAAAGGTTTTGAGGCGGGGGAGACTCGAACTCCCGACCTCCAGCAGCTTCTCAGCCTTTTATACTGGCGCGCTAGCCTCTTCTGCCACCGCCCTGGATGTCTAGATTATAGACAGGTCCCATTTTATGGACTAACCAGCCAAGTACCACATCGTGAGCAAACAGTTCTAGACGGTTTGCAAAAATTGCACTCATGTTTGTTGCAGGCTTGTTACAAGAACCCCAAGCTGGTGAACCGTATAAGCATGCTCTATCAATCACCTTTGGGGAACTTTTGCTCGGTTTCTGTTCATAAATCTCATGTAAAAGTTCTATAGTAAGTTCTAGTGAAAATCTGAATATTTATGAGTAATTGTTAAATAACAGTCGTGTCTAGAATTGCAGAAAAAAACGTGGATCGACGCGTTTACGAAAGTAACAAGAGCGATAGAATTAGTTTCATCAATATATTATTTAATAAAGTTAAAAAAGAAAATAAACCCAATGTCAAACTCTTTGAAGAACAGTTTTGTGGTGTTCTTATACATGTTCGTGTTTCTGACTATGAAGTTGATGTTCCTTAAGATCCATTTAAGGACTGCAGTGGGGGAATTTTACTTTGAAACATAAAGGTATATTATTTTTAATTTCTAGAATAAATAGAAAGAAGTATGTAGGTACAGATGCTCAAAATTGGTTTCCCTATGAAGTTGATGTTCCTTAAGATCCATTTAAGGACTGCAGTGGGGGGATTTTACTTTGAAACATAAAGGTATATTATTTTTAATTTCTAGAATAAATATAAAGAAGTTGATGTTCCTTAAGATCCATTTAAGGACTGCAGTGGGGGAATTTTTACTTTGAAACATAAAGGTATATTATTTTTAATTTCTAGAATAAATATAGAGAAGTTGATGTTCCTTAAGATCCATTTAAGGACTGCAGTGGGGGAATTTTTACTTTGAAACATAAAGGTATATTATTTTTAATTTCTAGAATAAATAGAAAGAAGTATGTAGGTACAGATGCTGAAAATTGGTTTCCCTCAAAAGGTTTTGAGGCGGGGGAGACTCGAACTCCCGACCTCCAGCAGCTTCTCAGCCTTTTATACTGGCGCGCTAGCCTCTTCCGCCACCGCCCTGGATGTCTAGATTATAGACAGGTCCCATTTTATGAACTAACCAGCCAAGTACCACATCGTGAGCAAACAGTTCTAGACGGTTTGCAAAAATTGCACTCATGTTTGTTGCAGGCTTGTTACAAGAACCCCAAGCTGGTGAACCGTATAAGCATGCTCCATCAATCACCTTTGGGGAACTTTTGCTCGGTTTCTGTTCATAAATCTCATGTAAAAGTTCTATAGTAAGTTCTAGTGAAAATCTGAATATTTATGAGTAATTGTTAAATAACAGTCGTGTCTACAATAGCAGAAAAAACGTGGATCGACGCGTTTACGAAAGTAACAAGAGCGATAGAATTAGTTTAATCAATATATTATTTAATAAAGTAAAAAATAAAATAAACCCAATGTCAAACTGTTTGAAGAACAGTTTTGTGGTGTTCTTATACATGTTCGTGTTTCTGACTATGAAGTTGATGTTCCTTAAGATCCATTTAAGGACTGCAGTGGGGGAATTTTACTTTGAAACATAAAGGTATATTATTTTTAATTTCTAGAATAAATATAAAGAAGTATGTAGGTACAGATGCTCAAAATTGGTTTCGCTATGAAGTTGATGTTCCTTAAGATCCATTTAAGGACTGCAGTGGGGGGATTTTACTTTGAAACATAAAGGTATATTATTTTTAATTTCTAGAATGAATATAAAGAAGTTGATGTTCCTTAAGATCCATTTAAGGACTGCAGTGGGGGGATTTTACTTTGAAACATAAAGGTATATTATGTTTAATTTCTAGAATAAATATAGAGAAGTTGATGTTTCTTAAGATCCATTTAAGGACTGCAGTGGGGGAATTTTTACTTTGAAACATAAAGGTATATTATTTTTAATTTCTAGAATAAATAGAAAGAAGTATGTAGGTACAGATGCTGAAAATTGGTTTTGAGGTTTTGAGGCGGGGGAGACTCGAACTCCCGACCTCCAGCAGCTTCTCAGCCTTTTATACTGGCGCGCTAGCCTCTTCCGCCACCGCCCTGGATGTCTCGATTATAGACAGGTCCCATTTTATGAACTAACCAGCCAAGTACCACATTGTGAGCAAACAGTTCTAGACGGTTTGCAAAAATTGCACTCATGTTTGTTGCAGGCTGGTTACAAGAACCCCAAGCTGGTGAACCGTATAAGCATGCTCCATCAATCACCTTTGGGGAACTTTTGCTCGGTTTCTGTTCATAAATCTCATGTAAAAGTTCTATGGTAAGTTCTAGTGAAAATCTGAATATTTATGAGTAATTGTTAAATAACAGTCGTGTCTAGAATTGCAGAAAAAACGTGGATCGACGCGTTTACGAAAGTAACAAGAGCGATAGAATTAGTTTAATCAATATATTATTTAATAAAGTAAAAAATAAAATAAACCCAATGTCACACTGTTTGAAGAACAGTTTTGTGGTGTTCTTATACATGTTCGTGTTTCTGACTATGAAGTTGATGTTCCTTAAGATCCATTTAAGGACTGCAGTGGGGGAATTTTACTTTGAAACATAAAGGTATATTATTTTTAATTTCTAGAATAAATATAAAGAAGTATGTAGGTACAGATGCTCAAAATTGGTTTCCCTATGAAGTTGATGTTCCTTAAGATCCATTTAAGGACTGAAGTGGGGGAATTTTACTTTGAAACATAAAGGTATATTATTTTTAATTTCTAGAATGAATATAAAGGAGTTGATGTTCCTTAAGATCCATTTAAGGACTGCAGTGGGGGAATTTTACTTTGAAACATAAAGGTATATTATTTTTAATTTCTAGAATAAATATAAAGAAGTATGTAGGTACAGATGCTCAAAATTGGTTTCCCTATGAAGTTGATGTTCCTTAAGATCCATTTAAGGACTGCAGTGGGGGGATTTTACTTTGAAACATAAAGGTATATTATTTTTAATTTCTAGAATAAATATAAAGAAGTATGTAGGTACAGATGCTCAAAATTGGTTTCGCTATGAAGTTGATGTTCCTTAAGATCCATTTAAGGACTGCAGTGGGGGGATTTTACTTTGAAACATAAAGGTATATTATTTTTAATTTCTAGAATGAATATAAAGAAGTTGATGTTCCTTAAGATCCATTTAAGGACTGCAGTGGGGAAATTTTACTTTGAAACATAAAGGTATATTATGTTTAATTTCTAGAATAAATATAGAGAAGTTGATGTTTCTTAAGATCCATTTAAGTACTGCAGTGGGGGAATTTTTACTTTGAAACATAAAGGTATATAATTTTTAATTTCTAGAATAAATAGAAAGAAGTATGTAGGTACAGATGCTGAAAATTGGTTTTGAGGTTTTGAGGCGGGGGAGACTCGAACTCCCGACCTCCAGCAGCTTCTCAGCCTTTTATACTGGCGCGCTAGCCCCTTCCGCCACCGCCCTGGATGTCTCGATTATAGACAGGTCCCATTTTATGAACTAACCAGCCAAGTACCACATCGTGAGCAAACAGTTCTAGACGGTTTGCAAAATCTACAGTGGGGGATTTTACTTTGAAACATAAAGGTATATTATTTTTAATTTCTAGAATGAATATAAAGAAGTTGATGTTCCTTAAGATCCATTTAAGGACTGCAGTGGGGGGATTTTACTTTGAAACATAAAGGTATATTATTTTTAATTTCTAGAATAAATATAGAGAAGTTGATGTTCCTGAAGATCCATTTAAGGACTGCAGTGGGGGAATTTTAACTTTGAAACATAAAGGTATATTATTTTTAATTTCTTGAATAAATAGAAAGAAGTATGTAGGTACAGATGCTGAAAATTGGTTTCCCTCAAAAGGTTTTGAGGCGGGGGAGACTCGAACTCCTGACCTCCAGCAGCTTCTCAGCCTTTTATACTGGCGCGCTAGCCTCTTCCGCCACCGCCGTGGATGTCTAGATTATAAACAGGTCCCATTTTATGAACTAACCAGCCAAGTACCACATCGTGAGCAAACAGTTCTAGACGGTTTGCAAAAATTGCACTCATGTTTGTTGCAGGCTTGTTACAAGAACCCCAAGCTGGTGAACCGTATAAGCATGCTCCATCAATCACCTTTAGGGAACTTTTGCTCGGTTTCTGTTCATAAATCTCATGTAAAAGTTCTAAAGGAAGTTCTAGTGAAAATCTGAATATTTATGAGTAATTGTTAAATAACAGTCGTGTCTAGAATTGCAGAAAAAAACGTGGATCGACGCGTTTACGAAAGTAACAAGAGCGATAGAATTAGTTTAATCAATATATTATTTAATAAAGTTAAAAAAGAAAATAAACCCAATGTCAAACTGTTTGAAGAACAGTTTTGTGGTGTTCTTATACATGTTCGTGTTTCTGACTATGAAGTTGATGTTCCTTAAGATCCATTTAAGGACTGCAGTGGGGAAATTTTACTTTGAAACATAAAGGTATATTATTTTTAATTTCTAGAATAAATATAGAGAAGTTGATGTTCCTGAAGATCCATTTAAGGACTGCAGTGGGGGAATTTTTACTTTGGAACATAAAGGTATATTATTTTTAATTTCTAGAATAAATAGAAAGAAGTATGTAGGTACAGATGCTGAAAATTGGTTTCCCTCAAAAGGTTTTGAGGCGGGGGAGACTCGAACTCCTGACCTCTAGCAGCTTCTCAGCCTTTTATACTGGCGCGCTAGCGTCTTCCGCCACCGCCCTGGATGTCTAGATTATAGAAAGGTCCCATTTTATGAAGTAACCAGCCAAGTACCACATCGTGAGCAAACAGTTCTAGACGGTTTGCAAAAATTGCACTCATGTTTGTTGCAGGCTTGTTACAAGAACCCCAAGCTGGTGAACCGTATAAGCATGCTCCATCAATCACCTTTAGGGAACTTTTGCTCGGTTTCTGTTCATAAATCTCATGTAAAAGTTCTATAGTAAGTTCTAGTGAAAATCTGAATATTTATGAGTAATTGTTAAATAACAGTCGTGTCTAGAATTGCAGAAAAAACGTGGATCGAGGCGTTTACGAAAGTAACAAGAGCGATAGAATTAGTTTAATCAATATATTATTTAATAAAGTAAAAAAGAAAATAAACCCAATGTCAAACTGTTTGAGGAACAGTTTTATGGTGTTCTTATACATGTTCGTGTTTCTGACTATGAAGTTGATGTTCCTTAAGATCCATTTAAGGACTGCAGTGGGGGAATTTTACTTTGAAACATAAAGGTATATTATTTTTAATTTCTAGAATAAATATAAAGAAGTATGTAGGTACAGATGCTCAAAATTGGTTTCCCTATGAAGTTGATGTTCCTTAAGATCCATTTAAGGACTGCAGTGGGGGGATTTTACTTTGAAACATAAAGGTATATTATTTTTAATTTCTAGAATAAATATAAAGAAGTATGTAGGTACAGATGCTCAAAATTGGTTTCGCTATGAAGTTGATGTTCCTTAAGATCCATTTAAGGACTGCAGTGGGGGGATTTTACTTTGAAACATAAAGGTATATTATTTTTAATTTCTAGAATGAATATAAAGAAGTTGATGTTCCTTAAGATCCATTTAAGGACTGCAGTGGGGAAATTTTACTTTGAAACATAAAGGTATATTATGTTTAATTTCTAGAATAAATATAGAGAAGTTGATGTTTCTTAAGATCCATTTAAGTACTGCAGTGGGGGAATTTTTACTTTGAAACATAAAGGTATATAATTTTTAATTTCTAGAATAAATAGAAAGAAGTATGTAGGTACAGATGCTGAAAATTGGTTTTGAGGTTTTGAGGCGGGGGAGACTCGAACTCCCGACCTCCAGCAGCTTCTCAGCCTTTTATACTGGCGCGCTAGCCTCTTCCGCCACCGCCCTGGATGTCTCGATTATAGACAGGTCCCATTTTATGAACTAACCAGCCAAGTACCACATCGTGAGCAAACAGTTCTAGACGGTTTGCAAAATCTACAGTGGGGGATTTTACTTTGAAACATAAAGGTATATTATTTTTAATTTCTAGAATGAATATAAAGAAGTTGATGTTCCTTAAGATCCATTTAAGGACTGCAGTGGGGGGATTTTACTTTGAAACATAAAGGTATATTATTTTTAATTTCTAGAATAAATATAGAGAAGTTGATGTTCCTGAAGATCCATTTAAGGACTGCAGTGGGGGAATTTTAACTTTGAAACATAAAGGTATATTATTTTTAATTTCTTGAATAAATAGAAAGAAGTATGTAGGTACAGATGCTGAAAATTGGTTTCCCTCAAAAGGTTTTGAGGCGGGGGAGACTCGAACTCCTGACCTCCAGCAGCTTCTCAGCCTTTTATACTGGCGCGCTAGCCTCTTCCGCCACCGCCGTGGATGTCTAGATTATAAACAGGTCCCATTTTATGAACTAACCAGCCAAGTACCACATCGTGAGCAAACAGTTCTAGACGGTTTGCAAAAATTGCACTCATGTTTGTTGCAGGCTTGTTACAAGAACCCCAAGCTGGTGAACCGTATAAGCATGCTCCATCAATCACCTTTAGGGAACTTTTGCTCGGTTTCTGTTCATAAATCTCATGTAAAAGTTCTAAAGGAAGTTCTAGTGAAAATCTGAATATTTATGAGTAATTGTTAAATAACAGTCGTGTCTAGAATTGCAGAAAAAAACGTGGATCGACGCGTTTACGAAAGTAACAAGAGCGATAGAATTAGTTTAATCAATATATTATTTAATAAAGTTAAAAAAGAAAATAAACCCAATGTCAAACTGTTTGAAGAACAGTTTTGTGGTGTTCTTATACATGTTCGTGTTTCTGACTATGAAGTTGATGTTCCTTAAGATCCATTTAAGGACTGCAGTGGGGAAATTTTACTTTGAAACATAAAGGTATATTATTTTTAATTTCTAGAATAAATATAGAGAAGTTGATGTTCCTGAAGATCCATTTAAGGACTGCAGTGGGGGAATTTTTACTTTGGAACATAAAGGTATATTATTTTTAATTTCTAGAATAAATAGAAAGAAGTATGTAGGTACAGATGCTGAAAATTGGTTTCCCTCAAAAGGTTTTGAGGCGGGGGAGACTCGAACTCCTGACCTCTAGCAGCTTCTCAGCCTTTTATACTGGCGCGCTAGCGTCTTCCGCCACCGCCCTGGATGTCTAGATTATAGAAAGGTCCCATTTTATGAAGTAACCAGCCAAGTACCACATCGTGAGCAAACAGTTCTAGACGGTTTGCAAAAATTGCACTCATGTTTGTTGCAGGCTTGTTACAAGAACCCCAAGCTGGTGAACCGTATAAGCATGCTCCATCAATCACCTTTAGGGAACTTTTGCTCGGTTTCTGTTCATAAATCTCATGTAAAAGTTCTATAGTAAGTTCTAGTGAAAATCTGAATATTTATGAGTAATTGTTAAATAACAGTCGTGTCTAGAATTGCAGAAAAAACGTGGATCGACGCGTTTACGAAAGTAACAAGAGCGATAGAATTAGTTTAATCAATATATTATTTAATAAAGTAAAAAAGAAAATAAACCCAATGTCAAACTGTTTGAGGAACAGTTTTATGGTGTTCTTATACATGTTCGTGTTTCTGACTATGAAGTTGATGTTCCTTAAGATCCATTTAAGGACTGCAGTGGGGGAATTTTACTTTGAAACATAAAGGTATATTATTTTTAATTTCTAGAATAAATATAAAGAAGTATGTAGGTACAGATGCTCAAAATTGGTTTCCCTATGAAGTTGATGTTCCTTAAGATCCATTTAAGGACTGCAGTGGGGGGATTTTACTTTGAAACATAAAGGTATATTATTTTTAATTTCTAGAATAAATATAAAGAAGTATGTAGGTACAGATGCTCAAAATTGGTTTCGCTATGAAGTTGATGTTCCTTAAGATCCATTTAAGGACTGCAGTGGGGGGATTTTACTTTGAAACATAAAGGTATATTATTTTTAATTTCTAGAATGAATATAAAGAAGTTGATGTTCCTTAAGATCCATTTAAGGACTGCAGTGGGGAAATTTTACTTTGAAACATAAAGGTATATTATGTTTAATTTCTAGAATAAATATAGAGAAGTTGATGTTTCTTAAGATCCATTTAAGTACTGCAGTGGGGGAATTTTTACTTTGAAACATAAAGGTATATAATTTTTAATTTCTAGAATAAATAGAAAGAAGTATGTAGGTACAGATGCTGAAAATTGGTTTTGAGGTTTTGAGGCGGGGGAGACTCGAACTCCCGACCTCCAGCAGCTTCTCAGCCTTTTATACTGGCGCGCTAGCCTCTTCCGCCACCGCCCTGGATGTCTCGATTATAGACAGGTCCCATTTTATGAACTAACCAGCCAAGTACCACATCGTGAGCAAACAGTTCTAGACGGTTTGCAAAATCTACAGTGGGGGATTTTACTTTGAAACATAAAGGTATATTATTTTTAATTTCTAGAATGAATATAAAGAAGTTGATGTTCCTTAAGATCCATTTAAGGACTGCAGTGGGGGGATTTTACTTTGAAACATAAAGGTATATTATTTTTAATTTCTAGAATAAATATAGAGAAGTTGATGTTCCTGAAGATCCATTTAAGGACTGCAGTGGGGGAATTTTAACTTTGAAACATAAAGGTATATTATTTTTAATTTCTAGAATAAATAGAAAGAAGTATGTAGGTACAGATGCTGAAAATTGGTTTCCCTCAAAAGGTTTTGAGGCGGGGGAGACTCGAACTCCTGACCTCCAGCAGCTTCTCAGCCTTTTATACTGGCGCGCTAGCCTCTTCCGCCACCGCCCTGGATGTCTAGATTATAGACAGGTCCCATTTTATGAACTAACCAGCCAAGTACCACATCGTGAGCAAACAGTTCTAGACGGTTTGCAAAAATTGCACTCATGTTTGTTGCAGGCTTGTTACAAGAACCCCAAGCTGGTGAACCGTATAAGCATGCTCCATCAATCACCTTTAGGGAACTTTTGCTCGGTTTCTGTTCATAAATCTCATGTAAAAGTTCTATAGTAAGTTCTAGTGAAAATCTGAATATTTATGAGTAATTGTTAAATAACAGTCGTGTCTAGAATTGCAGAAAAAAACGTGGATCCACGTGTTTACGAAAGTAACAAGAGCGATAGAATTAGTTTAATCAATATATTATTTAATAAAGTTAAAAAAGAAAATAAAGCCAATGTCAAACTGTTTGAAGAACAGTTTTGTGGTGTTCTTATACATGTTCGTGTTTCTGACTATGAAGTTGATGTTCCTTAAGATCCATTTAAGGACTGCAGTGGGGAAATTTTACTTTGAAACATAAAGGTATATTATTTTTAATTTCTAGAATAAATATAGAGAAGTTGATGTTCCTGAAGATCCATTTAAGGACTGCAGTGGGGGAATTTTTACTTTGGAACATAAAGGTATATTATTTTTAATTTCTAGAATAAATAGAAAGAAGTATGTAGGTACAGATGCTGAAAATTGGTTTCCCTCAAAAGGTTTTGAGGCGGGGGAGACTCGAACTCCTGACCTCCAGCAGCTTCTCAGCCTTTTATACTGGCGCGCTAGCCTCTTCCGCCACCGCCCTGGATGTCTAGATTATAGACAGGTCCCATTTTATGAACTAACCAGCCAAGTACCACATCGTGAGCAAACAGTTCTAGACGGTTTGCAAAAATTGCACTCATGTTTGTTGCAGGCTTGTTACAAGAACCCCAAGCTGGTGAACCGTATAAGCATGCTCCATCAATCACCTTTAGGGAACTTTTGCTCGGTTTCTGTTCATAAATCTCATGTAAAAGTTCTATAGTAAGTTCTAGTGAAAATCTGAATATTTATGAGTAATTGTTAAATAACAGTCGTGTCTAGAATTGCAGAAAAAAACGTGGATCCACGTGTTTACGAAAGTAACAAGAGCGATAGAATTAGTTTAATCAATATATTATTTAATAAAGTTAAAAAAGAAAATAAAGCCAATGTCAAACTGTTTGAAGAACAGTTTTGTGGTGTTCTTATACATGTTCGTGTTTCTGACTATGAAGTTGATGTTCCTTAAGATCCATTTAAGGACTGCAGTGGGGAAATTTTACTTTGAAACATAAAGGTATATTATTTTTAATTTCTTGAATAAATATAGAGAAGTTGATGTTCCTGAAGATCCATTTAAGGACTGCAGTGGGGGAATTTTGACTTTGGAACATAAAGGTATATTATTTTTAATTTCTAGAATAAATAGAAAGAAGTATGTAGGTACAGATGCTGAAAATTGGTTTCCCTCAAAAGGTTTTGAGGCGGGGGAGACTCGAACTCCTGACCTCTAGCAGCTTCTCAGCCTTTTATACTGGCGCGCTAGCGTCTTCCGCCACCGCCCTGGATGTCTAGATTATAGACAGGTCCCATTTTATGAACTAACCAGCCAAGTACCACATAGTGAGCAAACAGTTCTAGACGGTTTGCAAAAATTGCACTCATGTTTGTTGCAGGCTTGTTACAAGAACCCCAAGCTGGTGAACCGTATAAGCATGCTCCATCAATCACCTTTGGGGAACTTTTGCTCGGTTTCTGTTCATAAATCTCATGTAAAAGTTCTATAGTAAGTTCTAGTGAAAATCTGAATATTTATGAGTAATTGTTAAATAACAGTCGTGTCTAGAATTGCAGAAAAAAACGTGGATCGACGCGTTTACGAAAGTAACAAGAGCGATAGAATTAGTTTAATCAATATATTATTTAATAAAGTTAAAAAAGAAAATAAACCCAATGTCAAACTGTTTGAAGAACAGTTTTGTGGTGTTCTTATACATCTTCTTGTTTCTGACTATGAAGTTGATGTTCCTTAAGATCCATTTAAGGACTGCAGTGGGGGAATTTACTTTGAAACATAAAGGTATATTATTTTTAATTTCTAAAATAAATATAAAGAAGTATGTAGGTACAGATGCTCAAAATTGGTTTCCCTATGAAGTTGATGTTCCTTAAGATCCATTTAAGGACTGCAGTGGGGGGAATTTTACTTTGAAACATAAAGGTATATTATTTTTAATTTCTAGAATGAATATAAAGAAGTTGATGTTCCTTAAGATCCATTTAAGGACTGCAGTGGGGGGATTTTACTTTGAAACATAAAGGTATATTATTTTTAATTTCTAGAATAAATACAGAGAAGTTGATGTTCCTTAAGATCCATTTAAGGACTGCAGTGGGGGAATTTTTACTTTGAAACATAAAGGTATATAATTTTTAATTTCTAGAATAAATATAAAGAAGTATGTAGGTACAGATGCTCAATATTGGTTTCCCTATGAAGTTGATGTTCCTTAAGATCCATTTAAGGACTGCAGTGGGGGGATTTTAATTTGAAACATAAAGGTATATTATTTTTAATTTCTAGAATGAATATAGAGAAGTTGATGTTCCTTAAGATCCATTTAAGGACTGCAGTGGGGGGATTTTACTTTGAAACATAAAGGTATATTATTTTTAATTTCTAGAATGAATATAAAGAAGTTGATGTTCCTTAAGATCCATTTAAGGACTGCAGTGGGGGAATTTTTACTTTGAAACATAAAGCTATATTTTTTTAAATTTCAAGAATAAATAGAAAGAAGTATGTAGGTACAGATGCTGAAAATTGGTTTCCCTCAAAAGGTTTTGAGGCGGGGGAGACTCGAACTCCCGACCTCCAGCAGCTTCTCAGCCTTTTATACTGGCGCGCTAGCCTCTTCCGCCACCGCCCTGGATGTCTAGATTATAGACAGGTCCCATTTTATGAACTAACCAGCCAAGTACCACATCGTGAGCAAACAGTTCTAGACGGTTTGCAAAAATTGCACTCATGTTTGTTGCAGGCTTGTTACAAGAACCCCAAGCTGGTGAACCGTATAAGCATGCTCCATCAATCACCTTTGGGGAACTTTTGCTCGGTTTCTGTTCATAAATCTCATGTAAAAGTTCTATAGTAAGTTCTAGTGAAAATCTGAATATTTATGAGTAATTGTTAAATAACAGTCGTGTCTAGAATTGCAGAAAAAAACGTGGATCGACGCGTTTACGAAAGTAACAAGAGCGATAGAATTAGTTTAATCAATATATTATTTAATAAAGTTAAAAAAGAAAATAAACCCAATGTCAAACTGTTTGAAGAACAGTTTTGTGGTGTTCTTATACATGTTCGTGTTTCTGACTATGAAGTTGATGTTCCTTAAGATCCATTTAAGGACTGCAGTGGGGGAATTTTACTTTGAAACATAAAGGTATATTATTTTTAATTTCTAGAATAAATATAAAGAAGTATGTAGGTACAGATGCTCAAAATTGGTTTCCCTATGAAGTTGATGTTCCTTAAGATCCATTTAAGGACTGCAGTGGGGGGATTTTAATTTGAAACATAAAGGTATATTATTTTTAATTTCTAGAATGAATATAAAGAAGTTGATGTTCCTTAAGATCCATTTAAGGACTGCAGTGGGGGGATTTTAATTTGAAACATAAAGGTATATTATTTTTAATTTCTAGAATAAATATAGAGAAGTTGATGTTCCTTAAGATCCATTAAGGACTGCAGTGGGGGAATTTTTACTTTGAAACATAAAGGTATATTATTTTTAATTTCTATAATAAATATAAAGAAGTATGTAGGTACAGATGCTGAAAATTGGTTTCCCTATGAAGTTGATGTTCCTTAAGATCCATTTAAGGACTGCAGTGGGGGAATTTTACTTTGAAACATAAAGGTATATTATTTTTAATTTCTAGAATGAATATAAAGAAGGTGATGTTCCTTAAGATCCATTTAAGGACTGCAGTGGGGGGATTTTACTTTGAAACATAAAGGTATATTATTTTTAATGTCTAGAATAAATATAGAGAAGTTGATGTTCCTTAAGATCCATTTAAGGACTGCAGTGGGGGAATTTTTACTTTGAAACATAAAGGTATATTATTTTTAATTTCTTGAATGAATAGAAAGAAGTATGTAGGTACAGATGCTGAAAATTGGTTTCCCTCAAAAGGTTTTGAGGCGGGGGAGACTCGAACTCCTGACCTCCAGCAGCTTCTCAGCCTTTTATACTGGCGCGCTAGCCTCTTCCGCCACCGCCCTGGATGTCTAGATTATAGACAGGTCCCATTTTATGAACTAACCAGCCAAGTACCACATCGTGAGCAAACAGTTCTAGACGGTTTGCAAAAATTGCACTCATGTTTGTTGCAGGCTTGTTACAAGAACCCCAAGCTGGTGAACCGTATAAGCATGCTCCATCAATCACCTTTAGGGAACTTTTGCTCGGTTTCTGTTCATAAATCTCATGTAAAAGTTCTATAGTAAGTTCTAGTGAAAATCTGAATATTTATGAGTAATTGTTAAATAACAGTCGTGTCTAGAATTGCAGAAAAAAACGTGGATCCACGTGTTTACGAAAGTAACAAGAGCGATAGAATTAGTTTAATCAATATATTATTTAATAAAGTTAAAAAAGAAAATAAACCCAATGTCAAACTGTTTGAGGAACAGTTTTATGGTGTTCTTATACATGTTCGTGTTTCTGACTATGAAGTTGATATTCCTTAAGATCCATGTAAGGACTGCAGTGGGGAAATTTTACTTTGAAACATAAAGGTATATTATTTTTAATTTCTAGAATAAATATAGAGAAGTTGATGTTCCTGAAGATCCATTTAAGGACTGCAGTGGGGGAATTTTTACTTTGGAACATAAAGGTATATTATTTTTAATTTCTTGAATAAATAGAAAGAAGTATGTAGGTACAGATGCTGAAAATTGGTTTCCCTCAAAAGGTTTTGAGGCGGGGGAGACTCGAACTCCTGACCTCTAGCAGCTTCTCAGCCTTTTATACTGGCGCGCTAGCGTCTTCCGCCACCGCCCTGGATGTCTAGATTATAGACAGGTCCCATTTTATGAAGTAACCAGCCAAGTACCACATCGTGAGCAAACAGTTCTAGACGGTTTGCAAAAATTGCACTCATGTTTGTTGCAGGCTTGTTACAAGAACCCCAAGCTGGTGAACCGTATAAGCATGCTCCATCAATCACCTTTAGGGAACTTTTGCTCGGTTTCTGTTCATAAATCTCATGTAAAAGTTCTATAGTAAGTTCTAGTGAAAATCTGAATATTTATGAGTAATTATTAAATAACAGTCGTGTCTAGAATTGCAGAAAAAAACGTGGATCGACGCGTTTACGAAAGTAACAAGAGCGATAGAATTAGTTTAATCAATATATTATTTAATAAAGTTAAAAAAGAAAATAAACCCAATGTCAAACTGTTTGAAGAACAGTTTTGTGGTGTTCTTATACATGTTCGTGTTTCTGACTATGAAGTTGATGTTCCTTAAGATCAATTTAAGGACTGCAGTGGGGAAATTTTACTTTGAAACATAAAGGTATATTATTTTTAATTTCTAGAATAAATATAGAGAAGTCGATGTTCCTTAAGATCCATTTAAGGACTGCAGTGGGGGAATTTTTACTTTGAAACATAAAGGTATATTATTTTTAATTTCTTGAATAAATAGAAAGAAGTATGTAGGTACAGATGCTGAAAATTGGTTTCCCTCAAAAGGTTTTGAGGCGGGGGAGACTCGAACTCCTGACCTCCAGGAGCTTCTCAGCCTTTTATACTGGCGCGCTAGCCTCTTCCGCCACCGCCCTGGATGTCTAGATTATAGACAGGTCCCATTTTATGAACTAACCAGCCAAGTACCACATCGTGAGCAAACAGTTCTAGACGGTTTGCAAAAATTGCACTCATGTTTGTTGCAGGCTTGTTACAAGAACCCCAAGCTGGTGAACCGTATATGCATGCTCCATCAATCACCTTTAGGGAACTTTTGCTCGGTTTCTGTTCATAAATCTCATGTAAAAGTTCTATAGTAAGTTCTAGTGAAAATCTGAATATTTATGAGTAATTGTTAAATAACAGTCGTGTCTAGAATTGCAGAAAAAAACGTGGATCGACGCGTTTACGAAAGTAACAAGAGCGATAGAATTAGTTTAATCAATATATTATTTAATAAAGTTAAAAAAGAAAATAAACCCAATGTCAAACTGTTTGAAGAATAGTTTTGTGGTGTTCTTATACATGTTCGTGTTTCTGACTATGAAGTTGATGTTCCTTAAGATCCATTTAAGGACTGCAGTGGGGGAATTTTACTTTGAAACATAAAGGTATATTATTTTTAATTTCAAGAATAAATATAAAGAAGTATGTAGGTACAGATGCTCAAAATTGGTTTCCCTATGAAGTTGATGTTCCTTAAGATCCATTTAAGGACTGCAGTGGGGGAATTTTACTTTGAAACATAAAGGTATATTATTTTTAATTTCTAGAATGAATATAAAGAAGTTGATGTTCCTTAAGATCCATTTAAGGACTGCAGTGGAGGGATTTTACTTTGAAACATAACGGTATATTATTTTTAATTTCTAGAATAAATACAGAGAAGTTGATGTTCCTTAAGATCCATTTAAGGACTGCAGTGGGGGAATTTTTACTTTGAAACATAAAGGTATATTATTTTTAATTTCTAGAATAAATAGAAGTTGATGTTCCTTAAGATCCATTTAAGGACTGCAGTGGGGGAATTTTTACTTTGAAACATAAAGGTATATTATTTTTAATTTCTAGAATAAATATAAAGAAGTATGTAGGTACAGATGCTCAAAATTGGTTTCCCTATGAAGTTGGTGTTCCTTAAGATCCATTTAAGGACTGCAGTGGGGGAATTTTACTTTGAAACATAAAGGTATATTATTTTTAATTTCTAGAATTAATATAAAGAAGTTGATGTTCCTTAAGATCCATTTAAGGACTGCAGTGGGGGGATTTTACTTTGAAACATAAAGGTATATTATTTTTAATGTCTAGAATAAATATAGAGAAGTTGATGTGCCTTAAGATCCATTTAAGGACTGCAGTGGGGGAAGTTTACTTTGAAACATAAAGGTTTATTATTTTTAATTTCTAGAATAAATAGAAAGAAGTATGTAGGTACAGATGCTGAAAATTGGTTTCCCTCAAAAGGTTTTGAGGCGGGAGAGACTCGAACTCCCGACCTCCAGCAGCTTCTCAGCCTTTTATACTGGCACGCTAGCCTCTTCCGCCACCGCCCTAGATGTCTAGATTATAGACAGGTCCCATTTTATGAACTAACCAGCCAAGTACCACATCGTGAGCAAACAGTTCTAGACGGTTTGCAAAAATTGCACTCATGTTTGTTGCAGGCTTGTTACAAGAACCCTATAAGCATGCTCCATCAATCACCTTTGGGGAACTTTTGCTCGGTTTCTGTTCATAAATCTCATGTAAAAGTTCTACAGTAAGTTCTAGTGAAAATCTGAATATTTATGAGTAATTGTTAAATAACAGTCGTGTCTAGAATTGCAGAAAAAAACGTGGATCGACGCGTTTACGAAAGTAACAAGAGCGATAGAATTAGTTTAATCAATATATTATTTAATAAAGTTAAAAAAGAAAATAAACCCAATGTCAAACTGTTTGAAGAACAGTTTTGTGGTGTTCTTATACATGTTCGTGTTTCTGACTATGAAGTTGATGTTCCTTAAGATCCATTGAAGGACTGCAGTGGGGGAATTTTACTTTGAAACATAAAGGTATATTATTTTTAATTTCTAGAATAAATATAAAGAAGTATGTAGGTACAGATGCTCAAAATTGGTTTCCCTATGAAGTTGATGTTCCTTAAGATCCATTTAAGGACTGCAGTGGGGGAATTTTACTTTGAAATATAAAGGTATATTATTTTTAATTTCTAGAATAAATATAAAGAAGTTGATGTTCCTTAAGATCCATTTAAGGACTGCAGTGGGGGGATTTTACTTTGAAACATAAAGGTATATTATTTTTAATTTCTAGAATAAATATAGAGAAGTTGATGTGCCTTAAGATCCATTTAAGGACTGCAGTGGGGGAAGTTTACTTTGAAACATAAAGGTTTATTATTTTTAATTTCTAGAATAAATAGAAAGAAGTATGTAGGTACAGATGCTGAAAATTGGTTTCCCTCAAAAGGTTTTGAGGCGGGGGAGACTCGAACTCCCGACCTCCAGCAGCTTCTCAGCCTTTTATACGGGCACGCTAGCCTCTTCCGCCACCGCCCTAGATGTCTAGATTATAGACAGGTCCCATTTTATGAACTAACCAGCCAAGTACCACATCGTGAGCAAACAGTTCTAGACGGTTTGCAAAAATTGCACTCATGTTTGTTGCAGGCTTGTTACAAGAACCCTATAAGCATGCTCCATCAATCACCTTTAGGGAACTTTTGCTCGGTTTCTGTTCATAAATCTCATGTAAAAGTTCTACAGTAAGTTCTAGTGAAAATCTGAATATTTATGAGTAATTGTTAAATAACAGTCGTGTCTAGAATTGCAGAAAAAAACGTGGATCGACGCGTTTACGAAAGTAACAAGAGCGATAGAATTAGTTTAATCAATATATTATTTAATAAAATTAAAAAAGAAAATAAACCCAATGTCAAACTGTTTGAAGAACAGTTTTGTAGTGTTCTTATACATGTTCGTGTTTCTGACTATGAAGTTGATGTTCCTTAAGATCCATTGAAGGACTGCAGTGGGGGAATTTTACTTTGAAACATAAAGGTATATTATTTTTAATTTCTAGAATAAATATAAAGAAGTATGTAGGTACAGATGCTCAAAATTGGTTTCCCTATGAAGTTGATGTTCCTTAAGATCCATTTAAGGACTGCAGTGGGGGGATTTTACTTTGAAACATAAAGGTATATTATTTTTAATTTCTAGAATAAATATAGAGAAGTTGATGTGCCTTAAGATCCATTTAAGGACTGCAGTGGGGGAAGTTTACTTTGAAACATAAAGGTATATTATTTTTAATTTCTAGAATAAATAGAAAGAAGTATGTAGGTACAGATGCTGAAAATTGGTTTCCCTCAAAATGTTTTGAGGCGGGGGAGACTCGAACTCCCGACCCCCAGCAGCTTCTCAGTCTTTTATACTGGCGTGCTAGCCTCTTCCGCCACCGCCCTGGATGTCTAGATTATAGACAGGTCCCATTTTATGAACTAACCAGCCAAGTACCACATCGTGAGCAAACAGTTCTAGACGGTTTGCAAAAATTGCACTCATGTTTGTTGCAGGCTCGTTACAAGAACCCCAAGCTGGTGAACCGTATAAGCATGCTCCATCAATCACCTTTGGGGAACTTTTGCTCGGTTTCTGTTCATAAATCTCATGTAAAAGTTCTATAGTAAGTTCTAGGGAAAATCTGAATATTTATGAGTAATTGTTAAATAACAGTCGTGTCTAGAATTGTAGAAAAAAACGTGGATCGACGCGTTTACGAAAGTAACAAGAGCGATAGAATTAGTTTAATCAATATATTATTTAATAAAGTTAAAAAAGAAAATGAACCCAATGTCAAATTGTTTGAAGAACAGTTTTGTGGTGTTCTTATACATGTTTGTGTTTCTGACTATGAAGTTGATGTTCCTTAAGATCCATTTGAGGACTGCAGTGGGGGAATTTTACTTTGAAACATAAAGGTATATAATTTTTAATTTCTAGAATAAATATAAAGAAGTATGTAGGTACAGATGCTCAAAATTGGTTTCCCTATGAAGTTGATGTTCCTTAAGATCCATTTAAGGACTGCAGTGGGGGGATTTTAATTTGAAACATAAAGGTATATTATTTTTAATTTCTAGAATAAATATAGAGAAGTTGATGTTCCTTAAGATCCATTTAAGGACTGCAGTGGGGGAATTTTTACTTTGAAACATAAAGGTATATTATTTTTAATTTCTATAATAAATATAAAGAAGTATGTAGGTACAGATGCTCAAAATTGGTTTCCCTATGAAGTTGATGTTCCTTAAGATCCATTTAAGGACTGCAGTGGGGGGATTTTACTTTGAAACATAAAGGTATATTATTTTTAATTTCTAGAATGAATATAAAGAAGTTGATGTTCCTTAAGATCCATTTAAGGACTGCAGTGGGGGGATTTTAATTTGAAACATAAAGGTATATTATTTTTAATTTCTAGAATAAATATAGAGAAGTTGATGTTCCTTAAGATCCATTTAAGGACTGCAGTGGGGGAATTGTTACTTTGAAACATAAAGGTATATTATTTTTAATTTCTATAATAAATATAAAGAAGTATGTAGGTACAGATGCTGAAAATTGGTTTCCCTCAAAAGGTTTTGAGGCGGGGGAGACTCGAACTCCCGACCTCCAGCAGCTTCTCAGCCTTTTATACTGGCGCGCTAGCCTCTTCCGCCACCGCCCTGGATGTCTAGATTATAGACAGGTCCCATTTTATGAACTAATTAGCCAAGTACCACATCGTGAGCAAACAGTTCTAGACGGTTTGCAAAAATTGCACTCATGTTTGTTGCAGGCTTGTTACAAGAACCCCAAGCTGGTGAACCGTATAAGCATGCTCCATCAATCACCTTTGGGGAACTTTTGCTCGGTTTCTGTTCATAAATCTCATGTAAAAGTTCTATAGTACGTTCTAGTGAAAATCTGAATATTTATGAGTAATTGTTAAATAACAGTCGTGTCTAGAATTGCAGAAAAAAACGTGGATCGACGCGTTTTCGAAAGTAACAAGAGCGATAGAATTAGTTGAATCAATATGTTATTTAATAAAGTTAAAAAAGAAAATAAACCCAATGTCAAACTGTTTGAAGAACAGTTTTGTGGTGTTCTTATACATGTTCGTGTTTCTGACTATGAAGTTGATGTTCCTTAAGATCCATTTAAGGACTGCAGTGGGGGAATTTTACTTTGAAACATAAAGGTATATTATTTCTAATTTCTAGAATAAATATAAAGAAGTATGTAGGTACAGATGCTCAAAATTGGTTTCCCTATGAAGTTGATGTTCCATAAGATCCATTTAAGGACTGCAGTGGGGGAATTTTACTTTGAAACATAAAGGTATATTATTTTTAATTTCTAGAATAAATATAGAGAAGTTGATGTTCCTTAAGATCCATTTAAGGACTGCAGTGGGGGAATTTTACTTTGAAACATAAAGGTATATTATTTTTAATTTCTAGAATGAATATAAAGAAGTATGTAGGTACAGATGCTCAAAATTGGTTTCCCTATGAAGTTGATGTTCCTTAAGATCCATTTAAGGACTGCAGTGGGGGAATTTTACTTTGAAACATAAAGGTATATTATTTTTAATTTCTAGAATAAATAGAAAGAAGTATGTAGGTACAGATGCTGAAAATTGGTTTCCCTCAAAAGGTTTTAAGGCGGGGGAGACTCGAACTCCCGACCTCCAGCAGCTTCTCAGCCTTTTATACTGGCGCGCTAGCCTCTTCCGCCACCGCCCTAGATGTCTAGATTATAGACAGGTCCCATTTTATGAACTAACCAGCCAAGTACCACATCGTGAGCAAACAGTTCTAGACGGTTTGCAAAAATTGCACTCATGTTTGTTGCAGGCTTGTTACAAGAACCCTATAAGCATGCTCCATCAATCACCTTTGGGGAACTTTTGCTCGGTTTCTGTTCATAAATCTCATGTAAAAGTTCTATAGTAAGTTCTAGTGAAAATCTGAATATTTATGAGTAATTGTTAAATAACAGTCGTGTCTAGAATTGCAGAAAAAAACGTGGATCGACGCGTTTACGAAAGTAACAAGAGCGATAGAATTAGTTTAATCAATATATTATTTAATAAAGTTAAAAAAGAAAATAAACCCAATGTCAAACTGTTTGAAGAACAGTTTTGTGGTGTTCTTATACATGTTTGTGTTTCTGACTATGAAGTTGATGTTCCTTAAGATCCATTTGAGGACTGCAGTGGGGGAATTTTACTTTGAAACATAAAGGTATATAATTTTTAATTTCTAGAATAAATATAAAGAAGTATGTAGGTACAGATGCTCAAAATTGGTTTCCCTATGAAGTTGATGTTCCTTAAGATCCATTTAAGGACTGCAGTGGGGGGATTTTAATTTGAAACATAAAGGTATATTATTTTTAATTTCTAGAATAAATATAGAGAAGTTGATGTTCCTTAAGATCCATTTAAGGACTGCAGTGGGGGAATTTTTACTTTGAAACATAAAGGTATATTATTTTTAATTTCTATAATAAATATAAAGAAGTATGTAGGTACAGATGCTCAAAATTGGTTTCCCTATGAAGTTGATGTTCCTTAAGATCCATTTAAGGACTGCAGTGGGGGGATTTTACTTTGAAACATAAAGGTATATTATTTTTAATTTCTAGAATGAATATAAAGAAGTTGATGTTCCTTAAGATCCATTTAAGGACTGCAGTGGGGGGATTTTAATTTGAAACATAAAGGTATATTATTTTTAATTTCTAGAATAAATATAGAGAAGTTGATGTTCCTTAAGATCCATTTAAGGACTGCAGTGGGGGAATTTTACTTTGAAACATAAAGGTATATTATTTTTAATTTCTAGAATGAATATAAAGAAGTATGTAGGTACAGATGCTCAAAATTGGTTTCCCTATGAAGTTGATGTTCCTTAAGATCCATTTAAGGACTGCAGTGGGGGAATTTTACTTTGAAACATAAAGGTATATTATTTTTAATTTCTAGAATAAATAGAAAGAAGTATGTAGGTACAGATGCTGAAAATTGGTTTCCCTCAAAAGGTTTTAAGGCGGGGGAGACTCGAACTCCCGACCTCCAGCAGCTTCTCAGCCTTTTATACTGGCGCGCTAGCCTCTTCCGCCACCGCCCTAGATGTCTAGATTATAGACAGGTCCCATTTTATGAACTAACCAGCCAAGTACCACATCGTGAGCAAACAGTTCTAGACGGTTTGCAAAAATTGCACTCATGTTTGTTGCAGGCTTGTTACAAGAACCCTATAAGCATGCTCCATCAATCACCTTTGGGGAACTTTTGCTCGGTTTCTGTTCATAAATCTCATGTAAAAGTTCTATAGTAAGTTCTAGTGAAAATCTGAATATTTATGAGTAATTGTTAAATAACAGTCGTGTCTAGAATTGCAGAAAAAAACGTGGATCGACGCGTTTACGAAAGTAACAAGAGCGATAGAATTAGTTTAATCAATATATTATTTAATAAAGTTAAAAAAGAAAATAAACCCAATGTCAAACTGTTTGAAGAACAGTTTTGTGGTGTTCTTATACATGTTTGTGTTTCTGACTATGAAGTTGATGTTCCTTAAGATCCATTTGAGGACTGCAGTGGGGGAATTTTACTTTGAAACATAAAGGTATATAATTTTTAATTTCTAGAATAAATATAAAGAAGTATGTAGGTACAGATGCTCAAAATTGGTTTCCCTATGAAGTTGATGTTCCTTAAGATCCATTTAAGGACTGCAGTGGGGGGATTTTAATTTGAAACATAAAGGTATATTATTTTTAATTTCTAGAATAAATATAGAGAAGTTGATGTTCCTTAAGATCCATTTAAGGACTGCAGTGGGGGAATTTTTACTTTGAAACATAAAGGTATATTATTTTTAATTTCTATAATAAATATAAAGAAGTATGTAGGTACAGATGCTCAAAATTGGTTTCCCTATGAAGTTGATGTTCCTTAAGATCCATTTAAGGACTGCAGTGGGGGGATTTTACTTTGAAACATAAAGGTATATTATTTTTAATTTCTAGAATGAATATAAAGAAGTTGATGTTCCTTAAGATCCATTTAAGGACTGCAGTGGGGGGATTTTAATTTGAAACATAAAGGTATATTATTTTTAATTTCTAGAATAAATATAGAGAAGTTGATGTTCCTTAAGATCCATTTAAGGACTGCAGTGGGGGAATTGTTACTTTGAAACATAAAGGTATATTATTTTTAATTTCTATAATAAATATAAAGAAGTATGTAGGTACAGATGCTGAAAATTGGTTTCCCTCAAAAGGTTTTGAGGCGGGGGAGACTCGAACTCCCGACCTCCAGCAGCTTCTCAGCCTTTTATACTGGCGCGCTAGCCTCTTCCGCCACCGCCCTGGATGCCCTAACTCCAAATGTAGACTTCGCACCTGACAGCGTAAGATGAACTTCCTCAAGTCGAGATAAGATCTTCTCACAGTCTGCGATGTGATCAGTGACGTATCGCCGACACCCCCTCTGATCTAATGCTTCATCCTTCTCATCTTCCACACATCCTTTGATGGGGATGTCATCCAAGAATGGCATCGTCTTTTCGGGGATGAAGTCCCTTAGAACTCGATTCATCCCGTTCATCATGTGTGCTACCGAGTTGGTAGCTCCCTGCGGTAAGGTACACATCCTAACCAACCCCAAAGGTGTCCTCATTGTCGTGAAGCTTCTGCTCTCCTCCGCTAGTTGAAACTGATCATACCCCGAGTAAAGATCTCCCATTGAGTAAATCGCTCTTCCTGCAAACGCTTCTGCAAACTCATCCACAATCGGTCCCACCCCAGCATTTCTGATTGTTGTAGAAAGATCGATACTTCGAGGACACTCCAAGAAGAGAGAGAGCGAGTAGACAAGGAAGTAAAATAGGAAATGAGATGAGAGAGGCTTTGCCTCTCTCTGTATATATAGTGGAGGTGAGTACAAGGGAAACCCTAATGGTGGGTTAGCCCTCTAACTAACTCTAACAACCCTAACCACTCCGGCTAATGGTAGCCGTCGATCTACTGGAGCTTGGGACTATATCAACACTCCCCTTCAAGCTCATCTCTACATCCTGTACTCCTAGACAATGTCTGAAAGCATCAAACTTATCTCTAGGCAACGCCTTAGTGAAGATATCGGCAACCTGATCTCCTGTGCTCACATAACTGAGCTCAATCTCTCCTGCAAGGACCTTCTCTCTAATAAAGTGATAGTGCACCTCAATGTGCTTCGTCCTAGCATGGAAAACAGGATTACTAGCTAACTTCATGCTGCTAATGTTGTCTGTATATACAACAACAGGATCTGTACACTCCACACCAATATCAGATAGCAGACACCGAAGCCAAATCGATTCGCATGTTGCGTTCGTTGCTCCTCGATACTCTGCTTCCGTGGACGACAAAGCAACAGTGGGTTGCTTCTTAGAAGCCCAGCTTATAGCAGCGCTTCCAAGTCCAAAAGCGTAACCTGACGTGGATCTCCTGTCGGCACTTCCTGCCCAATCAGCATCTGTGTAGCCATGTAACAACAATGGTCCACCGTATCGATAGTGAAGTCCGTACTGCATCGAGAACTTCACGTAGCGGAGGATCCGCTTGACAGCCTCAAAGTGTGATCTCCGTGGTGACTGCATGAACTGACTAATCAGACCGACAGCATAACTCAAGTCTGGTCTGGTGATGGTCAGGTAGATAAGACTTCCAACCATCTGTCTGTACATGCGTGGATCATCCAACAACTCACCATCCTCTGCTCCTAGCTTTACCCCTTGCTCTAATGGTGTAGCAATGGGTTTGCAATCAAGCATACCAAATCTCTCAAGCATACTGAGAGCATACTGTCGCTGTACAAGCCAAACATCCTTCCCATCTCTAATGAACTCCACAGCAAGGAAGTACTTGAGTTCTCCTAAGTCCATCATCTCGAACTTGGATTTCAAGTGATCCTTGATCTGGGAAATAAGCTCCTCAAAGTTACCGGTAATGATCAAGTCATCAACATAGATGGTGATCACAACAATCCGGTCTCGTATTCTCAATGAATACAAGGTAGAGTCTGAACTACAAAGCTGGAACCCAAGAGACTGCAAATAAGAATTGATCTTTGCATACCATGCTCTTGGTGCTTGTTTCAGACCATAGAGAGCCTTCCGTAACTTACATACACGGGAAGGGAACATAGGATCCTCATAACCGGGAGGTTGCTGCATGTAGACCTCCTCCTCAAGATCGCCGTTGAGGAAAGCGTTCTTGAAGTCCATCTGGTGCATCTTCCAACCTTTCTGAGTTGCAACTGCAACTGCTGTTCGAATAGTCACCATCTTCGCAACAGGAGCAAAGGTCTCCTCAAAATCCACTCCATGTTGCTGTGCGTAGTCCTTAGCTACCAATCTGGCCTTGTACCGACACACGGTACCATCCGAGTTGCGCTTGACCTTGAAAACCCACCTGCAACCAATCGCTTTCTTACCCTGAGGTAAGTCTACCAACTCCCAAGTCTGTTGGTGATGAAGCGCAGCAAGTTCAGCTTCCATAGCACTTACCCATTGGGCCTTGTGCATCGCCTCCTCAAGCGAACTCGGTTCTTGTTCCTGAAGAACATTGGCCATATATGCATGGTGCGCAGCAAGAAAACCTTCATGCATATACCTACTCACTGGATGTTTTGGCCGCTCAGATCTGCGAGAGGTAATTGGTGCACTAGTCACCTCCCCTTGCAACTGATCTGACGTAGACGCCAAGGTCTGGGACAAAGTATCCAGTGGATGTGGAAGATCCACATATCTGGATGAGTCAAACATACGCTGCAATAGCACGCGCTCATCCTGTGTAGAAACTACACTAGTTCCACTAGGCTGTGTTACGTGGACTCCAGCGTTAACATCAGCTCTATGTGCAACCGTTTCTGATCTGGAATCAGTGACTTCTCCAGATCCTCCACTCAACGTACTACTCTGAGGTACTACAGTGGACTGACTCCTTGGTTCTACAGTAGGTACAGGGATGGCTATCACAGGTGCAGGTGCAAACCAAGACTGTAGCTCATCAAAAACGACATCTCTACTGATGTAGAACTGTTTGGACGAAGGATTGTAGCACCTATATCCTTTCGTATCAGAAGCATAACCAAGGAAGATACATCTATCTGCTTTCGGATCTAGTTTCTTACGTCTTTCATCAGGTATGTGCACATAACAGATACATCCGAAAACTTTAAGGAAAGAGTAATCAGGCTTACTGCCTGTGAAGACCTCCATCGGTGTCTTGCTGTGGACTGCCGCTGTAGGCGTCCGGTTCATCAGATACACCGCACATGAAACAGCTTCTGCCCAGTAAGGTCTAGGCATGGTCTTCTCGTTCAACATCGCACGAGCAGCTTCTGCTATGTGTCGATTCTTGCGTTCCGCAACCCCGTTCTGCTGCGGGCTGTAACTGCAGGTCTTCTGGCGTCGAATGCCATGCTCACGTAGATATGCATCGAACTCTCCAGAAAGAAACTCGCCTCCTCCATCAGATCTTAGACAGAGGATAGATGCTCCAGACTGTTTTTCCACCAACTTGCGGAAAGTCTGAAATGCTGACAGTACTTCGGCAGAGGACTTGTTTCTCAACAAATAGATCCAAGTATAACGCGAATGATCATCAATGAACGACACGAAGTACTGGAAACCGGTCATACTTGGCTGAGAAGCAGTCCATACATCAGTGTGAACAAGCTCCAGAAGCTTGTTCGCTCTACTACCTGATCCCTTAAAGGGCTGTCTAGCTTGCTTGCCGAATTGACATGCTGCACAGACTCCAGTGGGCTCACTGGATTCGAATTTGGGCAGACCTGTAACCAGGTCAGAACTCGGAAGGCTTTTCAGCCTCTGAAAGTTCATGTGCCCAATTCGCTTGTGCCAGATGTCAATGTCAGACACTACTGGACCACTCTGTCCATACATGGCAGCCTGTAACTTAGGCGCAGATGCATCTAGTTTAAACAGCCTACCACTCTTGATACCTCGAGCTATGACAGTGCCATTCGAATCTTCAATAAAGCATCCATCTTTATTGAAGCGCACTTGCAGACCCTGCTCTATCAACTGTCCTACAGATAGCAGGTTTCTAGTCAATGTAGGTACATGTAAGACATTCCGTATACCAGTAAACGTTGAGGCAGGAATGTCAAGTGGAATGTTACCCTTGTGCTGGATCTTGTGCTTGGTGTCATCTCCTGTCACCATAAACTGTGGAGTCTCCACAGGCTCGAGTGAAGTAAACCACTCCCGATGGGGAGTCATGTGACTGGTGGCGCCGGAGTCGATCACCCAGTCAGTCTGCGGCTCGAAAGCCGCATAACTCTGATGCGTAGTAATCAGCAACTGCTCCGAATAGACATGCTCAGTGACTGCATAGCCTTGCTGGTTGCTGTTACCTTGTTGGGGGTTGTTGTCGTGTTGTCTCTGATCGTTCTGCTTCTTGTAGCACTGATTCGCATTGTGGCCTTGTTTCTTGCAGTAGTTGCAGGAACCAGGCGCTCTTCTCTGATTGTTGTTGGAACCACCAGACTGTTGCTGGTTTTGCTGGTTCTGCTGCGATTGCTGTTGCTGTCCGCGACCCCGTCCACGTCCAGCACCTTTGCCACGACCCCTACCTCGAGATCCTCCAGAACCTGCAAAATAGACAGATTCTTGCTGACCCGTCGAAGTAGAACTCCCCAGTAGGCGCACCTCCTCTCCTAACATCATAGGAACAAGCTCATCAAACCGCGGAAGAGGTTCTCTGATCGAAATCGATGTTATGAACTGCTTGTACTCTGCAGGCAGTCTCTGCAATGTGGCTCCAATCAAGACAGTGGGATCAATCTCGACTTTGACAGAAGATAACTGATCCGCGAGCTGCTTGACCCCGTTCACATAGTCGTTTATGCACATCGACCCCTTCTTCACGGTATTGAACTGCTGCAGCAATTGCAGCTTCCGCGCCTCTGTTCCGGATTGGAACAGATGCGCGAGTGCATCCCAAGCTTTCTTGGGCGTATCACAATCCTGGATGTGACCGATCATCGATGCTGAAACTGTCAGCGCGATGTAGTGAATAGCCTGATATGAGCGCTTCTTCCACTCCTTGAATTTCGGATCAGAAATTGGCACTTCAGGCGCTTTCTCCTCCTCAGTGATAAGATCCCATAGATCTTGTCCCTGCAGGAAGGTCTTCATCCGGAACTTCCACACTTGGTAGTTGTTCTTGTCGAGTTTCTCTCCAGTGATCAAAGACACAGACTCCGCCATAGCTGCAATGTCGAAATTGCACTGTTCTGTACGCGGAAAACCTCCCAGAAACTGCACGAAACTCGTCTCTCCCCACCGCGTGATCAAGAGTTGTCACAAGTCACAACGAGGCGACTCCGCGAACTCCTCCTGCAGCGACAACGAGAAAAGAACCTGTGCGCGAACTGTAGGTGTACAAAACACGACGGAAACGTCGAAAGAACACACCAAGAAAGGTGGAAACTAGACCAAATGAGGTCGAAAATGGGCGTGCAACCCCTTGAAATTTTCAGAAATTTTCAAATAGCTTATTCCCACCCTTATTCGAAACAGGATTAGTTTTGGACTCAAGTCCTAAAACTCCCAACCTCCAGCAGCTTCTCAGCCTTTTATACTGGCGCGCTAGCCTCTTCCGCCACCGCCCTGGATGTCTAGATTATAGACAGGTCCCATTTTATGAACTAACCAGCCAAGTACCACATCGTGAGCAAACAGTTCTAGACGGTTTGCAAAATTGCACTCATGTTTGTTGCAGGCTTGTTACAAGAACCCCAAGCTGGTGAACCGTATAAGCATGCTCCATCAATCACCTTTGGGGAACTTTTGCTCGGTTTCTGTTCATAAATCTCATGTAAAAGTTCTATAGTAAGTTCTAGTGAAAATCTGAATATTTATGAGTAATTGTTAAATAACAGTTGTGTCTAGAATTGCAGAAAAAAACTTGGATCGACGCGTTTACGAAAGTAACAAGAGCGATAGAATTAGTTTAATCAATATATTATTTAATAAAGTTAAAAAAGAAAATAAACCCAATGTCAAACTGTTTGAAGAACAGTTTTGTGGTGTTCTTATACATGTTCGTGTTTCTGACTATGAAGTTGATGTTCCTTAAGATCCATTTAAGGACTGCAGTGGGGGAATTTTTACTTTGAAACATAAAGGTATATAATTTTTAATTTCTAGAATAAATAGAAAGAAGTATGTAGGTACAGATGCTGAAAATTGGTTTCCCTCAAAAGGTTTTGAGGCGGGGGAGTTCGAGTCTCCCCCGCCTCAAAACCTTTTGAGGCGACCTCCAGCAGCTTCTCAGCCTTTTATACTGGCGCGCTAGCCTCTTCCGCCACCCCCCTGGATGTCTAGATTATAGACAGGTCCCATTTTATGAACTAACCAGCCAAGTACCACATCGTGAGCAAACAGTTCTAGATGGTTTGCAAAAATTGCACTCATGTTTGTTGCAGGCTTGTTACAAGAACCCTATAAGCATGCTCCATCAATCACCTTTGGGGAACTTTTGCTCGGTTTCTGTTCATAAATCTCATGTAAAAGTTCTATAGTAAGTTCTAGTGAAAATCTGAATATTTATGAGTAATTGTTAAATAACAATCGTGTCTAGAATTGCAGAAAAAAACATGGATCGACGCGTTTACGAAAGTAACAAGAGCGATAGAATTAGTTTAATCAATATATTATTTAATAAAGTAAAAAAGAAAATAAACCCAATGTCAAACTGTTTGAAGAACAGTTTTGTGGTGTTCTTATACATGTTCGTGTTTTTGACTATGAAGTTGATGTTCCTTAAGATCCATTTAAGGACTGCAGTGGGGGAATTTTACTTTGAAACATAAAGGTATATTATTTTTAATTTCTAGAATAAATATAAAGAAGTATGTAGATACAGATGCTCAAAATTGGTTTCCCTATGAAGTTGATGTTCCTTAAGATCCATTTAAGGACTGCAGTGGGGGAATTTTACTTTGAAACATAAAGGTATATTATTTTTAATTTGTAGAATAAATATAGAGAAGTTGATGTTCCTTAAGATCCATTTAAGGACTGCAGTGGGGGAATTTTTACTTTGAAACATAAAGGTATATTATTTTAATTTATAGAATAAATAGAAAGAAGTATGTAGGTACAGATGCTGAAAATTGGTTTCCCTCAAAAGGTTTTGAGGCGGGGGAGACTCGAACTCCCGACCTCCTGCAGCTTCTCAGCCTTTTATACTGGCGCTAGCCTCTTCCGCTACCGCCCTGGATGTCTAGATTATAGACAGGTCCCATTTTATGAACTAACCAGCCAAGTACCACATCGTGAGCAAACAGTTCTAGACGGTTTGCAAAAATTGCACTCATGTTTGTTGCAGGCTCGTTACAAGAACCCCAAGCTGGTGAACCGCATAAGCATGCTCTATCAATCACCTTTGGGGAACTTTTGCTCGGTTTCTGTTCATAAATCTCATGTAAAAGTTCTATAGTAAGTTCTAGTGAAAATCTGAATATTTATGAGTAATTGTTAAATAACAGTCGTGTCTAGAATTGCAGAAAAAAACGTGGATCGACGCGTTTACGAAAGTAACAAGAGCGATAGAATTAGTTTAATCAATATATTATTTAATAAAGTTAAAAAAGAAAATAAACCCAATGTCAAACTGTTTGAAGAACAGTTTTGTGGTGTTCTTATACATGTTCATGTTTCTGACTATGAAGTTGATGTTCCTTAAGATCCATTTAAGGACTGCAGTGGGGGAATTTTACTTTGAAACATAAAGGTATATTATTTTTAATTTCTAGAATAAATATAAAGAAGTATGTAGGTACAGATGCTCAAAATTGGTTTCCCTATGAAGTTGATGTTCCTTAAGATCCATTTAAGGACTGCAGTGGGGGAATTTTACTTTGAAACATAAAGGTATATTATTTTTAATTTCTAGAATAAATATAGAGAAGTTGATGTTCCTTAAGATCCATTTAAGGACTGCAGTGGGGGAATTTTTACTTTGAAACATAAAGGTATATTATTTTTTATTTCTAGAATAAATAGAAAGAAGTATGTAGGTACAGATGCTGAAAATTGGTTTCCCTCAAAAGGTTTTGAGGCGGGGGAGTTCGAGTCTCCCCCGCCTCAAAACCTTTTGAGGCGACCTCCAGCAGCTTCTCAGCCTTTTATACTGGCGCGCTAGCCTCTTCCGCCACCCCCCTGGATGTCTAGATTATAGACAGGTCCCATTTTATGAACTAACCAGCCAAGTACCACATCGTGAGCAAACAGTTCTAGATGGTTTGCAAAAATTGCACTCATGTTTGTTGCAGGCTTGTTACAAGAACCCTATAAGCATGCTCCATCAATCACCTTTGGGGAACTTTTGCTCGGTTTCTGTTCATAAATCTCATGTAAAAGTTCTATAGTAAGTTCTAGTGAAAATCTGAATATTTATGAGTAATTGTTAAATAACAATCGTGTCTAGAATTGCAGAAAAAAACATGGATCGACGCGTTTACGAAAGTAACAAGAGCGATAGAATTAGTTTAATCAATATATTATTTAATAAAGTAAAAAAGAAAATAAACCCAATGTCAAACTGTTTGAAGAACAGTTTTGTGGTGTTCTTATACATGTTCGTGTTTTTGACTATGAAGTTGATGTTCCTTAAGATCCATTTAAGGACTGCAGTGGGGGAATTTTACTTTGAAACATAAAGGTATATTATTTTTAATTTCTAGAATAAATATAAAGAAGTATGTAGATACAGATGCTCAAAATTGGTTTCCCTATGAAGTTGATGTTCCTTAAGATCCATTTAAGGACTGCAGTGGGGGAATTTTACTTTGAAACATAAAGGTATATTATTTTTAATTTCTAGAATAAATATAAAGAAGTATGTAGGTACAGATGCTCAAAATTGGTTTCCCTATGAAGTTGATGTTCCTTAAGATCCATTTAAGGACTGCAGTGGGGGAATTTTACTTTGAAACATAAAGGTATATTATTTTTAATTTCTAGAATAAATATAGAGAAGTTGATGTTCCTTAAGATCCATTTAAGGACTGCAGTGGGGGAATTTTTACTTTGAAACATAAAGGTATATTATTTTTTATTTCTAGAATAAATAGAAAGAAGTATGTAGGTACAGATGCTGAAAATTGGTTTCCCTCAAAAGGTTTTGAGGCGGGGGAGACTCGAACTCCCGACCTCCAGCAGCTTCTCAACCTTTTATACTGGCGCGCTAGCCTCTTCCGCCACCCCCCTGGATGTCTAGATTATAGACAGGTCCCATTTTATGAACTAACCAGCCAAGTACCACATCGTGAGCAAACAGTTCTAGACGGTTTGCAAAAATTGCACTCATGTTTGTTGCAGGCTTGTTACAAGAACCCCAAGCTGGTGAACCGTATAAGCATGCTCCATCAATCACCTTTGGGGAACTTTTGCTCGGTTTCTGTTCATAAATCTCATGTAAAAGTTCTATAGTAAGTTCTAGTGAAAATCTGAATATCTATGAGTAATTGTTAAATAACAGTCGTGTCTAGAATTGCAGAAAAAAACGTGGATCGACGCGTTTACAAAAGTAACAAGAGCGATAGAATTAGTTTAATCGATATATTATTTAATAAAGTTAAAAAAGAAAATAAACCCAATGTCAAACTATTTGAAGAACAGTTTTGTGGTGTTCTTATACATGTTCGTGTTTCTGACTATGAAGTTGATGTTCCTTAAGATCCATTTAAGGACTGCAGTGGGGGAATTTTACTTTGAAACATAAAGGTATATTAATTTTAATTTCTAGAATGAATATAAAGAAGTTGATGTTCCTTAAGATCCATTTAAGGACTGCAGTGGGGGGATTTTAATTTGAAACATAAAGGTATATTATTTTTAATTTCTAGAATAAATATAGAGAAGTTGATGTTCCTTAAGATCCATTTAAGGACTGCAGTGGGGGAATTTTTACTTTGAAACATAAAGGTATATTATTTTTAATTTCTAAAATAAATAGAAAGAAGTATGTAGGTACAGATGCTGAAAATTGGTTTCCCTCAAAAGGTTTTGAGGCGGGGGAGACTCGAACTCCCGACCTCCAGCAGCTTCTCAGCCTTTTATACTGGCGCGCTAGCCTCTTCCGCCACCGCCCTGGATGTCTAGATTATAGACAGGTCCCATTTTATGAACTAACCAGCCAAGTACCACATAGTGAGCAAACAGTTCTAGACGGTTTGTAAAAATTGCACTCATGTTTGTTGCAGGCTTGTTACAAGAACCCCAAGCTGGTGAACCGTATAAGCATGCTCCATCAATCACCTTTGGGGAACTTTTGCTCGGTTTCCATTCATAAATCTCATGTAAAAGTTCTATAGTAAGTTCTAGTGAAAATCTGAATATCTATGAGTAATTGTTAAATAACAGTCATGTCTAGAATTGCAGAAAAAAACGTGGATCGACGCGTTTACAAAAGTAACAAGAGCGATAGAATTAGTTTAATCGATATATTATTTAATAAAGTTAAAAAAGAAAATAAACCCAATGTCAAACTGTTTGAAGAACAGTTTTGTGGTGTTCTTATACATGTTCGTGTTTCTGACTATGAAGTTGATGTTCCTTAAGATCCATTTAAGGACTGCAGTGGGGGAATTTTACTTTGAAACATAAAGGTATATTATTTTTAATTTCTAGAATAAATATAAAGAAGTATGTAGGTACAGATGCTCAAAATTGGTTTCCCTATGAAGTTGATGTTCCTCAAGATCCATTTAGGGACTGCAATGGGGGGATTTTACTTTGAAACATAAAGGTATATTATTTTTAATTTCTAGAATGAATATAAAGAAGTTGATGTTCCTTAAGATCCATTTAAGGACTGCAGTGGGGGGATTTTAATTTGAAACATAAAGGTATATTATTTTTAATTTCTAGAATAAATATAGAGAAGTTGATGTTCCTTAAGATCCATTTAAGGACTGCAGTGGGGGAATTTTTACTTTGAAACATAAAGGTATATTATTTTTTATTTCTAGAATAAATAGAAAGAAGTATGTAGGTACAGATGCTGAAAATTGGTTTCCCTCAAAAGGTTTTGAGGCGGGGGAGACTCGAACTCCCGACCTCCAGCAGCTTCTCAACCTTTTATACTGGCGCGCTAGCCTCTTCCGCCACCCCCCTGGATGTCTAGATTATAGACAGGTCCCATTTTATGAACTAACCAGCCAAGTACCACATCGTGAGCAAACAGTTCTAGACGGTTTGCAAAAATTGCACTCATGTTTGTTGCAGGCTTGTTACAAGAACCCCAAGCTGGTGAACCGTATAAGCATGCTCCATCAATCACCTTTGGGGAACTTTTGCTCGGTTTCTGTTCATAAATCTCATGTAAAAGTTCTATAGTAAGTTCTAGTGAAAATCTGAATATCTATGAGTAATTGTTAAATAACAGTCGTGTCTAGAATTGCAGAAAAAAACGTGGATCGACGCGTTTACAAAAGTAACAAGAGCGATAGAATTAGTTTAATCGATATATTATTTAATAAAGTTAAAAAAGAAAATAAACCCAATGTCAAACTATTTGAAGAACAGTTTTGTGGTGTTCTTATACATGTTCGTGTTTCTGACTATGAAGTTGATGTTCCTTAAGATCCATTTAAGGACTGCAGTGGGGGAATTTTACTTTGAAACATAAAGGTATATTAATTTTAATTTCTAGAATGAATATAAAGAAGTTGATGTTCCTTAAGATCCATTTAAGGACTGCAGTGGGGGGATTTTAATTTGAAACATAAAGGTATATTATTTTTAATTTCTAGAATAAATATAGAGAAGTTGATGTTCCTTAAGATCCATTTAAGGACTTTAATTTGAAACATAAAGGTATATTATTTTTAATTTCTAGAATAAATATAGAGAAGTTGATGTTCCTTAAGATCCATTTAAGGACTGCAGTGGGGGAATTTTTACTTTGAAACATAAAGGTATATTATTTTTAATTTCTAAAATAAATAGAAAGAAGTATGTAGGTACAGATGCTGAAAATTGGTTTCCCTCAAAAGGTTTTGAGGCGGGGGAGACTCGAACTCCCGACCTCCAGCAGCTTCTCAGCCTTTTATACTGGCGCGCTAGCCTCTTCCGCCACCGCCCTGGATGTCTAGATTATAGACAGGTCCCATTTTATGAACTAACCAGCCAAGTACCACATAGTGAGCAAACAGTTCTAGACGGTTTGTAAAAATTGCACTCATGTTTGTTGCAGGCTTGTTACAAGAACCCCAAGCTGGTGAACCGTATAAGCATGCTCCATCAATCACCTTTGGGGAACTTTTGCTCGGTTTCCATTCATAAATCTCATGTAAAAGTTCTATAGTAAGTTCTAGTGAAAATCTGAATATCTATGAGTAATTGTTAAATAACAGTCGTGTCTAGAATTGCAGAAAAAAACGTGGATCGACGCGTTTACAAAAGTAACAAGAGCGATAGAATTAGTTTAATCGATATATTATTTAATAAAGTTAAAAAAAAAATAAACCCAATGTCAAACTGTTTGAAGAACAGTTTTGTGGTGTTCTTATACATGTTCGTGTTTCTGACTATGAAGTTGATGTTCCTTAAGATCCATTTAAGGACTGCAGTGGGGGAATTTTACTTTGAAACATAAAGGTATATTATTTTTAATTTCTAGAATAAATATAAAGAAGTATGTAGGTACAGATGCTCAAAATTGGTTTCCCTATGAAGTTGATGTTCCTCAAGATCCATTTAGGGACTGCAGTGGGGGGATTTTACTTTGAAACATAAAGGTATATTATTTTTAATTTCTAGAATGAATATAAAGAAGTTGATGTTCCTTAAGATCCATTTAAGGACTGCAGTGGGGGGATTTTAATTTGAAACATAAAGGTATATTATTTTTAATTTCTAGAATAAATATAGAGAAGTTGATGTTCCTTAAGATCCATTTAAGGACTGCAGTGGGGGAATTTTTACTTTGAAACATAAAGGTATATTATTTTTAATTTCTAGAATAAATAGAAAGAATTATGTAGGTACAGATGCTGAAAATTGGTTTCCCTCAAAAGGTTTTGAGGCGGGGGAGACTCGAACTCCCGACCTCCAGCAGCTTCTCAACCTTTTATACTGGCGCGCTAGCCTCTTCCGCCACCCCCCTGGATGTCTAGATTATAGACAGGTCCCATTTTATGAACTAACCAGCCAAGTACCACATCGTGAGCAAACAGTTCTAGACGGTTTGCAAAAATTGCACTCATGTTTGTTGCAGGCTTGTTACAAGAACCCCAAGCTGGTGAACCGTATAAGCATGCTCCATCAATCACCTTTGGGGAACTTTTGCTCGGTTTCTGTTCATAAATCTCATGTAAAAGTTCTATAGTAAGTTCTAGTGAAAATCTGAATATCTATGAGTAATTGTTAAATAACAGTCGTGTCTAGAATTGCAGAAAAAAACGTGGATCGACGCATTTACAAAAGTAACAAGAGCGATAGAATTAGTTTAATCGATATATTATTTAATAAAGTTAAAAATAAAAATAAACCCAATGTCAAACTGTTTGAAGAACAGTTTTGTGGTGTTCTTATACATGTTCATGTTTCTGACTATGAAGTTGATGTTCCTTAAGATCCATTTAAGGACTGCAGTGGGGGAATTTTACTTTGAAACATAAAGGTATATTATTTTTAATTTCTAGAATAAATATAAAGAAGTATGTAGGTACAGATGCTCAAAATTGGTTTCCCTATGAAGTTGATGTTCCTTAAGATCCATTTAAGGACTGCAGTGGGGGGATTTTAATTTGAAACATAAAGGTATATTATTTTTAATTTCTAGAATAAATATAGAGAAGTTGATGTTCCTTAAGATCCATTTAAGGACTGCAGTGGGGGAATTTTTACTTTGAAACATAAAGGTATATTATTTTTAATTTCTAGAATAAATAGAAAGAAGTATGTAGGTACAGATGCTGAAAATTGGTTTCCCTCAAAAGGTTTTGAGGCGGGGGAGACTCGAACTCCCGACCTCCAGCAGCTTCTCAGCCTTTTATACTGGCGCGCTAGCCTCTTCCGCCACCGCCCTGGATGTCTAGATTATAGACAGGTCCCATTTTATGAACTAACCAGCCAAGTACCACATCGTGAGCAAACAGTTCTAGACGGTTTGCAAAATTGCACTCATGTTTGTTGCAGGCTTGTTACAAGAACCCCAAGCTGGTGAACCGTATAAGCATGCTCCATCAATCACCTTTGGGGAACTTTTGCTCGGTTTCTGTTCATAAATCTCATGTAAAAGTTCTATAGTAAGTTCTAGTGAAAATCTGAATATTTATGAGTAATTGTTAAATAACAGTTGTGTCTAGAATTGCAGAAAAAAACTTGGATCGACGCGTTTACGAAAGTAACAAGAGCGATAGAATTAGTTTAATCAATATATTATTTAATAAAGTTAAAAAAGAAAATAAACCCAATGTCAAACTGTTTGAAGAACAGTTTTGTGGTGTTCTTATACATGTTCGTGTTTCTGACTATGAAGTTGATGTTCCTTAAGATCCATTTAAGGACTGCAGTGGGGGAATTTTTACTTTGAAACATAAAGGTATATAATTTTTAATTTCTAGAATAAATAGAAAGAAGTATGTAGGTACAGATGCTGAAAATTGGTTTCCCTCAAAAGGTTTTGAGGCGGGGGAGTTCGAGTCTCCCCCGCCTCAAAACCTTTTGAGGCGACCTCCAGCAGCTTCTCAGCCTTTTATACTGGCGCGCTAGCCTCTTCCGCCACCCCCCTGGATGTCTAGATTATAGACAGGTCCCATTTTATGAACTAACCAGCCAAGTACCACATCGTGAGCAAACAGTTCTAGATGGTTTGCAAAAATTGCACTCATGTTTGTTGCAGGCTTGTTACAAGAACCCTATAAGCATGCTCCATCAATCACCTTTGGGGAACTTTTGCTCGGTTTCTGTTCATAAATCTCATGTAAAAGTTCTATAGTAAGTTCTAGTGAAAATCTGAATATTTATGAGTAATTGTTAAATAACAATCGTGTCTAGAATTGCAGAAAAAAACATGGATCGACGCGTTTACGAAAGTAACAAGAGCGATAGAATTAGTTTAATCAATATATTATTTAATAAAGTAAAAAAGAAAATAAACCCAATGTCAAACTGTTTGAAGAACAGTTTTGTGGTGTTCTTATACATGTTCGTGTTTTTGACTATGAAGTTGATGTTCCTTAAGATCCATTTAAGGACTGCAGTGGGGGAATTTTACTTTGAAACATAAAGGTATATTATTTTTAATTTCTAGAATAAATATAAAGAAGTATGTAGATACAGATGCTCAAAATTGGTTTCCCTATGAAGTTGATGTTCCTTAAGATCCATTTAAGGACTGCAGTGGGGGAATTTTACTTTGAAACATAAAGGTATATTATTTTTAATTTCTAGAAAAAATGTAGAGAAGTTGATGTTCCTTAAGATCCATTTAATGACTGCAGTGGGGGAATTTTTACTTTGAAACATAAAGGTATATTATTTTTAATTTCTAGAATAAATATAAAGAAGTATGTAGGTATAGATGCTCAAAATTGGTTTCCCTCAAAAGGTTTTGAGGCGGGGAGTTCGAGGATCCATTTAAGGACTGCTGTGGGGGAATTTTACTTTGAAACATAAAGGTATATTATTTTTAATTTCTAGAATAAATATAGAGAAGTTGATGTTCCTTAAGATCCATTTAAGGACTGCAGTGGGGGAATTTTTACTTTGAAACATAAAGGGTATATTATTTTTAATTTCTAGAATAAATATAAAGAAGTATGATGTTCTTTAAGATCCATTTAAGGACTGCAGTGGGGGAATTTTACTTTGAAACATAAAGGTATATTATTTTTAATTTCTACAATAAATATAAACAAGTTGATGTTCATTAAGAGAAGACTGGAAGACGGTACTGAGAAGATCGGATATAAATTAAATAACAGTCGTAATTGTTAAAGCACAGTTTTGTGGTGTTCTTATACATGTTCGTGTTTCTGACTATGAAGTTGATGTTCCTTAAGATCCATTTACGGACTCCAGTGGGGGAATTTTACTTTGAAACATAAAGGTATATTATTTTTAATTTCTAGAATAAATATAAAGAAGTATGTAGGTACAGATGCTCAAAATTGGTTTCCCTATGAAGTTGATGTTCCTTAAGATCCATTTAAGGACTGCAGTGGGGGAATTTTACTTTGAAACATAAAGGTATATTATTTTTAATTTCTACAATAAATATAAACAAGTTGATGTTCCTTAAGATCCATTTAAGGACTGCAGTGGGGGAATTTTACTTTGAAACATAAAGGTATATTATTTTTAATTTCTAGAATGAATATAAAGAAGTTGATGTTCTTTAAGATCCATTTAAGGACTGCAGTGGGGGGATTTTACTTTGAAATATAAAGATATATTATTTTTAATTTCTAGAATAAATATAGAGAAGTTGATGTTCCTTAAGATCCATTTAAGGACTGCAGTGGGGGGATTTTACTTTGAAACATAAAGGTATATTATTTTTAATTTCTAGAATAAATATAGAGAAGTTGATGTTCCTTAAGATCCATTTAAGGACTGCAGTGGGGGAATTTTACTTTGAAACATAAAGGTATATTATTTTTAATTTCTAGAATAAATATAAAGAAGTATGTAGGTACAGATGCTGAAAATTGGTTTCCCTCAAAAGGTTTTGAGGCGGGGAAGACTCGAACTCCCGAACTCCAGCAGCTTCTCAGCCTTTTATACGGGCGCGCTAGCCTCTTCCGCCACCGCCCTGGATGTCTAGATTATAGACAGGTCCCATTTTATGAACTAACCAGCCAAGTACCACATCGTGAGCAAACAGTTCTAGACGGTTTGCAAAAATTGCACTCATGTTTGTTGCAGGCTTGTTACAAGAACCCCAAGCTGGTGAACCGTATAAGCATGCTCCATCAATCACCTTTAGGGAACTTTTGCTCGGTTTCTGTTCATAAATCTCATGTAAAAGTTCTATAGTAAGTTCTAGTGAAAATCTGAATATTTACGAGTAATTGTTAAATAACAGTCGTGTCTAGAATTGCAGAAAAAAACATGGATCGACGCATTTACGAAAGTAACAAGAGCGATAGGACGCGTTTACGAAAGTAACAAGAGCGATAGAATTAGTTTAATCGATATATTATTTAATAAAGTTAAAAAAGAAAATAAACCCAATGTCAAACTGTTTGAAGAACAGTTTTGTGGTGTTCTTATACATGTTCGTGTTTCTGACTATGAAGTTGATGTTCCTTAAGATCCATTTAAGGACTGCAGTGGGGGAATTTTACTTTGAAACATAAAGGTATATTATTTTTAATTTCTAGAATAAATATAGAGAAGTTGATGTTCCTTAAGATCCATTTAAGGACTGCAGTGGGGGAATTTTTACTTTGAAACATAAAGGTATATTCTTTTTAATTTCTAGAATAAATATAAAGAAGTATGTAGGTACAGATGCTCAAAATTGGTTTCGCTATGAAGTTGATGTTCCTTAAGATCCATTTAAGGACTGAAGTGGGGGAATTTTACTTTGAAACATAAAGGTATATTATTTTTAATTTCTAGAATGAATATAAAGAAGTTGATGTTCCTTAAGATCCATTTAAGGACTGCAGTGGGGGGATTTTACTTTGAAACATAAAGGTATATTATTTTTAATTTCTAGAATAAATATAGAGAAGTTGATGTTTCTTAAGATCCATTTAAGGACTGCAGTGGGGGAATTTTTACTTTGAAACATAAAGGTATATTATTTTTAATTTCTAGAATAAATAGAAAGAAGTATGTAGGTACAGATGCTGAAAATTGGTTTCCCTCAAAAGGTTTTGAGGCGGGGGAGACTCGAACTCCCGACCTCCAGCAGCTTCTCAGCCTTTTATACTGGCGCGCTAGCCTCTTCCGCCACCGCCCTGGATGTCTCGATTATAGACAGGTCCCATTTTATGAACTAACCAGCCAAGTACCACATTGTGAGCAAACAGTTCTAGACGGTTTGCAAAAATTGCACTCATGTTTGTTGCAGGCTTGTTACAAGAACCCCAAGCTGGTGAACCGTATAAGCATGCTCCATCAATCACCTTTGGGGAACTTTTGCTCGGTTTCTGTTCATACTCTCATGTAAAAGTTCTATAGTAAGTTCTAGTGAAAATCTGAATATTTATGAGTAATTGTTAAATAACAGTCGTGTCTAGAATTGCAGAAAAAACGTGGATCGACGCGTTTACAAAAGTAACAAGAGCGATAGAATTAGTTTAATCAATATATTATTTAATAAAGTAAAAAAGAAAATAAACCCAATGTCAAACTGTTTGAAGAACAGTTTTGTGGTGTTCTTATACATGTTCGTGTTTCTGACTATGAAGTTGATGTTCCTTAAGATCCATTTAAGGACTGCAGTGGGGGAATTTTACTTTGAAACATAAAGGTATATTATTTTTAATTTCTAGAATAAATATAAAGAAGTATGTAGGTACAGATGCTCAAAATTGGTTTCCCTATGAAGTTGATGTTCCTTAAGATCCATTTAAGGACTGAAGTGGGGGAATTTTACTTTGAAACATAAAGGTATATTATTTTTAATTTCTAGAATGAATATAAAGAAGTTGATGTTCCTTAAGATCCATTTAAGGACAGTAGTGGGGGGATTTTACTTTGAAACATAAAGGTATATTATTTTTAATTTCTAGAATAAATATAGAGAAGTTGATGTTTCTTAAGATCCATTTAAGGACTGCAGTGGGGGAATTTTTACTTTGAAACATAAAGGTATATTATATTTAATTTCTAGAATAAATAGAAAGAAGTATGTAGGTACAGATGCTGAAAATTGGTTTCCCTCAAAAGGTTTTGAGGCGGGGGAGACTCGAAATCCCGACCTCCAGCAGCTTCTCAGCCTTTTATACTGGCGCGCTAGCCTCTTCCGCCACCGCCCTGGATGTCTAGATTATAGACAGGTCCCATTTTATGAACTAACCAGCCAAGTACCACATCGTGAGCAAACAGTTCTAGACGGTTTGCAAAAATTGCACTCATGTTTGTTGCAGGCTCGTTACAAGAACCCCAAGCTGGTGAACCGTATAAGCATGCTCCATCAATCACCTTTGGGGAACTTTTGCTCGGTTTCTGTTCATAAATCTCATGTAAAAGTTCTATAGTAAGTTCTAGTGAAAATCTGAATATTTATGAGTAATTGTTAAATAACAGTCGTGTCTAGAATTGCAGAAAAAAACGTGGATCGACGCGTTTACGAAAGTAACAAGAGCGATAGAATTAGTTTAATCCATATATTATTTAATAAAGTTAAAAAAGAAAATAAACCCAATGTCAAACTGTTTGAAGAACAGTTTTGTGGTGTTCTTATACATGTTCGTGTTTCAGACTATGAAGTTGATGTTCCTTAAGATCCATTTAAGGACTGCAGTGGGGGGATTTTAATTTGAAACATAAAGGTATATTATTTTTAATTTCCAGAATAAATATAAAGAAGTTGATGTTCCTTAAGATCCATTTAAGGACTGCAGTGGGGGAATTTTTACTTTGAAACATAAAGGTATATTATTTTTAATTTCTAGAATAAATATAGAGAAGTTGATGTTCCTTAAGATCCATTTAAGGACTGCAGTGGGGGAATTTTTACTTTGAAACATAAAGGTATATTATTTTTAATTTCTAGAATAAATAGAAAGAAGTATGTAGGTACAGATGCTGAAAATTGGTTTCCCTCAAAAGGTTTTGAGGCGGGGGAGACTCGAACTCCCTACCTCCAGCAGCTTGTCAGCCTTTTATACTGGCGCGCTAGCCTCTTCCGCCACCGCCCTGGATGTCTAGATTATAGACAGGTCCCATTTTATGAACTAACCAGCCAAGTACCACATCGTGAGCAAACAGTTCTAGACGGTTTGCAAAAATTGCACTCATGTTTGTTGCAGGCTTGTAACAAGAACCCCAAGCTGGTGAACCGTATAAGCATGCTCCATCAATCACCTTTGGGGAACTTTTGCTCGGTTTCTGTTCATAAATCTCATGTAAAAGTTCTATAGTAAGTTCTAGTGAAAATCTGAATATTTATGAGTAATTGTTAAATAACAGTCGTGTCTACAATTGCAGAAAAAACGTGGATCGACGCGTTTACGAAAGTAACAAGAGCGATAGAATTAGTTTAATCAATATATTATTTAATAAAGTAAAAAAGAAAATAAACCCAATGTCAAACTGTTTGAGGAACAGTTTTATGGTGTTCTTATACATGTTCGTGTTTCTGACTATGAAGTTGATGTTCCTTAAGATCCATTTAAGGACTGCAGTGGGGGAATTTTACTTTGAAACATAAAGGTATATTATTTTTAATTTCTAGAATAAATATAAAGAAGTATGTAGGTACAGATGCTCAAAATTGGTTTCCCTATGAAGTTGATGTTCCTTAAGATCCATTTAAGGACTGCAGTGGGGGAATTTTACTTTGAAACATAAAGGTATATTATTTTTAATTTCTAGAATAAATATAAAGAAGTATGTAGGTACAGATGCTCAAAATTGGTTTCGCTATGAAGTTGATGTTCCTTAAGATCCATTTAAGGACTGCAGTGGGGGGATTTTACTTTGAAACATAAAGGTATATTATTTTTAATTTCTAGAATGAATATAAAGAAGTTGATGTTCCTTAAGATCCATTTAAGGACTGCAGTGGGGGGATTTTACTTTGAAACATAAAGGTATATTATGTTTAATTTCTAGAATAAATATAGAGAAGTTGATGTTTCTTAAGATCCATTTAAGGACTGCAGTGGGGGAATTTTTACTTTGAAACATAAAGGTATATTATTTTTAATTTCTAGAATAAATAGAAAGAAGTATGTAGGTACAGATGCTGAAAATTGGTTTTGAGGTTTTGAGGCGGGGGAGACTCGAACTCCCGACCTCCAGCAGCTTCTCAGCCTTTTATACTGGCGCGCTAGCCTCTTCCGCCACCGCCCTGGATGTCTCGATTATAGACAGGTCCCATTTTATGAACTAACCAGCCAAGTACCACATCGTGAGCAAACAGTTCTAGACGGTTTGCAAAAATTGCACTCATGTTTGTTGCAGGCTTGTTACAAGAACCCCAAGCTGGTGAACCGTATAAGCATGCTCCAGCAATCACCTTTGGGGAACTTTTGCTCGGTTTCTGTTCATAAATCTCATGTAAAAGTTCTATAGTAAGTTCTAGTGAAAATCTGAATATTTATGAGTAATTGTTAAATAACAGTCGTGTCTAGAATTGCAGAAAAAACGTGGATCGACGCGTTTACGAAAGTAACAAGAGCGATAGAATTAGTTTAATCAATATATTATTTAATAAAGTAAAAAAGAAAATAAACCCAATGTCAAACTGTTTGAGGAACAGTTTTATGGTGTTCTTATACATGTTCGTGTTTCTGACTATGAAGTTGATGTTCCTTAAGATCCATTTAAGGACTGCAGTGGGGGAATTTTACTTTGAAACATAAAGGTATATTATTTTTAATTTCTGGAATAAATATAAAGAAGTATGTAGGTACAGATGCTCAAAATTGGTTTCCCTATGAAGTTGATGTTCCTTAAGATCCATTTAAGGACTGAAGTGGGGGAATTTTACTTTGAAACATAAAGGTATATTATTTTTAATTTCTAGAATGAATATAAAGAAGTTGATGTTCCTTAAGATCCATTTAAGGACTGCAGTGGGGGGATTTTACTTTGAAACATAAAGGTATATTATTTTTAATTTCTAGAATAAATATAGAGAAGTTGATGTTCCTTAAGATCCATTTAAGGACTGCAGTGGGGGAATTTTTACTTTGAAACATAAAGGTATATTATTTTTAATTTCTAGAATAAATAGAAAGAAGTATGTAGGTACAGATGCTGAAAATTGGTTTCCCTCAAAAGGTTTTGAGGCGGGGGAGACTCGAACTCCCGACCTCCAGCAGCTTCTCAGCCTTTTATACTGGCGCGCTAGCCTCTTCCGCCACCGCCCTGGATGTCTAGATTATAGACAGGTCCCATTTTATGAACTAACCAGCCAAGTACCACATCGTGAGCAAACAGTTCTAGACGGTTTGCAAAAATTGCACTCATGTTTGTTGCAGGCTTGTTACAAGAACCCCAAGCTGGTGAACCGTATAAGCATGCTCCAGCAATCACCTTTGGGGAACTTTTGCTCGGTTTCTGTTCATAAATCTCATGTAAAAGTTCTATAGTAAGTTCTAGTGAAAATCTGAATATTTATGAGTAATTGTTAAATAACAGTCGTGTCTAGAATTGCAGAAAAAACGTGGATCGACACGTTTACGAAAGTAACAAGAGCGATAGAATTAGTTTAATCAATATATTATTTAATAAAGTAAAAAAGAAAATAAACCCAATGTCAAACTGTTTGAGGAACAGTTTTATGGTGTTCTTATACATGTTCGTGTTTCTGACTATGAAGTTGATGTTCCTTAAGATCCATTTAAGGACTGCAGTGGGGGAATTTTACTTTGAAACATAAAGGTATATTATTTTTAATTTCTTGAATAAATATAAAGAAGTATGTAGGTACAGATGCTCAAAATTGGTTTCCCTATGAAGTTGATGTTCCTTAAGATCCATTTAAGGACTGAAGTGGGGGAATTTTACTTTGAAACATAAAGGTATATTATTTTTAATTTCTAGAATGAATATAAAGAAGTTGATGTTCCTTAAGATCCATTTAAGGACTGCAGTGGGGGGATTTTACTTTGAAACATAAAGGTATATTATTTTTAATTTCTAGAATAAATATAGAGAAGTTGATGTTCCTTAAGATCCATTTAAGGACTGCAGTGGGGGAATTTTTACTTTGAAACATAAAGGTATATTATTTTTAATTTCTAGAATAAATAGAAAGAAGTATGTAGGTACAGATGCTGAAAATTGGTTTCCCTCAAAAGGTTTTGAGGCGGGGGAGACTCGAACTCCCGACCTCCAGCAGCTTCTCAGCCTTTTATACTGGCGCGCTAGCCTCTTCCGCCACCGCCCTGGATGTCTAGATTATAGACAGGTCCCATTTTATGAACTAACCAGCCAAGTACCACATCGTGAGCAAACAGTTCTAGACGGTTTGCAAAAATTGCACTCATGTTTGTTGCAGGCTCGTTACAAGAACCCCAAGCTGGTGAACCGTATAAGCATGCTCCATCAATCACCTTTGGGGAACTTTTGCTCGGTTTCTGTTCATAAATCTCATGTAAAAGTTCTATAGTAAGTTCTAGTGAAAATCTGAATATTTATGAGTAATTGTTAAATAACAGTCGTGTCTAGAATTGCAGAAAAAAACGTGGATCGACGCGTTTACGAAAGTAACAAGAGCGATAGAATTAGTTTAATCCATATATTATTTAATAATATATGGATTGTTTGCAGAAAAATTGTGGTGTTCTTATACATGTTCGTGTTTCAGACTATGAAGTTGATGTTCCTTAAGATCCATTTAAGGACTGCAGTGGGGGGATTTTAATTTGAAACATAAAGGTATATTATTTTTAATTTCTAGAATAAATATAGAGAAGTTGATGTTCCTTAAGATCCATTTAAGGACAGCAGTGGGGGAATTTTTACTTTGAAACATAAAGGTATATTATTTTTAATTTCTAGAATAAATATAAAGAAGTATGTAGGTACAGATGCTGAAAATTGGTTTCCCTCAAAAGGTTTTGAGGCGGGGGAGTTCGAGGGTTTCTGTTCATAAATCTCATGTAAAAGTTCTATAGTAAGTTCTAGTGAAAATCTGAATATTTATGAGTAATTGTTAAATAACAGTCGTGTCTAGAATTGCAGAAAAAAACGTGGATCGACGCGTTTACGAAAGTAACAAGACCGATGGAATTAGTTTAATCCATATATTATTTAATAAAGTAAAAAAGAAAATAAACCCAATGTCAAACTGTTTGAAGAACAGTTTTGTGGTGTTCTTATACATGTTCGTGTTTCTGACTATGAAGTTGATGTTCCTTAAGATCCATTTAAGGACTGCAGTGGGGGAATTTTACTTTGAAACATAAAGGTATATTATTTTTAATTTCTAGAATAAATATAAAGAAGTATGTAGGTACAGATGCTCAAAATTGGTTTCCCTATGAAGTTGATGTTCCTTAAGATCCATTTAAGGACTGAAGTGGGGGAATTTTACTTTGAAATATAAAGGTATATTATTTTTAATTTCTAGAATGAATATAAAGAAGTTGATGTTCCTTAAGATCCATTTAAGGACTGCAGTGGGGGGATTTTACTTTGAAACATAAAGGTATATTATTTTTAATTTCTAGAATAAATATAGAGAAGTTGATGTTCCTTAAGATCCATTTAAGGACTGCAGTGGGGGAATTTTACTTTGAAACATAAAGGTATATTATTTTTAATTTCTAGAATAAATATAAAGAAGTATGTAGGTACAGATGCTGAAAATTGGTTTCCCTCAAAAGGTTTTGAGGCGGGGGAGACTCGAACTCCCGACCTCCAGCAGCTTCTCAGCCTTTTATACTGGCGCGCTAGCCTCTTCCGCCACCGCCCTGGATGTCTAGATTATAGACAGGTCCCATTTTATGAACTAACCAGCCAAGTACCACATCGTGAGCAAACAGTTCTAGACGGTTTGCAAAAATTGCACTCATGTTTGTTGCAGGCTTGTTACAAGAACCCTATAAGCATGCTCCATCAATCACCTTTGGGGAACTTTTGCTCGGTTTCTGTTCATAAATCTCATGTAAAAGTTCTATAGTAAGTTCTAGTGAAAATCTGAATATCTATGAGTAATTGTTAAATAACAGTCAGTGTCTAGAATTGCAGAAAAAAACATGGATCGACGCGTTTACGAAAGTAACAAGAGCGATAGAATTAGTTTAATCGATATATTATTTAATAAAGTTAAAAAAGAAAATAAACCCAATGTCAAACTGTTTGAAGAACAGTTTTGTGGTGTTCTTATACATGTTCGTGTTTCTGACTATGAAGTTGATGTTCCTTAAGATTCATTTAAGGACTGCAGTGGGGGAATTTTACTTTGAAACATAAAGGTATATTATTTTTAATTTCTAGAATAAATATAGAGAAGTTGATGTTCCTTAAGATCCATTTAAGGACTGCAGTGGGGGAATTTTACTTTGAAACATAAAGGTATATTATGTTTAATGTCTAGAATAAATATAAAGAAGTATGTAGGTACAAATGCTCAAAATTGGTTTCCCTATGAAGTTGATGTTCCTTAAGATCCATTTAAGGACTGCAGTGGGGGAATTTTACTTTGAAACATAAAGGTATATTATTTTTAATTTCTAGAATGAATATAAAGAAGTTGATGTTCCTTAAGATCCATTTAAGGACTGCAGTGGGGGGATTTTACTTTGAAACATAAAGGTATATTATTTTTAATTTCTAGAATAAATATAGAGAAGTTGATGTTCCTTAAGATCCATTTAAGGACTGCAGTGGGGGAATTTTTACTTTGAAACATAAAGGTATATTATTTTTAATTTCTAGAATAAATAGAAAGAAGTATGTAGGTACAGATGCTGAAAATTGGTTTCCCTCAAAAGGTTTTGAGGCGGGGGAGACTCGAACTCCCGACCTCCAGCAGCTTCTCAGCCTTTTATACTGGCGCGCTAGCCTCTTCCGCCACCGCCCTGGATGTCTAGATTATAGACAGGTCCCATTTTATGAACTAACCAGCCAAGTACCACATCGTGAGCAAACAGTTCTAGACGGTTTGCAAAAATTGCACTCATGTTTGTTGCAGGCTCGTTACAAGAACCCCAAGCTGGTGAACCGTATAAGCATGCTCCATCAATCACCTTTGGGGAACTTTTGCTCGGTTTCTGTTCATAAATCTCATGTAAAAGTTCTAAAGTAAGTTCTAGTGAAAATCTGAATATTTATGAGTAATTGTTAAATAACAGTCGTGTCTAGAATTGCAGAAAAAAACGTGGATCGACGCGTTTACGAAAGTAACAAGAGCGATAGAATTAGTTTAATCCATATATTATTTAATAAAGTTAAAAAAGAAAATAAACCCAATGTCAAACTGTTTGAAGAACAGTTTTGTGGTGTTCTTATACATGTTCGTGTTTCAGACTATGAAGTTGATGTTCCTTAAGATCCATTTAAGGACTGCAGTGGGGGGATTTTACTTTGAAACATAAAGGTATATTATTTTTAATTTCTAGAATAAATATAGAGAAGTTGATGTTTCTTAAGATCCATTTAAGGACTGCAGTGGGGGAATTTTTACTTTGAAACATAAAGGTATATTATTTTTAATTTCTAGAACAAATAGAAAGAAGTATGTAGGTACAAATGCTGAAAATTGGTTTTGAGGTTTTGAGGCGGGGGAGACTCGAACTCCCGACCTCCAGCAGCTTCTCAGCCTTTTATACTGGCGCGCTAGCCTCTTCCGCCACCGCCCTGGATGTCTCGATTATAGACAGGTCCCATTTTATGAACTAACCAGCCAAGTACCACATCGTGAGCAAACAGTTCTAGACGGTTTGCAAAAATTGCACTCATGTTTGTTGCAGGCTTGTTACAAGAACCCCAAGCTGGTGAACCGTATAAGCATGCTCCAGCAATCACCTTTGGGGAACTTTTGCTCGGTTTCTGTTCATAAATCTCATGTAAAAGTTCTATAGTAAGTTCTAGTGAAAATCTGAATATTTATGAGTAATTGTTAAATAACAGTCGTGTCTAGAATTGCAGAAAAAACGTGGATCGACGCGTTTACGAAAGTAACAAGAGCGATAGAATTAGTTTAATCAATATATTATTTAATAAAGTAAAAAAGAAAATAAACCCAACGTCAAACTGTTTGAGGAACAGTTTTATGGTGTTCTTATACATGTTCGTGTTTCTGACTATGAAGTTGATGTTCCTTAAGATCCATTTAAGGACTGCAGTGGGGGAATTTTACTTTGAAACATAAAGGTATATTATTTTTAATTTCTAGAATAAATATAAAGAAGTATGTAGGTACAGATGCTCAAAATTGGTTTCCCTATGAAGTTGATGTTCCTTAAGATCCATTTAAGGACTGCAGTGGGGGAATTTTACTTTGAAACATAAAGGTATATTATTTTTAATTTCTAGAATAAATATAAAGAAGTATGTAGGTACAGATGCTCAAAATTAGTTTCGCTATGAAGTTGATGTTCCTTAAGATCCATTTAAGGACTGCAGTGGGGGGATTTTACTTTGAAACATAAAGGTATATTATTTTTAATTTCTAGAATGAATATAAAGAAGTTGATGTTCCTTAAGATCCATTTAAGGACTGCAGTGGGGGGATTTTACTTTGAAACATAATTGTATATTATTTTTAATTTCTAGAATAAATATAGAGAAGTTGATGTTTCTTAAGATCCATTTAAGGACTGCAGTGGGGGAATTTTTACTTTGAAACATAAAGGTATATTATTTTTAATTTCTAGAATAAATAGAAAGAAGTATGTAGGTACAGATGCTGAAAATTGGTTTTGAGGTTTTGAGGCGGGGGAGACTCGAACTCCCGACCTCCAGCAGCTTCTCAGCCTTTTATACTGGCGCGCTAGCCTCTTCCGCCACCGCCCTGGATGTCTCGATTATAGACAGGTCCCATTTTATGAACTAACCAGCCAAGTACCACATCGTGAGCAAACAGTTCTAGACGGTTTGTAAAAATTGCACTCATGTTTGTTGCAGGCTTGTTACAAGAACCCCAAGCTGGTGAACCGTATAAGCATGCTCCATCAATCACCTTTGGGGAACTTTTGCTCGGTTTCCATTCATAAATCTCATGTAAAAGTTCTATAGTAAGTTCTAGTGAAAATCTGAATATCTATGAGTAATTGTTAAATAACAGTCGTGTCTAGAATTGCAGAAAAAAACGTGGATCGACGCGTTTACAAAAGTAACAAGAGCGATAGAATTAGTTTAATCGATATATTATTTAATAAAGTTAAAAAAAAAATAAACCCAATGTCAAACTGTTTGAAGAACAGTTTTGTGGTGTTCTTATACATGTTCGTGTTTCTGACTATGAAGTTGATGTTCCTTAAGATCCATTTAAGGACTGCAGTGGGGGAATTTTACTTTGAAACATAAAGGTATATTATTTTTAATTTCTAGAATAAATATAAAGAAGTATGTAGGTACAGATGCTCAAAATTGGTTTCCCTATGAAGTTGATGTTCCTCAAGATCCATTTAGGGACTGCAGTGGGGGGATTTTACTTTGAAACATAAAGGTATATTATTTTTAATTTCTAGAATGAATATAAAGAAGTTGATGTTCCTTAAGATCCATTTAAGGACTGCAGTGGGGGGATTTTAATTTGAAACATAAAGGTATATTATTTTTAATTTCTAGAATAAATATAGAGAAGTTGATGTTCCTTAAGATCCATTTAAGGACTGCAGTGGGGGAATTTTTACTTTGAAACATAAAGGTATATTATTTTTAATTTCTAGAATAAATAGAAAGAATTATGTAGGTACAGATGCTGAAAATTGGTTTCCCTCAAAAGGTTTTGAGGCGGGGGAGACTCGAACTCCCGACCTCCAGCAGCTTCTCAACCTTTTATACTGGCGCGCTAGCCTCTTCCGCCACCCCCCTGGATGTCTAGATTATAGACAGGTCCCATTTTATGAACTAACCAGCCAAGTACCACATCGTGAGCAAACAGTTCTAGACGGTTTGCAAAAATTGCACTCATGTTTGTTGCAGGCTTGTTACAAGAACCCCAAGCTGGTGAACCGTATAAGCATGCTCCATCAATCACCTTTGGGGAACTTTTGCTCGGTTTCTGTTCATAAATCTCATGTAAAAGTTCTATAGTAAGTTCTAGTGAAAATCTGAATATCTATGAGTAATTGTTAAATAACAGTCGTGTCTAGAATTGCAGAAAAAAACGTGGATCGACGCATTTACAAAAGTAACAAGAGCGATAGAATTAGTTTAATCGATATATTATTTAATAAAGTTAAAAATAAAAATAAACCCAATGTCAAACTGTTTGAAGAACAGTTTTGTGGTGTTCTTATACATGTTCGTGTTTCAGACTATGAAGTTGATGTTCCTTAAGATCCATTTAAGGACTGCAGTGGGGGGATTTTAATTTGAAACATAAAGGTATATTATTTTTAATTTCTAGAATAAATATAGAGAAGTTGATGTTCCTTAAGATCCATTTAAGGACTGCAGTGGGGGAATTTTTACTTTGAAACATAAAGGTATATTATTTTTAATTTCTAGAATAAATATAAAGAAGTATGTAGGTACAGATGCTGAAAATTGGTTTCCCTCAAAAGGTTTTGAGGCGGGGGAGACTCGAACTCCTGACCTCCAGCAGCTTCTCAGCCTTTTATACTGGCGCGCTAGCCTCTTCCGCCACCGCCCTGGATGTCTAGATTATAGACAGGTCCCATTTTATGAACTAACCAGCCAAGTACCACATCGTGAGCAAACAGTTCTAGACGGTTTGCAAAAATTGCACTCATGTTTGTTGCAGGCTCGTTACAAGAACCCCAAGCTGGTGAACTGTATAAGCATGCTCCATCAATCACCTTTGGGGAACTTTTGCTCGGTTTCCGTTCATAAATCTCATGTAAAAGTTCTATAGTAAGTTCTAGTGAAAATCTGAATATTTATGAGTAATTGTTAAATAACAGTCGTGTCTAGAATTGCAGAAAAAAACGTGGATCGACGCGTTTACGAAAGTAACAAGAGCGATAGAATTAGTTTAATCAATATATTATTTAATAAAGTTAAAAAAGAAAATAAACCCAATGTCAAACTGTTTGAAGAACAGTTTTGTGGTGTTCTTATACATGTTCGTGTTTCTGACTATGAAGTTGATGTTCCTTAAGATCCATTTAAGGACTGCAGTGGGGGAATTTTACTTTGAAACATAAAGGTATATTATTTTTAATTTCTAGAATAAATATAAAGAAGTATGTAGGTACAGATGCTCAAAATTGGTTTCCCTATGAAGTTGATGTTCCTTAAGATCCATTTAAGGACTGCAGTGGCAGAATTTTACTTTGAAACATAAAGGTATATTATTTTTAATTTCTAGAATGAATATAAAGAAGTTGATGTTCCGAACTCCCGACCTCCAGCAGCTTCTCAGCCTTTTATACTGGCGCGCTAGCCTCTTCCGCCACCGCCCTGGATGTCTAGAATTAGTTTAATCGATATATTATTTAATAAAGTTAAAAAAGAAAATAAAGCCAATGTCAAACTGTTTGAAGAACAGTTTTGTGGTGTTCTTATACATGTTCGTGTTTTTGACTATGAAGTTGATGTTCCTTAAGATCCATTTAAGGACTGCAGTGGGGGAATTTTACTTTGAAACATAAAGGTATATTATTTTTAATTTCTAGAATGAATATAAAGAAGTTGATGTTCCTTAAGATCCATTTAAGGACTGCAGTGGGGGGATTTTACTTTGAAACATAAAGGTATATTATTTTTAATGTCTAGAATAAATATAGAGAAGTTGATGTTCCTTAAGATCCATTTAAGGACTGCAGTGGGGGAATTTTTACTTTGAAACATAAAGGTATATTATTTTTAATTTCTAGAATAAATAGAAAGAAGTATGTAGGTACAAATGCTGAAAATTGGTTTCCCTCAAAAGGTTTTGAGGGAGGGGAGACTCGAACTCCCGACCTCCAGCAGCTTCTCAGCCTTTTATACTGGGGCGCTAGCCTCTTCCGCCACCACCCTGGATGTCTAGATTATAGACAGGTCCCATTTTATGAACTAACCAGCCAAGTACCACATCGTGAGCAAACAGTTCTAGACGGTTTGCAAAAATTGCACTCATGTTTGTTGCAGGCTCGTTACAAGAACCCCAAGCTGGTGAACTGTATAAGCATGCTCCATCAATCACCTTTGGGGAACTTTTGCTCGGTTTCCGTTCATAAATCTCATGTAAAAGTTCTATAGTAAGTTCTAGTGAAAATCTGAATATTTATGAGTAATTGTTAAATAACAGTCGTGTCTAGAATTGTAGAAAAAAACGTGGATCGACGTGTTTACGAAAGTAACAAGAGCGATAGAATTAGTTTAATCAATATATTATTTAATAAAGTTAAAAAAGAAAATAAACCCAATGTCAAACTGTTTGAAGAACAGTTTTGTGATGTTCTTATACATGTTCGTGTTTCTGACTATGAAGTTGATGTTCCTTAAGATCCATTTAAGGACTGCAGTGGGGGAATTTTACTTTGAAACATAAAGGTATATTATTTTTAATTTCTAGAATAAATATAAAGAAGTATGTAGGTACAGATGCTCAAAATTGGTTTCCCTATGAAGTTGATGTTCCTTAAGATCCATTTAAGGACTGCAGTGGCAGAATTTTACTTTGAAACATAAAGGTATATTATTTTTAATTTCTAGAATGAATATAAAGAAGTTGATGTTCCGAACTCCCGACCTCCAGCAGCTTCTCAGCCTTTTATACTGGTGCGCTAGCCTCTTCCGCCACCGCCCTGGATGTCTAGAATTAGTTTAATCGATATATTATTTAATAAAGTTAAAAAAGAAAATAAAGCCAATGTCAAACTGTTTGAAGAACAGTTTTGTGGTGTTCTTATACATGTTCGTGTTTTTGACTATGAAGTTGATGTTCCTTAAGATCCATTTAAGGACTGCAGTGGGGGAATTTTACTTTGAAACATAAAGGTATATTATTTTTAATTTCTAGAATGAATATAAAGAAGTTGATGTTCCTTAAGATCCATTTAAGGACTGCAGTGGGGGGATTTTACTTTGAAACATAAAGGTATATTATTTTTAATGTCTAGAATAAATATAGAGAAGTTGATGTTCCTTAAGATCCATTTAAGGACTGCAGTGGGGGAATTTTTACTTTGAAACATAAAGGTATATTATTTTTAATTTCTAGAATAAATATAAAGAAGTATGTAGGTACAGATGCTGAAAATTGGTTTCCCTCAAAAGGTTTTGAGGGAGGGGAGACTCGAACTCCCGACCTCCAGCAGCTTCTCAGCCTTTTATACTGGGGCGCTAGCCTCTTCCGCCACCACCCTGGATGTCTAGATTATAGACAGGTCCCATTTTATGAACTAACCAGCCAAGTACCACATCGTGAGCAAACAGTTCTAGACGGTTTGCAAAAATTGCACTCATGTTTGTTGCAGGCTCGTTACAAGAACCCCAAGCTGGTGAACTGTATAAGCATGCTCCATCAATCACCTTTGGGGAACTTTTGCTCGGTTTCCGTTCATAAATCTCATGTAAAAGTTCTATAGTAAGTTCTAGTGAAAATCTGAATATTTATGAGTAATTGTTAAATAACAGTCGTGTCTAGAATTGCAGAAAAAAACGTGGATCGACGCGTTTACGAAAGTAACAAGAGCGATAGAATTAGTTTAATCAATATATTATTTAATAAAGTAAAAAAGAAAATAAACCCAATGTCAAACTGTTTGAAGAACAGTTTTGTGGTGTTCTTATACATGTTCGTGTTTCTGACTATGAAGTTGATGTTCCTTAAGATCCATTTAAGGACTGCAGTGGGGGAATTTTACTTTGAAACATAAAGGTATATTATTTTTGATTTCTAGAATAAATATAAAGAAGTATGTAGGTACAGATGCTCAAAATTGGTTTCCCTATGAAGTTGATGTTCCTTAAGATCCATTTAAGGACTGCAGTGGCAGAGTTTTACTTTGAAACATAAAGGTATATTATTTTTAATTTCTAGAATGAATATAAAGAAGTTGATGTTCCTTAAGATCCATTTAAGGACTGCAGTGGGGGAATTTTACTTTGAAACATAAAGGTATATTATTTTTAATTTCTAGAATAACTATAAAGAAGTATGATGTTCTTTAAGATCCATTTAAGGACTGCAGTGGGGGAATTTTACTTTGAAACATAAAGGTATATTATTTTTAATTTCTACAATAAATATAAACAAGTTGATGTTCATTAAGAGAAGACTGGAAGACGGTACTGAGAAGATCGGATATAAATTAAATAACAGTCGTAATTGTTAAAGAACAGTATTGTGGTGTTCTTATACATGTTCGTGTTTCTGACTATGAAGTTGATGTTCTTTAAGATCCATTTACGGACTCCAGTGGGGGAATTTTACTTTGAAACATAAAGGTATATTATTTTTAATTTCTAGAATAAATATAAAGAAGTATGTAGGTACAGATGCTCAAAATTGGTTTCCCTATGAAGTTGATGTTCCTTAAGATCCATTTAAGGACTGCAGTGGGGGAATTTTACTTTGAAACATAAAGGTATATTATTTTTAATTTCTACAATAAATATAAACAAGTGATGTTCATTAAGATCCATTTAAGGACTGCAGTGGGGGAATTTTACTTTGAAACATAAAGGTATATTATTTTTAATTTCTAGAATGAATATAAAGAAGTTGATGTTCTTTAAGATCCATTTAATGACTGTAGTGGGGGGATTTTACTTTGAAACATAAAGGTATATTATTTTTAATTTCTACAATAAATATAAACAAGTTGATGTTCATTAAGAGAAGACTGGAAGACGGTACTGAGAAGATCGGATATAAATTAAATAACAGTCGTAATTGTTAAAGAACAGTATTGTGGTGTTCTTATACATGTTCGTGTTTCTGACTATGAAGTTGATGTTCTTTAAGATCCATTTACGGACTCCAGTGGGGGAATTTTACTTTGAAACATAAAGGTATATTATTTTTAATTTCTAGAATAAATATAAAGAAGTATGTAGGTACAGATGCTCAAAATTGGTTTCCCTATGAAGTTGATGTTCCTTAAGATCCATTTAAGGACTGCAGTGGGGGAATTTTACTTTGAAACATAAAGGTATATTATTTTTAATTTCTACAATAAATATAAACAAGTGATGTTCATTAAGATCCATTTAAGGACTGCAGTGGGGGAATTTTACTTTGAAACATAAAGGTATATTATTTTTAATTTCTAGAATGAATATAAAGAAGTTGATGTTCTTTAAGATCCATTTAATGACTGTAGTGGGGGGATTTTACTTTGAAACATAAAGGTATATTATTTTTAATTTCTAGAATGAATATAAAGAAGTTGATGTTCCTTAAGATCCATTTAAGAATTTGTACTTTGAAACATAAAGGTATATTATTTTTAATTTCTAGAATAAATAGAAAGAAGTATGTAGGTACAGATGCTGAAAATTGGTTTCCCTCAAAAGGTTTTGAGGCGGGGGAGACTCGAACTCCCAACCTCCAGCAGCTTCTCAGCCTTTTATACTGGCGCGCTAGCCTCTTCCGCCACCGCCCTGGATGTCTAGATTATAGACAGGTCCCATTTTATGAACTAACCAGCCAAGTACCACATCGTGAGCAAACAGTTCTAGACGGTTTGCAAAAATTGCACTCATGTTTGTTGCAGGCTTGTTACAAGAACCCCAAGCTGGTGAACCGTATAAGCATGCTCCATCAATCACCTTTGGGGAACTTTTGCTCGGTTTCTGTTCATAAATCTCATGTAAAAGTTCTATAGTAAGTTCTAGTGAAAATCTGAATATTTATGAGTAATTGTTAAATAACAGTCGTGTCTAGAATTGCAGAAAAAAACTTGGATCGACGCGTTTACGAAAGTAACAAGAGCGATAGAATTAGTTTAATCAATATATTATTTAATAAAGTTAAAAAAGAAAATAAACCCAATGTCAAACTGTTTGAAGAACAGTTTTGTGGTGTTCTTATACATGTTAGTGTTTCTGACTATGAAGTTGATGTTCCTTAAGATCCATTTAAGGACTGCAGTGGGGAAACTTTACTTTGAAACATAAAGGTATATTATTTTTAATTTCTAGAATAAATATAGAGAAGTTGATGTTCCTTAAGATCCATTTAAGGACTGCAGTGGGGGAATTTTTACTTTGAAACATAAAGGTATATTATTTTTAATTTCTAGAATAAATAGAAAGAAGTATGTAGGTACAGATGCTGAAAATTGGTTTCCCTCAAAAGGTTTTGAGGCGGGGGAGACTCGAACTCCTGACCTCCAGCAGCTTGTCAGCCTTTTATACTGGCGCGCTAGCCTCTTCCGCCACCGCCCTGGATGTCTAGATTATAGACAGGTCCCATTTTATGAACTAACCAGCCAAGTACCACATCGTGAGCAAACAGTTCTAGACGGTTTGCAAAAATTGCACTCTTGTTTGTTGCAGGCTTGTTACAAGAACCCCAAGCTGGTGAACCGTATAAGCATGCTCCATCAATCACCTTTGGGGAACTTTTGCTCGGTTTCTGTTCATAAATCTCATGTAAAAGTTCTATAGTAAGTTCTAGTGAAAATCTGAATATTTATGAGTAATTGTTAAATAACAGTCGTGTCTACAATTGCAGAAAAAACGTGGATCGACGCGTTTACGAAAGTAACAAGAGCGATAGAATTAGTTTAATCAATATATTATTTAATAAAGTTAAAAAGAAAATAAACCCAATGTCAAACTGTTTGAGGAACAGTTTTATGGTGTTCTTATACATGTTCGTGTTTCTGACTATGAAGTTGATGTTCCTTAAGATCCATTTAAGGACTGCAGTGGGGGAATTTTACTTTGAAACATTAAGGTATATTATTTTTAATTTCTAGAATAAATATAAAGAAGTATGTAGGTACAGATGCTCAAAATTGGTTTCCCTATGAAGTTGATGTTCCTTAAGATCCATTTAAGGACTACAGTGGGGGAATTTTACTTTGAAACATAAAGGTATATTATTTTTAATTTCTAGAATAAATATAAAGAAGTATGTAGGTACAGATGCTCAAAATTGGTTTCGCTATGAAGTTGATGTTCCTTAAGATCCATTTAAGGACTGCAGTGGGGGGATTTTACTTTGAAACATAAAGGTATATTATTTTTAATTTCTAGAATGAATATAAAGAAGTTGATGTTCCTTAAGATCCATTTAAGGACTGCAGTGGGGGGATTTTACTTTGAAACATAAAGGTATATTATGTTTAATTTCTAGAATAAATATAGAGAAGTTGATGTTTCTTAAGATCCATTTAAGGACTGCAGTGGGGGAATTTTTACTTTGAAACATAAAGGTATATTATTTTTAATTTCTAGAATAAATAGAAAGAAGTATGTAGGTACAGATGCTGAAAATTGGTTTTGAGGTTTTGAGGCGGGGGAGACTCGAACTCCCGACCTCCAGCAGCTTCTCAGCCTTTTATACTGGCGCGCTAGCCTCTTCCGCCACCGCCCTGGATGTCTCGATTATAGACAGGTCCCATTTTATGAACTAACCAGCCAAGTACCACATTGTGAGCAAACAGTTCTAGACGGTTTGCAAAAATTGCACTCATGTTTGTTGCAGGCTGGTTACAAGAACGCCAAGCTGGTGAACCGTATAAGCATGCTCCATCAATCACCTTTGGGGAACTTTTGCTCGGTTTCTGTTCATAAATCTCATGTAAAAGTTCTATGGTAAGTTCTAGTGAAAATCTGAATATTTATGAGTAATTGTTAAATAACAGTCGTGTCTAGAATTGCAGAAAAAACGTGGATCGACACGTTTACGAAAGTAACAAGAGCGATAAAATTAGTTTAATCAATATATTATTTAATAAAGTAAAAAATAAAATAAACCCAATGTCAAACTGTTTGAAGAACAGTTTTGTGGTGTTCTTATACATGTTCGTGTTTCTGACTATGAAGTTGATGTTCCTTAAGATCCATTTAAGGACTGCAGTGGGGGAATTTTACTTTGAAACATAAAGGTATATTATTTTTAATTTCTAGAATAAATATAAAGAAGTATGTAGGTACAGATGCTCAAAATTGGTTTCCCTATGAAGTTGATGTTCCTTAAGATCCATTTAAGGACTGAAGTGGGGGAATTTTACTTTGAAACATAAAGGTATATTATTTTTAATTTCTAGAATGAATATAAAGAAGTTGATGTTCCTTAAGATCCATTTAAGGACTGCAGTGGGGGAATTTTTACTTTGAAACATAAAGGTATATTATTTTTAATTTCTAGAATAAATATAGAGAAGTTGATGTTCCTTAAGATCCATTTAAGGACTGCAGTGGGGGAATTTTTACTTTGAAACATAAAGGTATATTATTTTTAATTTCTAGAATAAATAGAAAGAAGTATGTAGGTACAGATGCTGAAAATTGGTTTCCCTCAAAAGGTTTTGAGGCGGGGGAGACTCGAACTCCCGACCTCCAGCAGCTTCTCAGCCTTTTATACTGGCGCGCTAGCCTCTTCCGCCACCGCCCTGGATGTCTAGATTATAGACAGGTCCCATTTTATGAACTAACCAGCCAAGTACCACATCGTGAGCAAACAGTTCTAGACGGTTTGCAAAAATTGCACTCATGTTTGTTGCAGGCTTGTTACCCAATGTCAAACTGTTTGAAGAACAGTTTTGTGGTGTTCCATTTAAGGACTGCAGTGGGGGAATTTTACTTTGAAACATAAAGGTATATTATTTTTAATTTCAAGAATAAATATAAAGAAGTATGTAGGTACAGATGCTCAAAATTGGTTTCCCTACGAAGTTGATGTTCCTTAAGATCCATTTAAGGACTGCAGTGGGGGAATTTTACTTTGAAACATAAAGGTATATTATTTTTAATTTCTAGAATGAATATAAAAAAGTAGATGTTCCTTAAGATCCATTTAAGGACTGCAGTGGGGGGATTTTACTTTGAAACATAAAGGTATATTATTTTTAATTTCTAGAATAAATACAGAGAAGTTGATGTTCCTTAAGATCCATTTAAGGACTGCAGTGGGGGAATTTTTACTTTGAAACATAAAGGTATATTATTTTTAATTTCTAGAATAAATAGAAAAAAGTTGATGTTCCTTAAGATCCATTTAAGGACTGCAGTGGGGGGATTTTACTTTGAAACATAAAGGTATATTATTTTTAATTTCTAGAATAAATACAGAGAAGTTGATGTTCCTTAAGATCCATTTAAGGACTGCAGTGGGGGAATTTTTACTTTGAAACATAAAGGTATATTATTTTTAATTTCTAGAATAAATAGAAAGAAGTATGTAGGTACAGATGCTAAAAATTGGTTTCCCTTAAAAGGTTTTGAGGCGGGGGAGACTCGAACTCCCGACCTCCAGCAGCTTCTCAGCCTTTTATACTGGCGCGCTAGCCTCTTCTGCCACCGCCCTGGATGTCTAGATTATAGACAGGTCCCATTTTATGGACTAACCAGCCAAGTACCACATCGTGAGCAAACAGTTCTAGACGGTTTGCAAAAATTGCACTCATGTTTGTTGCAGGCTTGTTACAAGAACCCCAAGCTGGTGAACCGTATAAGCATGCTCTATCAATCACCTTTGGGGAACTTTTGCTCGGTTTCTGTTCATAAATCTCATGTAAAAGTTCTATAGTAAGTTCTAGTGAAAATCTGAATATTTATGAGTAATTGTTAAATAACAGTCGTGTCTAGAATTGCAGAAAAAAACGTGGATCGACGCGTTTACGAAAGTAACAAGAGCGATAGAATTAGTTTCATCAATATATTATTTAATAAAGTTAAAAAAGAAAATAAACCCAATGTCAAACTGTTTGAAGAACAGTTTTGTGGTGTTCTTATACATGTTCGTGTTTCTGACTATGAAGTTGATGTTCCTTAAGATCCATTTAAGGACTGCAGTGGGGGAATTTTACTTTGAAACATAAAGGTATATTATTTTTAATTTCTAGAATAAATAGAAAGAAGTATGTAGGTACAGATGCTCAAAATTGGTTTCCCTATGAAGTTGATGTTCCTTAAGATCCATTTAAGGACTGAAGTGGGGGAATTTTACTTTGAAACATAAAGGTATATTATTTTTAATTTCTAGAATGAATATAAAGAAGTTGATGTTCCTTAAGATCCATTTAAGGACTGCAGTGGGGGAATTTTTACTTTGAAACATAAAGGTATATTATTTTTAATTTCTAGAATAAATATAGAGAAGTTGATGTTCCTTAAGATCCATTTAAGGACTGCAGTGGGGGAATTTTTACTTTGAAACATAAAGGTATATTATTTTTAATTTCTAGAATAAATAGAAAGAAGTATGTAGGTACAGATGCTGAAAATTGGTTTCCCTCAAAAGGTTTTGAGGCGGGGGAGACTCGAACTCCCGACCTCCAGCAGCTTCTCAGCCTTTTATACTGGCGCGCTAGCCTCTTCCGCCACCGCCCTGGATGTCTAGATTATAGACAGGTCCCATTTTATGAACTAACCAGCCAAGTACCACATCGTGAGCAAACAGTTCTAGACGGTTTGCAAAAATTGCACTCATGTTTGTTGCAGGCTTGTTACCCAATGTCAAACTGTTTGAAGAACAGTTTTGTGGTGTTCCATTTAAGGACTGCAGTGGGGGAATTTTACTTTGAAACATAAAGGTATATTATTTTTAATTTCAAGAATAAATATAAAGAAGTATGTAGGTACAGATGCTCAAAATTGGTTTCCCTACGAAGTTGATGTTCCTTAAGATCCATTTAAGGACTGCAGTGGGGGAATTTTACTTTGAAACATAAAGGTATATTATTTTTAATTTCTAGAATGAATATAAAAAAGTAGATGTTCCTTAAGATCCATTTAAGGACTGCAGTGGGGGGATTTTACTTTGAAACATAAAGGTATATTATTTTTAATTTCTAGAATAAATACAGAGAAGTTGATGTTCCTTAAGATCCATTTAAGGACTGCAGTGGGGGAATTTTTACTTTGAAACATAAAGGTATATTATTTTTAATTTCTAGAATAAATAGAAAAAAGTTGATGTTCCTTAAGATCCATTTAAGGACTGCAGTGGGGGGATTTTACTTTGAAACATAAAGGTATATTATTTTTAATTTCTAGAATAAATACAGAGAAGTTGATGTTCCTTAAGATCCATTTAAGGACTGCAGTGGGGGAATTTTTACTTTGAAACATAAAGGTATATTATTTTTAATTTCTAGAATAAATAGAAAGAAGTATGTAGGTACAGATGCTAAAAATTGGTTTCCCTTAAAAGGTTTTGAGGCGGGGGAGACTCGAACTCCCGACCTCCAGCAGCTTCTCAGCCTTTTATACTGGCGCGCTAGCCTCTTCTGCCACCGCCCTGGATGTCTAGATTATAGACAGGTCCCATTTTATGGACTAACCAGCCAAGTACCACATCGTGAGCAAACAGTTCTAGACGGTTTGCAAAAATTGCACTCATGTTTGTTGCAGGCTTGTTACAAGAACCCCAAGCTGGTGAACCGTATAAGCATGCTCTATCAATCACCTTTGGGGAACTTTTGCTCGGTTTCTGTTCATAAATCTCATGTAAAAGTTCTATAGTAAGTTCTAGTGAAAATCTGAATATTTATGAGTAATTGTTAAATAACAGTCGTGTCTAGAATTGCAGAAAAAAACGTGGATCGACGCGTTTACGAAAGTAACAAGAGCGATAGAATTAGTTTCATCAATATATTATTTAATAAAGTTAAAAAAGAAAATAAACCCAATGTCAAACTGTTTGAAGAACAGTTTTGTGGTGTTCTTATACATGTTCGTGTTTCTGACTATGAAGTTGATGTTCCTTAAGATCCATTTAAGGACTGCAGTGGGGGAATTTTACTTTGAAACATAAAGGTATATTATTTTTAATTTCTAGAATAAATAGAAAGAAGTATGTAGGTACAGATGCTCAAAATTGGTTTCCCTATGAAGTTGATGTTCCTTAAGATCCATTTAAGGACTGCAGTGGGGGGATTTTACTTTGAAACATAAAGGTATATTATTTTTAATTTCTAGAATAAATATAAAGAAGTTGATGTTCCTTAAGATCCATTTAAGGACTGCAGTGGGGGAATTTTTACTTTGAAACATAAAGGTATATTATTTTTAATTTCTAGAATAAATATAGAGAAGTTGATGTTCCTTAAGATCCATTTAAGGACTGCAGTGGGGGAATTTTTACTTTGAAACATAAAGGTATATTATTTTTAATTTCTAGAATAAATAGAAAGAAGTATGTAGGTACAGATGCTGAAAATTGGTTTCCCTCAAAAGGTTTTGAGGCGGGGGAGACTCGAACTCCCGACCTCCAGCAGCTTCTCAGCCTTTTATACTGGCGCGCTAGCCTCTTCCGCCACCGCCCTGGATGTCTAGATTATAGACAGGTCCCATTTTATGAACTAACCAGCCAAGTACCACATCGTGAGCAAACAGTTCTAGACGGTTTGCAAAAATTGCACTCATGTTTGTTGCAGGCTTGTTACAAGAACCCCAAGCTGGTGAACCGTATAAGCATGCTCCATCAATCACCTTTGGGGAACTTTTGCTCGGTTTCTGTTCATAAATCTCATGTAAAAGTTCTATAGTAAGTTCTAGTGAAAATCTGAATATTTATGAGTAATTGTTAAATAACAGTCGTGTCTACAATAGCAGAAAAAACGTGGATCGACGCGTTTACGAAAGTAACAAGAGCGATAGAATTAGTTTAATCAATATATTATTTAATAAAGTAAAAAATAAAATAAACCCAATGTCAAACTGTTTGAAGAACAGTTTTGTGGTGTTCTTATACATGTTCGTGTTTCTGACTATGAAGTTGATGTTCCTTAAGATCCATTTAAGGACTGCAGTGGGGGAATTTTACTTTGAAACATAAAGGTATATTATTTTTAATTTCTAGAATAAATATAAAGAAGTATGTAGGTACAGATGCTCAAAATTGGTTTCGCTATGAAGTTGATGTTCCTTAAGATCCATTTAAGGACTGCAGTGGGGGGATTTTACTTTGAAACATAAAGGTATATTATTTTTAATTTCTAGAATGAATATAAAGAAGTTGATGTTCCTTAAGATCCATTTAAGGACTGCAGTGGGGGGATTTTACTTTGAAACATAAAGGTATATTATGTTTAATTTCTAGAATAAATATAGAGAAGTTGATGTTTCTTAAGATCCATTTAAGGACTGCAGTGGGGGAATTTTTACTTTGAAACATAAAGGTATATTATTTTTAATTTCTAGAATAAATAGAAAGAAGTATGTAGGTACAGATGCTGAAAATTGGTTTTGAGGTTTTGAGGCGGGGGAGACTCGAACTCCCGACCTCCAGCAGCTTCTCAGCCTTTTATACTGGCGCGCTAGCCTCTTCCGCCACCGCCCTGGATGTCTCGATTATAGACAGGTCCCATTTTATGAACTAACCAGCCAAGTACCACATTGTGAGCAAACAGTTCTAGACGGTTTGCAAAAATTGCACTCATGTTTGTTGCAGGCTGGTTACAAGAACCCCAAGCTGGTGAACCGTATAAGCATGCTCCATCAATCACCTTTGGGGAACTTTTGCTCGGTTTCTGTTCATAAATCTCATGTAAAAGTTCTATGGTAAGTTCTAGTGAAAATCTGAATATTTATGAGTAATTGTTAAATAACAGTCGTGTCTAGAATTGCAGAAAAAACGTGGATCGACGCGTTTACGAAAGTAACAAGAGCGATAGAATTAGTTTAATCAATATATTATTTAATAAAGTAAAAAATAAAATAAACCCAATGTCACACTGTTTGAAGAACAGTTTTGTGGTGTTCTTATACATGTTCGTGTTTCTGACTATGAAGTTGATGTTCCTTAAGATCCATTTAAGGACTGCAGTGGGGGAATTTTACTTTGAAACATAAAGGTATATTATTTTTAATTTCTAGAATAAATATAAAGAAGTATGTAGGTACAGATGCTCAAAATTGGTTTCCCTATGAAGTTGATGTTCCTTAAGATCCATTTAAGGACTGAAGTGGGGGAATTTTACTTTGAAACATAAAGGTATATTATTTTTAATTTCTAGAATGAATATAAAGGAGTTGATGTTCCTTAAGATCCATTTAAGGACTGCAGTGGGGGAATTTTACTTTGAAACATAAAGGTATATTATTTTTAATTTCTAGAATAAATATAAAGAAGTATGTAGGTACAGATGCTCAAAATTGGTTTCCCTATGAAGTTGATGTTCCTTAAGATCCATTTAAGGACTGCAGTGGGGGGATTTTACTTTGAAACATAAAGGTATATTATTTTTAATTTCTAGAATAAATATAAAGAAGTATGTAGGTACAGATGCTCAAAATTGGTTTCGCTATGAAGTTGATGTTCCTTAAGATCCATTTAAGGACTGCAGTGGGGGGATTTTACTTTGAAACATAAAGGTATATTATTTTTAATTTCTAGAATGAATATAAAGAAGTTGATGTTCCTTAAGATCCATTTAAGGACTGCAGTGGGGAAATTTTACTTTGAAACATAAAGGTATATTATGTTTAATTTCTAGAATAAATATAGAGAAGTTGATGTTTCTTAAGATCCATTTAAGTACTGCAGTGGGGGAATTTTTACTTTGAAACATAAAGGTATATAATTTTTAATTTCTAGAATAAATAGAAAGAAGTATGTAGGTACAGATGCTGAAAATTGGTTTTGAGGTTTTGAGGCGGGGGAGACTCGAACTCCCGACCTCCAGCAGCTTCTCAGCCTTTTATACTGGCGCGCTAGCCTCTTCCGCCACCGCCCTGGATGTCTCGATTATAGACAGGTCCCATTTTATGAACTAACCAGCCAAGTACCACATCGTGAGCAAACAGTTCTAGACGGTTTGCAAAATCTACAGTGGGGGATTTTACTTTGAAACATAAAGGTATATTATTTTTAATTTCTAGAATGAATATAAAGAAGTTGATGTTCCTTAAGATCCATTTAAGGACTGCAGTGGGGGGATTTTACTTTGAAACATAAAGGTATATTATTTTTAATTTCTAGAATAAATATAGAGAAGTTGATGTTCCTGAAGATCCATTTAAGGACTGCAGTGGGGGAATTTTAACTTTGAAACATAAAGGTATATTATTTTTAATTTCTTGAATAAATAGAAAGAAGTATGTAGGTACAGATGCTGAAAATTGGTTTCCCTCAAAAGGTTTTGAGGCGGGGGAGACTCGAACTCCTGACCTCCAGCAGCTTCTCAGCCTTTTATACTGGCGCGCTAGCCTCTTCCGCCACCGCCCTGGATGTCTCGATTATAGACAGGTCCCATTTTATGAACTAACCAGCCAAGTACCACATCGTGAGCAAACAGTTCTAGACGGTTTGCAAAAATTGCACTCATGTTTGTTGCAGGCTCGTTACAAGAACCCCAAGCTGGTGAACCGTATAAGCATGCTCCATCAATCACCTTTGGGGAACTTTTGCTCGGTTTCTGTTCATAAATCTCATGTAAAAGTTCTAAAGGAAGTTCTAGTGAAAATCTGAATATTTATGAGTAATTGTTAAATAACAGTCGTGTCTAGAATTGCAGAAAAAAACGTGGATCGACGCGTTTACGAAAGTAACAAGAGCGATAGAATTAGTTTAATCAATATATTATTTAATAAAGTTAAAAAAGAAAATAAACCCAATGTCAAACTGTTTGAAGAACAGTTTTGTGGTGTTCTTATACATGTTCGTGTTTCTGACTATGAAGTTGATGTTCCTTAAGATCCATTTAAGGACTGCAGTGGGGAAATTTTACTTTGAAACATAAAGGTATATTATTTTTAATTTCTAGAATAAATATAGAGAAGTTGATGTTCCTGAAGATCCATTTAAGGACTGCAGTGGGGGAATTTTTACTTTGGAACATAAAGGTATATTATTTTTAATTTCTAAAATAAATAGAAAGAAGTATGTAGGTACAGATGCTGAAAATTGGTTTCCCTCAAAAGGTTTTGAGGCGGGGGAGACTCGAACTCCTGACCTCTAGCAGCTTCTCAGCCTTTTATACTGGCGCGCTAGCGTCTTCCGCCACCGCCCTGGATGTCTAGATTATAGAAAGGTCCCATTTTATGAAGTAACCAGCCAAGTACCACATCGTGAGCAAACAGTTCTAGACGGTTTGCAAAAATTGCACTCATGTTTGTTGCAGGCTTGTTACAAGAACCCCAAGCTGGTGAACCGTATAAGCATGCTCCATCAATCACCTTTAGGGAACTTTTGCTCGGTTTCTGTTCATAAATCTCATGTAAAAGTTCTATAGTAAGTTCTAGTGAAAATCTGAATATTTATGAGTAATTGTTAAATAACAGTCGTGTCTAGAATTGCAGAAAAAACGTGGATCGACGCGTTTACGAAAGTAACAAGAGCGATAGAATTAGTTTAATCAATATATTATTTAATAAAGTAAAAAAGAAAATAAACCCAATGTCAAACTGTTTGAGGAACAGTTTTATGGTGTTCTTATACATGTTCGTGTTTCTGACTATGAAGTTGATGTTCCTTAAGATCCATTTAAGGACTGCAGTGGGGGAATTTTACTTTGAAACATAAAGGTATATTATTTTTAATTTCTAGAATAAATATAAAGAAGTATGTAGGTACAGATGCTCAAAATTGGTTTCCCTATGAAGTTGATGTTCCTTAAGATCCATTTAAGGACTGCAGTGGGGGAATTTTACTTTGAAACATAAAGGTATATTATTTTTTATTTCTAGAATAAATATAAAGAAGTATGTAGGTACAGATGCTCAAAATTGGTTTCGCTATGAAGTTGATGTTCCTTAAGATCCATTTAAGGAATGCAGTGGGGGGATTTTACTTTGAAACATAAAGGTATATTATTTTTAATTTCTAGAATGAATATAAAGAAGTTGATGTTCCTTAAGATCCATTTAAGGACTGCAGTGGGGGGATTTTACTTTGAAATATAAAGGTATATTATTTTTAATTTCTAGAATAAATATAGAGAAGTTGATGTTTCTTAAGATCCATTTAAGGACTGCAGTGGGGGAATTTTTACTTTGAAACATAAAGGTATATTATTTTTAATTTCTAGAATAAATAGAAAGAAGTATGTAGGTACAGATGCTGAAAATTGGTTTTGAGGTTTTGAGGCGGGGGAGACTCGAACTCCCGACCTCCAGCAGCTTCTGAGCCTTTTATACTGGCGCGCTAGCCTCTTCCGCCACCGCCCTGGATGTCTCGATTATAGACAGGTCCCATTTTATGAACTAACCAGCCAAGTACCACATCGTGAGCAAACAGTTCTAGACGGTTTGCAAAAATTGCACTCATGTTTGTTGCAGGCTTGTTACAAGAACCCTATAAGCATGCTCCATCAATCACCTTTGGGGAACTTTTGCTCGGTTTCTGTTCATAAATCTCATGTAAAAGTTCTATAGTAAGTTCTAGTGAAAATCTGAATATTTATGAGTAATTGTTAAATAACAGTCGTGTCTAGAATTGCAGAAAAAAACGTGGAGCGATGGAATTAGTTTAATCAATATATTATTTAATAAAGTTAAAAAAGAAAATAAACCCAATGTCAAACTGTTTGAAGAACAGTTTTGTGGTGTTCTTATACATGTTCGTGTTTCTGACTATGAAGTTGATGTTCCTTAAGATCTATTTAAGGACTGCAGTGGGGAAATTTTACTTTGAAACATAAAGGTATATTATTTTTAATTTCTAGAATAAATATAGAGAAGTTGATGTTCCTTAAGATCCATTTAAGGACTGCAGTGGGGGAATTTTTACTTTGAAACATAAAGGTATATTATTTTTAATTTCTTGAATGAATAGAAAGAAGTATGTAGGTACAGATGCTGAAAATTGGTTTCCCTCAAAAGGTTTTGAGGCGGGGGAGACTCGAACTCCTGACCTCCAGCAGCTTCTCAGCCTTTTATACTAGCGCGCTAGCCTCTTCCGCCACCGCCCTGGATGTCTAGATTATAGACAGGTCCCATTTTATGAACTAACCAGCCAAGTACCACATCGTGAGCAAACAGTTCTAGACGGTTTGCAAAAATTGCACTCATGTTTGTTGCAGGCTTGTTACAAGAACCCCAAGCTGGTGAACCGTATAAGCATGCTCCATCAATCACCTTTAGGGAACTTTTGCTCGGTTTCTGTTCATAAATCTCATGTAAAAGTTCTATAGTAAGTTCTAGTGAAAATCTGAATATTTATGAGTAATTGTTAAATAACAGTCGTGTCTAGAATTGCAGAAAAAAACGTGGATCCACGTGTTTACGAAAGTAACAAGAGCGATAGAATTAGTTTAATCAATATATTATTTAATAAAGTTAAAAAAGAAAATAAAGCCAATGTCAAACTGTTTGAAGAACAGTTTTGTGGTGTTCTTATACATGTTCGTGTTTCTGACTATGAAGTTGATGTTCCTTAAGATCCATTTAAGGACTGCAGTGGGGAAATTTTACTTTGAAACATAAAGGTATATTATTTTTAATTTCTTGAATAAATATAGAGAAGTTGATGTTCCTGAAGATCCATTTAAGGACTGCAGTGGGGGAATTTTGACTTTGGAACATAAAGGTATATTATTTTTAATTTCTAGAATAAATAGAAAGAAGTATGTAGGTACAGATGCTGAAAATTGGTTTCCCTCAAAAGGTTTTGAGGCGGGGGAGACTCGAACTCCTGACCTCTAGCAGCTTCTCATCCTTTTATACTGGCGCGCTAGCGTCTTCCGCCACCGCCCTGGATGTCTAGATTATAGACAGGTCCCATTTTATGAACTAACCAGCCAAGTACCACATAGTGAGCAAACAGTTCTAGACGGTTTGCAAAAATTGCACTCATGTTTGTTGCAGGCTTGTTACAAGAACCCCAAGCTGGTGAACCGTATAAGCATGCTCCATCAATCACCTTTGGGGAACTTTTGCTCGGTTTCTGTTCATAAATCTCATGTAAAAGTTCTATAGTAAGTTCTAGTGAAAATCTGAATATTTATGAGTAATTGTTAAATAACAGTCGTGTCTAGAATTGCAGAAAAAAACGTGGATCGACGCGTTTACGAAAGTAACAAGAGCGATAGAATTAGTTTAATCAATATATTATTTAATAAAGTTAAAAAAGAAAATAAACCCAATGTCAAACTGTTTGAAGAACAGTTTTGTGGTGTTCTTATACATCTTCTTGTTTCTGACTATGAAGTTGATGTTCCTTAAGATCCATTTAAGGACTGCAGTGGGGGAATTTACTTTGAAACATAAAGGTATATTATTTTTAATTTCTAGAATAAATATAAAGAAGTATGTAGGTACAGATGCTCAAAATTGGTTTCCCTATGAAGTTGATGTTCCTTAAGATCCATTTAAGGACTGCAGTGGGGGGAATTTTACTTTGAAACATAAAGGTATATTATTTTTAATTTCTAGAATGAATATAAAGAAGTTGATGTTCCTTAAGATCCATTTAAGGACTGCAGTGGGGGGATTTTACTTTGAAACATAAAGGTATATTATTTTTAATTTCTAGAATAAATACAGAGAAGTTGATGTTCCTTAAGATCCATTTAAGGACTGCAGTGGGGGAATTTTTACTTTGAAACATAAAGGTATATAATTTTTAATTTCTAGAATAAATATAAAGAAGTATGTAGGTACAGATGCTCAATATTGGTTTCCCTATGAAGTTGATGTTCCTTAAGATCCATTTAAGGACTGCAGTGGGGGGATTTTAATTTGAAACATAAAGGTATATTATTTTTAATTTCTAGAATGAATATAGAGAAGTTGATGTTCCTTAAGATCCATTTAAGGACTGCAGTGGGGGGATTTTACTTTGAAACATAAAGGTATATTATTTTTAATTTCTAGAATGAATATAAAGAAGTTGATGTTCCTTAAGATCCATTTAAGGACTGCAGTGGGGGAATTTTTACTTTGAAACATAAAGCTATATTTTTTTAAATTTCAAGAATAAATAGAAAGAAGTATGTAGGTACAGATGCTGAAAATTGGTTTCCCTCAAAAGGTTTTGAGGCGGGGGAGACTCGAACTCCCGACCTCCAGCAGCTTCTCAGCCTTTTATACTGGCGCGCTAGCCTCTTCCGCCACCGCCCTGGATGTCTAGATTATAGACAGGTCCCATTTTATGAACTAACCAGCCAAGTACCACATCGTGAGCAAACAGTTCTAGACGGTTTGCAAAAATTGCACTCATGTTTGTTGCAGGCTTGTTACAAGAACCCCAAGCTGGTGAACCGTATAAGCATGCTCCATCAATCACCTTTGGGGAACTTTTGCTCGGTTTCTGTTCATAAATCTCATGTAAAAGTTCTATAGTAAGTTCTAGTGAAAATCTGAATATTTATGAGTAATTGTTAAATAACAGTCGTGTCTAGAATTGCAGAAAAAAACGTGGATCGACGCGTTTACGAAAGTAACAAGAGCGATAGAATTAGTTTAATCAATATATTATTTAATAAAGTTAAAAAAGAAAATAAACCCAATGTCAAACTGTTTGAAGAACAGTTTTGTGGTGTTCTTATACATGTTCGTGTTTCTGACTATGAAGTTGATGTTCCTTAAGATCCATTTAAGGACTGCAGTGGGGGAATTTTACTTTGAAACATAAAGGTATATTATTTTTAATTTCTAGAATAAATATAAAGAAGTATGTAGGTACAGATGCTCAAAATTGGTTTCCCTATGAAGTTGATGTTCCTTAAGATCCATTTAAGGACTGCAGTGGGGGGATTTTAATTTGAAACATAAAGGTATATTATTTTTAATTTCTAGAATGAATATAAAGAAGTTGATGTTCCTTAAGATCCATTTAAGGACTGCAGTGGGGGGATTTTAATTTGAAACATAAAGGTATATTATTTTTAATTTCTAGAATAAATATAGAGAAGTTGATGTTCCTTAAGATCCATTTAAGGACTGCAGTGGGGGAATTTTTACTTTGAAACATAAAGGTATATTATTTTTAATTTCTATAATAAATATAAAGAAGTATGTAGGTACAGATGCTGAAAATTGGTTTCCCTATGAAGTTGATGTTCCTTAAGATCCATTTAAGGACTGCAGTGGGGGAATTTTACTTTGAAACATAAAGGTATATTATTTTTAATTTCTAGAATGAATATAAAGAAGGTGATGTTCCTTAAGATCCATTTAAGGACTGCAGTGGGGGGATTTTACTTTGAAACATAAAGGTATATTATTTTTAATGTCTAGAATAAATATAGAGAAGTTGATGTTCCTTAAGATCCATTTAAGGACTGCAGTGGGGGAATTTTTACTTTGAAACATAAAGGTATATTATTTTTAATTTCTTGAATGAATAGAAAGAAGTATGTAGGTACAGATGCTGAAAATTGGTTTCCCTCAAAAGGTTTTGAGGCGGGGGAGACTCGAACTCCTGACCTCCAGCAGCTTCTCAGCCTTTTATACTGGCGCGCTAGCCTCTTCCGCCACCGCCCTGGATGTCTAGATTATAGACAGGTCCCATTTTATGAACTAACCAGCCAAGTACCACATCGTGAGCAAACAGTTCTAGACGGTTTGCAAAAATTGCACTCATGTTTGTTGCAGGCTTGTTACAAGAACCCCAAGCTGGTGAACCGTATAAGCATGCTCCATCAATCACCTTTAGGGAACTTTTGCTCGGTTTCTGTTCATAAATCTCATGTAAAAGTTCTATAGTAAGTTCTAGTGAAAATCTGAATATTTATGAGTAATTGTTAAATAACAGTCGTGTCTAGAATTGCAGAAAAAAACGTGGATCCACGTGTTTACGAAAGTAACAAGAGCGATAGAATTAGTTTAATCAATATATTATTTAATAAAGTTAAAAAAGAAAATAAACCCAATGTCAAACTGTTTGAGGAACAGTTTTATGGTGTTCTTATACATGTTCGTGTTTCTGACTATGAAGTTGATATTCCTTAAGATCCATGTAAGGACTGCAGTGGGGAAATTTTACTTTGAAACATAAAGGTATATTATTTTTAATTTCTAGAATAAATATAGAGAAGTTGATGTTCCTGAAGATCCATTTAAGGACTGCAGTGGGGGAATTTTTACTTTGGAACATAAAGGTATATTATTTTTAATTTCTTGAATAAATAGAAAGAAGTATGTAGGTACAGATGCTGAAAATTGGTTTCCCTCAAAAGGTTTTGAGGCGGGGGAGACTCGAACTCCTGACCTCTAGCAGCTTCTCAGCCTTTTATACTGGCGCGCTAGCGTCTTCCGCCACCGCCCTGGATGTCTAGATTATAGACAGGTCCCATTTTATGAACTAACCAGCCAAGTACCACATCGTGAGCAAACAGTTCTAGACGGTTTGCAAAAATTGCACTCATGTTTGTTGCAGGCTTGTTACAAGAACCCCAAGCTGGTGAACCGTATAAGCATGCTCCATCAATCACCTTTAGGGAACTTTTGCTCGGTTTCTGTTCATAAATCTCATGTAAAAGTTCTATAGTAAGTTCTAGTGAAAATCTGAATATTTATGAGTAATTATTAAATAACAGTCGTGTCTAGAATTGCAGAAAAAAACGTGGATCGACGCGTTTACGAAAGTAACAAGAGCGATAGAATTAGTTTAATCAATATATTATTTAATAAAGTTAAAAAAGAAAATAAACCCAATGTCAAACTGTTTGAAGAACAGTTTTGTGGTGTTCTTATACATGTTCGTGTTTCTGACTATGAAGTTGATGTTCCTTAAGATCAATTTAAGGACTGCAGTGGGGAAATTTTACTTTGAAACATAAAGGTATATTATTTTTAATTTCTAGAATAAATATAGAGAAGTCGATGTTCCTTAAGATCCATTTAAGGACTGCAGTGGGGGAATTTTTACTTTGAAACATAAAGGTATATTATTTTTAATTTCTTGAATAAATAGAAAGAAGTATGTAGGTACAGATGCTGAAAATTGGTTTCCCTCAAAAGGTTTTGAGGCGGGGGAGACTCGAACTCCTGACCTCCAGGAGCTTCTCAGCCTTTTATACTGGCGCGCTAGCCTCTTCCGCCACCGCCCTGGATGTCTAGATTATAGACAGGTCCCATTTTATGAACTAACCAGCCAAGTACCACATCGTGAGCAAACAGTTCTAGACGGTTTGCAAAAATTGCACTCATGTTTGTTGCAGGCTTGTTACAAGAACCCCAAGCTGGTGAACCGTATATGCATGCTCCATCAATCACCTTTAGGGAACTTTTGCTCGGTTTCTGTTCATAAATCTCATGTAAAAGTTCTATAGTAAGTTCTAGTGAAAATCTGAATATTTATGAGTAATTGTTAAATAACAGTCGTGTCTAGAATTGCAGAAAAAAACGTGGATCGACGCGTTTACGAAAGTAACAAGAGCGATAGAATTAGTTTAATCAATATATTATTTAATAAAGTTAAAAAAGAAAATAAACCCAATGTCAAACTGTTTGAAGAATAGTTTTGTGGTGTTCTTATACATGTTCGTGTTTCTGACTATGAAGTTGATGTTCCTTAAGATCCATTTAAGGACTGCAGTGGGGGAATTTTACTTTGAAACATAAAGGTATATTATTTTTAATTTCAAGAATAAATATAAAGAAGTATGTAGGTACAGATGCTCAAAATTGGTTTCCCTATGAAGTTGATGTTCCTTAAGATCCATTTAAGGACTGCAGTGGGGGAATTTTACTTTGAAACATAAAGGTATATTATTTTTAATTTCTAGAATGAATATAAAGAAGTTGATGTTCCTTAAGATCCATTTAAGGACTGCAGTGGAGGGATTTTACTTTGAAACATAACGGTATATTATTTTTAATTTCTAGAATAAATACAGAGAAGTTGATGTTCCTTAAGATCCATTTAAGGACTGCAGTGGGGGAATTTTTACTTTGAAACATAAAGGTATATTATTTTTAATTTCTAGAATAAATAGAAGTTGATGTTCCTTAAGATCCATTTAAGGACTGCAGTGGGGGAATTTTTACTTTGAAACATAAAGGTATATTATTTTTAATTTCTAGAATAAATATAAAGAAGTATGTAGGTACAGATGCTCAAAATTGGTTTCCCTATGAAGTTGGTGTTCCTTAAGATCCATTTAAGGACTGCAGTGGGGGAATTTTACTTTGAAACATAAAGGTATATTATTTTTAATTTCTAGAATTAATATAAAGAAGTTGATGTTCCTTAAGATCCATTTAAGGACTGCAGTGGGGGGATTTTACTTTGAAACATAAAGGTATATTATTTTTAATGTCTAGAATAAATATAGAGAAGTTGATGTGCCTTAAGATCCATTTAAGGACTGCAGTGGGGGAAGTTTACTTTGAAACATAAAGGTTTATTATTTTTAATTTCTAGAATAAATAGAAAGAAGTATGTAGGTACAGATGCTGAAAATTGGTTTCCCTCAAAAGGTTTTGAGGCGGGAGAGACTCGAACTCCCGACCTCCAGCAGCTTCTCAGCCTTTTATACTGGCACGCTAGCCTCTTCCGCCACCGCCCTAGATGTCTAGATTATAGACAGGTCCCATTTTATGAACTAACCAGCCAAGTACCACATCGTGAGCAAACAGTTCTAGACGGTTTGCAAAAATTGCACTCATGTTTGTTGCAGGCTTGTTACAAGAACCCTATAAGCATGCTCCATCAATCACCTTTGGGGAACTTTTGCTCGGTTTCTGTTCATAAATCTCATGTAAAAGTTCTACAGTAAGTTCTAGTGAAAATCTGAATATTTATGAGTAATTGTTAAATAACAGTCGTGTCTAGAATTGCAGAAAAAAACGTGGATCGACGCGTTTACGAAAGTAACAAGAGCGATAGAATTAGTTTAATCAATATATTATTTAATAAAGTTAAAAAAGAAAATAAACCCAATGTCAAACTGTTTGAAGAACAGTTTTGTGGTGTTCTTATACATGTTCGTGTTTCTGACTATGAAGTTGATGTTCCTTAAGATCCATTGAAGGACTGCAGTGGGGGAATTTTACTTTGAAACATAAAGGTATATTATTTTTAATTTCTAGAATAAATATAAAGAAGTATGTAGGTACAGATGCTCAAAATTGGTTTCCCTATGAAGTTGATGTTCCTTAAGATCCATTTAAGGACTGCAGTGGGGGAATTTTACTTTGAAATATAAAGGTATATTATTTTTAATTTCTAGAATAAATATAAAGAAGTTGATGTTCCTTAAGATCCATTTAAGGACTGCAGTGGGGGGATTTTACTTTGAAACATAAAGGTATATTATTTTTAATTTCTAGAATAAATATAGAGAAGTTGATGTGCCTTAAGATCCATTTAAGGACTGCAGTGGGGGAAGTTTACTTTGAAACATAAAGGTTTATTATTTTTAATTTCTAGAATAAATAGAAAGAAGTATGTAGGTACAGATGCTGAAAATTGGTTTCCCTCAAAAGGTTTTGAGGCGGGGGAGACTCGAACTCCCGACCTCCAGCAGCTTCTCAGCCTTTTATACGGGCACGCTAGCCTCTTCCGCCACCGCCCTAGATGTCTAGATTATAGACAGGTCCCATTTTATGAACTAACCAGCCAAGTACCACATCGTGAGCAAACAGTTCTAGACGGTTTGCAAAAATTGCACTCATGTTTGTTGCAGGCTTGTTACAAGAACCCTATAAGCATGCTCCATCAATCACCTTTAGGGAACTTTTGCTCGGTTTCTGTTCATAAATCTCATGTAAAAGTTCTACAGTAAGTTCTAGTGAAAATCTGAATATTTATGAGTAATTGTTAAATAACAGTCGTGTCTAGAATTGCAGAAAAAAACGTGGATCGACGCGTTTACGAAAGTAACAAGAGCGATAGAATTAGTTTAATCAATATATTATTTAATAAAGTTAAAAAAGAAAATAAACCCAATGTCAAACTGTTTGAAGAACAGTTTTGTAGTGTTCTTATACATGTTCGTGTTTCTGACTATGAAGTTGATGTTCCTTAAGATCCATTTAAGGACTGCAGTGGGGGAATTTTACTTTGAAACATAAAGGTATATTATTTTTAATTTCTAGAATAAATATAAAGAAGTATGTAGGTACAGATGCTCAAAATTGGTTTCCCTATGAAGTTGATGTTCCTTAAGATCCATTTAAGGACTGCAGTGGGGGGATTTTACTTTGAAACATAAAGGTATATTATTTTTAATTTCTAGAATAAATATAGAGAAGTTGATGTGCCTTAAGATCCATTTAAGGACTGCAGTGGGGGAAGTTTACTTTGAAACATAAAGGTATATTATTTTTAATTTCTAGAATAAATAGAAAGAAGTATGTAGGTACAGATGCTGAAAATTGGTTTCCCTCAAAATGTTTTGAGGCGGGGGAGACTCGAACTCCCGACCCCCAGCAGCTTCTCAGTCTTTTATACTGGCGTGCTAGCCTCTTCCGCCACCGCCCTGGATGTCTAGATTATAGACAGGTCCCATTTTATGAACTAACCAGCCAAGTACCACATCGTGAGCAAACAGTTCTAGACGGTTTGCAAAAATTGCACTCATGTTTGTTGCAGGCTCGTTACAAGAACCCCAAGCTGGTGAACCGTATAAGCATGCTCCATCAATCACCTTTGGGGAACTTTTGCTCGGTTTCTGTTCATAAATCTCATGTAAAAGTTCTATAGTAAGTTCTAGGGAAAATCTGAATATTTATGAGTAATTGTTAAATAACAGTCGTGTCTAGAAGTGTAGAAAAAAACGTGGATCGACGCGTTTACGAAAGTAACAAGAGCGATAGAATTAGTTTAATCAATATATTATTTAATAAAGTTAAAAAAGAAAATGAACCCAATGTCAAATTGTTTGAAGAACAGTTTTGTGGTGTTCTTATACATGTTTGTGTTTCTGACTATGAAGTTGATGTTCCTTAAGATCCATTTGAGGACTGCAGTGGGGGAATTTTACTTTGAAACATAAAGGTATATAATTTTTAATTTCTAGAATAAATATAAAGAAGTATGTAGGTACAGATGCTCAAAATTGGTTTCCCTATGAAGTTGATGTTCCTTAAGATCCATTTAAGGACTGCAGTGGGGGGATTTTAATTTGAAACATAAAGGTATATTATTTTTAATTTCTAGAATAAATATAGAGAAGTTGATGTTCCTTAAGATCCATTTAAGGACTGCAGTGGGGGAATTTTTACTTTGAAACATAAAGGTATATTATTTTTAATTTCTATAATAAATTTAAAGAAGTATGTAGGTACAGATGCTCAAAATTGGTTTCCCTATGAAGTTGATGTTCCTTAAGATCCATTTAAGGACTGCAGTGGGGGGATTTTACTTTGAAACATAAAGGTATATTATTTTTAATTTCTAGAATGAATATAAAGAAGTTGATGTTCCTTAAGATCCATTTAAGGACTGCAGTGGGGGGATTTTAATTTGAAACATAAAGGTATATTATTTTTAATTTCTAGAATAAATATAGAGAAGTTGATGTTCCTTAAGATCCATTTAAGGACTGCAGTGGGGGAATTGTTACTTTGAAACATAAAGGTATATTATTTTTAATTTCTATAATAAATATAAAGAAGTATGTAGGTACAGATGCTGAAAATTGGTTTCCCTCAAAAGGTTTTGAGGCGGGGGAGACTCGAACTCCCGACCTCCAGCAGCTTCTCAGCCTTTTATACTGGCGCGCTAGCCTCTTCCGCCACCGCCCTGGATGTCTAGATTATAGACAGGTCCCATTTTATGAACTAATTAGCCAAGTACCACATCGTGAGCAAACAGTTCTAGACGGTTTGCAAAAATTGCACTCATGTTTGTTGCAGGCTTGTTACAAGAACCCCAAGCTGGTGAACCGTATAAGCATGCTCCATCAATCACCTTTGGGGAACTTTTGCTCGGTTTCTGTTCATAAATCTCATGTAAAAGTTCTATAGTACGTTCTAGTGAAAATCTGAATATTTATGAGTAATTGTTAAATAACAGTCGTGTCTAGAATTGCAGAAAAAAACGTGGATCGACGCGTTTTCGAAAGTAACAAGAGCGATAGAATTAGTTGAATCAATATGTTATTTAATAAAGTTAAAAAAGAAAATAAACCCAATGTCAAACTGTTTGAAGAACAGTTTTGTGGTGTTCTTATACATGTTCGTGTTTCTGACTATGAAGTTGATGTTCCTTAAGATCCATTTAAGGACTGCAGTGGGGGAATTTTACTTTGAAACATAAAGGTATATTATTTCTAATTTCTAGAATAAATATAAAGAAGTATGTAGGTACAGATGCTCAAAATTGGTTTCCCTATGAAGTTGATGTTCCATAAGATCCATTTAAGGACTGCAGTGGGGGAATTTTACTTTGAAACATAAAGGTATATTATTTTTAATTTCTAGAATAAATATAGAGAAGTTGATGTTCCTTAAGATCCATTTAAGGACTGCAGTGGGGGAATTTTACTTTGAAACATAAAGGTATATTATTTTTAATTTCTAGAATGAATATAAAGAAGTATGTAGGTACAGATGCTCAAAATTGGTTTCCCTATGAAGTTGATGTTCCTTAAGATCCATTTAAGGACTGCAGTGGGGGAATTTTACTTTGAAACATAAAGGTATATTATTTTTAATTTCTAGAATAAATAGAAAGAAGTATGTAGGTACAGATGCTGAAAATTGGTTTCCCTCAAAAGGTTTTAAGGCGGGGGAGACTCGAACTCCCGACCTCCAGCAGCTTCTCAGCCTTTTATACTGGCGCGCTAGCCTCTTCCGCCACCGCCCTAGATGTCTAGATTATAGACAGGTCCCATTTTATGAACTAACCAGCCAAGTACCACATCGTGAGCAAACAGTTCTAGACGGTTTGCAAAAATTGCACTCATGTTTGTTGCAGGCTTGTTACAAGAACCCTATAAGCATGCTCCATCAATCACCTTTGGGGAACTTTTGCTCGGTTTCTGTTCATAAATCTCATGTAAAAGTTCTATAGTAAGTTCTAGTGAAAATCTGAATATTTATGAGTAATTGTTAAATAACAGTCGTGTCTAGAATTGCAGAAAAAAACGTGGATCGACGCGTTTACGAAAGTAACAAGAGCGATAGAATTAGTTTAATCAATATATTATTTAATAAAGTTAAAAAAGAAAATAAACCCAATGTCAAACTGTTTGAAGAACAGTTTTGTGGTGTTCTTATACATGTTTGTGTTTCTGACTATGAAGTTGATGTTCCTTAAGATCCATTTGAGGACTGCAGTGGGGGAATTTTACTTTGAAACATAAAGGTATATAATTTTTAATTTCTAGAATAAATATAAAGAAGTATGTAGGTACAGATGCTCAAAATTGGTTTCCCTATGAAGTTGATGTTCCTTAAGATCCATTTAAGGACTGCAGTGGGGGGATTTTAATTTGAAACATAAAGGTATATTATTTTTAATTTCTAGAATAAATATAGAGAAGTTGATGTTCCTTAAGATCCATTTAAGGACTGCAGTGGGGGAATTTTTACTTTGAAACATAAAGGTATATTATTTTTAATTTCTATAATAAATATAAAGAAGTATGTAGGTACAGATGCTCAAAATTGGTTTCCCTATGAAGTTGATGTTCCTTAAGATCCATTTAAGGACTGCAGTGGGGGGATTTTACTTTGAAACATAAAGGTATATTATTTTTAATTTCTAGAATGAATATAAAGAAGTTGATGTTCCTTAAGATCCATTTAAGGACTGCAGTGGAGGGATTTTACTTTGAAACATAACGGTATATTATTTTTAATTTCTAGAATAAATACAGAGAAGTTGATGTTCCTTAAGATCCATTTAAGGACTGCAGTGGGGGAATTTTTACTTTGAAACATAAAGGTATATTATTTTTAATTTCTAGAATAAATAGAAGTTGATGTTCCTTAAGATCCATTTAAGGACTGCAGTGGGGGAATTTTTACTTTGAAACATAAAGGTATATTATTTTTAATTTCTAGAATAAATATAAAGAAGTATGTAGGTACAGATGCTCAAAATTGGTTTCCCTATGAAGTTGGTGTTCCTTAAGATCCATTTAAGGACTGCAGTGGGGGAATTTTACTTTGAAACATAAAGGTATATTATTTTTAATTTCTAGAATTAATATAAAGAAGTTGATGTTCCTTAAGATCCATTTAAGGACTGCAGTGGGGGGATTTTACTTTGAAACATAAAGGTATATTATTTTTAATGTCTAGAATAAATATAGAGAAGTTGATGTGCCTTAAGATCCATTTAAGGACTGCAGTGGGGGAAGTTTACTTTGAAACATAAAGGTTTATTATTTTTAATTTCTAGAATAAATAGAAAGAAGTATGTAGGTACAGATGCTGAAAATTGGTTTCCCTCAAAAGGTTTTGAGGCGGGAGAGACTCGAACTCCCGACCTCCAGCAGCTTCTCAGCCTTTTATACTGGCACGCTAGCCTCTTCCGCCACCGCCCTAGATGTCTAGATTATAGACAGGTCCCATTTTATGAACTAACCAGCCAAGTACCACATCGTGAGCAAACAGTTCTAGACGGTTTGCAAAAATTGCACTCATGTTTGTTGCAGGCTTGTTACAAGAACCCTATAAGCATGCTCCATCAATCACCTTTGGGGAACTTTTGCTCGGTTTCTGTTCATAAATCTCATGTAAAAGTTCTACAGTAAGTTCTAGTGAAAATCTGAATATTTATGAGTAATTGTTAAATAACAGTCGTGTCTAGAATTGCAGAAAAAAACGTGGATCGACGCGTTTACGAAAGTAACAAGAGCGATAGAATTAGTTTAATCAATATATTATTTAATAAAGTTAAAAAAGAAAATAAACCCAATGTCAAACTGTTTGAAGAACAGTTTTGTGGTGTTCTTATACATGTTCGTGTTTCTGACTATGAAGTTGATGTTCCTTAAGATCCATTGAAGGACTGCAGTGGGGGAATTTTACTTTGAAACATAAAGGTATATTATTTTTAATTTCTAGAATAAATATAAAGAAGTATGTAGGTACAGATGCTCAAAATTGGTTTCCCTATGAAGTTGATGTTCCTTAAGATCCATTTAAGGACTGCAGTGGGGGAATTTTACTTTGAAATATAAAGGTATATTATTTTTAATTTCTAGAATAAATATAAAGAAGTTGATGTTCCTTAAGATCCATTTAAGGACTGCAGTGGGGGGATTTTACTTTGAAACATAAAGGTATATTATTTTTAATTTCTAGAATAAATATAGAGAAGTTGATGTGCCTTAAGATCCATTTAAGGACTGCAGTGGGGGAAGTTTACTTTGAAACATAAAGGTTTATTATTTTTAATTTCTAGAATAAATAGAAAGAAGTATGTAGGTACAGATGCTGAAAATTGGTTTCCCTCAAAAGGTTTTGAGGCGGGGGAGACTCGAACTCCCGACCTCCAGCAGCTTCTCAGCCTTTTATACGGGCACGCTAGCCTCTTCCGCCACCGCCCTAGATGTCTAGATTATAGACAGGTCCTATTTTATGAACTAACCAGCCAAGTACCACATCGTGAGCAAACAGTTCTAGACGGTTTGCAAAAATTGCACTCATGTTTGTTGCAGGCTTGTTACAAGAACCCTATAAGCATGCTCCATCAATCACCTTTAGGGAACTTTTGCTCGGTTTCTGTTCATAAATCTCATGTAAAAGTTCTACAGTAAGTTCTAGTGAAAATCTGAATATTTATGAGTAATTGTTAAATAACAGTCGTGTCTAGAATTGCAGAAAAAAACGTGGATCGACGCGTTTACGAAAGTAACAAGAGCGATAGAATTAGTTTAATCAATATATTATTTAATAAAGTTAAAAAAGAAAATAAACCCAATGTCAAACTGTTTGAAGAACAGTTTTGTAGTGTTCTTATACATGTTCGTGTTTCTGACTATGAAGTTGATGTTCCTTAAGATCCATTTAAGGACTGCAGTGGGGGAATTTTACTTTGAAACATAAAGGTATATTATTTTTAATTTCTAGAATAAATATAAAGAAGTATGTAGGTACAGATGCTCAAAATTGGTTTCCCTATGAAGTTGATGTTCCTTAAGATCCATTTAAGGACTGCAGTGGGGGGATTTTACTTTGAAACATAAAGGTATATTATTTTTAATTTCTAGAATAAATATAGAGAAGTTGATGTGCCTTAAGATCCATTTAAGGACTGCAGTGGGGGAAGTTTACTTTGAAACATAAAGGTATATTATTTTTAATTTCTAGAATAAATAGAAAGAAGTATGTAGGTACAGATGCTGAAAATTGGTTTCCCTCAAAATGTTTTGAGGCGGGGGAGACTCGAACTCCCGACCCCCAGCAGCTTCTCAGTCTTTTATACTGGCGTGCTAGCCTCTTCCGCCACCGCCCTGGATGTCTAGATTATAGACAGGTCCCATTTTATGAACTAACCAGCCAAGTACCACATCGTGAGCAAACAGTTCTAGACGGTTTGCAAAAATTGCACTCATGTTTGTTGCAGGCTCGTTACAAGAACCCCAAGCTGGTGAACCGTATAAGCATGCTCCATCAATCACCTTTGGGGAACTTTTGCTCGGTTTCTGTTCATAAATCTCATGTAAAAGTTCTATAGTAAGTTCTAGGGAAAATCTGAATATTTATGAGTAATTGTTAAATAACAGTCGTGTCTAGAATTGTAGAAAAAAACGTGGATCGACGCGTTTACGAAAGTAACAAGAGCGATAGAATTAGTTTAATCAATATATTATTTAATAAAGTTAAAAAAGAAAATGAACCCAATGTCAAATTGTTTGAAGAACAGTTTTGTGGTGTTCTTATACATGTTTGTGTTTCTGACTATGAAGTTGATGTTCCTTAAGATCCATTTGAGGACTGCAGTGGGGGAATTTTACTTTGAAACATAAAGGTATATAATTTTTAATTTCTAGAATAAATATAAAGAAGTATGTAGGTACAGATGCTCAAAATTGGTTTCCCTATGAAGTTGATGTTCCTTAAGATCCATTTAAGGACTGCAGTGGGGGGATTTTAATTTGAAACATAAAGGTATATTATTTTTAATTTCTAGAATAAATATAGAGAAGTTGATGTTCCTTAAGATCCATTTAAGGACTGCAGTGGGGGAATTTTTACTTTGAAACATAAAGGTATATTATTTTTAATTTCTATAATAAATATAAAGAAGTATGTAGGTACAGATGCTCAAAATTGGTTTCCCTATGAAGTTGATGTTCCTTAAGATCCATTTAAGGACTGCAGTGGGGGGATTTTACTTTGAAACATAAAGGTATATTATTTTTAATTTCTAGAATGAATATAAAGAAGTTGATGTTCCTTAAGATCCATTTAAGGACTGCAGTGGGGGGATTTTAATTTGAAACATAAAGGTATATTATTTTTAATTTCTAGAATAAATATAGAGAAGTTGATGTTCCTTAAGATCCATTTAAGGACTGCAGTGGGGGAATTGTTACTTTGAAACATAAAGGTATATTATTTTTAATTTCTATAATAAATATAAAGAAGTATGTAGGTACAGATGCTGAAAATTGGTTTCCCTCAAAAGGTTTTGAGGCGGGGGAGACTCGAACTCCCGACCTCCAGCAGCTTCTCAGCCTTTTATACTGGCGCGCTAGCCTCTTCCGCCACCGCCCTGGATGTCTAGATTATAGACAGGTCCCATTTTATGAACTAATTAGCCAAGTACCACATCGTGAGCAAACAGTTCTAGACGGTTTGCAAAAATTGCACTCATGTTTGTTGCAGGCTTGTTACAAGAACCCCAAGCTGGTGAACCGTATAAGCATGCTCCATCAATCACCTTTGGGGAACTTTTGCTCGGTTTCTGTTCATAAATCTCATGTAAAAGTTCTATAGTACGTTCTAGTGAAAATCTGAATATTTATGAGTAATTATTAAATAACAGTCGTGTCTAGAATTGCAGAAAAAAACGTGGATCGACGCGTTTTCGAAAGTAACAAGAGCGATAGAATTAGTTGAATCAATATGTTATTTAATAAAGTTAAAAAAGAAAATAAACCCAATGTCAAACTGTTTGAAGAACAGTTTTGTGGTGTTCTTATACATGTTCGTGTTTCTGACTATGAAGTTGATGTTCCTTAAGATCCATTTAAGGACTGCAGTGGGGGAATTTTACTTTGAAACATAAAGGTATATTATTTCTAATTTCTAGAATAAATATAAAGAAGTATGTAGGTACAGATGCTCAAAATTGGTTTCCCTATGAAGTTGATGTTCCATAAGATCCATTTAAGGACTGCAGTGGGGGAATTTTACTTTGAAACATAAAGGTATATTATTTTTAATTTCTAGAATAAATATAGAGAAGTTGATGTTCCTTAAGATCCATTTAAGGACTGCAGTGGGGGAATTTTACTTTGAAACATAAAGGTATATTATTTTTAATTTCTAGAATGAATATAAAGAAGTATGTAGGTACAGATGCTCAAAATTGGTTTCCCTATGAAGTTGATGTTCCTTAAGATCCATTTAAGGACTGCAGTGGGGGAATTTTACTTTGAAACATAAAGGTATATTATTTTTAATTTCTAGAATAAATAGAAAGAAGTATGTAGGTACAGATGCTGAAAATTGGTTTCCCTCAAAAGGTTTTAAGGCGGGGGAGACTCGAACTCCCGACCTCCAGCAGCTTCTCAGCCTTTTATACTGGCGCGCTAGCCTCTTCCGCCACCGCCCTAGATGTCTAGATTATAGACAGGTCCCATTTTATGAACTAACCAGCCAAGTACCACATCGTGAGCAAACAGTTCTAGACGGTTTGCAAAAATTGCACTCATGTTTGTTGCAGGCTTGTTACAAGAACCCTATAAGCATGCTCCATCAATCACCTTTGGGGAACTTTTGCTCGGTTTCTGTTCATAAATCTCATGTAAAAGTTCTATAGTAAGTTCTAGTGAAAATCTGAATATTTATGAGTAATTGTTAAATAACAGTCGTGTCTAGAATTGCAGAAAAAAACGTGGATCGACGCGTTTACGAAAGTAACAAGAGCGATAGAATTAGTTTAATCAATATATTATTTAATAAAGTTAAAAAAGAAAATAAACCCAATGTCAAACTGTTTGAAGAACAGTTTTGTGGTGTTCTTATACATGTTTGTGTTTCTGACTATGAAGTTGATGTTCCTTAAGATCCATTTGAGGACTGCAGTGGGGGAATTTTACTTTGAAACATAAAGGTATATAATTTTTAATTTCTAGAATAAATATAAAGAAGTATGTAGGTACAGATGCTCAAAATTGGTTTCCCTATGAAGTTGATGTTCCTTAAGATCCATTTAAGGACTGCAGTGGGGGGATTTTAATTTGAAACATAAAGGTATATTATTTTTAATTTCTAGAATAAATATAGAGAAGTTGATGTTCCTTAAGATCCATTTAAGGACTGCAGTGGGGGAATTTTTACTTTGAAACATAAAGGTATATTATTTTTAATTTCTATAATAAATATAAAGAAGTATGTAGGTACAGATGCTCAAAATTGGTTTCCCTATGAAGTTGATGTTCCTTAAGATCCATTTAAGGACTGCAGTGGGGGGATTTTACTTTGAAACATAAAGGTATATTATTTTTAATTTCTAGAATGAATATAAAGAAGTTGATGTTCCTTAAGATCCATTTAAGGACTGCAGTGGAGGGATTTTACTTTGAAACATAACGGTATATTATTTTTAATTTCTAGAATAAATACAGAGAAGTTGATGTTCCTTAAGATCCATTTAAGGACTGCAGTGGGGGAATTTTTACTTTGAAACATAAAGGTATATTATTTTTAATTTCTAGAATAAATAGAAGTTGATGTTCCTTAAGATCCATTTAAGGACTGCAGTGGGGGAATTTTTACTTTGAAACATAAAGGTATATTATTTTTAATTTCTAGAATAAATATAAAGAAGTATGTAGGTACAGATGCTCAAAATTGGTTTCCCTATGAAGTTGGTGTTCCTTAAGATCCATTTAAGGACTGCAGTGGGGGAATTTTACTTTGAAACATAAAGGTATATTATTTTTAATTTCTAGAATTAATATAAAGAAGTTGATGTTCCTTAAGATCCATTTAAGGACTGCAGTGGGGGGATTTTACTTTGAAACATAAAGGTATATTATTTTTAATGTCTAGAATAAATATAGAGAAGTTGATGTGCCTTAAGATCCATTTAAGGACTGCAGTGGGGGAAGTTTACTTTGAAACATAAAGGTTTATTATTTTTAATTTCTAGAATAAATAGAAAGAAGTATGTAGGTACAGATGCTGAAAATTGGTTTCCCTCAAAAGGTTTTGAGGCGGGAGAGACTCGAACTCCCGACCTCCAGCAGCTTCTCAGCCTTTTATACTGGCACGCTAGCCTCTTCCGCCACCGCCCTAGATGTCTAGATTATAGACAGGTCCCATTTTATGAACTAACCAGCCAAGTACCACATCGTGAGCAAACAGTTCTAGACGGTTTGCAAAAATTGCACTCATGTTTGTTGCAGGCTTGTTACAAGAACCCTATAAGCATGCTCCATCAATCACCTTTGGGGAACTTTTGCTCGGTTTCTGTTCATAAATCTCATGTAAAAGTTCTACAGTAAGTTCTAGTGAAAATCTGAATATTTATGAGTAATTGTTAAATAACAGTCGTGTCTAGAATTGCAGAAAAAAACGTGGATCGACGCGTTTACGAAAGTAACAAGAGCGATAGAATTAGTTTAATCAATATATTATTTAATAAAGTTAAAAAAGAAAATAAACCCAATGTCAAACTGTTTGAAGAACAGTTTTGTGGTGTTCTTATACATGTTCGTGTTTCTGACTATGAAGTTGATGTTCCTTAAGATCCATTGAAGGACTGCAGTGGGGGAATTTTACTTTGAAACATAAAGGTATATTATTTTTAATTTCTAGAATAAATATAAAGAAGTATGTAGGTACAGATGCTCAAAATTGGTTTCCCTATGAAGTTGATGTTCCTTAAGATCCATTTAAGGACTGCAGTGGGGGAATTTTACTTTGAAATATAAAGGTATATTATTTTTAATTTCTAGAATAAATATAAAGAAGTTGATGTTCCTTAAGATCCATTTAAGGACTGCAGTGGGGGGATTTTACTTTGAAACATAAAGGTATATTATTTTTAATTTCTAGAATAAATATAGAGAAGTTGATGTGCCTTAAGATCCATTTAAGGACTGCAGTGGGGGAAGTTTACTTTGAAACATAAAGGTTTATTATTTTTAATTTCTAGAATAAATAGAAAGAAGTATGTAGGTACAGATGCTGAAAATTGGTTTCCCTCAAAAGGTTTTGAGGCGGGGGAGACTCGAACTCCCGACCTCCAGCAGCTTCTCAGCCTTTTATACGGGCACGCTAGCCTCTTCCGCCACCGCCCTAGATGTCTAGATTATAGACAGGTCCCATTTTATGAACTAACCAGCCAAGTACCACATCGTGAGCAAACAGTTCTAGACGGTTTGCAAAAATTGCACTCATGTTTGTTGCAGGCTTGTTACAAGAACCCTATAAGCATGCTCCATCAATCACCTTTAGGGAACTTTTGCTCGGTTTCTGTTCATAAATCTCATGTAAAAGTTCTACAGTAAGTTCTAGTGAAAATCTGAATATTTATGAGTAATTGTTAAATAACAGTCGTGTCTAGAATTGCAGAAAAAAACGTGGATCGACGCGTTTACGAAAGTAACAAGAGCGATAGAATTAGTTTAATCAATATATTATTTAATAAAGTTAAAAAAGAAAATAAACCCAATGTCAAACTGTTTGAAGAACAGTTTTGTAGTGTTCTTATACATGTTCGTGTTTCTGACTATGAAGTTGATGTTCCTTAAGATCCATTTAAGGACTGCAGTGGGGGAATTTTACTTTGAAACATAAAGGTATATTATTTTTAATTTCTAGAATAAATATAAAGAAGTATGTAGGTACAGATGCTCAAAATTGGTTTCCCTATGAAGTTGATGTTCCTTAAGATCCATTTAAGGACTGCAGTGGGGGGATTTTACTTTGAAACATAAAGGTATATTATTTTTAATTTCTAGAATAAATATAGAGAAGTTGATGTGCCTTAAGATCCATTTAAGGACTGCAGTGGGGGAAGTTTACTTTGAAACATAAAGGTATATTATTTTTAATTTCTAGAATAAATAGAAAGAAGTATGTAGGTACAGATGCTGAAAATTGGTTTCCCTCAAAATGTTTTGAGGCGGGGGAGACTCGAACTCCCGACCCCCAGCAGCTTCTCAGTCTTTTATACTGGCGTGCTAGCCTCTTCCGCCACCGCCCTGGATGTCTAGATTATAGACAGGTCCCATTTTATGAACTAACCAGCCAAGTACCACATCGTGAGCAAACAGTTCTAGACGGTTTGCAAAAATTGCACTCATGTTTGTTGCAGGCTCGTTACAAGAACCCCAAGCTGGTGAACCGTATAAGCATGCTCCATCAATCACCTTTGGGGAACTTTTGCTCGGTTTCTGTTCATAAATCTCATGTAAAAGTTCTATAGTAAGTTCTAGGGAAAATCTGAATATTTATGAGTAATTGTTAAATAACAGTCGTGTCTAGAATTGTAGAAAAAAACGTGGATCGACGCGTTTACGAAAGTAACAAGAGCGATAGAATTAGTTTAATCAATATATTATTTAATAAAGTTAAAAAAGAAAATGAACCCAATGTCAAATTGTTTGAAGAACAGTTTTGTGGTGTTCTTATACATGTTTGTGTTTCTGACTATGAAGTTGATGTTCCTTAAGATCCATTTGAGGACTGCAGTGGGGGAATTTTACTTTGAAACATAAAGGTATATAATTTTTAATTTCTAGAATAAATATAAAGAAGTATGTAGGTACAGATGCTCAAAATTGGTTTCCCTATGAAGTTGATGTTCCTTAAGATCCATTTAAGGACTGCAGTGGGGGGATTTTACTTTGAAACATAAAGGTATATTATTTTTAATTTCTAGAATAAATATAGAGAAGTTGATGTTCCTTAAGATCCATTTAAGGACTGCAGTGGGGGAATTTTTACTTTGAAACATAAAGGTATATTATTTTTAATTTCTATAATAAATATAAAGAAGTATGTAGGTACAGATGCTCAAAATTGGTTTCCCTATGAAGTTGATGTTCCTTAAGATCCATTTAAGGACTGCAGTGGGGGGATTTTACTTTGAAACATAAAGGTATATTATTTTTAATTTCTAGAATGAATATAAAGAAGTTGATGTTCCTTAAGATCCATTTAAGGACTGCAGTGGGGGGATTTTAATTTGAAACATAAAGGTATATTATTTTTAATTTCTAGAATAAATATAGAGAAGTTGATGTTCCTTAAGATCCATTTAAGGACTGCAGTGGGGGAATTGTTACTTTGAAACATAAAGGTATATTATTTTTAATTTCTATAATAAATATAAAGAAGTATGTAGGTACAGATGCTGAAAATTGGTTTCCCTCAAAAGGTTTTGAGGCGGGGGAGACTCGAACTCCCGACCTCCAGCAGCTTCTCAGCCTTTTATACTGGCGCGCTAGCCTCTTCCGCCACCGCCCTGGATGTCTAGATTATAGACAGGTCCCATTTTATGAACTAATTAGCCAAGTACCACATCGTGAGCAAACAGTTCTAGACGGTTTGCAAAAATTGCACTCATGTTTGTTGCAGGCTTGTTACAAGAACCCCAAGCTGGTGAACCGTATAAGCATGCTCCATCAATCACCTTTGGGGAACTTTTGCTCGGTTTCTGTTCATAAATCTCATGTAAAAGTTCTATAGTACGTTCTAGTGAAAATCTGAATATTTATGAGTAATTATTAAATAACAGTCGTGTCTAGAATTGCAGAAAAAAACGTGGATCGACGCGTTTTCGAAAGTAACAAGAGCGATAGAATTAGTTGAATCAATATGTTATTTAATAAAGTTAAAAAAGAAAATAAACCCAATGTCAAACTGTTTGAAGAACAGTTTTGTGGTGTTCTTATACATGTTCGTGTTTCTGACTATGAAGTTGATGTTCCTTAAGATCCATTTAAGGACTGCAGTGGGGGAATTTTACTTTGAAACATAAAGGTATATTATTTCTAATTTCTAGAATAAATATAAAGAAGTATGTAGGTACAGATGCTCAAAATTGGTTTCCCTATGAAGTTGATGTTCCATAAGATCCATTTAAGGACTGCAGTGGGGGAATTTTACTTTGAAACATAAAGGTATATTATTTTTAATTTCTAGAATAAATATAGAGAAGTTGATGTTCCTTAAGATCCATTTAAGGACTGCAGTGGGGGAATTTTACTTTGAAACATAAAGGTATATTATTTTTAATTTCTAGAATGAATATAAAGAAGTATGTAGGTACAGATGCTCAAAATTGGTTTCCCTATGAAGTTGATGTTCCTTAAGATCCATTTAAGGACTGCAGTGGGGGAATTTTACTTTGAAACATAAAGGTATATTATTTTTAATTTCTAGAATAAATAGAAAGAAGTATGTAGGTACAGATGCTGAAAATTGGTTTCCCTCAAAAGGTTTTAAGGCGGGGGAGACTCGAACTCCCGACCTCCAGCAGCTTCTCAGCCTTTTATACTGGCGCGCTAGCCTCTTCCGCCACCGCCCTAGATGTCTAGATTATAGACAGGTCCCATTTTATGAACTAACCAGCCAAGTACCACATCGTGAGCAAACAGTTCTAGACGGTTTGCAAAAATTGCACTCATGTTTGTTGCAGGCTTGTTACAAGAACCCTATAAGCATGCTCCATCAATCACCTTTGGGGAACTTTTGCTCGGTTTCTGTTCATAAATCTCATGTAAAAGTTCTATAGTAAGTTCTAGTGAAAATCTGAATATTTATGAGTAATTGTTAAATAACAGTCGTGTCTAGAATTGCAGAAAAAAACGTGGATCGACGCGTTTACGAAAGTAACAAGAGCGATAGAATTAGTTTAATCAATATATTATTTAATAAAGTTAAAAAAGAAAATAAACCCAATGTCAAACTGTTTGAAGAACAGTTTTGTGGTGTTCTTATACATGTTTGTGTTTCTGACTATGAAGTTGATGTTCCTTAAGATCCATTTGAGGACTGCAGTGGGGGAATTTTACTTTGAAACATAAAGGTATATAATTTTTAATTTCTAGAATAAATATAAAGAAGTATGTAGGTACAGATGCTCAAAATTGGTTTCCCTATGAAGTTGATGTTCCTTAAGATCCATTTAAGGACTGCAGTGGGGGGATTTTAATTTGAAACATAAAGGTATATTATTTTTAATTTCTAGAATAAATATAGAGAAGTTGATGTTCCTTAAGATCCATTTAAGGACTGCAGTGGGGGAATTTTTACTTTGAAACATAAAGGTATATTATTTTTAATTTCTATAATAAATATAAAGAAGTATGTAGGTACAGATGCTCAAAATTGGTTTCCCTATGAAGTTGATGTTCCTTAAGATCCATTTAAGGACTGCAGTGGGGGGATTTTACTTTGAAACATAAAGGTATATTATTTTTAATTTCTAGAATGAATATAAAGAAGTTGATGTTCCTTAAGATCCATTTAAGGACTGCAGTGGAGGGATTTTACTTTGAAACATAACGGTATATTATTTTTAATTTCTAGAATAAATACAGAGAAGTTGATGTTCCTTAAGATCCATTTAAGGACTGCAGTGGGGGAATTTTTACTTTGAAACATAAAGGTATATTATTTTTAATTTCTAGAATAAATAGAAGTTGATGTTCCTTAAGATCCATTTAAGGACTGCAGTGGGGGAATTTTTACTTTGAAACATAAAGGTATATTATTTTTAATTTCTAGAATAAATATAAAGAAGTATGTAGGTACAGATGCTCAAAATTGGTTTCCCTATGAAGTTGGTGTTCCTTAAGATCCATTTAAGGACTGCAGTGGGGGAATTTTACTTTGAAACATAAAGGTATATTATTTTTAATTTCTAGAATTAATATAAAGAAGTTGATGTTCCTTAAGATCCATTTAAGGACTGCAGTGGGGGGATTTTACTTTGAAACATAAAGGTATATTATTTTTAATGTCTAGAATAAATATAGAGAAGTTGATGTGCCTTAAGATCCATTTAAGGACTGCAGTGGGGGAAGTTTACTTTGAAACATAAAGGTTTATTATTTTTAATTTCTAGAATAAATAGAAAGAAGTATGTAGGTACAGATGCTGAAAATTGGTTTCCCTCAAAAGGTTTTGAGGCGGGAGAGACTCGAACTCCCGACCTCCAGCAGCTTCTCAGCCTTTTATACTGGCACGCTAGCCTCTTCCGCCACCGCCCTAGATGTCTAGATTATAGACAGGTCCCATTTTATGAACTAACCAGCCAAGTACCACATCGTGAGCAAACAGTTCTAGACGGTTTGCAAAAATTGCACTCATGTTTGTTGCAGGCTTGTTACAAGAACCCTATAAGCATGCTCCATCAATCACCTTTGGGGAACTTTTGCTCGGTTTCTGTTCATAAATCTCATGTAAAAGTTCTACAGTAAGTTCTAGTGAAAATCTGAATATTTATGAGTAATTGTTAAATAACAGTCGTGTCTAGAATTGCAGAAAAAAACGTGGATCGACGCGTTTACGAAAGTAACAAGAGCGATAGAATTAGTTTAATCAATATATTATTTAATAAAGTTAAAAAAGAAAATAAACCCAATGTCAAACTGTTTGAAGAACAGTTTTGTGGTGTTCTTATACATGTTCGTGTTTCTGACTATGAAGTTGATGTTCCTTAAGATCCATTGAAGGACTGCAGTGGGGGAATTTTACTTTGAAACATAAAGGTATATTATTTTTAATTTCTAGAATAAATATAAAGAAGTATGTAGGTACAGATGCTCAAAATTGGTTTCCCTATGAAGTTGATGTTCCTTAAGATCCATTTAAGGACTGCAGTGGGGGAATTTTACTTTGAAATATAAAGGTATATTATTTTTAATTTCTAGAATAAATATAAAGAAGTTGATGTTCCTTAAGATCCATTTAAGGACTGCAGTGGGGGGATTTTACTTTGAAACATAAAGGTATATTATTTTTAATTTCTAGAATAAATATAGAGAAGTTGATGTGCCTTAAGATCCATTTAAGGACTGCAGTGGGGGAAGTTTACTTTGAAACATAAAGGTTTATTATTTTTAATTTCTAGAATAAATAGAAAGAAGTATGTAGGTACAGATGCTGAAAATTGGTTTCCCTCAAAAGGTTTTGAGGCGGGGGAGACTCGAACTCCCGACCTCCAGCAGCTTCTCAGCCTTTTATACGGGCACGCTAGCCTCTTCCGCCACCGCCCTAGATGTCTAGATTATAGACAGGTCCCATTTTATGAACTAACCAGCCAAGTACCACATCGTGAGCAAACAGTTCTAGACGGTTTGCAAAAATTGCACTCATGTTTGTTGCAGGCTTGTTACAAGAACCCTATAAGCATGCTCCATCAATCACCTTTAGGGAACTTTTGCTCGGTTTCTGTTCATAAATCTCATGTAAAAGTTCTACAGTAAGTTCTAGTGAAAATCTGAATATTTATGAGTAATTGTTAAATAACAGTCGTGTCTAGAATTGCAGAAAAAAACGTGGATCGACGCGTTTACGAAAGTAACAAGAGCGATAGAATTAGTTTAATCAATATATTATTTAATAAAGTTAAAAAAGAAAATAAACCCAATGTCAAACTGTTTGAAGAACAGTTTTGTAGTGTTCTTATACATGTTCGTGTTTCTGACTATGAAGTTGATGTTCCTTAAGATCCATTTAAGGACTGCAGTGGGGGAATTTTACTTTGAAACATAAAGGTATATTATTTTTAATTTCTAGAATAAATATAAAGAAGTATGTAGGTACAGATGCTCAAAATTGGTTTCCCTATGAAGTTGATGTTCCTTAAGATCCATTTAAGGACTGCAGTGGGGGGATTTTACTTTGAAACATAAAGGTATATTATTTTTAATTTCTAGAATAAATATAGAGAAGTTGATGTGCCTTAAGATCCATTTAAGGACTGCAGTGGGGGAAGTTTACTTTGAAACATAAAGGTATATTATTTTTAATTTCTAGAATAAATAGAAAGAAGTATGTAGGTACAGATGCTGAAAATTGGTTTCCCTCAAAATGTTTTGAGGCGGGGGAGACTCGAACTCCCGACCCCCAGCAGCTTCTCAGTCTTTTATACTGGCGTGCTAGCCTCTTCCGCCACCGCCCTGGATGTCTAGATTATAGACAGGTCCCATTTTATGAACTAACCAGCCAAGTACCACATCGTGAGCAAACAGTTCTAGACGGTTTGCAAAAATTGCACTCATGTTTGTTGCAGGCTCGTTACAAGAACCCCAAGCTGGTGAACCGTATAAGCATGCTCCATCAATCACCTTTGGGGAACTTTTGCTCGGTTTCTGTTCATAAATCTCATGTAAAAGTTCTATAGTAAGTTCTAGGGAAAATCTGAATATTTATGAGTAATTGTTAAATAACAGTCGTGTCTAGAATTGTAGAAAAAAACGTGGATCGACGCGTTTACGAAAGTAACAAGAGCGATAGAATTAGTTTAATCAATATATTATTTAATAAAGTTAAAAAAGAAAATGAACCCAATGTCAAATTGTTTGAAGAACAGTTTTGTGGTGTTCTTATACATGTTTGTGTTTCTGACTATGAAGTTGATGTTCCTTAAGATCCATTTGAGGACTGCAGTGGGGGAATTTTACTTTGAAACATAAAGGTATATAATTTTTAATTTCTAGAATAAATATAAAGAAGTATGTAGGTACAGATGCTCAAAATTGGTTTCCCTATGAAGTTGATGTTCCTTAAGATCCATTTAAGGACTGCAGTGGGGGGATTTTAATTTGAAACATAAAGGTATATTATTTTTAATTTCTAGAATAAATATAGAGAAGTTGATGTTCCTTAAGATCCATTTAAGGACTGCAGTGGGGGAATTTTTACTTTGAAACATAAAGGTATATTATTTTTAATTTCTATAATAAATATAAAGAAGTATGTAGGTACAGATGCTCAAAATTGGTTTCCCTATGAAGTTGATGTTCCTTAAGATCCATTTAAGGACTGCAGTGGGGGGATTTTACTTTGAAACATAAAGGTATATTATTTTTAATTTCTAGAATGAATATAAAGAAGTTGATGTTCCTTAAGATCCATTTAAGGACTGCAGTGGGGGGATTTTAATTTGAAACATAAATGTATATTATTTTTAATTTCTAGAATAAATATAGAGAAGTTGATGTTCCTTAAGATCCATTTAAGGACTGCAGTGGGGGAATTGTTACTTTGAAACATAAAGGTATATTATTTTTAATTTCTATAATAAATATAAAGAAGTATGTAGGTACAGATGCTGAAAATTGGTTTCCCTCAAAAGGTTTTGAGGCGGGGGAGACTCGAACTCCCGACCTCCAGCAGCTTCTCAGCCTTTTATACTGGCGCGCTAGCCTCTTCCGCCACCGCCCTGGATGTCTAGATTATAGACAGGTCCCATTTTATGAACTAATTAGCCAAGTACCACATCGTGAGCAAACAGTTCTAGACGGTTTGCAAAAATTGCACTCATGTTTGTTGCAGGCTTGTTACAAGAACCCCAAGCTGGTGAACCGTATAAGCATGCTCCATCAATCACCTTTGGGGAACTTTTGCTCGGTTTCTGTTCATAAATCTCATGTAAAAGTTCTATAGTACGTTCTAGTGAAAATCTGAATATTTATGAGTAATTGTTAAATAACAGTCGTGTCTAGAATTGCAGAAAAAAACGTGGATCGACGCGTTTTCGAAAGTAACAAGAGCGATAGAATTAGTTGAATCAATATGTTATTTAATAAAGTTAAAAAAGAAAATAAACCCAATGTCAAACTGTTTGAAGAACAGTTTTGTGGTGTTCTTATACATGTTCGTGTTTCTGACTATGAAGTTGATGTTCCTTAAGATCCATTTAAGGACTGCAGTGGGGGAATTTTACTTTGAAACATAAAGGTATATTATTTCTAATTTCTAGAATAAATATAAAGAAGTATGTAGGTACAGATGCTCAAAATTGGTTTCCCTATGAAGTTGATGTTCCATAAGATCCATTTAAGGACTGCAGTGGGGGAATTTTACTTTGAAACATAAAGGTATATTATTTTTAATTTCTAGAATAAATATAGAGAAGTTGATGTTCCTTAAGATCCATTTAAGGACTGCAGTGGGGGAATTTTACTTTGAAACATAAAGGTATATTATTTTTAATTTCTAGAATGAATATAAAGAAGTATGTAGGTACAGATGCTCAAAATTGGTTTCCCTATGAAGTTGATGTTCCTTAAGATCCATTTAAGGACTGCAGTGGGGGAATTTTACTTTGAAACATAAAGGTATATTATTTTTAATTTCTAGAATAAATAGAAAGAAGTATGTAGGTACAGATGCTGAAAATTGGTTTCCCTCAAAAGGTTTTAAGGCGGGGGAGACTCGAACTCCCGACCTCCAGCAGCTTCTCAGCCTTTTATACTGGCGCGCTAGCCTCTTCCGCCACCGCCCTAGATGTCTAGATTATAGACAGGTCCCATTTTATGAACTAACCAGCCAAGTACCACATCGTGAGCAAACAGTTCTAGACGGTTTGCAAAAATTGCACTCATGTTTGTTGCAGGCTTGTTACAAGAACCCTATAAGCATGCTCCATCAATCACCTTTGGGGAACTTTTGCTCGGTTTCTGTTCATAAATCTCATGTAAAAGTTCTATAGTAAGTTCTAGTGAAAATCTGAATATTTATGAGTAATTGTTAAATAACAGTCGTGTCTAGAATTGCAGAAAAAAACGTGGATCGACGCGTTTACGAAAGTAACAAGAGCGATAGAATTAGTTTAATCAATATATTATTTAATAAAGTTAAAAAAGAAAATAAACCCAATGTCAAACTGTTTGAAGAACAGTTTTGTGGTGTTCTTATACATGTTTGTGTTTCTGACTATGAAGTTGATGTTCCTTAAGATCCATTTGAGGACTGCAGTGGGGGAATTTTACTTTGAAACATAAAGGTATATAATTTTTAATTTCTAGAATAAATATAAAGAAGTATGTAGGTACAGATGCTCAAAATTGGTTTCCCTATGAAGTTGATGTTCCTTAAGATCCATTTAAGGACTGCAGTGGGGGGATTTTAATTTGAAACATAAAGGTATATTATTTTTAATTTCTAGAATAAATATAGAGAAGTTGATGTTCCTTAAGATCCATTTAAGGACTGCAGTGGGGGAATTTTTACTTTGAAACATAAAGGTATATTATTTTTAATTTCTATAATAAATATAAAGAAGTATGTAGGTACAGATGCTCAAAATTGGTTTCCCTATGAAGTTGATGTTCCTTAAGATCCATTTAAGGACTGCAGTGGGGGGATTTTACTTTGAAACATAAAGGTATATTATTTTTAATTTCTAGAATGAATATAAAGAAGTTGATGTTCCTTAAGATCCATTTAAGGACTGCAGTGGGGGGATTTTAATTTGAAACATAAAGGTATATTATTTTTAATTTCTAGAATAAATATAGAGAAGTTGATGTTCCTTAAGATCCATTTAAGGACTGCAGTGGGGGAATTGTTACTTTGAAACATAAAGGTATATTATTTTTAATTTCTATAATAAATATAAAGAAGTATGTAGGTACAGATGCTGAAAATTGGTTTCCCTCAAAAGGTTTTGAGGCGGGGGAGACTCGAACTCCCGACCTCCAGCAGCTTCTCAGCCTTTTATACTGGCGCGCTAGCCTCTTCCGCCACCGCCCTGGATGTCTAGATTATAGACAGGTCCCATTTTATGAACTAATTAGCCAAGTACCACATCGTGAGCAAACAGTTCTAGACGGTTTGCAAAAATTGCACTCATGTTTGTTGCAGGCTTGTTACAAGAACCCCAAGCTGGTGAACCGTATAAGCATGCTCCATCAATCACCTTTGGGGAACTTTTGCTCGGTTTCTGTTCATAAATCTCATGTAAAAGTTCTATAGTAAGTTCTAGTGAAAATCTGAATATTTATGAGTAATTGTTAAATAACAGTCGTGTCTAGAATTGCAGAAAAAAACGTGGATCGACGCGTTTACGAAAGTAACAAGAGCGATAGAATTAGTTTAATCAATATATTATTTAATAAAGTTAAAAAAGAAAATAAACCCAATGTCAAACTGTTTGAAGAACAGTTTTGTGGTGTTCCTTTACATGTTTGTGTTTCTGACTATGAAGTTGATGTTCCTTAAGATCCATTTGAGAACTGCAGTGGGGGAATTTTACTTTGAAACATAAAGGTATATAATTTTTAATTTCTAGAATAAATATAAAGAAGTATGTAGGTACAGATGCTCAAAATTGGTTTCCCTATGAAGTTGATGTTCCTTAAGATCCATTTAAGGACTGCAGTGGGGGGATTTTAATTTGAAACATAAAGGTATATTATTTTTAATTTCTAGAATAAATATAGAGAAGTTGATGTTCCTTAAGATCCATTTAAGGACTGCAGTGGGGGAATTTTTACTTTGAAACATAAAGGTATATTATTTTTAATTTCTATAATAAATATAAAGAAGTATGTAGGTACAGATGCTCAAAATTGGTTTCCCTATGAAGTTGATGTTCCTTAAGATCCATTTAAGGACTGCAGTGGGGGGTTTTTACTTTGAAACATAAAGGTATATTATTTTTAATTTCTAGAATGAATATAAAGAAGTTGATGTTCCTTAAGATCCATTTAAGGACTGCAGTGGGGGGATTTTAATTTGAAACATAAAGGTATATTATTTTTAATTTCTAGAATAAATATAGAGAAGTTGATGTTCCTTAAGATCCATTTAAGGACTGCAGTGGGGGAATTGTTACTTTGAAACATAAAGGTATATTATTTTTAATTTCTATAATAAATATAAAGAAGTATGTAGGTACAGATGCTGAAAATTGGTTTCCCTCAAAAGGTTTTGAGGCGGGGGAGACTCGAACTCCCGACCTCCAGCAGCTTCTCTGTCTTTTATACTGGCGCGCTAGCCTCTTCCGCCACCGCCCTAGATGTCTAGATTATAGACAGGTCCCATTTTATGAACTAACCAGCCAAGTACCACATCGTGCGCAAACAGTCCTAGACGGTTTGCAAAAATTGCACTCATGTTTGTTGCAGGCTAGTTACAAGAACCCAAAGCTGGTGAACCGTATAAGCATGCTCCATCAATCACCTTTGGGGAACTTTTGCTCGGTTTCTGTTCATAAATCTCGTGTAAAAGTTCTATAGTAAGTTCTAGTGAAAATCTGAATATTTATGAGTAATTGTTAAATAACAGTCGTGTCTAGAATTGCAGAAAAAAACGTGGATCGACGCGTTTACGAAAGTAACAAGAGCGATAGAACTAGTTTAATCAATATATTATTTAATAAAGTTAAAAAAGAAAATAAACCCAATGTCAAACTGTTTGAAGAACAGTTTTTTGGTGTTCTTATACATGTTCGTGTTTCTGACTATGAAGTTGATGTTCCTTAAGATCCATTTAAGGACTGCAGTGGGGGAATTTTACTTTGAAACATAAAGGTATATTATTTTTAATTTCTAGAATGAATATAAAGAAGTATGTAGGTACAGATGCTCAAAATTGGTTTCCCTATGAAGTTGATGTTCCTTAAGATCCATTTAAGGACTGCAGTGGGGGAATTTTACTTTGAAACATAAAGGTATATTATTTTTAATTTCTAGAATAAATAGAAAGAAGTATGTAGGTACAGATGCTGAAAATTGGTTTCCCTCAAAAGGTTTTGAGGCGGGGGAGACTCGAACTCCCGACCTCCAGCAGCTTCTCAGCCTTTTATACTGGCGCGCTAGCCTCTTCCGCCACCGCCCTAGATGTCTAGATTATAGACAGGTCCCATTTTATGAACTAACCAGCCAAGTACCACATCGTGAGCAAACAGTTCTAGACGGTTTGCAAAAATTGCACTCATGTTTGTTGCAGGCTAGTTACAAGAACCCCAAGCTGGTGAACCGTATAAGCATGCTCCATCAATCACCTTTGGGGAACTTTTGCTCGGTTTCTGTTCATAAATCTCATGTAAAAGTTCTATAGTAAGTTCTAGTGAAAAAATGAATATTTATGAGTAATTGTTAAATAACAGTCGTGTCTAGAATTGCAGAAAAAAACGTGGATCGACGCGTTTACGAAAGTAACAAGAGCGATAGAATTAGTTTAATCAATATATTATTTAATAAAGTAAAAAAGAAAATAAACCCAATGTCAAACTGTTTGAAGAACAGTTTTGTGGTGTTCTTATACATGTTCGTGTTTCTGACTATGAAGTTGATGTTCCTTAAGATTCATTTAAGGACTGCAGTGGGGGAATTTTACTTTGAAACATAAAGGTATATTATTTTTAATTTCTAGAATAAATATAAAGAAGTTGATGTTCCTTAAGATCCATTTAAGGACTGCAGTGGGGGAATTTTACTTTGAAACATAAAGGTATATTATTTTTAATTTCTAGAATAAATATAAAGAAGTATGTAGGTACAGATGCTCAAAATTGGTTTCCCTATGAAGTTGATGTTCCTTAAGATCCATTTAAGGACTGCAGTGGGGGAATTTTACTTTAAAACATAAAGGTATATTATTTTTAATTCCTAGAATAAATAAAAAGAAGTATATAGGTAGTGGGGGGATTTTAATTTGAAACATAAAGATATATTATTTTTAATTTCTAGAATAAATATAGAGAAGTTGATGTTCCTTAAGATCCATTTAAGGACTGCAGTGGGGGAATTTTTACTTTGAAACATAAAGGTATATTATTTTTAATTTCTAGAATGAATATAAAGAAGTTGATGTTCCTTAAGATCCATTTAAGGACTGCAGTGGGGGATTTTACTTTGAAACATAAAGGTATATTATTTTTAATGTCTAGAATAAATATAGAGAAGTTGATGTTCCTTAAGAGACTCGAACTCCCGACCTCCAGCAGCTTCTCAGCCTTTTATACTGGCACGCTAGCCTCTTCCGCCACCGCCCTAGATGTCTAGATTATAGACAGGTCCCATTTTATGAACTAACCAGCCAAGAACCACATCGTGAGCAAACAGTTCTAGACGGTTTGCAAAAATTGCACTCATGTTTGTTGCAGGCTTGTTACAAGAACCCTATAAGCATGCTCCATCAATCACCTTTGGGGAACTTTTGCTCGGTTTCTGTTCATAAATCTCATGTAAAAGTTCTATAGTAAGCTCTAGTGAAAATCTGAATATCTATGAGTAATTGTTAAATAACAGTCGTGTCTAGAATTGCAGAAAAAAACGTGGATCGACGCGTTTACGAAAGTAACAAAAGCGATAGAATTAGTTTAATCAATATATTATTTAATAAAGTTAAAAAAGAAAATAAACCCAATGTCAAACTGTTTGAAGAACAGTTTTGTGGTGTTCTTATACATGTTCGTGTTTCTGACTGAAGTTGATGTTCCTTAAGATCCATTGAAGGACTGCAGTGGGGGAATTTTACTTTGAAACATAAAGGTATATTATTTTTAATTTCTAGAATAAATATAGAGAAGTTGATGTTCCTTAAGATCCATTTAAGGACTGCAGTGGGGGAATTTTACTTTGAAACATAAAGGTATATTATTTTTAATTTCTAGAATAAATATAAAGAAGTATGTAGGTACAGATGCTCAAAATTGGTTTCCCTATGAAGTTGATGTTCCTTAAGATCCATTTAAGGACTGCAGTGGGGGAATTTTACTTTGAAACATAAAGGTATATTATTTTTAATTTCTAGAATGAATATAAAGAAGTTGATGTTCCTTAAGATCCATTTAAGGACTGCAGTGGGGGGATTTTACTTTGAAACATAAAGGTATATTATTTTTAATTTCTAGAATAAATACAGAGAAGTTGATGTTCCTTAAGATCCATTTAAGGACTGCAGTGGGGGAATTTTTACTTTGAAACATAAAGGTATATTATTTTTAATTTATAGAATAAATAGAAAGAAGTATGTAGGTACAGATGCTGAAAATTGGTTTCCCTCAAAAGGTTTTGAGGCGGGGGAGACTCGAACTCCCGACCTCCAGCAGCTTCTCAGCCTTTTATACTGGCGCGCTAGCCTCTTCCGCCACCGCCCTAGATGTCTAGATTATAGACAGGTCCCATTTTATGAACTAACCAGCCAAGTACCACATCGTGAGCAAACAGTTCTAGACGGTTTGCAAAAATTGCACTCATGTTTGTTGCAGGCTTGTTACAAGAACCCCAAGCTGGTGAACCGTATAAGCATGCTCCATCAATCACCTTTGGGGAACTTTTGCTCGGGATTTGTTCATAAATCTCATGTAAAAGTTCTATAGTAAGTTCTAGTGAAAATCTGAATATTTATGAGTAATTGTTAAATAACAGTCGTGTCTAGAATTGCAGAAAAAAACATGGATCGACGCGTTTACGAAAGAAGCGTCGATCCACAAGAGCGATAGAATTAGTTTAATCAATATATTATTTAATAAAGTTAAAAAAGAAAATAAACCCAACGTCAAACTGTTTGAAGAACAGTTTTGTGGTGTTCTTATACATGTTCGTGTTTCTGACTATGAAGTTGATGTTCCTTAAGATCCATTTAAGGACTGCAGTGGGGGAATTTTACTTTGAAACATAAAGGTATATTATTTTTAATTTCTAGAATAAATATAAAGAAGTATGTAGGTACAGATGCTCAAAATTGGTTTCCCTATGAAGTTGATGTTCCTTAAGATCCATTTAAGGACTGCAGTGGGGGGATTTTAATTTGAAACATAAAGATATATTGTTTTTAATTTCTAGAATAAATATAGAGAAGTTGATGTTCCTTAAGATCCATTTAAGGACTGCAGTGGGGGAATTTTTACTTTGAAACATAAAGGTATATTATTTTTAATTCCTAGAATAAATAAAAAGAAGTATATAGGTAGTGGGGGGATTTTAATTTGAAACATAAAGATATATTATTTTTAATTTCTAGAATAAATATAGAGAAGTTGATGTTCCTTAAGATCCATTTAAGGACTGCAGTGGGGGAATTTTTACTTTGAAACATAAAGGTATATTATTTTTAATTCCTAGAATAAATAAAAAGAAGTATATAGGTAGTGGGGGGATTTTAATTTGAAACATAAAGATATATTATTTTTAATTTCTAGAATAAATATAGAGAAGTTGATGTTCCTTAAGATCCATTTAAGGACTGCAGTGGGGGAATTTTAACTTTGAAACATAAAGGTATATTATTTTTAATTTCTAGAATGAATATAAAGAAGTTGATGTTCCTTAAGATCCATTTAAGGACTGCAGTGGGGGATTTTACTTTGAAACATAAAGGTATATTATTTTTAATGTCTAGAATAAATATAGAGAAGTTGATGTTCCTTAAGATCCATTTAAGGACTGCAGTGGGGGAATTTTTACTTTGAAACATAAAGGTATATTATTTTTAATTTCTAGAATAAATAGAAAGAAGTATGTAGGTACAGATGCTGAAAATTGGTTTCCCTCAAAAGGTTTTGAGGCGGGGGAGACTCGAACTCCCGACTTCCAGCAGCTTCTCAACCTTTTATACTGGCGCGCTAGCCTCTTCCGCCACCGCCCTGGATGTCTAGATTATAGACAGGTCCCATTTTATGAACTAACCAGCCAAGTACCACATCGTGAGCAAACAGTTCTAGACGGTTTGCAAAAATTGCACTCATGTTTGTTGCAGGCTTGTTACAAGAACCCCAAGCTGGTGAACCGTATAAGCATGCTCCATCAATCACCTTTGGGGAACTTTTGCTCGGTTTCTGTTCATAAATCTCATGTAAAAGTTCTATAGTAAGTTCTAGTGAAAATCTGAATATCTATAAGTAATTGTTAAATAACAGTCGTGTCTAGAATTGCAGAAAAAAACGTGGATCGACGCGTTTACGAAAGTAACAAGAGCGATAGAATTAGTTTAATCGATATATTATTTAATAAAGTTAAAAAAGAAAATAAACCCAATGTAAAACTGTTTGAAGAACAGTTTTGTGGTGTTCTTATACATGTTCGTGTTTCTGACTATGAAGTTGATGTTCCTTAAGATCCATTTAAGGACTGCAGTGGGGGAATTTTACTTTGAAACATAAAGGTATATTATTTTTAATTTCTAGAATAAATATAAAGAAGTTGATGTTCCTTAAGATCCATTTAAGGACTGCAGTGGGGGAATTTTTACTTTGAAACATAAAGGTATATTATTTTTAATTTCTAGAATAAATAGAAAGAAGTATGTAGGTACAGATGCTGAAAATTGGTTTCCCTCAAAAGGTTTTGAGGCGGGGGAGACTCGAACTCCCGACCTCCAGCAGCTTCTCAGCCTTTTATACTGGCGCGCTAGCCTCTTCCGCCACCGCCCTGGATGTCTAGATTATAGACAGGTCCCATTTTATGAACTAACCAGCCAAGTACCACATCGTGAGCAAACAGTTCTAGACGGTTTGCAAAAATTGCACTCATGTTTGTTGCAGGCTTGTTACAAGAACCCCAAGCTGGTGAACCGTATAAGCATGCTCCATCAATCACCTTTGGGGAACTTTTGCTCGGTTTCTGTTCATAAATCTCATGTAAAAGTTCTATAGTAAGTTCTAGTGAAAATCTGAATATCTATAAGTAATTGTTAAATAACAGTCGTGTCTAGAATTGCAGAAAAAAACATGGATCGACGCGTTTACGAAAGAAGCGTCGATCCACAAGAGCGATAGAATTAGTTTAATCAATATATTATTTAATAAAGTTAAAAAAGAAAATAAACCCAACGTCAAACTGTTTGAAGAACAGTTTTGTGGTGTTCTTATACATGTTCGTGTTTCTGACTATGAAGTTGATGTTCCTTAAGATCCATTTAAGGACTGCAGTGGGGGAATTTTACTTTGAAACATAAAGGTATATTATTTTTAATTTCTAGAATAAATATAAAGAAGTATGTAGGTACAGATGCTCAAAATTGGTTTCCCTATGAAGTTGATGTTCCTTAAGAACCATTTAAGGACTGCAGTGGGGGGATTTTAATTTGAAACATAAAGATATATTGTTTTTAATTTCTAGAATAAATATAGAGAAGTTGATGTTCCTTAAGATCCATTTAAGGACTGCAGTGGGGGAATTTTTACTTTGAAACATAAAGGTATATTATTTTTAATTCCTAGAATAAATAAAAAGAAGTATATAGGTAGTGGGGGGATTTTAATTTGAAACATAAAGATATATTATTTTTAATTTCTAGAATAAATATAGAGAAGTTGATGTTCCTTAAGATCCATTTAAGGACTGCAGTGGGGGAATTTTAACTTTGAAACATAAAGGTATATTATTTTTAATTTCTAGAATGAATATAAAGAAGTTGATGTTCCTTAAGATCCATTTAAGGACTGCAGTGGGGGATTTTACTTTGAAACATAAAGGTATATTATTTTTAATGTCTAGAATAAATATAGAGAAGTTGATGTTCCTTAAGATCCATTTAAGGACTGCAGTGGGGGAATTTTTACTTTGAAACATAAAGGTATATTATTTTTAATTTCTAGAATAAATAGAAAGAAGTATGTAGGTACAGATGCTGAAAATTGGTTTCCCTCAAAAGGTTTTGAGGCGGGGGAGACTCGAACTCCCGACTTCCAGCAGCTTCTCAACCTTTTATACTGGCGCGCTAGCCTCTTCCGCCACCGCCCTGGATGTCTAGATTATAGACAGGTCCCATTTTATGAACTAACCAGCCAAGTACCACATCGTGAGCAAACAGTTCTAGACGGTTTGCAAAAATTGCACTCATGTTTGTTGCAGGCTTGTTACAAGAACCCCAAGCTGGTGAACCGTATAAGCATGCTCCATCAATCACCTTTGGGGAACTTTTGCTCGGTTTCTGTTCATAAATCTCATGTAAAAGTTCTATAGTAAGTTCTAGTGAAAATCTGAATATCTATAAGTAATTGTTAAATAACAGTCGTGTCTAGAATTGCAGAAAAAAACGTGGATCGACGCGTTTACGAAAGTAACAAGAGCGATAGAATTAGTTTAATCGATATATTATTTAATAAAGTTAAAAAAGAAAATAAACCCAATGTAAAACTGTTTGAAGAACAGTTTTGTGGTGTTCTTATACATGTTCGTGTTTCTGACTATGAAGTTGATGTTCCTTAAGATCCATTTAAGGACTGCAGTGGGGGAATTTTACTTTGAAACATAAAGGTATATTATTTTTAATTTCTAGAATAAATATAAAGAAGTTGATGTTCCTTAAGATCCATTTAAGGACTGCAGTGGGGGAATTTTTACTTTGAAACATAAAGGTATATTATTTTTAATTTCTAGAATAAATAGAAAGAAGTATGTAGGTACAGATGCTGAAAATTGGTTTCCCTCAAAAGGTTTTGAGGCGGGGGAGACTCGAACTCCCGACCTCCAGCAGCTTCTCAGCCTTTTATACTGGCGCGCTAGCCTCTTCCGCCACCGCCCTGGATGTCTAGATTATAGACAGGTCCCATTTTATGAACTAACCAGCCAAGTACCACATCGTGAGCAAACAGTTCTAGACGGTTTGCAAAAATTGCACTCATGTTTGTTGCAGGCTTGTTACAAGAACCCCAAGCTGGTGAACCGTATAAGCATGCTCCATCAATCACCTTTGGGGAACTTTTGCTCGGTTTCTGTTCATAAATCTCATGTAAAAGTTCTATAGTAAGTTCTAGTGAAAATCTGAATATCTATAAGTAATTGTTAAATAACAGTCGTGTCTAGAATTGCAGAAAAAAACATGGATCGACGCGTTTACGAAAGAAGCGTCGATCCACAAGAGCGATAGAATTAGTTTAATCAATATATTATTTAATAAAGTTAAAAAAGAAAATAAACCCAACGTCAAACTGTTTGAAGAACAGTTTTGTGGTGTTCTTATACATGTTCGTGTTTCTGACTATGAAGTTGATGTTCCTTAAGATCCATTTAAGGACTGCAGTGGGGGAATTTTACTTTGAAACATAAAGGTATATTATTTTTAATTTCTAGAATAAATATAAAGAAGTATGTAGGTACAGATGCTCAAAATTGGTTTCCCTATGAAGTTGATGTTCCTTAAGATCCATTTAAGGACTGCAGTGGGGGGATTTTAATTTGAAACATAAAGATATATTGTTTTTAATTTCTAGAATAAATATAGAGAAGTTGATGTTCCTTAAGATCCATTTAAGGACTGCAGTGGGGGAATTTTTACTTTGAAACATAAAGGTATATTATTTTTAATTCCTAGAATAAATAAAAAGAAGTATATAGGTAGTGGGGGGATTTTAATTTAAAACATAAAGATATATTATTTTTAATTTCTAGAATAAATATAGAGAAGTTGATGTTCCTTAAGATCCATTTAAGGACTGCAGTGGGGGAATTTTAACTTTGAAACATAAAGGTATATTATTTTTAATTTCTAGAATGAATATAAAGAAGTTGATGTTCCTTAAGATCCATTTAAGGACTGCAGTGGGGGATTTTACTTTGAAACATAAAGGTATATTATTTTTAATGTCTAGAATAAATATAGAGAAGTTGATGTTCCTTAAGATCCATTTAAGGACTGCAGTGGGGGAATTTTTACTTTGAAACATAAAGGTATATTATTTTTAATTTCTAGAATAAATAGAAAGAAGTATGTAGGTACAGATGCTGAAAATTGGTTTCCCTCAAAAGGTTTTGAGGCGGGGGAGACTCGAACTCCCGACTTCCAGCAGCTTCTCAACCTTTTATACTGGCGCGCTAGCCTCTTCCGCCACCGCCCTGGATGTCTAGATTATAGACAGGTCCCATTTTATGAACTAACCAGCCAAGTACCACATCGTGAGCAAACAGTTCTAGACGGTTTGCAAAAATTGCACTCATGTTTGTTGCAGGCTTGTTACAAGAACCCCAAGCTGGTGAACCGTATAAGCATGCTCCATCAATCACCTTTGGGGAACTTTTGCTCGGTTTCTGTTCATAAATCTCATGTAAAAGTTCTATAGTAAGTTCTAGTGAAAATCTGAATATCTATAAGTAATTGTTAAATAACAGTCGTGTCTAGAATTGCAGAAAAAAACGTGGATCGACGCGTTTACGAAAGTAACAAGAGCGATAGAATTAGTTTAATCGATATATTATTTAATAAAGTTAAAAAAGAAAATAAACCCAATGTCAAACTGTTTGAAGAACAGTTTTGTGGTGTTCTTATACATGTTCGTGTTTCTGACTATGAAGTTGATGTTCCTTAAGATCCATTTAAGGACTGCAGTGGGGGAATTTTACTTTGAAACATAAAGGTATATTATTTTTAATTTCTAGAATAAATATAAAGAAGTTGATGTTCCTTAAGATCCATTTAAGGACTGCAGTGGGGGAATTTTTACTTTGAAACATAAAGGTATATTATTTTTAATTTCTAGAATAAATAGAAAGAAGTATGTAGGTACAGATGCTGAAAATTGGTTTCCCTCAAAAGGTTTTGAGGCGGGGGAGACTCGAACTCCCGACCTCCAGCAGCTTCTCAGCCTTTTATACTGGCGCGCTAGCCTCTTCCGCCACCGCCCTGGATGTCTAGATTATAGACAGGTCCCATTTTATGAACTAACCAGCCAAGTACCACATCGTGAGCAAACAGTTCTAGACGGTTTGCAAAAATTGCACTCATGTTTGTTGCAGGCTTGTTACAAGAACCCCAAGCTGGTGAACCGTATAAGCATGCTCCATCAATCACCTTTGGGGAACTTTTGCTCGGTTTCTGTTCATAAATCTCATGTAAAAGTTCTATAGTAAGTTCTAGTGAAAATCTGAATATCTATAAGTAATTGTTAAATAACAGTCGTGTCTAGAATTGCAGAAAAAAACATGGATCGACGCGTTTACGAAAGTAACAAGAGCGATAGAATTAGTTTAATCGATATATTATTTAATAAAGTTAAAAAAGAAAATAAACCCAATGTAAAACTGTTTGAAGAACAGTTTTGTGGTGTTCTTATACATGTTCGTGTTTCTGACTATGAAGTTGATGTTCCTTAAGATTCATTTAAGGACTGCAGTGGGGGAATTTTACTTTGAAACATAAAGGTATATTATTTTTAATTTCTAGAATAAATATAGAGAAGTTGATGTTCCTTAAGATCCATTTAAGGACTGCAGTGGGGGAATTTTACTTTGAAACATAAAGGTATATTATTTTTAATTCCTAGAATAAATATAAAGAAGTATGTAGGTACAAATGCTCAAAATTGGTTTCCCTATGAAGTTGATGTTCCTTAAGATCCATTGAAGGACTGCAGTGGGGGAATTTTACTTTGAAACATAAAGGTATATTATTTTTAATTTCTAGAATAAATATAAAGAAGTTGATGTTCCTTAAGATCCATTAAAGGACTGCAGTGGGGGGATTTTACTTTGAAACATAAAGGTATATTATTTTTAATTTCTAGAATAAATACAGAGAAGTTGATGTTCCTTAAGATCCATTTAAGGACTGCAGTGGGGGAATTTTTACTTTGAAACATAAAGGTATATTATTTTTAATTTCTAGAATAAATAGAAAGAAGTATGTAGGTACAGATGCTGAAAATTGGTTTCCCTCAAAAGGTTTTGAGGCGGGGAGACTCAAACTCCCGACCTCCAGCAGCTTCTCAGCCTTTTATACTGGCGTGCTAGCCTCTTCCGCCACCGCCCTAGATGTCTAGATTATAGACAGGTCCCATTTTATGAACTAACCAGCCAAGTACCACATCGTGAGCAAACAGTTCTAGACGGTTTGCAAAAATTGCACTCATGTTTGTTGCAGGCTTGTTACAAGAACCCCAAGCTGGTGAACCGTATAAGCATGCTCCATCAATCACCTTTGGGGAACTTTTGCTCGGTTTCTGTTCATAAATCTCATGTAAAAGTTCTATAGTAAGTTCTAGTGAAAATCTGAATATTTATGAGTAATTGTTAAATAACAGTCGTGTCTAGAATTGCAGAAAAAAACGTGGATCGACGCGTTTACGAAAGTAACAAGAGCGATAGAATTAGTTTAATCAATATATTATTTAATAAAGTAAAAAAGAAAATAAACCCAATGTAAAACTGTTTGAAGAACAGTTTTGTGGTGTTCTTATACATGTTCGTGTTTCTGACTATGAAGTTGATGTTCCTTAAGATCCATTTAAGGACTGCAGTGGGGGAATTTTACTTTGAAACATAAAGGTATATTATTTTTAATTTCTAGAATAAATATAAAGAAGTATGTAGGTACAGATGCTCAAAATTGGTTTCCCTATGAAGTTGATGTTCCTTAAGATCCATTTAAGGACTGCAGTGGGGGGATTTTAATTTGAAACATAAAGATATATTATTTTTAATTTCTAGAATAAATATAGAGAAGTTGATGTTCCTTAAGATCCATTTAAGGACTGCAGTGGGGGAATTTTTACTTTGAAATATAAAGGTATATTATTTTTAATTCCTAGAATAAATAAAAAGAAGTATATAGGTAGTGGGGGGATTTTAATTTGAAACATAAAGATATATTATTTTTAATTTCTAGAATAAATATAGAGAAGTTGATGTTCCTTAAGATCCATTTAAGGACTGCAGTGGGGGAATTTTTACTTTGAAACATAAAGGTATATTATTTTTAATTTCTAGAATGAATATAAAGAAGTTGATGTTCCTTAAGATCCATTTAAGGACTGCAGTGGGGGATTTTACTTTGAAACATAAAGGTATATTATTTTTAATGTCTAGAATAAATATAGAGAAGTTGATGTTCCTTAAGAGACTCGAACTCCCGACCTCCAGCAGCTTCTCAGCCTTTTATACTGGCACGCTAGCCTCTTCCGCCACCGCCCTAGATGTCTAGATTATAGACAGGTCCCATTTTATGAACTAACCAGCCAAGAACCACATCGTGAGCAAACAGTTCTAGACGGTTTGCAAAAATTGCACTCATGTTTGTTGCAGGCTTGTTACAAGAACCCTATAAGCATGCTCCATCAATCACCTTTGGGGAACTTTTGCTCGGTTTCTGTTCATAAATCTCATGTAAAAGTTCTATAGTAAGCTCTAGTGAAAATCTGAATATCTATGAGTAATTGTTAAATAACAGTCGTGTCTAGAATTGCAGAAAAAAACGTGGATCGACGCGTTTACGAAAGTAACAAAAGCGATAGAATTAGTTTAATCAATATATTATTTAATAAAGTTAAAAAAGAAAATAAACCCAATGTCAAACTGTTTGAAGAACAGTTTTGTGGTGTTCTTATACATGTTCGTGTTTCTGACTGAAGTTGATGTTCCTTAAGATCCATTGTAGGACTGCAGTGGGGGAATTTTACTTTGAAACATAAAGGTATATTATTTTTAATTTCTAGAATAAATATAGAGAAGTTGATGTTCCTTAAGATCCATTTAAGGACTGCAGTGGGGGAATTTTACTTTGAAACATAAAGGTATATTATTTTTAATTTCTAGAATAAATATAAAGAAGTATGTAGGTACAGATGCTCAAAATTGGTTTCCCTATGAAGTTGATGTTCCTTAAGATCCATTTAAGGACTGCAGTGGGGGAATTTTACTTTGAAACATAAAGGTATATTATTTTTAATTTCTAGAATGAATATAAAGAAGTTGATGTTCCTTAAGATCCATTTAAGGACTGCAGTGGGGGGATTTTACTTTGAAACATAAAGGTATATTATTTTTAATTTCTAGAATAAATACAGAGAAGTTGATGTTCCTTAAGATCCATTTAAGGACTGCAGTGGGGGAATTTTTACTTTGAAACATAAAGGTATATTATTTTTAATTTATAGAATAAATAGAAAGAAGTATGTAGGTACTGATGCTGAAAATTGGTTTCCCTCAAAAGGTTTTGAGGCGGGGGAGACTCGAACTCCCGACCTCCAGCAGCTTCTCAGCCTTTTATACTGGCGCGCTAGCCTCTTCCGCCACCGCCCTAGATGTCTAGATTATAGACAGGTCCCATTTTATGAACTAACCAGCCAAGTACCACATCGTGAGCAAACAGTTCTAGACGGTTTGCAAAAATTGCACTCATGTTTGTTGCAGGCTTGTTACAAGAACCCCAAGCTGGTGAACCGTATAAGCATGCTCCATCAATCACCTTTGGGGAACTTTTGCTCGGGATTTGTTCATAAATCTCATGTAAAAGTTCTATAGTAAGTTCTAGTGAAAATCTGAATATTTATGAGTAATTGTTAAATAACAGTCGTGTCTAGAATTGCAGAAAAAAACATGGATCGACGCGTTTACGAAAGAAGCGTCGATCCACAAGAGCGATAGAATTAGTTTAATCAATATGTTATTTAATAAAGTTAAAAAAGAAAATAAACCCAACGTCAAACTGTTTGAAGAACAGTTTTGTGGTGTTCTTATACATGTTCGTGTTTCTGACTATGAAGTTGATGTTCCTTAAGATCCATTTAAGGACTGCAGTGGGGGAATTTTACTTTGAAACATAAAGGTATATTATTTTTAATTTCTAGAATGAATATAAAGAAGTTGATGTTCCTTAAGATCCATTTAAGGACTGCAGTGGGGGAATTTTACTTTGAAACATAAAGGTATATTATTTTTAATGTCTAGAATAAATATAGAGAAGTTGATGTTCCTTAAGATAAATTTAAGGACTGCAGTGGGGGAATTTTTACTTTGAAACATAAAGGTATATTATTTTTAATTTCTAGAATGAATATAGAGAAGTTGATGTTCCTTAAGATCCATTTAAGGACTGCAGTGGGGGAATTTTTACTTTGAAACATAAAGGTATATTATTTTTAATTCCTAGAATAAATAAAAAGAAGTATATAGGTAGTGGGGGGATTTTAATTTGAAACATAAAGATATATTATTTTTAATTTCTAGAATAAATATAGAGAAGTTGATGTTCCTTAAGATCCATTTAAGGACTGCAGTGGGGGAATTTTAACTTTGAAACATAAAGGTATATTATTTTTAATTTCTAGAATGAATATAAAGAAGTTGATGTTCCTTAAGATCCATTTAAGGACTGCAGTGGGGGATTTTACTTTGAAACATAACGGTATATTATTTTTAATGTCTAGAATAAATATAGAGAAGTTGATGTTCCTTAAGATCCATTTAAGGACTGCAGTGGGGGAATTTTTACTTTGAAACATAAAGGTATATTATTTTTAATTTCTAGAATAAATAGAAAGAAGTATGTAGGTACAGATGCTGAAAATTGGTTTCCCTCAAAAGGTTTTGAGGCGGGGGAGACTCGAACTCCCGACTTCCAGCAGCTTCTCAACCTTTTATACTGGCGCGCTAGCCTCTTCCGCCACCGCCCTGGATGTCTAGATTATAGACAGGTCCCATTTTATGAACTAACCAGCCAAGTACCACATCGTGAGCAAACAGTTCTAGACGGTTTGCAAAAATTGCACTCATGTTTGTTGCAGGCTTGTTACAAGAACCCCAAGCTGGTGAACCGTATAAGCATGCTCCATCAATCACCTTTGGGGAACTTTTGCTCGGTTTCTGTTCATAAATCTCATGTAAAAGTTCTATAGTAAGTTCTAGTGAAAATCTGAATATCTATAAGTAATTGTTAAATAACAGTCGTGTCTAGAATTGCAGAAAAAAACGTGGATCGACGCGTTTACGAAAGTAACAAGAGCGATAGAATTAGTTTAATCGATATATTATTTAATAAAGTTAAAAAAGAAAATAAACCCAATGTAAAACTGTTTGAAGAACAGTTTTGTGGTGTTCTTATACATGTTCGTGTTTCTGACTATGAAGTTGATGTTCCTTAAGATCCATTTAAGGACTGCAGTGGGGGAATTTTACTTTGAAACATAAAGGTATATTATTTTTAATTTCTAGAATAAATATAAAGAAGTTGATGTTCCTTAAGATCCATTTAAGGACTGCAGTGGGGGAATTTTTACTTTGAAACATAAAGGTATATTATTTTTAATTTCTAGAATAAATAGAAAGAAGTATGTAGGTACAGATGCTGAAAATTGGTTTCCCTCAAAAGGTTTTGAGGAGGGGGAGACTCGAACTCCCGACCTCCAGCAGCTTCTCAGCCTTTTATACTGGCGCGCTAGCCTCTTCCGCCACCGCCCTGGATGTCTAGATTATAGACAGGTCCCATTTTATGAACTAACCAGCCAAGTACCACATCGTGAGCAAACAGTTCTAGACGGTTTGCAAAAATTGCACTCATGTTTGTTGCAGGCTTGTTACAAGAACCCCAAGCTGGTGAACCGTATAAGCATGCTCCATCAATCACCTTTGGGGAACTTTTGCTCGGTTTCTGTTCATAAATCTCATGTAAAAGTTCTATAGTAAGTTCTAGTGAAAATCTGAATATCTATAAGTAATTGTTAAATAACAGTCGTGTCTAGAATTGCAGAAAAAAACGTGGATCGACGCGTTTACGAAAGTAACAAGAATGATAGAATTAGTTTAATCGATATATTATTTAATAAAGTTAAAAAAGAAAATAAACCCAATGTCAAACTGTTTGAAGAACAGTTTTGTGGTGTTCTTATACATGTTCGTGAGCCTGACTATGAAGTTGATGTTCCTTAAGATCCATTTAAGGACTGCAGTGGGGGAATTTTACTTTGAAACATAAAGGTATATTATTTTTAATTTCTAGAATAAATATAAAGAAGTATGTAGGTACAGATGCTTAAAATTGGTTTCCCTATGAAGTTGATGTTCCTTAAGATCTATTTAAGGACTGCAGTGGGGGAATTTTACTTTGAAACATAAAGGTATATTATTTTTAATTTCTCGAATGAATATAAAGAAGTTGATGTTCCTTTCGATCCATTTAAGGACTGCAGTGGGGGAATTTTTACTTTGAAACATAAAGGTATATTATTTTTAATTTCTAGAATAAATAGAAAGAAGTATGGAGGTACAGATGCTGAAAATTGGTTTCCCTCAAAAGGTTTTGAGGCGGTATCGTGTCGGATATTTTGTGCGTGAAGGATGTCCAGGAAAACGCGAGGTTCCTGGCTGTGGAGATGCTGTGTGCCAAACAGAGACAAGACAGAGAAGAACAACCACGAAAAAGGAATGCTGCGATATATACCACTCTGAAAGTATGTACACTGTCGATTCTTTCTCCAAACAGCACAAAACTGAGGAAAAGACCAGAGCGGTCTGTAACCTACTTCAGAAGCCCTAAAACAAACCCCTGAAACGTAACCCTAGTCTGAAATCGCCAAAACGTAGCTCAAAGCAAGAGGAACTTCTCTTTGCTAACAACCAGAGCCACAACAGTATCATGCGATCCAAACCCAAGTCCAAACCACATCCACACACTAGCTCTTGGCTAAAGCTAGCTACCACAAGCCATACACAACCAACTAAGTCCTTAACGAACTCAAAAGGACGAAACCTGTAGCGAAGGAACCGAAAAAGACCTATCTGGGAACTTTCTCCTTTCGCCAAACGATCTTCAAATGTTGATAGGGTCTCCTTCCCTGACTCCGTTGGCCCAAGAAACCTTCAGATCCGGCTCCCGATAGTTGAGATATCGCTAATTTTCGGTCGTAGGTGACCGAACCTTCAAAAACTCCTCCCTGCGGCTTAAAACCGCTCACACCGCACAAACGGATCGTCTAAACTGATATCCGTCTTCGCTGGTAGGTAGATCTGGCTACTCTGAACCCAACAAGACTCCAAACAAGCCGTTTGGAGTTCCCCTTGCAAAACTACTCGAGAAATTTGGTCGCAGGCTACAAAAAACTGACGTAAATCGGCTCCCTACGGCTCAAATTTGCTCACCACACCCAAACCAACAATCCAATTTACTTACAGTCTTCTCCTATGCGTACATGAGGACTCCCTGATCGCGTAGACGCCAAGAACGAAGAGCTTGGCTCACCGATCGCGAAGAACAATCCAATCTCAGGTCGCAGGCGATGAAAACCTGACGCAAGCGCTTCCCTGCGAGCCAATTTCTCTCACAACTCTCAAACCGCCCGATAAAACTTTGTATCGTCTTCAATTTCCTGAAGAACTCGTTGTTCTAATCCCGATGGATCCAAGGACAGCAAGTTTGGACTCCGGAACGGCCCGAACGGTCCAACTCTCCTTCACAGGTAACTGAAAACCCCAATTCTGCTCCCTACGTCTCAATTTCTCCTAGAACACAACCCCCGATCCATCTCTTCAAGAACCGTCTTAACCTGTGCGTAGCCTGCACAGATCTGAACCCGATGACACCTTGCGCGCGTGTATTGGACTTCCCAATTCTCCAAAACATCCACCGACAGGTCGCAGGAACAAGCAAGCCCCTTAAGCAGCCCCCTTGCAACAGTCTGTACGTACGAAGTTCAACTCTCAATAATAAGAAGCAGGCCCCTTGCGTGTTTGATATAACGCCTGAAGCCCTAAATACCCAGTCAGTAAGTAACTAGGGGCCTAGCTTGATTTTACCTTTTTCCGAATCGCATAACTTCTTCTCTGGATGTCCAAACGAAATAAACAAGATGCCCATGGAAAGCTGACAACGAGCTCTATCCATCTATGCGATAAAAGTGGAGATCTGAGATTGTGCCAAAAGCCCGTAAGCTGGAGCCTAGCTTGTCTTCTCATGAGTGTCTTTGGAGCAACAAGTATCGAAGTTTGAATTTCAAGTAGGAGCCGGTCCACGACACGACATCCACCTCCTCTGAACCTGTGCATCCTCCGGTATGCACCAGAGATACCAACCAAGGAGTGGACCGGCTTATCGTCCTACTTCCCATCGTAACCAACCTCACCTTCAAGATCTTCTGCATAATCCTCATCCTCAAACTGAAACTCCGTCAAGATATCTGCTAAATCGACCTCCTCATCTCTCTTTTTGAAAATCTTTACGTGTTTGAAAATCTTTACCTGCCACTGGTACCTTCAAGCTTGTTCCATCCAACTCTTGCAGGGCGTAAGTTGCATTGTCATGAACCTTCTTCACCACATACGGACCAAACCATCTTCTGGAAAACTTCCGGAGTGCACTATGCTGGTTGTCTAGACTGTTGTCATAGACTAACACCCAATCACCTTCCTTGATATCCCTAGGTCTCAAACGATGTCGCTGATCAAATCTGACCTTGTTCTTCAACCGTGCTTCTCGCAGCCTATCCAAAGCAGTTTGGATATCCTCTTGTCTTCTCTCTAACTGCCTAATTCGAATAGCAAGAAGCTCTTCTCTAGTCAAATTGTCCTCCCAAGGTAACACACTCCATGTCAGAACATGTTCTTCAATCGGCATGATAGGCTTCTGACCTGTGATGAGTTCCACCGGCATGTAACCTGTCACCGAGCTGTGCGTCGTTCTATCTGCCCATAACGCAAATGGTAAGAGTCGAGGCCACTCGCGCACCCTTCCGTTGCAAGCCTTCACCAAAGCCTTCACAATGAGTGGATGACCACGTTCACTCTTGGCATTCCCTTCGGGGTTATAAGCAGTTGTCAGTGGCAACCTCACCCCACACCTTGCAAAGAATTCACGAGCCTCATGTGCATCTAGCTCTCCCCGATCTGCAGTGATCTTCCCCACACATCCATACCGACAAACAACCTCTTCCAAGAGAAATCTACATACCCCTTCAGTTGTCTTCGTCCGAAGCGCCCTACCCTCGACTTGATTTGAAAGATCCTCTCTAGCAAGTACCAAGTATCTCATCTGCCATAATCCAACCGGCATAATCACCAAGTCTACCACCCACTTGAAGTGGATTGCCAACGGATAAGTCGGATGTAATCCGTCACGATGTCGGATATTCGAATACATCTGACATGTCAAACAAGACTCCACAAAAGATACAACATCCTTGTACATGTTTTTCCACCAATACCGCTCTTTCATCTTTGTAAAAGTGGCCCAAATCCCTCGATGTCCAGCCCAAAGACTCTCATGGAACGCCTTGAGCAACTTCTGCTGATCTTCCTTGTTGCAAATCACCCGTAGCGGTACTCCACCTTTTTGCTTCGATCGCTTCCAAAGAAACCCATCCTGCAACATGAAGTTGTAGGCCTTCCTTCTAACTCTCCGAAACCTCTCATCTGTCCAACCTGTCTGCTTAACCATCGTACTAAGGTACCTCCCGATATCAAGCAAATCACCATCATACAACCCTTCAACAAACAACTCATCTTCTCTTCCTGTCTGTGCAATCGAATAGAACTCTGTACCCACGTCGTCAATGTCTTCTACCATCTCATCTTCCCCATCATATCGAGCCCGAGACAACATATCCGCCATCAGATTATCCTTCCCTGCGATATGTCTAAACTCCGGGTTCAACGACTTGATATATGCGATCCATCGTAACATCGCAATATCAGGAGTTGAACAATTCATGATCATACCTAACAACGGCAAGCAATCAGTTTCAACCACCACTACTGCTCCAATCAAATACTCTTTCTCAGTTTTCATAGCTGAAACAATACCCCACAATTCTCTCTTCACTTGCGGGTAAGCACGTTGTCGAGCACTTAACACCTTCGCTCCGAACCTAACCGCAAACCTGTCTCCATCCTCATCATCCTGTCCGACTGCCCATCCAATTGCAACTGGACTTGTATCCACAGTAAGAACCACCGGCCTAGCACCCTTGTAATCAATCCTTCCCAGAACTGGAGGAGATGATAGTAAAGACTTCAGCTTCCTTACCGCATCAGTATGCTCTTCCTCCCATCTGAATTTATGACCCTTACGCAACAATCCATACAACGGATCCGCCACATGCGCATAATGAGGAATCCAAATGTGGTAGAATACACAAGCACCCAAAAATCTTCTTACTTCTGTCAGCGAGTTGCAAACCTCCTTCATCCTTCCAATCGCATCCACCTTGTTCGGATCTGGCTTCCGACCAAACGATCCACACAAATGACCAACGATCAAAACCTCTCTAACTCCAAATGTAGACTTCGCACCTGACAGCGTAAGATGAACTTCCTCAAGTCGAGATAAGATCTTCTCACAGTCTGCGATGTGATCAGTGACGTATCGCCGACACCCCCTCTGATCTAATGCTTCATCCTTCTCATCTTCCACACATCCTTTGATGGGGATGTCATCCAAGAATGGCATCGTCTTTTCGGGGATGAAGTCCCTTAGAACTCGATTCATCCCGTTCATCATGTGTGCTACCGAGTTGGTAGCTCCCTGCGGTAAGGTACACATCCTAACCAACCCCAAAGGTGTCCTCATTGTCGTGAAGCTTCTGCTCTCCTCCGCTAGTTGAAACTGATCATACCCCGAGTAAAGATCTCCCATTGAGTAAATCGCTCTTCCTGCAAACGCTTCTGCAAACTCATCCACAATCGGTCCCACCCCAGCATTTCTGATTGTTGTAGAAAGATCGATACTTCGAGGACACTCCAAGAAGAGAGAGAGCGAGTAGACAAGGAAGTAAAATAGGAAATGAGATGAGAGAGGCTTTGCCTCTCTCTGTATATATAGTGGAGGTGAGTACAAGGGAAACCCTAATGGTGGGTTAGCCCTCTAACTAACTCTAACAACCCTAACCACTCCGGCTAATGGTAGCCGTCGATCTACTGGAGCTTGGGACTATATCAACACTCCCCTTCAAGCTCATCTCTACATCCTGTACTCCTAGACAATGTCTGAAAGCATCAAACTTATCTCTAGGCAACGCCTTAGTGAAGATATCGGCAACCTGATCTCCTGTGCTCACATAACTGAGCTCAATCTCTCCTGCAAGGACCTTCTCTCTAATAAAGTGATAGTGCACCTCAATGTGCTTCGTCCTAGCATGGAAAACAGGATTACTAGCTAACTTCATGCTGCTAATGTTGTCTGTATATACAACAACAGGATCTGTACACTCCACACCAATATCAGATAGCAGACACCGAAGCCAAATCGATTCGCATGTTGCGTTCGTTGCTCCTCGATACTCTGCTTCCGTGGACGACAAAGCAACAGTGGGTTGCTTCTTAGAAGCCCAGCTTATAGCAGCGCTTCCAAGTCCAAAAGCGTAACCTGACGTGGATCTCCTGTCGGCACTTCCTGCCCAATCAGCATCTGTGTAGCCATGTAACAACAATGGTCCACCGTATCGATAGTGAAGTCCGTACTGCATCGAGAACTTCACGTAGCGGAGGATCCGCTTGACAGCCTCAAAGTGTGATCTCCGTGGTGACTGCATGAACTGACTAATCAGACCGACAGCATAACTCAAGTCTGGTCTGGTGATGGTCAGGTAGATAAGACTTCCAACCATCTGTCTGTACATGCGTGGATCATCCAACAACTCACCATCCTCTGCTCCTAGCTTTACCCCTTGCTCTAATGGTGTAGCAATGGGTTTGCAATCAAGCATACCAAATCTCTCAAGCATACTGAGAGCATACTGTCGCTGTACAAGCCAAACATCCTTCCCATCTCTAATGAACTCCACAGCAAGGAAGTACTTGAGTTCTCCTAAGTCCATCATCTCGAACTTGGATTTCAAGTGATCCTTGATCTGGGAAATAAGCTCCTCAAAGTTACCGGTAATGATCAAGTCATCAACATAGATGGTGATCACAACAATCCGGTCTCGTATTCTCAATGAATACAAGGTAGAGTCTGAACTACAAAGCTGGAACCCAAGAGACTGCAAATAAGAATTAATCTTTGCATACCATGCTCTTGGTGCTTGTTTCAGACCATAGAGAGCCTTCCGTAACTTACATACACGGGAAGGGAACATAGGATCCTCATAACCGGGAGGTTGCTGCATGTAGACCTCCTCCTCAAGATCGCCGTTGAGGAAAGCGTTCTTGAAGTCCATCTGGTGCATCTTCCAACCTTTCTGAGTTGCAACTGCAACTGCTGTTCGAATAGTCACCATCTTCGCAACAGGAGCAAAGGTCTCCTCAAAATCCACTCCATGTTGCTGTGCGTAGTCCTTAGCTACCAATCTGGCCTTGTACCGACACACGGTACCATCCGAGTTGCGCTTGACCTTGAAAACCCACCTGCAACCAATCGCTTTCTTACCCTGAGGTAAGTCTACCAACTCCCAAGTCTGTTGGTGATGAAGCGCAGCAAGTTCAGCTTCCATAGCACTTACCCATTGGGCCTTGTGCATCGCCTCCTCAAGCGAACTCGGTTCTTGTTCCTGAAGAACATTGGCCATATATGCATGGTGCGCAGCAAGAAAACCTTCATGCATATACCTACTCACTGGATGTTTTGGCCGCTCAGATCTGCGAGAGGTAATTGGTGCACTAGTCACCTCCCCTTGCAACTGATCTGACGTAGACGCCAAGGTCTGGGACAAAGTATCCAGTGGATGTGGAAGATCCACATATCTGGATGAGTCAAACATACGCTGCAATAGCACGCGCTCATCCTGTGTAGAAACTACACTAGTTCCACTAGGCTGTGTTACGTGGACTCCAGCGTTAACATCAGCTCTATGTGCAACCGTTTCTGATCTGGAATCAGTGACTTCTCCAGATCCTCCACTCAACGTACTACTCTGAGGTACTACAGTGGACTGACTCCTTGGTTCTACAGTAGGTACAGGGATGGCTATCACAGGTGCAGGTGCAAACCAAGACTGTAGCTCATCAAAAACGACATCTCTACTGATGTAGAACTGTTTGGACGAAGGATTGTAGCACCTATATCCTTTCGTATCAGAAGCATAACCAAGGAAGATACATCTATCTGCTTTCGGATCTAGTTTCTTACGTCTTTCATCAGGTATGTGCACATAACAGATACATCCGAAAACTTTAAGGAAAGAGTAATCAGGCTTACTGCCTGTGAAGACCTCCATCGGTGTCTTGCTGTGGACTGCCGCTGTAGGCGTCCGGTTCATCAGATACACCGCACATGAAACAGCTTCTGCCCAGTAAGGTCTAGGCATGGTCTTCTCGTTCAACATCGCACGAGCAGCTTCTGCTATGTGTCGATTCTTGCGTTCCGCAACCCCGTTCTGCTGCGGGCTGTAACTGCAGGTCTTCTGGCGTCGAATGCCATGCTCACGCAGATATGCATCGAACTCTCCAGAAAGAAACTCGCCTCCTCCATCAGATCTTAGACAGAGGATAGATGCTCCAGACTGTTTTTCCACCAACTTGCGGAAAGTCTGAAATGCTGACAGTACTTCGGCAGAGGACTTGTTTCTCAACAAATAGATCCAAGTATAACGCGAATGATCATCAATGAACGACACGAAGTACTGGAAACCGGTCATACTTGGCTGAGAAGCAGTCCATACATCAGTGTGAACAAGCTCCAGAAGCTTGTTCGCTCTACTACCTGATCCCTTAAAGGGCTGTCTAGCTTGCTTGCCGAATTGACATGCTGCACAGACTCCAGTGGGCTCACTGGATTCGAATTTGGGCAGACCTGTAACCAGGTCAGAACTCGGAAGGCTTTTCAGCCTCTGAAAGTTCATGTGCCCAATTCGCTTGTGCCAGATGTCAATGTCAGACACTACTGGACCACTCTGTCCATACATGGCAGCCTGTAACTTAGGCGCAGATGCATCTAGTTTAAACAGCCTACCACTCTTGATACCTCGAGCTATGACAGTGCCATTCGAATCTTCAATAAAGCATCCATCTTTATTGAAGCGCACTTGCAGACCCTGCTCTATCAACTGTCCTACAGATAGCAGGTTTCTAGTCAATGTAGGTACATGTAAGACATTCCGTATACCAGTAAACGTTGAGGCAGGAATGTCAAGTGGAATGTTACCCTTGTGCTGGATCTTGTGCTTGGTGTCATCTCCTGTCACCATAAACTGTGGAGTCTCCACAGGCTCGAGTGAAGTAAACCACTCCCGATGGGGAGTCATGTGACTGGTGGCGCCGGAGTCGATCACCCAGTCAGTCTGCGGCTCGAAAGCCGCATAACTCTGATGCGTAGTAATCAGCAACTGCTCCGAATAGACATGCTCAGTGACTGCATAGCCTTGCTGGTTGCTGTTACCTTGTTGGGGGTTGTTGTCGTGTTGTCTCTGATCGTTCTGCTTCTTGTAGCACTGATTCGCATTGTGGCCTTGTTTCTTGCAGTAGTTGCAGGAACCAGGCGCTCTTCTCTGATTGTTGTTGGAACCACCAGACTGTTGCTGGTTTTGCTGGTTCTGCTGCGATTGCTGTTGCTGTCCGCGACCCCGTCCACGTCCAGCACCTTTGCCACGACCCCTACCTCGAGATCCTCCAGAACCTGCAAAATAGACAGATTCTTGCTGACCCGTCGAAGTAGAACTCCCCAGTAGGCGCACCTCCTCTCCTAACATCATAGGAACAAGCTCATCAAACCGCGGAAGAGGTTCTCTGATCGAAATCGATGTTATGAACTGCTTGTACTCTGCAGGCAGTCTCTGCAATGTGGCTCCAATCAAGACAGTGGGATCAATCTCGACTTTGACAGAAGATAACTGATCCGCGAGCTGCTTGACCCCGTTCACATAGTCGTTTATGCACATCGACCCCTTCTTCACGGTATTGAACTGCTGCAGCAATTGCAGCTTCCGCGCCTCTGTTCCGGATTGGAACAGATGCGCGAGTGCATCCCAAGCTTTCTTGGGCGTATCACAATCCTGGATGTGACCGATCATCGATGCTGAAACTGTCAGCGCGATGTAGTGAATAGCCTGATATGAGCGCTTCTTCCACTCCTTGAATTTCGGATCAGAAATTGGCACTTCAGGCGCTTTCTCCTCCTCAGTGATAAGATCCCATAGATCTTGTCCCTGCAGGAAGGTCTTCATCCGGAACTTCCACACTTGGTAGTTGTTCTTGTCGAGTTTCTCTCCAGTGATCAAAGACACAGACTCCGCCATAGCTGCAATGTCGAAATTGCACTGTTCTGTACGCGGAAAACCTCCCAGAAACTGCACGAAACTCGTCTCTCCCCACCGCGTGATCAAGAGTTGTCACAAGTCACAACGAGGCGACTCCGCGAACTCCTCCTGCAGCGACAACGAGAAAAGAACCTGTGCGCGAACTGTAGGTGTACAAAACACGACGGAAACGTCGAAAGAACACACCAAGAAAGGTGGAAACTAGACCAAATGAGGTCGAAAATGGGCGTGCAACCCCTTGAAATTTTCAGAAATTTTCAAATAGCTTATTCCCACCCTTATTCGAAACAGGATTAGTTTTGGACTCAAGTCCTAAAACTTTCGTTTTGGTCGAAAAAGATCCGTTTGAAAAACTGCCACTGGAAATCTCCAAATCGACTGAAACTTGGCCCAGTACACAATTCGCACCTTCTGAACAAGACAGCCCTAGAAGGGCTGGTCGACAGAAATCAGCGAGAAAAAATCGTCTAGGCCTCCGAAATCGCGTTCAAAGTTTCTGGTGGCGAAAGAAACGGTTTCGCCTCACCCGAACGCATCAGCAGGATAGTGCTCGACATCAGGCACAACTCCGGCTGCTCTCTCCTGTACTCCAAACTCCATCTTGCTCATCAGCAAGGGACACACACTCTCACCAGCTCTGATACCATGTAGAAAGATCGATACTTCGAGGACACTCCAAGAAGAGAGAGAGCGAGTAGACAAGGAAGTAAAATAGGAAATGAGATGAGAGAGGCTTTGCCTCTCTCTGTATATATAGTGGAGGTGAGTACAAGGGAAACCCTAATGGTGGGTTAGCCCTCTAACTAACTCTAACAACCCTAACCACTCCGGCTAATGGTAGCCGTCGATCTACTGGAGCTTGGGACTATATCAACAATTGTTACTGCGTTCACTGGCTGCATGTCTTGGATGAACCGCAGCGACCCATTCTTCTTTGGTACTGTAAACCATCTGCTTGAATATGGTGCAAACGACGGCTCCAAGATCTTCATCCGCATCTTCTCCTTCAGCAACTCCACTAGTTTGGGCAAGTGAGCCCGCGGTATTGGAATTGGTCTCAGGTTCCATGGCACATGCGGTACCGTGAAGATAACCATCGGGGTAACAACGTACGGATCTACACATCCAATCTCAAGTGGCTCAAAAGCAAATGCTTTCTCATGTCTTGAAAGCATCTCCTTGAAGCACATCCTCTCTTCTGGTAGAAGAGACCCATCAGATCCAATCTTCAGCTCTTCAAGGGTCTTCTCCGTGAACTTGTGTCCTATCATTGCAGGATCTCTCAAACTCTTCTCCTTTGAAGCTCGATCCATCTGTTGGTTGGTGTCTTCCGGCAAAGGACCAGCAACTGGCTTTACTTTCCTATCCACTGTCTTGTACCTTGTCTCAACTCGAACCTCCGGCGCACGGAATGATTCGATCACCGAATAGACCTCCCTTGAATGAATCTGCACGACCTTATCCATATCCTCCCATCCAATAGACATGATCTCTCGCAAGGGATCTTCCAACCCATCCTCTTCATAAACACCAGAAATCCATTCATCCCCTTCTAGCTCACCCAACTCTTTCAACATCAACTCAACACCACGCAAATGTTTTTGTTCTTTTCTTCTCAGCTCTTCTATCTTCTTGTAGACAGCAATCCCGCACTCAGAAAATCCAATAAACCCTGTACAAAAGGCACTATCTCCATCAAGCGAGAGTACCTTCTCTTGCGCACCACCACAATCCCGCTCTATAGTGGTACTCAACGAAAATCCTTGAACTCTTCACTCACCCTTGGAAGCGGCTTCTCCCTCAAACGATCTCGGTTGCGCTCGTGGTTGGACGGTACAGTCAGGAACTGTACCGCTCTCTTCCCATCTTGACTTCGGATCCTAGCATACGCAGATCCGTCGTCCAGTACCTTTGTCTCCATCCGGGTTGCTATGATGAAAGGTTGACCCAGAATGAGTGGGTATGATGTTGCTTCCTGAACAAAGAAGTTTTGCTCAATAGCAACATCACCTACGCGCACTCTGATGTCTGGACAAGCTCCATACAAGTCTCCTCTTGTGTTGTTGGCTGCTCTTATGACCCATCCATGCTCTGTGTCGATCGGCCACTTCTTCCTCTTGTACAGCTCCTTCGACATGATGTTGATTTCTGATCCATGATCGATCAGAGCAACCACCGGCTCATCCAAGTCCTCGATCCTCACCAACGTCTCCGTCGTAGCTCGAGCCCAGTGACTGTGGCTGTAATGACTTGAGCTCCGCTTCCCATCCTCCTCTTCATCCTCGAAATGCACCTTGCGCCTTCGATCTCTTTCTTCCTCTGGAGAATAGACACTGCACCTTGCAAGCTCTCTCTCCTCATCCACTGACATCCTAGTATCCAAAGCATGTGATAAACCAGTCTCACCCGTAATTTGTCGTTTCCGTTTGATGACATCGATGATGACATCATGAAACTCACGCTTGGCGATGCCTAACACTTCTCTCAAAGTAAACTCCACCTTCGCATTCAGAATGCGATCTTCCAAGACTCCCTTCAAGTCTGTTGAAGCCTCGATATCCGACTGTAGCTTGTACGCAGCCGGCTTACCCTTCTCCTTCTGAGATTTCTCCTTCGATGGAGAAGGAGCATCGTCCATCGATAGGTCTTGAGCTCCTGCATCCCGAAGCTCTTGGCGAACCTTCTCCCCTCGAGTCTGTCTCTTTGAAGAAGTCCCTTCTCCTGAATCCTCTGAATCTCGCCTTCTCTTCTCTTCCAACAACGCTTCGTGTTGGTTCTTGGCGATGTACGCATGCACCGATAGAGCTTCTATCGGATCCTCCCATCCAGTATCCCTTCTGATCGTTGCAGCTGTCCTCTGCAACGTCTCACGTGCCATCTTCCCTTTCTGTTTCATGGAGATGGCAGATGACCACAACTCACTTGGCTCAACTTGCTTGTTGAAACTCCTCTCAGCCTGATCCTCTACCCTTGTGCCATAAGTTCCAGCTTCCACGATGGCGACTTCTTGTGCTGATAGGTGGTCCTCAACCAACTTCTTCATCCCTCCTCTACCAAAGTTGGTCTGAAGAAGTGCACCAGTATCCTTCAACGCTACCTTCCCATCCTTCCAGAAGATCACCCCTTGCTGCAAGGTATCACTGAACTCCTTGCAATCTCTACGCGGATGATCGGTACCATCGCACCAGATACACCGCTGGATCCAACCTTGCTTCTCAACAGGTTTCGCTCCGCTTGTAGATCCTTGCTCCTCCAATCTGGTGAGCTTGATCTGCAAGTCTCGCATCCCACGCATGATCTCCTCAAGACTTGAGTCCTTCTTCGGAGATACTATCGGTGTCTGAACAACTGGAACAGCAGGAGCAACCGGCACTACCTGTCTAGCAACAGGAACAACTGGTCGAACTACAGGAACAGGTGTTACAGCAGTTGGTGCTGGTGTCAGTCTCCTAACAGGAACCTTCTCTCGCCTCCGCTCCCTCTTGGTGAGCAGACCAACAGCTTCTTCAACCTTCTTCCAGCTGCTAGTCAATCCATCGTCCTCCTCCCGGTCTTCCAGAAGTATCTCTAGCTTCTCCTGCAACTTCTCATCTGCAGCCCGAAGAAATAGCTCTGTCTTGTTGGACTGCAACGTCAACTTCTCCATCCTGGTCAGCCGTGAAAATTGCTTCTCAAACTCTCTGAGCAACTCAGTAGCTTGTAAACCCTTCCTTGGTTGCTCAACCCACTCCAAGAATGACTTCTTGGTGACTCGATCAGAGTCCTCCAAGAAGTACTCATCCATCAAGGCACGAGCAAAAGTCTCCCAATCCTTGTTAAAATGCTTCGTTAGCATTTTAACATGATCCCTAATCTCTGGAGCTGCTGCCAACTCAAACGTCTCAATCATCTCATCTTCTGAGACCCGGTTCAGCTCCATCTCCTTCACATAATGTCTCAGATACCTTGAGACATCTCTTCCATCAAACTGGTCAATCCTGCTGACCACCGCTTGCAGCGCCTTTGTTGCCAAAGCTTCCTTCCGCTCATCAGATTGTTGCTGCCGTAAGAACATAGTGAAAGCTTGGAACATCGATGCAGTCGCTGGATCCAACTGCACCTTCGGCAACCCACTTGAACCACTAGCTCCATCTCCATCACCTTTCCCATCCCCACTCATGATTGCCAATCTCTTCTTCAAAGTTCACACACAGAAGAAATCTCCACCCCAGACCTTCACGTCGAGTTCACCATCGTATCGTGTCGGATATTTTGTGCGTGAAGGATCTTGAAGGTTAAGCCAACGCCAAAGGAGAGATAAATAAATAAATAAAAGAACAAAAAATATATATCTATCTGGCCCGTAAGCAATCTATATGAATTGCCATGTATATATATATATATAATGTTCTAATTTTAAAAATTGCGGTGGTTGAACAAAGCCAATATAATCGATCTTCGAAAATTCTCTGTTCTTTCCCCGTGGCGCTTGATGAGAAAAAAGGGCGCGTTCTCCACCCACTTTCCCAGGGCCCAAAAAATCGCACAAATATTTTCATCCATTTTATATGATGCTTCATCTTCGGGTTTCAGCCCTAAAAGAAACAGGCGCCGTGCGAGTTGCAAATCACGCACGGCGCCTGTCCAGGAAAACGCGAGGTTCCTGGCTGTGGAGATGCTGTGTGCCAAACAGAGACAAGACAGAGAAGAACAACCACGAAAAAGGAATGCTGCGATATATACCACTCTGAAAGTATGTACACTGTCGATTCTTTCTCCAAACAGCACAAAACTGAGGAAAAGACCAGAGCGGTCTGTAACCTACTTCAGAAGCCCTAAAACAAACCCCTGAAACTTAACCCTAGTCTGAAATCGCCAAAACGTAGCTCAAAGCAAGAGGAACTTCTCTTTGCTAACAACCAGAGCCACAACAGTATCATGCGATCCAAACCCAAGTCCAAACCACATCCACACACTAGCTCTTGGCTAAAGCTAGCTACCACAAGCCATACACAACCAACTAAGTCCTTAACGAACTCAAAAGGACGAAACCTGTAGCGAAGGAACCGAAAAAGACCTATCTGGGAACTTTCTCCTTTCGCCAAACGATCTTCAAATGTTGATAGGGTCTCCTTCCCTGACTCCGTTGGCCCAAGAAACCTTCAGATCCGGCTCCCGATAGTTGAGATATCGCTAATTTTCGGTCGTAGGTGACCGAACCTTCAAAAACTCCTCCCTGCGGCTTAAAACCGCTCACACCGCACAAACGGATCGTCTAAACTGATATCCGTCTTCGCTGGTAGGTAGATCTGGCTACTCTGAACCCAACAAGACTCCAAACAAGCCGTTTGGAGTTCCCCTTGCAAAACTACTCGAGAAATTTGGTCGCAGGCTACAAAAAACTGACGTAAATCGGCTCCCTGCGGCTCAAATTTGCTCACCACACCCAAACCAACAATCCAATTCACTTACAGTCTTCTCCTATGCGTACATGAGGACTCCCTGATCGCGTAGACGCCAAGAACGAAGAGCTTGGCTCACCGATCGCGAAGAACAATCCAATCTCAGGTCGCAGGCGATGAAAACCTGACGCAAGCGCTTCCCTGCGAGCCAATTTCTCTCACAACTCTCAAACCGCCCGATAAAACTTTGTATCGTCTTCAATTTCCTGAAGAACTCGTTGTTCTAATCCCGATGGATCCAAGGACAGCAAGTTTGGACTCCGGAACGGCCCGAACGGTCCAACTCTCCTTCACAGGTAACTGAAAACCCCAATTCTGCTCCCTACGTCTCAATTTCTCCCAGAACACAACCCCCGATCCGTCTCTTCAAGAACCGTCTTAACCTGTGCGTAGCCTGCACAGATCTGAACCCGATGACACCTTGCGCGCGTGTATTGGACTTCCCAATTCTCCAAAACATCCACCGACAGGTCGCAGGAACAAGCAAGCCCCTTAAGCAGCCCCCTTGCAACAGTCTGTACGTACGAAGTTCAACTCTCAATAATAAGAAGCAGGCCCCTTGCGTGTTTGATATAACGCCTGAAGCCCTAAATACCCAGTCAGCAAGTAACTAGGGGCCTAGCTTGATTTTACCTTTTTCCGAATCGCATAACTTCTTCTCTGGATGTCCAAACGAAATAAACAAGATGCCCATGGAAAGCTGACAACGAGCTCTATCCATCTATGCGATAAAAGTGGAGATCTGAGATTGTGCCAAAAGCCCGTAAGCTGGGGCCTAGCTTGTCTTCTCATGAGTGTCTTTGGAGCAACAAGTATCGAAGTTTGAATTTCAAGTAGGAGCCGGTCCACGACACGACAGCGGGGGAGACTCGAACTCCCGACCTCCAGCAGCTTCTCAGCCTTTTATACTGGCGCGCTAGCCTCTTCCGCCACCACCCTGGATGTCTAGATTATAGACAGGTCCCATTTTACGAACTAACCAGCCAAGTACCACATCGTGAGCAAACAGTTCTAGACGGTTTGCAAAAATTGCACTCATGTTTGTTGCAGGCTTGTTACAAGAACCCCAAGCTGGTGAACCGTATAAGCATGCTCCATCAATCACCTTTGGGGAACTTTTGCTTGGTTTCTGTTCACAAATCTCATGTAAAAGTTCTATAGTAAGTTCTAGTGAAAATCTGAATATTTATGAGCAATTATTAAATAACAGTCGTGTCTAGAATTGCAGAAAAAAACGTGGATCGACGCGTTTACGAAAGTAACAAGAGCGATAGAATTAGTTTAATCAATATATTATTTAATAAAGTAAAAAAGAAAATAAACCCAATGTCAAACTGTTTGAAGAACAGTTTTGTGGTGTTCTTATACATGTTCGTGTTTCTGACTATGAAGTTGATGTTCCTTAAGATCCATTTAAGGACTGCAGTGGGGGAATTTTACTTTGAAACAAAAAGGTATATTATTTTTAATTTCTAGAATAAATATAAAGAAGTATGTAGGTACAGATGCTCAAAATTGGTTTCCCTATGAAGTTGATGTTCCTTAAGATCCATTTAAGGACTGCAGTGGGGGAATTTTACTTTGAAACATAAAGGTATATTATTTTTAATTTCTAGAATAAATATAAAGAAGTATGTAGGTACAGATGCTCAAAATTGGTTTCCCTATGAAGTTGATGTTCCTTAAGATCCATTTAAGGACTGCAGTGGGGGAATTTTACTTTGAAACATAAAGGTATATTATTTTTAATTTCTAGAATAAATATAAAGAAGTATGTAGGTACAGATGCTGAAAATTGGTTTCCCTCAAAAGGTTTTGAGGCGGGGGAGACTCGAACTCCCGACTAATTCTATCGGTCTTGTTATTTTCGTAACAAGAGCGATAGAATTAGTTTAATCAATATATTATTTAATAAAGTAAAAAAGAAAATAAACTCAATGTCAAACTGTTTGAAGAACAGTTTTGTGGTGTTCTTATACATGTTCGTGTTTCTGACTATGAAGTTGATGTTCCTTAAGATCCATTTAAGGACTGCAGTGGGGGAATTTTACTTTGAAACATAAAGGTATATTATTTTTAATTTCTAGAATAAATATAAAGAAGTATGTAGGTACAGATGCTCAAAATTGGTTTCCCTATGAAGTTGATATTCCTTAAGATCCATTTAAAGACTGCAGTGGGGGAATTTTACTTTGAAACATAAAGGTATATTATTTTTAATTTCTAGAATAAATATAGAGAAGTTGATGTTCCTTAAGATCCATTTAAGGACTGCAGTGGGGGGATTTTACTTTGAAACATAAAGGTATATTATTTTTAATTTCTAGAATAAATATAGAGAAGTTGATGTTCCTTAAGATCCATTTAAGGACTGCAGTGGGAGAATTTTTACTTTGAAACATAAAGGTATATTATTTTTAATTTCTAGAATAAATAGAAAGAAGTATGTAGGTACAGATGTTGAAAATTGGTTTCCCTCAAAAGGTTTTGAGGCGGGGGAGACTCGAACTCCCGACCTCCAGCAGCTTCTCAGCCTTTTATACTGGCGCGCTAGCCTCTTCCGCCACCGCCCTGGATGTCTAGATTATAGACAGGTCCCATTTTATGAACTAACCAGCCAAGTACCACATCGTGAGCAAACAGTTCTAGACGGTTTGCAAAAATTGCACTCATGTTTGTTGCAGGCTTGTTACAAGAACCCCAAGCTGGTGAACCGTATAAGCATGCTCCATCAATCACCTTTGGGGAACTTTTGCTCGGTTTCTGTTCATAAATCTCATGTAAAAGTTCTATAGTAAGTTCTAGTGAAAATCTGAATATTTATGAGTAATTGTTAAATAACAGTCGTGTCTAGAATTGCAGAAAAAAACGTGGATCGACGCGTTTACGAAAGTAACAAGAGCGAAAGAATTAGTTTAATCAATATCTTATTTAATAAAGTTAAAAAAGAAAATAAACCCAATGTCAAACTGTTTGAAGAACAGTTTTGTGGTGTTCTTATACATGTTCGTGTTTCTGACTATGAAGTTGATGTTCCTTAAGATCCATTTAAGGACTGCAGTGGGGGAATTTTACTTTGAAACATAAAGGTATATTATTTTTAATTTCTAGAATAAATATAAAGAAGTATGTAGGTACAGATGCTCAAAATTGGTTTCCCTATGAAGTTGATGTTCCTTAAGATCCATTTAAGGACTGCAGTGGGGGAATTTTACTTTGAAACATAAAGGTATATTATTTTTAATTTCTAGAATGAATATAAAGAAGTTGATGTTCCTTAAGATCCATTTAAGGACTACAGTGGGGGGATTTTACTTTGAAACATAAAGGTATATTATTTTTAATTTCTAGAATAAATATTGAGAAGTTGATGTTCCTTAAGATCCATTTAAGGACTGCAGTGGGGGAATTTTTACTTTGAAACATAAAGGTATATTATTTTTAATTTCTAGAATAAATAGAAAGAAGTATGTAGGTACAGATGTTGAAAATTGATTTCCCTCAAAAGGTTTTGAGGCGGGGGAGACTCGAACTCCCGACCTCCAGCAGCTTCTTAGCCTTTTATACTGGCGCGCTAGCCTCTTCCGCCACCGCCCTGGATGTCTAGATTATAGACAGGTCCCATTTTATGAACTAACCAGCCAAGTACCACATCGTGAGCAAACAGTTCTAGACGGTTTGCAAAAATTGCACTCATGTTTGTTGCAGGCTTGTTACAAGAACCCCAAGCTGGTGAACCGTATAAGCATGCTCCATCAATCACCTTTGGGGAACTTTTGCTCGGTTTCTGTTCATAAATCTCATGTAAAAGTTCTATAGTAAGTTCTAGTGAAAATCTGAATATTTATGAGTAATTGTTAAATAACAGTCGTGTCTAGAATTGCAGAAAAAAACGTGGATCGACGCGTTTACGAAAGTAACAAGAGCGAAAGAATTAGTTTAATCAATATCTTATTTAATAAAGTTAAAAAAGAAAATAAACCCAATGTCAAACTGTTTGAAGAACAGTTTTGTGGTGTTCTTATACATGTTCGTGTTTCTGACTATGAAGTTGATGTTCCTTAAGATCCATTTAAGGACTGCAGTGGGGGAATTTTACTTTGAAACATAAAGGTATATTATTTTTAATTTCTAGAATAAATATAAAGAAGTATGTAGGTACAGATGCTCAAAATTGGTTTCCCTATGAAGTTGATGTTCCTTAAGATCCATTTAAGGACTGCAGTGGGGGAATTTTACTTTGAAACATAAAGGTATATTATTTTTAATTTCTAGAATGAATATAAAGAAGTTGATGTTCCTTAAGATCCATTTAAGGACTACAGTGGGGGGATTTTACTTTGAAACATAAAGGTATATTATTTTTAATTTCTAGAATAAATATTGAGAAGTTGATGTTCCTTAAGATCCATTTAAGGACTGCAGTGGGGGAATTTTTACTTTGAAACATAAAGGTATATTATTTTTAATTTCTAGAATAAATAGAAAGAAGTATGTAGGTACATATGTTGAAAATTGGTTTCCCTCAAAAGGTTTTGAGGCGGGGGAGACTCGAACTCCCGACCTCCAGCAGCTTCTCAGCCTTTTATACTGGCGCGCTAGCCTCTTCCGCCACCACCCTGGATGTCTAGATTATAGACAGGTCCCATTTTATGAACTAACCAGCCAAGTACCACATCGTGAGCAAACAGTTCTAGACGGTTTGCAAAAATTGCACTCATGTTTGTTGCAGGCTTGTTACAAGAACCCCAAGCTGGTGAACCGTATAAGCATGCTCCATCAATCACCTTTGGGGAACTTTTGCTCGGTTTCTGTTCACAAATCTCATGTAAAAGTTCTATAGTAAGTTCTAGTGAAAATCTGAATATTTATGAGCAATTATTAAATAACATTCGTGTCTAGAATTGCAGAAAAAAACGTGGATCGACGCGTTTACGAAAGTAACAAGAGCGATAGAATTAGTTTAATCAATATATTATTTAATAAAGTAAAAAAGAAAATAAACCCAATGTCAAACTGTTTGAAGAACAGTTTTGTGGTGTTCTTATACATGTTCATGTTTCTGACTATGAAGTTGATGTTCCTTAAGATCCATTTAGGGACTGCAATGGGGGAATTTTACTTTGAAACATAAAGGTATATTATTTTTAATTTCTAGAATAAATATAAAGAAGTATGTAGGTACAGATGCTCAAAATTGGTTTCCCTATGAAGTTGATGTTCCTTAAGATCCATTTAAGGACTGCAGTGAGGGAATTTTACTTTGAAACATAAAGGTATATTATTTTTAATTTCTAGAATAAATATAAAGAAGTATGTAGGTAAAGATGCTGAAAACTGGTTTCCCTCAAAAGGTTTTGAGGCGGGGGAGACTCGAACTCCCGACTAATTCTATCGGTCTTGTTATTTTCGTAACAAGAGCGATAGAATTAGTTGAATCAATATGTTATTTAATAAAGTTAAAAAAGAAAATAAACCCAATGTCAAACTGTTTGAAGAACAGTTTTGTGGTGTTCTTATACATGTTCGTGTTTCTGACTATGAAGTTGATGTTCCTTAAGATCCATTTAAGGACTGCAGTGGGGGAATTTTACTTTGAAACATAAAGGTATATTATTTTTAATTTCTAGAATAAATATAAAGAAGTATGTAGGTACAGATGCTCAAAATTGGTTTCCCTATGAAGTTGATGTTCCTTAAGATCCATTTAAGGACTGCAGTGGGGGAATTTTACTTTAAAACATAAAGGTATATTATTTTTAACTTCTAGAATGAATATAAAGAAGTTGATGTTCCTTAAGATCCATTTAAGGACTGCAGTGGGGGGATTTTACTTTGAAACATAAAGGTATAATATTTTTAATTTCTAGAATAAATATAGAGAAGTTGATGTTCCTTAAGATCCATTTAAGGACTGCAGTGGGAGAATTTTTACTTTGAAACATAAAGGTATATTATTTTTAATTTCTAGAATAAATAGAAAGAAGTATGTAGGTACAGATGCTGAAAATTGGTTTCCCTCAAAAGGTTTTGAGGCGGGGGAGACTCGAACTCCCGACCTCCAGCAGCTTCTCAGCCTTTTATACTGGCGCGCTAGCCTCTTCCGCCACCGCCCTGGATGTCTAGATTATAGACAGGTCCCATTTTATGAACTAACCAGCCAAGTACCACATCGTGAGCAAACAGTTCTAGACGGTTTGCAAAAATTGCACTCATGTTTGTTGCAGGCTTGTTACAAGAACCCCAAGCTGGTGAACCGTATGAGCATGCTCCATCAATCACCTTTGGAGAACTTTTGCTCGGTTTCTGTTCATAAATCTCATGTAAAAGTTCTATAGTAAGTTCTAGTGAAAATCTGAATATTTATGAGTAATTGTTAAATAACAGTCGTGTCTAGAATTGCAGAAAAAAACGTGGATCGACGCGTTTACAAAAGTAACAAGAGCGATAGAATTAGTTTAATCAATATATTATTTAATAAAGTAAAAAAGAAAATAAACCCAATGTCAAACTGTTTGAAGAACAGTTTTGTGGTGTTCTTATACATGTTCGTGTTTCTGACTATGAAGTTGATGTTCCTTAAGATCCATTTATGGACTGCAGTGGGGGAATTTTACTTTGAAACATAAAGGTATATTATTTTTAATTTCTAGAATAAATATAAAGAAGTATGTAGGTACAGATGCTCAAAATTGGTTTCCCTATAAAGTTGATGTTCCTTAAGATCCATTTAAGGACTGCAGTGGGGGAATTTTACTTTGAAACATAAAGGTATATTATTTTTAATTTCTACAATAAATATAAACAAGTTGATGTTCCTTAAGATCCATTTAAGGACTGCAGTGGGGGAATTTTACTTTGAAACATAAAGGTATATTATTTTTAATTTCTAGAATGAATATAAAGAAGTTGATGTTCTTTAAGATCCATTTAAGGACTGCAGTGGGGGGATTTTACTTTGAAATATAAAGATATATTATTTTTAATTTCTAGAATAAATATAGAGAAGTTGATGTTCCTTAAGATCCATTTAAGGACTGCAGTGGGGGGATTTTACTTTGAAACATAAAGGTATATTATTTTTAATTTCTAGAATAAATATAGAGAAGTTGATGTTCCTTAAGATCCATTTAAGGACTGCAGTGGGGGAATTTTACTTTGAAACATAAAGGTATATTATTTTTAATTTCTAGAATAAATATAAAGAAGTATGTAGGTACAGATGCTGAAAATTGGTTTCCCTCAAAAGGTTTTGAGGCGGGGAAGACTCGAACTCCCGAACTCCAGCAGCTTCTCAGCCTTTTATACGGGCGCGCTAGCCTCTTCCGCCACCGCCCTGGATGTCTAGATTATAGACAGGTCCCATTTTATGAACTAACCAGCCAAGTACCACATCGTGAGCAAACAGTTCTAGACGGTTTGCAAAAATTGCACTCATGTTTGTTGCAGGCTTGTTACAAGAACCCCAAGCTGGTGAACCGTATAAGCATGCTCCATCAATCACCTTTAGGGAACTTTTGCTCGGTTTCTGTTCATAAATCTCATGTAAAAGTTCTATAGTAAGTTCTAGTGAAAATCTGAATATTTACGAGTAATTGTTAAATAACAGTCGTGTCTAGAATTGCAGAAAAAAACATGGATCGACGCATTTACGAAAGTAACAAGAGCGATAGGACGCGTTTACGAAAGTAACAAGAGCGATAGAATTAGTTTAATCGATATATTATTTAATAAAGTTAAAAAAGAAAATAAACCCAATGTCAAACTGTTTGAAGAACAGTTTTGTGGTGTTCTTATACATGTTCGTGTTTCTGACTATGAAGTTGATGTTCCTTAAGATCCATTTAAGGACTGCAGTGGGGGAATTTTACTTTGAAACATAAAGGTATATTATTTTTAATTTCTAGAATAAATATAGAGAAGTTGATGTTCCTTAAGATCCATTTAAGGACTGCAGTGGGGGAATTTTTACTTTGAAACATAAAGGTATATTCTTTTTAATTTCTAGAATAAATATAAAGAAGTATGTAGGTACAGATGCTCAAAATTGGTTTCGCTATGAAGTTGATGTTCCTTAAGATCCATTTAAGGACTGCAGTGGGGGGATTTTACTTTGAAACATAAAGGTATATTATTTTTAATTTCTAGAATGAATATAAAGAAGTTGATGTTCCTTAAGATCCATTTAAGGACTGCAGTGGGGGGATTTTACTTTGAAACATAAAGGTATATTATTTTTAATTTCTAGAATAAATATAGAGAAGTTGATGTTTCTTAAGATCCATTTAAGGACTGCAGTGGGGGAATTTTTACTTTGAAACATAAAGGTATATTATTTTTAATTTCTAGAATAAATAGAAAGAAGTATGTAGGTACAGATGCTGAAAATTGGTTTCCCTCAAAAGGTTTTGAGGCGGGGGAGACTCGAACTCCCGACCTCCAGCAGCTTCTCAGCCTTTTATACTGGCGCGCTAGCCTCTTCCGCCACCGCCCTGGATGTCTCGATTATAGACAGGTCCCATTTTATGAACTAACCAGCCAAGTACCACATTGTGAGCAAACAGTTCTAGACGGTTTGCAAAAATTGCACTCATGTTTGTTGCAGGCTTGTTACAAGAACCCCAAGCTGGTGAACCGTATAAGCATGCTCCATCAATCACCTTTGGGGAACTTTTGCTCGGTTTCTGTTCATACTCTCATGTAAAAGTTCTATAGTAAGTTCTAGTGAAAATCTGAATATTTATGAGTAATTGTTAAATAACAGTCGTGTCTAGAATTGCAGAAAAAACGTGGATCGACGCGTTTACAAAAGTAACAAGAGCGATAGAATTAGTTTAATCAATATATTATTTAATAAAGTAAAAAAGAAAATAAACCCAATGTCAAACTGTTTGAAGAACAGTTTTGTGGTGTTCTTATACATGTTCGTGTTTCTGACTATGAAGTTGATGTTCCTTAAGATCCATTTAAGGACTGCAGTGGGGGAATTTTACTTTGAAACATAAAGGTATATTATTTTTAATTTCTAGAATAAATATAAAGAAGTATGTAGGTACAGATGCTCAAAATTGGTTTCCCTATGAAGTTGATGTTCCTTAAGATCCATTTAAGGACTGAAGTGGGGGAATTTTACTTTGAAACATAAAGGTATATTATTTTTAATTTCTAGAATGAATATAAAGAAGTTGATGTTCCTTAAGATCCATTTAAGGACAGTAGTGGGGGGATTTTACTTTGAAACATAAAGGTATATTATTTTTAATTTCTAGAATAAATATAGAGAAGTTGATGTTTCTTAAGATCCATTTAAGGACTGCAGTGGGGGAATTTTTACTTTGAAACATAAAGGTATATTATTTTTAATTTCTAGAATAAATATAGAGAAGTTGATGTTCCTTAAGATCCATTTAAGGACTGCAGTGGGGGAATTTTTACTTTGAAACATAAAGGTATATTATTTTTAATTTCTAGAATAAATAGAAAGAAGTATGTAGGTACAGATGCTGAAAATTGGTTTCCCTCAAAAGGTTTTGAGGCGGGGGAGACTCGAACTCCCGACCTCCAGCAGCTTCTCAGCCTTTTATACTGGCGCGCTAGCCTCTTCCGCCACCGCCCTGGATGTCTAGATTATAGACAGGTCCCATTTTATGAACTAACCAGCCAAGTACCACATCGTGAGCAAACAGTTCTAGACGGTTTGCAAAAATTGCACTCATGTTTGTTGCAGGCTCGTTACAAGAACCCCAAGCTGGTGAACCGTATAAGCATGCTCCATCAATCACCTTTGGGGAACTTTTGCTCGGTTTCTGTTCATAAATCTCATGTAAAAGTTCTATAGTAAGTTCTAGTGAAAATCTGAATATTTATGAGTAATTGTTAAATAACAGTCGTGTCTAGAATTGCAGAAAAAAACGTGGATCGACGCGTTTACGAAAGTAACAAGAGCGATAGAATTAGTTTAATCCATATATTATTTAATAATATATGGATTGTTTGCAGAAAAATTGTGGTGTTCTTATACATGTTCGTGTTTCAGACTATGAAGTTGATGTTCCTTAAGATCCATTTAAGGACTGCAGTGGGGGGATTTTAATTTGAAACATAAAGGTATATTATTTTTAATTTCTAGAATAAATATAGAGAAGTTGATGTTCCTTAAGATCCATTTAAGGACAGCAGTGGGGGAATTTTTACTTTGAAACATAAAGGTATATTATTTTTAATTTCTAGAATAAATATAAAGAAGTATGTAGGTACAGATGCTGAAAATTGGTTTCCCTCAAAAGGTTTTGAGGCGGGGGAGTTCGAGGGTTTCTGTTCATAAATCTCATGTAAAAGTTCTATAGTAAGTTCTAGTGAAAATCTGAATATTTATGAGTAATTGTTAAATAACAGTCGTGTCTAGAATTGCAGAAAAAAACGTGGATCGACGCGTTTACGAAAGTAACAAGACCGATGGAATTAGTTTAATCAATATATTATTTAATAAAGTAAAAAAGAAAATAAACCCAATGTCAAACTGTTTGAAGAACAGTTTTGTGGTGTTCTTATACATGTTCGTGTTTCTGACTATGAAGTTGATGTTCCTTAAGATCCATTTAAGGACTGCAGTGGGGGAATTTTACTTTGAAACATAAAGGTATATTATTTTTAATTTCTAGAATAAATATAAAGAAGTATGTAGGTACAGATGCTCAAAATTGGTTTCCCTATGAAGTTGATGTTCCTTAAGATCCATTTAAGGACTGAAGTGGGGGAATTTTACTTTGAAATATAAAGGTATATTATTTTTAATTTCTAGAATGAATATAAAGAAGTTGATGTTCCTTAAGATCCATTTAAGGACTGCAGTGGGGGGATTTTACTTTGAAACATAAAGGTATATTATTTTTAATTTCTAGAATAAATATAGAGAAGTTGATGTTCCTTAAGATCCATTTAAGGACTGCAGTGGGGGAATTTTACTTTGAAACATAAAGGTATATTATTTTTAATTTCTAGAATAAATATAAAGAAGTATGTAGGTACAGATGCTGAAAATTGGTTTCCCTCAAAAGGTTTTGAGGCGGGGGAGACTCGAACTCCCGACCTCCAGCAGCTTCTCAGCCTTTTATACTGGCGCGCTAGCCTCTTCCGCCACCGCCCTGGATGTCTAGATTATAGACAGGTCCCATTTTATGAACTAACCAGCCAAGTACCACATCGTGAGCAAACAGTTCTAGACGGTTTGCAAAAATTGCACTCATGTTTGTTGCAGGCTTGTTACAAGAACCCTATAAGCATGCTCCATCAATCACCTTTGGGGAACTTTTGCTCGGTTTCTGTTCATAAATCTCATGTAAAAGTTCTATAGTAAGTTCTAGTGAAAATCTGAATATCTATGAGTAATTGTTAAATAACAGTCAGTGTCTAGAATTGCAGAAAAAAACATGGATCGACGCGTTTACGAAAGTAACAAGAGCGATAGAATTAGTTTAATCGATATATTATTTAATAAAGTTAAAAAAGAAAATAAACCCAATGTCAAACTGTTTGAAGAACAGTTTTGTGGTGTTCTTATACATGTTCGTGTTTCTGACTATGAAGTTGATGTTCCTTAAGATTCATTTAAGGACTGCAGTGGGGGAATTTTACTTTGAAACATAAAGGTATATTATTTTTAATTTCTAGAATAAATATAGAGAAGTTGATGTTCCTTAAGATCCATTTAAGGACTGCAGTGGGGGAATTTTACTTTGAAACATAAAGGTATATTATGTTTAATGTCTAGAATAAATATAAAGAAGTATGTAGGTACAAATGCTCAAAATTGGTTTCCCTATGAAGTTGATGTTCCTTAAGATCCATTTAAGGACTGCAGTGGGGGAATTTTACTTTGAAACATAAAGGTATATTATTTTTAATTTCTAGAATGAATATAAAGAAGTTGATGTTCCTTAAGATCCATTTAAGGACTGCAGTGGGGGGATTTTACTTTGAAACATAAAGGTATATTATTTTTAATTTCTAGAATAAATATAGAGAAGTTGATGTTCCTTAAGATCCATTTAAGGACTGCAGTGGGGGAATTTTTACTTTGAAACATAAAGGTATATTATTTTTAATTTCTAGAATAAATAGAAAGAAGTATGTAGGTACAGATGCTGAAAATTGGTTTCCCTCAAAAGGTTTTGAGGCGGGGGAGACTCGAACTCCCGACCTCCAGCAGCTTCTCAGCCTTTTATACTGGCGCGCTAGCCTCTTCCGCCACCGCCCTGGATGTCTAGATTATAGACAGGTCCCATTTTATGAACTAACCAGCCAAGTACCACATCGTGAGCAAACAGTTCTAGACGGTTTGCAAAAATTGCACTCATGTTTGTTGCAGGCTCGTTACAAGAACCCCAAGCTGGTGAACCGTATAAGCATGCTCCATCAATCACCTTTGGGGAACTTTTGCTCGGTTTCTGTTCATAAATCTCATGTAAAAGTTCTAAAGTAAGTTCTAGTGAAAATCTGAATATTTATGAGTAATTGTTAAATAACAGTCGTGTCTAGAATTGCAGAAAAAAACTTGGATCGACGCGTTTACGAAAGTAACAAGAGCGATAGAATTAGTTTAATCCATATATTATTTAATAAAGTTAAAAAAGAAAATAAACCCAATGTCAAACTGTTTGAAGAACAGTTTTGTGGTGTTCTTATACATGTTCGTGTTTCAGACTATGAAGTTGATGTTCCTTAAGATCCATTTAAGGACTGCAGTGGGGGGATTTTACTTTGAAACATAAAGGTATATTATTTTTAATTTCTAGAATAAATATAGAGAAGTTGATGTTTCTTAAGATCCATTTAAGGACTGCAGTGGGGGAATTTTTACTTTGAAACATAAAGGTATATTATTTTTAATTTCTAGAATAAATAGAAAGAAGTATGTAGGTACAAATGCTGAAAATTGGTTTTGAGGTTTTGAGGCGGGGGAGACTCGAACTCCCGACCTCCAGCAGCTTCTCAGCCTTTTATACTGGCGCGCTAGCCTCTTCCGCCACCGCCCTGGATGTCTCGATTATAGACAGGTCCCATTTTATGAACTAACCAGCCAAGTACCACATCGTGAGCAAACAGTTCTAGACGGTTTGCAAAAATTGCACTCATGTTTGTTGCAGGCTTGTTACAAGAACCCCAAGCTGGTGAACCGTATAAGCATGCTCCAGCAATCACCTTTGGGGAACTTTTGCTCGGTTTCTGTTCATAAATCTCATGTAAAAGTTCTATAGTAAGTTCTAGTGAAAATCTGAATATTTATGAGTAATTGTTAAATAACAGTCGTGTCTAGAATTGCAGAAAAAACGTGGATCGACGCGTTTACGAAAGTAACAAGAGCGATAGAATTAGTTTAATCAATATATTATTTAATAAAGTAAAAAAGAAAATAAACCCAACGTCAAACTGTTTGAGGAACAGTTTTATGGTGTTCTTATACATGTTCGTGTTTCTGACTATGAAGTTGATGTTCCTTAAGATCCATTTAAGGACTGCAGTGGGGGAATTTTACTTTGAAACATAAAGGTATATTATTTTTAATTTCTAGAATAAATATAAAGAAGTATGTAGGTACAGATGCTCAAAATTGGTTTCCCTATGAAGTTGATGTTCCTTAAGATCCATTTAAGGACTGCAGTGGGGGAATTTTACTTTGAAACATAAAGGTATATTATTTTTAATTTCTAGAATAAATATAAAGAAGTATGTAGGTACAGATGCTCAAAATTAGTTTCGCTATGAAGTTGATGTTCCTTAAGATCCATTTAAGGACTGCAGTGGGGGGATTTTACTTTGAAACATAAAGGTATATTATTTTTAATTTCTAGAATGAATATAAAGAAGTTGATGTTCCTTAAGATCCATTTAAGGACTGCAGTGGGGGGATTTTACTTTGAAACATAATTGTATATTATTTTTAATTTCTAGAATAAATATAGAGAAGTTGATGTTTCTTAAGATCCATTTAAGGACTGCAGTGGGGGAATTTTTACTTTGAAACATAAAGGTATATTATTTTTAATTTCTAGAATAAATAGAAAGAAGTATGTAGGTACAGATGCTGAAAATTGGTTTTGAGGTTTTGAGGCGGGGGAGACTCGAACTCCCGACCTCCAGCAGCTTCTCAGCCTTTTATACTGGCGCGCTAGCCTCTTCCGCCACCGCCCTGGATGTCTCGATTATAGACAGGTCCCATTTTATGAACTAACCAGCCAAGTACCACATCGTGAGCAAACAGTTCTAGACGGTTTGCAAAAATTGCACTCATGTTTGTTGCAGGCTCGTTACAAGAACCCCAAGCTGGTGAACTGTATAAGCATGCTCCATCAATCACCTTTGGGGAACTTTTGCTCGGTTTCCGTTCATAAATCTCATGTAAAAGTTCTATAGTAAGTTCTAGTGAAAATCTGAATATTTATGAGTAATTGTTAAATAACAGTCGTGTCTAGAATTGCAGAAAAAAACGTGGATCGACGCGTTTACGAAAGTAACAAGAGCGATAGAATTAGTTTAATCAATATATTATTTAATAAAGTTAAAAAAGAAAATAAACCCAATGTCAAACTGTTTGAAGAACAGTTTTGTGGTGTTCTTATACATGTTCGTGTTTCTGACTATGAAGTTGATGTTCCTTAAGATCCATTTAAGGACTGCAGTGGGGGAATTTTACTTTGAAACATAAAGGTATATTATTTTTAATTTCTAGAATAAATATAAAGAAGTATGTAGGTACAGATGCTCAAAATTGGTTTCCCTATGAAGTTGATGTTCCTTAAGATCCATTTAAGGACTGCAGTGGCAGAATTTTACTTTGAAACATAAAGGTATATTATTTTTAATTTCTAGAATGAATATAAAGAAGTTGATGTTCCTTAAGATCCATTTAAGGACTGCAGTGGGGGGATTTTACTTTGAAACATAAAGGTATATTATTTTTAATTTCTAGAATAAATATAGAGAAGTTGATGTTCCTTAAGATCCATTTAAGGACTGCAGTGGGGGAATTTTTACTTTGAAACATAAAGGTATATTATTTTTAATTTCTAGAATAAATAGAAAGAAGTATGTAGGTACAGATGCTGAAAATTGGTTTCCCTCAAAAGGTTTTGAGGCGGGGGAGACTCGAACTCCCGACCTCCAGCAGCTTCTCAGCCTTTTATACTGGCGCGCTAGCCTCTTCCGCCACCGCCCTGGATGTCTAGATTATAGACAGGTCCCATTTTATGAACTAACCAGCCAAGTACCACATCGTGAGCAAACAGTTCTAGACGGTTTGCAAAAATTGCACTCATGTTTGTTGCAGGCTCGTTACAAGAACCCCAAGCTGGTGAACCGTATAAGCATGCTCCATCAATCACCTTTGGGGAACTTTTGCTCGGTTTCTGTTCATAAATCTCATGTAAAAGTTCTATAGTAAGTTCTAGTGAAAATCTGAATATTTATGAGTAATTGTTAAATAACAGTCGTGTCTAGAATTGCAGAAAAAAACGTGGATCGACGCGTTTACGAAAGTAACAAGAGCGATAGAATTAGTTTAATCCATATATTATTTAATAAAGTTAAAAAAGAAAATAAACCCAATGTCAAACTGTTTGAAGAACAGTTTTGTGGTGTTCTTATACATGTTCGTGTTTCAGACTATGAAGTTGATGTTCCTTAAGATCCATTTAAGGACTGCAGTGGGGGGATTTTAATTTGAAACATAAAGGTATATTATTTTTAATTTCTAGAATAAATATAGAGAAGTTGATGTTCCTTAAGATCCATTTAAGGACTGCAGTGGGGGAATTTTTACTTTGAAACATAAAGGTATATTATTTTTAATTTCTAGAATAAATATAAAGAAGTATGTAGGTACAGATGCTGAAAATTGGTTTCCCTCAAAAGGTTTTGAGGCGGGGGAGACTCGAACTCCTGACCTCCAGCAGCTTCTCAGCCTTTTATACTGGCGCGCTAGCCTCTTCCGCCACCGCCCTGGATGTCTAGATTATAGACAGGTCCCATTTTATGAACTAACCAGCCAAGTACCACATCGTGAGCAAACAGTTCTAGACGGTTTGCAAAAATTGCACTCATGTTTGTTGCAGGCTCGTTACAAGAACCCCAAGCTGGTGAACTGTATAAGCATGCTCCATCAATCACCTTTGGGGAACTTTTGCTCGGTTTCCGTTCATAAATCTCATGTAAAAGTTCTATAGTAAGTTCTAGTGAAAATCTGAATATTTATGAGTAATTGTTAAATAACAGTCGTGTCTAGAATTGCAGAAAAAAACGTGGATCGACGCGTTTACGAAAGTAACAAGAGCGATAGAATTAGTTTAATCAATATATTATTTAATAAAGTTAAAAAAGAAAATAAACCCAATGTCAAACTGTTTGAAGAACAGTTTTGTGGTGTTCTTATACATGTTCGTGTTTCTGACTATGAAGTTGATGTTCCTTAAGATCCATTTAAGGACTGCAGTGGGGGAATTTTACTTTGAAACATAAAGGTATATTATTTTTAATTTCTAGAATAAATATAAAGAAGTATGTAGGTACAGATGCTCAAAATTGGTTTCCCTATGAAGTTGATGTTCCTTAAGATCCATTTAAGGACTGCAGTGGCAGAATTTTACTTTGAAACATAAAGGTATATTATTTTTAATTTCTAGAATGAATATAAAGAAGTTGATGTTCCGAACTCCCGACCTCCAGCAGCTTCTCAGCCTTTTATACTGGCGCGCTAGCCTCTTCCGCCACCGCCCTGGATGTCTAGAATTAGTTTAATCGATATATTATTTAATAAAGTTAAAAAAGAAAATAAAGCCAATGTCAAACTGTTTGAAGAACAGTTTTGTGGTGTTCTTATACATGTTCGTGTTTTTGACTATGAAGTTGATGTTCCTTAAGATCCATTTAAGGACTGCAGTGGGGGAATTTTACTTTGAAACATAAAGGTATATTATTTTTAATTTCTAGAATGAATATAAAGAAGTTGATGTTCCTTAAGATCCATTTAAGGACTGCAGTGGGGGGATTTTACTTTGAAACATAAAGGTATATTATTTTTAATGTCTAGAATAAATATAGAGAAGTTGATGTTCCTTAAGATCCATTTAAGGACTGCAGTGGGGGAATTTTTACTTTGAAACATAAAGGTATATTATTTTTAATTTCTAGAATAAATAGAAAGAAGTATGTAGGTACAAATGCTGAAAATTGGTTTCCCTCAAAAGGTTTTGAGGGAGGGGAGACTCGAACTCCCGACCTCCAGCAGCTTCTCAGCCTTTTATACTGGGGCGCTAGCCTCTTCCGCCACCACCCTGGATGTCTAGATTATAGACAGGTCCCATTTTATGAACTAACCAGCCAAGTACCACATCGTGAGCAAACAGTTCTAGACGGTTTGCAAAAATTGCACTCATGTTTGTTGCAGGCTCGTTACAAGAACCCCAAGCTGGTGAACTGTATAAGCATGCTCCATCAATCACCTTTGGGGAACTTTTGCTCGGTTTCCGTTCATAAATCTCATGTAAAAGTTCTATAGTAAGTTCTAGTGAAAATCTGAATATTTATGAGTAATTGTTAAATAACAGTCGTGTCTAGAATTGTAGAAAAAAACGTGGATCGACGTGTTTACGAAAGTAACAAGAGCGATAGAATTAGTTTAATCAATATATTATTTAATAAAGTTAAAAAAGAAAATAAACCCAATGTCAAACTGTTTGAAGAACAGTTTTGTGATGTTCTTATACATGTTCGTGTTTCTGACTATGAAGTTGATGTTCCTTAAGATCCATTTAAGGACTGCAGTGGGGGAATTTTACTTTGAAACATAAAGGTATATTATTTTTAATTTCTAGAATAAATATAAAGAAGTATGTAGGTACAGATGCTCAAAATTGGTTTCCCTATGAAGTTGATGTTCCTTAAGATCCATTTAAGGACTGCAGTGGCAGAATTTTACTTTGAAACATAAAGGTATATTATTTTTAATTTCTAGAATGAATATAAAGAAGTTGATGTTCCGAACTCCCGACCTCCAGCAGCTTCTCAGCCTTTTATACTGGTGCGCTAGCCTCTTCCGCCACCGCCCTGGATGTCTAGAATTAGTTTAATCGATATATTATTTAATAAAGTTAAAAAAGAAAATAAAGCCAATGTCAAACTGTTTGAAGAACAGTTTTGTGGTGTTCTTATACATGTTCGTGTTTTTGACTATGAAGTTGATGTTCCTTAAGATCCATTTAAGGACTGCAGTGGGGGAATTTTACTTTGAAACATAAAGGTATATTATTTTTAATTTCTAGAATGAATATAAAGAAGTTGATGTTCCTTAAGATCCATTTAAGGACTGCAGTGGGGGGATTTTACTTTGAAACATAAAGGTATATTATTTTTAATGTCTAGAATAAATATAGAGAAGTTGATGTTCCTTAAGATCCATTTAAGGACTGCAGTGGGGGAATTTTTACTTTGAAACATAAAGGTATATTATTTTTAATTTCTAGAATAAATATAAAGAAGTATGTAGGTACAGATGCTGAAAATTGGTTTCCCTCAAAAGGTTTTGAGGGAGGGGAGACTCGAACTCCCGACCTCCAGCAGCTTCTCAGCCTTTTATACTGGGGCGCTAGCCTCTTCCGCCACCACCCTGGATGTCTAGATTATAGACAGGTCCCATTTTATGAACTAACCAGCCAAGTACCACATCGTGAGCAAACAGTTCTAGACGGTTTGCAAAAATTGCACTCATGTTTGTTGCAGGCTCGTTACAAGAACCCCAAGCTGGTGAACTGTATAAGCATGCTCCATCAATCACCTTTGGGGAACTTTTGCTCGGTTTCCGTTCATAAATCTCATGTAAAAGTTCTATAGTAAGTTCTAGTGAAAATCTGAATATTTATGAGTAATTGTTAAATAACAGTCGTGTCTAGAATTGCAGAAAAAAACGTGGATCGACGCGTTTACGAAAGTAACAAGAGCGATAGAATTAGTTTAATCAATATATTATTTAATAAAGTAAAAAAGAAAATAAACCCAATGTCAAACTGTTTGAAGAACAGTTTTGTGGTGTTCTTATACATGTTCGTGTTTCTGACTATGAAGTTGATGTTCCTTAAGATCCATTTAAGGACTGCAGTGGGGGAATTTTACTTTGAAACATAAAGGTATATTATTTTTGATTTCTAGAATAAATATAAAGAAGTATGTAGGTACAGATGCTCAAAATTGGTTTCCCTATGAAGTTGATGTTCCTTAAGATCCATTTAAGGACTGCAGTGGCAGAGTTTTACTTTGAAACATAAAGGTATATTATTTTTAATTTCTAGAATGAATATAAAGAAGTTGATGTTCCTTAAGATCCATTTAAGGACTGCAGTGGGGGAATTTTACTTTGAAACATAAAGGTATATTATTTTTAATTTCTAGAATAACTATAAAGAAGTATGATGTTCTTTAAGATCCATTTAAGGACTGCAGTGGGGGAATTTTACTTTGAAACATAAAGGTATATTATTTTTAATTTCTACAATAAATATAAACAAGTTGATGTTCATTAAGAGAAGACTGGAAGACGGTACTGAGAAGATCGGATATAAATTAAATAACAGTCGTAATTGTTAAAGAACAGTATTGTGGTGTTCTTATACATGTTCGTGTTTCTGACTATGAAGTTGATGTTCTTTAAGATCCATTTACGGACTCCAGTGGGGGAATTTTACTTTGAAACATAAAGGTATATTATTTTTAATTTCTAGAATAAATATAAAGAAGTATGTAGGTACAGATGCTCAAAATTGGTTTCCCTATGAAGTTGATGTTCCTTAAGATCCATTTAAGGACTGCAGTGGGGGAATTTTACTTTGAAACATAAAGGTATATTATTTTTAATTTCTACAATAAATATAAACAAGTGATGTTCATTAAGATCCATTTAAGGACTGCAGTGGGGGAATTTTACTTTGAAACATAAAGGTATATTATTTTTAATTTCTAGAATGAATATAAAGAAGTTGATGTTCTTTAAGATCCATTTAATGACTGTAGTGGGGGGATTTTACTTTGAAACATAAAGGTATATTATTTTTAATTTCTACAATAAATATAAACAAGTTGATGTTCATTAAGAGAAGACTGGAAGACGGTACTGAGAAGATCGGATATAAATTAAATAACAGTCGTAATTGTTAAAGAACAGTATTGTGGTGTTCTTATACATGTTCGTGTTTCTGACTATGAAGTTGATGTTCTTTAAGATCCATTTACGGACTCCAGTGGGGGAATTTTACTTTGAAACATAAAGGTATATTATTTTTAATTTCTAGAATAAATATAAAGAAGTATGTAGGTACAGATGCTCAAAATTGGTTTCCCTATGAAGTTGATGTTCCTTAAGATCCATTTAAGGACTGCAGTGGGGGAATTTTACTTTGAAACATAAAGGTATATTATTTTTAATTTCTACAATAAATATAAACAAGTGATGTTCATTAAGATCCATTTAAGGACTGCAGTGGGGGAATTTTACTTTGAAACATAAAGGTATATTATTTTTAATTTCTAGAATGAATATAAAGAAGTTGATGTTCTTTAAGATCCATTTAATGACTGTAGTGGGGGGATTTTACTTTGAAACATAAAGGTATATTATTTTTAATTTCTAGAATGAATATAAAGAAGTTGATGTTCCTTAAGATCCATTTAAGAATTTGTACTTTGAAACATAAAGGTATATTATTTTTAATTTCTAGAATAAATAGAAAGAAGTATGTAGGTACAGATGCTGAAAATTGGTTTCCCTCAAAAGGTTTTGAGGCGGGGGAGACTCGAACTCCCAACCTCCAGCAGCTTCTCAGCCTTTTATACTGGCGCGCTAGCCTCTTCCGCCACCGCCCTGGATGTCTAGATTATAGACAGGTCCCATTTTATGAACTAACCAGCCAAGTACCACATCGTGAGCAAACAGTTCTAGACGGTTTGCAAAAATTGCACTCATGTTTGTTGCAGGCTTGTTACAAGAACCCCAAGCTGGTGAACCGTATAAGCATGCTCCATCAATCACCTTTGGGGAACTTTTGCTCGGTTTCTGTTCATAAATCTCATGTAAAAGTTCTATAGTAAGTTCTAGTGAAAATCTGAATATTTATGAGTAATTGTTAAATAACAGTCGTGTCTAGAATTGCAGAAAAAAACTTGGATCGACGCGTTTACGAAAGTAACAAGAGCGATAGAATTAGTTTAATCAATATATTATTTAATAAAGTTAAAAAAGAAAATAAACCCAATGTCAAACTGTTTGAAGAACAGTTTTGTGGTGTTCTTATACATGTTCGTGTTTCTGACTATGAAGTTGATGTTCCTTAAGATCCATTTAAGGACTGCAGTGGGGAAATTTTACTTTGAAACATAAAGGTATATTATTTTTAATTTCTAGAATAAATAGAAAGAAGTATGTAGGTACAGATGCTCAAAATTGGTTTCCCTATGAAGTTGATGTTCCTTAAGATCCATTTAAGGACTGCAGTGGGGGAATTTTACTTTGAAACATAAATGTATATTATTTTTAATTTCTAGAATGAATATAAAAAAGTAGATGTTCCTTAAGATCCATTTAAGGACTGCAGTGGGGGGATTTTACTTTGAAACATAAAGGTATATTATTTTTAATTTCTAGAATAAATACAGAGAAGTTGATGTTCCTTAAGATCCATTTAAGGACTGCAGTGGGGGAATTTTACTTTGAAACATAAAGGTATATTATTTTTAATTTCTAGAATGAATATAAAGAAGTTGATGTTCCTTAAGATCCATTTAAGAATTTGTACTTTGAAACATAAAGGTATATTATTTTTAATTTCTAGAATAAATAGAAAGAAGTATGTAGGTACAGATGCTGAAAATTGGTTTCCCTCAAAAGGTTTTGAGGCGGGGGAGACTCGAACTCCTGACCTCCAGCAGCTTCTCAGCCTTTTATACTGGCGCGCTAGCCTCTTCCGCCACCGCCCTGGATGTCTAGATTATAGACAGGTCCCATTTTATGAACTAACCAGCCAAGTACCACATAGTGAGCAAACAGTTCTAGACGGTTTGCAAAAATTGCACTCATGTTTGTTGCAGGCTTGTTACAAGAACCCCAAGCTGGTGAACCGTATAAGCATGCTCCATCAATCACCTTTAGGGAACTTTTGCTCGGTTTCTGTTCATAAATCTCATGTAAAAGTTCTATAGTAAGTTCTAGTGAAAATCTGAATATTTATGAGTAATTGTTAAATAACAGTCGTGTCTAGAATTGCAGAAAAAAACGTGGATCGACGGGTTTACGAAAGTAACAAGAGCGATAGAATTAGTTTAATCAATATATTATTTAATAAAGTTAAAAAACAAAAATAAAGCCAATGTCAAACTGTTTGAAGAACAGTTTTGTGGTGTTCTTATACATGTTAGTGTTTCTGACTATGAAGTTGATGTTCCTTAAGATCCATTTAAGGACTGCAGTGGGGAAACTTTACTTTGAAACATAAAGGTATATTATTTTGAATTTCTAGAATAAATATAGAGAAGTTGATGTTCCTTAAGATCCATTTAAGGACTGCAGTGGGGGAATTTTTACTTTGAAACATAAAGGTATATTATTTTTAATTTCTAGAATAAATAGAAAGAAGTATGTAGGTACAGATGCTGAAAATTGGTTTCCCTCAAAAGGTTTTGAGGCGGGGGAGACTCGAACTCCTGACCTCCAGCAGCTTGTCAGCCTTTTATACTGGCGCGCTAGCCTCTTCCGCCACCGCCCTGGATGTCTAGATTATAGACAGGTCCCATTTTATGAACTAACCAGCCAAGTACCACATCGTGAGCAAACAGTTCTAGACGGTTTGCAAAAATTGCACTCTTGTTTGTTGCAGGCTTGTTACAAGAACCCCAAGCTGGTGAACCGTATAAGCATGCTCCATCAATCACCTTTGGGGAACTTTTGCTCGGTTTCTGTTCATAAATCTCATGTAAAAGTTCTATAGTAAGTTCTAGTGAAAATCTGAATATTTATGAGTAATTGTTAAATAACAGTCGTGTCTACAATTGCAGAAAAAACGTGGATCGACGCGTTTACGAAAGTAACAAGAGCGATAGAATTAGTTTAATCAATATATTATTTAATAAAGTTAAAAAGAAAATAAACCCAATGTCAAACTGTTTGAGGAACAGTTTTATGGTGTTCTTATACATGTTCGTGTTTCTGACTATGAAGTTGATGTTCCTTAAGATCCATTTAAGGACTGCAGTGGGGGAATTTTACTTTGAAACATTAAGGTATATTATTTTTAATTTCTAGAATAAATATAAAGAAGTATGTAGGTACAGATGCTCAAAATTGGTTTCCCTATGAAGTTGATGTTCCTTAAGATCCATTTAAGGACTACAGTGGGGGAATTTTACTTTGAAACATAAAGGTATATTATTTTTAATTTCTAGAATAAATATAAAGAAGTATGTAGGTACAGATGCTCAAAATTGGTTTCGCTATGAAGTTGATGTTCCTTAAGATCCATTTAAGGACTGCAGTGGGGGGATTTTACTTTGAAACATAAAGGTATATTATTTTTAATTTCTAGAATGAATATAAAGAAGTTGATGTTCCTTAAGATCCATTTAAGGACTGCAGTGGGGGGATTTTACTTTGAAACATAAAGGTATATTATGTTTAATTTCTAGAATAAATATAGAGAAGTTGATGTTTCTTAAGATCCATTTAAGGACTGCAGTGGGGGAATTTTTACTTTGAAACATAAAGGTATATTATTTTTAATTTCTAGAATAAATAGAAAGAAGTATGTAGGTACAGATGCTGAAAATTGGTTTTGAGGTTTTGAGGCGGGGGAGACTCGAACTCCCGACCTCCAGCAGCTTCTCAGCCTTTTATACTGGCGCGCTAGCCTCTTCCGCCACCGCCCTGGATGTCTCGATTATAGACAGGTCCCATTTTATGAACTAACCAGCCAAGTACCACATTGTGAGCAAACAGTTCTAGACGGTTTGCAAAAATTGCACTCATGTTTGTTGCAGGCTGGTTACAAGAACGCCAAGCTGGTGAACCGTATAAGCATGCTCCATCAATCACCTTTGGGGAACTTTTGCTCGGTTTCTGTTCATAAATCTCATGTAAAAGTTCTATGGTAAGTTCTAGTGAAAATCTGAATATTTATGAGTAATTGTTAAATAACAGTCGTGTCTAGAATTGCAGAAAAAACGTGGATCGACACGTTTACGAAAGTAACAAGAGCGATAAAATTAGTTTAATCAATATATTATTTAATAAAGTAAAAAATAAAATAAACCCAATGTCAAACTGTTTGAAGAACAGTTTTGTGGTGTTCTTATACATGTTCGTGTTTCTGACTATGAAGTTGATGTTCCTTAAGATCCATTTAAGGACTGCAGTGGGGGAATTTTACTTTGAAACATAAAGGTATATTATTTTTAATTTCTAGAATAAATATAAAGAAGTATGTAGGTACAGATGCTCAAAATTGGTTTCCCTATGAAGTTGATGTTCCTTAAGATCCATTTAAGGACTGAAGTGGGGGAATTTTACTTTGAAACATAAAGGTATATTATTTTTAATTTCTAGAATGAATATAAAGAAGTTGATGTTCCTTAAGATCCATTTAAGGACTGCAGTGGGGGAATTTTTACTTTGAAACATAAAGGTATATTATTTTTAATTTCTAGAATAAATATAGAGAAGTTGATGTTCCTTAAGATCCATTTAAGGACTGCAGTGGGGGAATTTTTACTTTGAAACATAAAGGTATATTATTTTTAATTTCTAGAATAAATAGAAAGAAGTATGTAGGTACAGATGCTGAAAATTGGTTTCCCTCAAAAGGTTTTGAGGCGGGGGAGACTCGAACTCCCGACCTCCAGCAGCTTCTCAGCCTTTTATACTGGCGCGCTAGCCTCTTCCGCCACCGCCCTGGATGTCTAGATTATAGACAGGTCCCATTTTATGAACTAACCAGCCAAGTACCACATCGTGAGCAAACAGTTCTAGACGGTTTGCAAAAATTGCACTCATGTTTGTTGCAGGCTTGTTACCCAATGTCAAACTGTTTGAAGAACAGTTTTGTGGTGTTCCATTTAAGGACTGCAGTGGGGGAATTTTACTTTGAAACATAAAGGTATATTATTTTTAATTTCAAGAATAAATATAAAGAAGTATGTAGGTACAGATGCTCAAAATTGGTTTCCCTACGAAGTTGATGTTCCTTAAGATCCATTTAAGGACTGCAGTGGGGGAATTTTACTTTGAAACATAAAGGTATATTATTTTTAATTTCTAGAATGAATATAAAAAAGTAGATGTTCCTTAAGATCCATTTAAGGACTGCAGTGGGGGGATTTTACTTTGAAACATAAAGGTATATTATTTTTAATTTCTAGAATAAATACAGAGAAGTTGATGTTCCTTAAGATCCATTTAAGGACTGCAGTGGGGGAATTTTTACTTTGAAACATAAAGGTATATTATTTTTAATTTCTAGAATAAATAGAAAAAAGTTGATGTTCCTTAAGATCCATTTAAGGACTGCAGTGGGGGGATTTTACTTTGAAACATAAAGGTATATTATTTTTAATTTCTAGAATAAATACAGAGAAGTTGATGTTCCTTAAGATCCATTTAAGGACTGCAGTGGGGGAATTTTTACTTTGAAACATAAAGGTATATTATTTTTAATTTCTAGAATAAATAGAAAGAAGTATGTAGGTACAGATGCTAAAAATTGGTTTCCCTTAAAAGGTTTTGAGGCGGGGGAGACTCGAACTCCCGACCTCCAGCAGCTTCTCAGCCTTTTATACTGGCGCGCTAGCCTCTTCTGCCACCGCCCTGGATGTCTAGATTATAGACAGGTCCCATTTTATGGACTAACCAGCCAAGTACCACATCGTGAGCAAACAGTTCTAGACGGTTTGCAAAAATTGCACTCATGTTTGTTGCAGGCTTGTTACAAGAACCCCAAGCTGGTGAACCGTATAAGCATGCTCTATCAATCACCTTTGGGGAACTTTTGCTCGGTTTCTGTTCATAAATCTCATGTAAAAGTTCTATAGTAAGTTCTAGTGAAAATCTGAATATTTATGAGTAATTGTTAAATAACAGTCGTGTCTAGAATTGCAGAAAAAAACGTGGATCGACGCGTTTACGAAAGTAACAAGAGCGATAGAATTAGTTTCATCAATATATTATTTAATAAAGTTAAAAAAGAAAATAAACCCAATGTCAAACTCTTTGAAGAACAGTTTTGTGGTGTTCTTATACATGTTCGTGTTTCTGACTATGAAGTTGATGTTCCTTAAGATCCATTTAAGGACTGCAGTGGGGGAATTTTACTTTGAAACATAAAGGTATATTATTTTTAATTTCTAGAATAAATAGAAAGAAGTATGTAGGTACAGATGCTCAAAATTGGTTTCCCTATGAAGTTGATGTTCCTTAAGATCCATTTAAGGACTGCAGTGGGGGGATTTTACTTTGAAACATAAAGGTATATTATTTTTAATTTCTAGAATAAATATAAAGAAGTTGATGTTCCTTAAGATCCATTTAAGGACTGCAGTGGGGGAATTTTTACTTTGAAACATAAAGGTATATTATTTTTAATTTCTAGAATAAATATAGAGAAGTTGATGTTCCTTAAGATCCATTTAAGGACTGCAGTGGGGGAATTTTTACTTTGAAACATAAAGGTATATTATTTTTAATTTCTAGAATAAATAGAAAGAAGTATGTAGGTACAGATGCTGAAAATTGGTTTCCCTCAAAAGGTTTTGAGGCGGGGGAGACTCGAACTCCCGACCTCCAGCAGCTTCTCAGCCTTTTATACTGGCGCGCTAGCCTCTTCCGCCACCGCCCTGGATGTCTAGATTATAGACAGGTCCCATTTTATGAACTAACCAGCCAAGTACCACATCGTGAGCAAACAGTTCTAGACGGTTTGCAAAAATTGCACTCATGTTTGTTGCAGGCTTGTTACAAGAACCCCAAGCTGGTGAACCGTATAAGCATGCTCCATCAATCACCTTTGGGGAACTTTTGCTCGGTTTCTGTTCATAAATCTCATGTAAAAGTTCTATAGTAAGTTCTAGTGAAAATCTGAATATTTATGAGTAATTGTTAAATAACAGTCGTGTCTACAATAGCAGAAAAAACGTGGATCGACGCGTTTACGAAAGTAACAAGAGCGATAGAATTAGTTTAATCAAAATATTATTTAATAAAGTAAAAAATAAAATAAACCCAATGTCAAACTGTTTGAAGAACAGTTTTGTGGTGTTCTTATACATGTTCGTGTTTCTGACTATGAAGTTGATGTTCCTTAAGATCCATTTAAGGACTGCAGTGGGGGAATTTTACTTTGAAACATAAAGGTATATTATTTTTAATTTCTAGAATAAATATAAAGAAGTATGTAGGTACAGATGCTCAAAATTGGTTTCGCTATGAAGTTGATGTTCCTTAAGATCCATTTAAGGACTGCAGTGGGGGGATTTTACTTTGAAACATAAAGGTATATTATTTTTAATTTCTAGAATGAATATAAAGAAGTTGATGTTCCTTAAGATCCATTTAAGGACTGCAGTGGGGGGATTTTACTTTGAAACATAAAGGTATATTATGTTTAATTTCTAGAATAAATATAGAGAAGTTGATGTTTCTTAAGATCCATTTAAGGACTGCAGTGGGGGAATTTTTACTTTGAAACATAAAGGTATATTATTTTTAATTTCTAGAATAAATAGAAAGAAGTATGTAGGTACAGATGCTGAAAATTGGTTTTGAGGTTTTGAGGCGGGGGAGACTCGAACTCCCGACCTCCAGCAGCTTCTCAGCCTTTTATACTGGCGCGCTAGCCTCTTCCGCCACCGCCCTGGATGTCTCGATTATAGACAGGTCCCATTTTATGAACTAACCAGCCAAGTACCACATTGTGAGCAAACAGTTCTAGACGGTTTGCAAAAATTGCACTCATGTTTGTTGCAGGCTGGTTACAAGAACCCCAAGCTGGTGAACCGTATAAGCATGCTCCATCAATCACCTTTGGGGAACTTTTGCTCGGTTTCTGTTCATAAATCTCATGTAAAAGTTCTATGGTAAGTTCTAGTGAAAATCTGAATATTTATGAGTAATTGTTAAATAACAGTCGTGTCTAGAATTGCAGAAAAAACGTGGATCGACGCGTTTACGAAAGTAACAAGAGCGATAGAATTAGTTTAATCAATATATTATTTAATAAAGTAAAAAATAAAATAAACCCAATGTCACACTGTTTGAAGAACAGTTTTGTGGTGTTCTTATACATGTTCGTGTTTCTGACTATGAAGTTGATGTTCCTTAAGATCCATTTAAGGACTGCAGTGGGGGAATTTTACTTTGAAACATAAAGGTATATTATTTTTAATTTCTAGAATAAATATAAAGAAGTATGTAGGTACAGATGCTCAAAATTGGTTTCCCTATGAAGTTGATGTTCCTAAAGATCCATTTAAGGACTGAAGTGGGGGAATTTTACTTTGAAACATAAAGGTATATTATTTTTAATTTCTATAATGAATATAAAGGAGTTGATGTTCCTTAAGATCCATTTAAGGACTGCAGTGGGGGAATTTTACTTTGAAACATAAAGGTATATTATTTTTAATTTCTAGAATAAATATAAAGAAGTATGTAGGTACAGATGCTCAAAATTGGTTTCCCTATGAAGTTGATGTTCCTTAAGATCCATTTAAGGACTGCAGTGGGGGGATTTTACTTTGAAACATAAAGGTATATTATTTTTAATTTCTAGAATAAATATAAAGAAGTATGTAGGTACAGATGCTCAAAATTGGTTTCGCTATGAAGTTGATGTTCCTTAAGATCCATTTAAGGACTGCAGTGGGGGGATTTTACTTTGAAACATAAAGGTATATTATTTTTAATTTCTAGAATGAATATAAAGAAGTTGATGTTCCTTAAGATCCATTTAAGGACTGCAGTGGGGAAATTTTACTTTGAAACATAAAGGTATATTATGTTTAATTTCTAGAATAAATATAGAGAAGTTGATGTTTCTTAAGATCCATTTAAGTACTGCAGTGGGGGAATTTTTACTTTGAAACATAAAGGTATATAATTTTTAATTTCTAGAATAAATAGAAAGAAGTATGTAGGTACAGATGCTGAAAATTGGTTTTGAGGTTTTGAGGCGGGGGAGACTCGAACTCCCGACCTCCAGCAGCTTCTCAGCCTTTTATACTGGCGCGCTAGCCTCTTCCGCCACCGCCCTGGATGTCTCGATTATAGACAGGTCCCATTTTATGAACTAACCAGCCAAGTACCACATCGTGAGCAAACAGTTCTAGACGGTTTGCAAAATCTACAGTGGGGGATTTTACTTTGAAACATAAAGGTATATTATTTTTAATTTCTAGAATGAATATAAAGAAGTTGATGTTCCTTAAGATCCATTTAAGGACTGCAGTGGGGGGATTTTACTTTGAAACATAAAGGTATATTATTTTTAATTTCTAGAATAAATATAGAGAAGTTGATGTTCCTGAAGATCCATTTAAGGACTGCAGTGGGGGAATTTTAACTTTGAAACATAAAGGTATATTATTTTTAATTTCTTGAATAAATAGAAAGAAGTATGTAGGTACAGATGCTGAAAATTGGTTTCCCTCAAAAGGTTTTGAGGCGGGGGAGACTCGAACTCCTGACCTCCAGCAGCTTCTCAGCCTTTTATACTGGCGCGCTAGCCTCTTCCGCCACCGCCGTGGATGTCTAGATTATAAACAGGTCCCATTTTATGAACTAACCAGCCAAGTACCACATCGTGAGCAAACAGTTCTAGACGGTTTGCAAAAATTGCACTCATGTTTGTTGCAGGCTTGTTACAAGAACCCCAAGCTGGTGAACCGTATAAGCATGCTCCATCAATCACCTTTAGGGAACTTTTGCTCGGTTTCTGTTCATAAATCTCATGTAAAAGTTCTAAAGGAAGTTCTAGTGAAAATCTGAATATTTATGAGTAATTGTTAAATAACAGTCGTGTCTAGAATTGCAGAAAAAAACGTGGATCGACGCGTTTACGAAAGTAACAAGAGCGATAGAATTAGTTTAATCAATATATTATTTAATAAAGTTAAAAAAGAAAATAAACCCAATGTCAAACTGTTTGAAGAACAGTTTTGTGGTGTTCTTATACATGTTCGTGTTTCTGACTATGAAGTTGATGTTCCTTAAGATCCATTTAAGGACTGCAGTGGGGAAATTTTACTTTGAAACATAAAGGTATATTATTTTTAATTTCTAGAATAAATATAGAGAAGTTGATGTTCCTGAAGATCCATTTAAGGACTGCAGTGGGGGAATTTTTACTTTGGAACATAAAGGTATATTATTTTTAATTTCTAGAATAAATAGAAAGAAGTATGTAGGTACAGATGCTGAAAATTGGTTTCCCTCAAAAGGTTTTGAGGCGGGGGAGACTCGAACTCCTGACCTCTAGCAGCTTCTCAGCCTTTTATACTGGCGCGCTAGCGTCTTCCGCCACCGCCCTGGATGTCTAGATTATAGAAAGGTCCCATTTTATGAAGTAACCAGCCAAGTACCACATCGTGAGCAAACAGTTCTAGACGGTTTGCAAAAATTGCACTCATGTTTGTTGCAGGCTTGTTACAAGAACCCCAAGCTGGTGAACCGTATAAGCATGCTCCATCAATCACCTTTAGGGAACTTTTGCTCGGTTTCTGTTCATAAATCTCATGTAAAAGTTCTATAGTAAGTTCTAGTGAAAATCTGAATATTTATGAGTAATTGTTAAATAACAGTCGTGTCTAGAATTGCAGAAAAAACGTGGATCGACGCGTTTACGAAAGTAACAAGAGCGATAGAATTAGTTTAATCAATATATTATTTAATAAAGTAAAAAAGAAAATAAACCCAATGTCAAACTGTTTGAGGAACAGTTTTATGGTGTTCTTATACATGTTCGTGTTTCTGACTATGAAGTTGATGTTCCTTAAGATCCATTTAAGGACTGCAGTGGGGGAATTTTACTTTGAAACATAAAGGTATATTATTTTTAATTTCTAGAATAAATATAAAGAAGTATGTAGGTACAGATGCTCAAAATTGGTTTCCCTATGAAGTTGATGTTCCTTAAGATCCATTTAAGGACTGCAGTGGGGGGATTTTACTTTGAAACATAAAGGTATATTATTTTTAATTTCTAGAATAAATATAAAGAAGTATGTAGGTACAGATGCTCAAAATTGGTTTCGCTATGAAGTTGATGTTCCTTAAGATCCATTTAAGGACTGCAGTGGGGGGATTTTACTTTGAAACATAAAGGTATATTATTTTTAATTTCTAGAATGAATATAAAGAAGTTGATGTTCCTTAAGATCCATTTAAGGACTGCAGTGGGGAAATTTTACTTTGAAACATAAAGGTATATTATGTTTAATTTCTAGAATAAATATAGAGAAGTTGATGTTTCTTAAGATCCATTTAAGTACTGCAGTGGGGGAATTTTTACTTTGAAACATAAAGGTATATAATTTTTAATTTCTAGAATAAATAGAAAGAAGTATGTAGGTACAGATGCTGAAAATTGGTTTTGAGGTTTTGAGGCGGGGGAGACTCGAACTCCCGACCTCCAGCAGCTTCTCAGCCTTTTATACTGGCGCGCTAGCCTCTTCCGCCACCGCCCTGGATGTCTCGATTATAGACAGGTCCCATTTTATGAACTAACCAGCCAAGTACCACATCGTGAGCAAACAGTTCTAGACGGTTTGCAAAATCTACAGTGGGGGATTTTACTTTGAAACATAAAGGTATATTATTTTTAATTTCTAGAATGAATATAAAGAAGTTGATGTTCCTTAAGATCCATTTAAGGACTGCAGTGGGGGGATTTTACTTTGAAACATAAAGGTATATTATTTTTAATTTCTAGAATAAATATAGAGAAGTTGATGTTCCTGAAGATCCATTTAAGGACTGCAGTGGGGGAATTTTAACTTTGAAACATAAAGGTATATTATTTTTAATTTCTTGAATAAATAGAAAGAAGTATGTAGGTACAGATGCTGAAAATTGGTTTCCCTCAAAAGGTTTTGAGGCGGGGGAGACTCGAACTCCTGACCTCCAGCAGCTTCTCAGCCTTTTATACTGGCGCGCTAGCCTCTTCCGCCACCGCCGTGGATGTCTAGATTATAAACAGGTCCCATTTTATGAACTAACCAGCCAAGTACCACATCGTGAGCAAACAGTTCTAGACGGTTTGCAAAAATTGCACTCATGTTTGTTGTTGCAGGCTTGTTACAAGAACCCCAAGCTGGTGAACCGTATAAGCATGCTCCATCAATCACCTTTAGGGAACTTTTGCTCGGTTTCTGTTCATAAATCTCATGTAAAAGTTCTAAAGGAAGTTCTAGTGAAAATCTGAATATTTATGAGTAATTGTTAAATAACAGTCGTGTCTAGAATTGCAGAAAAAAACGTGGATCGACGCGTTTACGAAAGTAACAAGAGCGATAGAATTAGTTTAATCAATATATTATTTAATAAAGTTAAAAAAGAAAATAAACCCAATGTCAAACTGTTTGAAGAACAGTTTTGTGGTGTTCTTATACATGTTCGTGTTTCTGACTATGAAGTTGATGTTCCTTAAGATCCATTTAAGGACTGCAGTGGGGAAATTTTACTTTGAAACATAAAGGTATATTATTTTTAATTTCTAGAATAAATATAGAGAAGTTGATGTTCCTGAAGATCCATTTAAGGACTGCAGTGGGGGAATTTTTACTTTGGAACATAAAGGTATATTATTTTTAATTTCTAGAATAAATAGAAAGAAGTATGTAGGTACAGATGCTGAAAATTGGTTTCCCTCAAAAGGTTTTGAGGCGGGGGAGACTCGAACTCCTGACCTCTAGCAGCTTCTCAGCCTTTTATACTGGCGCGCTAGCGTCTTCCGCCACCGCCCTGGATGTCTAGATTATAGAAAGGTCCCATTTTATGAAGTAACCAGCCAAGTACCACATCGTGAGCAAACAGTTCTAGACGGTTTGCAAAAATTGCACTCATGTTTGTTGCAGGCTTGTTACAAGAACCCCAAGCTGGTGAACCGTATAAGCATGCTCCATCAATCACCTTTAGGGAACTTTTGCTCGGTTTCTGTTCATAAATCTCATGTAAAAGTTCTATAGTAAGTTCTAGTGAAAATCTGAATATTTATGAGTAATTGTTAAATAACAGTCGTGTCTAGAATTGCAGAAAAAACGTGGATCGACGCGTTTACGAAAGTAACAAGAGCGATAGAATTAGTTTAATCAATATATTATTTAATAAAGTAAAAAAGAAAATAAACCCAATGTCAAACTGTTTGAGGAACAGTTTTATGGTGTTCTTATACATGTTCGTGTTTCTGACTATGAAGTTGATGTTCCTTAAGATCCATTTAAGGACTGCAGTGGGGGAATTTTACTTTGAAACATAAAGGTATATTATTTTTAATTTCTAGAATAAATATAAAGAAGTATGTAGGTACAGATGCTCAAAATTGGTTTCCCTATGAAGTTGATGTTCCTTAAGATCCATTTAAGGACTGCAGTGGGGGAATTTTACTTTGAAACATAAAGGTATATTATTTTTTATTTCTAGAATAAATATAAAGAAGTATGTAGGTACAGATGCTCAAAATTGGTTTCGCTATGAAGTTGATGTTCCTTAAGATCCATTTAAGGAATGCAGTGGGGGGATTTTACTTTGAAACATAAAGGTATATTATTTTTAATTTCTAGAATGAATATAAAGAAGTTGATGTTCCTTAAGATCCATTTAAGGACTGCAGTGGGGGGATTTTACTTTGAAATATAAAGGTATATTATTTTTAATTTCTAGAATAAATATAGAGAAGTTGATGTTTCTTAAGATCCATTTAAGGACTGCAGTGGGGGAATTTTTACTTTGAAACATAAAGGTATATTATTTTTAATTTCTAGAATAAATAGAAAGAAGTATGTAGGTACAGATGCTGAAAATTGGTTTTGAGGTTTTGAGGCGGGGGAGACTCGAACTCCCGACCTCCAGCAGCTTCTGAGCCTTTTATACTGGCGCGCTAGCCTCTTCCGCCACCGCCCTGGATGTCTCGATTATAGACAGGTCCCATTTTATGAACTAACCAGCCAAGTACCACATCGTGAGCAAACAGTTCTAGACGGTTTGCAAAAATTGCACTCATGTTTGTTGCAGGCTTGTTACAAGAACCCTATAAGCATGCTCCATCAATCACCTTTGGGGAACTTTTGCTCGGTTTCTGTTCATAAATCTCATGTAAAAGTTCTATAGTAAGTTCTAGTGAAAATCTGAATATTTATGAGTAATTGTTAAATAACAGTCGTGTCTAGAATTGCAGAAAAAAACGTGGAGCGATGGAATTAGTTTAATCAATATATTATTTAATAAAGTTAAAAAAGAAAATAAACCCAATGTCAAACTGTTTGAAGAACAGTTTTGTGGTGTTCTTATACATGTTCGTGTTTCTGACTATGAAGTTGATGTTCCTTAAGATCTATTTAAGGACTGCAGTGGGGAAATTTTACTTTGAAACATAAAGGTATATTATTTTTAATTTCTAGAATAAATATAGAGAAGTTGATGTTCCTGAAGATCCATTTAAGGACTGCAGTGGGGGAATTTTTACTTTGAAACATAAAGGTATATTATTTTTAATTTCTTGAATGAATAGAAAGAAGTATGTAGGTACAGATGCTGAAAATTGGTTTCCCTCAAAAGGTTTTGAGGCGGGGGAGACTCGAACTCCTGACCTCCAGCAGCTTCTCAGCCTTTTATACTAGCGCGCTAGCCTCTTCCGCCACCGCCCTGGATGTCTAGATTATAGACAGGTCCCATTTTATGAACTAACCAGCCAAGTACCACATCGTGAGCAAACAGTTCTAGACGGTTTGCAAAAATTGCACTCATGTTTGTTGCAGGCTTGTTACAAGAACCCCAAGCTGGTGAACCGTATAAGCATGCTCCATCAATCACCTTTAGGGAACTTTTGCTCGGTTTCTGTTCATAAATCTCATGTAAAAGTTCTATAGTAAGTTCTAGTGAAAATCTGAATATTTATGAGTAATTGTTAAATAACAGTCGTGTCTAGAATTGCAGAAAAAAACGTGGATCCACGTGTTTACGAAAGTAACAAGAGCGATAGAATTAGTTTAATCAATATATTATTTAATAAAGTTAAAAAAGAAAATAAAGCCAATGTCAAACTGTTTGAAGAACAGTTTTGTGGTGTTCTTATACATGTTCGTGTTTCTGACTATGAAGTTGATGTTCCTTAAGATCCATTTAAGGACTGCAGTGGGGAAATTTTACTTTGAAACATAAAGGTATATTATTTTTAATTTCTTGAATAAATATAGAGAAGTTGATGTTCCTGAAGATCCATTTAAGGACTGCAGTGGGGGAATTTTGACTTTGGAACATAAAGGTATATTATTTTTAATTTCTAGAATAAATAGAAAGAAGTATGTAGGTACAGATGCTGAAAATTGGTTTCCCTCAAAAGGTTTTGAGGCGGGGGAGACTCGAACTCCTGACCTCTAGCAGCTTCTCAGCCTTTTATACTGGCGCGCTAGCGTCTTCCGCCACCGCCCTGGATGTCTAGATTATAGACAGGTCCCATTTTATGAACTAACCAGCCAAGTACCACATAGTGAGCAAACAGTTCTAGACGGTTTGCAAAAATTGCACTCATGTTTGTTGCAGGCTTGTTACAAGAACCCCAAGCTGGTGAACCGTATAAGCATGCTCCATCAATCACCTTTGGGGAACTTTTGCTCGGTTTCTGTTCATAAATCTCATGTAAAAGTTCTATAGTAAGTTCTAGTGAAAATCTGAATATTTATGAGTAATTGTTAAATAACAGTCGTGTCTAGAATTGCAGAAAAAAACGTGGATCGACGCGTTTACGAAAGTAACAAGAGCGATAGAATTAGTTTAATCAATATATTATTTAATAAAGTTAAAAAAGAAAATAAACCCAATGTCAAACTGTTTGAAGAACAGTTTTGTGGTGTTCTTATACATCTTCTTGTTTCTGACTATGAAGTTGATGTTCCTTAAGATCCATTTAAGGACTGCAGTGGGGGAATTTACTTTGAAACATAAAGGTATATTATTTTTAATTTCTAGAATAAATATAAAGAAGTATGTAGGTACAGATGCTCAAAATTGGTTTCCCTATGAAGTTGATGTTCCTTAAGATCCATTTAAGGACTGCAGTGGGGGGAATTTTACTTTGAAACATAAAGGTATATTATTTTTAATTTCTAGAATGAATATAAAGAAGTTGATGTTCCTTAAGATCCATTTAAGGACTGCAGTGGGGGGATTTTACTTTGAAACATAAAGGTATATTATTTTTAATTTCTAGAATAAATACAGAGAAGTTGATGTTCCTTAAGATCCATTTAAGGACTGCAGTGGGGGAATTTTTACTTTGAAACATAAAGGTATATAATTTTTAATTTCTAGAATAAATATAAAGAAGTATGTAGGTACAGATGCTCAATATTGGTTTCCCTATGAAGTTGATGTTCCTTAAGATCCATTTAAGGACTGCAGTGGGGGGATTTTAATTTGAAACATAAAGGTATATTATTTTTAATTTCTAGAATGAATATAGAGAAGTTGATGTTCCTTAAGATCCATTTAAGGACTGCAGTGGGGGGATTTTACTTTGAAACATAAAGGTATATTATTTTTAATTTCTAGAATGAATATAAAGAAGTTGATGTTCCTTAAGATCCATTTAAGGACTGCAGTGGGGGAATTTTTACTTTGAAACATAAAGCTATATTTTTTTAAATTTCAAGAATAAATAGAAAGAAGTATGTAGGTACAGATGCTGAAAATTGGTTTCCCTCAAAAGGTTTTGAGGCGGGGGAGACTCGAACTCCCGACCTCCAGCAGCTTCTCAGCCTTTTATACTGGCGCGCTAGCCTCTTCCGCCACCGCCCTGGATGTCTAGATTATAGACAGGTCCCATTTTATGAACTAACCAGCCAAGTACCACATCGTGAGCAAACAGTTCTAGACGGTTTGCAAAAATTGCACTCATGTTTGTTGCAGGCTTGTTACAAGAACCCCAAGCTGGTGAACCGTATAAGCATGCTCCATCAATCACCTTTGGGGAACTTTTGCTCGGTTTCTGTTCATAAATCTCATGTAAAAGTTCTATAGTAAGTTCTAGTGAAAATCTGAATATTTATGAGTAATTGTTAAATAACAGTCGTGTCTAGAATTGCAGAAAAAAACGTGGATCGACGCGTTTACGAAAGTAACAAGAGCGATAGAATTAGTTTAATCAATATATTATTTAATAAAGTTAAAAAAGAAAATAAACCCAATGTCAAACTGTTTGAAGAACAGTTTTGTGGTGTTCTTATACATGTTCGTGTTTCTGACTATGAAGTTGATGTTCCTTAAGATCCATTTAAGGACTGCAGTGGGGGAATTTTACTTTGAAACATAAAGGTATATTATTTTTAATTTCTAGAATAAATATAAAGAAGTATGTAGGTACAGATGCTCAAAATTGGTTTCCCTATGAAGTTGATGTTCCTTAAGATCCATTTAAGGACTGCAGTGGGGGGATTTTAATTTGAAACATAAAGGTATATTATTTTTAATTTCTAGAATGAATATAAAGAAGTTGATGTTCCTTAAGATCCATTTAAGGACTGCAGTGGGGGGATTTTAATTTGAAACATAAAGGTATATTATTTTTAATTTCTAGAATAAATATAGAGAAGTTGATGTTCCTTAAGATCCATTTAAGGACTGCAGTGGGGGAATTTTTACTTTGAAACATAAAGGTATATTATTTTTAATTTCTATAATAAATATAAAGAAGTATGTAGGTACAGATGCTGAAAATTGGTTTCCCTATGAAGTTGATGTTCCTTAAGATCCATTTAAGGACTGCAGTGGGGGAATTTTACTTTGAAACATAAAGGTATATTATTTTTAATTTCTAGAATGAATATAAAGAAGGTGATGTTCCTTAAGATCCATTTAAGGACTGCAGTGGGGGGATTTTACTTTGAAACATAAAGGTATATTATTTTTAATGTCTAGAATAAATATAGAGAAGTTGATGTTCCTTAAGATCCATTTAAGGACTGCAGTGGGGGAATTTTTACTTTGAAACATAAAGGTATATTATTTTTAATTTCTTGAATGAATAGAAAGAAGTATGTAGGTACAGATGCTGAAAATTGGTTTCCCTCAAAAGGTTTTGAGGCGGGGGAGACTCGAACTCCTGACCTCCAGCAGCTTCTCAGCCTTTTATACTGGCGCGCTAGCCTCTTCCGCCACCGCCCTGGATGTCTAGATTATAGACAGGTCCCATTTTATGAACTAACCAGCCAAGTACCACATCGTGAGCAAACAGTTCTAGACGGTTTGCAAAAATTGCACTCATGTTTGTTGCAGGCTTGTTACAAGAACCCCAAGCTGGTGAACCGTATAAGCATGCTCCATCAATCACCTTTAGGGAACTTTTGCTCGGTTTCTGTTCATAAATCTCATGTAAAAGTTCTATAGTAAGTTCTAGTGAAAATCTGAATATTTATGAGTAATTGTTAAATAACAGTCGTGTCTAGAATTGCAGAAAAAAACGTGGATCCACGTGTTTACGAAAGTAACAAGAGCGATAGAATTAGTTTAATCAATATATTATTTAATAAAGTTAAAAAAGAAAATAAACCCAATGTCAAACTGTTTGAGGAACAGTTTTATGGTGTTCTTATACATGTTCGTGTTTCTGACTATGAAGTTGATATTCCTTAAGATCCATGTAAGGACTGCAGTGGGGAAATTTTACTTTGAAACATAAAGGTATATTATTTTTAATTTCTAGAATAAATATAGAGAAGTTGATGTTCCTGAAGATCCATTTAAGGACTGCAGTGGGGGAATTTTTACTTTGGAACATAAAGGTATATTATTTTTAATTTCTTGAATAAATAGAAAGAAGTATGTAGGTACAGATGCTGAAAATTGGTTTCCCTCAAAAGGTTTTGAGGCGGGGGAGACTCGAACTCCTGACCTCTAGCAGCTTCTCAGCCTTTTATACTGGCGCGCTAGCGTCTTCCGCCACCGCCCTGGATGTCTAGATTATAGACAGGTCCCATTTTATGAACTAACCAGCCAAGTACCACATCGTGAGCAAACAGTTCTAGACGGTTTGCAAAAATTGCACTCATGTTTGTTGCAGGCTTGTTACAAGAACCCCAAGCTGGTGAACCGTATAAGCATGCTCCATCAATCACCTTTAGGGAACTTTTGCTCGGTTTCTGTTCATAAATCTCATGTAAAAGTTCTATAGTAAGTTCTAGTGAAAATCTGAATATTTATGAGTAATTATTAAATAACAGTCGTGTCTAGAATTGCAGAAAAAAACGTGGATCGACGCGTTTACGAAAGTAACAAGAGCGATAGAATTAGTTTAATCAATATATTATTTAATAAAGTTAAAAAAGAAAATAAACCCAATGTCAAACTGTTTGAAGAACAGTTTTGTGGTGTTCTTATACATGTTCGTGTTTCTGACTATGAAGTTGATGTTCCTTAAGATCAATTTAAGGACTGCAGTGGGGAAATTTTACTTTGAAACATAAAGGTATATTATTTTTAATTTCTAGAATAAATATAGAGAAGTCGATGTTCCTTAAGATCCATTTAAGGACTGCAGTGGGGGAATTTTTACTTTGAAACATAAAGGTATATTATTTTTAATTTCTTGAATAAATAGAAAGAAGTATGTAGGTACAGATGCTGAAAATTGGTTTCCCTCAAAAGGTTTTGAGGCGGGGGAGACTCGAACTCCTGACCTCCAGGAGCTTCTCAGCCTTTTATACTGGCGCGCTAGCCTCTTCCGCCACCGCCCTGGATGTCTAGATTATAGACAGGTCCCATTTTATGAACTAACCAGCCAAGTACCACATCGTGAGCAAACAGTTCTAGACGGTTTGCAAAAATTGCACTCATGTTTGTTGCAGGCTTGTTACAAGAACCCCAAGCTGGTGAACCGTATATGCATGCTCCATCAATCACCTTTAGGGAACTTTTGCTCGGTTTCTGTTCATAAATCTCATGTAAAAGTTCTATAGTAAGTTCTAGTGAAAATCTGAATATTTATGAGTAATTGTTAAATAACAGTCGTGTCTAGAATTGCAGAAAAAAACGTGGATCGACGCGTTTACGAAAGTAACAAGAGCGATAGAATTAGTTTAATCAATATATTATTTAATAAAGTTAAAAAAGAAAATAAACCCAATGTCAAACTGTTTGAAGAATAGTTTTGTGGTGTTCTTATACATGTTCGTGTTTCTGACTATGAAGTTGATGTTCCTTAAGATCCATTTAAGGACTGCAGTGGGGGAATTTTACTTTGAAACATAAAGGTATATTATTTTTAATTTCAAGAATAAATATAAAGAAGTATGTAGGTACAGATGCTCAAAATTGGTTTCCCTATGAAGTTGATGTTCCTTAAGATCCATTTAAGGACTGCAGTGGGGGAATTTTACTTTGAAACATAAAGGTATATTATTTTTAATTTCTAGAATGAATATAAAGAAGTTGATGTTCCTTAAGATCCATTTAAGGACTGCAGTGGAGGGATTTTACTTTGGAACATAACGGTATATTATTTTTAATTTCTAGAATAAATACAGAGAAGTTGATGTTCCTTAAGATCCATTTAAGGACTGCAGTGGGGGAATTTTTACTTTGAAACATAAAGGTATATTATTTTTAATTTCTAGAATAAATAGAAGTTGATGTTCCTTAAGATCCATTTAAGGACTGCAGTGGGGGAATTTTTACTTTGAAACATAAAGGTATATTATTTTTAATTTCTAGAATAAATATAAAGAAGTATGTAGGTACAGATGCTCAAAATTGGTTTCCCTATGAAGTTGGTGTTCCTTAAGATCCATTTAAGGACTGCAGTGGGGGAATTTTACTTTGAAACATAAAGGTATATTATTTTTAATTTCTAGAATTAATATAAAGAAGTTGATGTTCCTTAAGATCCATTTAAGGACTGCAGTGGGGGGATTTTACTTTGAAACATAAAGGTATATTATTTTTAATGTCTAGAATAAATATAGAGAAGTTGATGTGCCTTAAGATCCATTTAAGGACTGCAGTGGGGGAAGTTTACTTTGAAACATAAAGGTTTATTATTTTTAATTTCTAGAATAAATAGAAAGAAGTATGTAGGTACAGATGCTGAAAATTGGTTTCCCTCAAAAGGTTTTGAGGCGGGAGAGACTCGAACTCCCGACCTCCAGCAGCTTCTCAGCCTTTTATACTGGCACGCTAGCCTCTTCCGCCACCGCCCTAGATGTCTAGATTATAGACAGGTCCCATTTTATGAACTAACCAGCCAAGTACCACATCGTGAGCAAACAGTTCTAGACGGTTTGCAAAAATTGCACTCATGTTTGTTGCAGGCTTGTTACAAGAACCCTATAAGCATGCTCCATCAATCACCTTTGGGGAACTTTTGCTCGGTTTCTGTTCATAAATCTCATGTAAAAGTTCTACAGTAAGTTCTAGTGAAAATCTGAATATTTATGAGTAATTGTTAAATAACAGTCGTGTCTAGAATTGCAGAAAAAAACGTGGATCGACGCGTTTACGAAAGTAACAAGAGCGATAGAATTAGTTTAATCAATATATTATTTAATAAAGTTAAAAAAGAAAATAAACCCAATGTCAAACTGTTTGAAGAACAGTTTTGTGGTGTTCTTATACATGTTCGTGTTTCTGACTATGAAGTTGATGTTCCTTAAGATCCATTGAAGGACTGCAGTGGGGGAATTTTACTTTGAAACATAAAGGTATATTATTTTTAATTTCTAGAATAAATATAAAGAAGTATGTAGGTACAGATGCTCAAAATTGGTTTCCCTATGAAGTTGATGTTCCTTAAGATCCATTTAAGGACTGCAGTGGGGGAATTTTACTTTGAAATATAAAGGTATATTATTTTTAATTTCTAGAATAAATATAAAGAAGTTGATGTTCCTTAAGATCCATTTAAGGACTGCAGTGGGGGGATTTTACTTTGAAACATAAAGGTATATTATTTTTAATTTCTAGAATAAATATAGAGAAGTTGATGTGCCTTAAGATCCATTTAAGGACTGCAGTGGGGGAAGTTTACTTTGAAACATAAAGGTTTATTATTTTTAATTTCTAGAATAAATAGAAAGAAGTATGTAGGTACAGATGCTGAAAATTGGTTTCCCTCAAAAGGTTTTGAGGCGGGGGAGACTCGAACTCCCGACCTCCAGCAGCTTCTCAGCCTTTTATACGGGCACGCTAGCCTCTTCCGCCACCGCCCTAGATGTCTAGATTATAGACAGGTCCCATTTTATGAACTAACCAGCCAAGTACCACATCGTGAGCAAACAGTTCTAGACGGTTTGCAAAAATTGCACTCATGTTTGTTGCAGGCTTGTTACAAGAACCCTATAAGCATGCTCCATCAATCACCTTTAGGGAACTTTTGCTCGGTTTCTGTTCATAAATCTCATGTAAAAGTTCTACAGTAAGTTCTAGTGAAAATCTGAATATTTATGAGTAATTGTTAAATAACAGTCGTGTCTAGAATTGCAGAAAAAAACGTGGATCGACGCGTTTACGAAAGTAACAAGAGCGATAGAATTAGTTTAATCAATATATTATTTAATAAAGTTAAAAAAGAAAATAAACCCAATGTCAAACTGTTTGAAGAACAGTTTTGTAGTGTTCTTATACATGTTCGTGTTTCTGACTATGAAGTTGATGTTCCTTAAGATCCATTTAAGGACTGCAGTGGGGGAATTTTACTTTGAAACATAAAGGTATATTATTTTTAATTTCTAGAATAAATATAAAGAAGTATGTAGGTACAGATGCTCAAAATTGGTTTCCCTATGAAGTTGATGTTCCTTAAGATCCATTTAAGGACTGCAGTGGGGGGATTTTACTTTGAAACATAAAGGTATATTATTTTTAATTTCTAGAATAAATATAGAGAAGTTGATGTGCCTTAAGATCCATTTAAGGACTGCAGTGGGGGAAGTTTACTTTGAAACATAAAGGTATATTATTTTTAATTTCTAGAATAAATAGAAAGAAGTATGTAGGTACAGATGCTGAAAATTGGTTTCCCTCAAAATGTTTTGAGGCGGGGGAGACTCGAACTCCCGACCCCCAGCAGCTTCTCAGTCTTTTATACTGGCGTGCTAGCCTCTTCCGCCACCGCCCTGGATGTCTAGATTATAGACAGGTCCCATTTTATGAACTAACCAGCCAAGTACCACATCGTGAGCAAACAGTTCTAGACGGTTTGCAAAAATTGCACTCATGTTTGTTGCAGGCTCGTTACAAGAACCCCAAGCTGGTGAACCGTATAAGCATGCTCCATCAATCACCTTTGGGGAACTTTTGCTCGGTTTCTGTTCATAAATCTCATGTAAAAGTTCTATAGTAAGTTCTAGGGAAAATCTGAATATTTATGAGTAATTGTTAAATAACAGTCGTGTCTAGAATTGTAGAAAAAAACGTGGATCGACGCGTTTACGAAAGTAACAAGAGCGATAGAATTAGTTTAATCAATATATTATTTAATAAAGTTAAAAAAGAAAATGAACCCAATGTCAAATTGTTTGAAGAACAGTTTTGTGGTGTTCTTATACATGTTTGTGTTTCTGACTATGAAGTTGATGTTCCTTAAGATCCATTTGAGGACTGCAGTGGGGGAATTTTACTTTGAAACATAAAGGTATATAATTTTTAATTTCTAGAATAAATATAAAGAAGTATGTAGGTACAGATGCTCAAAATTGGTTTCCCTATGAAGTTGATGTTCCTTAAGATCCATTTAAGGACTGCAGTGGGGGGATTTTAATTTGAAACATAAAGGTATATTATTTTTAATTTCTAGAATAAATATAGAGAAGTTGATGTTCCTTAAGATCCATTTAAGGACTGCAGTGGGGGAATTTTTACTTTGAAACATAAAGGTATATTATTTTTAATTTCTATAATAAATATAAAGAAGTATGTAGGTACAGATGCTCAAAATTGGTTTCCCTATGAAGTTGATGTTCCTTAAGATCCATTTAAGGACTGCAGTGGGGGGATTTTACTTTGAAACATAAAGGTATATTATTTTTAATTTCTAGAATGAATATAAAGAAGTTGATGTTCCTTAAGATCCATTTAAGGACTGCAGTGGGGGGATTTTAATTTGAAACATAAAGGTATATTATTTTTAATTTCTAGAATAAATATAGAGAAGTTGATGTTCCTTAAGATCCATTTAAGGACTGCAGTGGGGGAATTGTTACTTTGAAACATAAAGGTATATTATTTTTAATTTCTATAATAAATATAAAGAAGTATGTAGGTACAGATGCTGAAAATTGGTTTCCCTCAAAAGGTTTTGAGGCGGGGGAGACTCGAACTCCCGACCTCCAGCAGCTTCTCAGCCTTTTATACTGGCGCGCTAGCCTCTTCCGCCACCGCCCTGGATGTCTAGATTATAGACAGGTCCCATTTTATGAACTAATTAGCCAAGTACCACATCGTGAGCAAACAGTTCTAGACGGTTTGCAAAAATTGCACTCATGTTTGTTGCAGGCTTGTTACAAGAACCCCAAGCTGGTGAACCGTATAAGCATGCTCCATCAATCACCTTTGGGGAACTTTTGCTCGGTTTCTGTTCATAAATCTCATGTAAAAGTTCTATAGTACGTTCTAGTGAAAATCTGAATATTTATGAGTAATTATTAAATAACAGTCGTGTCTAGAATTGCAGAAAAAAACGTGGATCGACGCGTTTTCGAAAGTAACAAGAGCGATAGAATTAGTTGAATCAATATGTTATTTAATAAAGTTAAAAAAGAAAATAAACCCAATGTCAAACTGTTTGAAGAACAGTTTTGTGGTGTTCTTATACATGTTCGTGTTTCTGACTATGAAGTTGATGTTCCTTAAGATCCATTTAAGGACTGCAGTGGGGGAATTTTACTTTGAAACATAAAGGTATATTATTTCTAATTTCTAGAATAAATATAAAGAAGTATGTAGGTACAGATGCTCAAAATTGGTTTCCCTATGAAGTTGATGTTCCATAAGATCCATTTAAGGACTGCAGTGGGGGAATTTTACTTTGAAACATAAAGGTATATTATTTTTAATTTCTAGAATAAATATAGAGAAGTTGATGTTCCTTAAGATCCATTTAAGGACTGCAGTGGGGGAATTTTACTTTGAAACATAAAGGTATATTATTTTTAATTTCTAGAATGAATATAAAGAAGTATGTAGGTACAGATGCTCAAAATTGGTTTCCCTATGAAGTTGATGTTCCTTAAGATCCATTTAAGGACTGCAGTGGGGGAATTTTACTTTGAAACATAAAGGTATATTATTTTTAATTTCTAGAATAAATAGAAAGAAGTATGTAGGTACAGATGCTGAAAATTGGTTTCCCTCAAAAGGTTTTAAGGCGGGGGAGACTCGAACTCCCGACCTCCAGCAGCTTCTCAGCCTTTTATACTGGCGCGCTAGCCTCTTCCGCCACCGCCCTAGATGTCTAGATTATAGACAGGTCCCATTTTATGAACTAACCAGCCAAGTACCACATCGTGAGCAAACAGTTCTAGACGGTTTGCAAAAATTGCACTCATGTTTGTTGCAGGCTTGTTACAAGAACCCTATAAGCATGCTCCATCAATCACCTTTGGGGAACTTTTGCTCGGTTTCTGTTCATAAATCTCATGTAAAAGTTCTATAGTAAGTTCTAGTGAAAATCTGAATATTTATGAGTAATTGTTAAATAACAGTCGTGTCTAGAATTGCAGAAAAAAACGTGGATCGACGCGTTTACGAAAGTAACAAGAGCGATAGAATTAGTTTAATCAATATATTATTTAATAAAGTTAAAAAAGAAAATAAACCCAATGTCAAACTGTTTGAAGAACAGTTTTGTGGTGTTCTTATACATGTTTGTGTTTCTGACTATGAAGTTGATGTTCCTTAAGATCCATTTGAGGACTGCAGTGGGGGAATTTTACTTTGAAACATAAAGGTATATAATTTTTAATTTCTAGAATAAATATAAAGAAGTATGTAGGTACAGATGCTCAAAATTGGTTTCCCTATGAAGTTGATGTTCCTTAAGATCCATTTAAGGACTGCAGTGGGGGGATTTTAATTTGAAACATAAAGGTATATTATTTTTAATTTCTAGAATAAATATAGAGAAGTTGATGTTCCTTAAGATCCATTTAAGGACTGCAGTGGGGGAATTTTTACTTTGAAACATAAAGGTATATTATTTTTAATTTCTATAATAAATATAAAGAAGTATGTAGGTACAGATGCTCAAAATTGGTTTCCCTATGAAGTTGATGTTCCTTAAGATCCATTTAAGGACTGCAGTGGGGGGATTTTACTTTGAAACATAAAGGTATATTATTTTTAATTTCTAGAATGAATATAAAGAAGTTGATGTTCCTTAAGATCCATTTAAGGACTGCAGTGGAGGGATTTTACTTTGAAACATAACGGTATATTATTTTTAATTTCTAGAATAAATACAGAGAAGTTGATGTTCCTTAAGATCCATTTAAGGACTGCAGTGGGGGAATTTTTACTTTGAAACATAAAGGTATATTATTTTTAATTTCTAGAATAAATAGAAGTTGATGTTCCTTAAGATCCATTTAAGGACTGCAGTGGGGGAATTTTTACTTTGAAACATAAAGGTATATTATTTTTAATTTCTAGAATAAATATAAAGAAGTATGTAGGTACAGATGCTCAAAATTGGTTTCCCTATGAAGTTGGTGTTCCTTAAGATCCATTTAAGGACTGCAGTGGGGGAATTTTACTTTGAAACATAAAGGTATATTATTTTTAATTTCTAGAATTAATATAAAGAAGTTGATGTTCCTTAAGATCCATTTAAGGACTGCAGTGGGGGGATTTTACTTTGAAACATAAAGGTATATTATTTTTAATGTCTAGAATAAATATAGAGAAGTTGATGTGCCTTAAGATCCATTTAAGGACTGCAGTGGGGGAAGTTTACTTTGAAACATAAAGGTTTATTATTTTTAATTTCTAGAATAAATAGAAAGAAGTATGTAGGTACAGATGCTGAAAATTGGTTTCCCTCAAAAGGTTTTGAGGCGGGAGAGACTCGAACTCCCGACCTCCAGCAGCTTCTCAGCCTTTTATACTGGCACGCTAGCCTCTTCCGCCACCGCCCTAGATGTCTAGATTATAGACAGGTCCCATTTTATGAACTAACCAGCCAAGTACCACATCGTGAGCAAACAGTTCTAGACGGTTTGCAAAAATTGCACTCATGTTTGTTGCAGGCTTGTTACAAGAACCCTATAAGCATGCTCCATCAATCACCTTTGGGGAACTTTTGCTCGGTTTCTGTTCATAAATCTCATGTAAAAGTTCTACAGTAAGTTCTAGTGAAAATCTGAATATTTATGAGTAATTGTTAAATAACAGTCGTGTCTAGAATTGCAGAAAAAAACGTGGATCGACGCGTTTACGAAAGTAACAAGAGCGATAGAATTAGTTTAATCAATATATTATTTAATAAAGTTAAAAAAGAAAATAAACCCAATGTCAAACTGTTTGAAGAACAGTTTTGTGGTGTTCTTATACATGTTCGTGTTTCTGACTATGAAGTTGATGTTCCTTAAGATCCATTGAAGGACTGCAGTGGGGGAATTTTACTTTGAAACATAAAGGTATATTATTTTTAATTTCTAGAATAAATATAAAGAAGTATGTAGGTACAGATGCTCAAAATTGGTTTCCCTATGAAGTTGATGTTCCTTAAGATCCATTTAAGGACTGCAGTGGGGGAATTTTACTTTGAAATATAAAGGTATATTATTTTTAATTTCTAGAATAAATATAAAGAAGTTGATGTTCCTTAAGATCCATTTAAGGACTGCAGTGGGGGGATTTTACTTTGAAACATAAAGGTATATTATTTTTAATTTCTAGAATAAATATAGAGAAGTTGATGTGCCTTAAGATCCATTTAAGGACTGCAGTGGGGGAAGTTTACTTTGAAACATAAAGGTTTATTATTTTTAATTTCTAGAATAAATAGAAAGAAGTATGTAGGTACAGATGCTGAAAATTGGTTTCCCTCAAAAGGTTTTGAGGCGGGGGAGACTCGAACTCCCGACCTCCAGCAGCTTCTCAGCCTTTTATACGGGCACGCTAGCCTCTTCCGCCACCGCCCTAGATGTCTAGATTATAGACAGGTCCTATTTTATGAACTAACCAGCCAAGTACCACATCGTGAGCAAACAGTTCTAGACGGTTTGCAAAAATTGCACTCATGTTTGTTGCAGGCTTGTTACAAGAACCCTATAAGCATGCTCCATCAATCACCTTTAGGGAACTTTTGCTCGGTTTCTGTTCATAAATCTCATGTAAAAGTTCTACAGTAAGTTCTAGTGAAAATCTGAATATTTATGAGTAATTGTTAAATAACAGTCGTGTCTAGAATTGCAGAAAAAAACGTGGATCGACGCGTTTACGAAAGTAACAAGAGCGATAGAATTAGTTTAATCAATATATTATTTAATAAAGTTAAAAAAGAAAATAAACCCAATGTCAAACTGTTTGAAGAACAGTTTTGTAGTGTTCTTATACATGTTCGTGTTTCTGACTATGAAGTTGATGTTCCTTAAGATCCATTTAAGGACTGCAGTGGGGGAATTTTACTTTGAAACATAAAGGTATATTATTTTTAATTTCTAGAATAAATATAAAGAAGTATGTAGGTACAGATGCTCAAAATTGGTTTCCCTATGAAGTTGATGTTCCTTAAGATCCATTTAAGGACTGCAGTGGGGGGATTTTACTTTGAAACATAAAGGTATATTATTTTTAATTTCTAGAATAAATATAGAGAAGTTGATGTGCCTTAAGATCCATTTAAGGACTGCAGTGGGGGAAGTTTACTTTGAAACATAAAGGTATATTATTTTTAATTTCTAGAATAAATAGAAAGAAGTATGTAGGTACAGATGCTGAAAATTGGTTTCCCTCAAAATGTTTTGAGGCGGGGGAGACTCGAACTCCCGACCCCCAGCAGCTTCTCAGTCTTTTATACTGGCGTGCTAGCCTCTTCCGCCACCGCCCTGGATGTCTAGATTATAGACAGGTCCCATTTTATGAACTAACCAGCCAAGTACCACATCGTGAGCAAACAGTTCTAGACGGTTTGCAAAAATTGCACTCATGTTTGTTGCAGGCTCGTTACAAGAACCCCAAGCTGGTGAACCGTATAAGCATGCTCCATCAATCACCTTTGGGGAACTTTTGCTCGGTTTCTGTTCATAAATCTCATGTAAAAGTTCTATAGTAAGTTCTAGGGAAAATCTGAATATTTATGAGTAATTGTTAAATAACAGTCGTGTCTAGAATTGTAGAAAAAAACGTGGATCGACGCGTTTACGAAAGTAACAAGAGCGATAGAATTAGTTTAATCAATATATTATTTAATAAAGTTAAAAAAGAAAATGAACCCAATGTCAAATTGTTTGAAGAACAGTTTTGTGGTGTTCTTATACATGTTTGTGTTTCTGACTATGAAGTTGATGTTCCTTAAGATCCATTTGAGGACTGCAGTGGGGGAATTTTACTTTGAAACATAAAGGTATATAATTTTTAATTTCTAGAATAAATATAAAGAAGTATGTAGGTACAGATGCTCAAAATTGGTTTCCCTATGAAGTTGATGTTCCTTAAGATCCATTTAAGGACTGCAGTGGGGGGATTTTAATTTGAAACATAAAGGTATATTATTTTTAATTTCTAGAATAAATATAGAGAAGTTGATGTTCCTTAAGATCCATTTAAGGACTGCAGTGGGGGAATTTTTACTTTGAAACATAAAGGTATATTATTTTTAATTTCTATAATAAATATAAAGAAGTATGTAGGTACAGATGCTCAAAATTGGTTTCCCTATGAAGTTGATGTTCCTTAAGATCCATTTAAGGACTGCAGTGGGGGGATTTTACTTTGAAACATAAAGGTATATTATTTTTAATTTCTAGAATGAATATAAAGAAGTTGATGTTCCTTAAGATCCATTTAAGGACTGCAGTGGGGGGATTTTAATTTGAAACATAAAGGTATATTATTTTTAATTTCTAGAATAAATATAGAGAAGTTGATGTTCCTTAAGATCCATTTAAGGACTGCAGTGGGGGAATTGTTACTTTGAAACATAAAGGTATATTATTTTTAATTTCTATAATAAATATAAAGAAGTATGTAGGTACAGATGCTGAAAATTGGTTTCCCTCAAAAGGTTTTGAGGCGGGGGAGACTCGAACTCCCGACCTCCAGCAGCTTCTCAGCCTTTTATACTGGCGCGCTAGCCTCTTCCGCCACCGCCCTGGATGTCTAGATTATAGACAGGTCCCATTTTATGAACTAATTAGCCAAGTACCACATCGTGAGCAAACAGTTCTAGACGGTTTGCAAAAATTGCACTCATGTTTGTTGCAGGCTTGTTACAAGAACCCCAAGCTGGTGAACCGTATAAGCATGCTCCATCAATCACCTTTGGGGAACTTTTGCTCGGTTTCTGTTCATAAATCTCATGTAAAAGTTCTACAGTAAGTTCTAGTGAAAATCTGAATATTTATGAGTAATTGTTAAATAACAGTCGTGTCTAGAATTGCAGAAAAAAACGTGGATCGACGCGTTTACGAAAGTAACAAGAGCGATAGAATTAGTTTAATCAATATATTATTTAATAAAGTTAAAAAAGAAAATAAACCCAATGTCAAACTGTTTGAAGAACAGTTTTGTAGTGTTCTTATACATGTTCGTGTTTCTGACTATGAAGTTGATGTTCCTTAAGATCCATTTAAGGACTGCAGTGGGGGAATTTTACTTTGAAACATAAAGGTATATTATTTTTAATTTCTAGAATAAATATAAAGAAGTATGTAGGTACAGATGCTCAAAATTGGTTTCCCTATGAAGTTGATGTTCCTTAAGATCCATTTAAGGACTGCAGTGGGGGGATTTTACTTTGAAACATAAAGGTATATTATTTTTAATTTCTAGAATAAATATAGAGAAGTTGATGTGCCTTAAGATCCATTTAAGGACTGCAGTGGGGGAAGTTTACTTTGAAACATAAAGGTATATTATTTTTAATTTCTAGAATAAATAGAAAGAAGTATGTAGGTACAGATGCTGAAAATTGGTTTCCCTCAAAATGTTTTGAGGCGGGGGAGACTCGAACTCCCGACCCCCAGCAGCTTCTCAGTCTTTTATACTGGCGTGCTAGCCTCTTCCGCCACCGCCCTGGATGTCTAGATTATAGACAGGTCCCATTTTATGAACTAACCAGCCAAGTACCACATCGTGAGCAAACAGTTCTAGACGGTTTGCAAAAATTGCACTCATGTTTGTTGCAGGCTCGTTACAAGAACCCCAAGCTGGTGAACCGTATAAGCATGCTCCATCAATCACCTTTGGGGAACTTTTGCTCGGTTTCTGTTCATAAATCTCATGTAAAAGTTCTATAGTAAGTTCTAGGGAAAATCTGAATATTTATGAGTAATTGTTAAATAACAGTCGTGTCTAGAATTGTAGAAAAAAACGTGGATCGACGCGTTTACGAAAGTAACAAGAGCGATAGAATTAGTTTAATCAATATATTATTTAATAAAGTTAAAAAAGAAAATGAACCCAATGTCAAATTGTTTGAAGAACAGTTTTGTGGTGTTCTTATACATGTTTGTGTTTCTGACTATGAAGTTGATGTTCCTTAAGATCCATTTGAGGACTGCAGTGGGGGAATTTTACTTTGAAACATAAAGGTATATAATTTTTAATTTCTAGAATAAATATAAAGAAGTATGTAGGTACAGATGCTCAAAATTGGTTTCCCTATGAAGTTGATGTTCCTTAAGATCCATTTAAGGACTGCAGTGGGGGGATTTTAATTTGAAACATAAAGGTATATTATTTTTAATTTCTAGAATAAATATAGAGAAGTTGATGTTCCTTAAGATCCATTTAAGGACTGCAGTGGGGGAATTTTTACTTTGAAACATAAAGGTATATTATTTTTAATTTCTATAATAAATATAAAGAAGTATGTAGGTACAGATGCTCAAAATTGGTTTCCCTATGAAGTTGATGTTCCTTAAGATCCATTTAAGGACTGCAGTGGGGGGATTTTACTTTGAAACATAAAGGTATATTATTTTTAATTTCTAGAATGAATATAAAGAAGTTGATGTTCCTTAAGATCCATTTAAGGACTGCAGTGGGGGGATTTTAATTTGAAACATAAAGGTATATTATTTTTAATTTCTAGAATAAATATAGAGAAGTTGATGTTCCTTAAGATCCATTTAAGGACTGCAGTGGGGGAATTGTTACTTTGAAACATAAAGGTATATTATTTTTAATTTCTATAATAAATATAAAGAAGTATGTAGGTACAGATGCTGAAAATTGGTTTCCCTCAAAAGGTTTTGAGGCGGGGGAGACTCGAACTCCCGACCTCCAGCAGCTTCTCAGCCTTTTATACTGGCGCGCTAGCCTCTTCCGCCACCGCCCTGGATGTCTAGATTATAGACAGGTCCCATTTTATGAACTAATTAGCCAAGTACCACATCGTGAGCAAACAGTTCTAGACGGTTTGCAAAAATTGCACTCATGTTTGTTGCAGGCTTGTTACAAGAACCCCAAGCTGGTGAACCGTATAAGCATGCTCCATCAATCACCTTTGGGGAACTTTTGCTCGGTTTCTGTTCATAAATCTCATGTAAAAGTTCTACAGTAAGTTCTAGTGAAAATCTGAATATTTATGAGTAATTGTTAAATAACAGTCGTGTCTAGAATTGCAGAAAAAAACGTGGATCGACGCGTTTACGAAAGTAACAAGAGCGATAGAATTAGTTTAATCAATATATTATTTAATAAAGTTAAAAAAGAAAATAAACCCAATGTCAAACTGTTTGAAGAACAGTTTTGTAGTGTTCTTATACATGTTCGTGTTTCTGACTATGAAGTTGATGTTCCTTAAGATCCATTTAAGGACTGCAGTGGGGGAATTTTACTTTGAAACATAAAGGTATATTATTTTTAATTTCTAGAATAAATATAAAGAAGTATGTAGGTACAGATGCTCAAAATTGGTTTCCCTATGAAGTTGATGTTCCTTAAGATCCATTTAAGGACTGCAGTGGGGGGATTTTACTTTGAAACATAAAGGTATATTATTTTTAATTTCTAGAATAAATATAGAGAAGTTGATGTGCCTTAAGATCCATTTAAGGACTGCAGTGGGGGAAGTTTACTTTGAAACATAAAGGTATATTATTTTTAATTTCTAGAATAAATAGAAAGAAGTATGTAGGTACAGATGCTGAAAATTGGTTTCCCTCAAAATGTTTTGAGGCGGGGGAGACTCGAACTCCCGACCCCCAGCAGCTTCTCAGTCTTTTATACTGGCGTGCTAGCCTCTTCCGCCACCGCCCTGGATGTCTAGATTATAGACAGGTCCCATTTTATGAACTAACCAGCCAAGTACCACATCGTGAGCAAACAGTTCTAGACGGTTTGCAAAAATTGCACTCATGTTTGTTGCAGGCTCGTTACAAGAACCCCAAGCTGGTGAACCGTATAAGCATGCTCCATCAATCACCTTTGGGGAACTTTTGCTCGGTTTCTGTTCATAAATCTCATGTAAAAGTTCTATAGTAAGTTCTAGGGAAAATCTGAATATTTATGAGTAATTGTTAAATAACAGTCGTGTCTAGAATTGTAGAAAAAAACGTGGATCGACGCGTTTACGAAAGTAACAAGAGCGATAGAATTAGTTTAATCAATATATTATTTAATAAAGTTAAAAAAGAAAATGAACCCAATGTCAAATTGTTTGAAGAACAGTTTTGTGGTGTTCTTATACATGTTTGTGTTTCTGACTATGAAGTTGATGTTCCTTAAGATCCATTTGAGGACTGCAGTGGGGGAATTTTACTTTGAAACATAAAGGTATATAATTTTTAATTTCTAGAATAAATATAAAGAAGTATGTAGGTACAGATGCTCAAAATTGGTTTCCCTATGAAGTTGATGTTCCTTAAGATCCATTTAAGGACTGCAGTGGGGGGATTTTAATTTGAAACATAAAGGTATATTATTTTTAATTTCTAGAATAAATATAGAGAAGTTGATGTTCCTTAAGATCCATTTAAGGACTGCAGTGGGGGAATTTTTACTTTGAAACATAAAGGTATATTATTTTTAATTTCTATAATAAATATAAAGAAGTATGTAGGTACAGATGCTCAAAATTGGTTTCCCTATGAAGTTGATGTTCCTTAAGATCCATTTAAGGACTGCAGTGGGGGGATTTTACTTTGAAACATAAAGGTATATTATTTTTAATTTCTAGAATGAATATAAAGAAGTTGATGTTCCTTAAGATCCATTTAAGGACTGCAGTGGGGGGATTTTAATTTGAAACATAAAGGTATATTATTTTTAATTTCTAGAATAAATATAGAGAAGTTGATGTTCCTTAAGATCCATTTAAGGACTGCAGTGGGGGAATTGTTACTTTGAAACATAAAGGTATATTATTTTTAATTTCTATAATAAATATAAAGAAGTATGTAGGTACAGATGCTGAAAATTGGTTTCCCTCAAAAGGTTTTGAGGCGGGGGAGACTCGAACTCCCGACCTCCAGCAGCTTCTCAGCCTTTTATACTGGCGCGCTAGCCTCTTCCGCCACCGCCCTGGATGTCTAGATTATAGACAGGTCCCATTTTATGAACTAATTAGCCAAGTACCACATCGTGAGCAAACAGTTCTAGACGGTTTGCAAAAATTGCACTCATGTTTGTTGCAGGCTTGTTACAAGAACCCCAAGCTGGTGAACCGTATAAGCATGCTCCATCAATCACCTTTGGGGAACTTTTGCTCGGTTTCTGTTCATAAATCTCATGTAAAAGTTCTATAGTACGTTCTAGTGAAAATCTGAATATTTATGAGTAATTATTAAATAACAGTCGTGTCTAGAATTGCAGAAAAAAACGTGGATCGACGCGTTTTCGAAAGTAACAAGAGCGATAGAATTAGTTGAATCAATATGTTATTTAATAAAGTTAAAAAAGAAAATAAACCCAATGTCAAACTGTTTGAAGAACAGTTTTGTGGTGTTCTTATACATGTTCGTGTTTCTGACTATGAAGTTGATGTTCCTTAAGATCCATTTAAGGACTGCAGTGGGGGAATTTTACTTTGAAACATAAAGGTATATTATTTCTAATTTCTAGAATAAATATAAAGAAGTATGTAGGTACAGATGCTCAAAATTGGTTTCCCTATGAAGTTGATGTTCCATAAGATCCATTTAAGGACTGCAGTGGGGGAATTTTACTTTGAAACATAAAGGTATATTATTTTTAATTTCTAGAATAAATATAGAGAAGTTGATGTTCCTTAAGATCCATTTAAGGACTGCAGTGGGGGAATTTTACTTTGAAACATAAAGGTATATTATTTTTAATTTCTAGAATGAATATAAAGAAGTATGTAGGTACAGATGCTCAAAATTGGTTTCCCTATGAAGTTGATGTTCCTTAAGATCCATTTAAGGACTGCAGTGGGGGAATTTTACTTTGAAACATAAAGGTATATTATTTTTAATTTCTAGAATAAATAGAAAGAAGTATGTAGGTACAGATGCTGAAAATTGGTTTCCCTCAAAAGGTTTTAAGGCGGGGGAGACTCGAACTCCCGACCTCCAGCAGCTTCTCAGCCTTTTATACTGGCGCGCTAGCCTCTTCCGCCACCGCCCTAGATGTCTAGATTATAGACAGGTCCCATTTTATGAACTAACCAGCCAAGTACCACATCGTGAGCAAACAGTTCTAGACGGTTTGCAAAAATTGCACTCATGTTTGTTGCAGGCTTGTTACAAGAACCCTATAAGCATGCTCCATCAATCACCTTTGGGGAACTTTTGCTCGGTTTCTGTTCATAAATCTCATGTAAAAGTTCTATAGTAAGTTCTAGTGAAAATCTGAATATTTATGAGTAATTGTTAAATAACAGTCGTGTCTAGAATTGCAGAAAAAAACGTGGATCGACGCGTTTACGAAAGTAACAAGAGCGATAGAATTAGTTTAATCAATATATTATTTAATAAAGTTAAAAAAGAAAATAAACCCAATGTCAAACTGTTTGAAGAACAGTTTTGTGGTGTTCTTATACATGTTTGTGTTTCTGACTATGAAGTTGATGTTCCTTAAGATCCATTTGAGGACTGCAGTGGGGGAATTTTACTTTGAAACATAAAGGTATATAATTTTTAATTTCTAGAATAAATATAAAGAAGTATGTAGGTACAGATGCTCAAAATTGGTTTCCCTATGAAGTTGATGTTCCTTAAGATCCATTTAAGGACTGCAGTGGGGGGATTTTAATTTGAAACATAAAGGTATATTATTTTTAATTTCTAGAATAAATATAGAGAAGTTGATGTTCCTTAAGATCCATTTAAGGACTGCAGTGGGGGAATTTTTACTTTGAAACATAAAGGTATATTATTTTTAATTTCTATAATAAATATAAAGAAGTATGTAGGTACAGATGCTCAAAATTGGTTTCCCTATGAAGTTGATGTTCCTTAAGATCCATTTAAGGACTGCAGTGGGGGGATTTTACTTTGAAACATAAAGGTATATTATTTTTAATTTCTAGAATGAATATAAAGAAGTTGATGTTCCTTAAGATCCATTTAAGGACTGCAGTGGAGGGATTTTACTTTGAAACATAACGGTATATTATTTTTAATTTCTAGAATAAATACAGAGAAGTTGATGTTCCTTAAGATCCATTTAAGGACTGCAGTGGGGGAATTTTTACTTTGAAACATAAAGGTATATTATTTTTAATTTCTAGAATAAATAGAAGTTGATGTTCCTTAAGATCCATTTAAGGACTGCAGTGGGGGAATTTTTACTTTGAAACATAAAGGTATATTATTTTTAATTTCTAGAATAAATATAAAGAAGTATGTAGGTACAGATGCTCAAAATTGGTTTCCCTATGAAGTTGGTGTTCCTTAAGATCCATTTAAGGACTGCAGTGGGGGAATTTTACTTTGAAACATAAAGGTATATTATTTTTAATTTCTAGAATTAATATAAAGAAGTTGATGTTCCTTAAGATCCATTTAAGGACTGCAGTGGGGGGATTTTACTTTGAAACATAAAGGTATATTATTTTTAATGTCTAGAATAAATATAGAGAAGTTGATGTGCCTTAAGATCCATTTAAGGACTGCAGTGGGGGAAGTTTACTTTGAAACATAAAGGTTTATTATTTTTAATTTCTAGAATAAATAGAAAGAAGTATGTAGGTACAGATGCTGAAAATTGGTTTCCCTCAAAAGGTTTTGAGGCGGGAGAGACTCGAACTCCCGACCTCCAGCAGCTTCTCAGCCTTTTATACTGGCACGCTAGCCTCTTCCGCCACCGCCCTAGATGTCTAGATTATAGACAGGTCCCATTTTATGAACTAACCAGCCAAGTACCACATCGTGAGCAAACAGTTCTAGACGGTTTGCAAAAATTGCACTCATGTTTGTTGCAGGCTTGTTACAAGAACCCTATAAGCATGCTCCATCAATCACCTTTGGGGAACTTTTGCTCGGTTTCTGTTCATAAATCTCATGTAAAAGTTCTACAGTAAGTTCTAGTGAAAATCTGAATATTTATGAGTAATTGTTAAATAACAGTCGTGTCTAGAATTGCAGAAAAAAACGTGGATCGACGCGTTTACGAAAGTAACAAGAGCGATAGAATTAGTTTAATCAATATATTATTTAATAAAGTTAAAAAAGAAAATAAACCCAATGTCAAACTGTTTGAAGAACAGTTTTGTGGTGTTCTTATACATGTTCGTGTTTCTGACTATGAAGTTGATGTTCCTTAAGATCCATTGAAGGACTGCAGTGGGGGAATTTTACTTTGAAACATAAAGGTATATTATTTTTAATTTCTAGAATAAATATAAAGAAGTATGTAGGTACAGATGCTCAAAATTGGTTTCCCTATGAAGTTGATGTTCCTTAAGATCCATTTAAGGACTGCAGTGGGGGAATTTTACTTTGAAATATAAAGGTATATTATTTTTAATTTCTAGAATAAATATAAAGAAGTTGATGTTCCTTAAGATCCATTTAAGGACTGCAGTGGGGGGATTTTACTTTGAAACATAAAGGTATATTATTTTTAATTTCTAGAATAAATATAGAGAAGTTGATGTGCCTTAAGATCCATTTAAGGACTGCAGTGGGGGAAGTTTACTTTGAAACATAAAGGTTTATTATTTTTAATTTCTAGAATAAATAGAAAGAAGTATGTAGGTACAGATGCTGAAAATTGGTTTCCCTCAAAAGGTTTTGAGGCGGGGGAGACTCGAACTCCCGACCTCCAGCAGCTTCTCAGCCTTTTATACGGGCACGCTAGCCTCTTCCGCCACCGCCCTAGATGTCTAGATTATAGACAGGTCCTATTTTATGAACTAACCAGCCAAGTACCACATCGTGAGCAAACAGTTCTAGACGGTTTGCAAAAATTGCACTCATGTTTGTTGCAGGCTTGTTACAAGAACCCTATAAGCATGCTCCATCAATCACCTTTAGGGAACTTTTGCTCGGTTTCTGTTCATAAATCTCATGTAAAAGTTCTACAGTAAGTTCTAGTGAAAATCTGAATATTTATGAGTAATTGTTAAATAACAGTCGTGTCTAGAATTGCAGAAAAAAACGTGGATCGACGCGTTTACGAAAGTAACAAGAGCGATAGAATTAGTTTAATCAATATATTATTTAATAAAGTTAAAAAAGAAAATAAACCCAATGTCAAACTGTTTGAAGAACAGTTTTGTAGTGTTCTTATACATGTTCGTGTTTCTGACTATGAAGTTGATGTTCCTTAAGATCCATTTAAGGACTGCAGTGGGGGAATTTTACTTTGAAACATAAAGGTATATTATTTTTAATTTCTAGAATAAATATAAAGAAGTATGTAGGTACAGATGCTCAAAATTGGTTTCCCTATGAAGTTGATGTTCCTTAAGATCCATTTAAGGACTGCAGTGGGGGGATTTTACTTTGAAACATAAAGGTATATTATTTTTAATTTCTAGAATAAATATAGAGAAGTTGATGTGCCTTAAGATCCATTTAAGGACTGCAGTGGGGGAAGTTTACTTTGAAACATAAAGGTATATTATTTTTAATTTCTAGAATAAATAGAAAGAAGTATGTAGGTACAGATGCTGAAAATTGGTTTCCCTCAAAATGTTTTGAGGCGGGGGAGACTCGAACTCCCGACCCCCAGCAGCTTCTCAGTCTTTTATACTGGCGTGCTAGCCTCTTCCGCCACCGCCCTGGATGTCTAGATTATAGACAGGTCCCATTTTATGAACTAACCAGCCAAGTACCACATCGTGAGCAAACAGTTCTAGACGGTTTGCAAAAATTGCACTCATGTTTGTTGCAGGCTCGTTACAAGAACCCCAAGCTGGTGAACCGTATAAGCATGCTCCATCAATCACCTTTGGGGAACTTTTGCTCGGTTTCTGTTCATAAATCTCATGTAAAAGTTCTATAGTAAGTTCTAGGGAAAATCTGAATATTTATGAGTAATTGTTAAATAACAGTCGTGTCTAGAATTGTAGAAAAAAACGTGGATCGACGCGTTTACGAAAGTAACAAGAGCGATAGAATTAGTTTAATCAATATATTATTTAATAAAGTTAAAAAAGAAAATGAACCCAATGTCAAATTGTTTGAAGAACAGTTTTGTGGTGTTCTTATACATGTTTGTGTTTCTGACTATGAAGTTGATGTTCCTTAAGATCCATTTGAGGACTGCAGTGGGGGAATTTTACTTTGAAACATAAAGGTATATAATTTTTAATTTCTAGAATAAATATAAAGAAGTATGTAGGTACAGATGCTCAAAATTGGTTTCCCTATGAAGTTGATGTTCCTTAAGATCCATTTAAGGACTGCAGTGGGGGGATTTTAATTTGAAACATAAAGGTATATTATTTTTAATTTCTAGAATAAATATAGAGAAGTTGATGTTCCTTAAGATCCATTTAAGGACTGCAGTGGGGGAATTTTTACTTTGAAACATAAAGGTATATTATTTTTAATTTCTATAATAAATATAAAGAAGTATGTAGGTACAGATGCTCAAAATTGGTTTCCCTATGAAGTTGATGTTCCTTAAGATCCATTTAAGGACTGCAGTGGGGGGATTTTACTTTGAAACATAAAGGTATATTATTTTTAATTTCTAGAATGAATATAAAGAAGTTGATGTTCCTTAAGATCCATTTAAGGACTGCAGTGGGGGGATTTTAATTTGAAACATAAAGGTATATTATTTTTAATTTCTAGAATAAATATAGAGAAGTTGATGTTCCTTAAGATCCATTTAAGGACTGCAGTGGGGGAATTGTTACTTTGAAACATAAAGGTATATTATTTTTAATTTCTATAATAAATATAAAGAAGTATGTAGGTACAGATGCTGAAAATTGGTTTCCCTCAAAAGGTTTTAAGGCGGGGGAGACTCGAACTCCCGACCTCCAGCAGCTTCTCAGCCTTTTATACTGGCGCGCTAGCCTCTTCCGCCACCGCCCTGGATGTCTAGATTATAGACAGGTCCCATTTTATGAACTAATTAGCCAAGTACCACATCGTGAGCAAACAGTTCTAGACGGTTTGCAAAAATTGCACTCATGTTTGTTGCAGGCTTGTTACAAGAACCCCAAGCTGGTGAACCGTATAAGCATGCTCCATCAATCACCTTTGGGGAACTTTTGCTCGGTTTCTGTTCATAAATCTCATGTAAAAGTTCTATAGTACGTTCTAGTGAAAATCTGAATATTTATGAGTAATTGTTAAATAACAGTCGTGTCTAGAATTGCAGAAAAAAACGTGGATCGACGCGTTTTCGAAAGTAACAAGAGCGATAGAATTAGTTGAATCAATATGTTATTTAATAAAGTTAAAAAAGAAAATAAACCCAATGTCAAACTGTTTGAAGAACAGTTTTGTGGTGTTCTTATACATGTTCGTGTTTCTGACTATGAAGTTGATGTTCCTTAAGATCCATTTAAGGACTGCAGTGGGGGAATTTTACTTTGAAACATAAAGGTATATTATTTCTAATTTCTAGAATAAATATAAAGAAGTATGTAGGTACAGATGCTCAAAATTGGTTTCCCTATGAAGTTGATGTTCCATAAGATCCATTTAAGGACTGCAGTGGGGGAATTTTACTTTGAAACATAAAGGTATATTATTTTTAATTTCTAGAATAAATATAGAGAAGTTGATGTTCCTTAAGATCCATTTAAGGACTGCAGTGGGGGAATTTTACTTTGAAACATAAAGGTATATTATTTTTAATTTCTAGAATGAATATAAAGAAGTATGTAGGTACAGATGCTCAAAATTGGTTTCCCTATGAAGTTGATGTTCCTTAAGATCCATTTAAGGACTGCAGTGGGGGAATTTTACTTTGAAACATAAAGGTATATTATTTTTAATTTCTAGAATAAATAGAAAGAAGTATGTAGGTACAGATGCTGAAAATTGGTTTCCCTCAAAAGGTTTTAAGGCGGGGGAGACTCGAACTCCCGACCTCCAGCAGCTTCTCAGCCTTTTATACTGGCGCGCTAGCCTCTTCCGCCACCGCCCTAGATGTCTAGATTATAGACAGGTCCCATTTTATGAACTAACCAGCCAAGTACCACATCGTGAGCAAACAGTTCTAGACGGTTTGCAAAAATTGCACTCATGTTTGTTGCAGGCTTGTTACAAGAACCCTATAAGCATGCTCCATCAATCACCTTTGGGGAACTTTTGCTCGGTTTCTGTTCATAAATCTCATGTAAAAGTTCTATAGTAAGTTCTAGGGAAAATCTGAATATTTATGAGTAATTGTTAAATAACAGTCGTGTCTAGAATTGTAGAAAAAAACGTGGATCGACGCGTTTACGAAAGTAACAAGAGCGATAGAATTAGTTTAATCAATATATTATTTAATAAAGTTAAAAAAGAAAATGAACCCAATGTCAAATTGTTTGAAGAACAGTTTTGTGGTGTTCTTATACATGTTTGTGTTTCTGACTATGAAGTTGATGTTCCTTAAGATCCATTTGAGGACTGCAGTGGGGGAATTTTACTTTGAAACATAAAGGTATATAATTTTTAATTTCTAGAATAAATATAAAGAAGTATGTAGGTACAGATGCTCAAAATTGGTTTCCCTATGAAGTTGATGTTCCTTAAGATCCATTTAAGGACTGCAGTGGGGGGATTTTAATTTGAAACATAAAGGTATATTATTTTTAATTTCTAGAATAAATATAGAGAAGTTGATGTTCCTTAAGATCCATTTAAGGACTGCAGTGGGGGAATTTTTACTTTGAAACATAAAGGTATATTATTTTTAATTTCTATAATAAATATAAAGAAGTATGTAGGTACAGATGCTCAAAATTGGTTTCCCTATGAAGTTGATGTTCCTTAAGATCCATTTAAGGACTGCAGTGGGGGGTTTTTACTTTGAAACATAAAGGTATATTATTTTTAATTTCTAGAATGAATATAAAGAAGTTGATGTTCCTTAAGATCCATTTAAGGACTGCAGTGGGGGGATTTTAATTTGAAACATAAAGGTATATTATTTTTAATTTCTAGAATAAATATAGAGAAGTTGATGTTCCTTAAGATCCATTTAAGGACTGCAGTGGGGGAATTTTTACTTTGAAACATAAAGGTATATTATTTTTAATTTCTATAATAAATATAAAGAAGTATGTAGGTACAGATGCTCAAAATTGGTTTCCCTATGAAGTTGATGTTCCTTAAGATCCATTTAAGGACTGCAGTGGGGGGATTTTACTTTGAAACATAAAGGTATATTATTTTTAATTTCTAGAATGAATATAAAGAAGTTGATGTTCCTTAAGATCCATTTAAGGACTGCAGTGGGGGGATTTTAATTTGAAACATAAAGGTATATTATTTTTAATTTCTAGAATAAATATAGAGAAGTTGATGTTCCTTAAGATCCATTTAAGGACTGCAGTGGGGGAATTGTTACTTTGAAACATAAAGGTATATTATTTTTAATTTCTATAATAAATATAAAGAAGTATGTAGGTACAGATGCTGAAAATTGGTTTCCCTCAAAAGGTTTTGAGGCGGGGGAGACTCGAACTCCCGACCTCCAGCAGCTTCTCAGCCTTTTATACTGGCGCGCTAGCCTCTTCCGCCACCGCCCTGGATGTCTAGATTATAGACAGGTCCCATTTTATGAACTAATTAGCCAAGTACCACATCGTGAGCAAACAGTTCTAGACGGTTTGCAAAAATTGCACTCATGTTTGTTGCAGGCTTGTTACAAGAACCCCAAGCTGGTGAACCGTATAAGCATGCTCCATCAATCACCTTTGGGGAACTTTTGCTCGGTTTCTGTTCATAAATCTCATGTAAAAGTTCTATAGTACGTTCTAGTGAAAATCTGAATATTTATGAGTAATTGTTAAATAACAGTCGTGTCTAGAATTGCAGAAAAAAACGTGGATCGACGCGTTTTCGAAAGTAACAAGAGCGATAGAATTAGTTGAATCAATATGTTATTTAATAAAGTTAAAAAAGAAAATAAACCCAATGTCAAACTGTTTGAAGAACAGTTTTGTGGTGTTCTTATACATGTTCGTGTTTCTGACTATGAAGTTGATGTTCCTTAAGATCCATTTAAGGACTGCAGTGGGGGAATTTTACTTTGAAACATAAAGGTATATTATTTCTAATTTCTAGAATAAATATAAAGAAGTATGTAGGTACAGATGCTCAAAATTGGTTTCCCTATGAAGTTGATGTTCCATAAGATCCATTTAAGGACTGCAGTGGGGGAATTTTACTTTGAAACATAAAGGTATATTATTTTTAATTTCTAGAATAAATATAGAGAAGTTGATGTTCCTTAAGATCCATTTAAGGACTGCAGTGGGGGAATTTTACTTTGAAACATAAAGGTATATTATTTCTAATTTCTAGAATGAATATAAAGAAGTATGTAGGTACAGATGCTCAAAATTGGTTTCCCTATGAAGTTGATGTTCCTTAAGATCCATTTAAGGACTGCAGTGGGGGAATTTTACTTTGAAACATAAAGGTATATTATTTTTAATTTCTAGAATAAATAGAAAGAAGTATGTAGGTACAGATGCTGAAAATTGGTTTCCCTCAAAAGGTTTTAAGGCGGGGGAGACTCGAACTCCCGACCTCCAGCAGCTTCTCAGCCTTTTATACTGGCGCGCTAGCCTCTTCCGCCACCGCCCTAGATGTCTAGATTATAGACAGGTCCCATTTTATGAACTAACCAGCCAAGTACCACATCGTGAGCAAACAGTTCTAGACGGTTTGCAAAAATTGCACTCATGTTTGTTGCAGGCTTGTTACAAGAACCCTATAAGCATGCTCCATCAATCACCTTTGGGGAACTTTTGCTCGGTTTCTGTTCATAAATCTCATGTAAAAGTTCTATAGTAAGTTCTAGTGAAAATCTGAATATTTATGAGTAATTGTTAAATAACAGTCGTGTCTAGAATTGCAGAAAAAAACGTGGATCGACGCGTTTACGAAAGTAACAAGAGCGATAGAATTAGTTTAATCAATATATTATTTAATAAAGTTAAAAAAGAAAATAAACCCAATGTCAAACTGTTTGAAGAACAGTTTTGTGGTGTTCTTATACATGTTTGTGTTTCTGACTATGAAGTTGATGTTCCTTAAGATCCATTTGAGGACTGCAGTGGGGGAATTTTACTTTGAAACATAAAGGTATATAATTTTTAATTTCTAGAATAAATATAAAGAAGTATGTAGGTACAGATGCTCAAAATTGGTTTCCCTATGAAGTTGATGTTCCTTAAGATCCATTTAAGGACTGCAGTGGGGGGATTTTAATTTGAAACATAAAGGTATATTATTTTTAATTTCTAGAATAAATATAGAGAAGTTGATGTTCCTTAAGATCCATTTAAGGACTGCAGTGGGGGAATTTTTACTTTGAAACATAAAGGTATATTATTTTTAATTTCTATAATAAATATAAAGAAGTATGTAGGTACAGATGCTCAAAATTGGTTTCCCTATGAAGTTGATGTTCCTTAAGATCCATTTAAGGACTGCAGTGGGGGGATTTTACTTTGAAACATAAAGGTATATTATTTTTAATTTCTAGAATGAATATAAAGAAGTTGATGTTCCTTAAGATCCATTTAAGGACTGCAGTGGGGGGATTTTAATTTGAAACATAAAGGTATATTATTTTTAATTTCTAGAATAAATATAGAGAAGTTGATGTTCCTTAAGATCCATTTAAGGACTGCAGTGGGGGAATTGTTACTTTGAAACATAAAGGTATATTATTTTTAATTTCTATAATAAATATAAAGAAGTATGTAGGTACAGATGCTGAAAATTGGTTTCCCTCAAAAGGTTTTGAGGCGGGGGAGACTCGAACTCCCGACCTCCAGCAGCTTCTCAGCCTTTTATACTGGCGCGCTAGCCTCTTCCGCCACCGCCCTGGATGTCTAGATTATAGACAGGTCCCATTTTATGAACTAATTAGCCAAGTACCACATCGTGAGCAAACAGTTCTAGACGGTTTGCAAAAATTGCACTCATGTTTGTTGCAGGCTTGTTACAAGAACCCCAAGCTGGTGAACCGTATAAGCATGCTCCATCAATCACCTTTGGGGAACTTTTGCTCGGTTTCTGTTCATAAATCTCATGTAAAAGTTCTATAGTAAGTTCTAGTGAAAATCTGAATATTTATGAGTAATTGTTAAATAACAGTCGTGTCTAGAATTGCAGAAAAAAACGTGGATCGACGCGTTTACGAAAGTAACAAGAGCGATAGAATTAGTTTAATCAATATATTATTTAATAAAGTTAAAAAAGAAAATAAACCCAATGTCAAACTGTTTGAAGAACAGTTTTGTGGTGTTCCTTTACATGTTTGTGTTTCTGACTATGAAGTTGATGTTCCTTAAGATCCATTTGAGAACTGCAGTGGGGGAATTTTACTTTGAAACATAAAGGTATATAATTTTTAATTTCTAGAATAAATATAAAGAAGTATGTAGGTACAGATGCTCAAAATTGGTTTCCCTATGAAGTTGATGTTCCTTAAGATCCATTTAAGGACTGCAGTGGGGGGATTTTAATTTGAAACATAAAGGTATATTATTTTTAATTTCTAGAATAAATATAGAGAAGTTGATGTTCCTTAAGATCCATTTAAGGACTGCAGTGGGGGAATTTTTACTTTGAAACATAAAGGTATATTATTTTTAATTTCTATAATAAATATAAAGAAGTATGTAGGTACAGATGCTCAAAATTGGTTTCCCTATGAAGTTGATGTTCCTTAAGATCCATTTAAGGACTGCAGTGGGGGGTTTTTACTTTGAAACATAAAGGTATATTATTTTTAATTTCTAGAATGAATATAAAGAAGTTGATGTTCCTTAAGATCCATTTAAGGACTGCAGTGGGGGGATTTTAATTTGAAACATAAAGGTATATTATTTTTAATTTCTAGAATAAATATAGAGAAGTTGATGTTCCTTAAGATCCATTTAAGGACTGCAGTGGGGGAATTGTTACTTTGAAACATAAAGGTATATTATTTTTAATTTCTATAATAAATATAAAGAAGTATGTAGGTACAGATGCTGAAAATTGGTTTCCCTCAAAAGGTTTTGAGGCGGGGGAGACTCGAACTCCCGACCTCCAGCAGCTTCTCTGTCTTTTATACTGGCGCGCTAGCCTCTTCCGCCACCGCCCTAGATGTCTAGATTATAGACAGGTCCCATTTTATGAACTAACCAGCCAAGTACCACATCGTGCGCAAACAGTCCTAGACGGTTTGCAAAAATTGCACTCATGTTTGTTGCAGGCTAGTTACAAGAACCCAAAGCTGGTGAACCGTATAAGCATGCTCCATCAATCACCTTTGGGGAACTTTTGCTCGGTTTCTGTTCATAAATCTCGTGTAAAAGTTCTATAGTAAGTTCTAGTGAAAATCTGAATATTTATGAGTAATTGTTAAATAACAGTCGTGTCTAGAATTGCAGAAAAAAACGTGGATCGACGCGTTTACGAAAGTAACAAGAGCGATAGAACTAGTTTAATCAATATATTATTTAATAAAGTTAAAAAAGAAAATAAACCCAATGTCAAACTGTTTGAAGAACAGTTTTTTGGTGTTCTTATACATGTTCGTGTTTCTGACTATGAAGTTGATGTTCCTTAAGATCCATTTAAGGACTGCAGTGGGGGAATTTTACTTTGAAACATAAAGGTATATTATTTTTAATTTCTAGAATGAATATAAAGAAGTATGTAGGTACAGATGCTCAAAATTGGTTTCCCTATGAAGTTGATGTTCCTTAAGATCCATTTAAGGACTGCAGTGGGGGAATTTTACTTTGAAACATAAAGGTATATTATTTTTAATTTCTAGAATAAATAGAAAGAAGTATGTAGGTACAGATGCTGAAAATTGGTTTCCCTCAAAAGGTTTTGAGGCGGGGGAGACTCGAACTCCCGACCTCCAGCAGCTTCTCAGCCTTTTATACTGGCGCGCTAGCCTCTTCCGCCACCGCCCTAGATGTCTAGATTATAGACTGGTCCCATTTTATGAACTAACCAGCCAAGTACCACATCGTGAGCAAACAGTTCTAGACGGTTTGCAAAAATTGCACTCATGTTTGTTGCAGGCTAGTTACAAGAACCCCAAGCTGGTGAACCGTATAAGCATGCTCCATCAATCACCTTTGGGGAACTTTTGCTCGGTTTCTGTTCATAAATCTCATGTAAAAGTTCTATAGTAAGTTCTAGTGAAAAAATGAATATTTATGAGTAATTGTTAAATAACAGTCGTGTCTAGAATTGCAGAAAAAAACGTGGATCGACGCGTTTACGAAAGTAACAAGAGCGATAGAATTAGTTTAATCAATATATTATTTAATAAAGTAAAAAAGAAAATAAACCCAATGTCAAACTGTTTGAAGAACAGTTTTGTGGTGTTCTTATACATGTTCGTGTTTCTGACTATGAAGTTGATGTTCCTTAAGATTCATTTAAGGACTGCAGTGGGGGAATTTTACTTTGAAACATAAAGGTATATTATTTTTAATTTCTAGAATAAATATAAAGAAGTTGATGTTCCTTAAGATCCATTTAAGGACTGCAGTGGGGGAATTTTACTTTGAAACATAAAGGTATATTATTTTTAATTTCTAGAATAAATATAAAGAAGTATGTAGGTACAGATGCTCAAAATTGGTTTCCCTATGAAGTTGATGTTCCTTAAGATCCATTTAAGGACTGCAGTGGGGGAATTTTACTTTGAAACATAAAGGTATATTATTTTTAATTCCTAGAATAAATAAAAAGAAGTATATAGGTAGTGGGGGGATTTTAATTTGAAACATAAAGATATATTATTTTTAATTTCTAGAATAAATATAGAGAAGTTGATGTTCCTTAAGATCCATTTAAGGACTGCAGTGGGGGAATTTTTACTTTGAAACATAAAGGTATATTATTTTTAATTTCTAGAATGAATATAAAGAAGTTGATGTTCCTTAAGATCCATTTAAGGACTGCAGTGGGGGATTTTACTTTGAAACATAAAGGTATATTATTTTTAATGTCTAGAATAAATATAGAGAAGTTGATGTTCCTTAAGAGACTCGAACTCCCGACCTCCAGCAGCTTCTCAGCCTTTTATACTGGCACGCTAGCCTCTTCCGCCACCGCCCTAGATGTCTAGATTATAGACAGGTCCCATTTTATGAACTAACCAGCCAAGAACCACATCGTGAGCAAACAGTTCTAGACGGTTTGCAAAAATTGCACTCATGTTTGTTGCAGGCTTGTTACAAGAACCCTATAAGCATGCTCCATCAATCACCTTTGGGGAACTTTTGCTCGGTTTCTGTTCATAAATCTCATGTAAAAGTTCTATAGTAAGCTCTAGTGAAAATCTGAATATCTATGAGTAATTGTTAAATAACAGTCGTGTCTAGAATTGCAGAAAAAAACGTGGATCGACGCGTTTACGAAAGTAACAAAAGCGATAGAATTAGTTTAATCAATATATTATTTAATAAAGTTAAAAAAGAAAATAAACCCAATGTCAAACTGTTTGAAGAACAGTTTTGTGGTGTTCTTATACATGTTCGTGTTTCTGACTGAAGTTGATGTTCCTTAAGATCCATTGAAGGACTGCAGTGGGGGAATTTTACTTTGAAACATAAAGGTATATTATTTTTAATTTCTAGAATAAATATAGAGAAGTTGATGTTCCTTAAGATCCATTTAAGGACTGCAGTGGGGGAATTTTACTTTGAAACATAAAGGTATATTATTTTTAATTTCTAGAATAAATATAAAGAAGTATGTAGGTACAGATGCTCAAAATTGGTTTCCCTATGAAGTTGATGTTCCTTAAGATCCATTTAAGGACTGCAGTGGGGGAATTTTACTTTGAAACATAAAGGTATATTATTTTTAATTTCTAGAATGAATATAAAGAAGTTGATGTTCCTTAAGATCCATTTAAGGACTGCAGTGGGGGGATTTTACTTTGAAACATAAAGGTATATTATTTTTAATTTCTAGAATAAATACAGAGAAGTTGATGTTCCTTAAGATCCATTTAAGGACTGCAGTGGGGGAATTTTTACTTTGAAACATAAAGGTATATTATTTTTAATTTATAGAATAAATAGAAAGAAGTATGTAGGTACTGATGCTGAAAATTGGTTTCCCTCAAAAGGTTTTGAGGCGGGGGAGACTCGAACTCCCGACCTCCAGCAGCTTCTCAGCCTTTTATACTGGCGCGCTAGCCTCTTCCGCCACCGCCCTAGATGTCTAGATTATAGACAGGTCCCATTTTATGAACTAACCAGCCAAGTACCACATCGTGAGCAAACAGTTCTAGACGGTTTGCAAAAATTGCACTCATGTTTGTTGCAGGCTTGTTACAAGAACCCCAAGCTGGTGAACCGTATAAGCATGCTCCATCAATCACCTTTGGGGAACTTTTGCTCGGGATTTGTTCATAAATCTCATGTAAAAGTTCTATAGTAAGTTCTAGTGAAAATCTGAATATTTATGAGTAATTGTTAAATAACAGTCGTGTCTAGAATTGCAGAAAAAAACATGGATCGACGCGTTTACGAAAGAAGCGTCGATCCACAAGAGCGATAGAATTAGTTTAATCAATATATTATTTAATAAAGTTAAAAAAGAAAATAAACCCAACGTCAAACTGTTTGAAGAACAGTTTTGTGGTGTTCTTATACATGTTCGTGTTTCTGACTATGAAGTTGATGTTCCTTAAGATCCATTTAAGGACTGCAGTGGGGGAATTTTACTTTGAAACATAAAGGTATATTATTTTTAATTTCTAGAATAAATATAAAGAAGTATGTAGGTACAGATGCTCAAAATTGGTTTCCCTATGAAGTTGATGTTCCTTAAGATCCATTTAAGGACTGCAGTGGGGGGATTTTAATTTGAAACATAAAGATATATTGTTTTTAATTTCTAGAATAAATATAGAGAAGTTGATGTTCCTTAAGATCCATTTAAGGACTGCAGTGGGGGAATTTTTACTTTGAAACATAAAGGTATATTATTTTTAATTCCTAGAATAAATAAAAAGAAGTATATAGGTAGTGGGGGGATTTTAATTTGAAACATAAAGATATATTATTTTTAATTTCTAGAATAAATATAGAGAAGTTGATGTTCCTTAAGATCCATTTAAGGACTGCAGTGGGGGAATTTTTACTTTGAAACATAAAGGTATATTATTTTTAATTCCTAGAATAAATAAAAAGAAGTATATAGGTAGTGGGGGGATTTTAATTTGAAACATAAAGATATATTATTTTTAATTTCTAGAATAAATATAGAGAAGTTGATGTTCCTTAAGATCCATTTAAGGACTGCAGTGGGGGAATTTTAACTTTGAAACATAAAGGTATATTATTTTTAATTTCTAGAATGAATATAAAGAAGTTGATGTTCCTTAAGATCCATTTAAGGACTGCAGTGGGGGGATTTTAATTTGAAACATAAAGATATATTGTTTTTAATTTCTAGAATAAATATAGAGAAGTTGATGTTCCTTAAGATCCATTTAAGGACTGCAGTGGGGGAATTTTTACTTTGAAACATAAAGGTATATTATTTTTAATTCCTAGAATAAATAAAAAGAAGTATATAGGTAGTGGGGGGATTTTAATTTGAAACATAAAGATATATTATTTTTAATTTCTAGAATAAATATAGAGAAGTTGATGTTCCTTAAGATCCATTTAAGGACTGCAGTGGGGGAATTTTTACTTTGAAACATAAAGGTATATTATTTTTAATTCCTAGAATAAATAAAAAGAAGTATATAGGTAGTGGGGGGATTTTAATTTGAAACATAAAGATATATTATTTTTAATTTCTAGAATAAATATAGAGAAGTTGATGTTCCTTAAGATCCATTTAAGGACTGCAGTGGGGGAATTTTAACTTTGAAACATAAAGGTATATTATTTTTAATTTCTAGAATGAATATAAAGAAGTTGATGTTCCTTAAGATCCATTTAAGGACTGCAGTGGGGGATTTTACTTTGAAACATAAAGGTATATTATTTTTAATGTCTAGAATAAATATAGAGAAGTTGATGTTCCTTAAGATCCATTTAAGGACTGCAGTGGGGGAATTTTTACTTTGAAACATAAAGGTATATTATTTTTAATTTCTAGAATAAATAGAAAGAAGTATGTAGGTACAGATGCTGAAAATTGGTTTCCCTCAAAAGGTTTTGAGGCGGGGGAGACTCGAACTCCCGACTTCCAGCAGCTTCTCAACCTTTTATACTGGCGCGCTAGCCTCTTCCGCCACCGCCCTGGATGTCTAGATTATAGACAGGTCCCATTTTATGAACTAACCAGCCAAGTACCACATCGTGAGCAAACAGTTCTAGACGGTTTGCAAAAATTGCACTCATGTTTGTTGCAGGCTTGTTACAAGAACCCCAAGCTGGTGAACCGTATAAGCATGCTCCATCAATCACCTTTGGGGAACTTTTGCTCGGTTTCTGTTCATAAATCTCATGTAAAAGTTCTATAGTAAGTTCTAGTGAAAATCTGAATATCTATAAGTAATTGTTAAATAACAGTCGTGTCTAGAATTGCAGAAAAAAACGTGGATCGACGCGTTTACGAAAGTAACAAGAGCGATAGAATTAGTTTAATCGATATATTATTTAATAAAGTTAAAAAAGAAAATAAACCCAATGTAAAACTGTTTGAAGAACAGTTTTGTGGTGTTCTTATACATGTTCGTGTTTCTGACTATGAAGTTGATGTTCCTTAAGATCCATTTAAGGACTGCAGTGGGGGAATTTTACTTTGAAACATAAAGGTATATTATTTTTAATTTCTAGAATAAATATAAAGAAGTTGATGTTCCTTAAGATCCATTTAAGGACTGCAGTGGGGGAATTTTTACTTTGAAACATAAAGGTATATTATTTTTAATTTCTAGAATAAATAGAAAGAAGTATGTAGGTACAGATGCTGAAAATTGGTTTCCCTCAAAAGGTTTTGAGGCGGGGGAGACTCGAACTCCCGACCTCCAGCAGCTTCTCAGCCTTTTATACTGGCGCGCTAGCCTCTTCCGCCACCGCCCTGGATGTCTAGATTATAGACAGGTCCCATTTTATGAACTAACCAGCCAAGTACCACATCGTGAGCAAACAGTTCTAGACGGTTTGCAAAAATTGCACTCATGTTTGTTGCAGGCTTGTTACAAGAACCCCAAGCTGGTGAACCGTATAAGCATGCTCCATCAATCACCTTTGGGGAACTTTTGCTCGGTTTCTGTTCATAAATCTCATGTAAAAGTTCTATAGTAAGTTCTAGTGAAAATCTGAATATCTATAAGTAATTGTTAAATAACAGTCGTGTCTAGAATTGCAGAAAAAAACATGGATCGACGCGTTTACGAAAGAAGCGTCGATCCACAAGAGCGATAGAATTAGTTTAATCAATATATTATTTAATAAAGTTAAAAAAGAAAATAAACCCAACGTCAAACTGTTTGAAGAACAGTTTTGTGGTGTTCTTATACATGTTCGTGTTTCTGACTATGAAGTTGATGTTCCTTAAGATCCATTTAAGGACTGCAGTGGGGGAATTTTACTTTGAAACATAAAGGTATATTATTTTTAATTTCTAGAATAAATATAAAGAAGTATGTAGGTACAGATGCTCAAAATTGGTTTCCCTATGAAGTTGATGTTCCTTAAGATCCATTTAAGGACTGCAGTGGGGGGATTTTAATTTGAAACATAAAGATATATTGTTTTTAATTTCTAGAATAAATATAGAGAAGTTGATGTTCCTTAAGATCCATTTAAGGACTGCAGTGGGGGAATTTTTACTTTGAAACATAAAGGTATATTATTTTTAATTCCTAGAATAAATAAAAAGAAGTATATAGGTAGTGGGGGGATTTTAATTTGAAACATAAAGATATATTATTTTTAATTTCTAGAATAAATATAGAGAAGTTGATGTTCCTTAAGATCCATTTAAGGACTGCAGTGGGGGAATTTTAACTTTGAAACATAAAGGTATATTATTTTTAATTTCTAGAATGAATATAAAGAAGTTGATGTTCCTTAAGATCCATTTAAGGACTGCAGTGGGGGATTTTACTTTGAAACATAAAGGTATATTATTTTTAATGTCTAGAATAAATATAGAGAAGTTGATGTTCCTTAAGATCCATTTAAGGACTGCAGTGGGGGAATTTTTACTTTGAAACATAAAGGTATATTATTTTTAATTTCTAGAATAAATAGAAAGAAGTATGTAGGTACAGATGCTGAAAATTGGTTTCCCTCAAAAGGTTTTGAGGCGGGGGAGACTCGAACTCCCGACTTCCAGCAGCTTCTCAACCTTTTATACTGGCGCGCTAGCCTCTTCCGCCACCGCCCTGGATGTCTAGATTATAGACAGGTCCCATTTTATGAACTAACCAGCCAAGTACCACATCGTGAGCAAACAGTTCTAGACGGTTTGCAAAAATTGCACTCATGTTTGTTGCAGGCTTGTTACAAGAACCCCAAGCTGGTGAACCGTATAAGCATGCTCCATCAATCACCTTTGGGGAACTTTTGCTCGGTTTCTGTTCATAAATCTCATGTAAAAGTTCTATAGTAAGTTCTAGTGAAAATCTGAATATCTATAAGTAATTGTTAAATAACAGTCGTGTCTAGAATTGCAGAAAAAAACGTGGATCGACGCGTTTACGAAAGTAACAAGAGCGATAGAATTAGTTTAATCGATATATTATTTAATAAAGTTAAAAAAGAAAATAAACCCAATGTAAAACTGTTTGAAGAACAGTTTTGTGGTGTTCTTATACATGTTCGTGTTTCTGACTATGAAGTTGATGTTCCTTAAGATCCATTTAAGGACTGCAGTGGGGGAATTTTACTTTGAAACATAAAGGTATATTATTTTTAATTTCTAGAATAAATATAAAGAAGTTGATGTTCCTTAAGATCCATTTAAGGACTGCAGTGGGGGAATTTTTACTTTGAAACATAAAGGTATATTATTTTTAATTTCTAGAATAAATAGAAAGAAGTATGTAGGTACAGATGCTGAAAATTGGTTTCCCTCAAAAGGTTTTGAGGCGGGGGAGACTCGAACTCCCGACCTCCAGCAGCTTCTCAGCCTTTTATACTGGCGCGCTAGCCTCTTCCGCCACCGCCCTGGATGTCTAGATTATAGACAGGTCCCATTTTATGAACTAACCAGCCAAGTACCACATCGTGAGCAAACAGTTCTAGACGGTTTGCAAAAATTGCACTCATGTTTGTTGCAGGCTTGTTACAAGAACCCCAAGCTGGTGAACCGTATAAGCATGCTCCATCAATCACCTTTGGGGAACTTTTGCTCGGTTTCTGTTCATAAATCTCATGTAAAAGTTCTATAGTAAGTTCTAGTGAAAATCTGAATATCTATAAGTAATTGTTAAATAACAGTCGTGTCTAGAATTGCAGAAAAAAACATGGATCGACGCGTTTACGAAAGAAGCGTCGATCCACAAGAGCGATAGAATTAGTTTAATCAATATATTATTTAATAAAGTTAAAAAAGAAAATAAACCCAACGTCAAACTGTTTGAAGAACAGTTTTGTGGTGTTCTTATACATGTTCGTGTTTCTGACTATGAAGTTGATGTTCCTTAAGATCCATTTAAGGACTGCAGTGGGGGAATTTTACTTTGAAACATAAAGGTATATTATTTTTAATTTCTAGAATAAATATAAAGAAGTATGTAGGTACAGATGCTCAAAATTGGTTTCCCTATGAAGTTGATGTTCCTTAAGATCCATTTAAGGACTGCAGTGGGGGGATTTTAATTTGAAACATAAAGATATATTGTTTTTAATTTCTAGAATAAATATAGAGAAGTTGATGTTCCTTAAGATCCATTTAAGGACTGCAGTGGGGGAATTTTTACTTTGAAACATAAAGGTATATTATTTTTAATTCCTAGAATAAATAAAAAGAAGTATATAGGTAGTGGGGGGATTTTAATTTGAAACATAAAGATATATTATTTTTAATTTCTAGAATAAATATAGAGAAGTTGATGTTCCTTAAGATCCATTTAAGGACTGCAGTGGGGGAATTTTAACTTTGAAACATAAAGGTATATTATTTTTAATTTCTAGAATGAATATAAAGAAGTTGATGTTCCTTAAGATCCATTTAAGGACTGCAGTGGGGGATTTTACTTTGAAACATAAAGGTATATTATTTTTAATGTCTAGAATAAATATAGAGAAGTTGATGTTCCTTAAGATCCATTTAAGGACTGCAGTGGGGGAATTTTTACTTTGAAACATAAAGGTATATTATTTTTAATTTCTAGAATAAATAGAAAGAAGTATGTAGGTACAGATGCTGAAAATTGGTTTCCCTCAAAAGGTTTTGAGGCGGGGGAGACTCGAACTCCCGACTTCCAGCAGCTTCTCAACCTTTTATACTGGCGCGCTAGCCTCTTCCGCCACCGCCCTGGATGTCTAGATTATAGACAGGTCCCATTTTATGAACTAACCAGCCAAGTACCACATCGTGAGCAAACAGTTCTAGACGGTTTGCAAAAATTGCACTCATGTTTGTTGCAGGCTTGTTACAAGAACCCCAAGCTGGTGAACCGTATAAGCATGCTCCATCAATCACCTTTGGGGAACTTTTGCTCGGTTTCTGTTCATAAATCTCATGTAAAAGTTCTATAGTAAGTTCTAGTGAAAATCTGAATATCTATAAGTAATTGTTAAATAACAGTCGTGTCTAGAATTGCAGAAAAAAACGTGGATCGACGCGTTTACGAAAGTAACAAGAGCGATAGAATTAGTTTAATCGATATATTATTTAATAAAGTTAAAAAAGAAAATAAACCCAATGTCAAACTGTTTGAAGAACAGTTTTGTGGTGTTCTTATACATGTTCGTGTTTCTGACTATGAAGTTGATGTTCCTTAAGATCCATTTAAGGACTGCAGTGGGGGAATTTTACTTTGAAACATAAAGGTATATTATTTTTAATTTCTAGAATAAATATAAAGAAGTTGATGTTCCTTAAGATCCATTTAAGGACTGCAGTGGGGGAATTTTTACTTTGAAACATAAAGGTATATTATTTTTAATTTCTAGAATAAATAGAAAGAAGTATGTAGGTACAGATGCTGAAAATTGGTTTCCCTCAAAAGGTTTTGAGGCGGGGGAGACTCGAACTCCCGACCTCCAGCAGCTTCTCAGCCTTTTATACTGGCGCGCTAGCCTCTTCCGCCACCGCCCTGGATGTCTAGATTATAGACAGGTCCCATTTTATGAACTAACCAGCCAAGTACCACATCGTGAGCAAACAGTTCTAGACGGTTTGCAAAAATTGCACTCATGTTTGTTGCAGGCTTGTTACAAGAACCCCAAGCTGGTGAACCGTATAAGCATGCTCCATCAATCACCTTTGGGGAACTTTTGCTCGGTTTCTGTTCATAAATCTCATGTAAAAGTTCTATAGTAAGTTCTAGTGAAAATCTGAATATCTATAAGTAATTGTTAAATAACAGTCGTGTCTAGAATTGCAGAAAAAAACATGGATCGACGCGTTTACGAAAGTAACAAGAGCGATAGAATTAGTTTAATCGATATATTATTTAATAAAGTTAAAAAAGAAAATAAACCCAATGTAAAACTGTTTGAAGAACAGTTTTGTGGTGTTCTTATACATGTTCGTGTTTCTGACTATGAAGTTGATGTTCCTTAAGATTCATTTAAGGACTGCAGTGGGGGAATTTTACTTTGAAACATAAAGGTATATTATTTTTAATTTCTAGAATAAATATAGAGAAGTTGATGTTCCTTAAGATCCATTTAAGGACTGCAGTGGGGGAATTTTACTTTGAAACATAAAGGTATATTATTTTTAATTCCTAGAATAAATATAAAGAAGTATGTAGGTACAAATGCTCAAAATTGGTTTCCCTATGAAGTTGATGTTCCTTAAGATCCATTGAAGGACTGCAGTGGGGGAATTTTACTTTGAAACATAAAGGTATATTATTTTTAATTTCTAGAATAAATATAAAGAAGTTGATGTTCCTTAAGATCCATTAAAGGACTGCAGTGGGGGGATTTTACTTTGAAACATAAAGGTATATTATTTTTAATTTCTAGAATAAATACAGAGAAGTTGATGTTCCTTAAGATCCATTTAAGGACTGCAGTGGGGGAATTTTTACTTTGAAACATAAAGGTATATTATTTTTAATTTCTAGAATAAATAGAAAGAAGTATGTAGGTACAGATGCTGAAAATTGGTTTCCCTCAAAAGGTTTTGAGGCGGGGAGACTCAAACTCCCGACCTCCAGCAGCTTCTCAGCCTTTTATACTGGCGTGCTAGCCTCTTCCGCCACCGCCCTAGATGTCTAGATTATAGACAGGTCCCATTTTATGAACTAACCAGCCAAGTACCACATCGTGAGCAAACAGTTCTAGACGGTTTGCAAAAATTGCACTCATGTTTGTTGCAGGCTTGTTACAAGAACCCCAAGCTGGTGAACCGTATAAGCATGCTCCATCAATCACCTTTGGGGAACTTTTGCTCGGTTTCTGTTCATAAATCTCATGTAAAAGTTCTATAGTAAGTTCTAGTGAAAATCTGAATATTTATGAGTAATTGTTAAATAACAGTCGTGTCTAGAATTGCAGAAAAAAACGTGGATCGACGCGTTTACGAAAGTAACAAGAGCGATAGAATTAGTTTAATCAATATATTATTTAATAAAGTAAAAAAGAAAATAAACCCAATGTAAAACTGTTTGAAGAACAGTTTTGTGGTGTTCTTATACATGTTCGTGTTTCTGACTATGAAGTTGATGTTCCTTAAGATCCATTTAAGGACTGCAGTGGGGGAATTTTACTTTGAAACATAAAGGTATATTATTTTTAATTTCTAGAATAAATATAAAGAAGTATGTAGGTACAGATGCTCAAAATTGGTTTCCCTATGAAGTTGATGTTCCTTAAGATCCATTTAAGGACTGCAGTGGGGGGATTTTAATTTGAAACATAAAGATATATTATTTTTAATTTCTAGAATAAATATAGAGAAGTTGATGTTCCTTAAGATCCATTTAAGGACTGCAATGGGGAATTTTTACTTTGAAATATAAAGGTATATTATTTTTAATTCCTAGAATAAATAAAAAGAAGTATATAGGTAGTGGGGGGATTTTAATTTGAAACATAAAGATATATTATTTTTAATTTCTAGAATAAATATAGAGAAGTTGATGTTCCTTAAGATCCATTTAAGGACTGCAGTGGGGGAATTTTTACTTTGAAACATAAAGGTATATTATTTTTAATTTCTAGAATGAATATAAAGAAGTTGATGTTCCTTAAGATCCATTTAAGGACTGCAGTGGGGGATTTTACTTTGAAACATAAAGGTATATTATTTTTAATGTCTAGAATAAATATAGAGAAGTTGATGTTCCTTAAGAGACTCGAACTCCCGACCTCCAGCAGCTTCTCAGCCTTTTATACTGGCACGCTAGCCTCTTCCGCCACCGCCCTAGATGTCTAGATTATAGACAGGTCCCATTTTATGAACTAACCAGCCAAGAACCACATCGTGAGCAAACAGTTCTAGACGGTTTGCAAAAATTGCACTCATGTTTGTTGCAGGCTTGTTACAAGAACCCTATAAGCATGCTCCATCAATCACCTTTGGGGAACTTTTGCTCGGTTTCTGTTCATAAATCTCATGTAAAAGTTCTATAGTAAGCTCTAGTGAAAATCTGAATATCTATGAGTAATTGTTAAATAACAGTCGTGTCTAGAATTGCAGAAAAAAACGTGGATCGACGCGTTTACGAAAGTAACAAAAGCGATAGAATTAGTTTAATCAATATATTATTTAATAAAGTTAAAAAAGAAAATAAACCCAATGTCAAACTGTTTGAAGAACAGTTTTGTGGTGTTCTTATACATGTTCGTGTTTCTGACTGAAGTTGATGTTCCTTAAGATCCATTGTAGGACTGCAGTGGGGGAATTTTACTTTGAAACATAAAGGTATATTATTTTTAATTTCTAGAATAAATATAGAGAAGTTGATGTTCCTTAAGATCCATTTAAGGACTGCAGTGGGGGAATTTTACTTTGAAACATAAAGGTATATTATTTTTAATTTCTAGAATAAATATAAAGAAGTATGTAGGTACAGATGCTCAAAATTGGTTTCCCTATGAAGTTGATGTTCCTTAAGATCCATTTAAGGACTGCAGTGGGGGAATTTTACTTTGAAACATAAAGGTATATTATTTTTAATTTCTAGAATGAATATAAAGAAGTTGATGTTCCTTAAGATCCATTTAAGGACTGCAGTGGGGGGATTTTACTTTGAAACATAAAGGTATATTATTTTTAATTTCTAGAATAAATACAGAGAAGTTGATGTTCCTTAAGATCCATTTAAGGACTGCAGTGGGGGAATTTTTACTTTGAAACATAAAGGTATATTATTTTTAATTTATAGAATAAATAGAAAGAAGTATGTAGGTACTGATGCTGAAAATTGGTTTCCCTCAAAAGGTTTTGAGGCGGGGGAGACTCGAACTCCCGACCTCCAGCAGCTTCTCAGCCTTTTATACTGGCGCGCTAGCCTCTTCCGCCACCGCCCTAGATGTCTAGATTATAGACAGGTCCCATTTTATGAACTAACCAGCCAAGTACCACATCGTGAGCAAACAGTTCTAGACGGTTTGCAAAAATTGCACTCATGTTTGTTGCAGGCTTGTTACAAGAACCCCAAGCTGGTGAACCGTATAAGCATGCTCCATCAATCACCTTTGGGGAACTTTTGCTCGGGATTTGTTCATAAATCTCATGTAAAAGTTCTATAGTAAGTTCTAGTGAAAATCTGAATATTTATGAGTAATTGTTAAATAACAGTCGTGTCTAGAATTGCAGAAAAAAACATGGATCGACGCGTTTACGAAAGAAGCGTCGATCCACAAGAGCGATAGAATTAGTTTAATCAATATGTTATTTAATAAAGTTAAAAAAGAAAATAAACCCAACGTCAAACTGTTTGAAGAACAGTTTTGTGGTGTTCTTATACATGTTCGTGTTTCTGACTATGAAGTTGATGTTCCTTAAGATCCATTTAAGGACTGCAGTGGGGGAATTTTACTTTGAAACATAAAGGTATATTATTTTTAATTTCTAGAATGAATATAAAGAAGTTGATGTTCCTTAAGATCCATTTAAGGACTGCAGTGGGGGGATTTTACTTTGAAACATAAAGGTATATTATTTTTAATGTCTAGAATAAATATAGAGAAGTTGATGTTCCTTAAGATAAATTTAAGGACTGCAGTGGGGGAATTTTTACTTTGAAACATAAAGGTATATTATTTTTAATTTCTAGAATGAATATAGAGAAGTTGATGTTCCTTAAGATCCATTTAAGGACTGCAGTGGGGGAATTTTTACTTTGAAACATAAAGGTATATTATTTTTAATTCCTAGAATAAATAAAAAGAAGTATATAGGTAGTGGGGGGATTTTAATTTGAAACATAAAGATATATTATTTTTAATTTCTAGAATAAATATAGAGAAGTTGATGTTCCTTAAGATCCATTTAAGGACTGCAGTGGGGGAATTTTTACTTTGAAACATAAAGGTATATTATTTTTAATTTCTAGAATGAATATAAAGAAGTTGATGTTCCTTAAGATCCATTTAAGGACTGCAGTGGGGGATTTTACTTTGAAACATAACGGTATATTATTTTTAATGTCTAGAATAAATATAGAGAAGTTGATGTTCCTTAAGATCCATTTAAGGACTGCAGTGGGGGAATTTTTACTTTGAAACATAAAGGTATATTATTTTTAATTTCTAGAATAAATAGAAAGAAGTATGTAGGTACAGATGCTGAAAATTGGTTTCCCTCAAAAGGTTTTGAGGCGGGGGAGACTCGAACTCCCGACTTCCAGCAGCTTCTCAACCTTTTATACTGGCGCGCTAGCCTCTTCCGCCACCGCCCTGGATGTCTAGATTATAGACAGGTCCCATTTTATGAACTAACCAGCCAAGTACCACATCGTGAGCAAACAGTTCTAGACGGTTTGCAAAAATTGCACTCATGTTTGTTGCAGGCTTGTTACAAGAACCCCAAGCTGGTGAACCGTATAAGCATGCTCCATCAATCACCTTTGGGGAACTTTTGCTCGGTTTCTGTTCATAAATCTCATGTAAAAGTTCTATAGTAAGTTCTAGTGAAAATCTGAATATCTATAAGTAATTGTTAAATAACAGTCGTGTCTAGAATTGCAGAAAAAAACGTGGATCGACGCGTTTACGAAAGTAACAAGAGCGATAGAATTAGTTTAATCGATATATTATTTAATAAAGTTAAAAAAGAAAATAAACCCAATGTAAAACTGTTTGAAGAACAGTTTTGTGGTGTTCTTATACATGTTCGTGTTTCTGACTATGAAGTTGATGTTCCTTAAGATCCATTTAAGGACTGCAGTGGGGGAATTTTACTTTGAAACATAAAGGTATATTATTTTTAATTTCTAGAATAAATATAAAGAAGTTGATGTTCCTTAAGATCCATTTAAGGACTGCAGTGGGGGAATTTTTACTTTGAAACATAAAGGTATATTATTTTTAATTTCTAGAATAAATAGAAAGAAGTATGTAGGTACAGATGCTGAAAATTGGTTTCCCTCAAAAGGTTTTGAGGAGGGGGAGACTCGAACTCCCGACCTCCAGCAGCTTCTCAGCCTTTTATACTGGCGCGCTAGCCTCTTCCGCCACCGCCCTGGATGTCTAGATTATAGACAGGTCCCATTTTATGAACTAACCAGCCAAGTACCACATCGTGAGCAAACAGTTCTAGACGGTTTGCAAAAATTGCACTCATGTTTGTTGCAGGCTTGTTACAAGAACCCCAAGCTGGTGAACCGTATAAGCATGCTCCATCAATCACCTTTGGGGAACTTTTGCTCGGTTTCTGTTCATAAATCTCATGTAAAAGTTCTATAGTAAGTTCTAGTGAAAATCTGAATATCTATAAGTAATTGTTAAATAACAGTCGTGTCTAGAATTGCAGAAAAAAACGTGGATCGACGCGTTTACGAAAGTAACAAGAATGATAGAATTAGTTTAATCGATATATTATTTAATAAAGTTAAAAAAGAAAATAAACCCAATGTCAAACTGTTTGAAGAACAGTTTTGTGGTGTTCTTATACATGTTCGTGAGCCTGACTATGAAGTTGATGTTCCTTAAGATCCATTTAAGGACTGCAGTGGGGGAATTTTACTTTGAAACATAAAGGTATATTATTTTTAATTTCTAGAATAAATATAAAGAAGTATGTAGGTACAGATGCTTAAAATTGGTTTCCCTATGAAGTTGATGTTCCTTAAGATCTATTTAAGGACTGCAGTGGGGGAATTTTACTTTGAAACATAAAGGTATATTATTTTTAATTTCTCGAATGAATATAAAGAAGTTGATGTTCCTTTCGATCCATTTAAGGACTGCAGTGGGGGAATTTTTACTTTGAAACATAAAGGTATATTATTTTTAATTTCTAGAATAAATAGAAAGAAGTATGGAGGTACAGATGCTGAAAATTGGTTTCCCTCAAAAGGTTTTGAGGCGGTATCGTGTCGGATATTTTGTGCGTGAAGGATGTCCAGGAAAACGCGAGGTTCCTGGCTGTGGAGATGCTGTGTGCCAAACAGAGACAAGACAGAGAAGAACAACCACGAAAAAGGAATGCTGCGATATATACCACTCTGAAAGTATGTACACTGTCGATTCTTTCTCCAAACAGCACAAAACTGAGGAAAAGACCAGAGCGGTCTGTAACCTACTTCAGAAGCCCTAAAACAAACCCCTGAAACGTAACCCTAGTCTGAAATCGCCAAAACGTAGCTCAAAGCAAGAGGAACTTCTCTTTGCTAACAACCAGAGCCACAACAGTATCATGCGATCCAAACCCAAGTCCAAACCACATCCACACACTAGCTCTTGGCTAAAGCTAGCTACCACAAGCCATACACAACCAACTAAGTCCTTAACGAACTCAAAAGGACGAAACCTGTAGCGAAGGAACCGAAAAAGACCTATCTGGGAACTTTCTCCTTTCGCCAAACGATCTTCAAATGTTGATAGGGTCTCCTTCCCTGACTCCGTTGGCCCAAGAAACCTTCAGATCCGGCTCCCGATAGTTGAGATATCGCTAATTTTCGGTCGTAGGTGACCGAACCTTCAAAAACTCCTCCCTGCGGCTTAAAACCGCTCACACCGCACAAACGGATCGTCTAAACTGATATCCGTCTTCGCTGGTAGGTAGATCTGGCTACTCTGAACCCAACAAGACTCCAAACAAGCCGTTTGGAGTTCCCCTTGCAAAACTACTCGAGAAATTTGGTCGCAGGCTACAAAAAACTGACGTAAATCGGCTCCCTACGGCTCAAATTTGCTCACCACACCCAAACCAACAATCCAATTTACTTACAGTCTTCTCCTATGCGTACATGAGGACTCCCTGATCGCGTAGACGCCAAGAACGAAGAGCTTGGCTCACCGATCGCGAAGAACAATCCAATCTCAGGTCGCAGGCGATGAAAACCTGACGCAAGCGCTTCCCTGCGAGCCAATTTCTCTCACAACTCTCAAACCGCCCGATAAAACTTTGTATCGTCTTCAATTTCCTGAAGAACTCGTTGTTCTAATCCCGATGGATCCAAGGACAGCAAGTTTGGACTCCGGAACGGCCCGAACGGTCCAACTCTCCTTCACAGGTAACTGAAAACCCCAATTCTGCTCCCTACGTCTCAATTTCTCCTAGAACACAACCCCCGATCCATCTCTTCAAGAACCGTCTTAACCTGTGCGTAGCCTGCACAGATCTGAACCCGATGACACCTTGCGCGCGTGTATTGGACTTCCCAATTCTCCAAAACATCCACCGACAGGTCGCAGGAACAAGCAAGCCCCTTAAGCAGCCCCCTTGCAACAGTCTGTACGTACGAAGTTCAACTCTCAATAATAAGAAGCAGGCCCCTTGCGTGTTTGATATAACGCCTGAAGCCCTAAATACCCAGTCAGTAAGTAACTAGGGGCCTAGCTTGATTTTACCTTTTTCCGAATCGCATAACTTCTTCTCTGGATGTCCAAACGAAATAAACAAGATGCCCATGGAAAGCTGACAACGAGCTCTATCCATCTATGCGATAAAAGTGGAGATCTGAGATTGTGCCAAAAGCCCGTAAGCTGGAGCCTAGCTTGTCTTCTCATGAGTGTCTTTGGAGCAACAAGTATCGAAGTTTGAATTTCAAGTAGGAGCCGGTCCACGACACGACATCCACCTCCTCTGAACCTGTGCATCCTCCGGTATGCACCAGAGATACCAACCAAGGAGTGGACCGGCTTATCGTCCTACTTCCCATCGTAACCAACCTCACCTTCAAGATCTTCTGCATAATCCTCATCCTCAAACTGAAACTCCGTCAAGATATCTGCTAAATCGACCTCCTCATCTCTCTTTTTGAAAATCTTTACGTGTTTGAAAATCTTTACCTGCCACTGGTACCTTCAAGCTTGTTCCATCCAACTCTTGCAGGGCGTAAGTTGCATTGTCATGAACCTTCTTCACCACATACGGACCAAACCATCTTCTGGAAAACTTCCGGAGTGCACTATGCTGGTTGTCTAGACTGTTGTCATAGACTAACACCCAATCACCTTCCTTGATATCCCTAGGTCTCAAACGATGTCGCTGATCAAATCTGACCTTGTTCTTCAACCGTGCTTCTCGCAGCCTATCCAAAGCAGTTTGGATATCCTCTGGTCTTCTCTCTAACTGCCTAATTCGAATAGCAAGAAGCTCTTCTCTAGTCAAATTGTCCTCCCAAGGTAACACACTCCATGTCAGAACATGTTCTTCAATCGGCATGATAGGCTTCTGACCTGTGATGAGTTCCACCGGCATGTAACCTGTCACCGAGCTGTGCGTCGTTCTATCTGCCCATAACGCAAATGGTAAGAGTCGAGGCCACTCGCGCACCCTTCCGTTGCAAGCCTTCACCAAAGCCTTCACAATGAGTGGATGACCACGTTCACTCTTGGCATTCCCTTCGGGGTTATAAGCAGTTGTCAGTGGCAACCTCACCCCACACCTTGCAAAGAATTCACGAGCCTCATGTGCATCTAGCTCTCCCCGATCTGCAGTGATCTTCCCCACACATCCATACCGACAAACAACCTCTTCCAAGAGAAATCTACATACCCCTTCAGTTGTCTTCGTCCGAAGCGCCCTACCCTCGACTTGATTTGAAAGATCCTCTCTAGCAAGTACCAAGTATCTCATCTGCCATAATCCAACCGGCATAATCACCAAGTCTACCACCCACTTGAAGTGGATTGCCAACGGATAAGTCGGATGTAATCCGTCACGATGTCGGATATTCGAATACATCTGACATGTCAAACAAGACTCCACAAAAGATACAACATCCTTGTACATGTTTTTCCACCAATACCGCTCTTTCATCTTTGTAAAAGTGGCCCAAATCCCTCGATGTCCAGCCCAAAGACTCTCATGGAACGCCTTGAGCAACTTCTGCTGATCTTCCTTGTTGCAAATCACCCGTAGCGGTACTCCACCTTTTTGCTTCGATCGCTTCCAAAGAAACCCATCCTGCAACATGAAGTTGTAGGCCTTCCTTCTAACTCTCCGAAACCTCTCATCTGTCCAACCTGTCTGCTTAACCATCGTACTAAGGTACCTCCCGATATCAAGCAAATCACCATCATACAACCCTTCAACAAACAACTCATCTTCTCTTCCTGTCTGTGCAATCGAATAGAACTCTGTACCCACGTCGTCAATGTCTTCTACCATCTCATCTTCCCCATCATATCGAGCCCGAGACAACATATCCGCCATCAGATTATCCTTCCCTGCGATATGTCTAAACTCCGGGTTCAACGACTTGATATATGCGATCCATCGTAACATCGCAATATCAGGAGTTGAACAATTCATGATCATACCTAACAACGGCAAGCAATCAGTTTCAACCACCACTACTGCTCCAATCAAATACTCTTTCTCAGTTTTCATAGCTGAAACAATACCCCACAATTCTCTCTTCACTTGCGGGTAAGCACGTTGTCGAGCACTTAACACCTTCGCTCCGAACCTAACCGCAAACCTGTCTCCATCCTCATCATCCTGTCCGACTGCCCATCCAATTGCAACTGGACTTGTATCCACAGTAAGAACCACCGGCCTAGCACCCTTGTAATCAATCCTTCCCAGAACTGGAGGAGATGATAGTAAAGACTTCAGCTTCCTTACCGCATCAGTATGCTCTTCCTCCCATCTGAATTTATGACCCTTACGCAACAATCCATACAACGGATCCGCCACATGCGCATAATGAGGAATCCAAATGTGGTAGAATACACAAGCACCCAAAAATCTTCTTACTTCTGTCAGCGAGTTGCAAACCTCCTTCATCCTTCCAATCGCATCCACCTTGTTCGGATCTGGCTTCCGACCAAACGATCCACACAAATGACCAACGATCAAAACCTCTCTAACTCCAAATGTAGACTTCGCACCTGACAGCGTAAGATGAACTTCCTCAAGTCGAGATAAGATCTTCTCACAGTCTGCGATGTGATCAGTGACGTATCGCCGACACCCCCTCTGATCTAATGCTTCATCCTTCTCATCTTCCACACATCCTTTGATGGGGATGTCATCCAAGAATGGCATCGTCTTTTCGGGGATGAAGTCCCTTAGAACTCGATTCATCCCGTTCATCATGTGTGCTACCGAGTTGGTAGCTCCCTGCGGTAAGGTACACATCCTAACCAACCCCAAAGGTGTCCTCATTGTCGTGAAGCTTCTGCTCTCCTCCGCTAGTTGAAACTGATCATACCCCGAGTAAAGATCTCCCATTGAGTAAATCGCTCTTCCTGCAAACGCTTCTGCAAACTCATCCACAATCGGTCCCACCCCAGCATTTCTGATTGTTGTAGAAAGATCGATACTTCGAGGACACTCCAAGAAGAGAGAGAGCGAGTAGACAAGGAAGTAAAATAGGAAATGAGATGAGAGAGGCTTTGCCTCTCTCTGTATATATAGTGGAGGTGAGTACAAGGGAAACCCTAATGGTGGGTTAGCCCTCTAACTAACTCTAACAACCCTAACCACTCCGGCTAATGGTAGCCGTCGATCTACTGGAGCTTGGGACTATATCAACACTCCCCTTCAAGCTCATCTCTACATCCTGTACTCCTAGACAATGTCTGAAAGCATCAAACTTATCTCTAGGCAACGCCTTAGTGAAGATATCGGCAACCTGATCTCCTGTGCTCACATAACTGAGCTCAATCTCTCCTGCAAGGACCTTCTCTCTAATAAAGTGATAGTGCACCTCAATGTGCTTCGTCCTAGCATGGAAAACAGGATTACTAGCTAACTTCATGCTGCTAATGTTGTCTGTATATACAACAACAGGATCTGTACACTCCACACCAATATCAGATAGCAGACACCGAAGCCAAATCGATTCGCATGTTGCGTTCGTTGCTCCTCGATACTCTGCTTCCGTGGACGACAAAGCAACAGTGGGTTGCTTCTTAGAAGCCCAGCTTATAGCAGCGCTTCCAAGTCCAAAAGCGTAACCTGACGTGGATCTCCTGTCGGCACTTCCTGCCCAATCAGCATCTGTGTAGCCATGTAACAACAATGGTCCACCGTATCGATAGTGAAGTCCGTACTGCATCGAGAACTTCACGTAGCGGAGGATCCGCTTGACAGCCTCAAAGTGTGATCTCCGTGGTGACTGCATGAACTGACTAATCAGACCGACAGCATAACTCAAGTCTGGTCTGGTGATGGTCAGGTAGATAAGACTTCCAACCATCTGTCTGTACATGCGTGGATCATCCAACAACTCACCATCCTCTGCTCCTAGCTTTACCCCTTGCTCTAATGGTGTAGCAATGGGTTTGCAATCAAGCATACCAAATCTCTCAAGCATACTGAGAGCATACTGTCGCTGTACAAGCCAAACATCCTTCCCATCTCTAATGAACTCCACAGCAAGGAAGTACTTGAGTTCTCCTAAGTCCATCATCTCGAACTTGGATTTCAAGTGATCCTTGATCTGGGAAATAAGCTCCTCAAAGTTACCGGTAATGATCAAGTCATCAACATAGATGGTGATCACAACAATCCGGTCTCGTATTCTCAATGAATACAAGGTAGAGTCTGAACTACAAAGCTGGAACCCAAGAGACTGCAAATAAGAATTGATCTTTGCATACCATGCTCTTGGTGCTTGTTTCAGACCATAGAGAGCCTTCCGTAACTTACATACACGGGAAGGGAACATAGGATCCTCATAACCGGGAGGTTGCTGCATGTAGACCTCCTCCTCAAGATCGCCGTTGAGGAAAGCGTTCTTGAAGTCCATCTGGTGCATCTTCCAACCTTTCTGAGTTGCAACTGCAACTGCTGTTCGAATAGTCACCATCTTCGCAACAGGAGCAAAGGTCTCCTCAAAATCCACTCCATGTTGCTGTGCGTAGTCCTTAGCTACCAATCTGGCCTTGTACCGACACACGGTACCATCCGAGTTGCGCTTGACCTTGAAAACCCACCTGCAACCAATCGCTTTCTTACCCTGAGGTAAGTCTACCAACTCCCAAGTCTGTTGGTGATGAAGCGCAGCAAGTTCAGCTTCCATAGCACTTACCCATTGGGCCTTGTGCATCGCCTCCTCAAGCGAACTCGGTTCTTGTTCCTGAAGAACATTGGCCATATATGCATGGTGCGCAGCAAGAAAACCTTCATGCATATACCTACTCACTGGATGTTTTGGCCGCTCAGATCTGCGAGAGGTAATTGGTGCACTAGTCACCTCCCCTTGCAACTGATCTGACGTAGACGCCAAGGTCTGGGACAAAGTATCCAGTGGATGTGGAAGATCCACATATCTGGATGAGTCAAACATACGCTGCAATAGCACGCGCTCATCCTGTGTAGAAACTACACTAGTTCCACTAGGCTGTGTTACGTGGACTCCAGCGTTAACATCAGCTCTATGTGCAACCGTTTCTGATCTGGAATCAGTGACTTCTCCAGATCCTCCACTCAACGTACTACTCTGAGGTACTACAGTGGACTGACTCCTTGGTTCTACAGTAGGTACAGGGATGGCTATCACAGGTGCAGGTGCAAACCAAGACTGTAGCTCATCAAAAACGACATCTCTACTGATGTAGAACTGTTTGGACGAAGGATTGTAGCACCTATATCCTTTCGTATCAGAAGCATAACCAAGGAAGATACATCTATCTGCTTTCGGATCTAGTTTCTTACGTCTTTCATCAGGTATGTGCACATAACAGATACATCCGAAAACTTTAAGGAAAGAGTAATCAGGCTTACTGCCTGTGAAGACCTCCATCGGTGTCTTGCTGTGGACTGCCGCTGTAGGCGTCCGGTTCATCAGATACACCGCACATGAAACAGCTTCTGCCCAGTAAGGTCTAGGCATGGTCTTCTCGTTCAACATCGCACGAGCAGCTTCTGCTATGTGTCGATTCTTGCGTTCCGCAACCCCGTTCTGCTGCGGGCTGTAACTGCAGGTCTTCTGGCGTCGAATGCCATGCTCACGCAGATATGCATCGAACTCTCCAGAAAGAAACTCGCCTCCTCCATCAGATCTTAGACAGAGGATAGATGCTCCAGACTGTTTTTCCACCAACTTGCGGAAAGTCTGAAATGCTGACAGTACTTCGGCAGAGGACTTGTTTCTCAACAAATAGATCCAAGTATAACGCGAATGATCATCAATGAACGACACGAAGTACTGGAAACCGGTCATACTTGGCTGAGAAGCAGTCCATACATCAGTGTGAACAAGCTCCAGAAGCTTGTTCGCTCTACTACCTGATCCCTTAAAGGGCTGTCTAGCTTGCTTGCCGAATTGACATGCTGCACAGACTCCAGTGGGCTCACTGGATTCGAATTTGGGCAGACCTGTAACCAGGTCAGAACTCGGAAGGCTTTTCAGCCTCTGAAAGTTCATGTGCCCAATTCGCTTGTGCCAGATGTCAATGTCAGACACTACTGGACCACTCTGTCCATACATGGCAGCCTGTAACTTAGGCGCAGATGCATCTAGTTTAAACAGCCTACCACTCTTGATACCTCGAGCTATGACAGTGCCATTCGAATCTTCAATAAAGCATCCATCTTTATTGAAGCGCACTTGCAGACCCTGCTCTATCAACTGTCCTACAGATAGCAGGTTTCTAGTCAATGTAGGTACATGTAAGACATTCCGTATACCAGTAAACGTTGAGGCAGGAATGTCAAGTGGAATGTTACCCTTGTGCTGGATCTTGTGCTTGGTGTCATCTCCTGTCACCATAAACTGTGGAGTCTCCACAGGCTCGAGTGAAGTAAACCACTCCCGATGGGGAGTCATGTGACTGGTGGCGCCGGAGTCGATCACCCAGTCAGTCTGCGGCTCGAAAGCCGCATAACTCTGATGCGTAGTAATCAGCAACTGCTCCGAATAGACATGCTCAGTGACTGCATAGCCTTGCTGGTTGCTGTTACCTTGTTGGGGGTTGTTGTCGTGTTGTCTCTGATCGTTCTGCTTCTTGTAGCACTGATTCGCATTGTGGCCTTGTTTCTTGCAGTAGTTGCAGGAACCAGGCGCTCTTCTCTGATTGTTGTTGGAACCACCAGACTGTTGCTGGTTTTGCTGGTTCTGCTGCGATTGCTGTTGCTGTCCGCGACCCCGTCCACGTCCAGCACCTTTGCCACGACCCCTACCTCGAGATCCTCCAGAACCTGCAAAATAGACAGATTCTTGCTGACCCGTCGAAGTAGAACTCCCCAGTAGGCGCACCTCCTCTCCTAACATCATAGGAACAAGCTCATCAAACCGCGGAAGAGGTTCTCTGATCGAAATCGATGTTATGAACTGCTTGTACTCTGCAGGCAGTCTCTGCAATGTGGCTCCAATCAAGACAGTGGGATCAATCTCGACTTTGACAGAAGATAACTGATCCGCGAGCTGCTTGACCCCGTTCACATAGTCGTTTATGCACATCGACCCCTTCTTCACGGTATTGAACTGCTGCAGCAATTGCAGCTTCCGCGCCTCTGTTCCGGATTGGAACAGATGCGCGAGTGCATCCCAAGCTTTCTTGGGCGTATCACAATCCTGGATGTGACCGATCATCGATGCTGAAACTGTCAGCGCGATGTAGTGAATAGCCTGATATGAGCGCTTCTTCCACTCCTTGAATTTCGGATCAGAAATTGGCACTTCAGGCGCTTTCTCCTCCTCAGTGATAAGATCCCATAGATCTTGTCCCTGCAGGAAGGTCTTCATCCAGAACTTCCACACTTGGTAGTTGTTCTTGTCGAGTTTCTCTCCAGTGATCAAAGACACAGACTCCGCCATAGCTGCAATGTCGAAATTGCACTGTTCTGTACGCGGAAAACCTCCCAGAAACTGCACGAAACTCGTCTCTCCCCACCGCGTGATCAAGAGTTGTCACAAGTCACAACGAGGCGACTCCGCGAACTCCTCCTGCAGCGACAACGAGAAAAGAACCTGTGCGCGAACTGTAGGTGTACAAAACACGACGGAAACGTCGAAAGAACACACCAAGAAAGGTGGAAACTAGACCAAATGAGGTCGAAAATGGGCGTGCAACCCCTTGAAATTTTCAGAAATTTTCAAATAGCTTATTCCCACCCTTATTCGAAACAGGATTAGTTTTGGACTCAAGTCCTAAAACTTTCGTTTTGGTCGAAAAAGATCCGTTTGAAAAACTGCCGCTGGAAATCTCCAAATCGACTGAAACTTGGCCCAGTACACAATTCGCACCTTCTGAACAAGACAGCCCTAGAAGGGCTGGTCGACAGAAATCAGCGAGAAAAAATCGTCTAGGCCTCCGAAATCGCGTTCAAAGTTTCTGGTGGCGAAAGAAACGGTTTCGCCTCACCCGAACGCATCAGCAGGATAGTGCTCGACATCAGGCACAACTCCGGCTGCTCTCTCCTGTACTCCAAACTCCATCTTGCTCATCAGCAAGGGACACACACTCTCACCAGCTCTGATACCATGTAGAAAGATCGATACTTCGAGGACACTCCAAGAAGAGAGAGAGCGAGTAGACAAGGAAGTAAAATAGGAAATGAGATGAGAGAGGCTTTGCCTCTCTCTGTATATATAGTGGAGGTGAGTACAAGGGAAACCCTAATGGTGGGTTAGCCCTCTAACTAACTCTAACAACCCTAACCACTCCGGCTAATGGTAGCCGTCGATCTACTGGAGCTTGGGACTATATCAACAATTGTTACTGCGTTCACTGGCTGCATGTCTTGGATGAACCGCAGCGACCCATTCTTCTTTGGTACTGTAAACCATCTGCTTGAATATGGTGCAAACGACGGCTCCAAGATCTTCATCCGCATCTTCTCCTTCAGCAACTCCACTAGTTTGGGCAAGTGAGCCCGCGGTATTGGAATTGGTCTCAGGTTCCATGGCACATGCGGTACCGTGAAGATAACCATCGGGGTAACAACGTACGGATCTACACATCCAATCTCAAGTGGCTCAAAAGCAAATGCTTTCTCATGTCTTGAAAGCATCTCCTTGAAGCACATCCTCTCTTCTGGTAGAAGAGACCCATCAGATCCAATCTTCAGCTCTTCAAGGGTCTTCTCCGTGAACTTGTGTCCTATCATTGCAGGATCTCTCAAACTCTTCTCCTTTGAAGCTCGATCCATCTGTTGGTTGGTGTCTTCCGGCAAAGGACCAGCAACTGGCTTTACTTTCCTATCCACTGTCTTGTACCTTGTCTCAACTCGAACCTCCGGCGCACGGAATGATTCGATCACCGAATAGACCTCCCTTGAATGAATCTGCACGACCTTATCCATATCCTCCCATCCAATAGACATGATCTCTCGCAAGGGATCTTCCAACCCATCCTCTTCATAAACACCAGAAATCCATTCATCCCCTTCTAGCTCACCCAACTCTTTCAACATCAACTCAACACCACGCAAATGTTTTTGTTCTTTTCTTCTCAGCTCTTCTATCTTCTTGTAGACAGCAATCCCGCACTCAGAAAATCCAATAAACCCTGTACAAAAGGCACTATCTCCATCAAGCGAGAGTACCTTCTCTTGCGCACCACCACAATCCCGCTCTATAGTGGTACTCAACGAAAATCCTTGAACTCTTCACTCACCCTTGGAAGCGGCTTCTCCCTCAAACGATCTCGGTTGCGCTCGTGGTTGGACGGTACAGTCAGGAACTGTACCGCTCTCTTCCCATCTTGACTTCGGATCCTAGCATACGCAGATCCGTCGTCCAGTACCTTTGTCTCCATCCGGGTTGCTATGATGAAAGGTTGACCCAGAATGAGTGGGTATGATGTTGCTTCCTGAACAAAGAAGTTTTGCTCAATAGCAACATCACCTACGCGCACTCTGATGTCTGGACAAGCTCCATACAAGTCTCCTCTTGTGTTGTTGGCTGCTCTTATGACCCATCCATGCTCTGTGTCGATCGGCCACTTCTTCCTCTTGTACAGCTCCTTCGACATGATGTTGATTTCTGATCCATGATCGATCAGAGCAACCACCGGCTCATCCAAGTCCTCGATCCTCACCAACGTCTCCGTCGTAGCTCGAGCCCAGTGACTGTGGCTGTAATGACTTGAGCTCCGCTTCCCATCCTCCTCTTCATCCTCGAAATGCACCTTGCGCCTTCGATCTCTTTCTTCCTCTGGAGAATAGACACTGCACCTTGCAAGCTCTCTCTCCTCATCCACTGACATCCTAGTATCCAAAGCATGTGATAAACCAGTCTCACCCGTAATTTGTCGTTTCCGTTTGATGACATCGATGATGACATCATGAAACTCACGCTTGGCGATGCCTAACACTTCTCTCAAAGTAAACTCCACCTTCGCATTCAGAATGCGATCTTCCAAGACTCCCTTCAAGTCTGTTGAAGCCTCGATATCCGACTGTAGCTTGTACGCAGCCGGCTTACCCTTCTCCTTCTGAGATTTCTCCTTCGATGGAGAAGGAGCATCGTCCATCGATAGGTCTTGAGCTCCTGCATCCCGAAGCTCTTGGCGAACCTTCTCCCCTCGAGTCTGTCTCTTTGAAGAAGTCCCTTCTCCTGAATCCTCTGAATCTCGCCTTCTCTTCTCTTCCAACAACGCTTCGTGTTGGTTCTTGGCGATGTACGCATGCACCGATAGAGCTTCTATCGGATCCTCCCATCCAGTATCCCTTCTGATCGTTGCAGCTGTCCTCTGCAACGTCTCACGTGCCATCTTCCCTTTCTGTTTCATGGAGATGGCAGATGACCACAACTCACTTGGCTCAACTTGCTTGTTGAAACTCCTCTCAGCCTGATCCTCTACCCTTGTGCCATAAGTTCCAGCTTCCACGATGGCGACTTCTTGTGCTGATAGGTGGTCCTCAACCAACTTCTTCATCCCTCCTCTACCAAAGTTGGTCTGAAGAAGTGCACCAGTATCCTTCAACGCTACCTTCCCATCCTTCCAGAAGATCACCCCTTGCTGCAAGGTATCACTGAACTCCTTGCAATCTCTACGCGGATGATCGGTACCATCGCACCAGATACACCGCTGGATCCAACCTTGCTTCTCAACAGGTTTCGCTCCGCTTGTAGATCCTTGCTCCTCCAATCTGGTGAGCTTGATCTGCAAGTCTCGCATCCCACGCATGATCTCCTCAAGACTTGAGTCCTTCTTCGGAGATACTATCGGTGTCTGAACAACTGGAACAGCAGGAGCAACCGGCACTACCTGTCTAGCAACAGGAACAACTGGTCGAACTACAGGAACAGGTGTTACAGCAGTTGGTGCTGGTGTCAGTCTCCTAACAGGAACCTTCTCTCGCCTCCGCTCCCTCTTGGTGAGCAGACCAACAGCTTCTTCAACCTTCTTCCAGCTGCTAGTCAATCCATCGTCCTCCTCCCGGTCTTCCAGAAGTATCTCTAGCTTCTCCTGCAACTTCTCATCTGCAGCCCGAAGAAATAGCTCTGTCTTGTTGGACTGCAACGTCAACTTCTCCATCCTGGTCAGCCGTGAAAATTGCTTCTCAAACTCTCTGAGCAACTCAGTAGCTTGTAAACCCTTCCTTGGTTGCTCAACCCACTCCAAGAATGACTTCTTGGTGACTCGATCAGAGTCCTCCAAGAAGTACTCATCCATCAAGGCACGAGCAAAAGTCTCCCAATCCTTGTTAAAATGCTTCGTTAGCATTTTAACATGATCCCTAATCTCTGGAGCTGCTGCCAACTCAAACGTCTCAATCATCTCATCTTCTGAGACCCGGTTCAGCTCCATCTCCTTCACATAATGTCTCAGATACCTTGAGACATCTCTTCCATCAAACTGGTCAATCCTGCTGACCACCGCTTGCAGCGCCTTTGTTGCCAAAGCTTCCTTCCGCTCATCAGATTGTTGCTGCCGTAAGAACATAGTGAAAGCTTGGAACATCGATGCAGTCGCTGGATCCAACTGCACCTTCGGCAACCCACTTGAACCACTAGCTCCATCTCCATCACCTTTCCCATCCCCACTCATGATTGCCAATCTCTTCTTCAAAGTTCACACACAGAAGAAATCTCCACCCCAGACCTTCACGTCGAGTTCACCATCGTATCGTGTCGGATATTTTGTGCGTGAAGGATCTTGAAGGTTAAGCCAACGCCAAAGGAGAGATAAATAAATAAATAAAAGAACAAAAAATATATATCTATCTGGCCCGTAAGCAATCTATATGAATTGCCATGTATATATATATATATAATGTTCTAATTTTAAAAATTGCGGTGGTTGAACAAAGCCAATATAATCGATCTTCGAAAATTCTCTGTTCTTTCCCCGTGGCGCTTGATGAGAAAAAAGGGCGCGTTCTCCACCCACTTTCCCAGGGCCCAAAAAATCGCACAAATATTTTCATCCATTTTATATGATGCTTCATCTTCGGGTTTCAGCCCTAAAAGAAACAGGCGCCGTGCGAGTTGCAAATCACGCACGGCGCCTGTCCAGGAAAACGCGAGGTTCCTGGCTGTGGAGATGCTGTGTGCCAAACAGAGACAAGACAGAGAAGAACAACCACGAAAAAGGAATGCTGCGATATATACCACTCTGAAAGTATGTACACTGTCGATTCTTTCTCCAAACAGCACAAAACTGAGGAAAAGACCAGAGCGGTCTGTAACCTACTTCAGAAGCCCTAAAACAAACCCCTGAAACTTAACCCTAGTCTGAAATCGCCAAAACGTAGCTCAAAGCAAGAGGAACTTCTCTTTGCTAACAACCAGAGCCACAACAGTATCATGCGATCCAAACCCAAGTCCAAACCACATCCACACACTAGCTCTTGGCTAAAGCTAGCTACCACAAGCCATACACAACCAACTAAGTCCTTAACGAACTCAAAAGGACGAAACCTGTAGCGAAGGAACCGAAAAAGACCTATCTGGGAACTTTCTCCTTTCGCCAAACGATCTTCAAATGTTGATAGGGTCTCCTTCCCTGACTCCGTTGACCCAAGAAACCTTCAGATCCGGCTCCCGATAGTTGAGATATCGCTAATTTTCGGTCGTAGGTGACCGAACCTTCAAAAACTCCTCCCTGCGGCTTAAAACCGCTCACACCGCACAAACGGATCGTCTAAACTGATATCCGTCTTCGCTGGTAGGTAGATCTGGCTACTCTGAACCCAACAAGACTCCAAACAAGCCGTTTGGAGTTCCCCTTGCAAAACTACTCGAGAAATTTGGTCGCAGGCTACAAAAAACTGACGTAAATCGGCTCCCTGCGGCTCAAATTTGCTCACCACACCCAAACCAACAATCCAATTCACTTACAGTCTTCTCCTATGCGTACATGAGGACTCCCTGATCGCGTAGACGCCAAGAACGAAGAGCTTGGCTCACCGATCGCGAAGAACAATCCAATCTCAGGTCGCAGGCGATGAAAACCTGACGCAAGCGCTTCCCTGCGAGCCAATTTCTCTCACAACTCTCAAACCGCCCGATAAAACTTTGTATCGTCTTCAATTTCCTGAAGAACTCGTTGTTCTAATCCCGATGGATCCAAGGACAGCAAGTTTGGACTCCGGAACGGCCCGAACGGTCCAACTCTCCTTCACAGGTAACTGAAAACCCCAATTCTGCTCCCTACGTCTCAATTTCTCCCAGAACACAACCCCCGATCCGTCTCTTCAAGAACCGTCTTAACCTGTGCGTAGCCTGCACAGATCTGAACCCGATGACACCTTGCGCGCGTGTATTGGACTTCCCAATTCTCCAAAACATCCACCGACAGGTCGCAGGAACAAGCAAGCCCCTTAAGCAGCCCCCTTGCAACAGTCTGTACGTACGAAGTTCAACTCTCAATAATAAGAAGCAGGCCCCTTGCGTGTTTGATATAACGCCTGAAGCCCTAAATACCCAGTCAGCAAGTAACTAGGGGCCTAGCTTGATTTTACCTTTTTCCGAATCGCATAACTTCTTCTCTGGATGTCCAAACGAAATAAACAAGATGCCCATGGAAAGCTGACAACGAGCTCTATCCATCTATGCGATAAAAGTGGAGATCTGAGATTGTGCCAAAAGCCCGTAAGCTGGGGCCTAGCTTGTCTTCTCATGAGTGTCTTTGGAGCAACAAGTATCGAAGTTTGAATTTCAAGTAGGAGCCGGTCCACGACACGACAGCGGGGGAGACTCGAACTCCCGACCTCCAGCAGCTTCTCAGCCTTTTATACTGGCGCGCTAGCCTCTTCCGCCACCACCCTGGATGTCTAGATTATAGACAGGTCCCATTTTACGAACTAACCAGCCAAGTACCACATCGTGAGCAAACAGTTCTAGACGGTTTGCAAAAATTGCACTCATGTTTGTTGCAGGCTTGTTACAAGAACCCCAAGCTGGTGAACCGTATAAGCATGCTCCATCAATCACCTTTGGGGAACTTTTGCTTGGTTTCTGTTCACAAATCTCATGTAAAAGTTCTATAGTAAGTTCTAGTGAAAATCTGAATATTTATGAGCAATTATTAAATAACAGTCGTGTCTAGAATTGCAGAAAAAAACGTGGATCGACGCGTTTACGAAAGTAACAAGAGCGATAGAATTAGTTTAATCAATATATTATTTAATAAAGTAAAAAAGAAAATAAACCCAATGTCAAACTGTTTGAAGAACAGTTTTGTGGTGTTCTTATACATGTTCGTGTTTCTGACTATGAAGTTGATGTTCCTTAAGATCCATTTAAGGACTGCAGTGGGGGAATTTTACTTTGAAACAAAAAGGTATATTATTTTTAATTTCTAGAATAAATATAAAGAAGTATGTAGGTACAGATGCTCAAAATTGGTTTCCCTATGAAGTTGATGTTCCTTAAGATCCATTTAAGGACTGCAGTGGGGGAATTTTACTTTGAAACATAAAGGTATATTATTTTTAATTTCTAGAATAAATATAAAGAAGTATGTAGGTACAGATGCTCAAAATTGGTTTCCCTATGAAGTTGATGTTCCTTAAGATCCATTTAAGGACTGCAGTGGGGGAATTTTACTTTGAAACATAAAGGTATATTATTTTTAATTTCTAGAATAAATATAAAGAAGTATGTAGGTACAGATGCTGAAAATTGGTTTCCCTCAAAAGGTTTTGAGGCGGGGGAGACTCGAACTCCCGACTAATTCTATCGGTCTTGTTATTTTCGTAACAAGAGCGATAGAATTAGTTTAATCAATATATTATTTAATAAAGTAAAAAAGAAAATAAACTCAATGTCAAACTGTTTGAAGAACAGTTTTGTGGTGTTCTTATACATGTTCGTGTTTCTGACTATGAAGTTGATGTTCCTTAAGATCCATTTAAGGACTGCAGTGGGGGAATTTTACTTTGAAACATAAAGGTATATTATTTTTAATTTCTAGAATAAATATAAAGAAGTATGTAGGTACAGATGCTCAAAATTGGTTTCCCTATGAAGTTGATATTCCTTAAGATCCATTTAAAGACTGCAGTGGGGGAATTTTACTTTGAAACATAAAGGTATATTATTTTTAATTTCTAGAATAAATATAGAGAAGTTGATGTTCCTTAAGATCCATTTAAGGACTGCAGTGGGGGGATTTTACTTTGAAACATAAAGGTATATTATTTTTAATTTCTAGAATAAATATAGAGAAGTTGATGTTCCTTAAGATCCATTTAAGGACTGCAGTGGGAGAATTTTTACTTTGAAACATAAAGGTATATTATTTTTAATTTCTAGAATAAATAGAAAGAAGTATGTAGGTACAGATGTTGAAAATTGGTTTCCCTCAAAAGGTTTTGAGGCGGGGGAGACTCGAACTCCCGACCTCCAGCAGCTTCTCAGCCTTTTATACTGGCGCGCTAGCCTCTTCCGCCACCGCCCTGGATGTCTAGATTATAGACAGGTCCCATTTTATGAACTAACCAGCCAAGTACCACATCGTGAGCAAACAGTTCTAGACGGTTTGCAAAAATTGCACTCATGTTTGTTGCAGGCTTGTTACAAGAACCCCAAGCTGGTGAACCGTATAAGCATGCTCCATCAATCACCTTTGGGGAACTTTTGCTCGGTTTCTGTTCATAAATCTCATGTAAAAGTTCTATAGTAAGTTCTAGTGAAAATCTGAATATTTATGAGTAATTGTTAAATAACAGTCGTGTCTAGAATTGCAGAAAAAAACGTGGATCGACGCGTTTACGAAAGTAACAAGAGCGAAAGAATTAGTTTAATCAATATCTTATTTAATAAAGTTAAAAAAGAAAATAAACCCAATGTCAAACTGTTTGAAGAACAGTTTTGTGGTGTTCTTATACATGTTCGTGTTTCTGACTATGAAGTTGATGTTCCTTAAGATCCATTTAAGGACTGCAGTGGGGGAATTTTACTTTGAAACATAAAGGTATATTATTTTTAATTTCTAGAATAAATATAAAGAAGTATGTAGGTACAGATGCTCAAAATTGGTTTCCCTATGAAGTTGATGTTCCTTAAGATCCATTTAAGGACTGCAGTGGGGGAATTTTACTTTGAAACATAAAGGTATATTATTTTTAATTTCTAGAATGAATATAAAGAAGTTGATGTTCCTTAAGATCCATTTAAGGACTACAGTGGGGGGATTTTACTTTGAAACATAAAGGTATATTATTTTTAATTTCTAGAATAAATATTGAGAAGTTGATGTTCCTTAAGATCCATTTAAGGACTGCAGTGGGGGAATTTTTACTTTGAAACATAAAGGTATATTATTTTTAATTTCTAGAATAAATAGAAAGAAGTATGTAGGTACAGATGTTGAAAATTGGTTTCCCTCAAAAGGTTTTGAGGCGGGGGAGACTCGAACTCCCGACCTCCAGCAGCTTCTCAGCCTTTTATACTGGCGCGCTAGCCTCTTCCGCCACCGCCCTGGATGTCTAGATTATAGACAGGTCCCATTTTATGAACTAACCAGCCAAGTACCACATCGTGAGCAAACAGTTCTAGACGGTTTGCAAAAATTGCACTCATGTTTGTTGCAGGCTTGTTACAAGAACCCCAAGCTGGTGAACCGTATAAGCATGCTCCATCAATCACCTTTGGGGAACTTTTGCTCGGTTTCTGTTCATAAATCTCATGTAAAAGTTCTATAGTAAGTTCTAGTGAAAATCTGAATATTTATGAGTAATTGTTAAATAACAGTCGTGTCTAGAATTGCAGAAAAAAACGTGGATCGACGCGTTTACGAAAGTAACAAGAGCGAAAGAATTAGTTTAATCAATATCTTATTTAATAAAGTTAAAAAAGAAAATAAACCCAATGTCAAACTGTTTGAAGAACAGTTTTGTGGTGTTCTTATACATGTTCGTGTTTCTGACTATGAAGTTGATGTTCCTTAAGATCCATTTAAGGACTGCAGTGGGGGAATTTTACTTTGAAACATAAAGGTATATTATTTTTAATTTCTAGAATAAATATAAAGAAGTATGTAGGTACAGATGCTCAAAATTGGTTTCCCTATGAAGTTGATGTTCCTTAAGATCCATTTAAGGACTGCAGTGGGGGAATTTTACTTTGAAACATAAAGGTATATTATTTTTAATTTCTAGAATGAATATAAAGAAGTTGATGTTCCTTAAGATCCATTTAAGGACTACAGTGGGGGGATTTTACTTTGAAACATAAAGGTATATTATTTTTAATTTCTAGAATAAATATTGAGAAGTCGATGTTCCTTAAGATCCATTTAAGGACTGCAGTGGGGGAATTTTTACTTTGAAACATAAAGGTATATTATTTTTAATTTCTAGAATAAATAGAAAGAAGTATGTAGGTACATATGTTGAAAATTGGTTTCCCTCAAAAGGTTTTGAGGCGGGGGAGACTCGAACTCCCGACCTCCAGCAGCTTCTCAGCCTTTTATACTGGCGCGCTAGCCTCTTCCGCCACCACCCTGGATGTCTAGATTATAGACAGGTCCCATTTTATGAACTAACCAGCCAAGTACCACATCGTGAGCAAACAGTTCTAGACGGTTTGCAAAAATTGCACTCATGTTTGTTGCAGGCTTGTTACAAGAACCCCAAGCTGGTGAACCGTATAAGCATGCTCCATCAATCACCTTTGGGGAACTTTTGCTCGGTTTCTGTTCACAAATCTCATGTAAAAGTTCTATAGTAAGTTCTAGTGAAAATCTGAATATTTATGAGCAATTATTAAATAACATTCGTGTCTAGAATTGCAGAAAAAAACGTGGATCGACGCGTTTACGAAAGTAACAAGAGCGATAGAATTAGTTTAATCAATATATTATTTAATAAAGTAAAAAAGAAAATAAACCCAATGTCAAACTGTTTGAAGAACAGTTTTGTGGTGTTCTTATACATGTTCATGTTTCTGACTATGAAGTTGATGTTCCTTAAGATCCATTTAGGGACTGCAATGGGGGAATTTTACTTTGAAACATAAAGGTATATTATTTTTAATTTCTAGAATAAATATAAAGAAGTATGTAGGTACAGATGCTCAAAATTGGTTTCCCTATGAAGTTGATATTCCTTAAGATCCATTTAAAGACTGCAGTGGGGGAATTTTACTTTGAAACATAAAGGTATATTATTTTTAATTTCTAGAATAAATATAGAGAAGTTGATGTTCCTTAAGATCCATTTAAGGACTGCAGTGGGGGGATTTTACTTTGAAACATAAAGGTATATTATTTTTAATTTCTAGAATAAATATAGAGAAGTTGATGTTCCTTAAGATCCATTTAAGGACTGCAGTGGGAGAATTTTTACTTTGAAACATAAAGGTATATTATTTTTAATTTCTAGAATAAATAGAAAGAAGTATGTAGGTACAGATGTTGAAAATTGGTTTCCCTCAAAAGGTTTTGAGGCGGGGGAGACTCGAACTCCCGACCTCCAGCAGCTTCTCAGCCTTTTATACTGGCGCGCTAGCCTCTTCCGCCACCGCCCTGGATGTCTAGATTATAGACAGGTCCCATTTTATGAACTAACCAGCCAAGTACCACATCGTGAGCAAACAGTTCTAGACGGTTTGCAAAAATTGCACTCATGTTTGTTGCAGGCTTGTTACAAGAACCCCAAGCTGGTGAACCGTATAAGCATGCTCCATCAATCACCTTTGGGGAACTTTTGCTCGGTTTCTGTTCATAAATCTCATGTAAAAGTTCTATAGTAAGTTCTAGTGAAAATCTGAATATTTATGAGTAATTGTTAAATAACAGTCGTGTCTAGAATTGCAGAAAAAAACGTGGATCGACGCGTTTACGAAAGTAACAAGAGCGAAAGAATTAGTTTAATCAATATCTTATTTAATAAAGTTAAAAAAGAAAATAAACCCAATGTCAAACTGTTTGAAGAACAGTTTTGTGGTGTTCTTATACATGTTCGTGTTTCTGACTATGAAGTTGATGTTCCTTAAGATCCATTTAAGGACTGCAGTGGGGGAATTTTACTTTGAAACATAAAGGTATATTATTTTTAATTTCTAGAATAAATATAAAGAAGTATGTAGGTACAGATGCTCAAAATTGGTTTCCCTATGAAGTTGATGTTCCTTAAGATCCATTTAAGGACTGCAGTGGGGGAATTTTACTTTGAAACATAAAGGTATATTATTTTTAATTTCTAGAATGAATATAAAGAAGTTGATGTTCCTTAAGATCCATTTAAGGACTACAGTGGGGGGATTTTACTTTGAAACATAAAGGTATATTATTTTTAATTTCTAGAATAAATATTGAGAAGTCGATGTTCCTTAAGATCCATTTAAGGACTGCAGTGGGGGAATTTTTACTTTGAAACATAAAGGTATATTATTTTTAATTTCTAGAATAAATAGAAAGAAGTATGTAGGTACATATGTTGAAAATTGGTTTCCCTCAAAAGGTTTTGAGGCGGGGGAGACTCGAACTCCCGACCTCCAGCAGCTTCTCAGCCTTTTATACTGGCGCGCTAGCCTCTTCCGCCACCACCCTGGATGTCTAGATTATAGACAGGTCCCATTTTATGAACTAACCAGCCAAGTACCACATCGTGAGCAAACAGTTCTAGACGGTTTGCAAAAATTGCACTCATGTTTGTTGCAGGCTTGTTACAAGAACCCCAAGCTGGTGAACCGTATAAGCATGCTCCATCAATCACCTTTGGGGAACTTTTGCTCGGTTTCTGTTCACAAATCTCATGTAAAAGTTCTATAGTAAGTTCTAGTGAAAATCTGAATATTTATGAGCAATTATTAAATAACATTCGTGTCTAGAATTGCAGAAAAAAACGTGGATCGACGCGTTTACGAAAGTAACAAGAGCGATAGAATTAGTTTAATCAATATATTATTTAATAAAGTAAAAAAGAAAATAAACCCAATGTCAAACTGTTTGAAGAACAGTTTTGTGGTGTTCTTATACATGTTCATGTTTCTGACTATGAAGTTGATGTTCCTTAAGATCCATTTAGGGACTGCAATGGGGGAATTTTACTTTGAAACATAAAGGTATATTATTTTTAATTTCTAGAATAAATATAAAGAAGTATGTAGGTACAGATGCTCAAAATTGGTTTCCCTATGAAGTTGATGTTCCTTAAGATCCATTTAAGGACTGCAGTGAGGGAATTTTACTTTGAAACATAAAGGTATATTATTTTTAATTTCTAGAATAAATATAAAGAAGTATGTAGGTAAAGATGCTGAAAACTGGTTTCCCTCAAAAGGTTTTGAGGCGGGGGAGACTCGAACTCCCGACTAATTCTATCGGTCTTGTTATTTTCGTAACAAGAGCGATAGAATTAGTTGAATCAATATGTTATTTAATAAAGTTAAAAAAGAAAATAAACCCAATGTCAAACTGTTTGAAGAACAGTTTTGTGGTGTTCTTATACATGTTCGTGTTTCTGACTATGAAGTTGATGTTCCTTAAGATCCATTTAAGGACTGCAGTGGGGGAATTTTACTTTGAAACATAAAGGTATATTATTTTTAATTTCTAGAATAAATATAAAGAAGTATGTAGGTACAGATGCTCAAAATTGGTTTCCCTATGAAGTTGATGTTCCTTAAGATCCATTTAAGGACTGCAGTGGGGGAATTTTACTTTGAAACATAAAGGTATATTATTTTTAACTTCTAGAATGAATATAAAGAAGTTGATGTTCCTTAAGATCCATTTAAGGACTGCAGTGGGGGGATTTTACTTTGAAACATAAAGGTATAATATTTTTAATTTCTAGAATAAATATAGAGAAGTTGATGTTCCTTAAGATCCATTTAAGGACTGCAGTGGGAGAATTTTTACTTTGAAACATAAAGGTATATTATTTTTAATTTCTAGAATAAATAGAAAGAAGTATGTAGGTACAGATGCTGAAAATTGGTTTCCCTCAAAAGGTTTTGAGGCGGGGGAGACTCGAACTCCCGACCTCCAGCAGCTTCTCAGCCTTTTATACTGGCGCGCTAGCCTCTTCCGCCACCGCCCTGGATGTCTAGATTATAGACAGGTCCCATTTTATGAACTAACCAGCCAAGTACCACATCGTGAGCAAACAGTTCTAGACGGTTTGCAAAAATTGCACTCATGTTTGTTGCAGGCTTGTTACAAGAACCCCAAGCTGGTGAACCGTATGAGCATGCTCCATCAATCACCTTTGGGGAACTTTTGCTCGGTTTCTGTTCATAAATCTCATGTAAAAGTTCTATAGTAAGTTCTAGTGAAAATCTGAATATTTATGAGTAATTGTTAAATAACAGTCGTGTCTAGAATTGCAGAAAAAAACGTGGATCGACGCGTTTACAAAAGTAACAAGAGCGATAGAATTAGTTTAATCAATATATTATTTAATAAAGTAAAAAAGAAAATAAACCCAATGTCAAACTGTTTGAAGAACAGTTTTGTGGTGTTCTTATACATGTTCGTGTTTCTGACTATGAAGTTGATGTTCCTTAAGATCCATTTATGGACTGCAGTGGGGGAATTTTACTTTGAAACATAAAGGTATATTATTTTTAATTTCTAGAATAAATATAAAGAAGTATGTAGGTACAGATGCTCAAAATTGGTTTCCTTATGAAGTTGATGTTCCTTAAGATCCATTTAAGGACTGCAGTGGGGGAATTTTACTTTGAAACATAAAGGTATATTATTTTTAATTTCTAGAATGAATATAAAGAAGTTGATGTTCCTTAAGATCCATTTAAGGACTGCAGCGGGGGGATTTTACTTTGAAACATAAAGGTATATTATTTTTAATTTCTAGAATAAATATAGAAATTTAATTTCTAGAATAAATAGAAAGAAGTATGTAGGTACAGATGCTGAAAATTGGTTTCCCTCAAAAGGTTTTGAGGCGGGGGAGACTCGAACTCCCGACCTCCAGCAGCTTCTCAGCCTTTTATACTGGCGCGCTAGCCTCTTCCGCCACCGCCCTGGATGTCTAGATTATAGACAGGTCCCATTTTATGAACTAACCAGCCAAGTACCACATCGTGAGCAAACAGTTCTAGACGGTTTGCAAAAATTGCACTCATGTTTGTTGCAGGCTTGTTACAAGAACCCCAAGCTGGTGAACCGTATAAGCATGCTCCATCAATCACCTTTGGGGAACTTTTGCTCGGTTTTTGTTCATAAATCTCATGTAAAAGTTCTATAGTAAGTTCTAGTGAAAATCTGAATATTTATGAGTAATTGTTAAATAACAGTCGTGTCTAGAATTGCAGAAAAAACGTGGATCGACGCGTTTACGAAAGTAACAAGAGCGATAGAATTAGTTTAGTCAATATATTATTTAATAAAGTTAAAAAAGAAAATAAACCCAATGTCAAACTGTTTGAAGAACAGTTTTGTGGTGTTCTTATACATGTTCGTGTTTCTGACTATGAAGTTGATGTTCCTTAAGATCCATTTAAGGACTGCAGTGGGGGAATTTTACTTTGAAACATAAAGGTATATTATTTTTAATTTCTAGAATAAATATAAAGAAGTATGTAGGTACAGATGCTCAAAATTGGTTTCCCTATGAAGTTGATGTTCCTTAAGATGCATTTAAGGACTGCAGTGGGGGAATTTTACTTTGAAACATAAAGGTATATTATTTTTAATTTCTAGAATAAATACAAAGAATTATGTAGGTACAGATGCTCAAAATTGGTTTTCCTATGAAGTTGATGTTCCTTAAGATCCATTTAAGGACTGCAGTGGGGGGATTTTAATTTGAAACATAAAGGTATATTATTTATAATTTCTAGAATAAATATAGAGAAGTTGATGTTCCTTAAGATCCATTTAAGGACTGCAGTGGGGGAATTTTTACTTTGAAACATAAAGGTATATTATTTTTAATTTCTAGAATAAATGGGGGGATTTTAATTTGGAACATAAAGGTATATTATTTTTAATTTCTAGAATAAATATAGAGAAGTTGATGTTCCTTAAGATCCATTTAAGGACTGCAGTGGGGGAATTTGTACTTTGAAACATAAAGGTATATTATTTTTAATTTCTAGAATAAATAGAAAGAAGTATGTAGGTACAGATGCTGAAAATTGGTTTCCCTCAAAAGGTTTTGAGGCGGGGGAGACTCGAACTCCAGACCTCCAGCAGCTTCTCAGCCTTTTATACTGGCGCGCTAGCCTCTTCCGCCACCGCCCTGGATGTCTAGATTATAGACAGGTCCCATTTTATGAACTAACCAGCCAAGTACCACATCGTGAGCAAACAGTTCTAGACGGTTTGCAAAAATTGCACTCATGTTTGTTGCAGGCTTGTTACAAGAACCCCAAGCTGGTGAACCGTATAAGCATGCTCCATCAATCACCTTTGGGGAACTTTTGCTCTGTTTCTGTTCATAAATCTCATGTAAAAGTTCTATAGTAAGTTCTAGTGAAAATCTGAATATTTATGAGTAATTGTTAAATAACAGTCGTGTCTAGAATTGCAGAAAAAAACGTGGATCGACGCGTTTACGAAAGTAACAAGAGTGATAGAATTAGTTTAATCGATATATTATTTAATAAAGTTAAAAAAGAAAATAAACCCAATGTCAAACTGTTTGAAGAACAGTTTTGTGGTGTTCTTATACATGTTCGTGTTTCTGACTATGAAGTTGATGTTCCTTAAGATCCATTTAAGGACTGCAGTGGGGGGATTTTACTTTGAAACATAAAGGTATATTATTTTTAATTTCTAGAATAAATATAGAGAAGTTGATGTTCCTTAAGATCCATTTAAGGACTGCAGTGGGGGAATTTTTACTTTGAAACATAAAGGTATATTATTTTTAATTTCTAGAATAAATAGAAAGAAGTATGTAGGTACAGATGTTGAAAATTGGTTTCCCTCAAAAGGTTTTGAGGCGGGGGAGACTCGAACTCCCGACCTCCAGCAGCTTCTCAGCCTTTTATACTGGCGCGCTAGCCTCTTCCGCCACCGCCCTGGATGTCTAGATTATAGACAGGTCCCATTTTATGAACTAACCAGCCAAGTACCACATCGTGAGCAAACAGTTCTAGACGGTTTGCAAAAATTGCACTCATGTTTGTTGCAGGCTTGTTACAAGAACCCCAAGCTGGTGAACCGTATAAGCATGCTCCATCAATCACCTTTGGGGAACTTTTGCTCGGTTTCTGTTCATAAATCTCATGTAAAAGTTCTATAGTAAGTTCTAGTGAAAATCTGAATATTTATGAGTAATTGTTAAATAACAGTCGTGTCTAGAATTGCAGAAAAAAACGTGGATCGACGCGTTTACGAAAGTAACAAGAGCGAAAGAATTAGTTTAATCAATATCTTATTTAATAAAGTTAAAAAAGAAAATAAACCCAATGTCAAACTGTTTGAAGAACAGTTTTGTGGTGTTCTTATACATGTTCGTGTTTCTGACTATGAAGTTGATGTTCCTTAAGATCCATTTAAGGACTGCAGTGGGGGAATTTTACTTTGAAACATAAAGGTATATTATTTTTAATTTCTAGAATAAATATAAAGAAGTATGTAGGTACAGATGCTCAAAATTGGTTTCCCTATGAAGTTGATGTTCCTTAAGATCCATTTAAGGACTGCAGTGGGGGAATTTTACTTTGAAACATAAAGGTATATTATTTTTAATTTCTAGAATGAATATAAAGAAGTTGATGTTCCTTAAGATCCATTTAAGGACTGCAGTGGGGGGATTTTACTTTGAAACATAAAGATATATTATTTTTAATTTCTAGAATAAATATAGAGAAGTTGATGTTCCTTAAGATCCATTTAAGGACTTTAGTGGGGGAATTTTTACTTTGAAACATAAAGGTATATTATTTTTAATTTCTAGAATAAATAGAAAGAAGTATGTAGGTACAGATGCTAAAAATTGGTTTCCCTCAAAAGGTTTTGAGGCGGGGGAGACTCGAACTCCCGACCTCCAGCAGCTTCTCAGCCTTTTATACTGGCGCGCTAGCCTCTTCCGCCACCGCCCTGGATGTCTAGATTATAGACAGGTCCCATTTTATGAACTAACCAGCCAAGTACCACATCGTGAGCAAACAGTTCTAGACGGTTTGCAAAAATTGCACTCATGTTTGTTGCAGGCTTGTTACAAGAACCCCAAGCTGGTGAACCGTATAAGCATGCTCCATCAATCACCTTTGGGGAACTTTTGCTCGGTTTTTGTTCATAAATCTCATGTAAAAGTTCTATAGTAAGTTCTAGTGAAAATCTGAATATTTATGAGTAATTGTTAAATAACAGTCGTGTCTAGAATTGCAGAAAAAACGTGGATCGACGCGTTTACGAAAGTAACAAGAGCGATAGAATTAGTTTAGTCAATATATTATTTAATAAAGTTAAAAAAGAAAATAAACCCAATGTCAAACTGTTTGAAGAACAGTTTTGTGGTGTTCTTATACATGTTCGTGTTTCTGACTATGAAGTTGATGTTCCTTAAGATCCATTTAAGGACTGCAGTGGGGGAATTTTACTTTGAAACATAAAGGTATATTATTTTTAATTTCTAGAATAAATATAAAGAAGTATGTAGGTACAGATGCTCAAAATTGGTTTCCCTATGAAGTTGATGTTCCTTAAGATGCATTTAAGGACTGCAGTGGGGGAATTTTACTTTGAAACATAAAGGTATATTATTTTTAATTTCTAGAATAAATACAAAGAATTATGTAGGTACAGATGCTCAAAATTGGTTTTCCTATGAAGTTGATGTTCCTTAAGATCCATTTAAGGACTGCAGTGGGGGGATTTTAATTTGAAACATAAAGGTATATTATTTATAATTTCTAGAATAAATATAGAGAAGTTGATGTTCCTTAAGATCCATTTAAGGACTGCAGTGGGGGAATTTTTACTTTGAAACATAAAGGTATATTATTTTTAATTTCTAGAATAAATGGGGGGATTTTAATTTGGAACATAAAGGTATATTATTTTTAATTTCTAGAATAAATATAGAGAAGTTGATGTTCCTTAAGATCCATTTAAGGACTGCAGTGGGGGAATTTGTACTTTGAAACATAAAGGTATATTATTTTTAATTTCTAGAATAAATAGAAAGAAGTATGTAGGTACAGATGCTGAAAATTGGTTTCCCTCAAAAGGTTTTGAGGCGGGGGAGACTCGAACTCCAGACCTCCAGCAGCTTCTCAGCCTTTTATACTGGCGCGCTAGCCTCTTCCGCCACCGCCCTGGATGTCTAGATTATAGACAGGTCCCATTTTATGAACTAACCAGCCAAGTACCACATCGTGAGCAAACAGTTCTAGACGGTTTGCAAAAATTGCACTCATGTTTGTTGCAGGCTTGTTACAAGAACCCCAAGCTGGTGAACCGTATAAGCATGCTCCATCAATCACCTTTGGGGAACTTTTGCTCTGTTTCTGTTCATAAATCTCATGTAAAAGTTCTATAGTAAGTTCTAGTGAAAATCTGAATATTTATGAGTAATTGTTAAATAACAGTCGTGTCTAGAATTGCAGAAAAAAACGTGGATCGACGCGTTTACGAAAGTAACAAGAGTGATAGAATTAGTTTAATCGATATATTATTTAATAAAGTTAAAAAAGAAAATAAACCCAATGTCAAACTGTTTGAAGAACAGTTTTGTGGTGTTCTTATACATGTTCGTGTTTCTGACTATGAAGTTGATGTTCCTTAAGATCCATTTAAGGACTGCAGTGGGGGGATTTTACTTTGAAACATAAAGGTATATTATTTTTAATTTCTAGAATAAATATAGAGAAGTTGATGTTCCTTAAGATCCATTTAAGGACTGCAGTGGGGGAATTTTTACTTTGAAACATAAAGGTATATTATTTTTAATTTCTAGAATAAATAGAAAGAAGTATGTAGGTACAGATGTTGAAAATTGGTTTCCCTCAAAAGGTTTTGAGGCGGGGGAGACTCGAACTCCCGACCTCCAGCAGCTTCTCAGCCTTTTATACTGGCGCGCTAGCCTCTTCCGCCACCGCCCTGGATGTCTAGATTATAGACAGGTCCCATTTTATGAACTAACCAGCCAAGTACCACATCGTGAGCAAACAGTTCTAGACGGTTTGCAAAAATTGCACTCATGTTTGTTGCAGGCTTGTTACAAGAACCCCAAGCTGGTGAACCGTATAAGCATGCTCCATCAATCACCTTTGGGGAACTTTTGCTCGGTTTCTGTTCATAAATCTCATGTAAAAGTTCTATAGTAAGTTCTAGTGAAAATCTGAATATTTATGAGTAATTGTTAAATAACAGTCGTGTCTAGAATTGCAGAAAAAAACGTGGATCGACGCGTTTACGAAAGTAACAAGAGCGAAAGAATTAGTTTAATCAATATCTTATTTAATAAAGTTAAAAAAGAAAATAAACCCAATGTCAAACTGTTTGAAGAACAGTTTTGTGGTGTTCTTATACATGTTCGTGTTTCTGACTATGAAGTTGATGTTCCTTAAGATCCATTTAAGGACTGCAGTGGGGGAATTTTACTTTGAAACATAAAGGTATATTATTTTTAATTTCTAGAATAAATATAAAGAAGTATGTAGGTACAGATGCTCAAAATTGGTTTCCCTATGAAGTTGATGTTCCTTAAGATCCATTTAAGGACTGCAGTGGGGGAATTTTACTTTGAAACATAAAGGTATATTATTTTTAATTTCTAGAATGAATATAAAGAAGTTGATGTTCCTTAAGATCCATTTAAGGACTGCAGTGGGGGGATTTTACTTTGAAACATAAAGATATATTATTTTTAATTTCTAGAATAAATATAGAGAAGTTGATGTTCCTTAAGATCCATTTAAGGACTTTAGTGGGGGAATTTTTACTTTGAAACATAAAGGTATATTATTTTTAATTTCTAGAATAAATAGAAAGAAGTATGTAGGTACAGATGCTAAAAATTGGTTTCCCTCAAAAGGTTTTGAGGCGGGGGAGACTCGAACTCCCGACCTCCAGCAGCTTCTCAGCCTTTTATACTGGCGCGCTAGCCTCTTCCGCCACCGCCCTGGATGTCTAGATTATAGACAGGTCCCATTTTATGAACTAACCAGCCAAGTACCACATCGTGAGCAAACAGTTCTAGACGGTTTGCAAAAATTGCACTCATGTTTGTTGCAGGCTTGTTACAAGAACCCCAAGCTGGTGAACCGTATAAGCATGCTCCATCAATCACCTTTGGGGAACTTTTGCTCGGTTTTTGTTCATAAATCTCATGTAAAAGTTCTATAGTAAGTTCTAGTGAAAATCTGAATATTTATGAGTAATTGTTAAATAACAGTCGTGTCTAGAATTGCAGAAAAAACGTGGATCGACGCGTTTACGAAAGTAACAAGAGCGATAGAATTAGTTTAGTCAATATATTATTTAATAAAGTTAAAAAAGAAAATAAACCCAATGTCAAACTGTTTGAAGAACAGTTTTGTGGTGTTCTTATACATGTTCGTGTTTCTGACTATGAAGTTGATGTTCCTTAAGATCCATTTAAGGACTGCAGTGGGGGAATTTTACTTTGAAACATAAAGGTATATTATTTTTAATTTCTAGAATAAATATAAAGAAGTATGTAGGTACAGATGCTCAAAATTGGTTTCCCTATGAAGTTGATGTTCCTTAAGATGCATTTAAGGACTGCAGTGGGGGAATTTTACTTTGAAACATAAAGGTATATTATTTTTAATTTCTAGAATAAATACAAAGAATTATGTAGGTACAGATGCTCAAAATTGGTTTTCCTATGAAGTTGATGTTCCTTAAGATCCATTTAAGGACTGCAGTGGGGGGATTTTAATTTGAAACATAAAGGTATATTATTTATAATTTCTAGAATAAATATAGAGAAGTTGATGTTCCTTAAGATCCATTTAAGGACTGCAGTGGGGGAATTTTTACTTTGAAACATAAAGGTATATTATTTTTAATTTCTAGAATAAATATAAAGAAGTATGTAGGTACAGATGCTCAAAATTGGTTTCCCTATGAAGTTGATGTTCCTTAAGATCCATTTAAGGACTGCAGTGAGGGAATTTTACTTTGAAACATAAAGGTATATTATTTTTAATTTCTAGAATAAATATAAAGAAGTATGTAGGTACAGATGCTGAAAATTGGTTTCCCTCAAAAGGTTTTGAGGCGGGGGAGACTCGAACTCCCGACTAATTCTATCGGTCTTGTTATTTTCGTAACAAGAGCGATAGAATTAGTTTAATCAATATATTATTTAATAAAGTTAAAAAAGAAAATAAACCCAATGTCAAACTGTTTGAAGAACAGTTTTGTGGTGTTCTTATACATGTTCGTGTTTCTGACTATGAAGTTGATGTTCCTTAAGATCCATTTAAGGGCTGCAGTGGGGGAATTTTACTTTGAAACATAAAAGGTATATTATTTTTAATTTCTAGAATAAATATAAAGAAGTATGTAGGTACAGATGCTCAAAATTAGTTTCCCTATGAAGTTGATGTTCCTTAAGATCCATTTAAGGACTGCAGTGGGAGAATTTTACTTTGAAACATAAAGGTATATTATTTTTAATTTCTAGAATATATATAGAAATTTAATTTCTAGAATAAATAGAAAGAAGTATGTAGGTACAGATGCTGAAAATTGGTTTCCCTCAAAAGGTTTTGAGGCGGGGGAGACTCGAACTCCCGACCTCCAGCAGCTTCTCAGCCTTTTATACTGGCGCGCTAGCCTCTTCCGCCACTGCCCTGGATGTCTAGATTATAGACAGGTCCCATTTTATGAACTAACCAGCCAAATACCACATCGTGAGCAAATAGTTCTAGACGGTTTGCAAAAATTGCACTCATGTTTGTTGCAGGCTTGTTACAAGAACCCCAAGCTGGTGAACCGTATAAGCATGCTCCATCAATCACCTTTGGGGAACTTTTGCTCGGTTTGTGTTCATAAATCTCATGTAAAAGTTCTATAGTAAGTTCTAGTGAAAATCTAAATATTTATGAGTAATTGTTAAATAACAGTCGTGTCTAGAATTGCAGAAAAACATGTGGATCGACGCGTTTACGAAAGTAACAAGAGCGATAGAATTAGTTTAATCAATATATTATTTAATAAAGTAAAAAAGAAAATAAACCCACTGTCAAACTGTTTGAAGAACAGTTTTGTGGTGTTCTTATACATGTTTGTGTTTCTGACTATGAAGTTGATGTTCCTTAAGATCCATTTAAGGACTGCAGTGGGGGAATTTTACTTTGAAACATAAAGGTATATTATTTTTAATTTCTAGAATCAATATAAAGAAGTATGTAGGTACAGATGCTCAAAATTGGTTTCTCTATGAAGTTGATGTTCCTTAAGATCCATTTAAGGACTGCAGTGGGGGAATTTTACTTTGAAACATAAAGGTATATTATTTTTAATTTCTAGAATAAATATAAAGGAGTATGTAGGTACAGATGCTCAAAATTGGTTTCCCTATGAAGTTGATGTTCCTTAAGATCCATTTAAGGACTGCAGTGGGAGAATTTTACTTTGAAACATAAAGGTATATTATTTTTAATTTCTAGAATGAATATAAAGAAGTTGATGTTCCTTAAGATCCATTTAAGGACTGCAGTGGGGGGATTTTACTTTGAAACATAAAGGTATATTATTTTTAATTTCTAGAATAAATATAGAGCTTTAATTTCTAGAATAAATAGAAAGAAGTATGTAGGTACAGATGCTGAAAATTGGTTTCCCTCAAAAGGTTTTGAGGCGGGGGAGACTCGAACTCCCGACCTCCAGCAGCTTCTCAGCCTTTTATACTGGCGCGCTAGCCTCTTCCGCCACCGCCCTGGATGTCTAGATTATAGACAGGTCCCATTTTATGAACTAACCAGCCAAGTACCACATCGTGAGCAAACAGTTCTAGACGGTTTGCAAAAATTGCACTCATGTTTGTTGCAGGCTTGTTACAAGAACCCCAAGCTGGTGAACCGTATAAGCATGCTCCATCAATCACCTTTGGGGAACTTTTGCTCGGTTTCTGTTCATAAATCTCACGTAAAAGTTCTATACTAAGTTCTAGTGAAAATCTGAATATCTATGAGTAATTGTTAAATAACAGTCGTGTCTAGAATTGCAGAAAAAAACGTGGATCGACGCGTTTACGAAAGTAACAAGAGCGATAGAATTAGTTTAATCAATATATTATTTAATAAAGTTAAAAAAGAAAATAAACCCAATGTCAAACTGTTTGAAGAACAGTTTTGTGGTGTTCTTATACATGTTCGTGTTTCTGACTATGAAGTTGATGTTCCTTAAGATGCATTTAAGGACTGCAGTGGGGGAATTTTACTTTGAAACATAAAGGTATATTATTTTTAATTTCTAGAATAAATAGAAAGAAGTATGTAGGTACAGATGCTCAAAATTGGTTTCCCTATGAAGTTGATGTTCCTTAAGATCCATTTAAGGACTGCAGTGGGGGGATTTTAATTTGAAACATAAAGGTATATTATTTATAATTTCTAGAATAAATATAGAGAAGTTGATGTTCCTTAAGATCCATTTAAGGACTGCAGTGGGGGAATTTTTACTTTGAAACATAAAGGTATATTATTTTTAATTTCTAGAATAAATGGGGGGATTTTAATTTGGAACATAAAGGTATATTATTTTTAATTTCTAGAATAAATATAGAGAAGTTGATGTTCCTTAAGATCCATTTAAGGACTGCTGTGGGGGAATTTTTACTTTGAAACATAAAGGTATATTATTTTTAATTTCTAGAATAAATAGAAAGAAGTATGTAGGTACAGATGCTGAAAATTGGTTTCCCTCAAAAGGTTTTGAGGCGGGGGAGACTCGAACTCCCGACCTCCAGCAGCTTCTCAGCCTTTTATACTGGCGCGCTAGCCTCTTCCGCCACCGCCCTGGATGTCTAGATTATAGACAGGTCCCATTTTATGAACTAACCAGCCAAGTACCACATCGTGAACAAACAGTTCTAGACGGCTTGCAAAAATTGCACTCATGTTTGTTGCAGGCTTGTTACAAGAACCCCAAGCTGGTGAACCGTATAAGCATGCTCCATCAATCACCTTTGGGGAACTTTTGCTCGGTTTCTGTTCATAAATCTCATGTAAAAGTTCTATAGTAAGTTCTAGTGAAAATCTGAATATTTATGAGTAATTGTTAAATAACAGTCGTGTCTAGAATTGCAGAAAAAAACGTGAATCTATGCGTTTACGAAAGTAACAAGAGTGATAGAATTAGTTTAATCGATATATTATTTAATAAAGTTAAAAAAGAAAATAAACCCAATGTCAAACTGTTTGAAGAACAGTTTTGTGGTGTTCTTATACATGTTCGTGTTTCTGACTATGAAGTTGATGTTCCTTAAGATCCATTTAAGGACTGCAGTGGGGGGATTTTAATTTGAAACATAAAGGTATATTATTTTTAATTTCTAGAATAAATATAAAGAAGTATGTAGGTACAGATGCTCAAAATTGGTTTCCCTATGAAGTTGATGTTCCTTAAGATCCATTTAAGGACTGCAGTGGGGGGATTTTAATTTGAAACATAAAGGTATATTATTTTTAATTTCTAGAATAAATATAGAGAAGTCGATGTTCCTTAAGATCCATTTAAGGACTGCAGTGGGGGAAATTTTACTTTGAAACATAAAGGTATATTATTTTTAATTTCTAGAATAAATAGAAAGAAGTATGTAGGTACAGATGCTGAAAATTGGTTTCCCTCAAAAGGTTTTGAGGCGGGGGAGACTCGAACTCCCGACCTCCAGCAGCTTCTCAGCCTTTTATACTGGCGCGCTAGCCTCTTCTGCCACCGCCCTGGATGTCTAGATTATAGACAGGTCCCATTTTATGAACTAACCAGCCAAGTACCACATCGTGAGCAAACAGTTCTAGACGGTTTGCAAAAATTGCACTCATGTTTGTTGCAGGCTTGTTACAAGAACCCCAAGCTGGTGAACCGTATAAGCATGCTCCATCAATCACCTTTGGGGAACTTTTGCTCGGTTTCTGTTCATAAATCTCATGTAAAAGTTCTATAGTAAGTTCTAGTGAAAATCTGAATATCTATAAGTAATTGTTAAATAACAGTCGTGTCTAGAATTACAGAAAAAAACGTGGATCGGCGCGTTTACGAAAGTAACAAGAGCGATAGAATTAGTTTAATCGATATATTATTTAATAAAGTTAAAAAAGAAAATAAACCCAATGTCAAACTGTTTGAAGAACAGTTTTGTGGTGTTCTTATACATGTTCGTGTTTCTGACTATGAAGTTGATGTTCCTTAAGATCCATTTAAGGACTGCAGTGGGGGAATTTTACTTTGAAACATAAAGGTATATTACTTTTAATTTCTAGAATAAATATAAAGAAGTATGTAAGTATCGATGCTCAAAGTTGGTTTCCCTATGAAGTTGATGTTCCTTAAGATCCATTTAAGGACTGCAGTGGGAGGATTTTACTTTGAAACATAAAGGTATATTATTTTTAATTTCTAGAATGAATATAAAGAAGTTGATGTTCCTTAAGATCCATTTAAGGACTGCAGTGGGGGGATTTTACTTTGAAACATAAAGATATATTATTTTTAATTTCTAGAATAAATATAGAGTTTTAATTTCTAGAATAAATAGAAAGAAGTATGTAGGTACAGATGCTGAAAATTGGTTTCCCTCAAAAGGTTTTGAGGAGGGGGAGACTCGAACTCCCGACCTCCAGCAGCTTCTCAGCCTTTTATACTGGCGCGCTAGCCTCTTCCGCCACTGCCCTAGATGTCTAGATTATAGACAGGTCCCATTTTATGAACTAACCAGCCAAATACCACATCGTGAGCAAACAGTTCTAGACGGTTTGCAAAAATTGCACTCATGTTTGTTGCAGGCTTGTTACAAGAACCCCAAGCTGGTGAACCGTATAAGCATGCTCCATCAATCACCTTTGGGGAACTTTTGCTCGGTTTGTGTTCATAAATCTCATGTAAAAGTTCTATAGTAAGTTCTAGTGAAAATCTAAATACTTATGAGTAATTGTTAAATAACAGTCGTCTCTAGAATTGCAGAAAAAAATGTGGATCGACGCGTTTACGAAAGTAACAAGAGCGATAGAATTAGTTTAATCAATATATTATTTAATAAAGTAAAAAAGAAAATAAACCCAATGTCAAACTGTTTGAAGAACAGTTTTGTGGTGTTCTTATACATGTTCGTGTTTCTGACTATGAAGTTGATGTTCCTTAAGATCCATTTAAGGACTGCAGTGGGGGAATTTTACTTTGAAACATAAAGGTATATTATTTTTAATTTCTAGAATAAATATAAAGAAGTATGTAGGTACAGATGCTCAAAATTGGTTTCCCTATGAAGTTGATGTTCCTTAAGATCCATTTAAGGACTGCAGTGGGAGAATTTTACTTTGAAACATAAAGGTATATTATTTTTAATTTCTAGAATGAATATAAAGAAGTTGATGTTCCTTAAGATCCATTTAAGGACTGCAGTGGGGGGATTTTACTTTGAAACATAAAGGTATATTATTTTTAATTTCTAGAATAAATATAGAGAAGTTGATGTTCCTTAAGATCCATTTAAGGACTGCAGTGGGGGAATTTTTACTTTGAAACATAAAGGTATATTAGGAATAAATAGAAAGAAGTATGTAGGTACAGATGCTGAAAATTGGTTTCCCTCAAAAGGTTTTGAGGCGGGGGAGACTCGAACTCCCGACCTTCAGCAGCTTCTTAGCCTTTTATACTGGCGCGCTAGCCTCTTCCGCCACCGCCCTGGATGTCTAGATTATAGATAGGTCCCATTTTATGAACTAACCAGCCAAGTACCACATCGTGAGCAAACAGTTCTAGACGGTTTGCAAAAATTGCACTCATGTTTGTTGCAGGCTTGTTACAAGAACCCTAAGCTAGTGAACCGTATAAGCATGCTCCATCAATCACCTTTGGAGAACTTTTGCTCGGTTTCTGTTCATAAATCTCATGTAAAAGTTCTATAGTAAGTTCTAGTGAAAATCTAAATATTTATGAGTAATTGTTAAATAACAGTCGTGTCTAGAATTGCAGAAAAAAACGTGGATCGACGCGTTTACGAAAGTAACAAGAGCGATAGAATTAGTTTAATCAATATATTATTTAATAAAGTTAAAAAAGAAAATAAACCCAATGTCAAACTGTTTGAAGAACAGTTTTGTGGTGTTCTTATACATGTTCGTGTTTCTGACTATGAAGTTGATGTTCCTTAAGATCCATTTAAGGACTGCAGTGGGGGAATTTTACTTTGAAACATAAAGGTATATTTTTTTTAATTTCAAGAATAAATATAAAAAAGTATGTAGTTACAGATGCTCAAAATTGGTTTCCCTATGAAGTTGATGTTCCTTAAGATCCATTTAAGGACTGCAGTGGGGGAATTTTACTTTGAAACATAAAGGTATATTATTTTTAATTTCTAGAATAAATATAAAGAAGTTGATGTTCCTTAAGATCCATTTAAGGACTGCAGTGGGAGGATTTTACTTTGAAACATAAAGGTATATTATTTTTAATTTCTAAAATAAATATAGAGAAGTTGATGTTCCATAAGATCCATTTAAGGACTGCAGTGGGGGAATTTTTACTTTGAAACATAAAGGTATGTTTCAAAGTAAAAACTCCATGTTCGATGCGGTCGTAGACAAGTGTGGAACTTCTACTGATGTAACCATGAGCGCTTATAATCACAGGCTTGATCTTTCGCAGAGAAGCATACATGTCCTATTTCTAGTTTGAGAATACCGTACCTCGAGGTCAGATTCGGCACTTGTTTGTCGAAAGTTTTTTCTTTTTCATATAAATGATTCTATTTATAAAAGTTCTGGAGCTAATGAAACTAATTTTGTAAAATTAGATTCTCTTAATTCTCGAGTAATCGGACGAAAAACACGAGTTCCTTCCGGATCTCCTTATTGATTGATAAGCTGATTCAAATCCAGCTCGATCCGTAATTAACAATAGAAAAATAGAAAGTTAGTATGCATTAGTTTTTTCCAAATTTTACATTTTCATTTATTAATAATTTTATCGAATTTTTCTTTCAAATAGAATTTATTGTAATATTCTCTAAATAATATTTCATTAATACATAAGTCACTCTTTTATTTTTATAAAATAATTTTCTACTCATAAATTAAAAAGTAAAAATTAGTTATGTAATACAATTTCTTACTTCTGAATCCTTGAAAATTTTTATCTATTAAATCAATTAATAATTAATAATTAATTTTATCTATTAAATCAATTAAATCAATCTATTAAATCACTTAGAAAATTCAGTTAGAAAAAATTTACAAAGAGCCACGAAAAGAAAACGGTTACAAACCCCAAAAACTTTAGTAACTTCAACTCCATTGCTAATGACATTTAAATATTTTTTTGGTTCACATCCCTTATCTCAGTTTTAGATCAAACAAACCCATTAACTGAAACAGATCTAATCCTGACAGCGGAAAAAAATCAATATTATAGTTTAATTTATATATTGAGTAAGCAAAAGTAGCACGCAAGATTGGGAATATAAAGAAATCAGTAAAATTCTGAAAATTTCCTTTTAATCTTCGGAATGAAACCTTGTTTACATTTCATTCTGCTATTCATTCAAATATGATATACTTTAACACTTTGTAATTTAATCTTTTCTGTATTCTTTCATGTAATTTCCTAAAAATTTCGAAAACGATCTTTTTTAATTATTTCCTGTCAAATCTGACCCCAAAGTACGATAATCATACGTAGTCATGGTACCTTATGGTATCCGTCGATAGATGTGTCGTGGACGTCTGCCGCATCCTAAAGGTTGATTCTCTTTCCGGCAGATCTCTGACATTTCAGCATCCGACTGGTTTCGAAATTAGTCATCACATGGCAGAAGAAAAAGCTTTCTAAAACATAAAACATATCTCGGGGCCCAATTTTGAGCATCTGTACCTATATACTTCTTTATATTTATTCTAAAAATTAAAAATAATATACCTTTATGTTTGAAAGTAAAATTCCCCCACTGCAGTCCTTAAATGGATCTTAAGGAACATCAACTTCATAGTCATGTATAAGAACACCACAAAACTGTTCTTCAAACAGTTTGACATTGGGTTTATTTTCTATTTACTTTATTAAATAATATATTGATTAAACTAATTCTATCGCTCTTGTTACTTTCGTAAACACGTCGATCCACGTTTTTTCTGTAATTCTAGACACGACTGTTATTTAACAATTACTCATAAATTCAGATTTTCACTAGAACTTACTATAGAACTTTTACATGAGATTTATGAACAGAAACCGAGCAAAAGTTCCCCAAAGGTGATTGATGGAGCATGCTTATACGGTTCACCAGCTTGGGGTTCTTGTAACAAGCCTGCAACAAACATGAGTGCAATTTTTTGTGCAAAGTACTAACAATAAATCTGTTTGCTTTGAATTACTGCATAACAAATAGAAACATGTATAAGTCGAAAAGTTCGGAATTTGCAGAAAGAAAACAAGTAAGCAAGAAACATGCGCATGCAACCTACAAACAAATACCTGCATGAAATATATAGAAGAAAACCTCATTAGGAGTTTAAGCTGATATCCTTCACTTGTTCAAGACTTATGATACAAGATGTCTCTAAACTACACCAAGTTCACTGTTTACATGTGTATTAGGGAGTAATTGGAAACTTAACACACAACATCAAATATATCAAGAAAAATACTGATTTGGTTGCACAGTTAGAAGTGGTATTGAACTTACCAGAAAAATATCCGAAGCTAAATCAGAATCGCTTGAGTTAATTTAGTGACACCTGTCAATAATTCTTGCTGGAGTACAAGTACTGACATGGCAGCAGCGAGAACTGCACAAGCCTAATGAAACCCTTGTATTTTGGGGTTTTATTTATTTATTTATTTTGGGTTTAGTGTGTGAGTTTAGTAACGTGTTCTCTTAGTGGCCAAGTGTGAATAAGGTAATGAGTTTAGCTGGACCAAGTGTAGAAAAAGTAATGAGGTTAAAAATTTAAAATAAATTCTAGAAAATTTTTTAAATTTTGATTTTTCACATTTAAAATTAAAAGTATAAATTTAGTAAGTCAGTTCATCTCCTCAATGATAAAGTAACTTTTCTAAAGGAGATCTCTTCGCTTCTCTCCTCTGTGATAAATCACACATATATAATTTTTCCAAATTAGAAACTAACCAACCACTTGCAAGTTTTACTACTATATCTATGTTTGTCTTCTTCCTGCCCTCCACTATATATGTACAGTTTGGATGCACATTCAACGTACCCATTAATTACGTTGGTTTTAATCGTCTGCCATTACTTGAACCAGCACGAGCACATTCATTTACTTGTCAACACCGGGTAGTCAAGAGATTGCAGTCACAATGCTGGTGTGACGAGAGCTGAAGAGTATAATTTACATCCTCTCTTTTTTCTTTTTTTTTTTGCAGTAAGCTTATATTCTCAGTTTGAGATGGTACTGAGGAAGAAGCATTTACCTAAAACTTACCTTGACCGGATTGTGTTTGCTAGCATAATCGTGACCCTGGGCAAGCCAAATGGCATATCTGTTCATATGCCACTAAGATCCAAAGATTACCAAAGCTTCTGTATCGTCAATATGGATTAGATATGAAGCCATATTTCTTCCTTGAGAATGTACTCTCTCAAAGAGAAGGATGCATTTTGTGTAGCCGTCATCTCTTTCTTATGTCGGGAAAGCATTTTGATTTCCACTTATTTAATTATCTTCTATTGAGAATACAGTATCATATTATTTTTATTGGTTAGTTAACTACCTCAACTAACATGCAAATTATTCACCTCTTCCAAGTTTGAAGAGGGTGCATATACATACAGTTTAATTTATGTCTTAATCTTTTTTCGTGAAGAAATTAGGTCATAAATTAAAGATGTTTAAATGAAATTAATGACTCCTCGACTGAACTTTTTATGATAACATGAACGTGTTTGTAAGTCCTGCACTTATGGGCTTTTTTTCGTGTAACATGTGTAATACTGCTAGTAACAGAGAATTATTTTAGACCCTTCATTTTTATATATTTTGTAAACTCAAACACTTTATTTTTAATTTTATTTTCAGTTTATTTTGAAATATTTCTTAGATTACTTGCATATTTAGTTTGTTCTAAGATCTGACATGTTTGTTCTTTTTGCTTTCTATCTTGCTATACATTTTACTATCTCTTGGTATCAATACTTATATAGATTTTTTATTTAAGTATGTTTTAAAACCAGTCACTTCTCACCCGTCTCCAACCAACCGAATTCTAAAATTTTTTGATTACTTCTCCGCTCTTCCTTTTCTTTCTGTTTCTCAAAAAGTGATCGAACATGCATATTATTCACAGTGGTGATGTTCGATGTGGTCGTAGACAAGTGTGGAACTTCTACTGATGTAACCATGAGCGCTTATAATCACAGGCTTGATCTTTTGCAGAGAAGCATACATGTCCTATTTCTAGTTTGAGAACACCGTACCTCGAGGTCATATTCGGCACTTGTTTGTCAAAAGTTTTTTCTTTTTCATATAAATGATTCTATTTATAAAAGTTCTGGAGCTAATGAAACTAATTTTGTAAAATTAGATTCTCTTAATTCCCGAGTAATCGGACCAAAAACACGAGTTCCTTTCGGATTTCCTTATTGATTAATAAGCTGATTCGAATCCAACTCGATCCATAATTAACAATAGAAAAATATAAAGTTAGTATGCATTAGTTTTTTCCAAATTTTACATTTTCATTTATTAATAATTTTATCGAATTTTTCTTTCAAATAGAATTAATTGTAAAATTCTCTAAATAATATTTCATTAATACATAAGTTACACTTTTATTTTTATAAAATAATTTTCTACTCATAAATTAAAAAGTAAAAATTAGCTATGTAATACACTTTCTTACTTCTGAATCCTTGAAAAAATTTATCTATTAAATCAATTAGAAAATTCAGTTCGACAAATTTCACAAAGAGCCACGAAAAGAAAACGGTTACCAACCCCAAAAACTTTAGTAACTACAACTCCATTGCTAATGACATTTAAATATTTTTTTGGTTCACATCCCTTATCTCAGTTTTAGATCAAACAAACCCATTAACTGAAACAGATCTAATCCTGACAGCGAAAGAAAATTAATATTATAGTTTAATTTATATATTGAGTAAGCAAAAGTAGCACGCAAGATTGGGAATATAAAGAAATCGGTAAAATTCTGAAAATTTCCTTTTAATCTTCGGAATGAAACCTTGTTTACATTTCATTCTGCTATTCATTCAAATATGATATACTTTAACCCTTTGTAATTTTTTGTTTTTTTTCTGTATTCTTTCATGTAATTTCCTAAAAATTTAGAATACGATCTTTTTGACATTGGGTTTATTTTCTATTTACTTTATTAAATAATATATTAATATATTGATTAAACTAATTATTTTAGTTAGTAGGCTATCTGTGGTGCCTACAATTTACAGGATTCACGAATTTTTGAAATTTTTAAGGTTAATAACTTGTTTGTATAACTGAAGAAGCTTTGTTACTTAAGACTACTGCTTCCTTAGAAGGAAGATGATCTTACGATCTTTTTAGCAACAAGAAGTTGATTTCTTCGGAAGACGGCCATCTTTCGGGAAGCGTCTTCTCAGTTGTATCTTCCAAAGACGGAAGACGACAAACGACGGAAGACGGCGGAAGACACGTATCTTCCGGAAGACAGCGACTGCAAAAGCCTAACCGCGTATTACCCAAGAAAGAAGTAGGTGTACCTACCAGGTAGCACCGAGGTAGTAGGTAGGTCAGGAAAGTCGGGTAGGTCGAGAACCTCTAAACTGCGCGAGAAGATGCGAAGGAGATGCATTAGCGCAGGAATACTACCGCTTCCCGCATCGAGGTTGTTTGTGCTTAGAAGATCAAATTGAGAAGTGATCGAATTGAGCGAGGAGGGCAAGCAGAGGGAAATTGAGTAGAGCCTAGATCGATTCACAGCTAGAAAGAAGACGAGGACGAATTGCTGAGGGTAGGAAGCACATCGAGCTGAAGGAGTCTTCTGAAGACTCCCAGAAGCAGACATTGAAGGACGATTGAGAAGAATCGGAGGTGGAGTCTTGTTCGATTGATGAGTGGCAAGACATTGACGGCAGCAACAGCTTGGTGGAGTCGCATTAGAGCTGGGATCGGAGCCGGAAGCACGCAGAAGATTGAAGACACTACGGAAGCAGACAGAAGATTGTTTGAGGTTCTTCCCATGTTCTCTTCCCTTCCCCTCTGCTTCTCACTTCTTGTTTGGTATCTCCTACGCTTCCCCGGTTATCTACAGGTAAACCAATCGATCGATTTCTCATCCCGCATTTTCCTTCTGTGAAATTGAGCGCGGAAGCGCTGCCCAATTTTCGCCAGTCATCTTCTAGCTTCTTCTCGAGCTGCAATCAAGCTTCCATGACTGTCGTTCTCAAATTCGATCCAGCAGCTATCAATTTTCCTACCCTACCGTCCCTCTACTCTCGAATCTCTAAACAGAAGACGCTTCGGAAGATCTGAACATCTTCGGAAGACGCTTCTGAATGTGCTTTTGTGTTAAGAGAGGTTTGGTACGAATCTTGAGTGACTTGGTGAGTTGTTTGTTGTTTCGAGAAGCTGAAAGTTGGGATCCAGGCCTGCGCCTCCCGATCTTCTGAGCTTCTCAAATCCACATGTTCATGGAGAGATTAGAAGATTGGAAAGGCTGGCAGAATGCGCGAGAAGACGTGAGGGTCTTTTACGGATCTCTTCTGTCCGACCCACAACCTATTCCTTCTTCTTCCCGAACTAAGAAGAGAGTTGTGAGAAGTCTTGCTGGCAGAATCTGGAGAGAAAGGTCAAGGGTCCTGTCTTCCTGTCATGCAGCAAGCTTCTTCTGAGTGTGTATGTGTGGTGCCCACAAATTACAGGATTCACGAATTTTTAAATTTTTAAGATTAAATAACTTGTTTGTATATCTGAAGAAGCGTTGTTACTTAAGATTACTGCTTCCTTAGAGAGAAGATGATCTTATGAGCTTTTTAATAAGAAGTTGACTTCTTCGGAAGACGACCGTCTTCCGGGAAGCGTCTTCTCAGTTGCGTCTTCGGAAGACGGGAAGACGGCGGAAGACGAGAAGACGGCAGAAGACACCTATCTTCCGGAAGACAGCGACCGCGAAGGCCTAACCACGAGTTTCTAGGTAAAAGAGTAGGTGTATCTACTAGGTAACACCCAGGTGGTAGGTAGGTCGGGAAAGACACCTAAGGCCGAAACCCCTAATCTGCGGGGAAGATGCGCAGGAAGCGCATTAGCGCATTCCAACTTCCCGCAGCAAGCGCGCTTGAGAAGATCGATTTCAGGAGAGTGAGCTTCGTGAGAGGAAATCGAGTGAGGAAATTGAGTGAGGAAAGCGAGCGAGGTGAGGACCAGTTGGCAGCTAGGCGAAGGACGAGACCGAATTGCTGAAGCACGGAAGGCAGGGAGCGAAGGCGTTTTTGTGAGCTCCCGGGAAGCTGACATTGGAGAGTAGCTGAGTAGAATCGAAGATGGAATTGAGGCGTGGCCAGAACCTGACAGCGGAATCAGCCGTGTGGAGTCGCATTGGAGCTAGAACCAGAGCCAGAAGCGTGCAGAAGGTCGAAGACACCTCGGGAAGAAGACAGAAGACTGTAGAGGTTCTTCCCATGTTCTTCTCCCTTCCCACTGCTTCTCGCATCTGTTTTGTGTCCCCCGCGCTTCCCTGGTTGGTTGCAGGCAGCCTGATCGATTACCCCCATCCCTATTTTTCTTATTGTGACATTGGGTGCGGAAGCGCTGCCCAATTTCTGTCAGACATCTTCCTACTTCTTCCTAAGTTCAATTCGAGCTTCTCTACACCTCGTCCCCAAATTTACGATCCCAGCCATCAATTTCCCTATCCTACTATCCCTCTACACCCGAAACTCTGAACAGAAGACGCTTCGGAAGATGGGAACATCTTCGGAAGACGCTTCTTAAACTTGACTGTCTTCGGAAGTCGACTATAACCAATTCGTATCAAGAGTGGATTTGTGTTGCTTTTGTGTTAAGAGAGGCTTGGTACGAATCCTGAGTGGTGTGGTGAGTTATTTTGTTATTTCGAGAAGTTGGAAGTCGGGAACTAGGCCTGTGCCTCCCGGTCTTCCAAGCTTCTCAACTCCACATCTTCCTAGAGAGACTAGAAGACTGAAAGGTTGGCAAAATGAGCGAGAAGACGTGAGGGTCCATTTCGGGTCTCATCTGTCCGACCCATAGTAGCCATTCCTTCTTTTTCCCAAACTTAGAAGAGATTTGTGAGAAGACTTGCTGGCAGAATCTGGAGAGAATGGTCGAGGGTCATGTCTTCCCATCGAGCAGCAAGCTTCTTCTGAGTGCGTATGAGAGATGAGAAGTCAGAAGAACAGAGTGCAATTGTCTTGAGTCTGTTGTGAGGATATATTACGCGTAGGAAGACGAAGACAGGTGAGACCAGTGAAGGGAAGTCTGACTCCGGGAGGTCTTCCGAGAAAGACATTGAATCGGAAACTGTCCCGAGTGTCTTCCCAGAGGCCACTGTCACCGCAGGAGCCCGCAACCATCTTCCGAACCTGTTATGCACTTCATGTTTCACGAATCTTGTATCTTCTGATAGGAAGTAGGATGTAATGCAAGGTGGGTTGTCTTCTGGGTAATCCATGCAAGGCCTTGCTTAGATAGGATTGTTTAGATATAGCTCGGAAGACGAGAGCTATCTAGGAAGTACTGTTAGAATCCCGGAAGACGGAGTAGCTGTCTTCTGGAAGATTAGTTTCGTCTTCTGATAAGTAGAAGCTAGACTGTGGGCACTTAGGAAGGACTGAGCCTTCAGCTCATAGTAGGTGCTTGTGGCTTAGTGCAACAGATCTTCCAGTATGTCGATGCATCCTCGAGGGTTGGTGTTACCAGCAGCGGAGTTGGCAGAGGCCACGCCCTTCCTCAAGGAATTGGGTCTCGATTTCTTCCTATGGGATTGGAACCCCGCAGACCAGGGACTTCTGGAGGAGGTGTGGGCAGCGTTGCCACCTCGCAACCGTGTACCTGCGAAGGCAGGAGTAGCTCGAGGAAGACCATCTTCCTGGACTGAAGATTGGTGACGCAGGGCTTTCCACAGGCCAGAATCTGAGAACCGAGGGTATTGGTTTGAGAAGAAGATTTTGCCCAGGATCGTGAGTTCGTGGCATGTGCCTGGGAGCACCACCTGTCTTTTTGTGGAAGACAGGCAGAGCAGGAATGGGTGGAAGATCGAATCTTACCGAGAGTCGAAGAAGCGACTTCTGACGAAGCTGTTTCTGCATCTCTTTCCCAAGGGGAAAGTGCAGAAGACGAGGTACTTGGGAGATCAGGACGTGGAGTTCCTGGAATCAGTGTGGGATGACAGAATGCCCATCTACTGGGACGCATACATCCACAACTATGTACAGACGGAGCTAGCGTACTTGGGTACGCCGGCGGGAGGACACTTGACACCTTTCCTCTGCTACTTGTATGTAGCCATGGGGGATCTTAGGGAAGATCAGCTGGCAGAGTATGGACCAACAGGGCAATAAGAGGTGAAGGAGGAGACCTCGGAAGACGATGACCGAGCAACAGCCGCAACGCCCCCTCCCACTCTGATGCCACAGCTGAGGCCCGACTCTCACCAGAAGACGCTTCTGGTGAAGGAAGACGAGTCTAGTGGGTCGGAAGATGCCATGCCACCGAGGAAGATGGGTCCTAGAAGTGTACCTAGGACACCCATCTCCCTCATTCATTCAGGATCGGAGTCCGACTCGGAAGAAGAACTGCTGAGTACCCAATCGGAGCAGAAGACCGCTTCTGCAACACCTGGGAGTCTTCCGAAGACTCCAGAAGACAAGAGAAGAAGATATACTCCTACTGCGATGCGAGGAAGCGCAGTGAAGAGACCCGCTCCTGCCATGAGGGATCTTCCACCCTGGAAGATGAGAAGAGTAGCTTCTTCTCGTGCGCAGAAGATGAAGGCCATTGTGGTGGAAGAGGCTTCTGTGCCTCTGGAAGATGAAGTCGACACCTCAGAGCGAGTGGTGGAGATGAACTTGTCTTCCGCAGGAAGACGACTGGAGGAGTTCAGCGCCTTCTTCCACAAGGAGATCCAGCCAACTATGGAGTTGCTGGAGAAGAGAGCGAAGGCTCAGGAGAGGCCATTGCAACCTGGATTCGGTCTGCGCACCTTGCTGTGACAGGAAGAAGACCAGAAAAAGACGGAGTCGCTGAAAGCTAGTCTCCGCACCACGGAGAAGCTCGCAGCCAGGTACAAGACGGAAGCAGCCGCTTCTGCCAAGGAGCTGGTACAACTTGGGAAGAGCAACCAGGAGTTGCAGACGCGTGTACAGCAGCGCGATCAGGAGGTCCTCCGAGTGCGAGAGAAGATCACCGCCCTCGCAGAGGAGAAGATGACATGGGTGAGACAGCAGGAGGTCGCAGAAGCGCGAGTTGCAGTTGAGAAGACGAAGCGGGAAGCAGCGGAGGCTCGTGCACAAGAGATGCTAGCACAGTCGGTGGAAGCGCTTCGGAAGAAGTTCAACTTCACCGCGGGTAGGAAGTTACTTACCTTGGCTAGAGGATGGGACAACGAGTCCAAGACAATGTTGGTGGAATGCAGGGAGAGCATGTTCAGGTACTTGGATCGACAAATCAAAGGAGTGAAGACACTTTATGATCTTCCCTCGCTTCCGACACCTGCAACTGCATCTTCTCAAGCTCCGGCACCATCGACTGGATCCGGGATGGAGAAGGAGGAATTCGATCTCGCTGTGCACTTGGTAGTGACAGCGTTGGAAGCCGAGAAGACTCAAGAAGACGCCACGGAAGACAGGAAGACGAGCCGTCTTCCCAGGTATTCCGCGTGGAGGAAGCGACTTCCCCGGACCCCTATGAGGCCGCCATGATCCCTAGTCCCGCACTAGTGCCTCAGAAGATGGAAGAAGCACCGCTCGACGCCGCTTCCCAGAAGACGCTTCTGTCTTCCGAAGCAGAAGCCGAAGCCGAGGAAGACGCAGCAGCAGCGACAGCAGGGTCAGCAAAGAACGATGAGGAGGAAGCCACCTCAGTGACACCCGAGATAACTGCAGGGCTTTCTAGCTTATCAGAAGCCGTGTTAGGAGCTCCGATAGGAGCAGATCAGGTAGAGGTTGCCTCCGAGCAATCAGAGTAGATAGTAACCAAATTGACTATTCTAGATTTAGTAGGACCAAAACATGCTATCTTAAAGGTGGCAGTTTTCAGTGTAAAATTAGTTAGGATACCATGTGGCAGCATACGTAGCGAAGGAGCAACAAGGTGGATGGCTAATTAGGAAGGAGAACCGCTTGCATGTGAGGTGGCAGCCTCTTGTCAGCGCCTCTCTCTCCCTGGTGGTCGCCTCCTCTGTGTTCTCATGGCAGCGACATAAATAAGATCAAAGAGTAGGAGAGAGAGTTCTGTAGCGACTGCACCCACACATCGATTTTATGGTGCAGGCAGACTCAGAGCACATTAGACACATGACACACTACAGAGATCTGCACACACATACAGATTCTACGGTGCAGACAGATTAGCTACGCTTGATGTTAGACTAAGGGGATCACGTAGGAAGAAGTCTGCATTCTCTGGTTATCAGCAGCGGCTTGGAGATGTAGGTGTAAGTGGTGGACAATCTAGGAACAGGGAACGGCATCCTCGTGCAGTCCTGTTGACTAGACTGGTGTGTCGAGGAGTAGGCGCAGGAAGTAGAGGGAGTGAGCTTCCCAGTGTCATTGTGACTTCTTCTCGGGGAATGGATTGTGGATTTGAGTGCAGAAGCTTTGTTCATGTCTTCTGGGTGGTGGGTTTTCTTGAATTCGCTCCCAATTGTGCATGGGAAGTGTTCTTCTTGAGCGGCGGTGAATGTCAACAGTTGTGGAAGTGTAGCTTGGCTCGTCTAGTTGAGCACTTGGGATCTGCGTACGGACGGTCTTATGGATAAGGGATCCCAGAAGACAGAGTAGTCAGAGCAGCGACGTGAAGAAGAAAGAAGCCTTCTTCCTGCAACAGAAAACGACATCCTCGAGTAGAAGACGGTGCAACAGTACTCATGTTTGTTGTCTTCCTCCCCAAACTATTACAAGCAGGGATGGCTTGTTAGTCAGGATCCGGACTAGAAGCCTGTCGGAAACTTAATTTCTTCTTTTTCATCTTGTTTTCTCTTGTTTGGATTTTCTCATCTTCCTCATCTTCTCTCATCTTCCCCATCTTCTTACCTTCTTCTAGTGAGCTTCCGAGACTTCTATTGAGCTTCCGTGAAGGTGAATGTCGTTGTAGTGCTGCAGGAAGACCATTTCCGTAGGCAGAAGCCTGGGAAGGCTACAGGGGGCATACACCCTGTGATTAATCTAAACCGTTGTGATGTGAATGGAAGAGTAAGGTGTAACGACCGTTGCTAGTCGACTTTTGTGGAGCATGGCAATCTTCTGGAGGTGTGAGAAGACGAGCTGCATCCCCAGAAGACGAGAATCGCTTCGGGAAGACGGTATCGAGAAGACCGGAAGAAGTGATCTGGAAGCAGGAATATCGTCTTCCCGAGCTTCTCTGTGAATAGTTGTGTGATATTTTAGTTGGTAGTTGTTTGTTTAGTTCCAGAGCACCTTTTGGCGTGTCTGGAAGACGTGTGGTTTTGTGTGGTTGTGTGAGAAGACGGGATTTCTAGGCAAAACCCGTGTGTTTGTGTGTTTGAAAAGATCCTAGAACTTAGAGCAGCGTTACTTGCGTAAATCCTCTGTGGGAACGATATCTTGTATACTAAATGGGCAAAAGGAGTAATCCTGCGTCACTACAGTATGAGAGATGAGAAGTCAGAAGAACAGAGTGCGAATGTCTTGTGTCTGTTGTGAAGTTAGATTGCGTGTCGGAAGCAGAAGACAGATGAGACCAGTGAAGGAAAGCCTGGCTTTGGGAAGTCTTCCGAGAACGTTATTGAATCGGAAGCTGTCTTGGGAGTCTTCTCAGAGGCCACATCACCGCAGGAGCCCGCGACCATCTTCTGAACTTTTCATACACTCTACTTCTCGCATATCTTGTATCTTCTGTTAGGAAGTAGGATGTAATGCAAGGTGGGTTGTCTTCTTAGGAATCCATGCGAGACCTTGCTTAGTTAGGATTGTTTAGATATAGCTCGGAAGACGAGAGCTACTTAGAAAGCACTGTTAGAATCCTGGAAGACGGAGTAGCTGTCTTCTGGAGGATTAGATTCGTCTTCTGAAAGTGGAAGCTAGACTGTGAGAACATGAGAAGGACTGAGCCTTCGGCTCACAGTAAGTACGTGTGACTTAGTGCAACAGATATTCAAGTACGTCGATGCGTCCTCGAGGGTTGGTATTACCTGCAGCGGAATTGGCCGAGACCAAACCCTTCATCAAGGAGTTGGGTCTCGACTTCTTCCTGTGGAATTGGAACCTCACCGACCAGGGCCTTCTAGAAGAGGTTTGGACCGCATTACCGCTTCGCAACCGTGTACCTACGAAGGCAGGAGTAGCTCGAGGAAGACCATCTTCCTGGACAGTAGATTGGTGACGTAGGGCTTTCCACAGGTCAGAAGCATAGAACAAGGGGTACGAACTAGAGAAGAAGATCTTACCCATGATCTCGGGGAAGTGGCATGTGCTTGGAAGCACAACTTGTCTCTTCCTGGAGGACAGACAGGGAAGAAACAGATGGAAGGTCGAAGCTTACCGGGAGTCGCAGAAGCGTCTTCTGGCAAAGCTGTTCCTTCATCTCTTTCTCAAGAGGAAAGCGCAGAAGACGAGGTACTTTGGAGACCAGGACGTGGAATTCTTAGAAGCGATTTGGGAGGGGCTACCCATCAACTGGGGCGCATTCTTCCACGCTTATGTACAAGCAGAGCTGGTGTACTTAGGTACCCTGGTAGGAGGACATCTTACTCCGTTCTTCTGCTATCTGTACGTGGCCAAGGGGGATCTCACGGAAGATCAGTTGGCGAGATATGGACCAACAGGGCAGCACGAGCTTCGGAACGTCTTCTTCTCCTGCTTCCTGTTGTACTCACTGCAGTCTTCCAAGATCGAATCTTCCAAGAAACTCTTGGAAGCAGGGAAACGGCTTCTTCCAGCTCCCCCTGATGTATCTCATCAGCTTCTGGTTGCGGTTCCTGTCTTCTAGCAAGATAGAGTCCCACAACACATTCAACTACAATCGAAGTTAGTTCGAAATGAAACTAACTGCTGGCACACAGATCCAGGAAGCTTAGAACATGCATTACTAAGATGAAATCCCCGGCAGCGACGTCAAAAATGGTGCTCACTATATGTAGTATCGCAAGATTACTCCTTTTGTCCATTTAGTATAAAAGATATCATTCCCACAGAGGATTTGCACAAGTAACGCTATTCTAAGTTCTAAGTTCTGTTCAAACGCACAAACACACGGGTTTTGTCTAGAAAATCCTTCTTCTCACAAAATCACACGCCTCTAGACCCTTCAAAAGGTGCTCTGGACCTAAACAAACAACTACTAACTAAAATATCACACAACTATCTACAGAGAAGCTTGAGAAGACACTTCTTGCTTCCAAGTCACTTCTTCTGGTCTTCTCAGTACCGTCTTTCCGAAGCACTTCTCGGCTTCTGGGGGTTCAACTCGGTTTCTCACGCTTCCAGAAGATTGTTCGTGCTTCGTAGAAGTCGAACTAGCAACGTTTGTCGCACATTGCTCTTCGAAGTCTCAACGGATTAGATAGATCACAAGGTGTATGCCCCCTGTAGCCTTCCCAGGCTTCTGCTTACAGAAACGGTCTTCCTGCAGCACTACAACGACATTCACCTTCAGGGAAGCTCAATAGAAGTCTCAAAAACTCACTAGAAGAAGGTAAGAAGATGGGGAAGATGGGGTAGAAGGGAAAATCCAAACGAAAGAGAAACAAGATGAAAATGAGAAATGAAGACTCCGACAGGCTTCTAGTCCGGATCCTGACTAACAAGCCATCCCTGCTTGTAATAGTTTGAGGAGGAAGACAACAAACGTGCGTACAGTTACATAGTCTTCTACTTGAGGATGTCGTCTTCTGATGTGGGAAGAAGGATTCTTTCTTCTTCTCTCGCTGCTCTGACTACTCTGTCTTCTGTGATCCCTTATCCATAAGATCGTCCGTACGTGGATCCGAAGTGCTCCACTGGACGAGCCAAGCTGCAAATCTGCACAACTGCTGACAGTCACCGCCACTCAAGAAGAATATTTCCCATGCACAATCGGGAAGGAATCCAAGGAAATCAACCACCCAGAAGACACAGGCAAAGCTTCTGCACTCAAATCAGCAATCCATTCCCCGAGAAGAAGGCACATTGGCATTGGGAAGCTCACTCCCTCTACTCTCTGCTACTACTCCTCGACACACCAGTCTAGCCAACAGGACTATACGAGGATGCCGTTCTCTGCTCCTAAACTGTCCACTACCTCTATCTACATCTTCGAACTAATGCTGGCAACGAGCATGCAGACCTCTCCGGTGTAATCTCAATCTATTCGTATGTCTCTAACATCGGGTCTACTCACAGTGAGGCATGGGTGCTATGAGTCTACACCGTAAAATATTTGTGTGTGTGCAGAACTGAATTTCCTACTCTTCGATCCTACTTATGTATCTGGCTTGAGACGCAGAGAGAATCCCCTCCAATCCTCAACTACAACCAGGGAGAGATGAGCGCTGTCAAAAGACTGCCACCCCACATGCAAGCGGTTCCCCTTCCTAATTAGACATCCACTACTCCTATGCTGCCTACTCTACCACATGATCACCTATCTAAAATTATACTGGAACTGCCATCTCCTAAGATAGCATGTTCGGTTCCTACTAAGTTTGGACAAGTCAACTTGTCTTCTGCGCTTTGCTGCCTACTCTAATTGCTCGGATGCAATCTCCATTTGATCTGCTCCTACCTGAACTCCTAACTCGGCTTCTGATAAGCAGGAAAGCCCTGTGAATACCTCGGGTGTCACTGAGGTGGCTTCCTCCTCAACATTCGTCGCTGGCTCTGCTGCTGCTGCTTTGAAAGACAGAAGCGTCTTCTGGGAAGCTGGGTCGACTTGTGCTTCCTCGCTCTTCTGAGGCACTAGTTTGACACTAGGAGCCATGGTGACCTCATAGAGGTCCGGGGAAGTCGCTTCCTCCACTCGGAATATCTAAGAAGACGGCTCTTCTTCCTGTTTTCCAGAAGACACCTTGTCTTCCGGGGCTTCTTCCGAGGTCTTCTCGGCTTCCAATGATGTCACTACCAAGTGGACAGCGAGGTTGAACTCCTCCTTCTCCAAGTCTGACCCGATCGGTGGTGATGGGGCTTGGGAAGATGCAGTTGCGGTTGGCAGAATCAAGAGAAGACCGTAGAGTGTCTTCACTCTCTCTATCTGCCGATCCAAGTACCGGAACATGCTCTCCTTGCACTCTATCAACATCGCTCTGGACTCGTGGTCCCATTCTTTGGCTAAGGTAAGAAGCTTCCAACCCGCTGTGAAGTTAAACTTCTTCCGAAGCGCTTCCACCGACTGAGCTAACATCCCTTGCGCATCCACCTCCGCTGCTTCCCGTTGCGTCTTCTCGGCTGCAGTCTGCACTTCTGCGGCTTCCCGCAGTGTCTTCTATGTCGTCTTCTCCTCTGCCAGGACGGTGATCTTACCTCGCACTCGTAGAACCTCTTGGTCACGCTGCTGTAAACGTGCTTGCAACTCCTGGTTGCTCTTCTTCAGCTGTGCTAACTCCTTGGCAGAAGCGGCTGCTTCTGCCTTGTACTTCGCTGTGAGCTTCTCCGTGGTACGGAGGTTGGCTTCCAGCGCTTCTACCTTCTTCTGGTCTTCTTCCTGCCACATCAGGGTGCGCAGACCGAATCCAGGTTGTAGTGGCTTCTCTTGAGCCATCGCTCTCTTCTCCACCAACTCCATAGCTGGTCGGATCTCCGAGTGGAAGAAGCCACTGAACTCCTCCAGTCTTCTTCCCGCGGAAGACAGACTCATCCCCACGATTCGGTCGGAGGTGTCTTCCTTGTCTTCCAGAGGCAAGGATGCCTCTTCCACCACTATGACCTTCTGTTTCTGCGCACGGGAAGAAGCTACTCTTCTCATCTTCCGGGGTGGAAGATCCCTCCTCATGGCAGAAGCGGTCCTCTTTACTGCGCTTCCTCTCATCGCAGTAGGAGTATCCATCCAACCTTCGTCTTTTGGAGTCATCAGAAGACTCCCAGGTGTTGCAGAAGCGGTCTTCTGCATAGCTCGGGTACTCAATGGCTCCTCTTGTCAGTCGGACTACGATCCAGAGTGAATGATCGGGAAGGAGGTGGTCTTCCTAGGCACGCTCCTAGGACCCATCTTCTCTCACCAGAAGCGTCTTCTGATGAGTACCTGGTCTCATCTGCGACATCAGAGTGGGAGGGGGAGTGCTGCTGCTCGGTCGTCTTCTCCCGAGGCCCCCTCCTTCATGTGACCGGTTGTTCAGACATCCAATCTGCCAGATCTAGTATTAGAAGAAGAGGGACATCTCTTCTCAGCACTCTGATTGATATCTCCGACCAGATGAAGAAGCAGAAGACGCACGGGTAAAGACCCTGAGTGGGTACATTCACCCCAGCGAACCGCTTCTAGAGAGCAGCGGGTATCCCTGAGACACCAAAAGAAAGAAGAGCTCAGGAAGATCCAATCAGTAGAGTTGGAAGAGCCTTCCATCTCGAGCATAATCTTTGGAGAAGACAGAAGTCAACCGGATGATCACGTGTATAAAGTAGATTTTGTACTGGTTACTCGGAAGACGTCTTCCCAAGTACGGAAGAGGCTTCTCAAGGTGAAGAAAGATTAGAGGAGATCGTTCCAGACGTCTCAGAAGGCGACAACTACAGTAGTTCTGACTCAGAAGATGACATTCGTGATTCAGACAGACCTGGACCTTCGAGAAGACCATCTCCACCACCTAGACCTGAGGAAGGAAGAAGTTGACAGTCGCATCAGCCGGCAGTCGACATGGCTTCTCACACTCGGCAGAAGTACCATCCGTACGACAATGATGCTGACGCGGACAACTTCATCACGATGTTCGAGGATCATCTCTCGATCCAACAAGGAAGACTCTGATGCCGACAGACTCCGTGTATTTCCTAGTTTGATCGTAGGGAAGGGAAGGAAATGGATGAGTAAAATGTTGGATGGTGGGTTAGTAATGGCCGCTTGGGCTACTCTGAAGGCCGCTTTTCTGAAGAGGTTCAGAGGAGTGGGCTATGATCGGATGACCTCATAGAACTTCAAAGGCTCGAACAGAAGAAGAAAGCGACACTGCGGGATTACACCGAGAGGTTTGAAGACCTCCTGGATCACATCCCTCAGAACCAAGGAAGACCTGGTTATTGTGCCCAGCAAGCCGTGGACTGGTACTTGGGAGGATTGTCTCAGGATATGGAGTTGTACTGCAGAAAAGGAGGGGGTGATGATTTAGTAGAAGTACAGAAGCATGCCGAGCAGTATGAAACCTCGAGCATCACTTGGAATATGACGAAAGACAGAAGGAAGACCTCGAAGAAGTCCAAGAAGTTGAAGAAGTCTTCTAGGAAGTCCAAGAGGAAGTCCAAGTCCACTGAAACTGATAACAGTGATTCAGAAGTGTCCTCTACTTCTGAAGAGTCTACTGTCGAAAGTTCAGAATCTGAATCTGAACAAGAGAAGAAGACACGGAAGAAGAAGAAGGAGAAGACACGATGAAGAGAAGAAGTTGTGCAGAAGATGCCTCAGACTCAGATCATTCAGTCTACACCTGATCCCCGGATTGATGAAGTGCGGAAGTAGTTTGCCGACCTGAAAGTTCATCATCTGAACCAGAAGGACAAGCGGAAGCAACCTACGGCTTCTCGGCCAAACATTTGGTGCAACCTTTGTAACTCTTCCGGACACACCAGAGATCGGTGTACGTAGGACCAAGTTGTCAATTGGGCAGGCTGGGAAGAAGACGATGAGAGATATCTACACGATCCCAGTGAGGAATCCTGCTATAAGATCGGGACGATACAACCATTCACTGCTACGCCTCCCGCCCAATATAATCGTTATACACCTAGAGACAGGACTAGTAATGTATAGACGAGGACGCCCTGGCAACCTTCTTCATCACAACGACCTCTAAACTCTCTTCCTGGGGCATGCAACAATTATGGAGAGACAAGACACTGGTGGTCCACCTGTCCTCATCCGAGAAGACAGATTGGGCAAGTGCCCTTGTGTGGAAACTGTAAGGAAGCATGACATTTCACGGGAAATTGTCCTCAGACCTTACACCCACGACAAATGGTTAGATTTGCAGAGACCACGCCTCCTGCAGAAGCCGCATCAGCTTCTAAACTCGAGCTAGCAGTGGTACAACACATCACGGTAGAAGAAGAAGATCTTAGGGATTGTACGAAATGTCTCCATATCGAGGAAGACGAACCAGACCGCGCGAAGCGCGAAGGAAAGGAACCTCAGCTGTAGAAGACGACTGCAGCTCAGAAGACGAAGTCACTTGAGGCAGCTTCCTCTTTCACTTTGACGGATGGCACTGTTTGGAGCCCTTGCCCGGATTTAGACAGTTGACCTCTAGAAGAAGTCTTGGATGAAGCAGTGTTCAAGGTAAGTACAGAAGCAAAGGGAAGTCAGAATCCCGTCAGAAGGAGATAAAGAAGAAGAAGCAGCGTAAGGAGAGGTCATCTTCCCTGAGCGGCATTCTTCTCCTGCTTACGACCGAGAAGATCCGAAGTACTTTGCTCCTGACATTAGGCAAGAAGTTGAAACGATCATGCAAGAAGAGCTGGAGAAACGACGGAAGATAATACAACAACTTCCTCCATCGACTACGGCAGCCCCTGTCACACGAGAACAGCTTCCAGTCGAGAGAAGACACCATTCTGGTCTTCCACCCAAGGAAGCAGCTACTACATCTTCTTTGTTGGAAACACCTGTCACTCTTCTGAAGCGATCCCCTATGACTTCTTGCGAGACTTGTGGAATCAAAAGGCGGATGTAACCTTCCAACAACTTTTGGTTGACAACGCTGGTTTGTGGTGCCCACAAATTACAGGATTCACGAATTTTTAAAATTTTTAAGATTAATAACTTGTTTGTATAACTGAAGAAGCGTTGTTACTTAAGATTACATCTTCCTTAGAAGAAAGATGCTCTTATGATCTTTTGTTGCAATAAGAAGTTGACTTCTTTGGAAGACGACCGTCTTCTGAGAAGCGTCTTCCCGATGGTATCTACGGAAGCGGAAGACGGAAGACAGCGGAAGATGGAAGACGGCGGAAGACATGCATCTTCCGGAAGACGGTGACCGCGGGAGCTTAACCACGTAAGGAGTAGGTGCACCTACCAGGTAGCACCGAACAGATTAGGTAGGTCGGGTAAGTCATCTAGGGTCGAAACCCCTAAACTGCAGGGAAGACAGCGCAGGAAGCGCATTAGCACAGACACCTACCTGCTTCCTGCAGCGAGAGAGTGGAGACTGAGAAGATCGATTCAGACAGTGAGTGAATTGAGTGGAGTGACAACAGCAAGGTGAAATCGAGGGAGATGAGGATCGATCAGAAGCTAGAAGGAGGGTGAGATCGAATTGCTGAAACGTAGAAGGCAGGAAGCGAAGGTGTTTTCTGTGAGCTCCCGAGAAGCTGACATTGGAGGGTAGCAGAGTGGAATCGAAGGTGGAATTGAACCGTAGCCAGGAACTAACAGCGGAAGCAGCCGTGTGGGGTCGCATTGGAGCTGGGACCAGAGCCGGAAGCGCGCGAAAGCAGAAGACAACTCGGGAAGTCGACAAAAGACAGTAGAGGTTCTTCCCATGTTCTCTCCTCTTCCCCGCTGCTTCTCGCCTTTGTTTAGGTATCCCCCGCGCTTCCCCGGTTGTTTGCAGGCAGCCTGATCGATCAATCCCCCACCCTTATTTTTCCTATTGTGACATTGGACACGGAAGCGCTGCCCAATTTCCATTAGACATCTTCTCCCTTCTTCCTGAGTTCAATTCGAGCTTCCCTACCCCTAGCTCTCAAACTAGAGATCCTAGCTATCAATTTCCCTACCCCACCATCCCTCTACTCTCGAAACTTTGAACAGAAGACGCTCCAGAGGATCCGAACATCTTCGGAAAGCCACTTCTGAGATTGGAACATCTTCAGAAGCCTGACCTCTTCGGAAGATCGACTGTATAAAATTCGTGGAGTGGATTTGTGTTGCTTTGGTGTTCAGAGAGGCTTGGTACGAATCCTGAGTGGCGTGGTGAGTTGTTTTGTTATTTCGAGAAGTTGGAAGACGAGGACTAGGCCTATGCCTCCCGGTCTTCCAAGTTTCTCAAATCCACATCTTCCTAGAGAGATTAGAAGACTGGAAGAGCTGGCAAAATGCTCGAGAAGACATGAGGGTCCATTTTGGGTCTCTTCTGTCCGACCCATAACAGCCCATTCTTTCTTCTTCCCGAACTTAGAAGAGAGTTGTGAGAAGTCTTGCTGGTAGAATCTGGAGAGAATGGTCGAGGGTCATGTCTTCCCACCAAGCAGCAAGCTTCTTCTGAGTGTGTATGAGAGGTGAGAAGTCAGAAGAACAGAGTGCACATGTCTTAAGTCTATTGTGAGGATAGATTGCACGTAGGAAGAAGAAGACAGGTGAGACCAGTGAAGGGAAGCCTGACTTCGGGAAGTCTTCCGAGAAAGACATTGAATCGGAAGCTGTCCTGGGAGTCTTCCCGGAGGCCACTGTCACCGTAGGAGCCCGCAACCATCTTCTGAACCTGTTATGCACTTTTCGTGAATCTTGTATCTTCTGATAGGAAGGAGGATGTTATGCAAGGTGGGTTGTCTTCTTGGTAATCCATGCGAGGCCTTGCTCAGTTAGGATTGTTTGGATATAGCTCGGAAGACGAGAGCTATTTAGGAAGTATTGTTAGAATCCCGGAAGACGGAGTAGCTGTCTTCTGGAAGACTAGTTTCGTCTTCTGAGAAATAGAAGCTAGACTGTGGGCACTTGGGAAGGACTGAGCCTCCAGCTCACAGTAAACGCGTGTGGCTTAGTGCAACAGAGTTTTCAAGTATGTCGATGCATCCGCGAGGCTTGGTGTTACCAGCGGCAGAATTGGCCGAGGTCTCACCCTTCATCGAGGAGTTGGGTCTCGACTTCTTCCTATGGAACTGGAACCTTGCCGACCAGGGTCTGCTGAAGGAGGTTTGGGCAGCGTTACCTCCACGCAACCGTGTACCTGCGAAGGCAGGAGTAGCTCGTGAAAGACCATCTTCCTGGACCGAGGATTGGTGGCGCATTACCTTCCACAGGTCAGAAGAGGAGCACCAAGGTTATTGGTACGAGAAGAAGATCTCACCCATAATCTCAGGGCAGTAGCACGTACCTGGGAGTACCACTTGTCTCTTTCTGGAAGAACGGCAGGGAAGAAACGGATGGAAGATCGAATCTTACCGAGAGCCAAAGAAGCGACTTCTGGCGAAGCTGTTTTTGCATCTCTTTCCCAAGGAGAAAGCGCAGAAGACAAGGTATCTTGGACATCAGGACGTAGCATTCCTGGAAGCAGTGTGTATCGAGAAGAATGTCAACTCGGGTGCGTACATCCACGCATACGTACAGACAGAGCTGGCGTACTTAGGTACTCCGGCAGGAGGCCATCTCACTTAATTCTTCTGTTACTTGTACGTAGCCAAGGGGGATCTGATGGACGATCAGCTGGCAAGGTACAGAGCAACAGGAAAGCGTGAGGAGAAGGAGGAGAGCTCGGGAGAAGATGACCGAGCCGCAGCAATGACTCCCCCACCCACCCTGATGCCGCAGACAAGGTCCGGCACTCATCAGAAGACGCTTCTGGTGCGGGAAGATGACTCTAGTGGATCGGAAGACGCCACGCTTCCGAGGAAGATGGGTCCTAGAAGTGTACCTAGGAAGCCCACCTCCCTCATTCATTCGGGATCGGAGTCTGACTCACCGGAGGAGTTCTTGAGTACCCGACCAGAGCAGAAGACCGCTGTTGCCACACCAGGGAGTCTTCCGAAGACTCCAGAAGACAAAGGATGGATGGGTACCCCTACTGCCAAGCGAGGAAGCGCAGTGAAGAGGACCGCTTCTACCATAGGGAGAGATCTTTCACCTCGGAAGACGAGAAGAGTAGCTTCTCCCCCTGTACAGAAGTAGAAGGCGAAAACAGCAGACGAGGCATCCTTACCTCTAGGGAAGAAGGAAGGCACCTCCGATCGGATTGTGGAGATGAACTTGTCTTCCGCAGGAAGAAGGCTGGAAGAGTTCAGTGCCTTCTTCCACTCAGAGATCCAGCCAGCTATGGAGTTGCTGGAGAAGAAGGCGAAGGCTCAGGAGAAGCCCTTGCAACCTGGATTCGGGCTACGTTTCCTGATGCAGCAGGAAGAGGGCCAGAAGAAGGCAGAAGCACTAGAAGTTGACCTTCATATTACGGAGAAGCTCGCAGCAAAGTTCAAGGAAGAAGTAGCCGCTTCTACCAAGGAGTTGGTGCAGCTTCGGAAGAGCTACCAGGAGCTGCAGGCGCGCTTGCAGCAGCATGATCAGGAGGTTCTTCGAGTGCGGGAGAAGATCACCGCCCTCGCAGAGGATAAGATGACATGGACGACGCAACAGGAAGCCGCAGAAGCGCGAGTTGCAGCCAAGAAGACGCAGCGGGAAGCAGCGGAAGCTCGTGCGCAGGAGATGCTAGCACAATCGGTGGAAGCGCTTCGGAAGAAGTTCAACTTCACCGTGAAGTAGGAAGTTGCTTACCCTGGCTAGAGGATGGGACAGCGAGTCCAAGACAATGTTGGTGGAATGTAGGGAAAGCATGTTCAGATATTTGGATCGGCAGATAGAGAGAGTGAAGACACACTATGGTCTTCCCTCGCTTCCGACACCCGCAACTGCATCTTCCCAAGCTCCAGCATCATCGACAGGACCAGACTTGGAGAAGGAGGAGTTCGACCTCGCTGTGCACTTGGTAGTGATAGCGTTGGAAGCCGAGAAGACCTCGGAAGACGTCCGGAAGACAAGATGTCTTTTGGAAGACTGGAAGACGAGCCGTCTTCTCAGGTATTCCGTGTGGAGGAAGCGACTTCCTCGGACCTCTATGAGGTCGCCATGGTCCCTAGTACCGAACCTATGCTCCAGAAGAGCGAGGAAGCACCACTCGACTCCGCTTCCTAGAAGACACTCCTGTCTTCCGAAGCCGAAGCAGAAGCCGAGGAGGAAGCAGCAGCAGCGACAGAAGGGCCAGCGAAGAACGAGGAGGAGGAAACCACCTCAGTGTTACCTGAGGTGTTCGCAGGGCTTGCTAGCTTATCAGAAGCCGCGTTAGGAGCTCCGATAGGAGCAGATCAGGTAGAGATTGCCACCGAGCAATCAGCATAGACAGTAATCGAAGGTTGACATCCCAGTTTAGTAGGACCGAACATGCTATCTTAAAGGTGGCAGTTTTTCAGTGTAAATTTAGTTAGGACACCATGTGGCAGCATAGGTAGCGTAGGAAACAACAAAGTGGATGGCTAAACCAAGAGTGAGAACTGGTTTGCATGTGGGTTGGCAGCCTTCTGACAGCGCCCCATCTCTCTCTGGTGGTCGCCTCCTCTGCTCTCGTGGTAGACGGCATAAGTAGGATCGAAGAGTAGGGAATTAGAGTTCTGCACACACACATCGATTTGACGGTGCAGACATAGAGCACACACAGACACATGATACATATTGCAGTGCACACTACACCTGTTGGGAGAAACATACGAATAGTCTGGGAATACACAGGAGGGGTCTGCATGCTTGTTACCAACAATGATTTGAGGATGTAGATAGAGGTAGTGTACAGTTTAAGAACAGAGAACGGCATTCTCGTGCAGTCCTGTTGGTTAGGCTGGTGTATCGAGGAGTAGGAGCAGACAGTAGAGGGAGCGAGCTTCCCAACACTTATGTACCTTCTTCTCGGGGAATGGATTACTGATTTGAGTGCAGAAGCTTTGCTCGTGTCTTCTGGGTGGTGGATTTCCTTGAATTCGCTCCCAATTGTGCATGAGAAGTGTTCTTCTTGAGTGACGGTGACTGTCAGCAGTGATGGAAGTGTAGCTTGGCTCTTCCAGTGGAGCACTTAGGATCCGCGTATGGATGGTCTTATGGGTAAGAGATCCCAGATGACAGAGTAGCCGGAGCAGCGAAGAGAAGAAGAAAGAAGCCTTCTTCCCACCACAGAAGATGACATCCTCAAGTAGAAGACGGTGCAACTGTACGCACGTTTGTCGTCTTCCTCCCCAAACTATTACAAGCAGGGATGGCTTGTTAGTCAGGATCCGGACTAGAAGCCTGTCGGAATCTTAATTTCTCCTTTTCATCTTGTTTTCTGTTGTTTGGATTTTCCCTTCTTCCCCATCTTCTTACCTTCTTCTAGTGAGCTTCCGAGACTTCTATTGAGCTTCTGTGAAGGTGAATGTCGTTGTAGTGCTGCAAGAAGACTATTTCCGTAGGCAGAAGCTTGGGAAGGCTACAGGGGACCTACACCCTGTGATTAATCTAAACCGTTGGAATGTGAGAGAGAGCAATGTGTGTCAGACATTGCTAGTTCAACTTCTGCGAAGCAGAGCAGTCTTCTGGAGGTATGAGAAGCCGAGTGGAACCCCCAGAAGCTGAGGATCGCTTCGGGAAGACGGTATTGAGAAGATCAGAAGAAGCGGCCTGGAAGCAGGAAGCGCGTCTTCCCGAGCTTCCCTGTGAATAGATGTATGATATTTTAGTTAGTAGTTGTTTGTTTAGGTCCAGAGCACCTTGTGACGTGTCTGGAAGAAGCGTGGTTTTTGTGAGAAGACGGGATTTCTAGACAAAACCCGTGTGTTTGTGTGTTTGAACAGATCTTAGAACTTAGAGCAGCGTTACTTGTGCAAATCCTTTGTGGGAACGATATCTTGTATACTAAATGGGCAAAAGGAGTAATACTGTTACACTACATGGTTACAGGAAGCTGTTACAATCCGTGCTTCGAGGATCGAGAAAGAAGAGGATAGCTAAGCTTCCTCAGAGCACCCCGATCCTGAGAATAGAGCATGAAGACTTGGGAGCCCCAGAACTTGATATGGAGATTCATGGCTGTCTTCTGAAGAAGGTACCCATTGATTCCGGCTCCGGAGTTAACATCATGACTGAAGAAACTGCGCACGCCCTAGGTTTCATTGAGTTCCAGCCTACTCCGAGAATCCTCAGAATGGCAGATCAGACCAGAAGATGACCTTTGAGACAACTGAAAGATGTCTTGACGGTAATTGGAGGAGTATCTTTTTACCTCACTTACATCATTTTACGACCGATAGCTAAGGTTGTATATCAGGTGTTGATAGGAAGACCATGGCTGTATGCTGCAAATGTAAATACCATCGTTTGAGGTTTCCCAATCCTACACCCAAGCCAGGTGAGAAGACCAAAGTCTCACTTCCTTGGATGAAGATTGGACACCAAGGCGAAACTCCTTCTACGATTGAGAGATACACGTCAGAAGACTCAGCTGCATCTTCTGACATTGATGAACGATATGATGAGTTTGTGGTGAATAACTTGTGTACTACAGAAGTAGCAGAGATAGCAGAAGAAGTGATCTGTGGATACATTGAGTGCTACGAAATTGCGGAAAAAGAGCTTCCAGAAGACGAAAGTACCGTCTTCTCTTCGGAAGATCCGACAGTTGGTCTTCCAGAAGACGAATCTGAGCAGGAAGAAGCTCCCAAACCGGAATACTTTGGTGCCAGTGAGTACAGACACATTGAAGGAATGGTAAACCCTGATGATCTTCAAGAAATGGAGGTTGCTCCTGGGAAGAAGCTGAAGCTTTCCAAGGTGATCGAAGGCCAACAGTTGGAAGACTTTAGAGAACTTTTGACAGAGTTCCAGGATGTCTTCGCTTGGACCATAGAAGACATGAAGGGCAAACCTCAAGAACTGAGAGAGCATTGCATTGACTTGTTGGAAGGCGTTGTTCCTACAAGGCAGAGGCAATATCGGCTCAATCCCAAGTATTCGCTTTTGGTGAAGGATCAGATCGATCAATATCTGAAGACGGGAGTCATCTTCCCAGTACTTAGTAGTGAGTGGGTAGCTCCTATTGTCATCGTGCCAAAGAAACAGACAGGTAAGATCCGAGTGTGTCAGGACTTCCGGAAGCTCAAGTTGGCCACGAAAAAGGATCATCATCCTTTACCCTTCACCGACTCTGTGTTAGACCAGGTAGCATGACATGAGTTCTACAGCTTCCTGGATGAGTATTCTGGATACAACCAAGTTTCAATCAGAGAAGAAGACAAGTCGAAAATCATTTTCACTACTGATTGGGGCACGTACGCAAACAATCAAATGCTGTTTGGTTTATACAACGCGCCCGCCACATTCCAGAGACTGATGATCACGATCTTCAAGGAGTATCTTCGCACATTCATGGAGATCTTCTTGGATGATTTTGTGTGTTTGGATCGAAAGAAGATCACTTGATATTTCTAAGGAAGTGTTTTTTGAAGTGTAGAGAGCATCGCTTGGCTCTTCATCCTGAGAAGTGCTTCTTTGGTATGTTAGAAGGAATTTTGCTAGGACATAGGATTTCTGGAAGAGGTATAGAAGTCGACTGTGCTAAGATGGAAGTCATCATGAAACTTCACCCACCTGCTAACCTGACTCAGTTGAGAAGCTTCTTGGGCAACGTAAGATACTACAGGAGGTTTATTGACAGGTACGCAGAGGTAGCAAGAAGACTTACCAAGTTGCTGAAGAAGGACGAACCTTACATTTGGTCTTTTGAGCAGCAGGAAGCATTCGAAGAAATGAAAATACTTCTCTCAGAATCTCCTGTCCTAAGGCCACCGGATTAAGAGAGAGTCTTCTACATTTACGTGGATGTCTCTGCTTTTGCCATAGGGGTGGTATTGAGTCAGAAAGATGAGAAGAAGAAGGATTATCCCATCTATTATGCGGGAAGACAACTCAGTGATGCAGAGAAGAAGTACTCGACAATCAAAAGAGAGTGTCTTGGTATGATTTACTCCTGTAGAAAGTTTAGGCACTATCTTCTAGCCAACCCGTTTGTCTTCTATGTGGATCATTTTTCTTTGAAACATCTCGTGAAGAAAGCAGATTTGTCTGGTAGGATAGCTAGGTGGATTCTTCTACTCCAGGAATTTACTTACACAGTTGAGTACAGGCCTAGAAGACAACATGTTAATGCTGACTACCTATCCAGATTGGAGACGGAGCGACGAGAAGATGAAGTGGAAGACGAGTTCCTTGACGAGAAGCTATTTTCAGTTTTCACAGAGACACTTTCATCTAGGGGGGGCGTACCGCCTGCTAGAAGACAAGACTAGGTCTTCTGATCCGGTCTTTGCGACTTCCACAAAAGAATCGATCTTCAAGGACTTGAGGAAGTTCTTGGAAGACCAACAGTACCCCGAGGGATTGGATGCGGAGCAGAGGAGTGTCTTCTTACACAAGGTAGGTCCCTACGTCATCTTCCAAGGTATCCTGTTTAGGAAGAGACATGACGAGAAACTCATGAGATGCTTGGAGCCTTCAGAGATTAAGCCAGTGATCACGGGTCTTCACTATGAAGATGCTGGGGTCACTACGGGCTGAAGGTCACGGTGAAAAAGATGTTGGATGCCGGTTACTGGTGGTCGACCATATACAGAGACACTTTTCAGGAGATCAGAAAATGTGATGCGTGCCAGAGGGTGGGAAGACCAACAGCTACTACTAGGTGGTCTCTTACTCCCATTCTTCCGCTTGCTCCTTTTGAAAAGTAGGGAATTGACTTTGTTGGGCCTATCGTCCCGGTGGCTAGAAGAACGCGAGCACGGTATATTTTGATAGCTACCGACTATGCTACCAAGATGGTGGAGGGCGAAGCCACAAGGAAAAACGACGCCGCAGTGGTAGTCAGGTTTCTCTGACACAACATTATCACCCGATACGGATGCCCGCTGGAACTGGTATCAGATAAGGGTACTCATTTTTAAATGAGACTATTTCCCTCTTGACCCAGTACTTCAGGATAAAGCATCGGAAGAAGACGCCATACAACCCGAAAGCTAATGGACTTATAGAGAAGTCGAATGGTCTTCTTTGTAATATCCTGAATAAGATAACAGTTGACCATGCGTATGATTGGGACACAAAATTGTCATCTGTGTTATGGACTTTCAGGATTTCACCCAAGGTCACGACCCAGAAGACACCCTTCTACCTAACTTATGGCATGACACATGTTGTCCTCATCGAGTTAGAGATCCCTAGAGATTAGATGACCACTCGTGTAAATGGGTGGCATGTCAAGAAGTACTGGACGTAAACAGAAGTGTTGAAACACTAATGTTTGCGGGGACGCAAACATGTGAGGGTGGGTGTGGTGCCCACAATTTACAGGATTCACGAATTTTTGAAATTTTTAAGGTTAATAACTTGTTTGTATAACTGAAGAAGCTTTGTTACTTAAGACTACGGCTTCCTTAGAAGGAAGATGATCTTACGATCTTTTTAGTAACAAGAAGTTGACTTCTTCGGAAGACAGCCGTCTTCCGGGAAATGTCTTCTCAATTGTATCTTCTGAAGACGGAAGACGGCGGAAGACAGAAGACACGTATCTTCCGGAAGACAGCGACCGTAGAAGCCTAACCGCGTATTACCCAGGAAAGAAATAGGTGTACCTACCAGGTAACACCGAGGTAGTAGGTAGATCAGGAAAGTCGAGTAGGTCGAGAACCCTTAAACTGCGCGAGAAGATGCGAAAAAGATGCATTAGCGCAAGAACACTACCGCTTCCCGCATCGAGGTCGTTTGTGCTTAGAAGATCAAATTGAGAGGTGATCGAATTGAGCGAGGAGGGCAAGTAGAGTGAAATTGAGTAGAGTCCAGATCGATTCACAGCTAGAAAGAAGGCGAGGACGAATTGCTGACGATAGGAAGCATATCGAGCTAAAGGAGTCTTCTGAAGACTCCCGGAAGCAGACATTGAAGGACGACTGAGAAGAATCGGAGGTGGAGTCTTGTTTGATTGAAGAGTGGCAAGACATTGATGGTAGCAACAGCTTGGTGGAGTCGCATTAGAGTTGGGATCGGAGCCGGAAGCACGCAGAAGACTGAAGACACTACAGAAGCAGACAGAAGATTGTTTGAGGTTCTTCCCATGTTCTCTTCCCTCCCCTCTGCTTCTCACCTTTTGTTTGGTATCCCCGCACTTCCCCGGTTGTCTGCAGAAAAATCAATCGATTGATTTCCCATCCGCATTTTCCTTCTGTGAAATTGGGCACGGAAGCGCTGCTCAATTTTCGACAGTCATCTTCTAGCTTGTTCCCGAGGTGCAATCAAGCTTTCCTTACTGTCCTTCTCAAATTCGATCTCGCATCTATCAATTTCCTTATCCTACCGCTCGTCTACTCTCGAATCTCTGAACAGAAGACGCTTCGGAAGATCTGATCATCTTCCGAAGACGCTTCTGAATCCTGAACATCTTCGAAAGACGCTTCTGAATGTCTGAAGTCTTCGGAAGACTACTGTGTGTAATTTGTATCGAGAGTGGATTGGATTTGCTTTTGTGTTAAGAGAGGCTTGGTATGAATCTTGAGTGACTTGGTGAGTTGTTTGTTGTTTCGAGAGCTGAAAGTTGGGATCCAGGCCTGCGCCTCCCGATCTTCCGAGCTTCTCAAATCCATATCTTCCTGGAGAGACTAGAAGATTGGAAAGGCTGGCAGAATGTGCGAGAAGACGTGAGGGTCCTTTACGGGTCTCTTCTGTCCGACCCATAGTAGCCTATTCTTTCTTCTTCCCGAACTTAGAATAGAGTTGTGAGAAGTCTTGCTAGCAGAATCTGGAGAGAATGGTCAAGGGTCATGTCTTCCCGACATGCAGCAAGCTTCTTCTGAGTGTGTATGAGAGATGAGAAGTCAGAAGAACAGAGTGCGAATGTCTTGTGTCTGTTGTGAAGTTAGATTGCGTGTTGGAAGCAGAAGACAGATGAGACCAGTGAAGGGAGGCCTGGCTTCGGGAAGTCTTCCGAGAACGTTATTGAATCAGAAGCTGTCTCGGCAGTCTTCCCAGAGGCCACTGTCATCGCAAGAGCCCGCGACCATCTTCTGAACTTTTCATACACTCTACTTCTCGCATATCTTGTATCTTCTGTTAGGAAGTAGGATGTAATGCAAGGTGGGTTGTTTTCTTAGGAATCCATGCGAGGCCTTGCTTAGTTAGGATTGTTTAGATATAGCTCGGAAGACGAGAGCTACTTAGGAAGCACTGTTAGAATCCCGGAAGATGGAGTAGTTGTCTTCTGAAAGTGGAAGCTAGACTGTGAGAACCTGGGAAGGATTGAGCCTTCAGCTCACAGTAAGTACGTGTGTGACTTAGTGCAACAGATATTCAAGTATGTCGATGCATCCTCGAGGGTTGGTATTACCTGCAGCGGAATTGGCCGAGGCCAAACCCTTCATCAAGGAGTTGGGTCTCGACTTCTTCCTGTGGGATTGGAACCTCACCGACCAGGGCCTTCTGGAAGAGGTTTGGGCCGCATTACCGCCCCGCAACCGTGTATCTGCGAAGATAGGAGTAGCTCGGAGAAGACCATCTTCCTAGACAATAGATTGATGGTGTAGGGTTTTCCACAGGTCAGAAGCAGAGAACAAGGAGTACGAACTGGAGAAGAAAATCTTACCCATTATCTCAGGGAAGTGGCATGTGTTTGGAAGCACAACTTGTCTCTTCTTGGAGGACAGGCATGGAAGAAACGGGTGGAAGGTCGAAGCTTACAGAGAGCCGCAGAAGCGTCTTCTGACGAAGCTGTTCCTTCACCTCTTTCCCAAGAGGAAAGCGCAGAAGACGAGGTACCTTGGAGACCAGGACGTGGAATTCCTGGAAGCCATTTGAGAGAGGCTACCCATCAACTGGGGCACGTTCTTCCACGCTTATGTACAAGCAGAGCTGGTGTACTTAGGTACCCCGGCAGGAGGACATCTTACTCCGTTCTTCTGCTATCTGTACGTGGCCAAGGGGGATCTCACGGAAGATCAGTTGGTGAGATATGGACCAACAGGGCAGCACGAGACGAAGGAGGAGACCTCGAGAGAAGACGACCGAGCAGCAGCAATGACTCCCCCTCCTACTCTGATGCCGCAGATGAGACCGGGTACTCATCAGAAGACGCTTCTGATGAGGAAAGATGACTCCAATGGGTCAGAAGACGCGACACCACCAAGGAAGATGGGTCCTAGGAGCGTGCCTAGGAAGACCACCTCCTTCCCGATCATTCACTCTGGATCGGAGTCCGACTCACAGGAGGAGCCATTGAGTACCCGAGCTGTGCAGAAGACCGCTTCTGCAACACCAGGGAGTCTTCTGAAGACTCCAGAAGATGAAGGTTGGATGGATACTCCTACTGCGATGAGAGGAAGCGCAGTAAAGAGGACCGCTTCTGCCATGGAGAGGGATCTTCCACCCCGGAAGATGAGAAGAGTAGCTTCTTCCCGTGCGCAAAAACAGAAGGTCATAGTGGTGGAAGAGGCATCCCTACCTCTGGAAGACAAGGAAGACACCTCTAACCGAATCATGGGAATGAGTTTGTCTTCCGCAGGAAGAAGACTGGAGGAGTCCAGTGCCTTCTTCCACTCGGAGATCCAACCAGCTATAGAGTTGGTGGAGAAGAGAGCGATGGCTCAGGAGAAGCCACTACAACCTGGATACGGTCTGCGCACCCTGATGCGGCAAGAAGAAAGCCAGAAGAAGGTAGAAGCGCTGGAAGCCAACCTCCGTACCAAGAAAAATCAAGAAAAATACTGATTTGGTTGCACAGTTAGAAGTGGTATTGAACTTACCAGAAAAATATCTGAAGCTAAATCTGTCCAGAATCGCTTGAGTTAATTTAGTGACACCGTCACAATCCTTGTTGGAGTACAAGTACTGACATGGCAGCAGCGAGAACTGCACAAGCCTAATGAAACCCTTGTATTTTGGGGTTTCTTTATTTTTATTTTTATTTTTTATTCATTTTATTTTGGGTTTAGTGTGTGGGTTTAGTAACACTAAACACTTCAGTCTTCAGGTACACTACAGTTCCGAGCTGTACCTAAATAAAGCTATTCACTATAGTGACCTCTTCGTCACTGCGCAGCCTTTCGCTAGTTGTGATTCCAACCCCCGACTGTAGTACAGAGACTCGGCTCGTATCCTAAGCTCTTCCAGCCGAACCGTCTAGAACTTTTTCTTCACCATGTGGTACTTGGCTGGTTAGTTAATAAAATGGGACCTGTCTATAATCTAGACATCCAGGGCGGTTGCGGAAGAGGCTAGCGCGCCAGTATAAAAGCTACGAAGCTGCTGGAGGTGGGGAGTTCGAGTCTCCTCCACCTCAAAACTTTTTGATTTGGAAAGCCTCCTCGTTGTTCTGTTGAGCCTTTACCGAATACAGCCTAACAAATTTCACAAAGAACCACGAAAAGAAAACGGTTACCAACCTCAAAAACTTTAGTAACTTCAACTCCATTGTTAATTACATTTAAATATTTTTTCGTTCACATCCCTTATCTCAGTTTTAGTTCTGTTGAGCCTTTACCGAATACAGCCTAACAAATTTCACAAAGAGCCACGAAAAGAAAACGGTTACCAACCCCAAAAACTTTAGTAACTTCAACTCCATTGCTAATGACATTTAAATATTTTTGTCGTTCACATCCCTTATCTCAGTTTTAGATCAAACAAACCCATTAACTGAAACAGATCTAATCCTGACAGCGGAAGAAAATCAATATTATAGTTTAATTTATATATTGAGTAAGCAAAAATAGCACGCAAGATTGAGAATATAAAGAAGTCGGTAAAATTCTGAAAATTTCCTTTTAATCTTCGGAATGAAACCTTGTTTACATTTCATTCTGCTATTCATTCAAATATGATATACTTTAACACTTTGTAATTTTATTTTTTTCTGTATTCTTTCATGTAATTTCCTAAAAATTTCGAAAACGATCTTTTTTTAATTATTTCCTGTCAAATCTTACCCCAAAGTACGATAATCATACGTAGTCATGGTACCTTATGGTTTCCGTCGATAGATGTGTCGTGGACGTCTGCCGCATCCTAAAGGTTGATTCTCTTTCCGGCAGATCTCTGACATTTCAGCATCCGACTGGTTTCGAAATTAGTCATCACATGGCAGAAGACAAAGCTTTCTAAAACATAAAACATATCTCGGGGCCCAATTTTGAGCATCTGTACCTATATACTTCTTTATATTTATTCTAGAAATTAAAAATAATATACCTTTATGTTTCAAAGTAAAAATTCCCGGACTGCAGTCCTTAAATGGATCTTAAGGAACATCAACTTCATAGTCAGAAACACGAACATGTATAAGAACACCACAAAACTGTTCTTCAAACAGTTTGACATTGGGTTTATTTTCTATTTACTTTATTAAATAATATATTGATATATTGATTAAACTAATTCTTTTAGTTAGTAGGCTATCGCTCTTGTTACTTTCGTAAACGCGTCGATCCACGTTCTTTCTGCAATTCTAGACACGACTGTTATTTGACAATTACTTATATAAATTCAGATTTTCACTAGAACTTACTATAGAACTTTTACATGAGATTTATGAACAGAAACCGAGCAAAAGTTCCCCAAAGGTGATTGATGGAACATGCTTATACGGTTCACCAGCTTGGGGTTCTTGTAACAAGCCTGCAACAACATGAGTGCAATTTTGTGCAAAGTACTAACAAGAAATCTGTTTGCTTCGAATTCCTGCATAACAAATAGAAACATGTATAAGTTGAAAAGTTCGGAATTTGCAGAAAGAAACAAGTAAGCAAGAAACATGAAAGAGATATATACAAGAAAACCTCATTAGGAGTTTAAGCTGATATCCTTCACTTGTTCAAGACTTATGATACAAGATGCCTCTAAACTACACCAAGTTCACTGTTGACATGTGTATTAGGGAGTAATTGGATACTTAACACACAACATCAAATATATCAAGAAAAATACTGATTTGGTTGCACAGTTAGAAGTGGTACTGAACTTACCAGAAAAATATCCGAAGCTAAATCTGTCCAGAATCGCTTGAGTTAATTTATGACACCGTCAATAATCCTTGTTGGAGTACAAGTACTGACATGGCAGCAGCGAGAACTTCACAAGCCTAATGAAACCCTTGTATTTTGGGGTTTTTTATTTTATTTTATTTTATTTTGGGTTTAGTGTGTGGGTTTAGTAACACTTCAGTCTTCAGGTACAGTACAGTTCCGAGCTGTACCTAAATAAAGCTATTCACTATAGTGACCTCTTCGTCACTGCGCAGCCTTTCGTTAGTTGTGATTCCAACCCCCGACTGTAGTACAGAGACTCGGCTCGTATCCTAAGCTCTGCCAGCCGAACCGTCTAGAACGTTTTCCTCACGATGTGGTACTTGGCTGGTTTAGTTCATAAAATGGGACCTGTCTATAAGAAGGAACATCAACTTCATAGGGAAACCAATTTTGAGCATCTGTACCTACATACTTCTTTATATTTATTCTAAAAATTAAAAATAATATACCTTTATGTTTCAAAGTAAAATTCCCCCACTGCAGTCCTTAAATGGATCTTAAGGAACATCAACTTCATAGTCAGAAACACGAACATGTATAAGAACACCACAAAACTGTTTTTCAAACAGTTTGACATTGGGTTTATTTTCTATTTACTTTTTTAAATAATATATTGATTAAACTAATTCTATCGCTCTTGTTACTTTCGTAAACGCGTCGATCCACGTTTTTTCTGCAATTCTAGACTGTTATTTAACAATTACTCATAAATTCAGATTTTCACTCGAACTTACTATAGAACTTTTACATGAGATTTATGAACAGAAACCGAGCAAAAGTTCCCCAAAGGTGATTGATGGAGCATGCTTATACGGTTCACCAGCTTGGGGTTCTTGTAACAAGCCTGCAACAAACATGAGTGCAATTTTTGTGCAAAGTACTAACAAGAAATCTGTTTGCTTTGAATTCCTGCATAACAAATAGAAACATGTATAAGTCGAAAAGTTAGGAATTTGCAGAAAGAAAACAAGTAAGCAAGAAACATGCGCATGCAACCTACAAACAAATACCTGCATGAAAGAGATATATAGAAGAAAACCTCATTGGGAGTTTAAGCTGATATCCTTCACTTGTTCAAGACTTATGATACAAGATGCCTCTAAACTACACCAAGTTCACTGTTTACATGTGTATTAGGGAGTAAATTGGATACTTTAACACACAACATCAAATATATCAAGAAAAATACTGATTTGGTTGCACAGTTAGAAGTGGTATTGAACTTACCAGATAAAATATCCGAAGCAAATTCTGTCCAGAATCGCTTGAGTTAATTTAGTGACACCGTCAACAATCCTTGTTGGAGTACAAGTACTGACATGGCAGCAGCGAGAACTGCACAAGCCTAATGAAACCCTTGTATTTTGGGGTTTTTTAATTTCTATTTGTTTTATTTCAGGTTTAGTGTGTGGGTTTAGTAACACTAAAAAACACTTCAGTCTTCAGGTACAGTACAGTTCCGAGCTGTACCTAAATAAAGCTATTCACTATAGTGACCTCTTCGTCACTGCGGAGCCTTTGGTTAGTTGTGATTTCAACCCCCGACTGTAGTACAGAGACTCGGCTCGTATCCTAAGCTCTACCAGCCGAACCGTCTAGAACTTTTTCCTCACGATGTGGTACTTGGCTGGTTTAGTTCATAAAATGGGACCTGTCTATAATCTAGACATCCAGGGCGGTGACGAAAGAGGCTAGCGCGCCAGTATAAAAACTAAGAAGCTACTGGAGGTCGGGAGTTCGAGTCTCTCCTGCGCCTCAAAACCTTTTGAGACGGGGGAGACCATGGGGAAACCAATTTTGAGCATCTGTACCTACATACTTCTTTATATTTATTCTAGAAATTAAAAATAATATGCCTTTATGTTTCAAAGTAAAATTCCCCCACGGCAGTCCTTAAATGGATCTTAAGGAACATCAACTTCATAGGGAAACCAATTTTGAGCATCTGTACCTACATACTTCTTTATATATATTCTAGAAATTAATAATATACTTTTATGTTTCAAAGTAAAATTCCCCCACTGCAGTCCTTAAATGGATCTTAAGGAACATCAACTTCATAGGGAAACCAATTTTGAGCATTTGTACCTACATACTTCTTTATATTTATTCTAGAAATTAAAAATAATATACCTTTATGTTTCAAAGTAAAATTCCCCCACTGCAGTCCTTAAATGGATCTTAAGGAACATCAACTTCATAGGGAACTCCCTGCGAGCCAATTTCACTCAGAACTTCCAAACCGCCCGATGAAAACTGGTATCGTCTTCAATTTCCTGAAGAACTCGTTGTTCTGATCCCGATGGATCCAAGGACAGCAAGTTTGGACTCCGGAACGGTCCGAACGGTCCAACTCTCCTTCACAAGTAACTGAAAACTTCAAATCTCTTCCTGCGTCTCAATTTCCCTCAGTACACACTCCCCGATCCGTCTCTTCCCTAACCGTTTGAACCAATGCGTAGCCTGCACAGATCTGAACCCAACGACGCCTTGCGCGCTTGCATTGGACTCCTAAATCTCCCGAACCGTCCGTTGACAGGTCGCAGACGCAAGCTAGCCCCTTAAGCAGCCCCCTTGTTACAGTCCGTACGTACGAAGTTCAACCCTCAATAATAAGAAGCAGGCCCCTTGCGTGTTTGATATAACGCCTGAAGCCCTAAATACCCAGTCAGCAAGTAACTAGGGGCCTAGCTTGATTTTACCTTTTTCCGAATCGCATAACTTCTTCTCTGGATGTCCAAACGAAATAAACAAGATGCCCATGGAAAGCTGACAACGAGCTCTATCCATCTATGCGATAAAAGTAAAGATCCGAAGTTGCGCCAAAAGCTCGTAAGCTAGGGCCTAGCTTGTCTTACCCATAAGTGTCTTTGGAGCGACAAAAGTCAAAATTTGATTTTCATGTAGGAGCCGGTCCACGACACGACATCCACCCCCTCCAAACCTGTGCATCCTCCGGTATGCACCAGAGATACCAACCAAGGAGTGGACCGGCACTCAACCATCTTGTCATCCTCCCTCCCATCTCAGTCAACCTCATCCTCAAGGTTGCAACCTGATCGTCATCTTGAAGTTGCTACCCTGCCATGATCCTCCCTAGATCCATGCTCATTGAGTTTCTCCTCAAACCTCCCATCCAATCACCCCCTCTAAATCTACACATCTTTCATATGCGAAGACATAGAAAGAATAACCCATCATACCATAGAAATGTCTTCCATCCGTCTTGTAGAACCTCATCGTCGAGGTGTGAAACCCAAGTGTCGTAGTAGACATCCCTCATCCTGCCAATCATCACCCGTATCCTGACTGTAACCTTCAACCTCAAGCATGTACATGTCGTTGTACGTAAAAACTCTTCTTTTTTGTTTTTCTGAAAAAAAAAGAACCACACTGCTGCAACAAAATCCTCTGCTGCAACTCAATCCTCAATTGTCTCGCTGTAGAATAGTATCTTCCTCAACCATCATCCTCCCTGATATCTTCTTCTGAAAACCCTTGCAACCTTCCAAGCATCATCCTCTCAACCTTTTCCTGAAAATATTTACAATCCCTCAAGCATCATCCTCCCAACAAAATCACCTCAGCAATGGCTTCTCCCCTGTAAGCCATCCTTACCCATCATCCTATACCCGTAGCCTCGAGAGCATCCGTCCACTTTCCTTCGCCCTCAGCATGTCCGTCCTTGATGATGCCGATGCAAGCATCATGGACTTCCCCTGTAGTCGCATCCAAGACCTCCCGTGAAATGAATTCAACCTTGACATCTTGAATGCGTTCCTCCCAACCTCCCTTCACGTCCATCATCATAATCTCTGCATCTGGTTGTTGTTTGTCTGCAACCAGATCACCCACGTCTACTATCTGCACGTCAACCATCTCCTCCGGTTGTGAAGGATCGTCCTCCATTGCCTGTATAGGAAGAATAGTTTCCTGTTGAACCTTATCCTCCCCAGCTTGCTTCCCTGAAGAAGTCCCTTCTTGTCCCTTCTTCTCGCTCTGCATCGTGAATGCAGTATCCAACTTGAGCTCGTTTAGATCCGCGTGCTCACCCAAACCATCTCTATGGAGATCATGCTCAATCTCCTCCACCCTAGCACCATAACTTGTAGCTTCGGTAGCTACAACTGCATGTGTCGCAAAGTAATCATCCACAAACTTCTTCATCTCTCCTTTACCAACGTTGGCTTGAAAGAGAGTACCCGTACTTGTGAATGCAACCTTTCCATCCTCCCAAGAAATAACCCCACGTTGCAAAGACTCTGCAAAATCGATGCAATCGTCCTGTTGATGGACAGTACCATCACACCACATACACTGATGTACCCAAGCTGGTTTGGGTACAAGCTCCATCTCAGTCGATGATCCCTTATCCTCCAATCTAGTAACCTTAGCTCGCAGATCTTGCATCTTTTGCTGCAGGTCCTCGATGGTTGGATCCTTCTCCTCTACAACCACAACTGGAGGTTGAACCTCAAATACTACCTGAACTGGTGTGGTAGTCAACGCTGCAGGTGTCAACCTTGTAACCCTTTCCCTTGTCTGTCTCCGGACAAGAAGCTCAACAGCTTCATGCACAACCTCCCAGTTTCTTGTCAACCCTTCTTCTTCCTCTCCATCCTCCAGAAGTAGCTCCAACTGTTCCTGCCATGGTTCATCCGCAGCTTGAAGAAACAGCTCTGTCTTGTAGCTCTCCAAGGTTAGTTTTTCCACCCGAGGTAGTTGAGAGAATTGTCTCTCGAACTCCTTTAACAGCTCTGTAGGCTGTAAACCTTTGCTAGATCCGTTGACCCATTCCAGAAACGATTTCTTGGTTACTCGATCTGAGTTCCCCAAGAAATACTCCTCCATCAGCACATGTGAAAATGTATCCCAGTTCCTCCCAAAACGCTTTGCTAGACCCTTCACATGCTCCCTTATCTCAGGCACCGCAGCGAGTTCGAATGTCTCGATCATCTCCTTCTCCGATACCTGATCCAAATCCATATCCATCTTGTAACATCTCAAGTACTCAGAGATGTCTCTCCCATCAAAAAGATCGAACTTGTCGATCACCCTTCCAAGTGCCTTCTTTCCCAAAGCCTCCTTTTGTTTGTTCTCTTGCTCCTGTCGCATAAACAAAGTGAAGGCCTGAAACAATCGTGCAGTTGCTGCATCCAACTGCATCCCTGGTATACCCTCAGATCCGTCCATCCCGTCCATAGTCATGGCTCGTCCCATCCTCCCATCCTCCCATGATCCCAACCGTCTACAAATCCATCATCCCAGGTCCACAACATCCTCCCGAACAACAGTATCCATCTTCATCATCGTTCATGATTGTTGATCTTTTCTGTCCAGTTCTGACACACAAATATCTCCACCCCAGACCTTCACGTCGGGTTCACCACCGTATCGTGTCGGATATTTTGTGCGTGAAGGATGTCCAGGAAAACACGGGGTTCCTAGCTGTGGAGATGCTGTGTGCCAAACAGAGACAAGACAGAGAAAGACAACCACGAAAACGAACGCTGCGATATATACACTCCCAAATGTATGTACACTGCCGGTTCTTTCTCCTAAGAGCACAGAACTGAGAACCAGACCAGAGCGGTCTGTAACCTGCTCCAAAAGCCCCTAGAAACACCCCTTGAATCACAACCCTGACCCAAAACCACCGAAGCGTAGCTCAAAGCAAGAGAAACTTCTCTTTGCTAACAAATAGAGCCACAACAGTATCACGCGATTCAAACTCAAGTCCAAACCACATCCATGTATAAGCTCTTAGCTAAAGCTAGCTACCACAAGCTGTATACAGTCAACCAGAACTCTAACGAACTCAAAAGAGCAAAACCCGTAGCGAAGAAACCGAAAAAGGCCTATCTGTGAACTTCCTCCTTTCGCTGAACGGACTTCAGATGTCGATAGGGTCTCCTCCGCTGACTCCGTTAACCCAAGAAACCTTCAGATCCGACTCCTGATAGCCGAGATATCGTCGATTTTCGGTCGCAGGTGACCGAACCTTCAAAAACTCCTCCCTGCGGCTTAAAACCGCTCACACCGCACAAACGGATCGTCCAAACTGATATCCGTCTTCGCTGGTAGGTAGATCTGGCTACCCTAAACCCAACGAGACTTCAAACAAGTCGTTTGGAGTTCCCCTTGCAAAACCACGCAAGAAATTTGGTCGCAGGTTGCAAAAAACTGACGTAAATCGGCTCCATGCGGCTCAAACTTGCTCACCACACCCAAACCAACAATCCAATCCACGTATAGTCTTCTCCTATGAGTAGATGAAGACTCCCTGATCGCGTAGGCACCAAGAACGAAAGGCTTGGCTCACCTATCGCGAAGAACAGCCCAACCTCAGGTCGCAGGTGAACGAAAATCTGATGTAAGCGCTTCCCTGCGAGCCAATTTCACTCAGAACTTCCAAACCGCCCGATGAAAACTGGTATCGTCTTCAATTTCCTGAAGAACTCGTTGTTCTGATCCCGATGGATCCAAGGACAGCAAGTTTGGACTCCGGAACGGTCCGAACGGTCCAACTCTCCTTCACAAGTAACTGAAAACTTCAAATCTCTTCCTGCGTCTCAATTTCCCTCAGTACACACTCCCCGATCCGTCTCTTCCCTAACCGTTTGAACCAATGCGTAGCCTGCACAGATCTGAACCCAACGACGCCTTGCGCGCTTGCATTGGACTCCTAAATCTCCCGAACCGTCCGTTGACAGGTCGCAGACGCAAGCTAGCCCCTTAAGCAGCCCCCTTGTTACAGTCCGTACGTACGAAGTTCAACCCTCAATAATAAGAAGCAGGCCCCTTGCGTGTTTGATATAACGCCTGAAGCCCTAAATACCCAGTCAGCAAGTAACTAGGGGCCTAGCTTGATTTTACCTTTTTCCGAATCGCATAACTTCTTCTCTGGATGTCCAAACGAAATAAACAAGATGCCCATGGAAAGCTGACAACGAGCTCTATCCATCTATGCGATAAAAGTAAAGATCCGAAGTTGCGCCAAAAGCTCGTAAGCTAGGGCCTAGCTTGTCTTACCCATAAGTGTCTTTGGAGCGACAAAAGTCAAAATTTGATTTTCATGTAGGAGCCGGTCCACAACACGACAACGGGTGCGGGACTAGGGACCATGGGGACCTCATGGGGATCCGGGGAAGTCGCTTTCTCTACGCGGAATACCTAGGAAGACGTCTCGTCTTCCTGTCTTCCAGAAGACATCTTGTCTTCCGGGGCGTCTTCTGGAGTCTTCTCGTCTTCCAACGCTGTCACCACCAAGTGCACAGCGAGATCGAACTCCTCCTTCTCCATTCCAGATCCAGTCGATGGTGCTGGAGCGTGGGAAGATGCGGTTGCAGGTGTCGGAAGCGAGGGAAGACTATAAAGTGTCTTCACTCCTTCTATCTGTCTATCCAAGTACATGAACATGCTCTCCCGACATTCCACCAACATCGCTTTGGACTCGCTGTCCCATCCTCTAGCTAAGGTAAGTAACTTCCTACCCGCGGTGAAGTTGAACTTCTTTCGAAGCGCTTCCATCGACTGTGCCAACATCTTCTGCGCACGGGCCTCTGCTGCTTCCCTCTGCGTCTTCTCAGCTGCAGCTCGCGCTTTCGCGGCTTCTCGCTGCGTCTTCCATATGGTCTGCTCTTCTGCGAGGGCGGTGATCTTCTCCCGCACTCGAGTGACTTCCTGATTGCGCTGCTGTACCCGCGCCTGCAACTCCTGGTTGCTCTTCCGAAGCTGTACCAGCTCCTTGGCAGAAGCGACTGCTTCAGCCTTGTACCTGGCCGCAAGCTTCTCCGTAGTCGGAGGCTAGCTTCCAGCGACTCCGTCTTCTTCTGGTCTTCCCCCTGTCGCAGCAAGGTGCGCAGGCCGAATCCAGGTTGTAAGGGCTTCTCCTGTGCCCTCGCTCTCTTCTCCAGCAACTCCATAGCTGGCTGGATCTCCTTCTGGAAGTAGGCACTGAACTCCTCCAGTCGTCTTCCTGCGGAAGACAAGTTCATCTCCACCACTCGCTCCATGGTGTCGACTTCGTCTTCCAGAGGCAAGGAAGCCTCTTCCACTACTACGGCCTTCATCTTCTGCGCACGAGAAGAAGATACTCTTCTCATCTTCCGGGGTGGAAGACTCCTCATGGCAGGAGCGGCTCTCTTCTTTGCGCTTCCTCGCATCGCAGCAGGAGCGTCCATCCATCCTTCGTCTTCTAGAGTCTTCAGAAGACTCCCAAGCGTTGCAAAAGCAGTCTTCTGCTCCGATCGGGTACTCAGCAGCCCATCTTCCTCAGTGGCGTGGCGTCTTCCGACCCACTAGACTCATCTTCCCTCACCAGAAGCGTCTTCTGGTGAGAGCCGGGCCTCGGCTGTGGCATCAGAGTGAGAGGGGGCGTTGCTGCTGCCTCTCGGTCATCGTCTTCCGAGGTCTCCTTCTTCACCTCCTGTCGCTCCGTTGGCCCATACACTACCAGGTGATCTTCCCTAAGATCCCCCATGGCTACATACAAGTAGCAGAGGAAGGGCGTCAGGTGTCCTCCCGCCGGGGTACCCAAGTATGCTAGCTCCGTCTGTACGTAGTTGTGGATGTACGCGTCCCAGTAGATGGACACTTTGTCATCCCACACTGATTCCAGGAACTCCACGTCCTGATCGCCTAAGAACTTTGTCTTCTGCGCTTTCCCCTTGGGAAAGAGATGCAGAAATAACTTCGCCAGGAGGCGCTTCTTCGGCTTCCGGTAAGATTCTATCTTCCAACCGTTCCTCCCCTACCTGTCTTCCACGAAAAGACAGGTGGTGCTCCCAGGCACATGCCACGAACTCATGATCCTATGCAAGATCTTCTTCTCGTACCAATATCCTCGGTTCTCGGACTCAGGCCTGTGAAACGCCTTACGCCACCAGTCTTCAGTCCAAGAAGACGGTCTTCCCTGAGCTACTCCTGCCTTCGCAGGTACACGGTTACGCGGTGGTAACGCTGCCCACACCTCCTCCAGAAGCCCTTGATCTGCGAGGTTCCAATCCCACAGGAAGAAGTCGAGACCCAACTCCTTGAGGAAAGGAGTGGCCTCGGCCAATTCTACCGCTGGTAACACCAAGCCTCGCGGATGCATCGACATACGTGGAAGATTTGTTGCACTAAACCACAAGCACCTACTATGAGCTGAAGGCTCAGTCCTTCCCGAATGCTCACAGCCTAGCTTCTACTTCTCAGAAGACGAAACTAGTCTTCCAGAAGACAGCTACTCCGTCTTCCGGGATTCTAACAGTACTTCCTAGATAGCTCTCGTCTTCCGAGCTATATCTAAACAATCCTATCTAAGCAAGGCCTCGCATGGATTACCAAGAAGACAACCCACCTTGCATTACATCCTACTTCCTATCAGAAGATACAAGATATGCGAGAAGTAGAGTATAAGAAAGGTTCAGAAGATGGTTGCGGGCTCCTGCGGTGACAGTGGCCTCTGGGAAGACACTCGAGACAGCTTCCGATTAAATGTCTTTCTCGAAAGACTTCCCGAAGTTAGACTTCCCTTTACTGGTCTCACCTGTCTTCGTCTTCCTCCGCGCAATCTATCCTCACAACAGACTCAAGACAACTGCACTCTGTTCTTCTGACTTCTCACCTCTCATACGCACTCAGAAGAAGCTTGCTGCATGATGGGAAGACATGACCCTCGACCATTCCCTCCAGATTCTGCCAGCAAGACTTCTCACAACTCTCTTCTAAGTTCGGGAAGAAGAAGGAACGGCTGCTATGGATCGGACAGAAGAGACCCGAATGGACCCTCGCGTCTTCTCGCTCATTTTGCCAGCCTTCCAGTCTTCTAGTCTCTCTAGGAAGATGGGGAGTTGAGAAGCTTGGAAGACCGGGAGGCACAGGCCTAGTTCCCGACTTCCAACTTCTCGAAATAACAAAACAACTCACCACACCACTCAGGATTCGTACCAAGTCTCTCTAAACACAAAAGCAAAGCAAATCCACTCTTGATACGAATTGTGTTCAGTCGACTTTCGAAGACAGTCTTCCGAAGACAGTCAAGTTTAAGAAGCGTCTTCCGAAGATGTTCCCATCTTCCGAATCGTCTTCTGTTCCAAGTTTCGGGGATAGAGAGGTAGTAGGATAGGAAAATTGATAGTTGGGATCTCCAATTTGAGGACTAGGGGTAGGGAAGCTCGAATTGAGCTCGGGAAGAAGCAAGGAGATGTCTTGACAGAAATTGGGCAGCGCTTCCGCGCCCAATGTCTCAAATAGAAAGAATGGGGGGTGGGGATAATCGATCAGGCTGCCTGCACACAATCAAGGAAGCGCGGGGAGTAACAGACAATGGCGAGAAGAAGTGGGAAGGGGAAAGAACAGGGGAAAGAACCTCTATAGTCTTCTTCGGCTCCCCGAGTTGCCTTCGACCTCCGCGCGCTTCTGGCTCTTGTCCTAGCTTCCAATGCGACTCCTCTCGACTGCGCCTGCTGTCAATTTTGGTCCACACCTCGATTCCACCTTCGCTTCTACTCGCCACTCTCCACTGTCAGCTTCTCGGAAGCTCCACAGAAACATCTTCGCTCTCTCTGCTGTTTGTGCTCCAGCAATTCGGTCTCACCCTTCGCCTAGCTGTCAACTTGTTCTCTCCTACCTCGATGTCCTCACTCGATTCCTCTCTCAATGCTAGCTCGCGAAGCTCACTCTCTCAATCGATCTTCTCAAGCACGCTGTGCTGCGGGAAGTTGGAATGCGCCTAATGTGCTTCCTCACGCATCTTCTCCGCAGATTAGGGGTTCTCGACCTTGGGTGTCTTCCTGACCTACCTACCTATTCGGTGCGCCTCAGTAGGTACACCTACTTTCTTACCCGAAAACTCGTGGTTGGTCCTTCGTGGTCGCTGTCTTCTGGAAGACATGTGTCTTCCGTCATCTTCTCATCTTCCGCCGTCTTCCCGTCTTCTGAAGACACAACTGAGAAGACGCTCTTCCAAAGACGGTCGTCTTCCGAAGAAGTCAACTTCTTATTACAAACAGCTCTTAAGATCATCTTCCTGTTAAGGAAGACGTAACCTTAAGTAACAACGCTTCTTCAGTTATACAAACAAGTTATTATTCTTAAAAATTTCAAAAATTCGTGCCTCCTGTAATTTGTGGGCACCACAAGATCCAGTAGATGGTGCTCGAGCTGGAGAAGATGCAGTTGCAGGTGTCGGAAGCGAGGGAAGATCATAGAGTGTCTTCACTCCCTCTATCTGTCGATCCAAATACCTGAACATGCTCTCCTGGCATTCCACCAACATCGTCTTGGACTCGTTGTCCCATCCTTTAGCCAGGGTAAGCAACTTCCTACCCGCGGTGAAGTTGAACTTCTTCCGAAGCGCTTCCACCGACTGTGCTAGCATCTCATGTGCACGAGCTTCCGCTGCTTCTCGCTGCGTCTTCTCGGCTGCAACTCGCGCTTCTGCGGCTTCCTGCTGCGTCGTCCATGTCATTTTCTCTTCTGCGAAGGCGGTGACCTTCTCCCGCACTCGGAGAACCTCCTGTTCACGCTGCTGTAAGCGCGCCTGCAGCTCCTGGTTGCTCTTCCGAAGCTGTACTAACTCCTTGGAAGAAGCGGCTGCTTCTTCCTTGAACTTTGCTGCGAGCTTCTCCGTAATGTGAAGGTCAGCTTCTAGTGCTTCTGCCTTCTTCTGGCCCTCTTCCTGCTGCATCAGGAAGCGTAGCCCGAATCCAAGTTGCAAGGGCTTCTCTTGAGCCTTCGCCTTCTTCTCCAGCAACTCCATAGCTGGCTGGATCTCTGAGTGGAAGAAGGCACTGAACTCTTCCAGCCTTCTTCCTGCGGAAGACAAGTTCATCTCCACAATCCGATCGAAGGTGCCTTCCTTCTTCCCTAGAGGCAAGGATGCCTCGTCTGCTGCTATCGCCTTCTACTTCTGCACAGGGGGAGAAGCTACTCTTCTTGTCTTCCGAGGTGGAAGATCTCTCCCTATGGTAGAAGCGGTCCTCTTTACTGCGCTTCCTCGTTGCGCAGTAGGGGTACCCATCCATCCTTCGTCTTCTGGAGTCTTCGGAAGACTCCCTGGTGTGGTAGAAGCGGTCTTCTTCTCCGGTCGGGCACTTAAGAGCTCCTCTGGTGAGTCAGACTCCGATCCCGAATGAATGAGAGAGGTGGGCTTCCTAGGTACACTTCTAGGACCCATCTTCCTCGGAGGCGTGGCGTCTTCCGACCCACTAGAGTCGTCTTCCCGCACCAGAAGCGTCTTCTGATGAGTGTCGGGCCTTGTCTGCGGTATCAGGGTAGGTGGGGGAGTCATTGCTGCTACTTGGTCATCTTCTCCCGAGCTCTCCTCCTTCTCCTCGCACTTTCCTGTTGGCATGTACCTTGCCAGCTGATCTTCCGTGAGATCCCCCTTGGCCACGTATAGGTAACAGAAGAATGGGGTGAGATGGCCTCCTGCCGGAGTACCTAAGTACGCCAGCTCTGTCTACACGTAGGCGTGGATGTACGCACCCCAGTTGACACTCTCCCCGATACACACTGCTTCCAGGAATGCTACGTCCTGATCTCCAAGATACCTTATCTTCTGCGCTTTCCCCTTGGGAAAGAGATGCAGAAACAGCTTCGCCAGAAGTCGCTTCTTCAGCTCCCGGTAAGAATCGATCTTCCATCCGTTTCTTCCCTGCCGTTCTTCCAGGAAGAGACAAGTGGTACTCCTAGGTACGTGCCACTGCCCTGAGATTATGGGTGAGATCTTCTTCTCGTACCAATAACCTTGGTGCTCCTCTTCTGACCTGTGGAAGGCCATGCGACACCAATCCTCGGTCCAAGAAGATGGTCTTCCACGAGCTACTCCCGGCATTCACCTCCTGGTGGAATGCCGGGAGAGCATGTTCAGGTACTTAGATCGACAGATAGAAGGAGTGAAGACACTTTATGGTCTTCCCTCGCTTCCGACACCTGCAACCGCATCTTCCCACGCTCCAGCACCATCGACTGGATCCGGAATGGAGAAGGAGGAGTTCGATCTCGCTGTGCACTTGGTGATGACAGCGTTGGAGGCCGAGAAGACTCCAGAAGACGCCCCGGAAGACAGGAAGACGAGCCGTCTTCCCAAGTATTCCGCATGGAGGAAGTGACTTCCCAGGATCTCTATGAGGTCCTCATGGTCCCTAGTACCGCCCCCGTGCCTCAGAAGACCGAAGACGCACCACTCGACTCTGCTTCCCAGAGGACGATTCCGTCTTCCGAAGCCGAAGCCGAAGCCCAAGCCGAGGAAGACGTAGCCGCAGAAACAGCAGGGCCAGCGAAGAGCGAGGAGAGGGAAGCTACCTCAATGACACCCGAGGTAAGTGTAGGGCTTCCCAGCCCATCAGGAGCCGAGATAGTAGCTCCGATAGGAGCAGATCAGGTAGGGATTGCCACGGAGCAATCAGCGTAGACAGTAATCGAAGTGACACACTTCTAGGTTTAGTAAGATCAAAACATGCTATCTTAAGGGTGGCAGTTTTCCATGTAAAAATAGTTAGGACATCACATGGCAGTCTAGGTAGCGTAGGAGTAACACAGTGGAGGGCTAATTGGGAAGAGGAACCGCATGCATGTGGGGTGACAACCTCTTGTCAGCGCCTCTCTCTCCCTGGTGGTCGTCTCCCCTGGTTCTCATGGCAGCGACATAAGTAGGATCGAAGAGTAGGAGAAGGGGTTCTCTAGCTGCTGCACACCCATCACGATTCTATGGTGCAGACAGACTAGACCCATTAGAGACACATGACAGATAGTTCTTGGTACACTACACCCGTCGTTGGAAACATACGAATAGTCTTGGAATACACATGAGGGGTCTGCATGCCCGTATCACCAGTGGTTCGGAGATGTAGATGAGTAGTGGACAGTTTAGGAATAGGGAACGGCATCCTCGTGCAGTCCTGTTGGCTAGACTGGTGTGTCGAGGAGTAGACGCAAGAAGTAGAGGGAGTGAGCTTCCCAATACCATTGTGACTTCTTCTCGGGGAATAGATTGTGGATTTGAGTCCAGCAACTTTGTTCATGTCTTCTGGATGGTAGGTTCCTTGAATTCGCTCCCAATTGTGCATGGGAAGTGTTCTTCTTGAGTGGCGGTGAATGTCAACAGTTGTGGAAGTGTAGCTTGACTCGTTCAGTAGAGCACTTGGGATCTGCGTACGAACGGTCTTATGGGTAAGGGATCCCAGAAGACAGAGTAGTCAGAGCAACGAAGTGAAGAAGAAAGAAGCCTTCTTCTCGCAACAGAAGACGACATCCTCGAGTAGAAGACGGTGCAACAGTACTCACGTTTGTTGTCTTCCTCCCCAAACTATTACAAGCAGGGATGGCTTGTTAGTCAGGATCCGGACTAGAAACCTGTCAGAATCTTAATTGCCTCTTTTCATCTCGTTTTCTCTTGTGTGGATTTTCTTATCTTCCCCATCTTCTCTCATCTTCCCCATCTTCTTATCTTCTTCTAGTGAGTTTCCGAGACTTCTATTGAGCTTCCGTGAAGATGAATGTCGTTGTAGTGCTGCAGGAAGACCTCTTCCGTAGACAGAAGCCTTGGAAGGCTACAGGGGGCATACACCCTATGATTAATCTAACCCGTTGGAATGTGAGTGTGAGAATAAGGTGTAACGACCATTGCTAGTCGACTTCTGCGCAGCAGGACAGCCTTCTAGAGGTGTGAGAAGACGAGCTGAACCCCCAGAAGACGAGAGTCGCTTCGGGAAGACGGTATCGAGAAGACCGAAAGAAGCAACCTAGAAGCAGGAAGATCGTCTTCTCGAGCTTCTCTGTGAATAATTGTGTGATATTTTAGTTGGCAGTTGTTTGGTTAGTTCCAGAGCACCATTTGGCGTGTCTGGAAGACGTGGGATTTTGTGTGGTTTTGCGAGAAGACGGGATTTCTAGGCAAAACCCGTGTGTTTGTGTGTCTGAACAGATCTTAGAACTTAGAGCAGCGTTACTTGTGCAAATCCTCTGTGGGAACGATATCTTGTATACTAAATGGGCAAAAGGAGTAATCTTACGTCACTACAATTTCCCTATCCTACTACCCTCCCTCTACTCCCGAAACCTTGAATAGAAGACGCTTCGGAAGATTGGAACATCTTCGGAAGACTGTCTTCGGAAGTCGACTGTACACAATTCGTAACAAGAGTGGATTTGCTTGCTTTTGTGTTAAGAGAGGCTTGGTATGAATCCTGAGTGGTGTGTTGAGTTCTTTTGTTATTTCGAGAAGTTGGAAGTCGGGAACTAGGCCTGTGCCTCCTGGTCTTCCAAGCTTCTCAACTCCACATCTTCCTAGAGAGACTAGAAGACTGAAAGGCTGGCAAAATGAGCGAGAAGACGTAAGGGTCCATTTCGGGTCTCTTCTATCCGACCCATAGCGGCCATTCCTTCTTCTTCCCAAACTTAGGAGAGAGTCGTGAGAAGACTTACTGGCAGAATCTGGAGAGAATGGTTGAGGGTCATGTCTTCCCACCGAGCAGCAAGCTTCTTCTGAGTGTGTATGAGAGGTGAGAAGTCAGAAGAACAGAGTGCACATGTCTTAAGTCTGTTGTGAGGATAGATTGCGCGTAGGAAGAAGAAGACATGTGAGACCAGTGAAGGGAAGCCTGACTTCGAGAAGTCTTTCTCGGAAGATATCTTATCGGAAGTTGTCCTGGGAGTCTTCCCGGAGGCCACTGTCACCGCAGGAGCCGCAACCATCTTCTGACCTGTTATGCACTCCTTGCGAATCTTGTATCTTCTGATAGGAAGTAGGATGTAATGCAAGGTGGGTTGTCTTTTTGGTAATCCATGCGAGGCCTTGCTTGTCTTGGACTCGCTGTCCCATCCTCTAGCCAAGGTAAGTAACTTCCTACTCGCGGTGTAGTTGAACTTCTTCCGAAGTGCTTCCAACGACTGTGCTAGCATCTTCTGCGCACGAGCCTCCGCTGCTTCCTGCTGCGTTTTCTCAACTGCAACTCGCGCTTCTGCGGCTTCTCGCTGCGTCTTCCATATGGTCTTCTCCTCGGCGAGGGCGGTGATCTTCTCCCGCACTCGGAGGACTTCCTGATCGCGCTGCTGTAACCGCGCCTGCAACTCCTGGTTGCTCTTCCGAAGCTGCACCAGCTCCTTGGCAGAAGCGGCTACTTCCGCCTTGTACCTGGCTGCAAGCTTCTCCATGCTGCGGAGACTAGCTTCCAGCGACTCCGTCTTCTTTTGGTCTTCTCCCTGTCGCAGCAAGGTGCGCAGGCCAAATTCAGGTTGCAAGGGCCTCTCCTGAGCCTTCGCTCTCTTCTCCAGCAACTCCATAGCTGGCTGGATCTCCTTCTGGAAGTAGGCACTGAATTCCTCCAGTCGTCTTCCTGCGGAAGACAAGTTCATCCCCACCACTCGCTCCGCGATGTCGACCTTGTTTTCCAGAGGCAAGGAAGTCTCTTCCATCACAATGACCTTCATCTTCTGCGCACAAGAAGAAGCTACTCTTCTCATCTTCCGGGTTGAAAGATCCCTCATGGCAGGAGTGGGTCTCTTTACTACGCTTCCTCGCATCGTAGTAGGAGTATCCCTTCTTCTCTTGTCTTCTGGAGTCTTCGGAAGACTCCAAGGTGTTGCAGAAGCGGTCTTCTGCTCCGATCGGGTACTCAGCAGTTCTTCCTCCGAGTCGGACTCCGATCCTGAATGAATGAGAGAGATGGGTGTCCTCGATACACTTCTGGGATCCATCTTCCTCGGTGACGTGGCGTCTTCCGACCCACTAGACTCATCTTCCTTCATCAGAAGCGTCTTCTGGTGGGAACCGGGCCTCAGCTGTGGCATCAGAGTGGGAGGGGACGTTGCGGCTGCCGCTCAGTCATCGTCTTCAGAGGTCTCCTCCTTCACCTCCTGTCGCTCCGTTGGCCCATACCCTGCCAGCTGATCTTCCCTAAGATCCCCCATGGCTACATACAAGTAGCAGAGGAAGGGTGTCAAGTGTCCTCCCGCCGGGATACCCAAGTACGCTAGCTCCGTCTGTACATAGTTGTGGATGTACGCGCCTCAGTAGATGGGCACTCTGTCATCCCACACTGATTCCAGGAACTCCACGTCCTGATCTCCTAAGTACCTTGTCTTCTGCGCTTTCCCCTTGGGAAGAAGATGCAGAAACAACTTCGTCAGAAGTCGCTTCTTCGGCTCCCGGTAAGATTCTATCTTCCAACCATTCCTCCCCTGTCTGTCTTCCACGAAAAGGCAGGTGGTGCTCCCAGGCACATGCCACGAACTCACGATCCTGGGCAAGATCTTCTTCTCGAATCAATATCCTCGGCTCTCGGATTCTGGCCTGTGAAAAGCCCTGCGTCACCAATCTTCAATCCAGAAAGACGGTCTTCCTCGAGCTACTCCTGCTTTCGCAAGTACATGGTTGCGAGGTGGTAACGCTGCCCACACCTCCTCCAGAAGTCCCTGGTCTGCGAGGTTCCAATCCCACAGGAAGAAGTCGAGACCCAACTCCTTGAGGAAAGGAGTGGCCTCGGTCAATTCTGCCACTGGTAACACCAAGCCTCGCGGATGCATCATCATGCTGGAAGATTTGTTGCACTAAACCACAAGCACCTACTATGAGCTGAAGGTTCAGTCCTTCCCAAGTGCCCACAGTCTAGCTTCTACTCCTCAGAAGACGAAACTAGTCTTCCAGAAGACAGCTACTCCGTCTTCCGGGATTCTAACAGTACTTCCTAGATAGCTCTCGTCTTCCGAGCTATATCTAAACAATCCTATCTAAGCAACGCCTCGCATGGATTACCAAGAAGACAACCCACCTTGCATTACATCCTACTTCCTATCAGAAGATACAAGATTCGCGAAACATCAAGTGCATAACAGGTTCGGAAGATGGTTGCGGGCTCCTACGGTGACAGTGGCCTCTGGGAAGACACTCGGGACAGCTTCTGATTCAATGTATTTCTCGGAAGACCTCCCGAAGTCAGACTTCCCTTCACTGATCTCACCTGTCTTCGTCTTCCTACGCTGTCGTGATGTGAATTATTCCACATAGTGAATAATTCACCTCTCAGTTAGAAGTTAGTCTCTCTGAGTGAAGTTAAGACCTCAGAGAAGTCGATTCTGGAGGAAATGATCATTTGAAAATCTGAAAACACCACGGCATAGGTCTCGTCGCGCTGATCACCGTGGTATGTTCAAAAGTTGCAAACGGAGTTGCAGGCGAAAAGTTACTTGGAGTTCTTCTACAAGATTTCTGATACCGGGAAATTTATCATAAATCAGAGTGAGTTCGAAAAATACTTTTTAGATTTTTCTCATGTAGATTGTAGTATGTAGTATTTGTTTAAAATTCGAAATGTACAAAAAGAGCATGTCTAGAGAAAGTTATGGCACTTCGTGTTAGCAAAAGAAAGACGAAATACCGCAGCTTTCTAGCATATTAGCTTAGAAACTGGTCTTCAAAACCAGTTGTGAGATCAACTTCCGTGGTGTAGCTGAGAAACTTGTAGGGAGGAGGTCTCCAGATCAAATCCCTTCAGACTCACAACCGGCTTGGAGTAGGCTGGCCCTTCGGGAGAATATGAGGGGCACCAAGTTGCCTAAGGGCGGGACACTAGATGTCCCTTAAACGTACCGTGAATGCGGGACGCCTCCGTCTACCCCTGCACTAGTGCAGTCACCTAGTGTGGATGCTAGAGGGAGATTACCACCGGGTTTCGAAATGGACCTCTCACCTTCGAGTTGACGGGGTAATTAGTACGAATTCGATTGCGGCCCTCTAAGTCATGGGGTAGCGAGATGGCATCAAAGATACTCCAAGTCTTTACCAATTCTTTTGTAGAAAAATGTAGAGTTCGAAATATTATTCACTTGGGTCGAAAAATCAAGTGAAACTGATACCTGAGGCAATACTTACGGTACTTCGAAGTTTAAGAGGGCCGGGAAACGACAATGATGATAACTCGGGCTCCACGTGTCAGAACGAGGTGATTCCGGTAGCCAGAGGTAGCTGTGGTGGAGTTACTTCGGATGGAGGTGTCAAATTCTGACTGTACGACCGACTCGGTGGCCGTCCGTACAGATGAACCTGCGAAGCTTAGTGAAATAGTCTTCTTACGTGTAGATTTATTATCAGTGATTTATTTTTCTGTTGCCATCTGTTTAGGGCGTCTTTTACCCCTGCCAGGTGACACTGAAGGTTACGTAGGATGGAGGAAAATCCAGAGGGGTGTACTCCGGAGAGAGAGAATTCTGATGGGATTATCGCATTATCGCAGATTATCGATCATCGAGCAGAGTAGAGTTTACCGTGCGAGAGCTATCGAGTAGAGAGAAACAGTAGAGCTGAGGAGAAGATTTTACAGAGGTCACGTCCGAAGAGAACTTCTGTCTGATCAGAGTTTTGATATCGAGGGATTGAGAGTAGAGAGCAGAATCGAGTAGAGAGGAGACCAAGAACTTGTACGTGTATCTTTCTGAATAGAAAACGGGAAGCTTCTAGGTGAACGCGCTGGTGCTTCACAGGAGCAGTTTTCTGATATTTTGAGTTACTGAACGTGAGCTTTGCAATCTGAATGATCTGGAGTTGAAGATCTACTTGCACGCCGTGTGTTTTATCTTGGCCAGATCGAGAACGTGGTGGTGTGTTTTTCTTACGATCCGTATTCCTTGTGAGGTTTTCGTCCTCTTCTTCACGATCATATCACAGCTAGAAGGTTCGCCCTTCCCAGGAAACTCTCGCCTCGACATACAATCTGGTGCTTCCACTGAGAGGCTTCTTGGGGTGATTGACCGTGAAGTTGAGTTCCAAGACGAAGAGAAAGATGGATCGGAAGAGCGGAAGTGCTGCTGGTGCTACTTCTACGGCTGCTGCATCTACGTTTGCTGCAGCACCTACCGCAGCCCCTGTGACTGCAACGACATCTGCATCTGGCCTCGACACAACTGAGATTCTGAAGACGCTTGCGGCCCTGGTCCAACAACATCCGATCGTTGGAGGGGGTGAGTTAAGATCCACCAAGGCTTTGCAAGCGGTAGTGAATAGATGCGGCAGATTTGAAGGGAGAGATATTTCTAGGTATCTGCGTGAGTACCGAGGAGAGATGGAACTGGTTAGAGTTACTGATATAGAGATGATAACCAGTTTTGAGTTAGCTGTAATCCCTGAGTTGCGGGACCAAGTTAGGGATGTGCAGAGAAGAAATCTAGGTGTGTGGATGAGTTTTGAGCGATCTCTTCGAGAGGAGTTTCTTGAAGAAGATTCAGAGAGGTCTAGAAGAACGTTTCTGGACTGGGTTGAGCAGCAACCTGGTCGTATGATGAGTCTGAATGAGATGCTGAGAGAGTTTGATCGGAGATACCGACAACTCTCAACTCTAGAACGCATAACTCTAGATGCTAAGAGAACTGAACTTTTTCTGCAAGCTACCGATGATGCTACGGCAGATCGGTTATGCTTTATGTTGGCTGATCGATCGGCTGAAGGAGGAGTTACTACTGATTGGGGGAGAGTTGAGGATGCTGTGGCTGTACTAACGAGGCAGAGAAGGGGAAGAGTGGCTGTGGGAGGACGTCCGCCTGCAGAAGTGACCACTCAACCTCGCACTGCTCCTCAAGTATAGCAACCTTTGGCTCCTGCTCCCAGACCTGCTGTCCCGGCTGCAGCACCTTTGATGCCAGTTGTGCCAGTTCCTGCACAAAGGGCACCGGTTCAGAGACTTGCAGAGAACCATGGACAGCAGAACCAGATCGAAGATCTGATTCGGCAGATGAGAGAATTGAAGGTGGAGCTAGCTGGTCTGCAGAGAGAGCAGCCGCCGGCGCCTGCTGCTGCACGTCCAGGAGGTGCTCCTGTTCGTAGATGTATCTGATGTGACAGTCAAGATCATTTCCGAGGGGACTGTCAAGAGCTCACGGCTGCTCTGCGAGATGGTGTGGTTCGCTACCAGAATGGTAGGCTGCACCTTTCTTCTACTGGAGAGCCGCTAAGCACACAGTTTGGACGAGGAGGCATGAGGAGTCTACCTCAGATTACAGCTGCTGCAACTGTACGTGCATTGATGGCACCACCGATAAATCCTGATGTATATGCCGAACATACAGAGAATGACCGAGACTACTTCCATTTGCTTTATGGGCTGATAGGACTACACACTGTACCACGACTGGGTATATGTCAGTTGAGCTTATGTTGGGGCAGAAGCCAATCATGCTTGCTGAGGAGGACTTTCCTACGTGGGCTACGCTACCGTGGGAAGATAGTATAGATCATACTTCACTCCTTGCTTTACGAACTAGGCAGTTGGAGCGAAGGGAGGAGGATCTTGCTGAGGCGCAAGAGAAACTGAAGGTGGCTCGAGTCAGAAACAAAGAGCATTTCGACAAGACTCACCGACTACGACCAAAGCCAATACGTGTTGGTGATTGGGTTCTGGTGTATGATAGCACGCTGGAGAACCAGCATTCTACACTTCGTAAGTTCTCGCGAAGATGGTTCGGACCTTATGTTGTGTTAGATGTTTATGAGAATGCCACTTATAGTTTACGTGAGCTGGATGGTACTCCTTTCAAACTACCTGTGGCCGGCAAGCGAGTGAAGTTGTTCAAACAGCGTGGAGAATCAGTAGATTTGTTCAACTTTCTGGAGTCTGAGAAGATGAAGAGGGATGAAGACGTCTCGGCTACTGAAGAGGCTGAGGCGAGAGAGAGTGATGATGATGATGAAACGACAGAAGGATGAAGAGGTTGGCACATGCCAGAGGATGTGCAGGTTTGGAGGGGGTGGATGTCGTGATGTGAATTATTCCACATAGTGAATAATTCACCTCTCAGTTAGAAGTTAGTCTCTCTAAGTGAAGTTAAGACCTCAGAGAAGTCGATTCTGGAGGAAATGAGCATTCGAAAATCTGAAAACACCACGGCGTAGGTCTCGTCGCGCTGATCACCGTGGTATGTTCAAAAGTTGCAAACGGAGTTGCAGGCGAAAAGTTACTTGGAGTTCTTCTACAAGATTTCTGATACCGGGAAATTTACCATAAATCAGAGTGAGTTCGAAAAATACTTTTTAGATTTTTCTCATGTAGATTGTAGTATGTAGTATTTGTTTAAAATTCGAAATGTACAAAAAGAGCATGTCTAGAGAAAGTTATGGCACTTCGTGTTAGCAAAGGAAAGACGAAATACCGCAGCTTTCTAGCATATTAGCTTAGAAACTGGTCTTCAAAACCAGTTGTGAGATCAGCTTCCGTGGTGTAGCTGAGAAACTTGTAAGGAGGAGGTCTCCGGATCAAATCCCTTCAGACTCACAACCGGCTTGGAGTAGGCTGGCCCCTTCGGGAGAATATGAGGGGCACCAAGTTGCCTAGGGGCAGGACACTAGATGTCCCTTAAACGTACCGTGAATGCGGGACGCCTCCGTCTACCCCTGCACTAGTGCAGATGGCATCAAAGATACTCCAAGTCGGTACCAATTATTTTGTAGAAAAATGTAGAGTTCGAAATATTATTCACTTGGGTCGAAAAATCAAGTGAAACTGATACCTGAGGCAATACTTACGGCACTTCGAAGTTTAAGGGGGCCGGGAAATGACAATGATGATAACTCGGGCTCCACGTGTCAGAACGAGGTGATTCCGGTGGCCAGAGGTAGCCGTGGTGGAGTTACTTCGGATGGAGGTGTCAAATTCTGACTGTACGATCGACTCGGTGGCCGTCCGTACAGATGAACCTGCGAAGCTTAGTGAAATAGTCTTCTTACGTGTAGATTTATTATCAGTGATTTATTTTTCTGCTGCCATCTGTTTAGGGCGTCTTTTACCCCTGCCATGTGACACTGAAGGTTATGTAGGATGGAGGAAAATCCAGAGGGGTGTACTCCGGAGAGAGAGAATTCTGATGTGAATTCTCGATGGGAAGACATGACCCTCGACCATTCTCTCCAGATTCTGCCAGCAAGTATTCTCACGACTCTCTTCTAAGTTTGGGAAGAAGAAGGAATGGCTGCTATGGATCGGATAGAAGAGACCCGAGATGGACCCTCACGTCTTCTCGCTCATTTTGCCAGCCTTTCAGTCTTCTAGTCTTTCTAGGAAGATGTGGAGTTGAGAAGCTTGGAAGACTGGGAGGCACAGGCCTAGTTCCCGACTTCCAACTTCTCGAAATAACAAAACAACTCATCACACCACTCAGGATTCGTACCAAGTCTCTCTTAACACAAAAGCAACACAAATCCACTCTTGATACGAATTGGTTATAGTCGACTTCCGAAGACAGTCTTCCGAAGACAGTCAAGTTTAAGAAGCGTCTTCCAAAGATGTTCCCATCTTCCGAAGCGTCTTCTGTTCGAGGTTTCGGTTGTAGAGGGGTAGTAGGGTAGGGAAATTGATAGATGAGATCGTCAATTTGAGGACGGGGTGTAGGGAAGCTCGAATTGGACTTAGGAAGAAGTAGGAAGATGTCTGACAGAAATTGGGCAGCGCTTCCGCGCCCAATGTCTCAATAGAAAGAATGGGGAGTGGGGGTAATCGATCAGGCTGCCTGCAACCAACCGGGGAAGCGCGAGGAATACGCAACAGAAGCGAGAAGTAGTGGGAAGGGAGAAGAACGTGGGAGGAACCTCTACAGTCTTCTGTCTTCTTCTCAAGACGTCTTCTACCTCCCGTGCGCTTCTGGCTCTGGTCCTAGCTCCAATGCGACTCCTCACGACTGCGCCTGCTGTCAATTTCTGGCCACGTCTCGATTCCATCTTCGATTCTACTCGCTACTCTCCAATGCCAGCTTCTCGAGAGCTCACAGAAACGCCTTCGCTCTCTGCCTTCCGTGCTCCAGCAATTCGGTCTCATCCTTCGCCTAGCTGCCAACTGGTTCTCTCTTACCTCGATGTCCTCACTCGATTCCTCTCTCAAAGCTCACTTGCAAAGCTCACTCTCTCAAATCGATCTTCTCAAGCGCGCTGTGCTGCGGGAAGTTGGAATGCGCTAATGCGCTTCCTACGCATCTTCCCCGCAGATTAGAGGTTTCGACCCTAGGTGTCTTTCCTGACCTACCTACCACCTGTGTGTTACCTAGTAGGTACACCTACTGTTTTACCCGCAAACTCGTGGTTAGATCTTCGCGGTCGCTGTCTTCCGGAAGACAAGTGTCTTCCGTCGTCTTCTCATCTTCCGCCGTCTTCTCGTCTTCCGAAGACGCAACTGAGAACGCTTCCCTTAGGACGGTCGTCTTCCGAAGAAATCAACTTCTTATTAAAAAGCTCATAAGATCATCTTCCCTCTAAGAAAGCAGTAATCTTAAGTAACAACGCTTCTTCAGTTATACAAACAAGTTATTAGTCTTAAAAATTTTAAAAATTCGTGAATCCTGTAATTTGTGGGCACCACAGAAATTGATAGCTGGAATCGTCAATTTGAGGACGATGGGTAGAGAAGCTCGAATTGAACTCGGGAAGGAGTAGGAAGATGTCTGAAGGAAATTGGACAGCGCTTCCGCACCCAATGTCACAATAGGAAAAATGGGGATGGGGGGTAATCGATAAGGCTGCCTGCAAACAACCGAGGAAGCGCGGGGGATACCAAACAAAGGCGAGAAGCAGTGGGAAGGAAAAAGAACATGGGAAGAACCTCTACAGTCTTCTGTCTGCTTCCCGAGTTGTCTTCGACCTTCTGCGCGCTTCTGGCTCTAGTCCCAGCTCCAATGCGACCCCACTGAGTTGCTTCCGCTGTCAGGTCCTGTCTACGCCTCAATCGATTAAGCTGTCCACCTCCGATTCTACTCAGCTACTTCCAATGTCAGCTTCCGGGAGTTTCACAGGGAACGCTTTTCACTTAGTACGCTTTCTGCGCTTCAGCAATTCGACCTCGCCTTCCTTCTATCTTCTAATCGATCCTGTCCTCACTCAATTTCACCTCGCTGCCTCCTCACTCGAAGCTCACCCTCTGAAATCGATCTTCTCAAGAAGCGTGCTTGCTGCAGGAAGCTGGAATGCGCTAATGCGCTTCCTGCGCATGTTCCTCGCAGATTAGGGGTTTCAACCCTAGATGGCTTACCCGACCTACCTACCACCTTGGTGTTACCTAGTAGGTACACCTACTCTTTTACCTGGAAATTCATGGTTAGGCCTTCGCGGTCGCTGCCTTCCGGAAGATGGGTGTCTTCCGCCGTCTTCCCGTCTTCCGAAGACGCAACTGAGAAGACGCTTCCCGGAAGACGATCGTCTTCCGAAGAAGTCAACTTCTTAGTACAAAAGGCTCATAAGATCATCTTCCTTCTAAGGAAGCAGTAGTCTTAAGTAACAACGCTTCTTCAGTTATACAAACAAGTTATTAATCTTAAAAATTTCAAAAATCCGTGAATCCTGTAATTTGTGAGCACCACATACGCCCACCCTCACATGTTTGCGTCCCCGCAAACATCAGTGTTTCGGCACTTCTGTTTACGTCCAGTACTTCTTGACACGCCACCCATTTACACAAGTGATCATCAACGTACCGTCCAATTCTTCCAACTGCAAGGAGTCGTTGTCGAAGACTTCCAAAACGCGGTAAGGACCCATCCAGCGAAGATGACGTTTCCCGGGGAACTTAAGATGTCGGTTATCATAGAGAAGAACCAAGTCCCGATCTACGACGGTCACCTTCTTCAGCTTGCCATCATAGTTCTCCTTACGTTGCGCTTGTACTTCGTACGTCTTCTCCAAAGCTGCATTCCTGTCTTCTTCAAACTCTATAAAGTTCAGAAGACGCTGCTCCTGGCTCTCTTCTTCTCCCATGCGTTCGGTTACGGCTAACCTGTAAGTTGGGACCTCTAACTCAATGGGCACAATAGGTGTCATGCCATAAGTTAGGTAGAAAGGTGTCTTCTGGGTCGTGACTTTAGGTGAAATCCTGAAAGTCCATAACACAGATGGTAATTACGTGTCCCAATCATACGCATGGTTAACAGTTACTTTATTCAGGATGTTACATAGAAGACCGTTTGACTTCTCCATCAGTCCGTTGGCTTTCGGGTTGTATGACATCGTCTTCCTATGCTTAATCCTGAAGTATTGGGTCGGGAGGGAGATAGTCTCATTTAAGAAATGAGTACCCCTATCTGATACCAATTCCAGTGGACATCCTTATCGAGTGATAATGTTGTGCCAGAGGAACCTGGCTACCACTGCGGCGTCGTTCTTCCTTGTTGCTTCGCCTTCCACCATCTTGGTAGCATAGTCGGTAGCTATCAGAATATACCGTGCTCGTGTTCTTCTAGCCACCGGGGCGATAGGCCCAACAAAGTCGATTCTCCACTTTTCAAAAGGAGCAAGCGGCAAGATGGGAGTAAGAGGCCACTTGGTAGTAGCTGTTGGTCTTCCCACCCTCTGGCACGCATCGCATTTCTTGATCTCCTGAAAAGTGTCTCTGTACATGATCGACCACCAGTATCCGGCGTCTAACATCTTCTTCACTGTGGTCTTCAGCCCGTAGTGACCTCCAGCATCTTCGTAGTGAAGACCTGTGATCACTGGTTTAATCTCTGAAGGCTCAAGGCATCTCCTTAGCTTCTCGTCATGCCCCTTTCGGAATAGGATACCCTGGAAGATGGCGTAGGGGCCTGCCTTGTGTAAGAAGACAACCTTCTGCTCCACATCCAATCCTTCTGGGTACTGTTGGTCTTCCAAGAACTTCCTCAAATCCTTGAAGATCGATTCTTCTCTGGAAGTCGCAAAGACTGGATCAGAAGATCTAGTCTCGTCTTCTGGGAAGCAGGCGGCACGCCCCCCTTCAGATGAAAGTGTCTCTGCGAAAACTGAAAACAGCTTCTCGTCAGGGAACTCGTCTTCCACTTCATCTTCTCGTCGCTCCGTCTCTAATCTGGATAGGTAGTCAGCATTAACATGCTGTCTTCCAGGCCTGTACTCAACGGTGTAAGTAAATTACTGGAGTAGAAGAATCCACCTAGCTATCCTACCAGACAAATCTGCTTTCTTTACAAGATGTTTCAAAGAAAAATGATCCACATAGAAGACAAACGGGTTGGCTAGAAGATAGTGCCTAAACTTCCTACATGAGTAAATCATGCCAAGACACTCCCTTTCAGTCGTCGAGTACTTCTTCTCTGCATCACTCAGTTGTCTTCCCGCATAGTAGATGGGATAATCCTTCTTCTTCTCATCTTTCTGACTCAATACCACCCCTATGGCGAAAGCAGAAACATCCACATAAATGTGGAAGACTCTCTCCCAATCAGATGGTCTTAGGACAGGGGATTCCGACAGAAGCCTCTTCATTTCTTCAGATGCTTCTTGCTGCTCAGAAGACCAAATGTACGGTTCGTCCTTCTTCAGCAACTTGGTAAGTCTTCCCGCTACCTCTGCGTACCTGTCAATAAACCTCCTGTAGTATCCTACGTTACCCAGGAAGCTTCTCAACTAAGTCAGGTTAGCAGGTGGGTGAAGTTTCATGATGACTTCCACCTTAGCACAGTCGACTTCTATGCCTCTTCCGGAAATCCTATGCCTTAGCAAAATTCCCTCTGACATACCAAAGAAGCACTTCTCAGGGTGAAGAGCCAAACGATGTTCTCTACACTTCAGAAAACACTTCCTTAGAAATATCAAGTGGTCTTCTCTCGATCCAAACACACAGAAGTCCTCTAAGAAAATCTCCATGAAAGTGCGAAGATACTCCTTGAAGATTGTAATCATCAATCTCTGGAATGTGGCGGGTGCGTTGCATGAACCAAACGGCATTTGATTGTACGCGTACGTGCCCCAATCAGTAGTGAAAGTGGTTTTCGACTTGTCTTCTTCTCTGATTGAAACTTGGTTGTACCCAGAATATCCATCCAGGAAGCTATAGAACTCATGTCCTGCTACCTGGTCTAACACAGAGTCGGTGAATGATAAAGGATGATGATCCTTTTTCGTGGCCAAGTTCAGCTTCCGGAAGTCCTGACACACTCGGATCTTCCCTGTCTGCTTCTTCGGCACGATGACGATAGGAGCTACCCACTCACTACTGAGCACGGGGAAGATGACTCCCACCTTCAGATATTGGTCGATCTGGTCCTTCACCAGAAGCGAGTACTTGGGGTTGAGCCGATATTGCCTCTGCCATGTAGGAACAACGCCCTCCAGCAAGTCAATGCGATGTTCTCCCAACTCTCGAGGTATGCCCTTCATGTCTTCTATGGTCTATGCGAAGACATCCTGGAACTCCGTTAGAAGTTCCCGAAAGTCTTCCAACTGCTGACTCTCGATCACCTTGGAAAGCTTCAGCTTCTTCCCGGGAGCAACCTCCATTTCTTGAAGATCATCCGGGTTTATCATTCCTTCAGTGTGACTATACTCACTGACACCAAAGTATTCCGGTTTGGGAGCTTCTTCTGGTTCCGATTCGTCTTCTGGAAGATCAGCTAACTGGTCTTCCGAAGGGAAGACGGTATTCTCGTCTTCTGGAAGCTCTTCTTCCGCAATCTCGTAGCACTCAATGTATCCACAGATCACGTCTTCTGCTATCTCTGTTACCTCTGTAGTACACAAGTTATTCACCACAAACTCATTATACCGTTCATCATTGTCAGAAGACGCAGCTGAGTCTTCTGAGGTGTACCCCTTTGTCGTAGAAGGAGTTTCACCTTGGTGTCCAATCTTGATCCAAGGAAGCGAGACCTTAGTCTTCTCACCTGGCTTGGGTGTAGGATTGAGAAATCTCAAACTATGTCTTCTCCAATCGGTATTTACATTTGCAGCATACAGCCATGGTCTTCCTATCAACACCTGATATCCAACCCTAGCTACAGGTCACAAAATAATGTAAGTGAGGTAAAAAAGATACTCCCCCAATTACCGTCAAGACATCTTTCAGTTGCCCCAAAGGTCGTCTTCTGGTCTGATCCGCCATTCTGAGGATTCTCGGAGTAGGCTGGAACTCAGTGAAGCCTAGGGCATGCGCCGTTTCTTCAGTCATGATGTTAACTCCGGAGCTGGAATCAATGGGTACCTTCTTCAGAAGACAGCCATGGATTTCCATATCAGTTCTGGGGTTCTCAAGTCCTCATGCTCTATCCTTAGGATCGGGGTGCTCTTGGGAAGTCTAGCTGTCCTTCTCTTCCTCGATCCTCGAGACACAGATTGTAACAGCTTCCTGTAACCAGCGTTGTCATCCAATAGCTGTTGGAAGGTTACATCCGCCTTCTGATTCCACAAGTCTCACAAGAAGTCATAAGGGGATCGCTTCAGAAGAGTGACCGGGGTTTCCAACAGAGAAGATGTAGTAGCTGCTTCCTTGGATGGAAGACTAGAAGAGTGTCTTCCCTCGACTGGGGGGCTGTTCCCGTGTGACAGGGGTTGCCGTAGTCGGTGTAGGAAGCTGCTGTACTATCTTCCGTCGCTTCTCCAGCTCTTCTTGCATGATCGCTTCAACTTCTTGTCTAATGTCAGGAGCAAAGTACTTTGGATCTTCTCGGTCGTAAGTAGGAGAAGAAGGTCGCTCAGGGGAAGATAACCTCTCCTTTCACTGCTTCTTCTTCTTGATCTCCTTCTGACGAGATTCTGACTTCCCTTTGCTTCTGGTACTTACCTTGAACACAGCCTCATCCAAGACTTCTTCCGGAGGTCAACTGTCTGAATCCGGACTAGGGCTCCAAACAGTGCCATCCGCCAAAGTGAAAGAAGAAGCTGCCTCAAGTGACTTCGTCTTCTGAGCTGCAGTCGTCTTCTGCAGCTGAGGTTCCTTTCCTTCGCGCTTCCCGAGGTCTGGTTCGTCTTCCTTGATATGGAGACAATCCGTACAATCCCCAGGATCTTCTTCTTCTACCGTGATGTGCTGTAATACTGCTAGCTCGAGCTTAGAAGCTGACGTGGCTTCTGCAGGAGGTGTGGTCTCTGCAAATCTAACCATTTGTCGTGGCCGTAAGGTTTGAGGACAATTCTCTGTGAAATGACCGGCTTCCTTACAGTTCTCACCCAAGGGCACTTGCCCAATCTGCCTTCTCGAGTGAGGACAGGTGGACCACCAGTGTCCTGTCTCTCCACAATTATTGCACGCTCCAGGAAGAGGGTTGAGAGGTCATTGTGATGAAGAAGGTTGCCAGGGCGTCCTGGTCTGTACATTACTAGCTCTATCTCTAGGCACATAACGATTATATTGGACGGGAGGCGTAGGAGTGAAGGGTTGTATCGTCTCGATCTTATAGCAGGTTTCTCCACTAGGATCGTGTAGATATCCCTCATCGTCTTCTTCCCATCCTGCCCAGTTGACAGCTTGGTCCTGCGTACACTGATCTCTGGTGTGCCCGGAAGAGTTACAAAGATTGCACCAAAGGTTTGGCCGAGAAGCCGTAGGTTGCTTCCGCTTGTCCTTCTAGTTCAGAAGATGAACTTTCAGGTCGGCAAACTGCTTCAGAACTTCATTGATACGAGGATCAGGTGCAGACTGAATGATTTGAGTTTGAGGCATCTTCTGCACAACTTCTTCCCTTGATCGCGTCTTCTCCTTCTCCTTCTTCCGCGTCTTCTTCTCTGGTTCAGATTCTGATTTTGAACTTTTGACCGTAGACTCTTCAGAAGTAGAGGATGCTTCCGAATCACTGTTATCAGTTTCAGTGGACTTGGACTTCCTAGAAGACTTCTTCGACTTCTTGGACTTCTCGAGGCCTTCCCTCTGTCTTTCGTCATATTCCGAGTGATGCTCGAGGTTTCATACTGCTCGGCATACTTCTGTACTTCTACTAAATCATCACCTCCTCCTCTTCTGCAGTACAATTCTATATCCTGAGACAATCCTCCCAAGTACCAGTCCACGGCTTGCTGAGCACAGTAACCGGGTCTTCCTTGGTTCTGAGGGATGTGATCCAGGAGATCTTCAAACCTCTCGGTGTAATCCCGCAGTGTCTCTTTCTTCTTCCGTTCGAGCCTCTGAAGTTCTATGAGGGTCATCCGATCATAGCCCACTCCTCTGAACCTCTTCAGAAAAGCTGCCTTCAGAGTAGCCCAAGCGGCCATTACTATCCCATCATCCAACATTTTACTCATCCATTTCCTCCCCTTTCCTACGATCAAACTAGGAAATACACAGAGTCTGTCGACATCAGAGTCTTCCTTGTTGGATCGAGAGATGGTCTCGAACATCGTCCGCATCAGCATCATCGTCGTACGGATGGTACTTCTGTCAAGTGTGGGAAGTCATGTCGACTGCCGGCTGGTGCGACCGCCAACTTCTTCTTCCCTCAGGTCCAGGTGGTGAAGATGGTCTTCTCGAAGGTCCAGGCCTGTCTGAATCACGAAGGTCGTCTTCTGAGTCAGAACTACTGTCATTGCTATCTTCCGAGACGTCTGGAACAATCTCCTCCAATCTTCCTTCACCTTGAGAAGCTTCTTCCGCACTTGGGAAGATGTCTTCCGAGTAACCAGTACCAAAATCTACTTTATACACGTGATTACCGGTTGACTTCTGTCTTCTCCAAAGATTATGCTCGAGATGGAAGGCTCTTCCAACTCTACTGATCGGATCTTCCTGAGCTCTTCTTCTTTCCTTTGGTGTCTCAGGGATATCCGCTGCTCTCTAGAAGCGGTTCGCTGGGGTGAATTTACCCACTCACGATCTTTACCCGTGCGTCTTCTGCTTCTTCCTCTGGTCGGAGGCATCCACCAGAGTACTGAGAAGAGATGTCCCTCTTCTTCTTCTATTAGATCCGGCAGACTGAATGACTGAACAACTGATCACAAGTTCGGAACGTCTTCTTCTCCTGCTTCTTGTTGCACTCACTGCAATCTCTCAAGATCGAGTCTTCCAAGAAGCTCTGGGAAGTAGAGAAGCGGCTTCTTCCAACTCTCCCTGTTGTATCTCTTTCAGCTTCTGGTTGCGGTTCCTGTCTTCTAGCAAGATAGAGTCTCACAACACTTTTCAACTACAATCGAAGTTAGTTCGAAATGAAACTAACTACTGACACACAGATCCAGGAAGCTTAGAACAGAAGTTACTAAGATGAAATCCTCGGCAGCGGCACCAAAAATGGTGCTCACTATATGTAGTGTCGTAGGATTACTCCTTTTGCCCATTTAGTATACAAGATATCGTTCTCACAGAGGATTTGCACAAGTAACGCTGCTCTAAGTTCTAAGATCTGTTCAAACACACAAACACACGGGTTTTGCCTAGGAATCCCGTCTTCTCACAAAACCACGCGTCTTCCAGACACGCCAAAAGGTGCTCTAGACCTAAACAAACAACTACTAACTAAAATATCACACATCTATTCACAGAGAAGTTCGGGAAGACGATCTTCCTGCTTCCAAGTCGCTCTTTCCGATCTTCTCAATACCGTCTTCCCGAAGTGATCCTCGGCTTTTGGGGGTTCCACTCGGCTCTCCTATCTCCATAAGAATGTCCTGCTTCGCAGAAGTCGAACTAGCAATGTCTGACACACATTGCTCTCTTACTCACATTCCAACGGTTTAGATTAATCACAGGGTGTATGCCCCTGTAGCCTTCCCAGGCTTCTGCCTACGGAAATGGTCTTCCTGCAGCACTACAACAACATTCACCTTCACGGAAGCTCAATAAAAGTCTCGGAAGCTCACTAGAAGAAGGTAAGAAGATGAAGAAGATGGGAAAGAAGAGAAAAATCCAAACAAGAGAAAACAAGATAAAAAGGAGAAATTAAGATTCTGACAGGCTTCTAGTCCGGATCCTGACTAACAAGCCATCCCTGCTTGTAATAGTTTGGGGAGGAAGACAACGAACGTGAGTATTGTTGCACCGCCTTCTACTTGAGGATGTCGTCTTCTGTTGCGAGAAGAATACTTCTTTCTTCTTCTCTTCGCTGCTCCGACTACTCTGTCTTCTGGGATCCTTTATCCATAAAACCGTCCGTACGTAGATCCTAAGTGCTATACTGGACGAGCCAAGCTACACTTCCACAACTGCTGACAGTCACCGCCACTCAAGAAGAACACTTCTCATGCATAATTGGGAGCGAATTCAAGGAAACCCACCACCCAGAAGACACGAGCAAAGCTTCTGCACTCAAATCAGCAATCCATTCTCCGAGAAGAAGGTACATAGGTGTTGGGAAGCTCGCTCCCTCTACTGTTTGCTCCTACTCCTCGACACACCAGCCTAGTCAACAGGACTACACGAGGATGCCGTTCCCTGTTCCTAACTGTCCACTACCTCTATCTACATCTTCGAACCACTGCTGGTACGAGCATGCAGACCCCTCCTGTGTATTCCCAGACTATTCGTATGTTTCCAACAACGGGTGTAGTGTGCAAAAAACTGCATGTCATGTGTCTCGTCTCTAATGTGTCTAGTCTGCCTGCACCATCGAATCGATATGTGTGTGCAGCAGCTAGCCTGATTCCCTACACTGCAATCCTACTTATGCTGCCCACCTCGAGAGCAGAGGAGGCGACCACCAGAGAGAGATGAGACGCTGTCAGAAGGCTGCCAACCCACATGCAAGCCGGTTCCCACTCCTTGTTTAGCCATCCACTTTGCTGGTTCCTACGCTACCTATGCTGCCACATGGTGTCCTAACTAATTTTACACTGAAAAACTGCCACCCTTAAGATAGCATGGTCGATCCTACTAAATTTGGAGTTGTCACTTCGGTTACTGTCTACGCTGATTGCTCGGTGGCAATCTCTACCTGATCTGTTCCTATCGGAGCTCCTAACGCGGCTTCTGATAAGCTAGCAAGCCCTGTGAACACCTCGGGTAACACTGAGGTCGTTTCCTCCTCCTTGTTACTCGCTGGCTCTGCTGTCGCTGCTGTTGCTTCTTCCTCGGCTTCGGCTTCAGCTTCGGAAGACAGGAGTGTCTTCTGGGAAGCGGAGTCGAGTGGTGCTTCCTCGCTCTTTTGGGCCATCAGCTCGGTACTAGGGACCATGGCGACCTCATAGGGGTCCGAGGAAGTCGCTTCCTCCACACGGAATACCTGGGAAGACGCCTCGTTTACCTGTCTTCCAGAAGACATCTTGTCTTCCGAGGCGTCTTCCGGGGTCTTCTCCGCTTCCAACGCTGTCAATACCAAGTGCACAGCGAGGTCGAACTCCTCCTTCTCCAATTCGGATCCAGTAGATGGTGTTGGAGCTGGAGAAGATGCAGTTGCATGTGTCGGAAGCGAGGGAAGACCATAGAGTGTCTTCACTCCCTCTATCTGCCGATCCAAATACTTGAACATGCTCTCCCAACATTATATAAATTAAAAATAATATACCTTTATGTTTCAAAGTAAAATCCCCCCACTGCAGTCCTTAAATGGATCTTAAGGAACATCAACTTCTTTATACTCATTCTAGAAATTAAAAATAATATACCTTTATGTTTCAAAGTAAAATTCCCCCACTGCAGTCCTTAAATGGATCTTAAGAAACATCAACTTCATAGGGAAACCAATTTTGAGCATCTGTACCTACATACTTCTTTATATTTATTCTAGAAATTAAAAATAATATACCTTTATGTTTCAAAGTAAAATTTCCCCACTGCAGTCCTTAAATGGATCTTAAGGAACATCAACTTCATAGTCAGAAACACGAACATGTATAAGAACACCACAAAACTGTTCTTCAAACAGTTTGACATCGGGTTTATTTTCTTTTTACTTTATTAAATAATATATTGATTATACTAATTCTATCTCTCTTGTTACTTTCGTAAACGCGTCGATCCACGTTTTTTTCTGCAATTCTAGACACGACTGTTATTTAACAATTACTCATAAATATTCTGATTTTCACTAGAACTTACTATAGAACTTTTACATGAGATTTATGAACAGAAACCGAGCAAAAGTTCCCCAAAGGTGATTGATGGAGCATGCTTATACGGTTCACCAGCTTGGGGTTCTTGTAACAAGCCTGCAACAAACATGAGTGCAATTTTTGCAAACCGTCTAGAACTGTTTGCTCACGATGTGGTACTTGGCTGGTTAGTTCATAAAATGGGACCTGTCTATAATCTAGACATCTAGGGCGGTGGCGGAAGAGGCTAGCGTGCCAGTATAAAAGGCTGAGAAGCTGCTGGAGGTCGGGAGTTCGAGTCTCCCCCGCCTCAAAACCTTTTGAGGGAAACCAATTTTCAGCATCTGTACCTACATACTTCTTTCTATTTATTCTAAAAATTAAAAATAATAAACCTTTATGTTTCAAAGTAAACTTCCCCCACTGCAGTCCTTAAATGGATCTTAAGGCACATCAACTTCTCTATATTTATTCTAGAAATTAAAAATAATATACCTTTATGTTTCAAAGTAAAAACCCCCCCACTGCAGTCCTTAAATGGATCTTAAGGAACATCAACTTCTTTATATTTATTCTAGAAATTAAAAATAATATACCTTTATGTTTCAAAGTAAAATTCCCCCACTGCAGTCCTTAAATGGATCTTAAGGAACACCAACTTCATAGGGAAACCAATTTTCAGCATCTGTACCTACATACTTCTTTCTATTTATTCTAAAAATTAAAAATAATAAACCTTTATGTTTCAAAGTAAACTTCCCCCACTGCAGTCCTTAAATGGATCTTAAGGCACATCAACTTCTCTATATTTATTGTAGAAATTAAAAATAATATACCTTTATGTTTCAAAGTAAAATCCCCCCACTGCAGTCCTTAAATGGATCTTAAGGAACATCAACTTCTCTATATTTATTCTAGAAATTAAAAATAATATAGCTTTATGTTTCAAAGTAAAATTCCCCCACTGCAGTCCTTAAATGGATCTTAAGGAACATCAACTTCATAGTCAGAAACACGAACATGTATAAGAACACCACAAAACTGTTCTTCAAACAGTTTGACATTGGGTTTATTTTCTTTTTTAACTTTATTAAATAATATATTGATTAAACAAATTCTATCGCTCTTGTTACTTTCGTAAACGCGTCGATCCACGTTTTTTTCTGCAATTCTAGACACGACTGTTATTTAACAATTACTCATAAATATTCAGATTTTCACTAGAACTTACTATAGAACTTTTACATGAGATTTATGAACAGAAACCGAGCAAAAGTTCCCCAAAGGTGATTGATAGAGCATGCTTATACGGTTCACCAGCTTGGGGTTCTTGTAACAAGCCTGCAACAAACATGAGTGCAATTTTTGCAAACCGTCTAGAACTGTTTGCTCACGATGTGGTACTTGGCTGGTTAGTTCATAAAATGGGACCTGTCTATAATCTAGACATCCAGGGTGGTGGCGGAAGAGGCTAGCGCCCCAGTATAAAAGGCTGAGAAGCTGCTCGAGGTCGGGAGTTCGAGTCTCCCCCGCCTCAAAACCTTTTGAGGGAAACCAATTTTCAGCATCTGTACCTACATACTTCTTTCTATTTATTCTAAAAATTAAAAATAATAAACCTTTATGTTTCAAAGTAAACTTCCCCCACTGCAGTCCTTAAATGGATCTTAAGGCACATCAACTTCTCTATATTTATTCTAGAAATTAAAAATAATATACCTTTATGTTTCAAAGTAAAATCCCCCCACTGCAGTCCTTAAATGGATCTTAAGGAACATCAACTTCTTTATATTTATTCTAGAAATTAAAAATAATATACCTTTATGTTTCAAAGTAAAATTCCCCCACTGCAGTCCTTAAATGGATCTTAAGGAACACCAACTTCATAGGGAAACCAATTTTCAGCATCTGTACCTACATACTTCTTTCTATTTATTCTAAAAATTAAAAATAATAAACCTTTATGTTTCAAAGTAAACTTCCCCCACTGCAGTCCTTAAATGGATCTTAAGGCACATCAACTTCTCTATATTTATTCTAGAAATTAAAAATAATATACCTTTATGTTTCAAAGTAAAATCCCCCCACTGCAGTCCTTAAATGGATCTTAAGGAACATCAACTTCTCTATATTTATTCTAGAAATTAAAAATAATATAGCTTTATGTTTCAAAGTAAAATTCCCCCACTGCAGTCCTTAAATGGATCTTATGGAACATCAACTTCATAGGGAAACCAATTTTGAGCATCTGTACCTACATACTTCTTTATATTTATTCTAGAAATTAGAAATAATATACCTTTATGTTTCAAAGTAAAATTCCCCCACTGCAGTCCTTAAATGGATCTTAAGGAACATCAACTTCATAGTCAGAAACACGAACATGTATAAGAACACCACAAAACTGTTCTTCAAACAGTTTGACATTGGGTTTATTTTCTTTTTTAACTTTATTAAATAATATATTGATTAAACAAATTCTATCGCTCTTGTTACTTTCGTAAACGCGTCGATCCACGTTTTTTTCTGCAATTCTAGACACGACTGTTATTTAACAATTACTCATAAATATTCAGATTTTCACTAGAACTTACTATAGAACTTTTACATGAGATTTATGAACAGAAACCGAGCAAAAGTTCCCCAAAGGTGATTGATAGAGCATGCTTATACGGTTCACCAGCTTGGGGTTCTTGTAACAAGCCTGCAACAAACATGAGTGCAATTTTTGCAAACCGTCTAGAACTGTTTGCTCACGATGTGGTACTTGGCTGGTTAGTTCATAAAATGGGACCTGTCTATAATCTAGACATCCAGGGCGGTGGCGGAAGAGGCTAGCGCGCCAGTATAAAAGGCTGAGAAGCTGCTCGAGGTCGGGAGTTCGAGTCTCCCCCGCCTCAAAACCTTTTGAGGGAAACCAATTTTTAGCATCTGTACCTACATACTTCTTTCTATTTATTCTAGAAATTAAAAATAATATACCTTTATGTTTCAAAGTAAAAATTCCCCCACTGCAGTCCTTAAATGGATCTTAAGGAACATCAACTTCTCTGTATTTATTCTAGAAATTAAAAATAATATACCTTTATGTTTCAAAGTAAAATCCCCCCACTGCAGTCCTTAAATGGATCTTAAGGAACATCAACTTTTTTCTATTTATTCTAGAAATTAAAAATAATATACCTTTATGTTTCAAAGTAAAAATTCCCCCACTGCAGTCCTTAAATGGATCTTAAGGAACATCAACTTCTCTGTATTTATTCTAGAAATTAAAAATAATATACCTTTATGTTTCAAAGTAAAATCCCCCCACTGCAGTCCTTAAATGGATCTTAAGGAACATCAACTTTTTTATATTCATTCTAGAAATAAAAAATAATATACCTTTATGTTTCAAAGTAAAATTCCCCCATTGCAGTCCTTAAATGGATCTTAAGGAACATCAACTTCATAGTCAGAAACACGAACATGTATAAGAACACCACAAAACTGTTCTTCAAACAGTTTGACATTGGGTTTATTTTCTTTTTTAACTTTATTAAATAATATATTGATTAAACAAATTCTATCGCTCTTGTTACTTTCGTAAACGCGTCGATCCACGTTTTTTTCTGCAATTCTAGACACGACTGTTATTTAACAATTACTCATAAATATTCAGATTTTCACTAGAACTTACTATAGAACTTTTACATGAGATTTATGAACAGAAACCGAGCAAAAGTTCCCTAAAGGTGATTGATGGAGCATGCTTATACGGTTCACCAGCTTGGGGTTCTTGTAACAAGCCTGCAACAAACATGAGTGCAATTTTTGCAAACCGTCTAGAACTGTTTGCTCACGATGTGGTACTTGGCTGGTTAGTTCATAAAATGGGACCTGTCTATAATCTAGACATCCAGGGCGGTGGCGGAAGAGGCTAGCGCGCCAGTATAAAAGGCTGAGAAGCTCCTGGAGGTCAGGAGTTCGAGTCTCTCCCGCCTCAAAACCTTTTGAGGGAAACCAATTTTCAGCATCTGTACCTACATACTTCTTTCTATTTATTCAAGAAATTAAAAATAATATACCTTTATGTTTCAAAGTAAAAATTCCCCCACTGCAGTCCTTAAATGGATCTTAAGGAACATCAACTTCTCTATATTTATTCTAGACATTAAAAATAATATACCTTTATGTTTCAAAGTAAAATCCCCCCACTGCAGTCCTTAAATGGATCTTAAGGAACATCAACTTCTTTATATTCATTCTAGAAATTAAAAATAATATACCTTTATGTTTCAAAGTAAAAATTCCCCCACTGCAGTCCTTAAATTTATCTTAAGGAACATCAACTTCTCTATATTTATTCTAGACATTAAAAATAATATACCTTTATGTTTCAAAGTAAAATCCCCCCACTGCAGTCCTTAAATGGATCTTAAGGAACATCAACTTCTTTATATTCATTCTAGAAATTAAAAATAATATACCTTTATGTTTCAAAGTAAAATTCCCCCACTGCAGTCCTTAAATGGATCTTAAGGAACATCAACTTCATAGTCAGAAACACGAACATGTATAAGAACACCACAAAACTGTTCTTCAAACAGTTTGACATTGGCTTTATTTTCTTTTTTAACTTTATTAAATAATATATCGATTAAACTAATTCTATCGCTCTTGTTACTTTCGTAAACGCGTCGATCCACGTTTTTTTCTGCAATTCTAGACACTGACTGTTATTTAACAATTACTCATAGATATTCAGATTTTCACTAGAACTTACTATAGAACTTTTACATGAGATTTATGAACAGAAACCGAGCAAAAGTTCCCCAAAGGTGATTGATGGAGCATGCTTATACGGTTCACCAGCTTGGGGTTCTTGTAACAAGCCTGCAACAAACATGAGTGCAATTTTTGCAAACCGTCTAGAACTGTTTGCTCACGATGTGGTACTTGGCTGGTTAGTTCATAAAATGGGACCTGTCTATAATCTAGACATCCAGGGCGGTGGCGGAAGAGGCTAGCGCGCCAGTATAAAAGGCTGAGAAGCTGCTGGCGGTCAGGAGTTCGAGTCTCCCCCGCCTCAAAACCTTTTGAGGGAAACCAATTTTCAGCATCTGTACCTACATACTTCTTTCTATTTATTCAAGAAATTAAAAATAATATACCTTTATGTTTCAAAGTAAAAATTCCCCCACTGCAGTCCTTAAATGGATCTTAAGGAACATCAACTTCTCTATATTTATTCTAGAAATTAAAAATAATATACCTTTATGTTTCAAAGTAAAATTCCCCCACTGCAGTCCTTAAATGGATCTTATGGAACATCAACTTCATAGGGAAACCAATTTTGAGCATCTGTACCTACATACTTCTTTATATTTATTCTAGAAATTAAAAATAATATACCTTTATGTTTCAAAGTAAAATTCCCCCATTGCAGTCCTTAAATGGATCTTAAGGAACATCAACTTCATAGTCAGAAACACGAACATGTATAAGAACACCACAAAACTGTTCTTCAAACAGTTTGACATTGGGTTTATTTTCTTTTTTAACTTTATTAAATAATATATTGATTAAACAAATTCTATCGCTCTTGTTACTTTCGTAAACGCGTCGATCCACGTTTTTTTCTGCAATTCTAGACACGACTGTTATTTAACAATTACTCATAGATATTCAGATTTTCACTAGAACTTACTATAGAACTTTTACATGAGATTTATGAACAGAAACCGAGCAAAAGTTCCCTAAAGGTGATTGATGGAGCATGCTTATACGGTTCACCAGCTTGGGGTTCTTGTAACAAGCCTGCAACAAACATGAGTGCAATTTTTGCAAACCGTCTAGAACTGTTTGCTCACGATGTGGTACTTGGCTGGTTAGTTCATAAAATGGGACCTGTCTATAATCTAGACATCCAGGGCGGTGGCGGAAGAGGCTAGCGCGCCAGTATAAAAGGCTGAGAAGCTCCTGGAGGTCAGGAGTTCGAGTCTCCCCCGCCTCAAAACCTTTTGAGGGATACCAATTTTCAGCATCTGTACCTACATACTTTTTTCTATTTATTCAAGAAATTAAAAATAATATACCTTTATGTTTCAAAGTAAAAATTCCCCCACTGCAGTCCTTAAATGGATCTTAAGGAACATCAACTTCTCTATATTTATTCTAGAAATTAAAAATAATATACCTTTATGTTTCAAAGTAAAATTTCCCCACTGCAGTCCTTAAATGGATCTTAAGGAACATCAACTTCATAGTCAGAAACACGAACATGTATAAGAACACCACAAAACTGTTCTTCAAACAGTTTGACATTGGCTTTATTTTCTTTTTTAACTTTATTAAATAATATATTGATTAAACTAATTCTATCGCTCTTGTTACTTTCGTAAACGCGTCGATCCACGTTTTTTTCTGCAATTCTAGACACGACTGTTATTTAACAATTACTCATAAATATTCAGATTTTCACTAGAACTTACTATAGAACTTTTACATGAGATTTATGAACAGAAACCGAGCAAAAGTTCCCTAAAGGTGATTGATGGAGCATGCTTATACGGTTCACCAGCTTGGGGTTCTTGTAACAAGCCTGCAACAAACATGAGTGCAATTTTTGCAAACCGTCTAGAACTGTTTGCTCACGATGTGGTACTTGGCTGGTTACTTCATAAAATGGGACCTGTCTATAATCTAGACATCCAGGGCGGTGGCGGAAGACGCTAGCGCGCCAGTATAAAAGGCTGAGAAGCTGCTAGAGGTCAGGAGTTCGAGTCTCCCCCGCCTCAAAACCTTTTGAGGGAAACCAATTTTCAAAGTAAAATTCCCCCACTGCAGTCCTTAAATGGATCTTAAGGAACATCAACTTCATAGTCAGAAACACGCACATGTATAAGAACACCACAAAACTGTTCTTCAAACAGTTTGACATTGGGTTTATTTTCTTTTTTAACTTTATTAAATAATATATTGATTAAACTAATTCTATCGCTCTTGTGGATCGACGCTTCTTTCGTAAACGCGTCGATCCACGTTTTTTTCTGCAATTCTAGACACGACTGTTATTTAACAATTACTCATAAATATTCAGATTTTCACTAGAACTTACTACTGAACTTTTACATGAGATTTATGAACAGAAACCGAGCAAAAGTTCCCCAAAGGTGATTGATGGAGCATGCTTATACGGTTCACCAGCTTGGGGTTCTTGCAACAAGCCTGCAACAAACATGAGTGCAATTTTTGCAAACCGTCTAGAACTGTTTGCTCACGATGTGGTACTTGGCTGGTTAGTTCATAAAATGGGACCTGTCTATAATCTAGACATCCAGGGTGGTGGCGGAAGAGGCTAGCGCCCCAGTATAAAAGGCTGAGAAGCTGCTGGAGGTCGGGAGTTCGAGTCTCCCCTCCCTCAAAACCTTTTGAGGGAAACCAATTTTCAGCATCTGTACCTACATACTTTTTTCTATTTATTCTAGAAATTAAAAATAATATACCTTTATGTTTCAAAGTAAAAATTCCCCCACTGCAGTCCTTAAATGGATCTTAAGGAACATCAACTTCTCTATATTTATTCTAGACATTAAAAATAATATACCTTTATGTTTCAAAGTAAAATCCCCCCACTGCAGTCCTTAAATGGATCTTAAGGAACATCAACTTCTTTATATTCATTCTAGAAATTAAAAATAATATACCTTTATGTTTCAAAGTAAAATTCCCCCACTGCAGTCCTTAAATGGATCTTAAGGAACATCAACTTCATAGTCAGAAACACGAACATGTATAAGAACACCACAAAACTGTTCTTCAAACAGTTTGACATTGGCTTTATTTTCTTTTTTAACTTTATTAAATAATATATCGATTAAACTAATTCTATCGCTCTTGTTACTTTCGTAAACGCGTCGATCCACGTTTTTTTCTGCAATTCTAGACACTGACTGTTATTTAACAATTACTCATAGATATTCAGATTTTCACTAGAACTTACTATAGAACTTTTACATGAGATTTATGAACAGAAACCGAGCAAAAGTTCCCCAAAGGTGATTGATGGAGCATGCTTATACGGTTCACCAGCTTGGGGTTCTTGTAACAAGCCTGCAACAAACATGAGTGCAATTTTTGCAAACCGTCTAGAACTGTTTGCTCACGATGTGGTACTTGGCTGGTTAGTTCATAAAATGGGACCTGTCTATAATCTAGACATCCAGGGCGGTGGCGGAAGAGGCTAGCGCGCCAGTATAAAAGGCTGAGAAGCTGCTGGAGGTCGGGAGTTCGAGTCTCCCCCGCCTCAAAACCTTTTGAGGGAAACCAATTTTCAGCATCTGTACCTACATACTTCTTTCTATTTATTCTAGAAATTAAAAATAATATACCTTTATGTTTCAAAGTAAAAATTCCCCCACTGCAGTCCTTAAATGGATCTTAAGGAACATCAACTTCTCTATATTTATTCTAGAAATTAAAAATAATATACCTTTATGTTTCAAAGTAAAATTCCCCCACTGCAGTCCTTAAATGGATCTTATGGAACATCAACTTCATAGGGAAACCAATTTTGAGCATCTGTACCTACATACTTCTTTATATTCATTCTAGAAATTAGAAATAATATACCTTTATGTTTCAAAGTAAAATTCCCCCATTGCAGTCCTTAAATGGATCTTAAGGAACATCAACTTCATAGTCAGAAACACGAACATGTATAAGAACACCACAAAACTGTTCTTCAAACAGTTTGACATTGGGTTTATTTTCTTTTTTAACTTTATTAAATAATATATTGATTAAACTAATTCTATCGCTCTTGTTACTTTCGTAAACGCGTCGATCCACGTTTTTTTCTGCAATTCTAGACACGACTGTTATTTAACAATTACTCATAAATATTCAGATTTTCACTAGAACTTACTATAGAACTTTTACATGAGATTTATGAACAGAAACCGAGCAAAAGTTCCCCAAAGGTGATTGATGGAGCATGCTTATACGGTTCACCAGCTTGGGGTTCTTGTAACGAGCCTGCAACAAACATGAGTGCAATTTTTGCAAACCGTCTAGAACTGTTTGCTCACGATGTGGTACTTGGCTGGTTAGTTCATAAAATAGGACCTGTCTATAATCTAGACATCTAGGGCGGTGGCGGAAGAGGCTAGCGCGCCAGTATAAAAGGCTGAGAAGCTGCTGGAGGTCGGGAGTTCGAGTCTCCCCCGCCTCAAAACCTTTTGAGGGAAACCAATTTTCAGCATCAGTACCTACATACTTCTTTCTATTTATTCTATAAATTAAAAATAATATACCTTTATGTTTCAAAGTAAACTTCCCCCACTGCAGTCCTTAAATGGATCTTAAGGCACATCAACTTCTCTATATTTATTCTAGAAATTAAAAATAATATACCTTTATGTTTCAAAGTAAAATCCCCCCACTGCAGTCCTTAAATGGATCTTAAGGAACATCAACTTCTTTATATTTATTCTAGAAATTAAAAATAATATACCTTTATGTTTCAAAGTAAAATTCCCCCACTGCAGTCCTTAAATGGATCTTAAGGAACATCAACTTCATAGGGAAACCAATTTTGAGCATCTGTACCTACATACTTCTTTATATTTATTCTAGAAATTAAAAATAATATACCTTTTTGTTTCAAAGTAAAATTCCCCCACTGCAGTCCTTAAATGGATCTTAAGGAACATCAACTTCATAGTCAGAAACACGAACATGTATAAGAACACCACAAAACTGTTCTTCAAACAGTTTGACATTGGGTTTATTTTCTTTTTTACTTTATTAAATAATATATTGATTAAACTAATTCTATCGCTCTTGTTACTTTCGTAAATGCGTCGATCCACGTTTTTTTCTGCAATTCTAGACACGACTGTTATTTAACAATTACTCATAAATATTCAGATTTTCACTAGAACTTACTATAGAACTTTTACATGAGATTTATGAACAGAAACCGAGCAAAAGTTCCCCAAAGGTGATTGATAGAGCATGCTTATACGGTTCACCAGCTTGGGGTTCTTGTAACAAGCCTGCAACAAACATGAGTGCAATTTTTGCAAACCGTCTAGAACTGTTTGCTCACGATGTGGTACTTGGCTGGTTAGTTCATAAAATGGGACCTGTCTATAATCTAGACATCCAGGGCGGTGGCGGAAGAGGCTAGCGCACCAGTATAAAAGGCTGAGAAGCTGGTGGAGGTCGGGAGTTCGAGTCTCCCCCGCCTCAAAACCTTTTGAGGGAAACCAATTTTCAGCATCTGTACCTACATACTTCTTTCGATTTATTCTAGAAATTAAAAATAATATACCTTTATGTTTCAAAGTAAAAATTCCCCCACTGCAGTCCTTAAATGGATCTTAAGGAACATCAACTTCTCTATATTTATTCTAGAAATTAAAAATAATATACCTTTATGTTTCAAAGTAAAATTCCCCCACTGCAGTCCTTAAATGGATCTTAAGGAACATCAACTTCATAGGGAAACCAATTTTGAGCATCTGTACCTACATACTTCTTTATATTTATTCTAGAAATTAAAAATAATATACCATTATGTTTCAGAGTAAAATTCCCCCACTGCAGTCCTTAAATGGATCTTAAGGAACATCAACTTCATAGTCAGAAACACGAACATGTATAAGAACACCACAAAACTGTTCTTCAAACAGTTTGACATTGGGTTTATTTTCTTTTTTAACTTTATCAAATAATATATTGATTAAACTTATTCTATCGCTCTTGTGGATCGACGGTTCTTTCGTAAACGCGTCGATCCACGTTTTTTTCTGCAATTCTAGACACGACTGTTATTTAACAATTACTCATAGATATTCAGATTTTCACTAGAACTTACTATAGAACTTTTACATGAGATTTATGAACAAAAACCAAGCAAAAGTTCCCCAAAGGTGATTGATGGAGCATGCTTATACGGTTCACCAGCTTGGGGTTCTTGTAACAAGCTTGCAACAAACATGAGTGCAATTTTTGCAAACCGTCTAGAACTGTTTGCTCACGATGTGGTACTTGGCTGGTTAGTTCATAAAATGGGACCTGTCTATAATCTAGACATCCAGGGCGGTGGCGGAAGAGGCTAGCGCGCAAGTATAAAAGGCTGAGAAGCTGCTGGAGGTCGGAAGTTCGAGTCTCCCCCGCCTCAAAATCTTTTGAGGGAAACCAATTTTCAGCATCTGTACCTACATACTTCTTTCTATTTATTCTAGAAATTAAAAATAATATACCTTTATGTTTCAAAGTAAAAATTCCCCCACTGCAGTCCTTAAATGGATCTTAAGGAACATCAACTTCTCTATATTTATTCTAGAAATTAAAAATAATCTATCTTTATGTTTCAAATTAAAATCCCCCCACTACCTACATACTTCTTTCTATTTATTCTAGGAATTAAAAATAATATACCTTTATGTTTCAAAGTAAAAATTCCCCCACTGCAGTCCTTAAATGGATCTTAAGGAACATCAACTTCTCTATATTTATTCTAGAAATTAAAAATAATCTATCTTTATGTTTCAAATTAAAATCCCCCCACTACCTACATACTTCTTTCTATTTATTCTAGGAATTAAAAATAATATACCTTTATGTTTCAAAGTAAAAATTCCCCCACTGCAGTCCTTAAATGGATCTTAAGGAACATCAACTTCTCTATATTTATTCTAGACATTAAAAATAATATACCTTTATGTTTCAAAGTAAAATCCCTCCACTGCAGTCCTTAAATGGATCTTAAGGAACATCAACTTCTTTATATTCATTCTAGAAATTAAAAATAATATACCTTTATGTTTCAAAGTAAAATTCCCCCACTGCAGTCCTTAAATGGATCTTAAGGAACATCAACTTCATAGTCAGAAACACGAACATGTATAAGAACGCCACAAAACTGTTCTTCAAACAGTTTGACATTGGGTTTATTTTCTTTTTTAACTTTATTAGATAATATATTGATTAAACTAATTCTATCGCTCTTGTTACTTTTGTAAACGCGTCGATCCACGTTTTTTTCTGCAATTCGAGACACTACTGTTATTTAAGAATTACTCATAAATATTCAGATTTTCACTAGAACTTACTATAGAACTTTTACATGAGATTTATGAACAGAACCGAGCAAAAGTTCCCCAAAGGTGATTGATGGAGCATGCTTATACGGTTCACCAGCTTGGGGTTCTTGTAACAAGCCTGCAACAAACATGAGTGCAATTTTTGCAAACCGTCTAGAACTGTTTGCTCACGATGTGGTACTTGGCTGGTTACTTCATAAAATGGGACCTGTCTATAATCTAGACATCCAGGGCGGTGGCGGAAGAGGCTGGCGCGCCAGTATAAAAGGCTGAGAAGCTGCTAGAGGTCAGGAGTTCGAGTCTCCCCCGCCTCAAAACCTTTTGAGGGAAACCAATTTTCAGCATCTGTACCTACATACTTCTTTCGATTTATTCAAGAAATTAAAAATAATATCCCCCGCCTCAAAACCTTTTGAGGGAAACCAATTTTCAGCATCTGTACCTACATACTTCTTTCGATTTATTCAAGAAATTAAAAATAATATACCTTTATGTTTCAAAGTAAAAATTCCCCCACTGCAGTCCTTAAATGGATCTTAAGGAACATCAACTTCTCTGTATTTATTCTAGAAATTAAAAATAATATACCTTTATGTTTCAAAGTAAAATCCCCCCACTGCAGTCCTTAAATGGATCTTAAGGAACATCAACTTCTTTATATTCATTCTAGAAATTAAAAATAATATACCTTTATGTTTCAAAGTAAAATTCCCCCACTGCAGTCCTTAAATGGATCTTAAGGAACATCAACTTCATAGGGAAACCAATTTTGAGCATCTGTACCTACATACTTCTTTATATTTATTCTAGAAATTAAAAATAATATACCTTTATGTTTCAAAGTAAAATTTCCCCACTGCAGTCCTTAAATGGATCTTAAGGAACATCAACTTCATAGTCAGAAACACGAACATGTATAAGAACACCACAAAACTGTTCTTCAAACAGTTTGACATTGGGTTTATTTTCTTTTTTAACTTTATTAAATAATATATTGATTAAACTAATTCTATCGCTCTTGTTACTTTCGTAAACACGTCGATCCACGTTTTTTTATGCAATTCTAGACACGACTGTTATTTACGATTACTCATAAATATTCAGATTTTCACTAGAACTTACTATAGAACTTTTACATGAGATTTATGAACAAAAACCGAGCAAAAGTTCCCCAAAGGTGATTGATGGAGCATGCTTATACGGTTCACCAGCTTGGGGTTCTTGTAACAAGCCTGCAACAAACATGAGTGCAATTTTTGCAAACCGTCTAGAACTGTTTGCTCACGATGTGGTACTTGGCTGGTTAGTTCATAAAATGGGACCTGTCTATAATCTAGACATCCAAGGCGGTGGCGGAAGAGGCTAGCGCGCCAGTATAAAAGGCTGAGAAGCTGCTGGAGGTCGGGAGTTCGAGTCTCCCCCGCCTCAAAACCTTTTGAGGGAAACCAATTTTCAAAGTAAAATTCCGCCACTGCAGTCCTTAACTGGATCTTAAGGAACATCAACTTCATAGTCAGAAACACGAACATGTATAAGAACACCACAAAACTGTTCTTCAAACAGTTTGACATTGGGTTTATTTTCTTTTTTAACTTTATTAAATAATATATCGATTAAACTAATTCTATCGCTCTTGTTTCTTTCGTAAACGCGTCGATCCACGTTTTTTTCTGCAATTCTAGACACGACTGTTATTTAACAATTACTCATAAATATTCAGATTTTCACTAGAACTTACTATAGAACTTTTACATGAGATTTATGAACAGAAACCGAGCAAAAGTTCCCCAAAGGTGATTGATAGAGCATGCTTATACGGTTCACCAGCTTGGGGTTCTTGTAACAAGCCTGCAACAAACATGAGTGCAATTTTTGCAAACCGTCTAGAACTGTTTGCTCACGATGTGGTACTTGGCTGGTTAGTTCATAAAATGGGACCTGTCTATAATCTAGACATCCAGGGCGGTGGCGGAAGAGGCTAGCGCGCCAGTATAAAAGGCTGAGAAGCTGCTCGAGGTCGGGAGTTCGAGTCTCCCCCGCCTCAAAACCTTTTGAGGGAAACCAATTTTTAGCATCTGTACCTACATACTTCTTTCTATTTATTCTAGAAATTAAAAATAATATACCTTTATGTTTCAAAGTAAAAATTCCCCCACTGCAGTCCTTAAATGGATCTTAAGGAACATCAACTTCTCTGTATTTATTCTAGAAATTAAAAATAATATACCTTTATGTTTCAAAGTAAAATCCCCCCACTGCAGTCCTTAAATGGATCTTAAGGAACATCAACTTTTTTCTATTTATTCTAGAAATTAAAAATAATATACCTTTATGTTTCAAAGTAAAAATTCCCCCACTGCAGTCCTTAAATGGATCTTAAGGAACATCAACTTCTCTATATTTATTCTAGAAATTAAAAATAATATACCTTTATGTTTCAAAGTAAAATCCCCCCACTGCAGTCCTTAAATGGATCTTAAGGAACATCAACTTCTTTATATTTATTCTAGAAATTAAAAATAATATACCTTTATGTTTCAAAGTAAAATCCCCCCACTGCAGTCCTTAAATGGATCTTAAGGAACATCAACTTTTTTATATTCATTCTAGAAATTAAAAATAATATACCTTTTTGTTTCAAAGTAAAATTCCCCCACTGCAGTCCTTAAATGGATCTTAAGGAACATCAACTTCATAGTCAGAAACACGAACATGTATAAGAACACCACAAAACTGTTCTTCAAACAGTTTGACATTGGGTTTATTTTCTTTTTTACTTTATTAAATAATATATTGATTAAACTAATTCTATCGCTCTTGTTACTTTCGTAAATGCGTCGATCCACGTTTTTTTCTGCAATTCTAGACACGACTGTTATTTAACAATTACTCATAAATATTCAGATTTTCACTAGAACTTACTATAGAACTTTTACATGAGATTTATGAACAGAAACCGAGCAAAAGTTCCCCAAAGGTGATTGATAGAGCATGCTTATACGGTTCACCAGCTTGGGGTTCTTGTAACAAGCCTGCAACAAACATGAGTGCAATTTTTGCAAACCGTCTAGAACTGTTTGCTCACGATGTGGTACTTGGCTGGTTAGTTCATAAAATGGGACCTGTCTATAATCTAGACATCCAGGGCGGTGGCGGAAGAGGCTAGCGCGCCAGTATAAAAGGCTGAGAAGCTCCTGGAGGTCAGGAGTTCGAGTCTCTCCCGCCTCAAAACCTTTTGAGGGAAACCAATTTTCAGCATCTGTACCTACATACTTCTTTCTATTTATTCAAGAAATTAAAAATAATATACCTTTATGTTTCAAAGTAAAAATTCCCCCACTGCAGTCCTTAAATGGATCTTAAGGAACATCAACTTCTCTATATTTATTCTAGACATTAAAAATAATATACCTTTATGTTTCAAAGTAAAATCCCCCCACTGCAGTCCTTAAATGGATCTTAAGGAACATCAACTTCTTTATATTCATTCTAGAAATTAAAAATAATATACCTTTATGTTTCAAAGTAAAAATTCCCCCACTGCAGTCCTTAAATGGATCTTAAGGAACATCAACTTCTCTATATTTATTCTAGACATTAAAAATAATATACCTTTATGTTTCAAAGTAAAATCCCCCCACTGCAGTCCTTAAATGGATCTTAAGGAACATCAACTTCTTTATATTCATTCTAGAAATTAAAAATAATATACCTTTATGTTTCAAAGTAAAATTCCCCCACTGCAGTCCTTAAATGGATCTTAAGGAACATCAACTTCATAGTCAGAAACACGAACATGTATAAGAACACCACAAAACTGTTCTTCAAACAGTTTGACATTGGCTTTATTTTCTTTTTTAACTTTATTAAATAATATATCGATTAAACTAATTCTATCGCTCTTGTTACTTTCGTAAACGCGTCGATCCACGTTTTTTTCTGCAATTCTAGACACTGACTGTTATTTAACAATTACTCATAGATATTCAGATTTTCACTAGAACTTACTATAGAACTTTTACATGAGATTTATGAACAGAAACCGAGCAAAAGTTCCCCAAAGGTGATTGATGGAGCATGCTTATACGGTTCACCAGCTTGGGGTTCTTGTAACAAGCCTGCAACAAACATGAGTGCAATTTTTGCAAACCGTCTAGAACTGTTTGCTCACGATGTGGTACTTGGCTGGTTAGTTCATAAAATGGGACCTGTCTATAATCTAGACATCCAGGGCGGTGGCGGAAGAGGCTAGCGCGCCAGTATAAAAGGCTGAGAAGCTGCTGGCGGTCAGGAGTTCGAGTCTCCCCCGCCTCAAAACCTTTTGAGGGAAACCAATTTTCAGCATCTGTACCTACATACTTCTTTCTATTTATTCAAGAAATTAAAAATAATATACCTTTATGTTTCAAAGTAAAAATTCCCCCACTGCAGTCCTTAAATGGATCTTAAGGAACATCAACTTCTCTATATTTATTCTAGAAATTAAAAATAATATACCTTTATGTTTCAAAGTAAAATTCCCCCACTGCAGTCCTTAAATGGATCTTATGGAACATCAACTTCATAGGGAAACCAATTTTGAGCATCTGTACCTACATACTTCTTTATATTTATTCTAGAAATTAAAAATAATATACCTTTATGTTTCAAAGTAAAATTCCCCCATTGCAGTCCTTAAATGGATCTTAAGGAACATCAACTTCATAGTCAGAAACACGAACATGTATAAGAACACCACAAAACTGTTCTTCAAACAGTTTGACATTGGGTTTATTTTCTTTTTTAACTTTATTAAATAATATATTGATTAAACTAATTCTATCGCTCTTGTTACTTTCGTAAACGCGTCGATCCACGTTTTTTTCTGCAATTCTAGACACGACTGTTATTTAACAATTACTCATAGATATTCAGATTTTCACTAGAACTTACTATAGAACTTTTACATGAGATTTATGAACAGAAACCGAGCAAAAGTTCCCTAAAGGTGATTGATGGAGCATGCTTATACGGTTCACCAGCTTGGGGTTCTTGTAACAAGCCTGCAACAAACATGAGTGCAATTTTTGCAAACCGTCTAGAACTGTTTGCTCACGATGTGGTACTTGGCTGGTTAGTTCATAAAATGGGACCTGTCTATAATCTAGACATCCAGGGCGGTGGCGGAAGAGGCTAGCGCGCCAGTATAAAAGGCTGAGAAGCTCCTGGAGGTCAGGAGTTCGAGTCTCCCCCGCCTCAAAACCTTTTGAGGGATACCAATTTTCAGCATCTGTACCTACATACTTTTTTCTATTTATTCAAGAAATTAAAAATAATATACCTTTATGTTTCAAAGTAAAAATTCCCCCACTGCAGTCCTTAAATGGATCTTAAGGAACATCAACTTCTCTATATTTATTCTAGAAATTAAAAATAATATACCTTTATGTTTCAAAGTAAAATTTCCCCACTGCAGTCCTTAAATGGATCTTAAGGAACATCAACTTCATAGTCAGAAACACGAACATGTATAAGAACACCACAAAACTGTTCTTCAAACAGTTTGACATTGGGTTTATTTTCTTTTTTAACTTTATTAAATAATATATTGATTAAACTAATTCTATCGCTCTTGTTACTTTCGTAAACGCGTCGATCCACGTTTTTTTCTGCAATTCTAGACACGACTGTTATTTAACAATTACTCATAAATATTCAGATTTTCACTAGAACTTACTATAGAACTTTTACATGAGATTTATGAACAGAAACCGAGCAAAAGTTCCCTAAAGGTGATTGATGGAGCATGCTTATACGGTTCACCAGCTTGGGGTTCTTGTAACAAGCCTGCAACAAACATGAGTGCAATTTTTGCAAACCGTCTAGAACTGTTTGCTCACGATGTGGTACTTGGCTGGTTACTTCATAAAATGGGACCTGTCTATAATCTAGACATCCAGGGCGGTGGCGGAAGACGCTAGCGCGCCAGTATAAAAGGCTGAGAAGCTGCTAGAGGTCAGGAGTTCGAGTCTCCCCCGCCTCAAAACCTTTTGAGGGAAACCAATTTTCAAAGTAAAATTCCCCCACTGCAGTCCTTAAATGGATCTTAAGGAACATCAACTTCATAGTCAGAAACACGCACATGTATAAGAACACCACAAAACTGTTCTTCAAACAGTTTGACATTGGGTTTATTTTCTTTTTTAACTTTATTAAATAATATATTGATTAAACTAATTCTATCGCTCTTGTGGATCGACGCTTCTTTCGTAAACGCGTCGATCCACGTTTTTTTCTGCAATTCTAGACACGACTGTTATTTAACAATTACTCATAAATATTCAGATTTTCACTAGAACTTACTATAGAACTTTTACATGAGATTTATGAACAGAAACCGAGCAAAAGTTCCCCAAAGGTGATTGATGGAGCATGCTTATACGGTTCACCAGCTTGGGGTTCTTGCAACAAGCCTGCAACAAACATGAGTGCAATTTTTGCAAACCGTCTAGAACTGTTTGCTCACGATGTGGTACTTGGCTGGTTAGTTCATAAAATGGGACCTGTCTATAATCTAGACATCCAGGGTGGTGGCGGAAGAGGCTAGCGCCCCAGTATAAAAGGCTGAGAAGCTGCTGGAGGTCGGGAGTTCGAGTCTCCCCTCCCTCAAAACCTTTTGAGGGAAACCAATTTTCAGCATCTGTACCTACATACTTTTTTCTATTTATTCTAGAAATTAAAAATAATATACCTTTATGTTTCAAAGTAAAAATTCCCCCACTGCAGTCCTTAAATGGATCTTAAGGAACATCAACTTCTCTATATTTATTCTAGACATTAAAAATAATATACCTTTATGTTTCAAAGTAAAATCCCCCCACTGCAGTCCTTAAATGGATCTTAAGGAACATCAACTTCATAGTCAGAAACACGAACATGTATAAGAACACCACAAAACTGTTCTTCAAACAGTTTGACATTGGCTTTATTTTCTTTTTTAACTTTATTAAATAATATATCGATTAAACTAATTCTATCGCTCTTGTTACTTTCGTAAACGCGTCGATCCACGTTTTTTTCTGCAATTCTAGACACTGACTGTTATTTAACAATTACTCATAGATATTCAGATTTTCACTAGAACTTACTATAGAACTTTTACATGAGATTTATGAACAGAAACCGAGCAAAAGTTCCCCAAAGGTGATTGATGGAGCATGCTTATACGGTTCACCAGCTTGGGGTTCTTGTAACAAGCCTGCAACTAACATGAGTGCAATTTTTGCAAACCGTCTAGAACTGTTTGCTCACGATGTGGTACTTGGCTGGTTACTTCATAAAATGGGACCTGTCTATAATCTAGACATCCAGGGCGGTGGCGGAAGAGGCTAGCGCGCCAGTATAAAAGGCTGAGAAGCTGCTGGAGGTCGGGAGTTCGAGTCTCCCCCGCCTCAAAACCTTTTGAGGGAAACCAATTTTCAGCATCTGTACCTACATACTTCTTTCTATTTATTCTAGAAATTAAAAATAATATACCTTTATGTTTCAAAGTAAAAATTCCCCCACTGCAGTCCTTAAATGGATCTTAAGGAACATCAACTTCTCTATATTTATTCTAGAAATTAAAAATAATATACCTTTATGTTTCAAAGTAAAATTCCCCCACTGCAGTCCTTAAATGGATCTTATGGAACATCAACTTCATAGGGAAACCAATTTTGAGCATCTGTACCTACATACTTCTTTATATTCATTCTAGAAATTAGAAATAATATACCTTTATGTTTCAAAGTAAAATTCCCCCATTGCAGTCCTTAAATGGATCTTAAGGAACATCAACTTCATAGTCAGAAACACGAACATGTATAAGAACACCACAAAACTGTTCTTCAAACAGTTTGACATTGGGTTTATTTTCTTTTTTAACTTTATTAAATAATATATTGATTAAACTAATTCTATCGCTCTTGTTACTTTCGTAAACGCGTCGATCCACGTTTTTTTCTGCAATTCTAGACACGACTGTTATTTAACAATTACTCATAAATATTCAGATTTTCACTAGAACTTACTATAGAACTTTTACATGAGATTTATGAACAGAAACCGAGCAAAAGTTCCCCAAAGGTGATTGATGGAGCATGCTTATACGGTTCACCAGCTTGGGGTTCTTGTAACGAGCCTGCAACAAACATGAGTGCAATTTTTGCAAACCGTCTAGAACTGTTTGCTCACGATGTGGTACTTGGCTGGTTAGTTCATAAAATAGGACCTGTCTATAATCTAGACATCTAGGGCGGTGGCGGAAGAGGCTAGCGCGCCAGTATAAAAGGCTGAGAAGCTGCTGGAGGTCGGGAGTTCGAGTCTCCCCCGCCTCAAAACCTTTTGAGGGAAACCAATTTTCAGCATCAGTACCTACATACTTCTTTCTATTTATTCTATAAATTAAAAATAATATACCTTTATGTTTCAAAGTAAACTTCCCCCACTGCAGTCCTTAAATGGATCTTAAGGCACATCAACTTCTCTATATTTATTCTAGAAATTAAAAATAATATACCTTTATGTTTCAAAGTAAAATCCCCCCACTGCAGTCCTTAAATGGATCTTAAGGAACATCAACTTCTTTATATTTATTCTAGAAATTAAAAATAATATACCTTTATGTTTCAAAGTAAAATTCCCCCACTGCAGTCCTTAAATGGATCTTAAGGAACATCAACTTCATAGGGAAACCAATTTTGAGCATCTGTACCTACATACTTCTTTATATTTATTCTAGAAATTAAAAATAATATACCTTTTTGTTTCAAAGTAAAATTCCCCCACTGCAGTCCTTAAATGGATCTTAAGGAACATCAACTTCATAGTCAGAAACACGAACATGTATAAGAACACCACAAAACTGTTCTTCAAACAGTTTGACATTGGGTTTATTTTCTTTTTTACTTTATTAAATAATATATTGATTAAACTAATTCTATCGCTCTTGTTACTTTCGTAAATGCGTCGATCCACGTTTTTTTCTGCAATTCTAGACACGACTGTTATTTAACAATTACTCATAAATATTCAGATTTTCACTAGAACTTACTATAGAACTTTTACATGAGATTTATGAACAGAAACCGAGCAAAAGTTCCCCAAAGGTGATTGATAGAGCATGCTTATACGGTTCACCAGCTTGGGGTTCTTGTAACAAGCCTGCAACAAACATGAGTGCAATTTTTGCAAACCGTCTAGAACTGTTTGCTCACGATGTGGTACTTGGCTGGTTAGTTCATAAAATGGGACCTGTCTATAATCTAGACATCCAGGGCGGTGGCGGAAGAGGCTAGCGCACCAGTATAAAAGGCTGAGAAGCTGGTGGAGGTCGGGAGTTCGAGTCTCCCCCGCCTCAAAACCTTTTGAGGGAAACCAATTTTCAGCATCTGTACCTACATACTTCTTTCGATTTATTCTAGAAATTAAAAATAATATACCTTTATGTTTCAAAGTAAAAATTCCCCCACTGCAGTCCTTAAATGGATCTTAAGGAACATCAACTTCTCTATATTTATTCTAGAAATTAAAAATAATATACCTTTATGTTTCAAAGTAAAATTCCCCCACTGCAGTCCTTAAATGGATCTTAAGGAACATCAACTTCATAGGGAAACCAATTTTGAGCATCTGTACCTACATACTTCTTTATATTTATTCTAGAAATTAAAAATAATATACCATTATGTTTCAGAGTAAAATTCCCCCACTGCAGTCCTTAAATGGATCTTAAGGAACATCAACTTCATAGTCAGAAACACGAACATGTATAAGAACACCACAAAACTGTTCTTCAAACAGTTTGACATTGGGTTTATTTTCTTTTTTAACTTTATCAAATAATATATTGATTAAACTTATTCTATCGCTCTTGTGGATCGACGGTTCTTTCGTAAACGCGTCGATCCACGTTTTTTTCTGCAATTCTAGACACGACTGTTATTTAACAATTACTCATAGATATTCAGATTTTCACTAGAACTTACTATAGAACTTTTACATGAGATTTATGAACAAAAACCAAGCAAAAGTTCCCCAAAGGTGATTGATGGAGCATGCTTATACGGTTCACCAGCTTGGGGTTCTTGTAACAAGCTTGCAACAAACATGAGTGCAATTTTTGCAAACCGTCTAGAACTGTTTGCTCACGATGTGGTACTTGGCTGGTTAGTTCATAAAATGGGACCTGTCTATAATCTAGACATCCAGGGCGGTGGCGGAAGAGGCTAGCGCGCCAGTATAAAAGGCTGAGAAGCTGCTGGAGGTCGGAAGTTCGAGTCTCCCCCGCCTCAAAATCTTTTGAGGGAAACCAATTTTCAGCATCTGTACCTACATACTTCTTTCTATTTATTCTAGAAATTAAAAATAATATACCTTTATGTTTCAAAGTAAAAATTCCCCCACTGCAGTCCTTAAATGGATCTTAAGGAACATCAACTTCTCTATATTTATTCTAGAAATTAAAAATAATCTATCTTTATGTTTCAAATTAAAATCCCCCCACTACCTACATACTTCTTTCTATTTATTCTAGGAATTAAAAATAATATACCTTTATGTTTCAAAGTAAAAATTCCCCCACTGCAGTCCTTAAATGGATCTTAAGGAACATCAACTTCTCTATATTTATTCTAGACATTAAAAATAATATACCTTTATGTTTCAAAGTAAAATCCCTCCACTGCAGTCCTTAAATGGATCTTAAGGAACATCAACTTCTTTATATTCATTCTAGAAATTAAAAATAATATACCTTTATGTTTCAAAGTAAAATTCCCCCACTGCAGTCCTTAAATGGATCTTAAGGAACATCAACTTCATAGTCAGAAACACGAACATGTATAAGAACGCCACAAAACTGTTCTTCAAACAGTTTGACATTGGGTTTATTTTCTTTTTTAACTTTATTAGATAATATATTGATTAAACTAATTCTATCGCTCTTGTTACTTTTGTAAACGCGTTGATCCACGTTTTTTTCTGCAATTCGAGACACTACTGTTATTTAAGAATTACTCATAAATATTCAGATTTTCACTAGAACTTACTATAGAACTTTTACATGAGATTTATGAACAGAACCGAGCAAAAGTTCCCCAAAGGTGATTGATGGAGCATGCTTATACGGTTCACCAGCTTGGGGTTCTTGTAACAAGCCTGCAACAAACATGAGTGCAATTTTTGCAAACCGTCTAGAACTGTTTGCTCACGATGTGGTACTTGGCTGGTTACTTCATAAAATGGGACCTGTCTATAATCTAGACATCCAGGGCGGTGGCGGAAGAGGCTGGCGCGCCAGTATAAAAGGCTGAGAAGCTGCTAGAGGTCAGGAGTTCGAGTCTCCCCCGCCTCAAAACCTTTTGAGGGAAACCAATTTTCAGCATCTGTACCTACATACTTCTTTCGATTTATTCAAGAAATTAAAAATAATATCCCCCGCCTCAAAACCTTTTGAGGGAAACCAATTTTCAGCATCTGTACCTACATACTTCTTTCGATTTATTCAAGAAATTAAAAATAATATACCTTTATGTTTCAAAGTAAAAATTCCCCCACTGCAGTCCTTAAATGGATCTTAAGGAACATCAACTTCTCTGTATTTATTCTAGAAATTAAAAATAATATACCTTTATGTTTCAAAGTAAAATCCCCCCACTGCAGTCCTTAAATGGATCTTAAGGAACATCAACTTCTTTATATTCATTCTAGAAATTAAAAATAATATACCTTTATGTTTCAAAGTAAAATTCCCCCACTGCAGTCCTTAAATGGATCTTAAGGAACATCAACTTCATAGGGAAACCAATTTTGAGCATCTGTACCTACATACTTCTTTATATTTATTCTAGAAATTAAAAATAATATACCTTTATGTTTCAAAGTAAAATTCCCCCACTGCAGTCCTTAAATGGATCTTAAGGAACATCAACTTCATAGTCAGAAACAAGAACATGTATAAGAACACCACAAAACTGTTCTTCAAACAGTTTGACATTGGGTTTATTTTCTTTTTTAACTTTATTAAATAATATATTGATTAAACTAATTCTATCGCTCTTGTTACTTTCGTAAACACGTCGATCCACGTTTTTTTATGCAATTCTAGACACGACTGTTATTTACGATTACTCATAAATATTCAGATTTTCACTAGAACTTACTATAGAACTTTTACATGAGATTTATGAACAAAAACCGAGCAAAAGTTCCCCAAAGGTGATTGATGGAGCATGCTTATACGGTTCACCAGCTTGGGGTTCTTGTAACAAGCCTGCAACAAACATGAGTGCAATTTTTGCAAACCGTCTAGAACTGTTTGCTCACGATGTGGTACTTGGCTGGTTAGTTCATAAAATGGGACCTGTCTATAATCTAGACATCCAAGGCGGTGGCGGAAGAGGCTAGCGCGCCAGTATAAAAGGCTGAGAAGCTGCTGGAGGTCGGGAGTTCGAGTCTCCCCCGCCTCAAAACCTTTTGAGGGAAACCAATTTTCAAAGTAAAATTCCGCCACTGCAGTCCTTAACTGGATCTTAAGGAACATCAACTTCATAGTCAGAAACACGAACATGTATAAGAACACCACAAAACTGTTCTTCAAACAGTTTGACATTGGGTTTATTTTCTTTTTTAACTTTATTAAATAATATATCGATTAAACTAATTCTATCGCTCTTGTTTCTTTCGTAAACGCGTCGATCCACGTTTTTTTCTGCAATTCTAGACACGACTGTTATTTAACAATTACTCATAAATATTCAGATTTTCACTAGAACTTACTATAGAACTTTTACATGAGATTTATGAACAGAAACCGAGCAAAAGTTCCCCAAAGGTGATTGATGGAGCATGCTTATACGGTTCACCAGCTTGGGGTTCTTGTAACAAGCCTGCAACAAACATGAGTGCAATTTTTGCAAACCGTCTAGAACTGTTTGCTCACGATGTGGTACTTGGCTGGTTAGTTCATAAAATGGTACCTGTCTATAATCTAGACATCCAGGGTGGTGGCGGAAGAGGCTAGCGCCCCAGTATAAAAGGCTGAGAAGCTGCTGGAGGTCGGGAGTTCGAGTCTCCCCTCCCTCAAAACCTTTTGAGGGAAACCAATTTTCAGCATCTGTACCTACATACTTCTTTCTATTTATTCTAGAAATTAAAAATAATATACCTTTATGTTTCAAAGTAAAAATTCCCCCACTGCAGTCCTTAAATGGATCTTAAGGAACATAAACTTCTCTATATTTATTCTAGACATTAAAAATAATATACCTTTATGTTTCAAAGTAAAATCCCTCCACTGCAGTCCTTAAATGGATCTTAAGGAACATCAACTTCTTTATATTCATTTTAGAAATTAAAAATAATATACCTTTATGTTTCAAAGTAAAAATTCCCCCACTGCAGTCCTTAAATGGATCTTAAGGAACATCAACTTCTCTATATTTATTCTAGAAATTAAAAATAATATATCTTTATGTTTCAAATTAAAATCCCCCCACTGCAGTCCTTAAATGGATCTTAAGGAACATCAACTTCATAGGGAAACCAATTTTGAGCATCTGTACCTACATACTTCTTTATATTTATTCTAGAAATTAAAAATAATATACCATTATGTTTCAGAGTAAAATTCCCCCACTGCAGTCCTTAAATGGATCTTAAGGAACATCAACTTCATAGTCAGAAACACGAACATGTATAAGAACACCACAAAACTGTTCTTCAAACAGTTTGACATTGGGTTTATTTTCTTTTTTAACTTTATCAAATAATATATTGATTAAACTAATTCTATCGCTCTTGTGGATCGACGCTTCTTTCGTAAACGCGTCGATCCACGTTTTTTTTTGCAATTCTAGACACGACTGTTATTTAACAATTACTCATAGATATTCAGATTTTCACTAGAACTTACTTTAGAACTTTTACATGAGATTTATGAACAAAAACCGAGCAAAAGTTCCCCAAAGGTGATTGATGGAGCATGCTTATACGGTTCACCAGCTTGGGGTTCTTGTAACAAGCCTGCAACAAACATGAGTGCAATTTTTGCAAACCGTCTAGAACTGTTTGCTCACGATGTGGTACTTGGCTGGTTAGTTCATAAAATGGGACCTGTCTATAATCTAGACATCCAGGGCGGTGGCGGAAGAGGCTAGCGCGCCAGTATAAAAGGCTGAGAAGCTGCTGGAGGTCGAGAGTTCGAGTCTCCCCCGCCTCAAAATCTTTTGAGGGAAACCAATTTTCAGCATCTGTACCTACATACTTCTTTCTATTTATTCTAGAAATTAAAAATAATATACCTTTATGTTTCAAAGTAAAAATTCCCCCACTGCAGTCCTTAAATGGATCTTAAGGAACATCAACTTCTCTATATTTATTCTAGAAATTAAAAATAATATATCTTTATGTTTCAAATTAAAATCCCCCCACTACCTACATACTTCTTTCTATTTATTCTAGGAATTAAAAATAATATACCTTTATGTTTCAAAGTAAAAATTCCCCCACTGCAGTCCTTAAATGGATCTTAAGGAACATCAACTTCTCTGTATTTATTCTAGAAATTAAAAATAATATACCTTTATGTTTCAAAGTAAAATTCCCCCACTGCAGTCCTTAAATGGATCTTAAGGAACATCAACTTCTTTATATTCATTCTAGAAATTAAAAATAATATACCTTTATGTTTCATAGTAAAATTCCCCCACTGCAGTCCTTAAATGGATCTTAAGGAACATCAACTTCATAGGGAAACCAATTTTGAGCATCTGTACCTACATACTTCTTTATATTTATTCTAGAAATTAAAAATAATATACCTTTATGTTTCAAAGTAAAATTCCCCCACTGCAGTCCTTAAATGGATCTTAAGGAACATCAACTTCATAGTCAGAAACACGAACATGTATAAGAACACCACAAAACTGTTCTTCAAACAGTTTGACATTGGGTTTATTTTCTTTTTTAACTTTATTAGATAATATATTGATTAAACTAATTCTATCGCTCTTGTTACTTTTGTAAACGCGTCGATCCACATTTTTTTCTGCAGTTCGAGACACGACTGTTATTTAACAATTACTCATAAATATTCAGATTTTCACTAGAACTTACTATAGAACTTTTACATGAGATTTATGAACAGAACCGAGCAAAAGTTCCCCAAAGGTGATTGATGGAGCATGCTTATACGGTTTACCAGCTTGGGGTTCTTGTAACAAGCCTGCAACAAACATGAGTGCAATTTTTGCAAACCGTCTAGAACTGTTTGCTCACGATGTGGTACTTGGCTGGTTAGTTCATAAAATGGGACCTGTCTATAATCTAGACATCCAGGGCGGTGGCGGAAGAGGCTAGCGCGCCAGTATAAAAGGCTGAGAAGGTGCTGGAGGTCGGGAGTTCGAGTCTCCCCCGCCTCAAAACCTTTTTAAGGAAACCAATTTTCAGCATCTGTACCTACATACTTCTTTCTATTTATTCTAGAAATTAAAAATAATATACCTTTATGTTTCAAAGTAAAAATTCCCCCACTGCAGTCCTTAAACGGATCTTAAGGAACATCAACTTCTCTATATTTATTCTAGACATTAAAAATAATATACCTTTATGTTTCAAAGTAAAATCCCTCCACTGCAGTCCTTAAATGGATCTTAAGGAACATCAACTTCTTTGTATTCATTCTAGAAATTAAAAATAATATACCTTTATGTTTCAAAGTAAAATTCCCCCACTGCAGTCCTTAAATGGATCTTAAGGAACATCAAGTTCATAGTCAGAAACACGAACATGTATAAGAACACCACAAAACTGTTCTTCAAACAGTTTGACATTGGGTTTATTTTCTTTTTTAACTTTATTAGATAATATATTGATTAAACTAATTCTATCGCTCTTGTTACTTTTGTAAACGCGTCGATCCACGTTTTTTTCTGCAATTCGAGACACTACTGTTATTTAACAATTACTCATCAATATTCTGATTTTCACTAGAACTTACTATAGAACTTTTACATGAGATTTATGAACAGAACCGAGCAAAAGTTCCCCAAAGGTGATTGATGCAGCATGCTTATACGGTTCACCAGCTTGGGGTTCTTGTAACAAGCCTGCAACAAACATGAGTGCAATTTTTGCAAACCGTCTAGAACTGTTTGCTCACGATGTGGTACTTGGCTGGTTAGTTCATAAAATGGGACCTGTCTATAATCTAGACATCCAGGGCGGTGGCGGAAGAGGCTGGCGCGCCAGTATAAAAGGCTGAGAAGCTGCTAGAGGTCAGGAGTTCGAGTCTCCCCCGCCTCAAAACCTTTTGAGGGAAACCAATTTTCGGCATCTGTACCTACATACTTCTTTCTATTTATTCTAGAAATTAAAAATAATATACCTTTATGTTTCAAACTAAAATCCCCCCACTGCAGTCCTTAAATGGATCTTAAGGAACATCAACTTCATAGGGAAACCAATTTTGAGCATCTGTACCTACATACTTCTTTATATTTATTCTAGAAATTAAAAATAATATACCTTTATGTTTCAAAATAAAATTCCCCCACTGCAGTCCTTAAATGGATCTTAAGGAACATCAACTTCATAGTCAGAAACACGAACATGTATAAGAACACCACAAAACTGTTCTTCAAACAGTTTGACATTGGGTTTATTTTCTTTTTTTACTTTATTAAATAATATATTGATTAAACTAATTCTATCCCTCTTGTTACTTTCGTAAACGCGTCGATCCACGTTTTTTTCTGCAATTCTAGACACGACTGTTATTTAACAATTACTCATAAATATTCAGATTTTCACTAGAACTTACTATAGAACTTTTACATGAGATTTATGAACAGAAACCGAGCAAAAGTTCCCCAAAGGTGATTGATAGAGCATGCTTATACGGTTCACCAGCTTGGGGTTCTTGTAACAAGCTTGCAACAAACATGAGTGCAAGTTTTGCAAACCGTCTAGAACTGTTTGCTCACGATGTGGTACTTGGCTGGTTAGTTCATAAAATGGGACCTGTCTATAATCTAGACATCCAGGGCGGTGGCGGAAGAGGCTAGCGCGCAAGTATAAAAGGCTGAGAGTCTCCCCCGCCTCAAAACCTTTTGAGGGAAACCAATTTTCAGCATCTGTACCTACATACTTCTTTATATTTATTATAGAAATTAAAAATAATATACCTTTATGTTTCAAAGTAAAAATTCCCCCACTGCAGTCCTTAAATGGATCTTAATGAACATCAACTTCTCTGTATTTATTCTAGAAATTAAAAATAATATACCTTTATGTTTCAAAGTAAAATTCCCCCACTGCAGTCCTTAAATGGATCTTAAGGAACATCAACTTCTTTATATTCATTCTAGAAATTAAAAATAATATACCTTTATGTTTCATAGTAAAATTCCCCCACTGCAGTCCTTAAATGGATCTTAAGGAACATCAACTTCATAGGGAAACCAATTTTGAGCATCTGTACCTACATACTTCTTTATATTTATTCTAGAAATTAAAAATAATATACCTTTATGTTTCAAAGTAAAATTCCCCCACTGCAGTCCTTAAATGGATCTTAAGGAACATCAACTTCATAGTCAGAAACACGAACATGTATAAGAACACCACAAAACTGTTCTTCAAACAGTTTGACATTGGGTTTATTTTCTTTTTTAACTTTATTAAATAACATATTGATTAAACTAATTCTATCGCTCTTGTTACTTTCGTAAACGCGTCGATCCACGTTTTTTTCTGCAATTCTAGACACGACTGTTATTTAACAATTACTCATAGATATTCAGATTTTCACTAGAACGTACTATAGAACTTTTACATGAGATTTATGAACAGAAACCGAGCAAAAGTTCCCCAAAGGTGATTGATGGAGCATGCTTATACGGTTCACCAGCTTGGGGTTCTTGTAACAAGCCTGCAACAAACATGAGTGCAATTTTTGCAAACCGTCTAGAACTGTTTGCTCACGATGTGGTACTTGGCTGGTTAGTTCATAAAATGGGACCTGTCTATAATCTAGACATCCAGGGCGGTGGCGGAAGAGGCTAGCGCGCCAGTATAAAAGGCTGAGAAGCTGCTGGAGGTCGGGAGTTCGAGTCTCCCCCGCCTCAAAACCTTTTGAGGGAAACCAATTTTCAGCATCTGTACCTACATACTTCTTTCTATTTATTCTAGAAATTAAAAATAATATACCTTTATGTTTCAAAGTAAAAATTCCCCCACTGCAGTCCTTAAATGGATCTTAAGGAACATCAACTTCTCTATATTTATTCTAGAAATTAAAAATAATCTATCTTTATGTTTCAAATTAAAATCCCCCCACTACCTACATAGTTCTTTCTATTTATTCTAGGAAATAAAAATAATATACCTTTATGTTTCAAAGTAAAAATTCCCCCACTGCAGTCCTTAAATGGATCTTAAGGAACATCAACTTCTCTGTATTTATTCTAGAAATTAAAAATAATATACCTTTATGTTTCAAAGTAAAATCCCCCCACTGCAGTCCTTAAATGGATCTTAAGGAACATCAACTTCTTTATATTCATTCTAGAAATTAAAAATAATATACCTTTATGTTTCAAAGTAAAATTCCCCCACTGCAGTCCTTAAATGGATCTTAAGGAACATCAACTTCATAGGGAAACCAATTTTGAGCATCTGTACCTACATACTTCTTTATATTTATTCTAGAAATTAAAAATAATATACCTTTATGTTTCAAAGTAAAATTCCCCCACTGCAGTCCTTAAATGGATCTTAAGGAACATCAACTTCATAGTCAGAAACACGACATGTATAAGAAACCACAAAACTGTTCTTCAAACAGTTTGACATTGGGTTTATTTCCTTTTTTAACTTTATTAGATAATATATTGATTAAACTAATTCTATCGCTCTTGTTACTTTCGTAAACGCGTCGATCCACGTTTTTTTCTGCCATTCTAGACACAACTGTTATTTAACAATTACTCATAAATATTCAGATTTTCACTAGAACTTACTATAGAACTTTTACATGAGATTTATGAACAGAAACCGAGCAAAAGTTCCCCAAAGGTGATTGATGGAGCATGCTTATACGGTTCACCAGCTTGGGGTTCTTGTAACAAGCCTGCAACAAACATGAGTGCAATTTTTGCAAACCGTCTAGAACTGTTTGCTCACGATGTGGTACTTGGCTGGTTAGTTCATAAAATGGGACCTGTCTATAATCTAGACATCCAGGGCGGTGGCGGAAGAGGCTAGCGCGCCAGTATAAAAGGCTGAGAAGCTGCGGGAGGTCGGGAGTTCGAGTCTCCCCCGCCTCAAAACCTTTTGAGGGAAACCAATTTTCAGCATCTGTACCTACATACTTCTTTCTATTTATTCTAGAAATTAAAAATAATATACCTTTATGTTTCAAACATCAACTTCTCTATATTTATTCTAGAAATTATAAATAATATACCTTTATGTTTCAAAGTAAAATCCCCCCACTGCAGTCCTTAAATGGATCTTAAGGAACATCAACTTCTTTATATTCATTCTAGAAATTAAAAATAATATACCTTTATGTTTCAAAGTAAAATTCCCCCACTGCAGTCCTTAAATGGATCTTAAGGAACATCAACTTCATAGGGAAACCAATTTTGAGCATCTGTACCTACATACTTCTTTATATTTATTCTAGAAATTAAAAATAATATACCTTTATGTTTCAAAGTAAAATTCCCCCACTGCAGTCCTTAAATGGATCTTAAGGAACATCAACTTCATAGTCAGAAACACGAACATGTATAAGAACACCACAAAACTGTTCTTCAAACAGTTTGACATTGGGTTTATTTTCTTTTTTAACTTTATTAAATAACATATTGATTAAACTAATTCTATCGCTCTTGTTACTTTCGTAAACGCGTCGATCCACGTTTTTTTCTGCAATTCTAGACACGACTGTTATTTAACAATTACTCATAAATATTCTGATTTTCACTAGAACGTACTATAGAACTTTTACATGAGATTTATGAACAGAAACCGAGCAAAAGTTCCCCAAAGGTGATTGATGGAGCATGCTTATACGGTTCACCAGCTTGGGGTTCTTGTAACAAGCCTGCAACAAACATGAGTGCAATTTTTGCAAACCGTCTAGAACTGTTTGCTCACGATGTGGTACTTGGCTGGTTAGTTCATAAAATGGGACCTGTCTATAATCTAGACATCCAGGGCGGTGGCGGAAGAGGCTAGCGCGCCAGTATAAAAGGCTGAGAAGCTGCTGGAGGTCGGGAGTTCGAGTCTCCCCCGCCTCAAAACCTTTTGAGGGAAACCAATTTTCAGCATCTGTACCTACATACTTCTTTCTATTTATTCTAGAAATTAAAAATAATATACCTTTATGTTTCAAAGTAAAAATTCCCCCACTGCAGTCCTTAAATGGATCTTAAGGAACATCAACTTCTCTGTATTTATTCTAGAAATTATAAATAATATACCTTTATGTTTCAAAGTAAAATCCCCCCACTGCAGTCCTTAAATGGATCTTAAGGAACATCAACTTCTTTATATTCATTCTAGAAATTAAAAATAATATACCTTTATGTTTCAAAGTAAAATTCCCCCACTGCAGTCCTTAAATGGATCTTAAGGAACATCAACTTCATAGGGAAACCAATTTTGAGCATCTGTACCTACATACTTCTTTATATTTATTCTAGAAATTAAAAATAATATACCTTTATGTTTCAAAGTAAAATTCCCCCACTGCAGTCCTTAAATGGATCTTAAGGAACATCAACTTCATAGTCAGAAACACGAACATGTATAAGAACACCACAAAACTGTTCTTCAAACAGTTTGACATTGGGTTTATTTTCTTTTTTAACTTTATTAAATAACATATTGATTAAACTAATTCTATCGCTCTTGTTACTTTCGTAAACGCGTCGATCCACGTTTTTTTCTGCAATTCTAGACACGACTGTTATTTAACAATTACTCATAAATATTCAGATTTTCACTAGAACGTACTATAGAACTTTTACATGAGATTTATGAACAGAAACCGAGCAAAAGTTCCCCAAAGGTGATTGATGGAGCATGCTTATACGGTTCACCAGCTTGGGGTTCTTGTAACAAGCCTGCAACAAACATGAGTGCAATTTTTGCAAACCGTCTAGAACTGTTTGCTCACGATGTGGTACTTGGCTGGTTAGTTCATAAAATGGGACCTGTCTATAATCTAGACATCCAGGGCGGTGGCGGAAGAGGCTAGCGCGCCAGTATAAAAGGCTGAGAAGCTGCTGGAGGTCAGGAGTTTGAGTCTCCCCCGCCTCAAAACCTTTTGAGGGAAACCAATTTTCAGCATCTGTACCTACATACTTCTTTCTATTTATTCAAGAAATTAAAAATAATATACCTTTATGTTTCAGAGTAAAATTCCCCCACTGCAGTCGTTAAATGGATCTTAAGGAACATCAACTTCATAGTCAGAAACACGAACATGTATAAGAACACCACAAAACTGTTCTTCAAACAGTTTGACATTGGGTTTATTTTCTTTTTTAACTTTATTAAATAATATATTGATTAAACTAATTCTATCGCTCTTGTGGATCGACGCTTCTTTCGTAAACGCGTTGATCCACGTTTTTTTCTGCAATTCTAGACACGACTGTTATTTAACAATTACTCATAGATATTCAGATTTTCACTAGAACTTACTATAGAACTTTTACATGAGATTTATGAACAAAAACCGAGCAAAAGTTCCCCAAAGGTGATTGATGGAGCATGCTTATACGGTTCACCAGCTTGGGGTTCTTGTAACAAGCCTGCAACAAACATGAGTGCAATTTTTGCAAACCGTCTAGAACTGTTTGCTCACGATGTGGTACTTGGCTGGTTAGTTCATAAAATGGGACCTGTCTATAATCTAGACATCCAGGGCGGTGGCGGAAGAGGCTAGCGCGCCAGTATAAAAGGCTGAGAAGCTGTTGGAGGTCGGGAGTTCGAGTCTCCCCCGCCTCAAAACCTTTTGAGGGAAACCAATTTTCAGCATCTGTACCTACATACTTCTTTCTATTTATTCTAGAAATTAAAAATAATATACCTTTATGTTTCAAAGTAAAAATTCCCCCACTGCAGTCCTTAAATGGATCTTAAGGAACATCAACTTCTCTATATTTATTCTAGAAATTAAAAATAATCTATCTTTATGTTTCAAATTAAAATCCCCCCACTACCTACATACTTCTTTCTATTTATTCTAGAAATTAAAAATAATATACCTTTATGTTTCAAAGTAAAAATTCCCCCACTGCAGTCCTTAAATGGATCTTAAGGAACATCAACTTCTCTATATTTATTCTAGAAATTATAAATAATATACCTTTATGTTTCAAAGTAAAATCCCCCCACTGCAGTCCTTAAATGGATCTTAAGGAACATCAACTTCTTTATATTCATTCTAGAAATTAAAAATAATATACCTTTATGTTTCAAAGTAAAATTCCCCCACTGCAGTCCTTAAATGGATCTTAAGGAACATCAACTTCATAGGGAAACCAATTTTGAGCATCTGTACCTACATACTTCTTTATATTTATTCTAGAAATTAAAAATAATATACCTTTATGTTTCAAAGTAAAATTCCCCCACTGCAGTCCTTAAATGGATCTTAAGGAACATCAACTTCATAGTCAGAAACACGAACATGTATAAGAACACCACAAAACTGTTCTTCAAACAGTTTGACATTGGGTTTATTTTCTTTTTTAACTTTATTAAATAACATATTGATTAAACTAATTCTATCGCTCTTGTTACTTTCGTAAACGCGTCGATCCACGTTTTTTTCTGCAATTCTAGACACGACTGTTATTTAACAATTACTCATAAATATTCTGATTTTCACTAGAACGTACTATAGAACTTTTACATGAGATTTATGAACAGAAACCGAGCAAAAGTTCCCCAAAGGTGATTGATGGAGCATGCTTATACGGTTCACCAGCTTGGGGTTCTTGTAACAAGCCTGCAACAAACATGAGTGCAATTTTTGCAAACCGTCTAGAACTGTTTGCTCACGATGTGGTACTTGGCTGGTTAGTTCATAAAATGGGACCTGTCTATAATCTAGACATCCAGGGCGGTGGCGGAAGAGGCTAGCGCGCCAGTATAAAAGGCTGAGAAGCTGCTGGAGGTCGGGAGTTCGAGTCTCCCCCGCCTCAAAACCTTTTGAGGGAAACCAATTTTCAGCATCTGTACCTACATACTTCTTTCTATTTATTCTAGAAATTAAAAATAATATACCTTTATGTTTCAAAGTAAAAATTCCCCCACTGCAGTCCTTAAATGGATCTTAAGGAACATCAACTTCTCTGTATTTATTCTAGAAATTAAAAATAATATACCTTTATGTTTCAAAGTAAAATCCCCCCACTGCAGTCCTTAAATGGATCTTAAGGAACATCAACTTCTTTATATTCATTCTAGAAATTAAAAATAATATACCTTTATGTTTCAAAGTAAAATTCCCCCACTGCAGTCCTTAAATGGATCTTAAGGAACATCAACTTCATAGGGAAACCAATTTTGAGCATCTGTACCTACATACTTCTTTATATTTATTCTAGAAATTAAAAATAATATACCTTTATGTTTCAAAGTAAAATTCCCCCACTGCAGTCCTTAAATGGATCTTAAGGAACATCAACTTCATAGTCAGAAACACGAACATGTATAAGAACACCACAAAACTGTTCTTCAAACAGTTTGACATTGGGTTTATTTTCTTTTTTAACTTTATTAAATAACATATTGATTAAACTAATTCTATCGCTCTTGTTACTTTCGTAAACGCGTCGATCCACGTTTTTTTCTGCAATTCTAGACACGACTGTTATTTAACAATTACTCATAAATATTCTGATTTTCACTAGAACGTACTATAGAACTTTTACATGAGATTTATGAACAGAAACCGAGCAAAAGTTCCCCAAAGGTGATTGATGGAGCATGCTTATACGGTTCACCAGCTTGGGGTTCTTGTAACAAGCCTGCAACAAACATGAGTGCAATTTTTGCAAACCGTCTAGAACTGTTTGCTCACGATGTGGTACTTGGCTGGTTAGTTCATAAAATGGGACCTGTCTATAATCTAGACATCCAGGGCGGTGGCGGAAGAGGCTAGCGCGCCAGTATAAAAGGCTGAGAAGCTGCTGGAGGTCAGGAGTTTGAGTCTCCCCCGCCTCAAAACCTTTTGAGGGAAACCAATTTTCAGCATCTGTACCTACATACTTCTTTCTATTTATTCAAGAAATTAAAAATAATATACCTTTATGTTTCAGAGTAAAATTCCCCCACTGCAGTCCTTAAATGGATCTTAAGGAACATCAACTTCATAGTCAGAAACACGAACATGTATAAGAACACCACAAAACTGTTCTTCAAACAGTTTGACATTGGGTTTATTTTCTTTTTTAACTTTATTAAATAATATATTGATTAAACTAATTCTATCGCTCTTGTGGATCGACGCTTCTTTCGTAAACGCGTTGATCCACGTTTTTTTCTGCAATTCTAGACACGACTGTTATTTAACAATTACTCATAGATATTCAGATTTTCACTAGAACTTACTATAGAACTTTTACATGAGATTTATGAACAAAAACCGAGCAAAAGTTCCCCAAAGGTGATTGATGGAGCATGCTTATACGGTTCACCAGCTTGGGGTTCTTGTAACAAGCCTGCAACAAACATGAGTGCAATTTTTGCAAACCGTCTAGAACTGTTTGCTCACGATGTGGTACTTGGCTGGTTAGTTCATAAAATGGGACCTGTCTATAATCTAGACATCCAGGGCGGTGGCGGAAGAGGCTAGCGCGCCAGTATAAAAGGCTGAGAAGCTGTTGGAGGTCGGGAGTTCGAGTCTCCCCCGCCTCAAAACCTTTTGAGGGAAACCAATTTTCAGCATCTGTACCTACATACTTCTTTCTATTTATTCTAGAAATTAAAAATAATATACCTTTATGTTTCAAAGTAAAAATTCCCCCACTGCAGTCCTTAAATGGATCTTAAGGAACATCAACTTCTCTATATTTATTCTAGAAATTAAAAATAATCTATCTTTATGTTTCAAATTAAAATCCCCCCACTACCTACATACTTCTTTCTATTTATTCTAGAAATTAAAAATAATATACCTTTATGTTTCAAAGTAAAAATTCCCCCACTGCAGTCCTTAAATGGATCTTAAGGAACATCAACTTCTCTATATTTATTCTAGAAATTATAAATAATATACCTTTATGTTTCAAAGTAAAATCCCCCCACTGCAGTCCTTAAATGGATCTTAAGGAACATCAACTTCTTTATATTCATTCTAGAAATTAAAAATAATATACCTTTATGTTTCAAAGTAAAATTCCCCCACTGCAGTCCTTAAATGGATCTTAAGGAACATCAACTTCATAGGGAAACCAATTTTGAGCATCTGTACCTACATACTTCTTTATATTTATTCTAGAAATTAAAAATAATATACCTTTATGTTTCAAAGTAAAATTCCCCCACTGCAGTCCTTAAATGGATCTTAAGGAACATCAACTTCATAGTCAGAAACACGAACATGTATAAGAACACCACAAAACTGTTCTTCAAACAGTTTGACATTGGGTTTATTTTCTTTTTTAACTTTATTAAATAACATATTGATTAAACTAATTCTATCGCTCTTGTTACTTTCGTAAACGCGTCGATCCACGTTTTTTTCTGCAATTCTAGACACGACTGTTATTTAACAATTACTCATAAATATTCTGATTTTCACTAGAACGTACTATAGAACTTTTACATGAGATTTATGAACAGAAACCGAGCAAAAGTTCCCCAAAGGTGATTGATGGAGCATGCTTATACGGTTCACCAGCTTGGGGTTCTTGTAACAAGCCTGCAACAAACATGAGTGCAATTTTTGCAAACCGTCTAGAACTGTTTGCTCACGATGTGGTACTTGGCTGGTTAGTTCATAAAATGGGACCTGTCTATAATCTAGACATCCAGGGCGGTGGCGGAAGAGGCTAGCGCGCCAGTATAAAAGGCTGAGAAGCTGCGGGAGGTCGGGAGTTCGAGTCTCCCCCGCCTCAAAACCTTTTGAGGGAAACCAATTTTCAGCATCTGTACCTACATACTTCTTTCTATTTATTCTAGAAATTAAAAATAATATACCTTTATGTTTCAAAGTAAAAATTCCCCCACTGCAGTCCTTAAATGGATCTTAAGGAACATCAACTTCTCTGTATTTATTCTAGAAATTAAAAATAATATACCTTTATGTTTCAAAGTAAAATCCCCCCACTGCAGTCCTTAAATGGATCTTAAGGAACATCAACTTCTTTATATTCATTCTAGAAATTAAAAATAATATACCTTTATGTTTCAAAGTAAAATTCCCCCACTGCAGTCCTTAAATGGATCTTAAGGAACATCAACTTCATAGGGAAACCAATTTTGAGCATCTGTACCTACATACTTCTCTATATTTATTCTAGAAATTAAAAATAATCTATCTTTATGTTTCAAATTAAAATCCCCCCACTACCTACATACTTCTTTCTATTTATTCTAGAAATTAAAAATAATATACCTTTATGTTTCAAAGTAAAAATTCCCCCACTGCAGTCCTTAAATGGATCTTAAGGAACATCAACTTCTCTATATTTATTCTAGAAATTAAAAATAATCTATCTTTATGTTTCAAATTAAAATCCCCCCACTGCAGTCCTTAAATGGATCTTCAGGAACATCAACTTCATAGGGAAACCAATTTTGAGCATCTGTACCTACATACTTCTTTATATTTATTATAGAAATTAAAAATAATATACCTTATGTTTCAAAGTAAAAATTCCCCCACTGCAGTCCTTAAATGGATCTTAAGGAACATCAACTTCATAGTCAGAAACACGAACATGTATAAGAACACCACAAAACTGTTCTTCAAACAGTTTGACATTGGGTTTATTTTCTTTTTGAACTTTATTAAATAATATATTGATTAAACTAATTCTATCGCTCTTGTTACTTTCGTGAACACGTCGATCCACGTTTTTTTCTGCAATTCTAGGCACGACTGTTATTTAGCAATTACTCATAAATATTCAGATTTTTACTAGAACTTACTATAGAACTTTTACATGAGATTTATGAACAGAAACCGAGCAAAAGTTCCCCAAAGGTGATTGATGGAGCATGCTTATACGGTTCACCAGCTTGGGGTTCTTGTAACAAGCCTGCAACAAACATGAGTGCAATTTTTGCAAACCGTCTAGAACTGTTTGCTCACGATGTGGTACTTGGCTGGTTAGTTCATAAAATGGGACCTGTCTATAATCTAGACATCCAAGGCGGTTGCGGAAGAGTCTAGCGCGCCAGTATAAAAGGCTGAGAAGCTGCTGGAGGTCGGGAGTTCGAGTCTCCCCCGCCTCAAAATCTTTTGAGGGAAACCAATTTTCAGCATCTGTACCTACATACTTCTTTCTATTTATTCTAGAAATTAAAAATAATATACCTTTATGTTTCAAAGTAAAAATTCCCCCACTGCAGACCTTAAATGGATCTTTAGGAACATCAACTTCTCTATATTTATTCTAGAAATTAAAAATAATCTATCTTTATGTTTCAAATTAAAATCCCCCCACTACCTACATACTTCTTTCTATTTATTCTAGGAATTAAAAATAATATACCTTTATGTTTCAAAGTAAAAATTCCCCCACTGCAGTCCTTAAATGGATCTTAAGGAACATCAACTTCTCTATATTTATTCTAGAAATTAAAAATAATATATCTTTATGTTTCAAATTAAAATCCCCCCACTGCAGTCCTTAAATGGATCTTCAGGAACATCAACTTCATAGGGAAACCAATTTTGAGCATCTGTACCTACATACTTCTTTATATTTATTATAGAAATTAAAAATAATATACCTTATGTTTCAAAGTAAAAATTCCTCCACTGCAGTCCTTAAATGGATCTTAAGGAACATCAACTTCATAGTCAGAAACACGAACATGTATAAGAACACCACAAAACTGTTCTTCAAACAGTTTGACATTGGGTTTATTTTCTTTTTTAACTTTATTAAATAATATATTGATTAAACTAATTCTATCGCTCTTGTTACTTTCGTAAACACGTCGATCCACGTTTTTTTCTGCAATTCTAGGCACGACTGTTATTTAGCAATTACTCATAGATATTCAGATTTTTACTAGAACTTACTATAGAACTTTTACATGAGATTTATGAACAGAAACCGAGCAAAAGTTCCCCAAAGGTGATTGATGGAGCATGCTTATACGGTTCACCAGCTTGGGGTTCTTGTGACAAGCCTGCAACAAACATGAGTGCAATTTTTGCAAACCGTCTAGAACTGTTTGCTCACGATGTGGTACTTGGCTGGTTAGTTCATAAAATGGGACCTGTCTATAATCTAGACATCCAGGGCGGTGGCGGAAGAGGCTAGCGCGCCAGTATAAAAGGCTGAGAAGCTGCTGGAGGTCGGGAGTTCGAGTCTCCCCCGCCTCAAAACCTTTTGAGGCAAACCAATTTTCAGCATCTGTACCTACATACTTCTTTATATTTATTATAGAAATTAAAAATAATATACCTTTATGTTTCAAAGTAAAATTCCCCCACTGCAGCCCTTAAATGGATCTTAAGGAACATCAACTTCATAGTTAGAAACACGAACATGTATAAGAACACCACAAAACTGTTCTTCAAACAGTTTGACATTGGGTTTATTTTCTTTTTTAACTTTATTAAATAATATATTGATTAAACAAATTCTATCGCTCTTGTGACTTTCGTAAACGCGTCGATCCACGTTTTTTTCTGCAATTCTAGACACGACTGTTATTTAACAATTACTCATAAATATTCAGATTTTCACTAGAACTTACTATAGAACTTTTACATGAGATTTATGAACAAAAACCGAGCAAAAGTTCCCCAAAGGTGATTGATGGAGCATGCTTATACGGTTCACCAGCTTGGGGTTCTTGTAACAAGCCTGCAACAAACATGAGTGCAATTTTTGCAAACCGTCTAGAACTGTTTGCTCACGATGTGGTACTTGGCTGGTTAGTTCATAAAATGGGACCTGTCTATAATCTAGACATCCAGGGCGGTGGCGGAAGAGGCTAGTGCGCCAGTATAAAAGGCTGAGAAGCTGTTGGAGGTCGGGAGTTCGAGTCTCCCCCGCCTCAAAACCTTTTGAGGGAAACCAATTTTCAGCATCTGTACCTACATACTTCTTTCTATTTATTCTAGAAATTAAAAATAATATACCTTTATGTTTCAAAGTAAAAATTCCCCCACTGCAGTCCTTAAATGGATCTTAAGGAACATCAACTTCTCTATATTTATTCTAGAAATTAAAAATAATCTATCTTTATGTTTCAAAGTAAAATCCCCCCACTGCAGTCCTTAAATGGATCTTAAGGAACATCAACTTCATAGGGAAACCAATTTTGAGCATCTGTACCTACATACTTCTTTATATTTATTCTAGAAATTAAAAATAATATACCTTTATGTTTCAAAGTAAAAATTCCCCCACTGCAGTCCTTAAATGGATCTTAAGGAACATCAACTTCATAGTCAGAAACACGAACATGTATAAGAACACCACAAAACTGTTCTTCAAACAGTTTGACATTGGCTTTATTTTCTTTTTTAACTTTATTAAATAATATATTGATTAAACAAATTCTATCGCTCTTGTGACTTTCGTAAACGCGTCGATCCACGTTTTTTTCTGCAATTCTAGACACGACTGTTATTTAACAATTACTCATAAATATTCAGATTTTCACTAGAACTTACTATAGAACTTTTACATGAGATTTATGAACAGAAACCGAGCAAAAGTTCCCCAAAGGTGATTGATAGAGCATGCTTATACGGTTCACCAGCTTGGGGTTCTTGTAACAAGCCTGCAACAAACATGAGTGCAATTTTTGCAAACCGTCTAGAACTGTTTGCTCACGATGTGGTACTTGGCTGGTTAGTTCATAAAATGGGACCTGTCTATAATCTAGACATCTAGGGCGGTGGCGGAAGAGGCTAGCGTGCCAGTATAAAAGGCTGAGAAGCTGCTGGAGGTCCGGAGTTCGAGTCTCCCCCACCTCAAAACCTTTTGAGGGAAACCAATTTTCAGCATCTGTACCTACATACTTCTTTCTATTTATTCTAGAAATTAAAAATAATATACCTTTCTGTTTCAAAGTAAAAATTCCCCCACTGCAGTCCTTAAATGGATCTTAAGGAACATCAACTTCTCTATATTTATTCTAGAAATTAAAAATAATCTATCTTTATGTTTCAAATTAAAATCCCCCCACTACCTACATACTTCTTTCTATTTATTCTAGGAATTAAAAATAATATACCTTTATGTTTCAAAGTAAAAATTCCCCCACTGCAGTCCTTAAATGGATCTTAAGGAACATCAACTTCTCTATATTTATTCTAGAAATTAAAAATAATATATCTTTATGTTTCAAATTAAAATCCCCCCACTGCAGTCCTTAAATGGATCTTAAGGAACATCAACTTCATAGGGAAACCAATTTTGAGCATCTGTACCTACATACTTCTTTATATTTATTATAGAAATTAAAAATAATATACCTTTATGTTTCAAAGTAAAAATTCCCCCACTGCAGTCCTTAAATGGATCTTAAGGAACATCAACTTCTCTATATTTATTCTAGAAATTAAAAATAATATAACTTTATGTTTCAAAGTAAAATCCCCCCACTGCAGTCCTTAAATGGATCTTAAGGAACATCAACTTCATAGGGAAACCAATTTTGAGCATCTGTACCTACATACTTCTTTATATTTATTCTAGAAATTAAAAATAATATACCTTTATGTTTCAAAGTAAAATTCCCCCACTGCAGTCCTAAATGGATCTTAAGGAACATCAACTTCATAGTCAGAAACACGAACATGTATAAGAACACCACAAAACTGTTCTTCAAACAGTTTGACATTGGGTTCATTTTCTTTTTTAACTTTATTAAATAATATATTGATTAAACTAATTCTATCGCTCTTGTTACTTTCGTAAAAGCGTCGATCCACGTTTTTTTCTGCAATTCTAGACACGACTGTTATTTAGCAATTACTCATAAATATTCAGATTTTCACTAGAACTTACTATAGAACTTTTACATGAGATTTATGAACAGAAACCGAGCAAAAGTTCCCCAAAGGTGATTGATGGAGCATGCTTATACGGTTCACCAGCTTGGGGTTCTTGTAACAAGCCTGCAACAAACATGAGTGCAATTTTTGCAAACCGTCTAGAACTGTTTGCTCACGATGTGGTACTTGGCTGGTTAGTTCATAAAATGGGACCTGTCTATAATCTAGACATCCAAGGCGGTTGCGGAAGAGTCTAGCGCGCCAGTATAAAAGGCTGAGAAGCTGCTGGAGGTCGGGAGTTCGAGTCTCCCCCGCCTCAAAATCTTTTGAGGGAAACCAATTTTCAGCATCTGTACCTACATACTTCTTTCTATTTATTCTAGAAATTAAAAATAATATACCTTTATGTTTCAAAGTAAAAATTCCCCCACTGCAGACCTTAAATGGATCTTTAGGAACATCAACTTCTCTATATTTATTCTAGAAATTAAAAATAATCTATCTTTATGTTTCAAATTAAAATCCCCCCACTACCTACATACTTCTTTCTATTTATTCTAGGAATTAAAAATAATATACCTTTATGTTTCAAAGTAAAAATTCCCCCACTGCAGTCCTTAAATGGATCTTAAGGAACATCAACTTCTCTATATTTATTCTAGAAATTAAAAATAATATATCTTTATGTTTCAAATTAAAATCCCCCCACTGCAGTCCTTAAATGGATCTTCAGGAACATCAACTTCATAGGGAAACCAATTTTGAGCATCTGTACCTACATACTTCTTTATATTTATTATAGAAATTAAAAATAATATACCTTATGTTTCAAAGTAAAAATTCCCCCACTGCAGTCCTTAAATGGATCTTAAGGAACATCAACTTCATAGTCAGGAACACGAACATGTATAAGAACACCACAAAACTGTTCTTCAAACAGTTTGACATTGGGTTTATTTTCTTTTTTAACTTTATTAAATAATATATTGATTAAACTAATTCTATCGCTCTTGTTACTTTCGTAAACACGTCGATCCACGTTTTTTTCTGCAATTCTAGGCACGACTGTTATTTAGCAATTACTCATAAATATTCAGATTTTTACTAGAACTTACTATAGAACTTTTACATGAGATTTATGAACAGAAACCGAGCAAAAGTTCCCCAAAGGTGATTGATGGAGCATGCTTATACGGTTCACCAGCTTGGGGTTCTTGTGACAAGCCTGCAACAAACATGAGTGCAATTTTTGCAAACCGTCTAGAACTGTTTGCTCACGATGTGGTACTTGGCTGGTTAGTTCATAAAATGGGACCTGTCTATAATCTAGACATCCAGGGCGGTGGCGGAAGAGGCTAGCGCGCCAGTATAAAAGGCTGAGAAGCTGCTGGAGGTCGGGAGTTCGAGTCTCCCCCGCCTCAAAACCTTTTGAGGGAAACCAATTTTCAGCATCTGTACCTACATACTTCTTTATATTTATTATAGAAATTAAAAATAATATACCTTTATGTTTCAAAGTAAAATTCCCCCACTGCAGCCCTTAAATGGATCTTAAGGAACATCAACTTCATAGTCAGAAACACGAACATGTATAATGAGGGAAACCAATTTTCAGCATCTGTACCTACATACTTCTTTATATTTATTATAGAAATTAAAAATAATATACCTTTATGTTTCAAAGTAAAATTCCCCCACTGCAGCCCTTAAATGGATCTTAAGGAACATCAACTTCATAGTCAGAAACACGAACATGTATAAGAACACCACAAAACTGTTCTTCAAACAGTTTGACATTGGCTTTATTTTCTTTTTTAACTTTATTAAATAATATATTGATTAAACAAATTCTATCGCTCTTGTGACTTTCGTAAACGCGTCGATCCACGTTTTTTTCTGCAATTCTAGACACGACTGTTATTTAACAATTACTCATAAATATTCAGATTTTCACTAGAACTTACTATAGAACTTTTACATGAGATTTATGAACAGAAACCGAGCAAAAGTTCCCCAAAGGTGATTGATAGAGCATGCTTATACGGTTCACCAGCTTGGGGTTCTTGTAACAAGCCTGCAACAAACATGAGTGCAATTTTTGCAAACCGTCTAGAACTGTTTGCTCACGATGTGGTACTTGGCTGGTTAGTTCATAAAATGGGACCTGTCTATAATCTAGACATCTAGGGCGGTGGCGGAAGAGGCTAGCGTGCCAGTATAAAAGGCTGAGAAGCTGCTGGAGGTCCGGAGTTCGAGTCTCCCCCACCTCAAAACCTTTTGAGGGAAACCAATTTTCAGCATCTGTACCTACATACTTCTTTCTATTTATTCTAGAAATTAAAAATAATATACCTTTCTGTTTCAAAGTAAAAATTCCCCCACTGCAGTCCTTAAATGGATCTTAAGGAACATCAACTTCTCTATATTTATTCTAGAAATTAAAAATAATCTATCTTTATGTTTCAAATTAAAATCCCCCCACTACCTACATACTTCTTTCTATTTATTCTAGGAATTAAAAATAATATACCTTTATGTTTCAAAGTAAAAATTCCCCCACTGCAGTCCTTAAATGGATCTTAAGGAACATCAACTTCTCTATATTTATTCTAGAAACTAAAAATAATATATCTTTATGTTTCAAATTAAAATCCCCCCACTGCAGTCCTTAAATGGATCTTAAGGAACATCAACTTCATAGGGAAACCAATTTTGAGCATCTGTACCTACATACTTCTTTATATTTATTATAGAAATTAAAAATAATATACCTTTATGTTTCAAAGTAAAAATTCCCCCACTGCAGTCCTTAAATGGATCTTAAGGAACATCAACTTCTCTATATTTATTCTAGAAATTAAAAATAATATAACTTTATGTTTCAAAGTAAAATCCCCCCACTGCAGTCCTTAAATGGATCTTAAGGAACATCAACTTCATAGGGAAACCAATTTTGAGCATCTGTACCTACATACTTCTTTATATTTATTCTAGAAATTAAAAATAATATACCTTTATGTTTCAAAGTAAAAATTCCCCCACTGCAGTCCTTAAATGGATCTTAAGGAACATCAACTTCATAGTCAGAAACACGAACATGTATAAGAACACCACAAAACTGTTCTTCAAACAGTTTGACATTGGCTTTATTTTCTTTTTTAACTTTATTAAATAATATATTGATTAAACAAATTCTATCGCTCTTGTGACTTTCGTAAACGCGTCGATCCACGTTTTTTTCTGCAATTCTAGACACGACTGTTATTTAACAATTACTCATAAATATTCAGATTTTCACTAGAACTTACTATAGAACTTTTACATGAGATTTATGAACAGAAACCGAGCAAAAGTTCCCCAAAGGTGATTGATAGAGCATGCTTATACGGTTCACCAGCTTGGGGTTCTTGTAACAAGCCTGCAACAAACATGAGTGCAATTTTTGCAAACCGTCTAGAACTGTTTGCTCACGATGTGGTACTTGGCTGGTTAGTTCATAAAATGGGACCTGTCTATAATCTAGACATCTAGGGCGGTGGCGGAAGAGGCTAGCGTGCCAGTATAAAAGGCTGAGAAGCTGCTGGAGGTCGGGAGTTCGAGTCTCCCCCACCTCAAAACCTTTTGAGGGAAACCAATTTTCAGCATCTGTACCTACATACTTCTTTCTATTTATTCTAGAAATTAAAAATAATATACCTTTCTGTTTCAAAGTAAAAATTCCCCCACTGCAGTCCTTAAATGGATCTTAAGGAACATCAACTTCTCTATATTTATTCTAGAAATTAAAAATAATCTATCTTTATGTTTCAAATTAAAATCCCCCCACTACCTACATACTTCTTTCTATTTATTCTAGGAATTAAAAATAATATACCTTTATGTTTCAAAGTAAAAATTCCCCCACTGCAGTCCTTAAATGGATCTTAAGGAACATCAACTTCTCTATATTTATTCTAGAAACTAAAAATAATATATCTTTATGTTTCAAATTAAAATCCCCCCACTGCAGTCCTTAAATGGATCTTAAGGAACATCAACTTCATAGGGAAACCAATTTTGAGCATCTGTACCTACATACTTCTTTATATTTATTATAGAAATTAAAAATAATATACCTTTATGTTTCAAAGTAAAAATTCCCCCACTGCAGTCCTTAAATGGATCTTAAGGAACATCAACTTCTCTATATTTATTCTAGAAATTAAAAATAATATAACTTTATGTTTCAAAGTAAAATCCCCCCACTGCAGTCCTTAAATGGATCTTAAGGAACATCAACTTCATAGGGAAACCAATTTTGAGCATCTGTACCTACATACTTCTTTATATTTATTCTAGAAATTAAAAATAATATACCTTTATGTTTCAAAGTAAAAATTCCCCCACTGCAGTCCTTAAATGGATCTTAAGGAACATCAACTTCATAGTCAGAAACACGAACATGTATAAGAACACCACAAAACTGTTCTTCAAACAGTTTGACATTGGCTTTATTTTCTTTTTTAACTTTATTAAATAATATATTGATTAAACAAATTCTATCGCTCTTGTGACTTTCGTAAACGCGTCGATCCACGTTTTTTTCTGCAATTCTAGACACGACTGTTATTTAACAATTACTCATAAATATTCAGATTTTCACTAGAACTTACTATAGAACTTTTACATGAGATTTATGAACAGAAACCGAGCAAAAGTTCCCCAAAGGTGATTGATAGAGCATGCTTATACGGTTCACCAGCTTGGGGTTCTTGTAACAAGCCTGCAACAAACATGAGTGCAATTTTTGCAAACCGTCTAGAACTGTTTGCTCACGATGTGGTACTTGGCTGGTTAGTTCATAAAATGGGACCTGTCTATAATCTAGACATCTAGGGCGGTGGCGGAAGAGGCTAGCGTGCCAGTATAAAAGGCTGAGAAGCTGCTGGAGGTCCGGAGTTCGAGTCTCCCCCACCTCAAAACCTTTTGAGGGAAACCAATTTTCAGCATCTGTACCTACATACTTCTTTCTATTTATTCTAGAAATTAAAAATAATATACCTTTCTGTTTCAAAGTAAAAATTCCCCCACTGCAGTCCTTAAATGGATCTTAAGGAACATCAACTTCTCTATATTTATTCTAGAAATTAAAAATAATCTATCTTTATGTTTCAAATTAAAATCCCCCCACTACCTACATACTTCTTTCTATTTATTCTAGGAATTAAAAATAATATACCTTTATGTTTCAAAGTAAAAATTCCCCCACTGCAGTCCTTAAATGGATCTTAAGGAACATCAACTTCTCTATATTTATTCTAGAAATTAAAAATAATATATCTTTATGTTTCAAATTAAAATCCCCCCACTGCAGTCCTTAAATGGATCTTCAGGAACATCAACTTCATAGGGAAACCAATTTTGAGCATCTGTACCTACATACTTCTTTATATTTATTATAGAAATTAAAAATAATATACCTTATGTTTCAAAGTAAAAATTCCCCCACTGCAGTCCTTAAATGGATCTTAAGGAACATCAACTTCATAGTCAGAAACACGAACATGTATAAGAACACCACAAAACTGTTCTTCAAACAGTTTGACATTGGGTTTATTTTCTTTTTTAACTTTATTAAATAATATATTGATTAAACTAATTCTATCGCTCTTGTTACTTTCGTAAACACGTCGATCCACGTTTTTTTCTGCAATTCTAGGCACGACTGTTATTTAGCAATTACTGATAAATATTCAGATTTTTACTAGAACTTACTATAGAACTTTTACATGAGATTTATGAACAGAAACCGAACAAAAGTTCCCCAAAGGTGATTGATGGAGCATGCTTATACGGTTCACCAGCTTGGGGTTCTTGTAACAAGCCTGCAACAAACATGAGTGCAATTTTTGCAAACCGTCTAGAACTGTTTGCTCACGATGTGGTACTTGGCTGGTTAGTTCATAAAATGGGACCTGTCTATAATCTAGACATCCAAGGCGGTTGCGGAAGAGTCTAGCGCGCCAGTATAAAAGGCTGAGAAGCTGCTGGAGGTCGGGAGTTCGAGTCTCCCCCGCCTCAAAATCTTTTGAGGGAAACCAATTTTCAGCATCTGTACCTACATACTTCTTTCTATTTATTCTAGAAATTAAAAATAATATACCTTTATGTTTCAAAGTAAAAATTCCCCCACTGCAGACCTTAAATGGATCTTTAGGAACATCAACTTCTCTATATTTATTCTAGAAATTAAAAATAATCTATCTTTATGTTTCAAATTAAAATCCCCCCACTACCTACATACTTCTTTCTATTTATTCTAGGAATTAAAAATAATATACCTTTATGTTTCAAAGTAAAAATTCCCCCACTGCAGTCCTTAAATGGATCTTAAGGAACATCAACTTCTCTATATTTATTCTAGAAATTAAAAATAATATATCTTTATGTTTCAAATTAAAATCCCTCCACTGCAGTCCTTAAATGGATCTTCAGGAACATCAACTTCATAGGGAAACCAATTTTGAGCATCTGTACCTACATACTTCTTTATATTTATTATAGAAATTAAAAATAATATACCTTTATGTTTCAAAGAAAAATTCCCCCACTGCAGTTCTTAAATGGATCTTAAGGAACATCAACTTCATAGTCAGAATCACGAACATGTATAAGAACACCACAAAACTGTTCTTCAAACAGTTTGACATTGGGTTTATTTTCTTTTTTAACTTTATTAAATAATATATTGATTAAACTAATTCTATCGCTCTTGTTACTTTCGTAAACGCGTTGATCCATGTTTTTTTCTGCAATTCTAGACACGACTGTTATTTAACAATTACTCATAAATATTCAGATTTTCACTAGAACTTACTATAGAACTTTTACATGAGATTTATGAACACAAACCGAGCAAAAGTTCCCCAAAGGTGATTGATGGAGCATGCTTATACGGTTCACCAGCTTGGGGTTCTTGTAACAAGCCTGCAACAAACATGAGTGCAATTTTTGCAAACCGTCTAGAACTGTTTGCTCACGATGTGGTACTTGGCTGGTTAGTTCATAAAATGGGACCTGTCTATAATCTAGACATCCAGGGTGGTGGCGGAAGAGGCTAGCGCCCCAGTATAAAAGGCTGAGAAGCTGCTGGAGGTCAGGAGTTCGAGTCTCCCCTCCCTCAAAACCTTTTGAGGGAAACCAATTTTCAGCATCTGTACCTACATACTTCTTTCTATTTATTCTAGAAATTAAAAATAATATACCTTTATGTTTCAAAGTAAAAATTCCCCCACTGCAGTCCTTAAATGGATCTTAAGGAACATCAACTTCTCTATATTTATTCTAGAAATTAAAAATAATATATCTTTATGTTTCAAATTAAAATCCCCCCACTGCAGTCCTTAAATGGATCTTAAGGAACATCAACTTCATAGGGAAACCAATTTTGAGCATCTGTACCTACATACTTCTTTATATTTATTATAGAAATTAAAAATAATATACCTTTATGTTTCAAAGTAAAATTCCCCCACTGCAGTCCTTAAATGGATCTTAAGGAACATCAACTTCATAGGGAAACCAATTTTGAGCATCTGTACCTACATACTTCTTTATATTTATTCTAGAAATTAAAAATAATATACCTTTATGTTTCAAAGTAAAATTCCCCCACTGCAGTCCTTAAATGGATCTTAAGGAACATCAACTTCATAGTCAGAAACACGAACATGTATAAGAACACCACAAAACTGTTCTTCAAACAGTTTGACATTGGCTTTATTTTCTTTTTTAACTTTATTAAATAATATATCGATTAAACTAATTCTATCGCTCTTGTTACTTTCGTAAACGCGTCGATCCATGTTTTTTTCTGCAATTCTAGACACGACTGTTATTTAACAATTACTCATAGATATTCAGATTTTCACTAGAACTTACTATAGAACTTTTACATGAGATTTATGAACAGAAACCGAGCAAAAGTTCCTCAAAGGTGATTGATGGAGCATGCTTATACGGTTCACCAGCTTGGGGTTCTTGTAACAAGCCTGCAACAAACATGAGTGCAATTTTTGCAAACCGTCTAGAACTGTTTGCTCACGATGTGGTACTTGGCTGGTTAGTTCATAAAATGGGACCTGTCTATAATCTAGACATCCAGGGCGGTGGCGGAAGAGGCTAGCGCGCCTGTATAAAAGGCTGAGAAGCTGCTGGAGGTCGGGAGTTCGAGTCTCCCCCGCCTCAAAACCTTTTGAGGGAAACCAATTTTCAGCATCTGTACCTACATACTTCTTTCTATTTATTCTAGAAATTAAAAATAATATACGTTTATGTTTCAAACTAAAAATTCCCCCACTGCAGTCCTTAAATGGATCTTAAGGAACATCAACTTCTCTATATTTTTTCTAGAAATTAAAAATAATATACCTTTATGTTTCAAAGAAAAATTCCCCCACTGCAGTTCTTAAATGGATCTTAAGGAACATCAACTTCATAGTCAGAATCACGAACATGTATAAGAACACCACAAAACTGTTCTTCAAACAGTTTGACATTGGGTTTATTTTCTTTTTTAACTTTATTAAATAATATATTGATTAAACTAATTCTATCGCTCTTGTTACTTTCGTAAACGCGTCGATCCACGTTTTTTTCTGCAATTCTAGACACGACTGTTATTTAACAATTACTCATAAATATTCAGATTTTCACTAGAACTTACTATAGAACTTTTACATGAGATTTATGAAAAGAAACCGAGCAAAAGTTCCCCAAAGGTGATTGATGGAGCATGCTTATACGGTTCACCAGCTTGGGGTTCTTGTAACAAGCCTGCAACAAACATGAGTGCAATTTTTGCAAACCGTCTAGAACTGTTTGCTCACGATGTTGTACTTACTTGGCTGGTTAGTTCATAAAATGGGACCTGACTATAATCTAGACATCTAGGGCGGTGGCGGAAGAGGCTAGCGCGCCAGTATAAAAGGCTGAGAAGCTGCTGGAGGTCGGGAGTTCGAGTCTCCCCCGCCTCAAAACCTTTTGAGGGAAACCAATTTTCAGCATCTGTACCTACATACTTCTTTCTATTTATTCTAGAAATTAAAAATAATATACCTTTATGTTTCAAAGTAAAAATTCCCCCACTAAAGTCCTTAAATGGATCTTAAGGAACATCAACTTCTCTATATTTATTCTAGAAATTACAAATAATATACCTTTATGTTTCAAAGTAAAATCCCCCCACTGCAGTCCTTAAATGGATCTTAAGGAACATCAACTTCTTTATATTCATTCTAGAAATTAAAAATAATATACCTTTATGTTTCAAAGTAAAATTCCCCCACTGCAGTCCTTAAATGGATCTTAAGGAACATCAACTTCATAGGGAAACCAATTTTGAGCATCTGTACCTACATACTTCTTTATATTTATTCTAGAAATTAAAAATAATATACCTTTATGTTTCAAAGTAAAATTCCCCCACTGCAGTCCTTAAATGGATCTTAAGGAACATCAACTTCTTAAGGAACATCAACTTCATAGGGAAACCAATTTTGAGCATCTGTACCTACATACTTCTTTATATTTATTCTAGAAATTAAAAATAATATACCTTTATGTTTCAAAGTAAAATTCCCCCACTGCAGTCCTTAAATGGATCTTAAGGAACATCAACTTCATAGTCAGAAACACGAACATGTATAAGAACACCACAAAACTGTTCTTCAAACAGTTTGACATTGGGTTTATTTTCTTTTTTAACTTTATTAAATAATATATCGATTAAACTAATTCTATCGCTCTTGTTACTTTCGTAAACGCGTCGATCCACGTTTTTTTCTGCAATTCTAGACACGACTGTTATTTAACAATTACTCATAAATATTCAGATTTCCACTAGAACTTACTATAGAACTTTTACATGAGATTTATGAACAGAAACCGAGCAAAAATTCCCCAAAGGTGATTAATGGAGCATGCTTATATGGTGAACCGTATAAGCATGCTTGGGGTTCTTGTAACAAGCCTGCAACAAACATGAGTGCAATTTTTGCAAACCGTCTAGAACTGTTTGCTCACGATGTGGTACTTGCCTGGTTAGTTCATAAAATGGGACCTGTCTATAATCTAGACATCCAGGGCGGTAGCGGAAGAGGCTAGCGCGCCAGTATAAAAGGCTGAGAAGCTGCTGGAGGTCAGGAGTTCGAGTCTCCCCCGCCTCAAAACCTTTTGAGGGAAACCAATTTTCAGCATCTATACCTACATACTTCTTTCTATTTATTCTAGAAATTAAAAATAATATACCTTTATGTTTCAAAGTAAAAATTCCCCCACTGCAGTCCTTAAATGGATCTTAAGGAACATCAACTTCTCTATATTAATTCTAGAAATTAAAAATAATATACCTTTATGTTTCAAAGTAAAATTCCCCCACTGCAGTCCTTAAATGGATCTTAAGGAACATCAACTTCATAGTCAGAAACATGAACATGTATAAGAACACCACAAAAATGTTCTTCAAACAGTTTGACATTGGGTTTATTTTCTTTTTTTACTTTATTAAATAATACATTGACTAAACTAATTCTATCACTCTTGTTAGTTTTGTAAACGAGTCGATCCATGTTTTTTTCTGCAATTCTAGACACGACTGTTATTTAACAATTACTCATAGATATTCAGATTTTCACTAGAACTTACTATAGAACTTTTACATGAGATTTATGAACAGAAACCGAGCAAAAGTTCTCCAAAGGTGATTGATGGAGCATGCTTATACGGTTCACCAGCTTGGGGTTCTTGTAACAAGCTTGCAACAAACATGAGTGCAATTTTTGCAAACGGTCTAGAACTGTTTGCTCACGATGTGGTACTTGGCTGGTTAGTTCATAAAATGGGACCTGTCTATAATCTAGACATCCAGGGCGGTGGCGGAAGAGGCTAGCGCGCCAGTATAAAAGGCTGAGAAGCTGCTGGAGGTCGGGAGTTCGAGTCTCCCCCGCCTCAAAACCTTTTGAGGGAAACCAATTTTCAGCATCTGTACCTACATACTTCTTTCTATTTATTCTAGAAATTAAAAATAATATACCTTTATGTTTCAAAGTAAAAATTCCCCCACTGCAGTCCTTAAATGGATCTTAAGGAACATCAACTTCTCTATATTTATTCTAGAAATTAAAAATAATATATCTTTATGTTTCAAAGTAAAATCCCCCCACTGCAGTCCTTAAATGGATCTTAAGGAACATCAACTTCTTTATATTCATTCTAGAAATTAAAAATAATATACCTTTATGTTTCAAAGTAAAATTCCCCCACTGCAGTCATTAAATGTATCTTAAGGAACATCAACTTCATAGGGAAACCAATTTTGAGCATCTGTACCTACATACTTCTTTATATTTATTCTAGAAATTAAAAATAATATACCTTTATGTTTCAAAGTAAAATTCCCCCACTGCAGTCCTTAAATGGATCTTAAGGAACATCAACTTCATAGTCAGAAACACGAACATGTATAAGAACACCACAAAACTGTTCTTCAAACAGTTTGACATTGGGTTTATTTTCTTTTTTACTTTATTAAATAATATATGGATTAAACTAATTCTATCGCTCTTGTTACTTTCGTAAACGCATCGATCCACGTTTTTTTCTGCAATTCTAGACACGACTGTTATTTAACAATTACTCATAAATATTCAGATTTTCACTAGAACTTACTATAGAACTTTTATATGAGATTTATGAACAGAAACCGAGCAAAAGTTCCCCAAAGGTGATTGATAGAGCATGCTTATACGGTTCATTAGCTTGGGGTTCTTGTAACAAGCCTGCAACAAACATGAGTGCAATTTTTGCAAACCGTCTAGAACTGTTTGCTCACGATGTTGTACTTACTTGGCTGGTTAGTTCATAAAATGGGACCTGTCTATAATCTAGACATCCAGGGCGGTGGCGGAAGAGGCTAGCGCGCCAGTATAAAAGGCTGAGAAGCTGCTGGAGGTCGGGAGTTCGAGTCTCCCCCGCCTCAAAATCTTTTGAGGGAAACCAATTTTCAGCATCTGTAGCTACATACTTCTTTCTATTTATTCTAGAAATTAAAAATAATATACCTTTATGTTTCAAAGTAAAAATTCCCCCACTGCAGTCCTTAAATGGATCTTAAGGAACATCAACTTCTCTATATTTATTCTAGAAATTAAAAATAATATATCTTTATGTTTCAAAGTAAAATCCCCCCACTGCAGTCCTTAAATGGATCTTAAGGAACATCAACTTCTTTATATTCATTCTAGAAATTAAAAATAATATACCTTTATGTTTCAAAGTAAAATTCCCCCACTGCAGTCATTAAATGTATCTTAAGGAACATCAACTTCATAGGGAAACCAATTTTGAGCATCTGTACCTACATACTTCTTTATATTTATTCTAGAAATTAAAAATAATATACCTTTATGTTTCAAAGTAAAATTCCCCCACTGCAGTCCTTAAATGGATCTTAAGGAACATCAACTTCATAGTCAGAAACACGAACATGTATAAGAACACCACAAAACTGTTCTTCAAACAGTTTGACATTGGGTTTATTTTCTTTTTTACTTTATTAAATAATATATGGATTAAACTAATTCTATCGCTCTTGTTACTTTCGTAAACGCATCGATCCACGTTTTTTTCTGCAATTCTAGACACGACTGTTATTTAACAATTACTCATAAATATTCAGATTTTCACTAGAACTTACTATAGAACTTTTATATGAGATTTATGAACAGAAACCGAGCAAAAGTTCCCCAAAGGTGATTGATAGAGCATGCTTATACGGTTCATTAGCTTGGGGTTCTTGTAACAAGCCTGCAACAAACATGAGTGCAATTTTTGCAAACCGTCTAGAACTGTTTGCTCACGATGTTGTACTTACTTGGCTGGTTAGTTCATAAAATGGGACCTGTCTATAATCTAGACATCCAGGGCGGTGGCGGAAGAGGCTAGCGCGCCAGTATAAAAGGCTGAGAAGCTGCTGGAGGTCGGGAGTTCGAGTCTCCCCCGCCTCAAAACCTTTTGAGGGAAACCAATTTTCAGCATCTGTACCTACATACTTCTTTCTATTTATTCAAGAAATTAAAAATAATATACCTTTATGTTTCAAAGTAAAAATTCCCCCCCTGCAGTCCTTAAATGGATCTTAAGGAACATCAACTTCTCTATATTTATTCTAGACATTAATAATAATATACCTTTATGTTTCAAAGTAAAATCCCCCCACTGCAGTCCTTAAATGGATCTTAAGGAACATCAACTTCTTTATATTCATTCTAGAAATTAAAAATAATATACCTTTATGTTTCAAAGTAAAATTCCCCCACTGCAGTCCTTAAATGGATCTTAAGGAACATCAACTTCATAGGGAAACCAATTTTGAGCATCTGTACCTACATACTTCTTTATATTTATTCTAGAAATTAAAAATAATATACCTTTATGTTTCAAAGTAAAATTCCCCCACTGCAGTCCTTAAATGGATCTTAAGGAACATCAACTTCATAGTCAAAAACACGAACATGTATAAGAACACCACAAAACTGTTCTTCAAACAGTTTGACATTGGGTTTATTTTCTTTTTTACTTTATTAAATAATATATGGATTAAACTAATTCTATCGCTCTTGTTACTTTCGTAAACGCGTCGATCCACGTTTTTTTCTGCAATTCTAGACACGACTGTTATTTAACGATTACTCATAAATATTCAGATTTTCACTAGAACTTACTATAGAACTTTTACATGAGATTTATGAAAAGAAACCGAGCAAAAGTTCCCCAAAGGTGATTGATGGAGCATGCTTATACGGTTCACCAGCTTGGGGTTCTTGTAACAAGCCTGCAACAAACATGAGTGCAATTTTTGCAAACCGTCTAGAACTGTTTGCTCACGATGTGGTACTTGGCTGGTTAGTTCATAAAATGGGACCTGACTATAATCTAGACATCTAGGGCGGTGGCGGAAGAGGCTAGCGCGAGAGTATAAAAGGCTGAGAAGCTGCTGGAGGTCGGGAGTTCGAGTCTCCCCCGCCTCAAAACCTTTTGAGGGAAACCAATTTTCAGCATCTGTACCTACATACTTCTTTCTATTTATTCTAGAAATTAAAAATAATATACCTTTATGTTTCAAAGTAAAAATTCCCCCACTGCAGTCCTTAAATGGATCTTAAGGAACATCAACTTCTCTATATTTATTCTAGAAATTAAAAATAATATACCTTTATGTTTCAAAGTAAAATCCCCCCACTGCAGTCCTTAAATGGATCTTAAGGAACATCAACTTCTCTATATTTATTCTAGAAATTAAAAATAATATACCTTTATGTTTCAAAGTAAAATTCCCCCACTGCAGTCCTTAAATGGATCTTAAGGAACATCAACTTCATAGGGAAACCAATTTTGAGCATCTGTACCTACATACTTCTTTATATTTATTCTAGAAATTAAAAATAATATACCTTTATGTTTCAAAGTAAAATTCCCCCACTGCAGTCCTTAAATGGATCTTAAGGAACATCAACTTCATAGTCAAAAACACGAACATGTATAAGAACACCACAAAACTGTTCTTCAAACAGTTTGACATTGGGTTTATTTTCTTTTTTAACTTTATTAAATAATATATTGACTAAACTAATTCTATCGCTCTTGTTACTTTCGTAAACGCGTCGATCCACGTTTTTTCTGCAATTCTAGACACGACTGTTATTTAACAATTACTCATAAATATTCAGATTTTCACTAGAACTTACTATAGAACTTTTACATGAGATTTATGAACAAAAACCGAGCAAAAGTTCCCCAAAGGTGATTGATGGAGCATGCTTATACGGTTCACCAGCTTGGGGTTCTTGTAACAAGCCTGCAACAAACATGAGTGCAATTTTTGCAAACCGTCTAGAACTGTTTGCTCACGATGTGGTACTTGGCTGGTTAGTTCATAAAATGGGACCTGTCTATAATCTAGACATCCAGGGCGGTGGCGGAAGAGGCTAGCGCGCCAGTATAAAAGGCTGAGAAGCTGCTGGAGGTCGGGAGTTCGAGTCTCCCCCGCCTCAAAACCTTTTGAGGGAAACCAATTTTTAGCATCTGTACCTACATACTTCTTTCTATTTATTCTAGAAATTAAAAATAATATACCTTTATGTTTCAAAGTAAAAATTCCCCCACTAAAGTCCTTAAATGGATCTTAAGGAACATCAACTTCTCTATATTTATTCTAGAAATTAAAAATAATATATCTTTATGTTTCAAAGTAAAATCCCCCCACTGCAGTCCTTAAATGGATCTTAAGGAACATCAACTTCTTTATATTCATTCTAGAAATTAAAAATAATATACCTTTATGTTTCAAAGTAAAATCCCCCCACTGCAGTCATTAAATGGATCTTAAGGAACATCAACTTCATAGGGAAACCAATTTTGAGCATCTGTACCTACATACTTCTTTATATTTATTCTAGAAATTAAAAATAATATACCTTTATGTTTCAAAGTAAAATTCCCCCACTGCAGTCCTTAAATGGATCTTAAGGAACATCAACTTCATAGTCAGAAACACGAACATGTATAAGAACACCACAAAACTGTTCTCCAAACAGTTTGACATTAGGTTTATTTTCTTTTTTAACTTTATTAAATAATATATTGATTAAACTAATTCTATCGCTCTTGTTACTTTCGTAAACGCGTCGATCCACGTTTTTTTCTGCAATTCTAGACACGACTGTTATTTAACAATTACTCATAAATATTCAGATTTTCACTAGAACTTACTATAGAACTTTTACATGAGATTTATGAACAGAAACCGAGCAAAAGTTCCCCAAAGGTGATTGATGGAGCATGCTTATACGGTTCACCAGCTTGGGGTTCTTGTAACAAGCCTGCAACAAACATGAGTGCAATTTTTGCAAACCGTCTAGAACTGTTTGCTCACGATGTGGCTGGTTAGTTCATAAAATGGGACCTGTCTAGAATCTAGACATCCAAGGCTATGGCGGAAGAGGCTAGCGCGCCAGTATAAAAGGCTGAGAAGCTGCTGGAGGTCGGGAGTTCGAGTCTCCCCCGCCTCAAAACCTTTTGAGAGAAACCAATTTTCAGCATCTGTACCTACATACTTCTTTCTATTTATTCTAGAAATTAAAAATAATATACCTTTATGTTTCAAAGTAAAAATTCCCCCACTGCAGTCCTTAAATGGATCTTAAGGAACATCAACTTCTCTATATTTATTCTAGAAATTAAAAATAATATATCTTTATGTTTCAAAGTAAAATCCCCCCACTGCAGTCCTTAAATGGATCTTAAGGAACATCAACTTCTTTATATTCATTCTAGAAATTAAAAATAATATACCTTTATGTTTCAAAGTAAAATTCCCCCACTGCAGTCATTAAATGTATCTTAAGGAACATCAACTTCATAGGGAAACCAATTTTGAGCATCTGTACCTACATACTTCTTTATATTTATTCTAGAAATTAAAAATAATATACCTTTATGTTTCAAAGTAAAATTCCCCCACTGCAGTCCTTAAATGGATCTTAAGGAACATCAACTTCATAGTCAGAAACACGAACATGTATAAGAACACCACAAAACTGTTCTTCAAACAGTTTGACATTGGGTTTATTTTCTTTTTTACTTTATTAAATAATATATGGATTAAACTAATTCTATCGCTCTTGTTACTTTCGTAAACGCATCGATCCACGTTTTTTTCTGCAATTCTAGACACGACTGTTATTTAACAATTACTCATAAATATTCAGATTTTCACTAGAACTTACTATAGAACTTTTATATGAGATTTATGAACAGAAACCGAGCAAAAGTTCCCCAAAGGTGATTGATAGAGCATGCTTATACGGTTCATTAGCTTGGGGTTCTTGTAACAAGCCTGCAACAAACATGAGTGCAATTTTTGCAAACCGTCTAGAACTGTTTGCTCACGATGTTGTACTTACTTGGCTGGTTAGTTCATAAAATGGGACCTGTCTATAATCTAGACATCCAGGGCGGTGGCGGAAGAGGCTAGCGCGCCAGTATAAAAGGCTGAGAAGCTGCTGGAGGTCGGGAGTTCGAGTCTCCCCCGCCTCAAAACCTTTTGAGGGAAACCAATTTTTAGCATCTGTACCTACATACTTCTTTCTATTTATTCTAGAAATTAAAAATAATATACCTTTATGTTTCAAAGTAAAAATTCCCCCACTAAAGTCCTTAAATGGATCTTAAGGAACATCAACTTCTCTATATTTATTCTAGAAATTAAAAATAATATATCTTTATGTTTCAAAGTAAAATCCCCCCACTGCAGTCCTTAAATGGATCTTAAGGAACATCAACTTCTTTATATTCATTCTAGAAATTAAAAATAATATACCTTTATGTTTCAAAGTAAAATCCCCCCACTGCAGTCATTAAATGGATCTTAAGGAACATCAACTTCATAGGGAAACCAATTTTGAGCATCTGTACCTACATACTTCTTTATATTTATTCTAGAAATTAAAAATAATATACCTTTATGTTTCAAAGTAAAATTCCCCCACTGCAGTCCTTAAATGGATCTTAAGGAACATCAACTTCATAGTCAGAAACACGAACATGTATAAGAACACCACAAAACTGTTCTTCAAACAGTTTGACATTGGGTTTATTTTCTTTTTTACTTTATTAAATAATATATGGATTAAACTAATTCTATCGCTCTTGTTACTTTCGTAAACGCGTCGATCCACGTTTTTTTCTGCAATTCTAGACACGACTGTTATTTAACAATTACTCATAAATATTCAGATTTTCACTAGAACTTACTATAGAACTTTTACATGAGATTTATGAACAGAAACCGAGCAAAAGTTCCCCAAAGGTGATTGATGGAGCATGCTTATACGGTTCACCAGCTTGGGGTTCTTGTAACAAGCCTGCAACAAACATGAGTGCAATTTTTGCAAACCGTCTAGAACTGTTTGCTCACGATGTGGCTGGTTAGTTCATAAAATGGGACCTGTCTAGAATCTAGACATCCAAGGCTATGGCGGAAGAGGCTAGCGCGCCAGTATAAAAGGCTGAGAAGCTGCTGGAGGTCGGGAGTTCGAGTCTCCCCCGCCTCAAAACCTTTTGAGAGAAACCAATTTTCAGCATCTGTACCTACATACTTCTTTCTATTTATTCTAGAAATTAAAAATAATATACCTTTATGTTTCAAAGTAAAAATTCCCCCACTGCAGTCCTTAAATGGATCTTAAGGAACATCAACTTCTCTATATTTATTCTAGAAATTAAAAATAATATATCTTTATGTTTCAAAGTAAAATCCCCCCACTGCAGTCCTTAAATGGATCTTAAGGAACATCAACTTCTTTATATTCATTCTAGAAATTAAAAATAATATACCTTTATGTTTCAAAGTAAAATTCCCCCACTGCAGTCATTAAATGTATCTTAAGGAACATCAACTTCATAGGGAAACCAATTTTGAGCATCTGTACCTACATACTTCTTTATATTTATTCTAGAAATTAAAAATAATATACCTTTATGTTTCAAAGTAAAATTCCCCCACTGCAGTCCTTAAATGGATCTTAAGGAACATCAACTTCATAGTCAGAAACACGAACATGTATAAGAACACCACAAAACTGTTCTTCAAACAGTTTGACATTGGGTTTATTTTCTTTTTTACTTTATTAAATAATATATGGATTAAACTAATTCTATCGCTCTTGTTACTTTCGTAAACGCATCGATCCACGTTTTTTTCTGCAATTCTAGACACGACTGTTATTTAACAATTACTCATAAATATTCAGATTTTCACTAGAACTTACTATAGAACTTTTACATGAGATTTATGAACAGAAACCGAGCAAAAGTTCCCCAAAGGTGATTGATAGAGCATGCTTATACGGTTCATTAGCTTGGGGTTCTTGTAACAAGCCTGCAACAAACATGAGTGCAATTTTTGCAAACCGTCTAGAACTGTTTGCTCACGATGTTGTACTTACTTGGCTGGTTAGTTCATAAAATGGGACCTGTCTATAATCTAGACATCCAGGGCGGTGGCGGAAGAGGCTAGCGCGCCAGTATAAAAGGCTGAGAAGCTGCTGGAGGTCGGGAGTTCGAGTCTCCCCCGCCTCAAAACCTTTTGAGGGAACCAATTTTCAGCATCTGTACCTACATACTTCTTTCTATTTATTCAAGAAATTAAAAATAATATACCTTTATGTTTCAAAGTAAAAATTCCCCCCCTGCAGTCCTTAAATGGATCTTAAGGAACATCAACTTCTCTATATTTATTCTAGACATTAATAATAATATACCTTTATGTTTCAAAGTAAAATCCCCCCACTGCAGTCCTTAAATGGATCTTAAGGAACATCAACTTCTTTATATTCATTCTAGAAATTAAAAATAATATACCTTTATGTTTCAAAGTAAAATTCCCCCACTGCAGTCCTTAAATGGATCTTAAGGAACATCAACTTCATAGGGAAACCAATTTTGAGCATCTGTACCTACATACTTCTTTATATTTATTCTAGAAATTAAAAATAATATACCTTTATGTTTCAAAGTAAAATTCCCCCACTGCAGTCCTTAAATGGATCTTAAGGAACATCAACTTCATAGTCAGAAACACGAACATGTATAAGAACACCACAAAACTGTTCTCCAAACAGTTTGACATTAGGTTTATTTTCTTTTTTAATTTTATTAAATAATATATTGATTAAACTAATTCTATCGCTCTTGTTACTTTCGTAAACGCGTCGATCCACGTTTTTTTCTGCAATTCTAGACACGACTGTTATTTAACAATTACTCATAAATATTCAGATTTTCACTAGAACTTACTATAGAACTTTTACATGAGATTTATGAACAGAAACCGAGCAAAAGTTCCCCAAAGGTGATTGATGGAGCATGCTTATACGGTTCACCAGCTTGGGGTTCTTGTAACAAGCCTGCAACAAACATGAGTGCAATTTTTGCAAACCGTCTAGAACTGTTTGCTCACGATGTGGTACTTGGCTGGTTAGTTCATAAAATGGGACCTGACTATAATCTAGACATCTAGGGCGGTGGCGGAAGAGGCTAGCGCGAGAGTATAAAAGGTTGAGAAGCTGCTGGAGGTCGGGAGTTCGAGTCTCCCCCGCCTCAAAACCTTTTGAGGGAAACCAATTTTCAGCATCTGTACCTACATACTTCTTTCTATTTATTCTAGAAATTAAAAATAATATACCTTTATGTTTCAAAGTAAAAATTCCCCCACTGCAGTCCTTAAATGGATCTTAAGGAACATCAACTTCTCTATATTTATTCTAGAAATTAAAAATAATATACCTTTATGTTTCAAAGTAAAATTCCCCCACTGCAGTCCTTAAATGGATCTTAAGGAACATCAACTTCTCTATATTTATTCTAGAAATTAAAAATAATATACCTTTATGTTTCAAAGTAAAATTCCCCCACTGCAGTTCTTAAATGGATCTTAAGGAACATCAACTTCATAGGGAAACCAATTTTGAGCATCTGTACCTACATACTTCTTTATATTTATTCTAGAAATTAAAAATAATATACCTTTATGTTTCAAAGTAAAATTCCCCCACTGCAGTCCTTAAATGGATCTTAAGGAACATCAACTTCATAGTCAGAAACACGAACATGTATAAGAACACCACAAAACTGTTCTTCAAACAGTTTGACATTGGGTTTATTTTCTTTTTTAACTTTATTAAATAATATATTGATTAAACTAATTCTATCGCTCTTGTTACTTTCGTAAACGCGTCGATCCACGTTTTTTCTGCAATTCTAGACACGACTGTTATTTAACAATTACTCATAAATATTCAGATTTTCACTAGAACTTACTATAGAACTTTTACATGAGATTTATGAACAAAAACCGAGCAAAAGTTCCCCAAAGGTGATTGATGGAGCATGCTTATACGGTTCACCAGCTTGGGGTTCTTGTAACAAGCCTGCAACAAACATGAGTGCAATTTTTGCAAACCGTCTAGAACTGTTTGCTCACGATGTGGTACTTGGCTGGTTAGTTCATAAAATGGGACCTGTCTATAATCTAGACATCCAGGGCGGTGGCGGAAGAGGCTAGCGCGCCAGTATAAAAGGCTGAGAAGCTGCTGGAGGTCGAGAGTTCGAGTCTCCCCCGCCTCAAAACCTTTTGAGGGAAACCAATTTTCAGCATCTGTACCTACATACTTCTTTCTATTTATTCTAGAAATTAAAAATAATATACCTTTATGTTTCAAAGTAAAAATTCCCCCACTAAAGTCCTTAAATGGATCTTAAGGAACATCAACTTCTCTATATTTATTCTAGAAATTAAAAATAATATATCTTTATGTTTCAAAGTAAAATCCCCCCACTGCAGTCCTTAAATGGATCTTAAGGAACATCAACTTCTTTATATTCATTCTAGAAATTAAAAATAATATACCTTTATGTTTCAAAGTAAAATCCCCCCACTGCAGTCATTAAATGGATCTTAAGGAACATCAACTTCATAGGGAAACCAATTTTGAGCATCTGTACCTACATACTTCTTTATATTTATTCTAGAAATTAAAAATAATATACCTTTATGTTTCAAAGTAAAATTCCCCCACTGCAGTCCTTAAATGGATCTTAAGGAACATCAACTTCATAGTCAGAAACACGAACATGTATAAGAACATCACAAAACTGTTCTTCAAACAGTTTGACATTGGGTTTATTTTCTTTTTTACTTTATTAAATAATATATGGATTAAACTAATTCTATCACTCTTGTTACTTTCGTAAACGCGTCGATCCACATTTTTTTCTGCAATTCTAGACACGACTGTTATTTAACAATTACTCATAAATATTCAGATTTTCACTAGAACTTACTATAGAACTTTTACATGAGATTTATGAACAGAAACCGAGCAAAAGTTCCCCAAAGGTGATTGATGGAGCATGCTTATACGGTTCACCAGCTTGGGGTTCTTGTAACAAGCCTGCAACAAACATGAGTGCAATTTTTGCAAACCGTCTAGAACTGTTTGCTCACGATGTGGCTGGTTAGTTCATAAAATGGGACCTGTCTAGAATCTAGACATCCAGGGCTATGGCGGAAGAGGCTAGCGCGCCAGTATAAAAGGCTGAGAAGCTGCTGGAGGTCGGGAGTTCGAGTCTCCCCCGCCTCAAAACCTTTTGAGGGAAACCAATTTTCAGCATCTGTACCTACATACTTTTTCTATTTATTCTAGAAATTAAAAATAATATACCTTTATGTTTCAAAGTAAAAATTCCCCCACTAAAGTCCTTAAATGGATCTTAAGGAACATCAACTTCTCTATATTTATTCTAGAAATTACAAATAATATACCTTTATGTTTCAAAGTAAAATCCCCCCACTGCAGTCCTTAAATGGATCTTAAGGAACATCAACTTCTTTATATTCATTCTAGAAATTAAAAATAATATACCTTTATGTTTCAAAGTAAAATCCCTCCCACTGCAGTCCTTAAATGGATCTTAAGGAACATCAACTTCATAGGGAAACCAATTTTGAGCATCTGTACCTACATACTTCTTTATATTTATTCTAGAAATTAAAAATAATATACCTTTATGTTTCAAAGTAAAATTCCCCCACTGCAGTCCTTAAATGGATCTTAAGGAACATCAACTTCATAGTCAGAAACACGAACATGTATAAGAACACCACAAAACTGTTCTTCAAACAGTTTGACATTGGGTTTATTTTCTTTTTTAACTTTATTAAATAATATATTGACTAAACTAATTCTATCGCTCTTGTTACTTTCGTAAACGCGTCGATCCACGTTTTTTCTGCAATTCTAGACACGACTGTTATTTAACAATTACTCATAAATATTCAGATTTTCACTAGAACTTACTATAGAACTTTTACATGAGATTTATGAACAGAAACCGAGCAAAAGTTCCCCAAAGGTGATTGATGGAGCATGCTTATACGGTTCACCAGCTTGGGGTTCTTGTAACAAGCCTGCAACAAACATGAGTGCAATTTTTGCAAACCGTCTAGAACTGTTTGCTCACGATGTGGTACTTGGCTGGTTAGTTCATAAAATGGGACCTGTCTATAATCTAGACATCCAGGGCGGTGGCGGAAGAGGCTAGCGCACCAGTATAAAAGGCTGAGAAGCTGCTGGAGGTCGGGAGTTCGAGTCTCCCCCGCCTCAAAACCTTTTGAGGGAAACCAATTTTCAGCATCTGTACCTACATACTTCTTTCTGTTTATTTTAGAAATTAAAAATAATATACCTTTATGTTTCAAACTAAAAATTCCCCCACTGCAGTTCTTAAATGGATCTTAAGGAACATCAACTTCTCTATATTTATTCTAGAAATTAAAAATAATATACCTTTATGTTTCAAAGTAAAATCCCCCCCACTGCAGTCCTTAAATGGATCTTAAGGAACATCAACTTCATAGGGAAACCAATTTTGAGCATCTGTACCTACATACTTCTTTATATTCATTCAAGAAATTAAAAATAATATACCTTTATGTTTCAAAGTAAAATTCCCCCACTGCAGTCCTTAAATGCATCTTAAGGAACATCAACTTCATAGTCAGAAACACGAACATGTATAAGAACACCACAAAACTGTTCTTCAAACAGTTTGACATTGGGTTTATTTTCTTTTTTAACTTTATTAAATAATATATTGATTAAACTAATTCTATCGCTCTTGTTACTTTCGTAAACGCGTCGATCCACGTTTTTTTCTGCAATTCTAGACACGACTGTTATTTAACAATTACTCATAAATATTCAGATTTTCACTAGAACTTACTATAGAACTTTTACATGAGATTTATGAACAGAAACCGAGCAAAAGTTCCCTAAAGGTGATTGATGGAGCATGCTTATACGGTTCACCAGCTTGGGGTTCTTGTAACAAGCCTGCAACAAACATGAGTGCAATTTTTGCAAACCGTCTAGAACTGTTTGCTCACGATGTGGTACTTGGCTGGTTAGTTCATAAAATGGGACCTGTCTATAATCTAGACATCCAGGGCGGTGGCGGAAGAGGCTAGCGCGCCAGTATAAAAGGCTGAGAAGCTGCTAGAGGTCAGGAGTTCGAGTCTCCCCCGCCTCAAAACCTTTTGAGGGAAACCAATTTTCAGCATCTGTACCTACATACTTCTTTCTATTTATTCTAGAAATTAAAAATAATATACCTTTATGTTCCAAAGTAAAAATTCCCCCACTGCAGTCCTTAAATGGATCTTAATGAACATCAACTTCTCTAGATTTATTCTAGAAATTAAAAATAATATACCTTTATGTTTCAAAGTAAAATTCCCCCACTGCAGTCCTTAAATGGATCTTAAGGAACATCAACTTCGTAGGGAAACCAATTTTGAGCATCTGTACCTACATACTTCTTTATATTTATTCTAGAAACTAAAAATAATATACCTTTATGTTTCAAAGTAAAATTCCCCCACTGCAGTCCTTAAATGGATCTTAAGGAACATCAACTTCATAGTCAGAAACACGAACATGTATAAGAACACCACAAAACTGTTCTTCAAACAGTTTGACATTGGCTTTATTTTCTTTTTTAACTTTATTAAATAATATATCGATTAAACTAATTCTATCGCTTTTGTTACTTTCGTAAACGCGTCGATCCACGTTTTTTTCTGCAATTCTAGACACGACTGTTATTTAACAATTACTCATAAATATTCAGATTTTCACTAGAACTTACTATAGAACTTTTACATGAGATTTATGAACAGAAACCGAGCAAAAGTTCCCCAAAGGTGATTGATGGAGCATGCTTATACGGTTCACCAGCTTGGGGTTCTTGTAACAAGCCTGCAACAAACATGAGTGCAATTTTTGCAAACCGTCTAGAACTGTTTGCTCACGATGTGGTACTTGGCTGGTTAGTTCATAAAATGGGACCTGTCTATAATCTAGACATCCAGGGCGGTGGCGGAAGAGGCTAGCGCACCAGTATAAAAGGCTGAGAAGCTGCTGGAGGTCGGGAGTTCGAGTCTCCCCCGCCTCAAAACCTTTTGAGGGAAACCAATTTTCAGCATCTGTACCTACATACTTCTTTCTGTTTATTTTAGAAATTAAAAATAATATACCTTTATGTTTCAAACTAAAAATTCCCCCACTGCAGTTCTTAAATGGATCTTAAGGAACATCAACTTCTCTATATTTATTCTAGAAATTAAAAATAATATACCTTTATGTTTCAAAGTAAAATCCCCCCCACTGCAGTCCTTAAATGGATCTTAAGGAACATCAACTTCATAGGGAAACCAATTTTGAGCATCTGTACCTACATACTTCTTTATATTCATTCTAGAAATTAAAAATAATATACCTTTATGTTTCAAAGTAAAATTCCCCCACTGCAGTCCTTAAATGCATCTTAAGGAACATCAACTTCATAGTCAGAAACACGAACATGTATAAGAACACCACAAAACTGTTCTTCAAACAGTTTGACATTGGGTTTATTTTCTTTTTTAACTTTATTAAATAATATATTGATTAAACTAATTCTATCGCTCTTGTTACTTTCGTAAACGCGTCGATCCACGTTTTTTTCTGCAATTCTAGACACGACTGTTATTTAACAATTACTCATAAATATTCAGATTTTCACTAGAACTTACTATAGAACTTTTACATGAGATTTATGAACAGAAACCGAGCAAAAGTTCCCTAAAGGTGATTGATGGAGCATGCTTATACGGTTCACCAGCTTGGGGTTCTTGTAACAAGCCTGCAACAAACATGAGTGCAATTTTTGCAAACCGTCTAGAACTGTTTGCTCACGATGTGGTACTTGGCTGGTTAGTTCATAAAATGGGACCTGTCTATAATCTAGACATCCAGGGCGGTGGCGGAAGAGGCTAGCGCGCCAGTATAAAAGGCTGAGAAGCTGCTAGAGGTCAGGAGTTCGAGTCTCCCCCGCCTCAAAACCTTTTGAGGGAAACCAATTTTCAGCATCTGTACCTACATACTTCTTTCTATTTATTCTAGAAATTAAAAATAATATACCTTTATGTTCCAAAGTAAAAATTCCCCCACTGCAGTCCTTAAATGGATCTTAATGAACATCAACTTCTCTAGATTTATTCTAGAAATTAAAAATAATATACCTTTATGTTTCAAAGTAAAATTCCCCCACTGCAGTCCTTAAATGGATCTTAAGGAACATCAACTTCGTAGGGAAACCAATTTTGAGCATCTGTACCTACATACTTCTTTATATTTATTCTAGAAACTAAAAATAATATACCTTTATGTTTCAAAGTAAAATTCCCCCACTGCAGTCCTTAAATGGATCTTAAGGAACATCAACTTCATAGTCAGAAACACGAACATGTATAAGAACACCACAAAACTGTTCTTCAAACAGTTTGACATTGGCTTTATTTTCTTTTTTAACTTTATTAAATAATATATTGATTAAACTAATTCTATCGCTCTTGTTACTTTCGTAAACGCGTCGATCCACGTTTTTTTCTGCAATTCTAGACACGACTGTTATTTAACAATTACTCATAAATATTCAGATTTTCACTAGAACTTACTATAGAACTTTTACATGAGATTTATGAACAGAAACCGAGCAAAAGTTCCCCAAAGGTGATTGATGGAGCATGCTTATACGGTTCACCAGCTTGGGGTTCTTGTAACAAGCCTGCAACAAACATGAGTGCAATTTTTGCAAACCGTCTAGAACTGTTTGCTCACGATGTGGTACTTGGCTGGTTAGTTCATAAAATGGGACCTGTCTATAATCTAGACATCCAGGGCGGTGGCGGAAGAGGCTAGCGCACCAGTATAAAAGGCTGAGAAGCTGCTGGAGGTCGGGAGTTCGAGTCTCCCCCGCCTCAAAACCTTTTGAGGGAAACCAATTTTCAGCATCTGTACCTACATACTTCTTTCTGTTTATTTTAGAAATTAAAAATAATATACCTTTATGTTTCAAACTAAAAATTCCCCCACTGCAGTTCTTAAATGGATCTTAAGGAACATCAACTTCTCTATATTTATTCTAGAAATTAAAAATAATATACCTTTATGTTTCAAAGTAAAATCCCCCCCACTGCAGTCCTTAAATGGATCTTAAGGAACATCAACTTCATAGGGAAACCAATTTTGAGCATCTGTACCTACATACTTCTTTATATTCATTCAAGAAATTAAAAATAATATACCTTTATGTTTCAAAGTAAAATTCCCCCACTGCAGTCCTTAAATGCATCTTAAGGAACATCAACTTCATAGTCAGAAACACGAACATGTATAAGAACACCACAAAACTGTTCTTCAAACAGTTTGACATTGGGTTTATTTTCTTTTTTAACTTTATTAAATAATATATTGATTAAACTAATTCTATCGCTCTTGTTACTTTCGTAAACGCGTCGATCCACGTTTTTTTCTACAATTCTAGACACGACTGTTATTTAACAATTACTCATAAATATTCAGATTTTCACTAGAACTTACTATAGAACTTTTACATGAGATTTATGAACAGAAACCGAGCAAAAGTTCCCTAAAGGTGATTGATGGAGCATGCTTATACGGTTCACCAGCTTGGGGTTCTTGTAACAAGCCTGCAACAAACATGAGTGCAATTTTTGCAAACCGTCTAGAACTGTTTGCTCACGATGTGGTACTTGGCTGGTTAGTTCATAAAATGGGACCTGTCTATAATCTAGACATCCAGGGCGGTGGCGGAAGAGGCTAGCGCGCCAGTATAAAAGGCTGAGAAGCTGCTAGAGGTCAGGAGTTCGAGTCTCCCCCGCCTCAAAACCTTTTGAGGGAAACCAATTTTCAGCATCTGTACCTACATACTTCTTTCTATTTATTCTAGAAATTAAAAATAATATACCTTTATGTTCCAAAGTAAAAATTCCCCCACTGCAGTCCTTAAATGGATCTTAATGAACATCAACTTCTCTAGATTTATTCTAGAAATTAAAAATAATATACCTTAATGTTTCAAAGTAAAATTCCCCCACTGCAGTCCTTAAATGGATCTTAAGGAACATCAACTTCGTAGGGAAACCAATTTTGAGCATCTGTACCTACATACTTCTTTATATTTATTCTAGAAACTAAAAATAATATACCTTTATGTTTCAAAGTAAAATTCCCCCACTGCAGTCCTTAAATGGATCTTAAGGAACATCAACTTCATAGTCAGAAACACGAACATGTATAAGAACACCACAAAACTGTTCTTCAAACAGTTTGACATTGGCTTTATTTTCTTTTTTAACTTTATTAAATAATATATTGATTAAACTAATTCTATCGCTCTTGTTACTTTCGTAAACGCGTCGATCCACGTTTTTTTCTGCAATTCTAGACACGACTGTTATTTAACAATTACTCATAAATATTCAGATTTTCACTAGAACTTACTATAGAACTTTTACATGAGATTTATGAACAGAAACCGAGCAAAAGTTCCCCAAAGGTGATTGATGGAGCATGCTTATACGATTCACCAGCTTGGGGTTCTTGTAACAAGCCTGCAACAAACATGAGTGCAATTTTTGCAAACCGTCTAGAACTGTTTGCTCACGATGTGGTATTTGGCTGGTTAGTCCATAAAATGGGACCTGTCTATAATCTAGACATCTAGGGCGGTGGCGGAAGAGCCTAGCGCGCCAGTATAAAATGCTGAGAAGCTGCTGGAGGTCGGGAGTTCGAGTCTCCCCCGCCTCAAAACCTTTTGAGGGAAACCAATTTTTAGCATCTGTACCTACATACTTCTTTCTATTTATTCTAGAAATTAAAAATAATATACCTTTATGTTTCAAAGTAAAAATTCCCCCACTGCAGTCCTTAAATGGATCTTAAGGAACATCAACTTCTCTGTATTTATTCTAGAAATTAAAAATAATATACCTTTATGTTTCAAAGTAAAATCCCCCCACTGCAGTCCTTAAATGGATCTTAAGGAACATCAACTTTTTTCTATTTATTCTAGAAATTAAAAATAATATACCTTTATGTTTCAAAGTAAAAATTCCCCCACTGCAGTCCTTAAATGCATCTTAAGGAACATCAACTTCCTTGTATTTATTCTAGAAATTAAAAATAATATACTTTTATGTTTCAAAGTAAAATCCCCCCACTGCAGTCCTTAAATGGATCTTAAGGAACATCAACTTCTTTATATTCATTCTAGAAATTAAAAATAATATACCTTTATGTTTCAAAGTAAAATTCCCCCACTGCAGTCCTTAAATGGATCTTAAGGAACATCAACTTCGTAGGGAAACCAATTTTGAGCATCTGTACCTACATACTTCTTTATATTTATTCTTGAAATTAAAAATAATATACCTTTATGTTTCAAAGTAAAATTCCCCCACTGCAGTCCTTAAATGGATCTTAAGGAACATCAACTTCATAGTCAGAAACACGAACATGTATAAGAACACCACAAAACTGTTCTTCAAACAGTTTGACATTGGGTTTATTTTCTTTTTTAACTTTATTAAATAATATATTGATTAAACTAATTCTATCGCTCTTGTTACTTTCGTAAACACGTCGATCCACGTTTTTTTCTGCAATTCTAGACACGACTGTTATTTAACAATTACTCATAAATATTCAGATTTTCACTAGAACTTACTATAGAACTTTTACATGAGATTTATGAACAGAAACCGAGCAAAAGTTCCCCAAAGGTGATTGATGGAGCATGCTTATACGGTTCACCAGCTTGGGGTTCTTGTAACAAGCCTGCAACAAACATGAGTGCAATTTTTGCAAACCGTCTAGAACTGTTTGCTCACGATGTGGTACTTGGCTGGTTACTTCATAAAATGGGACCTGTCTATAATCTAGACATCCAGGGCGGTGGCGGAAGAGGCTAGCGCGCCTGTATAAAAGGCTTAGAAGCTGCTGGAGGTCGGGAGTTCGAGTCTCCCCCGCCTCAAAACCTTTTGAGGGAAACCAATTTTCAGCATCTGTACCTACATACTTCTTTCTATTTATTCTAGAAATTAAAAATAATATACCTTTATGTTTCAAAGTAAAAATTCCCCCACTGCAGTCCTTAAATGGATCTTAAGGAACATCAACTTCTCTGTATTTATTCTAGAAATTAAAAATAATATACCTTTATGTTTCAAAGTAAAATCCCCCCACTGCAGTCCTTAAATGGATCTTCAGGAACATCAACTTCTTTATATTCATTCTAGAAATTAAAAATAATATACCTTTATGTTTCAAAGTAAAATTCCCCCACTGCAGTCCTTAAATGGATCTTAAGGAACATCAACTTCGTAGGGAAACCAATTTTGAGCATCTGTACCTACATACTTCTTTATATTTATTCTAGAAATTAAAAATAATATACCTTTATGTTTCAAAGTAAAATTCCCCCACTGCAGTCCTTAAATGGATCTTAAGGAACATCAACTTCATAGTCAGAAACACGAACATGTATAAGAACATCACAAAACTGTTCTTCAAACAGTTTGACATTGGGTTTATTTTCTTTTCTAACTTTATTAAATAATATATTGATTAAACTAATTCTATCGCTCTTGTTACTTTCATAAACGCGTCGATCCACGTTTTTTTCTGCAATTCTAGACACGACTGTTATTTAACAATTACTCATAGATATTCAGATTTTCACTAGAACTTACTATAGAACTTTTACATGAGATTTATGAACAGAAACCGAGCAAAAGTTCCCCAAAGGTGATTGATGGAGCATGCTTATACGGTTCACCAGCTTGGGGTTCTTGTAACAAGCCTGCAACAAACATGAGTGCAATTTTTGCAAACCGTCTAGAACTGTTTGCTCACGATGTGGTACTTGGCTGGTTAGTACATAAAATGGGACCTGTCTATAATCTAGATATCCAGGGCGGTGGCGGAAGAGGCTAGCGCGCCAGTATAAAAGGCTGAGAAGCTGCTGGAGGTCGGGAGTTCAAGTCTCCCCCACCTCAAAACCTTTGAGGGAAACCAATTTTCAGCATCTGTACCTACATACTTCTTTCTATTTATTCTAGAAATTAAAAATAATATACCTTTATGTTTCAAAGTAAAAATTCCCCCACTGCAGTCCTTAAATGGATCTTAAGGAACATCAACTTCTCTGTATTTATTCTAGAAATTAAAAATAATATACCTTTATGTTTCAAAGTAAAATCCTCCCACTGCAGTCCTTAAGATCCATTTAAGGAACATCAACTTCTTTGTATTTATTCTAGAAATTAAAAAAAATATACCTTTATGTTTCAAAGTAAAATCCCCCCACTGCCGTCCTTAAATGGATCTTAAGGAACATCAACTTCTCTATATTTATTCTAGAAATTAAAAATAAGATACCTTTATGTTTCAAAGTAAAATTCCCCCACTGCAGTCCTTAAATGGATCTTAAGGAAAATCAACTTCGTAGGGAAACCAATTTTGAGCATCTGTACCTACATACTTCTTTATATTTATTCTAGAAACTAAAAATAATATACCTTTATGTTTCAAAGTAAAATTCCCCCACTGCAGTCCTTAAATGGATCTTAAGGAACATCAACTTCTCTGTATTTATTCTAGAAATTAAAAATAATATACCTTTATGTTTCAAATTAAAATCTCCCCACTGAAGTCCTTAAATGGATCTTAAGGAACATCAACTTCATAGGGAAACCAATTTTCAGCATCTGTACCTACATACTTCTTTCTTTTATTCTTGAAATTAAAAATAATATACCTTTATGTTTCAAAGTAAAAATTCCCCCACTGCAGTCCTTAAATGGATCTTACGGAACATCAACTTCTCTATATTTATTTTAGAAATTAAAAATAATATACCTTTATGTTTCAAAGTAAAATTTCCACACTGCAGTCCTTAAATGCATCTTAAGGAACATCAACTTCATAGTCAGAAACACGAACATGTATAAGAACACCACAAAACTGTTCTTCAAACAGTTTGACATTGGGTTTATTTTCTTTTTTAACTTTATTAAATAATATATTGATTAAACTAATTCTATCGCTCTTGTTACTTTCGTAAACGCGTCGATCCATGTTTTTTTCTGCAATTCTAGACACGACTGTTATTTAACAATTACTCATAAATATTCAGATTTTCACTAGAACTTACTATAGAACTTTTACATGAGATTTATGAACAGAAACCGAGCAAAAGTTCCCTAAAGGTGATTGATGGAGCATGCTTATACGGTTCACCAGCTTGGGGTTCTTGTAACAAGCCTGCAACAAACATGAGTGCAATTTTTGCAAACCGTCTAGAACTGTTTGCTCACGATGTGGTACTTGGCTGGTTACTTCATAAAATGGGACCTGTCTATAATCTAGACATCCAGGGCGGTGGCGGAAGAGGCTAGCGCGCCAGTATAAAAGGCTGAGAAGCTGCTGGAGGTCGGGAGTTCGAGTCTCCCCCGCCTCAAAACCTTTTGAGGGAAACGAATTTTCAGCATCTGTACCTACATACTTCTTTCTATTTATTCAAGAAATTAAAAATAATATACCTTTATGTTTCAAAGTAAAAATTCCCCCACTGCAGTCCTTAAATGGATCTTAAGGAAGAGAAGTTCAAACGAATTTTCAGCATCTGTACCTACATACTTCTTTCTATTTATTCAAGAAATTAAAAATAATATACCTTTATGTTTCAAAGTAAAAATTCCCCCATTGCAGTCCTTAAATGGATCTTAAGGAACATCAACTTCTCTGTATTTATTCTAGAAATTAAAAATAATATACCTTTATGTTTCAAAGTAAAATCCCCCCACTGCAGTCCTTAAATGGATCTTAAGGAACATCAACTTCTTTATATTCATTCTAGAAATTAAAAATAATATACCTTTATGTTTCAAAGTAAAATTCCCCCACTGCAGTCCTTAAATGGATCTTAAGGAACATCAACTTCGTAGGGAAACCAATTTTGAGCATCTGTACCTACATACTTATTTATATTTATTCTAGAAATTAAAAATAATATACCTTTATGTTTCAAACTAAAATTCCCCCACTGCAGTCCTTAAATGGATCTTAAGGAACATCAACTTCATAGTCAGAAACACGAACATGTATAAGAACACCACAAAACTGTTCTTCAAACAGTTTGACATTGGGTTTATTTTCTTTTTTAACTTTATTAAATAATATATTGATTAAACTAATTCTATCGCTCTTGTTACTTTCGTAAACACGTCGATCCACGTTTTTTTCTGCAATTCTAGACACGACTGTTATTTAACAATTACTCATAAATATTCAGATTTTCACTAGAACTTACTATAGAACTTTTACATGAGATTTATGAACAGAAACCGAGCAAAAGTTCCCCAAAGGTGATTGATAGAGCATGCTTATACGGTTCACCAGCTTGGGGTTCTTGTAACAAGCCTGCAACAAACATGAGTGCAATTTTTGCAAACCGTCTAGAACTGTTTGCTCACGATGTGGTACTTGGCTGGTTAGTTCATAAAATGGGACCTGTCTATAATCTAGACATCCAGGGCGGTGGCGGAAGAGGCTAGCGCGCCAGTATAAAAGGCTGAGAAGCTGCTGGAGGTCGGGAGTTCGAGTCTCCCCCGCCTCAAAACCTTTTGAGGGAAACCAATTTTCAGCATCTGTACCTACATACTTCTTTCTATTTATTCTAGAAATTAAAAATAATATACCTTTATGTTTCAAAGTAAAAATTCCCCCACTGCAGTCCTTAAATGGATCTTAAGGAACATCAACTTCTCTGTATTTATTCTAGAAATTAAAAATAATATACCTTTATGTTTCAAAGTAAAATTTACCCACTGCAGTCCTTAAATGGATCTTAAGGAACATCAACTTCTTTATATTCATTCTAGAAATTAAAAATAATATACCTTTATGTTTCAAAGTAAAATTCCCCCACTACAGTCCTTAAATGGATCTTAAGGAACATCAACTTCATAGGGAAACCAATTTTGAGCATCTGTACCTACATACTTCTTTATATTTATTCTAGAAATTAAAAATAATATACCTTTATGTTTCAAAGTAAAATTCCCCCACTGCAGTCCTTAAATGCATCTTAAGGAACATCAACTTCATAGTCAGAAACACGAACATATATAAGAACACCACAAAACTGTTCTTCAAACAGTTTGACATTGGGTTTATTTTCTTTTTTAACTTTATTAAATAATATATTGATTAAACTAATTCTATCGCTCTTGTTACTTTCGTAAACGCGTCGATCCACGTTTTTTTCTGCAATTCTAGACACGACTGTTATTTAACAATTACTCATAAATATTCAGATTTTCACTAGAACTTACTATAGAACTTTTACATGAGATTTATGAACAGAAACCGAGCAAAAGTTCCCTAAAGGTGATTGATGGAGCATGCTTATACGGTTCACCAGCTTGGGGTTCTTGTAACAAGCCTGCAACAAACATGAGTGCAATTTTTGCAAACCGTCTAGAACTGTTTGCTCACGATGTGGTACTTGGCTGGTTACTTCATAAAATGGGACCTGTCTATAATCTAGACATCCAGGGCGGTGGCGGAAGAGGCTAGCGCGCCAGTATAAAAGGCTGAGAAGCTGCTGGAGGTCGGGAGTTCGAGTCTCCCCCGCCTCAAAACCTTTTGAGGGAAACGAATTTTCAGCATCTGTACCTACATACTTCTTTCTATTTATTCAAGAAATTAAAAATAATATACCTTTATGTTTCAAAGTAAAAATTCCCCCACTGCAGTCCTTAAATGGATCTTAAGGAACATCAACTTCTCTGTATTTATTCTAGAAATTAAAAATAATATACCTTTATGTTTCAAAGTAAAATCCCCCCACTGCAGTCCTTAAATGGATCTTAAGGAACATCAACTTCTTTATATTCATTCTAGAAATTAAAAATAATATACCTTTATGTTTCAAAGTAAAATTCCCCCACTGCAGTCCTTAAATGGATCTTAAGGAACATCAACTTCGTAGGGAAACCAATTTTGAGCATCTGTACCTACATACTTCTTTATATTTATTCTAGAAATTAAAAATAATATACCTTTATGTTTCAAAGTAAAATTCCCCCACTGCAGTCCTTAAATGGATCTTAAGGAACATCAACTTCATAGTCAGAAAAACGAACTTGTATAAGAACACCACAAAACTGTTCTTCAAACAGTTTGACATTGGGTTTATTTTCTTTTCTAACTTTATTAAATAATATATTGATTAAACTAATTCTATCGCTCTTGTTACTTTCATAAACGCGTCGATCCACGTTTTTTTCTGCAATTCTAGACACGACTGCTATTTAACAATTACTCATAGATATTCAGATTTTCACTAGAACTTACTATAGAACTTTTACATGAGATTTATGAACAGAAACCGAGCAAAAGTTCCCCAAAGGTGATTGATGGAGCATGCTTATAGGGTTCTTGTAACAAGCCTGCAACAAACATGAGTGCAATTTTTGCAAACCGTCTAGAACTGTTTGCTCACGATGTGGTACTTGGCTGGTTAGTTCATAAAATGGGACCTGTCTATAATCTAGATATCCAGGGCGGTGGCGGAAGAGGCTAGCGCGCCAGTATAAAAGGCTGAGAAGCTGCTGGAGGTCGGGAGTTCAAGTCTCCCCCGCCTCAAAACCTTTTGAGGGAAACCAATTTTCAGCATCTGTACCTACATACTTCTTTCTATTTATTCTAGAAATTAAAAATAATATACCTTTATGTTTCAAAGTAAAAATTCCCCCACTGCAGTCCTTAAATGGATCTTAAGGAACATCAACTTCTCTGTATTTATTCTAGAAATTAAAAATAATATACCTTTATGTTTCAAATTAAAATCTCCCCACTGAAGTCCTTAAATGGATCTTAAGGAACATCAACTTCATAGGGAAACCAATTTTCAGCATCTGTACCTACATACTTCTTTCTTTTATTCTAGAAATTAAAAATAATATACCTTTATGTTTCAAAGTAAAAATTCCCCCACTGCAGTCCTTAAATGCATCTTAAGGAACATCAACTTCCTTGTATTTATTCTAGAAATTAAAAATAATATACTTTTATGTTTCAAAGTAAAATCCCCCCACTGCAGTCCTTAAATGGATCTTAAGGAACATCAACTTCTTTATATTCATTCTAGAAATTAAAAATAATATACCTTTATGTTTCAAAGTAAAATTCCCCCACTGCAGTCCTTAAATGGATCTTAAGGAACATCAACTTCGTAGGGAAACCAATTTTGAGCATCTGTACCTACATACTTCTTTATATTTATTCTTGAAATTAAAAATAATATACCATTATGTTTCAAAGTAAAATTCCCCCACTGCAGTCCTTAAATGGATCTTAAGGAACATCAACTTCATAGTCAGAAACACGAACATGTATAAGAACACCACAAAACTGTTCTTCAAACAGTTTGACATTGGGTTTATTTTCTTTTTTAACTTTATTAAATAATATATTGATTAAACTAATTCTATCGCTCTTGTTACTTTCGTAAACACGTCGATCCACGTTTTTTTCTGCAATTCTAGACACGACTGTTATTTAACAATTACTCATAAATATTCAGATTTTCACTAGAACTTACTATAGAACTTTTACATGAGATTTATGAACAGAAACCGAGCAAAAGTTCCCCAAAGGTGATTGATGGAGCATGCTTATACGGTTCACCAGCTTGGGGTTCTTGTAACAAGCCTGCAACAAACATGAGTGCAATTTTTGCAAACCGTCTAGAACTGTTTGCTCACGATGTGGTACTTGGCTGGTTACTTCATAAAATGGGACCTGTCTATAATCTAGACATCCAGGGCGGTGGCGGAAGAGGCTAGCGCGCCTGTATAAAAGGCTTAGAAGCTGCTGGAGGTCGGGAGTTCGAGTCTCCCCCGCCTCAAAACCTTTTGAGGGAAACCAATTTTCAGCATCTGTACCTACATACTTCTTTCTATTTATTCTAGAAATTAAAAATAATATACCTTTATGTTTCAAAGTAAAAATTCCCCCAGCATCTGTACCTACATACTTCTTTCTATTTATTCTAGAAATTAAAAATAATATACCTTTATGTTTCAAAGTAAAAATTCCCCCACTGCAGTCCTTAAATGGATCTTAAGGAACATCAACTTCTCTGTATTTATTCTAGAAATTAAAAATAATATACCTTTATGTTTCAAAGTAAAATCCCCCCACTGCAGTCCTTAAATGGATCTTCAGGAACATCAACTTCTTTATATTCATTCTAGAAATTAAAAATAATATACCTTTATGTTTCAAAGTAAAATTCCCCCACTGCAGTCCTTAAATGGATCTTAAGGAACATCAACTTCGTAGGGAAACCAATTTTGAGCATCTGTACCTACATACTTCTTTATATTTATTCTAGAAATTAAAAATAATATACCTTTATGTTTCAAAGTAAAATTCCCCCACTGCAGTCCTTAAATGGATCTTAAGGAACATCAACTTCATAGTCAGAAACACGAACATGTATAAGAACATCACAAAACTGTTCTTCAAACAGTTTGACATTGGGTTTATTTTCTTTTCTAACTTTATTAAATAATATATTGATTAAACTAATTCTATCGCTCTTGTTACTTTCATAAACGCGTCGATCCACGTTTTTTTCTGCAATTCTAGACACGACTGTTATTTAACAATTACTCATAGATATTCAGATTTTCACTAGAACTTACTATAGAACTTTTACATGAGATTTATGAACAGAAACCGAGCAAAAGTTCCCCAAAGGTGATTGATGGAGCATGCTTATACGGTTCACCAGCTTGGGGTTCTTGTAACAAGCCTGCAACAAACATGAGTGCAATTTTTGCAAACCGTCTAGAACTGTTTGCTCACGATGTGGTACTTGGCTGGTTAGTACATAAAATGGGACCTGTCTATAATCTAGATATCCAGGGCGGTGGCGGAAGAGGCTAGCGCGCCAGTATAAAAGGCTGAGAAGCTGCTGGAGGTCGGGAGTTCAAGTCTCCCCCACCTCAAAACCTTTGAGGGAAACCAATTTTCAGCATCTGTACCTACATACTTCTTTCTATTTATTCTAGAAATTAAAAATAATATACCTTTATGTTTCAAAGTAAAAATTCCCCCACTGCAGTCCTTAAATGGATCTTAAGGAACATCAACTTCTCTGTATTTATTCTAGAAATTAAAAATAATATACCTTTATGTTTCAAAGTAAAATCCTCCCACTGCAGTCCTTAAGATCCATTTAAGGAACATCAACTTCTTTGTATTTATTCTAGAAATTAAAAAAAATATACCTTTATGTTTCAAAGTAAAATCCCCCCACTGCCGTCCTTAAATGGATCTTAAGGAACATCAACTTCTCTATATTTATTCTAGAAATTAAAAATAAGATACCTTTATGTTTCAAAGTAAAATTCCCCCACTGCAGTCCTTAAATGGATCTTAAGGAAAATCAACTTCGTAGGGAAACCAATTTTGAGCATCTGTACCTACATACTTCTTTATATTTATTCTAGAAACTAAAAATAATATACCTTTATGTTTCAAAGTAAAATTCCCCCACTGCAGTCCTTAAATGGATCTTAAGGAACATCAACTTCTCTGTATTTATTCTAGAAATTAAAAATAATATACCTTTATGTTTCAAATTAAAATCTCCCCACTGAAGTCCTTAAATGGATCTTAAGGAACATCAACTTCATAGGGAAACCAATTTTCAGCATCTGTACCTACATACTTCTTTCTTTTATTCTTGAAATTAAAAATAATATACCTTTATGTTTCAAAGTAAAAATTCCCCCACTGCAGTCCTTAAATGGATCTTACGGAACATCAACTTCTCTATATTTATTTTAGAAATTAAAAATAATATACCTTTATGTTTCAAAGTAAAATTTCCACACTGCAGTCCTTAAATGCATCTTAAGGAACATCAACTTCATAGTCAGAAACACGAACATGTATAAGAACACCACAAAACTGTTCTTCAAACAGTTTGACATTGGGTTTATTTTCTTTTTTAACTTTATTAAATAATATATTGATTAAACTAATTCTATCGCTCTTGTTACTTTCGTAAACGCGTCGATCCATGTTTTTTTCTGCAATTCTAGACACGACTGTTATTTAACAATTACTCATAAATATTCAGATTTTCACTAGAACTTACTATAGAACTTTTACATGAGATTTATGAACAGAAACCGAGCAAAAGTTCCCTAAAGGTGATTGATGGAGCATGCTTATACGGTTCACCAGCTTGGGGTTCTTGTAACAAGCCTGCAACAAACATGAGTGCAATTTTTGCAAACCGTCTAGAACTGTTTGCTCACGATGTGGTACTTGGCTGGTTACTTCATAAAATGGGACCTGTCTATAATCTAGACATCCAGGGCGGTGGCGGAAGAGGCTAGCGCGCCAGTATAAAAGGCTGAGAAGCTGCTGGAGGTCGGGAGTTCGAGTCTCCCCCGCCTCAAAACCTTTTGAGGGAAACGAATTTTCAGCATCTGTACCTACATACTTCTTTCTATTTATTCAAGAAATTAAAAATAATATACCTTTATGTTTCAAAGTAAAAATTCCCCCACTGCAGTCCTTAAATGGATCTTAAGGAAGAGAAGTTCAAACGAATTTTCAGCATCTGTACCTACATACTTCTTTCTATTTATTCAAGAAATTAAAAATAATATACCTTTATGTTTCAAAGTAAAAATTCCCCCATTGCAGTCCTTAAATGGATCTTAAGGAACATCAACTTCTCTGTATTTATTCTAGAAATTAAAAATAATATACCTTTATGTTTCAAAGTAAAATCCCCCCACTGCAGTCCTTAAATGGATCTTAAGGAACATCAACTTCTTTATATTCATTCTAGAAATTAAAAATAATATACCTTTATGTTTCAAAGTAAAATTCCCCCACTGCAGTCCTTAAATGGATCTTAAGGAACATCAACTTCGTAGGGAAACCAATTTTGAGCATCTGTACCTACATACTTATTTATATTTATTCTAGAAATTAAAAATAATATACCTTTATGTTTCAAACTAAAATTCCCCCACTGCAGTCCTTAAATGGATCTTAAGGAACATCAACTTCATAGTCAGAAACACGAACATGTATAAGAACACCACAAAACTGTTCTTCAAACAGTTTGACATTGGGTTTATTTTCTTTTTTAACTTTATTAAATAATATATTGATTAAACTAATTCTATCGCTCTTGTTACTTTCGTAAACACGTCGATCCACGTTTTTTTCTGCAATTCTAGACACGACTGTTATTTAACAATTACTCATAAATATTCAGATTTTCACTAGAACTTACTATAGAACTTTTACATGAGATTTATGAACAGAAACCGAGCAAAAGTTCCCCAAAGGTGATTGATAGAGCATGCTTATACGGTTCACCAGCTTGGGGTTCTTGTAACAAGCCTGCAACAAACATGAGTGCAATTTTTGCAAACCGTCTAGAACTGTTTGCTCACGATGTGGTACTTGGCTGGTTAGTTCATAAAATGGGACCTGTCTATAATCTAGACATCCAGGGCGGTGGCGGAAGAGGCTAGCGCGCCAGTATAAAAGGCTGAGAAGCTGCTGGAGGTCGGGAGTTCGAGTCTCCCCCGCCTCAAAACCTTTTGAGGGAAACCAATTTTCAGCATCTGTACCTACATACTTCTTTCTATTTATTCTAGAAATTAAAAATAATATACCTTTATGTTTCAAAGTAAAAATTCCCCCACTGCAGTCCTTAAATGGATCTTAAGGAACATCAACTTCTCTGTATTTATTCTAGAAATTAAAAATAATATACCTTTATGTTTCAAAGTAAAATTTACCCACTGCAGTCCTTAAATGGATCTTAAGGAACATCAACTTCTTTATATTCATTCTAGAAATTAAAAATAATATACCTTTATGTTTCAAAGTAAAATTCCCCCACTACAGTCCTTAAATGGATCTTAAGGAACATCAACTTCATAGGGAAACCAATTTTGAGCATCTGTACCTACATACTTCTTTATATTTATTCTAGAAATTAAAAATAATATACCTTTATGTTTCAAAGTAAAATTCCCCCACTGCAGTCCTTAAATGCATCTTAAGGAACATCAACTTCATAGTCAGAAACACGAACATATATAAGAACACCACAAAACTGTTCTTCAAACAGTTTGACATTGGGTTTATTTTCTTTTTTAACTTTATTAAATAATATATTGATTAAACTAATTCTATCGCTCTTGTTACTTTCGTAAACGCGTCGATCCACGTTTTTTTCTGCAATTCTAGACACGACTGTTATTTAACAATTACTCATAAATATTCAGATTTTCACTAGAACTTACTATAGAACTTTTACATGAGATTTATGAACAGAAACCGAGCAAAAGTTCCCTAAAGGTGATTGATGGAGCATGCTTATACGGTTCACCAGCTTGGGGTTCTTGTAACAAGCCTGCAACAAACATGAGTGCAATTTTTGCAAACCGTCTAGAACTGTTTGCTCACGATGTGGTACTTGGCTGGTTACTTCATAAAATGGGACCTGTCTATAATCTAGACATCCAGGGCGGTGGCGGAAGAGGCTAGCGCGCCAGTATAAAAGGCTGAGAAGCTGCTGGAGGTCGGGAGTTCGAGTCTCCCCCGCCTCAAAACCTTTTGAGGGAAACGAATTTTCAGCATCTGTACCTACATACTTCTTTCTATTTATTCAAGAAATTAAAAATAATATACCTTTATGTTTCAAAGTAAAAATTCCCCCACTGCAGTCCTTAAATGGATCTTAAGGAACATCAACTTCTCTGTATTTATTCTAGAAATTAAAAATAATATACCTTTATGTTTCAAAGTAAAATCCCCCCACTGCAGTCCTTAAATGGATCTTAAGGAACATCAACTTCTTTATATTCATTCTAGAAATTAAAAATAATATACCTTTATGTTTCAAAGTAAAATTCCCCCACTGCAGTCCTTAAATGGATCTTAAGGAACATCAACTTCGTAGGGAAACCAATTTTGAGCATCTGTACCTACATACTTCTTTATATTTATTCTAGAAATTAAAAATAATATACCTTTATGTTTCAAAGTAAAATTCCCCCACTGCAGTCCTTAAATGGATCTTAAGGAACATCAACTTCATAGTCAGAAAAACGAACTTGTATAAGAACACCACAAAACTGTTCTTCAAACAGTTTGACATTGGGTTTATTTTCTTTTCTAACTTTATTAAATAATATATTGATTAAACTAATTCTATCGCTCTTGTTACTTTCATAAACGCGTCGATCCACGTTTTTTTCTGCAATTCTAGACACGACTGCTATTTAACAATTACTCATAGATATTCAGATTTTCACTAGAACTTACTATAGAACTTTTACATGAGATTTATGAACAGAAACCGAGCAAAAGTTCCCCAAAGGTGATTGATGGAGCATGCTTATAGGGTTCTTGTAACAAGCCTGCAACAAACATGAGTGCAATTTTTGCAAACCGTCTAGAACTGTTTGCTCACGATGTGGTACTTGGCTGGTTAGTTCATAAAATGGGACCTGTCTATAATCTAGATATCCAGGGCGGTGGCGGAAGAGGCTAGCGCGCCAGTATAAAAGGCTGAGAAGCTGCTGGAGGTCGGGAGTTCAAGTCTCCCCCGCCTCAAAACCTTTTGAGGGAAACCAATTTTCAGCATCTGTACCTACATACTTCTTTCTATTTATTCTAGAAATTAAAAATAATATACCTTTATGTTTCAAAGTAAAAATTCCCCCACTGCAGTCCTTAAATGGATCTTAAGGAACATCAACTTCTCTGTATTTATTCTAGAAATTAAAAATAATATACCTTTATGTTTCAAATTAAAATCTCCCCACTGAAGTCCTTAAATGGATCTTAAGGAACATCAACTTCATAGGGAAACCAATTTTCAGCATCTGTACCTACATACTTCTTTCTTTTATTCTAGAAATTAAAAATAATATACCTTTATGTTTCAAAGTAAAAATTCCCCCACTACAGTCCTTAAATGGATCTTAAGGAACATCAACTTCTCTATATTTATTCTAGAAATTAAAAAAAATATACCTTTATGTTTCAAAGTAAAATTTCCCCACTGCAGTCCTTAAATGGATCTTAAGGAACATCAACTTCTCTATATTTATTCTAGAAATTAAAAATAATATACCTTTATGTTTCAAAGTAAAATTTACCCACTGCAGTCCTTAAATGGATCTTAAGGAACATCTAGAAATTAAAAATAATATACCTTTATGTTTCAAAGTAAAATTTACCCACTGCAGTCCTTAAATGGATCTTAAGGAACATCAACTTCATAGTCAGAAACACGAACATGTATAAGAACACCACAAAACTGTTCTTCAAACAGTTTGACATTGGGTTTATTTTCTTTTTTAACTTTATTAAATAATATATTGATTAAACTAATTCTATCGCTCTTGTTACTTTCGTAAACACGTCGATCCACGTTTTTTTCTGCAATTCTAGACACGACTGTTATTTAACAATTACTCATAAATATTCAGATTTTCACTAGAACTTACTATAGAACTTTTACATGAGATTTATGAACAGAAACCGAGCAAAAGTTCCCCAAAGGTGATTGATGGAGCATGCTTATACGGTTCACCAGCTTGGGGTTCTTGTAACAAGCCTGCAACAAACATGAGTGCAATTTTTGCAAACCGTCTTGAACTGTTTGCTCACAATGTGGTACTTGGCTGGTTACTTCATAAAATGGGACCTGTCTATAATCTAGACATCCAGGGCGGTGGCGGAAGAGGCTAGCGCGCAAGTATAAAAGGCTGAGAAGCTGCTAGAGGTCAGGAGTTCGAGTCTTCCCCGCCTCAAAACCTTTTGAGGGAAACCAATTTTCAGCATCTGTACCTACATACTTCTTTCTATTTATTCTAGAAATAAAAAATAATATACCTTTATGTTTCAAAGTAAAAATTCCCCCACTGCAGTCCTTAAATGGATCTTAAGGAACATCAACTTCTCTGTATTTATTCTAGAAATTAAAAATAATATACCTTTATGTTTCAAAGTAAAATCCCCCCACTGCAGTCCTTAAATGGATCTTAAGGAACATCAACTTCTTTATATTTATTCTAGAAATTAAAAATAATATACCTTTATGTTTCAAAGTAAAAATTCCCCCACTGCAGTCCTTAAATGGATCTTAAGGAACATCAACTTCTCTGTATTTATTCTAAAATTAAAAATAATATACCTTTATGTTTCAAAGTAAAATCCCCCCACTGCAGTCCTTAAATGGATCTTAAGGAACATCAACTTTTTTATATTCATTCTAGAAATTAAAAATAATATACCTTTATGTTTCAAAGTAAAATTCCCCCACTGCAGTCCTTAAATGGATCTTAAGGAACATCAACTTCGTAGGGAAACCAATTTTGAGCATCTGTACCTACATACTTATTTATATTTATTCTAGAAATTAAAAATAATATACCTTTATGTTTCAAAGTAAAATTCCCCCACTGCAGTCCTTAAATGGAACACCACAAAACTGTTCTTCAAACAGTTTGACATAGGGTAACAAGCCTGCAACAAACATGAGTGCAATTTTTGCAAACCGTCTAGAACTGTTTGCTCACGATGTGGTACTTGGCTGGTTAGTTCATAAAATGGGACCTGTCTATAATCTAGACATCGAGGGCGGTGGCGGAAGAGGCTAGCGCGCCAGTATAAAAGGCTGAGAAGCTGGTGGGGGTCAGGAGTTCGAGTCTCCCCCGCCTCAAAACCTTTTGAGGGAAACCAATTTTCAGCATCTGTACCTACATACTTCTTTCTATTTATTCTAGAAATTAAAAATAATATACCTTTATGTTTCAAAGTAAAAATTCCCCCACTGCAGTCCTTAAATGGATCTTAAGGAACATCAACTTCTCTGTATTTATTCTAGAAATTAGAAATAATATACCTTTATGTTTCAAAGTAAAATCCCCCCACTGCAGTCCTTAAATGGATCTTAAGGAACATCAACTTTTTTATATTCATTCTAGAAATTAAAAATAATATACCTTTATGTTTCAAAGTAAAATTCCCCCACTGCAATCCTTAAATGGATCTTAAGGAACATCAACTTCGTAGGGAAACCAATTTTGAGCATCTGTACCTACATACTTCTTTATATTTATTCTAGAATTAAAAAATAATATACCTTTATGTTTCAAAGTAAAATTCCTCCACTGCAGTCCTTAAATGGATCTTAAGGAACATCAACTTCATAGTCAGAAACATGAACATGTATAAGAACACCACAAAACTGTTCTTCAAACAGTTTGACATTGGGTTTATTTTCTTTTTAACTTTATTAAATGATATATTGATTAAACTAATTCTATCGATCTTGTTACTTTCGTAAACGCGTCGATCCACGTTTTTTTCTGCAATTCTAGACACGACTGTTATTTAACAATTACTCATAAATATTCAGATTTTCACTAGAACTTACTATAGAACTTTTACATGAGATTTATGAACAGAAACCGAGCAAAAGTTCCCCAAAGGTGATTGATGGAGCATGCTTATACGGTTCACCAGCTTGGGGTTCTTGTAACAAGCCTGTAACAAACATGAGTGCAATTTTTGCAAACCGTCTAGAACTGTTTGCTCACGATGTGGTACTTGGCTGGTTAGTTCATAAAATGGGACCTGTCTATAATCTAGACATCCAGGGCGGTGGCGGAAGAGGCTAGCGCGCCAGTATAAAAGGCTGAGAAGCTGCTGGAGGTCGGGAGTTCGAGTCTCCCCCGCCTCAAAACCTTTTGAGGGAAACCAATTTTCAGCATCTGTACCTACATACTTCTTTCTATTTATTCTATAAATTAAAAATAATATACCTTTATGTTTCAAAGTAAAAATTCCCCCACTGCAGTCCTTAAATGGATCTTAAGGAACATCAACTTCTCTGTATTTATTCTAGAAATTAAAAATAATATACCTTTATGTTTCAAAGTAAAATCCCCCCACTGCAGTCCTTAAATGGATCTTAAGGAACATCAACTTCTTTATATTCATTCTAGAAATTAAAAATAATATACCTTTATGTTTCAAAGTAAAATTCCCCCACTGCAGTCCTTAAATGGATCTTAAGGAACATCAACTTCATAGGGAAACCAATTTTGAGCATCTGTACCTACATACTTCTTTATATTTATTCTAGAAATTAAAACTAATATACCTTTATGTTTCAAAGTAAAATTCCCCCACTGCAGTCCTTAAATGGATCTTAAGGAACATCAACTTCATAGTCATAAACATGAACATGTATAAGAACACCACAAAACTGTTCTTCAAACAGTTTGACATTGGGTTTATTTTCTTTTTTAACTTTATTAAATAATATATTGATTAAACTAATTCTATCGCTCTTTTTACTTTCGTAAACGCGTCGATCCACGTTTTTTTCTGCAATTCTAGACACGACTGTTATTTAACAATTACTCATAAATATTCAGATTTTCACTAGAACTTACTATAGAACTTTTACATGAGATTTATGAACAGAAACCGAGCAAAAGTTCCCCAAAGGTGATTGATGGAGCATGCTTATAGGGTTCTTGTAACAAGCCTGCAACAAACATGAGTGCAATGTTTGCAAACCGTCTAGAACTGTTTGCTCACGATGTGGTACTTGGCTGGTTAGTTCATAAAATGGGACCTGTCTATAATCTAGACATCGAGGGCGGTGGCGGAAGAGGCTAGCGCGCCAGTATAAAAGGCAGAGAAGCTGCTGGAGGTCGGGAGTTCGAGTCTCCCCCGCCTCAAAACCTTTTGAGGGAAACCAATTTTCAAAGTAAAATTCCCCCACTGCAGTCCTTAAATGGATCTTAAGGAACATCAACTTCATAGTCAGAAACACGAACATGTATAAGAACACCACAAAACTGTTCTTCAAACAGTTTGACATTGAGTTTATTTTCTTTTTTAACTTTATTAAATAATATATCGATTAGTTTTGAGGGAAACCAATTTTCAAAGTAAAATTCCCCCACTGCAGTCCTTAAATGGATCTTAAGGAACATCAACTTCATAGTCAGAAACACGAACATGTATAAGAACACCACAAAACTGTTCTTCAAACAGTTTGACATTGGGTTTATTTTCTTTTTTAACTTTATTAAATAATATATCGATTAAACTAATTTTATCGCTCTTGTTTCTTTCGTAAACGCGTCAATCCACGTTTTTTTCTGCAATTCTAGACACGACTGTTATTTAACAATTACTCATAAATATTCAGATTTTCACTAGAACTTACTATAGAACTTTTACATGAGATTTATGAACAGAAACCGAGCAAAAGTTCCCCAAAGGTGATTGATGGAGCATGCTTATACGGTTCACCAGCTTGGGGTTCTTGTAACAAGCCTGCAACAAACATGAGTGCAATTTTTGCAAACCGTCTAGAACTGTTTGCTCACGATGTGGTACTTGGCTGGTTAGTTCATAAAATGGGACCTGTCTATAATCTAGACATCCAGGGTGGTGGCGGAAGAGGCTAGCGCCCCAGTATAAAAGGCTGAGAAGCTGCTGGAGGTCAGGAGTTCGAGTCTCCCCTCCCTCAAAACCTTTTGAGGGAAACCAATTTTCAGCATCTGTACCTACATACTTCTTTCTATTTATTCTAGAAATTAAAAATAATATACCTTTATGTTTCAAAGTAAAAATTCCCCCACTGCAGTCCTTAAATGGATCTTAAGGAACATCAACTTCTCTATATTTATTCTAGAAATTAAAAATAATATACCTTTATGTTTCAAAGTAAAATTCCCCCACTGCAGTCCTTAAATGGATCTTAAGGAACATCAACTTCATAGTCAGAAACACGAACATGTATAAGAACACCACAAAACTGTTCTCCAAACAGTTTGACATTGGGTTTATTTTCTTTTTTAACTTTATTAAATAATATATTGATTAAACTAATTCTATCGCTCTTGTTACTTTCGTAAACGCGTCGATCCACGTTTTTTTCTGCAATTCTAGACACGACTGTTATTTAACAATTACTCATAAATATTCAGATTTTCACTAGAACTTACTATAGAACTTTTACATGAGATTTATGAACAGAAACCGAGCAAAAGTTCCCCAAAGGTGATTGATGGAGCATGCTTATACGGTTCACCAGCTTGGGGTTCTTGTAACAAGCCTGCAACAAACATGAGTGCAATTTTTGCAAACCGTCTAGAACTGTTTGCTCACGATGTGGTACTTGGCTGGTTAGTTCATAAAATGGGACCTGTCTATAATCTTGACATCCAGGGTGGTGGCGGAAGAGGCTAGCTCGCCAGTATAAAAGGCTGAGAAGCTGCTGGAGGTCGGGAGTTCGAGTCTCCCCTCCGTCAAAACCTTTTGAGGGAAACCAATTTTCAGCATCTGTACCTACATACTTCTTTCTATTTATTCTAGAAATTAAAAGTAATATACCTTTATGTTTCAAAGTAAAACTTCCCCCCTGCAGTCCTTAAATGGATCTTCAGGAACATCAACTTCTCTATATTTATTCTAGACATTAATAATAATATACCTTTATGTTTCAAAGTAAAATCCCCCCACTGCAGTCCTTAAATGGATCTTAAGGAACATCAACTTCTTTATATTCATTCTAGAAATTAAAAATAATATACCTTTATGTTTCAAAGTAAAATTCCCCCACTGCAGTCCTTAAATGGATCTTAAGGAACATCAACTTCATAGGGAAACCAATTTTGAGCATCTGTACCTACATACTTCTTTATATTTATTTTAGAAATTAAAAATAATATACCTTTATGTTTCAAAGTAAAATTCCCCCACTGCAGTCCTTAAATGGATCTTAAGGAACATCAACTTCATAGTCAGAAACACGAACATGTATAAGAACACCACAAAACTGTTCTCCAAACAGTTTGACATTAGGTTTATTTTCTTTTTAACTTTATTAAATAATATATTGATTAAACTAATTCTATCGCTCTTGTTACTTTCGTAAACGCGTCGATCCACGTTTTTTTCTGCAATTCTAGACACGACTGTTATTTAACAATTACTCATAAATATTCAGATTTTCACTAGAACTTACTATAGAACTTTTACATGAGATTTATGAACCGAAACCGAGCAAAAGTTCCCCAAAGGTGATTGATGGAGCATGCTTATACGGTTCACCAGCTTGGGGTTCTTGTAACAAGCCTGCAACAAACATGAGTGCAATTTTTGCAAACCGTCTAGAACTGTTTGCTCACGATGTGGTACTTGGCTGGTTAGTTCATAAAATGGGACCTGTCTATAATCTAGACATCCAGGACGGTGGCGGAAGAGGCTAGCGCGCCAGTATAAAAGGCTGAGAAGCTGCTGGAGGTCGGGAGTTCGAGTCTCCCCCGCCTCAAAACCTTTTGAGGGAAACCAATTTTCAGCATCTGTACCTACATACTTCTTTCTATTTATTCTAGAAATTAAAAATAATATACCTTTATGTTTCAAAGTAAAAATTCCCCCACTGCAGTCCTTAAATGGATCTTAAGGAACATCAACTTCTCTATATTTATTCTAGAAATTACAAATAATATACCTTTATGTTTCAAAGTAAAATCCCCCCACTGCAGTCCTTAAATGGATCTTAAGGAACATCAACTTCTTTATATTCATTCTAGAAATTAAAAATAATATACCTTTATGTTTCAAAGTAAAATTCCCCCACTGCAGTCCTTAAATGGATCTTAAGGAACATCAACTTCATAGGTGAACCAATTTTGAGCATCTGTACCTACATACTTCTTTATATTTATTCTAGAAATTAAAAATAATATACCTTTATGTTTCAAAGTAAAATTCCCCCACTGCAGTCCTTAAATGCATCTTAAGGAACATCAACTTCATAGTCAGAAACACGAACATGTATAAGAACACCACAAAACTGTTCTTCAAACAGTTTGACATTGGGTTTATTTTCTTTTTTAACTTTATTAAATAATATATCGATTAAACTAATTCTATCGCTCTTGTTACTTTCGTAAACGCGTCGATCCATGTTTTTTTCTGCAATTCTAGACACGACTGTTATTTAACAATTACTCATAAATATTCAGATTTTCACTAGAACCTACTATAGAACTTTTACATGAGATTTATGAACAGAAACCGAGCAAAAGTTCCCCAAAGGTGATTGATGGAGCATGCTTATATGGTTCACCAGCTTGGGGTTCTTGTAACAAGCCTGCAACAAACATGAGTGCAATTTTTGCAATCCGTCTAGAACTGTTTGCTCACAATGTGGCTGGTTAGTTCATAAAATGGGACCTGTCTATAATCTAGACATCCAGGGCGGTGGCGGAAGAGGCTAGCGCGCCAGTATAAAAGGCTGAGAAGCTGCTAGAGGTCGGGAGTTCGAGTCTCCCCCGCCTCAAAACCTTTTGAGGGAAACCAATTTTCAGCATCTGTACCTACATACTTCTTTCTATTTATTCAAGAAATTAAAAATAATATACCTTTATGTTTCAAAGTAAAAATTCCCCCACTGCAGTCCTTAAATGGATCTTAAGGAACATCAACTTCTCTATATTTATTCTAGAAATTAAAAATAATATACCTTTATGTTTCAAAGTAAAATTCCCCCACTGCAGTCCTTAAATGGATCTTATGGAACATCAACTTCATAGGGAAACCAATTTTGAGCATCTGTACCTACATACTTCTTTATATTTATTCTAGAAATTAGAAATAATATACCTTTATGTTTCAAAGTAAAATTCCCCCATTGCAGTCCTTAAATGGATCTTAAGGAACATCAACTTCATAGTCAGAAACACGAACATGTATAAGAACACCACAAAACTGTTCTTCAAACAGTTTGACATTGGGTTTATTTTCTTTTTTAACTTTATTAAATAATATATTGATTAAACAAATTCTATCGCTCTTGTTACTTTCGTAAACGCGTCGATCCACGTTTTTTTCTGCAATTCTAGACACGACTGTTATTTAACAATTACTCATAGATATTCAGATTTTCACTAGAACTTACTATAGAACTTTTACATGAGATTTATGAACAGAAACCGAGCAAAAGTTCCCTAAAGGTGATTGATGGAGCATGCTTATACGGTTCACCAGCTTGGGGTTCTTGTAACAAGCCTGCAACAAACATGAGTGCAATTTTTGCAAACCGTCTAGAACTGTTTGCTCACGATGTGGTACTTGGCTGGTTAGTTCATAAAATGGGACCTGTCTATAATCTAGACATCCAGGGCGGTGGCGGAAGAGGCTAGCGCGCCAGTATAAAAGGCTGAGAAGCTGCTAGAGGTCAGGAGTTCGAGTCTCCCCCGCCTCAAAACCTTTTGAGGGAAACCAATTTTCAGCATCTGTACCTACATACTTCTTTCTATTTATTCTATAAATTAAAAATAATATACCTTTATGTTCCAAAGTAAAAATTCCCCCACTGCAGTCCTTAAATGGATCTTAATGAACATCAACTTCTCTAGATTTATTCTAGAAATTAAAAATAATATACCTTTATGTTTCAAAGTAAAATTCCCCCACTGCAGTCCTTAAATGGATCTTAAGGAACATCAACTTCGTAGGGAAACCAATTTTGAGCATCTGTACCTACATACTTCTTTATATTTATTCTAGAAACTAAAAATAATATACCTTTATGTTTCAAAGTAAAATTCCCCCACTGCAGTCCTTAAATGGATCTTAAGGAACATCAACTTCTCTGTATTTATTCTAGAAATTAAAAATAATATACCTTTATGTTTCAAAGTAAAATCCCCCCACTGCAGTCCTTAAATGGATCTTAAGGAACATCAACTTTTTTCTATTTATTCTAGAAATTAAAAATAATATACCTTTATGTTTCAAAGTAAAAATTCCCCCACTGCAGTCCTTAAATGCATCTTAAGGAACATCAACTTCCTTGTATTTATTCTAGAAATTAAAAATAATATACTTTTATGTTTCAAAGTAAAATCCCCCCACTGCAGTCCTTAAATGGATCTTAAGGAACATCAACTTCTTTATATTCATTCTAGAAATTAAAAATAATATACCTTTATGTTTCAAAGTAAAATTCCCCCACTGCAGTCCTTAAATGGATCTTAAGGAACATCAACTTCGTAGGGAAACCAATTTTGAGCATCTGTACCTACATACTTCTTTATATTTATTCTTGAAATTAAAAATAATATACCTTTATGTTTCAAAGTAAAATTCCCCCACTGCAGTCCTTAAATGGATCTTAAGGAACATCAACTTCATAGTCAGAAACACGAACATGTATAAGAACACCACAAAACTGTTCTTCAAACAGTTTGACATTGGGTTTATTTTCTTTTTTAACTTTATTAAATAGTATATTGATTAAACTAATTCTATCGCTCTTGTTACTTTCGTAAACACGTCGATCCACGTTTTTTTCTGCAATTCTAGACACGACTGTTATTTAACAATTACTCATAAATATTCAGATTTTCACTAGAACTTACTATAGAACTTTTACATGAGATTTATGAACAGAAACCGAGCAAAAGTTCCCCAAAGGTGATTGATGGAGCATGCTTATACGGTTCACCAGCTTGGGGTTCTTGTAACAAGCCTGCAACAAACATGAGTGCAATTTTTGCAAACCGTCTAGAACTGTTTGCTCACGATGTGGTACTTGGCTGGTTACTTCATAAAATGGGACCTGTCTATAATCTAGACATCCAGGGCGGTGGCGGAAGAGGCTAGCGCGCCTGTATAAAAGGCTTAGAAGCTGCTGGAGGTCGGGAGTTCGAGTCTCCCCCGCCTCAAAACCTTTTGAGGGAAACCAATTTTCAGCATCTGTACCTACATACTTCTTTCTATTTATTCTAGAAATTAAAAATAATATACCTTTATGTTTCAAAGTAAAAATTCCCCCAGCATCTGTACCTACATACTTCTTTCTATTTATTCTAGAAATTAAAAATAATATACCTTTATGTTTCAAAGTAAAAATTCCCCCACTGCAGTCCTTAAATGGATCTTAAGGAACATCAACTTCTCTGTATTTATTCTAGAAATTAAAAATAATATACCTTTATGTTTCAAAGTAAAATCCCCCCACTGCAGTCCTTAAATGGATCTTCAGGAACATCAACTTCTTTATATTCATTCTAGAAATTAAAAATAATATACCTTTATGTTTCAAAGTAAAATTCCCCCACTGCAGTCCTTAAATGGATCTTAAGGAACATCAACTTCGTAGGGAAACCAATTTTGAGCATCTGTACCTACATACTTCTTTATATTTATTCTAGAAATTAAAAATAATATACCTTTATGTTTCAAAGTAAAATTCCCCCACTGCAGTCCTTAAATGGATCTTAAGGAACATCAACTTCATAGTCAGAAACACGAACATGTATAAGAACATCACAAAACTGTTCTTCAAACAGTTTGACATTGGGTTTATTTTCTTTTCTAACTTTATTAAATAATATATTGATTAAACTAATTCTATCGCTCTTGTTACTTTCATAAACGCGTCGATCCACGTTTTTTTCTGCAATTCTAGACACGACTGTTATTTAACAATTACTCATAGATATTCAGATTTTCACTAGAACTTACTATAGAACTTTTACATGAGATTTATGAACAGAAACCGAGCAAAAGTTCCCCAAAGGTGATTGATGGAGCATGCTTATACGGTTCACCAGCTTGGGGTTCTTGTAACAAGCCTGCAACAAACATGAGTGCAATTTTTGCAAACCGTCTAGAACTGTTTGCTCACGATGTGGTACTTGGCTGGTTAGTACATAAAATGGGACCTGTCTATAATCTAGATATCCAGGGCGGTGGCGGAAGAGGCTAGCGCGCCAGTATAAAAGGCTGAGAAGCTGCTGGAGGTCGGGAGTTCAAGTCTCCCCCACCTCAAAACCTTTGAGGGAAACCAATTTTCAGCATCTGTACCTACATACTTCTTTCTATTTATTCTAGAAATTAAAAATAATATACCTTTATGTTTCAAAGTAAAAATTCCCCCACTGCAGTCCTTAAATGGATCTTAAGGAACATCAACTTCTCTGTATTTATTCTAGAAATTAAAAATAATATACCTTTATGTTTCAAAGTAAAATCCTCCCACTGCAGTCCTTAAGATCCATTTAAGGAACATCAACTTCTTTGTATTTATTCTAGAAATTAAAAAAAATATACCTTTATGTTTCAAAGTAAAATCCCCCCACTGCCGTCCTTAAATGGATCTTAAGGAACATCAACTTCTCTATATTTATTCTAGAAATTAAAAATAAGATACCTTTATGTTTCAAAGTAAAATTCCCCCACTGCAGTCCTTAAATGGATCTTAAGGAAAATCAACTTCGTAGGGAAACCAATTTTGAGCATCTGTACCTACATACTTCTTTATATTTATTCTAGAAACTAAAAATAATATACCTTTATGTTTCAAAGTAAAATTCCCCCACTGCAGTCCTTAAATGGATCTTAAGGAACATCAACTTCTCTGTATTTATTCTAGAAATTAAAAATAATATACCTTTATGTTTCAAATTAAAATCTCCCCACTGAAGTCCTTAAATGGATCTTAAGGAACATCAACTTCATAGGGAAACCAATTTTCAGCATCTGTACCTACATACTTCTTTCTTTTATTCTTGAAATTAAAAATAATATACCTTTATGTTTCAAAGTAAAAATTCCCCCACTGCAGTCCTTAAATGGATCTTACGGAACATCAACTTCTCTATATTTATTTTAGAAATTAAAAATAATATACCTTTATGTTTCAAAGTAAAATTTCCACACTGCAGTCCTTAAATGCATCTTAAGGAACATCAACTTCATAGTCAGAAACACGAACATGTATAAGAACACCACAAAACTGTTCTTCAAACAGTTTGACATTGGGTTTATTTTCTTTTTTAACTTTATTAAATAATATATTGATTAAACTAATTCTATCGCTCTTGTTACTTTCGTAAACGCGTCGATCCATGTTTTTTTCTGCAATTCTAGACACGACTGTTATTTAACAATTACTCATAAATATTCAGATTTTCACTAGAACTTACTATAGAACTTTTACATGAGATTTATGAACAGAAACCGAGCAAAAGTTCCCTAAAGGTGATTGATGGAGCATGCTTATACGGTTCACCAGCTTGGGGTTCTTGTAACAAGCCTGCAACAAACATGAGTGCAATTTTTGCAAACCGTCTAGAACTGTTTGCTCACGATGTGGTACTTGGCTGGTTACTTCATAAAATGGGACCTGTCTATAATCTAGACATCCAGGGCGGTGGCGGAAGAGGCTAGCGCGCCAGTATAAAAGGCTGAGAAGCTGCTGGAGGTCGGGAGTTCGAGTCTCCCCCGCCTCAAAACCTTTTGAGGGAAACGAATTTTCAGCATCTGTACCTACATACTTCTTTCTATTTATTCAAGAAATTAAAAATAATATACCTTTATGTTTCAAAGTAAAAATTCCCCCACTGCAGTCCTTAAATGGATCTTAAGGAAGAGAAGTTCAAACGAATTTTCAGCATCTGTACCTACATACTTCTTTCTATTTATTCAAGAAATTAAAAATAATATACCTTTATGTTTCAAAGTAAAAATTCCCCCATTGCAGTCCTTAAATGGATCTTAAGGAACATCAACTTCTCTGTATTTATTCTAGAAATTAAAAATAATATACCTTTATGTTTCAAAGTAAAATCCCCCCACTGCAGTCCTTAAATGGATCTTAAGGAACATCAACTTCTTTATATTCATTCTAGAAATTAAAAATAATATACCTTTATGTTTCAAAGTAAAATTCCCCCACTGCAGTCCTTAAATGGATCTTAAGGAACATCAACTTCGTAGGGAAACCAATTTTGAGCATCTGTACCTACATACTTATTTATATTTATTCTAGAAATTAAAAATAATATACCTTTATGTTTCAAACTAAAATTCCCCCACTGCAGTCCTTAAATGGATCTTAAGGAACATCAACTTCATAGTCAGAAACACGAACATGTATAAGAACACCACAAAACTGTTCTTCAAACAGTTTGACATTGGGTTTATTTTCTTTTTTAACTTTATTAAATAATATATTGATTAAACTAATTCTATCGCTCTTGTTACTTTCGTAAACACGTCGATCCACGTTTTTTTCTGCAATTCTAGACACGACTGTTATTTAACAATTACTCATAAATATTCAGATTTTCACTAGAACTTACTATAGAACTTTTACATGAGATTTATGAACAGAAACCGAGCAAAAGTTCCCCAAAGGTGATTGATAGAGCATGCTTATACGGTTCACCAGCTTGGGGTTCTTGTAACAAGCCTGCAACAAACATGAGTGCAATTTTTGCAAACCGTCTAGAACTGTTTGCTCACGATGTGGTACTTGGCTGGTTAGTTCATAAAATGGGACCTGTCTATAATCTAGACATCCAGGGCGGTGGCGGAAGAGGCTAGCGCGCCAGTATAAAAGGCTGAGAAGCTGCTGGAGGTCGGGAGTTCGAGTCTCCCCCGCCTCAAAACCTTTTGAGGGAAACCAATTTTCAGCATCTGTACCTACATACTTCTTTCTATTTATTCTAGAAATTAAAAATAATATACCTTTATGTTTCAAAGTAAAAATTCCCCCACTGCAGTCCTTAAATGGATCTTAAGGAACATCAACTTCTCTGTATTTATTCTAGAAATTAAAAATAATATACCTTTATGTTTCAAAGTAAAATTTACCCACTGCAGTCCTTAAATGGATCTTAAGGAACATCAACTTCTTTATATTCATTCTAGAAATTAAAAATAATATACCTTTATGTTTCAAAGTAAAATTCCCCCACTACAGTCCTTAAATGGATCTTAAGGAACATCAACTTCATAGGGAAACCAATTTTGAGCATCTGTACCTACATACTTCTTTATATTTATTCTAGAAATTAAAAATAATATACCTTTATGTTTCAAAGTAAAATTCCCCCACTGCAGTCCTTAAATGCATCTTAAGGAACATCAACTTCATAGTCAGAAACACGAACATATATAAGAACACCACAAAACTGTTCTTCAAACAGTTTGACATTGGGTTTATTTTCTTTTTTAACTTTATTAAATAATATATTGATTAAACTAATTCTATCGCTCTTGTTACTTTCGTAAACGCGTCGATCCACGTTTTTTTCTGCAATTCTAGACACGACTGTTATTTAACAATTACTCATAAATATTCAGATTTTCACTAGAACTTACTATAGAACTTTTACATGAGATTTATGAACAGAAACCGAGCAAAAGTTCCCTAAAGGTGATTGATGGAGCATGCTTATACGGTTCACCAGCTTGGGGTTCTTGTAACAAGCCTGCAACAAACATGAGTGCAATTTTTGCAAACCGTCTAGAACTGTTTGCTCACGATGTGGTACTTGGCTGGTTACTTCATAAAATGGGACCTGTCTATAATCTAGACATCCAGGGCGGTGGCGGAAGAGGCTAGCGCGCCAGTATAAAAGGCTGAGAAGCTGCTGGAGGTCGGGAGTTCGAGTCTCCCCCGCCTCAAAACCTTTTGAGGGAAACGAATTTTCAGCATCTGTACCTACATACTTCTTTCTATTTATTCAAGAAATTAAAAATAATATACCTTTATGTTTCAAAGTAAAAATTCCCCCACTGCAGTCCTTAAATGGATCTTAAGGAACATCAACTTCTCTGTATTTATTCTAGAAATTAAAAATAATATACCTTTATGTTTCAAAGTAAAATACCCCCACTGCAGTCCTTAAATGGATCTTAAGGAACATCAACTTCTTTATATTCATTCTAGAAATTAAAAATAATATACCTTTATGTTTCAAAGTAAAATTCCCCCACTGCAGTCCTTAAATGGATCTTAAGGAACATCAACTTCGTAGGGAAACCAATTTTGAGCATCTGTACCTACATACTTCTTTATATTTATTCTAGAAATTAAAAATAATATACCTTTATGTTTCAAAGTAAAATTCCCCCACTGCAGTCCTTAAATGGATCTTAAGGAACATCAACTTCATAGTCAGAAAAACGAACTTGTATAAGAACACCACAAAACTGTTCTTCAAACAGTTTGACATTGGGTTTATTTTCTTTTCTAACTTTATTAAATAATATATTGATTAAACTAATTCTATCGCTCTTGTTACTTTCATAAACGCGTCGATCCACGTTTTTTTCTGCAATTCTAGACACGACTGCTATTTAACAATTACTCATAGATATTCAGATTTTCACTAGAACTTACTATAGAACTTTTACATGAGATTTATGAACAGAAACCGAGCAAAAGTTCCCCAAAGGTGATTGATGGAGCATGCTTATAGGGTTCTTGTAACAAGCCTGCAACAAACATGAGTGCAATTTTTGCAAACCGTCTAGAACTGTTTGCTCACGATGTGGTACTTGGCTGGTTAGTTCATAAAATGGGACCTGTCTATAATCTAGATATCCAGGGCGGTGGCGGAAGAGGCTAGCGCGCCAGTATAAAAGGCTGAGAAGCTGCTGGAGGTCGGGAGTTCAAGTCTCCCCCGCCTCAAAACCTTTTGAGGGAAACCAATTTTCAGCATCTGTACCTACATACTTCTTTCTATTTATTCTAGAAATTAAAAATTATATACCTTTATGTTTCAAAGTAAAAATTCCCCCACTGCAGTCCTTAAATGGATCTTAAGGAACATCAACTTCTCTGTATTTATTCTAGAAATTAAAAATAATATACCTTTATGTTTCAAATTAAAATCTCCCCACTGAAGTCCTTAAATGGATCTTAAGGAACATCAACTTCATAGGGAAACCAATTTTCAGCATCTGTACCTACATACTTCTTTCTTTTATTCTAGAAATTAAAAATAATATACCTTTATGTTTCAAAGTAAAAATTCCCCCACTACAGTCCTTAAATGGATCTTAAGGAACATCAACTTCTCTATATTTATTCTAGAAATTAAAAATAATATACCTTTATGTTTCAAAGTAAAATTTCCCCACTGCAGTCCTTAAATGGATCTTAAGGAACATCAACTTCTCTATATTTATTCTAGAAATTAAAAATAATATACCTTTATGTTTCAAAGTAAAATTTACCCACTGCAGTCCTTAAATGGATCTTAAGGAACATCTAGAAATTAAAAATAATATACCTTTATGTTTCAAAGTAAAATTTACCCACTGCAGTCCTTAAATGGATCTTAAGGAACATCAACTTCATAGTCAGAAACACGAACATGTATAAGAACACCACAAAACTGTTCTTCAAACAGTTTGACATTGGGTTTATTTTCTTTTTTAACTTTATTAAATAATATATTGATTAAACTAATTCTATCGCTCTTGTTACTTTCGTAAACACGTCGATCCACGTTTTTTTCTGCAATTCTAGACACGACTGTTATTTAACAATTACTCATAAATATTCAGATTTTCACTAGAACTTACTATAGAACTTTTACATGAGATTTATGAACAGAAACCGAGCAAAAGTTCCCCAAAGGTGATTGATGGAGCATGCTTATACGGTTCACCAGCTTGGGGTTCTTGTAACAAGCCTGCAACAAACATGAGTGCAATTTTTGCAAACCGTCTTGAACTGTTTGCTCACAATGTGGTACTTGGCTGGTTACTTCATAAAATGGGACCTGTCTATAATCTAGACATCCAGGGCGGTGGCGGAAGAGGCTAGCGCGCCAGTATAAAAGGCTGAGAAGCTGCTAGAGGTCAGGAGTTCGAGTCTTCCCCGCCTCAAAACCTTTTGAGGGAAACCAATTTTCAGCATCTGTACCTACATACTTCTTTCTATTTATTCTAGAAATAAAAAATAATATACCTTTATGTTTCAAAGTAAAAATTCCCCCACTGCAGTCCTTAAATGGATCTTAAGGAACATCAACTTCTCTGTATTTATTCTAGAAATTAAAAATAATATACCTTTATGTTTCAAAGTAAAATCCCCCCACTGCAGTCCTTAAATGGATCTTAAGGAACATCAACTTCTTTATATTTATTCTAGAAATTAAAAATAATATACCTTTATGTTTCAAAGTAAAAATTCCCCCACTGCAGTCCTTAAATGGATCTTAAGGAACATCAACTTCTCTGTATTTATTCTAAAATTAAAAATAATATACCTTTATGTTTCAAAGTAAAATCCCCCCACTGCAGTCCTTAAATGGATCTTAAGGAACATCAACTTTTTTATATTCATTCTAGAAATTAAAAATAATATACCTTTATGTTTCAAAGTAAAATTCCCCCACTGCAGTCCTTAAATGGATCTTAAGGAACATCAACTTCGTAGGGAAACCAATTTTGAGCATCTGTACCTACATACTTATTTATATTTATTCTAGAAATTAAAAATAATATACCTTTATGTTTCAAAGTAAAATTCCCCCACTGCAGTCCTTAAATGGAACACCACAAAACTGTTCTTCAAACAGTTTGACATAGGGTAACAAGCCTGCAACAAACATGAGTGCAATTTTTGCAAACCGTCTAGAACTGTTTGCTCACGATGTGGTACTTGGCTGGTTAGTTCATAAAATGGGACCTGTCTATAATCTAGACATCCAGGGCGGTGGCGGAAGAGGCTAGCGCGCCAGTATAAAAGGCTGAGAAGCTGCTGGGGGTCAGGAGTTCGAGTCTCCCCCGCCTCAAAACCTTTTGAGGGAAACCAATTTTCAGCATCTGTACCTACATACTTCTTTCTATTTATTCTAGAAATTAAAAATAATATACCTTTATGTTTCAAAGTAAAAATTCCCCCACTGCAGTCCTTAAATGGATCTTAAGGAACATCAACTTCTCTGTATTTATTCTAGAAATTAGAAATAATATACCTTTATGTTTCAAAGTAAAATCCCCCCACTGCAGTCCTTAAATGGATCTTAAGGAACATCAACTTTTTTATATTCATTCTAGAAATTAAAAATAATATACCTTTATGTTTCAAAGTAAAATTCCCCCACTGCAATCCTTAAATGGATCTTAAGGAACATCAACTTCGTAGGGAAACCAATTTTGAGCATCTGTACCTACATACTTCTTTATATTTATTCTAGAATTAAAAAATAATATACCTTTATGTTTCAAAGTAAAATTCCTCCACTGCAGTCCTTAAATGGATCTTAAGGAACATCAACTTCATAGTCAGAAACATGAACATGTATAAGAACACCACAAAACTGTTCTTCAAACAGTTTGACATTGGGTTTATTTTCTTTTTAACTTTATTAAATGATATATTGATTAAACTAATTCTATCGATCTTGTTACTTTCGTAAACGCGTCGATCCACGTTTTTTTCTGCAATTCTAGACACGACTGTTATTTAACAATTACTCATAAATATTCAGATTTTCACTAGAACTTACTATAGAACTTTTACATGAGATTTATGAACAGAAACCGAGCAAAAGTTCCCCAAAGGTGATTGATGGAGCATGCTTATACGGTTCACCAGCTTGGGGTTCTTGTAACAAGCCTGTAACAAACATGAGTGCAATTTTTGCAAACCGTCTAGAACTGTTTGCTCACGATGTGGTACTTGGCTGGTTAGTTCATAAAATGGGACCTGTCTATAATCTAGACATCCAGGGCGGTGGCGGAAGAGGCTAGCGCGCCAGTATAAAAGGCTGAGAAGCTGCTGGAGGTCGGGAGTTCGAGTCTCCCCCGCCTCAAAACCTTTTGAGGGAAACCAATTCTCAGCATCTGTACCTACATACTTCTTTCTATTTATTCTATAAATTAAAAATAATATACCTTTATGTTTCAAAGTAAAAATTCCCCCACTGCAGTCCTTAAATGGATCTTAAGGAACATCAACTTCTCTGTATTTATTCTAGAAATTAAAAATAATATACCTTTATGTTTCAAAGTAAAATCCCCCCACTGCAGTCCTTAAATGGATCTTAAGGAACATCAACTTCTTTATATTCATTCTAGAAATTAAAAATAATATACCTTTATGTTTCAAAGTAAAATTCCCCCACTGCAGTCCTTAAATGGATCTTAAGGAACATCAACTTCATAGGGAAACCAATTTTGAGCATCTGTACCTACATACTTCTTTATATTTATTCTAGAAATTAAAACTAATATACCTTTATGTTTCAAAGTAAAATTCCCCCACTGCAGTCCTTAAATGGATCTTAAGGAACATCAACTTCATAGTCATAAACATGAACATGTATAAGAACACCACAAAACTGTTCTTCAAACAGTTTGACATTGGGTTTATTTTCTTTTTTAACTTTATTAAATAATATATTGATTAAACTAATTCTATCGCTCTTTTTACTTTCGTAAACGCGTCGATCCACGTTTTTTTCTGCAATTCTAGACACGACTGTTATTTAACAATTACTCATAAATATTCAGATTTTCACTAGAACTTACTATAGAACTTTTACATGAGATTTATGAACAGAAACCGAGCAAAAGTTCCCCAAAGGTGATTGATGGAGCATGCTTATAGGGTTCTTGTAACAAGCCTGCAACAAACATGAGTGCAATGTTTGCAAACCGTCTAGAACTGTTTGCTCACGATGTGGTACTTGGCTGGTTAGTTCATAAAATGGGACCTGTCTATAATCTAGACATCGAGGGCGGTGGCGGAAGAGGCTAGCGCGCCAGTATAAAAGGCTGAGAAGCTGCTGGAGGTCGGGAGTTCGAGTCTCCCCCGCCTCAAAACCTTTTGAGGGAAACCAATTTTCAAAGTAAAATTCCCCCACTGCAGTCCTTAAATGGATCTTAAGGAACATCAACTTCATAGTCAGAAACACGAACATGTATAAGAACACCACAAAACTGTTCTTCAAACAGTTTGACATTGAGTTTATTTTCTTTTTTAACTTTATTAAATAATATATCGATTAGTTTTGAGGGAAACCAATTTTCAAAGTAAAATTCCCCCACTGCAGTCCTTAAATGGATCTTAAGGAACATCAACTTCATAGTCAGAAACACGAACATGTATAAGAACACCACAAAACTGTTCTTCAAACAGTTTGACATTGGGTTTATTTTCTTTTTTAACTTTATTAAATAATATATCGATTAAACTAATTTTATCGCTCTTGTTTCTTTCGTAAACGCGTCAATCCACGTTTTTTTCTGCAATTCTAGACACGACTGTTATTTAACAATTACTCATAAATATTCAGATTTTCACTAGAACTTACTATAGAACTTTTACATGAGATTTATGAACAGAAACCGAGCAAAAGTTCCCCAAAGGTGATTGATGGAGCATGCTTATACGGTTCACCAGCTTGGGGTTCTTGTAACAAGCCTGCAACAAACATGAGTGCAATTTTTGCAAACCGTCTAGAACTGTTTGCTCACGATGTGGTACTTGGCTGGTTAGTTCATAAAATGGGACCTGTCTATAATCTAGACATCCAGGGTGGTGGCGGAAGAGGCTAGCGCCCCAGTATAAAAGGCTGAGAAGCTGCTGGAGGTCAGGAGTTCGAGTCTCCCCTCCCTCAAAACCTTTTGAGGGAAACCAATTTTCAGCATCTGTACCTACATACTTCTTTCTATTTATTCTAGAAATTAAAAGTAATATACCTTTATGTTTCAAAGTAAAAATTCCCCCACTGCAGTCCTTAAATGGATCTTAAGGAACATCAACTTCTCTATATTTATTCTAGAAATTAAAAATAATATACCTTTATGTTTCAAAGTAAAATTCCCCCACTGCAGTCCTTAAATGGATCTTAAGGAACATCAACTTCATAGTCAGAAACACGAACATGTATAAGAACACCACAAAACTGTTCTCCAAACAGTTTGACATTGGGTTTATTTTCTTTTTTAACTTTATTAAATAATATATTGATTAAACTAATTCTATCGCTCTTGTTACTTTCGTAAACGCGTCGATCCACGTTTTTTTCTGCAATTCTAGACACGACTGTTATTTAACAATTACTCATAAATATTCAGATTTTCACTAGAACTTACTATAGAACTTTTACATGAGATTTATGAACAGAAACCGAGCAAAAGTTCCCCAAAGGTGATTGATGGAGCATGCTTATACGGTTCACCAGCTTGGGGTTCTTGTAACAAGCCTGCAACAAACATGAGTGCAATTTTTGCAAACCGTCTAGAACTGTTTGCTCACGATGTGGTACTTGGCTGGTTAGTTCATAAAATGGGACCTGTCTATAATCTTGACATCCAGGGTGGTGGCGGAAGAGGCTAGCTCGCCAGTATAAAAGGCTGAGAAGCTGCTGGAGGTCGGGAGTTCGAGTCTCCCCTCCGTCAAAACCTTTTGAGGGAAACCAATTTTCAGCATCTGTACCTACATACTTCTTTCTATTTATTCTAGAAATTAAAAGTAATATACCTTTATGTTTCAAAGTAAAACTTCCCCCCTGCAGTCCTTAAATGGATCTTCAGGAACATCAACTTCTCTATATTTATTCTAGACATTAATAATAATATACCTTTATGTTTCAAAGTAAAATCCCCCCACTGCAGTCCTTAAATGGATCTTAAGGAACATCAACTTCTTTATATTCATTCTAGAAATTAAAAATAATATACCTTTATGTTTCAAAGTAAAATTCCCCCACTGCAGTCCTTAAATGGATCTTAAGGAACATCAACTTCATAGGGAAACCAATTTTGAGCATCTGTACCTACATACTTCTTTATATTTATTTTAGAAATTAAAAATAATATACCTTTATGTTTCAAAGTAAAATTCCCCCACTGCAGTCCTTAAATGGATCTTAAGGAACATCAACTTCATAGTCAGAAACACGAACATGTATAAGAACACCACAAAACTGTTCTCCAAACAGTTTGACATTAGGTTTATTTTCTTTTTAACTTTATTAAATAATATATTGATTAAACTAATTCTATCGCTCTTGTTACTTTCGTAAACGCGTCGATCCACGTTTTTTTATGCAATTCTAGACACGACTGTTATTTAACAATTACTCATAAATATTCAGATTTTCACTAGAACTTACTATAGAACTTTTACATGAGATTTATGAACCGAAACCGAGCAAAAGTTCCCCAAAGGTGATTGATGGAGCATGCTTATACGGTTCACCAGCTTGGGGTTCTTGTAACAAGCCTGCAACAAACATGAGTGCAATTTTTGCAAACCGTCTAGAACTGTTTGCTCACGATGTGGTACTTGGCTGGTTAGTTCATAAAATGGGACCTGTCTATAATCTAGACATCCAGGACGGTGGCGGAAGAGGCTAGCGCGCCAGTATAAAAGGCTGAGAAGCTGCTGGAGGTCGGGAGTTCGAGTCTCCCCCGCCTCAAAACCTTTTGAGGGAAACCAATTTTCAGCATCTGTACCTACATACTTCTTTCTATTTATTCTAGAAATTAAAAATAATATACCTTTATGTTTCAAAGTAAAAATTCCCCCACTGCAGTCCTTAAATGGATCTTAAGGAACATCAACTTCTCTATATTTATTCTAGAAATTACAAATAATATACCTTTATGTTTCAAAGTAAAATCCCCCCACTGCAGTCCTTAAATGGATCTTAAGGAACATCAACTTCTTTATATTCATTCTAGAAATTAAAAATAATATACCTTTATGTTTCAAAGTAAAATTCCCCCACTGCAGTCCTTAAATGGATCTTAAGGAACATCAACTTCATAGGTGAACCAATTTTGAGCATCTGTACCTACATACTTCTTTATATTTATTCTAGAAATTAAAAATAATATACCTTTATGTTTCAAAGTAAAATTCCCCCACTGCAGTCCTTAAATGCATCTTAAGGAACATCAACTTCATAGTCAGAAACACGAACATGTATAAGAACACCACAAAACTGTTCTTCAAACAGTTTGACATTGGGTTTATTTTCTTTTTTAACTTTATTAAATAATATATCGATTAAACTAATTCTATCGCTCTTGTTACTTTCGTAAACGCGTCGATCCATGTTTTTTTCTGCAATTCTAGACACGACTGTTATTTAACAATTACTCATAAATATTCAGATTTTCACTAGAACCTACTATAGAACTTTTACATGAGATTTATGAACAGAAACCGAGCAAAAGTTCCCCAAAGGTGATTGATGGAGCATGCTTATACGGTTCACCAGCTTGGGGTTCTTGTAACAAGCCTGCAACAAACATGAGTGCAATTTTTGCAATCCGTCTAGAACTGTTTGCTCACAATGTGGCTGGTTAGTTCATAAAATGGGACCTGTCTATAATCTAGACATCCAGGGCGGTGGCGGAAGAGGCTAGCGCGCCAGTATAAAAGGCTGAGAAGCTGCTAGAGGTCGGGAGTTCGAGTCTCCCCCGCCTCAAAACCTTTTGAGGGAAACCAATTTTCAGCATCTGTACCTACATACTTCTTTCTATTTATTCAAGAAATTAAAAATAATATACCTTTATGTTTCAAAGTAAAAATTCCCCCACTGCAGTCCTTAAATGGATCTTAAGGAACATCAACTTCTCTATATTTATTCTAGAAATTAAAAATAATATACCTTTATGTTTCAAAGTAAAATTCCCCCACTGCAGTCCTTAAATGGATCTTATGGAACATCAACTTCATAGGGAAACCAATTTTGAGCATCTGTACCTACATACTTCTTTATATTTATTCTAGAAATTAGAAATAATATACCTTTATGTTTCAAAGTAAAATTCCCCCATTGCAGTCCTTAAATGGATCTTAAGGAACATCAACTTCATAGTCAGAAACACGAACATGTATAAGAACACCACAAAACTGTTCTTCAAACAGTTTGACATTGGGTTTATTTTCTTTTTTAACTTTATTAAATAATATATTGATTAAACAAATTCTATCGCTCTTGTTACTTTCGTAAACGCGTCGATCCACGTTTTTTTCTGCAATTCTAGACACGACTGTTATTTAACAATTACTCATAGATATTCAGATTTTCACTAGAACTTACTATAGAACTTTTACATGAGATTTATGAACAGAAACCGAGCAAAAGTTCCCTAAAGGTGATTGATGGAGCATGCTTATACGGTTCACCAGCTTGGGGTTCTTGTAACAAGCCTGCAACAAACATGAGTGCAATTTTTGCAAACCGTCTAGAACTGTTTGCTCACGATGTGGTACTTGGCTGGTTAGTTCATAAAATGGGACCTGTCTATAATCTAGACATCCAGGGCGGTGGCGGAAGAGGCTAGCGCGCCAGTATAAAAGGCTGAGAAGCTCCTCGAGGTCAGGAGTTCGAGTCTCCCCCGCCTCAAAACCTTTTGAGGGAAACCAATTTTCAGCATCTGTACCTACATACTTTTTTCTATTTATTCAAGAAATTAAAAATAATATACCTTTATGTTTCAAAGTAAAAATTCCCCCACTGCAGTCCTTAAATGGATCTTAAGGAACATCAACTTCTCTATATTTATTCTAGAAATTAAAAATAATATACCTTTATGTTTCAAAGTAAAATTTCCCCACTGCAGTCCTTAAATGGATCTTAAGGAACATCAACTTCATAGTCAGAAACACGAACATGTATAAGAACACCACAAAACTGTTCTTCAAACAGTTTGACATTGGGTTTATTTTCTTTTTTAACTTTATTAAATAATATATTGATTAAACTAATTCTATCGCTCTTGTTACTTTCGTAAACGCGTCGATCCACGTTTTTTTCTGCAATTCTAGACACGACTGTTATTTAACAATTACTCATAAATATTCAGATTTTCACTAGAACTTACTATAGAACTTTTACATGAGATTTATGAACAGAAACCGAGCAAAAGTTCCCTAAAGGTGATTGATGGAGCATGCTTATACGGTTCACCAGCTTGGGGTTCTTGTAACAAGCCTGCAACAAACATGAGTGCAATTTTTGCAAACCGTCTAGAACTGTTTGCTCACGATGTGGTACTTGGCTGGTTACTTCATAAAATGGGACCTGTCTATAATCTAGACATCCAGGGCGGTGGCGGAAGACGCTAGCGCGCCAGTATAAAAGGCTGAGAAGCTGCTAGAGGTCAGGAGTTCGAGTCTCCCCCGCCTCAAAACCTTTTGAGGGAAACCAATTTTCAAAGTAAAATTCCCCCACTGCAGTCCTTAAATGGATCTTAAGGAACATCAACTTCATAGTCAGAAACACGCACATGTATAAGAACACCACAAAACTGTTCTTCAAACAGTTTGACATTGGGTTTATTTTCGTTTTTAACTTTATTAAATAATATATTGATTAAACTGATTCTATCGCTCTTGTGGATCGACGCTTCTTTCGTAAACGCGTCGATCCACGTTTTTTTCTGCAATTCTAGACACGACTGTTATTTAACAATTACTCATAAATATTCAGATTTTCACTAGAACTTACTATAGAACTTTTACATGAGATTTATGAACAGAAACCGAGCAAAAGTTCCCCAAAGGTGATTGATGGAGCATGCTTATACGGTTCACCAGCTTGGGGTTCTTGCAACAAGCCTGCAACAAACATGAGTGCAATTTTTGCAAACCGTCTAGAACTGTTTGCTCACGATGTGGTACTTGGCTGGTTAGTTCATAAAATGGGACCTGTCTATAATCTAGACATCCAGGGTGGTGGCGGAAGAGGCTAGCGCCCCAGTATAAAAGGCTGAGAAGCTGCTGGAGGTCGGGAGTTCGAGTCTCCCCTCCCTCAAAACCTTTTGAGGGAAACCAATTTTCAGCATCTGTACCTACATACTTCTTTCTATTTATTCTAGAAATTAAAAATAATATACCTTTATGTTTCAAAGTAAAAATTCCCCCACTGCAGTCCTTAAATGGATCTTAAGGAACATCAACTTCTCTATATTTATTCTAGACATTAAAAATAATATACCTTTATGTTTCAAAGTAAAATCCCCCCACTGCAGTCCTTAAATGGATCTTAAGGAACATCAACTTCTTTATATTCATTCTAGAAATTAAAAATAATATACCTTTATGTTTCAAAGTAAAATTCCCCCACTGCAGTCCTTAAATGGATCTTAAGGAACATCAACTTCATAGTCAGAAACACGAACATGTATAAGAACACCACAAAACTGTTCTTCAAACAGTTTGACATTGGCTTTATTTTCTTTTTTAACTTTATTAAATAATATATCGATTAAACTAATTCTATCGCTCTTGTTACTTTCGTAAACGCGTCGATCCACGTTTTTTTCTGCAATTCTAGACACTGACTGTTATTTAACAATTACTCATAGATATTCAGATTTTCACTAGAACTTACTATAGAACTTTTACATGAGATTTATGAACAGAAACCGAGCAAAAGTTCCCCAAAGGTGATTGATGGAGCATGCTTATACGGTTCACCAGCTTGGGGTTCTTGTAACAAGCCTGCAACAAACATGAGTGCAATTTTTGCAAACCGTCTAGAACTGTTTGCTCACGATGTGGTACTTGGCTGGTTAGTTCATAAAATGGGACCTGTCTATAATCTAGACATCCAGGGCGGTGGCGGAAGAGGCTAGCGCGCCAGTATAAAAGGCTGAGAAGCTGCTGGAGGTCGGGAGTTCGAGTCTCCCCCGCCTCAAAACCTTTTGAGGGAAACCAATTTTCAGCATCTGTACCTACATACTTCTTTCTATTTATTCTAGAAATTAAAAATAATATACCTTTATGTTTCAAAGTAAAAATTCCCCCACTGCAGTCCTTAAATGGATCTTAAGGAACATCAACTTCTCTGTATTTATTCTAGAAATTAAAAATAATATACCTTTATGTTTCAAAGTAAAATCCCCCCACTGCAGTCCTTAAATGGATCTTAAGGAACATCAACTTCTTTATATTTATTCTAGAAATTAAAAATAATATACCTTTATGTTTCAAAGTAAAAATTCCCCCACTGCAGTCCTTAAATGGATCTTAAGGAACATCAACTTCTCTGTATTTATTCTAAAATTAAAAATAATATACCTTTATGTTTCAAAGTAAAATCCCCCCACTGCAGTCCTTAAATGGATCTTAAGGAACATCAACTTTTTTATATTCATTCTAGAAATTAAAAATAATATACCTTTATGTTTCAAAGTAAAATTCCCCCACTGCAGTCCTTAAATGGATCTTAAGGAACATCAACTTCGTAGGGAAACCAATTTTGAGCATCTGTACCTACATACTTATTTATATTTATTCTAGAAATTAAAAATAATATACCTTTATGTTTCAAAGTAAAATTCCCCCACTGCAGTCCTTAAATGGAACACCACAAAACTGTTCTTCAAACAGTTTGACATAGGGTAACAAGCCTGCAACAAACATGAGTGCAATTTTTGCAAACCGTCTAGAACTGTTTGCTCACGATGTGGTACTTGGCTGGTTAGTTCATAAAATGGGACCTGTCTATAATCTAGACATCGAGGGCGGTGGCGGAAGAGGCTAGCGCGCCAGTATAAAAGGCTGAGAAGCTGCTGGGGGTCAGGAGTTCGAGTCTCCCCCGCCTCAAAACCTTTTGAGGGAAACCAATTTTCAGCATCTGTACCTACATACTTCTTTCTATTTATTCTAGAAATTAAAAATAATATACCTTTATGTTTCAAAGTAAAAATTCCCCCACTGCAGTCCTTAAATGGATCTTAAGGAACATCAACTTCTCTGTATTTATTCTAGAAATTAGAAATAATATACCTTTATGTTTCAAAGTAAAATCCCCCCACTGCAGTCCTTAAATGGATCTTAAGGAACATCAACTTCTTTATATTCATTCTAGAAATTAAAAATAATATACCTTTATGTTTCAAAGTAAAATTCCCCCACTGCAATCCTTAAATGGATCTTAAGGAACATCAACTTCGTAGGGAAACCAATTTTGAGCATCTGTACCTACATACTTCTTTATATTTATTCTAGAATTAAAAAATAATATACCTTTATGTTTCAAAGTAAAATTCCTCCACTGCAGTCCTTAAATGGATCTTAAGGAACATCAACTTCATAGTCAGAAACATGAACATGTATAAGAACACCACAAAACTGTTCTTCAAACAGTTTGACATTGGGTTTATTTTCTTTTTAACTTTATTAAATGATATATTGATTAAACTAATTCTATCGATCTTGTTACTTTCGTAAACGCGTCGATCCACGTTTTTTTCTGCAATTCTAGACACGACTGTTATTTAACAATTACTCATAAATATTCAGATTTTCACTAGAACTTACTATAGAACTTTTACATGAGATTTATGAACAGAAACCGAGCAAAAGTTCCCCAAAGGTGATTGATGGAGCATGCTTATACGGTTCACCAGCTTGGGGTTCTTGTAACAAGCCTGTAACAAACATGAGTGCAATTTTTGCAAACCGTCTAGAACTGTTTGCTCACGATGTGGTACTTGGCTGGTTAGTTCATAAAATGGGACCTGTCTATAATCTAGACATCCAGGGCGGTGGCGGAAGAGGCTAGCGCGCCAGTATAAAAGGCTGAGAAGCTGCTGGAGGTCGGGAGTTCGAGTCTCCCCCGCCTCAAAACCTTTTGAGGGAAACCAATTTTCAGCATCTGTACCTACATACTTCTTTCTATTTATTCTATAAATTAAAAATAATATACCTTTATGTTTCAAAGTAAAAATTCCCCCACTGCAGTCCTTAAATGGATCTTAAGGAACATCAACTTCTCTGTATTTATTCTAGAAATTAAAAATAATATACCTTTATGTTTCAAAGTAAAATCCCCCCACTGCAGTCCTTAAATGGATCTTAAGGAACATCAACTTCTTTATATTCATTCTAGAAATTAAAAATAATATACCTTTATGTTTCAAAGTAAAATTCCCCCACTGCAGTCCTTAAATGGATCTTAAGGAACATCAACTTCATAGGGAAACCAATTTTGAGCATCTGTACCTACATACTTCTTTATATTTATTCTAGAAATTAAAACTAATATACCTTTATGTTTCAAAGTAAAATTCCCCCACTGCAGTCCTTAAATGGATCTTAAGGAACATCAACTTCATAGTCATAAACATGAACATGTATAAGAACACCACAAAACTGTTCTTCAAACAGTTTGACATTGGGTTTATTTTCTTTTTTAACTTTATTAAATAATATATTGATTAAACTAATTCTATCGCTCTTTTTACTTTCGTAAACGCGTCGATCCACGTTTTTTTCTGCAATTCTAGACACGACTGTTATTTAACAATTACTCATAAATATTCAGATTTTCACTAGAACTTACTATAGAACTTTTACATGAGATTTATGAACAGAAACCGAGCAAAAGTTCCCCAAAGGTGATTGATGGAGCATGCTTATAGGGTTCTTGTAACAAGCCTGCAACAAACATGAGTGCAATGTTTGCAAACCGTCTAGAACTGTTTGCTCACGATGTGGTACTTGGCTGGTTAGTTCATAAAATGGGACCTGTCTATAATCTAGACATCGAGGGCGGTGGCGGAAGAGGCTAGCGCGCCAGTATAAAAGGCTGAGAAGCTGCTGGAGGTCGGGAGTTCGAGTCTCCCCCGCCTCAAAACCTTTTGAGGGAAACCAATTTTCAAAGTAAAATTCCCCCACTGCAGTCCTTAAATGGATCTTAAGGAACATCAACTTCATAGTCAGAAACACGAACATGTATAAGAACACCACAAAACTGTTCTTCAAACAGTTTGACATTGAGTTTATTTTCTTTTTTAACTTTATTAAATAATATATCGATTAGTTTTGAGGGAAACCAATTTTCAAAGTAAAATTCCCCCACTGCAGTCCTTAAATGGATCTTAAGGAACATCAACTTCATAGTCAGAAACACGAACATGTATAAGAACACCACAAAACTGTTCTTCAAACAGTTTGACATTGGGTTTATTTTCTTTTTTAACTTTATTAAATAATATATCGATTAAACTAATTTTATCGCTCTTGTTTCTTTCGTAAACGCGTCAATCCACGTTTTTTTCTGCAATTCTAGACACGACTGTTATTTAACAATTACTCATAAATATTCAGATTTTCACTAGAACTTACTATAGAACTTTTACATGAGATTTATGAACAGAAACCGAGCAAAAGTTCCCCAAAGGTGATTGATGGAGCATGCTTATACGGTTCACCAGCTTGGGGTTCTTGTAACAAGCCTGCAACAAACATGAGTGCAATTTTTGCAAACCGTCTAGAACTGTTTGCTCACGATGTGGTACTTGGCTGGTTAGTTCATAAAATGGGACCTGTCTATAATCTAGACATCCAGGGTGGTGGCGGAAGAGGCTAGCGCCCCAGTATAAAAGGCTGAGAAGCTGCTGGAGGTCAGGAGTTCGAGTCTCCCCTCCCTCAAAACCTTTTGAGGGAAACCAATTTTCAGCATCTGTACCTACATACTTCTTTCTATTTATTCTAGAAATTAAAAATAATATACCTTTATGTTTCAAAGTAAAAATTCCCCCACTGCAGTCCTTAAATGGATCTTAAGGAACATCAACTTCTCTATATTTATTCTAGAAATTAAAAATAATATACCTTTATGTTTCAAAGTAAAATTCCCCCACTGCAGTCCTTAAATGGATCTTAAGGAACATCAACTTCATAGTCAGAAACACGAACATGTATAAGAACACCACAAAACTGTTCTCCAAACAGTTTGACATTGGGTTTATTTTCTTTTTTAACTTTATTAAATAATATATTGATTAAACTAATTCTATCGCTCTTGTTACTTTCGTAAACGCGTCGATCCACGTTTTTTTCTGCAATTCTAGACACGACTGTTATTTAACAATTACTCATAAATATTCAGATTTTCACTAGAACTTACTATAGAACTTTTACATGAGATTTATGAACAGAAACCGAGCAAAAGTTCCCCAAAGGTGATTGATGGAGCATGCTTATACGGTTCACCAGCTTGGGGTTCTTGTAACAAGCCTGCAACAAACATGAGTGCAATTTTTGCAAACCGTCTAGAACTGTTTGCTCACGATGTGGTACTTGGCTGGTTAGTTCATAAAATGGGACCTGTCTATAATCTTGACATCCAGGGTGGTGGCGGAAGAGGCTAGCTCGCCAGTATAAAAGGCTGAGAAGCTGCTGGAGGTCGGGAGTTCGAGTCTCCCCTCCGTCAAAACCTTTTGAGGGAAACCAATTTTCAGCATCTGTACCTACATACTTCTTTCTATTTATTCTAGAAATTAAAAGTAATATACCTTTATGTTTCAAAGTAAAACTTCCCCCCTGCAGTCCTTAAATGGATCTTCAGGAACATCAACTTCTCTATATTTATTCTAGACATTAATAATAATATACCTTTATGTTTCAAAGTAAAATCCCCCCACTGCAGTCCTTAAATGGATCTTAAGGAACATCAACTTCTTTATATTCATTCTAGAAATTAAAAATAATATACCTTTATGTTTCAAAGTAAAATTCCCCCACTGCAGTCCTTAAATGGATCTTAAGGAACATCAACTTCATAGGGAAACCAATTTTGAGCATCTGTACCTACATACTTCTTTATATTTATTTTAGAAATTAAAAATAATATACCTTTATGTTTCAAAGTAAAATTCCCCCACTGCAGTCCTTAAATGGATCTTAAGGAACATCAACTTCATAGTCAGAAACACGAACATGTATAAGAACACCACAAAACTGTTCTCCAAACAGTTTGACATTAGGTTTATTTTCTTTTTAACTTTATTAAATAATATATTGATTAAACTAATTCTATCGCTCTTGTTACTTTCGTAAACGCGTCGATCCACGTTTTTTTCTGCAATTCTAGACACGACTGTTATTTAACAATTACTCATAAATATTCAGATTTTCACTAGAACTTACTATAGAACTTTTACATGAGATTTATGAACCGAAACCGAGCAAAAGTTCCCCAAAGGTGATTGATGGAGCATGCTTATACGGTTCACCAGCTTGGGGTTCTTGTAACAAGCCTGCAACAAACATGAGTGCAATTTTTGCAAACCGTCTAGAACTGTTTGCTCACGATGTGGTACTTGGCTGGTTAGTTCATAAAATGGGACCTGTCTATAATCTAGACATCCAGGACGGTGGCGGAAGAGGCTAGCGCGCCAGTATAAAAGGCTGAGAAGCTGCTGGAGGTCGGGAGTTCGAGTCTCCCCCGCCTCAAAACCTTTTGAGGGAAACCAATTTTCAGCATCTGTACCTACATACTTCTTTCTATTTATTCTAGAAATTAAAAATAATATACCTTTATGTTTCAAAGTAAAAATTCCCCCACTGCAGTCCTTAAATGGATCTTAAGGAACATCAACTTCTCTATATTTATTCTAGAAATTACAAATAATATACCTTTATGTTTCAAAGTAAAATCCCCCCACTGCAGTCCTTAAATGGATCTTAAGGAACATCAACTTCTTTATATTCATTCTAGAAATTAAAAATAATATACCTTTATGTTTCAAAGTAAAATTCCCCCACTGCAGTCCTTAAATGGATCTTAAGGAACATCAACTTCATAGGTGAACCAATTTTGAGCATCTGTACCTACATACTTCTTTATATTTATTCTAGAAATTAAAAATAATATACCTTTATGTTTCAAAGTAAAATTCCCCCACTGCAGTCCTTAAATGCATCTTAAGGAACATCAACTTCATAGTCAGAAACACGAACATGTATAAGAACACCACAAAACTGTTCTTCAAACAGTTTGACATTGGGTTTATTTTCTTTTTTAACTTTATTAAATAATATATCGATTAAACTAATTCTATCGCTCTTGTTACTTTCGTAAACGCGTCGATCCATGTTTTTTTCTGCAATTCTAGACACGACTGTTATTTAACAATTACTCATAAATATTCAGATTTTCACTAGAACCTACTATAGAACTTTTACATGAGATTTATGAACAGAAACCGAGCAAAAGTTCCCCAAAGGTGATTGATGGAGCATGCTTATACGGTTCACCAGCTTGGGGTTCTTGTAACAAGCCTGCAACAAACATGAGTGCAATTTTTGCAATCCGTCTAGAACTGTTTGCTCACAATGTGGCTGGTTAGTTCATAAAATGGGACCTGTCTATAATCTAGACATCCAGGGCGGTGGCGGAAGAGGCTAGCGCGCCAGTATAAAAGGCTGAGAAGCTGCTAGAGGTCGGGAGTTCGAGTCTCCCCCGCCTCAAAACCTTTTGAGGGAAACCAATTTTCAGCATCTGTACCTACATACTTCTTTCTATTTATTCAAGAAATTAAAAATAATATACCTTTATGTTTCAAAGTAAAAATTCCCCCACTGCAGTCCTTAAATGGATCTTAAGGAACATCAACTTCTCTATATTTATTCTAGAAATTAAAAATAATATACCTTTATGTTTCAAAGTAAAATTCCCCCACTGCAGTCCTTAAATGGATCTTATGGAACATCAACTTCATAGGGAAACCAATTTTGAGCATCTGTACCTACATACTTCTTTATATTTATTCTAGAAATTAAAAATAATATACCTTTATGTTTCAAAGTAAAATTCCCCCATTGCAGTCCTTAAATGGATCTTAAGGAACATCAACTTCATAGTCAGAAACACGAACATGTATAAGAACACCACAAAACTGTTCTTCAAACAGTTTGACATTGGGTTTATTTTCTTTTTTAACTTTATTAAATAATATATTGATTAAACAAATTCTATCGCTCTTGTTACTTTCGTAAACGCGTCGATCCACGTTTTTTTCTGCAATTCTAGACACGACTGTTATTTAACAATTACTCATAGATATTCAGATTTTCACTAGAACTTACTATAGAACTTTTACATGAGATTTATGAACAGAAACCGAGCAAAAGTTCCCTAAAGGTGATTGATGGAGCATGCTTATAGGGTTCTTGTAACAAGCCTGCAACAAACATGAGTGCAATGTTTGCAAACCGTCTAGAACTGTTTGCTCACGATGTGGTACTTGGCTGGTTAGTTCATAAAATGGGACCTGTCTATAATCTAGACATCGAGGGCGGTGGCGGAAGAGGCTAGCGCGCCAGTATAAAAGGCTGAGAAGCTGCTGGAGGTCGGGAGTTCGAGTCTCCCCCGCCTCAAAACCTTTTGAGGGAAACCAATTTTCAAAGTAAAATTCCCCCACTGCAGTCCTTAAATGGATCTTAAGGAACATCAACTTCATAGTCAGAAACACGAACATGTATAAGAACACCACAAAACTGTTCTTCAAACAGTTTGACATTGAGTTTATTTTCTTTTTTAACTTTATTAAATAATATATCGATTAGTTTTGAGGGAAACCAATTTTCAAAGTAAAATTCCCCCACTGCAGTCCTTAAATGGATCTTAAGGAACATCAACTTCATAGTCAGAAACACGAACATGTATAAGAACACCACAAAACTGTTCTTCAAACAGTTTGACATTGGGTTTATTTTCTTTTTTAACTTTATTAAATAATATATCGATTAAACTAATTTTATCGCTCTTGTTTCTTTCGTAAACGCGTCAATCCACGTTTTTTTCTGCAATTCTAGACACGACTGTTATTTAACAATTACTCATAAATATTCAGATTTTCACTAGAACTTACTATAGAACTTTTACATGAGATTTATGAACAGAAACCGAGCAAAAGTTCCCCAAAGGTGATTGATGGAGCATGCTTATACGGTTCACCAGCTTGGGGTTCTTGTAACAAGCCTGCAACAAACATGAGTGCAATTTTTGCAAACCGTCTAGAACTGTTTGCTCACGATGTGGTACTTGGCTGGTTAGTTCATAAAATGGGACCTGTCTATAATCTAGACATCCAGGGTGGTGGCGGAAGAGGCTAGCGCCCCAGTATAAAAGGCTGAGAAGCTGCTGGAGGTCAGGAGTTCGAGTCTCCCCTCCCTCAAAACCTTTTGAGGGAAACCAATTTTCAGCATCTGTACCTACATACTTCTTTCTATTTATTCTAGAAATTAAAAATAATATACCTTTATGTTTCAAAGTAAAAATTCCCCCACTGCAGTCCTTAAATGGATCTTAAGGAACATCAACTTCTCTAGATTTATTCTAGAAATTAAAAATAATATACCTTTATGTTTCAAAGTAAAATTCCCCCACTGCAGTCCTTAAATGGATCTTAAGGAACATCAACTTCATAGTCAGAAACACGAACATGTATAAGAACACCACAAAACTGTTCTCCAAACAGTTTGACATTGGGTTTATTTTCTTTTTTAACTTTATTAAATAATATATTGATTAAACTAATTCTATCGCTCTTGTTACTTTCGTAAACGCGTCGATCCACGTTTTTTTCTGCAATTCTAGACACGACTGTTATTTAACAATTACTCATAAATATTCAGATTTTCACTAGAACTTACTATAGAACTTTTACATGAGATTTATGAACAGAAACCGAGCAAAAGTTCCCCAAAGGTGATTGATGGAGCATGCTTATACGGTTCACCAGCTTGGGGTTCTTGTAACAAGCCTGCAACAAACATGAGTGCAATTTTTGCAAACCGTCTAGAACTGTTTGCTCACGATGTGGTACTTGGCTGGTTAGTTCATAAAATGGGACCTGTCTATAATCTTGACATCCAGGGTGGTGGCGGAAGAGGCTAGCTCGCCAGTATAAAAGGCTGAGAAGCTGCTGGAGGTCGGGAGTTCGAGTCTCCCCTCCGTCAAAACCTTTTGAGGGAAACCAATTTTCAGCATCTGTACCTACATACTTCTTTCTATTTATTCTAGAAATTAAAAGTAATATACCTTTATGTTTCAAAGTAAAACTTCCCCCCTGCAGTCCTTAAATGGATCTTCAGGAACATCAACTTCTCTATATTTATTCTAGACATTAATAATAATATACCTTTATGTTTCAAAGTAAAATCCCCCCACTGCAGTCCTTAAATGGATCTTAAGGAACATCAACTTCTTTATATTCATTCTAGAAATTAAAAATAATATACCTTTATGTTTCAAAGTAAAATTCCCCCACTGCAGTCCTTAAATGGATCTTAAGGAACATCAACTTCATAGGGAAACCAATTTTGAGCATCTGTACCTACATACTTCTTTATATTTATTTTAGAAATTAAAAATAATATACCTTTATGTTTCAAAGTAAAATTCCCCCACTGCAGTCCTTAAATGGATCTTAAGGAACATCAACTTCATAGTCAGAAACACGAACATGTATAAGAACACCACAAAACTGTTCTCCAAACAGTTTGACATTAGGTTTATTTTCTTTTTAACTTTATTAAATAATATATTGATTAAACTAATTCTATCGCTCTTGTTACTTTCGTAAACGCGTCGATCCACGTTTTTTTCTGCAATTCTAGACACGACTGTTATTTAACAATTACTCATAAATATTCAGATTTTCACTAGAACTTACTATAGAACTTTTACATGAGATTTATGAACCGAAACCGAGCAAAAGTTCCCCAAAGGTGATTGATGGAGCATGCTTATACGGTTCACCAGCTTGGGGTTCTTGTAACAAGCCTGCAACAAACATGAGTGCAATTTTTGCAAACCGTCTAGAACTGTTTGCTCACGATGTGGTACTTGGCTGGTTAGTTCATAAAATGGGACCTGTCTATAATCTAGACATCCAGGACGGTGGCGGAAGAGGCTAGCGCGCCAGTATAAAAGGCTGAGAAGCTGCTGGAGGTCGGGAGTTCGAGTCTCCCCCGCCTCAAAACCTTTTGAGGGAAACCAATTTTCAGCATCTGTACCTACATACTTCTTTCTATTTATTCTAGAAATTAAAAATAATATACCTTTATGTTTCAAAGTAAAAATTCCCCCACTGCAGTCCTTAAATGGATCTTAAGGAACATCAACTTCTCTATATTTATTCTAGAAATTACAAATAATATACCTTTATGTTTCAAAGTAAAATCCCCCCACTGCAGTCCTTAAATGGATCTTAAGGAACATCAACTTCTTTATATTCATTCTAGAAATTAAAAATAATATACCTTTATGTTTCAAAGTAAAATTCCCCCACTGCAGTCCTTAAATGGATCTTAAGGAACATCAACTTCATAGGTGAACCAATTTTGAGCATCTGTACCTACATACTTCTTTATATTTATTCTAGAAATTAAAAATAATATACCTTTATGTTTCAAAGTAAAATTCCCCCACTGCAGTCCTTAAATGCATCTTAAGGAACATCAACTTCATAGTCAGAAACACGAACATGTATAAGAACACCACAAAACTGTTCTTCAAACAGTTTGACATTGGGTTTATTTTCTTTTTTAACTTTATTAAATAATATATCGATTAAACTAATTCTATCGCTCTTGTTACTTTCGTAAACGCGTCGATCCATGTTTTTTTCTGCAATTCTAGACACGACTGTTATTTAACAATTACTCATAAATATTCAGATTTTCACTAGAACCTACTATAGAACTTTTACATGAGATTTATGAACAGAAACCGAGCAAAAGTTCCCCAAAGGTGATTGATGGAGCATGCTTATACGGTTCACCAGCTTGGGGTTCTTGTAACAAGCCTGCAACAAACATGAGTGCAATTTTTGCAATCCGTCTAGAACTGTTTGCTCACAATGTGGCTGGTTAGTTCATAAAATGGGACCTGTCTATAATCTAGACATCCAGGGCGGTGGCGGAAGAGGCTAGCGCGCCAGTATAAAAGGCTGAGAAGCTGCTAGAGGTCGGGAGTTCGAGTCTCCCCCGCCTCAAAACCTTTTGAGGGAAACCAATTTTCAGCATCTGTACCTACATACTTCTTTCTATTTATTCAAGAAATTAAAAATAATATACCTTTATGTTTCAAAGTAAAAATTCCCCCACTGCAGTCCTTAAATGGATCTTAAGGAACATCAACTTCTCTATATTTATTCTAGAAATTAAAAATAATATACCTTTATGTTTCAAAGTAAAATTCCCCCACTGCAGTCCTTAAATGGATCTTATGGAACATCAACTTCATAGGGAAACCAATTTTGAGCATCTGTACCTACATACTTCTTTATATTTATTCTAGAAATTAGAAATAATATACCTTTATGTTTCAAAGTAAAATTCCCCCATTGCAGTCCTTAAATGGATCTTAAGGAACATCAACTTCATAGTCAGAAACACGAACATGTATAAGAACACCACAAAACTGTTCTTCAAACAGTTTGACATTGGGTTTATTTTCTTTTTTAACTTTATTAAATAATATATTGATTAAACAAATTCTATCGCTCTTGTTACTTTCGTAAACGCGTCGATCCACGTTTTTTTCTGCAATTCTAGACACGACTGTTATTTAACAATTACTCATAGATATTCAGATTTTCACTAGAACTTACTATAGAACTTTTACATGAGATTTATGAACAGAAACCGAGCAAAAGTTCCCTAAAGGTGATTGATGGAGCATGCTTATACGGTTCACCAGCTTGGGGTTCTTGTAACAAGCCTGCAACAAACATGAGTGCAATTTTTGCAAACCGTCTAGAACTGTTTGCTCACGATGTGGTACTTGGCTGGTTAGTTCATAAAATGGGACCTGTCTATAATCTAGACATCCAGGGCGGTGGCGGAAGAGGCTAGCGCGCCAGTATAAAAGGCTGAGAAGCTCCTCGAGGTCAGGAGTTCGAGTCTCCCCCGCCTCAAAACCTTTTGAGGGAAACCAATTTTCAGCATCTGTACCTACATACTTTTTTCTATTTATTCAAGAAATTAAAAATAATATACCTTTATGTTTCAAAGTAAAAATTCCCCCACTGCAGTCCTTAAATGGATCTTAAGGAACATCAACTTCTCTATATTTATTCTAGAAATTAAAAATAATATACCTTTATGTTTCAAAGTAAAATTTCCCCACTGCAGTCCTTAAATGGATCTTAAGGAACATCAACTTCATAGTCAGAAACACGAACATGTATAAGAACACCACAAAACTGTTCTTCAAACAGTTTGACATTGGGTTTATTTTCTTTTTTAACTTTATTAAATAATATATTGATTAAACTAATTCTATCGCTCTTGTTACTTTCGTAAACGCGTCGATCCACGTTTTTTTCTGCAATTCTAGACACGACTGTTATTTAACAATTACTCATAAATATTCAGATTTTCACTAGAACTTACTATAGAACTTTTACATGAGATTTATGAACAGAAACCGAGCAAAAGTTCCCTAAAGGTGATTGATGGAGCATGCTTATACGGTTCACCAGCTTGGGGTTCTTGTAACAAGCCTGCAACAAACATGAGTGCAATTTTTGCAAACCGTCTAGAACTGTTTGCTCACGATGTGGTACTTGGCTGGTTAGTTCATAAAATGGGACCTGTCTATAATCTAGACATCCAGGGCGGTGGCGGAAGACGCTAGCGCGCCAGTATAAAAGGCTGAGAAGCTGCTAGAGGTCAGGAGTTCGAGTCTCCCCCGCCTCAAAACCTTTTGAGGGAAACCAATTTTCAAAGTAAAATTCCCCCACTGCAGTCCTTAAATGGATCTTAAGGAACATCAACTTCATAGTCAGAAACACGCACATGTATAAGAACACCACAAAACTGTTCTTCAAACAGTTTGACATTGGGTTTATTTTCGTTTTTAACTTTATTAAATAATATATTGATTAAACTGATTCTATCGCTCTTGTGGATCGACGCTTCTTTCGTAAACGCGTCGATCCACGTTTTTTTCTGCAATTCTAGACACGACTGTTATTTAACAATTACTCATAAATATTCAGATTTTCACTAGAACTTACTATAGAACTTTTACATGAGATTTATGAACAGAAACCGAGCAAAAGTTCCCCAAAGGTGATTGATGGAGCATGCTTATACGGTTCACCAGCTTGGGGTTCTTGCAACAAGCCTGCAACAAACATGAGTGCAATTTTTGCAAACCGTCTAGAACTGTTTGCTCACGATGTGGTACTTGGCTGGTTAGTTCATAAAATGGGACCTGTCTATAATCTAGACATCCAGGGTGGTGGCGGAAGAGGCTAGCGCCCCAGTATAAAAGGCTGAGAAGCTGCTGGAGGTCGGGAGTTCGAGTCTCCCCTCCCTCAAAACCTTTTGAGGGAAACCAATTTTCAGCATCTGTACCTACATACTTCTTTCTATTTATTCTAGAAATTAAAAATAATATACCTTTATGTTTCAAAGTAAAAATTCCCCCACTGCAGTCCTTAAATGGATCTTAAGGAACATCAACTTCTCTATATTTATTCTAGACATTAAAAATAATATACCTTTATGTTTCAAAGTAAAATCCCCCCACTGCAGTCCTTAAATGGATCTTAAGGAACATCAACTTCTTTATATTCATTCTAGAAATTAAAAATAATATACCTTTATGTTTCAAAGTAAAATTCCCCCACTGCAGTCCTTAAATGGATCTTAAGGAACATCAACTTCATAGTCAGAAACACGAACATGTATAAGAACACCACAAAACTGTTCTTCAAACAGTTTGACATTGGCTTTATTTTCTTTTTTAACTTTATTAAATAATATATCGATTAAACTAATTCTATCGCTCTTGTTACTTTCGTAAACGCGTCGATCCACGTTTTTTTCTGCAATTCTAGACACTGACTGTTATTTAACAATTACTCATAGATATTCAGATTTTCACTAGAACTTACTATAGAACTTTTACATGAGATTTATGAACAGAAACCGAGCAAAAGTTCCCCAAAGGTGATTGATGGAGCATGCTTATACGGTTCACCAGCTTGGGGTTCTTGTAACAAGCCTGCAACAAACATGAGTGCAATTTTTGCAAACCGTCTAGAACTGTTTGCTCACGATGTGGTACTTGGCTGGTTAGTTCATAAAATGGGACCTGTCTATAATCTAGACATCCAGGGCGGTGGCGGAAGAGGCTAGCGCGCCAGTATAAAAGGCTGAGAAGCTGCTGGAGGTCGGGAGTTCGAGTCTCCCCCGCCTCAAAACCTTTTGAGGGAAACCAATTTTCAGCATCTGTACCTACATACTTCTTTCTATTTATTCTAGAAATTAAAAATAATATACCTTTATGTTTCAAAGTAAAAATTCCCCCACTGCAGTCCTTAAATGGATCTTAAGGAACATCAACTTCTCTGTATTTATTCTAGAAATTAAAAATAATATACCTTTATGTTTCAAAGTAAAATCCCCCCACTGCAGTCCTTAAATGGATCTTAAGGAACATCAACTTCTTTATATTTATTCTAGAAATTAAAAATAATATACCTTTATGTTTCAAAGTAAAAATTCCCCCACTGCAGTCCTTAAATGGATCTTAAGGAACATCAACTTCTCTATATTTATTCTAGAAATTAAAAATAATATACCTTTATGTTTCAAAGTAAAATTCCCCCACTGCAGTCCTTAAATGGATCTTATGGAACATCAACTTCATAGGGAAACCAATTTTGAGCATCTGTACCTACATACTTCTTTATATTTATTCTAGAAATTAGAAATAATATACCTTTATGTTTCAAAGTAAAATTCCCCCATTGCAGTCCTTAAATGGATCTTAAGGAACATCAACTTCATAGTCAGAAACACGAACATGTATAAGAACACCACAAAACTGTTCTTCAAACAGTTTGACATTGGGTTTATTTTCTTTTTTAACTTTATTAAATAATATATTGATTAAACAAATTCTATCGCTCTTGTTACTTTCGTAAACGCGTCGATCCACGTTTTTTTCTGCAATTCTAGACACGACTGTTATTTAACAATTACTCATAGATATTCAGATTTTCACTAGAACTTACTATAGAACTTTTACATGAGATTTATGAACAGAAACCGAGCAAAAGTTCCCTAAAGGTGATTGATGGAGCATGCTTATACGGTTCACCAGCTTGGGGTTCTTGTAACAAGCCTGCAACAAACATGAGTGCAATTTTTGCAAACCGTCTAGAACTGTTTGCTCACGATGTGGTACTTGGCTGGTTAGTTCATAAAATGGGACCTGTCTATAATCTAGACATCCAGGGCGGTGGCGGAAGAGGCTAGCGCGCCAGTATAAAAGGCTGAGAAGCTCCTCGAGGTCAGGAGTTCGAGTCTCCCCCGCCTCAAAACCTTTTGAGGGAAACCAATTTTCAGCATCTGTACCTACATACTTTTTTCTATTTATTCAAGAAATTAAAAATAATATACCTTTATGTTTCAAAGTAAAAATTCCCCCACTGCAGTCCTTAAATGGATCTTAAGGAACATCAACTTCTCTATATTTATTCTAGAAATTAAAAATAATATACCTTTATGTTTCAAAGTAAAATTTCCCCACTGCAGTCCTTAAATGGATCTTAAGGAACATCAACTTCATAGTCAGAAACACGAACATGTATAAGAACACCACAAAACTGTTCTTCAAACAGTTTGACATTGGGTTTATTTTCTTTTTTAACTTTATTAAATAATATATTGATTAAACTAATTCTATCGCTCTTGTTACTTTCGTAAACGCGTCGATCCACGTTTTTTTCTGCAATTCTAGACACGACTGTTATTTAACAATTACTCATAAATATTCAGATTTTCACTAGAACTTACTATAGAACTTTTACATGAGATTTATGAACAGAAACCGAGCAAAAGTTCCCTAAAGGTGATTGATGGAGCATGCTTATACGGTTCACCAGCTTGGGGTTCTTGTAACAAGCCTGCAACAAACATGAGTGCAATTTTTGCAAACCGTCTAGAACTGTTTGCTCACGATGTGGTACTTGGCTGGTTAGTTCATAAAATGGGACCTGTCTATAATCTAGACATCCAGGGCGGTGGCGGAAGACGCTAGCGCGCCAGTATAAAAGGCTGAGAAGCTGCTAGAGGTCAGGAGTTCGAGTCTCCCCCGCCTCAAAACCTTTTGAGGGAAACCAATTTTCAAAGTAAAATTCCCCCACTGCAGTCCTTAAATGGATCTTAAGGAACATCAACTTCATAGTCAGAAACACGCACATGTATAAGAACACCACAAAACTGTTCTTCAAACAGTTTGACATTGGGTTTATTTTCGTTTTTAACTTTATTAAATAATATATTGATTAAACTGATTCTATCGCTCTTGTGGATCGACGCTTCTTTCGTAAACGCGTCGATCCACGTTTTTTTCTGCAATTCTAGACACGACTGTTATTTAACAATTACTCATAAATATTCAGATTTTCACTAGAACTTACTATAGAACTTTTACATGAGATTTATGAACAGAAACCGAGCAAAAGTTCCCCAAAGGTGATTGATGGAGCATGCTTATACGGTTCACCAGCTTGGGGTTCTTGCAACAAGCCTGCAACAAACATGAGTGCAATTTTTGCAAACCGTCTAGAACTGTTTGCTCACGATGTGGTACTTGGCTGGTTAGTTCATAAAATGGGACCTGTCTATAATCTAGACATCCAGGGTGGTGGCGGAAGAGGCTAGCGCCCCAGTATAAAAGGCTGAGAAGCTGCTGGAGGTCGGGAGTTCGAGTCTCCCCTCCCTCAAAACCTTTTGAGGGAAACCAATTTTCAGCATCTGTACCTACATACTTCTTTCTATTTATTCTAGAAATTAAAAATAATATACCTTTATGTTTCAAAGTAAAAATTCCCCCACTGCAGTCCTTAAATGGATCTTAAGGAACATCAACTTCTCTATATTTATTCTAGACATTAAAAATAATATACCTTTATGTTTCAAAGTAAAATCCCCCCACTGCAGTCCTTAAATGGATCTTAAGGAACATCAACTTCTTTATATTCATTCTAGAAATTAAAAATAATATACCTTTATGTTTCAAAGTAAAATTCCCCCACTGCAGTCCTTAAATGGATCTTAAGGAACATCAACTTCATAGTCAGAAACACGAACATGTATAAGAACACCACAAAACTGTTCTTCAAACAGTTTGACATTGGCTTTATTTTCTTTTTTAACTTTATTAAATAATATATCGATTAAACTAATTCTATCGCTCTTGTTACTTTCGTAAACGCGTCGATCCACGTTTTTTTCTGCAATTCTAGACACTGACTGTTATTTAACAATTACTCATAGATATTCAGATTTTCACTAGAACTTACTATAGAACTTTTACATGAGATTTATGAACAGAAACCGAGCAAAAGTTCCCCAAAGGTGATTGATGGAGCATGCTTATACGGTTCACCAGCTTGGGGTTCTTGTAACAAGCCTGCAACAAACATGAGTGCAATTTTTGCAAACCGTCTAGAACTGTTTGCTCACGATGTGGTACTTGGCTGGTTAGTTCATAAAATGGGACCTGTCTATAATCTAGACATCCAGGGCGGTGGCGGAAGAGGCTAGCGCGCCAGTATAAAAGGCTGAGAAGCTGCTGGAGGTCGGGAGTTCGAGTCTCCCCCGCCTCAAAACCTTTTGAGGGAAACCAATTTTCAGCATCTGTACCTACATACTTCTTTCTATTTATTCTAGAAATTAAAAATAATATACCTTTATGTTTCAAAGTAAAAATTCCCCCACTGCAGTCCTTAAATGGATCTTAAGGAACATCAACTTCTCTGTATTTATTCTAGAAATTAAAAATAATATACCTTTATGTTTCAAAGTAAAATCCCCCCACTGCAGTCCTTAAATGGATCTTAAGGAACATCAACTTCTTTATATTTATTCTAGAAATTAAAAATAATATACCTTTATGTTTCAAAGTAAAAATTCCCCCACTGCAGTCCTTAAATGGATCTTAAGGAACATCAACTTCTCTGTATTTATTCTAAAATTAAAAATAATATACCTTTATGTTTCAAAGTAAAATCCCCCCACTGCAGTCCTTAAATGGATCTTAAGGAACATCAACTTTTTTATATTCATTCTAGAAATTAAAAATAATATACCTTTATGTTTCAAAGTAAAATTCCCCCACTGCAGTCCTTAAATGGATCTTAAGGAACATCAACTTCGTAGGGAAACCAATTTTGAGCATCTGTACCTACATACTTATTTATATTTATTCTAGAAATTAAAAATAATATACCTTTATGTTTCAAAGTAAAATTCCCCCACTGCAGTCCTTAAATGGAACACCACAAAACTGTTCTTCAAACAGTTTGACATAGGGTAACAAGCCTGCAACAAACATGAGTGCAATTTTTGCAAACCGTCTAGAACTGTTTGCTCACGATGTGGTACTTGGCTGGTTAGTTCATAAAATGGGACCTGTCTATAATCTAGACATCGAGGGCGGTGGCGGAAGAGGCTAGCGCGCCAGTATAAAAGGCTGAGAAGCTGCTGGGGGTCAGGAGTTCGAGTCTCCCCCGCCTCAAAACCTTTTGAGGGAAACCAATTTTCAGCATCTGTACCTACATACTTCTTTCTATTTATTCTAGAAATTAAAAATAATATACCTTTATGTTTCAAAGTAAAAATTCCCCCACTGCAGTCCTTAAATGGATCTTAAGGAACATCAACTTCTCTGTATTTATTCTAGAAATTAGAAATAATATACCTTTATGTTTCAAAGTAAAATCCCCCCACTGCAGTCCTTAAATGGATCTTAAGGAACATCAACTTTTTTATATTCATTCTAGAAATTAAAAATAATATACCTTTATGTTTCAAAGTAAAATTCCCCCACTGCAATCCTTAAATGGATCTTAAGGAACATCAACTTCGTAGGGAAACCAATTTTGAGCATCTGTACCTACATACTTCTTTATATTTATTCTAGAATTAAAAAATAATATACCTTTATGTTTCAAAGTAAAATTCCTCCACTGCAGTCCTTAAATGGATCTTAAGGAACATCAACTTCATAGTCAGAAACATGAACATGTATAAGAACACCACAAAACTGTTCTTCAAACAGTTTGACATTGGGTTTATTTTCTTTTTAACTTTATTAAATGATATATTGATTAAACTAATTCTATCGATCTTGTTACTTTCGTAAACGCGTCGATCCACGTTTTTTTCTGCAATTCTAGACACGACTGTTATTTAACAATTACTCATAAATATTCAGATTTTCACTAGAACTTACTATAGAACTTTTACATGAGATTTATGAACAGAAACCGAGCAAAAGTTCCCCAAAGGTGATTGATGGAGCATGCTTATACGGTTCACCAGCTTGGGGTTCTTGTAACAAGCCTGTAACAAACATGAGTGCAATTTTTGCAAACCGTCTAGAACTGTTTGCTCACGATGTGGTACTTGGCTGGTTAGTTCATAAAATGGGACCTGTCTATAATCTAGACATCCAGGGCGGTGGCGGAAGAGGCTAGCGCGCCAGTATAAAAGGCTGAGAAGCTGCTGGAGGTCGGGAGTTCGAGTCTCCCCCGCCTCAAAACCTTTTGAGGGAAACCAATTTTCAGCATCTGTACCTACATACTTCTTTCTATTTATTCTATAAATTAAAAATAATATACCTTTATGTTTCAAAGTAAAAATTCCCCCACTGCAGTCCTTAAATGGATCTTAAGGAACATCAACTTCTCTGTATTTATTCTAGAAATTAAAAATAATATACCTTTATGTTTCAAAGTAAAATCCCCCCACTGCAGTCCTTAAATGGATCTTAAGGAACATCAACTTCTTTATATTCATTCTAGAAATTAAAAATAATATACCTTTATGTTTCAAAGTAAAATTCCCCCACTGCAGTCCTTAAATGGATCTTAAGGAACATCAACTTCATAGGGAAACCAATTTTGAGCATCTGTACCTACATACTTCTTTATATTTATTCTAGAAATTAAAACTAATATACCTTTATGTTTCAAAGTAAAATTCCCCCACTGCAGTCCTTAAATGGATCTTAAGGAACATCAACTTCATAGTCATAAACATGAACATGTATAAGAACACCACAAAACTGTTCTTCAAACAGTTTGACATTGGGTTTATTTTCTTTTTTAACTTTATTAAATAATATATTGATTAAACTAATTCTATCGCTCTTTTTACTTTCGTAAACGCGTCGATCCACGTTTTTTTCTGCAATTCTAGACACGACTGTTATTTAACAATTACTCATAAATATTCAGATTTTCACTAGAACTTACTATAGAACTTTTACATGAGATTTATGAACAGAAACCGAGCAAAAGTTCCCCAAAGGTGATTGATGGAGCATGCTTATAGGGTTCTTGTAACAAGCCTGCAACAAACATGAGTGCAATGTTTGCAAACCGTCTAGAACTGTTTGCTCACGATGTGGTACTTGGCTGGTTAGTTCATAAAATGGGACCTGTCTATAATCTAGACATCGAGGGCGGTGGCGGAAGAGGCTAGCGCGCCAGTATAAAAGGCTGAGAAGCTGCTGGAGGTCGGGAGTTCGAGTCTCCCCCGCCTCAAAACCTTTTGAGGGAAACCAATTTTCAAAGTAAAATTCCCCCACTGCAGTCCTTAAATGGATCTTAAGGAACATCAACTTCATAGTCAGAAACACGAACATGTATAAGAACACCACAAAACTGTTCTTCAAACAGTTTGACATTGAGTTTATTTTCTTTTTTAACTTTATTAAATAATATATCGATTAGTTTTGAGGGAAACCAATTTTCAAAGTAAAATTCCCCCACTGCAGTCCTTAAATGGATCTTAAGGAACATCAACTTCATAGTCAGAAACACGAACATGTATAAGAACACCACAAAACTGTTCTTCAAACAGTTTGACATTGGGTTTATTTTCTTTTTTAACTTTATTAAATAATATATCGATTAAACTAATTTTATCGCTCTTGTTTCTTTCGTAAACGCGTCAATCCACGTTTTTTTCTGCAATTCTAGACACGACTGTTATTTAACAATTACTCATAAATATTCAGATTTTCACTAGAACTTACTATAGAACTTTTACATGAGATTTATGAACAGAAACCGAGCAAAAGTTCCCCAAAGGTGATTGATGGAGCATGCTTATACGGTTCACCAGCTTGGGGTTCTTGTAACAAGCCTGCAACAAACATGAGTGCAATTTTTGCAAACCGTCTAGAACTGTTTGCTCACGATGTGGTACTTGGCTGGTTAGTTCATAAAATGGGACCTGTCTATAATCTAGACATCCAGGGTGGTGGCGGAAGAGGCTAGCGCCCCAGTATAAAAGGCTGAGAAGCTGCTGGAGGTCAGGAGTTCGAGTCTCCCCTCCCTCAAAACCTTTTGAGGGAAACCAATTTTCAGCATCTGTACCTACATACTTCTTTCTATTTATTCTAGAAATTAAAAATAATATACCTTTATGTTTCAAAGTAAAAATTCCCCCACTGCAGTCCTTAAATGGATCTTAAGGAACATCAACTTCTCTATATTTATTCTAGAAATTAAAAATAATATACCTTTATGTTTCAAAGTAAAATTCCCCCACTGCAGTCCTTAAATGGATCTTAAGGAACATCAACTTCATAGTCAGAAACACGAACATGTATAAGAACACCACAAAACTGTTCTCCAAACAGTTTGACATTGGGTTTATTTTCTTTTTTAACTTTATTAAATAATATATTGATTAAACTAATTCTATCGCTCTTGTTACTTTCGTAAACGCGTCGATCCACGTTTTTTTCTGCAATTCTAGACACGACTGTTATTTAACAATTACTCATAAATATTCAGATTTTCACTAGAACTTACTATAGAACTTTTACATGAGATTTATGAACAGAAACCGAGCAAAAGTTCCCCAAAGGTGATTGATGGAGCATGCTTATACGGTTCACCAGCTTGGGGTTCTTGTAACAAGCCTGCAACAAACATGAGTGCAATTTTTGCAAACCGTCTAGAACTGTTTGCTCACGATGTGGTACTTGGCTGGTTAGTTCATAAAATGGGACCTGTCTATAATCTTGACATCCAGGGTGGTGGCGGAAGAGGCTAGCTCGCCAGTATAAAAGGCTGAGAAGCTGCTGGAGGTCGGGAGTTCGAGTCTCCCCTCCGTCAAAACCTTTTGAGGGAAACCAATTTTCAGCATCTGTACCTACATACTTCTTTCTATTTATTCTAGAAATTAAAAGTAATATACCTTTATGTTTCAAAGTAAAACTTCCCCCCTGCAGTCCTTAAATGGATCTTCAGGAACATCAACTTCTCTATATTTATTCTAGACATTAATAATAATATACCTTTATGTTTCAAAGTAAAATCCCCCCACTGCAGTCCTTAAATGGATCTTAAGGAACATCAACTTCTTTATATTCATTCTAGAAATTAAAAATAATATACCTTTATGTTTCAAAGTAAAATTCCCCCACTGCAGTCCTTAAATGGATCTTAAGGAACATCAACTTCATAGGGAAACCAATTTTGAGCATCTGTACCTACATACTTCTTTATATTTATTTTAGAAATTAAAAATAATATACCTTTATGTTTCAAAGTAAAATTCCCCCACTGCAGTCCTTAAATGGATCTTAAGGAACATCAACTTCATAGTCAGAAACACGAACATGTATAAGAACACCACAAAACTGTTCTCCAAACAGTTTGACATTAGGTTTATTTTCTTTTTAACTTTATTAAATAATATATTGATTAAACTAATTCTATCGCTCTTGTTACTTTCGTAAACGCGTCGATCCACGTTTTTTTCTGCAATTCTAGACACGACTGTTATTTAACAATTACTCATAAATATTCAGATTTTCACTAGAACTTACTATAGAACTTTTACATGAGATTTATGAACCGAAACCGAGCAAAAGTTCCCCAAAGGTGATTGATGGAGCATGCTTATACGGTTCACCAGCTTGGGGTTCTTGTAACAAGCCTGCAACAAACATGAGTGCAATTTTTGCAAACCGTCTAGAACTGTTTGCTCACGATGTGGTACTTGGCTGGTTAGTTCATAAAATGGGACCTGTCTATAATCTAGACATCCAGGACGGTGGCGGAAGAGGCTAGCGCGCCAGTATAAAAGGCTGAGAAGCTGCTGGAGGTCGGGAGTTCGAGTCTCCCCCGCCTCAAAACCTTTTGAGGGAAACCAATTTTCAGCATCTGTACCTACATACTTCTTTCTATTTATTCTAGAAATTAAAAATAATATACCTTTATGTTTCAAAGTAAAAATTCCCCCACTGCAGTCCTTAAATGGATCTTAAGGAACATCAACTTCTCTATATTTATTCTAGAAATTACAAATAATATACCTTTATGTTTCAAAGTAAAATCCCCCCACTGCAGTCCTTAAATGGATCTTAAGGAACATCAACTTCTTTATATTCATTCTAGAAATTAAAAATAATATACCTTTATGTTTCAAAGTAAAATTCCCCCACTGCAGTCCTTAAATGGATCTTAAGGAACATCAACTTCATAGGTGAACCAATTTTGAGCATCTGTACCTACATACTTCTTTATATTTATTCTAGAAATTAAAAATAATATACCTTTATGTTTCAAAGTAAAATTCCCCCACTGCAGTCCTTAAATGCATCTTAAGGAACATCAACTTCATAGTCAGAAACACGAACATGTATAAGAACACCACAAAACTGTTCTTCAAACAGTTTGACATTGGGTTTATTTTCTTTTTTAACTTTATTAAATAATATATCGATTAAACTAATTCTATCGCTCTTGTTACTTTCGTAAACGCGTCGATCCATGTTTTTTTCTGCAATTCTAGACACGACTGTTATTTAACAATTACTCATAAATATTCAGATTTTCACTAGAACCTACTATAGAACTTTTACATGAGATTTATGAACAGAAACCGAGCAAAAGTTCCCCAAAGGTGATTGATGGAGCATGCTTATACGGTTCACCAGCTTGGGGTTCTTGTAACAAGCCTGCAACAAACATGAGTGCAATTTTTGCAATCCGTCTAGAACTGTTTGCTCACAATGTGGCTGGTTAGTTCATAAAATGGGACCTGTCTATAATCTAGACATCCAGGGCGGTGGCGGAAGAGGCTAGCGCGCCAGTATAAAAGGCTGAGAAGCTGCTAGAGGTCGGGAGTTCGAGTCTCCCCCGCCTCAAAACCTTTTGAGGGAAACCAATTTTCAGCATCTGTACCTACATACTTCTTTCTATTTATTCAAGAAATTAAAAATAATATACCTTTATGTTTCAAAGTAAAAATTCCCCCACTGCAGTCCTTAAATGGATCTTAAGGAACATCAACTTCTCTATATTTATTCTAGAAATTAAAAATAATATACCTTTATGTTTCAAAGTAAAATTCCCCCACTGCAGTCCTTAAATGGATCTTATGGAACATCAACTTCATAGGGAAACCAATTTTGAGCATCTGTACCTACATACTTCTTTATATTTATTCTAGAAATTAGAAATAATATACCTTTATGTTTCAAAGTAAAATTCCCCCATTGCAGTCCTTAAATGGATCTTAAGGAACATCAACTTCATAGTCAGAAACACGAACATGTATAAGAACACCACAAAACTGTTCTTCAAACAGTTTGACATTGGGTTTATTTTCTTTTTTAACTTTATTAAATAATATATTGATTAAACAAATTCTATCGCTCTTGTTACTTTCGTAAACGCGTCGATCCACGTTTTTTTCTGCAATTCTAGACACGACTGTTATTTAACAATTACTCATAGATATTCAGATTTTCACTAGAACTTACTATAGAACTTTTACATGAGATTTATGAACAGAAACCGAGCAAAAGTTCCCTAAAGGTGATTGATGGAGCATGCTTATAGGGTTCTTGTAACAAGCCTGCAACAAACATGAGTGCAATGTTTGCAAACCGTCTAGAACTGTTTGCTCACGATGTGGTACTTGGCTGGTTAGTTCATAAAATGGGACCTGTCTATAATCTAGACATCGAGGGCGGTGGCGGAAGAGGCTAGCGCGCCAGTATAAAAGGCTGAGAAGCTGCTGGAGGTCGGGAGTTCGAGTCTCCCCCGCCTCAAAACCTTTTGAGGGAAACCAATTTTCAAAGTAAAATTCCCCCACTGCAGTCCTTAAATGGATCTTAAGGAACATCAACTTCATAGTCAGAAACACGAACATGTATAAGAACACCACAAAACTGTTCTTCAAACAGTTTGACATTGAGTTTATTTTCTTTTTTAACTTTATTAAATAATATATCGATTAGTTTTGAGGGAAACCAATTTTCAAAGTAAAATTCCCCCACTGCAGTCCTTAAATGGATCTTAAGGAACATCAACTTCATAGTCAGAAACACGAACATGTATAAGAACACCACAAAACTGTTCTTCAAACAGTTTGACATTGGGTTTATTTTCTTTTTTAACTTTATTAAATAATATATCGATTAAACTAATTTTATCGCTCTTGTTTCTTTCGTAAACGCGTCAATCCACGTTTTTTTCTGCAATTCTAGACACGACTGTTATTTAACAATTACTCATAAATATTCAGATTTTCACTAGAACTTACTATAGAACTTTTACATGAGATTTATGAACAGAAACCGAGCAAAAGTTCCCCAAAGGTGATTGATGGAGCATGCTTATACGGTTCACCAGCTTGGGGTTCTTGTAACAAGCCTGCAACAAACATGAGTGCAATTTTTGCAAACCGTCTAGAACTGTTTGCTCACGATGTGGTACTTGGCTGGTTAGTTCATAAAATGGGACCTGTCTATAATCTAGACATCCAGGGTGGTGGCGGAAGAGGCTAGCGCCCCAGTATAAAAGGCTGAGAAGCTGCTGGAGGTCAGGAGTTCGAGTCTCCCCTCCCTCAAAACCTTTTGAGGGAAACCAATTTTCAGCATCTGTACCTACATACTTCTTTCTATTTATTCTAGAAATTAAAAATAATATACCTTTATGTTTCAAAGTAAAAATTCCCCCACTGCAGTCCTTAAATGGATCTTAAGGAACATCAACTTCTCTAGATTTATTCTAGAAATTAAAAATAATATACCTTTATGTTTCAAAGTAAAATTCCCCCACTGCAGTCCTTAAATGGATCTTAAGGAACATCAACTTCATAGTCAGAAACACGAACATGTATAAGAACACCACAAAACTGTTCTCCAAACAGTTTGACATTGGGTTTATTTTCTTTTTTAACTTTATTAAATAATATATTGATTAAACTAATTCTATCGCTCTTGTTACTTTCGTAAACGCGTCGATCCACGTTTTTTTCTGCAATTCTAGACACGACTGTTATTTAACAATTACTCATAAATATTCAGATTTTCACTAGAACTTACTATAGAACTTTTACATGAGATTTATGAACAGAAACCGAGCAAAAGTTCCCCAAAGGTGATTGATGGAGCATGCTTATACGGTTCACCAGCTTGGGGTTCTTGTAACAAGCCTGCAACAAACATGAGTGCAATTTTTGCAAACCGTCTAGAACTGTTTGCTCACGATGTGGTACTTGGCTGGTTAGTTCATAAAATGGGACCTGTCTATAATCTTGACATCGAGGGTGGTGGCGGAAGAGGCTAGCTCGCCAGTATAAAAGGCTGAGAAGCTGCTGGAGGTCGGGAGTTCGAGTCTCCCCTCCGTCAAAACCTTTTGAGGGAAACCAATTTTCAGCATCTGTACCTACATACTTCTTTCTATTTATTCTAGAAATTAAAAGTAATATACCTTTATGTTTCAAAGTAAAACTTCCCCCCTGCAGTCCTTAAATGGATCTTCAGGAACATCAACTTCTCTATATTTATTCTAGACATTAATAATAATATACCTTTATGTTTCAAAGTAAAATCCCCCCACTGCAGTCCTTAAATGGATCTTAAGGAACATCAACTTCTTTATATTCATTCTAGAAATTAAAAATAATATACCTTTATGTTTCAAAGTAAAATTCCCCCACTGCAGTCCTTAAATGGATCTTAAGGAACATCAACTTCATAGGGAAACCAATTTTGAGCATCTGTACCTACATACTTCTTTATATTTATTTTAGAAATTAAAAATAATATACCTTTATGTTTCAAAGTAAAATTCCCCCACTGCAGTCCTTAAATGGATCTTAAGGAACATCAACTTCATAGTCAGAAACACGAACATGTATAAGAACACCACAAAACTGTTCTCCAAACAGTTTGACATTAGGTTTATTTTCTTTTTAACTTTATTAAATAATATATTGATTAAACTAATTCTATCGCTCTTGTTACTTTCGTAAACGCGTCGATCCACGTTTTTTTCTGCAATTCTAGACACGACTGTTATTTAACAATTACTCATAAATATTCAGATTTTCACTAGAACTTACTATAGAACTTTTACATGAGATTTATGAACCGAAACCGAGCAAAAGTTCCCCAAAGGTGATTGATGGAGCATGCTTATACGGTTCACCAGCTTGGGGTTCTTGTAACAAGCCTGCAACAAACATGAGTGCAATTTTTGCAAACCGTCTAGAACTGTTTGCTCACGATGTGGTACTTGGCTGGTTAGTTCATAAAATGGGACCTGTCTATAATCTAGACATCCAGGACGGTGGCGGAAGAGGCTAGCGCGCCAGTATAAAAGGCTGAGAAGCTGCTGGAGGTCGGGAGTTCGAGTCTCCCCCGCCTCAAAACCTTTTGAGGGAAACCAATTTTCAGCATCTGTACCTACATACTTCTTTCTATTTATTCTAGAAATTAAAAATAATATACCTTTATGTTTCAAAGTAAAAATTCCCCCACTGCAGTCCTTAAATGGATCTTAAGGAACATCAACTTCTCTATATTTATTCTAGAAATTACAAATAATATACCTTTATGTTTCAAAGTAAAATCCCCCCACTGCAGTCCTTAAATGGATCTTAAGGAACATCAACTTCTTTATATTCATTCTAGAAATTAAAAATAATATACCTTTATGTTTCAAAGTAAAATTCCCCCACTGCAGTCCTTAAATGGATCTTAAGGAACATCAACTTCATAGGTGAACCAATTTTGAGCATCTGTACCTACATACTTCTTTATATTTATTCTAGAAATTAAAAATAATATACCTTTATGTTTCAAAGTAAAATTCCCCCACTGCAGTCCTTAAATGCATCTTAAGGAACATCAACTTCATAGTCAGAAACACGAACATGTATAAGAACACCACAAAACTGTTCTTCAAACAGTTTGACATTGGGTTTATTTTCTTTTTTAACTTTATTAAATAATATATCGATTAAACTAATTCTATCGCTCTTGTTACTTTCGTAAACGCGTCGATCCATGTTTTTTTCTGCAATTCTAGACACGACTGTTATTTAACAATTACTCATAAATATTCAGATTTTCACTAGAACCTACTATAGAACTTTTACATGAGATTTATGAACAGAAACCGAGCAAAAGTTCCCCAAAGGTGATTGATGGAGCATGCTTATACGGTTCACCAGCTTGGGGTTCTTGTAACAAGCCTGCAACAAACATGAGTGCAATTTTTGCAATCCGTCTAGAACTGTTTGCTCACAATGTGGCTGGTTAGTTCATAAAATGGGACCTGTCTATAATCTAGACATCCAGGGCGGTGGCGGAAGAGGCTAGCGCGCCAGTATAAAAGGCTGAGAAGCTGCTAGAGGTCGGGAGTTCGAGTCTCCCCCGCCTCAAAACCTTTTGAGGGAAACCAATTTTCAGCATCTGTACCTACATACTTCTTTCTATTTATTCAAGAAATTAAAAATAATATACCTTTATGTTTCAAAGTAAAAATTCCCCCACTGCAGTCCTTAAATGGATCTTAAGGAACATCAACTTCTCTATATTTATTCTAGAAATTAAAAATAATATACCTTTATGTTTCAAAGTAAAATTCCCCCACTGCAGTCCTTAAATGGATCTTATGGAACATCAACTTCATAGGGAAACCAATTTTGAGCATCTGTACCTACATACTTCTTTATATTTATTCTAGAAATTAGAAATAATATACCTTTATGTTTCAAAGTAAAATTCCCCCATTGCAGTCCTTAAATGGATCTTAAGGAACATCAACTTCATAGTCAGAAACACGAACATGTATAAGAACACCACAAAACTGTTCTTCAAACAGTTTGACATTGGGTTTATTTTCTTTTTTAACTTTATTAAATAATATATTGATTAAACAAATTCTATCGCTCTTGTTACTTTCGTAAACGCGTCGATCCACGTTTTTTTCTGCAATTCTAGACACGACTGTTATTTAACAATTACTCATAGATATTCAGATTTTCACTAGAACTTACTATAGAACTTTTACATGAGATTTATGAACAGAAACCGAGCAAAAGTTCCCTAAAGGTGATTGATGGAGCATGCTTATAGGGTTCTTGTAACAAGCCTGCAACAAACATGAGTGCAATGTTTGCAAACCGTCTAGAACTGTTTGCTCACGATGTGGTACTTGGCTGGTTAGTTCATAAAATGGGACCTGTCTATAATCTAGACATCGAGGGCGGTGGCGGAAGAGGCTAGCGCGCCAGTATAAAAGGCTGAGAAGCTGCTGGAGGTCGGGAGTTCGAGTCTCCCCCGCCTCAAAACCTTTTGAGGGAAACCAATTTTCAAAGTAAAATTCCCCCACTGCAGTCCTTAAATGGATCTTAAGGAACATCAACTTCATAGTCAGAAACACGAACATGTATAAGAACACCACAAAACTGTTCTTCAAACAGTTTGACATTGAGTTTATTTTCTTTTTTAACTTTATTAAATAATATATCGATTAGTTTTGAGGGAAACCAATTTTCAAAGTAAAATTCCCCCACTGCAGTCCTTAAATGGATCTTAAGGAACATCAACTTCATAGTCAGAAACACGAACATGTATAAGAACACCACAAAACTGTTCTTCAAACAGTTTGACATTGGGTTTATTTTCTTTTTTAACTTTATTAAATAATATATCGATTAAACTAATTTTATCGCTCTTGTTTCTTTCGTAAACGCGTCAATCCACGTTTTTTTCTGCAATTCTAGACACGACTGTTATTTAACAATTACTCATAAATATTCAGATTTTCACTAGAACTTACTATAGAACTTTTACATGAGATTTATGAACAGAAACCGAGCAAAAGTTCCCCAAAGGTGATTGATGGAGCATGCTTATACGGTTCACCAGCTTGGGGTTCTTGTAACAAGCCTGCAACAAACATGAGTGCAATTTTTGCAAACCGTCTAGAACTGTTTGCTCACGATGTGGTACTTGGCTGGTTAGTTCATAAAATGGGACCTGTCTATAATCTAGACATCCAGGGTGGTGGCGGAAGAGGCTAGCGCCCCAGTATAAAAGGCTGAGAAGCTGCTGGAGGTCAGGAGTTCGAGTCTCCCCTCCCTCAAAACCTTTTGAGGGAAACCAATTTTCAGCATCTGTACCTACATACTTCTTTCTATTTATTCTAGAAATTAAAAATAATATACCTTTATGTTTCAAAGTAAAAATTCCCCCACTGCAGTCCTTAAATGGATCTTAAGGAACATCAACTTCTCTAGATTTATTCTAGAAATTAAAAATAATATACCTTTATGTTTCAAAGTAAAATTCCCCCACTGCAGTCCTTAAATGGATCTTAAGGAACATCAACTTCATAGTCAGAAACACGAACATGTATAAGAACACCACAAAACTGTTCTCCAAACAGTTTGACATTGGGTTTATTTTCTTTTTTAACTTTATTAAATAATATATTGATTAAACTAATTCTATCGCTCTTGTTACTTTCGTAAACGCGTCGATCCACGTTTTTTTCTGCAATTCTAGACACGACTGTTATTTAACAATTACTCATAAATATTCAGATTTTCACTAGAACTTACTATAGAACTTTTACATGAGATTTATGAACAGAAACCGAGCAAAAGTTCCCCAAAGGTGATTGATGGAGCATGCTTATACGGTTCACCAGCTTGGGGTTCTTGTAACAAGCCTGCAACAAACATGAGTGCAATTTTTGCAAACCGTCTAGAACTGTTTGCTCACGATGTGGTACTTGGCTGGTTAGTTCATAAAATGGGACCTGTCTATAATCTTGACATCCAGGGTGGTGGCGGAAGAGGCTAGCTCGCCAGTATAAAAGGCTGAGAAGCTGCTGGAGGTCGGGAGTTCGAGTCTCCCCTCCGTCAAAACCTTTTGAGGGAAACCAATTTTCAGCATCTGTACCTACATACTTCTTTCTATTTATTCTAGAAATTAAAAGTAATATACCTTTATGTTTCAAAGTAAAACTTCCCCCCTGCAGTCCTTAAATGGATCTTCAGGAACATCAACTTCTCTATATTTATTCTAGACATTAATAATAATATACCTTTATGTTTCAAAGTAAAATCCCCCCACTGCAGTCCTTAAATGGATCTTAAGGAACATCAACTTCTTTATATTCATTCTAGAAATTAAAAATAATATACCTTTATGTTTCAAAGTAAAATTCCCCCACTGCAGTCCTTAAATGGATCTTAAGGAACATCAACTTCATAGGGAAACCAATTTTGAGCATCTGTACCTACATACTTCTTTATATTTATTTTAGAAATTAAAAATAATATACCTTTATGTTTCAAAGTAAAATTCCCCCACTGCAGTCCTTAAATGGATCTTAAGGAACATCAACTTCATAGTCAGAAACACGAACATGTATAAGAACACCACAAAACTGTTCTCCAAACAGTTTGACATTAGGTTTATTTTCTTTTTAACTTTATTAAATAATATATTGATTAAACTAATTCTATCGCTCTTGTTACTTTCGTAAACGCGTCGATCCACGTTTTTTTCTGCAATTCTAGACACGACTGTTATTTAACAATTACTCATAAATATTCAGATTTTCACTAGAACTTACTATAGAACTTTTACATGAGATTTATGAACCGAAACCGAGCAAAAGTTCCCCAAAGGTGATTGATGGAGCATGCTTATACGGTTCACCAGCTTGGGGTTCTTGTAACAAGCCTGCAACAAACATGAGTGCAATTTTTGCAAACCGTCTAGAACTGTTTGCTCACGATGTGGTACTTGGCTGGTTAGTTCATAAAATGGGACCTGTCTATAATCTAGACATCCAGGACGGTGGCGGAAGAGGCTAGCGCGCCAGTATAAAAGGCTGAGAAGCTGCTGGAGGTCGGGAGTTCGAGTCTCCCCCGCCTCAAAACCTTTTGAGGGAAACCAATTTTCAGCATCTGTACCTACATACTTCTTTCTATTTATTCTAGAAATTAAAAATAATATACCTTTATGTTTCAAAGTAAAAATTCCCCCACTGCAGTCCTTAAATGGATCTTAAGGAACATCAACTTCTCTATATTTATTCTAGAAATTACAAATAATATACCTTTATGTTTCAAAGTAAAATCCCCCCACTGCAGTCCTTAAATGGATCTTAAGGAACATCAACTTCTTTATATTCATTCTAGAAATTAAAAATAATATACCTTTATGTTTCAAAGTAAAATTCCCCCACTGCAGTCCTTAAATGGATCTTAAGGAACATCAACTTCATAGGTGAACCAATTTTGAGCATCTGTACCTACATACTTCTTTATATTTATTCTAGAAATTAAAAATAATATACCTTTATGTTTCAAAGTAAAATTCCCCCACTGCAGTCCTTAAATGCATCTTAAGGAACATCAACTTCATAGTCAGAAACACGAACATGTATAAGAACACCACAAAACTGTTCTTCAAACAGTTTGACATTGGGTTTATTTTCTTTTTTAACTTTATTAAATAATATATCGATTAAACTAATTCTATCGCTCTTGTTACTTTCGTAAACGCGTCGATCCATGTTTTTTTCTGCAATTCTAGACACGACTGTTATTTAACAATTACTCATAAATATTCAGATTTTCACTAGAACCTACTATAGAACTTTTACATGAGATTTATGAACAGAAACCGAGCAAAAGTTCCCCAAAGGTGATTGATGGAGCATGCTTATACGGTTCACCAGCTTGGGGTTCTTGTAACAAGCCTGCAACAAACATGAGTGCAATTTTTGCAATCCGTCTAGAACTGTTTGCTCACAATGTGGCTGGTTAGTTCATAAAATGGGACCTGTCTATAATCTAGACATCCAGGGCGGTGGCGGAAGAGGCTAGCGCGCCAGTATAAAAGGCTGAGAAGCTGCTAGAGGTCGGGAGTTCGAGTCTCCCCCGCCTCAAAACCTTTTGAGGGAAACCAATTTTCAGCATCTGTACCTACATACTTCTTTCTATTTATTCAAGAAATTAAAAATAATATACCTTTATGTTTCAAAGTAAAAATTCCCCCACTGCAGTCCTTAAATGGATCTTAAGGAACATCAACTTCTCTATATTTATTCTAGAAATTAAAAATAATATACCTTTATGTTTCAAAGTAAAATTCCCCCACTGCAGTCCTTAAATGGATCTTATGGAACATCAACTTCATAGGGAAACCAATTTTGAGCATCTGTACCTACATACTTCTTTATATTTATTCTAGAAATTAGAAATAATATACCTTTATGTTTCAAAGTAAAATTCCCCCATTGCAGTCCTTAAATGGATCTTAAGGAACATCAACTTCATAGTCAGAAACACGAACATGTATAAGAACACCACAAAACTGTTCTTCAAACAGTTTGACATTGGGTTTATTTTCTTTTTTAACTTTATTAAATAATATATTGATTAAACAAATTCTATCGCTCTTGTTACTTTCGTAAACGCGTCGATCCACGTTTTTTTCTGCAATTCTAGACACGACTGTTATTTAACAATTACTCATAGATATTCAGATTTTCACTAGAACTTACTATAGAACTTTTACATGAGATTTATGAACAGAAACCGAGCAAAAGTTCCCTAAAGGTGATTGATGGAGCATGCTTATAGGGTTCTTGTAACAAGCCTGCAACAAACATGAGTGCAATGTTTGCAAACCGTCTAGAACTGTTTGCTCACGATGTGGTACTTGGCTGGTTAGTTCATAAAATGGGACCTGTCTATAATCTAGACATCGAGGGCGGTGGCGGAAGAGGCTAGCGCGCCAGTATAAAAGGCTGAGAAGCTGCTGGAGGTCGGGAGTTCGAGTCTCCCCCGCCTCAAAACCTTTTGAGGGAAACCAATTTTCAAAGTAAAATTCCCCCACTGCAGTCCTTAAATGGATCTTAAGGAACATCAACTTCATAGTCAGAAACACGAACATGTATAAGAACACCACAAAACTGTTCTTCAAACAGTTTGACATTGAGTTTATTTTCTTTTTTAACTTTATTAAATAATATATCGATTAGTTTTGAGGGAAACCAATTTTCAAAGTAAAATTCCCCCACTGCAGTCCTTAAATGGATCTTAAGGAACATCAACTTCATAGTCAGAAACACGAACATGTATAAGAACACCACAAAACTGTTCTTCAAACAGTTTGACATTGGGTTTATTTTCTTTTTTAACTTTATTAAATAATATATCGATTAAACTAATTTTATCGCTCTTGTTTCTTTCGTAAACGCGTCAATCCACGTTTTTTTCTGCAATTCTAGACACGACTGTTATTTAACAATTACTCATAAATATTCAGATTTTCACTAGAACTTACTATAGAACTTTTACATGAGATTTATGAACAGAAACCGAGCAAAAGTTCCCCAAAGGTGATTGATGGAGCATGCTTATACGGTTCACCAGCTTGGGGTTCTTGTAACAAGCCTGCAACAAACATGAGTGCAATTTTTGCAAACCGTCTAGAACTGTTTGCTCACGATGTGGTACTTGGCTGGTTAGTTCATAAAATGGGACCTGTCTATAATCTAGACATCCAGGGTGGTGGCGGAAGAGGCTAGCGCCCCAGTATAAAAGGCTGAGAAGCTGCTGGAGGTCAGGAGTTCGAGTCTCCCCTCCCTCAAAACCTTTTGAGGGAAACCAATTTTCAGCATCTGTACCTACATACTTCTTTCTATTTATTCTAGAAATTAAAAATAATATACCTTTATGTTTCAAAGTAAAAATTCCCCCACTGCAGTCCTTAAATGGATCTTAAGGAACATCAACTTCTCTAGATTTATTCTAGAAATTAAAAATAATATACCTTTATGTTTCAAAGTAAAATTCCCCCACTGCAGTCCTTAAATGGATCTTAAGGAACATCAACTTCATAGTCAGAAACACGAACATGTATAAGAACACCACAAAACTGTTCTCCAAACAGTTTGACATTGGGTTTATTTTCTTTTTTAACTTTATTAAATAATATATTGATTAAACTAATTCTATCGCTCTTGTTACTTTCGTAAACGCGTCGATCCACGTTTTTTTCTGCAATTCTAGACACGACTGTTATTTAACAATTACTCATAAATATTCAGATTTTCACTAGAACTTACTATAGAACTTTTACATGAGATTTATGAACAGAAACCGAGCAAAAGTTCCCCAAAGGTGATTGATGGAGCATGCTTATACGGTTCACCAGCTTGGGGTTCTTGTAACAAGCCTGCAACAAACATGAGTGCAATTTTTGCAAACCGTCTAGAACTGTTTGCTCACGATGTGGTACTTGGCTGGTTAGTTCATAAAATGGGACCTGTCTATAATCTTGACATCCAGGGTGGTGGCGGAAGAGGCTAGCTCGCCAGTATAAAAGGCTGAGAAGCTGCTGGAGGTCGGGAGTTCGAGTCTCCCCTCCGTCAAAACCTTTTGAGGGAAACCAATTTTCAGCATCTGTACCTACATACTTCTTTCTATTTATTCTAGAAATTAAAAGTAATATACCTTTATGTTTCAAAGTAAAACTTCCCCCCTGCAGTCCTTAAATGGATCTTCAGGAACATCAACTTCTCTATATTTATTCTAGACATTAATAATAATATACCTTTATGTTTCAAAGTAAAATCCCCCCACTGCAGTCCTTAAATGGATCTTAAGGAACATCAACTTCTTTATATTCATTCTAGAAATTAAAAATAATATACCTTTATGTTTCAAAGTAAAATTCCCCCACTGCAGTCCTTAAATGGATCTTAAGGAACATCAACTTCATAGGGAAACCAATTTTGAGCATCTGTACCTACATACTTCTTTATATTTATTTTAGAAATTAAAAATAATATACCTTTATGTTTCAAAGTAAAATTCCCCCACTGCAGTCCTTAAATGGATCTTAAGGAACATCAACTTCATAGTCAGAAACACGAACATGTATAAGAACACCACAAAACTGTTCTCCAAACAGTTTGACATTAGGTTTATTTTCTTTTTAACTTTATTAAATAATATATTGATTAAACTAATTCTATCGCTCTTGTTACTTTCGTAAACGCGTCGATCCACGTTTTTTTCTGCAATTCTAGACACGACTGTTATTTAACAATTACTCATAAATATTCAGATTTTCACTAGAACTTACTATAGAACTTTTACATGAGATTTATGAACCGAAACCGAGCAAAAGTTCCCCAAAGGTGATTGATGGAGCATGCTTATACGGTTCACCAGCTTGGGGTTCTTGTAACAAGCCTGCAACAAACATGAGTGCAATTTTTGCAAACCGTCTAGAACTGTTTGCTCACGATGTGGTACTTGGCTGGTTAGTTCATAAAATGGGACCTGTCTATAATCTAGACATCCAGGACGGTGGCGGAAGAGGCTAGCGCGCCAGTATAAAAGGCTGAGAAGCTGCTGGAGGTCGGGAGTTCGAGTCTCCCCCGCCTCAAAACCTTTTGAGGGAAACCAATTTTCAGCATCTGTACCTACATACTTCTTTCTATTTATTCTAGAAATTAAAAATAATATACCTTTATGTTTCAAAGTAAAAATTCCCCCACTGCAGTCCTTAAATGGATCTTAAGGAACATCAACTTCTCTATATTTATTCTAGAAATTACAAATAATATACCTTTATGTTTCAAAGTAAAATCCCCCCACTGCAGTCCTTAAATGGATCTTAAGGAACATCAACTTCTTTATATTCATTCTAGAAATTAAAAATAATATACCTTTATGTTTCAAAGTAAAATTCCCCCACTGCAGTCCTTAAATGGATCTTAAGGAACATCAACTTCATAGGTGAACCAATTTTGAGCATCTGTACCTACATACTTCTTTATATTTATTCTAGAAATTAAAAATAATATACCTTTATGTTTCAAAGTAAAATTCCCCCACTGCAGTCCTTAAATGCATCTTAAGGAACATCAACTTCATAGTCAGAAACACGAACATGTATAAGAACACCACAAAACTGTTCTTCAAACAGTTTGACATTGGGTTTATTTTCTTTTTTAACTTTATTAAATAATATATCGATTAAACTAATTCTATCGCTCTTGTTACTTTCGTAAACGCGTCGATCCATGTTTTTTTCTGCAATTCTAGACACGACTGTTATTTAACAATTACTCATAAATATTCAGATTTTCACTAGAACCTACTATAGAACTTTTACATGAGATTTATGAACAGAAACCGAGCAAAAGTTCCCCAAAGGTGATTGATGGAGCATGCTTATACGGTTCACCAGCTTGGGGTTCTTGTAACAAGCCTGCAACAAACATGAGTGCAATTTTTGCAATCCGTCTAGAACTGTTTGCTCACAATGTGGCTGGTTAGTTCATAAAATGGGACCTGTCTATAATCTAGACATCCAGGGCGGTGGCGGAAGAGGCTAGCGCGCCAGTATAAAAGGCTGAGAAGCTGCTAGAGGTCGGGAGTTCGAGTCTCCCCCGCCTCAAAACCTTTTGAGGGAAACCAATTTTCAGCATCTGTACCTACATACTTCTTTCTATTTATTCAAGAAATTAAAAATAATATACCTTTATGTTTCAAAGTAAAAATTCCCCCACTGCAGTCCTTAAATGGATCTTAAGGAACATCAACTTCTCTATATTTATTCTAGAAATTAAAAATAATATACCTTTATGTTTCAAAGTAAAATTCCCCCACTGCAGTCCTTAAATGGATCTTATGGAACATCAACTTCATAGGGAAACCAATTTTGAGCATCTGTACCTACATACTTCTTTATATTTATTCTAGAAATTAGAAATAATATACCTTTATGTTTCAAAGTAAAATTCCCCCATTGCAGTCCTTAAATGGATCTTAAGGAACATCAACTTCATAGTCAGAAACACGAACATGTATAAGAACACCACAAAACTGTTCTTCAAACAGTTTGACATTGGGTTTATTTTCTTTTTTAACTTTATTAAATAATATATTGATTAAACAAATTCTATCGCTCTTGTTACTTTCGTAAACGCGTCGATCCACGTTTTTTTCTGCAATTCTAGACACGACTGTTATTTAACAATTACTCATAGATATTCAGATTTTCACTAGAACTTACTATAGAACTTTTACATGAGATTTATGAACAGAAACCGAGCAAAAGTTCCCTAAAGGTGATTGATGGAGCATGCTTATACGGTTCACCAGCTTGGGGTTCTTGTAACAAGCCTGCAACAAACATGAGTGCAATTTTTGCAAACCGTCTAGAACTGTTTGCTCACGATGTGGTACTTGGCTGGTTAGTTCATAAAATGGGACCTGTCTATAATCTAGACATCCAGGGCGGTGGCGGAAGAGGCTAGCGCGCCAGTATAAAAGGCTGAGAAGCTCCTCGAGGTCAGGAGTTCGAGTCTCCCCCGCCTCAAAACCTTTTGAGGGAAACCAATTTTCAGCATCTGTACCTACATACTTTTTTCTATTTATTCAAGAAATTAAAAATAATATACCTTTATGTTTCAAAGTAAAAATTCCCCCACTGCAGTCCTTAAATGGATCTTAAGGAACATCAACTTCTCTATATTTATTCTAGAAATTAAAAATAATATACCTTTATGTTTCAAAGTAAAATTTCCCCACTGCAGTCCTTAAATGGATCTTAAGGAACATCAACTTCATAGTCAGAAACACGAACATGTATAAGAACACCACAAAACTGTTCTTCAAACAGTTTGACATTGGGTTTATTTTCTTTTTTAACTTTATTAAATAATATATTGATTAAACTAATTCTATCGCTCTTGTTACTTTCGTAAACGCGTCGATCCACGTTTTTTTCTGCAATTCTAGACACGACTGTTATTTAACAATTACTCATAAATATTCAGATTTTCACTAGAACTTACTATAGAACTTTTACATGAGATTTATGAACAGAAACCGAGCAAAAGTTCCCTAAAGGTGATTGATGGAGCATGCTTATACGGTTCACCAGCTTGGGGTTCTTGTAACAAGACTGCAACAAACATGAGTGCAATTTTTGCAAACCGTCTAGAACTGTTTGCTCACGATGTGGTACTTGGCTGGTTACTTCATAAAATGGGACCTGTCTATAATCTAGACATCCAGGGCGGTGGCGGAAGACGCTAGCGCGCCAGTATAAAAGGCTGAGAAGCTGCTAGAGGTCAGGAGTTCGAGTCTCCCCCGCCTCAAAACCTTTTGAGGGAAACCAATTTTCAAAGTAAAATTCCCCCACTGCAGTCCTTAAATGGATCTTAAGGAACATCAACTTCATAGTCAGAAACACGCACATGTATAAGAACACCACAAAACTGTTCTTCAAACAGTTTGACATTGGGTTTATTTTCGTTTTTAACTTTATTAAATAATATATTGATTAAACTGATTCTATCGCTCTTGTGGATCGACGCTTCTTTCGTAAACGCGTCGATCCACGTTTTTTTCTGCAATTCTAGACACGACTGTTATTTAACAATTACTCATAAATATTCAGATTTTCACTAGAACTTACTATAGAACTTTTACATGAGATTTATGAACAGAAACCGAGCAAAAGTTCCCCAAAGGTGATTGATGGAGCATGCTTATACGGTTCACCAGCTTGGGGTTCTTGCAACAAGCCTGCAACAAACATGAGTGCAATTTTTGCAAACCGTCTAGAACTGTTTGCTCACGATGTGGTACTTGGCTGGTTAGTTCATAAAATGGGACCTGTCTATAATCTAGACATCCAGGGTGGTGGCGGAAGAGGCTAGCGCCCCAGTATAAAAGGCTGAGAAGCTGCTGGAGGTCGGGAGTTCGAGTCTCCCCTCCCTCAAAACCTTTTGAGGGAAACCAATTTTCAGCATCTGTACCTACATACTTCTTTCTATTTATTCTAGAAATTAAAAATAATATACCTTTATGTTTCAAAGTAAAAATTCCCCCACTGCAGTCCTTAAATGGATCTTAAGGAACATCAACTTCTCTATATTTATTCTAGACATTAAAAATAATATACCTTTATGTTTCAAAGTAAAATCCCCCCACTGCAGTCCTTAAATGGATCTTAAGGAACATCAACTTCTTTATATTCATTCTAGAAATTAAAAATAATATACCTTTATGTTTCAAAGTAAAATTCCCCCACTGCAGTCCTTAAATGGATCTTAAGGAACATCAACTTCATAGTCAGAAACACGAACATGTATAAGAACACCACAAAACTGTTCTTCAAACAGTTTGACATTGGCTTTATTTTCTTTTTTAACTTTATTAAATAATATATCGATTAAACTAATTCTATCGCTCTTGTTACTTTCGTAAACGCGTCGATCCACGTTTTTTTCTGCAATTCTAGACACTGACTGTTATTTAACAATTACTCATAGATATTCAGATTTTCACTAGAACTTACTATAGAACTTTTACATGAGATTTATGAACAGAAACCGAGCAAAAGTTCCCCAAAGGTGATTGATGGAGCATGCTTATACGGTTCACCAGCTTGGGGTTCTTGTAACAAGCCTGCAACAAACATGAGTGCAATTTTTGCAAACCGTCTAGAACTGTTTGCTCACGATGTGGTACTTGGCTGGTTAGTTCATAAAATGGGACCTGTCTATAATCTAGACATCCAGGGCGGTGGCGGAAGAGGCTAGCGCGCCAGTATAAAAGGCTGAGAAGCTGCTGGAGGTCGGGAGTTCGAGTCTCCCCCGCCTCAAAACCTTTTGAGGGAAACCAATTTTCAGCATCTGTACCTACATACTTCTTTCTATTTATTCTAGAAATTAAAAATAATATACCTTTATGTTTCAAAGTAAAAATTCCCCCACTGCAGTCCTTAAATGGATCTTAAGGAACATCAACTTCTCTATATTTATTCTAGAAATTAAAAATAATATACCTTTATGTTTCAAAGTAAAATTCCCCCACTGCAGTCCTTAAATGGATCTTATGGAACATCAACTTCATAGGGAAACCAATTTTGAGCATCTGTACCTACATACTTCTTTATATTCATTCTAGAAATTAGAAATAATATACCTTTATGTTTCAAAGTAAAATTCCCCCATTGCAGTCCTTAAATGGATCTTAAGGAACATCAACTTCATAGTCAGAAACACGAACATGTATAAGAACACCACAAAACTGTTCTTCAAACAGTTTGACATTGGGTTTATTTTCTTTTTTAACTTTATTAAATAATATATTGATTAAACTAATTCTATCGCTCTTGTTACTTTCGTAAACGCGTCGATCCACGTTTTTTTCTGCAATTCTAGACACGACTGTTATTTAACAATTACTCATAAATATTCAGATTTTCACTAGAACTTACTATAGAACTTTTACATGAGATTTATGAACAGAAACCGAGCAAAAGTTCCCCAAAGGTGATTGATGGAGCATGCTTATACGGTTCACCAGCTTGGGGTTCTTGTAACGAGCCTGCAACAAACATGAGTGCAATTTTTGCAAACCGTCTAGAACTGTTTGCTCACGATGTGGTACTTGGCTGGTTAGTTCATAAAATAGGACCTGTCTATAATCTAGACATCTAGGGCGGTGGCGGAAGAGGCTAGCGCGCCAGTATAAAAGGCTGAGAAGCTGCTGGAGGTCGGGAGTTCGAGTCTCCCCCGCCTCAAAACCTTTTGAGGGAAACCAATTTTCAGCATCAGTACCTACATACTTCTTTCTATTTATTCTATAAATTAAAAATAATATACCTTTATGTTTCAAAGTAAAAATTCCCCCACTGCAGTCCTTAAATGGATCTTAAGGAACATCAACTTCTCTGTATTTATTCTAGAAATTAAAAATAATATACCTTTATGTTTCAAAGTAAAATCCCCCCACTGAAGTCCTTAAATGGATCTTAAGGAACATCAACTTCTTTATATTCATTCTAGAAATTAAAAATAATATACCTTTATGTTTCAAAGTAAAATTCCCCCACTGCAGTCCTTAAATGGATCTTAAGGAACATCAACTTCATAGGGAAACCAATTTTGAGCATCTGTACCTACATACTTCTTTATATTTATTCTAGAAATTAAAAATAATATACCTTTATGTTTCAAAGTAAAATTCCCCCACTGCAGTCCTTAAATGGATCTTAAGGAACATCAACTTCTCTATATTTATTCTAGAAATTAAAAATAATATACCTTTATGTTTCAAAGTAAAATTCCCCCACTGCAGTCCTTAAATGGATCTTAAGGAACATCAACTTCAGTCAGAAACACGAACATGTATAAGAACACCACAAAACTGTTCTTCAAACAGTTTGACATTGGGTTTATTTTCTTTTTAACTTTATTAAATAATATATTGATTAAACTAATTCTATCGCTCTTGTTACTTTCGTAAACGCGTCGATCCACGTTTTTTTCTGCAATTCTAGACACGATTGTTATTTAACAATTACTCATAAATATTCAGATTTTCACTAGAGCTTACTATAGAACTTTTACATGAGATTTATGAACAGAAACCGAGCAAAAGTTCCCCAAAGGTGATTGATGGAGCATGCTTATAGGGTTCTTGTAACAAGCCTGCAACAAACATGAGTGCAATTTTTGCAAACCGTCTAGAACTGTTTGCTCACGATGTGGTACTTGGCTGGTTAGTTCATAAAATGGGACCTGTCTATAATCTAGACATCTAGGGCGGTGGCGGAAGAGGCTAGCGTGCCAGTATAAAAGGCTGAGAAGCTGCTGGAGGTCGGGAGTTCGAGTCTCCCCCGCCTCAAAACCTTTTAAGGGAAACCAATTTTCAGCATCTGTACCTACATACTTCTTTCTATTTATTCTAGAAATTAAAAATAATAAACCTTTATGTTTCAAAGTAAACTTCCCCCACTGCAGTCCTTAAATGGATCTTAAGGCACATCAACTTCTCTATATTTATTCTAGAAATTAAAAATAATATACCTTTATGTTTCAAAGTAAAATCCCCCCACTGCAGTCCTTAAATGGATCTTAAGGAACATCAACTTCTTTATATTTATTCTAGAAATTAAAAATAATATACCTTTATGTTTCAAAGTAAAATTCCCCCACTGCAGTCCTTAAATGGATCTTAAGGAACATCAACTTCATAGGGAAACCAATTTTGAGCATCTGTATCTACATACTTCTTTATATTTATTCTAGAAATTAAAAATAATATACCGTTATGTTTCAGAGTAAAATTCCCCCACTGCAGTCCTTAAATGGATCTTAAGGAACATCAACTTCATAGTCAGAAACACGAACATGTATAAGAACACCACAAAACTGTTCTTCAAACAGTTTGACATTGGGTTTATTTTCTTTTTTAACTTTATCAAATAATATATTGATTAAACTAATTCTATCGCTCTTGTGGATCGACGCTTCTTTCGTAAACGCGTCGATCCACGTTTTTTTCTGCAATTCTAGACACGACTGTTATTTAACAATTACTCATAGATATTCAAATTTTCACTAGAACTTACTATAGAACTTTTACATGAGATTTATGAACAAAAACCGAGCAAAAGTTCCCCAAAGGTGATTGATGGAGCATGCTTATACGGTTCACCAGCTTGGGGTTCTTGTAACAAGCTTGCAACAAACATGAGTGCAATTTTTGCAAACCGTCTAGAACTGTTTGCTCACGATGTGGTACTTGGCTGGTTAGTTCATAAAATGGGACCTGTCTATAATCTAGACATCCAGGGCGGTGGCGGAAGAGGCTAGCGCGCCAGTATAAAAGGCTGAGAAGCTGCTGGAGGTCGGAAGTTCGAGTCTCCCCCGCCTCAAAATCTTTTGAGGGAAACCAATTTTCAGCATCTGTACCTACATACTTCTTTCTATTTATTCTAGAAATTAAAAATAATATACCTTTATGTTTCAAAGTAAAAATTCCCCCACTGCAGTCCTTAAATGGATCTTAAGGAACATCAACTTCTCTATATTTATTCTAGAAATTAAAAATAATCTATCTTTATGTTTCAAATTAAAATCCCCCCACTACCTACATACTTCTTTCTATTTATTCTAGGAATTAAAAATAATATACCTTTATGTTTCAAAGTAAAAATTCCCCCACTGCAGTCCTTAAATGGATCTTAAGGAACATCAACTTCTCTATATTTATTCTAGACATTAAAAATAATATACCTTTATGTTTCAAAGTAAAATCCCTCCACTGCAGTCCTTAAATGGATCTTAAGGAACATCAACTTCTTTATATTCATTCTAGAAATTAAAAATAATATACCTTTATGTTTCAAAGTAAAATTCCCCCACTGCAGTCCTTAAATGGATCTTAAGGAACATCAACTTCATAGTCAGAAACACGAACATGTATAAGAACGCCACAAAACTGTTCTTCAAACAGTTTGACATTGGGTTTATTTTCTTTTTTAACTTTATTAGATAATATATTGATTAAACTAATTCTATCGCTCTTGTTACTTTTGTAAACGCGTCGATCCACATTTTTTTCTGCAATTCGAGACACTACTGTTATTTAACAATTACTCATAAATATTCAGATTTTCACTAGAACTTACTATAGAACTTTTACATGAGATTTATGAACAGAACCGAGCAAAAGTTCCCCAAAGGTGATTGATGGAGCATGCTTATACGGTTCACCAGCTTGGGGTTCTTGTAACAAGCCTGCAACAAACATGAGTGCAATTTTTGCAAACCGTCTAGAACTGTTTGCTCACGATGTGGTACTTGGCTGGTTACTTCATAAAATGGGACCTGTCTATAATCTAGACATCCAGGCCGGTGGCGGAAGAGGCTGGCGCGCCAGTATAAAAGGCTGAGAAGCTGCTAGAGGTCAGGAGTTCGAGTCTCCCCCGCCTCAAAACCTTTTGAGGGAAACCAATTTTCAGCATCTGTACCTACATACTTCTTTCTATTTATTCTAGAAATTAAAAATAATATACCTTTATGTTTCAAAGTAAAAATTCCCCCACTGCAGTCCTTAAATGGATCTTAAGGAACATCAACTTCTCTATATTTATTCTAGAAATTAAAAATAATATATCTTTATGTTTCAAATTAAAATCCCCCCACTACCTACATACTTCTTTCTATTTATTCTAGGAATTAAAAATAATATACCTTTATGTTTCAAAGTAAAAATTCCCCCACTGCAGTCCTTAAATGGATCTTAAGGAACATCAACTTCTCTGTATTTATTCTAGAAATTAAAAATAATATACCTTTATGTTTCAAAGTAAAATTCCCCCACTGCAGTCCTTAAATGGATCTTAAGGAACATCAACTTCTTTATATTCATTCTAGAAATTAAAAATAATATACCTTTATGTTTCATAGTAAAATTCCCCCACTGCAGTCCTTAAATGGATCTTAAGGAACATCAACTTCATAGGGAAACCAATTTTGAGCATCTGTACCTACATACTTCTTTATATTTATTCTAGAAATTAAAAATAATATACCTTTATGTTTCAAAGTAAAATTCCCCCACTGCAGTCCTTAAATGGATCTTAAGGAACATCAACTTCATAGTCAGAAACACGAACATGTATAAGAACACAACAAAACTGTTCTTCAAACAGTTTGACATTGGGTTTATTTTCTTTTTTAACTTTATTCAATAACATATTGATTAAACTAATTCTATCGCTCTTGTTACTTTCGTAAACGCGTCGATCCACGTTTTTTTCTGCAATTCTAGACACGACTGTTATTTAACAATTACTCATAAATATTCAGATTTTCACTAGAACGTACTATAGAACTTTTACATGAGATTTATGAACAGAAACCGAGCAAAAGTTCCCCAAAGGTGATTGATGGAGCATGCTTATACGGTTCACCAGCTTGGGGTTCTTGTAACAAGCCTGCAACAAACATGAGTGCAATTTTTGCAAACCGTCTAGAACTGTTTGCTCACGATGTGGTACTTGGCTGGTTAGTTCATAAAATGGGACCTGTCTATAATCTAGACATCCAGGGCGGTGGCGGAAGAGGCTAGCGCGCCAGTATAAAAGACTGAGAAGCTGCTGGGGGTCTGGAGTTCGAGTCTCCCCCGCCTCAAAACCTTTTGAGGGAAACCAATTTTCAGCATCTGTACCTACATACTTCTTTCGATTTATTCAAGAAATTAAAAATAATATCCCCCGCCTCAAAACCTTTTGAGGGAAACCAATTTTCAGCATCTGTACCTACATACTTCTTTCGATTTATTCAAGAAATTAAAAATAATATACCTTTATGTTTCAAAGTAAAAGTTCCCCCACTGCAGTCCTTAAATGGATCTTAAGGAACATCAACTTCTCTGTATTTATTCTAGAAATTAAAAATAATATACCTTTATGTTTCAAAGTAAAATCCCCCCACTGCAGTCCTTAAATGGATCTTAAGGAACATCAACTTCTTTATATTCATTCTAGAAATTAAAAATAATATACCTTTATGTTTCAAAGTAAAATTCCCCCACTGCAGTCCTTAAATGGATCTTAAGGAACATCAACTTCATAGGGAAACCAATTTTGAGCATCTGTACCTACATACTTCTTTATATTTATTCTAGAAATTAAAAATAATATACCTTTATGTTTCAAAGTAAAATTCCCCCACTGCAGTCCTTAAATGGATCTTAAGGAACATCAACTTCATAGTCAGAAACACGAACATGTATAAGAACACCACAAAACTGTTCTTCAAACAGTTTGACATTGGGTTTATTTTCTTTTTTAACTTTATTAAATAATATATTGATTAAACTAATTCTATCGCTCTTGTTACTTTCGTAAACACGTCGATCCACGTTTTTTTATGCAATTCTAGACACGACTGTTATTTACGATTACTCATAAATATTCAGATTTTCACTAGAACTTACTATAGAACTTTTACATGAGATTTATGAACAAAAACCGAGCAAAAGTTCCCCAAAGGTGATTGATGGAGCATGCTTATACGGTTCACCAGCTTGGGGTTCTTGTAACAAGCCTGCAACAAACATGAGTGCAATTTTTGCAAACCGTCTAGAACTGTTTGCTCACGATGTGGTACTTGGCTGGTTAGTTCATAAAATGGGACCTGTCTATAATCTAGACATCCAAGGCGGTGGCGGAAGAGGCTAGCGCGCCAGTATAAAAGGCTGAGTAGCTGCTGGAGGTCGGGAGTTCGAGTCTCCCCCGCCTCAAAACCTTTTGAGGGAAACCAATTTTCAAAGTAAAATTCCGCCACTGCATTCCTTAACTGGATCTTAAGGAACATCAACTTCATAGTCAGAAACACGAACATGTATAAGAACACCACAAAACTGTTCTTCAAACAGTTTGACATTGGGTTTATTTTCTTTTTTGCGGTTCACCAGCTTGGGGTTCTTGTAACAAGCCTGCAACAAACATGAGTGCAATTTTTGCAAACCGTCTAGAACTGTTTGCTCACGATGTGGTACTTGGCTGGTTAGTTCATAAAATGGTACCTGTCTATAATCTAGACATCCAGGGTGGTGGCGGAAGAGGCTAGCGCCCCAGTATAAAAGGCTGAGAAGCTGCTGGAGGTCGGGAGTTCGAGTCTCCCCTCCCTCAAAACCTTTTGAGGGAAACCAATTTTCAGCATCTGTACCTACATACTTCTTTCTATTTATTCTAGAAATTAAAAATAATATACCTTTATGTTTCAAAGTAAAAATTCCCCCACTGCAGTCCTTAAATGGATCTTAAGGAACATCAACTTCTCTATATTTATTCTAGACATTAAAAATAATATACCTTTATGTTTCAAAGTAAAATCCCTCCACTGCAGTCCTTAAATGGATCTTAAGGAACATCAACTTCTTTATATTCATTTTAGAAATTAAAAATAATATACCTTTATGTTTCAAAGTAAAAATTCCCCCACTGCAGTCCTTAAATGGATCTTAAGGAACATCAACTTCTCTATATTTATTCTAGAAATTAAAAATAATATATCTTTATGTTTCAAATTAAAATCCCCCCACTGCAGTCCTTAAATGGATCTTAAGGAACATCAACTTCATAGGGAAACCAATTTTGAGCATCTGTACCTACATACTTCTTTATATTTATTCTAGAAATTAAAAATAATATACCATTATGTTTCAGAGTAAAATTCCCCCACTGCAGTCCTTAAATGGATCTTAAGGAACATCAACTTCATAGTCAGAAACACGAACATGTATAAGAACACCACAAAACTGTTCTTCAAACAGTTTGACATTGGGTTTATTTTCTTTTTTAACTTTATCAAATAATATATTGATTAAACTAATTCTATCGCTCTTGTGGATCGACGCTTCTTTCGTAAACGCGTCGATCCACGTTTTTTTTTTGCAATTCTAGACACGACTGTTATTTAACAATTACTCATAGATATTCAGATTTTCACTAGAACTTACTTTAGAACTTTTACATGAGATTTATGAACAAAAACCGAGCAAAAGTTCCCCAAAGGTGATTGATGGAGCATGCTTATACGGTTCACCAGCTTGGGGTTCTTGTAACAAGCCTGCAACAAACATGAGTGCAATTTTTGCAAACCGTCTAGAACTGTTTGCTCACGATGTGGTACTTGGCTGGTTAGTTCATAAAATGGGACCTGTCTATAATCTAGACATCCAAGGCGGTGGCGGAAGAGGCTAGCGCGCCAGTATAAAAGGCTGAGAAGCTGCTGGAGGTCGAGAGTTCGAGTCTCCCCCGCCTCAAAATCTTTTGAGGGAAACCAATTTTCAGCATCTGTACCTACATACTTCTTTCTATTTATTCTAGAAATTAAAAATAATATACCTTTATGTTTCAAAGTAAAAATTCCCCCACTGCAGTCCTTAAATGGATCTTAAGGAACATCAACTTCTCTATATTTATTCTAGAAATTAAAAATAATATATCTTTATGTTTCAAATTAAAATCCCCCCACTACCTACATACTTCTTTCTATTTATTCTAGGAATTAAAAATAATATACCTTTATGTTTCAAAGTAAAAATTCCCCCACTGCAGTCCTTAAATGGATCTTAAGGAACATCAACTTCTCTGTATTTATTCTAGAAATTAAAAATAATATACCTTTATGTTTCAAAGTAAAATTCCCCCACTGCAGTCCTTAAATGGATCTTAAGGAACATCAACTTCTTTATATTCATTCTAGAAATTAAAAATAATATACCTTTATGTTTCATAGTAAAATTCCCCCACTGCAGTCCTTAAATGGATCTTAAGGAACATCAACTTCATAGGGAAACCAATTTTGAGCATCTGTACCTACATACTTCTTTATATTTATTCTAGAAATTAAAACTAATATACCTTTATGTTTCAAAGTAAAATTCCCCCACTGCAGTCCTTAAATGGATCTTAAGGAACATCAACTTCATAGTCAGAAACACGAACATGTATAAGAACACCACAAAACTGTTCTTCAAACAGTTTGACATTGGGTTTATTTTCTTTTTTAACTTTATTAGATAATATATTGATTAAACTAATTCTATCGCTCTTGTTACTTTTGTAAACGCGTCGATCCACGTTTTTTTCTGCAATTCGAGACACGACTGTTATTTAACAATTACTCATAAATATTCAGATTTTCACTAGAACGTACTATAGAACTTTTACATGAGATTTATGAACAGAAACCGAGCAAAAGTTCCCCAAAGGTGATTGATGGAGCATGCTTATACGGTTCACCAGCTTGGGGTTCTTGTAACAAGCCTGCAACAAACATGAGTGCAATTTTTGCAAACCGTCTAGAACTGTTTGCTCACGATGTGGTACTTGGCTGGTTAGTTCATAAAATGGGACCTGTCTATAATCTAGACATCCAGGGCGGTGGCGGAAGAGGCTAGCGCGCCAGTATAAAAGGCTGAGAAGCTGCGGGAGGTCGGGAGTTCGAGTCTCCCCCGCCTCAAAACCTTTTGAGGGAAACCAATTTTCAGCATCTGTACCTACATACTTCTTTCTATTTATTCTAGAAATTAAAAATAATATACCTTTATGTTTCAAAGTAAAAATTCCCCCACTGCAGTCCTTAAATGGATCTTAAGGAACATCAACTTCTCTGTATTTATTCTAGAAATTAAAAATAATATACCTTTATGTTTCAAAGTAAAATCCCCCCACTGCAGTCCTTAAATGGATCTTAAGGAACATCAACTTCTTTATATTCATTCTAGAAATTAAAAATAATATACCTTTATGTTTCAAAGTAAAATTCCCCCACTGCAGTCCTTAAATGGATCTTAAGGAACATCAACTTCATAGGGAAACCAATTTTGAGCATCTCTACCTACATACTTCTCTATATTTATTCTAGAAATTAAAAATAATCTATCTTTATGTTTCAAATTAAGATCCCCCCACTACCTACATACTTCTTTCTATTTATTCTAGGAATTAAAAATAATATACCTTTATGTTTCAAAGTAAAAATTCCCCCACTGCAGTCCTTAAATGGATCTTAAGGAACATCAACTTCTCTATATTTATTCTAGAAATTAAAAATAATATATCTTTATGTTTCAAATTAAAATCCACCCACTGCAGTCCTTAAATGGATCTTCAGGAACATCAACTTCATAGGGAAACCAATTTTGAGCATCTGTACCTACATACTTCTTTATATTTATTATAGAAATTAAAAATAATATACCTTATGTTTCAAAGTAAAAATTCCCCCACTGCAGTCCTTAAATGGATCTTAAGGAACATTAACTTCATAGTCAGAAACACGAACATGTATAAGAACACCACAAAACTGTTCTTCAAACAGTTTGACATTGGGTTTATTTTCTTTTTGAACTTTATTAAATAATATATTGATTAAACTAATTCTATCGCTCTTGTTACTTTCGTAAACACGTCGATCCACGTTTTTTTCTGCAATTCTAGGCACGACTGTTATTTAGCAATTACTCATAAATATTCAGATTTTTACTAGAACTTACTATAGAACTTTTACATGAGATTTATGAACAGAAACCGAGCAAAAGTTCCCCAAAGGTGATTGATGGAGCATGCTTATACGGTTCACCAGCTTGGGGTTCTTGTAACAAGCCTGCAACAAACATGAGTGCAATTTTTGCAAACCGTCTAGAACTGTTTGCTCACGATGTGGTACTTGGCTGGTTAGTTCATAAAATGGGACCTGTCTATAATCTAGACATCCAAGGCGGTTGCGGAAGAGTCTAGCGCGCCAGTATAAAAGGCTGAGAAGCTGCTGGAGGTCGGGAGTTCGAGTCTCCCCCGCCTCAAAATCTTTTGAGGGAAACCAATTTTCAGCATCTGTACCTACATACTTCTTTCTATTTATTCTAGAAATTAAAAATAATATACCTTTATGTTTCAAAGTAAAAATTCCCCCACTGCAGACCTTAAATGGATCTTTAGGAACATCAACTTCTCTATATTTATTCTAGAAATTAAAAATAATCTATCTTTATGTTTCAAATTAAAATCCCCCCACTACCTACATACTTCTTTCTATTTATTCTAGGAATTAAAAATAATATACCTTTATGTTTCAAAGTAAAAATTCCCCCACTGCAGTCCTTAAATGGATCTTAAGGAACATCAACTTCTCTATATTTATTCTAGAAATTAAAAATAATATATCTTTATGTTTCAAATTAAAATCCCCCCACTGCAGTCCTTAAATGGATCTTCAGGAACATCAACTTCATAGGGAAACCAATTTTGAGCATCTGTACCTACATACTTCTTTATATTTATTATAGAAATTAAAAATAATATACCTTATGTTTCAAAGTAAAAATTCCCCCACTGCAGTCCTTAAATGGATCTTAAGGAACATCAACTTCATAGTCAGGAACACGAACATGTATAAGAACACCACAAAACTGTTCTTCAAACAGTTTGACATTGGGTTTATTTTCTTTTTTAACTTTATTAAATAATATATTGATTAAACTAATTCTATCGCTCTTGTTACTTTCGTAAACACGTCGATCCACGTTTTTTTCTGCAATTCTAGGCACGACTGTTATTTAGCAATTACTCATAAATATTCAGATTTTTACTAGAACTTACTATAGAACTTTTACATGAGATTTATGAACAGAAACCGAGCAAAAGTTCCCCAAAGGTGATTGATGGAGCATGCTTATACGGTTCACCAGCTTGGGGTTCTTGTGACAAGCCTGCAACAAACATGAGTGCAATTTTTGCAAACCGTCTAGAACTGTTTGCTCACGATGTGGTACTTGGCTGGTTAGTTCATAAAATGGGACCTGTCTATAATCTAGACATCCAGGGCGGTGGCGGAAGAGGCTAGCGCGCCAGTATAAAAGGCTGAGAAGCTGCTGGAGGTCGGGAGTTCGAGTCTCCCCCGCCTCAAAACCTTTTGAGGGAAACCAATTTTCAGCATCTGTACCTACATACTTCTTTATATTTATTCTAGAAATTAAAAATAATATACCTTTATGTTTCAAAGTAAAATTCCCCCACTGCAGCCCTTAAATGGATCTTAAGGAACATCAACTTCATAGTCAGAAACACGAACATGTATAAGAACACCACAAAACTGTTCTTCAAACAGTTTGACATTGGGTTTATTTTCTTTTTTAACTTTATTAAATAATATATTGATTAAACAAATTCTATCGCTCTTGTGACTTTCGTAAACGCGTCGATCCACGTTTTTTTCTGCAATTCTAGACACGACTGTTATTTAACAATTACTCATAAATATTCAGATTTTCACTAGAACTTACTATAGAACTTTTACATGAGATTTATGAACAGAAACCGAGCAAAAGTTCCCCAAAGGTGATTGATAGAGCATGCTTATACGGTTCACCAGCTTGGGGTTCTTGTAACAAGCCTGCAACAAACATGAGTGCAATTTTTGCAAACCGTCTAGAACTGTTTGCTCACGATGTGGTACTTGGCTGGTTAGTTCATAAAATGGGACCTGTCTATAATCTAGACATCTAGGGCGGTGGCGGAAGAGGCTAGCGTGCCAGTATAAAAGGCTGAGAAGCTGCTGGAGGTCCGGAGTTCGAGTCTCCCCCACCTCAAAACCTTTTGAGGGAAACCAATTTTCAGCATCTGTACCTACATACTTCTTTCTATTTATTCTAGAAATTAAAAATAATATACCTTTCTGTTTCAAAGTAAAAATTCCCCCACTGCAGTCCTTAAATGGATCTTAAGGAACATCAACTTCTCTATATTTATTCTAGAAATTAAAAATAATCTATCTTTATGTTTCAAATTAAAATCCCCCCACTACCTACATACTTCTTTCTATTTATTCTAGGAATTAAAAATAATATACCTTTATGTTTCAAAGTAAAAATTCCCCCACTGCAGTCCTTAAATGGATCTTAAGGAACATCAACTTCTCTATATTTATTCTAGAAATTAAAAATAATATATCTTTATATTTCAAATTAAAATCCCCCCACTGCAGTCCTTAAATGGATCTTAAGGAACATCAACTTCATAGGGAAACCAATTTTGAGCATCTGTACCTACATACTTCTTTATATTTATTATAGAAATTAAAAATAATATACCTTTATGTTTCAAAGTAAAAATTCCCCCACTGCAGTCCTTAAATGGATCTTAAGGAACATCAACTTCTCTATATTTATTCTAGAAATTAAAAATAATATAACTTTATGTTTCAAAGTAAAATCCCCCCACTGGAGTCCTTAAATGGATCTTCAGGAACATCAACTTCATAGGGAAACCAATTTTGAGCATCTGTACCTACATACTTCTTTATATTTATTCTAGAAATTAAAAATAATATACCTTTATGTTTCAAAGTAAAATTCCCCCACTGCAGTCCTAAATGGATCTTAAGGAACATCAACTTCATAGTCAGAAACACGAACATGTATAAGAACACCACAAAACTGTTCTTCAAACAGTTTGACATTGGGTTCATTTCCTTTTTTAACTTTATTAAATAATATATTGATTAAACTAATTCTATCGCTCTTGTTACTTTCGTAAACGCGTCGATCCACGTTTTTTTCTGCAATTCTAGACACGACTGTTATTTAGCAATTACTCATAAATATTCAGATTTTCACTAGAACTTACTATAGAACTTTTACATGAGATTTATGAACAGAAACCGAGCAAAAGTTCCCCAAAGGTGATTGATGGAGCATGCTTATACGGTTCACCAGCTTGGGGTTCTTGTAACAAGCCTGCAACAAACATGAGTGCAATTTTTGCAAACCGTCTAGAACTGTTTGCTCACGATGTGGTACTTGGCTGGTTAGTTCATAAAATGGGACCTGTCTATAATCTAGACATCCAAGGCGGTTGCGGAAGAGTCTAGCGCGCCAGTATAAAAGGCTGAGAAGCTGCTGGAGGTCGGGAGTTCGAGTCTCCCCCGCCTCAAAATCTTTTGAGGGAAACCAATTTTCAGCATCTGTACCTACATACTTCTTTCTATTTATTCTAGAAATTAAAAATAATATACCTTTATGTTTCAAAGTAAAAATTCCCCCACTGCAGACCTTAAATGGATCTTTAGGAACATCAACTTCTCTATATTTATTCTAGAAATTAAAAATAATCTATCTTTATGTTTCAAATTAAAATCCCCCCACTACCTACATACTTCTTTCTATTTATTCTAGGAATTAAAAATAATATACCTTTATGTTTCAAAGTAAAAATTCCCCCACTGCAGTCCTTAAATGGATCTTAAGGAACATCAACTTCTCTATATTTATTCTAGAAATTAAAAATAATATATCTTTATGTTTCAAATTAAAATCCCCCCACTGCAGTCCTTAAATGGATCTTCAGGAACATCAACTTCATAGGGAAACCAATTTTGAGCATCTGTACCTACATACTTCTTTATATTTATTATAGAAATTAAAAATAATATACCTTATGTTTCAAAGTAAAAATTCCCCCACTGCAGTCCTTAAATGGATCTTAAGGAACATCAACTTCATAGTCAGAAACACGAACATGTATAAGAACACCACAAAACTGTTCTTCAAACAGTTTGACATTGGGTTTATTTTCTTTTTTAACTTTATTAAATAATATATTGATTAAACTAATTCTATCGCTCTTGTTACTTTCGTAAACACGTCGATCCACGTTTTTTTCTGCAATTCTAGGCACGACTGTTATTTAGCAATTACTCATAAATATTCAGATTTTTACTAGAACTTACTATAGAACTTTTACATGAGATTTATGAACAGAAACCGAACAAAAGTTCCCCAAAGGTGATTGATGGAGCATGCTTATACGGTTCACCAGCTTGGGGTTCTTGTAACAAGCCTGCAACAAACATGAGTGCAATTTTTGCAAACCGTCTAGAACTGTTTGCTCACGATGTGGTACTTGGCTGGTTAGTTCATAAAATGGGACCTGTCTATAATCTAGACATCCAAGGCGGTTGCGGAAGAGTCTAGCGCGCCAGTATAAAAGGCTGAGAAGCTGCTGGAGGTCGGGAGTTCGAGTCTCCCCCGCCTCAAAATCTTTTGAGGGAAACCAATTTTCAGCATCTGTACCTACATACTTCTTTCTATTTATTCTAGAAATTAAAAATAATATACCTTTATGTTTCAAAGTAAAAATTCCCCCACTGCATACCTTAAATGGATCTTTAGGAACATCAACTTCTCTATATTTATTCTAGAAATTAAAAATAATCTATCTTTATGTTTCAAATTAAAATCCCCCCACTACCTACATACTTCTTTCTATTTATTCTAGGAATTAAAAATAATATACCTTTATGTTTCAAAGTAAAAATTCCCCCACTGCAGTCCTTAAATGGATCTTAAGGAACATCAACTTCTCTATATTTATTCTAGAAATTAAAAATAATATATCTTTATGTTTCAAATTAAAATCCCCCCACTGCAGTCCTTAAATGGATCTTAAGGAACATCAACTTCATAGGGAAACCAATTTTGAGCATCTGTACCTACATACTTCTTTCTATTTATTCTAGAAATTAAAAATAATATACCTTTATGTTTCAAAGTAAAAATTCCCCCACTGCAGTCCTTAAATGGATCTTAAGGAACATCAACTTCTCTGTATTTATTCTAGAAATTAAAAATAATATACCTTTATGTTTCAAAGTAAAATCCCCCCACTGCAGTCCTTAAATGGATCTTAAGGAACATCAACTTTTTTCTATTTATTCTAGAAATTAAAAATAATATACCTTTATGTTTCAAAGTAAAAATTCCCCCACTGCAGTCCTTAAATGGATCTTAAGGAACATCAACTTCTCTGTATTTATTCTAGAAATTAAAAATAATATACCTTTATGTTTCAAAGTAAAATCCCCCCACTGCAGTCCTTAAATGGATCTTAAGGAACATCAACTTCTTTATATTCATTCTAGAAATTAAAAATAATATACCTTTATGTTTCAAAGTAAAATTCCCCCACTGCAGTCCTTAAATGGATCTTAAGGAACATCAACTTCGTAGGGAAACCAATTTTGAGCATCTGTACCTACATACTTATTTATATTTATTCTAGAAATTAAAAATAATATACCTTTATGTTTCAAAGTAAAATTCCCCCACTGCAGTCCTTAAATGGATCTTAAGGAACATCAACTTCTCTAGATTTATTCTAGAAATTAAAAATAATATACCTTTATGTTTCAAATTAAAATCTCCCCACTGAAGTCCTTAAATGGATCTTAAAGAACATCAACTTCATAGGGAAACCAATTTTCAGCATCTGTACCTACATACTTCTTTCTTTTATTCTAGAAATTAAAAATAATATACCTTTATGTTTCAAAGTAAAAATTCCCCCACTGCAGTCCTTAAATGGATCTTAAGGAACATCAACTTCTCTATATTTATTCTAGAAATTAAAAATAATATACCTTTATGTTTCAAAGTAAAATTTCCACACTGCAGTCCTTAAATGGATCTTAAGGAACATCAACTTCATAGTCAGAAACACGAACATGTATAAGAACACCACAAAACTGTTCTTCAAACAGTTTGACATTGGCTTTATTTTCTTTTTTAACTTTATTAAATAATATATTGATTAAACTAATTCTATCGCTCTTGTTACTTTCATAAACGCGTCGATCCACGTTTTTTTCTGCAATTCTAGACACGACTGTTATTTAACAATTACTCATAGATATTCAGATTTTCACTAGAACTTACTATAGAACTTTTACATGAGATTTATGAACAGAAACCGAGCAAAAGTTCCCCAAAGGTGATTGATGGAGCATGCTTATACGGTTCACCAGCTTGGGGTTCTTGTAACAAGCCTGCAACAAACATGAGTGCAATTTTTGCAAACCGTCTAGAACTGTTTGCTCACGATGTGGTACTTGGCTGGTTAGTTCATAAAATGGGACCTGTCTATAATCTAGACATCCAAGGCGGTTGCGGAAGAGTCTAGCGCGCCAGTATAAAAGGCTGAGAAGCTGCTGGAGGTCGGGAGTTCGAGTCTCCCCCGCCTCAAAATCTTTTGAGGGAAACCAATTTTCAGCATCTGTACCTACATACTTCTTTCTATTTATTCTAGAAATTAAAAATAATATACCTTTATGTTTCAAAGTAAAAATTCCCCCACTGCATACCTTAAATGGATCTTTAGGAACATCAACTTCTCTATATTTATTCTAGAAATTAAAAATAATCTATCTTTATGTTTCAAATTAAAATCCCCCCACTACCTACATACTTCTTTCTATTTATTCTAGGAATTAAAAATAATATACCTTTATGTTTCAAAGTAAAAATTCCCCCACTGCAGTCCTTAAATGGATCTTAAGGAACATCAACTTCTCTATATTTATTCTAGAAATTAAAAATAATATATCTTTATGTTTCAAATTAAAATCCCCCCACTGCAGTCCTTAAATGGATCTTAAGGAACATCAACTTCATAGGGAAACCAATTTTGAGCATCTGTACCTACATACTTCTTTCTATTTATTCTAGAAATTAAAAATAATATACCTTTATGTTTCAAAGTAAAAATTCCCCCACTGCAGTCCTTAAATGGATCTTAAGGAACATCAACTTCTCTGTATTTATTCTAGAAATTAAAAATAATATACCTTTATGTTTCAAAGTAAAATCCCCCCACTGCAGTCCTTAAATGGATCTTAAGGAACATCAACTTTTTTCTATTTATTCTAGAAATTAAAAATAATATACCTTTATGTTTCAAAGTAAAAATTCCCCCACTGCAGTCCTTAAATGGATCTTAAGGAACATCAACTTCTCTGTATTTATTCTAGAAATTAAAAATAATATACCTTTATGTTTCAAAGTAAAATCCCCCCACTGCAGTCCTTAAATGGATCTTAAGGAACATCAACTTCTTTATATTCATTCTAGAAATTAAAAATAATATACCTTTATGTTTCAAAGTAAAATTCCCCCACTGCAGTCCTTAAATGGATCTTAAGGAACATCAACTTCGTAGGGAAACCAATTTTGAGCATCTGTACCTACATACTTATTTATATTTATTCTAGAAATTAAAAATAATATACCTTTATGTTTCAAAGTAAAATTCCCCCACTGCAGTCCTTAAATGGATCTTAAGGAACATCAACTTCTCTAGATTTATTCTAGAAATTAAAAATAATATACCTTTATGTTTCAAATTAAAATCTCCCCACTGAAGTCCTTAAATGGATCTTAAAGAACATCAACTTCATAGGGAAACCAATTTTCAGCATCTGTACCTACATACTTCTTTCTTTTATTCTAGAAATTAAAAATAATATACCTTTATGTTTCAAAGTAAAAATTCCCCCACTGCAGTCCTTAAATGGATCTTAAGGAACATCAACTTCTCTATATTTATTCTAGAAATTAAAAATAATATACCTTTATGTTTCAAAGTAAAATTTCCACACTGCAGTCCTTAAATGGATCTTAAGGAACATCAACTTCATAGTCAGAAACACGAACATGTATAAGAACACCACAAAACTGTTCTTCAAACAGTTTGACATTGGCTTTATTTTCTTTTTTAACTTTATTAAATAATATATTGATTAAACTAATTCTATCGCTCTTGTTACTTTCATAAACGCGTCGATCCACGTTTTTTTCTGCAATTCTAGACACGACTGTTATTTAACAATTACTCATAGATATTCAGATTTTCACTAGAACTTACTATAGAACTTTTACATGAGATTTATGAACAGAAACCGAGCAAAAGTTCCCCAAAGGTGATTGATGGAGCATGCTTATACGGTTCACCAGCTTGGGGTTCTTGTAACAAGCCTGCAACAAACATGAGTGCAATTTTTGCAAACCGTCTAGAACTGTTTGCTCACGATGTGGTACTTGGCTGGTTAGTTCATAAAATGGGACCTGTCTATAATCTAGACATCCAGGGCGGTGGCGGAAGAGGCTAGCGCGCCAGTATAAAAGGATGAGAAGCTGCTGGAGGTCGGGAGTTCGAGTCTCCCCCGCCTCAAAACCTTTTGAGGGAAACCAATTTTCAGCATCTGTACCTACATACTTCTTTCTATTTATTCTAGAAATTAAAAATAATATACCTTTATGTTTCAAAGTAAAATTCCCCCACTGCAGTCTCTAAATGGATCTGAAGGAACATCAACTTCATCGTCAGAAACACGAACATGTATAAGAACACCACAAAACTGTTCTTCAAACAGTTTGACATTGGGTTTATCAACAGGGACTGCAGTGGGGGGATTTTACTTTGAAACATAAAGGTATATTTTTTAAAATTTCTAGAATAAATACAGAGAAGTTGATGTTCCTTAAGATCCATTTAAGGACTGCAGTGGGGGAATTTTTACTTTGAAACATAAAGGTATATTATTTTTAATTTCTAGAATAAATAGAAAGAAGTATGTAGGTACAGATGCTGAAAATTGGTTTCCCTCAAAAGGTTTTGAGGCGGGGGAGACTCGAACTCCCGACCTCCAGCAGCTTCTCAGCCTTTTATACTGGCGCGCTAGCCTCTTCCGCCACCGCCGTGGATGTCTAGATTATAGATAGGTCCCATTTTATGAACTAACCAGCCAAGTACCACATAGTGAGCAAACAGTTCTAGACGGTTTGCAAAATTGCACTCATGTTTGTTGCAGGCTTGTTACAAGAACCCCAAGCTGGTGAACCGTATAAGCATGCTCCATCAATCACCTTTGGGGAACTTTTGCTCGGTTTCTGTTCATAAATCTCATGTAAAAGTTCTATAGTAAGTTCTAGTGAAAATCTGAATATTTATGAGTAATTGTTAAATAACAGTCGTGTCTAGAATTGCAGAAAAAAACGTGGATCGACGCGTTTATGAAAGTAACAAGAGCGATAGAATTAGTTTAATCAATATATTATTTAATAAAGTTAGAAAAGAAAATAAACCCAATGTCAAACTGTTTGAAGAACAGTTTTGTGGTGTTCTTATACATGTTCGTGTTTCTGACTATGAAGTTGATGTTCCTTAAGATCCATTTAAGGACTGCAGTGGGGGAATTTTACTTTGAAACATAAAGGTATATTATTTTTAATTTCTAGAATAAATATAAATAAGTATGTAGGTCAGATGCTCAAAACTGGTTTCCCTACGAAGTTGATGTTCCTTAAGATCCATTTAAGGACTGCAGTGGGGGAATTTTACTTTGAAACATAAAGGTATATTATTTTTAATTTCTAGAATGAATATAAAGAAGTTGATGTTCCTTAAGATCCATTTAAGGACTGCAGTGGGGGGATTTTACTTTGAAACATAAAGGTATATTATTTTTAATTTCTAGAATAAATACAGAGAAGTTGATGTTCCTTAAGATCCATTTAAGGACTGCAGTGGGGGAATTTTTACTTTGAAACATAAAGGTATATTATTTTTAATTTCTTGAATAAATAGAAAGAAGTATGTAGGTACAGATGCTGAAAATTCGTTTCCCTCAAAAGGTTTTGGGCGGGGGAGCAAAAGTTCTCCAAAGGTGATTGATGGAGCATGCTTATACGGTTCACCAGCTTGGGGTTCTTGTAACAAGCTTGCAACAAACATGAGTGCAATTTTTGCAAACGGTCTAGACCTGTTTGCTCACGATGTGGTACTTGGCTGGTTAGTTCATAAAATGGGACCTGTCTATAATCTAGACATCCAGGGCAGTGGCGGAAGAGGCTAGCGCGCCAGTATAAAAGGCTGAGAAGCTGCTGGAGGTCGGGAGTTCGAGTCTCCCCCGCCTCAAAACCTTTTGAGGGAAACCAATTTTCAGCATCTGTACCTACATACTTCTTTCTATTTATTCTAGAAATTAAAAATAATATACCTTTATGTTTCAAAGTAAAAATTCCCCCACTGCAGTCCTTAAATGGATCTTAAGGAACATCAACTTCTCTATATTTATTCTAGAAATTAAAAATAATATATCTTTATGTTTCAAAGTAAAATCCCCCCACTGCAGTCCTTAAATGGATCTTAAGGAACATCAACTTCTTTATATTCATTCTAGAAATTAAAAATAATATACCTTTATGTTTCAAAGTAAAATTCCCCCACTGCAGTCATTAAATGTATCTTAAGGAACATCAACTTCATAGGGAAACCAATTTTGAGCATCTGTACCTACATACTTCTTTATATTTATTCTAGAAATTAAAAATAATATACCTTTATGTTTCAAAGTAAAATTCCCTCACTGCAGTCCTTAAATGGATCTTAAGGAACATCAACTTCATAGTCAGAAACACGAACATGTATAAGAACACCACAAAACTGTTCTTCAAACAGTTTGACATTGGGTTTATTTTCTTTTTTACTTTATTAAATAATATATGGATTAAACTAATTCTATCGCTCTTGTTACTTTCGTAAACGCATCGATCCACGTTTTTTTCTGCAATTCTAGACACGACTGTTATTTAACAATTACTCATAAATATTCAGATTTTCACTAGAACTTACTATAGAACTTTTATATGAGATTTATGAACAGAAACCGAGCAAAAGTTCCCCAAAGGTGATTGATAGAGCATGCTTATACGGTTCATTAGCTTGGGGTTCTTGTAACAAGCCTGCAACAAACATGAGTGCAATTTTTGCAAACCGTCTAGAACTGTTTGCTCACGATGTTGTACTTACTTGGCTGGTTAGTTCATAAAATGGGACCTGTCTATAATCTAGACATCCAGGGCGGTGGCGGAAGAGGCTAGCGCGCCAGTATAAAAGGCTGAGAAGCTGCTGGAGGTCGGGAGTTCGAGTCTCCCCCGCCTCAAAACCTTTTGAGGGAAACCAATTTTCAGCATCTGTACCTACATACTTCTTTCTATTTATTCAAGAAATTAAAAATAATATACCTTTATGTTTCAAAGTAAAAATTCCCCCCCTGCAGTCCTTAAATGGATCTTAAGGAACATCAACTTCTCTATATTTATTCTAGACATTAATAATAATATACCTTTATGTTTCAAAGTAAAATCCCCCCACTGCAGTCCTTAAATGGATCTTAAGGAACATCAACTTCTTTATATTCATTCTAGAAATTAAAAATAATATACCTTTATGTTTCAAAGTAAAATTCCCCCACTGCAGTCCTTAAATGGATCTTAAGGAACATCAACTTCATAGGGAAACCAATTTTGAGCATCTGTACCTACATACTTCTTTATATTTATTCTAGAAATTAAAAATAATATACCTTTATGTTTCAAAGTAAAATTCCCCCACTGCAGTCCTTAAATGGATCTTAAGGAACATCAACTTCATAGTCAAAAACACGAACATGTATAAGAACACCACAAAACTGTTCTTCAAACAGTTTGACATTGGGTTTATTTTCTTTTTTACTTTATTAAATAATATATGGATTAAACTAATTCTATCGCTCTTGTTACTTTCGTAAACGCGTCGATCCACGTTTTTTTCTGCAATTCTAGACACGACTGTTATTTAACGATTACTCATAAATATTCAGATTTTCACTAGAACTTACTATAGAACTTTTACATGAGATTTATGAAAAGAAACCGAGCAAAAGTTCCCCAAAGGTGATTGATGGAGCATGCTTATACGGTTCACCAGCTTGGGGTTCTTGTAACAAGCCTGCAACAAACATGAGTGCAATTTTTGCAAACCGTCTAGAACTGTTTGCTCACGATGTGGTACTTGGCTGGTTAGTTCATAAAATGGGACCTGACTATAATCTAGACATCTAGGGCGGTGGCGGAAGAGGCTAGCGCGAGAGTATAAAAGGCTGAGAAGCTGCTGGAGGTCGGGAGTTCGAGTCTCCCCCGCCTCAAAACCTTTTGAGGGAAACCAATTTTCAGCATCTGTACCTACATACTTCTTTCTATTTATTCTAGAAATTAAAAATAATATACCTTTATGTTTCAAAGTAAAAATTCCCCCACTGCAGTCCTTAAATGGATCTTAAGGAACATCAACTTCTCTATATTTATTCTAGAAATTAAAAATAATATACCTTTATGTTTCAAAGTAAAATCCCCCCACTGCAGACCTTAAATGGATCTTAAGGAACATCAACTTCTCTATATTTATTCTAGAAATTAAAAATAATATACCTTTATGTTTCAAAGTAAAATTCCCCCACTGCAGTCCTTAAATGGATCTTAAGGAACATCAACTTCATAGGGAAACCAATTTTGAGCATCTGTACCTACATACTTCTTTATATTTATTCTAGAAATTAAAAATAATATACCTTTATGTTTCAAAGTAAAATTCCCCCACTGCAGTCCTTAAATGGATCTTAAGGAACATCAACTTCATAGTCAGAAACACGAACATGTATAAGAACACCACAAAACTGTTCTTCAAACAGTTTGACATTGGGTTTATTTTCTTTTTTAACTTTATTAAATAATATATTGACTAAACTAATTCTATCGCTCTTGTTACTTTCGTAAACGCGTCGATCCACGTTTTTTCTGCAATTCTAGACACGACTGTTATTTAACAATTACTCATAAATATTCAGATTTTCACTAGAACTTACTATAGAACTTTTACATGAGATTTATGAACAAAAACCGAGCAAAAGTTCCCCAAAGGTGATTGATGGAGCATGCTTATACGGTTCACCAGCTTGGGGTTCTTGTAACAAGCCTGCAACAAACATGAGTGCAATTTTTGCAAACCGTCTAGAACTGTTTGCTCACGATGTGGTACTTGGCTGGTTAGTTCATAAAATGGGACCTGTCTATAATCTAGACATCCAGGGCGGTGGCGGAAGAGGCTAGCGCACCAGTATAAAAGGCTGAGAAGCTGCTGGAGGTCGGGAGTTCGAGTCTCCCCCGCCTCAAAACCTTTTGAGGGAAACCAATTTTCAGCATCTGTACCTACATACTTCTTTCTGTTTATTTTAGAAATTAAAAATAATATACCTTTATGTTTCAAACTAAAAATTCCCCCACTGCAGTTCTTAAATGGATCTTAAGGAACATCAACTTCTCTATATTTATTCTAGAAATTAAAAATAATATACCTTTATGTTTCAAAGTAAAATCCCCCCCACTGCAGTCCTTAAATGGATCTTAAGGAACATCAACTTCATAGGGAAACCAATTTTGAGCATCTGTACCTACATACTTCTTTATATTCATTCTAGAAATTAAAAATAATATACCTTTATGTTTCAAAGTAAAATTCCCCCACTGCAGTCCTTAAATGCATCTTAAGGAACATCAACTTCATAGTCAGAAACACGAACATGTATAAGAACACCACAAAACTGTTCTTCAAACAGTTTGACATTGGGTTTATTTTCTTTTTTAACTTTATTAAATAATATATTGATTAAACTAATTCTATCGCTCTTGTTACTTTCGTAAACGCGTCGATCCACGTTTTTTTCTGCAATTCTAGACACGACTGTTATTTAACAATTACTCATAAATATTCAGATTTTCACTAGAACTTACTATAGAACTTTTACATGAGATTTATGAACAGAAACCGAGCAAAAGTTCCCTAAAGGTGATTGATGGAGCATGCTTATACGGTTCACCAGCTTGGGGTTCTTGTAACAAGCCTGCAACAAACATGAGTGCAATTTTTGCAAACCGTCTAGAACTGTTTGCTCACGATGTGGTACTTGGCTGGTTAGTTCATAAAATGGGACCTGTCTATAATCTAGACATCCAGGGCGGTGGCGGAAGAGGCTAGCGCGCCAGTATAAAAGGCTGAGAAGCTGCTAGAGGTCAGGAGTTCGAGTCTCCCCCGCCTCAAAACCTTTTGAGGGAAACCAATTTTCAGCATCTGTACCTACATACTTCTTTCTATTTATTCTAGAAATTAAAAATAATATACCTTTATGTTCCAAAGTAAAAATTCCCCCACTGCAGTCCTTAAATGGATCTTAATGAACATCAACTTCTCTAGATTTATTCTAGAAATTAAAAATAATATACCTTTATGTTTCAAAGTAAAATTCCCCCACTGCAGTCCTTAAATGGATCTTAAGGAACATCAACTTCGTAGGGAAACCAATTTTGAGCATCTGTACCTACATACTTCTTTATATTTATTCTAGAAACTAAAAATAATATACCTTTATGTTTCAAAGTAAAATTCCCCCACTGCAGTCCTTAAATGGATCTTAAGGAACATCAACTTCATAGTCAGAAACACGAACATGTATAAGAACACCACAAAACTGTTCTTCAAACAGTTTGACATTGGCTTTATTTTCTTTTTTAACTTTATTAAATAATATATTGATTAAACTAATTCTATCGCTCTTGTTACTTTCGTAAACGCGTCGATCCACGTTTTTTTCTGCAATTCTAGACACGACTGTTATTTAACAATTACTCATAAATATTCAGATTTTCACTAGAACTTACTATAGAACTTTTACATGAGATTTATGAACAGAAACCGAGCAAAAGTTCCCCAAAGGTGATTGATGGAGCATGCTTATACGATTCACCAGCTTGGGGTTCTTGTAACAAGCCTGCAACAAACATGAGTGCAATTTTTGCAAACCGTCTAGAACTGTTTGCTCACGATGTGGTATTTGGCTGGTTAGTCCATAAAATGGGACCTGTCTATAATCTAGACATCTAGGGCGGTGGCGGAAGAGCCTAGCGCGCCAGTATAAAATGCTGAGAAGCTGCTGGAGGTCGGGAGTTCGAGTCTCCCCCGCCTCAAAACCTTTTGAGGGAAACCAATTTTTAGCATCTGTACCTACATACTTCTTTCTATTTATTCTAGAAATTAAAAATAATATACCTTTATGTTTCAAAGTAAAAATTCCCCCACTGCAGTCCTTAAATGGATCTTAAGGAACATCAACTTCTCTGTATTTATTCTAGAAATTAAAAATAATATACCTTTATGTTTCAAAGTAAAATCCCCCCACTGCAGTCCTTAAATGGATCTTAAGGAACATCAACTTTTTTCTATTTATTCTAGAAATTAAAAATAATATACCTTTATGTTTCAAAGTAAAAATTCCCCCACTGCAGTCCTTAAATGCATCTTAAGGAACATCAACTTCCTTGTATTTATTCTAGAAATCAAAAATAATATACTTTTATGTTTCAAAGTAAAATCCCCCCACTGCAGTCCTTAAATGGATCTTAAGGAACATCAACTTCTTTATATTCATTCTAGAAATTAAAAATAATATACCTTTATGTTTCAAAGTAAAATTCCCCCACTGCAGTCCTTAAATGGATCTTAAGGAACATCAACTTCGTAGGGAAACCAATTTTGAGCATCTGTACCTACATACTTCTTTATATTTATTCTTGAAATTAAAAATAATATACCTTTATGTTTCAAAGTAAAATTCCCCCACTGCAGTCCTTAAATGGATCTTAAGGAACATCAACTTCATAGTCAGAAACACGAACATGTATAAGAACACCACAAAACTGTTCTTCAAACAGTTTGACATTGGGTTTATTTTCTTTTTTAACTTTATTAAATAATATATTGATTAAACTAATTCTATCGCTCTTGTTACTTTCGTAAACACGTCGATCCACGTTTTTTTCTGCAATTCTAGACACGACTGTTATTTAACAATTACTCATAAATATTCAGATTTTCACTAGAACTTACTATAGAACTTTTACATGAGATTTATGAACAGAAACCGAGCAAAAGTTCCCCAAAGGTGATTGATGGAGCATGCTTATACGGTTCACCAGCTTGGGGTTCTTGTAACAAGCCTGCAACAAACATGAGTGCAATTTTTGCAAACCGTCTAGAACTGTTTGCTCACGATGTGGTACTTGGCTGGTTACTTCATAAAATGGGACCTGTCTATAATCTAGACATCCAGGGCGGTGGCGGAAGAGGCTAGCGCGCCTGTATAAAAGGCTTAGAAGCTGCTGGAGGTCGGGAGTTCGAGTCTCCCCCGCCTCAAAACCTTTTGAGGGAAACGAATTTTCAGCATCTGTACCTACATACTTCTTTCTATTTATTCTAGAAATTAAAAATAATATACCTTTATGTTTCAAAGTAAAAATTCCCCCACTGCAGTCCTTAAATGGATCTTAAGGAACATCAACTTCTCTGTATTTATTCTAGAAATTAAAAATAATATACCTTTATGTTTCAAAGTAAAATCCCCCCACTGCAGTCCTTAAATGGATCTTCAGGAACATCAACTTCTTTATATTCATTCTAGAAATTAAAAATAATATACCTTTATGTTTCAAAGTAAAATTCCCCCACTGCAGTCCTTAAATGGATCTTAAGGAACATCAACTTCGTAGGGAAACCAATTTTGAGCATCTGTACCTACATACTTCTTTATATTTAGTTTAGAAATTAAAAATAATATACCTTTATGTTTCAAATTAAAATCTCCCCACTGAAGTCCTTAAATGGATCTTAAGGAACATCAACTTCATAGGGAAACCAATTTTCAGCATCTGTACCTACATACTTCTTTCTTTTATTCTAGAAATTAAAAATAATATACCTTTATGTTTCAAAGTAAAAATTCCCCCACTACAGTCCTTAAATGGATCTTAAGGAACATCAACTTCTCTATATTTATTCTAGAAATTAAAAATAATATACCTTTATGTTTCAAAGTAAAATTTCCCCACTGCAGTCCTTAAATGGATCTTAAGGAACATCAACTTCTCTATATTTATTCTAGAAATTAAAAATAATATACCTTTATGTTTCAAAGTAAAATTTACCCACTGCAGTCCTTAAATGGATCTTAAGGAACATCTAGAAATTAAAAATAATATACCTTTATGTTTCAAAGTAAAATTTACCCACTGCAGTCCTTAAATGGATCTTAAGGAACATCAACTTCATAGTCAGAAACACGAACATGTATAAGAACACCACAAAACTGTTCTTCAAACAGTTTGACATTGGGTTTATTTTCTTTTTTAACTTTATTAAATAATATATTGATTAAACTAATTCTATCGCTCTTGTTACTTTCGTAAACACGTCGATCCACGTTTTTTTCTGCAATTCTAGACACGACTGTTATTTAACAATTACTCATAAATATTCAGATTTTCACTAGAACTTACTATAGAACTTTTACATGAGATTTATGAACAGAAACCGAGCAAAAGTTCCCCAAAGGTGATTGATAGAGCATGCTTATACGGTTCACCAGCTTGGGGTTCTTGTAACAAGCCTGCAACAAACATGAGTGCAATTTTTGCAAACCGTCTAGAACTGTTTGCTCACGATGTGGTACTTGGCTGGTTAGTTCATAAAATGGGACCTGTCTATAATCTAGACATCCAGGGCGGTGGCGGAAGAGGCTAGCGCGCCAGTATAAAAGGCTGAGAAGCTGCTGGAGGTCGGGAGTTCGAGTCTCCCCCGCCTCAAAACCTTTTGAGGGAAACCAATTTTCAGCATCTGTACCTACATACTTCTTTCTATTTATTCTAGAAATTAAAAATAATATACCTTTATGTTTCAAAGTAAAAATTCCCCCACTGCAGTCCTTAAATGGATCTTAAGGAACATCAACTTCTCTGTATTTATTCTAGAAATTAAAAATAATATACCTTTATGTTTCAAAGTAAAATTTACCCACTGCAGTCCTTAAATGGATCTTAAGGAACATCAACTTCTTTATATTCATTCTAGAAATTAAAAATAATATACCTTTATGTTTCAAAGTAAAATTCCCCCACTACAGTCCTTAAATGGATCTTAAGGAACATCAACTTCATAGGGAAACCAATTTTGAGCATCTGTACCTACATACTTCTTTATATTTATTCTAGAAATTAAAAATAATATACCTTTATGTTTCAAAGTAAAATTCCCCCACTGCAGTCCTTAAATGCATCTTAAGGAACATCAACTTCATAGTCAGAAACACGAACATATATAAGAACACCACAAAACTGTTCTTCAAACAGTTTGACATTGGGTTTATTTTCTTTTTTAACTTTATTAAATAATATATTGATTAAACTAATTCTATCGCTCTTGTTACTTTCGTAAACGCGTCGATCCACGTTTTTTTCTGCAATTCTAGACACGACTGTTATTTAACAATTACTCATAAATATTCAGATTTTCACTAGAACTTACTATAGAACTTTTACATGAGATTTATGAACAGAAACCGAGCAAAAGTTCCCTAAAGGTGATTGATGGAGCATGCTTATACGGTTCACCAGCTTGGGGTTCTTGTAACAAGCCTGCAACAAACATGAGTGCAATTTTTGCAAACCGTCTAGAACTGTTTGCTCACGATGTGGTACTTGGCTGGTTACTTCATAAAATGGGACCTGTCTATAATCTAGACATCCAGGGCGGTGGCGGAAGAGGCTAGCGCGCCAGTATAAAAGGCTGAGAAGCTGCTGGAGGTCGGGAGTTCGAGTCTCCCCCGCCTCAAAACCTTTTGAGGGAAACGAATTTTCAGCATCTGTACCTACATACTTCTTTCTATTTATTCAAGAAATTAAAAATAATATACCTTTATGTTTCAAAGTAAAAATTCCCCCACTGCAGTCCTTAAATGGATCTTAAGGAACATCAACTTCTCTGTATTTATTCTAGAAATTAAAAATAATATACCTTTATGTTTCAAAGTAAAATCCCCCCACTGCAGTCCTTAAATGGATCTTCAGGAACATCAACTTCTTTATATTCATTCTAGAAATTAAAAATAATATACCTTTATGTTTCAAAGTAAAATTCCCCCACTGCAGTCCTTAAATGGATCTTAAGGAACATCAACTTCGTAGGGAAACCAATTTTGAGCATCTGTACCTACATACTTCTTTATATTTATTCTAGAAATTAAAAATAATATACCTTTATGTTTCAAAGTAAAATTCCCCCACTGCAGTCCTTAAATGGATCTTAAGGAACATCAACTTCATAGTCAGAAACACGAACATGTATAAGAACACCACAAAACTGTTCTTCAAACAGTTTGACATTGGGTTTATTTTCTTTTCTAACTTTATTAAATAATATATTGATTAAACTAATTCTATCGCTCTTGTTACTTTCATAAACGCGTCGATCCACGTTTTTTTCTGCAATTCTAGACACGACTGCTATTTAACAATTACTCATAGATATTCAGATTTTCACTAGAACTTACTATAGAACTTTTACATGAGATTTATGAACAGAAACCGAGCAAAAGTTCCCCAAAGGTGATTGATGGAGCATGCTTATACGGTTCACCAGCTTGGGGTTCTTGTAACAAGCCTGCAACAAACATGAGTGCAATTTTTGCAAACCGTCTAGAACTGTTTGCTCACGATGTGGTACTTGGCTGGTTAGTTCATAAAATGGGACCTGTCTATAATCTAGATATCCAGGGCGGTGGCGGAAGAGGCTAGCGCGCCAGTATAAAAGGCTGAGAAGCTGCTGGAGGTCGGGAGTTCAAGTCTCCCCCGCCTCAAAACCTTTTGAGGGAAACCAATTTTCAGCATCTGTACCTACATACTTCTTTCTATTTATTCTAGAAATTAAAAATAATATACCTTTATGTTTCAAAGTAAAAATTCCCCCACTGCAGTCCTTAAATGGATCTTAAGGAACATCAACTTCTCTGTATTTATTCTAGAAATTAAAAATAATATACCTTTATGTTTCAAATTAAAATCTCCCCACTGAAGTCCTTAAATGGATCTTAAGGAACATCAACTTCATAGGGAAACCAATTTTCAGCATCTGTACCTACATACTTCTTTCTTTTATTCTAGAAATTAAAAATAATATACCTTTATGTTTCAAAGTAAAAATTCCCCCACTACAGTCCTTAAATGGATCTTAAGGAACATCAACTTCTCTATATTTATTCTAGAAATTAAAAATAATATACCTTTATGTTTCAAAGTAAAATTTCCCCACTGCAGTCCTTAAATGGATCTTAATGAACATCAACTTCTCTATATTTATTCTAGAAATTAAAAATAATATACCTTTATGTTTCAAAGTAAAATTTACCCACTGCAGTCCTTAAATGGATCTTAAGGAACATCAACTTCTTTATATTCATTCTTGAAATTAAAAATAATATACCTTTATGTTTCAAAGTAAAATTCCCCCACTACAGTCCTTAAATGGATCTTAAGGAACATCAACTTCATAGGGAAACCAATTTTGAGCATCTGTACCTACATACTTCTTTATATTTATTCTAGAAATTAAAAATAATATACCTTTATGTTTCAAAGTAAAATTCCCCCACTGCAGTCCTTAAATGCATCTTAAGGAACATCAACTTCATAGTCAGAAACACGAACATATATAAGAACACCACAAAACTGTTCTTCAAACAGTTTGACATTGGGTTTATTTTCTTTTTTAACTTTATTAAATAATATATTGATTAAACTAATTCTATCGCTCTTGTTACTTTCGTAAACGCGTCGATCCACGTTTTTTTCTGCAATTCTAGACACGACTGTTATTTAACAATTACTCATAAATATTCAGATTTTCACTAGAACTTACTATAGAACTTTTACATGAGATTTATGAACAGAAACCGAGCAAAAGTTCCCTAAAGGTGATTGATGGAGCATGCTTATACGGTTCACCAGCTTGGGGTTCTTGTAACAAGCCTGCAACAAACATGAGTGCAATTTTTGCAAACCGTCTAGAACTGTTTGCTCACGATGTGGTACTTGGCTGGTTACTTCATAAAATGGGACCTGTCTATAATCTAGACATCCAGGGCGGTGGCGGAAGAGGCTAGCGCGCCAGTATAAAAGGCTGAGAAGCTGCTGGAGGTCGGGAGTTCGAGTCTCCCCCGCCTCAAAACCTTTTGAGGGAAACGAATTTTCAGCATCTGTACCTACATACTTCTTTCTATTTATTCAAGAAATTAAAAATAATATACCTTTATGTTTCAAAGTAAAAATTCCCCCACTGCAGTCCTTAAATGGATCTTAAGGAACATCAACTTCTCTGTATTTATTCTAGAAATTAAAAATAATATACCTTTATGTTTCAAAGTAAAATCCCCCCACTGCAGTCCTTAAATGGATCTTAAGGAACATCAACTTCTTTATATTCATTCTAGAAATTAAAAATAATATACCTTTATGTTTCAAAGTAAAATTCCCCCACTGCAGTCCTTAAATGGATCTTAAGGAACATCAACTTCGTAGGGAAACCAATTTTGAGCATCTGTACCTACATACTTATTTATATTTATTCTATAAATTAAAAATAATATACCTTTATGTTTCAAAGTAAAATTCCCCCACTGCAGTCCTTAAATGGATCTTAAGGAACATCAACTTCATAGTCAGAAAAACGAACATGTATAAGAACACCACAAAACTGTTCTTCAAACAGTTTGACATTGGGTTTATTTTCTTTTCTAACTTTATTAAATAATATATTGATTAAACTAATTCTATCGCTCTTGTTACTCTCATAAACGCGTCGATCCACGTTTTTTTCTGCAATTCTAGACACGACTGCTATTTAACAATTACTCATAGATATTCAGATTTTCACTAGAACTTACTATAGAACTTTTACATGAGATTTATGAACAGAAACCGAGCAAAAGTTCCCCAAAGGTGATTGATGGAGCATGCTTATACGGTTCACCAGCTTGGGGTTCTTGTAACAAGCCTGCAACAAACATGAGTGCAATTTTTGCAAACCGTCTAGAACTGTTTGCTCACGATGTGGTACTTGGCTGGTTAGTTCATAAAATGGGACCTGTCTATAATCTAGATATCCAGGGCGGTGGCGGAAGAGGCTAGCGCGCCAGTATAAAAGGCTGAGAAGCTGCTGGAGGTCGGGAGTTCAAGTCTCCCCCGCCTCAAAACCTTTTGAGGGAAACCAATTTTCAGCATCTGTACCTACATACTTCTTTCTATTTATTCTAGAAATTAAAAATAATATACCTTTATGTTTCAAAGTAAAAATTCCCCCACTGCAGTCCTTAAATGGATCTTAAGGAACATCAACTTCTCTGTATTTATTCTAGAAATTAAAAATAATATACCTTTATGTTTCAAATTAAAATCTCCCCACTGAAGTCCTTAAATGGATCTTAAGGAACATCAACTTCATAGGGAAACCAATTTTCAGCATCTGTACCTACATACTTCTTTCTTTTATTCTAGAAATTAAAAATAATATACCTTTATGTTTCAAAGTAAAAATTCCCCCACTACAGTCCTTAAATGGATCTTAAGGAACATCAACTTCTCTATATTTATTCTAGAAATTAAAAATAATATACCTTTATGTTTCAAAGTAAAATTTCCCCACTGCAGTCCTTAAATGGATCTTAAGGAACATCAACTTCTCTATATTTATTCTAGAAATTAAAAATAATATACCTTTATGTTTCAAAGTAAAATTTACCCACTGCAGTCCTTAAATGGATCTTAAGGAACATCTAGAAATTAAAAATAATATACCTTTATGTTTCAAAGTAAAATTTACCCACTGCAGTCCTTAAATGGATCTTAAGGAACATCAACTTCATAGTCAGAAACACGAACATGTATAAGAACACCACAAAACTGTTCTTCAAACAGTTTGACATTGGGTTTATTTTCTTTTTTAACTTTATTAAATAATATATTGATTAAACTAATTCTATCGCTCTTGTTACTTTCGTAAACACGTCGATCCACGTTTTTTTCTGCAATTCTAGACACGACTGTTATTTAACAATTATTCATAAATATTCAGATTTTCACTAGAACTTACTATAGAACTTTTACATGAGATTTATGAACAGAAACCGAGCAAAAGTTCCCCAAAGGTGATTGATGGAGCATGCTTATACGGTTCACCAGCTTGGGGTTCTTGTAACAAGCCTGCAACAAACATGAGTGCAATTTTTGCAAACCGTCTTGAACTGTTTGCTCACGATGTGGTACTTGGCTGGTTACTTCATAAAATGGGACCTGTCTATAATCTAGACATCCAGGGCGGTGGCGGAAGAGGCTAGCGCGCCAGTATAAAAGGCTGAGAAGCTGCTAGAGGTCAGGAGTTCGAGTCTCCCCCGCCTCAAAACCTTTTGAGGGAAACCAATTTTCAGCATCTGTACCTACATACTTCTTTCTATTTATTCTAGAAATAAAAAATAATATACCTTTATGTTTCAAAGTAAAAATTCCCCCACTGCAGTCCTTAAATGGATCTTAAGGAACATCAACTTCTCTGTATTTATTCTAGAAATTAAAAATAATATACCTTTATGTTTCAAAGTAAAATCCCCCCACTGCAGTCCTTAAATGGATCTTAAGGAACATCAACTTCTTTATATTTATTCTAGAAATTAAAAATAATATACCTTTATGTTTCAAAGTAAAAATTCCCCCACTGCAGTCCTTAAATGGATCTTAAGGAACATCAACTTCTCTGTATTTATTTTAAAATTAAAAATAATATACCTTTATGTTTCAAAGTAAAATCCCCCCACTGCAGTCCTTAAATGGATCTTAAGGAACATCAACTTTTTTATATTCATTCTAGAAATTAAAAATAATATACCTTTATGTTTCAAAGTAAAATTCCCCCACTGCAGTCCTTAAATGGATCTTAAGGAACATCAACTTCGTAGGGAAACCAATTTTGAGCATCTGTACCTACATACTTATTTATATTTATTCTAGAAATTAAAAATAATATACCTTTATGTTTCAAAGTAAAATTCCCCCACTGCAGTCCTTAAATGGAACACCACAAAACTGTTCTTCAAACAGTTTGACATTGGGTAACAAGCCTGCAACAAACATGAGTGCAATTTTTGCAAACCGTCTAGAACTGTTTGCTCACGATGTGGTACTTGGCTGGTTAGTTCATAAAATGGGACCTGTCTATAATCTAGACATCGAGGGCGGTGGCGGAAGAGGCTAGCGCGCCAGTATAAAAGGCTGAGAAGCTGCTGGGGGTCAGGAGTTCGAGTCTCCCCCGCCTCAAAACCTTTTGAGGGAAACCAATTTTCAGCATCTGTACCTACATACTTCTTTCTATTTATTCTAGAAATTAAAAATAATATACCTTTATGTTTCAAAGTAAAAATTCCCCCACTGCAGTCCTTAAATGGATCTTAAGGAACATCAACTTCTCTGTATTTATTCTAGAAATTAGAAATAATATACCTTTATGTTTCAAAGTAAAATCCCCCCACTGCAGTCCTTAAATGGATCTTAAGGAACATCAACTTTTTTATATTCATTCTAGAAATTAAAAATAATATACCTTTATGTTTCAAAGTAAAATTCCCCCACTGCAATCCTTAAATGGATCTTAAGGAACATCAACTTCGTAGGGAAACCAATTTTGAGCATCTGTACCTACATACTTCTTTATATTTATTCTAGAATTAAAAAATAATATACCTTTATGTTTCAAAGTAAAATTCCTCCACTGCAGTCCTTAAATGGATCTTAAGGAACATCAACTTCATAGTCAGAAACATGAACATGTATAAGAACACCACAAAACTGTTCTTCAAACAGTTTGACATTGGGTTTATTTTCTTTTTAACTTTATTAAATGATATATTGATTAAACTAATTCTATCGATCTTGTTACTTTCGTAAACGCGTCGATCCACGTTTTTTTCTGCAATTCTAGACACGACTGTTATTTAACAATTACTCATAAATATTCAGATTTTCACTAGAACTTACTATAGAACTTTTACATGAGATTTATGAACAGAAACCGAGCAAAAGTTCCCCAAAGGTGATTGATGGAGCATGCTTATACGGTTCACCAGCTTGGGGTTCTTGTAACAAGCCTGTAACAAACATGAGTGCAATTTTTGCAAACCGTCTAGAACTGTTTGCTCACGATGTGGTACTTGGCTGGTTAGTTCATAAAATGGGACCTGTCTATAATCTAGACATCCAGGGCGGTGGCGGAAGAGGCTAGCGCGCCAGTATAAAAGGCTGAGAAGCTGCTGGAGGTCGGGAGTTCGAGTCTCCCCCGCCTCAAAACCTTTTGAGGGAAACCAATTTTCAGCATCTGTACCTACATACTTCTTTCTATTTATTCTATAAATTAAAAATAATATACCTTTATGTTTCAAAGTAAAAATTCCCCCACTGCAGTCTTTAAATGGATCTTAAGGAACATCAACTTCTCTGTATTTATTCTAGAAATTAAAAATAATATACCTTTATGTTTCAAAGTAAAATCCCCCCACTGCAGTCCTTAAATGGATCTTAAGGAACATCAACTTCTTTATATTCATTCTAGAAATTAAAAATAATATACCTTTATGTTTCAAAGTAAAATTCCCCCACTGCAGTCCTTAAATGGATCTTAAGGAACATCAACTTCATAGGGAAACCAATTTTGAGCATCTGTACCTACATACTTCTTTATATTTATTCTAGAAATTAAAACTAATATACCTTTATGTTTCAAAGTAAAATTCCCCCACTGCAGTCTTTAAATGGATCTTAAGGAACATCAACTTCATAGTCATAAACATGAACATGTATAAGAACACCACAAAACTGTTCTTCAAACAGTTTGACATTGGGTTTATTTTCTTTTTTAACTTTATTAAATAATATATTGATTAAACTAATTCTATCGCTCTTTTTACTTTCGTAAACGCGTCGATCCACGTTTTTTTCTGCAATTCTAGACACGACTGTTATTTAACAATTACTCATAAATATTCAGATTTTCACTAGAACTTACTATAGAACTTTTACATGAGATTTATGAACAGAAACCGAGCAAAAGTTCCCCAAAGGTGATTGATGGAGCATGCTTATAGGGTTCTTGTAACAAGCCTGCAACAAACATGAGTGCAATGTTTGCAAACCGTCTTGAACTGTTTGCTCACGATGTGGTACTTGGCTGGTTAGTTCATAAAATGGGACCTGTCTATAATCTAGACATCGAGGGCGGTGGCGGAAGAGGCTAGCGCGCCAGTATAAAAGGCTGAGAAGCTGCTGGAGGTCGGGAGTTCGAGTCTCCCCCGCCTCAAAACCTTTTGAGGGAAACCAATTTTCAAAGTAAAATTCCCCCACTGCAGTCCTTAAATGGATCTTAAGGAACATCAACTTCATAGTCAGAAACACGAACATGTATAAGAACACCACAAAACTGTTCTTCAAACAGTTTGACATTGAGTTTATTTTCTTTTTTAACTTTATTAAATAATATATCGATTAGTTTTGAGGGAAACCAATTTTCAAAGTAAAATTCCCCCACTGCAGTCCTTAAATGGATCTTAAGGAACATCAACTTCATAGTCAGAAACACGAACATGTATAAGAACACCACAAAACTGTTCTTCAAACAGTTTGACATTGGGTTTATTTTCTTTTTTAACTTTTTTAAATAATATATCGATTAAACTAATTTTATCGCTCTTGTTTCTTTCGTAAACGCGTCAATCCACGTTTTTTTCTGCAATTCTAGACACGACTGTTATTTAACAATTACTCATAAATATTCAGATTTTCACTAGAACTTACTATAGAACTTTTACATGAGATTTATGAACAGAAACCGAGCAAAAGTTCCCCAAAGGTGATTGATGGAGCATGCTTATACGGTTCACCAGCTTGGGGTTCTTGTAACAAGCCTGCAACAAACATGAGTGCAATTTTTGCAAACCGTCTAGAACTGTTTGCTCACGATGTGGTACTTGGCTGGTTAGTTCATAAAATGGGACCTGTCTATAATCTAGACATCCAGGGTGGTGGCGGAAGAGGCTAGCGCCCCAGTATAAAAGGCTGAGAAGCTGCTGGAGGTCAGGAGTTCGAGTCTCCCCTCCCTCAAAACCTTTTGAGGGAAACCAATTTTCAGCATCTGTACCTACATACTTCTTTCTATTTATTCTAGAAATTAAAAATAATATACCTTTATGTTTCAAAGTAAAAATTCCCCCACTGCAGTCCTTAAATGGATCTTAAGGAACATCAACTTCTCTGTATTTATTCTAGAAATTAAAAATAATATACCTTTATGTTTCAAAGTAAAATCCCCCCACTGCAGTCCTTAAATGGATCTTAAGGAACATCAACTTCTTTATATTTATTCTAGAAATTAAAAATAATATACCTTTATGTTTCAAAGTAAAAATTCCCCCACTGCAGTCCTTAAATGGATCTTAAGGAACATCAACTTCTCTGTATTTATTCTAAAATTAAAAATAATATACCTTTATGTTTCAAAGTAAAATCCCCCCACTGCAGTCCTTAAATGGATCTTAAGGAACATCAACTTTTTTATATTCATTCTAGAAATTAAAAATAATATACCTTTATGTTTCAAAGTAAAATTCCCCCACTGCAGTCCTTAAATGGATCTTAAGGAACATCAACTTCGTAGGGAAACCAATTTTGAGCATCTGTACCTACATACTTATTTATATTTATTCTAGAAATTAAAAATAATATACCTTTATGTTTCAAAGTAAAATTCCCCCACTGCAGTCCTTAAATGGAACACCACAAAACTGTTCTTCAAACAGTTTGACATTGGGTAACAAGCCTGCAACAAACATGAGTGCAATTTTTGCAAACCGTCTAGAACTGTTTGCTCACGATGTGGTACTTGGCTGGTTAGTTCATAAAATGGGACCTGTCTATAATCTAGACATCGAGGGCGGTGGCGGAAGAGGCTAGCGCGCCAGTATAAAAGGCTGAGAAGCTGCTGGGGGTCAGGAGTTCGAGTCTCCCCCGCCTCAAAACCTTTTGAGGGAAACCAATTTTCAGCATCTGTACCTACATACTTCTTTCTATTTATTCTAGAAATTAAAAATAATATACCTTTATGTTTCAAAGTAAAAATTCCCCCACTGCAGTCCTTAAATGGATCTTAAGGAACATCAACTTCTCTGTATTTATTCTAGAAATTAGAAATAATATACCTTTATGTTTCAAAGTAAAATCCCCCCACTGCAGTCCTTAAATGGATCTTAAGGAACATCAACTTTTTTATATTCATTCTAGAAATTAAAAATAATATACCTTTATGTTTCAAAGTAAAATTCCCCCACTGCAATCCTTAAATGGATCTTAAGGAACATCAACTTCGTAGGGAAACCAATTTTGAGCATCTGTACCTACATACTTCTTTATATTTATTCTAGAATTAAAAAATAATATACCTTTATGTTTCAAAGTAAAATTCCTCCACTGCAGTCCTTAAATGGATCTTAAGGAACATCAACTTCATAGTCAGAAACATGAACATGTATAAGAACACCACAAAACTGTTCTTCAAACAGTTTGACATTGGGTTTATTTTCTTTTTAACTTTATTAAATGATATATTGATTAAACTAATTCTATCGATCTTGTTACTTTCGTAAACGCGTCGATCCACGTTTTTTTCTGCAATTCTAGACACGACTGTTATTTAACAATTACTCATAAATATTCAGATTTTCACTAGAACTTACTATAGAACTTTTACATGAGATTTATGAACAGAAACCGAGCAAAAGTTCCCCAAAGGTGATTGATGGAGCATGCTTATACGGTTCACCAGCTTGGGGTTCTTGTAACAAGCCTGTAACAAACATGAGTGCAATTTTTGCAAACCGTCTAGAACTGTTTGCTCACGATGTGGTACTTGGCTGGTTAGTTCATAAAATGGGACCTGTCTATAATCTAGACATCCAGGGCGGTGGCGGAAGAGGCTAGCGCGCCAGTATAAAAGGCTGAGAAGCTGCTGGAGGTCGGGAGTTCGAGTCTCCCCCGCCTCAAAACCTTTTGAGGGAAACCAATTTTCAGCATCTGTACCTACATACTTCTTTCTATTTATTCTATAAATTAAAAATAATATACCTTTATGTTTCAAAGTAAAAATTCCCCCACTGCAGTCCTTAAATGGATCTTAAGGAACATCAACTTCTCTGTATTTATTCTAGAAATTAAAAATAATATACCTTTATGTTTCAAAGTAAAATCCCCCCACTGCAGTCCTTAAATGGATCTTAAGGAACATCAACTTCTTTATATTCATTCTAGAAATTAAAAATAATATACCTTTATGTTTCAAAGTAAAATTCCCCCACTGCAGTCCTTAAATGGATCTTAAGGAACATCAACTTCATAGGGAAACCAATTTTGAGCATCTGTACCTACATACTTCTTTATATTTATTCTAGAAATTAAAACTAATATACCTTTATGTTTCAAAGTAAAATTCCCCCACTGCAGTCTTTAAATGGATCTTAAGGAACATCAACTTCATAGTCATAAACATGAACATGTATAAGAACACCACAAAACTGTTCTTCAAACAGTTTGACATTGGGTTTATTTTCTTTTTTAACTTTATTAAATAATATATTGATTAAACTAATTCTATCGCTCTTTTTACTTTCGTAAACGCGTCGATCCACGTTTTTTTCTGCAATTCTAGACACGACTGTTATTTAACAATTACTCATAAATATTCAGATTTTCACTAGAACTTACTATAGAACTTTTACATGAGATTTATGAACAGAAACCGAGCAAAAGTTCCCCAAAGGTGATTGATGGAGCATGCTTATAGGGTTCTTGTAACAAGCCTGCAACAAACATGAGTGCAATGTTTGCAAACCGTCTTGAACTGTTTGCTCACGATGTGGTACTTGGCTGGTTAGTTCATAAAATGGGACCTGTCTATAATCTAGACATCGAGGGCGGTGGCGGAAGAGGCTAGCGCGCCAGTATAAAAGGCTGAGAAGCTGCTGGAGGTCGGGAGTTCGAGTCTCCCCCGCCTCAAAACCTTTTGAGGGAAACCAATTTTCAAAGTAAAATTCCCCCACTGCAGTCCTTAAATGGATCTTAAGGAACATCAACTTCATAGTCAGAAACACGAACATGTATAAGAACACCACAAAACTGTTCTTCAAACAGTTTGACATTGAGTTTATTTTCTTTTTTAACTTTATTAAATAATATATCGATTAGTTTTGAGGGAAACCAATTTTCAAAGTAAAATTCCCCCACTGCAGTCCTTAAATGGATCTTAAGGAACATCAACTTCATAGTCAGAAACACGAACATGTATAAGAACACCACAAAACTGTTCTTCAAACAGTTTGACATTGGGTTTATTTTCTTTTTTAACTTTTTTAAATAATATATCGATTAAACTAATTTTATCGCTCTTGTTTCTTTCGTAAACGCGTCAATCCACGTTTTTTTCTGCAATTCTAGACACGACTGTTATTTAACAATTACTCATAAATATTCAGATTTTCACTAGAACTTACTATAGAACTTTTACATGAGATTTATGAACAGAAACCGAGCAAAAGTTCCCCAAAGGTGATTGATGGAGCATGCTTATACGGTTCACCAGCTTGGGGTTCTTGTAACAAGCCTGCAACAAACATGAGTGCAATTTTTGCAAACCGTCTAGAACTGTTTGCTCACGATGTGGTACTTGGCTGGTTAGTTCATAAAATGGGACCTGTCTATAATCTAGACATCCAGGGTGGTGGCGGAAGAGGCTAGCGCCCCAGTATAAAAGGCTGAGAAGCTGCTGGAGGTCAGGAGTTCGAGTCTCCCCTCCCTCAAAACCTTTTGAGGGAAACCAATTTTCAGCATCTGTACCTACATACTTCTTTCTATTTATTCTAGAAATTAAAAATAATATACCTTTATGTTTCAAAGTAAAAATTCCCCCACTGCAGTCCTTAAATGGATCTTAAGGAACATCAACTTCTCTATATTTATTCTAGAAATTAAAAATAATATACCTTTATGTTTCAAAGTAAAATTCCCCCACTGCAGTCCTTAAATGGATCTTAAGGAACATCAACTTCATAGTCAGAAACACGAACATGTATAAGAACACCACAAAACTGTTCTCCAAACAGTTTGACATTGGGTTTATTTTCTTTTTTAACTTTATTAAATAATATATTGATTAAACTAATTCTATCGCTCTTGTTACTTTCGTAAACGCGTCGATCCACGTTTTTTTCTGCAATTCTAGACACGACTGTTATTTAACAATTACTCATAAATATTCAGATTTTCACTAGAACTTACTATAGAACTTTTACATGAGATTTATGAACAGAAACCGAGCAAAAGTTCCCCAAAGGTGATTGATGGAGCATGCTTATACGGTTCACCAGCTTGGGGTTCTTGTAACAAGCCTGCAACAAACATGAGTGCAATTTTTGCAAACCGTCTAGAACTGTTTGCTCACGATGTGGTACTTGGCTGGTTAGTTCATAAAATGGGACCTGTCTATAATCTTGACATCCAGGGTGGTGGCGGAAGAGGCTAGCTCGCCAGTATAAAAGGCTGAGAAGCTGCTGGAGGTCGGGAGTTCGAGTCTCCCCTCCCTCAAAACCTTTTGAGGGAAACCAATTTTCAGCATCTGTACCTACATACTTCTTTCTATTTATTCTAGAAATTAAAAGTAATATACCTTTATGTTTCAAAGTAAAATTTCCCCCCTGCAGTCCTTAAATGGATCTTCAGGAACATCAACTTCTCTATATTTATTCTAGACATTAATAATAATATACCTTTATGTTTCAAAGTAAAATCCCCCCACTGCAGTCCTTAAATGGATCTTAAGGAACATCAACTTCTTTATATTCATTCTAGAAATTAAAAATAATATACCTTTATGTTTCAAAGTAAAATTCCCCCACTGCAGTCCTTAAATGGATCTTAAGGAACATCAACTTCATAGGGAAACCAATTTTGAGCATCTGTACCTACATACTTCTTTATATTTATTTTAGAAATTAAAAATAATATACCTTTATGTTTCAAAGTAAAATTCCCCCACTGCAGTCCTTAAATGGATCTTAAGGAACATCAACTTCATAGTCAGAAACACGAACATGTATAAGAACACCACAAAACTGTTCTCCAAACAGTTTGACATTAGGTTTATTTTCTTTTTTAACTTTATTAAATAATATATTGATTAAACTAATTCTATCGCTCTTGTTACTTTCGTAAACGCGTCGATCCACGTTTTTTTCTGCAATTCTAGACACGACTGTTATTTAACAATTACTCATAAATATTCAGATTTTCACTAGAACTTACTATAGAACTTTTACATGAGATTTATGAACCGAAACCGAGCAAAAGTTCCCCAAAGGTGATTGATGGAGCATGCTTATACGGTTCACCAGCTTGGGGTTCTTGTAACAAGCCTGCAACAAACATGAGTGCAATTTTTGCAAACCGTCTAGAACTGTTTGCTCACGATCTGGTACTTGGCTGGTTAGTTCATAAAATGGGACCTGTCTATAATCTAGACATCCAGGACGGTGGCGGAAGAGGCTAGCGCGCCAGTATAAAAGGCTGAGAAGCTGCTGGAGGTCGGGAGTTCGAGTCTCCCCCGCCTCAAAACCTTTTGAGGGAAACCAATTTTCAGGATCTGTACCTACATACTTCTTTCTATTTATTCTAGAAATTAAAAATAATATACCTTTATGTTTCAAAGTAAAAATTCCCCCACTGCAGTCCTTAAATGGATCTTAAGGAACATCAACTTCTCTATATTTATTCTAGAAATTACAAATAATATACCTTTATGTTTCAAAGTAAAATCCCCCCACTGCAGTCCTTAAATGGATCTTAAGGAACATCAACTTCTTTATATTCATTCTAGAAATTAAAAATAATATACCTTTATGTTTCAAAGTAAAATTCCCCCACTGCAGTCCTTAAATGGATCTTAAGGAACATCAACTTCATAGGTGAACCAATTTTGAGCATCTGTACCTACATACTTCTTTATATTTATTCTAGAAATTAAAAATAATATACCTTTATGTTTCAAAGTAAAATTCCCCCACTGCAGTCCTTAAATGGATCTTAAGGAACATCAACTTCATAGTCAGAAACACGAACATGTATAAGAACACCACAAAACTGTTCTTCAAACAGTTTGACATTGGGTTTATTTTCTTTTTTAACTTTATTAAATAATATATCGATTAAACTAATTCTATCGCTCTTGTTACTTTCGTAAACGCGTCGATCCATGTTTTTTTCTGCAATTCTAGACATGACTGTTATTTAACAATTACTCATAAATATTCAGATTTTCACTAGAACCTACTATAGAACTTTTACATGAGATTTATGAACAGAAACCGAGCAAAAGTTCCCCAAAGGTGATTGATGGAGCATGCTTATACGGTTCACCAGCTTGGGGTTCTTGTAACAAGCCTGCAACAAACATGAGTGCAATTTTTGCAATCCGTCTAGAACTGTTTGCTCACAATGTGGCTGGTTAGTTCATAAAATGGGACCTGTCTATAATCTAGACATCCAGGGCGGTGGCGGAAGAGGCTAGCGCGCCAGTATAAAAGGCTGAGAAGCTGCTGGAGGTCGGGAGTTCGAGTCTCCCCCGCCTCTAAACCTTTTGAGGGAAACCAATTTTCAGCATCTGTACCTACATACTTCTTTCTATTTATTCTAGAAATTAAAAATAATATACTATTATGTTTCAAAGCAAAAATTCCTCCACTGCAGTCCTTAAATGGATCTTAAGGAACATCAACTTCTCTATATTTATTCTAGAAATTAAAAATAATATACCTTTATGTTTCAAATTAAAATCCCCCCACTGCAGTCCTTAAATGGATCTTAAGGAACATCAACTTCATAGGGAAACCAATTTTGAGCATCTGTACCTACATACTTCTTTATATTTATTCTAGAAATTAAAAATAATATACCTTTATGTTTCAAAGTAAAATTCCCCCACTGCAGTCCTTAAATGGATCTTAAGGAACATCAACTTCATAGTCAGAAACACGAACATGTATAAGAACACCACAAAACTGTTCTTCAAACAGTTTGACATTGGGTTTATTTTCTTTTTTAACTTTATTAAATAATATATCGATTAAACTAATTCTATCGCTCTTGTTACTTTCGTAAACGCGTTGATCCACGTTTTTTTCTGCAATTCTAGACACGACTGTTATTTAACAATTACTCATGGATATTCAGATTTTCACTAGAACTTACTATAGAACTTTTACATGAGATTTATGAACAGAAACCGAGCAAAAGTTCCCCAAAGGTGATTGATGGAGCATGCTTATACGGTTCACCTGCTTAGGGTTCTTGTAACAAGCCTGCAACAAACATGAGTGCAATTTTTGCAAACCGTCTAGAACTGTTTGCTCACGATGTGGTACTTGGCTGGTTACTTCATAAAATGGGACCTGTCTATAATCTAGACATCCAGGGCGGTGGCGGAAGAGGCTAGCGCGTCAGTATAAAAGGCTGAGAAGCTGCTGGAGGTCGGGAGTTCGAGTCTCCCCCGCCTCAAAACCTTTTGAGGGAAACCAATTTTCAGCATCTGTACCTACATACTTCTTTCTATTTATTCTAGAAATTAAAAATAATATACCTTTATGTTTCAAAGTAAAAATTCCCCCACTGCAGTCCTTAAATGGATCTTAAGGAACATCAACTTCTCTATATTTATTCTAGAAATTAAAAATAATCTACCTTTATGTTTCAAATTAAAATCCCCCCACTGCAGTCCTTAAATGGATCTTAAGGAACATCAACTTCATAGGGAAATCAATTTTGAGCATCTGTACCTACATACTTCTTTATATTTATTCTAGAAATTAAAAATAATATACCTTTATGTTTCAAAGTAAAATTCCCCCACTGCAGTCCTTAAATGGATCTTAAGGAACATCAACTTCATAGTCAGAAACACGAACATGTATAAGAACACCACAAAACTGTTCTTCAAACAGTTTGACATTGGGTTTATTTTCTTTTTTAACTTTATTAAATAATATATTGATTAAACTAATTCTATCGCTCTTGTTACTTTCGTAAACGCGTCGATCCACGTTTTTTTCTGCAATTCTAGACACGACTGTTATTTAACAATTACTCATAGATATTCAGATTTTCACTAGAACTTACTATAGAACTTTTACATGAGATTTATGAACAGAAACCGAGCAAAAGTTCCCCAAAGGTGATTGATGGAGCATGCTTATACGGTTCACCAGCTTGGGGTTCTTGTAACAAGCCTGCAACAAACATGAGTGCAATTTTTGCAAACCGTCTAGAACTGTTTGCTCACGATGTGGTACTTGGCTGGTTAGTTCATAAAATGGGACCTGTCTATAATCTAGACATCCAGGGCGGTGGCGGAAGAGGCTAGCGCGCCAGTATAAAAGGCTGAGAAGCTGCTGGAGGTCGGGAGTTCGAGTCTCCCCCGCCTCAAAACCTTTTGAGGGAAACGAATTTTCAGCATCTGTACCTACATACTTCTTTCTATTTATTCTAGAAATTAAAAATAATATACCTTTATGTTTCAAAGTAAAAATTCCCCCACTGCAGTCCTTAAATGGATCTTAAGGAACATCAACTTCTCTGTATTTATTCTAGAAATTAAAAATAATATACCTTTATGTTTCAAAGTAAAATCCCCCCACTGCAGTCCTTAAATGGATCTTCAGGAACATCAACTTCTTTATATTCATTCTAGAAATTAAAAATAATATACCTTTATGTTTCAAAGTAAAATTCCCCCACTGCAGTCCTTAAATGGATCTTAAGGAACATCAACTTCGTAGGGAAACCAATTTTGAGCATCTGTACCTACATACTTCTTTATATTTAGTTTAGAAATTAAAAATAATATACCTTTATGTTTCAAATTAAAATCTCCCCACTGAAGTCCTTAAATGGATCTTAAGGAACATCAACTTCATAGGGAAACCAATTTTCAGCATCTGTACCTACATACTTCTTTCTTTTATTCTAGAAATTAAAAATAATATACCTTTATGTTTCAAAGTAAAAATTCCCCCACTACAGTCCTTAAATGGATCTTAAGGAACATCAACTTCTCTATATTTATTCTAGAAATTAAAAATAATATACCTTTATGTTTCAAAGTAAAATTTCCCCACTGCAGTCCTTAAATGGATCTTAAGGAACATCAACTTCTCTATATTTATTCTAGAAATTAAAAATAATATACCTTTATGTTTCAAAGTAAAATTTACCCACTGCAGTCCTTAAATGGATCTTAAGGAACATCTAGAAATTAAAAATAATATACCTTTATGTTTCAAAGTAAAATTTACCCACTGCAGTCCTTAAATGGATCTTAAGGAACATCAACTTCATAGTCAGAAACACGAACATGTATAAGAACACCACAAAACTGTTCTTCAAACAGTTTGACATTGGGTTTATTTTCTTTTTTAACTTTATTAAATAATATATTGATTAAACTAATTCTATCGCTCTTGTTACTTTCGTAAACACGTCGATCCACGCTTTTTTCTGCAATTCTAGACACGACTGTTATTTAACAATTACTCATAAATATTCAGATTTTCACTAGAACTTACTATAGAACTTTTACATGAGATTTATGAACAGAAACCGAGCAAAAGTTCCCCAAAGGTGATTGATAGAGCATGCTTATACGGTTCACCAGCTTGGGGTTCTTGTAACAAGCCTGCAACAAACATGAGTGCAATTTTTGCAAACCGTCTAGAACTGTTTGCTCACGATGTGGTACTTGGCTGGTTAGTTCATAAAATGGGACCTGTCTATAATCTAGACATCCAGGGCGGTGGCGGAAGAGGCTAGCGCGCCAGTATAAAAGGCTGAGAAGCTGCTGGAGGTCGGGAGTTCGAGTCTCCCCCGCCTCAAAACCTTTTGAGGGAAACCAATTTTCAGCATCTGTACCTACATACTTCTTTCTATTTATTCTAGAAATTAAAAATAATATACCTTTATGTTTCAAAGTAAAAATTCCCCCACTGCAGTCCTTAAATGGATCTTAAGGAACATCAACTTCTCTGTATTTATTCTAGAAATTAAAAATAATATACCTTTATGTTTCAAAGTAAAATTTACCCACTGCAGTCCTTAAATGGATCTTAAGGAACATCAACTTCTTTATATTCATTCTAGAAATTAAAAATAATATACCTTTATGTTTCAAAGTAAAATTCCCCCACTACAGTCCTTAAATGGATCTTAAGGAACATCAACTTCATAGGGAAACCAATTTTGAGCATCTGTACCTACATACTTCTTTATATTTATTCTAGAAATTAAAAATAATATACCTTTATGTTTCAAAGTAAAATTCCCCCACTGCAGTCCTTAAATGCATCTTAAGGAACATCAACTTCATAGTCAGAAACACGAACATATATAAGAACACCACAAAACTGTTCTTCAAACAGTTTGACATTGGGTTTATTTTCTTTTTTAACTTTATTAAATAATATATTGATTAAACTAATTCTATCGCTCTTGTTACTTTCGTAAACGCGTCGATCCACGTTTTTTTCTGCAATTCTAGACACGACTGTTATTTAACAATTACTCATAAATATTCAGATTTTCACTAGAACTTACTATAGAACTTTTACATGAGATTTATGAACAGAAACCGAGCAAAAGTTCCCTAAAGGTGATTGATGGAGCATGCTTATACGGTTCACCAGCTTGGGGTTCTTGTAACAAGCCTGCAACAAACATGAGTGCAATTTTTGCAAACCGTCTAGAACTGTTTGCTCACGATGTGGTACTTGGCTGGTTACTTCATAAAATGGGACCTGTCTATAATCTAGACATCCAGGGCGGTGGCGGAAGAGGCTAGCGCGCCAGTATAAAAGGCTGAGAAGCTGCTGGAGGTCGGGAGTTCGAGTCTCCCCCGCCTCAAAACCTTTTGAGGGAAACGAATTTTCAGCATCTGTACCTACATACTTCTTTCTATTTATTCAAGAAATTAAAAATAATATACCTTTATGTTTCAAAGTAAAAATTCCCCCACTGCAGTCCTTAAATGGATCTTAAGGAACATCAACTTCTCTGTATTTATTCTAGAAATTAAAAATAATATACCTTTATGTTTCAAAGTAAAATCCCCCCACTGCAGTCCTTAAATGGATCTTCAGGAACATCAACTTCTTTATATTCATTCTAGAAATTAAAAATAATATACCTTTATGTTTCAAAGTAAAATTCCCCCACTGCAGTCCTTAAATGGATCTTAAGGAACATCAACTTCGTAGGGAAACCAATTTTGAGCATCTGTACCTACATACTTCTTTATATTTATTCTAGAAATTAAAAATAATATACCTTTATGTTTCAAAGTAAAATTCCCCCACTGCAGTCCTTAAATGGATCTTAAGGAACATCAACTTCATAGTCAGAAACACGAACATGTATAAGAACACCACAAAACTGTTCTTCAAACAGTTTGACATTGGGTTTATTTTCTTTTCTAACTTTATTAAATAATATATTGATTAAACTAATTCTATCGCTCTTGTTACTTTCATAAACGCGTCGATCCACGTTTTTTTCTGCAATTCTAGACACGACTGCTATTTAACAATTACTCATAGATATTCAGATTTTCACTAGAACTTACTATAGAACTTTTACATGAGATTTATGAACAGAAACCGAGCAAAAGTTCCCCAAAGGTGATTGATGGAGCATGCTTATACGGTTCACCAGCTTGGGGTTCTTGTAACAAGCCTGCAACAAACATGAGTGCAATTTTTGCAAACCGTCTAGAACTGTTTGCTCACGATGTGGTACTTGGCTGGTTAGTTCATAAAATGGGACCTGTCTATAATCTAGATATCCAGGGCGGTGGCGGAAGAGGCTAGCGCGCCAGTATAAAAGGCTGAGAAGCTGCTGGAGGTCGGGAGTTCAAGTCTCCCCCGCCTCAAAACCTTTTGAGGGAAACCAATTTTCAGCATCTGTACCTACATACTTCTTTCTATTTATTCTAGAAATTAAAAATAATATACCTTTATGTTTCAAAGTAAAAATTCCCCCACTGCAGTCCTTAAATGGATCTTAAGGAACATCAACTTCTCTGTATTTATTCTAGAAATTAAAAATAATATACCTTTATGTTTCAAATTAAAATCTCCCCACTGAAGTCCTTAAATGGATCTTAAGGAACATCAACTTCATAGGGAAACCAATTTTCAGCATCTGTACCTACATACTTCTTTCTTTTATTCTAGAAATTAAAAATAATATACCTTTATGTTTCAAAGTAAAAATTCCCCCACTACAGTCCTTAAATGGATCTTAAGGAACATCAACTTCTCTATATTTATTCTAGAAATTAAAAATAATATACCTTTATGTTTCAAAGTAAAATTTCCCCACTGCAGTCCTTAAATGGATCTTAATGAACATCAACTTCTCTATATTTATTCTAGAAATTAAAAATAATATACCTTTATGTTTCAAAGTAAAATTTACCCACTGCAGTCCTTAAATGGATCTTAAGGAACATCAACTTCTTTATATTCATTCTTGAAATTAAAAATAATATACCTTTATGTTTCAAAGTAAAATTCCCCCACTACAGTCCTTAAATGGATCTTAAGGAACATCAACTTCATAGGGAAACCAATTTTGAGCATCTGTACCTACATACTTCTTTATATTTATTCTAGAAATTAAAAATAATATACCTTTATGTTTCAAAGTAAAATTCCCCCACTGCAGTCCTTAAATGCATCTTAAGGAACATCAACTTCATAGTCAGAAACACGAACATATATAAGAACACCACAAAACTGTTCTTCAAACAGTTTGACATTGGGTTTATTTTCTTTTTTAACTTTATTAAATAATATATTGATTAAACTAATTCTATCGCTCTTGTTACTTTCGTAAACGCGTCGATCCACGTTTTTTTCTGCAATTCTAGACACGACTGTTATTTAACAATTACTCATAAATATTCAGATTTTCACTAGAACTTACTATAGAACTTTTACATGAGATTTATGAACAGAAACCGAGCAAAAGTTCCCTAAAGGTGATTGATGGAGCATGCTTATACGGTTCACCAGCTTGGGGTTCTTGTAACAAGCCTGCAACAAACATGAGTGCAATTTTTGCAAACCGTCTAGAACTGTTTGCTCACGATGTGGTACTTGGCTGGTTACTTCATAAAATGGGACCTGTCTATAATCTAGACATCCAGGGCGGTGGCGGAAGAGGCTAGCGCGCCAGTATAAAAGGCTGAGAAGCTGCTGGAGGTCGGGAGTTCGAGTCTCCCCCGCCTCAAAACCTTTTGAGGGAAACGAATTTTCAGCATCTGTACCTACATACTTCTTTCTATTTATTCAAGAAATTAAAAATAATATACCTTTATGTTTCAAAGTAAAAATTCCCCCACTGCAGTCCTTAAATGGATCTTAAGGAACATCAACTTCTCTGTATTTATTCTAGAAATTAAAAATAATATACCTTTATGTTTCAAAGTAAAATCCCCCCACTGCAGTCCTTAAATGGATCTTAAGGAACATCAACTTCTTTATATTCATTCTAGAAATTAAAAATAATATACCTTTATGTTTCAAAGTAAAATTCCCCCACTGCAGTCCTTAAATGGATCTTAAGGAACATCAACTTCGTAGGGAAACCAATTTTGAGCATCTGTACCTACATACTTATTTATATTTATTCTAGAAATTAAAAATAATATACCTTTATGTTTCAAAGTAAAATTCCCCCACTGCAGTCCTTAAATGGATCTTAAGGAACATCAACTTCATAGTCAGAAAAACGAACATGTATAAGAACACCACAAAACTGTTCTTCAAACAGTTTGACATTGGGTTTATTTTCTTTTCTAACTTTATTAAATAATATATTGATTAAACTAATTCTATCGCTCTTGTTACTCTCATAAACGCGTCGATCCACGTTTTTTTCTGCAATTCTAGACACGACTGCTATTTAACAATTACTCATAGATATTCAGATTTTCACTAGAACTTACTATAGAACTTTTACATGAGATTTATGAACAGAAACCGAGCAAAAGTTCCCCAAAGGTGATTGATGGAGCATGCTTATACGGTTCACCAGCTTGGGGTTCTTGTAACAAGCCTGCAACAAACATGAGTGCAATTTTTGCAAACCGTCTAGAACTGTTTGCTCACGATGTGGTACTTGGCTGGTTAGTTCATAAAATGGGACCTGTCTATAATCTAGATATCCAGGGCGGTGGCGGAAGAGGCTAGCGCGCCAGTATAAAAGGCTGAGAAGCTGCTGGAGGTCGGGAGTTCAAGTCTCCCCCGCCTCAAAACCTTTTGAGGGAAACCAATTTTCAGCATCTGTACCTACATACTTCTTTCTATTTATTCTAGAAATTAAAAATAATATACCTTTATGTTTCAAAGTAAAAATTCCCCCACTGCAGTCCTTAAATGGATCTTAAGGAACATCAACTTCTCTGTATTTATTCTAGAAATTAAAAATAATATACCTTTATGTTTCAAATTAAAATCTCCCCACTGAAGTCCTTAAATGGATCTTAAGGAACATCAACTTCATAGGGAAACCAATTTTCAGCATCTGTACCTACATACTTCTTTCTTTTATTCTAGAAATTAAAAATAATATACCTTTATGTTTCAAAGTAAAAATTCCCCCACTACAGTCCTTAAATGGATCTTAAGGAACATCAACTTCTCTATATTTATTCTAGAAATTAAAAATAATATACCTTTATGTTTCAAAGTAAAATTTCCCCACTGCAGTCCTTAAATGGATCTTAAGGAACATCAACTTCTCTATATTTATTCTAGAAATTAAAAATAATATACCTTTATGTTTCAAAGTAAAATTTACCCACTGCAGTCCTTAAATGGATCTTAAGGAACATCTAGAAATTAAAAATAATATACCTTTATGTTTCAAAGTAAAATTTACCCACTGCAGTCCTTAAATGGATCTTAAGGAACATCAACTTCATAGTCAGAAACACGAACATGTATAAGAACACCACAAAACTGTTCTTCAAACAGTTTGACATTGGGTTTATTTTCTTTTTTAACTTTATTAAATAATATATTGATTAAACTAATTCTATCGCTCTTGTTACTTTCGTAAACACGTCGATCCACGTTTTTTTCTGCAATTCTAGACACGACTGTTATTTAACAATTATTCATAAATATTCAGATTTTCACTAGAACTTACTATAGAACTTTTACATGAGATTTATGAACAGAAACCGAGCAAAAGTTCCCCAAAGGTGATTGATGGAGCATGCTTATACGGTTCACCAGCTTGGGGTTCTTGTAACAAGCCTGCAACAAACATGAGTGCAATTTTTGCAAACCGTCTTGAACTGTTTGCTCACGATGTGGTACTTGGCTGGTTACTTCATAAAATGGGACCTGTCTATAATCTAGACATCCAGGGCGGTGGCGGAAGAGGCTAGCGCGCCAGTATAAAAGGCTGAGAAGCTGCTAGAGGTCAGGAGTTCGAGTCTCCCCCGCCTCAAAACCTTTTGAGGGAAACCAATTTTCAGCATCTGTACCTACATACTTCTTTCTATTTATTCTAGAAATAAAAAATAATATACCTTTATGTTTCAAAGTAAAAATTCCCCCACTGCAGTCCTTAAATGGATCTTAAGGAACATCAACTTCTCTGTATTTATTCTAGAAATTAAAAATAATATACCTTTATGTTTCAAAGTAAAATCCCCCCACTGCAGTCCTTAAATGGATCTTAAGGAACATCAACTTCTTTATATTTATTCTAGAAATTAAAAATAATATACCTTTATGTTTCAAAGTAAAAATTCCCCCACTGCAGTCCTTAAATGGATCTTAAGGAACATCAACTTCTCTGTATTTATTCTAAAATTAAAAATAATATACCTTTATGTTTCAAAGTAAAATCCCCCCACTGCAGTCCTTAAATGGATCTTAAGGAACATCAACTTTTTTATATTCATTCTAGAAATTAAAAATAATATACCTTTATGTTTCAAAGTAAAATTCCCCCACTGCAGTCCTTAAATGGATCTTAAGGAACATCAACTTCGTAGGGAAACCAATTTTGAGCATCTGTACCTACATACTTATTTATATTTATTCTAGAAATTAAAAATAATATACCTTTATGTTTCAAAGTAAAATTCCCCCACTGCAGTCCTTAAATGGAACACCACAAAACTGTTCTTCAAACAGTTTGACATTGGGTAACAAGCCTGCAACAAACATGAGTGCAATTTTTGCAAACCGTCTAGAACTGTTTGCTCACGATGTGGTACTTGGCTGGTTAGTTCATAAAATGGGACCTGTCTATAATCTAGACATCGAGGGCGGTGGCGGAAGAGGCTAGCGCGCCAGTATAAAAGGCTGAGAAGCTGCTGGGGGTCAGGAGTTCGAGTCTCCCCCGCCTCAAAACCTTTTGAGGGAAACCAATTTTCAGCATCTGTACCTACATACTTCTTTCTATTTATTCTAGAAATTAAAAATAATATACCTTTATGTTTCAAAGTAAAAATTCCCCCACTGCAGTCCTTAAATGGATCTTAAGGAACATCAACTTCTCTGTATTTATTCTAGAAATTAGAAATAATATACCTTTATGTTTCAAAGTAAAATCCCCCCACTGCAGTCCTTAAATGGATCTTAAGGAACATCAACTTTTTTATATTCATTCTAGAAATTAAAAATAATATACCTTTATGTTTCAAAGTAAAATTCCCCCACTGCAATCCTTAAATGGATCTTAAGGAACATCAACTTCGTAGGGAAACCAATTTTGAGCATCTGTACCTACATACTTCTTTATATTTATTCTAGAATTAAAAAATAATATACCTTTATGTTTCAAAGTAAAATTCCTCCACTGCAGTCCTTAAATGGATCTTAAGGAACATCAACTTCATAGTCAGAAACATGAACATGTATAAGAACACCACAAAACTGTTCTTCAAACAGTTTGACATTGGGTTTATTTTCTTTTTAACTTTATTAAATGATATATTGATTAAACTAATTCTATCGATCTTGTTACTTTCGTAAACGCGTCGATCCACGTTTTTTTCTGCAATTCTAGACACGACTGTTATTTAACAATTACTCATAAATATTCAGATTTTCACTAGAACTTACTATAGAACTTTTACATGAGATTTATGAACAGAAACCGAGCAAAAGTTCCCCAAAGGTGATTGATGGAGCATGCTTATACGGTTCACCAGCTTGGGGTTCTTGTAACAAGCCTGTAACAAACATGAGTGCAATTTTTGCAAACCGTCTAGAACTGTTTGCTCACGATGTGGTACTTGGCTGGTTAGTTCATAAAATGGGACCTGTCTATAATCTAGACATCCAGGGCGGTGGCGGAAGAGGCTAGCGCGCCAGTATAAAAGGCTGAGAAGCTGCTGGAGGTCGGGAGTTCGAGTCTCCCCCGCCTCAAAACCTTTTGAGGGAAACCAATTTTCAGCATCTGTACCTACATACTTCTTTCTATTTATTCTATAAATTAAAAATAATATACCTTTATGTTTCAAAGTAAAAATTCCCCCACTGCAGTCCTTAAATGGATCTTAAGGAACATCAACTTCTCTGTATTTATTCTAGAAATTAAAAATAATATACCTTTATGTTTCAAAGTAAAATCCCCCCACTGCAGTCCTTAAATGGATCTTAAGGAACATCAACTTCTTTATATTCATTCTAGAAATTAAAAATAATATACCTTTATGTTTCAAAGTAAAATTCCCCCACTGCAGTCCTTAAATGGATCTTAAGGAACATCAACTTCATAGGGAAACCAATTTTGAGCATCTGTACCTACATACTTCTTTATATTTATTCTAGAAATTAAAACTAATATACCTTTATGTTTCAAAGTAAAATTCCCCCACTGCAGTCTTTAAATGGATCTTAAGGAACATCAACTTCATAGTCATAAACATGAACATGTATAAGAACACCACAAAACTGTTCTTCAAACAGTTTGACATTGGGTTTATTTTCTTTTTTAACTTTATTAAATAATATATTGATTAAACTAATTCTATCGCTCTTTTTACTTTCGTAAACGCGTCGATCCACGTTTTTTTCTGCAATTCTAGACACGACTGTTATTTAACAATTACTCATAAATATTCAGATTTTCACTAGAACTTACTATAGAACTTTTACATGAGATTTATGAACAGAAACCGAGCAAAAGTTCCCCAAAGGTGATTGATGGAGCATGCTTATAGGGTTCTTGTAACAAGCCTGCAACAAACATGAGTGCAATGTTTGCAAACCGTCTTGAACTGTTTGCTCACGATGTGGTACTTGGCTGGTTAGTTCATAAAATGGGACCTGTCTATAATCTAGACATCGAGGGCGGTGGCGGAAGAGGCTAGCGCGCCAGTATAAAAGGCTGAGAAGCTGCTGGAGGTCGGGAGTTCGAGTCTCCCCCGCCTCAAAACCTTTTGAGGGAAACCAATTTTCAAAGTAAAATTCCCCCACTGCAGTCCTTAAATGGATCTTAAGGAACATCAACTTCATAGTCAGAAACACGAACATGTATAAGAACACCACAAAACTGTTCTTCAAACAGTTTGACATTGAGTTTATTTTCTTTTTTAACTTTATTAAATAATATATCGATTAGTTTTGAGGGAAACCAATTTTCAAAGTAAAATTCCCCCACTGCAGTCCTTAAATGGATCTTAAGGAACATCAACTTCATAGTCAGAAACACGAACATGTATAAGAACACCACAAAACTGTTCTTCAAACAGTTTGACATTGGGTTTATTTTCTTTTTTAACTTTTTTAAATAATATATCGATTAAACTAATTTTATCGCTCTTGTTTCTTTCGTAAACGCGTCAATCCACGTTTTTTTCTGCAATTCTAGACACGACTGTTATTTAACAATTACTCATAAATATTCAGATTTTCACTAGAACTTACTATAGAACTTTTACATGAGATTTATGAACAGAAACCGAGCAAAAGTTCCCCAAAGGTGATTGATGGAGCATGCTTATACGGTTCACCAGCTTGGGGTTCTTGTAACAAGCCTGCAACAAACATGAGTGCAATTTTTGCAAACCGTCTAGAACTGTTTGCTCACGATGTGGTACTTGGCTGGTTAGTTCATAAAATGGGACCTGTCTATAATCTAGACATCCAGGGTGGTGGCGGAAGAGGCTAGCGCCCCAGTATAAAAGGCTGAGAAGCTGCTGGAGGTCAGGAGTTCGAGTCTCCCCTCCCTCAAAACCTTTTGAGGGAAACCAATTTTCAGCATCTGTACCTACATACTTCTTTCTATTTATTCTAGAAATTAAAAATAATATACCTTTATGTTTCAAAGTAAAAATTCCCCCACTGCAGTCCTTAAATGGATCTTAAGGAACATCAACTTCTCTGTATTTATTCTAGAAATTAAAAATAATATACCTTTATGTTTCAAAGTAAAATCCCCCCACTGCAGTCCTTAAATGGATCTTAAGGAACATCAACTTCTTTATATTTATTCTAGAAATTAAAAATAATATACCTTTATGTTTCAAAGTAAAAATTCCCCCACTGCAGTCCTTAAATGGATCTTAAGGAACATCAACTTCTCTGTATTTATTCTAAAATTAAAAATAATATACCTTTATGTTTCAAAGTAAAATCCCCCCACTGCAGTCCTTAAATGGATCTTAAGGAACATCAACTTTTTTATATTCATTCTAGAAATTAAAAATAATATACCTTTATGTTTCAAAGTAAAATTCCCCCACTGCAGTCCTTAAATGGATCTTAAGGAACATCAACTTCGTAGGGAAACCAATTTTGAGCATCTGTACCTACATACTTATTTATATTTATTCTAGAAATTAAAAATAATATACCTTTATGTTTCAAAGTAAAATTCCCCCACTGCAGTCCTTAAATGGAACACCACAAAACTGTTCTTCAAACAGTTTGACATTGGGTAACAAGCCTGCAACAAACATGAGTGCAATTTTTGCAAACCGTCTAGAACTGTTTGCTCACGATGTGGTACTTGGCTGGTTAGTTCATAAAATGGGACCTGTCTATAATCTAGACATCGAGGGCGGTGGCGGAAGAGGCTAGCGCGCCAGTATAAAAGGCTGAGAAGCTGCTGGGGGTCAGGAGTTCGAGTCTCCCCCGCCTCAAAACCTTTTGAGGGAAACCAATTTTCAGCATCTGTACCTACATACTTCTTTCTATTTATTCTAGAAATTAAAAATAATATACCTTTATGTTTCAAAGTAAAAATTCCCCCACTGCAGTCCTTAAATGGATCTTAAGGAACATCAACTTCTCTGTATTTATTCTAGAAATTAGAAATAATATACCTTTATGTTTCAAAGTAAAATCCCCCCACTGCAGTCCTTAAATGGATCTTAAGGAACATCAACTTTTTTATATTCATTCTAGAAATTAAAAATAATATACCTTTATGTTTCAAAGTAAAATTCCCCCACTGCAATCCTTAAATGGATCTTAAGGAACATCAACTTCGTAGGGAAACCAATTTTGAGCATCTGTACCTACATACTTCTTTATATTTATTCTAGAATTAAAAAATAATATACCTTTATGTTTCAAAGTAAAATTCCTCCACTGCAGTCCTTAAATGGATCTTAAGGAACATCAACTTCATAGTCAGAAACATGAACATGTATAAGAACACCACAAAACTGTTCTTCAAACAGTTTGACATTGGGTTTATTTTCTTTTTAACTTTATTAAATGATATATTGATTAAACTAATTCTATCGATCTTGTTACTTTCGTAAACGCGTCGATCCACGTTTTTTTCTGCAATTCTAGACACGACTGTTATTTAACAATTACTCATAAATATTCAGATTTTCACTAGAACTTACTATAGAACTTTTACATGAGATTTATGAACAGAAACCGAGCAAAAGTTCCCCAAAGGTGATTGATGGAGCATGCTTATACGGTTCACCAGCTTGGGGTTCTTGTAACAAGCCTGTAACAAACATGAGTGCAATTTTTGCAAACCGTCTAGAACTGTTTGCTCACGATGTGGTACTTGGCTGGTTAGTTCATAAAATGGGACCTGTCTATAATCTAGACATCCAGGGCGGTGGCGGAAGAGGCTAGCGCGCCAGTATAAAAGGCTGAGAAGCTGCTGGAGGTCGGGAGTTCGAGTCTCCCCCGCCTCAAAACCTTTTGAGGGAAACCAATTTTCAGCATCTGTACCTACATACTTCTTTCTATTTATTCTATAAATTAAAAATAATATACCTTTATGTTTCAAAGTAAAAATTCCCCCACTGCAGTCCTTAAATGGATCTTAAGGAACATCAACTTCTCTGTATTTATTCTAGAAATTAAAAATAATATACCTTTATGTTTCAAAGTAAAATCCCCCCACTGCAGTCCTTAAATGGATCTTAAGGAACATCAACTTCTTTATATTCATTCTAGAAATTAAAAATAATATACCTTTATGTTTCAAAGTAAAATTCCCCCACTGCAGTCCTTAAATGGATCTTAAGGAACATCAACTTCATAGGGAAACCAATTTTGAGCATCTGTACCTACATACTTCTTTATATTTATTCTAGAAATTAAAACTAATATACCTTTATGTTTCAAAGTAAAATTCCCCCACTGCAGTCTTTAAATGGATCTTAAGGAACATCAACTTCATAGTCATAAACATGAACATGTATAAGAACACCACAAAACTGTTCTTCAAACAGTTTGACATTGGGTTTATTTTCTTTTTTAACTTTATTAAATAATATATTGATTAAACTAATTCTATCGCTCTTTTTACTTTCGTAAACGCGTCGATCCACGTTTTTTTCTGCAATTCTAGACACGACTGTTATTTAACAATTACTCATAAATATTCAGATTTTCACTAGAACTTACTATAGAACTTTTACATGAGATTTATGAACAGAAACCGAGCAAAAGTTCCCCAAAGGTGATTGATGGAGCATGCTTATAGGGTTCTTGTAACAAGCCTGCAACAAACATGAGTGCAATGTTTGCAAACCGTCTTGAACTGTTTGCTCACGATGTGGTACTTGGCTGGTTAGTTCATAAAATGGGACCTGTCTATAATCTAGACATCGAGGGCGGTGGCGGAAGAGGCTAGCGCGCCAGTATAAAAGGCTGAGAAGCTGCTGGAGGTCGGGAGTTCGAGTCTCCCCCGCCTCAAAACCTTTTGAGGGAAACCAATTTTCAAAGTAAAATTCCCCCACTGCAGTCCTTAAATGGATCTTAAGGAACATCAACTTCATAGTCAGAAACACGAACATGTATAAGAACACCACAAAACTGTTCTTCAAACAGTTTGACATTGAGTTTATTTTCTTTTTTAACTTTATTAAATAATATATCGATTAGTTTTGAGGGAAACCAATTTTCAAAGTAAAATTCCCCCACTGCAGTCCTTAAATGGATCTTAAGGAACATCAACTTCATAGTCAGAAACACGAACATGTATAAGAACACCACAAAACTGTTCTTCAAACAGTTTGACATTGGGTTTATTTTCTTTTTTAACTTTTTTAAATAATATATCGATTAAACTAATTTTATCGCTCTTGTTTCTTTCGTAAACGCGTCAATCCACGTTTTTTTCTGCAATTCTAGACACGACTGTTATTTAACAATTACTCATAAATATTCAGATTTTCACTAGAACTTACTATAGAACTTTTACATGAGATTTATGAACAGAAACCGAGCAAAAGTTCCCCAAAGGTGATTGATGGAGCATGCTTATACGGTTCACCAGCTTGGGGTTCTTGTAACAAGCCTGCAACAAACATGAGTGCAATTTTTGCAAACCGTCTAGAACTGTTTGCTCACGATGTGGTACTTGGCTGGTTAGTTCATAAAATGGGACCTGTCTATAATCTAGACATCCAGGGTGGTGGCGGAAGAGGCTAGCGCCCCAGTATAAAAGGCTGAGAAGCTGCTGGAGGTCAGGAGTTCGAGTCTCCCCTCCCTCAAAACCTTTTGAGGGAAACCAATTTTCAGCATCTGTACCTACATACTTCTTTCTATTTATTCTAGAAATTAAAAATAATATACCTTTATGTTTCAAAGTAAAAATTCCCCCACTGCAGTCCTTAAATGGATCTTAAGGAACATCAACTTCTCTATATTTATTCTAGAAATTAAAAATAATATACCTTTATGTTTCAAAGTAAAATTCCCCCACTGCAGTCCTTAAATGGATCTTAAGGAACATCAACTTCATAGTCAGAAACACGAACATGTATAAGAACACCACAAAACTGTTCTCCAAACAGTTTGACATTGGGTTTATTTTCTTTTTTAACTTTATTAAATAATATATTGATTAAACTAATTCTATCGCTCTTGTTACTTTCGTAAACGCGTCGATCCACGTTTTTTTCTGCAATTCTAGACACGACTGTTATTTAACAATTACTCATAAATATTCAGATTTTCACTAGAACTTACTATAGAACTTTTACATGAGATTTATGAACAGAAACCGAGCAAAAGTTCCCCAAAGGTGATTGATGGAGCATGCTTATACGGTTCACCAGCTTGGGGTTCTTGTAACAAGCCTGCAACAAACATGAGTGCAATTTTTGCAAACCGTCTAGAACTGTTTGCTCACGATGTGGTACTTGGCTGGTTAGTTCATAAAATGGGACCTGTCTATAATCTTGACATCCAGGGTGGTGGCGGAAGAGGCTAGCTCGCCAGTATAAAAGGCTGAGAAGCTGCTGGAGGTCGGGAGTTCGAGTCTCCCCTCCCTCAAAACCTTTTGAGGGAAACCATTTTCAGCATCTGTACCTACATACTTCTTTCTATTTATTCTAGAAATTAAAAGTAATATACCTTTATGTTTCAAAGTAAAAATTTCCCCCCTGCAGTCCTTAAATGGATCTTCAGGAACATCAACTTCTCTATATTTATTCTAGACATTAATAATAATATACCTTTATGTTTCAAAGTAAAATCCCCCCACTGCAGTCCTTAAATGGATCTTAAGGAACATCAACTTCTTTATATTCATTCTAGAAATTAAAAATAATATACCTTTATGTTTCAAAGTAAAATTCCCCCACTGCAGTCCTTAAATGGATCTTAAGGAACATCAACTTCATAGGGAAACCAATTTTGAGCATCTGTACCTACATACTTCTTTATATTTATTTTAGAAATTAAAAATAATATACCTTTATGTTTCAAAGTAAAATTCCCCCACTGCAGTCCTTAAATGGATCTTAAGGAACATCAACTTCATAGTCAGAAACACGAACATGTATAAGAACACCACAAAACTGTTCTCCAAACAGTTTGACATTAGGTTTATTTTCTTTTTTAACTTTATTAAATAATATATTGATTAAACTAATTCTATCGCTCTTGTTACTTTCGTAAACGCGTCGATCCACGTTTTTTTCTGCAATTCTAGACACGACTGTTATTTAACAATTACTCATAAATATTCAGATTTTCACTAGAACTTACTATAGAACTTTTACATGAGATTTATGAACCGAAACCGAGCAAAAGTTCCCCAAAGGTGATTGATGGAGCATGCTTATACGGTTCACCAGCTTGGGGTTCTTGTAACAAGCCTGCAACAAACATGAGTGCAATTTTTGCAAACCGTCTAGAACTGTTTGCTCACGATCTGGTACTTGGCTGGTTAGTTCATAAAATGGGACCTGTCTATAATCTAGACATCCAGGACGGTGGCGGAAGAGGCTAGCGCGCCAGTATAAAAGGCTGAGAAGCTGCTGGAGGTCGGGAGTTCGAGTCTCCCCCGCCTCAAAACCTTTTGAGGGAAACCAATTTTCAGGATCTGTACCTACATACTTCTTTCTATTTATTCTAGAAATTAAAAATAATATACCTTTATGTTTCAAAGTAAAAATTCCCCCACTGCAGTCCTTAAATGGATCTTAAGGAACATCAACTTCTCTATATTTATTCTAGAAATTACAAATAATATACCTTTATGTTTCAAAGTAAAATCCCCCCACTGCAGTCCTTAAATGGATCTTAAGGAACATCAACTTCTTTATATTCATTCTAGAAATTAAAAATAATATACCTTTATGTTTCAAAGTAAAATTCCCCCACTGCAGTCCTTAAATGGATCTTAAGGAACATCAACTTCATAGGTGAACCAATTTTGAGCATCTGTACCTACATACTTCTTTATATTTATTCTAGAAATTAAAAATAATATACCTTTATGTTTCAAAGTAAAATTCCCCCACTGCAGTCCTTAAATGGATCTTAAGGAACATCAACTTCATAGTCAGAAACACGAACATGTATAAGAACACCACAAAACTGTTCTTCAAACAGTTTGACATTGGGTTTATTTTCTTTTTTAACTTTATTAAATAATATATCGATTAAACTAATTCTATCGCTCTTGTTACTTTCGTAAACGCGTCGATCCATGTTTTTTTCTGCAATTCTAGACATGACTGTTATTTAACAATTACTCATAAATATTCAGATTTTCACTAGAACCTACTATAGAACTTTTACATGAGATTTATGAACAGAAACCGAGCAAAAGTTCCCCAAAGGTGATTGATGGAGCATGCTTATACGGTTCACCAGCTTGGGGTTCTTGTAACAAGCCTGCAACAAACATGAGTGCAATTTTTGCAATCCGTCTAGAACTGTTTGCTCACAATGTGGCTGGTTAGTTCATAAAATGGGACCTGTCTATAATCTAGACATCCAGGGCGGTGGCGGAAGAGGCTAGCGCGCCAGTATAAAAGGCTGAGAAGCTGCTGGAGGTCGGGAGTTCGAGTCTCCCCCGCCTCTAAACCTTTTGAGGGAAACCAATTTTCAGCATCTGTACCTACATACTTCTTTCTATTTATTCTAGAAATTAAAAATAATATACTATTATGTTTCAAAGCAAAAATTCCTCCACTGCAGTCCTTAAATGGATCTTAAGGAACATCAACTTCTCTATATTTATTCTAGAAATTAAAAATAATATACCTTTATGTTTCAAATTAAAATCCCCCCACTGCAGTCCTTAAATGGATCTTAAGGAACATCAACTTCATAGGGAAACCAATTTTGAGCATCTGTACCTACATACTTCTTTATATTTATTCTAGAAATTAAAAATAATATACCTTTATGTTTCAAAGTAAAATTCCCCCACTGCAGTCCTTAAATGGATCTTAAGGAACATCAACTTCATAGTCAGAAACACGAACATGTATAAGAACACCACAAAACTGTTCTTCAAACAGTTTGACATTGGGTTTATTTTCTTTTTTAACTTTATTAAATAATATATCGATTAAACTAATTCTATCGCTCTTGTTACTTTCGTAAACGCGTTGATCCACGTTTTTTTCTGCAATTCTAGACACGACTGTTATTTAACAATTACTCATGGATATTCAGATTTTCACTAGAACTTACTATAGAACTTTTACATGAGATTTATGAACAGAAACCGAGCAAAAGTTCCCCAAAGGTGATTGATGGAGCATGCTTATACGGTTCACCTGCTTAGGGTTCTTGTAACAAGCCTGCAACAAACATGAGTGCAATTTTTGCAAACCGTCTAGAACTGTTTGCTCACGATGTGGTACTTGGCTGGTTACTTCATAAAATGGGACCTGTCTATAATCTAGACATCCAGGGCGGTGGCGGAAGAGGCTAGCGCGTCAGTATAAAAGGCTGAGAAGCTGCTGGAGGTCGGGAGTTCGAGTCTCCCCCGCCTCAAAACCTTTTGAGGGAAACCAATTTTCAGCATCTGTACCTACATACTTCTTTCTATTTATTCTAGAAATTAAAAATAATATACCTTTATGTTTCAAAGTAAAAATTCCCCCCACTGCAGTCCTTAAATGGATCTTAAGGAACATCAACTTCTCTATATTTATTCTAGAAATTAAAAATAATCTACCTTTATGTTTCAAATTAAAATCCCCCCACTGCAGTCCTTAAATGGATCTTAAGGAACATCAACTTCATAGGGAAATCAATTTTGAGCATCTGTACCTACATACTTCTTTATATTTATTCTAGAAATTAAAAATAATATACCTTTATGTTTCAAAGTAAAATTCCCCCACTGCAGTCCTTAAATGGATCTTAAGGAACATCAACTTCATAGTCAGAAACACGAACATGTATAAGAACACCACAAAACTGTTCTTCAAACAGTTTGACATTGGGTTTATTTTCTTTTTTAACTTTATTAAATAATATATTGATTAAACTAATTCTATCGCTCTTGTTACTTTCGTAAACGCGTCGATCCACGTTTTTTTCTGCAATTCTAGACACGACTGTTATTTAACAATTACTCATAGATATTCAGATTTTCACTAGAACTTACTATAGAACTTTTACATGAGATTTATGAACAGAAACCGAGCAAAAGTTCCCCAAAGGTGATTGATGGAGCATGCTTATACGGTTCACCAGCTTGGGGTTCTTGTAACAAGCCTGCAACAAACATGAGTGCAATTTTTGCAAACCGTCTAGAACTGTTTGCTCACGATGTGGTACTTGGCTGGTTAGTTCATAAAATGGGACCTGTCTATAATCTAGACATCCAGGGCGGTGGCGGAAGAGGCTAGCGCGCCAGTATAAAAGGCTGAGAAGCTGCTGGAGGTCGGGAGTTCGAGTCTCCCCCGCCTCAAAACCTTTTGAGGGAAACCAATTTTCAGCATCTGTACCTACATACTTCTTTCTGTTTATTTTAGAAATTAAAAATAATATACCTTTATGTTTCAGACTAAAAATTCCCCCACTGCAGTTCTTAAATGGATCTTAAGGAACATGAACTTCTCTATATTTATTCTAGAAATTAAAAATAATATACCTTTATGTTTCAAAGTAAAATCCCCCCACTGCAGTCCTTAAATGGATCTTAAGGAACATCAACTTCTTTATATTCATTCTAGAAATTAAAAATAATATACCTTTATGTTTCAAAGTAAAATTCTCCCACTGCCGTCCTTAAATGGATCTTAAGGAACATCAACTTCATAGGGAAATCAATTTTGAGCATCTGTACCTACATACTTCTTTATATTTATTCTAGAAATTAAAAATAATATACCTTTATATTTCAAAGTAAAATTCCCCCACTGCAGTCCTTAAATGGATCTTAAGGAACATCAACTTCATAGTCAGAAACACGAACATGTATAAAAACACCACAAAACTGTTCTTCAAACAGTTTGACATTGGGTTTATTTTCTTTTTTACTTTATTAAATAATATATTGATTAAACTAGTTCTATCGCTCTTGTTACTTTCGTAAACTCGTCGATCCACATTTTTTTCTGCAATTCTAGACACGACTGTTATTTAACAATTACTCATAAATATTCAGATTTTCACTAGAACTTACTATAGAACTTTTACATGAGATTTATGAACAGAAACCGAGCAAAAGTTCCCCAAAGGTGATTGATGGAGCATGCTTATACGGTTCACCAGCTTGGGGTTCTTGTAACAAGCCTGCAACAAACATGAGTGCAATTTTTGCAAACCGTCTAGAACTGTTTGCTCACGATGTGGTACTTGGCTGGTTAGTTCATAAAATGGGACCTGTCTATAATCTAGACATCCAGGGCGGTGGCGGAAGAGGCTAGCAGGGGGACTCTACTCTGGAAACGCGGACGCGTGTCACTAGCAGTCCGGGTCAAGCCTAATACTTCCGCTGAGGATCTGAACTGCTCGAGTGCTCTCTGTAGATGTATGAACAGTTCCGATCCGGGCAGTAGCGCGCGTGAGCAATCCGCTACAGGGACTGATTCCAGCTAAAGAAAAACTAGTTTACATGGACAACAAAATATAATATGTAAATATGCTACAGTAGACCCTAGGTATTAAGTATACAAATGAATATATATACACATTATCTATTTACTTTAGATTAGAAAAAATATTATTTTCTTTCAGAAAATCACCAAGTTTTATTTTAATATTGTTAAATGGATGTTGAATAATATATTGTGAAGTTAATCACATACTGTAAAGCTATGGGAGAGCGTTGATTTAAATCCTAATCTAACAGATTCAGTTTGTATAAAGAAATCTAATCAACCGAAGAACGTATAGAGCATATCGTTCTCTGCGCTAGCGCTTGATCCTGACTTCGATGCAAGGGAACCAAAAGTAAAACATAAAATTAAAATTCGAAATGAAAGTCAATTCGACCCCTGCTGAGACACGTTTACGCCAAACCCAACATATTCAACGTATCCAGGTATTAAATTATAATATATTCAAATTAAATAATGCTAATCTACTCCATGAGAAATGTTTTTAAGAAAGACGAGGGTTGTTATGTACACATGACTTATAGGTTTTTTGTTCTCTTAGTGGCCAAGTGTGAATAAAGTAATGAGTTTAGTTCGACCAAGTGTAGAAAAAGTAATGAGGTTAAAAATTTAAAATAAATTCTAGAAATTTATTTTAAATTATCATTTCTCACATTTAAAATTAAAAGTATAAATTTAGTAAGTCAGTTCATCTCCTCAATGATAAAGTAACTTCTCTAAAGGAGATCTCTTCGCTTCTCTCCTCTGTGATAAATCACAAACATATAATTTTTCCAAATTAGAAACTAACCAACCACTTGCAAATTTTACTACTATATCTATGTTTGTCTTCTTCCTGCCCTCCAGCATATATGTACAGTTTGGATGCACATTCAACGTACCCATTACGTTGGTTTTAATCGTCTGCCATTACGTTGAACCAGCACAAGCACATTCATTTACTTGTCAACACCGGGTAGACAAGATATTGCAGTCACAATGCTGGTGTGACGAGAGCTGAAGAGTATAATTTACATAAATTTTTTTGATTTGCAGTAAGTTTATATTCTCAGTTTCAGATGGTATTGAGGAAGAAGCATTTACCTAAAACTTACCTTGACCAGAGCTGAAGAGTATAATTTACATAAACTTTTTTGATTTGCAGTAAGTTTATATTCTCAGTTTGAGATGGTACTGAGGAAGAAGCATTTACCTAAAACTTACCTTGACCGGATTGTGTTTGCTAGGATAATCGTGACCCTGGACAAGCCAAATGGAATATCTGTTCATATGCCACTAAGATCCAAAGATTACCAAAGCTTCTGTATCGTCAATACTAGATATGAAGCCATATGGTTAGTTCATGAAGGGACCTGTCTATAATCCAGACATCCAAGATGGTGGCAGAAGAGGCTAACGCGTCAATATAAAAATTGCAAAGCTATTGGAAGAGCAAAACGCGACCCAATGAATAGCATAACGGATGGGAAGACCCCATCAAGCCTCACAAGGGAAAGAAGGACCCGAAGGGCCAAGCAACAACCACATCGGGGCTAAGCCCCGCTATCAGTAGCTCTATTGGAAGTAGGGAGTTAGAGTCTCCCCCGCTTCAAACCTTTTGATTTTGAAAGCCTCCTATGTTGTTCTGTTGAGCCTTTACCGAATACTCCGTCATCGAGACGACCGAAAACTTTACTTTCGGAGCAGCCCACTGGTCGGGCGATGCCAACTTCAGAGTTCAGACTTGAACCCAACTTCACCCTGGAAACGCGGACGCGTGTCACTAGCAGTCCGGGCCAAGTCTAACGCGGCCGCTGAGGCTCTGTACTGGTCGAGTGCTTGCTGTAGAGGTACGAACAGTTCTGATTCGAGCAGTAGCGCGCGTGAGCAATCCGCTCCAGCGACTGATTCGGCTTCTGTTCAAGCAGGATATTTTGCGAGTCCAGCGGACGCAGTCATTTCGAGTCATAGAGTCTGAGCTTGGGAGTTGACATACACATCTGTCTGAGTAAGCATGGAGTGAAGAATGTTTCGGTTTTGCCCAGACAGGAAACATCGCTGCTCTGGTCGTACCACGAGCCGTAAGATACTTCGATCTGTCGTCGTCTGTCCCTGTTTCTGTTCGGCGCGGACGCTTGTGACGAGGGAGGATTGCTGAAATATGTTCCAAGTCTTCCAACTGGCTGAAACTCACAACAACTTCTGCCACGATAGCAAAAGGGATAAAGGAGAATAGGTGAGTACGTGACTTCTGGCTTCGTTGAGGTCAAGGGTCTGTTCTGTAGAACAGGTTAGTACGTGACTTCTGGCTTCGTTGAGGTCAAGGGTCTGTTCTCCGGACGACATGTGGCTCACATGATTTGGAAGGTACCGGTTTTAGAATGTGCCAACACGAAGATGCTAGTTGATTCTTCTGCTCGGGGAGAAAAAGAGCGAGGTTGGACTGAAACGGCTAATCCCACGGGAATGAAGGAGTTATTTGCTCAACTTTCGAATCTCTGGGTCAGACACTTTGAGATCGGTATGTGGACGAGGGACTCAGTTCTAAGGGTAGTACATCTTGGAGTTCATAGGGAGCAGTTCTGAGTCTTGCGGTTTTGGTACACCTCGGTAGGGAGTAAGTCGGGGAGAAGGTAAACTTGGCAGTGAGAGACCACTGGAAGGATTGACACGAGTTGCCATGACGATCGACCCACTGGAAAAGCTCTGGCTACACGGTGTGTTGAAAGTAACAGTTCTGGAGCTAAATGTTGAGCAATTGTTCCGTCTATGGGCGGTAAGTCACCTCAGGCACAGTGTATGGAATTCGCAGTTTTGAGGTTTAGTAGCAATTTCGCTTGTGGTTTCACTGTGCACAGGCTCGCAGATCGGTGCTCGCTAAGTTTCTACCCTACAATCATGAACGCACTCTGTGTTACGTTTTCCTTCCATCTGTCCCCATCTACGTGTTTGTGTGTCGAGTTAGAGACAAGAAGGCAACAGTCTCACTCGAATTATGCACATCTTAGAAACGGGTGAGAATATATTAGAGCTGATGAGTATACGAACTCCTCCAGAACGTGAACGATCATTTGGGAGGTTGCTTTGCGACGGTGGAGCTTCCACCTGTTCATATGGCGCGTACCAGACGTGAGCAGTGCCATCACGGGGTCATCGCTTGGAACGAGTGCCTTCGAGTCTATACTGCTAACGAAGTGTCAACGGTGGACATCTCTATGACCAGTGGAAAGCATTCTCGCTCTCAAGGGAGAGCACAAGTTCCGGCGACTGAGGTTCTTATTAAAAGGCACTTGGAGGGTTGGTTCACCATAGATGGTTGGTTCAAGAGTATTGGTAAAATTCATGTTGTGATCGACTTCGAGCCTGCTGATGAGCATCCCCTATGGGGCCAAGGTGTTGGGCAAGGTTTTCCGGGTGAGCTTACCGAAACTCTCTGTTCCTGCATGCTGGTTGAGAAATAAGGCTTTTGCACCCCGTTTGACTAGATACTGGTTGCCATATTCTTGCGGAGCTAAAGGTTTAGCTCCAGTGCGAAATGCGGGTCTGAATCTTTATCCGGGATCCGCTTGGATAGGCCATGGACGTATGTTCATGAGATGAGCTTGGAATGGAACTGGACAGAGATGCATTGCATTACCCTCTACATGCAAACGGTATCTATTGTACGGCAGTGCTGGGCTTGAGATCTCTTGTGATCTCTTGTGATCTCAAGCCCCTCCGGTAGCTGGAAACGACCTGCGGTGCTTCCAAGCGAAGCTCTCTTCTATCTGTGCTCTCACGAAGTAGCAGCTGCCGAATTCGAACTCAGTCATTTCATTAAATTCCCAAACTTAGAGCTCCGACTTCATTACCTACAGCTGTGTCACTGAGGTAGAAATAGTCGCCAGCTTGATGCATAAAGTTAGCGCACATTCACTCACTCATTAGGCCCTCTATGCCACTCAGTATATACTTCTCTGGGTTCAGTATTTTCGGGGTTAGTGTGTGGATAGTGCTTGCATTGCGCTGCTACCTTCATGGGCCGATATAAATTGCAAAACTGAGCGATTCGGCTTGAAGTATTGGTTACTCGTGCTGAGCATCGTATGGCCAGTACCAAAGAACTGTCTGATCACATACGTCATGAGAACCAAGAGTCTGCATGAGGAAGGCTTCGGTATGGACTCGAAGAGCACGATATGTAACCTTCACAGGCATTGAGGGCAATATGGTGATCATTTTAACACCCTTTGCATTGTTAAGCCTTCACACTTTTGAGTTTGATAGAGTGTTGGCAGTTATGTAATGTTTCACTCTGATACAACTGCTGCGATCCTTGCAGGTGTACCCAACACCTTCTTTCCCCAGCACAGTGGATGTTTGGTCACTCCTTACCAGAATTCTCACGTTGAAGATGACTTCATACCCCCAATGCATCTTAGCGGAGGCAAGCACCGTGTAGCTGGAAAGTACTGGCAGGAGCTTCATGATGCAATATGCAGTGCTAAGAAGTTTATTTACGTTGCCGGATGGTCTATGTACGCAAAGATTTCTTTGGTTCGAAGTCCCGATGGAGAATTGTCGGAGACCATTGGGGAGCTTCTAATCAGGCGGGCACAAGAGGGTATTCGGGTTCTGGTGATGGTATGGGATGATAAAACGAGTAATTTACACTCCATTTTGAAGAGCTTTCAGGAGGGAATCATGCATACGCACGATGAGGATACTGAGGAGTATTTCAACAACACTGATGTGGTGTGCTTCAAGTGCCCTCGCAACCCGAGGTTCGGGACAAACATCTTCGGCCCAGAAGTACTAGTTCCAGAAAAGTCATCATACTCTTTCCTCACGGTGCACTTCCATGGAATGCAGCTTCAACAAATGGATGAGATTATACCGGATTCTCGAAGCCCGTTAGTTTCACATGCCCTTAATATTTCTATCGTAGCCGGTCCTGATCATCTGCTTTTGATCGCATGCGGCTTTTAATTTGCAGGGCAGCTGTCTTTCACCTGGCGGAAGGAGTCATCTTCACACACCACCAGAAGGTTGTGGTGGTCGATGAACCGGCTTTGCCTCCTTACTCCCACGACCTCAGACGTGTAACAGCATTTGTTGGAGGTATTGACTTGTGCGGAGGACGGTACGACACTCCTTCGCACTCACTCTTCCGCACTCTGACCACCGTGCACAATAAGGACTTTCGACAGGGCTGCATCTCCGGCGCTGAGCTCAGGTAATGTATGCTCTCATGATCAGACAGCTGACTCTTTCAGGTTCTTATCCAAGCGCAGGATCCAACCGAGTTTCCTTTCTGTTCAGGAAGGGAGGTCCGAGACAGCCATGGCACGACATCCACAGCAAGCTGGTGAGTACAGTACCCGCATTATGTCGGCAGAGCCGAAGTAATGATGAGGATGTAGAATTCGAGATGTAACTTCCTCTGCGTCCGTTTCCGGGCCTGGACCTGTAGATTCTTTTCGCTCAACCTTGGACTCTGGGTGTAGCTTGTGCACCGATACGTGAATTCGTCGAATTTTCTCGCCACTCCCTGTCCATGCCGCTCGCTGCCGTGCTCGCTTGCAGGTTCTTTGCAGCATAATTATGTGTTGCTCCTTGTTCCGTGCGAATCGATGCACGCAACTTCTAATGCTGGGTGGAATTTTCTTGTGTTTCTTTTGGGTGAAACAGGAAGGAGCTGTGGCTTGGGATGCGCATACAAATTTCGTGCAGCGATGGCTGTGCCAAGCGGGAGCAGAGAGAGCGCACTTACTTGTTTCCATTGACCCCGAGAGTTCTGATTTCTGTCCTCCCAGCCCAGCAGTCGACGAGCAGCACCCATCAGCCTGGAATGTGCAGCTTCTGCGGTCCATCGACACCTCTTCCGTGGTGGGATTTCCTGTGGACGATCCCGAACAGATCTTGAAGAAGGGGCTGGTATGGGAAGATACGGATCTGGTAGAGAGGAGCATACAGGACGTATACATTTGCGCCATTCGTAGAGCAAAGAATTTCATATTCATAGAGAATCAGTACTTCATCGGGAGTTCCTTCGGCTGGACGGACCTTCCAAACTGGCACACCGTTTCTCCGCAGCTTATACCGATGGAGCTCGCTCTGAAGATCGTGAGTAAAATCCGTGCGGGCGAGCATTTCTGCGTTTACGTAGTTGTGCCGATGATGCCTGACGGGGCTCCGGATGGTGCTTCGGTTCAGGACATTCTTCATCACGTCAGGCAGACTATGCAGATGATGTATCGGATGATCGGAGACGCTCTGCGAGAGGTCGGAAGACCGGGAGACAGAGTAACGGACTATTTGTGCTTGTTCTGTCTCGGAAACAGGGAGACCAAAGAAGGGCATGAGCTGATCCCCGACGAGCGTCCGGAGGAGGGTTCGCACTACTGGCTCTCCCAGGAGAATCGGCGCTTCGAGATCTACTGCCACGCTAAACTGATGATCGGTACGTGCAATCCTCCAACCTTCCCGTTCGTCCCCCATCCTCTCCACTGACAGTTTGCGAGTATGAATGACGATTCCTGTTACCTTCTGAGCCCTGGCTCGCCCTTCGAGCAGTTTCAGTTTCAGTGATGGTCAGTGACCCTGTTGGGCGATGATGGTCCATTCTTCATCAAAATCAGCCTCTGCTGATTTGTGTTTCCGGATGCTATTCACCTGCGTCTTGATCTCGGAATATACAAGTCTAGACAGTTTCGTGTTTCCCTACTACTCGTTGCAGGGATCTAGTCTGGGCGAAACTCAGTCGGATCGACGGTTTTTTCTTACAGTACGAAAGAGCAAACAGTTTTCAAGCATGATTGAGATGTGACTGATCCTGCTTACTCATGTCTCTTGCAGTGGATGATGAGTATCTCATAATCGGGTCTGCAAATATTAATCAACGGTCGATGGATGGGGGGCGGGACACAGAGATGGCAATGGGTTCTTACCAACCCCAGCAGACCTTTCATACCCACCCGTCAGGACCACGGGGAGAAGTTTATGGGTTCCGAATGTCTCTTTGGTATGAACATCTGGGCTGTCTGGTTCCAGAATTTGATCATCCTGGCACCGTCGAGTGCATGCACAAGGTGCAGGAGCTTGCAGCCCTCTACTGGCAAGAGTATATCCGTCCTCCGCCTGTCCGGCGAGATTTGCCTGGCCACTTGTTGGTCTATCCTTTCAACGTCACTGAGGATGGGCAAAAGATTTACACCGAATCTGGATTTCATCACTTCCCTGATACCAACGCTCCTATTCTGGGCTCAAGCTCCCCCAGACTTCCTGGTATACTGACCGGGTGAAATGTGGACACTCCACACGCCCCTCACACTCTTACCGTCACAAATCCTGCACTCGGGCTTCTCATTTGCCGACGCCGCTAGAGATGGCTCCGATCCGAGAAACCGTGTAAACTTCAACCTTATCAGCACAAGTGGCGTAAGCAGGGCAGCAGCAGCAGCAGCAAAACTTCACTTGAAGGCGGCCACAAGGGCCCACAGCCATCAGAGTTCTTTACAGCCAGCAGTCTGGTCGAACAAATGCTGTTAGATCCCGCCCAGGGTCCGAAACACTGGCCGAACTGTTCATCCGTTGAGGTTGGTACGAGGTGAAGAAGTTGTGCACAAATGCTGAGAGTACCCCGAGTTTACAGGACACGATTGCTTCTCTGTACTCATCTTGTGTGTGTGTGTGTGCCTACTCGTTTTAATCCTGGGGGACGAGTAATGGGAAGAATGCCGGTCAAGCTAGGGCTGGATGGATTGCTATCAATCCATCGTTTTCCTACGTCAGTCCAAGCTTTCTGCAGTCCTAGATATGTGAACTTCTGAAGTCGCTGTTGCATATCTAAGACGAGCCTGTTACTTGGCATCATCCATTGAGCAGGCTGCTGTCAGTGTTATGACTAAGGTCGATGTCTTCCTGTGGCCAGCATATAAATGAGAAAGGAAGCAGAACGCAAGTCGCTGTTGCATTGATAAGGTCGGTACACTAGTTCATGTTGGAGAACGAAGGGACCAACGCCCCCTGTATGGTAGCGTCATCTACAAATAATCAAAAACTTGAAGAACCGAAGAAAAACAACTCCATCCTCCAAATGGGTTGTTTTTCTGTCTTACCATAGAAATTCTTGTAACCTGTGGCCTGTAGAGCAAAACAGGCCGCATATGATTCTTTGGAATGACATTCTATGCTGCACTTTATCCTGGACTTTATCCGGGATCTACTTCACTCTACTGTAGAAGGCTACGAGAAGTATGAAGTGAGAACTGAGGGAGTGTGTCTCGGTCGTCACCTTTTCTGCATCGTGTCGCCTTGTGTAACGTCGTATGTGTGATGCAGTCTACACTTGGGGGCCCGAGCGTTCGGAGGAATGTCCTGTCGTAGAGACAGACAAAGAGATGGTGTGGGTTAATTCTGTTCGGAAGGTACAGTCCCGTAAACATGTACTTGTGTGGGGAAGTTGGGGCGCCTGGGGGCCAAGGGCGGAGGTGGGAGAAGCAGGTAGGTAGTTGTTATTGTACATGACATGACAGGCAAGCCAACGACACACGTATCGGCTTGTTTGTGCCCACCACGTGGTCTCCTCACCGGCGGTCAAAAGTCCGAAATATTCCGAAATATTCTGATGGCCGAGCAAGTAGCACAGGTGCACCTCATGATCAGTCAAATCTCGGAATCAGAATCTTCCATAGACCGCACCAGAATCTCGTGTCGCATCCGCCACTATTGAGCTAAATATCTTTTCCTACTTGTAGCGGCCACTTCCGTTGGCACAAAGAAATTATGCAAAGGACAAAAATAAAAGGACGTAAGGACGAAAAGAAAAGGACGTAATCATTTCCTTCCGGCGCCAGTTATCATGTACTTCTATTCCGGTGGACTCCGGGCGAACAGTGCAACTGCTGATTAGTAGCATGATTTGAAAGCTGGAATAGAGGAGATCTAGCGGGAGCATTGTCCGCCGCTACACTGGCTGTTAGCTTACAGTAGACAAGTGATATTTCCGATTCTCGACTCCGTTCTCAAGGTTGTATTTTCCTTCTCCGACTTGTTCGATGGGGACGGGTGACACTGGGGCGGGACGGCCAATATTAAGTCGTGATTTGACTTGTCAAAACTGAGATTAAATTTTGTCGTGAACTCTTGGTGCGGGTGTATTTTCATCATTATCATTCATTGACTGAATGATAATGATAATGAAGACGGCATGTTCTGCGTCAGTAGCAGCACACTACAGTAGCGAGACTTTGTAATGGAAGTAACCTGAGAGTTAGCGGTAGGACTAAACAGGAGAGTTGGCGGTAGAATGATGACTGACAGCTAAAGAGGGAATGCGAAGAGCGGATCAAGTTACACGTGAGTGGGGAGTATAAGACGGATAAGGTCTCTCATAAAGCGTACTTGGCCATCGTGGGAAAGCTTTGGAAAGGCGATCGTGCTCGGCCGCCGCCGCGCAGCGCACAGGGTTTCGGCAATCAGGCCTACATAATTGCAATTATCACGCTCGATCACACGAGGAGCTTTAATACAAGCTTTACTAGAACACAAACTAGCGTTGTTGTTGTTGTGCATCATCAAACAATCAACCCTTCGCGTAAAACTGCATATTTACATCGACAAAGCCTGTAGCAACGCGATGCACCGTCCTGGAGGGTGATTAGGAGGTCTGCCCTGGTCTAGAGTAATCTACAACCTGCAATTCTCTGCCACTCAATTGACTCAGACCCTATTCCGAACCAATGAGCCTGAGCCTAGACCCTATTCCGAACATATGCTCCAGAAACATGAACATCTGCGCTCTGCCTGTGGCGACATGCAACAAGTTGAATGAATCTCAAGTGCTGATGAATGCAACCCTCCCCACCAAGGTGGTCTAAACTCCTCGATGAGTTTCAATTGGGAAGAATTTAACTCTTCTCCAACTGAATAAGTATCAAGCACTGTCATCACAAACTCTCTGACAAATGGCATATAAGAGTACCACATGTCCAACGTCGAGTGACCGAAAGAACCGTCTCGATCTCAAACCTGGTTATAACCCTCACGCATGAGGGTCTGATTATAAAACCTCCCCAAGCCAATATCATTAATTGTCTGTCAATTCATCTCATCAAGCCGTGAGTATCACTCCCCCACGCGTTCCAAGAACAAGAAAAACTTCCTACGATTCATACAGCAAGATGCCTTCAATTTTCTGGAGGAAGCAGGGTCCTGATGCCTTGCAATGCTAGTCTACGTAGACAGCAAAATCTTGGCAATTCAGAGAGTTCGGTTACTTCGCGGTGGCATCGTCATCGATATCGTTGCCAGCACCTGCCTCCTCCGGTTCTCCCTGTCCTTCCCCCTCTTCTCCATCCCGATTGTGCAAGGAGGCTCTTCGTGCGGGTAGCTGCTGGTGGCTAGTCGGTTGCAGCTTAGGTCGAAGGGTCTCCATGAGATTGCGATGCGGCTTGGCACCCGAAGCGCCCGGTGCTCCTTGCTTGCCGAGAGCCCAGTCGGCAGAGTCAAAAAATGCGCGCTCGTGATCCTTCGAAATCAGAGGAGGTTTCTTCGGAATAAGGCCTCCGTATTTTTTCTTCAGCATAGCTTCCTGCTGCTCGGGGCTCGGCATTCCCTCCTCGTCTGCGGGTCGTTCAGCCTCCTGGCTGCTCCCACCCGCACCTGCCATCACGATCTTCGATTCACCTTCTCAAATCGATCTCTTTCACACTCCCGATCCGCCGTCGGAGTACGTATGCAGCACCGCACTCGGGCGAGAGAATAGCAGCAAGAAGCGAGAGAGCACACAAGTGCCGCGGCCTCGAGGATTTGTTGTAACGATTTTCCGCCTCCTCAGAGCTTCCTCGCTGCGAGTGCTAGCCCCATCTCCTCTCAATCGGCGCTGACATCTCCCCCCATCAGTCCCTGCAAGCCCAGGACTTCAGCAGCGGCCGCCGGAGAAAGAGATGCCAACTGCTCAGCAAGGACGAATTGATGATGATGATCTGATAATGTTCACCCTCTTGACTGACTATGGGTTGTCTTCCACTGGGAAGATCACGCTCTCCACTCTGCTCTGTGCTCAGCTTGCCTCACTCCACTCTGCCTCTTTGGCTTGGCTTGGCTCGGCTCAACTCAACTCTCCTCTGCTCTGCTCAAGGCCCTGGAATCTTCATCAGATCCGATGATCTACTGCACTGCAGCTACACCCCAAACTCGCCTCTCACCTCACCACACCTCACCTCAACCGAGTTGAGTGGATGTATTACCTTTGAATCATGACAAACTTTACTCACTCCACAATGTCCACATTCGCTGCTGCAGGTCGTGGGCGCTTAGTGCATAGTGCGCGGTCAGCTTACTTAGGTCACAATTCAAATTCCTATCGAGAAGAGTTTTCTACCAAACTTATTGCCTTTTCCTGGAAGCGCTCTGGTGCTCAGTTGATGGTGGCCTGAGATGGGGCCAGGAGAGGACTGGACTACCGGGAGCCTGTACACGGCGGAGATGATGAGATCCGTCGCCGTTTGCCGCTCCCTAAAGCGATTGCTCCGTCGACAGACTCGACACTACACGGCACCGGCGGTACCGTCTGTGGTGCAACGTGGGGAGCCGGTTCGTCGGCAGCGCTGCCGGTAAAGGTGCCGCGGCCGCTTCTCCTTCTTGTGTGGCTACTGACTTCATTTGTCCACTTCTTGTGTCGATGATTGAACTCCTCTGCTGTCTAGCACAATGGAGGGCATGGTAAGAGTCATCCCAGCGAAGTCGCGGCCCCGTTTGCTTTCCCCGGATTCTTTTGCGGCAGCTTGACCATTCCCAGAAGAAACTTGGTAAGCCATGCGACTCGTTTGGGCCTGTTTCTGCTCCGCTCTGTTTTAGCACCGACCATGTCATTGTTGTCCGTGGCTGACACCACTCCTGCGACTGCTGCAACTACTGCTCTGTAACTGAGTTCGTTCCCTGGTTGAACAGAACAGGAAACGGCAGCCAGGGATAGGTTCTGCCTCGTCACGGACCTTGAATTGTGGTTTCAGTTGTTACGAGTTAGTAGATTGAATCGTGTCGGTGGACATTGTGTCAATGCGTCAGTGCTGCTGCGTTTACGTTGTTTCCTTGTACTCCAGTCAGGTGTATGTTGACACTTGTCTTTGAGACTTCAGAATTTCCCAGTGAAAGGGTGAGCTCACTTGTCAATTGTCAGGCACTGCTGAATTTGAGTGGACTGGAACATGCGCCGGGACGGAGCTCGCTTATGCTCGTAGTAGTCTGTGAGTGTTTTCACACCGCTCCCTGTGACAGAAATTTTGTCACACGGAGCTCCAGCGACGACCAACTGATACACGACTGAACTCATTGCAAAGGAGGACGTACAACGCCAAGTTCCACTCAGTTAACTTCCAGTTTTGCAATAACGGCATGTTACAACCAGGTATTTGAAATTGGATCGTTTCCGGCTTCCACCGTATCTTCTCTAGACGTAGTCCCCAGTAAACAGTGAATTGAGACATGCAAGGGCAGCAGTGTGCTTCAGTACACAAACTCATAAACAGCGATCTGATCTGCCGTTCTGGACACAATGGACCTAATTTCCAATGCATGCAATCTCATGCATTCAGTGGGTAATTCGCCGATTCCGTGCTAGTACAGCCGTAGACAGCGAGTGAAAGAAACACATCACATAACTCATACTTCCCACCTGGTAGAGCGCACTTCAATAAATGTAACCAGAAGGAGACAGAGGAAAAGCAAGAAGGAAAACTGAGAAGTGTTTAGAAAACTTATTGTTCACATTTGCGTGTGTTGTTAGTGACAGCTGATCCTGTTGACTGTGTTCAGGAAGGTTGCTTCAGCTGGAGTGATAGCTGTCCAGAGAGAGAGGAACTCAGATTCTAGCCATGGGGAGCTCACGCAAAGTAACCGAGCTGGATAAAATAAATGATCCCAACTTTATTATCGAGGTTGCAGTTGGGCCTCCAATAGCGACATTGATTCCTCAAAATCCTGCAGCTTCTGACGGAGTAACTTTGGGGGGTAAATTCTTGGACAAGCCAAGCCGATTTCTTTTCAAGAAGGCTCATCTCACCGCCGACGATAATCGAATCTTTGATGCAGAGACTGGACACTTAGTCTGTGTCTCGCATCACTATGGGAAGAATCCTTACGATAGTTTAGACCCTCTGGGACTTTCACATCAAAATGATTACTGGCAGCGGACTCACATTCTGGGGGAGTGGGAATCTTTCTGCCATGTTACTGGATATCGTGGAATGCCCAGCTTCAAAGTGAGGCCAAAAACTTTCTCTGTTCACGGGAGGCAGCTTATACAAGACCCTAAGGGAGAGCATACTTTCTTCAACGTAGCCAAGCAATCTCGCTTGAAGTCTGTGTCCATCAGACATAACCTTGTTGTCTGTAAAGGTGAAACGGAAGAGGATGTCTATACAATTCTGGTGGACATAGCTGGCCGGACGATGCAGGTCGTTAATGGAAAAGAAGAGAGAGTGGCTCATATACAAAAGTCAGTGAAGACCCTTATCATGAACGCTGCTTTCGGGGCAGGATCTGAGCTGATGATCGATATTGCACCTGGAGTAGATTGGACGGCTATTTTGGCTATCGTCATAGGGTTGAAACAGGTGGGGGAGCATATTTTGAAGGATGCTGTGAGCAACTTTGTGCTTAGTCCAGCACAGAATGCTGCTCAGGACTACGTGCTCGATGTCACTGGTCTTCAGGGAGCTGCTGCTGACGCTGGTCATGTTACTGATCAGGCATTCCGCAGCCTGAACATCTTCCAGCAGATAATGAAAGAGTTCTATCACTAGGTGAAGAAGTATTTAGCTGTGTAAATTTTTGTTGTCAACCGTTCTATTCATTGTGATAGTCATCTCCGTATATACCCCTAGAGATCCTAACTGTAGCCGTGTAAATTTGACCAGGGTACGCCTCTTTCCTTCTTAGTCGTTCTATTCATTGTTATAGTCATGTCCATACTTACCATTGGTTCCCAAAGATTGTAACCAAGTGATGCAGGCTACCTGTTGTACATCGCTCATTACCACAACGTTCATAGTCATCATCGTCCCACTACCCTGGTAAATTCTTTGCGGTTCGATGCACAGTTACAAGCTCCTTGTATAAAGCAATGATGAAATTAAAGTAACTAAAAAAATTGAGTATAATTTACGATCTTACTGCATGCACAGGTAGTTTGCTTAGGTATGAAGCAGGAGCAACCTAGAAGCAGCGGGCAGTGTTCTCTTCGTTTGTTGCCCTTTTCGGCGATTATGTAATAGGGTCGTCGGAATCGGACTGTCAAACTGTCCAACCATTGTAGGACATATAGTCAAGTCAGGGTTTCCGGCTTTCTTGGTGCGCGCCTTCTAGCATAATTCCCTTTCTCATGAGGAAGCTAATTTGGGATTTGATCGTTACATTTAAGTTCCACTCGCCTGGTCGAGAGTCTGTTCTTGGAACCATGCGACTTCGAGGACTGTACACGTGTACAGTTGTGAAAGATTTGTTCTCTAGAGTATTATCCGGCATCATGTGAAACTGGTGCCGAGGGACATCTCAGGATGCTGATTTTGAATTAAGACTCTGGTGAGTGCTTCTTGCGGTGGTAACCTTGCCTACTCTCCTCTGTCCAGCAAGATGTGCGTGTCTCGAGTTAGTTCTGAAAACCAACTGACACTTCTTGAACATACGCTACACAGTTCATATGTTCCGTCATGTGGAAGCGATTAGTCCCCCAGGTTCGCACTTCGAGCAGTGTAGGCATCGTGCAAGCCTCAAGTCGTCAAATAATGACATACAGGATGGAGTTTGTTGCAGATCTACTATAACCGTTGCATGCTACGAATCAGTGACATTTTTAGCCATGAGAGAAGAATGCTTATATCATTAGCAGTCCGAACGTGCGTTGTACTTCCGTTCTCCTCTCAAACGTGGTACTTTGGTGGGGAAACAGTTAGGGATGTTCAGGATGCAACCAGGAATCCCTTTGGACACCTGGCAGCCGTGTTTGGCAACTCATATGCTCTTGACCGTTTTCGGAACGTACTGGAAGTGCGTGCAAGAGCAATAACCGAACTAAGGGGATTTATCATGCAAAGTACCAAAAGGTGAGATCTTTATGTGTTTCCGTCTACGTGTTGTTAAGATTTGAAGATTAATTTGACTTCACGATTTTATGCTTCCATCACTGGAACTGGAAGTGGAGCGCAGGCCTCACTCCGAGAGTGAAATTTACACTTAACCTGGCGGTGGAATTCGCGGAAGATTGTCTGTGCGACGGCCACATCTTTCGTACTGTCGAGAAGGCCATCGGACCCTAATGGGTTGAGCAACTTCCTTGCGTGCAGAGACATTACGTCAAACGAACTGTATTCCTGACACGACAAGCACTATCCTCCACTATGGACATGGTGTTTGGGATGCTAATACCAAGTAAAGACCTTGGCTGGAGGCTATCCAGTTAAAGCCCTTCGGCTTGGATTGGTACCGCTTCTACTACGGCACGAGTAGCGGTTCGGGAGGAATTTGGTCTAGAACGTGTGGAAGAACGGAGGGGCATAGCGGAGTTTTAGTGGCGATGGCAACTGGAGCAACTAGAATTCAGCATGTACCCAACGAAGGTGTATTTGCGCAAGGATGAGCCAGTTAAACAAACTAAGACTTGGACAAAGAAGTAGACAGCAGCTACTCTGAGAAGTAGCAGACCTATGAGAGAACCTCTGGTACTTGCCTGAACTCGAAATGAGAAAGAGGTAATGGTCAGGTTTTCCGGACATAGGACAGACATGGGGGCATCACAAAAGCCTTATGTTTGACAAAAACTTGGCTTTAAGACCTACCTTAGAGGAATCCCTATCATAGGCACTACGCTGAAGGAGCCGGTAGCATCGTGTTGAACACCAGGATTAATAAGAGGAACCAGCAGACTAAGGTCTGTACTCGCTGTCAAGATGGGGACTAAGATACTGAGCAGTATTTGGTAGACTCCGGAAAATTTAGTACAACTCTCAGAACAAACATCAGGTGACATCAGGAAGCTGATAACAACGGTGCTGAAGATGCAGTCGCCTCCAAATCCAAAGCAGCTACTGGGTCCAACTCTTCCCTACTTGGGGTCAGCTTGATCCAAAGTCTCTTCTGTCGATGATGTAGTCAAATCCTTCCTGGCTGAAATTTGGAAGGTGAGCGAACGTCCTCTATGTAGCTGTCTCTGCTTGGTGTTCATCTTCTCAACCCATGTTTCTAGCACCGTCCAGCCAGGGCGCGGGGTCTAAGACCGAATTTGTAAGCTACGGCATGGAATACGTGATGAGTATATCTCCACGTTCTCTTCATACTCTTCGCCGGTAGAAGCTAGTTCTTTATCCTTAATTCGTTGTGTCGATAATGCTACCGTAGTCCGTTACTTCCGCTCCAAGTTGCAGTGTCTTCTTTCGAACACTTGCAAGGAATCCATTGTTGAGTCTCTGCCTTCCTTCGTCTTCACAGTTATGCTGGAATCTCCGTGCCAAATTTACCGTCTTTCGTGAAGAGTTCTCTTTTATGGCGTTTTTAGTAGAGCATGTATCCGACTGGTGTATTGTTTACTCTGGTATATCAAATCAAGCCGACTTTTCGCTCTGTCTACGCTGTTTTAGCACTTGTGACTTCGTCTGTGATATACTCAGTGAATCGTCCGCTCTTGACATTCTGCCTGCAAATAAAGGTTATTTGCAGGTAGAATGTCCTCGTGGTGTAGATACTATGTGGGAGCTTTGGGTTCAGAGAAAAGCTTCCCGTCTGCCTTTTCGGCGCGTGAATACGTGAGGAAACCGGCCCTTACTCTAAAAGCTGGAAACGATAGACCCTTAACACTGATTCCGATCGATCTATAGTGGTGACAGAATGCAGACGGAGATTGAGTTTCACGCGATGCCCAATCCTTAGTCTTGGTCGAAAGTGGATGTATATAGCCATGTTTGTTGTCTTGTAGTGCCTCAACAACTCAGTTTTCTGAGGCTTGTCGATGTTTATGTTTTCTTGCTGTGAAGCAACCACTCCATTTTTACATCCTCAGCCCGGGGAATCCGCTATGTTCCCTTAATATCCTACGCCCAACGCTAATAACCTGCTATTCAACTGCTTACACTCATGATTGTCTTAAACTCTTCATGCTCGTTTCTTGCACATGCTAGGTCCATGATTTCCGTTCCTCAGGCTCGGAACTCGGTCGTTAACATACACTGGCAAGGTCACTTGCCTCCGTACCGGCAGTTTGATACAGAACTATGAGCCTCACCCTTAACAAAGTGAACGGACATGAATTTCTCCAGAGAGCCTGGTAAGCTCATTAGACGTGGTGTAAAGCTAATGTTTATTTCTCTGTTTGGATCAGGTTCCGAAACTTGCACTGCATTTCTTTGGTTGTGATCCTAAAATACAGGACGGTTGTGATACCAAAATCGTGACGAGTATGATATGGCTTATATCGCTGTTGCTATGAATATAATAGTGCGTGTCAAATCTAAAACGAGAGATTCTCTAACGGCCAGAAAGAAAATTACCGTAATTTATCTAAGGCGAGTTTTGTCTATCGTTCAAGGGGTGTTTTTAATCGCTCTAAGTTTTTTTTTTCATCTTTTGATTTTTTAATAATTTTAATAAATTATAAAATTCGAAATTTAGTTATAGCTGAAATTCACGTACGATTTGGAGAAAATATGGGTTAAAGCATGTCGCGACAGTTTCTTGCGGTTGTCTCCGGACGTAACCGTAGAAAACAACCACGGTCTCTTGATCGGAACCGTAACACTTGTCCGCGGGGGACTAATATTTTCCAAAAGTTCTAACTTTGACACGCGCTAATGCTATTTAAGGCTGTATATCTCCCCAAGTGAACTCAAGGATCAAGTAACTCAAGGATCCAGCATTGATAAGACGACCCAAGGCTAAGAAGGGTCTCCGCACACTACCGGTTGTTAAGCTTCTCCGCCCACTACCAGGCAGGCTCACACGTAAAACACTAGTCTTTGTCTCGGTTTCGTACAGTGTTTATCTTCCATCAGGCCAGTTTTCTCGCCTGGTTTTGCGGCGAAAAGCGCCTCGCACGTTTGGGAGTAATTCGTTTCGCGCGAGTGCCACTTGATTACTGGAATACGTTGCGTCGTTGGATATGAATAGCACATGCATACCTCCGTCTTTCGAGGGAGGAGGCAAGTATCCAGAGGTTTAATTTATTACCTAACCTTTCTGGCAAGAAGGGTTGGGTAATCAATTAAACTTACAGTAAATTAATATATAAATAGTTATAGTTTTTGGACTTGTGCTTTTAGTGCGTAGCAGTCTACTCGTGTTTTATGATTTATATTTTAGTTTTTCTATATTTTCGAGCATAGATTAACAGCTAATATTATTATTATTATAAAATTTTATTATAAAAATAATATCTATATATTTCTCAATATCATTCAAAGAGCAAAAATTCCTCAAAAGTTCATCGAGCATGCATATTTGTGCTTTTCCATCAAGGTCTCTACCAAGAACCAAATGATGTCAAAAGGGGCTTGTCAAATGATGTTTAGGGACTTGTCCACTAAATTTTGTATAATTGAGGCAATAATACATTGATGTGAATTTATATCATAGGCATCGCTTTCAGAGCTCTTGATCCATTTGCTTTGACCACGTGGTGAGGGACCGAAACTGCAATGTCCATGAACCAAGAAGAAAAAACTTGAAAACCAAAGGACGGAAAATCTCCGAATAGCCTGAAGAACAGCAAAGAAAACGAACTGAACAGACCACGAACAATGAAAGGAAAACGAGATAACAAACGGACTGGAAAACCAGCAAAGAAGGGGTCGTACTCCAGAAACCAACACAGCCATCTACGAACAATGATGATAAATCAGACGCAGGTATCTAGTGAACTTCAATGCCGAAACTATGTTAGTAACAAATACAACACAACACAACTTTCTAGCACTTGAAGTTGGAAAATATACGAGATGTTTTTATCATCGACGAAGAATGGTAATAAAATAGAGTACCTTTCATCCTCCGAGTAGCAGAAATGTAGTCAATGCTTCTCCAGCATATGTAACACCTTGCTGTGATCATTAGGAATAGCAGGTTCTCGAACCACTGGATCAAGCTCCAGGTCTGCACGTTTATCAAGAATGCACCAACAGGGGAGGAGTGTGGAGGCCCAATCAACTTAGCATATAATGCGAGTGTCCAATATTTGCCATTTCAGTTATCCAAATGCTTGTTTGACTACCATGTGACCTCCAACATGTGCATTGTTGAAAAATCTTCTATATATTGCTAGTCGAAAGATGAACGTTGTATGGTGTCATCAACCATTTTTGTAACTGAAAGCAAGAATCTCCTAAAAGACATGTTATACATGTTAAGAATCCTAAGAACGGGGCTCGCCAAGTACTAACCTGAACTAACTCGCTGGTGAAAGAGGAATTCCACATGAGTCTCTTGCCGTTAACAGATCCTGATTATCCACAATATATGTCAAGAAATACTTCTTGACAGTCAACTACTCATTGCATGAGAAGCTAGTAAAACCCTTTGCGGTTGTAATAGTCGACTACCAGTTAACACCTTGAGAGAGCCTTTATACTGATATGCGTGCCATCTATGGCATCTTGACAGTTAAGCAACCTATATAAAAATAAAAGTCTTCGGTCATCTATGTGAGATCGATATCAGACGGTCATCTCAAATGTCTCTGTCTCAACAGAGACACTATAATATGAACTCCTTGTTGTACTATTCTTTTGATTGTTGAATCTCTACTCCAAACAATGCTCGTATCAAAAAGTATGTCGAATCATGTGCCAAGCGATAAATCACTTTATTGTCGCTTTATTATCATTTTATTATTACCAACCATTTCTCGACAGGAATAACTCTTCGAGACACTGTCACGATCTGCCATACTCCATCATAGAAAGACGTGAAACATATATAGGGTGCATTAGATCAGAACATCGAGCTTTACATCTACAATCCCGTCCATTAGTCTCTCGGACGCAATAAACTAAAGATCTGGAGATCAACAACAAATGACTCAATGGATGGAACTCAAACTTTCATCGCAGCACTTCTTTATAATCCAGACTGCTCGGAGTGGAAGAAAAGATTCCGCACTGACAACAACAAAACCCTGGAGAAGCAACTTGTATGCAAGCTTACAAACACGATAGAAGAAATTAAACCTATTACAAATCCATTTTGTACTAAAATTTTAAATCATTATCTTAAGTGACTCATAATTCAATCCTGATTGAAATGTATAAACCTTTATATATATTTTATAAAATAAAAAAGCATACTAGGTCTATAAGTAATTACATGATTAGAAGTCATATATAGTAATATATATGGAAGAGAGACATATATTATGAAATAGCATATTATTTTAAAAGATTTACTTAAGATTTTAGAAGATAACGTGTGTGCATTTTGCATCCATTGATAGTTGTTTAGACTTCTATATCTCAATAGTGTGTGCATTAATGCATTTTACCTATTGATCATAAAACTTACTACTTCAAAACATGATAAGTAAAAGAATTTAGATTAATCTAAACTAATTTTGTGCATGAAAAAAGTAAATTGAACTTATAAACAAATGATATCTTCAAAAGAATATGCAAACACAATTTTACAAAATAAATAAATAAATAAATACTCTGAAATTAAAATTTATAAAAATAAATATAGTTGTTAATATCAAAATTTTTAAGAAAATAAGGGTGTTTAATAAAGCAACGCTCGTACGTTTTACTTGACTTTTATTAAGAGTGAACTCCCCGAGGACAAAACACAAATCTATCATTCACATTTAGATCTCTGGTTATGCCTAGCACTTGCATACAATGATTGTTAAAAAAGTTCATAAGAACAACTCCCTTCACATATGAGAAGGGAGTGGTTCTTATGTTCATCAGACCCTTGAAAAACACCACCGCAAGTTCTCTAATGGACCATGAGGCTCACTACAGTTGACCACGATTGGACTTCAAGCCAATGGACCAAGAGTCGACCTCGAACCACCTCGAGATGATCAACTGCAACATTACCAAAAAAAAAGACGAGTGTGTGTAAAGCGTGATATTAGAGATGAGTTCTTTGTGCTCGCCCTCGACTTCTCGCCTCCTTCGCGTTCCATTCTCGACTTCTCGTCGCTCCCAACTCCACCTGTCGCAGCAAACCTTTTGGTTCCAATCTTGACAGCACGACTGGCATGCATTTCGAACTCTATAGTCGCAGCAGCTATGGACATATCGCATTCAAAATGTAATTCATGGCGTTTGAAATCTGGGCAAGTTGAAACTGGTACTCAACGCTTCCTACGAACTGTGCCTCGTCAGTGGACATGCCAACTCTACCCGCACGTGAGGCCGAATGGCATTTGAATCAGGCGCGATCTGAAAAAACTGCAGAAAGGGTCCTATTGGAGTACTTCCACCGCAAAAGTGTAGAGAACGAATTTAGACTTTAATATCTTACTCGTAGCAAAAAACTCCAACGATGAAAAAGGCGATCTTATTATCGAACCTAACTGACCACCCTGATAAGCTTCTTAAGAAGCAAGTTAGCAGATACCCTAACTTGCGTGCCATAGACTGCTGGCTGAGAAAATCTCAAACTAAAAACTAGTCTGGTGGTACCTGCAAACTCTCTTTCGCGAGTAGCTTCTTGCTTGCCCACGAACTTGAAAGACGTCCGATCTCCTCGGCTGAGGAAATTTTACGTAGAGGAAAAAGCACTGGAAGGAGCCGGTCACCTTGGCATTACAAAACCAACTCCTTAGCGCGTGTTTACTTGCGAGAGTACGTTCGTATAAACACGTTAAAATTCGAAATCGTTGATAGTTTGACAGGAATAGTTTTGATTTCAAACAACATACAGTGTTTTTCTTAGAACAAGAATTCTCTTCTGCCACGGAGAAGATAGCAACGGATTAATACAACAAGTCTCACCATTTGAGGGTCACAACCTAGGAGTGGAATTAAGTGGTTCACCCACAGGAAACCACTTAATTGGGTAAAGTTTGCTTTTAGATACGTACAACTTGAGCCGTTATAATGTTTAACGTTAAATGATGGACTTTTTTCTGATGAGTGGCATTACGAAATGTAACTGGTAGTTTACGAGTAAAGTAAACTGAGTGACCTTATGACACTCAGGGAGAAGCGTAAGCATCTTTTTTTGTCCTTTGTCGATGGATACACTTTGAATCATGGATTGGGTCCCGGAGCAGCTCCCGCCTAAACAGAAAGGATTAGAGTGAATGTTTAGATGCGAGTGCTTTATGGTGGGCGTCGTGTTCTCCCAAGAAAGTCTCCGCACTGACAAAATTCTTTGGTTTCAGGAAGTTTCTGTCCTAAAGCTCTCTAATCCGTATATCAACTGATTCACGTCTTTTGGATGTATATTCACCCGGTGAACTCCTCTGCGTGTATTTCAATGTTGATTTATTTTTGAGATTATTTATAGAAGTAACCAATCCAGAGACATCCTGGGAGGTTTATTACAGAATCAATTTTCAGTGACACCCCTATAAACCGTTCAGTTATATAGAATTATTTTTTCTGTTTAAACCTAACTCTAGAGGAGAAGACTAGTTTTTTTTTGTTTTCGTGAGCTTATTTGGAGAGGATTCGAACTCAGGATGCCAACTCCCCACGCACAGCCTGTTTGCAGTGACCCATGCACATCCTGGGAACAATTCCTACGTACAGTTGATATTACTTATAGACTTCACCGCTTCTCAGAAAACCAGGCAAGGAACACGACTTCTCAGAAAACGAGAGAAAGTCCAGGAAGAGAAAATCGTATGTATTCTGTATTAAGCACCACTAAACAAAGAAAACTGATCAGGTAAATCGGTGAACAGACACAGCCAAGCAAAGAAAGTCGAGGATTGAGTAGCATGTATCATGTATTGACAAATCCGGTTTCCTGATTTTTTCTTCCGTGCCATACGGTTGTCCTTTTCCTTGTTTTTCACAGAAGTGCGCTTGGGATGTATATTCAGTACAAGTAGTTTTTCAACGTGGATTTCTTCATTGGTTGAACTGTTTTTCCACAATAGAAGTTCACCAGTTACAGAGTCAAATATCACCCGGACTTTGGATTTGTCCTTTTCTGCTTTTCTGCTAGGAGGTAGTTTTGACTTTGTACATCCTAAGTACTTTTTATTCATCTTTATAGCTTGTTTTCCTTAAACTCCCGCTTCCAGTTTGTTAAATTTCAGGTTTTTCTCTGTTCCAGATTCCAGATAGAGATTTTGAATTAAAATTTTTTTGAAAATTCTTTACCAAGAAGGGGCTTAAAGCGTTCTCTTAATCGTGAATTTCAAGCCAAATTGTATTATATATGTTTATTATTATATTTTCATTTTCATCCTTAATTAACACTCGCACTTACAATGGTTTCTCCTGGTAATCTAATATTTATGATGGAGATTCTGTCACATGTTTTACATAGCTCTATAACGGAGTGTTTTTCAACATATATAGACTCCGTAGATTCGGTTCCCATGGGTTCACCTCCAATTTTATATTAAAAATATGTGAGAGAAAAATATTTTCTTAAATAAATTTTAGTAGAATTATTCGGAAAGTAAATATATTATTTAAATACGAAGATATGAATCGTGATTAAACTATTTTAGAGATGTGTATTTGTTCATTGCATCTAGTGTTAGCATGTCACATGTGGATTCATTCAAAATATTGATCAGAATATCAATTGATATTTAAATATTTGACTATTAAATATTTGACTTTATGACTTTTATGACTTTTATTTGTTTAACTACTATAAGTTAATAAATTTTAATTACTGTAAAAAATAATAAACGTAACCTCTTTTAAAACATCAAGTAATAGTTTTACCAAAGTAATTATATAGAAATATCAGCGTTTTACAGAATTATCATGTTTTTAATAAGTTGATTCATGCACATGATTTTGTAGTTTTTATGCGGAGTTACACACTGATACACACTCCAGATTTGATAAAAATATGAAACGAAATAAATACGCAACAGAAATCTTTGAACAAAATGAATCATATGACCTAGTACCAAAAGGAGGATTCGTAAAAATATACCTAGATTTTGAATCAATCTTATAGCTCAAAAGTATCAAAAGACATTTAAAAGATCAGTCTATTTAAAAGGTAATAATATGCTATAATTACCTTGAAAAAGACATGCAAAAGCTCCAAGATTTTAGATGACACAAGTCAGACATTTGGAAACAAGTTGTATCATTAGGAGTGCTCTTTGATTGCTCATTTTCTTTCTAGATATTGCAATAAGACTACAGGATGCTTGTTGTAAGCAAAGATATGTACCCAACGGGATGTGAAGGACAAGGAGACTCAAAGATAGAAGTGCAAACTGAATACATTCAAGAATGCTTGCTCACATGTGGAGATGTAAAGGATGAGGAAGTTTCAGTAATGTGTGGAGTACATAATGAGGAGAAAAAAAGAGATGTAAGTGAGGAAGAGTGCTGCAAGGATGATGAGTTTGAGGATGGAACTATGCAAACATTCTTGATCTATAAGCCTTAGGGTATTCTTGTAGAGTAATTGAAATTATTTAATTCTAAGAAAACTAATACAATACAGAGAGTCCTTTATTGGAATTGTTTTTGCACCATGGCTTTATGGTTTCTTGATGAGTGCTCATTGTTTTACCACGTGTCATCGTAACATTTGTACCATATAATTAATGAAGTTTTATGTAACTTCAAGCTCTGTCACGGATGCCTTTCGAGATGGTATACTTTACCCTTGGTTCTCGTCCCCAGCACATCTTACATCTCAGATGGCACCTGCGGCATAGCCTACCACTAAACATAAAAATGAAAGAGAATGGGAAGAAATGGTGTAAGAGAATGGGAAGAAAGTAAGGATGTGAAATGAAGAGAAGGTAAAAAAGGAGATGTTTGATGGAGATGGATAAATGAATAGGAAAAAGACAGTGGTTCTTTCGCTTTAATTCACTGATGGTGAAATCTAAGAAATTTGTTCTCTAATCACTTGATTCAAAACCTTACAAGATCTATGTAAGAATCTGTGTTTCTGAATTCTAGACCAATCACTGAGAAAACCACTCCAAATAAACTAAATTTAACAGATACTAATTATTAAAACGACTGCTTCTTCTAACCTATAAGACTAAAACCTTAAACTTAAATAAAATCCATTGGTTTTTATATTCAGTGGACGTCACCATCCATTGAATATGAGACGAAGAGAGAATCCAAGAGAAGACAGTTTTGTCATTTATTTCTTCATCATATATATTCTTCAGATAGTTTGTATTATCTAAACCCATTCCGTGTTTAAATCTTGTATTTTCTCTTGGGAGTCAAAAGACGATGTAAACTATAATATATAATTTCTATCCTCAAGTAAAACTGACAAATTTGGCTTTAAACCGCCAGTCGCACAACACAAAAGAGATAAATTTGTTTCTCTCTCTCTTTGTACTTTAGTTCATGGTATAGATTCAGAATCTTTTCTTTTCCAAGAATCTATGTAATTTTTAACTTATACAGATCTCAGTCCCTTCTAACTATATTGAACTGAAACAAATCACGAAGTGATTGAAAAACTTGTAGATAGTTTTCAACTGCATCTTCATTCTTCTGATTATATGAATGAAAATGCAGTGAACATTCGCAGAAGCAATTTTACGTTAAAGGTTGTTTTTTCTCTCTGTGATCCATGGTCGTGAACTCAAGAAATGAGAGGTTATGGGTGACCCGCACCTCTTATAGTGGAACTGGAGGTTCAAGGAGCAATATGGATAGACCATAATTTGTGCTAAGCCGAATAATACACCTCATTGCTTCCGCAGAGAAGATTATCGAACTTCTTTACTAACTTCAATCTTGGGGACAACTCTTTACATTTTATTGACAACACCTGCGAGGTATTTAAATACTCTTATTTGTATTTTATAAAAAATATTATATTTGAATACAATTCTTATATTTTTATTATAATGATAATTATAAAAATTATAAAATATATGAAAATTATAATTTTTATTCCTCTAGTTTTACTACTGTAAAAAACTTACTTTAACTTTATAACTTTTTGTTCAAAATTTACTAACAATAATTTTTATTTTTACTCCCACGTGTTTATAGTGAACCCCGAGCTTCTAATACCATTGTCAGTCCGTTGCCACTTGATTTTCTGTAAAGTCTGTTGAGACGATGCTGAACCAAGTTGAAGACAGTATGAGGAGAACAAGTCAGAGTCAGTCCGTTCTGTGACTAGAGCGCTCTTCTCTGATCACTGTGGAATGGATATACTATAGGTTCGGCACGAACAGCCATTTGGTGACAAAATGGACAACATGTAGAACCAAAAGCGTGGCCTTGAGGCCAAGCGGCTGAAGAACATGAGGGCGTCTGATGACTCTGATACGAATTGAGGTATGACGTCAGATCCGCCGAGGGGCGTCAGCAGTCAGTACAGGAGCGATTATGACAGTCAACCTGGTTTTGCAGTCCGAGGTCCTCAGGAACGTGCTTCCATGGAAGAGACTTGGTGCTGATGAAAAGTCATCAACTACGCAAGCTGACGTTCTTATGCTTACGTTCAAGAATATATACGCAGCAGTACAGCTGATCTGAGGGGCCAAGCTCCTTTCTCTTCTTGTTGTGGTATGTGCTCTAAATTCTCTCTAGGGTATCTTCACTTCGTGTCTGAGAGGGTCTATATCTGTCAAACCTTTGTGTCATACGAAGGAAGTTTCGAGATGGTCCCGCGACCAAACATGTTGAACTTCTCACATGGTTGAACTCCCGGTCAGGAAATCGTACTCTATATGTATGACTTCAGAACTTTATGTACATTCTTCTTTCCTTCTATCTACTTCAGGGCGAGCTCGGTGTTTTGACAAGAATCATAACGTAGCAAAGTCCTAAATTGACCACAAACATATGAGGTACAATAGATAGATTTTTTTCTGTTTTGTTTTGATAACAAAACAACCAAGGAAAACCCGTATTCTATTTCTTATTTATCTTAATACAGTACAAGTACTTGGTACTAAATGATGGATCAGACTTTCTGACTCTGGTCTTACAGACTGTTGCGGTTCAGAACGGGTTTGGTGAGACGGAGAAAGTCATTTCATTGCTCTGTCTGATGTAGTTCCTCGTGCAAGAAATCAGTAACTCAGGTATGAATCCACGTTGAATTCTTTCATGCAATCCTTCGAGAATACGAGAACACGATGCATAAGCTTGATGATCATGTTCCCTTTTCATGCGTTCTGCAACAGCATGAGTTTTTGACCTTCTTCCCCCTTCTTCCCAGGTTTTCTTCCACGTTGATCGGTTGAATTATTCTCCTTCCGTCGGATTCAAGGTGGACCTTGGAACTGCACTTGACTCCTCTCTGAGCTTTCAGTCTGGCGAGAAGACTCTGCTCAGAAGAGCATCCTAGCAGAGTGATATATAGCAGGCCCCACTATCTATGCCATTCGTCTAGACGTACGACTTGTATTGATTTAGCGGATCTTCTTACGGGCAGCCAATTTACCCCTCTGGATGCTGATGCCTGATCTTCTCATGGAGTACAGGGACTGGCCATGGGCTGTTATGTACTGTTTTCAGGTTCAGATTCATGGCCGACTCGCATTTTTACGAACAGGCCGGGGGAAGGTAGACCCTTGTAACATAATTTACGTATCAGGCAAATAACTTTGAAAAGGTTAAAGATAACGAATGCGGATCCGCAATTGAGCCTACGTTGAACGAGATATGTGAAGTTGATAGGTTCATCCCTAAGATGGCTTTCGGTTTCGGGTGTCACGCACTTGCTCGCTGTGGATCGGTCTGTAACACGTTTTCCGCAGACTGAAATCTGGACCTCCTTTCTGTGCGCATGTACGGCAGAAAGAGAGCAACGTATGAAACGCGGACGGGACTCGAGCATCCGAATACGAAGTGTCGGAGAAAATACTTAGACATTTTCTAATTGTGTGTATCTTGAGCCAGTTGACAACTAAGAGTGGTAACTATTATGTATTACATCACGGACGCTGTAAAAAGGTCTCCATCTCCGTCTATCTCCATTCATATTTGTGTTACGGGGTGACATCTGAACTTAACTTGATCGACCAAGTTTGATGGATAAGTTTAATAGTAGGATACAAGAAATACTTCGCACATCCAAAATGAGATCAATTTATCTGACAGTCATGTAACAATTCTCTAAGCCTACCCAAACATACTAACTTGTATGCCAACAAATCATCTACTGATAATGACTCCACTATCAAATCAACCTCTACATCCACAAACTTCTGAGAATCACCCATAGGATCTATTGGAGCTTGAGAGTCACATACAACCGTATGTAAGTTCGAGTGTGATGTAAAAACCTAAGTAGAAAAAATGAACAACTAACGGTATACAATACATAAATTCGACATCATATACATCATTTGATACTTGAAAAACTAGAATAAACTCACTAAACATGTTTGAGCCTCTTACTGATGAAGTTGTGTTTTGAATGCCAAAGCCATGAAGTATCTCTAGAGGATTCTTCTACTGTTATGTCAACGTCCATCAGATCTCCTCTAGCATTACATATCGTATCATCTCCTCGTCAGTGACAGTCTGTGCTCTTGCACTTGCTTCTCTTGTCAAATGATCTCTGCAAGGACGAGCAACTTAAGGAAAAATTTGAAAAACAGCAGTGTGACTTGCACTCGGACCTAGAAGGTGCATCAACTGCACATAACGCGTCATCAAGGACTCTGGCACCCTCACTTTTCATCATGATATCTAAAGACCTCCTCTAGGTAAATGACGGTCCCCAAGATGTCTAGGTCACACTCTCAGAGACATCTTGCCTCTGACGTTCCTCAAAAACTAAACTACAACTATAAGATCTTTATAACTAGAAATAAAATAAAATAAAAATAAAAACAAATAATGACAAATGAAAAAATAGCAAAAAATATTATGTGCAAGACTTTGTAGATCTAAAGCAACAAGTGTAGACCAAGAAGTGTAGAAAAGATAAGAAAAATAAAAAGAAATAATAAAATATCAATACATATAAAAATATAGACAAGATCGGAACTAAGACGTAAGAAATAAATAAATGAAAATGAGAAGAAACTAAAGAGAAAAAAACCAATGGGAAAAATGCATAAGAAGAGAAGAGAAGGAAGAAAAAAAGAAAAAAGAAAACAAGAAAGATGGGTCAAATACCTAGAAAGTGGAGAAGGAAACGAGGAAGGAGACAATACTTCTCTCTCACACACGCGCCATATGAAGAAGAAGGTGTTCATTCTTTGAAAATTCAATTTTTCAGTTGGTTGAGAAAATCTTTCTGAAGAACTGAAATCTATTCAAATTTTTTGACAGATGAGAAATATCTCTGATTGAGAAGTCTCTACAATTCAGATATCAGTTTCAAACAAGATTTCTCAAACCATGTTTTTCTATTCAACAATCTGATCGTTATAACCCACATATGTTCAATGAGATCACCTCTAAAATTAAAAAATAGATGTACAAGTAATCTCATCGAAAGTTCAAAAGATAAATCTCAAAGAGATCTCATTTTGAACCATAGATAGAAATGAAACAACAACTAATAAAGAGATTTCAAGATACTCGTTTTGCTAGGGAGCTCTTTTCTTTCTTAAACCTCATTAGTGATAATAACAATGGATAGAGATGGAAACCACCACCCCTAAAATAATGGGAGAGGTGGTTTAACTCTACTCATCTTAATTGCTCGTGTCGTGCAATAACATACTGTTCGGGAAGGATTTTTTGAAAGAACCGGGGATTTTCCGGCACGACCTGAAATCAACCGGTAATTTTCTAAAAACTACCGGAAATTGCTTCAATTTTCGAGTATTGAGAGTATTATCTTCATTTTCTAGTCGGTAACTTTCCGACGCTTTTTTCTAAACTTTCGGAAATTCACTTTCTCAACCGGTTTTCACTACTCTATCAGCCGGAACTCCCCGAACATTGCATCGGACTATGAAGATTCGTGCAGACTCCACGACATCATTTAATATTAGTAGAGTTAACTTAATTTAATAGACTTGTTTGCTGTTCGGTGGCTGGTAATAAATCTTCCTGCTTCTCGATTCAAAGGAAAAGAATCTCTGAATAGACCTGGGTACGGCTAACGCGGCCGTAACTTAGGGTCGGGAATGCTGTGGCACGCCTCCTCGAACGTAGCAGGATCTAGATTCGCTTCTGTATCGAGCTAGAACATGAAGGAAAAGACTAGAGCGTACGGAGATCTCGAACTTAGCCTCTCTTTACTTTTACACGGTGGCTCGGGTAGACTTGCGGCCGAGTCTCGAGACTACGGTAGTGCACGTGGCGACCGTGAGATGCTGTTGTAGTTTCCATGAAGAACTTATTTGGACGGTAACAAATAAAAGTCATGATCGCGATCGCGAAACATCAGTCCAAGGTCAGATTTCATATTCTGATCCGTGAATCTAATATGAAACTTATTATTTAAAGAGATCATATTATAAATAGTACAATGTCAACTTAAAAGGTTGTGCAAATGGATAAGAAAATACGATGGATGTCAATACGAACATCAGCAACTTATTTCTACGGTTTTCTTTCAAGCTGTCATTTAAATTCGAGTCTTATTCGACTAACGGATGCTGCACTGTGGGTGTCAAATTCAAATAGTGCTGTACAGTGGATCTTATACCAGTAATTTTCAGGAGGATATGTTGATTAGTCCAAGAAATGATAAAATTATGAATGTGGAAAAGTACTCATCTGACGGAATGTAATTTCCAGCTAGATTTATGCTGAAAATTAAGTACATACAGTAGAATATTGCTCTCAAAGAGTAAAAGAAACTTTTTATCTAAATCTGTTAAAGTAAGTATGACAATTATATATTCTCTTCTAGAGGATCGTGTCGAAGAGTTGACAGTGACTACAAAGTCCCTTCTCCATTTTATAATGATTGAATCCATTGTAAATATTAGATGAGACTGTAATGTCAGACCTTTCACTATAATAAGTACTGAGTGTAGTCATTATATGGTCGGCATGCATTGGCCAGATTCCTCCAGACTTTGTTGATCCATTATTATTATATTCTTCCAGACTTGAAGTCAGTGTTATGGATGGAACTGAAACAGAGAGAGTTGAACAGACGAGAGAAGAGCAATATACAGTATTGTAATTTTGTATCTTCCAATAGTATCCTTCCTATAAGGTTTTTTAATCTACCTTTTCTTAAAAAGTTAATTATGAGTCTAATAGGGCGTGTCAAAACTAGAATTTTCTTTCAACATTCTTCCTCCGTGGGAGAGACTCAGTTTTACGACTGCGGCCAAGAGACCACGAGAGTTTTGTATTGTCTTTTTCTTTGGATTCGGTCTTGAGTTTCTCAGTAAGGTAGTTTAGGATTCAGATTATTTATTTTATCTCCAAAATTGTTTATTAAAATTTAAAGTAATTAGATTGATTCACCAATATGATGATAAGTGATTCACGGCTGGATTCTATAGAAAGCTGCAATTCAATAAAATAATGCTGTTTTCTCTGTGGACGTTAGAGAATCTTCTCTCTTCGCTTTGACACTCCCTAATACAAGTCATGTATTAAAAGGAGGCTGAGACCTCTCCTGATTTAGAGGATAAACTCTTTAACCGATACTGTCCGATTCTGCAAAGACGAATAGGCAATAGAACGACAAGGAGGACCTGAAGAAGAAGAAGTTGGGAGTATGTGATGTGTTTCTGTCTCAAGACCAGATCTCTTCGTTATAGCATTTTAGTACTTACTGAAGCATACACAAATGATTAATATGGGATCTAAAAATCTTACTTGAAGTTACCACATGTCTCCACCTTACTCAACTCTTCCAAGAGTTCAGGAGAGTCGCCAGGCTCTCATTCAGATCTAGATCTTCTAATACAGTAATAGCTAAACTGAAGCCACACACTTCTGGAATCTGTTTACTGACCTTTTTTCCTTGGAAATCTTTTTGGAATTTTTATGTTTTCAATTTTTAGGTATCATATGCTTCTTCATGTATGCATGAATCATGAAAGTCTCTATTTCCCTCCGTTTGTTTATTTTGATTCTTGAGCCGCTAGCATCGTAAAACACATTCACAGCAACAAGCCTATTACTATGAATTCAGGAATGTATTTAACAAGGTTGTTTCTTTGGAGAAACCTCGTGGAATAACCAAAGTGATGCATTTCTAAATCTGTATGCACCAACAACTTGAAGCCTCAAAAACAAGCAAGAAGAAATTCTTTTTCAACATGTATGTAGTCTTTATCAAGTTCATAAAGTTTTGTACTCGAACTTGACCTGAGCGAGAAGGACGTCAACCTCTCTATAGAGGTCCTATATATTGTAGGGGAACTACAGTCACATTCTGCACGTGGGTAAGCTACTAGACCGATTAAGAAGGTACAACTGAAGGTTCGTTCGAAAGTGGACCTTACATCTCATCAAGTCTTCTAGACACCACCGTTTCTTGTTGGAAATTAAAAGGGCATGAATAGAACTCTAGCACAGTACACATGAACAGTAAGCAGCGTGCAGAAGTAAATTTAGCTTCTCTAGTGATAGATTAGGAAGTCAACTAGGTAATATTAGAAATTCCTCAGTAGCTTTTGGGGTGCCATGTTCACCTAGGACTCATGTTTAAGCTTTCTATATAGACTCTATATGAACTGGTACAGTGAAGGTAGAGAGTTTTCCACTAAGCTAAGGGCGTCACCGCACCAAGCTTTTTGATTATTGTTTTTTGATCCAAGCTTTTCGGAGTTTAGGGTCGATAATAACAGTATCACGTGCACCATGTCCGCTTATTGTTGTTTCTATTAGACTGGACCTCTCCACAGATTAGGGAATAATCTGTGTGACCCCTCCCGTTAGCATCTGATTACTAGTTTTTTGGAGTCGCACGCTTAAGTGAATATATCGGGACTTGTGCTAAATCAGTTCTGCTATATCACTGGTCCCAAAGTCTGAGGGTCTTTGACAGAGTATTAATGAGTTACTGTTAAATTTGTAGACTAAAAAAACAACAAAAAACACCACACACGTGGAGTTGCATCGGTGATCGTTGTTTTTCTTAAAAAACTCAGATAAGCAGAAACAAAAAGCGTGGTGCGGTGATGCCCTAAGTCTCTTCTCTCAGTTTTTCTCATTTCTTACTGAAGCTCCCCATGAAGCTGACGAAGCTGACGGCCCTTCTTCCCAGCTTTCGTGCTCGTTGTGGTCGGTGACATGTCTTCTAGATTACCGTAATGCCAATTAACTTCGCGCAGTTTAGGTGCGCTAATGTAGAAAAGAATATTATTTCGAATTCGTGCGCCTAGTGAGTTTATCCTCATTAGTATTCACGCAGAAATAGACATGAACGTTTTCTATTTCGTGCATGCTTACAAGAAATAACAGTGAAGTAAAATCCAACGACTGGTTTATCACACAGTTACGGAGAGCATCAACTTTTGTTGAGCATAAAATATAAAATATATTTGAGTTCTTAAATTTACCCATATCATCAAAATGATTTTCCAGTTTCGCTTAATTTTTATATTATTCCTTTAAGCATTTCGCTCATTACAATATTCAACCTTGGAAAATTTTCAAGCAATTAAACCACCAGTGCCCCTATAAAAGTGGCGTACTGGCGGAAAGCCTACGTGGCTATCTGTCGCGTGCAGCCAAGCTGCACGCAACAGTGACCACGCGCTCCTCCTTGATTTCAAACTCAGGGAGGAGCGCGTCAGTGAAGCCACAAACTCGCCTGTAAGTTTTCGATGCGTGGCTAGGGAGGAGCGCGTCAGTGAAGTGTGTCAACTTGCCTGTAAATTTTTGATGCGCGGCTAGGGTTTTGAGATTGTCGATCGTTTGAAGCTCCGTTCTGTACCGGCAGGTTTTATACTACTCTTTTTGGTCACTGCGGCTGCAGCTCTGTAGAGGTTCTTTTGTCATCTGTTTCTTCGCGACGGCTTGCAGTCTGTGCTCGCGAGTCAAGACATTCTGTTCCTGCGGCTAAGGCTCTATGAAGGTTATTCATTTTTGAAGTTCATCGCTGTCGCTTGCAGTCTGTGCTCATGGGTTCACTAAATTTATTCCTATCGTTGTGGAGTTATGTGGTATTGTGGAGTTCTGTGCTCTGACGGAGCATTTTGCCTAAGACATCAAAGTGGCGGTTGGGAGGTCTGAGACTTTGCATGATTCAAGACACGATTGAAAGGATCAAGCCGAGCTGGCTTTGGGCCCTGATTGCATTGATGCTGGTCGATCGATATTCTGTTGTGCATCGCTATCGATAGCTTATAAGCTATAAGCTATCGTTACGGAGTTCTGTGACGTTCTTATCGTTTTGTTTCTCTGTTTTCGATGTTGGCACATTCTGTAGAGTTTTTGTTTTATTTCTCATACTCGCTGTCTGTGCAGGCTGATTCAGGATCCATATAGTCTCCATGCCACATACAGTCAAGAGACGGAGGGTGATGGCTGACGTAGAGTTGAAAGATGTTTGGATAGTCTCGAGAGGGTGTCTTGGTGACACCTCTCTAAGTTTCACCACACAAGAACTACGAGAAGCTTTTCCTGATTATAGTGCAGCTGTGATGGTCTTCGTTGCCTCTGATGGAGGTGCACACCTATGGGACTTTGAGAGTGAATTGATAGCGTGTATTTCTGCCTCTTACTCGGAGGAAACCTCCAAAAAGAAACGGTTCGCCATCTACAGAGAGCTTTCTTTTCTTCTTGGCTATGTGGACCGGAAGCAGTTACCTGAACTCGTTGAGGCTGCAGTAAAACGTGAGTTTCATGATCAAGGTGAAGTTTTTGTCGGTTTTCAGAACTAGTTCTCTGTTCTTTTCTCTTTTTTCGTTTGAAGTACATTTTGTTCTCCATGTCGTCTCTTTTTTCTCTTAGTTGCATTCATGAAGCATCCTGAATAGCAGGTCTAAGAGCTACTGACAGCTCCTACGAAATGCTATGCCCAGATGAGGGCTTTCAAGGGTTCAACCCCCTGTAGCATGTCTCGAGTGAAGTCTAGCAGCTGCTGTGGTGGTTATAATATCTCTGGTCATCTTAGTACTGCTCTTAGTACCACGAATGACAGTTGATCAACTTCAACAGTTGGGTAGCTCGTGTGAGACAGAAGCTCCAGCTGAAAGAGCAGATAGCAGCCACGAAGAAGGGTGACTCCGAGGTTACAACCGTGCAGTCTGCTGCTGATGGTGACGTTCAGACTTACATCATCGTCGATAAAACCGACGGAGGCCAGTTCTACACAGTGCAGGACGCTATCAACTCCATCGCCAGAGACCAGAAGTGCACTACTCGCATTACTATCCAAATCAATGCCGGATGTTACGAGTGTGTTCTCAGTCCACGTTGAACTATATTTCCCCTTCTGCTAGAGTCTAGAGATGCAATGCATGAGGATGGACGAGTTGATTCTTTGGTTCGTAGGACTTGAGTGATAATGTCCTGTTGTCTGTGTAACTGCCTAACTGCCTTCTGTCTGTAACTGCCTTCACGAACAGTTTACTGTATCCTTCCAGTTTCCATTCTATGACCCAATGGAAAGAGAAATGGTCCTACAAACTGAACCTTTTGCATCTGCGCCTTGTGGACTTTCAGCCTCCTTCTTTTATCTCTCTCTCTCCACCGTGTCTATGAACTTGGTGACGAGTACGTCCGAACGGAAGTCTGTGTAACTGCCTTCTGACTCGCTTCATTCCTTCTGTTTATGCTTCTTAGTACTACGAATTGGCTGCGAAGGACCGAAACAGTTTATCAACGCAAGAAACAGGTTTGCCTCTGGAAAATATTGAAACATGAGATTATGGATCGCTCTCTTCAGGCTTAGTGCAAACATGAACTTTCTTGACTATCTAATCCTCTAAGCAGTGTTTGAGACATGATGTAATCAGAAGGGCTCCAAACGGTCAATGCTGTCATTAGCACTATGAAGCATTCCTGGTGAAGGTTCTTGGTTTACGCTTGATGATGAGAGTTCACAGACTGCTCAGTCCTTGTCATCGGAATGCCGCTGTTATCTGCAGCAAGAAAACTTGTTCTCTGGGAAGCGATGTATTATTCTGAGTTTTGTGCATTATTATCTGACAATTTTTCCTCTACAGGTGTAAGAGAGCAATGAATACCATGATCCTTGATCCTTGATATATAAGGAGACCAATGTACCACTCAAACTCAAATCAATGGAAACTAGTCTAGACATTTACTGAAAACCACACACCATGGACCGTGATGTCTCAGTGAAGACTCGCATGGCTTCTCCACTGGGAACCCCCTCGTACCCGAGAATTATTCTACACAAGTCTGCACGTGAACATTACAGAGTAGGCTATTTTGATACTGTAAGTAGGCACTAACCCATCCTTACGAGTTAGCTTGAGAGTGCCTTCTCATCCGTTTGCTATCCATTGCGTTCCGTTTCTCTTACGTCTGAATGTTGAGCTCTTTTTGATAACAGTTTAGTGGATGAATAAATGAAGAAGTAATCTCCCCGCTTCAAAAGTTGAGCAATTATTAGTGGTTTTAGGAATAGTAAGTAAAGCTTGGAATGATTTTATGAACCAATATTGAACATGAAGTTAGTTTCTGAACCTGAAGTATTATGAAATACATAAAACAGAAAAAGAAAAAAAGTGTTTCATGAGGGAGAGTTTTGATGTAATATTTATATCATATAAAAAATAACAAGTCATATAGGATGAAAAAGAGTATGTATTATGTTGAATATTCAACAATGGAAAATGTTGCTAACTGGTACTTTGGTACTTGTTGTCCGTCACCTGTGTAAAAACAATCAAATTATCAATTAAGCTTCATCAACATTCACAACTTCTAAATATCTTTTAGAAAGTTAAGTATGAAGTACATCCAGTGAACAATAAGTTCAGTACTTACATAGACGAAACAGTATGCTCGCCGAATATCGCATCCCTCAACTCAGTCTTCCATGCAGTTGTTCTCTCAGGTAGCTCTCGGCGTGTCTGAGTCCGGTTGCGCACTGTCGTATGTTGAGGACGTCGCTGATAAATCTTGATGGGCTCCCGACGTATATTCTCGTTCCAGTCCATGCAACATGCCGCTAATCGAGCTTCATGTGACTTCGCAAAATGTGTTCTTTTCGTTGCAAACTTGTTTATGACCGAGTTGAAAGTCTCTGACATATAGTTCTCTCGAGCTCTCGTATAAAATCGCATCTTCGCTGACGTAATGGTCTTCTTCATGAATTCTACCATAGCTCGATGAGTAGGAGAATCTACAATGCAGACATCATTTAATTTACATCATAATCAAGATTATGTTTATCTAATATGCACAAGTCTAAGCAATTATTGACATTAGAATATAGAGAACATACCTCGTAGATAATATGTGTCTGATGCGAGTCTATTTAGGTCCGGGATCGAACAGCAAGGTCTGTCTCCGGGTAGAGTCATGCACGTCCTGTGATCTCCTGCCCAATGATCGGCTGCGTTCTGAATGTCCAAAACTAAGATGCGCGTGTCGTCTTCACCATCAGTAAGATAACGACCACCAATCATGACTGTCCTTCTCGCATTCAGCTGACAACAAGTGTAAATCCATCCCTTCAGCTTGTCTGCAATACCGTGAGTCATCGGCTCTGGATACATATATCGTCGAGAACCGACGACCTCACTATCTCGAAGATCTCGTATCCCAGCCACTCGTTGAATCAACACGGGTTTATTTCCCATAGTCGAAGCTCCTGGAGATCGAAGCCATCCTTCCAGTTGTCTCTTTGTAAGGAGCTCAAGGTCTGCAATCACCTCAGCTTCATCAACACCACCGGGAGGTCGCTTCTTGGTCTGCACCTCCGCTAAGAACTTCTTGATCACGTTCTTGCACTTGTGCCATAGGTCCTTCTGGCTCACAATGCCGTGTCGACGCAATATAACATCCACCGATGACTTGTCATCATGGACAACCTCGTCAGGAACAATACCACGTGCTATCAATCGCTGGATCCCGATCTCAAATGCCGCATCCTCGATCAACCATGAATTTCTTCCTGCCTCGACTCGAGTCATATTCACCATCTCGATGACTCGACCATCAGACGCATCAAGGAATGCACAAGTGCCATTGTAACCATTTCGGGTGGAGTCGTAACGTAGATCAGCATACACAACAAAGTTTCCTAAGACATACAAGACAAATTCAAAAATACATATTTAGGACATTATGAATAAGAATACTTATGCACATGATATGACAACATGAGTAATAAACAAGTGACTTAGCTCAGTGTGAATACACTCACCTCCCATGGGTACATGGTTCAAGTCCGGAAAATGCCGTGCAAGAACTTCCGACTGAACCTCCTCTTTCTTGATCGTCCATCGATCAAGTGTTGCTTGAATCCATCCTATCCTTCGTCTCCTCCCGCTCTGAAATCCATAAAAGTGCTTTCGTCCTATAGGATGTAGGCCAACCTCTCCATAGATTGAATCCAACTGTGTATATCCTAATCCCGCACATAGTGCGGAATGATACATACGGCACACGACATCGGGGATCCCATAATACAACTCCATCTCCGTCGACAACCAAACAAACTTGTGCTGACACTCACAACTGAACTTCAACTTCCAAGTCTGATGAAAAGCCTTGATTGTTGGAGGTAACAAGAGCTTATCACATCTTGGGTGAGGACACTTCACCTTGAAGTCCTGAAAGAATTCTCTCTAAAAATCCAACCCTCGGGAGATCCTCGACAAGTATGTCAACTTCTCTCATGTCTCTCTCATGTGGCTCACGATCACCCACTTCATTGGGGATTTGAGAATTTAGTATTGGATCTAATGAGACTTGAGAGTCCAACACGTCATCTGCCACCTATAGATAAAATATGCCAATTCAAATAAGAAAATTATAATGCACACACATTCACAACTTTACATGCATATTTGAGCTTGCTTGAAAGAGATGGAAAGATGCGCATTCAAAACATCTAGATCGGCCACAAACTCATCATCATCCATCTCAGGCGCAAGTAGATCCAAATCACCCTCCTCTGGAATTACATCTGGAATCTCATTTCGAACCTCCGTCTCTCTGATCATTTGATCAATAACGACCCGAGCAGTTGCAAACAGAAAGTTCATAACCGCAGCATGCCCTGCACCAGGTCCCAAAAGTTGCATCAGTTGTACATACCGCGGAAGCAACGACTCTGGGACCCTAATCAACCCTCCAGGGACCTCCGGACATCCTCTAGGTCTATGTCTATCGCCCGGTCGTGGTGGATGTACCCTAGGAGACATGAACGCCAAACTTGACAAGTAAAACGGACCTATCCGTCCGGAGGTCCAGTACTCGTCAGTTAGAGACCCAAAAAATCACCTAAAAAAGAGAAATATATTAAAATAAAAATATAATAATCTAAATTAAATATAAAATAAAAATATGACCACTCTTATTTTCCAAATCAGAAGAAGAAAAATAAGCTCACAAAAACAATCCTAACAACAAAAATACAACTATAATTATTTCAGAAGAGAACTGGAATTATAAAACAAAAGACAGAATGACTAGGAGACTTAGACTGAAAACTGAAAAATAAAATAAAAATTGTATTTCTGCGATCTGAAATGCAAAGGTAATAAAAAACAAAAGAAGGCAAAAGGAGAGAGGGGAGGAGGAAGGGCGGGCGGGCGGAGGACTCAGCGAGAAGACGGTCAGTGCGGGGAAAGAGAAAAGAGAAAGAATGAGGAATGGCGGGTCCACTGCGGGGTTAGCTACAGGGAATGGGAGAAAAAGCCCCGGGGAATTCCGGTTTCTGCTCCGGAAACAAAATCCGGTCCGGAAATCGCGAGTTCGGGACCGGGAAAAAAAATCCGGTAAACCGGAAAAACTTTTCCGGTAGCATATTCAGGACGCGGCTGTCCTCGCTGACCGGCGTCGTACGCTCCGGGAGAAAAAAAATTTCATTTTTTGGCTTTTCAGGTAGAACCTGCTCTTATTTCGAATCCACTTCGTCACAATAACAAAAGAATTTCATACTAGAACTTTTTGAAATTAAAAAATAGAATATTTTAGAGATTCTGTCATAGATGCCAAAATTTTCTCTTTGTCTTCTTGTCCACGTCAGACATCCGTTTTGAGTCTGGATTGATTCAGATTTTAGGTCTCAAAGAGATGAACGTTTTGCATCGTAGATGAAGATTAGAGAGTAACGAATAAATTCGTGACAAGTGTCCGCATTATTGGTGGTAAACCCACCTCCGCCTGATTTTCCTAAGTCACGACTAAAATGATTAGAGGTGGGTTAACCCACCGTTAAAATAGGGGCCCAGGTGGTTTAACCTGCGCGAAATTAATTGGCACTACGGTACGGGAAATAAAAATAGGACTAGGACTTCTGGAAAGCTTGGAGCCAAAAAGTCATAAAGCTTTCATGTTAAACAATTCGTTTCTCTCTCAACTGGTGACTGAAGGTACGGACATGACACGGCACAGGAACCCAGACGTTTAGTGTGGGACATATTCGACAAGACTCGGTCTGCGCACGTGCAGCCTCTACTGTAGAAGGTCAGAAAGTACGGGAAGTTGAACACTTACAAATACCGGATGGAGGTCGACGTCTGAGCTCAAAACACCATTTCTTCTGGATCCTGATCCATCGACCCGTGAGAAATACAAAGTTTTGATTAAGAAGTCAGGATCGGAGTTGGTGGACGACTTGCAACGAGAATCAGGAAGAGGTTCGTCCGTCTCTTGTCAAAGATCAGACATCAGCACCTGTTGCATAATAGTGATTCTGAAGTAAAGTCCACTAGTTAGTTTACTAATTGAAGGACTGCATTTGAAGTTTACCACCTGCTAGCTAGAGGGTGTCTATCGAGCATTGCAGGAGAGGAAGTCGAAACCGGAGCATGAAGGACTGAAAAGACCGCAGCTGTTTATTATGTATTAACATCCTTTTCCAGTTGTGAATACTGTTGCTCCTCGACAAAGAACGCGTGATGATCGAGCTCAGAATTGTTATTCACCTGGTCCATCTAGTTAGATCCACGCGTCGAGTGACTCTCAAAGTTTGCATCGAAGTCAAGTCCAGCTCAAGGTCCTCAGTTCAGTGGAATCTGCAGGTTCAGTTAGTTGTAGATGTGGCGTACAGTAAATCTTCAACCTGCTTGGAAGTTCCTGTCAGCCAGAAGTTATAGCATATAACTGAGTCCCGGTGATTGAAGATACTCGATGATTGACTGTATAAACTCCAATCGAATTTGAATTGAAGTCTTGTCCTTGATCTAGTGTGGACTCTAAGCTCCAGACATAACGATATGAGGGCGCTGACAGAGCCTCAGCCTGCTTATAAGTATAACTTAGTTAACTGTTTCTGTTAGGATATCGGACTGCTGCAATCGTGCAATAAGAGAACGTGGTTCTCCCCTGAAAGTAAATCGGAAAGGAGAACGAATTCTGAGCTGATCAAGGTCCTCACTGACAGCGGAACCTCGAGCTAGCTGCTTTAGACAGTATGTCAAACGCGTGCAGTAATTTGCAGACATCTTGCTCGAGGCAGGCTTAAGTTTAAAGTGCATTTCACACCCGCCCTGAGCTTAAATAGTGAGGCTAGCTAATCTACGACTGTTTATGTTCTCTGCACTCGATAGACTTGCGAGTAACATGATCGATTATTCGTTTTGCTTGCACAGGAGCTGAGCGAAAGCAGTGAGGTGAAAAAGAAAGACATCGCCGAGAATGGATCTCAGCACCATCAGTAGAATACAGATCTCCTTAGTGGCTCCTGCTGGGTCTCCCCCATCAACCAGCAGCCATGCAAGTGGCAAGCCTTCAGCAGTCAGAGCTCAGAAGTTGGGTGTGAGATTTTCGTCTCTCAACGGAAAGTCAATTAAGGAAGGACTCGGAAGTGCCGGCCAGCGTGCGAATTGCAATCCACGAGGAAGTAAGAGCGGCTTGAAGGTGCGAGCGGAGCAAATTGACGGAGCTTCTGCTGCTACTGCTGCGGTCCAAACGATCGGACTAAGAGTAATCAACGATCGGAATGTCGATCAAGAAATCGTTACGCTCAAAGGCAAACTGGCACTCTCACGTACCATCGGCACAGACAAGGAACCTGGATGTAGTTTTCTTGACTTCCAGAAGAATGTCTGGTTCACCCTCGTCAGCACTGAACTTGATGGTAGGTACTTAATTAAGTCGGGATGATTGGACGCTCAGTCTCGACTGCATGCCAGAGTTTGGTAGATCTTCTGGACACGATTGCATGGTATCCTTTAGCTCTCTTTTCCTCCTAGCTGGAGTCTGTGCAATGGACGAAATCTTGTGGAAAGCGAAAAGTGAGTGCAGAATGTGAGCGAGTTTGGAAGTTGAGAAGGAAATATGATGAATCAGAAAGATTACAATATCTACTGAAGTAATAACTTTAGTTTCCAGCTCACAGGAAAAGCGTTATTGATACATTTGAAGAAGAATCATCGGGTTGGTATGTTTTGGGCCGAACAGAGCAGGGCAAAATGAAGAAGAGCGCCAGGACTCAGATTCAAGACGATGGCGAAGACGCCGATGATTTCTACCATATCGCTTTCAGCGTACCGAGTGATTTCGGAGAACCGGGTGCGCTGATAGTCGAGAGTAGGAACAGCGAGGAGTTTTATCTCATGTCCCTGCACCTGAATTCTGCCGACTCGAGCACGAAATATGAGTTCGTATGCCACTCCTGGATAAACCAGAAGAACGATGAGAACTACAACAAAATCGTTGCACACCAGGATCACTACAGAAAGTACTTCAACAACGATAACTTTAGCATTGATCGAATATTTTTCACCAATAAGGTGAGGTCTCAGGTCTTATCTTGTACGAGACCTGCAAAAGCTGTGTCACTGAGAAGAATCATCAAGCCACTTATGCTCATGCACCTGTAGAAGAGCTCGAGGAAGCTGAAGCGTAGCAGCAATCGAGTGGCGTTCAGTTTGCAGATTTTCGTTAGAGACGGACAGCTTTATCTTTACAGTAGGCCTCTTAATATGCGGAGTTGCTCTCCGATTTAATTTCGTTGTTGCTTGGGGCTGCTGCTGGAGCAGGCATACCTGCCCAAAGATACTCCTGCAGGGCTCCGGGAGATGAGAGCTCTGGAGATGGAGACTTTGCGTGGAGATGGCACTGGAGAACGAAAGGCGCATGATCGTATCTACGATTACGACGTTTACAACGACTTGGGTAGTGCCGAGGAGAAGATAATCCGCCCAACTTTGGGTGGTCCGGGCAATATTCCATATCCTAGACGATGCAGGACCGGTCGAAAAGTTGACCAAGGTAAGAAGCTACAGAGACCATATCGTAATTAACTAACTGCTGTCTCTCGAAATGTCCATGTCTTAGTGCAAAAGTTCCGGCCAAATTATCCTGGAAAAGTACAATTATAGCTGTATTGTCTTTCCAGATGGTCCAGAGATGGGTGCTGCTCCTGGAAATGTCCACGGATGGAAACGGTGTACAAACTAGCATTTCAACGGAATTCCTTTCCCTTCTCCATGGAGTGTCAGTTCTCGTAGGACTCATGTCATTCAAGCAGAATACACAGACACTGTTTGTCCAGGAGCTCGAAATCACCTTGGCTAATGTGAGAGTTATCATTCCCTGTTGTGGGCATTGCTCCGCGTTGTTGACTGGAAATGCCAAATTTGACTAACGATACTTTATGGCTGGATCTAGGCACTGGCATGGAGACGCTCCCACCAATAGTTTCGAAGTACCCAACAAGACAAAGAGCGAAGGTATATGTTCCACGTGACGAAGATTTCAGCAGAGTGAAGCAAAGCGGCTTCAATGCCGACCAACTCCTCGCGTATAAAAACACTTTACTGCCCATCTTAAAAAAGAAATTCGACGAGAGTCCAGATGATTTTGACAACCTCCTGGAAGTGTTCGGCCTGTACAAAGATGGTGTGGGCTTGCACCCAGAAAATCCATCCCTCCAACCGACCCCAGAAGAGAAGAAAGCCCTTCTAGACATCCTTAACGAGAAAGTGTTCCAGTCAGTAGGTGGCATAGCGGGTGAAGATCTGACGGAAATCAAGTATCCAACTCCGCAGGTCATTCAGGGTAGGTCTTTTCCGGCTCATCGCTCTCAAATTAAACCCTTAGAACTACTTGCTGACCAGTTCGTCCTTTGCTGAAAAGTCCGCCGATTTCAAGAGTTTGCATCTTTTCAACGCTGTTCTGTGTTCTGTACTCCACAGATGGACCTCTACAATGGGTAACTGATGAGGAGTTCGGTCGTCAAACCCTTGCTGGAATAAATCCGGTCGTGATAAGGCGAGCCAAGGTAAGAGCGTGTGCATCCACAACTTCCTAGCATCACTACCAAGTTCCTTCCTTAATGGCGACCATTCCAGATGCTGTGTATTGGGTCTAAGAATGTAGCTAGCTCTGTTAGTGCGGGTGTTGTGGTCTCAGATCTGGTGGAAAAGTTTTGAGGTAACTTATGCCCACTGCTGTCTTCACTAACAGGTATTCCCACCCACGAGCGACCTTCCCGAACAGGTCTACGGCCCAGCCACTGCTCTAACTGCGCAGCACCTTGAGCCACACCTCCATACCAAGGGCAAGACGATGACTGTGCCAGAGGTACACTTTAGTCTCCTCCATTGAACCTAACATTAGATATATATAATGTTAATGTACTTAAACATTTGATGTGCAAAGTAATTTACAGGTGTGGAGGGTTATTGTCAGGCACGGCCGCAAGCTTTCATTTCTCGATTCTCACATTTCCACGATGACTGGTGATTACTTCACTTCAGGCAATTGCACAAAAGAGGCTTTTCACAATCGACTACCACGATGTGTACCTCCCCTTCGTCAACAAGATCAACTCACAAACAGATACCAAGAGATTTCTGTACGCACCACGTGCGTACTTCTTCCTTACAGATGACCAGAAGATGAAGCCCGTGGCCATTGAGCTCTCTCTGCCTCCACCTCAGTTCGGCGAAGATAAGCCTTCGAACAGGGTTTTCACCCCACCCAAGTTCCAGCATCAGCTCGACTTCGGGTGGGAGCTGGCCAAACTTCATTTTCGTTCGGTAGACTTCGGTTACCACGAGCTGATCTCTCACTGGTCAGTTCCTTCAAACCTGCGGCATTTTCATGTGGCTTGAATCTATCGCTTCCTAGCACATCCTTTCACTCTAATCGCCACTTCTCCCGTGAAACGGCAGGGCACTCGAATTATGTTTGCGCTCCTGGTTCTATTTCAAGTGCACTGACGTTTGGATGAGAACGTCTGTTATCAGGGTGAGATGTCATGCTGTTATGGAGCCGTTCATCATCGCAAGTCACAGACAACTCAGCGCAATGCACCCTATCTTTGTGCTCTTGGATCCATGCTTCGTGAACACAATGCGCATCAACGCCAATGCGCGTGATTCTTTGATCGCTGCTGGACCAGTCGGAACCATCGAAGTAAACTTCACCCCGGGACAATACGGCAATGAGATGAGTGCTATGGCGTATGACAAGTTTTGGCGTTTCGACAAGGCCGGACTGCCACAAGACCTACTCGAGAGGTACTACTACACTGACCCAACGACAACACTACTACGTACATAACTCGAGCTTGTTCATATCTACTCTGTTTGCAAGCCTCGAAGAAGGATCAGAAGTCCTGAACAGCGTCTTGGATATGGAACGGGTTTAGATGTCTGAGTTTCAGCTCTTTATCAGTATGTCTGCTTGTGTTAATCAGTTGCGTTCCATCACAGCCATGGCTCACGTCCTCTCTCCCTGTTTGTTTGGTTGATTCTTACAATGCAGAGGAATGGCCAAACCCGATTTCAGCAGGCCTGAAGGTGTCAAGCTTCTGTTTGACGATTACCCGTTTGCCAAGGATGCGCTGGATATTTGGAACGCCACCAAGGATTATGTCACTGAGTACGTGAAACTGTTCTATAAATCAGACGGGGAGGTTTCCGAAGATGAGGAGCTCCAAGCGTGGTGGAAGGAGATCAGGGAGGTAGGGCACGGGGACAAGAAAGATGAAAAGTGGTGGCCATCTTGCAAGGACGTCGAGAGCCTAATCAACATTGTGTGTACGATTTTCTGGATAGCGGGGCCCCAGCATGCTGCTGTTAACTTCGGGCAGTACGGGTACTCGGGCTTCATGCCCAACTGCCCCCCCATGACCAGGAGACCAATTCCCGAGCCAAACACGGCAGAGTACAGACGGATGTTGTTTAACTTCGAAAGATATATGCTAAAAGTAGCCTCATCCCCACGGCAATCGGTTGCCATCATGACCACACTCGAGGTTCTGTCATCCCACGCCGAGGACGAGGAGTACATAGGCCAGCGATTGGACAGCAACTGGACCTCGAATCCTGGAGTCAAGCAAGTTTTTAGCAAGTATGCAGATCGGGTTTCTCATTTGGAGCTCATGTTCAAGCAGAGAAACTTGGAGTCGGATTTGAAGAACAGACATGGCGCACTCAGGGAACCGGGATACACGCTCATGTACCCAACATCTGGAAAAGGAATAACTGGTCGGGGTGTTCCATGGAGTATCTCCATCTAGACAGGAGAACGACTCAGGATTGTGAACATACGTTGATATCGATTTCCCAGATTTCCGTCTGTAGGTTTTAGTTAAACATGTGATTATAAAAGCTGACACCTTTGTTTGGCTCAAACATCGTTCATTTCTAAACAGCAAAAACATCGTTCATCTCGAAACGTCGTCAGAAGTTCTTAGTCACGTCGAAAAAAAACCACGGTGTATCACTCTGTCTTGTCGGTTCATATACCCTGCATTCAAATACTAAGTCTCGAACCAGCTACTGTATTTACCACGTGAGGATGAAGTTCGCAAGGTCAAAGATCCGACGCTCACTGCTACGGAGTACGCAACCGTGTGAAGGGCGTGGATCCCCAGCATAAAGTTGATGCGATCTTCAGGAGGTGAACTGTCTCGATCCAGGCAATTCTGTCTTGATCATGACGTTTCAGATATGATTTTCAGTACTTCTGCCAGTCTAATTGTCCATAGACACCACTCTCTACTTCCCAAAACAAGCACTGTGCAGCGTCTGTCCCCAAGACAGAGTGATCGAAATCAGGTAGTTATTATCCGAAGGGGTTTGAAGGGACTGATCCTCAGTCCATTCAAACTCCTTCAAGCTGACTTTAAATTCCAGTGAGGGCTTCATCAACGAACATCCACCGGTCCACAAACTCGATCATCAGAACGTGAACCTCTTACGGCGCATCCGAACAATTGCTACCAGGAGCTCTTGACTCACTTCCACTGCCAGCACTCAGGATCATCACTCTTGAGGCACAGTTTCAAGGGAGGCCATGAATGACAGAGCGCACCGTCGGAAATGGGGCATTCCATTTTCACCAGAGAATATCTTGTAGAGATAACGACAATGTACAAACCTTGCGTAAGTGAAGAGGAATGTGTAGCCTTGATGTTTACTCGAAGAAACCTCCTACAGCGTGCATTCTTAGTCCCGGAGTGAGCTTGGACGCTATGCATTGGCAGACAAATTCGACTGCAACATCCTCTATGAGTGTACATCCGACTAGAAATACTGATGGCTGACGATCTGACCAAGGAGAACCTGACACAGTTAGACGTCCAAGTGTTATTCAAGAAGCGGAGGGGTTGGGCATAATCAAGCTGCGAAGAAAAAACCTTGACAGGAACTTGATCAGTCCAAGAACGTTTGGGTTTTTGGAATACAAGCTTGTCTGTGCATGAAGCAGCTCAACAGGATCTCGATGAAGCCATGGAAAAGTTGCCCTTTCAAAAAGAGACCAACGTAAACTTCAAGAGGCAGTGAAACTAAGGAGTCATCCCAGTGCACCTCCAACATATGCTGCAGCTGCTTGATAAAATTCTCGGAGAGAAAGAGACTGTTGCGCCAACAGCTGACAGCTGAACCCCAGAGACCATGATTAATTTAAATGATACATTCTGGTAAGATAGGTCATGGAAAGGCTGTAGGATTGGGAAAAAGATTTGGACAATTTCTCGATTTGTGCGTGTCATCCGTGCGCAGGGTTTCCAGTTTTATCAGATTTACACCCCACCTCCAGATACATATAAACAGAACGTTGGTGCTGTTCCAGACATACGGATTAGTCGGATGTGCTCTTGCCACGTCGCATGCTTTGAAGTTTGGATAGTGCCGTTGGAGACGTAAGGAAATCCTTGGCATGTAGCGACTAAACAAACGTACTCGGTAGTCCGGCCCATATTTTTCCCGACGACCAGGCGTAACGCTAACATAGTAGAACCTTACTCAATCATACATGTGTGGTCTGAATGGTTACTACGGTACTAAATCTTGTGAGGTCATATTTAAATTACGACATCCATCGGTGATAACGGTGTGGTAAAAAGCATTCTCTTTACCGCGGTGAACTCTTCGAGGCAAATTCACGGTAATCAGCGAAGTCCAACCCGAAAACTTGATGAGTAATACCCTCACATAATCCTTGTTTTCATCTAAAGAAAAGCTTAAAGCAATTACACAGGCGTGGTTTGAACTGTTACTACGATACTGAATCTTGTGAGGTTATATCCAGGTTATCGCATCCATTGGTAGCCACCAAAGCAGCAATTTGCTTCATCGGTCCCCCAGTACTTGCTACGCGCTTGAACGACCCCCTCTTAACTTATGTTATCTTGATCGGACCCCCGACTGGCAAAGACCAGTTTTTCTGATCATACAGCCATGTCACATGACACGTTGGACTGCCATTGCCGGGTCGACCGAATGATATGTTAGGCTGGCATATGGCTATTTGCAAGTGTAGAGAGTGAAGCTCCCTCCCATAGCATTCGCACGCAATGCAGTAATATACTTGACTGGCGCCATGCGCGAAAATACACTCTTGACAGGCCCCGTGCGCGGAAAACACTACTTGACTGGATCACTTACCGGGTACAGACAGTTTGCGACTGCCAGCGTGGCACTCGAGTCTGACGTGGTAGATAGTCTGCTTGCGTGGCTAGAAGGACATAATGACGGGATATGTAGATGGTGACATGGCAAAAAAGACAATGCTGAGAGGACATGTAGGCGGGTGCGTGGTCCTGAATTCCTGCTGAGTAGACACAATTAGACGCGAAGTGAAGACGAATCGTCCGAACGATGGCGGTGTCAGTGAAGACGAGTCGAAGCTGAAGTGTAAGTATATAAGCGCGAAGTGAAGACGTAACGTGTATGAAGAGACAGTCTGTGAATGTGAATGCCGAGAGGCTGTGCCGAGAGTCGAACAAGAGTGAAGGAGAGTGAAAACGAGGCACGAAGTGTAGGCGCGACGTCTGAAGGACGTCCGTGTCAATGAAGACGAGTCGAATTTGACGATAGTGAAGGAGAGTTGCATCGAAAGTAAGCAGCGAGGACGAGCGTCGGTTTTGGGCGAGCGTAAACGAGCGAGGTGGAGGGACGCGGAAATCGAGTGAGGTCCACGGAGCTGCAGAGCGAGCGAGGTAAAGATTTTCGGAGACATTTTTCACAGACATGATTGGCAGCAAGCAGAATGCACACTTTGCTGCAGTACGAGTTCTTGCATTCGAAAGATGAGCTTGGTGCATATTGGTTGGAGTGTTATGTAACTATTTTGCATCCCAACTAAGTGGATTTGTGACAGTTGATGTGTGCAAGTGCGGGGAGGAAATTAGCAGCAATGTACCTAAAGTGAAACGTTTGATGGATCACGCGCATGTTTGCGGGGTCGCTTCAAATATGGATCATAGAGAGTGGAGGTTCGACGTGACCCTCATTGACAGTTCTCGAGTAGGTATAGAGATTGATAAGCTGACGAGGTTCAGAGTTCAGAATAATGCTGGAAAGGATTTCATGAACATGACGCAGAAACATTCTTCCTCTTCACAATTTCGGAACAGAAATCGGTCCTCGATCATATGCAGAGAGGAGGGTGGTTGGTTCGAGTGTCATGGAACCCAGCAATGAAACTACGACAAGTCTTTGATGCACGTAGGCCTTACACTGCGGCATCGTTATTCCAGAATCTCTCAATGAAGGAGGTGAAAGAGGCTCATGGGAGTATGGAAGATGGTGCGGTTGCAAGCGAATTGAGCACATTGAAGGATGAGTGTTACACGTTGGTGTCCATAGTGAAAGGAGCCCGAGAAGATTTAGATGATGCGAAGAGAACGCTGGACAGTGCTATGCACAATGTGGCCGCAACAGAAATACGTCTGGAAGCAATAATAGATATCGTGGATAGATTGCGTTCAGTGCATAGTGGATGAACAGTGAGTTTGTTGTTTTATGGTAGTAGATAGTTCCATTAGTAACAGTTCGACTGTGATAGTTGAAGTTTGAACTTGAAGTTGATTCCAAGGCCGAAGAAGATCCTGACATTTAGTTAACCACAGATATGTTTACTTGACTGTGGTGAGTTTCAGTTTTCGTGGGTATTACTGTACCTATTACCACATTAAATGGGAATAAATATGCTTATGTGTTCGTTGTGTTCGCAGCGACTGGTTTTTTGAAAAATTGACGTTCATAAGCTGTAAGCTTATGAGCTATAAACTGTGTAAGTGAACTCAGTTGTTTTGTTGTGATGTTCATCTTTTGCTTATAATGATATACAAATAAGAGCGAGAACAGTGCAAGCATAGATAGTTCTCCGACTTACGGTACTGATGGAGGGTGCTCGTGACAATGTCTTGAGACCTCGCAACGTGCTCTGGTCCCAAAAACTAGCAAGGTTTGCTCTCTCCGACACTTAGTTAAAATAAGCGTATGTGGTGATGATCAGTGTAACCGATCAGCAGGAATAATTAAGTCGCCTGCTTGCAGATACGAAGCAAAACTCATTTTCCAGAAAGAACCGACATTTCTGTAGTACGTCAAAGTTGACGGTTCCCCTCTCTCTATCCCTCTCTCTGGCGTGCTTGACAGTATCTGTAATCTGAAACCTCCACGATCGAAGTGCAAAACCTCTTAAGAGGGCTGAAGACATAACGTGATCTCAAGGTCTCGACCAAAAGATATCAGTTGCTATCTAAAAACAGCTGCTGTAACTGTAAATTCATGGACACCTGATACTGTGCAGATCTAGAGATAACTGGCTGTTACCTTCATTGATATGATTAGCGTGTCAACTGGAAGTCTGCTAGCTAAAATGTACTAGAATTCACTGAGGAAGTCAGCTATGTCCTTTGCCCTTCCTATATATACTGTCTACTGCCACCGTCACTGCACAGGCTGGAGAGGGATGAAGAAATTGCAGGAACTGATCGAGCTGACGGTTTTGCATATCATGCGTCAGCTGGTATGCTGTTTCTGATGGAAGCAGCAAGTGGAAGATGAACCCTAAATGATTCATGATCATTATCACCAGTCAAAAGGGAAATTCTATCTATCATAGGGAATATTTTGTTGGAAATCATCTTGGTTGACAGCAGAGAAGAATGACGATGAGTGACGATAGAGGTGAACGATTTTGGGTATACGATGACAGCACCTCCTACGGTGAGAAATGAGATTCCTTTCTCAAGTTCCACTCCTTAAAGTTCTGTGGCGAGCTCCGGAATCGGCAGAATAGGTGGGTTAGGAAATTCACTGACAGAGAAGTGCGGCCTTGAGCTGTCTTATCGAACTAATCCTGATCTGAATTCAGTCAAAGATGGACCCACATAACTCTAGTACCAACCTGTTGGCAGATTCAGGCTCGGTAGGAGTCGTAACGGAGGATGACGGTACAAAGACCTCCTTCTTAAAACCTTTTCAGCCACGATGTGACTGTGTAGTAAACTCAAACGGTGAAGTTGATTATGTAGTGCAATCATATACTTTTATATAGATTTTACAAAGTACATGAGTTAGTGGCCCTGCAACTCGACCTAAAACAACGAGCCTTCAAGTGTCATTTCTCTCCGTGCAAGAACTGCGGCGAGCAGGTACAGTACACTGTAAAGCAGGATATGCTGGCGGCTGCGGCCACGGTTTCGATTCGAGTTCAGACAGGAAAGAATCCAGAACTGGTTGGAGCCGAGTACACAACGCCGGCACATCTTCCAGCTGATGTGTACATGACTCCAATCAGTACTGGAGTCTTTCCTAGGACTCGATAGCGGATTTAAGAGATATAGCCGGGATCGGGAGTTGAACCCGAGAAGCTCCTCTCCATCAGAGGCTCCCGGCACTAGCCTACAGCTATTGTAATACGAAATATCTTCCTAACCTGTCCTAACATCGACGCAAATTCCTGTAAATGAAGGCGGACTATGAACACTAAACAGTCCGAAAATAAATAAACGGACAATTCAATCAGTACATAATCGGACAATACAACTCTTGAAGCCTGAAGACCTGTACGGACCAACAGTTAGTGATGAGCATAAGCTCGCTAAGAGAAGTGAGCCCCGTCTGCAGATCTGATACTAGTAGCAAACCCAAGCTACCCCTCAAGTACCTGCAGCCGAAAGTTTCAGAAAAGGTAAGTCGTCGGCGATTTAAGTCACCCTAAACTTGAGTCACCCTAAAATGCAATACTATAAACTTCATATTTCGATGAATAGTACAGGCAGCGACAGGAGCAGCAGCATTCTCCCGGTTAGTTGAAACGGACTGGAATAGAATTCCAGCAACTCGGCAAGCAAGAACCCGTCCGCAGTTCGTCCGCAGTCCACATCACCTCTAAAAAAGGATGTCAAGCTTATTGCTGCCACCCTCGCAACCTGGGCTTATGAACTGGTATCTCCAGCCGACCAACATTAGAACCAATCATGATGAAAGTGTTAGCAAAGCATGTACTGTTACATCTTCATTTTCATAATCCACTTCACAGACTTCCATCCACCGATTTCATCGCGAAGGCTATCAAAGTTTTGGCAGATTCTTTCCCATAAAGAAGTAGTTTGCAGTATGTATTAACCCCAAGCAATATATGCTGAAGCATACGTGAGATACATGAGATACAATATGAAGTGAAGCATACAACAGAAAGTACTGCAATCTCATGAGAAAACTTGAATAACTTGAAGAACTAGAAATCTTGAAAACTGAAAACTTGAGAAACTATAAGAATATGCCTTGATGAACGAAACGCAGTGCTGGATATACCTTGCACATTGAATACAATTCGGATGACAGTCAAAGGAGAGTTTAGATTGTTCATCATCAGAGTACTGTGCATCATCAGTAAATACTGTCAACAAGGTACGCAACCAGTGGTTACTCTAAAAGGTCGTCGTCATCTAAATCGCTTCCGTCAGAATCGGAATACATAACTTCATCAACGCCGAATATGTCCTCTCATTCTGCAGGTCCTGCCCTGTGTATGGTCCTCGGAGAGACGGCGGGATGAACACCGACGTTTGGTGATGGATCATCTGGTGGTACATCTTGTGTAACACTTTCCACTCCCGTTTGCGCAATCTCTTTCTCACGCACAGACATGCAGCTACGCCGGTTGTGACCAGGTTGCTTGCAAATTGAACATCGCGTCAAACCGGTGTCGTGTCGGATATTGCGTGAAGGATGTCCAGGAAAACACGGGGTTCCTGGCTGTGGAGATGTTGTGTGCTGAAACAGAGACAAGACAGAGAAGAACAACCACGAAAGCGAACGCGCAATATATACCACTCCAAATGTATGTACACTCCCGTCTCTTTCTCCTAACAGCACAAAACTGAAGAACAGACCAGAGCGATCCGTAACCTACTTCAAAAGCCCTGAAAACAACCCTTGAATCTCAACCCTGACCCGAAACCACCGAAGCGCAGCTCAAAGCAAGAGAAACTTCTCTTTGCTAACAAACAGAGCCACAACAGTATCACACGATCCAAACCCAAGTCCAAACCACATCCATGTATAAGCTCTTAGCTAAAGCTAGCTACCACAAGCTGTATACAGCCAACCAGAACTCTAACGAACTCAAAAGAGCAAAACCCGTAGCGAAGAAACCGAAAAAGGTCTATCTGTGGACTTCCTCCTTTCGCTGGACGGACTTCAGATGTCGATAGGGTCTCCTCCGCTGACTCCGTTAACCGAAGAAACCTTCATATCCGACTCCCAACAGCCGAGATATCGTCGATTTTCAGTCGCAGGTGACCGAACCTCCAAAAACTCCTCCCTGCGGTTTAAAATCGCTCACACCGCACAAACGGATCGTCCAAACTGACATCTGTCTTCGCTGGCAGATAGATCTAGCTACCCTGAACCCAACAAGACTCCAAACAAGCCGTTTGGAATTCCCCTTGCAAAACCACGCGAGAAATTTGGTCGCAGGTTGCAAAAAACTGACGTAAATCAGCTCCCTGCGGCTCAAACTCGCTCATCACACCCAAACCAACAATCCAATTCACGTCTATGAGTAGATGAAGACTCCCTGATCGCGTAGGCACCAAGAACGAAGAGCTTGGCTCACCGATCGCGAAGAACAGCCCAACCTCAGGTCGCAGGTGAACAAAAATCTGATGTAAGCGCTTCCCTGCGAGTCAATTTCACTCAGAACTTCCAAACCGCCCGATGAAAACTGGTATCGTCTTCAATTTCCTGTAGAACTCGGTGTTCTGATCCCGTTGGATCCAAGGACAGCAAGTTTGGACTCCGGAACGGCCCGAACGGTCCAACTCTCCTTCACAGGTAACTGAATACTCCAAATCTGCTTCCTGCGTCTCAATTTCACTCAGTACGCACTCCCCGATCCGTCTCTTCCCAAACCGTTTGAACCAGTGCGTAGCCTGCACAGATCTGAACCCAACGACGCCTTGCGCGTTTGCATTGGACTTCCAAATCTCCCGCACTGTCCGTTGACAGGTCGCAGGTGCAAGCAAGCCCCTTAAGCAGCCCCCTTGTTACAGTCTGTATGTACGAAGTTCAACCCTCAAAAAATAAGAAGCAGGCCCCTTGCGTCTTTGATATAACGCTTGGAGCCCTTAATACCCAGTCAGCAAGTGACTAGAGACCTAGCTTGATTTTATCTTCTTTCGAATCGCATAACTTCTTCTCAGGATGTCCAAACGAAGTAAACAAGATGCCCAGATGCTCTACCCATCCATGTGATGAAAGTGAAGATCCGAAGTGGTGCCAAAAATCCGTAAGCTGGGGTCTAGCTTATTTTCTCCATCTTTCGAGTCTTGTAACTTTTCCACTAGGCGTCCAAACGAAGTAGACAAAGTGCCTGTGGAAAGCTGACAAGGAGCTCTACCCATCTATGCGATGAAAATGGAGATCTGAGATTGTGCCAAAAACCTGTAAGCTGGGGCCTAGCTTGTCTTCTCATGAGTGTCTTTGGAGCGACAAGCATCGAAGTTTGAATTTCATGTAGGAGCCGGTCCACGACACGACACCGGCACTCGACTTCCTGGTTGTCTGATCACCTGGTCATCGTTTACGTGCAGTCCGTGGCACAGTCTCTACATCTCCCACTGCTTCACGTGGAAGAGGAAGGTGTTGCTCGTCTCGGATGAGAAACTCTATAATCACTTCCGCTCTCACGGTGTCGTGCTACTTGGCGGTTACATGCTTGACTTCTACTCCGACGCTTAGGTTTAGTAGTTCTAGAAGTTAGCTCATATTACTTCTAGTCCTTTATGTATATGTTTGACACCTTTGCATACGGTGTTAACACTATTTTGAGTCCTAGTAGGCTGATAGTATGTTAGTTATCTTGTTCAAGCATTTGTGCGCTTGTGCAAGTGACTTCTTACTTGTCTATGACGTTCAATGTACATAACTTAGGGTTTCCATGCTGATAGGGGTTTGAGCTCATGGGTTGTACTTACTTGTCGCCCATGCACGCTTTCTAGCTAATTTAAGTTATTTTTTGGGGCTATGTGTCATTTTAGATAGTTTAAGTTTTACGCTAGCACTCTAGGAGGCTTGACGTGGTAGCCTATGAGTGTAGATAAGTTACCAGGTAGTTTAAGGCACAAAAGGACAGTCAAGTGGAGCTATGAACTCCCATTGGTCTATTTTTGTCTTTTGTAAAACTCTAAGTTTAGAAACAGAGCTCTAGAGTGGAGTTCGAGCAATTGGTGAGATATCTTCAAAATCTGAGAACACAGGAGGAGAGAGCTCGTCGTGCCAAGCACTGTCAGTGAAATTTTTGCTCGATTTGGATCAATAAACAAGGAGTTATGTCCAATTGAAGTTCGGATTGTGCCAAAACTGCGTCACTTTTGTTGATTTTAGGGTTTTCGGTGCCAATTGCAGCAGAATTGAGGAAATCACTTCAAAACTTCGTGGTTGCATTCACTGTCAGGAGGGCTACGACTGTATAAAAAGTTTCGAATCATTTGAGTAATTGAGTAATTCAGGGCGGCCGCTGAAGCAGAGGGGGTATGAAAAGCTCTTAATCTAGAGCAGCGACTTCAGAGGAGGAGATCTGGAGTTCTGTGTACATTCAGGAGTCCTAACTTCACAGGGATGTTCAGCATCCTGTAGACTTCAAATACTGTGAGAAGATTTGAAATTCATCGAGCCAATTCTCTGTTCTATGTCTGAATAGCTGTCTAGGTACCAGAAATTACCATAATTCTCTTATTCAAAACTTTTCTGTCAACATCTCGGTGCTAGAATTCAATCTCAGGCTGAAACTTCGTGTGTGTGTTCAGTAGTGCCTCATTTACATGTAAGGGAAGTTTAGAAGTCTAAACCTTCATAGTTTTCCTCTCTTTGAGTGTCAAAGTTCACCGCTTAAACCTATTACTACTAGTTAAACCTAAATTTCGCTTTTTGAGCATATTAGAGGACCCTACACAACTGTGTGAGTGTTTATGGCCCCTGTTGTGACCTGAAAGCCAACCTCTTGAGTAAACAACCACAGCCAGAAGCCCGGCGCTTTCCTAGGTAGACGGATCACACTCCGACATACTCTTTTTTTGATGAACTCGACGTGAAACACCTAGGGTGGGAGTTTTCTTGAGAGTGTTACAGGATCAGATATCATGGCCAACCAAGGATCATCAAGTGGAGGTGCTGCTGCTGCTCAGCAACCTGCTGAGTTGGATGCTGCTACGATGAAGATGTTCCAAGCTTTTCACATGTTTATGCAGCAGCAGCAGAGCACAGAGAGGAAGGAGGTGTTAGCAACCAAGGCGTTGCAATCTGTGGTGCACCAGATGGACCAGTTCAAAGGTACAGATATTTCCAAGTATGTGCGATACTATGCTAGGGAGATGGAGGTGAACAAGGTACCTGAGAAGGAGATGGTGGAGAACTTTGAGCTTGCTGTTGTCCCTGAGATTCGTGGGCGTGTGAAGGAGCTCAAGCAGCAGCAAGGACAGAGTTGGGAGAGCTTTATGCGAGCTTTGAAGGAGGAGTACTACACTGAAGATTCAGAGAGGGTGACCAAGAGAACGTTCTTGGAGTGGGTGGTTAAGCCTAACAAAGGTTTGTCTGTAAATGAGTTGTTAAGGGAGTTTGATCGTCAATATGCTCAACTTTCTAGGACAGAGAAGCTTACACTAGAGGTTGAGAAGACCGAGCTTTTCCTACAAGCAGCGGACGTGACTATTCAGGAGAAGCTTGAGCTGTTGCTGGAAGACAAGAGTGAGGAGAGAGGATTGAAGACTGACTGAAAGGAGGTTGAAGAGGCTGTCTCTTTGCTCACCAAGAGACAGAGAAGAAGGGACAAGGTGGTGGTAAGTGAAGCAGCACCTCTGATAATTCCTGTCAAGCAGTTGCCTACTAAACCCGCTTTGGTAATTGCTAGAGACGAAGACTCACCGCTTGATGAGTTGATTAAGGGTATGAAGGAGCTTAAGCTTAAGCTCGCTAGGTTAGAAGAGAAGGAGCAGAATGTACAGCCTGCTATGCAGAGACCTCAGATGAGAGAAGGCTTTGTTCATCGTTGTATATGGTGTGATAACCTAGACCATGTAAGAAGAGATTGTGGAGAGTTTTCAGATGCATTGAGGAAGGATCTGATCTTCTTCAAAGATGGTAAGATCCATCTGAGAGAGACTGGGATGATGTTGGGAACCAACTTTGGCAAGGGTGGTATGAAGAGACTTGTGAATGAGATATCAGCATCACATGCTGTTTCTCTTGTGAATGCTGCTACATGTGGAGTGAAAGTGGAGATGGAGAGAGAGAAAGGGACTACTGGGTTGTGGTCTGATGTAGAGCGGTCCGTAGCTAGAACAGAGCTAGACAAGGATGTGCTACGAAGGGTTGGCAACTCAATTCGAGAAGCTACAAGATGGAATGATCATGTGGATACTATGTCAGTGCATGCTTATGTTGCAAGAAGTCAGCATGAAGCTGTACTAGAAGAAAAACGCAGAAGGGAGGATGCAGGTGAGGCTTCTACAGCCAAACGACCTGCTACAAGGAGTGAAAGGGCTAGACCAGAGGCAAGGCAGGAGACAACACCTACTCGGGAGGAGAATATGGAGGATCTACCACCTACAACACCAAAGGAGAAGGAGAGAAGCAAGGAGAAGGGTAAGATGCCTCCATACAAACTTCAGTCTGACATTGAGATTGCTACAGACTTGAAGCAGGTGTTAGAGAATCGTATCTTGAATGGGAAGGTTGAGTTTACTTTGGGTGAGATTCTTGGGATAGCAAAGCGTGAGTTCCATGAGGTTATCATAGATATCATCAAGAGGAAACGTCAGATTTTGGGTGAAGCAGCTACGCTTAACGCTCTAAGGACTAAATTGTCGGAAGATGAGGAAGATGAGATTTCTGGTTACTGCTCTCAAGTATCAGAAGGGAGATCGTATCAGCACGTGAGGTTTGAAGATGAGGTGGAAGAATCGCAGAAGAGCCATTACTCTCACAACCATTGGGCAAGAGCAACCACAGAGACCTTGGTGAAGTTGGGAGATCTAGAGGAACCTGTGGTGGCATTGATTGATCACGGCTCAGAGATTAATCTGATGTCTAAGGAGCTGTACAAGCGTGGAAGGTGGCCCATAGACACCGACCATGGATGGCTTATCCGTGCTGCCAACAACCAGAGGGGGGAACTCTATGGTGCTTGTCCAAACATCAAGGTAACTGTGGGTGACATTAGTGATGTTTAGAATTTCTTTGTGCAAGACATGTCAACCTATCCTATCATTCTAGAGCAGCCTTACATTACTGCTGTTAGAATGGAGACACGAGTTATGGATGATGGTTCAGCCTATGCTAGGATACGTAGTAGAGACGGCAAAAGAGCTGTTCAGTTTTTGACCGTTGCTGCAGAACATGAGAGGAATCGTGATAGCTTGAGAGACCGTCCACTACCTAAGATTACTCAGGAGTTTAGAGAGTCTAGGGGTTTTGGCAGAGTACCATTGAAGAGCGAGACTTCAACGGTACAGTAGAGCTAGGATTCTCGTCTGATCCAGTAGAGCATGAGGCTTTATCCACTGGCTTCTTAGGATTGACGTCATGCGGATCAGTGTGTTATAGGAAGGTTGAGAATCTGAAGAGGTTTGAGAGGCAACATGTGAAATGTGTACAACAGTCTTTGTGGGATAGTGGAGAGTTAGCATGAGATGAATACATATCTGGAGTGTTTGAAGAGCAGTATTTGGTAGATACTATAGGGGAGTTGAAATCTATAGTAGAAAGTTCTATAGATGATGTAGATAGAGTGGTGAGAGTGAGCTCCAAGGAGCTTTATGATGTTATTGATAAGTTTATAGATCGACAAGAGGTGTATGTGGAGACCAAGTACAAGTCAGTGGCAAAGAAAGTCAAACCAGTGGCTTTGCCTTTACCACTCGATTACAATCAGAAGATGGAGCAAGCTGCACGAGAGCCGACGCTCAGAGGACCGAGAAGAATTGGGCACCAGTTCATAGAAACAACACTAAAGGAGTTGAGGATTGGAGGCGATGGATTTCTTACTGAGCAAGAGAAGAAGAGCTTCATGGAAATGCTATCTAAGCATGGTAAGGCGTTTCCGTTTGAGTCGCATGAAGTAGGATGTGGAGATCCAAGGGTAGTTGCACCTATGGTAATCTTTACTATACCGCATGTGCCTTGGAATCTACGTCCTATCCCTGTGCCTAGAGCTCATCTGCCAAAGCTGATAGACTTGCTCAATGAGAGGATTAGGATGAGTATCTTGGAACCATCTATAGCTCCCTATTCTAGCATATGGTTTACTGTTCCGAAGAAGAGTGGAGCTTTGAGATTCATTCAAGATATGCAGCCAGTTAACAAGGTGACTATCAGGAATATGGGTATAGGACCTATTGTAGACGAGTTTGCAGAGGCTTTTGCTGGTCGTGCTATCTATTCCATGGGAGACTTATATTCAGGTTATGATCAGTTTCAGTTATCCTCTGAGAGTAGAGACTTGACTACAATGAGGACACCTTTGGGGTTACTAAGGATGAGCACCTTGCCGCAAGGTGCTACCAATTCTGTAGCACATATGATGAATGGCATGAACAAAGTTTTGAGGGACTTCATTCCTGAAAAAACTATGTCATTCCTTGATGATGTGCCGATCAAAGGATGTGCTGAGGAGGAGAAGAATGAGATAATGGATCAGAGGGGGTGCCGTAAGTTTGTTGCAGATCACATAGCTGATTGTGATAAGATATTGAGTCGACTGGAGGAGGTTCATTTGACTTTATCAGGAGCAAAGTCTGTATTTGGAGAACAGGAGGTGTTGAGTGTGGGGCACCTATGTGGATCTTATGGTCGGAAACCTTGTCCAAACAAGGTTGATGCCATTCGAAGGATGAAGGAGACATGTGGATCAGTTATTGAGGTGAGAAGGTTTCTAGGTGCATGTGTGTTTTATCATATATGGATTTCACACATTGCCCATGTAGCAGATCCGCTGTACAAGTTGCTAAGGAAGGGGCAAAGATTTCAGTGGCAAGAGGAGCAAAGCGAGTCTATGAAGAAGTTGAAGGATCTGTTGTCTTCACCACCAACTCTACGGAAGGTAACATATGAGTTGGGCAGATCTGTTATCCTTATTGTTGATACTAGTCCTATTGGCATTGGATGGGCTGTAGGACAGGATGACAAGGATGGAAACAGATATGTGGTGCGTTTTGGAGCTAAGGTGTTAAATTCACGTCAGAGAGACTACCCTCAGGTCAAGAGAGAGCTATGGGGAGTAGTTACTGCGATGAAGAGTGATAAGGAATACTTGATAGGAGCACTTGTGGTTGTGGAGACAGATTGTTTACCTCTCTTGGGAATGATCACTAGCTGTACAACTCCAGATATTGCTATGTTGAGGTGGATAGCATATATCAAGTCCTTGAACCCAGAGTTTAGACATATTGCAGGGAAGGACAATCCTGTGGTAGATATGTTATCAAGGGCTAGGTATTACGATGAGAAAGAAATGATAGATGACCAGGAGGATGTGGGAACAGAGTTCTATTCTAGTGCTCTTCCTAGAAGAGATAGAAGCTATTTTGCAGCCCCGTTGGAGTTTTTTGAGGAAACTGTGTATGATGGCGAGTGGTTGGATCTTGGGCGCTATTTGAGTTCATTGGAAAGACAGGAAGGCTGGTCTGATGCAGATTTCAAGAGGATCCGTAGAACAGCTTATGGTTACTTTTTACATGGAGGACATCTATGGAAGCGCCCTAAGCTACAAGGAGGTATACCGCAGCGGGTAGTATGTGACTTGGAATTGCAGCAGAAGCTGATCAAGGAGTTCCATGAGAGTTTATGGGCTGGTCATAGAGGAGTTTGGGCTACATTTGCCAAGATGAAGGAAAAGTATTGGTGGAAGGGTATGTATAAGGATGTAGTACAATTTGTTTCATCCTGTATACCTTGTCAGATGTATTCCAACGTACGTCATCGTGATGGATTGCATCCTACTTATCCTTTAGCCATTCATTACAAATGGGTAGTTGATCTGGTAACTATGCCATTTGGACTTGGACAAATGAGATATCTAGTCTTGGCTAGAGAAGATCTATCTAACCAAGTCGAAGGCCGTGCTCTGAGGACGAAGACCACTGCTAGTGTCTGCCGCTTTCTACTTGAAGATGTTATTTGTAGATATGGGTGTGTGGGAAAGATCACTGTAGATAGGGGTGAGCTGTATGCACAAGAAGCAGTTGAGTTCTTCAAGCGATTGGGAATCAAGTTGGCGTTAACCACTGCTTACAATCCTGAAGGGAATGACAAGAGCGAAAGAGATCATCCGCCAATCATCAAAGCTTTGGTAAAAGCTTGCAAGGGTAAGATCCGTGAATGGCCTAGACTGCTACCATTTGCTTTGTGGGCAGATCGTACAACTCATAGTACCGTTACAGGTTACATGCCAGCAGAGTTGATACTAGGGCAAAAACGTGTGATGCCGATTGAGGAGGTTGTGCCTACTTGGAATGTTTTGCCATGGGAAGATGGTAGAAGTACGGAGGATCTTCTTGCATTAAGGATCCAGCAGTTAGAACCAAGACCTGAGGATGTTGCCAAAGCTGTGGAAAGGTTAAAGACTGCTAGAGAGAGAAACAAAGGCAGATTTGATAGAACGCATAGATTACGACCCAAACCAGTTAAGGAAGGTGATTGGGTGTTAGTCTATGATAGTAGTCTTGATAATCAGCATAGCGCTATCAGAAAGTTTTCCAAGAGATGGTTCGGACCTTATGTGGTGTTAGAAGTTTATGATAATGTCACATACTCTTTGAGAGAGTTAGATGGTGCAGTGCTCAAGATACCAATCGCAGGGAAGAGAATCAAGCTCTTTAGAAGGAGAGGGGACGACCAGAACATTGCAGAGCTTACTGAGGATGAAGCTGAAGACTCAATGGAGGTTGAAGATGAATTTGAAGCTGAAGCTGAAGAGTCTTGATCTAGGTCTGGCACATACCGGAGGATGTGCAGGTTCAGAGGGGGTGGATGTCGCGCTACTTGGCGGCTACATGCTTGACTTCTACTCCGACGCTTAGGTTTAGTAGTTCTAGAAGTTAGCTCATATTACTTCTAGTCCTTTATGTATATGTTTGACACCTTTGCATACGGTGTTAACACTATTTTGAGTCCTAGTAGGCTGATAGTATGTTAGTTATCTTGTTCAAGCATTTGTGCGCTTGTGCAAGTGGCTTCTTACTTGTCTATGACGTTCAATGTACATAACTTAGGGTTTCCATGCTGATAGGGGGTTTGAGCTCATGGGTTGTACTTACTTGTCGCCCATGCACGCTTTCTAGCTAATTTAAGTTATTTTTTGGGGCTATGTGTCATTTTAGGTAGTTTAAGTTTTACGCTGGCACTCTAGGAGGCTTGACGTGGTAGCCTATGAGTGTAGATAAGTTACCAGGTAGTTTAAGGCACAAAAGGACAGTCAAGTGGAGCTATGAACTCCCATTGGTCCATTTTTGTCTTTTATAAAACTCTAAGTTTAGAAACAGAGCTCTAGAGTGAAGTTCGAGCAATTGGTGAGGTATCTTCGAAATCTGAGAACACAGGAGGAGAGAGCTCGTCGTGCCAAGCACTGTCAGTGAAATTTTTGCTCGATTTGGATCAATAAACAAAGAGTTATGCCCAATTGAAGTTCGAATTGTGCCAAAACTGCGTCACTTTTGTTGATTTTAGGGTTTTCGGTGCCAATTGCAGCAGAATTGAGGAAATCACTTCAAAACTTCGTGGTTGCGTTCACTGTCAGGAGGGCTACGACTGTATAAAAAGTTTCGAACCATTTGAGTAATTGAGTAATTCAGGGCGGCCGCTGAAGCCGAGGGGGTCTGAAAAGCTGTTAATCTAGAGCAGCGACTTCAGAGGAGGAGATCTGGAGTTCTGTGTACATTCAGGAGTCCTAACTTCACAGGGATGTTCAGCATCCTGTAGACTCAAATACTGTGAGAAGATTTGAAATTCATCGAGCCAATTCTCTGTTCTATGTCTGAATAGCTGTCTAGGTACCGGAAATTACCATAATTCTCTTATTCAAAACTTTTCTGTCAACATCTCGGTGCTAGAATTCAATCTCAGGCTGAAACTTCGTGTGTGTGTTCAGTAGTGCCTCATTTACATGTAAGGGAAGTTTAGAAGTCTAAACCTTCATAGTTTTCCTCTCTTTGAGTGTCAAAGTTCACCGCTTAAACCTATTACTACTAGTTAAACCTAAATTTCGCTTTTTGAGCATATTAGAGGACCCTACACAACTGTGTGAGTGTTTATGGCCCCTGTTGTGACCTGAAAGCCAACCTCTTGAGTAAACAACCACAGCCAGAAGCCCGGCGCTTTTCTAGGTAGACGGATCACACTCCGACAACGGTGTCCTGCAAAACTGCCATTTGCAGCCCTTCTCCTTGACCTCGAGTCGACGAAACACCCCCTTCCATCCTGACAACTCGGTGTCTCCCACGCTTGACTGCCACCGGTGGTGCACAACACCCGAAAACATGATCAAGGTCTTGCATTGTGAACGCTTGCAAACTGTGCTGACCGTATATGTTGAACATACTTTCAGCATACCAAATGGAGTCAAACGAGTAACTACAATCGATACCCGTCTCATGGTCCCAACAGATGGCGTGCATACAAGACCATGTCATTTCTTGGTACTCGAAACAAGTGCACGTACCTCGACGTTCTCCTTCTGAACGTTTCACTACAAAGTTATGTGCATCTATAGCTCTAATACTAGTCTGTGTAGGAGATGATATTGAACATAGCAGTTGTTCTACTGCTAGCTCATTCTCTTGGAATCGGTCTTTAGCAAACGTCGTTAGCAAGTCTCTGTGACCCTCAAGCTGAGTTCGGCGAGTCGAGAACTGCTTCATTATATAAAACCATAAATCTAGCAGTATTCTAAATGGAGCATGAACTCTGATAGGCCGTAATGCATTATTCATGGACTCAGCCAAGTTTGAAGTAACTTTCCCATAGCATCATAAAGGAAATCACGCTCGGCTATACCGTTCTGGTTTTATGGACTTCAAGTAAGTTGTCAATGCTCGTCCTTTCTCGCCATGTGACTCTATTTTCTGCATGATCGCCTCGTACCTGCCGCACGAACACAGACACGTTTAGCTCCAAAGCAATGTGATATATGGCTTCCAATCAGTGCAGTAGCTCGACTCTACTGCGTGACCCTAAACACTTCAAGCTCAGAACCACGCAGGTAAGAGAGAATATTTCGAGTTATTTATGCTTTACTATGTCCACAGCCGTCCGGGTCCAACTTTGTTAGTAGCCCGCGGAGCATCCATCCTCCCACCTTTCAGTGGGTTCTTGTCCAAACGGGAAAAACCACGCGAGGTTCAAGTCATGGTTTCATCCTAAACCTACCGAAGTTATTTACATCGTTGGCTTGCTGACTTCCCTTAACTGTACTAACAATCCTCAAACCATGTCTGAACTCATCAGCGAACGACAAGATAAAGAAAGGTCCTCCATGGATGTGATATCACGTATACTTGGAACAGAATGATCCTACTTATATTCCAAGTCTCTACTATCTTTTATTTCATCTTCCTTCTGTACTGTTGAACGAGGCGTAATTCCGAAATGGTGCAGTACTTAACTTCTCCCACTCGTCACTGAGCCAAGGATCTCTTTCTCATCAATCTTCGGACAACACGTTACTTCAGCACTTGGGATAACACCCATCAGCCCAACCGACAGGTAGTTAGTACAGTTTTCCGCACGAACTGCCGCATTCTCGATTAAGAACTCAACTAAAGGTCCGTTAGAACTCAACACAAAACCTGACCAATCACTTTTAACTCCACTTCCACTTTACTTATTCCTTCCTTGCACAGAAGTACTCCAACATACGGTCGAACTCTACTGCCGCGTTCTGCTCCTCCGTGCATCATTTTCTTTCTGGAGTCCAGTTTAGTAGCTGTGCGTACTTATTATATCACTGTCAGTTCAGGTTACTCAAGTTGCATAAGCCATAAGCTGTACAGAGACAGGAATCATTCACTATTCACTAAAGACCAACATCATGTCCCCAGGATACTAAACCTCTTGCTTACTGTAGTGACGCAACTAACAATGCTCGGAACATGTCTCAACTCACAGTCAACAAATCAAGCGGACAACTACACAGACAACAGTACAACAGTCACGTACACGAACAGGCTGGGATCTTACCTCTCAATACTATGTGCATACAGTAGAGCCATAAATGGCTTCTCTGACTCTCGTCTGAACCTCGAACGTAGGTTCATCCGAATATGCTGCGCACAATGACCATGTACAGCTCCGGGAAGAACCTCAGTCACAGCTCGTTCAAGCCCTTTTTGTCGATCTGATATCAACACAATATCTGGCGAGTCTATCCCATGTATAGAATCTTTCAACAGTCTAAGAAACCATGTCCAAGTTTCAGTAGACTCCAATGGTGCGATACCATAAGCTAGTATTATGACGTCATTGTTTCCATCCAAGACAGAGGTCAGAAAAATCTGGCAAGGATATTTACGGTTCTTGGAGTGACATGCATCCAACGCAATAACCTTTTGACAGTAGGAAAGAACACTGCGGGTTGCCCCCGGACAGATGAAAGCATGGTGGAAAACTAGAGGTCTATTCTTCCAGTTGTCCCAATCCACAATAGCTTCATCATCTATCGACTCTATCCGTCTACACAGACCGAGAATGTAGTGGAAAGAGGTTGCTTGATTTCCATGCAGCGAATCTCGAGATATATCGTGCATTCTCCACATTTGCTGATATTTCGCTTTTCTGCGAAAACTATGACAAAACTCCTCCACAAGATTTGTGACAGCAATACTCTCATTCACAGCCACGCGATTACCAAGCACAATGCCTAGCTATTTCGCATTGCTTGTAGGTTCCCGCCAACTATGTACACTCGCAGGACAAGTATGAGTCACGTTGCAAACAAAAATCGCAATGATGCCTGTATGTCTAGATTTCTGAGCACTCACCCTAAAAAGGCAACAATGATAACCATCTCCTTCTTCCAAAGGAATACCAGCAACTCGATAAGTACGCCGACCTCCAGTGATGTATCGCAATCGTTCTCCGCATGCTCCATTCTCTCCGACTCGGCGTTCAGTTCGAACTCCACCTTCACAGCCACCTTCAGCTCCGATAGCTTCACGAGCTCCAACATTAGACTGATCGCTCGCTTCTCCTGCCAGGCTTTTTCTCCTCCTCCGTTGAGTGAACTCCAAAAATGATCGACCTAACATACTGCGAACAGGCGCTGAACCACTCGCAGAGTTACCGACTTCCTTTCGGATGCACAATGGAGCTCCATACCTACAAATGCGGAGTACAAAATCCTTCTTCGTCCTAACCTTCTGGCAAGAACGACCTAACAGCACACACAAACAACACAGACAGTATTCAAATTCGCGGAATGAAGTGAAGACTTCATGGATTTTGATTCTACTAGCTGCCGCACGTACATCCTCCCACGATCGACCTTTCATATCAACAAGAGGTCGATGCTCGGAGTTCCTCCACTCTGATCGCCAACGCTCGAACTCTGTTTGCTCACCCTCTGGAGGCAAAGCACTATCCCACTGTAAAGAGAACTCAATATCATCGGGAAAACTGATATCGCTCCAATTGCAAAAGTTGTCCAAGACTCCACAAACTGAAGCAGCCATCTTGCTGCCTCAAACACAGACTAACTGCGGACTACCACGACCCTACACTCATAGAATGACAGTAGTCTCTCTTCATCTTGGAGCTATCACATGTGCACATAAGAGAAGAAGCATCTCGACCTATTACAGTTGCATTCTACTCGAAGTACAAGCATGGTAAGTTTTGGAGTTCAGCTGATCGAGGGCAGGACAGAGAAGCAAACATTGAACAAGATTTTCCTGACGAGTTTCATTTTGACGACGATGAGCATGAATTCGGAATGGACGCTCGTAGCGAAGAGGAGGAAGAGCAGACAGTTGAGCGATGGAAGAGTGAAATGCTGGCAGCTCGTGCCAATGGTCATGTTCTTCGTGGGAAGACTCTAGAGCAGCTGCGCGTAGGAAGGGTGAGGTTGATGGTTGAATTTCAATCGTTCAAAGACTTCAAGATCTCAGTTGGTGCATGCCCCGTTGTTGATGGGGATCTGCCTCTGACTACAAACAAGACCAGACCCACCCACCAGTGGTCTGTCTGCGCCGGTTCCTGTTACAAAACTGAGAACTGTACTCCTTAGTCTCCCAGAATATAGAATTTATCTCCCACAACAGGATGCTACCAGTCTATTAGAACTGATAACAGATCAGCCTGTTAAAACTAATCAAAGGAGAACTGAATAGAAATATTCCGAGATGAAATGTGCACAGCTTTACTTAGACTTCAGAACTGGTACAGACAAAAAGGACTTCCGACTCATACTACTCTACAGAGAATGTGGATTAATATACTATTGGTACATAACTGCTGTCACCTCAAAGTGACTTACCTAATTGCTGTCACAGTGCTTCTCACGTCACAAGTCACCTCTTCCTTTTTCTCTATTGTCTTTTTATCTTCTGCAGAGTTTTGATGTGACTCTCTAATGATTTAACACCCTCCTTCATTAGAGCATCACTTCTTTCATACCTAGTAAATCTCTAATATGTATAAACCTTAGCTTTGGTAAGGCTTTGGTAAAAATATCAGCTAACTGATCTTCCGATGGACAATATTTCAGCTTGACTATCTTAGCTTCAATTTTCTCCCTTATATGATGTAACCTTGTCTCCAACCCTTTTGTTCTTTCTCTGATAACCCTATTGTTAGCCAAGAACATTGCACTCTGATTATCCACATGTAATACTGTTGGTCCAGATATCTTTTCTCCCATCTCCAGCAATAAATTCCTTAACCATATCAAGGTTATAGAACCATCACTAAGAGCAATATATTCAGCTTCCGCTGAAGATCTTGCTACTGTATTCTGCTTCTTGCTGCTCCAACTGATAATTCGACCTGAACATAAGTTGAAGCATGCACCTGATGTGGATTTTCTGCTGGTAGTATCTCCAGCCCAATCACTATCACTGAAGCCTTGAAGTTCACTTCTCCCCTCCTTAAATATAAGGCCAAGATTGATAGTACCTTTCAGATATCTCAGAATTCTCTTGGCAGCAACCCAATGAGATGAATTTGGACAATGCATAAATTGACTTAGCCTTCCAACTGCATAACAAATATCAGGTCTGGTTTGGATGAGATATCTGAGTTTACCAATTAATTTCCAGTACAGATATTCTTCAATGGTATTTTCAGCTGTAGTCTCCTCAAAACCACTTTCTTGCTCCATAGGTATTGCTGATGACTTACAATCTTCCATCTGAAACTCTCCAAGTATAGATTTTATGTATGCTTGTTGAGAAAGCATAATACAGTCCTCCATCTGCCAAATATCAACACCAAGGAAGAATCTTGCTAAACCCAAATCAGACATCTCAAACCTCTTGCTGAGTTCTCCTTTGAGTAGTTGCACCAACTCCTTATCACTTCCTGAGATTAAGATATCATCCACATATAGGATGAGTATGATTCTCCTTGAATTACTCTCAAGACATAGAGGTTTGGATCCAACTCTGATCTTCTGAGTTCATGGCTGTGCAAAAACTCATGTATCTCAGAATACCAAACTCTTGGTGTTTGCTTTAATCCATATAAGGATTTTCTGAGAATGCACACATGATCCTTCTTCTTTTTCACTTCAAATCCTGGTGGTTGAATCATGTAAACTTCTTCCTCTAACTCTCCATGAAGGAAAGCTGACTTCACATCCATCTGATGTATTTCCCAGTGGTAATGACCAGCAAGAGCCATTACAAGTCTGATTGAACCCCATTTTGCAACTGGTACAAAAGTTTCTCCATAATCAATCCCTTCTTGTTGCTGAAATCCTCTTGCTACTAACCTTGCTTTCAGCTTGTCAACTGAACCATTTGACTGTAGCTTGGTTTTGTAAATCCATTTGCATTGGATGGCTCTTTTTCCTCCTGGTAGCTTAACCAAATCCCATGTATGATTTTTGAGTAGCATTTTGTACTCCTCTTGTATAGCTTATCTCCAACCAGGATCTTTGCTAGCTTCTTCAAGTGTAAATGGATCATCCTCTTGAATACTTTCAGCAAGTCCACAATAATCATCAAGCCTTGGTGGTCTTCTAATCCTTTCTGATCTCCTTACTTGAGAATCTGCTGCATGTTGTAAGTCATCTCCTTTAGCTTCATGAATACTTGGTAACTCAGATTCAGAGTTGGGTTGAAATTCAACTTGCTCTTCACTATTTTTTTGTTAATTCAATTTAAAAAACTTAGGATTAGTGAGAGATGTTGACTGCTCCAAGTCCACCTCAATATCAGATTTATCAGATTCTGAATCAATCTGATCTTCACTTGTAGGTAGCTTAAATCTGAATGTATCACAAGTTTCTTTCTCACCTTCCATTAGATCAGAATCCAACTCAGAGAATCTAACATCTCTGCTGATGTGGGTCTTTCTTGTAGACTGTTGTATACTTTGTAACCTTTGGTTTGCTCAGCATAGCCCACAAATATATACTTCTCAGATTTTGCATCCAACTTCTGTCTCTTCTCATCATTGATGTGCATGTAAGCTGTGCACCCAAAAATCCTGAAGTGAGACACATCTGGTTTCACTCGTGTAAATGTCTCTTCAGGTGTCTTGTGCTGCACAGCTGTTGTATATGCTCTGTTCATAATGTAAACAGCTGTGTTGCAAGCTTCAGCCCAGAAATAATTAGGAAGATTCTTGACGTTCAGCATGGAACTGCCCCTTTCCACAATCACTTTATTTTTCCTTTCAGCTACATCATTTTGTTGTGGAGTATAAGCTGTGGAAAGTTGTCTTTGAACACCATGCTCTTCACAAAACTGAGTAAAGAGGTTAGAACATTATTCTCCTCCTCCATCTGATCTGAGAACTTTAATCTTCTTGCCACTTTGATTTTCTACAAGAGCTTTGAACTTCTTGAAGTATCCAAATACTTCAGATTTCTGTTTTAAGAAATATATCCATGTCTTTCTGCTCACATCAATAAATGTCAGAAAGTACTTACAGCCTCCAATAGAGCTTGTTTGCATGGGTCCACAAACATCTGAATGGACCAAGGCCAACAACTCTTTTGTTCTTGCACCTCCCTCCTTTGGAAAACTCTTTTTGCTTTGTTTTCCAAATATACATCCTTCACATATATCTCCAGTAGTTGGTAGCTTCATCCTTGGTAGCCCTTCCACCATATGTATCCATCATATGTTTCAGACTTCCAGAATTCAAGTGTGCAAATCTCTGATGCCAAGGCTTGCTTGATTATAAGAATCAACAACCATAGAAACTTCTTGAACTTGAGGCTCAACATTCAAGATATATAATCTTGACTTCTGATCTCTCCTTCCTGAAGCAATAACTCTCTGATGATGTGAAGCATCCATTATCTCCATCTTTTTGTATCATCAAAAATCACCTTCATTCCATGATCTGTGATTTTTCCAACAGAAAGTAAGTTCTTAGTGAGCTTTGGAATAAAGAGTACCTCTTGTATACTCTTCAGATCTCCTTCACTTGTTTTCACAGTCACAACTCCAGTACCTTAAACTTCACATCCTGTAACCTTAGAGCATGTAGTTGCTGAAAAGTCCTTCAAGAGTGATCTTTGGCTGGTCATGTGCGTAGAAGCACCAGAATCAATGTACCAATTCTTATCTTTTGTTGTTATTTTATGACATCAACTTTTGTTGAGCATAAAATATATTTACGTTATTATTATAAAAAATATTTGAGTTCTTAAATTTACCCATATCATCAGAATGGTTTTCCAGTTTTCAGTTTCCAGCTTAATTTTTATATTAATCCTTTAAGCATTTCACTGTCACGTCAGTTTGGGCACCTCGGCTAGGTTGACCGAGTGCGAAGTGACGCATCCCGGTAAGACCGTTAGTGCCGTTAGGACGAGTTGGTGGGAGAGCCCACTAGGGATAAACTTCGCAGGTAGGGCTTGGAGACCTTAGTTCTTCGAGTTGAGCCTTCAAGCTCCAGGCTATGGTGGATAGTCTAGTTGAGTGTAACCCGGATTCTCTTCGCGTTTAGAGTGGGTTTGACTTGACCGTTTGTGAGTAATCTTTGTTGTCGTGTTGGAGATGGTAATTTCTCAATGCAGATTACTCGAAGAACTGAGTGCAGGTCGAGGCGGAGTTCAGTAAGAGCTCGCTGATCTGAAATCTGAAATCGTCCGCTGATATCTTCGGGCGTTGTCGTTCGTGGTTGATTGTTTGGAGCTGTGATCGAGGTGTGTGGGCGCTGCTACATTGCTGGTCGCAGATCGATTGCTGTTGTTGGGGTCGAGTGGAGATTTCTGTCATGCGGAAGCGCTGCAGAAATTTTGCGGAATGTTCTTGAAGTGACTTGTTGGAGCCGGATTGCGCGTTTGGACGTGGCAGCTGAAATACTTGTCAATGTCGGGCCTGAGTGGGCTCTTTGGAAGCGCATTGGAGAGACAATTCTAGTGCACTAAGTTTCGTGGAGTTTGGCCAAGGATTGAAGAAGTTATGGCATGTCGAAGTTCGCTGCCGTGATACCCGCAAGTGCAAAAAGGCTAGTTACGTCAGATTTTGGTGCAATTTCGTGTGGAAACTAGAGTTTAGGAGTTTTGTTGTGTGTGTGTGCATTCACGAAGTGTGTCTTGTGCATTCTCGAATCTGTTGTGGTGGTGTTCGGGTTCGATTTGGGTGTTCTTGCTGTTTTACGTCAGATTTTGGTCACCCGTGTGCACGCGCAAGCTGTTTTCGCTGTTTTGGAGCTCTTTTGGTGCAATCTTCTGCAATTCTAGGTGGAGCCGAGCCTCTCCGGGTGTGTTGTATCTGTTCTACTCTACTTCAAGCGGAGCGGAGCGGAGAGTGTCGAGGCTTTTAGAGACTTCGAGGAGCAGAGGTGCGTGAGTGCGGAGGCGTGAGAGCGGAGTGCGAGAGTGCGGAGGCGGAGCGGAGCTGAGCCTGAGCCTGAGCTCGAGCCCGCGCCCGCCGCAAGCTAGCTTGCTGGCGTGCGTGAGAGAGGTATCCAAGCTTCAGTTGTGTGGGAAGGGTAAAACCAGCTAGTCACCCATTCCAACACTATTCTTGGACCTGGACTCATAACTTTGTAGTCTTAGCTTTGGCTTTACCACTAGACCAATAGCTCTTGGTGTCCTACAGGGATGCGTGCAAGTACTTATGGACTTGTATAAGGTAGTAGGAGACCTTCTCGCACGTTCCTAGAGGAGTGGTAGGGCGACCCCATAGTATCAGGGGTAAGCTATAGTTGTGGTAGTGCTTGTCTATACCGTAGAGACGTGTATAAAAGCAATTGGTGGCAGTTGTCTTAGGTGAGCTAGTAGAGCTACCACGTGGATGTTTTTGGAGCTACTAGAGATGTAGACATCTAGTTAGTGACCTCCAGTGTCAGTTACGACTGTTGGTGATCATATATTGTGCATGTGGTCACCGACGAGGAGACGTCAGTCCGAGTGGGGCTGGGTTTCTCTTTATGTGAATGTTTGAGTGTGGAGGGTTATCGTTTGGACTTCTTGTGGTTGGACCCCTCCATATTCTGCTTCTTGTTTGTGAGCCGCATTTGCTTGTGTTGGCGCTTGATTTTCGAAGTGAGTTCACTCCAGTGTGTTATCGGTAGTGAGGCTGGAGTTGCGGACCAGTCAGACTACCTTTGTCTCTCTCACGGTGCGGTTGGAGTGACGACCAACAGACCGTGAGAGGCTGCTTGTGATGATGGCAGGTACATGTTGCCCTTACCTTGACCGTCCTAGTAGGGGATAGGTGAGCTCAGTAGGAGCGAGGTTAGGCAAGTGGTGGTTACGGTGGTGACGGAGATTGCGGCTTCCGGTTGGAGAGTGTGTTAGCGGGATTCTCTCATCACGGAGTTCTCGGGAGGTTCTGGTGGGGACTTCTCAGACAGTGGGTATACACGGAGTGGGGTGAGGTATCGACTACCTACACCGTTGCCGTCGGTTGTTCTAGAGGACGAGTCAGACGCAGACAGCGCGTTTTCTGATGGTGAGTCTAGTGTCGCCACACCGTTGTTGTGGGACATGGACGAGATCTATGGGGCCACGAAGGGGCCTCGACGTTACTCGGGTACAGTTGATACCATTGAGCTGGATGACTTCATCCAGGAGTTCGACAGTTGGTGCGATCTGCAGCAGATGCGGAACCCACAGTTGTTTACACCCTTCATGGCATGGAAGGGTTTGTTCTAGCACTTGGAGGGACCGCCGATGGACGATTATCATGAGTTCAGGCGAGATTACAGTATTGAGATCAAGTTGTGGAGACAACATTGGTCTCCCAACTACGTTTCTATCACTACTGGCGCAGTTTCGGGAGGCGTAACACCTGCGAGTTCGGGTGCCAGTAGTAGTGATACAGCCGCATGTGACGGAGTACCTACTACCAGCGGTGCGTCCACAGGTAGTGGAGCAGGTGGTAGTGTGAGTGGGATACCACCAGGGTTTAACCCTGTGGTTCAGGTCTTCCAATGTTTGAGGAAGAACTATCAGGGTGTGCGGACCGACAAGTTGAGGAGTCTACAAGAGTTCCAGCGGAAGACTGGAGAGAGCCTACGCGAGGCATTTACTCGCATGAGGCGGTAGATCAGCGTTACCCAAGGGGTGACGGAAGCACAGGCAGTCCAGTTCTGGTATGAGATACTAGACCGGGAGCTGCGTAGGAGAGATACTCTCCTTAGAGATACCGCTCTGACGTTGACGGTTGTCTTTAGTCTGGCTGAGCGGATTGAGCTCAACATGGTGGAGGAGAGGGTGGTGGTTGCTGGGTTCAGCAAAGAGACACCACATGGAGCGATCACCTCTTCTCGAGGATCACAGGCTACGCAACAGCGTGGTGGTGGTGGTGGTAAGGATCGTGCGGAGCAGTCACGATCTCAGGGAGGTGTTGGAGGATCTGGTGGGCAGAAGCCCATGCCTTCCTTCTCTGGTCAGCAGCAAGCGGGTCCTTGCTGGACGTGTGATGGTCCTCATCAGCAGAGGGACTGTCCACAATGGAGAGGTTATGAGACGTCAGAGACATCAAGGACGTCTCAAGCAGTACCTAGGCAATGTGAGCATTGCGGACGACCTGGTCACAGTAGTGACCGTTGTTTTGATCTCCATACCGAGTTGCAGCAAGGGAAGGCTGATCGTGGACGAGACGGAGGAGCTCAGGGAGGCCGTGGTGGTCGAGCTGGAGGTAGAGGTCCAGGGCCTGGGAGAGGACCGGTCGGTCCACCGTCTGAAGCAGATATGGCTGCTCGGATTGAGCAGTTGGAGCAAAGGATAGCTAGTATGGCTATGGCCCAGCGGAGATCAGGTGGAACAGAGGCTTCCACGTCTTATGGAGGAGAAGGAGGTGACTTCGACTTCATGGCTGGTGTGGCGCAGATTGAGGCATCTGCGGCAGTGACTAGAGGTGCAGTACGTGTCTCTGAGCCACGAGGTGCGTCAGTGGAGTTGGATCCACAATGCGGAGAGGCTGGTAGACAGGCCAAGCTTCCTCAATCGTTCATGTTATCGGAGGCGTTGAGGATCACATCTATGGTTCCTAAACGGCCTACTGATGGTGCAGTAGAGTTGGAGACATCGACATCCAGGAGTGGGTTTGATGTGAGTCCACCCTCGACGTCTGTGGATGCGACGTCGAGCCCGATGTTGGGACAACTACATCAGTTTTGCGAGCCTCACTATTCTCAGCCACGGATATGAGGGCATTGGGAGTCAACTTGGCTCCAGTGTTCCAGTTGGCGGCCACGCTCAGTGAGAGCGAGGATGTAGTTACCTCTAGTGTTGAAGTAGTTCAGCGAGAGACAGTAGATGTGTCCATGGAGTCGAGGATCAGGACAGCTACCAGTGGTACTTGGCAAGCGGCGGCTGCTAGGTTAGATGAGTTACCAGCTAGGCCGGCGATTGACCGTGCTCGTTTGGCACCAGGTGTGGTGTTGTTGGACAACAGAAGTGGTATCTTCCGTTTGGTGGCACCTTCAGGGAAAGTATATCGACCCCAGAAGGTCTTGTTAGACTCTGGAGCCCAACCGTTGATGTTGGGAAAGACGGCGTGTATTGGTTTGGGTCTGAAAAAGTCCGAGATAGAGAGATGTCAATTCCAGTTGCAGACATCTCTAGGGGGATTAGGAGGTACGGCTCTACATATGACACGTGAGATGTTGACGGTGAGAGTTTGGCCAGATCACCCCACGGATGGCTCTATGGTGAGGGCCAAGGCCATCGTTACAGCCGCAGAGTCTTATGATGTATTGGTGGGAGGTGCTGTGTTGTACCCTATGGGGTTTGTGATCGACTATTGGGCGGAGACAGCATCTTACAGACCAGGTTGGCAGTCCGGTGAGGGACGAGTGAGCCGCTTACCAGTGCGGTTCAGTGCTAGAGTTGGGACGACATAGCCTACACCAGGGACGATGGCATCCGTTGCAGAGTTCAGTTCGGTCATCACTTGGCCGAGCGAGTTGTTGGAGGGCAATGCCCATGCGGAGGATACTCCGGTCTTTGAGGAGGTGGAGGACATGCTTAGCATGTCTACATTAGTACCATCTGTCTTGGATGTTCCACTCTGGAGTTCGAGTGGAGAGTTGCAGCAGTATGCTGATCAGTTGGTGCAGTAGGCTTGGAGTGAAGCTTTTGTACCACCAGTAGAGGAACAAAGAGTTGTTCTTGCTACTGGCCTTGTGACCTTATCACCGTTGGATACGACTCCCATTGTGTGGCAATATCCAGAGGAGGGTGTATGTGTGCTGGAGCTGTTTGGAGGTATCAGCACAGGTTTGGCTGCAGTATTGCAGGCAGGTATACAAGTACAGCGATACTTGTATGTGGAGAGAGATGAGATTGCGAGACACATCTCATTGTGACATGTGGCACGTTTGGTGCAGAGATATCCTGAGTTGTTGCCCATATCAGCTGTTAGAGGATACCAGCAAGCATTACCGTCGGATATTTCGCTGCTGGGGGCGCATGATCTTACGTTTGTTGACACCATTCACTTGGTGATAGCCGGATGGCCATGTCAAGGTCATACGCGTGCTGGGAGAGGTCAGGGTTTACATGACCCGCGATCTAGGATGTTCTGGGAGATGTTACGGATCTTACGACATCTCTAGATGCATCAGGTGGATTCTCCAGCGTACATCTTGGAGAACGTTCCTTTGTTGGGTGATGCTCGTACACAGATGATGACGAGTGTGCACCAAGTGCGGTCTTGGGTTGGACCAGCAGTGTTGTTGGATGCAGCGAGAGTAGGATCTCGTGCACATCGTCCACGGTTGTGGTGGACGAACTTGTTACCGAGAGAGGTGCTTAAGCGAGCACACGATGGAGTGAGACAACTAGCACATCTCACGGTTGATAGCATCTTGGATGCAGGACGACGATCTCAAGTGGTGAGAGTCGTCGATAGGTCACGCATGGCAGTGGTGAACCTAGTGGGACGGCCCATGGTAGCGTTACCCACTTTGGTAAGCTTTCCAGCGTCACACGCTTACAGAGATGGAGGACTTGGGCTTGTGTGGGATGCTCAATTACGGCAGTTGGTGGAGCCCAATGCCGATGAGAGAGAACGAGCGATGGGTTTCGCTATGGGTACGACGGCAGTACCTTCGGTGTAAAAGGCTTCACGTCGTCAAGTATTGGATCAAGCAATGGACTTGAATTGCTTGACATGGATTGTTAGCTTTGGATTGGCTGAGCAGCGTCGGATGCGATCGACGGGTGTTACTGCTCGAGCACTCTTGAGCTCTTTGCTTACTGGGTCGGTGGAGGCAAAGGCTGGGGGCGAGGCACGTGGAGTTCGTCATCCTTGGACATCATGGGATGTCATAGGAGAGAGTGTGGAGCTTGCAGCTAGAACTGCAGAAGTTTTACGCACAGTAGCGGTGGAGGTTGTTGGTGGTGAGCAGAAGGAAATTGCTCCAGAGGCTGCAAGATAGCAGTCAACGATTTCGTCTTCTATCTCTAGCATGGTGACAGAGGATACTTGGGAGCCAGAGATTGGACCCAAGCTTATAAGAGAGGAGAGACGAAGAGTCCAAAGATTCCTGAAGAGCTACAAGAATTGTTTTGCCTTCAGTATGAAGGATTTGGATACCTTAAAGGGACTTGGTATACGGATCAACTTGGCTAATGACACGCCAATCTTTCGACGTCCTTACAGATACAGTGACATGAAGAGAGCCTTGATCCAGAGTCGGACTCAAGACTTGTTGGAGGCTGGGTTGGTGGAGATGTCGCATGGAGAGTATGCATCTGTCATAGTTATGCCAGCCAAGAAGGATATGTATGGCAACTACACGGATAGGCGGATGTGTGGAGACTACCGTCTTATCAATCGGCAGACGAAGTCCGATAAGTATGCCATGCCGACACATGAGGAGATCTTTGATGCAGTGGGGCATGTGAAGGTCTTCAGTACTTTGGATCTTCGAGCAGGATATCATCAGTTGCCAATGAGAGGAGAAGATAAGTCCAAGACAGCATTCTTAGGAATTGACTCTCACGGCAAAGATTGTTTGTATCAGTGGCGGTTCTTATCATTTGGGTTGAAGAACGCCCCTCTGAGTTCTAGAGAGTGATGGACAGAATCTTAGCAGGATTGGATTTTGTCAGATGTTATATTGACGACATCTTAGTCTATATTGCTACAGTGGAGGAGCACGAGAGACACTTACGGGATGTGTTTGAGCGGTTGAGAGCTCATGGGTTGAAGTTACACCCTGGGAAGTGTAAGTTCTTCCAGGAGTTGGTAGAGTATCCGGGCCACACCATCTATCCAGGTGGATTGGGTGTTCAACAGACGAAGGTTGAGGCTATTGCACGTATCTCGCGCCCCACAGATGTGAGTCGAGTTCGAGCATTTGTTGGTTTGGCAAACTTTTATCGTCGGTATGTGAAGAGATTTAGTGCAATTGCGAAGCCGTTGACCAAGCTGATGAAGGTGGACCAGGAGTGACAGTGGGGAGATGAGCAAGAGCGAGCTTTTGTAGAGCTCAAGGATAGGTTGACATCTGCTCCCATCTTGAGGAGACCCGTTAGGGCACGTCCTTTCCAACTGCACACCGATTGGAGTATGTTGGGACTTGGAGCAGTGCTGACTCAGCATGATGATGAGAAAAAGGAGTTCGTGGTGGCGTATGCTAGTCGCTCCAACAATTCAGCGGAGGTGAGGTATAGTTCGTATGAGGGAGAGTGTTTGGCGGCAGTGTGGGCTGTTGCGCACTTTCGATGTTATCTGTTTGGGAACCCCTTTACTCTCATCACTGATCACCAGCCGCTCAAGTGGTTGATGAAGTCTGACAAGCTTACAGGGAAGCTTGCACGATGGGCTCTGATCTTACAGGAGTATGACTTCCAGGTAGTACATAGACCTGGAGTTGCAAACCTAGATGCCGATGGGTTGAGTCGTAACCCGTGCACGAGTCAGCAAGATCAGACTGGGGCTCGATGGCATGACGAGGTTGATGAGGAGATAGTGCCAGGGTGGCATGCATTTGCCTTTCTTTGTGTGTTGGCCATGAACTCTAGTATGGAGGGCCAAGTCGTATCTTTCTCTGGTCAGAGAGTAAATGATGAATCTCCAGATCTTGAGGGTGGAGATGGTGTTCCAGACCAGCGAGATATCCATGATGATGTGACTGTGATGGAGTATCTACGTACTGGTGTGGTAGTAGGCACAGTAAGTGCCAAGGAGCGAGATCGTGTCCTTCAACGAGCGAAGAGATTTCGACGAGAAGGACGACATGTACTTCGAGTGTGGGATGATGGGAGAGTACGGATAGTACCACATCCAGCCCAGAGGGCACAGTTAGTACGACATGCCCATGAGGAGTTGGGACATTTTGGAGTGAAGCGTACACATAGCTTACTCCAGTATTGGTGGCGTGGTATGCACATCGATGTGCAACAGTTTGTCGCACGATGTGTGGTTTGTGATCGAGTACGAGCATCGTTTAATGCTCATACTCCACAGTTACACCCCTTACCGATTATGGGGTTGGGTTACCGTTGGAGTTTGGATTTTGCGGGACCCTTACCGTTGACTGTACGTCACCACCGATATGTGTTGGTGATGGTGGAGCACTTCTCCAAGTGGATTGAGTTGGTGGCATTACCAGACAAGGCGAGTGAAGGGACAGCGTACGCGTTCTTAGATCGAGTGCTGAGTCGTTTCGGAGCACCAGCTGAAGTGCTGACAGACCAAGATACAGAGTTCCTTGGTGAGTTTCAGGCCTTGTGTGATCAGGCGCTGATTGATCATCGGACTACATCTCGAGATCATCCTGAGGCGGATGGTTTGGCGGAGAGGGTAGTTCAGACGGTGAAGAGAGGATTGCGCAAGTATGGCTTGCAGAAGGGTCACTTGGGAGACTGAGATGTGCAGTTACCATGATTGGCTATGGGTTACCGTTTCAGCCGACAAGCGTCTTTGACTTCCTTCTCACCGTATTTTCTATTGTATGACCGAGATCTAGATCTATCTTCGACCATTCGTCGTGATTCTGCTGAGGTGCTGGACCTTGATGACCCGGATATGTGGGTGAGAGCATGTTCTCAACGAGCAGAGACATTCCGGAGAGTTATGCCTATGGCTTTTGAGAACCTAGCGATTGCTCAGCATAGAGACACGTTGCGATATGCGACTATCCGAGGAGGAGGTTATCGGCCGTCGATTCGCAGGTTTCATCCTGGCGATTATATCTATCTACAGCAGACTGCACCGACGACGTTGGATGTGACCGCAGGGCGCACTATTTTACGAGTGCGTGAGGTGTTACCTTCTGGAGTACTCATGTTAGAGGGCCGTGATGGTGTTGTGTGGAAGGACCATGTGCGTAATTGCGCGCCATGTCATCTTCTCAACATTGATGGTACTGTTGACCCAAGTTTAGCAGTTGTACGCGCGGGCTTGAGGTGTATGTTGTGTGGGTCTGCTGGTGGAGCAGCCCGTATGTTGGTGTGTGATGGTTGTTCGAGAGGTTGGCACATGTCATGTTTGACTCTACTGGACGGTGGGTTTGTCCTCGATGTATATAGCGGAGATAGTCGATTAGATCTTTGCGTGGTATTGATTGCAGACAGGCGACTAACGATGGGGCGATGTAGCACCCGGCCTCCTGATCCTTGCACCCCTGAAGGTGTGTATCACGTAGTTGGGATATGGAGCTATCTGGAGTTAGAGTGACCTAATCGTCAGTTAGGGGGGCGATTGTGGTACACTTGTGTATGTGTATGACATCGTCCATGTGTTATGTGTATGTGTGGTGTATCTCTGACAGCGATGTATGTTGTGTAGCGATGTGTATGCGCACGACAGCTGTCACGTCAGTTTGGGCACCTCGGCTAGGTTGACCGAGTGCGAAGTGACGCATCTCGGTAAGGTTGTTAGTGCGTTAGTGCGAGTTGATGGGAGAGCCCACTAGGGGTAAACTTCGCAGGTAGGGCTTGGAGGCCTTAGTTCTTCGAGTTGAGCCTTCAAGCTCCAGGCTATGGTGGATAGTCTAGTTGAATGTAACCCGGATTCTCTTCACGTTTAGAGTGGGTTTGGCTTGACCGTTTGTGAGTAATCTTTGTTGTCATGTTGGAGATGGTAATTTCTCAATGCAGATTATTGTGGTACACTTGTGTATGTGTATGACATCGTCCATGTGTTATGTGTATGTGTGGTGTATCTCTGACAACGATGTATGTTGTGTAGCGATGTGTATGCACACGACATAGCTCATTACAATATTCAACATTGGAAAATTTTCAAGCAATTAACCTCCGCGAAATTAAATGGCACTACGGTACTTTGCAAGCTGAATGGGAAAAAAAATTAGGACTAGGACTTCTGGAAAGCTTGGAGCCAAAAAGTCATAAAGCTTTCATGTTAAACAATTCGTTTCTCTCTCAACTGGTGACTGAAGGTACGGACATGACACGGCACAGGAACCCAGACGTTTAGTGTGGGACATATTCGACAAGACTCGGTCTGCGCACGTGCAGCCTCTACTGTAGGAGCTCAGAAAGTATGGGGAGTTGAACACTTACAAATACCGGATGGAGGTCGACGTTTGAGCTCAAAACACCTTTCTTCTGGATCTTGATCCATCGACCCGTGAGAAATACAAAGTTTTGATCAAGAAGTCAGGATCGGAGTTGGTGGACGACTTGCAACGAGAATCAGGAAGAGGTTCGTCCGTCTCTTGTCAAAGATCAGACGTCAGCACCTGTTGCATAATAGTGATTCTGGAGTAAAGTCCACTAGTTAGTTTGCTAATTGAAGGACTGCATTTGAAGTTTACCACCTGCTAGCTAGAGGGTGTCTATCGAGCATTGCAGGGAAGTCGAGACCGGAGCATGAAGGACTGAAAAGACCGCAGCTGTTTATTATGTATTATGTACATCCTTTTCCAGTTGTGAATACTGTTGCTCCTCGACAAAGAACGCGTGATGATCGAGCTCAGAATTGTTATTCACCTGGTCCATCTAGTGAGATCCACGCGTCGAGTGACTCTCGAAGTTTGCATCGAAGTCAAGTCCAGCTCAAGGTCCTCGATTCTCAGTGGAATCTGCAGGTTCAGTTAGTTGTAGATGTGGCGTACAGTAAATCTTCAACCTGCTTGGAAGTTCCTGTCAGCCAGAAGTTATAGCATATAACTGAGTCCCGGTGATTGAAGATACTCGATGATTGACCGTATAAACTCCAATCGAATTTGGATTGAAGTCTTGTCCTTGATCTAGTGTGGACTCTAAGCTCCAGACATAACGATATGAGGGCGCTGACAGAGCCTCAGCCTGCTTATAAGTATAACTTAGCTAACTGTTTCTGTTAGGATATCGAACTGCTGCAATCGTGCAATAAGAGAACGTGGTTCTCCCCTGAAAGTAAATCGGAAAGGAGAACGAATTCCGAGCTGATCAAGGTCCTCACTGACAGCGGAACCTCGAGCTAGCTGCTTTAGACAGTATGTCAAACGCGTGCAGTAATTTGCAGACATCTTGCTCGAGGCAGGCTTAAGTTTAAAGTGCATTTCACACCCGCCCTGAGCTTAAATAGTGAGGCTAGCTAATCTACGACTGTTTCTGTCCTCTGCACTCGATAGACTTGCGAGTAACATGATCGATTATTCGTTTTGCTTGCACAGGAGCTGAGCGAAAGCAGTGAGGTGAAAAAGAAAGACATCGCCGAGAATGGATCTCAGCACCATCAGTAGAATACAGATCTCCTTAGTGGCTCCTGCTGGGTCTCCCCCATCAACCAGCGGCCACGCAAGTGGCAAGCCTTCAGCAGTCAGAGCTCAGAAGTTGGATGTGAGATTTTCGTCTCTCAACGGAAAGTCAATTAAGGAAGGACTCGGAAGTGCCGGCCAGCGTGCGAATTGCAATCCACGAGGAAGTAAGAGCGGCTTGAAGGTGCGAGCGGAGCAAATTGACGGAGCTTCTGCTGCTACTGCTGCGGTCCAAACGATCGGACTAAGAGTAATCAACGATCGGAATGTCGATCAAGAAATCGTTACGCTCAAAGGCAAACTGGCACTCTCACGTACCATCGGCACAGACAAGGAACCTGGATGTAGTTTTCTTGACTTCCAGAAGAATGTCTGGTTCACCCTCGTCAGCACTGAACTTGATGGTAGGTACTTAATTAAGTCGGGATGATTGGACGCTCAGTCTCGACTGCATGCCAGAGTTTGGTAGATCTTCTGGACACGATTGCATGGTATCCTTCAGCTCTCTTTTCCTCCTAGCTGGAGTCTGTGCAATGGACGAAATCTTGTGGAAAGCGAAAAGTGAGTGCAGAATATGAGCGAGTTTGGAAGTTGAGAAGGAAATATGATGAATCAGAAAGATTACAATATCTACTGAAGTAATAACTTTAGTTTCCAGCTCACAGGAAAAGCGTTATTGATACATTTGAAGAAGAATCATCGGGTTGGTATGTTTTGGGCCGAACAGAGCAGGGCAAAATGAAGAAGAGCGCCAGGACTCAGATTCAAGACGATGGCGAAGACGCCGATGATTTCTACCATATCGCTTTCAGCGTACCGAGTGATTTCGGAGAACCGGGTGCGCTGATAGTCGAGAGTAGGAACAGCGAGGAGTTTTATCTCATGTCCCTGCACCTAAATTCTGCCGACTCGAGCACGAAATATGAGTTCGTATGCCACTCCTGGATAAACCAGAAGAACGATGAGAACTACAACAAAATCGTTGCACACCAGGATCACTACAGAAAGTACTTCAACAACGATAACTTTAGCATTGATCGAATATTTTTCACCAATAAGGTGAGGTCTCAGGTCTTATCTTGTACGAGACCTGCAAAAGCTGTGTCACTGAGAAGAATCATCAAGCCACTTATGCTCATGCACGTGTAGAAGAGCTCGAGGAAGCTGAAGCGTAGCAGCAATCGAGTGGCGTTCAGTTTGCAGATTTTCGTTAGAGACGGACAGCTTTATCTTTACAGTAGGCCTCTTAATATGCGGAGTTGCTCTCCGATTTAATTTCGTTGTTGCTTGGGGCTGCTGCTGGAGCAGGCATACCTGCCCAAAGATACTCCTGCAGGGCTCCGGGAGATGAGAGCTCTGGAGATGGAGACTTTGCGTGGAGATGGCACTGGAGAACGAAAGGCGCATGATCGTATCTACGATTACGACGTTTACAACGACTTGGGTAGTGCCGAGGAGAAGATAATCCGCCCAACTTTGGGTGGTCCGGGCAATATTCCATATCCTAGACGATGCAGGACCGGTCGAAAAGTTGACCAAGGTAAGAAGCTACAGAGACCATATCGTAATTAACTAACTGCTGTCTCTCGAAATGTCCATGTCTTAGTGCAAAAGTTCCGGCCAAATTATCCTGGAAAAGTACAATTATAGCTGTATTGTCTTTCCAGATGGTCCAGAGATGGGTGCTGCTCCTGGAAATGTCCACGGATGGAAACGGTGTACAAACTAGCATTTCAACGGAATTCCTTTCCCTTCTCCATGGAGTGTCAGTTCTCGTAGGACTCATGTCATTCAAGCAGAATACACAGACACTGTTTGTCCAGGAGCTCGAAATCACCTTGGCTAATGTGAGAGTTATCATTCCCTGTTGTGGGCATTGCTCCGCGTTGTTGACTGGAAATGCCAAATTTGACTAACGATACTTTATGGCTGGATCTAGGCACTGGCATGGAGACGCTCCCACCAATAGTTTCGAAGTACCCAACAAGACAAAGAGCGGAGGTATATGTTCCACGTGACGAAGATTTCAGCAGAGTGAAGCAAAGCGGCTTCAATGCCGACCAACTCCTCGCGTATAAAAACACTTTACTGCCCATCTTAAAAAAGAAATTCGACGAGAGTCCAGATGATTTTGACAACCTCCTGGAAGTGTTCGGCCTGTACAAAGATGGTGTGGGCTTGTACCCAGAAAATCCATCCCTCCAACCGACCCCAGAAGAGAAGAAAGCCCTTCTAGACATCCTTAACGAGAAAGTGTTCCAGTCAGTAGGTGGCATAGCGGGTGAAGATCTGACGGAAATCAAGTATCCAACTCCGCAGGTCATTCAGGGTAGGTCTTCTCCGGCTCATCGCTCTCAAATTAAACCCTTAGAACTACTTGCTGACCAGTTCGTCCTTTGCTGAAAAGTCCGCCGATTTCAAGAGTTTGAATCTTTTCAACGCTGTTCTGTGTTCTGTACTCCACAGATGGACCTCTACAATGGGTAACTGATGAGGAGTTCGGTCGTCAAACCCTTGCTGGAATAAATCCGGTCGTGATAAGGCGAGCCAAGGTAAGAGCGTGTGCATCCACAACTTCCTAGCATCACTACCAAGTTCCTTCCTTAATGGCGACCATTCCAGATGCTGTGTATTGGGTCTAAGAATGTAGCTAGCTCTGTTAGTGCGGGTGTTGTGGTCTCAGATCTGGTGGAAAAGTTTTGAGGTAACTTATGCCCACTGCTGTCTTCACTAACAGGTATTCCCACCCACGAGCGACCTTCCCGAACAGGTCTACGGCCCAGCCACTGCTCTAACTGCGCAGCACCTTGAGCCACACCTCCATACCAAGGGCAAGACGATGACTGTGCCAGAGGTACACTTTAGTCTCCTCCATTGAACCTAACATTAGATATATATAATGTTAATGTACTTAAACATTTGATGTGCAAAGTAATTTACAGGTGTTGAGGGTTATTGTCAGGCACGGCCGCAAGCTTTCATTTCTCGATTCTCACATTTCCACGATGACTGGTGATTACTTCACTTCAGGCAATTGCACAAAAGAGGCTTTTCACAATCGACTACCACGATGTGTACCTCCCCTTCGTCAACAAGATCAACTCACAAACAGACACCAAGAGATTTCTGTACGCACCACGTGCGTACTTCTTCCTTACAGATGACCAGAAGATGAAGCCCGTGGCCATTGAGCTCTCTCTGCCTCCACCTCAGTTCGGCGAAGATAAGCCTTCGAACAGGGTTTTCACCCCACCCAAGTTCCAGCATCAGCTCGACTTCGGGTGGGAGCTGGCCAAACTTCATTTTCGTTCGGTAGACTTCGGTTACCACGAGCTGATCTCTCACTGGTCAGTTCCTTCAAACCTGCGGCATTTTCATGTGGCTTGAATCTATCGCTTCGTAGCACATCCTTTCACTCTAATCGCCACTTCTCCCGTGAAACGGCAGGGCACTCGAATTATGTTTGCGCTCCTGGTTCTATTTCAAGTGCACTGACGTTTGGATGAGAACGTCTGTTATCAGGGTGAGATGTTCATCATCGCAAGTCACAGACAACTCAGCGCAATGCACCCTATCTTTGTGCTCTTGGATCCATGCTTCGTGAACACAGTGCGCATCAACGCCAATGGGCGTGATTCTTTGATCGCTGCTGGACCAGTCGGAACCATCGAAGTAAACTTCACCCCGGGACAATACGGCAATGAGATGAGTGCTATGGCGTATGACAAGTTTTGGCGTTTCGACAAGGCCGGACTGCCACAAGACCTACTCGAGAGGTACTACTACACTGACCCAACGACAACACTACTACGTACATAACTCGAGCTTGTTCATATCTACTCTGTTTGCAAGCCTCGAAGAAGGATCAGAAGTCCTGAACAGCGTCTTGGATATGGAACGGGTTTAGATGTCTGAGTTTCAGCTCTTTATCAGTATGTCTGCTTGTGTTAATCAGTTGCGTTCCATCACAGCCATGGCTCACGTCCTCTCTCCCTGTTTGTTTGGTTGATTCTTACAATGCAGAGGAATGGCCAAACCCGATTTCAGCAGGCCTGAAGGTGTCAAGCTTCTGTTTGACGATTACCCGTTTGCCAAGGATGCGCTGGATATTTGGAACGCCACCAAGGATTATGTCACTGAGTACGTGAAACTGTTCTATAAATCGGACGGGGAGGTTTCCGAAGATGAGGAGCTCCAAGCGTGGTGGAAGGAGATCAGGGAGGTAGGGCACGGGGACAAGAAAGATGAAAAGTGGTGGCCATCTTGCAAGGACGTCGAGAGCCTAATCAACATTGTGTGTACGATTTTCTGGATAGCGGGGCCCCAGCATGCTGCTGTTAACTTCGGGCAGTACGGGTACTCGGGCTTCATGCCCAACTGCCCCCCCATGACCAGGAGACCAATTCCCGAGCCAAACACGGCAGAGTACAGACGGATGTTGTTTAACTTCGAAAGATATATGCTAAAAGTAGCCTCATCCCCACGGCAATCGGTTGCCATCATGACCACACTCGAGGTTCTGTCATCCCACGCCGAGGACGAGGAGTACATAGGCTAGCGATTGGACAGCAACTGGACCTCGAATCCTGGAGTCAAGCAAGTTTTTAGCAAGTATGCAGATCGGGTTTCTCATTTGGAGCTCATGTTCAAGCAGAGAAACTTGGAGTCGGATTTGAAGAACAGACATGGCGCACTCAGGGAACCGGGATATACGCTCATGTACCCAACATCTGGAAAAGGAATAACTGGTCGGGGTGTTCCATGGAGTATCTCCATCTAGACAGGAGAACGACTCAGGATTGTGAACATACGTTGATATCGATTTCCCAGATTTCCGTCTGTAGGTTTTAGTTAAACATGTGATTATAAAAGCTGACACCTTTGTTTGGCTCAAACATCGTTCATTTCTAAACAGCAAAAACATCGTTCATCTCGAAACGTCGTCAGAAGTTCTTAGTCACGTCGAAAAAAACCACGGTGTATCACTCTGTCTTGTCGGTTCATATACCCTGCATTCAAATACTAAGTCTCGAAAACCAGCTACTGTATTTACCACGTGAGGATGAAGTTCGCAAGGTCAAAGATCCGACGCTCACTGCTACGGAGTACGCAACCGTGTGAAGGGCGTGGATACCCAGCATAAAGTTGATGCGATCTTCAGGAGGTGAACTGTCTCGATCCAGGCAATTCTGTCTTGATCATGACGTTTCAGACATGATTTTCAGTACTTCTGCCAGTCTAATTGTCCATAGACACCACTCTCTACTTCCCAAAACAAGCACTGTGCAGCGTCTGTCCCCAAGACAGAGTGATCGAAATCAGGTAGTTATTATCCGAAGGGGTTTGAAGGGACTGATCCTCAGTCCATTCAGACTCCTTCAAGCTGACTTTAAATTCCAGTGAGGGCTTCATCAACGAACATCCACCGGTCCACAAACTCGATCATCAGAACGTGAACCTCTTACGGCGCATCCGAACAATTGCTACCAGGAGCTCTTGACTCACTTCCACTGCCAGCACTCAGGATCATCACTCTTGAGGCACAGTTTCAAGGGAGGCCATGAATGACAGAGCGCACCGTCGGAAATGGGGCATTCCATTTTCACCAGAGAATATCTTGTAGAGATAACGACAATGTACAAACCTTGCGTAAGTGAAGAGGAATATGTAGCCTTGATGTTTACTCGAAGAAACCTCCTACAGCGTGCATTCTTAGTCCCGGAGTGAGCTTGGACGCTATGCATTGGCAGACAAATTCGACTGCAACATCCTCTATGAGTGTACATCCGACTAGAAATACTGATGGCTGACGATCTGACCAAGGAGAACCTGACACAGTTAGACGTCCAAGTGTTATTCATGAAGCGGAGGGGTTGGGCATAATCAAGCTGCGAAGAAAAAACCTTGACAGGAACTTGATCAGTCCAAGAACGTTTGGGTGTTTGGAATACAAGCTTGTCTGTGCATGAAGCAGCTCAACAGGATCTCGATGAAGCCATGGAAAAGTTGCCGTTTAAAAAAGAGACCAACATAAACTTCAAGAGGCAGTGAAACTAAGGAATCATCCCTGAGCACCTCCAACATATGCTGCAGCTGCTTGATAAAATTCTCGGAGAGAAAGAGACTGTTGCGCCAACAGCTGACAGCTGAACCCCAGAGACCATGATTAATCTAAATGATACATTCTGGTAAGATAGGTCATGGAAAGGCTGTAGGATTGGGAAAAAGATTTGGACAATTTCTCGATTTGTGCGTGTCATCCTTGCGCAGGGTTTTCAATTTTTATCAGATTTACACCCCACCTCCAGATACATATAAACAGAACGTTGGTGCTGTTCCAGACATACAGATTTGTCGGATGTGCTCTTGCCACGTCGCATGCTTTGAAGTTTGGATAGTGCCGTTGGAGACGTAAGGAAATCCTTGGCATGTAGCGACTAAACAAACGTACTCGGTAGTCCGGCCCATATTTTTCCCGACTGACCAGGCGTAACGCTAACATAGTAGAACCTTACTCAATCATACATGTGTGGTCTGAATGGTTACTACGGTACTAAATCTTGTGAGGTCATATCTAAATTACCACATCCATCGGTGATAACGGTGTGGTGAAAAGCATTCTCTTTACCGCGGTGAACTCTTCGAGGCAAATTCACGGTAATCAGCGAAGTCCAACCCGAAAACTTGATGAGTAATACCCTCACATAATCCTTGTTTTCATCTAAAGAAAAGCTTAAAGCAATTACACAGGCGTGGTTTGAGCTGTTACTACGATACTGAATCTTGTGAGGTTATATCCAGGTTATCGCATCCATTGGTAGCCACCAAAGCAGCAATTTGCTTCATCGGTCCCCCAGTACTTGCTACGCGCTTGAACGACCCCCTCTTAACTTATGTTATCTTGATCGGACCCCCGACTGGCAAAGACCAGTTTTTCTGATCATACAGCCATGTCACATGACACGTTGGACTGCCATTGCCGGGTCGACCGAATGATATGTTAGGCTGGCATATGGCTATTTGCCAGTGTAGAGAGTGGAGCTCCCTCCCATAGCATTCGCACGCAATGTCTTTTGTAGAACCATCGTCCGTGTGGAAAAACGGAATTAGGAACCGAAGCTTCTCCCTGGAGTGTGGACGCGCGGTAATGGGAGACATTGGTTAGAAAGGTTCATCTTGGAGCTATCACATGTGCACATAAGAGAAGAAGCATCTCGACCTATTACAGTTGCATTTTACTCGAAGTACAAGCATGGTAAGTTTGGAAGTTCAGCTGATCGAGGGTAGGACAGAGAGGCAAACATTGAACAAGATTTTCCTGACGAGTTTCATTTTGACGACGATGAGCATGAATTCGGAATGGACGCGCGTAGCGAAGAGGAGGAAGAGCAGACAGTTGAGCGATGGAAGAGTGAAATGCTGGCAGCTCGTGCCAATGGTCACGTTCTTCGTGGGAAGACTCTAGAGCAGCTGCGCGTAGGAAGGGTGAGGTTGACGGTTGAATTTCAATCGTTCAAAGATTTCAAGATCTCAGTTGGTGCATGCCCCGTTGTTGTTGGGTATCTGCCTCTGAGTACAAACAAGACCAGTCCCACCAGTGGTCTGTCTGCGCCGGTTCTTGTTACAAAACTGAGAACTGTACTCCTTAGTCTCTCAGAATATATAATTTATCTCCCACAACAGAATGCTACTAGCCTATTAGAACTGATAACAGATCAGCCTGTTAAAACTAATCAGAAAGAGAACTGAACAGAAATATTTCGAGATGAAATGTGCACAACTTTACTTAGACTTCAGAACTGGTACAGACAGAAATGACTTCCGACTCATAGTACTCTACAGAGAATGTGGATTAATATACTATTGATACATAGCTGCTGTCACCTCAAAGTGACTTACCTAACGGCTGTCACAGTGCTTCTCACGTCACAAATCACCTCTTCCTTTTTTCTCTTTTGTTTGTTTACCTTCCGCAGAGTTTTGATGTGACTCTCTAATGATTTAACACCCTCCTTCATTAGAGCATCACTTCTTTCGTACCTAGTAAATCTCTAATATGTATAAACCTTAGCTTTGGTAAGGCTTTGGTAAAAATATCAGCTAACTGATCTTCAGATGAACAATATTCCAGCTTGACTATCTTAACTTCAATTTTCTCCCTTATATGATGTAACCTTGTCTCCAACTCTTTTGTTCTTTCTCTGATAACCCTATTGTTAGTCAAGAAGATTGGACTCTGATTATCCACATGTAATACTGTTGGTCCAGATATCTTTTCTCTCATCTCCAGCAATGAATTTCTTAACCATATCAAGGTTATAGAACCATCACTAAGAGCAATATATTCAGCTTCCGCTGAAGATCTTGCTACTGTATTCTGCTTCTTGCTGCTCCAACTGATAATTCGACCTGAACATAAGTTGAAGCATGCACCTGATGTGGATTTTCTGCTGGTAGTATCTCCAGCCCAATCACTATCACTGAAGCCTTGAAGTTCACTTCTCCCCTCCTTAAATATAAGACCAAGATTGATAGTACCTTTCAGATATCTCAGAATTCTCTTGGCAGCAACCCAATGAGATGAATTTGGACAATGCATAAATTGACTTAGCCTTCCAACTGCATGACAAATATCAGGTCTGGTTTGGATGAGATATCTGAGTTTACCAATTAATTTTCTGTACAGATATTCTTCAATGGTATTTTCAGCTGTAGTCTCCTCAAAACCACTTTCTTGCTCCATAGGTATTGCTGATGACTTGCAATCTTCCATCTGAAACTCTCCAAGTATAGATTTTATGTATGCTTGTTGAGAAAGCATAATACAGTCCTCCATCTGCCAAATATCAACACCAAGGAAAAATCTTGCTAAACCCAAATCAGACATCTCAAACCTCTTGCTGAGTTCTCCTTTGAGTAGTTGCACCAACTCCTTATCACTTCCTGAGATTAAGATATCATCCACATATAGGATGAGTATGATCCTTCTTGAATTATCTTTCAAGACATAGAGGTTTGGATCCAACTCTGATCTTCTGAGTTCATGGCTGTGCAAAAACTCATGTATCTCAGAATAGCAAACTCTTGGTGCTTGCTTTAATCCATATAAGGATTTTCTGAGAATGCACACATGATTATTCTTCTTTTTCACTTCAAATCCTGGTGGTTGAATCATGTAAACTTCTTCCTCTAACTCTCCATGAAGGAAAGCTGACTTCACATCCATCTGATGTATTTTCCAGTAGTAATGACCAGCAAGAGGTATTACAAGTCTGATTGAATCTCATTTTGCAACTGGTGCAAAAGTTTATCCATAATCAATCCCTTCTTGTTGCTGAAATCCTCTTGCTACTAACCTTGCTTTCAGCTTGTCAACTGAACCATCTGACTGTAGCTTGGTTTTGTGAATCCATTTGCATTGGATGGCTCTTTTTCCTCCTGGTAGCTTAACCAAATCCCATGTATGATTTTTGAGTAGCATGTTGTACTCCTCTTGTATAGCTTGTCTCCAACCAGGATCTTTGTTAGCTTCTTCAAATGTAAGTGGATCATCCTCTTGAATACTTTCAGCAAGTTCACAATAATCATCAAGCCTTGCTGGTGGTCTTCTAATCCTTTCTGATCTCCTTACTTGAGAATCTGCTGCATGTTGTAAGTCATCTCTTTTGGCTTCATGAATACTTGGTAACTCAGATTCAGAGTTGGGTTGAAATTCAACTTGCTCTTCACTAGGATTAGTGCGAGATGTTGACTGCTCCAAGTCCACCTCAATATCAGATTTATCAGATTCTAAATCAATCTGCTCTTCACTTGTAGGTAGCTTAAATCTGAATGTAGCACAAGTTTCTTTCTCACCTTCCATCAGATCAGAATCCAACTCAGAGAATCTAACATCTCTGCTGATGTGGGTCTTTCTTATAGACTGATTGTATACTTTGTAACCCTTGGTTTGTTCAGCATAGCCCACAAATATACACTTCTCAGATTTTGCATCCAACTTCTGTCTCTTCTCATCATTGATGTGCATGTAAGCTGTGCACCCAAAAATCCTGAAGTGAGACACATCTGATTTCACTCCTGTACATATCTCTTCAAGTGTCTTGTGCTGCACAGCTGTTGTATATGCTCTGTTCATAATGTAAACAGCTGTGTTGCAAGCTTCAGCCCAGAAATAATTAGGAAGATTCTTGACTTTCAGCATGGATCTGCCACTTTCCACAATCACTCTATTTTTCCTTTCAGCTACACCATTTTGTTGTGGAGTATAAGCTGTGGAAAGTTGCCTTTGAATACCATGCTCTTCACAAAACTGAGTAAAGAGGTTAGAACAATATTCTCCTCCTCCATCTGATGTGAGAACTTTAATCTTCTTGCCACTTTGATTTTCTACAAGAGCTTTGGACTTCTTGAAGTATCCAAATACTTCAGATTTCTGTTTTAGGAAATATATCCATGTCTTTCTGCTCACATCATCAATAAATGTCAGAAAGTACTTACAGCCTCCAATAGAGCTTGTTTGCATGGGTCCACAACAACATCTGAATGAACCAAGGCCACACAACTCTTTTGTTTTTGCACCTCCCTCCTTTGGAAAACTCTTTCTGCTTTGTTTTCCAAATTACATCCTTCACATATATCTCCAGTAGTTGGTAGCTTCATCCTTGGTAGCCCTTCCACCATATGATTATCCATCATATGTTTCAGACTTCCAGAATTCAAGTGTGCAAATCTCTGATGCCAAAGGCTTGCTTGATTATAAGAATCAACAACCATAGAGACTTCTTGAACTTGAGGCTCAACATTCAAGATATATAATCCTGACTTCTGATCTCTCCTTTGTCACGTCAGTTTGATAACTCGGCTAGGTTGACCGAGTGCGAAGTGACGGACCCCGGTAAGACCGTTAGGGCAAGTTGGTGAGAGTACCCACAAGTGGTATACTTCGCAGGTAGGGGCTTGGAGACCTCAGTTCTTCAAGTTGAGCCTTCAAGCTCCTGGCTATGGTGGATAGTCTTGTGAGTGAGATCTGGATTCTCTGCGAGCACAGAGTGGATTTGGCTCGACTATAGTGATTGTCTAGCGCCAGTTGGCATGGTGGAGGGAATACATACCTTGTTATCACTTGAAGAACTCGGATTGCGAGGCCTGGTTTAGGGGTTTCAGGGCCGCAGATTACTGCCGGTGGTATCTCCAGAGTTGACAGATCGTTGGTATCTTTGATTTGCGGGTGCGCACGTGCGTGAAGTGATTCGTTTTGGTGTTGTGATCGATCGCTGTGTGGATGGATGTCATCTGAACTTGTTCATAATCGATTTGGTGGTGAGGTAGTGCGAAAGCACTGCTGAAATTTCACGGAATGCGTTGAAGTGACTTGTTTCGGGCTGAAGTGCACATTTGGACATGATAGACGAAATAGTCGACAATGTCAAGTCGATGTGGGCTCGTTGGAAGCGCGTTGGGAAGACGGTCCTAGTGCACGAAGGTTCACAAAGTTTGGTCTAGCCGTTTTTGAGTTATGAGAAGTCGAAATTTCTGATGACGAGTTTTGTGACGGATTTTAGGTCAGCAGAAGTACGTCGGCGAGTGTCAGGTTGGCATGGGTCGATAATCTTTGGATCTGAGGAGTGCAATAGGTGCGCACGGGGAAGACGATTCTAACGCAACCAAAATCGTTCGATTTGGTGAAGGACTGACGAAGTTACAAGCCGAAGAAGGTCACGGGTTGGTCAAAATCTAACGTAAATCCCGTCTGCGAGTTCCAAATTGGCTGATTTCGACAATTTGGTGCAATTTCGACCCTAAGTTGTTGTTTGGGGTGTTTTCTTGTCCTTCTTTGTGGTGTTTGGCCCGGGTTCTACTCTTCTCCAAGCGGAACGGTGTCGTGTCGTGGACCGACTCCTATCTGAAAATCCAAAGTTCGATGCTTGTCGCTCCAAAAAAAACACTCGTGAGAAAGACAAGCTAGGTCCTTGCTTACGAGGTTTTTGGCACCATTTCGGATCTTTGTTTTCATCGCATCAGTGGATAGAGCTCCCTGTCAGCATTCCATAGGCACTTTGTCTACTTCGTTTGGACGCATAGTGGAGAAGTTACAAAGACTCGAAAGATGGAGAAAACAAGCTAGGCCCCAGCTTACGAGCTTTTGGCACCATTTCGGATCTTCGTTTTCATCGCATCAGTGGATAGAGCTCCCTATCAGCATTCATAGACACTTTGTCAACTTCGTTTGGACACCTAGTGGAGAAGTTACAAGACTCGAAAGATGGAGAAAACAAGCTAGGCCCCAGCTTGCGGGCTTTTGATACAACTTCGGATCTTCACTTTTATCGCATAGATGGATAGAGCTCATTGTCAGCTTTCCATGAGCATCTTGTTTACTTCGTTTGGACATCCAGAGAAGAAGTTATGCGATTCGGAAAAAGGTAAAATCAAGCTAGGCTCCTAGTTACTTGTTGACTGGGTATTTAGGGCTTCAAGCGTTATATCAAAGACGCAAAGGGCCTGCTTCTTATTATTCAGGAGAGAACTGTACATACTGAGACTGTAACAAGGGGGCAGCTTAAGGGATTAACTTGCACCTGTGATCTGTCGATGGATGGTTCGGGAGATTTAGGAGTCCAATACACACGCGCAAGGTGTCATTGGGTTCATATCTGTGCAGGCTACGCACAGGTTAAGACGGTTTGGAAAGAGACGGATCGGGGAGAGCGTACTGAGTGAAATTGAGACGCAAGAGGCAGATTTAAAGATTTCAGTTACTTGTGAAGGAGAGTTGGACCGTTCGGACCGTTCCGGAGTCCAAACTTGTTGTCACTGGATCCATCGGGATCAGAACATCGAGTTCTACAGGAAATTGAAGACGATATCAGTTTTCATCGGGCGGTTTGGAAATTTTGAGTGAAATTGGCTCGTAGGGAAACGCTTACATCAGATTTTCATTCACCTGCGACATGAGGTTGGGCTGTTCTTCGCGATCGGTGAGCCAAGCTCTTCGTTCTTGGTGCCTACGCGATCAGGGAGTCTTCATCTACTCATAGGAGAAGACCGTGTGTGGACCGGATTGTTAGTTTGGGTGTGGTGAGCGAGTTTGAGCCGCAAGGAGTCGATTTACGTCAGTTTTTTGCAATCTGCGACCAAATTTCTCGAGTGATTTTGCAAGGAGAACTCCAAACAGCTTGTTTGGAGTCTTGTTGGGTTCAGGGTAGCTGGATCTATCTACTAGAGAAGACGGATATCAGTTTAGGCGATCCGTTTGTGCGTGGTGTGCGGTTTTAAGCCGTAGGGAGGAGTTTTTGAAAGTTCGGTCACCTGCGACCAAAAATCAGCGATAACTCGACTATCGGGAGTCGGATCTGAAGGTTTCTTGAGCCAACGGATTCAGGGAAGAAGACCCTATCAACATTTGAAGATCGTTTGACGAAAAGAGAAAGTTCCCAGATAGGTCTTTTTCGGTTCCTTCGCTACGGGTTTCGTCCTTTTGAGTTCGTTAGGGACTTAGTTGGTTGTGTACGGCTTGTGGTAGCTAGCTTTAGCCAAGAGCTAGTGTGTGGATGTGGTTTGGACTTGGGTTTGGATCGCGTGATACTGTTGTGGCTCTATTTGTTAGCAAAGAGAAGTTTCTCTTGCTTTGAGCTACGCTTCGGCGATTTCGGGTTAGGGTTGTGATTCATGGGTTTTTTCTAGGGCTCTGAAGTAGGTTACAGACCGCTCTGGTATGTTCCTCAGTTTTGTGCTCTTAGGAGAAAGAAACAGCAGTGTACATACATTTGGAGTGGTATATATTGCACATTCGTTTTCGTGGTTGTTCTTCTCTGTCTTGTCTCTGTTCGACACACAGCATCTCCACAGCCAGGAACCTCACGTTTTCCTGGATATCCTTCACGCACAAATATCCGACAAGATACGATGGTGAACTCGACGTGAAGGTCTGGGATGGAGATTTCTTCTGTGTGTGAACTTTGAAGAAGAGATTGGCAGTCATGAGTGGGGACGGGAAAGACGATGAAGATGGAGCTAGTGGTTCAGGTAGGTTGCCGAAGGTGCAGTTGGATCCGGCGACTGCATCGATGTTCCAAGCTTTCACTATGTTCTTACGGCAGCAACAGTCTGATGAGCGGAAGGAAGCTTTGACAACAAAGGCGCTTCAAGCGTTGGTCAGCAAGATTGACCAGTTTGATGAGAGAGATGTCTCAAGATATCTGAGACATTATGTGAAGGAGATGGAGCTGAATCGGGTCTCAGAAGATGAGATGATTGAGACGTTTGAGTTAGCAGCAGCTCCAGAGATTAGAGATCATGTTAAAATGCTAACAAAGCATTTTAACAAGGATTGGGAGACGTTTGCTCGAGCCTTGATGGATGAGTACTTCCTGGAGGACTCTGATAGAGTCACCAAGAAGTCATTCTTGGAGTGGGTTGAGCAACCGAGGAAGGGTTTACAAGCTACAGAGTTGCTCAAGGAGTTTGAGAAGCAGTTTTCACGGTTGACCAGGATGGAGAAGTTGACATTGCAGTCCAAGAAGACAGAGCTATTTCTTCGGGCTGCAGATGAGAAGTTGCAAGAGAAGTTAGAGGTACTTCTGGAAGACCGGGAGGAGGACGATGGATTGACCAGTAGCTGGAAGAAGGTTGAGGAAGCTGTTGGTCTGCTTACCAAGAGGGAGCGGAGACGAGAGAAGGTTCCTGTTAGGAGATTGGGGCCAACACCTACAGTTGTAACACCTGTTCTTGTAGTTCGACCAGTTGTTCCTGCTGTTCCAGTTGTTCAGGCACCGATAGTATCCCCGAAGAAGGATTCAAGTCTTGAGGAGATCATGCGTGGGATGCGAGACCTGCAGATCAAGCTCACCAGATTGGAGGAACAAGGGTCTACAAGCGGAGCGAAACCTGTTGAGAAGCAAGGCTGGATCCAGCGGTGTATCTGGTGCGATGGTACCGATCATCCGCGTAGAGATTGCAAGGAGTTCAGTGATAACTTACAGCAAGGGATGATCTTCTGGAAGGATGGGAAGGTAGCGTTGAGGGATACTGGTGCACTTCTTCAGACCAACTTTGGTAGAGGAGGGATGAAGAAGTTGGTTGAGGACCATATATCAGCGCAAGCAGTCGCAATTGTGGAGGCTGGAACTTATGACACAAGGGTTGAGGATCAAGCTGAGAGAAGTTTCTGAGCCAAGTGAGTTGTGGTCATCTATCATCTCCATGAAACAGAAAGGGAAGATGGCACGTAAGATGTTGCAGAGGACAGCTGCTACGATCAGAAGGGATACTGGATGGGAGGATCCGATAGAAGCTCTATCGGTGCATGCTTACATCGCCAAGAACCAACACGAAGCGTTGTTGGAAGAGAAGAGAAGGCGAGATTCAGAGGATGCAGGAGAAGGAACTTCTTCCAAGAGATAGACTCGAGGGGAGAAGGTTCGCCAAGAGCTTCAGGATGCAGGAGCTCAAGACCTACCGATGGACGATGCTCCTTCTCCATCGAAGGAGAAATCTCAGAAGGAGAAGGGTAAGCCGGCTGCGTACAAGCTACAGTCGGATATCGAGGCGTCAACAAACTTGAAGGGAGTCTTGGAAGATCGCATTCTGAATGCGAAGGTGGAGTTTACCTTGAGAGAAGTGTTAGGCATCACCAAGCGTGAGTTTCATGATGTCATCATCGATGTCATCAAACGGAAACGACAGATTACGGGTGAGACTGGTTTATCGCATGCTTTGGATACTAGGATGTCTGTGGATGAGGAGAGAGAGCTTGCAAAGTGCAGTGTCTATTCTCCAGAGGAAGAAAGAGATCGAACGCGCAAGGTGCATTTTGAGGATGAAGAAGAGGATGGGAAGCGGAGCTCAAGTCATTACAGCCACAGTCACTGAGCTCGAGCTACGACGGAGACGTTGATGAGGATCGAAGACTTGGATGAGCCGGTGGTTGCTCTGATCGATCATGGATCAGAAATCAACATCATGTCGAAGGAGCTGTACAAGAAGAAGAAATGGCCGATCAACACAGAACATGGATGGGTCATAAGAGCAGCCAACAACACAAGAGGAGACTTGTATGGAGCTTGTCCGGACATCAGAGTGCGCTTAGGTGATGTTGCTATCGAGTAGAAATTTTTTTGTTCAGGAAGCAACATCGTATCCACTCATTCTTGGACAACCTTTCATCATAGCAACTCGGATGGAGACAAAGGTACTGGATGACGGATCTGTTTATGCTAGGATCCGAAGTCAAGATGAGAAGAGAGCGGTACAGTTCTTGACTGTATCGTCCAATCACGAGCGCAACCGAGATCGTTTGAGGGAGAAGTCACTTCCAAGGGTGAGTGAAGAGTTCAAGGATTTTCGTTGAGTACCACTATAGAGCAGGATTGTGGTGGTGCGCAAGAGAAGGTACTCTCGCTTGATGGAGATAGTGCTTTTTGTGCATGTGGTCACCGAAGAAGACGCGTCAGTCCGGGTGGGGCTGGGTTTCTCTTTATGTGAATGTTTGAGTGTGGAGGGTTATCGTTTGGACTTCTTGTGGTTGGAACCTCTCCATATTCTACTTCCTGTTTGTGCGCCGCGTTTGCTTGTGTTGGCGCTTGATTTCCAGAGTGAGTTCACTCTAGTGTGCTGTCGGTAGTGAGGTTAGAGTGATGACCAGTCTTTGTTTCTCTCACGGTGCAGTTGGAGTGACGACCAACAAACCGTGAGAGGCTGCTTGTGGTAATGGCAGGTACAGGTTGTCCTTACCTTGACTGTCCTAGTAGGAGATAGGTGAGCTTAGTAGGAGCGGGGATAGGCAAGTTGTAGTTACGGTGGTGACAGGGATTTCGACATTCTGGTTAGAGAGTGTGTTCGTGAGATTCTATCACCACGGAGTTCTCGGGAGGTTCTGGTGGGGACTTCTCGGATAGTGGGTATACACGGAGTGGGGTGAGGTACCGACTACCTACACCATTGCCGTTGGTTGTTCTAGAGGACGAGTTAGACGCAGACAATGCGTTTTCTGGTGGTGAGACTAGTGTCACCACATCGTTGTTGTGGGACATGGACGAGATCTATGGGGTCACGAAGGGGCCTCGACGTTACTGGAGTACGGTGGGTACCATTGAGCTGGATGACTTCATCCAGGAGTTCGACAGTTGGTGCGATCTGCAACAGATGCGGAACTCACAGTTGTTCACATCTTTCATGGCGTGGAAGGGTTTCTTTCAACACTTGGAGGGACCGTCGATGGACGATTACCACGAGTTCAAGCGAGACTACGGTGTTGAGATTGAGTTATGGAGACAACATTGGTCTCCCAACTACGTTTCTATCACTACTGGTGCAGTTTCGGGAGGCGTAGCACCTTCGAGGTCAGGTGCCAGTAGTAGTGGTACATCCACGGACGGCGGAGTCCCTACTACCAGCGGTGCGTCCACTAGTAGTGGAGCAGGTGGTAGTGAGAGCGGGATACCACCAGAGTTTAACCCTGTGGTTCAGATCTTCCATTGTTTGAGGAAAAATTATCAGGGTGTGCGGATCGACAAGTTGAAGAGTCTGTTGGAGTTCTAGCGGAAGACAGGAGAGAGCCTACGCGAGACGTTTACTCGCATGAGGCGGTTGATCAGCGTTACTCAAGGAGTGACGGAAGCACAGGCAGTCCAGTTCTGGTATGGGATACTAGACCGGGAGCTGCGTAAGAGAGTCAGAGATGCCACTCTCCTTAGAGACACCGCTCCGACATTGGCGGTTGTCTTTGGTTTGGCTGAGCGGATTGAGCTCAACATGATAGAGGAGAGGGTGGTGACTGCTGGGTTCAGCAGAGACGCATCACATGAGACGACCTCCTTTTCTCGAGGATCACAGGCTACGCAACAGCGTGGTGGTGGTGGTGGTGGTAAGGATCGTGTTGAGCACTCACGATCCCATGGAGGTATTGGAGGATCTAGTAGACAGAAGCCCATGCCGTCCTTCTCTAGTCAGCAACAAGCAGGTCCTTGCTGGACTTGTGATGGTCCTCATCAACAGAAGGACTGTCCACAAAGGAGAGGTGGTTATGAGACATTTGGGACGTCTCAAGCGGTGTCTAGGCAATGTGAGCATTGCGGACGACCAGGTTACAGTTAGTGACCGTTGTTCTGATCTCCATCTCGAGCTACAGCAAGGGAAGGCTGATCGTGGACGAGGCGGAGGAGCTCAAGGAAGCCGTGGTGGTCGAGCTAGAGGTAGAGGTCTAGCACTTGGGAGAGGACCAGTTGGTCCACCGTCTGCTACGACGTCAGAAGCAGGTATGGCTGCTCAGATTGAGCAGTTAGAGCAGAGGATAGCTAGTATGGCTATGGCTCAGCGAAGATCTGATGGAACAGAAGCTTCCACGTCTTATGGAAGAGAAGGAGGTGACTTCGACTCCATGACTGATATGGCACAGATCGAGACATCTGCGGTAGTGACTCGGAGTGCAGTACGTATCTTTGAGCCACGAGGTGCGTCAGTGGAGTTGGATCCACAACGCGGGGAGGTTGGTAGACAGGCCAGACTTCCTCAGTCGTTCACACTATCAGAGACATTGAGGACCACTTCTATGGTTCCTAAACGGCCTACCGATGATGTAGTGGAGTTGGAGGCATCGACATCCAAGAGTGGGGATAATGCGAGTCAACCCTCGACGTCTGTGGATGCGAAGTCGAACCCGATGTTGGGAGCGGCTATAGTAGTTTTGCGAGCCCCACTATTTTCAGCCACGGATATGAGGGCATTGGGAGTCAACTTGGCTCTAGTGTTCCAATTGGCAGCCACGCTCAGTGAGAGCGAGGATGTGGTTACCTCTAGCGCTGAAGTGGTTCAACAAGAGGCGGTAGATGTATCCATGGAGTCGAAGATCAGGACAGCTACTAGTGGTACTTGGCAAGCGGCGACTGCTAGACTAGATGAGTTACCAGCTAGACCGGCAATTGACCGTGCTGGATTGACACCAGGTGTGGTGTTGTTGGACAATAGAAGTGGTATCTTTTGTTTGGTGACACCTTCAAGGAAGGTGTATCGACCATAGAAAGTGTTGTTAGACTCTGGAGCCCAATCGTTGTTGTTGGGGAAGGCGGCGTGTATCGGTTTGGGTCTGAGGAAGTCCGAAGTAGAGAGATGTCCATTCCAGCTACAGACATCTTTAGGGGGAATCAGGAGGTACAACTCTACACATGACACGCGAGTTGCTGATGGTGAGATTTAGACCAGATCATCCCACGGATGGTTCCATGGTGAGAGCCAAGGCTATCGTTACGGCCGTGGAGTCTTATGATGTATTGGTTGGAGGTGCTGTATTATATCCTATGGGGTTCGTGATCGACTATTGGGCGGAGACAACATCTTATAGACCGGTATCGTGTCGGATATTTTGTGCGTGAAGGATGTCCAGGAAAACGCGAGGTTCCTGGCTGTGGAGATGCTGTGTGTCAAACAGAGACAAGACAGAGAAGAACAACCACAAAAAGGAATGCTGCGATATATACCACTCTGAAAGTATGTACACTGTCGATTCTTTCTCCTAACAGCACAAAACAGAGAAACAGACCAGAGCGGCCTGTAACCCACTTCAGAAGCCCTAAAACAAACCCCTGAATCGCAACCCTAGCCTGAAATCGCCAAAGCGTAGCTCAAAGCAAGAGAAACTTCTCTTTGTTAACAACCAGAGCCACAACAGTATCACGCGATCCAAACCCAAGTCCAAACCACATCCACACACTAGCTCTTGGCTAAAGCTAGCTACCACAAGCCATACACAACCAACTAAATCCTTAACGAACTCAAAAGAGCAAAACCCGTAGCGAAGAAACTGAAAAAGGCCTATCTGTGGACTTCCTCTTTTCGCTGAACGGACTTCAGATGTCGATAGGGTCTCCTCCGCTGACTCCGTTAACCCAAGAAACCTTCAGATCCGACTCCCAACAGCCGAGATATCGCCGATTTTCGGTCGCAGGTGACCGAACCTCCAAAAACGCCTCCCTGCGACTTAAAACCGCTCACACCGCACAAACGGATCGTCCAAACTGATATCCGTCTTCGTTGGCAGATAGATCTAGCTACCCTGAACCCAACGAGACTCCAAACAAGTCGTTTGGAGTTCCCCTTGCAAAACCACGCAAGAAATTTGGTCGCAGGTTGCAAAAAACTGACGTAAATCGGCTCCCTGCGGCTCAAACTCGCTCACCACACCCAAACCAACAATTCAATTCACGTACAGTCTTCTCCTATGAGTAGATGAAGACTCCCTGATCGCGTAGGCACCAAGAACGAAGAGCTTGGCTCACCGATCGCGAAGAACAGCCCAACCTCAGGTCGCAGGTGAACGAAAATCTGATGTAAGCGCTTCCCTGCGAGTCAATTTCACTCAGAACTTCCAAACCGCTCGAAGAAAACTTGTATCGTCTTCAATTTCCTGTAGAACTCGGTGTTCTGATCCTGTTGGATCCAAGGACATCAAGTTTGGACTCCGGAACGGCCCGAACGGTCCAACTCTCCTTCACAGGTAACTGAAAACTCCAAATCTGCTTCTTGCGTCTCAATTTCTCCCAGAACACAACCCTCGATCCGTCTCTTCCCAAACCGTTTGAACCTGTGCGTAGCCTGCACAGATCTGAACCCAACGACGCCTTGCGCGCTTGCATTGGACTCCTAAATCTCCCAAATCGTCCGTTGACAGGTCGCAGGCGCAAGCTAGCCCCTTAAGCACCCTCCTTGCAACAGTCTGTACGTACGAAGTTCAACCCTCAATAATAAGAAGCAGGCCCCTTGCGTGTTTGATATAACGCCTGAAGCCCTAAATACCCAGTCAGCAAGTAACCAGGAGCCTAGCTTGATTTTACTTTCTTTCGAATCGCATAACTTCTTCTCTGGATGTCCAAATGAAGTAAACAAGATGCCCATGGAAAGCTGACAACGAGCTCTACCCATCCATGTGATGAAAGTGAAGATCCGAAGTTGCGCCAAAAGCCCGTAAGCTGGGGCCTAGCTTGTTTACTCCATCTTTCGAGTCTTGTAACTTCTCCACTAGGCGTCCAAGCGAAATAGACAAAGTGCATATGGAAAGCTGACAAGAAACACTACCCATCGATGCAATGAAAACGAAGATCCGAAATGGTGCCAAAAGCCCGCAAGCTGGGGCCTAGCTTGTTTTCTCCATCTTTCGAGTCCTGTAACTTCTCCACTAGGCGTCCAAATGAAGTAGACAAAGTGCCTATGGAAAGCTGACAAGGAGCCCTACCCATCTATGCGATGGAAATGGAGATTTGAAATTGTGCCAAAAACTCGTAAGCTAGGGCCTAGCTTGTCTTATCCATAAGTGTCTTTGGAGCGACAAAAGTCAAAATTTGATTTTCATGTAGGAGCCGGTCCACGACACGACATCCACCCCCTCCAAACCTGTGCATCCTCCGGTATGCACCAGAGATACCAACCAAGGAGTGGACCGGCACTCAACCATCTTGTCATCCTCCCTCCCATCTCAATCAACCTCATCCTCAAGGTTGCAACCTGATCGTCATCTTGAAGTTGCTACCCTGCCATGATCCTCCTTAGATCCATGCTCATTGACTTTCTCCTCAAACCTCCCATCCAATCACCCCCTCTAAATCTACACATCTTCAATATGCGAAGACATAGAAAGAATAACCCATCATACCATAGAATTGTCTTCCATCCGTCTTGTAGAACCTCATCGTCGAGGTTTGTGACCCAAGTGTCGTAGTAGACATCATCCGTCATCCTGTCAATCATCACCCGTATCCTGACTGTAACCCTCAACCTCAAGCATGTACATGTCGTTGTACATAATCCTCTCTTCTTTTTTGTTTTTCTGAAAAAAAAGAACCACACTGCTGCAACAAAAATCCTCAACTGCAACCATCATTGTCTCGCTGTAGAATAGTATCTTCTTCAACCATCATCCTCCTTGATATCTTCTTCTGAAAATCCTTGCAACCTCCCAAGCATCATCCTCTCAACCTTTTCCTGAAAATATTTACAATCCCTCAAGCATCATCCTCCCAACACAAATCACCTTCAGCAATGGCTTCTCCCCTGTAAGCCATCCTTACCCATCATCCTATACCCGTAGCCTCGATAGCATCCTTCCATTCTCCTTCGTCCTCAGCAGGTCGTTCGTCCTTGATGATGTCAATGCAAGCATCATGGACTTCCCCTGTAGTCGCATCCAAGACCTCCCGTGAAATGAACCCAATCTTCACATCTCGAATGCGCTCCTCCCAACCTCCCTTCACATCCATCATCATCATCTCTGCATCTGGTTGTTGTTTGTCTGCAACCAGATCAACCATGTCCACTGTCTGCACCCCAACCATCTCCTCCGGTTGTGAAGGATCGTCCTCCATTGCCTGTTCAAGAAGAATAGTTTCCTGTTGAACACTATCCTCCTGAGCTAGCTTCCATGAAGAATTATCTTGTTGGTCCTTCTTCTCGCACTGCATCGTGGATGCAGTATCCAACCTGAGCTCGTTTAGATCCTCATGCTCATTCAAACCATCTATATGGAGATCATGCTCAATCTCCTACACCCTAGCACCATAACATGTAGCTTCGATAGCTACAACTGCATGTACCGCAAGGTAATCATCCACAAACTTCTTCATCCCTCCTTTATCAACGTTGGCTTGAAGGGTACCCGTACTTATGAATTTAACCTTTCCATCATCCCAAGAAATAACCTCACGTTGCAAAGACTCTGCAAAGTCTATGCAATCGTCCTGTTGATGATCATTATCATCACACCACGTACACTGATGTACCCAAGCTGGTTTGGGTACAAGTTCTGTCTTGTTCAACGATCCTTTACCCTCCAACCTAGTAACATGAGCTTGTAGATCTTGCATCTTTTGCTGTAGGTCCTCGATGGTTGGATCCTTCTCTTCTACAACCACAACTGGAGGTTGAACCTCAGATACTACCCGAACTGGTGTGGTAGTCAGCAATACAGACGTCGATCTGGTAACCCTTTCCCTTGTATGTCTCCAAACAAGAAGCTCAACCGCTTCATGCACAACCTCCCAATTTCTTGTCAGCCCTTCTTCTTCCTCCCCATCCTCCAGAAGTAGTTCCAACTGTTCCTGCCATGGTTCATCCACAGCTTGAAGAAACAGCTCCGTCTTGTAGCTCTCTAAGGTTAGCTGGTCCACCCGAGGTAGTTGAGAGAATTGTCTCTCGAACTCCTTTAACAGCTCTGTAGGCTGTAAACCTTTGCTAGGTCGGTTGACCCATTCCAAAAATGATTTCTTGGTTACTAGATCTGAGTTTTCCAAGAAATACTCCTCTATCAGTGCATGTGAAAATGTATCCCAGTTCCTCCCAAAACGCTTTGCTAGACCTTTCACATGCTCCCTTATCTCAGGCACTGTAGCGAGTTCGAACGTCTCGATCATCTCCTTCTCCGGTACTTGATCCAAATCCATCTCCATCTTGTAACATCTCAAGTACTCAGAGATGTCTCTCCCACCAAAAAGATCGAACTTGTCGATTACCCTTCCAAGCGCCTTCTTCCTCAAAGCCTCCTTTTGTTGCTTCCCTTGCTCTTGTCGCATAAACAAAGTGAAGGTTTGAAACAATCGTGCAGTTGCTGCATCCAACTACACCTCTAGTATCCCCTCTGATCTATCCATTCCGTCCAAAGTCATGGCTCGTCCCATCCTCCCATCCTCTCTTGATCCCAACCGTCTAGAAATCCATCATCCCAGGTCCACAACATCCTCCCGAACAACCAAACTCATCTTCATCCTCGTTCATGATTGCTGATCCCTTCTGTCCAGTTCTGACACACAAATATCTCCACCCCGGACCTTCACGTCGAGTTCACCACCGTATCGTGTCGGATATTTTGTGTGTGAAGGATGTCCAGGAAAACGCGAGGTTCCTGGCTGTGGAGATGTTGTGTGCTGAAACAGAGACGAGACAGAGAAAAACAACCACGAAAAGGAATGCTGCGATATATACCACTCTGAAAGTATGTACACTGTCGATTCTTTCTCCTAACAGCACAAAACAGAGAAACAGACCAGAGCGGCCTGTAACCCACTTCAGAAGCCCTAAAACAAACCCCTGAATCGCAACCCTAGCCTGAAATCGCCAAAGCGTAGCTCAAAGCAAGAGAAACTTCTCTTTGTTAACAACCAGAGCCACAACAGTATCACGCGATCCAAACCCAAGTCCAAACCACATCCACACACTAGCTCTTGGCTAAAGCTAGCTACCACAAGCCATACACAACCAACTAAATCCTTAACGAACTCAAAAGAGCAAAACCCGTAGCGAAGAAACTGAAAAAGGCCTATCTGTGGACTTCCTCTTTTCGCTGAACGGACTTCAGATGTCGATAGGGTCTCCTCCGCTGACTCCGTTAACCCAAGAAACCTTCAGATCCGACTCCCAACAGCCGAGATATCGCCGATTTTCGGTCGCAGGTGACCGAACCTCCAAAAACTCCTCCCTGCGGCTTAAAACCGCTCACACCGCACAAACGGATCGTCCAAACTGATATCCGTCTTCGCTGGCAGATAGATCTAGCTACCCTGAACCCAACGAGACTCCAAACAAGTCGTTTGGAGTTCCCCTTGCAAAACCACGCAAGAAATTTGGTCGCAGGTTGCAAAAAACTGACGTAAATCGACTCCCTGCGGCTCAAACTCGCTCACCACACCCAAACCAACAATCCAATTCAAGTACAGTCTTCTCCTATGAGTAGACGAAGACTCCCTGATCGCGTAGGCACCAAGAACGAAGAGCTTGGCTCACCGATCGCGAAGAACAGCCCAACCTCAGGTCGCAGGTGAACGAAAATCTGATGTAAGCGCTTCCCTGCGAGTCAATTTCACTCAGAACTTCCAAACCGCCCGATGAAAACTGGTATCGTCTTCAATTTCCTGTAGAACTCGGTGTTCTGACCCTGTTGGATCCAAGGACAGCAAGTTTGGACTCCGGAACGGCCCGAACGGTCCAACTCTCCTTCACAGGTAACTGAAAACTCCAAATCTGCTTCCTACATCTCAATTTCTCCCAGAACACAACCCTCGATCCGTCTCTTCCCAAACCGTTTGAACCAGTGCGTAGCCTGCACAGATCTGAACCCAACGACGCCTTGTGCGCTTGCATTGGACTCCTAAATCTCCCGAACCGTCCGTTGACAGGTCGCAGACGCAAGCTAGCCCCTTAAGCACCCCCCTTGCAACAGTCTGTACGTACGAAGTTCAACCCTCAATAATAAGAAGCAAGCCCCTTGCGTGTTTGATATAACGCCTGAAGCCCTAAATACCCAGTCAGCAAGTAACCAGGAGCCTAGCTTGATTTTACTTTCTTTCGAATCGCATAACTTCTTCTCTGGATGTCCAAACGAAGTAAACAAGATGCCCATGGAAAGCTGACAACGAGCTCTACCCATCCATGTGATGAAAGTGAAGATCCGAAGTTGCATCAAAAGCCCGTAAGCTGGGGCCTAGCTTGTTTTCTCCATCTTTCGAGTCTTGTAACTTCTCCACTAGGCGTCCAAGCGAAATAGACAAAGTGCATATGGAAAGCTGACAAGGAACTCTACCCATCGATGCAATGAAAACGAAGATCCGAAATGGTGCCAAAAGCCCGCAAGCTGGAGCTTAGCTTGTTTTCTCCATCTTTCGAGTCCTGTAACTTCTCCACTAGGCGTCCAAACGAAGTAGACAAAGTGCCTATGGAAAGCTGACAAGGAGCTCTACCCATCTATGCGATGGAAATGGAGATCTGAAATTGTGCCAAAAACTCGTAAGCTAGGACCTAGCTTGTCTTACCCATAAGTGTCTTTGGAGCGACAAAAGTCAAAATTTGATTTTCATGTAGGAGCCGGTCCACGACACGACACCGGGTTGGCAGTCTAGTGAGGGACGAGTGAGCCGTTTACCAGTGTGGTTCAGTGCTAGAGTTGGGACAACGAAGCGTACATCAGAGACGATGGCATCCGTTGCAAGGTTCAGTTCGATCATAACTTGGTCGGGTGAGTTGTTAGAGGACAATGTCCACGCGGAGGATACTCCGGTCTTTGAGGAGGTGGAGGACATGTCTAGCATGTCTACGTTAGTACCATCTGCCTTAGATGTTCCACTTTGGAGTTCGAGTGGAGAGTTGCAGCAGTATGCTGATCGGTTGGTGCAGTAAGCTTGGAGTGAAGTCTTTGTACCGCCAATAGAGGAACATCGAGGTGTCCCTGTTACTGATCCTGTGACCTTAACACCGCTGGATACGACTCTTATTGTATGACAATATCCAGAGGAGAGTGTGTGTGTGCTGGAGCTATTTGGAGGGATCAGAACAAGTTTGGCTGCGGTATTGCAGACAGGCATACAAGTACAACGATACTTGTATGTGAAGAGAGATGAGGTCGCAAGACGCGTCTCATTGCGTCACGTGGTACATCTGATGCAGAGATATCTTGAGTTGTTGTCTATATCAGCCGTTAGAGAATACCAGCAAGTATTGTCATATCAAGGTCAGACGCGTGCTGGGAGAGGTCAAGGTTTGCATGACCCACGATCTAGGATGTTTTGGGAGATGTTACGGATCTTACGACATCTCCAGATGCATCAGATGGATTCTCCAGCGTACATCTTGGAGAACGTTCCTTTGTTGGGTGATGCTCGTGCACATATGATGACAAGTGTGCACCAAGCTCGGTCATGGGTCGGACCGGCAGTGTTGTTAGATGCAGCGAGAGTGGAATCTCGTGCACATCATCTACGATTGTGGTGGACGAACTTGTTACCGAGGGAGGTGCTCAAGCACGCACACGATACAGTGAGACGACCAGCGCACCTCACAGTTGATGGCATCTTGGATGCATGATGACGATCTCAAGTAGTGAGAGTCGTCGATAGGTCATCCATGGCAGTTGTGAAGCTAGTGGAACGATCTATGGCAACGTTACCCACTTTGATGAGCTTTCCAGCGTCGCATGCTTACATAGATGGAGGACATAGGCTTGTGTGGGATGCTCGGTTACAACAGTTGGTGGAGTCCAATGCCGACGAGAGAGAGAGAGCGATGGGTTTTCCTACGGGTACAACGGCAGTAGCTTCAATGTCAGAGGCTTCATGTTGTCAAGTGTTAGATCAAGCAATGGATTTGAACTGCTTGACATGGATTGTTAGCCTTGGATTGATTGAGCAGCGTCCGATGCGATTGACGGGTGTTACTGCTTGGACACTCCTGAGCTCTTTGCCTACCGGGTCGGTGGAGGCAAAGGCTGGGGGCGAGGCACGTGGAGTTCGTCATCCTTGGACATCATGGGATGTCGTAGGAGAGAGTGTGGAGCTTGCAGCTAGAACTGCAGAAGTTTTTCGCACAGTAGCGGTGGAGGTTGTTGGTGGTGAGCAGAAGGAAACTGCTCCAGAGGCGGCAAGATAGCAGTCAACAACCTCGTCTTCTACCTCTAGCATGGTGACAGAGGATACTTGGGAGCCAGAGATTAGACCCAAGCTTATAGAAGAGGAGAGACGAAGAGTTCAGAGATTCCTGAAGAGCTACAGGAATTGTTTTGCCTTTAGTATGAAGGATTTGGGTACCTTGAAGGGACCGGGTATATGGATCGACTTGGCTAATGACACGCCAATCTTTCGACGTCCTTACAAGTACAGTGACATGGAAAGAACCTTGATCTAGAGTAGGACTCAAGACTTGGTGGAAGCTGGGTTGATGGAGATGTCGCATGGAGAGTATGCATCTGCCACAGTTATGCCAGCAAAGAAAGATATGTATGGCAACTACACGGATAGGCGTATGTGTGGAGACTACCGTCTTATCAATCGGCAGACGAAGTCTGATAAGTATGCCATGCCGACACCTGAGGAGATCTTTGATGCAGTGGGGCATGTGAAAGTCTTAAGTACTTTGGATCTTCGAGCAGGGTATCATTAGTTGTCGATGAGAGAGGAAGATAAACCCAAGACAACATTCTGGGGGATTGATTTCACGGCAAGGATTGTTTGTATCAGTGGCGGTTCTTACCATTTGGGTTGAAGAACGCCCCTGCTGAATTCCAAAGAGTGATGGATAGGATCTTAGCAGGATTGGATTTTGTCAGATGCTATATTGACGACATCTTAGTCTATAGTGCTACAGTGGAGGAGCACGAGAGACACTTACGGGATGTGTTCGAGCGATTGAGAGCTCATGGGTTGAAGTTACACCCTGGGAAGTGCAAGTTCTTCTAGGAGTTGGTAGAGTATCTAGGTCACACCATCTACCCAGGTGGGTTGGGTGTTCAATAGATGAAGGTCGAGGTCATTGCACGTATTCCACGCCCCACAGATGTGAGTCGAGTTCGAGCATTTGTTGGTTTGGTGAACTTTTATCGTCGATACGTGAAAGAATTTAGTGCAATTGCGAAGCCATTGACCAAGCTGATGAAGGTGGACCAGGAGTGGCAGTGAGGAGATGAGCAAGAGCGAGCTTTCGTGGAGCTCAAGGATAGGTTGACATCTGCTCCCATCTTGAGGAGATCCGTTAGGGGACGTCCTTTCCAACTGCACATTGATTGGAGTATGTTGGGACTTGGAGCAGTGCTGACTCAGCATGATGATGAGAAAAAGGAGTTTGTGGTGGCGTATGCTAGTCGTTCCAATAATTCAGCGGAAGCGAGGTACAGTTCGTACGAGGGGAGTGTTTAGCTGCAGTGTGGGCTGTTGCACACTTCCGATGTTATCTGTTTGGGAACCCCTTTACTCTCATCACTGATCACTAGCCGCTCAAGTGGTTGATGGAGTCCGACAAGCTTACAAGGAAGTTTGCACGATGAGCTGTGATCTTACAAGAGTATGACTTTCAGGTAGTGCATAGACCTGGAGTTGCAAACCTAGATGTTAATGGGTTGAGTCGTAACCCATGCACGAGTCAGCAGGATCAGAGGGGCTCGATGGCATGATGAGGTTGATGAGGAGATAGTGCCAGGGTGGCATGCATCTGTCTTTTTTTGTGTGTTGACCATGAACTCTAGTATGGAGTGCCAAGTCGTATCTTTCTCAAGTGAGAGAGTAGATGACGAGTCTCCAGATCCTGAGGGTGGAGATGATGTTCCAAACCAGCGAGATATCCATGACGATGTGTCCGTGATGGAGTATCTACGTACTGGCGTGGTGGTAGGCACAGTAAATGCCAAGGAGCGAGATCGTGTCCTTCAACGAGCGAAGAGATTTTGACGAGAAGGACGACATGTACTTCGAGTGTGGGATGATGGGAGAGTACGGATAGTACCACATCCATCCCAGAGGGCATAGTTAGTACGACATGCTCATGAGGAGTTGAGACATTTTGGAGTGAAGCGTACGCATAGCTTACTTCAAGGACAGTATTGGTGGCGTGGTATGCACGTCGATGTACAACAGTTTGTTGCACGATGTGTGGTTTCTGATCGAGTACGAGCATCGTTTAATGCTCCTACTCCACAGTTACACCCCTTACCGATTATGGGGTTGCGTTACCGTTGGAGTTTGGATTTTGTGGGACCCTTATCATTGACTGTACGTCACCGTCGATATGTGTTGGTGATGGTGGAGCACTTTTCCAAGTGGATTGAGTTGGTAGCATTACCAGACAAGGCGAGTGAAAGGATGGCGTATGCGTTCTTAGATCGAGTGCTGAGTCATTTTGGAGCACCAACTGAAGTGTTGACAGACCAAGGTACAGGGTTCTTTGGTGAGTTTCAGATCTTGTGTGATCAGGCGCTGATTGATCCTCGAACTACAACTCGAGATCATCCTGAGGCGGATGGTTTGGCGGAGAGGGTAGTTCAGACGGTGAACGAGGATTGCGTAAGTATGGCTTGCAGAAGGGCCACTTGGGAGACTGGGATGTGCAGTTACCATGGTTGGCTATGGGCTACCGTTTTAGCCGACAAGCGTCTTTGGTTTCGTTCTCACCGTATTTTCTATTATACGGTCGAGATCTAGATCTACCTTCGGTCATTCGTCGTGATTCTGCTGAGGTGCTGAACCTTGATGACCTGGATATGTGAGTGAGAGCATGTTCTCAACGAGCAGAGACATTTCGGAGAGTTATGCCCATGGCTTTTGAGAATCTAGCGATTGTTCAGCATAGAGACACGTTGCGATATGCAACTATCCGAGGAGGAGGTTATCGATCATCGATCACAGGTTTCGTCTTGACGATTATATCTATCTGCAGCAGACTGCACCGACGACGTGGATGTGACCGTAGGACGCACTATTTTACGAGTGCGTGAGGTGTTACCTTCTGGAGTACTCATGTTAGAGGGCCGTGATGGTGTTGTTTGGAAGGACCATGTGCATAATTGCACGTCATGTCATCTTCTCAACATCGATGGTACCGTTGACCCAAGCTTGGCAGTTGTACGAGCAAGCTTGAGGTGTATGTTGTGTGGGTCTGCTGGTGGAGCAGCCCGTATGTTGGTGTGTGATGGTTGTTCGAGAGGTTGGCACATGTCATGTTTGACTCCACCTCTCACTGTCATTCCTATTGGACGGTGGGTTTGTCCTCGATGTATATAGCAGGGATAGTCGATTAGATCTTTGCGTGGTATGGATTGCAGACAGGCGACTAACGATGAGGCAATGTAGCACACGGCCTCCTGATCCTTGCACCCATGAAGGTGTATATCACGTAGTTGAGATATGGAGCTATTTGGAGTTAGAGGGACCTAACCGCCAGTTAGGGAGACGATGTGGTACACCTATGTATGTGTATGACATCGTCCATGTGTTATGTGTATGTGTGATGTTCCTTTGACAGCGATATATGTTGTGTAGCGATGTGTATGCGCACGATAGTTGTCACGTCAGTTTGGTAACTCGGTTAGGTTGACCGAGTGCAAAGTGGCGGACCTCGGTAAGACCATTAGGGCAAGTTGGTGAGAATGTCCATAAGGGGTATACTTCGCAGGTAGGGGCTTGGAGACCTCAGTTCTTCAAGTTGAACCTTCAAGCTCCTGGCTATGGTGGGTAGTCTTGTGAGTGAGATCTGGATTCTCTGCGAGCACAGAGTGGATTTGGTTCAACTGTAATGATTGTCTAGTGCCAGTTGGTATGGTGGAGGGAGTACATACCTTGTTATCATTGTGGTACACCTGTGTATGTGTATGACATCATCCATGTGTTATGTGTATGTGTGATGTTCTTTTGACAGCGATGTATGTTGTGTAGCGATGTGTATACGCACGACACCGTCTTGAAGCAATAACTCTCTGATGATGTGACGCATCCATTATCTGCACTTTTGTATCATCAAAAATCACCTTCATTCCATGATCTGTGATTTTTCCAACAGAAAGTAAGTTCTTAGTGAGCTTTGGAATAAAGAGTACCTCTTGTATACTCTTCAGATCTCCTTCACTTGTTTTCACAGTCACAACTCCAGTACCTTGAACTTCACATACTGTACCATCAGCTTGAGTAACCTTAGAGCATGTAGTTGCTGAAAAGTCCTTCAAGAGTGATCTTTGGCTGGTCATGTGCTTAGAAGCACCAGAATCAATGTACCAATTCTTATCTTCTGTTGTTGTAGATAACAAGCTGGTAATAAACATATTACTAACATCTTTCTCTTCTTGTGCATCTTCTTGAACAGCATCATTACTTGATGTAGAATTCTGACCTCCATTTGCCTTTCTAGTATAGCAAATCTTCTTCAATCTTCTTCTTCAGTCTTTTGACCTTTCTTTCCACAGAAGAAACAAGTTCCCAACTTCTTTCTGCACTCTTCAATCTTGTGACCTTTCTTCTTCCGAATGAGCAGAAAGTTGTGCCTTGATTTTCTGAGTAGGAAGATCCATGTGTCTGAGATTGCTGCTCCTCTCTTCTGTAAGTCTTCACCATAAAAGCAGATCCTTGATTCTTCTGATGGAAAAACTTTCTGAGCAGCTGCTCTTCTTCATGTAGTAAACTGCACAACTCCTCATAAGTTGGCATACTCTCCCTTCTGTCGATATCAGAAACAAAATGAAAATATGGAGTACTAAGACTATTCAAAGTTATAGAAATCAGATCTTCATCATCATATCTCCCTCCTGCTCTGGTTAGCTGCACATAAATACGATCTATCTTTTCAAGGTGCTCATGAATATCTGCACTCTCATCCATTTTGATGGAGTGCAAATCATTCTTCAACTTTGCTACTCTATTTTTGCTCACATTATCATATCTGATAGCTAGCTTCTCCCAAGCTTCTCTCCTCGTATCACAAGCCTCAATAGTAAGTCTGATACTCTCCTTCACAGCAAGCAGAATACTGGATAATGCTCTAGTTTGCTTCTTAATGAATCTTAGAATTTCAGGAGAACTCTCATCATAAAATGGGGCAAGCTTCTCTTCTCCAGAAACCACACCCCATAAATCCTTCTCATTCAGAATGGCTTTCATGATCAGTTTCCAGGAACTGTAATTATTAGGACCTGAAAGTCTAGTACTCTCATTCAAACCAAACTCACTGAAAGTAGCAGCCATGGATGCTATCTTGCTGAAAAGATGAATCCAAAATACCCCAGAAACTAAATATCAGATTATCAGAATTTTAAACCCTTAGCTTGAGCAACCTGAACTCTAATACCATGTTACAAAACTGAGAACTGTACTCCTTATTCTCTCAGAATATAAAATTTATCTCTCACAACAGAATACTACCAGCCTATTAGAACTGATAACAGATCAGCCTGTTAAAACTAATCACAAGGAGAATTGAACAGAAATATTCCGAGATGAAATGTGCACAGCTTTACTTAGACTTCAGAAGTGATACAGACAGAAAGAGCTTCCGACTCATACTACTCTACAGAGAATGTGAGTTAATATACTATTGGTACATAACTGCTGTCACCTCAAAGTGACTTACCTAACTGCTGTCACAGTGCTTCTCACTTCACAAGTCACCTCTTCCTTTTTTTTTCTCATTTGTCCTTCTACCTTCCGCAGAGTTTTGATGTGACTCTCTAATGATTTAACAGTTACTACTACTACCGTGATGGGGACGTGAGCTGTTCGCCCCCACTTACAACTACCATGGGAGAAAAAGCCCACTACTAAAACCTAACTCTCGAATCCAGAGTCCTAGGAGTCGCTCTCTTCGGTACAGAGGGGCCTTAGTTACTTCTGCACACAAAGAGAGAAGCGTGCTAAGGAGAACAACCACTCTAAATCTGCAGCCCTCGGCACACAAGAAGAAAATAATCGACATAAAAGTTCGAATTTCCCGAGTTCGCTCCCCAATCAAATCTTTCTACTGGTATGCAATGGTATCACTTTGAAAATTTAGTCATGCATATTTTGAAACTACTAAGCTTCGAATTCATGTATGTTCAGTTTATTTCCTGATAAATTCCCAGACCTCGGAAAGGATGCACATTTAACAAAGCTGCAAATATTAGAAACGCATATGAAGGAACTAGTACGCTCACGTGCATGCAGCCACTACGGCAAGCTTCGGTTGAATGCATGCAGTTTTTTATCATAACCTGCATGCATTCAATCCACAGGTCACCACAACAGATCATCAGCTGCGGATCTTACAGCACTGAGGTAAGTCCCAACAGCGGAGAGGAGAAATAAGGTAACGAATATGACGAAAGAAGAAGTTACCAGGGAGTGCAGCAATTGGCGATACAGAATTTCGCATGCCAACTTTTGCATCTATTCTTCAGGTGGTCGTGGAGATTCGTGTAGATCTGAACCCAACGGCCTATCAGAGGAGCCGCTATCAGCCCATCGTCGATGCGCTTCCATGACTGAACCACCTCCATCGGTCCAGCAAGATGACTCTGGATCACTCCAGAACGAATAAGTAGCTGCACGTCTTCTTCTCTATGTATCAAGCAGCGCATGGTCTTAATATAACTTCGCAGATGACCGTTTTGATCTTCATGAACCAGCTGCTCGTAAACTGCAAGGTTGCGAAGTAGCCGCTTGGTTTGGGTGTACATCTTCAATTTGGGAAGTTCCAGAGATGCTCGGCATCGCGTCATGGACGACGAGGAGCTAGAAGCGAAGCAGGAAGGTCGGAAGATCGGAAAGCAACAAACAGATCCCAGTACCGTCCAGAAGTTGATAGTTTTGAATGAAGGGCTGGCGAGGCAAGTTGCCACTCCTCTGATTCTCACTCCAGCATCCCTGAGCTCTGTTGCAGGGGGGATCCGCTCCTCGTTCCAGATAATGATTGGCCTTTGATACGCCTTTGTACTCTCTTTACGCCGTGTACAAGCATGCATATGGAGATTGCATGCTTGTGCTTTTAGTCTCCCTGACTCGCCCGTCCCCTGAGGACTACTGCTCGAATTATTCGAGGTACTTGAGGATCCTCCCGCAACCGGTGTTAGCCAACAGGTAACCACGAGTATACACTGGAGAAGATGGTGGTAGTTGTCAGGGCTGAATTTTTTCTCGTACGTCTGGCTCCAGTGCTCGTTAAACTCTAATCTAACGCTTTGATCTTGTGTTGCACTTTGCTGTCCTGGTGGAAATATGCAGGGACAACAACAGCCCCTAAAGTCCCGAAAGCAATCGTCGCGTTCGAGGCCGGTCGGAACGAAAGGGTAGGAAAGCCAAACTGCCTGTCTAATTAATCGGTCGAGCTGGTCACCAGTAGGCGACTTGGGAATTTTCTTGTTTTGCAAATCGATGACCCTCTTCAGCAATTTCATGGGCACCTGGTTTTCGATCAAACTCAAGTCCCATTTCAGAAATACCTTAATCTCGAGCTTTCTGTCTATATCTCCGATGAGTCTCTTGATCTCCAGTGGACAAGCACAATAATTCATGCTTGCTTGCAGACATGTGACCAGGAAAATCGCATCCACAGCCAGAAGAAGCGCGAAATGCCAGTTTTGTATTGTCTCGTGAGTCTCTCGTCCTGGCGCTGAAGTTCCAGGCTTCAGGCTCAGCTCCCATTCATGCAGATGGAAGTTCCTGTAAGCGTCCCTGACCTGTTTGCGTTCTTCTGCCGTACGCCCCACTATGGCTTTGACCAAACTTTTCCACTTCTCGGGGTCGTCTGTCATTGTATCAATCGAGAAAGCCCTAGCAACGTCGAACTTGAACCGCAGTTTGGAGGGATCAAAGCAACTGACGACGTTATGAAGTCCTAAAGAAAAGGCTTTTGGAGTAAAACAATCTTCTTCTTTTTCATGATCATGGGGCTTCTTCAGACGATCGGGTACTACGTGAATGTTCCAAGTTGAACTTGGAACTCCGGAGCTCAAGCTAGTTTTATCTTCGTCACTAAGGTTCACTATCCCTTCGTCAACTATGAACTTCTGAAGCCACCTCTGTAACGCTTCTCGTTTTGGTTGCACCTTTTCTCCCGCTTGCAACTCCGCTTTCACCACTGAACCTGGTCCATGGTCGACATGATCTGCAGATTCGTTATCAGCTCTACCATCCGCTGCAGTCTGGGAATTTGGATAATGTCCGAGACGGTTGGCTGAGTCCTCAGTCGCAAGATTAACGTTAGATTTTCCATCAGGGAGCACGACATCCGTCCCCGCAGGAGTCCTAGCAGCCATGAGAATTTGTAAGAATGGGTTGTGAATCACGTAGTCTGAAGTGTGTCTCGACAGAAGGCACACTCGACACAGCAGAACACAGAAGAACTTCCATAGGCAGGAAAACCCTTCAAAAAATGACACAAAAATGATGACCTTCACAACAGAGGACCATATGCAGAACAACGTAACGCTGCTGAGCTTGACTGCATCGATATCCATAGACACCCATAAGTACTCTTGAGCTCCATTGCTGTCAGGAGACTTCCCCTTGTTCCCTTGGTGCCTTGGTGTATAAAAACGCCGGACTAGGTATATAAGTGGTGCAAACAAGCGATTTGGAATCGAGGTTCTAGTCGCGTTCTTGCACCGATATTTCGCTATCATTTCTGTCGACAGTGAGTAGGAGTCTTCTTTGTCACTTAGGGGAGGCGCGCCACTCGGTCGGCTGAAAGGACTAGCTAGGCCGCTTGAGTCACTATAGCTAGCGCTTCCACCTCCACCCGAATAAGCGCTCGTTGTAGACGATCTCGCGGACCGACTAGACCTCCTCCGAGACGGTACTACCGCACTTGGCTAGCGTTAGTGCATAAAACGCCAACAAGCAATAGCTTGTTGGCTACCCCATCCGCCTGTAGCCCGAGCGGTGTGGGGTCGAGTCCTCCTGGCGGGGGGACTCATGCTGTGCAAGGGCAGCAGCACAGCAGAAAGCCCCACAGCGAAAAGAGGCCAAAAAACAAATCCAAACCAAAAAAAAGCGTTAGTGCATAAATTAAAGAGTCTGGATATTTCCCCTCTTCCGAACTTGGAAGAAGGTGAATGATAAGATTGCATGCCTCCCTGATATTGGAACTACCTAAAAGCCAACAGTGGGGCTATCTTATGCTGCCACAAAGCTCTTTTGCGATTCACCTTTTCCTTTACAACAACTACTATAAAGCTGAGGGCCTCCCTCGTTCGTTCCTTTGACTTTTCCAGGCTTTCATCTATCCCTGTTCAAATCGTGGCGTTCTGTGGATGCGTGGGGTTACACTGGTCTCCGAGGACTTTCCATCCAGTATGTCGTTAGCCTGTAGGCCGGGCGCCTTGGGGTCCTCCTGGCGGGGCTTTTTCTGCAGCCGTATGCTGCTGCCATTGCACAGCATGAGTCCTTCCGCCAAGCGGACTCGACCCCACCCCGCTCGGGCTACAGGCGGATGGGGTAGCCAACAAGCTATTGCTTCTTGGCACTCCATTTGACCGTTGAAAGTTAAGAATTATCTACTCGCAAGCACATAATGCGAAGAAAAAAAGGCCCAGGACTTTTTTGTCTGATTGACAAAGCTGTATTCTTCGGGCCGTCCGAAGGACCGAAGGCCAGAAATACCTTGACGATTTTCGCACAGAACACCAGAGGCGGCTCGGAATAAATTAATTTTGCCTCAATATCATATATTAATTTTCATATTTTGTGTTATTATCTCTTTTATGAGAACTATTAGTCGTGGATGAGATCGGAGTCTTATTTGTTTGACATCGAAGATCTTGTCAGTGCTTAAGATTTCCACACTTCCGGCGCCGTAATATATTACTAATGCGCCTCAGTATTGGCCATCTCGACCTCGCCAAAGTGATGTGGCATGTATTAATAGAACCCACCAAAACCTCAAAAACCAAAGAAAGCTCTCGAAATTTTTTACCACCATCGGACTTGACCAGCACAACCCCTTCAAATTTCAAGACTATCTTTCAACCCTCTGCCTCTTTTAGCCTTTTGAAAGGGCCTCTCGGCGGTTAATCAAAAGAAAAAGACATTGGCATATATGCCGAGGTCTTTTTCACTGCAGCGTGCACACTTTTATTTTTTATGTTTAGGGTCGACCAAAGCGACTGTGGCTGTCAAAATCATAGCATCAGCATGTAGATTCCAAATCCAAGTGGTAGTGGTAGGACCCTTAAATGGATTGATATTAATATTCGGTGATATCTTGGTTATTCAGCGACAATTTAATGAGGAGGAATATTAATATCAAGATAAATTAACCTTTAGCACTTTCTAATGGCATAGCCTTTAATGGTGAGGTTCAAACGAGAAAGGGCTTACGGTGGATACCTAGGCACCCGGAGATGAGGAAGGGCGTAGCAAGCGACGAAATGCTTCGGGACAACTTAGACTCTGGTCGAGGTAAGATAACACGCATTTTTTTCCTGGAACTGGACCTATTACTAAATTATATTTTTTCTCATTACTATAAGGTTGAAAAGAAAGATTATCAATTTTTTTGTTTCATTTCAGGAGGAATTCGACCAGAAGGAGCTAATTCAAAACCTTCTGGTAAAATTAGAACTACTCCTTCTGATCGAATAGGGAATCTTTCGACCCTTCTTTCGCTCTCCAGTGGGGGTTCTTTTCACCTTTCCCTCACTTGGTCTTTGCCATTTCTCGAGGTAAACCACACTGATGTAATCGTAAAAAAGGACCTACTAAAATAACAGATCTACTTGAATAATCAATTCTTTTTCCAAGTAGATTTTCACGAAATCTTCTTTCTTTTCTTTCAATTAAATCAGAAAAATATTTGTAAGGTCTATTATGACTATCTTTCATAATAGACCTTGTTGTCGCATAATCTTTGACCTCTTGCTAATTGATTTTGAGTAGCTTTATCAAGATCAGAAGCAAATTGAGCAACTTTGCAAATTGAACTAATTCTAATTTTGATTTACCAGCTACTCGTTTCATAGCTTTAATTTGTGCAGCAGAGCCAACTCTTGATATTTGAGTGATTTGTTTCTGGGAATGATATATGTGTTGAGACCGTATCCAAGGTCTAATTATTATTGCACCTCATCTCATTAGTGCCATGAGGCTCGCATCACGGTCTCGGGCAGAAAGCGAGGTTTGTTTATTCAAACATTATACATTTTTGATATTTGGAGAGATGGCCCAGTGGACGAAAACACTATCACGCAATGGTACAGAAGTGTGGCGCACGAGTTCTTAAGTTATTACCGATGTTGTGATAACTCCTATAAGGTCAAAAAGAGACTTTATAATTCAGTAAGAAATTCGTAATAAAAATAAATATTAAAAATCAGTACTACTTTCTAATAAAAAATGGATTAAAATAATAACAAGTCTTTTTTCTTTATTCTTGTACAAAAAAGATTAGAGCAAAGCTCTCCACGACTCATCTCCGCATCTTTAATAGTATTTAGAATGGTTTGTTTACGATTTTTAATAGATTACTTAATGGGCCTACGTGCCTTCTTTCTCGGCATTTCATCTCGTGTCGTGTCAGTTTTTATCTTTTTTTGAAAGCATCGACGTTGTTTTTAATTTCTATCCAGAGAAATTTTTTCATTTGCTAAAAATCGATGGATAGAAATCAAAAACAATTTTTTTACTATTCCCCTGGGGTAATAAAAAAGGCCTTCAACTAATTAATAAAAATTTTGCACTTTCTTTTTCAGGTAGAAAAAATCTTTCTATCTGGGGCGCACTGGTTCTCAAGTTATTACCCATGTTGTGGTAACTTCTATAAGGTCAAAAGGTGATAGACTATCAGCTTGAAATATCCAAACTTTGATTCTTAATACTCCGTAAATTGTTTGGGCTTAGTTTTACTTATAGTTTCCTTCTTCGTAAACAAAGCAGATTTCAAATCGTCTTCCCTACTAAGAGATAGATAACTTACATGATTGTCGTGAATTAAAACGTTTACTGCAACACTTTAGGAATTATAACTAATCAAATAATTCCAGATCGTAAAAACGTAAATTGATCGATACTACGGTCGCATTAAGCAATAATATTTTTATATAAAAGTTGCAATTGTATTATAGTTGAATATAATACAACTGAAATTTTTTAAATTTAAAAGTTTATTGTCATTTAAAGTTAAAATTAAATTATTTTGATATCGTATATATTGAATTGAACTATTCTTTTTACAATATTTTTTTCAGTTGATTTTTTTTGATAACTTTAAAACATGTTTTATTTTTTTAATAGACTTTTTTTCATCAATAAAATTCCATAAAAAACACTACGTTTTAAGTATTACTAGAAGAGCTCGAGCAGATCCGAAGTATTCTCCAAAGGCTTCATGGCAAGATGGGTAAGATATTATGATCCCACTACTTAATACAACAATTTGTTAGATCGTTGTTACTATTTTTAAATAACGAAATTTATTTTATTTTTTATTTATAATAGTACAGAATTTTTGAAAAAAATCTCCCCGGAATTCATTTTCTAATTGATCCGGAGAGGTTTTTTCTTACTTTGTAATAATATTTTGTGTATATAGCTGAGGCATCCTAACAGACAGAGAGATTTGAACCTTGTTCCGCCATGACCTGATAAAAGGAATCAGGTTCTTTTCCCCTGCCTGTCCTACTCCCTTTGAAGAAACTTGCTACAGACAAGATTTTGAACTTCCGTTTCAAACTTTGAAACTGCTGCTCAATTCATAGGCAGACAAGAGACAACCTGGAGAACTGAAACATCTTAGTAGCAAGAGGAAAAGAAAGCAAAAACGCCATCGAAAATTTTTTTGGACAAGGGGGAGGCGCTCAACCACCTGTTTTAGCCAGATTGTTAAATATTTTTATTTTTTGTTATACTAATAATTTCTTTTTTTTTCTAAGCAGTATTTTAGGTTGGTGTTTTGGTCAATATTTATTTGTAATTTTGGGTAAATTACTTTTATTTCGTATAGAATCTGTAATAGAATTTTCAACTATAGCATAAATAATTCATACCGAGCCTTACAAACCAAGCCAAATAAAAAGAAAATTTGTTTATTCTCTGAACTTTCATTTACACAGTAATTGAATATTAGGTTTATTATTGTTTGCTTCAAGTTTAAGAGCTGATTACGAAAAGGATGGATCCTAACGGAGCATGAGTCATATATTCTGCAGAGCGTCGTTCTTGCCAAGGTTGTATAACTTTTTTTAATTTACTTAGATCTAAACCATTTGGACCTCGTAATGGTTCTAACCATGGAGCACGAAGATCCCAAAAACGCATTGTTTCTCCACCAAAAATAATTTCTCCAGTAGGCGAACACAGGATGTGGTAATTTTGTTAAGAAATTATCCCATCTTACATGTTCACCTCTAGATTCTGGAATTGCTACATGAACTAAATGACCCGTCCAAGCTAGTGAACTTAGTTTGTCTTATTATTGTCATGATAATGGTTTACTTCTTCATATTCACCGTGCAATGCGTGCAGTTATTGATAGACAAAAAAATCATGGTATCCATTTCCGTGTATTAGCTAAAGCTTTAAGTTTATCTGGTGGAGACCATATTCACGCTCGTACTGTTGTAGGTAAACTTGAATGGCTGACTTTTCTCAGAGCTTCTTCAAACCCGGAAGGTCTACTTAAACCCCCACTGGGGTATAAGAGGGTCCTAGATAGAATATTCCTCTTAGATTCTTTTTTTGAAATTCAATATCGCTCTCTGAAATCTGGAATAGAGAAAAACTTAGAATTTAACAAACTAGGTCCTGATAATGCTTAGATGAAAATCAAAAATACTTTTTTGCAAAAATATAGCGCTTTCCAATCGCTTTCCAATGCTATCTTCCACGTCAACAACGGAGGTCAGATTTAAACATTATGAAAGGGTGCAGTTTGCTCTGGGTAACCCAGAAGTCCGTCTTTCACGTCCGTGCATGTCAAAAAGTGAGGAGTCTGGGTATCCCAGACCCTAAATACCAGGAGTGGGGTTTAACGCACATTCTTTCTCTTTCGAACGCCTATTACACGGTCCTTGGAAGATGGCATGATAGACTGCGTCAAAGTGAAACAGCTGTCTATCAATCTATTACATATTCATCCGACCTTTATGTACCAGCTAAATTTAAAAAAAAGGAAAAATACAAAAACAAATCGTATTTCTTGGAAGTATTCATCATTGACCAAGGGTTCCCAAAAATATAACTTCCTTATACGAGGTCCGTTTGGGTTGAAAGTTGAAGAGTTGGAAAGCTCTTATCAAAGGCAGAGCCTTTTTAACCCCCAAATCCACTCTCAGATTTGTCTAATTCGATCTTCTTCCCCTCCAAAAACACAGTCAAAGGTGGTTTGACCAGAAATTTTCGCCTTCTTTTTTTCTTTTCAGTTGAAAATGGTGTGCTCACTCTATGTCCTTTTTACTCTTCGGTTCTTCAAACTCCTTGCTAATGCTCGTACCTAAACTCCGATACCATGTTAAAGAACCAAACCAAGTAACTTGTCTCCCTTGTATAAGAGATATCAGCAAAGGGATCAGTCCATTCATCATCTCCCAAGAGGGTGGTGTTATATACTCTAACCTATGGAGAGGAGGTTAGTCACTAGTCAGTCATTAGTCATAGAGATGTGAGTGTATATGTACCTATAGAGGTGACTGTAGACTATAGAGGTGACTATAGAGATGACATTATCTTTAACATTAGTCACTTATGGAGTCTCGGGGCGCACGAAGAGAGAAGCGTGCTAAGGAGAACAAGCACTCTAAATCTGCAGCCCTCGGCACACAAGAAGAAAATAATCGACATAAAAGTTCGAATTTCCCGGGTTCGCTCCCCAATCAAATCTTTCTACTGGTATGCAATGGTATCACTTTGAAAATTTAGTCGTATGCATATTTTGAAACTACTAAGCTTCGAATTCATGTATGTTCAGTTTATTTCCTGATAGATTCTCAGACCTCGGAAAGGATGTACATTTAACAAAGCTGCAAATATTAGAAACGCATACGAAGGAACTAGTACGTTCACGTGCATGCAGCCACTACGGCAAGCTTCGGTTGAATGCATGCAGTTTTTTATCATAACCTGCATGCATTCAATCGACAGGCCACCACAGATCATCAGCTGTGGATCTTATAACAGTGAGGTAAGTCCCAACAGCGGAGAGGAGAAATAAGGTAACGAATATGAAGAAAGAAGAAGCTACCATGGGAGTGGAGCAATTGGCGATACAGAATTTCGCATGCCAACTTTTGCATCTATTCTTCAGGTGCTCGTGGAGATCCGTGTAGATCTGAACCCAACGGCCTATCAGAGGAGCCGCTATCAGCCCATCGTCGATGCGCTTCCATGACTGAACCACTTCCATCGGTCCAGCAAGATGACTCTGGATCACTCCAGAACGAATAAGTAGCAGCACGTCTTTCTCTCTATGTATCAAGCATCGCATGGTCTTAATATAACTTCGCAGATGACCGTTTTGATCTTCATGAACCAGCTGCTCGTAAACTGCAAGGTTGCGAAGTAGCCGCTTGGTTTGGGTGTACATCTTCAATTTGGGAAGGTCCAGAGATGCTCGGCATCGCGTCATGGACAACGAGGAGCTAGGAACGAAGCAGCAAGTGAGGAAGATCGGAAAGCAACAAACAGATCTCAGTACCGTCCAGAAGTTGATAGTTCTGAATGAAGGGCTGGCGAGGCAAGTTGCCACTCCTCTGATTCTCACTCCAGCATCCCTGAGCTCTGTTGCAGAGGGGATCCGCTCCTCGTTCCAGATAACGATTGGCCTTTCATACGGTCTACTTCTTGTACTCTCTTTACGCCGTGCAGAAGCATGCATATGGAGATTGCATGCTTGTGCTTGTAGTCTCCCTGACTCGACCGTCCCCTGGGGACTACTGCTCGAATTATTCGAGGTACTTGAGGATCCTCCCGCAACCGGTTCTAGCCAACAGGTAACCACGTGTATACACTGGAGAAGATGGTGGTAGTGGTCCGGGCTGAATTTTTTCGCGTACGTCTGGCTCCACTGCTCGTTAAAATCAACAGTCCGTGCCGTACTCTCAGGGATCGTGCTATTAAGACCGTCTTCGGGATCTCTCCCCCCGATCCCTGCAGCTTCGGAGCTAACGCTTTGATCTTGTGTTGCACTTTGCTGTCCTGGTGGAAATATGCAGGGACAACAACAGCCCCTAAATTCCCGAAAGCAATCGTCGCGTTCGAGGCCGTTCGGAAGGAAAGGGTAGGAAAGCCAAACTGCCTGTCTAATTAATCGGTCGAGCTGGTCACCAGTAGGCGACTTGGGATTTTTCTTGTTTTGCAAATCGATGACCCTCTTCAGCAATTTCATGGGCACCTGGTTTTCGATCAAACTCAAGTCCCATTTCAGAAATACCTTAATCTCGATCTTTCTGTCTATATCTCCGATGAGTCTCTTGATCTCCGGTGGACAAGCACAATAATTCATGCTTGCTTGCAGACATGTGACCAGGAAAATCGCATCCACAGCCAGAAGAAGTGCGAAATGCCAGTTTTGTATTGTCTTGTGAGTCTCTCGTCCTGGCGCTGAAGTTCCAGGCTCCAGGCTCAGCTCCCATTCATGCAGATGGAAGTTCCTGTAAGCGTCCCTTACCTGTTTGCGTTCTTCTGCCGTACGCCCCACTATGGCTTTGACCAAACTTTTCCACTTCTCTGGGTCGTCTGTGATTGTATCAATCGAGAAAGCCCTAGCAACGTCGAACTTGAACTGCAGTTTGGAGGGATCAAAGCAACTGACGACGTTATGAAGTCCTAAAGAAAAGGCTTTTGGAGTAAAACAATCTTCTTCTTTTTCATGATCATGGGGCTTCTTCAGACGATCGGGTACTACGTGAATGTTCCAAGTTGAACTTGGAACTCCGGAGCTCAAGCTAGTTTTATCTTCGTCACTAAGGTTCACTATCCCTTCGGCAACTATGAACTCCTGAAGCCACCTCTGTAACGCTTCTCGTTTTGGTTGCACCTTTTCTCCCGCTTGCAACTCCGCTTTCACCACTGAACCTGGTCCATGGTCGACATGATCTGCAGATTCGTTATCAGCTCTACCATCCGCTGCAGTCTGGGATTTTGGATAATGTCCGAGACGGTTGGCTGAGTCCTCAGTTGCAAGATTAACGTTAGATTTTCCATCAGGGAGCACGACATCCGTCTCCGGCTCAATCTCAGGAGTCCTAGCACCCATGAGAATTTGTAAGAATGGGTTGTGAATCACGTAGTCTGGAGTGTGTCTCGACAGAAGGCACACTCGACACAGAAGAACACAGAAGAACTTCCGTAGGCAGGAAAGCCCTTCAAAAAATGACAAAAAAAATGATGACCTTCACAACAGAGGACCATATGCAGAACAACGTAACGCTGCTGAGCTTGACTGCATCGATATCCATAGACACCCATAAGTACTCTTGAGCTCCATTGCTGTCAGGAGACTTCCCCTTGTTCCCTTGGTGCCTTGGTGTATAAAAACGCCGGACTAGGTATTTCAGTGGTGCAAACAAGCGTTTTGGAATTGAGGTTCTAGTCGCGTTCTTGCACCGATATTTCGCTATCATTTCTGTCGACAGTGAGTAGGAGTCTTCTTTGTCACTTAGGGGAGGCGCGCCACTCGGTCGGCTGAAAGGACTAGCTAGGCCGCTTGAGTCACTATAGCTAGCGCTTCCACCTCCACCCGAATAAGCGCTCGTTGTAGACGATCTCGCGGACCGACTAGACCTCCTCCGAGACGGTACTACCGCACTTGGCTAGCGTTAGTGCATAAATTAAAGTATCTGGATATTTCCCCTCTTCCGAACTTGGAAGAAGGTGAATGATAAGATTGCATGCCTCCCTGATATTGGAACTACCTAAAAGCCAACAGTGGGGCTATCTTATGCTACCACAAAGCTCTTTTGCGATTCACCTTTTCCTTTACAACAACTACTATAAAGCTGAGGGCCTCCCTCGTTCGTTCCTTTGGCTTTTCCAGGCTTTCATCTATCCCTGTTCGAATCGTGGTGTTCTGTGATGCGTGGGCTTACACTGGTCTCCGAGGAGTTTCCATCCAGTATGTCGTTAGCCTGTAGCCCGGTCGCCGTGGGGTCGAGTCCTCCTGGCGGGGGAACTCATGCTGTGCAAAGGCAGCAGCATACGGCTGCAGAAAGCCCCACAGCGAAAAGAGGCCAAAAAAGAAAACCAAAGAAAAATCCAGTATGTCGTTAGCCTTCTTGAGACAGAGTTAGGCTAAGCCTAACCTCTTGGCTTGGAAGGTTCAGTTAAGTAAGGCTTGGTTCTCTCATGGGTTTCCCCCGGCCACTTATTTCTGCGATCGCGGGTGGTGTCATTCATGGACAGCTTGTACATCTTCTATTTGCTAGAGTTGGACTAGAACGTCTCCACAATGCTATAATTTACTTGTCAAGCCTCTCATGGGTTAAGAGACGTTGTAATGCTTAGCTATAAGTTAGGGAATCCAGTCTCATAACGGGTCTATACAATACGGTCGACTACCTGGAAATTTACTGCTAACTCTACTCTCGTAGAAAAGCGTGGTACTGCACAAGTAGATTATATGAATGTGGGGACGTTTTAGTTTGACTCTGCAAAATGGGGATGTACAAGTAAGAATATTCTATGAACTAGATCATACCTTGGCTATGATACACTTAGTGCCTCGAGCTCCACTCCATTTTACCGTGTTTTTTTTTGGTAGTTTGGACTTGTTTTTAGGCCTCTTTTCGCTATGGGGCTTTCTGCAGCCGTATGCTGCTGCCCTTGCAGAGCATGAGTCCCTCCGCCAGGCGGACCCGACCCCACGCCGCCCGGGCTACAGGCGGATGGGGTAGCCAACAAGCTATTGCTTGTTGGCACTCCATTTGATCGTTGAAAGTTAAGAATTTGACCACTGAATGATACTGATTTGAAGATCAACTACAGTACTGGGGACAAATAATATTGTAAGAGTAGCAAGAAGAAAGTGGCACAAAAGTAGTTTAGAATGATTCTGATTTCTGAACCGTGACAGAAAACATGACAAGAAGAACAAGTATAAGGATTCCGAAGCTTTTCCAAACTTTAATTTCTGTTCAGCACTCTTTTTGTCGATTCTGTCACAGGGAGAATTGACAATAGTCCTGGATTGGAAAACATCCAAGGGTTGGAATTTTCACATATCGCATAACAGTCCTCATATACTGATTCATTTTGTATCTTGTTATTAGTAATCTCTTGTATTGTTCTAGGTATTCCGCTGAGGTAAAGTGGGCATGTTGAATACCTGAGATTTTCCGAACTTACTATGCGATGCATTTGACTCATGTACCAATTTCCATATTCAAACCTGGTATTTTTCCCAATTCGATATGCTACGCATTTCACTCAGGTTACATGGCAATATCTAAGATGCTTGGCATTTTGCTCTATACACATTTCCCTATTGTGAAGCAGAACACGCAATGCAATTAATAGCCAACGGATGGAAAGACCCTATCAAGCCTTACAAGGGAAACAAGGGCCAAGCAACTATCGAAGGAAGAAGAACACTAGGGCTAAGCCCCGAAGCTGGTCTTCGACCACTCTGCACACAAAGAAGATGAACGGCATTTCCCTATGTACACTTTTCCATATTCAAGTTATAATTATTATCTTATATAGTGCAGATATTGCCAACCGATCGCCATATCCTTCCAGTACATAGCTACCCGTGTACGGAAGATTCATTGATTCCCCTCGCTTTTCGATACAATCTCGACTTGAAGCACAATCAGATCAGTTGTGACGGAGCCGCAGTTCAGTTTGTAGCCTCCAACAAATCTCAACACGTCTAGGTAGTGCAGAATATTTCACATGCATCTTTGAGCCATCCAAAAGCAACAGGAGAATTTCCAAACGCACGAACAGGAGATACTAGCCCAATGAGAAATATATGGATGTTGACAGAGTCCTTTCTATCAGTAAAGATTTGTCGTAACAATCGGCAGTCTCAGGAGAAACACATCTTGTCAGCGAAGCGCACTATGGGTATATTTCCTAGTGCACATCTCTAGCTTAGAGTGAGAGGACAACTTCGTCCAGACAGAAAGTAAATCACCTGAGATGTTATGAAGACTCTGTTGAGGCTATCGACTCCCCCGACTGATCCTGTCATAGACTGTAAGCATTTAAGAAGCTCACCATTCGAAGTGTGGATATAGACTTTTGCTTCAAGCCTTGCACCAACGAGTTTGCCAGACATTGCTTGTTCTAAGACTTTATTCACTTCGTCTCGCACCTGTATGAAAGTTGAACAAAAACGTGTCATCATGCTGAAAACCCGCAAGTATAAAGATTTCACACGAGTCTTCTTGCTGGAAACATTGACACCTCGAATGACAAACAATTTCCTTTCAAGCTTGGATGGATATCGAATGACAAACCACCCCCTTCAAGTCTGGATGGATATCAGCTTACTATCTGAATGAAAAGCGGATTCGCTAGTTGATCACCATCACCACTGAATAAATCAACTACATAACATTACTGACAGAGAAAAAGAACAAAAGAAAGAAAAGCATGCATAACACATCTGTGTACAATATACGTCCGCCACCAATCAGGCATCCAAGTCAGGTACCGACAGTCAAAAGAACTGTCCAAAACTTCAGATCTGTTTCAGGTAAAGACCCCCAACTCTCCTCAACTCCCGGCCATGGATGGATGGATATCAGCTTATCTGGATATCTGGATGGATATCAGCTTACTATTTGAAAGAAAAGTGGATCCGCTAGTTGATCACCATCACCACTGAATACTTCAGCTACATAACATTACTGGCAGAAGAAAACAACAAAAGAAAGAGAAACATGCATAACACATCTGTGCACCGTATACGTCCGTCATCAATCAGGCAACCAAGTCAGGTACCGACCTTCACAAGAACTGTCCAAAACTTCAGATCTGTTTCAGGTAACGACCCCCAACTCTCCTCAACTCTTGGCCATGGATGGATGGATATCAGCTTATCTGGATATCTGGATGAATATCAGCTTACTATCTGAAAGAAAAGCGGATCCGCTTGTTGATCACCATCACCATTGATAACATTACTGACAGCAAAAAAGATTAAAAGAAAGAGAAACATGTATGAGACATATATGCACTGTATACGTCCGCCACCAATCAGGCAACCAAGTCAGGTATCGACCGCAGCTTATATTCCAACAAATGTTATTTCTATTATAGATGGACAAATATTAAATAACAACTTATATTTATGATTTTTATTTTTATATAAATTTTTTTAAAAAATAGTCTCATCAGAAATGAAATTTAATCTTTTCTTTTTTATATTGGGTAAATTACTTATATTTTGAATTTGATGCTAAAGTTTTAAATAAAAAAGACCAATTTACTAGAGTAAGGCATAGAGGAAAGCTGAATTTTGTGTGTAGCGATAAAATGCAAAAATATATGAAGGAACGCCAATAGAGAAGGCAGCTTTCTAGTTCTTTAACTAACGCTAAAAGTGCGAAAGCATGGGGAGCAAACAGGATTAGATACCCTGGTAGTCCCAAAGGCGACTAATGGGTAACATGTTGGGCCTTTGCTTGGGCCCAAGGGGAATTCGAAATGGCCGAGAAAGAAGGGTCCTTCTTACATAAAGACTTTTTTGGCTTTACGGGTCCTCTAGCCGGCTTTACGATTTCTGCCCTGAAGGCCTGCCGGCCTTGGGCTTTCGGCACAAGGTAGCGGCGACCGAAATGGGAACAGTCTAAACCCGTTTGTGCCAAAATTGACCTAAGAAAATATAGGATGTGATCAGGTTGTGGTCAATACATAACCAATCAAGTAGGCATCTATTATTCATGGTAACAAAGGCATCTAGGGGTCACAGACCGACCATAAACTTAATTCAATAAGGCGAACGGATTCACCTTTTGTTCTTATTGGTAAGAAGGGTCAATATTAAGATTAAATAGTCAAGCGGAAAAAAAAATTTTGAGAAATTGGAAAAAATGATCTCCTCAATATTCTCCCTGTAGCCGGCAACTGTTGTCGAATAGCACCCCGAAGCTTACTCAATATCAAATCCTACGTTCTTATTTTTTTGTTAATTTGCGGTAGTTTGAAACACAAAAACATTGTGTTATTTGGAAAAAAATTACAAATAAAGTTTTGATTTCTAATATTAAATATACTCTTAATAAAAAGATTCTTGACAGCGTGTACTCGTGCGGGTCAGCACATTCACACGGTTAACCGCGGGTCCAGTTTAACCGGAAGAGACTTTGATTTGTCAGAGCTGGTTCTCATCTCGTACAATAGCTAGCTTACTTAGCAGTCTAAGGGTTCAGCCTTCTCTTCTATCCCCCTGAAAATTAATATATCATTCCTGAAGAAACCCAATGTTCATAGTTTTAATTTAAAATTTTTTGTGCTTTAAATGTTCAAAAACTTGTAAACATTTAACAAAATAAAAATTTACTTTCAATATCTTTAATATATAAGTAATAAGGAATTTCGTATTATAAATAAAGATTTATTTACACAAGGCGATAAAATCCATCTATATAAGCTCGATAATAAGACCAGTTATAAATAAAAGTGAAAAAATGATTAAAAAAACACATTGATATTTAAAGTAAATTTTTATTTTGTTAAATATTTACAAATTTTTGAACATTTAAAACACAAAAATAGAAAAGCTAAACTATGATTAATTTATATAAATTTATTATATAAATTTCGTTATAAAATAATTTAATCATATAAGGTATACTAAAATGATTACGATGCTTTCATTGAGTAAGACCGGAGCTGGAAGGTGAAAAGGAGAAGTGTTTTAAGCTTCGATGGAAGCCTGGTAATCCGCAGGTTTGGCCCAAACTTGAGTAAAGGTCAAATTTTAATTATTTGAAGATTTTGCACGAAGTCTATAAGTTATACGACCTTTAGTGAAGTCATAAGGACTTAATTCGACTTTGACTCGAAGGGAAATTTGATATGTGATCGTGAAGCACAAAAAAGCAATTTTGGTGACGGTGAGATTCTATCCATATACTAAGTACTATAGAATGTTCCTTTATTAATGAAAATTTAACAACTACCTTATTTCTAATTATAAAGAGTTTAATTCTTTTGTTCGAGACCTATTTAGTTATGACATTTGTAATGAATTTCTACTAAATTTTTTAAAAAAGTCTCTTTATTATAAAATATATAAAAATAAAGAAATTTTATTTAATCCTATAGAAAATAAGCAATTATTACAAAGTCTTTTTGAGAAAAAAATTACGCTTTACTCATCTTTACCTGCTTCCGAAGCAACACCCGGCTACGATTCTCCTTCCTTCCTAGGTTGGCTTTTACGATTTACCGCTCAGAAAGGATTATACTGTAAACTATTCGACACAAACTTACACATAACAACCTATGGTAAACTGAAATCAAAGCAGGGAAAGATGACTCCGGGACTGCGGACTTCCAAACTCTGGTCTTTTTCTGCTTTTCTTGGAGGTTCGGAGAAAGAAAGAACGTGAACCAATGAATAGCAAACGGATGGGAAGACCCCATCAAGCCTTACAAGGGAAAGAAGGACCCAAAGGGCCAAGCAACAACCACCCCGAAGAGAAGAACTACTGGAGCTAAGCCTCGCTATCAATAGAGAAAGCAGCAATCAATATTTTTTTGAGGTTAGTTTAGGATTAGGGAAGGATGTCAAATTGTATAAGAAAGATCTTAGGTCCTAAAATATTAGATTTAGTCATAAAAATTACTTGGTACAAGTAACTCCACGGCTTTTTTAGTCATCACAGGCCAATGGTCACAATGAGGCAATGGGAGATATGCTTCATTGTCGAGAGGAGAACATCCCAGATCACCAGCTAAGGCCACTAAATGACCGCTTAGTGGTAAAGGAGGTCGGAGTGCAAAGACAGCCAGGAGGTTTGCCTAAGTTTGATTATCCTATACACGTTGTATATGTACGTCGCTGGGATCTCATCGGTATCACCGATAGACCTTGTCGCCACGAGATGTCTTTTAGTTCCCTGTCCCCAGTGATGTAGGTAATCTGCTCTCATGCGGGGTGTAGGCACCGCACTATCTCCGGCCTGTACACTTTGGACGATTATGAGGTTGAGAGCTTTAATGCGTGCGCTCGTGCGTGTCACCGGTTTGGATCCAGATAGCATCAGGTTTAATTCGACCGAAAAGAATTTAGATTCGCCAGAACAGCCCTTGGTAAGGCAGGAACTTGTCATTCTAGCTTGAATTTCGAAGCCTATAAAACAAACCCAATCGAAATTAGGGTATCCTGGTAAGTAGTCACCGGACACCATAATATAGTTCCTCTAGCCTCTTGAATCCACTGCCCAGCTACTTCCCTTATGCTTGCCGAATCGGTGTTCCGATCATTCTCAGGCATTCGGGCTAGGCCTTTACCTTGTTCCCATGAGTACTCATGTCTTATCTTCCTATATTTTTAGCAACAAGTGTAGACATAACAAAAGCTAAAATTTTCTTTTTCATAAAATAAAAAAGTAGTTAATAATGAGATTGAAATAAAAAAATAGTTTGTATCAAATAAATCCACTCATCTTTCCATAGATCGGGTTCGCCTCATCTTGGGTCAATTAATAAAAAATTAAAAAAACTAGCTTATTTGATATCAAATAGAATATCAAATATAGATTTAAACTTTTTATTTTTTATTTCTGATAATAAACATAACCAAATTAAAATATTTATTTTATAAATATTAAATTGATTGATTGAAATTAAATATGAAATTAATTTCAATCTATCTATCGTTGTATATTCGTATTTATAATGTTACTTATACAACCCCTTTATAAGTGGAAGCTGATTTAATTGCCCTGTCCTTTTACAAAATCCACTGTAGGCCTAGCTTCTATTGGACCTGGAATTGGTCAAGGCACTGCAGCAGGTCAAGCTGTAGAAGGTATCTATATATCTCTATATTCATTGCAGCTCATCCTCTTCTCCGAAGAAAAATAGTAGCTCATTTTCTTGTGGAAGATGAGCGAAGACCTGTAAGTCCTGGCTCTGATACAAAAGCCCAGGTCCGTGGGCAGTCACCCGCAGGCCTCTCCATCCGTGAGTATGTTAATGAGTTAACTGCATTCTCTTCAATGCCTTTTCCAGAACCCTATGGCTCTTCGAGCACTCTACCTATAAGGAAAGGGTCGAGCCGCCTCTGTGTGTTTGTGCGCGGAAATCGTCAAGGCATTTTTGGCTTTCGGTCCTTCGGACGGTCCGAAAGATACTGTTTTGGCTTTCCAAAAAAAGGGGCAGAAACTTTCCAATATTTGTCCACGGGCACGTAATACGAAGAAAAAAAGACCCCGGACCTTTTTGTCTGACTAACAAAGCTGTATCCTTCGGGCCGTCCGAAGGCCAGAAATGCCTTGACGATTTTCGTGCACAAAAACCAGAGGCGGCTCGAAATAAATTAATTTTGCCCCTATATTATATATTAATTTCTGCGTTTGTGTTATTATCTCTTTTATGGGAACTATTAGTTGTGGACGAGATCGGAGTCTTATTTGTTTGACATCGGAGATCTTGTCAGTGCTTAAGATTTTCACACTTCCGATGTCGTAATATATTACTAATGCGCCTAAGTATTTGGCCATCTCGACCTCACCAAAGTGGTGTGGCATGTATTAATAAAACCCACCAAAGCCTCAAAAACCAAAGAAAGCTCTCGAAATTTTTTACCACCATCGGACTTGACCAGCACAACCCCTTCAAATTTCAAGACTATCTTTCAACCCTCTGCATCTTTTAGCCTTTTGAAAGGGCCTCTCGGCGGTTAATCAAAAGAAAAAGACATTGGCATATATGCCGAGGTCTTTTTCACTGCAGCGTGCACACTTTTATTTTTTATGTTTAGGGTCGACCAAAGCGACTGTGGCTGTCAAAATCATAGCATCAGCATGTAGATTCCAAATCCAAGTGGTAGTGGTAGGACCCTTAAATGGATTGATATTAATATTCGGTGATATCTTGGTTATTCAGCGACAATTTAATGAGGAGGAATATTAATATCAAGATAAATTAACCTTTAGCACTTTCTAATGGCATAGCCTTTAATGGTGAGGTTCAAACGAGAAAGGGCTTACGGTGGATACCTAGGCACCCGGAGATGAGGAAGGGCGTAGCAAGCGACGAAATGCTTCGGGACAACTTAGACTCTGGTCGAGGTAAGATAACACGCATTTTTTTCCTGGAACTGGACCTATTACTAAATTATATTTTTTCTCATTACTATAAGGTTGAAAAGAAAGATTATCAATTTTTTTGTTTCATTTCAGGAGGAATTCGACCAGAAGGAGCTAATTCAAAACCTTCTGGTAAAATTAGAACTACTCCTTCTGATCGAATAGGGAATCTTTCGACCCTTCTTTCGCTCTCCAGTGGGGGTTCTTTTCACCTTTCCCTCACTTGGTCTTTGCCATTTCTCGAGGTAAACCACACTGATGTAATCGTAAAAAAGGACCTACTAAAATAACAGATCTACTTGAATAATCAATTCTTTTTCCAAGTAGATTTTCACGAAATCTTCTTTCTTTTCTTTCAATTAAATCAGAAAAATATTTGTAAGGTCTATTATGACTATCTTTCATAATAGACCTTGTTGTCGCATAATCTTTGACCTCTTGCTAATTGATTTTGAGAAGCTTTATCAAGATCAGAAGCAAATTGAGCAACTTTGCAAATTGAACTAATTCTAATTTTGATTTACCAGCTACTCGTTTCATAGCTTTAATTTGTGCAGCAGAGCCAACTCTTGATATTTGAGTGATTTGTTTCTGGGAATGATATATGTGTTGAGACCGTATCCAAGGTCTAATTATTATTGCACCTCATCTCATTAGTGCCATGAGGCTCGCATCACGGTCTCGGGCAGAAAGCGAGGTTTGTTTATTCAAACATTATTCATTTTTGATATTTGGAGAGATGGCCCAGTGGACGAAAACACTATCACGCAATGGTACAGAAGTGTGGCGCACGAGTTCTTAAGTTATTACCGATGTTGTGATAACTCCTATAAGGTCAAAAAGAGACTTTATAATTCAGTAAGAAATTCGTAATAAAAATAAATATTAAAAATCAGTACTACTTTCTAATAAAAAATGGATTAAAATAATAACAAGTCTTTTTTCTTTATTCTTGTACAAAAAAGATTAGAGCAAAGCTCTCCACGACTCATCTCCGCATCTTTAATAGTATTTAGAATGGTTTGTTTACGATTTTTAATAGATTACTTAATGGGCCTACGTGCCTTCTTTCTCGGCATTTCATCTCGTGTCGTGTCAGTTTTTATCTTTTTCTGAAAGCATCGACGTTGTTTTTAATTTCTATCCAGAGAAATTTTTTCATTTGCTAAAAATCGATGGATAGAAATCAAAAACAATTTTTTTACTATTCCCCTGGGGTAATCAAAAAGACCTTCAACTAATTAATAAAAATTTTGCACTTTTTTTTTCAGGTAGAAAAAATCTTTCTATCTGGGGCGCACTGGTTCTCAAGTTATTACCCATGTTGTGGTAACTTCTATAAGGTCAAAAGGTGATAGACTATCAGCTTGAAATATCCAAACTTTGATTCTTAATACTCCGTAAATTGTTTGGGCTTAGTTTTACTTATAGTTTCCTTCTTCGTAAACAAAGCAGATTTCAAATCGTCTTCCCTCCTAAGAGATAGATAACTTACATGATTGTCATGAATTAAAACGTTTACTGCAACACTTTAGGAATTATAACTAATCAAATAATTCCAGATCGTAAAAACGTAAATTGATCGATACTACGGTCGCATTAAGCAATAATATTTTTATCTAAAAGTTGCAATTGTATTATAGTTGAATATAATACAACTGAAATTTTTTAAATTTAAAAGTTTATTGTCATTTAAAGTTAAAATTAAATTATTTTGATATCGTATATATTGAATTGAACTATTCTTTTTACAATATTTTTTTCAGTTGATTTTTTTTGATAACTTTAAAACATGTTTTATTTTTTTAATAGACTTTTTTTCATCAATAAAATTCCATAAAAAACACTACGTTTTAAGTATTACTAGAAGAGCTCGAGCAGATCCGAAGTATTCTCCAAAGGCTTCATGGCAAGATGGGTAAGATATTATGATCCCACTACTTAATACAACAATTTGTTAGATCGTTGTTACTATTTTTAAATAACGAAATTTATTTTATTTTATATTTATAATAGTACAGAATTTTTGAAAAAAATCTCCTCTGAATTCATTTTCTAATTGATCCGTAGAGGTTTTTTCTTACTTTGTAATAATATTTTGTGTATATAGCTGAGGCATCCTAACAGACAGAGAGATTTGAACCTTGTTCCGCCATGACCTGATAAAAGGAATCAGGTTCTTTTCCCCTGCCTGTCCTACTCCCTTTGAAGAAACTTGCTACAGACAAGATTTTGAACTTCCGTTTCAAACTTTGAAACTGCTGCTGAATTCATAGGCAGACAAGAGAAAACCTGGAGAACTGAAACATCTTAGTAGCAAGAGGAAAAGAAAGCAAAAGCGCCATCGAAAATTTTTTTGGACAAGGGGGAGGCGATCAACCACCTGTTTTAGCCAGATTGTTAAATATTTTTATTTTTTGTTATACGAATAATTTCTTTTTTTTTCTAAGCAGTATTTTAGGTTGGTGGTTTGGTCAATATTTATTTGTAATTTTGGGTAAATTACTTTTATTTCGTATAGAATCTGTAATAGAATTTTCAACTATAGCATAAATAATTCATACCGAGCCTTACAAACCAAGCCAAATAAAAAGAAAATTTGTTTATTCTCTGAACTTTCATTTACACAGTAATTGAATATTAGGTTTATTATTGTTTGTTTCAAGTTTAAGAGCTGATTATGAAAAGGATGGATCCTAACGGAGCATGAGTCATATATTCTACAGAGCGTTGTTCTTGCCAAGGTTGTATAACTTTTTTTAATTTACTTAGATCTAAACCATTTGGACCTCGTAATGGTTCTAACCATGGAGCACGAAGATCCCAAAAACGCATTGTTTCGCCACCAAAAATAATTTCTCCAGTAGGCGAACACAGGATGTGGTAATTTTGTTAAGAAATTATCTCATCTTACATGTTCACCTCTAGATTCTGGAATTGCTACATGAACTAAATGACCCGTCCAAGCTAGTGAACTTAGTTTGTCTTATGATTGTCGTGATAATGGTTTACTCTTCATATTCACCGTGCAATGCGTGCAGTTATTGATAGACCAAAAAATCATAGTATCCATTTCCATGTATTAGCTAAAGCTTTACGTTTATCTGGTGGAGACCATATTCACGCTGGTACTGTTGTAGGTAAACTTGAATGGCTGACTTTCTTCGGATCCTTTTTTGAAATTCAAAATCGCTCTCTGAAATCTGGAACAGAGAAAATGCTTAGAATTTAACATACTAGGTTCTGATAATGCTCAGATGAAAATCAAAAATACTTTTTGTAAAAATGTAGCGCTTTTCAGTCGTTTTCCAACGCTACCTTCTACGTCAACAACGGAGGTCAGACTTAAACATTATGAAAGGGTGCAGTTTGCTCTGGGTAACCCAGAGGTCTGTCTTCCACGTCGTGCATGTCAAAAAGTGAGGAGTCTAGGTAACCCAGACACTAAATACCAGGAGTGGGGGTTTAAACCACATTCCCTCTCTTTCGAGCGCCTATTACACGATCCTTGGAAGTTGGCCTGATAGACTGCGTCAAAGTGAGACAGCTGTCTATCAATCTATTACATATTCATCCGACCTTTATGTACCAGCTCAATAAAATAAAAAAGGAAAAATACAAAAACAAATCATATTTCTTGGAAGTATTCCTTTAATGAATTCTCAAGGCACTTTTGTTGTTAATGGAGTAGCTAGAGTTATAATTAATCAAATTTTACGAAGCCCTGGAATTTATTATAGTTCAGAAATAGATCATAATGGAATTCCAATATATACTGGAACATTTATTTCAAACTGGGGAGGAAGATTCAAATTAGAAATTGATGGAATAACAAGAATATGGGCAGTATAAGTAGAAACGGAAAAATTTCTATTTTAGTTTTATAATAAGCTATGGGTTTAAATTCACAAAACATTTTACAGAGTGCCTAAACCGGAAGCTATTATAGATGCTATAATAAAACTTCGTAAAAAATTAGCTCAAGAAATATATGAAGAAAAAATTTGAAGATTTAGGAATTATAATTAATCATGTAATTCCAGATCATAAATACGTAAATTGTAAATACTACGGTCGACAGATTTATTTCGACCTTATCTTTGGATGAGGTTTTTCCCTACAACAGCTACAACCCTAACCTGGATGGCGTATAGCAGGTTACTCTGGTGCTGTCTCACAAAGGCTTTGTGCAAAATTGTTCATTTCAGATCTCCATCTTTCAATAATACTATGCTTTGTTGAACTAGTTTTGACTGATGTTTCCGCAATTTGGAAAAGCGAAATTCGTCACAAACTGTTTTCACGAAAACAAGTTACTATCTTCCCAAATGTGATGGGGCTTTCTTAAATTATTAAAACTGTATGGCTTTTATACGCAGTTAAACTAGTACTTGCTGAAGCATTAAGAGCAGTAAAGTTTGGTGCTAAATCATGAGTATTTTGCATCCATAGAGCAAAAGCTGGTTGTAATTGAATAGCAGTATCTGAAAACATATCTTTAGGACGTCCTAGAGCACTCATAGTACCATTATGAATATATAATCCAAAACTATGGAATCCTGGGCTTGGCGGGAACTCTTACGTTCAAGCTACAGTCAGAGTAGCCTTGGCTATTCCGTACTCCACGGGGCTTTTCGTAAGTAACTGACTAGATATGACTGTTCAAAATCTACAAAAGCTGCTGTCAGCGGCAGCGTTGGGAGGCTTGCTTAGTCATTTCCGTGAGCTCACTTTTTACAGATTAGATTGGAATTAAAAATTCATTGTAGGGGTTGGTTTTTTGTTTTGTTTTGACAAGCAGAGAAGATACTAGTACTGGAAAAAGACAAGTAGAGTAATATATCACAAAGCGGATAACATGTTAATATCCGTTTCTATTCCAAAAATTATTATTTTTCCTGAATAATTAAAAGAATAAATAAATCAATTAAATTACAAAAAGCTTCATAAAATGCTTCTCCTGGACTAATGACTTTTAAATAAAAAATCATTAGTCCTATTAGTCTTCATGTTCTTCCAATGGATCTCTAAGTTCATTAGAGGGTTGTCCAAACGCAGTATAAAGAGCATAACCAGTAAAGCTTATGAGTAACAAGATATGAAGATAGCGACACCTTCTTTTTGACCAAACTTGTAACCTGCATTAGCAGACTCATTCTCAGTAGTTTCTCGGATTAAACTAGAAGTTACCAAAGAACCATGCATAGCGCTGAATAGAGAACCGCCCGCTATCCTAAAAGTGACCAGATCATGGTGAAACGGAACTCCTTGAGCAAAACGCCACAAGAGTAACTCGTCATTGGGTCAGTTGAAACTACACGACTGTACACGTACTTCCATATAAGTATAGCAAGACCGATGATTCTCTCGGGCTTACTTGGTTCTCCTTTCGGTCACGTCATTTATTACTGTGATTTGGAATAAAAAGTCACAGAGTTGACCGACGGCGAGGTTGTCTTTCTAGCTCCTGAATGGATTAGGTCTCCAGTCACGGCGTGTCTTTTCAAATGAAAATTGCATGCGGGCACTCTGGTCCTTCAGGTCTACAGAAAAAAGTGAAATTTGACTTTGCTTTGGGAGTTCCAGAATTTTTGAGAAAGTCCGTATGACAACTCAGCCTTTCTATTTCTGTTTATATTTCTGAATTGAAAGATATGCTAGCCAGTACTATTTTAGTAAAATACACGAAACTCCCTTAACGGCGGGCAGTTCCACCTTCCACTATAATATTAATATCTCTGACTTCCCATGACGTGTGGCCCTAATTATATACTATAGTACTTAGAGGAGATAGGAGTGCAAAGACAACCAGGAGGTTTGCCTAGTTTGGTTATCCGTACTATCAGCATCATAATATACCCTTATTAACTCGTTGGGTTTCTTGAGGACATTTTCCTTTAAGTAACAGGAAATTTCATACTTATTTCTCCTAAAATAGTGGAAACGATGGGGTCGGTCCATGGCTTTTCGTTCCTTTTGTCACATTTGGCTTGAAGAGTTAAAGAAAGATAGTGTATCAAATTGTTCGCTGTTTTTATTGCCTTGAAGAGGACTCGAACCTCCAAGCGTTAAGCACGAAATTTTGGATCTCGCGTGTTTACCATTTCACCATCAAGGCTCGAATAATTAATCAAATTATATTATATATATAATTTGATTTAGTGTTTTTTATTAATAAAAAAGAACTTTATTTATTAATGAAAAACACTTAAAGATAAACTATCTTGAAAAAAAGACCCCATCATAATACAGGTGGGGAATGTCGTAGAGAAACCCAAACACGGTGTTATATTAGATGCCATCTCTTTTATGTTATGGTATCTAATATAAATCTTTTTAATTAATTAATAATTTTAGTTATTTTGATGTCATTGCATTGCAGTAGTAGCTGTTCGACTTAAAAAAGGAAGACTAAATAGTCAGGCGGAAAAAAAGTATTTGAAATTCTTGTGTAATTAGATATTTTCAAATTACAAAAGTTTTTAATGACGAGGAACAAACGAGAAAGGGCTTACTGTGGATACCTAGGCACCTAGAGACGAGGAAGGGCGTAGCAAGCAACAAAATGCTTCTGGGAACTGAAAATAAGTATAGATCCGGAGATTCCTGAATAGGTTAACCTTTGAAACTGCTGCTGAATTCATAGGCAGACAAGAGACAACATGGCGAACTGAAACATCTTAGTAGCCACAGGAAAAGAAAGCGAAAGTGATTCTCGTAGTAGCGCAGAGTGAAATGGGAACAGCCTAAACCGTGAAAACGAGGTTGTGGTAGAGCTAAATAAGTGTTGTGTTGCTAGGCGAAGCAGTTGAGTACTGTACTCTAGATGGTGAAAGTCCAGTAACCAAAAGCATCACTAGCTTAAGCTCTAACCTGAGTAGCAGTATGTATGTCCCCTTATTACGTCCTTTATTTTTTATGTGTTGCTCTTTTCGCTACACGCAAATTCTCATTGGATTTTGTTGGTTTTTAACAGCGATGGCTATTTATTTTTAATAAGCAATATTTTATCTTTAGCCATTCGATACTAAGAAAATGCGCAGAAGTTTCAGAATCGTTATTGAAAACAAAAATATGCATTTTGAAGTGTGGAGTAAGAAATAAAGGAGGTCAAAATCAATATGTATGAGGATTTGAACAACGTGAATAATAGGAGACGTTAATTTTTCATCCTGGTGTTGAGCTTTTTTTTCATAGGGCTTCCCTTAAAGTATTGTCACCGCAATAGAGTTTCACCACCAAGTTAGAGATGGATTGGTCTGGTTCTTCTACGCCTAAGACACCAGAATATCAACCATGAACAAAAAAAAGTATAATAAAAAACAAAAACAAGTAATTGTGAGACTTTCATTCTGAAAAGGGCACTAGAAGTGTCACTTCCAGTCAAAAAACCCTTTGAAACCCTACCCAAAATAAGAGCAGGGTAAAGCTGTTAGGTTGATGTTGTCAAAAAATTGAACAATGAAGATTGATGGCTATACCTGATTACTTTTATCAGGTCATGACGGAACAAAGTTCAAATCTCTCGGTCTGTTAGGATACCTCAGCTACATACATTACTGCACTTCCACTTGGCACCTATCGTAATAATAAACGGCTAGTCTTGTCGTGACCTTATCTTTGATTCTCAAGACTTTTGTCGTTCTATTCCTTACAACGCCAGAAAATCTATCAGTGTCTTGGCTATGTTTATGACCAAAGACTGCTTCAAGAGAAGAAGAATAGGAGAGCACTCATCTTGAGGTGGGCTACCTACTTAGATGTTTTCAGCAGTTATCCGGCTCCGCACTTGACTACCCAGCGTTTACCATGGGAACCATAACTGGTACACCAGAGGTGCGTCCTTCCCGGTCCTCTCGTACTAGGGAAAAGTCCTCTAGATGCTCTAATGCCCATATCGGATATGGACCGAACTGTCCCACGACGTTCTCAACCCAGCTCACGTACCGCTTTGGTACTTGACAAGGAGTAGCTGACGCTGAATATTAATATCCTGGTTATTTAATTATCTTTGTTCCCAATGTGCATATGATTGCGAACCAGGGTTTATTAGCTAGTGTATATCATTTTACAAAAATAAATGATAGCGCAGATTAACCTGAAGAAATATGTATAAAAGTTTTTGTATTATGAAAAAATCCCAAAATTCCATCTATTTTTTGGATCTGGAGAAGTGCTTCTTTTCAAGAATGTGAATCTTATGATATGTTTGGAAATTTTTATGAAAATCATCCAAACTTAAAGCGTATTTTAATGCCTGATAGTTGGCTACGGTGGCCTGTACGAAAAGATTATACTGTACCTGACTTTTATGAATTACAAGACGATTTATCAGCCGAAGTTTGGTAGAGGATCTCCATTCCCAGCAAGGTAAGCCTGCTGTTGCAATCGCAGCTTCAACTGACTTTTATATTTTCAATACTTAGCTGAATTTTTTCAAAAAAATTTAATTAATAACCCATTGGACTTAGCAAATAAATGGATTGTTTTTGCTTTTTGGCAGAAAATTTTTTCTTCACAAATAATATTATGGCAAATGAAAAGTTTTGAGTTAAATTTTCAAAACATACCAGTTCCATTGCAATTTGGATTATCTCATTCAAAAGGAATTTTATTAATAGGTCCAATAGGCTGATCCTGCTTGAACGAAACGAAAAATATTATCAATAAATAAATGTACATCTTGTTTATTAACATCTCGAAAATATTCAGCCATATTTAAAGCTGTTAATCCGACTCTCATACGAGCACCTGGCGGTTCATTCATTTGACCATAGACTAAAGCACTGGCTCGACACACTAGAAACGAAACTTGGGATTGCCTAAGGTCACTCCCGGGAACCTGGCTAGGAAAATACAAATATTTCCCATCTTTTGTGTTAGAACCGAGGAAAGGAGGGCAACGGGGGACTCAGGCTTTCGCCCATTGCGGAAAATTCCCCACTGCTGCCTCCCGTAAGAGTCTGGGTCATATCTATTTATCTATATATCTATCTATAATCTATCTATATCTATATAGATATAGATAGATGCGGGTATAGTTTAATGGTAAAATTCTTCCTTGCCAAGGAGAATATGCGGGTTTGATTCCTACTACCCGCCAATTGAAGTAAAAATAATTTGTTTTTTGGCGGAGACTATATATTGTTCAATTTTAATAAATACTTTATATCAAATATTTCCTAGGTCTGTATAGGACGGAGCGGGTCAGTGCTTAAGTTGCACAAATTACTAAGACGTCTAAATGCTTTCCTTGATAGCTGGAAGTTCTTCAAAAGTATGAAATGCCAGAAGTGCACGGATATGGATGAATGGTTAAAGGCAATAATTGAAGACGGACGATATTTCTATAGAAAGAACCGAACTCATCATGACATAGACTCACGTTCTAGAAAATGGGTCGGACTTTTTTAGAAAATTTCATTGGTAAGTTGATGTACGAGCATAAGCAATTGAAAGGACTCCTGAAGGACGTCAATGCGTTGGAGCGCTCTCATGCAAAAAGACTTCTGTAAGACAAGAATTTCCAGGAAAAAAACTTTTAGATGCTACAGTAGATCTTCCATTTGCTCTTCCAACTTCAGTTGGAGGATTAACTTTAATGACTGTATTTGATGATAAAGGATGGATCAAACCAATTTGTTCATGGTTAAATATCAAAACCAGCTTTTTTCTAACTCGCTATCACCTCACATTTACCCCTAAATATCCAGTCAACTGTTGCGTCTCAACGCATTTCGGGGACTTTAAGTGATGGAAAACCAAGACTATCTTTTACATATTTTCACTTACTCGCTGGATTCATAGCAGAGTTGATAAAGGACCAACGGTTTATCGCGCTTTATTGAAAACTAGATCAATTTACGTATTTGACACGATTCCTTTGACGATCAGGTTCTAGAGCAGAATGTGATCTTGATAATCCCTTCTTCTCATTGTAGGAAGATGGGTCTATTGGAACTGAGTTTGAAGTTGTAACTTTATTCTCAGTTCCAATAGACCCTTCTTCCACAGGCTTACCCTGAGGCGGATGTCAGCGGTTCGAGTCCGCTTATCTCCAATTGATAAAGACAATATATTGGCACCATGAGGAGAATGAATTCCATACATAAATCAGTTAATAAAAGAATAAAAAAAGCTTTTATTGTATCGCTTAAGCTATAAAATAATTCTTGAGCCCAAGCATTTAAAATAACAAGACGTTCTTTTTCTAAAATAAATAAACCACTTAAAGTAATAAAACAAATAATGATAGAAAATCCTTTATTGTGTATTTTTTTTTAAAGATAAAGAATTTAAAATTCAGAACTTTCTATGACCTTTTGGGAGTAAAATATTTTCAAGATTAAACGAATTAAACATTTTTTTCTTTATTTCAAAAAATTGTATTTCTGAAAAATCATCAAAATTTTCTAAATTTGATATCTGTTTAAATCTATATTTTAAATTCAAAAAAGTACTTACCAGTTTATACATTAAAATTTGATCATCTAATAATCGCACTAAATGATGTTCCGAATTAATAGTTAATTGATTTATACTAGTATTTATACGAAAAAAATTGAAATAATGTCATTTTTTCAGTAATTGGAAATTGACTTAATCAATGGGGGACAACAGCTGGAAACGGTTGCTAATATCCCATAGGCTGAGGAGCAAAAGGAGGAATCCGCCTAACCAACCAGGTAACATGATACTTTGACCAGCATTAAAAGCTGGACTATTTGTTGATGATAAAAGTCGTATAATCGCAAGAAATATATATATAAATAATAGATGTGTTGCTTCACGTAATCAAGATAGCGGTGCAATTTTAGCAAACAAGGGATTTAGCCTCTCGAATCCACTGCCCAGCTACTTCCCTTATGCTTGCAGAATCGGTGTTCCGATAATTCTCAGGCATTCGGGCTGCCCCATTCCAAAATCCAAACGTCCAAATGGTTCACCGGTTCCACTGAACCTCAATGTCAATACATTTTTCAGGTTTTAAAATGCTTGACGTTACATGTTTGATCCCATTAAAGCTCTATTTGCATCATTATGTTGAAGAAAAGAGAACTTTTCCTAACCCAAGTAGCAACACCGTAGGTGATCTTAACAGAGTTTTTTTGGAGGAGTCTTCCGAGACTCGCTTTAAAAGCTTTTTCTTTAGCTAAATCTATTTTAACAAATCATTCAAAAAGTTTTTATAATACAATAAATGATAAATTATTCAATTCATCTAAATCCATATCAACATATAAATTAGATGAATATAAAACAAAAAAATTATTTTATAAATTTTTTCTTTTCGTAAGTCAAAAAAGAATAAAAAAGAAAGTTAATAAGTTTAACTACATTTTTTATAGGTAATTAAAAAATGATTCCACTTTTTTTTATTCCTCCTTTTATAATACTTTCTTGAAGGTACGCCTAAAGGACTTAATATCATATTTTATTTGGGAAACGAGACTACTCATAGTATGGGTGTATCTTATTAATTTATACTATTAATAAATAGTTAAACTAGTAAAATAATCAATACAAATACTTTATATATTTTTTAATAAGAACCTATTTTTGATACTTGGCATATGATGATACTTACTAAAAATAAACCCTTTTAGTAGAGGCTCCCGAAGTTACAGGGCTATTTTACCGAGTTCCATAGAGAGAGTTATAATAAAATATGACTTTGGTTTAATACGGAATTATAACTTTACTTCATAAGTTATTGTTATGCATTTGCATAGCTAACCGTTGATTGTAGTGAAAGGAGAAGAAGACAAAATGCGGAAAATGACGGTGGAAACTGTTTGTCGTTATTGTTGGAAGCCGATAAGAAGACAAGTGATATTTAAACTTTACAGAGACGTGTAAGAAGAAGCAAATGAGAAGTGGGATAAGTAAGTGGTCCGGAGAAATGGCTGTGTACATCTGATCAAGATCAAACGCACTGAATTATCCAAGATTAACTCGAAGAACATGAATTAGGCATTCGATTTAGGAGCACAATCTGCAGACAAGACATTACTGCTAATAATAATACTCGGGACAGGATGGTGTGAAGTGTCAGACTGTAAACTGTTATCATTTGGGACTTCCTGAGCAGTAATCTGGACAACCATGTTGACTGTAAATAATATCATAGTGGACACTCAAACATAAAGCATAATAGGCTTCGGCGCGTTCTTGTTCAAGAATCAAAAACAAGATAGCATAGATAATTGGCATTACGACTGGGTGAAGTCACTCCTCCGTTTTCCACAAACCGTTTCTTTCTCTTTTCTGAGGACTTCCTTATTTTGATATGCACGCCATCACAAATGTAAAGAAAGAGTCACCGTTCCTTCAATGTCCTTTGCCTTTGGCAAGAGTCACTGCTTGACACTATTTAAGCAGTAAAGAGTCTAGGAGCTCTAGGAGTGTTTACTGCGCTGCTACAGGTATGTTCTTCCATTTCTGCATGTGATAGTCTCAGGTGATATCTCTTTCGTCTTTGAGGATGTATTTGTTCCTAGCGTGTGAATACAGTGTCACAAAGTAGGAGTAGTATCTTTTGTTGAAGGATTCATGGGTATTCAGACCTAAGTCAGTAATTAGCAGGTGGAGGATGACTTATCACCTTATGATGAGAGTCGAACTACCGTCAAGTCACCCGATTGCTATGTCTTGGACCTGCCGATTGACAGGGAGTTGGGACAAAGCATTTGAATAGTTTCGGAATATCTTCTTAGAGTAGGTTTCAGGAGTCGCTTCAAGCTCTTTACCTTCTCCTGACTAAAGTCACAATTGCTGTAGTAGTTTTCTGAAATGTCTAAGAATCACGCAGGTGAGGAAGACTGCAGCTAATATCAGTAATGTCTGATGTCACTGTATTTTACATGTCAAATTACAATCGCCTTACCGGCAAGAGGTTCATAGTTCAAGCGAACAAATGATTCCTTTCTAGAAGCAAGTTTCACACTAGATCAGAACGTGGATCAGTCTATGAGCTACCATTGAGTAGGTCAGAAAATAAGTTTGTGATCATGTACGCGATCGCATCATCATGATCACAGAGCGTTTCGGTCAGCTTCAGAAATTCTGCTAGTCTCGCGTTCTTCAAATCCGGAAAGTTGAAGCTCATGTACAAGTTTTTGTACATGCTGGTGGGAATCAAATACTAAGCTGTCAGTTCGACTCTTCAGCTCCGTCTGTTGGATGACGAACAGGGTTATCGACTTTCCCTGGAGCACTTGATGGACTATAATACTGCATGTGCCGGAAGCTAATGGATCACCAGAGCACTCAAGCTATTCCTCCTTTGCACGAGGTTTCAACTACCACAAATCTCGAAAACATCGAATTAGGCTTTGTACTGGCATTGCTTACTTGCAAGAGGGGGCTCGTTCAAGTGGGCCGAGTTGCTCCTTGTCCACCTGACACAAATCCACCCCAACAATCAACGGTCAAGAGAAGGAAAATTATCAGCTTCTTAGCATCCTACTATGGTCTACATCATTTCAACATGCATTATATTCGGTAGAGTATACTAAGAACATGTCGATGCTCAAGTAGCCTTCGGTAGTTAGTCTTACCAGCCTGTCTCTCCAGAACTGTGTAGTGCAGTTAGCAGACTGCTTGATAGTGGTGAGACAGTCGTTGCTGAGCTCGAGCCGTCTGAGTCGCTCCTGTTGTAAGTGGCTTCCATATCTGCAGCCTGAAATCAGTTGCAAGAAGTTGGCGGTTATAGTTAAGTGATTAACTAATTGCATTTCATGCTTGATCAGGAGCAAACCAACTGTCTGTATACCGTATGTAACACTCCTCCCCGGGCAGAGACTTTCTCATTTACATTTGTCAACCTAATACGTAGTTGAAGATGTTTCCGACAAGCAAACCCCAAGTCTTGTAGAGAGAATACTTCCAGTGTTCCATCAATCTGGACTGAATAGCAGGTGGAGGATGATTTATCACCTTATGGTGAGAGTCGAACTACCGTCAAGTCACCCGATCGTTATGTCTTGGACCTGCCGATTGACGGGGAGTTGGGACAAAGCATTTGAATAGTTTCAGAATATCTTTTTAGAGTAGGTTTCAGGAGTCGCTTCAGGCTCTTTACCCTCTCTTGACTGAAGTCGCAATTGGTGTAGTAGTTTTCTATTATCAGCCAAGCATGTACATCATTATAGTGTCATTTTGTTCAAACACTACTCAAGATTGTATGATCAGACTGTATCGGAGTATTTGTCTATAAAAGTCATAAGCGGATCTGCATGAAGCTGTTAACTGCTCACTCGCAGCTTCAGTGTAATCAATTCTCTACACACGATGTCTGTGTTTGTGGTATGTCATTCGGTTGACCATTTCGGTTTTATTCAATACCGAGTCTGGGTGCTAGACGATGGTCAATATACGGTGAAAGCAGTTTATGGTTATACCTCCACAATCTGTCTCTCTCTCCATCCATGGCCTACTTAGTTTATCCCAAGCCATGGCAAGCCAACAGAAATTCGGGTTAACTCTTAGCTTCAAGAAGTGTTTTAGTCTCCTGCATAGAAGAAACTGTACCGCGTTGTAAGATTGAAGGATAGTACGAAGTTGTTCACTCTGAACTCTCTGTCACGCCAAATAACGCCTTACTGACATGCAGTGGAAATGTTCTATACATTGTTCTTTCCTGTTAACCGAGATGATGTCATTCAGTCCTTTGCAGCTCCTTGCGGCTCACTGGTTTTCGAGTTTCTTTGACTATATTGAAGAGAGGTTTGAGACAACTAAATGTTCAGTCATGTCCTAAACGGAGCTATCGTTATAGACCATCCCAGCATTCCTCCATAATATACAGCTGCAGTCAGTTTATCTCGTGTCGCATAGACAAACATTTGAGCTTTGAGCACAACAAGATCTTTCGCCACGACTCAAGTATAACTAATGAAGCCGTCGGTGCTATGGCACGGAGTTGCACTTGAGCTACTCATGCAAAACGTCAGCTGTCCAAATCTTCGACGGGCTCTCTTTCGCTTTCAGCACTTCCTTAATAGTCCTAGCTCCTTATAAATATCTGGGCACGCATCTAGGTGAGAGGCTCTTCAACTATAACAGATGTATAGCGGACTGCATGGTCCCCATTTTCCTGTCAACTCCTGGTGCACGTTGTTAGGCCGGCCGCAGATTGTCGTTCAATACAGACAGGTCGAGATATATTGGTAGGAGAATTCCTCGAACTACGGAGTTGATTTCCAACCGAAGCTCCTTCAAGTTGAAATATTCAGCATAGCTTCGATTGGCTCCGAAGTGTTAAACCACACCGAGTGCATCCTCTGGTTCAAACTCAGACAACTAAGATTTTTCTGAGGTCGATTAGTACCATTATCTCTTTCGGACACGTAAAATTCTTCTTAACAGCTGATAGTTTCAGAGGCCGTTGGCTCCTTTCTGCAAGATTATGGTATTTAACTTACATCCATCGTCTCATGAAGTTCGTTTGTCACATGTTACTGCCTCCGGAAACAGGCAGCTTGTTCTTTACTTACGGTCAGACACCAACTGTTTCACGGTAAAACTAGCCATGTCTACATATATGGTCACGTAGTTATACTCCGTCTCGGTAGCGATGAGTCGACTGTGGAAGGTTCTACTCATGGTGGAATATATTTTTAAATCGTCCATTCCTGAATAATGTAACACAAGTAGCAACTTACAGTGAATCTAATACATTGGTATTTATATTTTGTTATTGAATATTGTGTGCAGAATTCTCATCTATTAGAAGCTATCGACTGAAGGGATATAAGCTATTGAGACCTTCAAAGCTCTTCTCTCTCTAAAGGTAATGGATAAGTTTAGAATATTCGATTATTTAAATGTAATGATAGATTTATTATATGATTTAGTTAATAGGTATTTTAGTTATATTATTTAGTTATATCATTTTAGTTTATATAGTATTGTTCAAGTCTATATAAATATAACATCATATTCATTGTACTTCGTGAGACAAAAGATGTCTATCTTTTTATCTTAGAAGGGACAATGATTTATGATTGATGAAATAGTAGAATAGTAGAATAAAGTCATATTGAGTTTATTCTAGATGGCTTTTTCATCATTGTATAAATATAATAATTTATGAATGATAGAAAGACGTAGTAGAATAAAGTCATATTGATTTTATTCTAGATGGCTTTTTCATTATTGCATAAAATATAATAATTTATGAATGATGGAAAAACATAGTAGACTAAAGTCATATTGATTTTATTCTAGATGGCTTTTTCATTATTACATAAAATATAATAATTTATGATTGATGAAAAAACATAATAGAATAAAGTCATATTGATTTTATTCTAGATGGCTTTTTTCATCTTTGCATAAAATATAATGATTTTGATTGATGAAAAAAATAGTAGAATAAAGTCCTATTGATTTTATTCTAGATGCCTTTTTTGTCTTTGCAAAAAATATAAAAACAATCATTCTACTTAGTGGAAGAAAAGATGTACATCTTTTTTTTCTAGAAGAAACAATGATATGTTGAAAGAACATAGTGGAATAAATCATTCATTTTATTCTAGATGGATTTTCTATAATTTAAATGAACATAATATATAAAATTAAGTATTAGGAATTTATTTTATGATATATTTCTAATATTATATTTCTAATTCAAATTTATGTTATTGTATTGTGACAGATACACATTTTCTTAGAAAATGTCTAAACGTCAAACCATGGAAACTAAAATTGATGGTTCTAGCCGCAAAAGGAGAAGGATGACTGAAAGCAAAGTCTGGAAAGACACATTACATTGCATTCGAAGAGTTTGGATCACGACTGTCTTTTCTCTTCATGTTGAAATTCGTCATAATTGGGTGGTACGAGAAAACATCGGTGTGGAAAATTTTCGTGAATGGTTGAATGCTACAGCGATGGAAGTGGTGTCCACCAGTACGTTTTCTTCACCTTTCTGAAGAAAATACTATCGAGTCATATAAGAAATATGACATCGTGTATAATTGGTCACTTTGTTGATCAATATGCATTAGTGTGTTCAAAGCATGATCGTGATTTTGATAGTGCAGAATCTGCACTTGCCAAAAAGTTTGACTCTGAACTCATAGCCGCAAAAACCATGGGTTTGGGTATGAAAGGATGTTATCACGGAGGAACGATGCCATCATTTGGTTACGTAACAACAATGTCGAGAAAAAGAAATACCTCGGAGGTGGAGTCAACAGAAAAATCTATACTTGTCTGGTCCAAGGTGTTCTTAATTTTGATGCTTCCATCTTTTATTGCATCAAACAGTACACAGCAAAATGTGATATCGAAGCGTTGGAGAAACGAGATATCGAAATATTAGCAGCGAGAGTTCATCATTCTGGTGTGATTCGAGCAATTGGAGCTAGCATTGATAATCCTCCTATAACTCTTTTCTCATACTAGAATGGAGGAAGTTTAATTCTTTTCTCTTCTTGCGAAAAAAGAAAACGGTAGTGCTTCTATTTGTGCAGGTGAAGTGAAGACACTAACAAACTTTAGAAAGAATTTTCATCTTGTTTGTTCGGTTCTTTGGAGTACTCTTGAAGCTATTCATGCTCCAGATATTCTACATTGCAACCTCCATACATGAAATATCTTCTTACATATTGAAGGTGATGAAAAAGTATTTGTTGGCATAGGAGATTAAGGAATTGCAGAGACTGTAGAAAGAGCACAAAGTGCATATGAGCACCGGTGGCCAGCTCAAATAACAAATCAATTTGGTCATGTGACCCCAAAGCTAACACCAGATTCGAAAGAATCGCAGTCATATACTAGATCCATGGATGTTTATGTCATAGGATTCGTCATTCGACATATGTTTATGAATGATCCATTGACAGCTACATGTTTGCATCAAACTTTCATACTAGTAAGAAAGATCCACATGATAGATTTACTGCTTCTCAGTTAGCATCATATTTTCGTAATCCTGCGTAAGGTATAATAGTCGATCCTATGATATGTTTACGAAAGATCATGTAGACATGAGTCCAGACCATAGAAATGAAAATGGATATATGTAATTTGAATTCACTACTTGCCAGTTTTATATGTCTGATTTCTTTCAGTTGATATGATTACAACTATTTTATATTTATATGTTTTAAATATTAATATTAAGAATTATTTTAATTTGATTATTATGATGTTAACAGATGAGTAAAGTGATGGATGCAGCTCGATCTTCTTCTCTGAAAATGAAAAGTCTTGCAAGACATCCTAGCTCGAAATCTGCTTCTTCAAAACATGCCTCTCCCACCCACAAAACGACTGTCGCAGAGTATGAGACCCCCGATACTGTGCCTCTCCTCAATCACCTATCTCCATGCATGTTTCTCAATCTCCTCCGCTGTCCTACCCATCTGTGTCGCTCTCATTGTCTCCTAATGTAACAACTCATTTTAACTCCAAACGAAAAGAGCTTGATGCAAACGTTGCTACACTCCTCTCTATTTCATCTATAGAAACCGTTCTGACACCATTACTTACGAAAAAAGAAAAATAAAAATATCCACAGAGGTTCTCTTAGTATCTTCCTCAGATCAATATTTTGATGACACAAAGATCCCTGTTTTGATTGACGATCTCGAATATGCATCTAGAGATGATATATTCGAAAGAATGATTCTCAATCACTACGGAAATGTCTTTGCGGCTGAAGAAGCAAAGTACTTTCTCCTATTTGATATGGTTGATCGCAATATGAATAAGACGGTAACTTGCAATGCACAAGAGAACATTGCAAGGATACGGTCTACGAAAATACCAAGAAACCGTTGCTACCATTTTCAGTTCTTAGCTCATAGACCCGTAACGGTTGAACGTCCAGTCAAAACCAAGAGTCACAGAGAGACATAAAGATTCAGTTACTTGCAGATGGACAAACCACCGTCCAGAACATTCTCCCTTGGACATCTGAGCCTAAATTCAAGTTTCGATTTTACTCTTCCATTTGAGATTGCTCGATGTTATTGATAGGTCGCTTTCATATCACATATATCTCGGTGGTTGTGGTCTCAGACAAAAGACGCATCGATAACACTAAATTCGAGATATCCATCGTTGATGGTATAGCAGATGAAGACAAAAACACTGTAAGAAAACATTGATTGAGATCAAAAGTAATTCCTTGTCTTTGTGAATTTTTTATTGTTAATTTTTTCATTGAGTTCCTTACATCTCTTTTTTTTGCTACAGTTGTTGATTGACAAAGAATTTCGATCTGAGTATGACGAAGTAACAACTAAGTTCGCAAGAAGAAATGCAGTGTTTTTACATTTGAAAAATGTTACTCGAGTAATTTACACTCAGGAACAAAATACTGTTCTGAAGTTACATACATACAAGGCAACGATATGGGCTACGCCTTCTTGTCCGAAAAAGATTAATCATCTGAGAGCAGTATACAACCATCATAAGCAAATTACACTTGAACACTACGAGGTATTGTCATGAAATTGTACTAATTATTTATGATTTCTTAATAGAATTTTTAATATTAAATTCATATTTTTCCCCACTCCTCTTATATTATAATTGACTTCATGTATGTTGTCTAGGTACGAGGAGTCTTTCGATCATGAAACTGCGAAGAGAGATCGTATCAATACATATGTGTGTGTTGTCATTCTCCGCGTGTGAAGATTGAAAACGTGAAAGATCTTCGTGATCGATGTGAGGATTGTGTAATTAAATGCGAATTAGTGACAAGACCATGGATTGAAGGATACGTGCTTGATGAGTCAAGTGAGAAAGAATACACCATACACGCTCGAGGCAAATGGTTTGGAATCTCACCGGTCTCGTTTCAGAAGACGTGGTCAAAGATTATAATACTCCGAATACAAAAGATGTGCTCCTCAACATGATGGAAGAGATATGCACGCCTGGAGTATTTCATTTCGACTCGTCTGGTGACTTTTGTGGTTTGGACGAGGTAAAATTCTTAATCTCTAATCATAAATAATATATAATAAATCATATTTTTTGATTATATTTTTCATCATAGTCAATTAATCAAATATGAAATAAAACTATACAAATATTCTGCTTTGAAAACATTATATTCTTTTAATTATCTGTTTCATTTTTAAATTCCTCAACACTGATGATGATTTCTCTTTGTTGGCAGATTACGCGCGAGATAGACAACTGAATTCATGACTATGATCAATTATGATATGACTATATATTGATATTCTTGACTATCGCACTTTCAGCAAATTGTATTTTGACCATGAATTGTATTCAACTATCAGAAATAATTTGGAATGGAATGAAATGATAATCATACTATACCTCACTCTTGGACTACCACACTTTTTATCAATCTCATTATTGAACTAACATACCTATTTCATCTAACTCTCGGACTACTAAATTTTTTTATCTCACACCTTGAATAATTACCATTTCGAATACTATATATGGATGATGAATTAATGTAAAATATTTAAAATGAAGTAAGACGACGGTGGTACTATATCTGACTATCTTTTTTTCTTATAGCATGTGTTTGAATTTCGACACAGGCACAACAACTATTGTTGTATTTGATTGCCTTCACTAAATATTTTATATATCTTACTTTAGTCTTTTTCTTTTCTATTTTAACTTATTATTTTTCATTTTATGTCTAAATCATCACACGAGTAATCTTTTACAATCATTATATTTTTACCATTTGATTTTGACCATAATGTCAATAATTATAGACAACTTTGAAACTTGGGAGAACTACACCTACACTCTAGGCGATTGCATGTTTGATTCAATCACATATCTATTCGAAAATAAATACACTACTGCTGATCTCCGTACATACGCTAGAAATGAAGTTATGAAGATCTACACCAACGTCAGGGAGACCAATGATGATCTAACATTATCCTACTTCTTAAAAGATGATTTGACATCATGTCATAATGTTTGATCAGTAGAAGAATACATAGAGAAAATTGGTATTTTGGCTGTGAATGGTGGTGTATGGGGAGATTCTTTATGCCTGCTAGCCTTATCTAGGGTTTTACAGATAAAAATTTGTATCTTCAGTCATACTTCCAAAATCATAATAATTGAATTTGACAACAGACTTGTAACATCAAATCATACATTCTATCTCTTATATGATGATTGTCTCAATCATGTAGGACACTATGAACCTCTAGTACCAAAACCTCAATCACTAAATATTAATGATCGAAATTTCATTATGCAAGAGATACAAAAATTGCACTCTGAAGAAACAAATGGAACCATCATCCACCTAGTACGTAAGTATTTACTTCGATACCCTCGTTGTCTAAAGTCAGCCCAGCAAATTCAACAAAAGATATACAAGACGGGAGTCATCAAACGAAACTACAGAAAACAACAAATGATACAAAACTATATGATATCTTAAAATCTGAATTCTTATGTATACACAAAGAAAATCTAAATTTATCAGTTTCTGCAATTGTCAATAAAATTATAAATTATAATTATAATTATTCTATCAATGAGAAACATTTCAAGCAATATATAATTGAGCACAAGAGACTATTTATTGGATCATCAGTTGCTCATCAGACTCGTTCATCATGGACATCTTCTAATGTAAATAACTCAAATTCAAATGCAAGTGAAACACATTGTTCAGAAATGCAAACAATACATCATACGACGTCAACTCCACGTAAAAAAAAAAATAATAACATATTTTCAAAAACAAACTGATCACTATAAGAAATCTATAACCGATACTCCTAATGTGATATGTGCAACATGTAACAGATATGATTTCCAGAATATGAGTCTATTAAAAACAACAAGATTTAATAAAATACTAGACCATTGTAAAATCAACGGTATACCATATAATGATTTGAGTGAAACATCTAGTGTTTGTTCTATGTGTATTCGACATATAGATCGTCATGCTTTACCACTATTCTTCATTTTGCATCAATCTTATGAAAATACAAGGATCCGTTATATAGAATGTCTAAATGAAGTAGAAGAGCGATTGATCGCACCACGAGTTATCTTCGGAAATATTCATGTTTATAGTGATTTTGAACAATGGCATATGCGTGGTAGCATCATAAATGTTCCTTCAAATACAAATGAAGTACAATCCCATTTCTCTCGTATGACACACGATGAAGGAAGTATCATTGTTCAGATAAAACGTAAGATGAGTTTGAGATCTATATACAAGACCAGTTATGTAAGACCAAATATAACAACCAAGCTCTAAAATATCTTATTCATACTCCTCTATATAAACTTCATAAGATTACCATTAATGATAAATGGGTTGAAACTTTAGATGATGTTGAACATTTACACTCTCTTGCAAACATTGTCGACTCAGTACAACATAATGATCTTTCGAGTGAAACATCTCAGAATGAATATGATCACATATCAGTAGAAGATGAACATACAACAAATACAAATATAGATTTTATTGGAAATAACATAACTGCGCATACGGACACATACATCACTAACTTCCTTGATTCTGAAACTATTTATGCATATCATAAATATAAGCTCACTCTAGCTCCTAGCGAAGGTTACAACCCTTTAAGTTTATTCAAAGATGAATATTGTGAAGAAACTAACTTCCCTAGTTTATTTTATGGCCGCGGTAGAAAAAAAACAAATCTCTCATATCAAACTGTTGCTGCTTGGGAACTGCTGAATTCTAGTCATCGATTTGCTCGACATCTACCCAATATATTTTTCAAAATGTCCAAAAATTTGCATAGAGAAAATCTTGAGTCTCTCTTGGATACGAATTCGAAAGAATAAACTACAAGGTCGTCCTTTGACCATCCAACAATTGAAAAATAATGCATTCAAAGAACAATTACTTATCTCTGATCAGGCTTTTCTGTGCTTATCTCAACTAAGGTTCACGTCAGATTATTATCAAATTTTGAGAAGAATCTTTTGCGATGATTAGACAATTAGGAAAACCTACTTTTTTAGTCACCCATACTACGAATGGGAAAAATTGGATATCACTTTTGCAAACTCTTTATCATTTAAACAAGAAAGATGATCTTATTCCTCTTCCTACAAATCTAGAAGAACTAAATTCATCTCAGAAACAACAACTGATTCGACAAGATCCTGTAACATGTGCTCAATATTATAATCATCGTATCCAATGTTTCAGAAAATTAATAAAACAAAATCATGATATATTTGGTCATATTAATGATTTCTTTTTCATCACAGAAGTCCTCATGATCATGGATTATTATGGATCAAAGATGCGCCTGTACTTAAGATCAACCCTGATAATGATACAACAAAATTTATCGATACTTTTATTTTTACAGATCTTCGTCTACTATCGGAAGATATGATCAAAACTCAAACACATCGTCATACCATGACATGTAAGAAGAAATATAAATCCATGGATGTAGATTTTGATTTCCTTGGCCACCTATGGCAACAACAATGATATTGTACCCCTACATATAACTGAATCTGATACAAAAACTTTGAAAACACATACAAAATATCAATGCACAAATATATAATAAGTTTTTCTTTCTTAAAGATGATATAGATATGAATTATGATGAATTCCTCCAAATTTTGGACCTCGACCATGAAACCTACCTTCAAGGATTAAGATATAATACACGCAAACCTTTTGTGTATCTAAAACGTGAACCTTGTGATATCTATATTAATCCTTTCTCAAAAGGAGGTGCTAATCTTTGATAGACACATAGTGATTATCAATATGTTCTTGATCCACATGCTGCTGCATAATATTGTACATCTTACTTGACAAAAATAGATAATATCATAACTGAAGAGATGAAGATAATCAATGATAGATGCTTTGAAGAAAATATTGATGCTAGTGCAAAAAGTAAAAAATTAAGTAATGCTTTTTTAATTCTATACAAGTCTAAGCTCAATTAGCCATTTATACTATTTTAAGCTTATCATGCTTCTCGTAGTTTCCAATTTATTGACACAAGCAATCCATCAAATCAGACTTTTGTTCTCAAAAGTGATCATCAATTATCTTTGGAAAAAGATGGGTCTTCCACATCCATAGGACTACCATCTATGATCAATAAATATGCCATTCATCCTCAAAATGCAGAAAACAATGTATTATCACTCATAGAATTTATAGCTAATTATAATATATATACTTATAAAAAATTAAGAAAATCAAAAATTAGTCGTTGGATATGCTTCAACAATTCAAAGATCCTGAAGAATATTTTAGAGAGCAAGTATTATTATATGTATCATTCATTGGTGATGAAATTTTGGTGAAAATGAAATGAATCATGGCAAGATGTATACATTAAACATAAATCACGCATTTCTTTGTTAACCACTTCTTATAGTTTTCAATATAAAACAAAAGAAGTGAATAAAGAATGGGACAATTTTCTAGATCTAGTGATCGAGCTAAAAAATGAAAATGCACTTCTTATGAACCGATAGGAACATGAGAGCATCAATGACCATATTACTTACGATAATATTGATCTAAGCACAACCAATGTTTCCCATAAACAAAAAATAACATGTGCAGATATTTCAAACAAATTTCCTTGCAGATATTTCTTCCTTTCCACACTCTATATGTTGAATTAAGACAACTCAATAAGCAACAAAAAATGATATTCTATGACTGTATATATAGAAAAAGATATTTTCCTCAACAACCTTTGTTTTTATTTCTTGGAGGAGAAGCAGGTACGGGAAAAACATTTACACTCTTAAAAATTATCCAAGGTCTCTCTTGGATATCCGAAGATGATAAATCAAAATTCAATGATCCTCAAGCAATCAAGATTGAAACTTGCATACATAGGCAGAGCTGCTTACAACATTCAAGGAATGACTATCCATAGTGATTTGTCCATACATAAAGAGTCGTATTACGTTCTAGTTTCTAAATTACATCTTGACTCTCTTGATCGCTATATTAAGTTTTATAAAAAATTTAAAATTAGTAGTCATTAATGAAATTTCTCTCGTTGGAGCTAAAATATTCTCTTATATAAATCAACGATTGCAACAAATAACACAAAACTTTGCTCTCCCATTTGGCTTGAAGTAATCATTTCAAGAGATTTTTACCAAGCACAACCTATAAAAGATACATGGATCTTTCAACCATCTACTGCAAACTCTTCAAATATTGCTCTTAATATTTTGCACTTCTTATTTCAAATACTATGAATTATCTCAGCCTATGCGACAAAGTAAAACTAGATTTATAGATATTTTAAATCGCATTCGTATCAACAGACAAACATCAATGGATCTTGAATATCTAAATTCGTCTTTTATCAAATCTAACATCAATCTATCTTCATTCCCTCATCTATTTTATACAAACAATGATACAAAAAATCACAAGCATTATATATTTTCTATTAGTGAAGGCCAAAAATATTTATTTGAGTCTGTTGATCATATACCTTTTCTTGTATCAACTCATTTCAAAATTTCAGACAATCTTAAAGATACTGGTGGATTACACAAACTTCTACATCTAAAACTAAAAATATTAGTTGAATTATGTTACAATTATAATACTAAAGATGGCCTCACAAACGGAAGTGATGGTACTTTTATGTCAATGACAAATCATAACAATAATCAAATTATACGAATTATGTTCACTGATAGTCATATAGGAACACTAACGAGACAGAAACATCAAGCACTGTTCACAGATTGTATACATTCATATTGGACACCTCTATTTAAAATTTCTCAACAATTTCTAGTCAATAAATACAACAAAGATATCAAAATTACAAGAACTCAGTTTCCAATTCAACAAGCATCAGCAAGAACTATCCACATGTCACAAGGTTTAACAATGCATCAACTGGTTTTCTCTCCAAAACATATAATCCGACACGGATTAACATATACAGCATTATCTCGAATAAAAAATCCAGATAATTTATATTTACTATAACCCATTCAACAACATCATATTATTATCGATACGAAAGTACAACAAGAAATGCATCGCTTAAACACTATCTCAAAATGGAATATATCTATTTGTGATCTACAATTATACACATCAGAACTTACATATACATTAGTTCAGTACTTAAACACAATATCTCTTCCAAAATATTATGAAGATATTAAAACAGATCATCAACTACAACTCTCAGATGTTCTATGTTTAAGCGAAACATTAATCAAAGATCCTCACTCTGTTAAATATTTTATCATTAACAATAAATTTCAATACATTCATATTTATACTTGTAGAGGCTTGTTATTATTATACCAATCGACTATGAAATTATCTTCTTCTATCATTTATGGATCAAATCTTCTAGGAATTATTTCAGCAAATTTTAACGTCAACACTCGTCGCACAATCAATATCACAACTCTTTATAAATCACCTTATATGCTTCTTACTGAATTTCTCAGCCAGTTACATCAGACCTTAGTAAACAACTTTACTAACATCCCTTCAATCACTATAGGTGATTTTAACATAAATATGTTAGAAATCACCAATCATCAAATAAAACATTTGCTCTCTTTCATGAATGATCATAACTTCTCCCTTGCATTCTCTAAGTCAACAACTAAATATCATTCACATTTAGATCATATATAGATAAATTTTTCACAATACAATAATATCGCTTCATCACTTCAAACTTATTGGTCAGATCATGATCTGATCTTCATTCTCTATAAAAAACTGTCTCATGTTTCTGATTTTTCTCTTCTCTGAACACAAATGCATAGCCTCGCAATCCTATTGCAAGCGCAGCAACTTGTTTTCAAGGTGTTCATATCTGTAACAGTTACAATTGTATTATTAAAGATGGCTTGGATGTGAATAACTCCTTTACGTAACCTACGTTGGCAATATAGTCCGGTGGACTATATGCATTGTCTTATGTCCTTCAAGTCGCACAACCATGAAACCCTGTAGCTAAAAAAATGACCAGCGGGGACGGCTTGTAGTCCTGGGATATTTGATAGACGGCACCCTTTAGTAAGTCTTAGGTCCAGGGCCCTATTAGTTCAAATAGGGCCATATTATATGGATAAGCCTTATCTATTATTGATAATAATAATATCAAACAATTATTATTATTTCCTGATATCTCTTTCACATTTGCGAGAATTCGTCACCGTTGCGCATTTCGGTCCTCGGGAACTAGCCTCTCCGGCCCTATCTGAAATCAAGGTCTTATACTTATTTTCAGCTCCTTCCCTCGGTACAATGGAAGTGAAGTCTGGCTCCAACCCTGCGTAATAGAGCAATATGATTGTCCCGATCACAAGAAAACATATGGCCATCAGCGCTATATTCCATAAAGATTCTTTGGTCCCATCTATCTCGTCCATGTTCTGTGGTAACAAGTGGTCGACGGAATATCCATGGGAACAGATTGTGAAATATCCAATTTCACATAAGAAAAAGAAAACAAGTATTACCCCGTATTATGGGTATCCTTAATATACCTCTTAAGAGGTCTAAAACACCTCTTAAGACGTCTATTAAGGGAACACGTATAAGGTTGGATTTATGCTGTGAATGATACCAACACCTTCCCTACAAATCAAATAATATTCTTGCAAGGATGAGGTCTGCTCAATCAAAAAAAAATTTCTCATTTTTCTTTTCTACAGAAATTTTTTATTCAATAAATTTTCATAAGTAAAATCATTTGTGAATACATCTTTACGCTTTTATCCCTCTATTAATAAGCCAGTACAGATTTGGAAAGCTAAAATCTTTTCGACCAGTATTCATAGTAGCTTTCAAAGCTATTATTTTTTGGGTACCCGAAGCGCTCTTGTGAGCCCGCTTGAGATGCTGTGTGACGATATCCATTGAGCTGACACAGCCTGCTTCTCAAGGCGTTCGATTCATGCTATCCTACGATGGAATATGTGCTTAAACCCCATTTCAGGGTGGCTTGTTCTACTATACAAAAAGTCCCAACGCATAACACACAGATTTAGCTACTTCTCATAGCTTTTGATAAGGTGTATACTAAAGAAGCGGTAAGAACCGGAGAGTTTCAAATTATGAATTTCTTCCAATATCAAATCCGTAAAATATTTCCTGACGCACTTAAAGGTGCAACTCCTAACGTACCTTCGATTACGAAGAGTACGGCCGCTTAAGTTTGCTTCTTTGGCAGTAAGTTTATTTTATATAATTCTTGGAATGCGTTTACAGTTGGAAGATAGATTTTGTCACGAAACAAAAAACTTTTATGCCTTTCGCTTATCCCGCCGTAGATATTTATGCTATGGTGTGAATGGTCCACTTGGTACCGTCTGATCACTAAGGCCGACTTTCGTCCATGCTCGACAGGTATGTCTTGCAGTCAAGCTCCCTTCTGCCTTTACACTCGAAGGCTGATTTCCGTCCAGCCTGAGGAAACCTTTGCACACCTCCGTTACATTTTGAGAGGCAACTATTTACTTTAAGCTATTTTTGTCGATGATTTAATGATTCAAAGCGAAAAGCCTTTTCTGGAGAATTTTCAATTAACCAACATTGGTATAAATAAACAGGTGTAAAAATTTGCTGATGTTTTAATTGAATACCAATATGTTCAGTATGTTCGTCCTCGTCGTACAAAATTGTAGGTATGTTTTGAATCGCGACTAATAAGATATCCAAGAAAAGGAATCTTCTTTTCATAACCAAAAATAAAACACATATTTTTGGTTATGAAAAAAATATGTGTTTTATTTTTGCCCGAGGTCCCGGAACTTGTAAAGTCATTTTCGTGGTTCTAGAGCCCGTGCGATAATTTATTGCTCTAGTAGAAAGTGCTTCGTGCAAAATGTATGGGTTTCATTTCTTGGATCTTTGCTTGATGAGATGTACTTGATGCGGATATACACAAGTTTTTTGATCAGGTTAACCATGAGGCACTTATCGGGAAACTTGAAACTTTCCCACAAATGAGAAGACAAATAACACCTTGGCTGAAAGCAGAAATATTAGACGGGGTGAATACCCAGAATAAGGAACTGTTTGGGATCTTTGCCAATGTGGCACTTCATGGATTAGAGTAGTCGCTTTAAAAGTGATAGGATCACTAATTTTTTTCTAAAATTTCAAATAAAAATAAAAATGAAATATTCAAATACCATCAATTTTTTTATTAAATAAATATTTGTAAAAATATTAAATATACCAAATATATTTATTTCAAATATATAACTCTATATTATAAAATTCAAAATGAAATGAAAACAATCATATTTATAAAATTATTTTTGAATTGTTTTCATTTATAAAAAAATATTTTTAATGATGACCTTCCATAGATTCTCCTATATATGCGGCTGCAAGTGTAGCAAAAATTAAAGCTTGAATAGCACTAGTAAATAGTCCTACAAACTTAGTAAAATGCGGGACAGGATTCAAATATTGTCCGACAAAACAAACAGCTAAAGCCTTTCGGGCCGTAAGTCGACCCGGTCGCAGCCTCTAAGCTCTCTGTCTTTTTTTTACAAGAAAATACAATCCTCCACAATTTCACAAATAACTTTAGAGTTATAGTCTATGAAAAAAGAGATATTTTCGCAAAAAACTATCTCTTTTTTCGTATACACCTTGCCAAGGATGTCCGCAAATGTTCAATTAACCACACCATCTACTTGGGCTACTTAAAACGTATCATCACGATAAATTGCACAAGAGGGAATTGAAGTTTGGGGGACTGGATTGGAAGTAGGGCCGATCAAATTCCAAGTGTATACATCTATTCGAGAGTAGGTTCTTGGAGAGCCGGAGGTTTTTCCTTGACTAAGTCGGCGTGCTTCTAAATTTTCAAAAGGTCCTCCAGGCTGTCCACGCTGGATGTCAATTTTGGAGCCTTCAAACGAGACTTGCTACGTCCAAAAATCTAACCCTGTCAAACAGTCCCGGGCCTTAATGAAGGATTAATGCAACAGCTGGTAAGCTCCAAAGCCGTACTTTCTTTGTCAGACAGGGCCCCGGTGAATACTACAGGGTGTTTATTCTACCTACGAAAGCTAATTACTGCACCGTGAAGTTTCACAAAAAGAATTGCCAGAACAATGGCTTAGAGACGATCTCCAAATAAAAATAATTTATCATTTTTTAAAAAAACTTTGGCATCAAATTCAAAATATAAGTAATTTACCTAATACAAAAAAGAAAAGATTAAATTTCATTTCTGATGAGACAAATTACTTTAAAAATTTAGATAAAAAGCCTTGAGAGACACTAGTCCAATTCTCAGTTTCCTACTTCTCGAAACACTAATCAACTCTCAATTTCACTTTGGATTCATGTCAAGCTTCTCACAACGCAATCCAACTACTTGATGTGAATTGCAAACATTCGGCTTCTAGAAATGTCTAAACATTCAGATGAATCTTATGTCCACAGATTCTGGGACAGAAGTGCAATAGGGTAGAGAAATCGATGGACAGAACCACGAATTTTGAGATGAGAAAGAGAGAAAGCTCAATTTCGATTAAAGAATATTCTAATGAATTAGTTAAGAAGAAAAAGTTACACTTCTTTGCCTTTACAGGCACACGTGCTTCTTTGGCTTTATGGATCCTTTGGCCGTAAATGGTTTTATAATTTCCGTAAACTTTTTTCAATAATTTTTCACTTTAAAAAATCTACAATACTAAAAAATTAATGAAATTTTAAAGTTATATTTGGAGTGAATTAAAGGTTTCATTGTTTGACTTCATAAAAAAAAGCCCTTTATCAGATTTCTATTTACTTACTACAAGGTCAAAATTCAGTTATACGGTACAAAGGTTGGGTATGGCCTGAGTCCCAAATACCCAAAAATGGCGGAGTTAGCTAAAGCCTTGTTAAGCGACATTCGAGACTCGCAGAAAAACTTCCACTTGGTTTTAGCGAGCAGGTTAGACTTTGCCCCAAATGAGACGCGGGAAGCAATGCATGAGCCATTTTACGAAGTAAATGTCTAGATAAACCAAAATCATGACGTGACCCCGATCACCCAATCGCAACATTCGGGACTGGCAGAAAAACTTCCACTTGGTTTTAACGAGCAGGCTAGACTTTGCCCCGGATGAGACGCGGGAAGCAATGCATGAGCCATTTTACGAGGTAAATGTCTAGATAAACCAAAATCACGACATGACTCGATCAGCCAATCGTCCGCGTATCTGTGATAAGGCACGTGTAACTCACAGAAACCTCTAAAGAATTTTATTGGCTTTTAAGTGTTCTAGCATGGTCGGCATAGATAAGAATCCTGTTGCCATCGGATTCTTATGTATTACTAAGAACCGATGTTATTTTACCCGTACAGTCCGTAGGTCCGGACTGTGTCGGGTTACAGCGCTACGCGCCTGGCACGGCTGACTATCTATCATATATAGAGAAATCCTCCCCTCAAGGCTTGAACTCTCCCTTGAACTTGAATTCTCCCGTAGTGCCCCGGCGAAAGTCATAATTTGCAAGAGCATTCTATGGTTATGGTTAGAGGAGGTAGAGTGCAAGATTTTCCACGACCATGAGGCCAGTAAATCTGGCAGTCATAAATATGAAAATAGTTATGACGACGGCTCCCATGTACCTTCACTTTCGGAACCTGTTGATGAGTCGTGGATAGCTTTGCTCTAATCTTTTTTGTACAAGAATAAAAAAAAAGATTTGTTATTATTTTAATCTATATTTTTTTTAGAAAGTAGGAATGGTTTTTAATATTTCTTTTTATTTTATGAATTTTCAAAATAGATTAAATAGTGTCCAGGAGGCATCAAATAGCTTCGCCCCTCTTCTTTTTTTTATGATTGATGAGTCGCTAAAGAAGCTAGGCGTGAATTTTTGACCACATTCTGCTCTAGAACCTGATCGCCAAAGGAATTGTGTCAAATACGTAAACTGATCTAATTTCAAATAAAGCTGATAAGCAGTTGGGTCCTTTACCAACTCTGCTATGAATCCCGCGAGTAGGTGAAAATATGTAAAAGATAGTCTTGGTTTTCCATCACTTAAAGTCCCCGGAATGCTTTAAGGCGCAGCAGTTGACTAGACTATCTAGGGGTAAAGCATGTTTCGGTGCGGGCTGCGAGAGCAGTACCAAATCGAGGCAAACTCTGAATACTAGGTAGGACTTCTTATTAACAGGCAGTAAGGGATAGGCTTCATTGTCGAGAGGGGAACAGCCCAGATCACCAGCTAAGGCCCCTAAACGACCGCTCAGTGGTAAGGAAGGTTTACCAATTTCGTATCAGATAGGATATTCAAATAAACATGTATAAAATTGTCAAACCTAATCGAGATGACACTGTTTATTATCTTTTATCCATATATTGGTATTCCATATATGGATAAAAAATATCAAACTGCGGAGTTAACAGTTTTGTAAGAATTAAACCAAAATTTTATCAATAAATATGACGTGAGTCCAACTCCCTCCCATCCTAAAAGTAACTGAATAAAATTGTCTCCAGTTACCAACATAAGCACAAAAAAAGTAAAAATTGGCAAATAGCAAAGAAATAGAAAATGCAAGTTCGAATACGACGGACAGGTTACCATGAATAATTTTTGAATAAATCTCTGCGGTTTATTCAAAATTTATTCATTTTTGATATTTGGAGAGATGGCCGAGTGGACGACGTTTGAAAGAATTCAATATAAAGAATTCTTTTAATAAATATTGAAATAAATATTTTTATTATAGTATAATAAAAGTATAGTATAATGCATCACGTTCGTGGATTTATTTTAACAATTCTGACCTTTTTCTTTTCCTTCATGATTTTTCCGCCCTTAGACTCCACTTGCTAGCTCCCATAGAAAGGATTGTAAAACACAGGAACAGGTCAAAGTGTGTTTTCTTTGGTTTCTGAGGCTTTGGTGGGCTCTATTAATACATGTATATAACCTTACAATACATGTATATAACCTTACAATAACCTTACCAATACAACACAGAGGGCGTTCCACAAGGGTGATCTATCCATGACCAGGATGAAGCTTGGGTGAAACTAAGTGGAGGTCCGAACCGACTGATGTTGAAAAATCAGCGGATGAGTTGTGGTTAGGGGTGAAATGATTTTTAAAGAAATAATTCATTTTTATAAAAATAGTATACATATATATATATGTATACATAAATATTCTATTAAGTTTAATTGAATATTTTTATAAAATATATAAAAACGAAATTTAATATACAGTTGTATAAATAAAAACTATTTATATTTTTTGAAGATTTTATAGAATTATTTGGTAAAAGTTTCTACTCAATTTTTTATTGTTATTAGGATTTTTATGTGTTAATGGATTGTGACTAAATATTTTTCCTTTGTAAACTTCATCTGAAATTAGTCTTTCAGACTTTTCAGTGTGTTTAAATCCCAATGTTGAATCAGTTCTTTTATTGATATTAAGAACTGCTTTCAAAAGATCTAAATAGTACTGTTCTAGAAAATCTGATGAAAAATTCGCCAATAAATGAAATTTTTCTTCATAAAAACTATTTATAATTTACTAAAAAAACAGCATATTTTTTTATTTTATACAAAAACATTGAAAAAAAGTTTAAATACCTTCAATAGAAACTTTTAAAAAATGAGCTAACTCAGCAGCTTTATCTTCCATTTCTCTTAATGTAAAATATTCTTCAACCCTACTTAAAGGTATATCTTGTTGACCTTTTATTTTTATATAAAGAACTCGAGGATAAAAAAGATCTTCTTGAACTTCCATTCGTATATTATAACTACAATATACGAATGGAAGTTCATATATTGTAGAGAGACGACATAAATGCAATTCTTATGGTTGCAGCATGAATAAGAGCTGAAATTGGTGTAAGTCCTTCCATAGCATCTGGTAGCCATATATGTAATGGAAATTGTGCAGATTTAGGTGAAGTGCGAACAGATGCTGTGGGGCTTCCGCGCCTCTCCCTGCATAACGCGGAGAAAAAACAAATTGGCCAGACAAAAGAAGGAGAAATGGACACTGACACGCGGTGGTGCATGGCTGTCGTCAGCTCGTGCTGTAAGGTGTTAGGTTAAGTCCCGCAACGAAAACTCATGCTAACGCGTCAAATTTTATGTTAAAAAAACCGCTTGCAGTTATGCCACGTCGCATTCCTGATTATCCAGATGCTTATGCTGGATGGAATGCCTTTCGAGCACAGGTTGAAGTTCAGCCTAGTTGTGAAAAATGGTCTAAAGCACCCGCTTCTGAAAGAATCTTAACTAATTATGCCACGGTTGAACGTTTCTGTCCAATCGCTACATACACACAATACAATTTTGTGGTGAATCATTACTGTCGCCGGTATCCTTGTGATCGGGTTAGTATGTATCTTTTTTTATGGTTTAAGAGTTTATAAAATTCAGTTATGAACAAATCTAAAAGATCTTCTCGTAGACGTATGCCACCCAGTAGATCAGAGGAAATAATTGATTATAGAAATATAATTTTACTTCGTCGATTTATTAGTGAACAAGGAAAAATATTATCTAGACGAATGAATAGATTGACTTCAAAATAACAACGTTTATTAACTATAGCAATTAAACGACCACGTGTTTTAGCTTTATTACCATTTTTAAATAACGAAATTTAATGTAATTAATTTATATTAGTATAGATGTTTTGAAAAAAACCTCCCCGGAATTCATTTTCTAAATGATCCGGAGATGTTTTTTTTAGAATAAAATTCCATATTCTAAAAAAGTATTGACAGTAAATCATATATTGAGTAAGATAAGATTAAGGGATAAAGCCCCCATCGTCTAGTGGCCTAGGACACCTCTCTTTCAAGGAGGCGACGGGACTTGAATAGCATGACCAGTGTTTTTGTATAAAATAAAATAAAATATGCTGTTTTTTTAGCAAATTATAAATAGTTTTTATGAAGAAAAATTCCATTTATCGGCAAAGTTTTCATCAGATTTTCGAGAACAGTACTATTTAGATCTTTTGAAAGCAGTTCTTAATATCAATAAAAGAATTGATTCAACATTGGGATTTAAACACACTGAAAAGTCTAAAAGACTAATTTCAGATGAAATTTACAAAGGAAAAATATTTAGTCACAATCCATTAACATTTGATAAATAAGGAAAAAACCCCTTGCAGGTTTGCCACGTTGCATTCCTGATTATCCAGATGCTTACGCTGGATGGAATGCCTTTAGTAGTTTTGGCTCATATTTTTCTGTAGTAGAGATTTTTTATTTCTTTGTAGTGGTTTTTCTTATTTTAACTAGTGAAACCTGTTGTGCGTGTTGTAATAATCATTTCGGAAAAAAATTAAATAAAGATACTAAAGAATTAAATAAAGATACTTGGTGTAGGGTCTGTTAATATGCATAAGACCATAGAAGTGTATCGGATCCGGTATAGAAGGAAGCTAGCAGCAGATTCCCACATATTACTCGCCCGTTACTTTGTTTTCACCAGTTCTCATAGTATTTTTTCCGAGGGCACCTGATGTTTTTTTTTTAGATCGATCATGAACACGTCCAGATGATGCATGGCTACGTTGAATAGGAAGGTTAAGACAAAACCCCCAATGATACCTTTCCATACTTGGTTACCAGATACTCATGGAGAAGCACACTATAGTACATGTATGCTTTTAGCTGGAATACTTTACTTGTTCTTTATGTACAAACAGCTAGTCAAAACAGTTAAAAGAAAGTGATATTATTCAAATTTTTATTATAAAGAAGAATAGATTCAACTCAACTGGAGGACAACCTGGATAGGTATCACTGGGGGTTCTGTCTTAAGAGGCCTTCTGCACCTACAGTTTCAAAACTACGCAAGCATAGTTCACGCGTGTATGTTAGGGGTGGTAATAAACGGGTGCTTCAGACTGTGCGCAGTTTCACTTTGGTGAATAGGGTTGGTACAAAATGTAAAGGTTCTCGCATTTTGGGAGAAGGGTTGTGCCCGGGTGTTTTTGAGTTTGAAGCTTACAGTTTTGACCCAGACACGTGCGAGAGCTATCCCTGCTGGTAGGTTTACCGCCTCCACATCAGCAAGTCCTGCATAGAAGAGGGCGGGAGAACTCAGCGTGAAGTAGAGTTGAGCTGTGATAGCTACATCGTTTTTTAGAGCTGATGGGCGCGAAGTGCTTTGAGATTTGAGAACCGCTGAGTTGAGAGTTCCAAAGTTCAGTTGAGAGTTCGAAAGCGACGATCAGCCACGCATATACAGTTGAGAGACTCACAAATTTGCATTTCGCTGAGACAGTTCAGAAGAACGCAGATGTGCTAACTTTTTCATGACACCGATTTGTTGTCTAGTACTTCTTGGGGTTGTGATTTGTGGTTTGGTTGTTTTCGAACTGTGCAACAGATCAGGCGCGATGGGTCTTCGTCGGTCTGTGATAGAAATTTTTGAAGCTGCTGGTACTCCCATGGATGCTGAATATTTTGTGGACTTGAATCGAGATTCTGTGAGCCCGGATAGCCAAGTGCCTGTTGAAGACGCTCCGACAGATTACAATAATTTGCGAGATGTGATGGGATCTTCGTTAGAGAATGCAGTTCCTTTGGATGAGCAGGCATTCGATGCGTTGATGCAGAGCAGACCCGCACTTCCAAGACGTCGCTCAGTTTCTATCCCACGTTCTGAAGCACTTGAGACCGATTCACAACCTTCCTCTCCAATCCCAGGTAACTCTCTGAGAAGTAGGTTCACGTGGCAGGACTGGCAGACGTTAGCATTGATCGAAGCGAAGAGAGTAGAGTGGGAGGAAGCAGCAAGCAACTCGAGTCGAGATAATATGCAGTCCGCTGAATTTAAACTGCACAAAATCCAGACTGCTTTACGGACGAAAGGCATAGAGGTAGGCACAAACCAGATCAAAACCAAGTGGGAAAACCATATTTCAAATTTCAAGAAGGTCCGTGACCATAACAAGCTTTCAGGCAACGCCCCGTATGCAGCGCTAGATGTGCAAGAGAGGAAAGAGTTAAAGCTTCCTCCTGACTTTCCTATGCATCATTATGATTTGATTGATTCGTGGTATCGTCAACGACCATCCATGACTCCGCCTTGTATGACAGAGTCTATGGCACCTAGCAATGCTGCTGGAACTGTGCTTGAGCCGAACCTCGGCTCTAGTCCTACAGACAATCAGGATTCTGAAGTTCAAAATGCTCCTTCTACAGACAATGAAGTTGGAAGTAGGCATAACTCGGAGAAGAGAAAAAGACCTCAGAATAGAGCTTCATCTGCTCTCAACGATACTCTCAGTTCTTTCTCCATTGACATTGTTGACGTGGAGAAACAGAAACTCGAATTTGCAAGAGAGACTGAGAAAACTAGAACCAAAACTGTGAATCAGCGATCTGATAAGATAGTTTCGGTGTTAGATAAGATGGCGACTGCTCTTATGGATATTGGTTCAGCTTTGAATAGCCATCAAGGATAAGCCGTAGTGGAGGATTAAGCTTATCTTCTAGAGTACTCTTTTTGAACTAGAATCCTGAATGTAGATAGCAAAGTACTTTACTGAGTTTCATATGTAACATGAGACATTTCACCTTTAGGAGTCTGTTTTTCTTATGTATCAGATTAAGCTTGAGTAATTTTGAATTTATTAAAACTCATGTTTATTGCGTATCAAGTATAACTTGAAAAATTTTGAGTTTATTATAGCACTTTAAGCTGAATTGTTTTGAGTTTTTCATAGTTCAACTTCAAATGTTGTGTATTGCTCTGTGGAATTATGTGCAGACGTGAGTCAGATTATGAAGGTTGTGATTGCTGCTGTTCTAGTGGCAGTGGAGATGTTTGTCACCTTCGTGGCATGTATAGACGAAGATGAGGAGGAGGATCAACCTCTCTTCATCTCAAAAGAGCTTCAAGATAGTTTAATCCGAGTTGTCTCCATTGCTCATCATATTGTCTCTGCACACTAGGTGGAATTCTCAACCTCGTTGTGGTGGGTAAAACCTAGGTCACTCATCTAGTTTGACTATTATTTGTGGTCGAGTTATGATGATGATCGATGGATGAAAACTCTACGCATGTCAAAATCTTGCTTTCTACGCATTGTGCAGTTGTTGAGTCCTCACATTCAGAAACAAGATACTCGGTATAGAAAAGCAGTCCCAGTAGAAGTGAGAGTCGGAGTTACACTCTTGAGACTTGCAACAGGTATGAATCACTTCCATGTTGGAGAGCGATTTGGGATAGAGGAGTCAACCTCTGCTGAGGTATTTCATGAAGTTGTCTTAGCTATAAACTCTGCCATGGCCCCTTTGTTTATTCGATGGTCTTCTGTCATAGAGATGGAGAGTGTGAGTGCTGGATTTTTCAGAAAAGCAAGACTCCCTAATTGTCAAGGAGCTATTGATGGGACTCACATCAAGATTAAAGCCCCTCCTTATAGCCTTTACCCCATTGAGTATTATAATAGGAAGCAGTATCACTCCATTGTGTTACAATGTGTGTGTAACATCGACGGTCGATTCTTGGATATAAGTTGTGGAAGAACAGGTTCATGTCACGATGCGAGAGTTCTGAGGAACTCATCTTTGTATAGCAATGTTCGAGATGGTAAAGTTCTTGCGGAGCCGATAGTCACATTACCTTCTGGATTTCAACTCAGCCCTTACATTCTTGGAGATTCCGGTTATACTATGGAGCGATGGCTTATGTCACCTTACAACTTAGGACAACAATCGACATCGATGCAAAGGTTGTTCACTGAAAGGTAGATAAAGGGACGTATTTGCATTGAAAGAGCCTTCGGTGTCCTCAAAGGACGATGACAGATCCTCTCAGTTGGCGTAAGTAGCAACGTCTTATGGGCAGCCGAGATTGTAAAAGCTTATTATGTTCTACATAACTATCTTATAGAAAGCAGAGTACCTATGGATAACCATGTTACATATACACCCACAATGTCAGATGTACGAGGGGTTAATGTTCCAAAGCCTAGAGACATAGGTAATTATGTTCAAGAAGCGTTAACAGAATTCTTTACCATCAGTTGCAGCTAGTTTGAGGTAAATAGATTTTAATCTTCTTTAAAGTAGACTTAAGAAAGTGTTACCTAACAAGCGTTTATTTCTCTTTACTCCTTGTGAAGTAATAACAGATTAAATACACATCTTATCTTCTTTCAACAAAATATTAATTTATTATTATCATATTTCATTTTTTCTTAAATTTTATTATATTTTTTATGATTCATTTTACTTATATAATATTTTTATTATAATATTTTATCTATCAAATTTCTAATGAAGTATATTTATGTTTATAATTTATAACATTCACGCTGCAGACTCGTCGAAGTCATACCTTAGAATATATAAACATATATAAACATGTCATATCTTAGAATGTATAAATATATATAAACATGTCATGAACTTCAAAAATAATCAATACTTAAAATTTTATAATAATTCTCTAATTTCTATAAACTTTTTTACAAAAACTGAAATTCTAAGCTCAAACTGACCGTAGATTATAAAGGAAGACCTACTTTTAGGATGGATATTTGAATAATTCAGAATTGTTTACATTAGCTCTATCATGAATCTTCTGTGATGATCTGGTATCATGTTTGTCGTCTGATAGTCTGAAAGATACAGAGGTCCTGAAAGGGATTACAACCTCTGGACTTTCTTCATCCGGAAGAGAACTTTTTTCCCTCACTTATAATAAACCTGTGAAGTTCAAGTCATGTAGAGAAGCAGATTATCAGCTCTAGTTTCGTTGAAAATCACTTCTTGTTCTTCGCGTCTGTATAGCATTACATGAATCAGTCTAGAACCGGTGGCAAGCGACATAGCTCAGAATCATGGTTCACTGTAACTGGAACCTTGTCATGCAAGGATTTCCCCAGCTGATTCCGCGGTGAAGTCGGCAAACAAGAACATGGCAGGAAACGGTGGAGATTCTAGCCAATTACCTTTCAGTTGATACACACGATCTCCATAACTTGAAGGAAGGTTTCACGATCTGAATATCCCATTGGAGATCCCTCTCTTAGACTCTCAGTCAATTGTCTTTCCGCTTTCAGAAGTCTCGAAGATAACCGATACTCGTGTGATGAGACAATGCACAGGAAGAGAGCTAGAGCAGCTATTATCCATTCATAACCGACTCGCCGCAGTCACTAACTCCAGCCTCTGCTTTGCACGAACGGCAGCCGGTCTCTGATTTCTGGTGCTTGGTTTGGCGCTACGCAGCAAACGACCTTTCATAGCTGATCACAACCGTTACCACTTCGTTCGCCGAGTGAAGTCTATAAGAATCAAAGGATAAAGCACAAGAAAAAGGACGCGGTGAGTGGGAAGAGTACAAGTGGCTCCGCATGCAAAGAGTTACCGCGAGTTTATGCTTGAGTAGAAAACTTGGATGAAGTTAATCTCTAGCAGTCTTTTCACTCTTGGACAGAACTGACATGACCTACTGAAGAGAACACAGACAGGACGGGCAGAGAGGCACTGTTTGAACAGCTTGAGCTTTGAACTTATGGACATTCTATGGCTCGACCAACTACTGTACTGAACTAGAATACCGCTACGTTCAAGCTTGAGTGCACGCTTGATAGCAAGTAGACCACACACTTAAAATTACACACTCACGTAGTCACCTGGCATATCTGATCTGAAACCAACAAGAGATTGCTTCTCACCTGGTTCATAAAGTTAGCGAAGAGACTTTTCTTGAGTCGAGCCACAACACGTTCGCTAGCAGCTGTAAACAAATAAGCTCGTGTGCTTGTAGCTATGGACCTGTTACATATCAAAACAGATACATGGTCAAGGTGCATGGACGCAAGCAACATAGTACGGAGTAACCTGGATGTCAGAAAGATGCATGCAAAAATTGTACGAGAAGCTAGAAGGCATCAAATTGACTGAACTAAGGGCGGAATTTCGAAGTTGCAACCAACATCAACTGGATATTTGCTGCACAACTGAGAAAGTTCTCTTCCAGCGTCTATGATACTGAATATGTCTGCTGAAGTTACAGAGAAGCAGTTCTCATACGGATAAACCTCGTTTGCATCATATCACCTTGGGTATCACCTTGAGACAACGGGACAATTGTTTCTGACCAATATCAGTTGACAGCTTCGGCAGATGACCTCTCGATACCAGATAAGGTTTTGCGACGGAGATGCACGCAATGCAAAACCAAGTCATAGCCTGCTCCAGTACGTTGTCTCAATTGTTTCTGACCAATATCAGTTGCAAGCTTCGGCAGATGACCTCTCGATACCAGATAAGGTTTTGCGACGGAGATGCACGCAATGCAAAACCAAGTCATAGCCTGCTCCAGTAGAAGATAATCATGCGCTCTCACTTTCGTGAGCTTTTGCTGCAACGGCTTTGTTTTCTATGCTGCAAGAACTGCGGCAAGACCGAAACCCTAATCCTTCTAGTAAATTTCCACGTGGCATCTTAACGTGTACAGCACATGCCCAGCACATGCCCTAAAAGGTACTTCACTCAAAACTGCAGAAGCAATGCGGAGAAGAAGGTGAGTAAAAATGAAACTGAAAAATTGTCTTTGGTTCGGGAGGTCTCTCGCAATAACGAAAATGTAAGAAACTGCAAGATATGCAGTTTTGAAACTGTAGGTGCAGAAGGCCTCTAAGTCCCTTCCTATTCAACGTAGCCATGTATCATCCAAAAAACATCAAGTGCCCTCGGAAAAAATACCGTCAGAATCGTTGAAAACAAAGTGGCGAACGGGCGAGTAATATGTGGGAATCTGCCACAGTTTGGGCCAAATGTTGACAGACGGAGATGGCTGCTTTAGCGTTGTGCTTGAAAACGACAAGTACATTGTTTTGGCAAATTTGCTCTTCAAGCACTCGAGCCATCTTGGATTACTTTCACTTGAGTACGGATAGTTTGCACTGGCTTGAAAACGTAAGCTGACTGAACCTAGTAGCGTGGAACTTTCCTGTAGTTTTTAGAGATAACCGAATTGTGATTCCTGCTCTACGAATCCCTTCTAATATTTGTGTTCCTCGGGTTGTGCGATGGACCGCTTTAAATAATTATGTTTTGTATTCATACATGGCCATAGTCCCCAGGCAGAGTGTTTAACGCGTTAGCTCAGCCCCTGATCATCACATATTTTTCACGATTGTTGGAACTTGAAGAAAACAATCGAGTCACACTCCCTTTGCAACCATGTTTTCAGAGCCACAATCTGCTACTTTAACCCCTAAGTTATACATTCATTTACATTATTTTTTTGAAGTTTCCTGTTGATTGCGCATTGCCTATAGAACTGAAGATCTAATTCAGATCTATACATAAGCTTTTCACAGGTTCAGGCGTTAAAAAATAGATTTTTTCATGCATTTATGAACCAGAAACATTAGAAGAATCTTTTCCGTTTTAGGGTTATGTTTGGAAAGATAAAAATAAGATGACTACTATTTGGGTATTCATTTAATTTTATAGGTGCTGGTGCTTTTCTTTTAGTTTTTAAAGCCTTATATTTTGGAGGTATTTATGACACATGGGCTCTGTGAAGATGCGGGCTACCTGCACCTGGACAGAAAGACCCTATGAAGCTTTACTGTTCCATGGGATTTGCTTTGGGTTTTTCTTGTGCAGCTTAGGTGGAAGGCAAAGAAGGCCCCTTCTGGGGAGCTGGAGCCATCAGTGAAATACCACTCTAGAAGAGCTAGAAATGTCAAAATCTGTCAAAAAAATTAATTTACGTAAAGGAAAACATAGGTTACCTAAAGGAGTTATTCACATCCAAGCCAGCTTTTTTTATTTTTATTTTTCTTCTTGAAATAAGAAAAGTTCAATATGTTATGTAATGGCTTCTTTTAAAAGATTTTCCGCTTGTTCTGTAAAAACTTTAGTAGAACGAATAATTTCCGCAAATTTGTACAACGCGTTTAAAGATGATTGACACATAGCTTGGAGTGTCAATCATTTTGACTAAGACTGAGGAACTCAGTGTGGAGTCTACAATGCTCTGAAAGCATTTTTTGATTTCATTTTTGTCTATTTTTAAAAATTTTGATTAGAATTTACTGAATAATGGAGTTAGTGATGTTCTCAATATAATAATCGGAATGTTTATTATATTAATTAAATCTTATTTTTTTTATTTATTTCAATAATGACAAGATGGACTTTACCTCGAATACGAATAGATCAATTATTAAATCTTGGTTGGAAATTTCTTTTACCTATTGCTTTAGGTAATTTATTATTAACAACCTCTTTTCAACTTTTTTTATTATAAAACATCTACTAACTTGGAACCCGTTATATAATTTCAGCTTTTGTGATATCAAGATTTCAAGCCACAGCCCCACCCCCCACGGGTGGTCCGGAAGGCAAGAGGGTCCGTGAAATATTCTCGCGCGAACTAACTTTTATATTTTTCTTCTAAATTTTGTCTTTTTTTCTCTCTTTGAATGAGATTTTTTTGCCATAATTATTTAATTAATAAAATATTCTTTTTGTTCAATTTTGATTAAATAATATTTTGATTCAAATTTATCAATTTTATAACAACAATTATTTAACCAAATGTAGAAGCAATTAAAAAAGCAGCATTACTTTGTCCAAGAGGGTGAGTCCGGGCCTAAGATCAGGCCGAAAGGCGTAGTCGATGGACAACATGCAAAATATTCCTGTACTACCCCTTGTTGGTCCTGAGGGCCGGAGGAGGCTAGGTTAGCCGAAAGATGATTATCGGTTGCATCTAATTAAACCACATGCTCCATCGCTTGTGCGGGCCCAGTCAATAAACATCCCCAAGCGGCTTTCGGGTTCGGAAGGCGTTAGGGCACATTTTCTTGGACGGCCGTTGGCTTAGCGGGGGTCACGACTGGAAATATATTTCGCGCTAACGTGCCGGCGCGAGTTTCGGCGCGTTGCGAACGACTTTTTTCTCGGGGGTGAAGGCAAACAAACGAGGACGCGCTGCCGCGCCCTGACGTTGTGGTCTGCTGTGGAAAAATGAGGCGGCCATCGCTAGCACATTTCGCCGCCACTGCATGCAGGCTTTGGTTAATTTTCGAAAGCAGACGGCGCTGCTGCTGACGATCGCTTTCTTCTCATCGACCACGTCTCGGCCTGTAGTGTGCTGCCGGATTTGATCGTTATTCGCGCTGGACGATTCGTGTCTACTGCTGATGGTTTACGTTGTTTCCATTCCGGATTCGATCATTGTGCTGGCATTCGCGGTCGCTGATCCTCTTCTTGCTCGTCGAGGATTGGTGTCTGGGGCTCGTGCTTTGCTCTGATGATGTTGGATTGTTGCCATGCTACTGGCTTTTGCTTTGCGTTGCGTTCGTCACGTTTGCGTTCGGACAATTCTAATGTCTCGTTTGCTCGGTTCTCCTTTCCAGGAAAACCGAGCAATCGAGCTTTCTTTTCTACCGTTTGTGGATGGCTGGGCGGGGACTGTGTTGTTCGCAGGCGGAGAACGACGCTGTTTCGGTTTCTTTCGGCTTGTTCCAGATGTCTTCGAGGTCGAGGGCTGGTGCTCTTCTTGTCCATTTCTTGCTGCCGCTCTGCTGAATCGATTACGAGGTTTTTCGTTTAAGCTCCTGCCGTTTGAGGAAAGTGTTCTTTCGGTGAATTGTCGTGGTTTTGCAGGCTCGGGTTGGATCCAGCTTCGGATCGATGTGCGCTGTTGTCAACACATGCCTCGTGCTTCTTATTGACTTTTATGTCGTCTTGTTGCGAGGTGGTTGGTCATGTTCTTGCGAGCTGCTTCGTGGTGGTGATGGCGGCCGGACGTGCGGAAGCTACTATGATGACCTACCCGCTTCCTTCGATTGCTTACATTGTATTCTCTGCTCGTTTGCACGTACTTGTCTTTCCCTCGATGGCTACTGACTCGGAAGGCAACGGTGCGACCAATGATGACCAATTCGCCTCTTCGCCTGTCCCGCTCGACACTGCTGCATGCGTTTTGCCAGGGAGTCCTTTGCTTGTACTGTCGACTCCTTCTCCTCCACGTTCGTCTCTAATCTCCCCTCCTTCCTCTCCTAAACAGTCTGTGTCTGTTTTAGACACTGTTCAAGTGTATTGCGACCATGGAACCGATGAGTACAAGTGCCAGATCGATAAGTTTGCTGTCCCGTCCATTCCTGCTCCTTACCCGCTGATCTCTTCTCGTTATCTGTCATTCTGTGAATCTCAACTTTATTTGAGCAGGAGCTACATATACATCGATTTTCGCTTCTGCCTCAAGCCGCCCGAATTCCTCTTGCCGCGGTCGGATTATGTCAAAGTTTCGTACGCTTTTGTTGGGGCGATGCAATGTTTTCAGTGTATTGTAGGTCCGTTCTTGTATTTAGAGTCGACTGACTTGTGGTTAGTTCTGGAGGATAGTCGGTCCACTGTTTTCTGTTATCCCAAGTACATTCGGGAAGAAGGGAGCGAGAATCTAAAGCCGGTTGTTTCTTCTGTGTATAGAAGAAATTGTGAACCCTGCGTGTGCCAGACGGTCAATACTCGCATATACAGGATAGCTTGTAAGCATAAGCCGTACCCTTCTGATGCAGATGCGGCAGGCTGCCCGCGCAAAGCGAGCAGCCAACAATGTTCCTCGTACCAGGCAAGTGCAAAGCAAGACTCTTGAGGTGTCACTGACGGTAGCCCAGACTGGAGGCGATCTCGATTTGGCTTGTTGGGGTCCCTTGTGCGATTTTCTCCAGCGCGAATGTGACACAGGTTTGATATCTGTAGAGAGGGGGGTGCTCTGTTACACATTCATATTCATGGGGTGTTATGTTTACGCGCGAGCAGTCCTTTGGATGTGAAGAACAGGCTTGTCGCTGTTCTGGGTTGGAAAGGAAGCGGTAGGCCTTTGGGCGGTGAGATCTGCGTGAAGAGGCTGAATAATCGTGGTCTCCATACCTTTGTTGGTATGGTAGGCTACTGTATGAAGGACAAGTCTGAGGTCCACCATCGCTCCTGCATGAAAAATATAACTGAGTCTATGCTTGCAGATGGGGAGGAGCTGTTCACTCTCCTTGGAGCAGCTGACACGAAGAATCGAGTCGAACTGAATTCTAACAATGTCTTACAGAGGGCTTTGCAGTTTAACAAATATAAATGCAGGCATCCACTCGGGAGCACGTTGCGTTCTTCTCTGCGGTCGATGGTTCGCTCTGGGAAGTATTCACCGTCCTGCAGATGGCTTATGGGTAGTGGAATACAACGCGGTAGGAGCGACTCATTATGGAAGTCTATCGTCCATCCCGAGACGGTAACGATGCGAGATATAGACAGCATTTTCTTCGCAAACCAGCAGTCTCGAAGAAGGTATTTCGATGCAATTACACCCGAGGAAGAGGAACTTCTCCAGAGTTTACCGTCTCCAAGGACGGACACTGCAGGTCCGTGTTTTGAGTCCATGCACGCTTTCCCGGAGTACATGCCTCTCTGCAGTGCATACCTACGGGACATGACTTCGAGCCGAGCAGACTGTAAGTAGAAATTCCTCCTCGTGCTTACTTTGTATCGTTTTTGTCTGTATGCCTTACTTCTGCCTGACGAAGCTGGTTTGTTCGTGCAGGCGACAGCAACGAGGATGGAGCCAGGAGGTGTGACGCCTGAAGTGTTCTGTGTGTCCAAGTGCCAGAGAGGGTATGTAGATAGTCGTAAATAGTGTAAGCACATTGTAGTGTGCAGGACCTCTCGTCTCGACAGAACTTGATATGTACAGAGGTACCTAGACGGAGCGTGGTCGCCTTGAAAGATCCGTTTCCACATGTAAAAAAACGATTTCGCTGAAATAAAGTTCAAGTGGTCCATCGTGGCCTTTTTTCCTTACGATCATTGTGTAACTTCTCCCGGGGGGCTCGAGAAGACGCAAAAAAAAAGGCCCAAACCATTTCTCCCAATTAAAATCGAACTGGTCCATCGTGGCCTTTTGTTTTCGTTAACTTGTCCTGGGGGGTCAAAACGGACCGAAATAAAAGGCACCCGAAACGGGCGGACGGCATGAACGCCAGTTTATTGCGGAAGCAAGAGGGAAGAGAATGAAAAGAGCAGGACGAAAGCAATAAGAGAAGGCGGGGAGAAAATAAAAAATTCGAGTTGTGGCAGGAAAGTAGAAGCGTAGTGGAAAATTTGCAAAAAAACGGGAACCCATAACGTGAATAAGCAAGATAGGTGAATAAATAAGCAAGATAGGTGAATAAGCAAGATTCCTTTGAGTTTCATTCTTGCAAACGTACTCCCCAAGAACTCACTTTTATACACTTGGTTTTCACAAGTCTCAGTATGATGCGGCAGCTTACTCGCCTATGCACTAAGTAGGAAAATCAAATCAACTTTTTATAGATTATGGAATGGCAAAAGTGATACCTCGGTTGTCGATTGATCCACGCTCTCCGGGCCTCCTGTTTTATGGATATTATAGTTGAGTTATATCTATGTAAAAGTTATTCAGTCTGTAGACTGGGTCCTCGGCCCTTTGTTTTGTCGGTCAATATTTTACTTTTGTGGTGTCCCACAAAACAAAGTCCGAGACCCTGTCTGACAGTGCCTGGGCCCTGCGGGTCTTGTTGTTATTTTTTCATTTTATTATTATCAAATTCATAGGAGACTTTTCATATTTAGACCTCAAAGTTTTTTAAATGTTGCAGATAATAGTGGATCTCGGAAACTTATGTGTATTCGAGTTTTAGGAACAAGTAGGTACAATTGTAGATGCGCGAGACCATGTTGTTATTATTATTTCTTCTTTTTTTAAATTAATATTTTCTATTTTATACAGAAACAACTTGGTATAGTATGATAGGATCCTAATGTTTGGGTATTATATAGTTAGGATAGTTTGGTTATCACGTGCATTTTCTTTTTTTTCTGAATAACGATTCTGAAACTTCTGTGCATTTTTTTAGTGTTGAATGGCTAAAGATAAAATATTGCTTTTTAAAAAGGCTTCTGGAACAGATCAGTGGAGGCGGGGTTTATAGCTCAGAGGATTATAGCACGTGGCTACGAACCACGGTGTCAAGGGTTCGAACAAACTGTTTCTACATCAAAAATAACAAAAACTAAAGGAAACATGTAATATCGAATCCAAAGTTTATTATTTGCATATGCTGAGTAATACTCGTGTAGTTTTGTTTTGCACAACCCCTAATTCTTAGGGGCTTTTTCAAATTTTTAATTATTTGAAAATTTTACACGAAGTCTATAAGTTATACGACATAAAGATCTTTCCCAAGAGTTCACATCGACGGGAAGGTTTGGCACCTCGATGTCGGTCTTCGCCACCTGGGGCGGTAGTACATTCCAACAGAGTTCGGGGAGAAATATCTGAAAACCTGCTTGATTTACGTCTTCTTTTACGTTTCTATGGATGATTATATTATTCACCAGACGACAGCCGTTTTATTATTAAGGTTGTTAGTTTTATTCCGGTAAATATTTTTTCGACCATTTGCATTTCCGGCTGGTTGTAAATCTGGTGTTTTTTCTTCCTTGAAACTTTTTTTTCACATGGTTTTTGAACTTGAACGTAAGTGGAAGCTGACGATTTCACATTTCGTCTTCAACGGTTCCGGGAAGATGCCTGTGCACATGCGTTTCGTCCGACAGTCCCAAGAAGTTACAAGTCTATTTCCGAAAACCCTAGTTTTCACAACGGAACCTTGTCCTTCAGAAATTGACAGAGTACCGGAAATATCGAAAACCTGCCAGAACGTCTGACACTAAATGCCGGATCTCCCCGAACAGTGCATTCCAAGGGTTGTGCTGTTCGCCCATTAAAGCGGTACGTGAGTTGGGTTCAGAACGTCGTGAGACAATTTGGTCCATATCCAGTGTGGGCGTTAGAGCATTGAGAGGACCTTTCCCTAGTACAAGAGGACCGGGAAGGACGCACCTCTGTACTTGTGTTTACTTAATTATGTTTCTGTCATCAACCTTAGGAGGAGCTGTTCCATTGATAATATGGATAATTTGATAATTTATCAATTCCATTTTTAGTCCAATCGGTCGTTCAGCACCCCTAGTATATTCTCGTAAAATAAAATTACAATTTTATTTTACGAGAATATACTTAAAAAAATTTAACTTGTCCATTTCTTAAAATAAAAAAATGGTATTTTAAAAAATAATGATATTTTTGTTATTTTAGATGATTCTCAATGTAAATTAAAAAAGTCAGGAATAATCAAATACAGAAATATTAAAGTTGATTTGATTAATAAAAGTACTAGTTTTGAAGATACAGAAACCCTTATCTTTGAAATAAAAATAGAGATAAAAGCTATTTTATCTACAGAAGAATTTATACCCAATGGTCCGTTTACAGGGGCTTCAGTCGCTGGCTTCCCTCTCATCAGATCACCAACTTCCTTAACCTTCCGGCATTGGACAGGTGTAAGCCCCCGTACGACTTTGCGGTCTTTAAGGTTATGAAAACAGTTTTCCTTTCTAAAACTTCAATCACTTTATTCATAAATGAGAAAGAGCTAATAGTCAGGGTTTCCGGACATAGGACAGACATCACAAAAGCCTTATGTTTGACGAGAGTGTACTAGGGGGAACGCTTTAAGACCTACCTTAGAGGAATCCCTATCATAGGCACTACGCTGAAGGAGCAGGTAGCATCGTGTTGAACACCAGGATTATTAAGAGGAACCAGCAGACTAAGGTCTGTACTCGCTGTCAAGATGGGGACTAAGATACTGAGCAGTATTTGGTAGACTCTGGAAAATTTAGTACAACTCTCAGAACAAACATCAGGTGACATCAGGAGCTGATAACAGCGGTGCTGAAGATGCAGTCGCCTCCAAATCCAAAGCAGCTACTGGGTCCAACTCTTCCCTACTTGGGGTCAGCTTGATCCAAAGTCTCTTCTGTCGATGATATGGTCAAATCCTTACTGGCTGAAATTTGGAAGGTGAACGTCCTCTATGTAGCTGTCTCTGCTTGGAGTTCATCTTCTCAACCCATGTTTCTAGCACCGTCCAGCCAGGGCGCGGGGGCTAAGATCGAATTCGTAAGCTACGGCATGGAATTCGTAATGAGTATATCTCCAAGTTCTCTTCATACTCTTCGCCGGTAGAAGCTAGTTCTTTATCCTTAATTCGTTGTGTCGATAATGCTACCGTACTCCGTTACTTCCGCCCCAAGTTGCAGTGTCTTCTTTCGAGAACTTGTAAGGAAGTTACGTGTTGTTAATACATTGTTGAGTCTCTGCCTTCCTTCGTCTTCACAGTTATGCTGGAATCTCCGTGCCAAATTTACCCTCTTTCGTCAAGAATTCTCTTTTATGCATTTTTAGTAGAGCATGTATCCGACTCTTGTTTACTCTGGTATATTCAAATCAAGCCAAAGACTTTTGTCGCTCTGTCTACGCTGTTTTAGCACTTGTGACTTCGTCTGTGATATACTCAGTGAATCGTCCGCTCTTGATATTCTGCCTGCAAATAAAGGTTATTTGCAGGTCGAATGTCCTCGTGGTGTAGGTTCTATGCGGGAGCTTTGGGTTCGGAGAAAAGGTTCACGTTTCACTGGCCTGGGGAAGCGGCTCTTCCTGACTGCCTTTGCTGGAAACGATAGACCATTCACACTGATTCCAGATCGATCTATAGTGGTGACAGAAGGCAGACGGAGATTGAGTTTCACGCGATGCCCAATGCTTAGTCTTGGTCGAAAGTGGATGTATATAGCCATGTTTGTTGTCTTGTAGTGCCTCAACAACTCAGTTTTCTGAGGCTTGTCGATGTTTATGTTTTCTTGCTGTGAAGCAACCACTCCATTTCTACATCCTCAGCCCGGGGAATCCGTTATGTTCCCTTACTTTCACTCATGATTCAGTCTTGAACTCTTCATGCTCGTTTGTTGCATATGCTAGGTCCATGATTTCCGTTCCTCAGGCTCGGAACTCGGTCGTTAAGATACACAGTCGGCAGTTTGATACAGAACTATGAGCCTCACCCTTAACAAAGTGAACGGACATGAATTTCTCCAGAGAGCCTGGTAAGCTCACTAGAGGTGGTGTAAAGCGAATGTTTATTTCTCTGTTTGGATCAGGTTTCGAAGCTTGCACTGCATTTCCTTGGTTGTGATCCTAAGATACAGGACGGTACCGGGTCATAATATCGTGACGAGTATGATATGCCTTATATTGCAGCGTGTCAAATCTAAAACGAAAGATTCTCTAACGATTGAAAGGAAAATGACCGTAATTTATATAATGCGAGTTTTGTCTATCGTTCAAGGGGTGTTTTTGAATTGCTCTAAGTTTTTTACTTTTTCATCTTTTGACTTTTTAATAATTATGATAAACTATTAAAATTCAAAATTTAATTATAACTGAAACTCACATACAATTTAGAAATTTAAAGAAAATATGAGTTAGAGCATGTCGCCGACAGTTTCCTGCGGTTGTCTCTGGAGGTAGCCATAGAAAACAACCACAACCTCTTCATTGGAACCGTAACACTTGCCCGTGAAAGACGAATATTTTCCAAGAGTTCCAAGTTGGACATGCCCTAATGTTATTTAAGGCTATATATGTCCCCAAGTGAACTCAAGGATCCAACATTGATCAGGCAACCCAAGGCTAAGAAGGGTCTTCGTCCACTACGGTTGTTAAGCTTAAATCCCCACTACCGGTAGCGGAGATTTCACGATTAGTGAAAACGCGGGCTCTAGGTTACCATAACAGATTCGCACAGCAATGATGCAGGCTATTGATGTCCGTTCGTGCCATACTATATAACGAGAGAACCAGTGTCAGACGCTCTATATTTCTGTAAAATAATTAATGTATGGGACCCAAAGATACTTATGCAGTACTCATTGACACAAAACGACTCTTCTCACATGAGATCTGCAGTGGCTGTGAGGAAATTCAAATTTAAAAAAGTTTTGACATGGGCAGTTGTCCCAATATCTCTGGGCAGTAACTCCAAAAATCTCAAGGCAGTTGCAGGAGGGGTGGAGCAAGCCATGATCTTCCAAAGTATGTTCTGACTGTAAACTGGATGCTGCAGAGGTGGGAGAGACTTGAGGAGTTAGCTTGCTAAATTTTGAGTTTGGGCTGGATATCTTTCTCTGGAGTGATATTCATTTCCACTTTGATTTTCAAAGTTGGACATTTGATATCTTGATCATGCCATCTTACTTTCATGTCATTTTACAAGGTGATCTTCTGAGACCTATAGAATTATATTAGAGTTATAAGATATTTGATGTTTATGGACTTGTTTTGGTACAGATTTATGAGCTGCAGAACTGTTTAGTCATGTTAGTTTTGAATATTACATTATCTTATGAGTAGTCATTCCTAAACTTGCTAGTTTGGTAGGTTGTTCAGAAGTTGTTTTGATTATATTCAGTTCATCGTTTATTGTTGAGCCTACTAGATATTGTGTATTTTGTTTTTATTCCAGAGTTTCAAATGATATAAATTCTGTTATTGAGCTTTTTCAAAGTTGAAGTTGGACTTGTCGTCATGACGTTTAGGAGTAAGTTGTTACTCGTAAGCATTGCATACATGTATCTCAGATCACTATTTTGACTATATAACGACTTGACGTTGGGATCAATTTCCTTCTGATCGGACCAACTATCATGGGGAGTGACATCTGAATAACATTCAAGTTATTCATATTCCAGAGGATCTTTTAGACACTTACTCGCGTTTACACCATGCACTAGGACCTACAGTGATACATGCACAAGTCTTGAGATGGTTGTTAGATGGTTCAGCAAGACCTATATATGTCTTAGTGGCTGCTTGTGCACAACGTATAGCAGCCCTTGAGCATGTGCCTAACGAGTCCATAGGAACAAGAGTCACTAGACCATGTGGATGATAGTTAGACTACTGTTCAAGATATTCAAGTTGAGCCCATAAGAGTGCGTACTGATGAGTTGGAGGAGGAGCTTCTTTTCAAGACGGAGGATGAGCCTCTCACACGCGTGTAGACCGAATATGGGTTATGGAACCGATCATGGAGTTCAGTGATGTATTTCGTGTCAAATGTCCACGATCAAATTGCGTATTGTATTGCATCGCATCAGTTATTATAAAGTTGCATCAGATTTGGCAGTTGAAGTTCAAACGCGATGCAGGCCATATGACGGTTTTTATGACAAGGGAGATGGAGAGAGAGAGAGAGAGACAATCGCCAGATGTGACAAGGCAGATGTACCACAGTGCATTATGTGCAGGTCTTAGTTATACCTCAGTTGCGAGTATGTTAGAGGCCATGCGACTTCACATCCCCACAGAGAGATATTGGTATGATTTTCAAGGTGCAGTTGGACGTGGTGGTGCAATGTTGCATTATCACAGTGGGAAGAACACAAGGCAGCGATGCATGTAATATTTTTAGAGATAAATACTTATCTTATCATTCATAGTTTTATTCATACAAAATTATTTATATATATAGGATATTTGATATTTATTTTACTTTGGGATCATTACTAGATTCTTATAAGGGTTTTTGTAATGTTGTACATACTAGAGTCTTTGATCTTATACGTCTATTGTCGATGGGATTCATCTTGAGATATATATCATGAGATAGTTCTATTCATCAATGCAACCAACAATCGAATTATTGAGATGTTTACGATGACGAGAGCGGAAGCAAAGAGCTCTTGGAGAATAGAGATTACCGTGGTTCAGAGAGAAATTGAGAAACTCCAAGAGAAAAACATGTTCATCTTAGAGATTATCCATGATGATAATCACGCTGTCGACACTATTATTGATAGGTATGTAACTTCATAAGTTGTTTCCAAATTGTTTTGGAGAAAATTCTATTTTTCATGGTTTCATCTGGCATCTTGTGGTGCAGGAATGAGATTCGTAACCAAAAAGATCTTAGGCACAAGTGTAAGGGGATTGTAACCAAGTTCAAGGAGGAGCTACAAGATGTTTGTATATTTGTGAGTGATCAGGAAATCATAGATGCACGGAGCAGGAGTCAACTAGCGGTCTTTTCGGTACCAACATTGAAGAGTTTTTGTCGATTGAGAGCTCTTCCTCTAGGCGATTCAAAGATAGTGCTCGTGAGTCTAATTGTTGAGCATCTAGCTCTTTCAATAGAGGACTATTGACAGCTTGAGCGCACCTGAGGAATGAAATACCTTGAGCTTGGTGCACAAGATATCGCCTATAAACTCAAGTCATGGATTTACACTTGTGCTCGTCGTGCTTTTGACAAGTAATAAGTTCATCGTTGTAGTTTGTCACTTTTATGATTAAAATATTTCAGTCTCACGTGATTACAATTTTTGCTTATCTAACCATATTTTCTTCATTTGATAGCTTGATCTGATGCTGATGCACATGCCAACAGTGGTAACTCATCATCAAAACCAACTTGCATATCAGTTCGTTGGGAGACCTCTAGACATACCTCGGAGAACACAAGAAACTCCGGTCGAATTTCTCAAGAGTCACCAAGATGAGAGTTTCCAAAATTCCTCCACTGACAACCCAATGGTTAAGAGTCTCCTCTTCACATCGAAGAATTGTTTATGGCGGGTTTCTACTGCCTTAGACTCAGCTATGACTGCAGAATCAATCGCCAAGAAACCGCACAATGCAGTCATTGTCACAAAGTAAGGCTGAACATAAAACACAGTTGAACAACAACAAGAAAGCACAACGATAAAGCACTCAAAGAATCCTAAACTTCATGTCGTCAACTCCACCGAAAGAAAACTCAACAAAACATAGAAATTGAAAGCCCACTGAGAAACCATCACATCTTCAACGAGGTGGCACTCGAGAAACAACAACGACAAAGAGTCTAACTTCCTATCACCAACTCCACCGAGATCGAAAATCCAACGAGAAAGCACCAAAATCGTTCGTCCACCAAGAAAGCACCAATCCTTCAATGAGAAAGCACTCCTTAACAACAACGAGAAAGCAGAAAGCCTAAAATTCATGCCGCCAAACTCCACTGAGATCGAAAGTATAACGAGAAAGCACCAAAATTGTTTGCCCACCGAGAAAGCACCAAACCTTCTACGAGAAACAACAATGAGAAAGCAAAAAGCCTAAACTTCATGTAGCCAACTCCACGAAAATCAAAAGCCTCAGCGAGAAAGCGCCAAAATCGTTTGCCCACCAAGAAGCACCAAATCGAAAGCTATAGTGAGAAAGCACCAAAATTGAAAGCCACAACGTGAAAGCACTAGAATCGTTCGTCCACCAAAAAAGCACCAAATTGAAAGCCACAGCGAGAAATCATTGAAATCGAATGCCACAGCGAGAAAGCACCGATACCGTTCACAACAAGAAAGCACTCCTAAACAACAATGATTCCTGCAATCAAGAAATGTCAAAATCGAGTTGCCTTTGCTAGTTGCTCGTGAAACGCTTCTACTAGGACATGTCGAGTTCGAGATGTTGTCAAACACGACGGGCAGGGTAACAAGTCATGTGTTGAGGCAAGAAGCACAATTGCTCATCCAAATCCGAAGAGAATGATTCTCTCCGGTCTTTTTATATCCTCAGTGGATTTAATGGACTCACCCGAACTGGACGGACTCACATATAGGACCCTCTAGTCCCTAGAACACACCCTAATGCTATTTAAGACTATATACCTTTACGAAATGACAAATACATGTCCGAAGACAAATATTTTCCCAAAGTTCTAACTTGGACATAATGCCATTCAAGGTTATATGTCTCTCCAAGTGAACTCAAGGATCCAACATTGATAAAATTATCCAAGACTAAAAAAGATCTCCGCCCACTACCGGTTGTTAAGCTTAACGAGTTCATCCAACCACCGGTTGTTAAGCTTAATGAGCACACTTGAACTGGACAGACAAACAAGTAGAACCCTCTGTCCCTCCACGAAATGACAAATAAATGTACAGTTTTCACGTGCAAATCAATTGAAATCAATCCGTTTATGATACCGATTTATCCTTGGGTGATTATGCGATCTGTAAAGCTATTACTTAAACCCAGAGAGTTCTCTAAGACTCACTATTCTCTATCAGAGGAGAGCTAAAACCCTAAGCTAAACCTTATTTCGACTCAAAACCTCCCTGTCCTAGACAAACTCATCCGCCGATACGTTATTGCGTCGCCTTGACAAATACACTCCCAAGTGCCACTATAACGGTTATATTTTTCACATTCTACTACGTCTTGTCGAGTGTGTGTCTGTTTGGACCGCTGCATTAACGCTCTAGCATGTGAACACAGAGCTTTAATGTGTCATTTTGTGACTAAAGGCTCTAAATTTTCCGAGTGAATTAGAACTAATCCGGCTTGTTCTTTCGGCTGTACTATCGATTGTCATCCCACCAAAGGTACCTTGGGATTGCCGTCTTCTCCGGTGTCCGAAAGAAAGATTCTGCACAGACTTATGAACTTGATGGCGCATTTCTATGATAGGAGACACACTGTCAATAGGGCGCATTTCTATGATAGGAGACACACTGTCAATAGGTCATTGGATGACGGTTTTATCACGTTTTTGAGTAGGATTGCGCATGCTCCCAATGATAAAAACGAGTGGCGTAATGCGTGGTGTCACACGTTTTAGGAACCAATGTCAGATGTCATCCGGAGAGACATTCTATGCAATCAAGGTGCCCAACCAATGTGTCGTGCTTTCCGAACTTAGTACTTCACAGCCTGATTCTCGTAGTCATCTTGGATAACTGAAATTCGTGCCCAAGGGAATTACCTCCGATTTTGCCAAGTTGAGCTTCGCACTCGTTACTTGTTCGAATGTGTGGATTGTAGCCTGTATGTGTTCAAATGAACCTCGGTCAATCTTCATGTGGATACCTGCACCTACCTACTAGTGACGAAGAATCTGCTACGGTAGATTCTGAAAGTCTGATCGGCCGAATTCTGCCTGTTGCGTTTGCCTCCGTTAACTCCATATCAGCAGGATGGTGGAGAGAATGAAGAGGAAGGGAGCCAGGGGCAGCCCTGCCTTACCCCTCTAGTGATGTTAAAGTGGCTCGTAAGGTCCCCATTGACCTTTATTGCCGCCTTGACTCTAGCATTGAGACCTTGAACTAATCTCACTAGTTTGCTATCAAAGCCTTGACATTCCATTGTGCTATATAGGAAGGACAGGTCCAGACGATCGTACGCCTTTCCAAAATCTAATTTAAAGAAAAGACCTGATCTTTTCTGAAAGCACAAACCGTAGTTGATGAGGTTGAATTGTAGTATGTTTGTAAAAATTGATCTCCCCTTGACAAAGCCATTTTGCTGATGAGGGATCAATTTCGGCAACAGTAGTAAAATGCAAAGGTCTATGATCTTTGCAATAATCTTGTAGTGCAGATTAAGTAGTGCTATCGACCTCCAATCCGACAACGAGGTAGGCTGGTCCTCTTTGGAATGAGCCTAATGGCTCCCTCTACAAAGTAGAACGTTAGACTCCACGAACTGAAGGAGAACCTTATGAAAGCTATTGCCAATTATTTGCCAGAGAGCTTTCATTGTTTCTACTGTGAGTCCATCTGTTCTCGGAGATTTGTTCCGAGGAAATGCACTGACAATGTCGTCTACTTCTTGTTTAGACGGTTTGTCAGTCAACATTGAGACTCGCCTTGGAAATCTGCTGCTGAAGCCTGCTGTGTAACTGCGTGCGTGCTCTGAAGCCTTCCTCCGTGACCTCTTCTTGCACGTAGATTTGTTCGTAGAAGCTGTCAATTTCCTGTACCACCTCAGCATGTTGAGTTGCCCCGCTCCCATCTGCCCTTCTGAGAGAACGAATTTTGCTTCTAGCCGTATTCCTTCCGTGAACTAGGAAGAAAAATCTGGAGGCGGGCTCGCCTTCACCTAGGGATTTGACTCTTGACCAGATCCTATATCTGCGGTTCCTGAATTCTTCTTCCTCTCTGAACGTTAGTTAGTACTGAACCGTAGGCTCAAGCCTGCTGTGTGACTGCTTGCGTGCTCTGAAGCTTTCCTCCGTGACCTCTCCTTGCAAGTAGGTGAGTTCGTAGAAGCTGCCAATTTCCTGTACAACCTCCGCATGTTGAGTTGCCCCGCTCCCATCTGCCCTTTTGAGAGAACAAATTCTGCTTCTAACTGTATTCCTTCGGTGAACTAGGAAGAAAAATCTGGAAGGGGTCTCGCCTTCACCTAAGGATTTGATTCTTGACCAGATCCTATATCTGCGCTCCCCTGAATTCTTCCGCCTCTTTGATAAAGTACGTCCGTATTGAACCGTGGGGCCAGTAGGAACGAACGCAATGGAAGAGCCCATTAGAGAACGAACTCACAGAAGAGTACGGTAGTCATCACGGAGCACGGGCAGGCGAAGGTGACGACGAGGTAGATCGAGACGATGTAGATGGCGATCGCCGCCTGTAACTCCGCTGAGAGGTATCGTGTGATGGCTTCCGAAAGGACGGCCTAGGCCCGGCAACTGCCACCCCGGCTTCCATGAGATCGAATCGTCTCGTACCCTGCAGTCCCAACTCCTTTCTAGTTTCCTTCCTCCCCTCTTCCCTCCCTTTTCGTTACTTCCACCGTCAATTCCACATCTATCTACGTATGCTCATCGACCAAATCCATAAGACTCTACTCCAACGATTCCGCTTTCAATTGTCTGGAAAGGACGTGCAAAATTCGTTGAGCGCACCAAACGATGAAACACGAGAAGCCTTCTAACTCAGCCCTAACTCGTACACCTCACAGGCCTAGCGATGCCCAACCCAGCCTATGGATCGACGATCTCCCCAATTAGATGTGATCCTTCTCTGCCCTGCGAACAGCACGGTACCGACTGCGGGCTCCGACCGAATCCCACCCAGGCCTGCGCGAGCACGACCGGATTCTGCCGACAGCTTGAGGTCGTGCGACTTATCCAACTAGTCGTTGCAAGTATGGCTCACATCCAATGTTGCAAGCTTTGGATTTCATCCACTTCATCCAGAGTAATTACTTGCTCGATGAAGATGAAATCCAAAGCTAACGTTTGTTGTAAACAGATACTGATTTAATCATGGACCATGAAAAGAAAAAACTATCCATTGTGATATTTTAGAATTATTTGTTATATATTTATCAAAATAATTTTCTCCCCGAGCTCCACTCTCCACACCTGACTCAAAGCAAGAGAATAAGACCTACTGTCTTTATGCAACGCGCAGACACCCTTTCCATTTGTTTCCTCGCCCATGTTCAACTGTAAGGACTCTTTTCACATTAACTTGACGTTTTGAAAACAGATAACAAGTTAACGTCAAGTTGAACCTAAGCTCCTTCATTCATTTTCCAGCTTGTTCCTCCTAGGTAATCTTCAGAGTTTTACATTCAACAAAAAGAAAAGCTGGCATATGAATATACACCTGACCGCGTCGGCCATCCTCTTCTAGAACCTGTACACAGACGCACCCACAGAGTTCCATCAATAAACAGTTATCGCTCTCGAACAAGCAGCTAAACCAGTGTGGCAGAAACTATACAGTACAGAACTACTAGCTGAGTTCGTGCTCCAAGAACTAAAAGCAAGAACTGGTCAGGTGGTTTCTTGCTGCCTTCGCAACATGTCTGACATCAGTTACTTCCAACCTGCCAGGCTCTCAATGTAGGATACGGCCAATTTAAGAGGCCACTGACATCAATTTTCATTCTTTTCAGCCATTCTTCACATGAAGTTGGAAAATCTGACTATTTCTAAAACCGTGCAGCTATGGCGCGGTGTCTACGGCTACGGATTGTACTTTCATAGTGCCTTGTGTATTCCTGGACCTGTAACTTTTTGTTGACTTCATCGTTTCGATTCGTACGATGCGTCTGCACCTTGCCACATTTCGAACAAAGTCTCCGTTCCAAGACTGGCGCTCTGCAATGTAGAGGACCATTTTCCATTTCTAGAGACCTGCCTGACCGTTGGAATTTAACAACCTTTTGCTTGAAATTTACTGCTGCTGCACTTGCTCTTGGGATCTTCTCAAAACCGCAGTCGATGGAACTAACAATGAAAAGCCCCTCCTGCCATGATCATCTTAAATCTCGGAAACAAATACGAGCTTGCTGATATGATGTGGGGCTAAAACCGTGTTGACCATACTGTGGCGGATACATAGATGAACTACTCCAAAAGAAGCATAACACATCTCGATCAAGCGAACATGGTGTATGTGATCCCTTGCAGATTCTTCTCTGCAAATACACTGCTGTAAATCATTGCTTACTGAACATGCAAGCCTGCAATACCCCGAACCAAACTGTGACGTTATACCATATTTACAAAAGTTCCGTACCAACCCTGATTCTCCTAGCTCTCGTCCGCCATAGTCTGAAGAGTTGTGTTGATCGACAAAACTCAACTACAGCAACTAGCCGGTTGACAATGTAACAGACTTTGTCCACATGTTCAGCTCGATCAGAACGAAGGAATGGATAAGATGGCTGGACAAATGCCCGAATCATAACTTGGATGGAGCTGGCTTCGGCCCAGAAATGTACTGCTGCATCTTGGCAAAAGCTTCTGGGGTCATTGCTTTGTAAGAGGCATGTGCCCTTTCCTGGACACACACCGATTAAAGAACGAAATTCGAGTAAATTTCTGCACGTGCGAGAGGGCAGCAAAGTCACACTTCAGATCTTATAACATTAACGTAGTAGCAAGTCCTACCAGAGAAAATATCACGAGGAGAAAACCATCTGGATGATCATACCTTCTCCAAACGGAACGCTTCACCGAGAGGCAGTTTAGCACCATCATTTACAACAGCCTTGACCTCTCGTACCATATTCTCATTGTTCTTCAAAATCATTTAGGATCAAAAATCATTGTGCAATGGACTTCGCTGTCTGCATAAGCTCAGCTGGTGCGACCACTTGGCTTACAAGACCCCATCTCTCAGCAAGCTGAGCATCTATTTGCATGGCCGTGAGATGGACATGCCGTGCACGATTCAGCCCTATGAGGCGTGACAACTTCTGTGATAGACCCCATGATGGGAAAATTCCAAACCTGCAAGTCCGCATATACCAGGATGAGAATACTACGAATGCTTGCACCTGAGTTCTCTTACTCCTGAAAAGTAACTGACATAGATGAGTCCATCCATGCACCATTCTGTGACAACTTACGCCGTACTCAATTCTGCCGAAAATGAACGAGAAAGTTGAAGCTAGTTTAGCTTATGAAAGGGCACATAGTGAGAGGAAAGTGAGAGCACATCGTCTTCTTCTATTACTCCTGCAAAGCAACTGGCGTAGATGAGTTCATCCATGCACCAGTCTCTATGACAACTTACACCATATTCAATTATGCCGAAAATGAAAGAGGAAGTTGAAGCTACCTTGTGAAAGGGCGCATAGTGAGAAAAAAGTGAGAGCACAACCCTGCACAGCAACGAGTTCATTTAATGACGAAGAAGATTAAGCGGTCCCCACAACTGAGTAAAGAGATTATCTCATCCCACTTTCAAACTCTTGCACCTCTATTAACTCATGACACAAAGACTGAGAGACATGAGCATCACTTAGGAGTGAAACTGGAATACCGAACGAACTGCCGTCTAACTGAGTTAAGACCTAAACAAGGTGTATGTTTTCTATAATCAGCATTTATCTGGTTCCATTGTGTCCATCTCGAAGACAGAATAATGGAGTCGAAATACAACACGCTATATGGCAGTTCATTCAGAAATACGCCATAACGTAGACTGATAAAATGCTCCCCAAAATTGTTAATAGAATAAATTTCCCGGAGATTAGCTTCGCCAGATCTTATCCGGCACTTCCGAGATAATGGAGCATGATTACAGTTAGTACCTTATATTCAGTGACCGGAACTATTCTTCAGACTGTCATCGTAACGTACCTTTCTTCATCTGTCGCCCAAAGCTTCATCCCAAATGTAGTTTGTGGGCCTACAGTTCAAAACCATCCACTTACAGAGTTTCAAGAATAACAGGTCCAATCCTAGATCACTGAAGCGCTAAAGCCATAAGAAAAAGAACAAAACAAGGTGGCAGTTCCAAGCGATGCCTACCTCCACCGCCAAGAGAGCACATTGCAGTATGGCCATCGGGGTAGACAATATCATCGATAATGATCGTGAATGTTACAAAATCCATCTTCATAAATCACCAAAACATGACCACTAGCCGCTGGTCGATTAAGAAAACTTAAGTGTCACAGAGAAAGCGCACGAAGGAATCGTCGTCTTGTTTTGACATCATCACCGAAGCCCATGGATCCACAGCTCAAGCTTTCCAGGAAGAAGAAGGATATTCCACGCTTGTTTAGCATCTCAACTCCTCCTACATGCGTTATGAGTACTAGAAAGCTTAAGGTGCAGTCTGTTGAGGGACTAGAATTTCTTGTTCTAAAAACCAGTTGGTGACACCTGTGGATGAAATCGTTTCAGATCATCCCTGACCAAGAAAGGATGCAATAGATCCACAAAATAATGCGAACTGAAGAACAGTGGACAAATCACTTCAACACGCCGTAAGATTTCAGTATTGGAAACTGACCAAGACGAGAAAGAAGAGGGCAAAACAGTCTGCGGTGTTGGAATCAGATGATCTGGATCTAGATAAGTGACAGGGAGGACAGACAGGCGAGAGAAAAACAAATGCTTCAGACCCGGCCGCTCTGCAACAGACGGGATGAATCCTAACTAGGGAAGGAGAAGCATACTCTTAACACGAATCTTTGACGATAAAGTGACGTACTTGAGAGTGCCTCTACAGTGATGATAAACTAGACCAGAATTGAGAGGGCCTAAACTGCGGACGATTGCAACTCCCATTGTCGCATATCATTCCTCCAACGTACAATGCGGAACAGGATTAGACAGACATCAGCATTTCAAACCCCCTTACCTCAAGCCTAATCACGTAATTTTCCGAAATATTCCTCAATCATCGTCTTTCACAATTTTACGTCTTCGACTTGTCGCCCAATAAAGTGATAAACTTGTCAGTTCACACCCGAGTACACATACTACTATTTCGCTCCCGCCGACATTCTTCTCTCAGTACTCCCGGCGCTAAAATTTTGAATTTCCAACTTACCATTCGCACTGCTGTGACTTCGGCGTGGGCAGTCGGATCTGTAGTTTTCAGAACCATATTATGACACTGAACTATGATTTCTCCATCCTTGACAATTACGGCTCCAAAAGGCCCACCATCGCCGCTCTAAACTGCAGCATATGCTTCCTCAACAGCCTTTGACAAAATATCCTGTCACGATCATGCATAGCTACAAGCACGCAGAAATGAAGGCGATAAGTTACAGTGAAAATTCATACAAAGTCGACAGTCTCTCGGAACTGCGTCTTCATGCTGAAGTGATTTTAGTTGAAAAACTTCAGCAAAGAAGATGGAAGTTGAATAACTCCACTTTTAATCACGTCACGTCTTTGGACCGGTCGCGCTCTTCTCCGCAACTCCTCAACTAGTGCAACGATTGTCTTTTCAATTCTATTCGTGATGTCATTGCGGACGTCCTCGAGAGCAATGACAGATCACTGCTGGAGTACAAATGCTGAGGAAGGAACGACTGCTCAGTAGACTTTCGATCAGTCCTCGCCATCGCTGCCCTCTTCTCCTAATATCACACACCAAATAAAAATCAACCAACCCTTCACTTGCGACTCGCTATCATCAACCTCTCGATCGACCGAGATATATAATGCACCTCGTCATCGCTGCCCTCTTTTCAACGTGTTGTGAAACTGAATAAAACATCATGTCATCTGATTCAACAATCAAACTTTATGTGCAAAAAGATCTTTCATGTGAGAGATTTGACAGTTCAATTAATAGATCATCTTCGACAGAGTATTATGAATACAACATGTTTTTGAACTTGTTGTCAAAATTGAATGGAACATCATGTCATCTGATTCAGCACTCGAACTTTGTGTGCAAGAAGATCTTTCATGTGAGAGATTTGACAGTTCAGTGTTACCATGGGTTCAGTTCAAACAGACTTGCATTTCTTGACAGAGATTAGAAGATTTTGTCATTGATGAAAGACTATCAAATCTTGATTATAAAACAATGTTTTACATCAAGAATTTTAGACAATGCAAGCATAATGCAAAAAATACTGTTGTACATATAGGATCAGTTCAAACAAGCTTACATTCCTTGGTAGAGATTAGAAGATTTTATCACTGATGAAGGACTATCAAATCTTGATTATGAATCAGTGGTTTACACAAAATTTCTAGACAATACAAGAATAATACAGAAGATCATTTATTAGATTACAAAAAATACTGTTGTGCATATGAACCAACAGAAGAATACACTATGAACCAACAGACGAATGCACTAACGGTGTAGTGAATGTTCTTCGCGCTCAAGCAAAGAAACCAAAATCAGGAGCAGGAAATCGTCCAAGAAAGACAGCCTCTTCAAAGCTGTCTCGCCTTGAAGAGATCATGCCACGATAACTGTCGACGCCACAACCGGTAATTGTACCAACAGACTCCCATCGTTTCTCCCGCTTGCAACTCGCTTTCACCACTGGACCTGGTCTATAGTCGACATGATCTGCAGATTCGTTATCAGCTCTACCATCCGCTGCAGTCTGGAAATTTGAACAATGTCCGAGAAGGTTGGCTGAGTCCTCAATTGCAAGACTGGATTTTGGACTGCAATTGCAGCCCTAAGTTTTTCATCAGCCAGTACGAGCTCCAGCTCCGGCTCAATCTTAGAAGTCCTAGCAGCCATGAGAATTTGTAAGCACGGGTTGTGAATCACGTAGTCTCGAGTGTGTCTCGACAGAAGGCACACTTGACACAGCAGAACACAGAAGAACTTCCGTAGGCAGAAAAACTCTTCATGACACAGAAAATGATGGCCTTCACAACAGAGGACCATATACAGAACTACGTAACGCTGCTGAGCTTGACTGCATTGATATCCATAGACACCCATGAGTACTCTTGAGCTCCATTGCTGTCAACGGACTTCCCCTTAATACGCCAAACTACGTATTTCAGTGGCGCAAGCAAGCGATTTGGAATTGAGATTCTAATCGCGTTTTTGCACCGATTTTTCGCTATCATCTCTGTCGACAGTAAGTACAGGTCTTCTTTGTCACGTAGGGGAGACGCGCCGAAACTCGATGGACTAGCTAGGCCGCTTGAGTCACTTGCGCTTCCACCTCCATCCGAATAGGCGCTCTTCGTAGACGATCTCGCGGACCGCCTAGACCTCGTCGGAGGAGACGGTACAACCGCATATTCTGCACCACCATGGGAGTTGTGGCGTATCGTAAAGGAATCCTCCATCAGTCCGGCGGCTCCGGCCATAACAGCGGATTTCACCTTCACTTGGCTTAAGAACTGTTGTCGCTCTTCGCTTCAGAAGTGTTAAATGGCATATGCGACGCGCCTAAGAAGTCTTGTGGCATATGCGACGCTTAAGAAGTGTTATTGGCAGCACATGAAAACTTAAGAAGTGGCAGTTAAACAGTTGGCACTTGGAGAAATTGGCGCTTGGAGAAATGCGACATCGAATGTCGCAATGTCGCTTAAGAATTGTTGTCGCTCTTCTTAAGCAGTGTGGCATAAGGCCAGTGTGGCTTTTATGGTAGGCGCTTTTATTTTATGGTAGGCGCTTTTATGGTAGGCGGTTTTATGGTAGGCGGTTTTATGGTAGGCGGTTCGGCGGTTCATGACTGTCCCTGACAATCATGACCGTCCCTGACAATCAAGGGCGCAGAAGCAGTGCGGCATATGTCGATTTAGTATGTCGCTTAACTGTCACTGACAATCATGACCGTCCCTGACAATCAAGGGCGCAGCAGCAGTGTGGCATATGTCGCTTTAGAAGTGTTTTCGCTTAACTGTCACTGAATTTGAAATAAGAACAATGTGCACCTGAAAAGCAAAAATTCAAGAAAAATTTATACTCAGAGCGTACTACGCCGGGAGGAGAGGAGGCGAGGACAGCAGCGTCCTGAATATGCGTGCCGGAAAATATAATATGGTTTACCGGATTGACGTTTCCGGTCTCGGATGATAGTTTTCTGGTCCCGGTTCCGGTACCAGATACTTTTCCTGGTGCCAGAATATGTTTCCCCGCGGCTTCCTCCGCCATTCCCCGCACCCTTCCCATCCTTTCCTTGCAGCTTATCCCGCAGTTCCCCCGCCATTCCCCGCACCCTTCCCACTCTTTCCCCGCAGCTTACCACCCTTTCCCCGCACCCTCCCAGAGTTTCAACTCAGTATTTTTCTTCTCTCGTTAGTCTTCCTCCGCCCGCCCTTCCTCCTCCCCTTCCTCCTTTTGCCTTCCTCTGTTTTTATTCTCTGTGCATTTCAGATCCAAGACATAGATTTTTTTTCCTTTTTTGTCACTTTTCAGTCTAAGTGTCTTAGTCATTCTGTCTTTTTTAAATTTTTAGTTCTATTCTCAAATAATTGTAGTTGTGTTTTTTTCGTTAGGATTGTTTTTGTGAGCATATTCTTCCTCTTCTGATTTGGAAAATAAGAGTGGTTATATTTTTAATTTTTATTTAATCTAGATTATTATAATTTTATTTCAATATCTTTTATATTTTTGAGGTGATTTGAGGGTATCTAACTGACGAGGACTGGACCTTCGGACGGATAGGTTTATTTTACTTGTCAAGTTTTAAGTTCATGCCTCCTAGAGTACATCCACCACGACCGGACGATAAACATAGACCTAGAGGATGTCCGGAGGTCCCTGGAGGGTTGATTAGGGTCCCAGAGTCGTTGCTTCCGCGATATGTACAACTGATGAAACTTTTGGGACCTGGTGCAGGGCATGCTGCGGTTATGAACTTTCTGTTTGTGACTGCTCCGGTCGTTATTGATCAAATGATCAGAGAGACAGAGGTTCGAAACCATATTCCAGATGTAATTCCAGAGGAGGGTGATTTGGATCTACTTGTGCCTGAGATGGATGATGATGAGTTTGTGGTCGATCTAGATATTTTGAATGCGTTGGGTGTTCAGGTATGATCGTCTTTCCACCCCTTTCAAGCAAGCTGAAGTATGCTTGTAAATCTGTGAATGTGTGTGCATTATAATTTTCTTATTTGAATTGACGTATTTTATCTATAGATAGTAGATGACGTGTTGGACTCTCAAATCCCATTAGATTCAATAGTAGATTCTCATATCCCCAATGAAGTGGATGATCATGAGTCACATGAGAGAGATATGAGAGAAGTTGACATACTTGTCGAGGATCTCCCGAGGGTTGGATTTGTATCTTTGTCTCGATTGAGGAAATTCTTTTAGGACTTCAAGGTGAAGTGTCCCAACCCAAGATGTGATAAGCTCATGTTATCTCCAACAATCAAGGCATTTCATCAGACTTGGAAGTTGAAGTTCAGTTGTGAGTGTCAATACAAGTTTGTCTGGTTGTCCATGATGATGGAGTTGTATTATGAGATCCCCGATGTCGTGTGTTGTATGTATCATTCTGCACTATGTGCGAGATTAGGATATACAAAATTGGATTCAATCTATCAAGAGGTTGATCTATAGCCTATAAGACGAAAGCACTTTTATGGATTTCATAGCGAGAAGAGACGAAGCATTGGATGGATTCAGTTAACACTTGACTGATGGACGATCAAGAAAGAGGAGGTGCAGTCGGAAGTACTTGCACGGCATTTTCCGGACTTGAACCATGCACCCATGAGAGATGAGTGTGTTCACATTGAGCTAAGTGACTTGTTTATTACTCATGTTGTGATATCATGTGCATAAGTATTCTTACTCAAAATGTCTTAAATATGTATTTTTGAATTTGACTTGTATGTCTTAGGAAACTTTGTTGTGTATGCCGATCTCCGTTACGACTCCATCCGAAATGACTACAATGGCACTTGTGCATTCATTGATGCGTTTGACGATCATGTCATCGAGATGATGAATATGACTCAAGTCGAGGCAGGAGGAAATTCATGGTTGATCGAGGATGCGGCATTTGAGATCGAGATCCAGCGATTGGTAGCACGCGATATTGTTCTTGATGAGATTGTCCATGATGACAAGTCATCGGTGGATGTTATATTACGTCAACGCGTCATCGTGAGCCAGAAGGACCTATGACACAAGTGCAAAAACATGATCAAGAAGTTCTTAGCGGAGGTGCAGACCAAGAAGCGTCCTCCCGGTGGTGTTGATGAAGCTGAGGTGATTGCAGACCTTGAGCTCCCTACAAAGAGACAACTGGAATGATGGCTTTGATCTCAAGGAGCTTCGACTATGAGAAATAAACATTGTTGGTTCAGCGAGTGGCTGGGAGATCTTCGAGATAGTGAGGTCGTCGGTTCTTGACGATATATGTATCCTGAGCTGATGACTCACGGTATTGCTGACAAGCTGAAGGGATGGATTTACACTTGTTGTCAGCTGAATGCGAGGAGGACATTCATGGTTGGTGGTCGTTATCGTATTGATGGTGAAGACGGCACGAGCATCTAAGTCAAGGACATTCAGAACGCAGCCGATCATTGGGCAGGAGATCACAGGATGTGCATGATTCTACCCGGAGACAGACCTTGCTGCAATATCTCCGACCTAAATAGACCCGCATCAGACACATATTATCTACGAGGTATGTTCTCTATATTTGGATGTCAATAATTGCTTAGATTAGGATTAGCTTAGACTTGTGCATATTAGATAGACATAATCTTGATTATGATGTAAATTAAATGATGTTTGCGTTGTAGATTCTCCCACTCATCGAGCTATGGTAGAATTCATAAAGAAGACCACTACGCTAGCGAAGATGCGATTTTACACTAGAGCTCGAGAGAACTATATGTCTGAGACATTCAATTCAGTCATAAACAAGTTTACCACGAAAAGGACACATTTTGCGAAGTCACATGAAGCTCGATTGGCGGCATGTTGCATGGACTAGAACGAGAATATACGTCGAGAACCTATCAAGATTTATCAACGACGTCCTCAACATATGACAGTGCGTAATCGGACTCAAACACACCGAGAGCTACCTGAGAGAACAACTGCATGGAAGACTAAGTTGAGAAACACGATATTCGGTGAGCATACTGTTTCGTCTACATAAATACTTAACTTGTTTGATCACTGAGATGCTAAAATATTTTTTATTGTGAATGTACAATCAGCTATAACTGATAATTTGATTGTTTCTGCACAGGTGACAGAACAACAAGTACCAAAGCACCAGTTAGCAAAATTTTCTAGTGTTGAATATCCAACATACTACATAAGTTTTTGCATCTTATAGAACTTGTTTGATTTTTCATATGATATAAATATTAGCTATTACAAACAAGAACATTTGATAGAAAAACATTGGGCCATCACATGTTATTACACTTTTGAAAATACTTTTGAAAAACGAGAAGCCCACCGTCCCCGGAACATTTTCCGGAAACGTCTTCTATGTCTTCGTGGATATAACGCCGGGATTGGAGTCCTAAAAAATGTAAAAGATTTTCCTTGAAACCCCATGGATAGCAGGTCTGACCCTTGCCCTCGAGACAATTACATATGCTTGACAAAGCAACTTCAGTGCGGAAATCGGTCTAGAATGTTCGAAAGTTCAGTTGTTTATTCAGTTCAGAACGGTTTCATCTTGTTACCCAAGGAGAGGCTAAGAGCTCTTATCCTCCACAACTCGCCAACCCACCTTCTTTTCGTGAGTAACTCCTAACACACTCCCGTACCTATGAGTCAGCGGTAGTTGCTTACCATGTCTGCATGTGAGTCAATTAGCTGCTTAGTGCTGACAAGAATTAGTTCACCTGAAGTGCGACGTGCTCCTGTGAAACGATTTTTATTTTCTGTAAGACCATATTCCACTTTTCCTGGTGAGATCTCCTTGATAGAATCTACATCTACCTTTTCTTTTGTAATTATCTTTCAGATTCTGCGACTTCGTAGAATTCAGGGCCTGTCTGAAACAGCAGAGGTAAACAAACTGCCTAATGTGCCTCCATCGATTATATGACCGTGAAAATTTTCATCCAAGACTTCTTCTATAAGCGGTGAAAATTTTTTCTCAAAGGTAAGTGCGAAGACTTCAGTGTAGAAACTTGGGCTGGCACCTGCAACCTTGGAAGTAAGCCCTTATCATTTCCTAATAATGTTCCCGTGTCTATCTTGGCAGTGTGGATATTTAGGCGAAGGCTTGGTTCAGCTTTTCCAGTATAGAAAGAATGTATCGGATAACTTGGAAAAAGGAAAAAACATTGACGTGGCTAGAATAACGAGTACATCAACAACCAGGAAACCCAAAGCATCGAAGACGAACTTGGGTGCGAAGATACTCCAGACCTATACACAAAGAATATGGTAGAAAACGTTAGTGGACTGAAGTTGTATCAAAAACCATTCTGGAGCTCCGACTAGGGACAGAAAGTAGGCAAAGCCAAGTATTTTCCAAATTGGAACAAACTCACACGATACTGTATACTAGAATGACAGTCAGTTAGAAGATTTCATTTTATTATAAAGAACTTATGATATACTACAGGGGGTTGAACCCTTGGAAACCCCCATCTGGGCATAGCATTTCCAAGGAGCTGATTCAGCAGCTCCTAGATCCGATATTCAGGATGCATCATGTATGCAGCTAAAAATAAAATTACAAAGACCGAAATGTACATCAGACAACAGAAACAGAAAAATTAGTTCTGAAAACCGACAAAAACTTCCATGTGATCATGAAACTCAGATTTTATTGCAGCTTCAAGGAGTTCTGACAACTGCTTCCGTTCTACATAGCCAAGTAGAAAAGAAAGCTCTCTGTAAATGACGAAACACTTCTTTTTGGAGGTTTCTTCAGTGTAAGAGGCAGAAATGCAAGCTATCAACTCACTCTCAAAGTCCCATAGGTGTGCACCTCCATCAGAGACAATGAAAGCCACCACATCTACACTATAATCAGGAAAACCTTCTCGCAGTTCTTTCGTCGTGAAAGTTACAGAATTGTCACCAAGACAGCCACCCGAGACTATCCAAACATCTTTCAACTCATCATCAGTCATCACCCTCCGTCGCTTCACAGTATGTGGCATGGAACCTAAAAGAAACCAGAAAGATGATAGCACTCACAGTGCACCCCCCCTAATAGAAAACACGAGTTTCCAATCCCTCAGAAACTAACCAGAAGATTGAAATGAGAACCAAAAAGAACCGAGATTTACCACTCAACTGAGAACCGAGAAGAACCATAGACAAACCATTGAACCAAAAAGAACCGAGAAAAACTTGAGAACTGAGAAGATTCGACGTAAACTTCGATGGAAAGTCTTGCGGAGCAGGAGAAGAGCACCGAGAACCTCGAGCTGAACAAAAAAGAACAACCCAAAACCGCGATGACAAAGCCGCAGCGAGGAAGTGTGGTAGCACTCACAGTGCACCCCCCCTAATGTCAAACATGAATTTTCAATCTGTTAGTAACTAACCAGAAAACTGAAATGAGAAGCGAAAAGAACCAAGAAATACCACTCAACTGAAGAACCGAGAACCTGAGACAAACCACTGAACCGAAAAGAACCAAGAAAAATCTGAGGTACGGTGTGAATAGATGTAAACTTCGATGGAAAGTCCTACAGAGTGATGGCCGGGAGAAGAACATAGAAAACCTCGAGCTTGAACAAAAATGAACAATCCAAAACCGTGATGGCAAAGTCGCAGCGAGGAAGCGTGGAAGCAAGCGATCGAGCAAACCTCGAGTCTAAATAGAAAAGAACAACCCAAAACTGAAGAACCGAGCGACCGAGCGATGACAGAAGCGTAGAAGTGAACGGTCGAACGATGACGGAAGCGATCCAACTATGGCGAAAGCGAGCGACCGCAACAAGACAAAGAACAAAGAAGCAACGACCACAACAAAGAAGCATGGAAGCGAGTAACGACCGAGCGATGGCAAAAAATAACCTAAAGCCCCACGACGCGCTCAGATAAGTTTCGATAACCTAAACCCCTCCATGCGCTTAGGTGAGTTTTGAAATTTTCTGATACAAGGCAAGCCGTCACTGTTCGACGCAGCTCTGGCTTACACGGCAGAATGTCACGTAAGCAGGGTGCCAGGACGTCCCTTTTATAGGGGCACTGGTGGTTTAAACATCATCCTAGCTCCTCGTGGAAGCCATGAAATCCTCAAAATCTAGATCTGGACAAGCAAAAATCCTGATGTGAAAGATGCATGCCAAATGAGTTGGCCCCGGTTAGCTTAAAACTGAAACCGATATTCACCCAAGTTGCGGACGAATGTTTCACCACCAAAGGAGGAATTTCCACACCCGGAGAGAAATTGGATCGATGAGCTTCCAACTGATCCCGAACCTAGAAGTAAACAAACAAATAGTACTGATAAATGTGAACTATCTCAGCCTCCGAGAGCCCATCTTTATCGAATTTCAGAAAATGCGAGAGCTTGGATCCTAACTCATACCACTGGTCCAAATCCTTGGCAACTCTGTTTGTCGTCGCTCCAACCTTCTCTGCTAATACTCCGTTGCATATAAGATCCTTAAAGTCTACTAGAGGAGCATCTCTAGCTACCACGTTCGCCTTTTGGCACCTCGTAACTCCACCAGCCAACTTCCTGTTGCCATTCCAATTTTCAACTCTCGTCACAACGTCCCATTTCTTGCACTCCAACCTCAAAACCGAAGTTCACAAACCCCGCCAGGTCTTTGTTGCCACTACTGCCGTCTAGATCCCAACCTCTTCGCACGAGTGCGAAGTTAGACCGCCGAGATCCTAACCAAGAGAATCTGATATGGTCTCTTTCAAAAATCGGATGCAGGGCACTCTGCTCGCTCAAGTCTACAGCATGTCAAAGAATTTTGCATGTCAAATCTTGACTGGAATTGAAAACAAGCTCATGAAAGGAAGGTATATCACGATAAAGGCGTTTCTGTTGTCTGTTCTCAGCACCACATTAATTATGAATTGTAGACGAGGTGAGGTGTGAGTTTGTTCTCTCTGGTGGTGTCTGTTTGTCCTGAAATGCTCCTATCACGGATGAAGTACGATCTGTGTATCCGATTTACATGAGAAAGAGGCCTCGACGAAAGTTACATCCATGAGAAATCTTTGCACTAGACGAAGTTATGACAAATGGTACAGACGCTTTGCTCTATTTCATTCGTCTTTGTGGTAAATCTTTCCACCATTGCTCTTTGTTCGTGAGTCCACGGAACCTTGATTGTAAGGTGCGATGTCTCTACCTCAATACCTTACTCTTCATCCCTCCCAACGTTTCTCAGTTGGGTCGATTCTTTCTGTACTTTGAGACATGAAGAACCATCGCACCGAGATCAAAACGATCACGCACATAGGTAAAACCACTTCCATCTTATTACTATATGTAGTGACGTAGGATTTCTCCTTTTGCCCATTTAGTATACAAGATATCGTTCCCACAGAGGATTTGCACAAGTAACGCTGCTCTAAGTTCTAAGATCTGTTCAAACACACAAACACACGGGTTTTGCCTAGAAATCTCGTCTTCTCACAAAACCACACAAAACAACACGTCTTCCAGACACGCCAAATGGTGCTCTGGAACTAAACAAACAACTACCAATTACAATATCACACAACTATTCACAGAGAAGCTCGGGAAGACGATCTTCCTGCTTCCAGGTTGCTTCTTCCGATCTTCTCGATACCGTCTTCCCGAAGCGATTCTCGTCTTCTGGGGGTTTAGCTCGTCTTCTCACACCTCCAGAAGGCTGTCCGGCTTCGCAGAAGTCGACTAGTAACAGTCGTTACACCTTACTCTCACACTCACATTCCAACGGGTTGGATAAATCACAGGGTGTATGCCCCCTGTAGCCTTCCCAGGCTTCTGCCCACGGAAGTTGTCTTCCTGCAGCACTACAACGACATTCACCTTCACGGAAGCTCAACAGAAGTATCGGAAACTCACTAGAAGAAGATAAGAAGATGGGGAAGATGGGGAGAAGAGGAAATCCAAACAAGAGAAAACAGGATGAAAAAGGGCAATTAAGATTTCGACAGGCTTCTAGTCAGGATCCTGACTAACAAGCCATCCCTGCTTGTAATAGTTTGGGGAGGAAGACAACAAACGTGAGTACTGTAGCACCGTCTTCTACTCGAGGATGTCGTCTTCTGTTGCGGGAAGAAGGCTTCTTTCTTCTTCACTTCGCTGCTCTGACTGCTCTGTCTTCTGGGATCCCTTACCCAGAAGACCGTTCGTACGTAGATCCCAAGTGCTCTACTGAACGAGTCAAGCTACACTCCACAACTGTTGACATTCACCGCCACTCAAGAAGAACACTTCCCATGCACAATTGGGAGCGAATTCAATGAACCCACCATCCAGAAGACATGGACAAAGCTTCTGCACTCAAATCCACAATCCATTCCCCGAGAAGAAGTCACAATGGCATTGGGAAGCTCACTCCCTCTACTTCATGCGTCTACTCCTCGACACACCAGCCTAGCTAACAGGACTGCACGAGGATGTCGTTCCATGTTCCTAGACTGTCCACTACTTCTATCTACATCTTCGAACCACTGTTGGTGCGAGTATGCAGACCCCTCCTGTATATTCCACGACTATTCGTATGTTTCCAACGACGGGTGTAGTGTGCTAAGACTGTCTCTGCTCTAATGTGTCTCGCCTGCTTGCCTGTAGAATCGGTGTGTATGTTCAGTTACTACAGAATCCTACAGAACTGGCAGAACTGGCAGAGCTCCATTTCCTACTCTACGATCCTACTTAACCATCTGCCTCGAGAGTCAGGGAAGGCGACCACCAGGGAGAGAGAGAGGCGCTGACAAGAGGTTGTCACCTCACATGCATGCGGTCCCTCTTCCCAATTAGCCCTCCACTGCGTTACTCCTACGCTACCTATGTTGCCACATGGGGTCCTAACTATTTTTACATGGAAAACTGCCATCCTTAAGATAGCATGTCCGATCCTACTAAATCTGGAAGTGTCGATTAAGTTTGCTAACTACTCTGATTGCTCGGTGGTAATCTCTACATGATCTGCTCCTACCAGGCTACTACCTCGACTTCTGATGGGCTGGGAAGCCCTGCACTTATCTCGAGTACCACTGAGGTAGCTTCCCTCTCCTCGCTCTTCGCTGGCCCTGTTGTTTCTGCGGCTACGTCTTCCTCAGCTTCGACTTCGGAAGACGGAATGGTCTTCTGGGAAGATGAGTGGAATGGTGCGTCTTCGATCTTCTGAGGCACCGATGCAGTACTAGGGACCATGGCGACCTCATAGGGGTCCGGGGAAGTCGCTTCCTCCACGCGGAATACTTGGGAAGACGGCTCGTCTTCTTGTCTTCCAGAAGACATCATGTCTTCCGAGGCGTCTTCTGGAGTCTTCTCGTCTTCCAACGCTGTCACCACCAAGTGTACAGCGAGATCGAACTCCTCCTTCTCCATTCCGGATCCAGTCGAGGGTGCTGGGGCTTGGGAAGATGCGGTTGCAGGTGTCGGAAGTGAGAGAAGACCATAAAGTGTCTTCACTCCTTCTATCTATCTATCCATGTACCTAAACATGCTATCTCTGCATTCCACCAACCTCGTCTTGGACCCGCTGTCCCATTCCCTAGCTAAGGTAAGTAACTTCTTACCCGCGGTGAAGTTGAACTTCTTCCGAAGCGCTTCTACCGACTGAGCTAGCATCTTTTGCGCACGAGCCTCCGCTGCTTCCCTCTGCGTCTTCTCAGCTGCAGCTCGCGCTTCTGCGGCTTCTCGCTGCATCTTCCAAGTGGTCTGCTCTTCTGCGAGGGCAGTGATCTTCTCCCGCACTCGGAGAACTTCCTGATCGCACTGCTGTACTGCGCCTGCAACTCCTGGTTGCTCTTCCGAAGTTGCATCGACTCCTTGGCAGAAGCAGCTGCTTCCGCCTTGTACCTGGCTGCAAGCTTCTCCGTGGTGCGGAGACTAGCTTCCAGCGACTCCGTCTTCTGCTGGCTGTCTTCCTGTCGCAGCAAGGTGCGCAGGCCGAATCCAGGCTGTAAGGGCTTCTCCTGTGCCCTTGCTCTCCTTTCCAGCAACTCCATAGCGGGCTGGATCTCCTTCTGGAAGTAGGCACTGAACTCCTCCAGTCGTCTTCCTGCGGAAGACAAGTTCATCTCCACCACTCGCTCCATGGTGTCGACTTCGTCTTCCAGAGGCAAGGAAGCCTCTTCCACCACTACGGCCTTCATCTTCTGCGCACGAGAAGAAGCTACTCTTCTCATCTTCCGGGGTGGAAGACTCCTCGTGGTAGGAGCGGCTCTCCTCTTTGCGCTTCCTCGCATCGCAGTAGGAGCGCCCATCCATCCTTCGTCTTCTGGAGTCTTCAGAAGACTCCCAAGTGTTACAGAAGCTGTCTTCTGCTCCGATCGGGTACTCAGCAAGTCTTCCTCCGAGTCCGACTCCGATCCTGAATGAATGAGGGAGATGGGTGTCCTCGGTACACTTCTGTGACCCATCTTCCTCACTGGCGTGGCGTCTTCCGACCCACTAGACTCATCTTCCCTCACCAGAAGCGTCTTCTGGTGAGAGTCGGGCCTCAGCTGTGGCATCAGAGTGGGAGGGGGCGTTGCTGCTGTCTCTCGGTCATCGTCTTCCGAGGTCTCCTCCTTCACCTCCTGTCGTTCCGTTGGCCCATACACTGCAAGCTGATCTTCCCTAAGATCCCCCATGGCTACATACAAGTAGCAGAAGAAGGGCGTCAGATGTCCTCCCGCCGGGGTACCCAAGTATGCTAGCTCCGTCTGTACATAGTTGTGGATGTACGCGCCCCAGTAGATTGGCACTCTGTCATCCCACACTGATTCTAGGAACTCCACGTCCTGATCTCCTAAGTACCTTGTCTTCTGCGCTTTTCCCTTGGGGAAAAGATGCAGAAACAACTTCGCCAAAAGTCGCTTCTTCGGCTCCCGGTAAGACTCTATCTTCCAACCGTTCCTCCCCTGCCTGTCTTCCACGAAAAGGCAGGTGGTACTCCCAGGCACATGCCATGAACTCACAATCCTAGGCAAGATCTTCTTCTCGTACCAATATCCTCGGTTCTCGGTCTCAGGCCTGTGAAACGCCTTACGCCACCAGTCTTCAGTCCAGGAATACGGTCTTCCCCGAGCTACTCCTGCCTTCGCAAGTACACGGTTACGCGGTGGTAACGCGGCCCACACCTCCTCCAGAAGCCCTTGATCTGCGAGGTTCCAATCCCACAGGAAGAAGTCGAGACCCAACTCCTTGAGGAAAGGAGTGGCCTCGGCCAATTCTGCCGTGGGTAACACCAAGCCTCGCGGATGCATCGACATACCTGGAAGATCTGTTGCACTAAACCACAAGCACCTACTATGAGCTGAAGGCTCAGTTCTTCCCGAGTGCCCACAGTCTAGCTTCTACTTCTCAGAAGACGAAACTAGTCTTCCAGAAGACAGCTACTCCGTCTTCCGGGATTCTAACAGTACTTCCTAGATAGCTCTCGTCTTCCGAGCTATATCTAAACAAACCTATCTAAGCAAGGCCTCGCATGGATTACCAAGAAGACAACCCACCTTGCATTACATCCTACTTCCTATCAGAAGATACAAGATATGCGAGAAGTAGAGTATGAGAAAGGTTCAGAAGATGGTTGCGGGCTCCTGCGGTGACAGTGGCCTCTGGGAAGACACTTGGGACAGCTTCCGATTCAATGTCTTTCTCAGAAGACTTCTCGAAGTCAGACTTTCCTTCACTTGTCTCACATGTCTTCGTCTTCCTACATGCAATCTATCCTCACAACAGACTCAAGACAACTACACTCTGTTCTTCTGACTTCTCACCTCTCATACGCACTCAGAAGAAGCTTGCTGCATGATGGAAAGACATGACCCTCGACCATTCTCTCCAGATTCTGCCAACAAGACTTCTCACAACTCTCTTCTAAGTTCGGGAAGAAGAAGGAACGGCTGCTATGGATCGGACAGAAGAGACCCGAATGGACCCTCGCGTCTTCTCGCTCATTTTGCCAGCCTTCCAGTCTTCTAGTCTCTCTAGGAAGATGGGGAGTTGAGAAGCTTGGAAGACCGGGAGGCACAGGCCTAGTTCCCGACTTCCAACTTCTCGAATTAACACAACAACTCACCACTCCACTCCGGATTCGTACCAAGCCTCTCTAAACACAAAAGCAAAGCAAATCCACTCTTGATACGAATTGTGTTCAGTCGACTTCCGAAGACGATCTTCCGAAGACAGTCAAGTTCAAGAAGCGTCTTCCGAAGATGTTCCCATCTTCCGAATCGTCTTCTGTTCCAAGTTTCGGGGATAGAGAGGTAGGGGGTAGGGAAATTGATAGTTGGGGTCTCCAATTTGAGGGCTAGGAGTAGGGAAGCTCGAATTGAGCTCGGGAAGAAGCAAGGAGATGTCCCGACAGAAATTGGGCAGCGCTTCTGCGCCCAATGTCTCAATAGAAAGAATGGGGGTGGGGTAATCGATCAGGCTGCCTGCACACAATCAAGGAAGCGCGGGGAGTACCAAGAAAAGGCGAGAAGAAGTGGGAGGGGAAAAGAACAGGGGGAAGAACCTCTACAGTCTTCTTCGGCTCCCCGAGTTGCCTTCGACCTCCGCGCGCTTCTGGCTCTTGTCCTAGCTTCCAATGTGACTCCACACGACTGTGCCTGCTGTCAATTTCGGTCCACACCTTGATTCCACCTCTGCTTCTACTCGTCACTCTTCACTGTCAGCTTCTCGGAAGCTCCACAGAAACGCCTTCGCTTTCTCTGCTGTTTGTGCTCCCGCAATTCAATCTCACCCTTCGCCTAGCTGCCAACTTACTCTCTCCTACCTCGATGTCTCACTTGATTCCTCTCTCAATACTAGCTCGCGAAGCTCACTCTCTCAATCGATCTTCTTCAGGCGCGCTATGCTGCGGGAAGTTGGAAGGTGTCTAATGTGCTTCCCCACGCATCTTCACCGCAGATTAGGGGTTCTCGTCCTTGGTGTCTTCCTGACCTACCTACCTATTCGGTGCGCTCCAGTAGGTACACCTACTGTCTTACCCGAAAACTCGTGGTTGGTCCTTCGCGGTCGCTGTCTTCTGGAAGATAGGCGTCTTCCGCCGTCTTCTCATCTTCCGCCGTCTTCTCGTCTTCTGAAGACTCAACTGAGAAGACGATCTTCCGAAGACGGTCGTCTTCTGAAGAAGTCAACTTCTTTTTACAAACAGCTCTTAAGATCATCTTCCTGTTAAGGAAGACGTAACCTTAAGTAACAACGCTTCTTCAGTTATACAAACAAGTCATTATTCTTAAAAATTTCAAAAATTCGTGCATCCTGTAATTTGTGAGCACCACACTATACAAGTACTTCTATACAATGACTCATATACGATGATTGTTAATCTGACAGTGGAAAAAAGTTCCTACTTTTTAGGATTTTGAGAATCTTAAAAACCAATAGTAAGCTACGCGCAAACGCATAGCAACAATTTCAGTTCTTATGGCTCGACTCTCACAGCCACACTGATCATCGTTCGTGCTCATACTACTTATCGTCTTGAAATCAAGTATCAGTTCTGACTGAACATTTCATAAGAGAACTTCAAAGAGACATTTTTCTTAGTTGTTTAACTCTCACTGTATTTCAAAACTTTGGTGAACTTTTCACGGTATGTGAAATGGCTACGGCGGCTATGAATAAATGTGCATTTAATATATATATATATATATAATTATACCTTTGCATGAAAATTTACGACTTGATAAATAACACTTATGTCAAGGTATTCACGCATATGGCTATGCGGTTTGAGTGGCTAGAATGGTATTTTATCTCCTTGATGTAAGTAAGATCTTCGAGTAAATAGTCTATGCCAGTTCTTGTTGAAGAATCCAACCCATCATAATACGTTTATAAATCTTCACACCAATTATATAGATAGTTTTTGTGACATGGGACAAGTTTGGTGTACATCAAGTTGCATCAAAAGACCAGACAGACTGGATCCTGTAAGGGGTCAATACGTCAAACATATGGTCGCAAGTCTGGAGGAATTCACATACAGACCTTGTCTTGTAGCGTGTCTGATGAAGCATCACAAGCGATGTGAATGCGCCTACAGAAGATGGAGCTCTCTACTTAGGCTCAAAGAGTAATGCGTTCATTTGTGGCATACACGTTTCGATGTATGATGCATTTGGTATCTGGTTATTTTAATTATCAAATAATGATTTATTTTAATTATAAATTTTTCTATGGTTACAATTTGTATAAACTGAAAAGAGTTATTTTAATTATAATTTTCTTCTATTGTTACAATTTGTATACACTGAAAAGAGTTAACTTCCAAGTCACTAAATCATTGTCAATAAAATGGTACCCAAAGTAATTCATAAAGTTCAGAAGACCTATTCGCACAGTAGCCATAATCCAGACCTCCCGACTCCAAAAAAAATTGATACAATGAGAATCTATCGCCAACCTGAATTGACAATAGAGAAAAAATAACCTAACGTGTAATCAATAATAAACTCCACGAGAAGTCTACTATTACAACTATATTTCTGTAGTCTTAGTTCGTAATCACTATGTTTGTCACGTTTTTTCTTGTGAACACGGAATGATACGAGATTAAATTGAATAAAATTCTTAAAAATACACATAAATCGAAATTTGAAACACCATGCACAAAAGACATAACAAAAAAACAAATAAGACGTTAAATTGCCAAACATACACCAAGTTTTAACTTCACGAAATGTTACATAGCACACTACAAAACACGGAGACTGAACTCAGAACTATGCTTGCTAAACTCGTATGATCATCTTGCCTTAGGTGTGATGGCTATTTTCCAGTCAGAAGTGAAGAGATTAGAATCCGCTAGATGTGTGACATGTGACACTTCAAGTAGTCAGTTATCGCCCGAGTGCTCGTTAGAAACAAACAGCCATTTTTCTAACTCGTTATCCCCGCGGCTTTTCTGAAGTTAGTAATATTTTGCATTCTCTAGAACTCATTCCTAACTCTAACTTCGACCTGAAGTTTATTAGATTTCCCAACCTGTTGTAATCTCTCCGAAGATGTGTTTGACTAAATTTCTTTCTTTCAATCAAAGTTTTAGGCATTTTTAGGCATGCATAAACCTAACTGTAGTTAGATTGTAATAAGTATCAATATTAGACCTACTAGATCAATTATTCATGATATGAGTCAGTAAAAACTCATTGTCTTTTCTCATTGGCCATTCTTTTTCCCTCTATCTTTAGTCATGATGGTAATTAGCGATCACAATCCAAAATAAATTATTTTTCTCAAATATATACTTTATTGCGGACAAGAGCAAGTACAGTATTGAGTTTAAAGTTTTATATTCTTGAATTTAATGTTTTATATTCCCTCTCACGAGTTTGCATCCAAATGGGTCGCCAGTAGTTTGTGTTAGAATACCGTACACAGTGTGAATACTCCTCTTAGCAGTAAGCAGTTCAGGCTTAGATGGTGACCTTTCGTAAGATCACCAAGACCAAGACCCAAGGTATATTATTCTGGCCCAAGACCACAACCTTGCGGCTCAGGGCCCATGGTGTTCTTGATATCATGGAAGGGAACGTGCAGAGACCACGTGCCACGACACCCGGAGGTACTGCGGTACCTATCCCTCCCCTTGCTACCGGACCCGGTAGCATCGCAGATTGAGATCAGCGTGATGTTAACGCGCTCGCAGCAATCAATGAATGCTGCGAGAACAGTGTGGCAGGACATCTAATGTCATGCACCACGTCGAACGATGCATGGTCCATCTTGACCAGACACTTTGCAGGTCAAGACATGGTGACAAGATGCACTTAAGAGAGAAGTTGCGGGTTTTGAAGATGAAACTCAACGAGACTGTCACCCAGCACGTAAACAACTTCAAGTCTCTCATCCAGCAGATGACTTCAGCTGGATTGATAATCACCAACGAGGAGCAAGTCCTCGCGTTGATGGGCAGCATGCCCAACAACTACCATCTATTCTTGCAGGCGATGAGAACGAACCCAAATCTCTCGCTACAGGACCTCATCACCTTCCTCATTCAGGAGGAAACGATCGGGCGCAAGTTATCGATGGAACCATCCACTGCCTTGTTTGCAGGACGCCGACAAGGAGGACGCAATGACAACAACCAGCACAATAATGGTGGCAACCGACAAGGCAGTAATCAGCCACCGAAGAGACCGCCAGACCCCAACGAGAAATGTTTCCAGTGCAACAAGCCCGAGCACCACATAGCTGAGTGCCCGGACAAACCCAGCAGCAGCAACGACAACTCGAATGCTGGTAACAAGAACAGGAACAAGAATCGCCGTTCCCAAAACAACAGCGGCAACACTCGTCGAGTTCTGGTGGCACAATGTTCGTCTGCTATCGTGCAGACAGCTGATCCTAATTGGTATGTGGACACGGGTGCCACACACCACATGGCACATAATCGACGACAATTTGTCGAATACTCACCTGTCTCTTCTGAGAACACCGAGAATGATGCGATTCTACTCGGTGACAACACCACCATCCACGTTGTTGGTTCCGGCATGGTGGAAGTGCGCTTGCTCAACGGCGAGCATGTGTACATACGTGATGTTCTTCACGTGCCCGCCTTGCAGAAGAATTTATTCTCAGCTCGGCAGTTTGATGCCAATGGCGGCTGGTGCTTAATTGGCAACGGATTCTGTCACCTAGAAGACAGATTTGGTCAAGTGCTAGCTCCATGCCCCACTGTGGACGATCTCTACATGCTCGAGAATTCAATTTTGGTCGCTGACCAAACCGCGCTTGTAGCTACAGCTGGTAGGACTTCAGTAGTCCACACACTACCACCTAGCCAGAGAATAAGACCGCGCTTGCGAGCTAGACCGCAATCTAACCAGCGGACTAGCACCTCACTATTCAACCGCAACATGCGCAGGATCCGCTTCCCACGGTCTAGGCTCAGCCCCGCCTCACAGAATGCGCACACCCAAGCTGAAATTACCCAAGTCACTCACGGAATTCTCAAATCTCTAATTCGGAGCACTCTCTCACTAGAGAAGTCCCTATCACTCCACAAAATTCAGAATTGTCTCACTTGGATAATGAAGGCCCAAATTCAGTCCGCGCGGCCTCTACCCCCTTCACTGTGACACCCCTTGGTCAATTTCCCGTAAGGACACCACCTCTTGGTGCTCCACCTCTTCCACGCGCGTCCACTGGCAGCACACGGATCGAGTCCCTTCCCTCTACGCGGATCGAGTCCCTTCCCTTTGAAAACCCCGCACCTGCACAATTGTTAGACTGGGAAGATCCCACATCCGGGGACTCTCACGCGCACCTCCTGGCAATCGCGTCGATCCAGGAAAGAGATGGAGACCCCATCCGGATGAGGATGGGATCTCCATCTCTTTCCTGGATCGACGCGCGGAGGGACCGGCAATCCATTCCCCGCGGACTGCCCTGTTGGCAGTCCGTCCGGGGCCAGCCCCGACGGCCGTCCGTTCTCCACGGATGACCGTCCGTCCAGGGACCAGGGGGACGATCCCCCTAATAGGGACATTGTCCCCCAAGATGGGACAGAGGGCCTTCTTGGCCCTCGTCCTTACAGTCCTTACCATGCTCACCTGGCTTCATCTCGGATTCTCTTTGGCGAACATTCGGACCCTTCCTTTTCTCGACCTCGATCTCCTCCGCATTTGTTGGCAGGCCTTCAGGGTTTCACATCTGGCAGTCGAACTCCTCCATCGACGCCACCTAGACCCTGTGCCCTTGTTACTACGACGGGCGATCTCTCTACCCTGTGGCATCAGCGACTCGGCCATATCAACCATCATCGAGTCATGAGCTGAGCCACCGCAGGTATGTCACCGGCCTCCCTTCCTTCCCGCTCTCTGAGGATATTTGTCCAGCTTGTGCACACGGCAAGCATGCACGCACTAAATTCCCACGTGCTAGCTCCACTCGATCCACTCGTCCTCTAGCACTGGTCCATTCTGATATTAGTGGTCGCATCTCCCCTTGCATCTTTTTTGGCTATGAGTATTTAATCACATTCATTGATGACTACTCGCGCTACACTGTCACTCGTCTTCTCTACTATAAAAGTGACTGTTTTGCTGCTTTCCGGGACTATCTAGCATTTGCTGAGCGCGCCACTTGTCAATCTCTTGTCACTTTGCGATCTGACAATGGCGGAGAATATCGTTCAGCCGCTTTTGACGCTTTCTGTCGCGAGCGTGGCATCCAGCGTCAATTCACAGTCCCTTACTCTCCTCAGCAAAATGGCGTTGCTGAACGTAAGAACCGCAGCTTGCTTGATGCTGTCCGTTCTATGCTTTACACTTCCCAGCTCATCAAGCCCTTCTGGGGTGAAGCAATCACTTGCGCCACCTTCCTCCAGAACCGGTGTCCGTCTAAGGCTATCTCGTCTATGACCACACCTTATGAACTCTGGCACTCCTATGCCTCCACAACTCTTCGTCGACCCGATCTCTCCTTTCTGTGCGTCTTTGGCTGTCGCGCTTTTTCCCAGGTCCCCGAGGTTGAGCGCACAAAGCTCGATGATCGCTCTCACGAGTGTATCTTCCTTGGCTATAGCGGCCAGAGTAAGGGTTACCGTCTTCAAAGAAAATCTGACGGTCATATCTTCACTTCTCGTGATGTTATCTTCGATGAGTCTTCCCCGACTCTCCCTCCCACATCCACCCCCTCTGCTGATCTCCCACTCACTCAAGCATCTCCTGAGACCGACGTCCATTTTTATCATACTGTGCCCGCCCCTTCAGCTGGCCCAGCTCATGTCCCGTCCGTCTCTCCCGGTTTCCCTTCAGTGGGAGTTCCTCTGCCATCTCCTGCCAATCCAGCTCCAACCCCATCCGTTGGTCTTGGATCTGGAGGAGGAGTCCCTAGCAGTCATGGCCTTGGCGGAGGAGTCACCAGCAGCACACAGTCCAGTGGGAGCAGTCGCCCTCCATGTTCTCACTCCTCAAGCAATCACTCTCCCCCTGCAGAGAACTTGAGCCCGCGCCATCCTTACATTCGGCGCACATCACCACGTCACCATGAGTTTCCAGCCCTACCCACAGCGAGTCCTCTCTTCCTCCATTGGATTTCCCAGCACCGCCTCCATTGAGACGATCAGCTTGACATTCAGTTCCTCCACAACGGAACCCAGATGAAGGCTACGACCTTTCATCATTGATCCCGAAGTCTCAGAAGAACACCAAGCGTGCATTGATGATAACTCTCAAACCAGTGTCAATGGAACCTGTTTCTTATACAGAAGCAGTATCTTCTCTCGATGCTAATCAGTGGAGAAGAGCAATAGAGGAGGAGCTAGATTCCCACGAATCTAACGGCACCTGGAAGCTCACCGACTTGCCACAAGGACGCCGACCAATAACATGTAAGTAGACCTTTAAGTTAAAACTTAATACCGATGGGTCCATTGCTCGTTATAAGACGAGACTAGTGGCTCGTGGTTTCACCCAGATCTACGGGTTGGACTACACAGAAACCTTTTCCCCTGTAGTCCACATTCAGTCAATACGGCTCATCCTTGCCATCTCAGCGCAGTATAATCTACATGTACATCAAATGGATGTTAAAACTGCATTTCTGAATGGAACACTTAACGAGGAAATATACATGAGTGTTCCGGAAGGCGTGACTACAGCAAGGCGCAGTCAAGTATGCAGATTGCTCAAGACTCTCTACGGTCTTAAGCAATCATCAAGAGAATGGTACTTGATCATCGACAACTTCTTGCTTTCTCTTGGATTTTCTAAGTCTAGTGCAGACAGAAACGTTTACTACTTGCACCAGAAACAACACTTCGTCATCCTTGCCCTCTACGTGGATGACACTGTGATTGCCAGCAGCAGTGAGGCTCTACTGTCTCACGTAAAAGGAAAATTGAGCTCACGGTTCAGCATGACTGACATCGGTCCAGTCCATCATTGCCTTAGCATTGAGATTAATCGTGACCCGTCCTCTGGCACTATCAGACTTAGTCAAACTTTGTATTTGACACAGAAACTATTTCAGTTTGGCTTACAGGATTGCAAACCTGTAAGCACCCCTCTAGTTACAGGTGAGAAACTTTCTTCTGATGACTCACCTGTCATTGAGGATGAAAAGAAGTTATGTAATAGTTATCCTTACCAGAGTGCAGCCGGCTCTATTAATTGGGCTGCAGTATGTACTCGTCCTGATTTGTCTTATCCCATTAGTGTACTCTCCCAGTTCATGAGTAGTCCTAGATCTAAGCACATTGCCGTTATGAAGCGAGTTTTCCGTTACATCAAGGGAACTTTAAATTTGTACCTTGAGTATGCTCACTCACCTCAGCCCTACTCTCTGTTCGGTTACACCGATGCTGATTGGGGAGGACATGCGGAGACAAGACGATCCACATCAAGACATTGCTTCATCTACTCTGGAGGAGCCATCAGCTGGTCCTCCAAGAGACAGAAATCAGTAGCCTTGTCAAGTACAGAGGCAGAATATGTAGCTCTTAGCACGAGCTGCTCAGAGACAATCTGGTTACGTCAGCTCTTGATCGACATTGGATTGCATGACAAGGAGCCGACCGTTACATATTGTTACAACCAAAGTGCTATGGCCCTTGTCGACACCAGCAAGTTCCACGACCGTACGAAGCACATCGACATCCGATATCACTTCATCAAAGATCACGTCGCTGGAAAAGTTATAGAAGTTAGATATTGTCCTACTGAGGACATGGTTGCAGATATTCTGACAAAGAGCTTACCAGCTCCCAAGTTGGACTATCTACTACCGAAGCTAGGAATATTTTCTAGCTAAGTAATATTTTTATCCGAACTGTTACTGAGTGGGAGTGTTAGAATACCGTACACAGTGTGAATACTCCTCTTAGCAGTAAGCAGTTCAGGCTTTTAGATGGTGACCTTTCGTAAGGTCACCAAGGCCAAGACCCAAGGTATATTATTCTGGCCCAAGGCCATTGTACATTATTGAGTAATCACTTACTTGGTTTTTGCCTACACTCTCTTGAGGAGCTCTCCCACACTCTCATACTGTCCTTATGTCGTGACTTAGAGTTTTGCCTTAGCCTATTCTACTAGCAGTCCATTTCCAACAGTTTGCATGCAAGTGAGTGTTGATTTCTTATTTTTGAAGTTTAAAGTAAACTCTCATTGTTATTTCCCTTTGAATCATAACTGTGAAATGTTCTTCCTGCTCTGGTTCCTCTTTCTCTTTGTTACATGTTGTTACACACTCTCTCTTTTTATTTTGCATGTCTTCGAACTCCTTTCACTATAATCTATTCGTCAAGAGTGGACTATAGCCACTGACAGAGTAAATTTTTGCCATTTTTTGCCATCATTTTTGCTTGTTTTCTATCGTATAAGTCGCTTGGGATGCATATTCTTCTCTCATCGAAATTGTTTCCTAGGCTAACTGTTTGCATATATGGAGTGAAACATGATGATTAAACAAGAGAGAAAAAGACAAAGGAAAGTGAGGTACTTGAAGCAAACCTCGCTAAAACTGACCTTCGGATTCAGGTCCATATAAAGTACTTTTCTTCTCTAGATCAGCATCATCAGATGACATGGAGTCTATTACCCAAAAGGAATTCAATGGAACGTATTCCAGAGGTCAATAGTTTGAGCGTGTATATAAGAAACTAAATATTGTGAGTGTGGTTAGCAATACTATATGAGATCTGTATCTCACATGTAGTTCTTGTCACAAGGTAATGGCGCTACGGCAAAATAGTGTTTAGCTTTATATAGATGGAGTGACATGCGTAAATCGACAAGTTTACGCATGTCAGTCCGTCAATTTCTCAATGTCAATCCATTAAAATTTTAATGTTATAGTAACTGGTTATCTTCTGTTGTCGAACACTTTAACACTGCAGTGATGGATCACTCCGTCAAAATGTTTATGCTTTATTCATGTTCACTCTTTACTCGGAGACAGACCAACGATAATCTACGTAGAATCTATCTTATAGAATGTTCACATCATACGTAAGCTGAGCAACATGCATCGGTGCAACAGAACATTTTAACGTTATATGAGAACTTGAAATCGAACTACGGGCAATCGATAAGGTGCAACAAGGGATCAAATTATTCTGAACTCTCTCAGAAATTGCCCTTTCATCAGTAGTACCAAAACACTTTTAATCGTAGCATCAATTTTTAAGTTAAATACCTTCAATGGCTAATAAATTTATGTAAACTCCATTTCTTAAATTCAAAACCATACACAGATTGTTGACGGTGCGTGCTTGACGTAACTCAAAAATTTCTGAGTTACATGACTATCCGATTGAATGATGATTATTTAATGGTTGTAAGAACTGTACCTATTTCTTCTCAACAAACGGACCTCTGCAAATAAAGATACCAAGTTACCGACTTGTCCAAACAAGAAAGTTTGAGGAAAGATATGATTCAACATTATCTGTTTTTTTGCGTACGTAATGTGTAACTAAAACTTGATGAATATCCTTCTCCACGACCTTGTATATTTAATTTTGTTTTCTCTATCTCTTGATGAATTAAATGACTACCCAATTGAATGATGATCATATAATGGTTGTGACATCTATACTCATTTCGGCAAATACGTTTCGTGCAGTATGTTGTATAGTTTAACAAAAATAGAACTCTCAGACGGAAGAAGTCCTTGAAGAATACATTTTGAGACTTTGAATAAGTGTATGCTTCAGTTCAGTTTGAACCAAACAGACCTAGCAAATCGAAACTTAAAGTGGTTTAGGTATGGTCAACTACGGTTCAGTTTTGTTCAGGTTCAATATCGTTCGATTCATTAACGGTTAAAGCTTAACTGGTTCGAGCTTTTAAAAGGTTCAAGTTTATATGGTTTGGTTCAAAATGGTACAAGTTTAAACGGATCGATTTGTAATCAATTCAGTTCAACTTTCACTCCAAACGATTCAGATGATGTTTACATGGTTCAAATTGTAATTTAATAGCTAATACCGTGGTTCAGAAAGCTGTGATGGTTTGGTGTATCAAAACATTATAAGCAGGTTCTGAACTCAATGCCTCTTGTACTTCATATTATGAGCTGACCAAGTCACGGTTTAAATAACTCGAACCATGGTTTGTATAGTTGGTTCAAAACGGGTTCAAGTTCAAATTATTTTAAACGGTTCAGTTTATCGATTTCATGGTATAATAAGTGGTTCGGTTTCGGTGCGTGGATAACATGGTTCTATAAGTTTAAATTATATCTCAGTTTAAATTGTTCAGTTAAGTTCTGATATTAGTTTAGGCTCGATTAAGGTTCAGATCTTGTTAAACAAATTCACAACTGTTCAGTTCAAAGTGGATTGAATTGGTTTAAAGCGAAAGCAAAGTCTAGCTTTGAAACTAAAACAATTCCGTCAAGGATGTAATTGGTCAGGAGAGAAGAACCAGAGCATCTCTTAATATAATACTTTTGTTCATATGCACATTTTCACTATCTTTCTCTTTTGATCAGTTATAAGGTGTTCTAGTGTCATTCTTATAAAAATATCGATACTTCTTAAAAGACATTCCAAGAGTGAGAGTGAGTAGACAAAGAAATAAATAGAAATAAGATGAGAGAGGCTTTGCTTCTCCATGTAATATAGTGAAAATGAATCTAAAAATCTAATGGTGGGTAAGCCTTCTAACTAACTGTACGTAACTATCCTAATCATTTCGGTTAATATTAACCATTAACTTATTAGAGCTTGGGACGATATCAACACTCCTTTTCAAGCTCGACTCTACATCTTGTACACCTAGACAATATCTAAAAACATCAGATTTATCTCTAGGCAATGCCTTAGTAAAGATATGATCTCCTTGAGCAACGTAAAGATACAATGTTCACCATAATTCTTGTACAGAAACAAAGTAAAGTACAGAAAAGTATACCATTCATTATCTGAAACTACGTAGAGGTACAACGTTTACCACAGTGTTGAATAACATCGGACTTAAAAATCATGTTGCATGTATGTGTTTCCAAAGCTTATGAGAAACTGAAAATGAAACTGAAAATAGAAGTTTCACTCTAATCGCAATAAGAAATTATACTAGAAATACATTAATCAGTGCAGATTCAAATGGAAAAACACAAAAATCATGATCATATTCAAAATTCTGCATAAAGATGAATGATTTGTAACTCAAGTTCTCCAAATTGTGGAACAAAAAGTTCTTGGCAGAAGTCCAAAAAAAATTCACCTCTCGTAGTCTTTATCTCGATCAACTATATTTCAAAAGAGAATTGCTACACATCTCGAGAGCCTCTCTTATAAATTAGAACTAGAAAAAAAGATATTTTCTCTTGTAAACTAGAACTGAAGGAAAATACAATATTCTCTCTTATAAACTAAAACTGATTACAAATAGTATTCTCTTTTATAAACTAAAACTAGATCATAAGCAAATGATCCGTACAAACTCACATATGACATGTATGATGATCGTATCTAAGAGTTTAATTCACATTGTGAGAAGTTGATTTTGAATGATCTCTTTGCTCTTAAACTGCAAGAAATAATACTGTTCCAGGTTCATCCTCAATACTCATTCGTATTAGTACACTGTAACTAGCTGATGAAGTCACACTCTACTTGCTCATCAGATTACGGTCTGGTTAGAACATGTTCTTCATTGTGCTTTGGAACTGAAACATGAAATAATCCAATAGAACAATTAACTGATAGTCTCTAACTGCAATGATTTCTATTAAGAGTCATTATGTAACTATGGATGCGTGAAAACTAAACATGAGTTAAGACTACTGCGATTTACGTTTGTGAGTGTGCATTGTGAAGGGGTTGATTAGCTTTAACGATACTATGATAAGTGTCATGGGTGTTGACTCCATCGGTCCATAGACAAGGCGGTGTGGGGTCGAATCCTCGTGCCAAGGACCCCGTTATACATTTACTTGTCTCTCGGTTGACAAGAAAATATTTAGCATACTACCGGTTAGAAATTATGATAAATTCAACCGTATATAAAGCTAATTAACAAACAACGTCATGTATATTTTTTTGGGTTTGACAGTATTCTCGGTTTTCTAGGTATATACTCAACTAGTAATGCTGCTCCTGGAGTGTAATTACGAGATAGTGAAACTTATTTGTTGTAATAAGCTGGAGTACTTTAGGTTTGATAACAAAGAAACTAAAGAAATGAAACTTTCCTGGTAGAACACGGAGAAGACTTCATGATGGCAGTACTTATGTCCCAGATGCATATGCTTTTCCTACTCAACTCAAGTTTGATAGTTTGATAACGTTAAATTCGGGTTTCACTCAGTATGCAAAGTAAACCAATATATAGTGTTCAGGAGATATTTTTAAAAGTTCTACTTGAAAAAAAACTGTAATTGCGACAAAATGACTACGGGTGCGATGTTATCGCGATTATACATTTGCTTCGATTGCAACTGAGTAAATCCCTAGATCTAGTTATTCGGCAAACATGAGCTAGTACAGCAGTGGAGTTGGCTAAAGTGATATCTTGCTCCTTGTCAACCAGTTTTCTGGTTTTGCTTGGGTACGGAAGTTGCATTATCCACATCTATATTTGGATTACTAATAGGTTTCATTCAAGAGTATTCGAAGCTTGAAGATGGAATTCATGAGGTGTCGAGAGCATGCATATTTCACTTCTTCCAAATTTTAATTTATGCACTAACGTTTCCTTTTGGAAAGTTAGTGTATTAATTAATGCACCTAAACTAAATATTGTTATTTGATGTAGACGCGAGTCTTTACAGAAGCATGACATAGGTTTAGTTCACTGGAATTACAGTTTTATAATTTGTCTAACACCCAGGTGTATTACTCTATTCTCGGTATAGAAAGAAGCCTCGTAAGTTCAGGAGAGAACTATTGAGTTTAGGAAATGTAAATTAGCCACTAGCACTTGGAGCATCTAGTGAAATCTAGAAACGCAACGATACTGAGGTCGTCACCCCTATGAAGAAGAAAAAGATGTATTCTTAAAGCCATGAAGCTAGTTTATTGGCCTCTCTCGTTACAAAACATTTTCAAACACCCTCTGTTGTTCCGAGGGTTCCCTATCTAGACGCCGAATTTATGTTTCCACTGTTCATGTTTGTCTTGTTCAAGCCTCTGCACAAAACATCAGATTGTCATGGATTAACTCAAAAAGCATGACGAAGAATTCTTTATCCATCCTTATCTATTGTCAAAATTTGTCATCACCAAGATAAGTAAAGTAGTTCTGGATGGAATATCTATTCTTGATGAGTCGGTCATTTCTCTGTAAGTAACGAATCCCTACAACAACCTCAAAATTTTCATCAACTCATCTTGATTTTCACTTTCCATGTTGCTATCCATATCATCTGTACGAAATCAACTTCACCACTAGAATCATCGACAAACTGAGTACAATGGAGTGAATGTTACATATGTAATGAGTATTTTGAGCACCTGCATATTCACCTCCTCTATCTCTCGGTGGAGGAGGTAAATATAAAGGAGGTTAGGTATTAAATTAACATTAGAGTATATCAATGTATTAATGAGTGTAGACTCCTAGACTTGTACCTTCTGAAGTGCAGCACTCAAATTTATGGATTATCTCCTACTCTCCCAGTGTTTCTAGGCATAGGTAACGGATAATCTTTATAAAATATTCTAATTTTTATACCCATTTAGTATATTTTTTTTACTTAACATATATATATTCCTGATAACATTAAGCGAGCAAAAGTTCTCAGAGTTCATCCAGTATGCATATTGGATGAACTTCTCGGAACTTTTGCTCGTTTGTTGTCAAAAATATATATAAATATTAAGTGAAAATACTATGCCAAGTTGATAAGGAACATTAAAAATTTTCTATAAATGATAAGTGTTAGCTCAGACATGGAAACACGGAGAGACTTGGATATAAACTATAAGACATGAATAGACTGCCTCGCTTTTAAAGTTACAAGTCCGGAAAACAGTAGCTAATTATATATTAATTTAATGTGATTTTAATTCATGATCTATTTTGTGCAAAAAGAGTTAGATAATAAATTAAACCCATGAAGGTGAATATGCAGGTGCTCTCTAGATTAATGATGAAAAAGGAAGAAGTAAAAGAATACGTCTTCAATTTTCACATCATCAAAACTATCTTGCACTTGCATGGAATCAAACAAAAATATATGCAATCGAGAATCACAAAATAAACATTCTTGGTGTATATTGATGAAGGTAGTGTGAGAAATGTATTAAAACTATATGTACATGTTAGATATATAATGCTCTCTATTGCATCTTACATCGTGTACATAACAGATTTGAAATAAACTAGTATGTTTCGAGAATTATATAATGGATGGATAACACAAGCCACTCCTTCTAGAGTTCATAATCCGGGACCCTTTAATTAATAAAACATACTTTAAATAATTAATGTTTTGGTATACAAGAAGGGTTATCTAGACTTGCATTGTTTAAAACTATAAAGTTTGTATCGCTAAAAGCCATCCGAGAACCAAGCTTTGAACTAATTGATACTTTTTATTTATAAAGATGATTAATTTATGACCAAACCTTTCCTTTTGATAAGGTTTGGTCACACTAATAAATCATTATCATATATCAGAGCAATGAAGATATCGATGACACTAATGATCGTACATATGCATTCTTTATTTATTAGAGCTCAAGAGTATTAGAATAAGTAACAAATTAATAACTAAATAATATAATATTTATAAAATAATCTTTTACGTAGTGAACCCATGGAGACTGAAAGAATTGTTGATATAGTCTCAAGTTCTAGTAGATTGACAGATAATATTAGCCGGAGCGGTAAGGATAGTCACATACTGTTAGTTAGAGGGTTAACTCACCATTAGGGTTTTCCTTGTACTCACTTCCACTATATATACACGGAGAGGCGAAGCTTCTTTCATCTTATTCCTAATTTAATTCCTTGTCTACTCGCTTTCTCTTCTTGGAAAAAGTATCCATCTTTTTACATAGTATTAGAGCAGTAGAGAACATGTGTCCCTTGCTGATGAGCAAGATGGATTTGTGCATGGAGAAGTACATGAGAGAGCAACTCTGGATGTGTTTGATGTTGAGCAATATCCTGCTGATGCGTTCAGATGAGACGAAACTGTTTCTTTAGCCACCAGAAACTTTGAATGTGATTTTGGACGCCTAGATGATTTTTTCTCACTGAAATCGAATGAAGTATAAATTGTTTATTCGGTCAAGTTTCAATCACTTTGGATCTTTCCAGCGGTAATGGATAACCTTTGACCATAACAAAAGTTTTAGGACTTGAGTCCAAAACAAATACTGATCTGATTAGGATGGACACGCCCTTGCCTCTGACAGTTTAAAAACTTCTAAAATTTCAAGGTATCGTGCGTTCATTTCTGATTTCATTTTGGTCCAGTTTTGATCTTTCTTGGTTAGTTCTTCTGACATTTTCGCTTTGTTTTGTACACCTACAGTTCACGAACATGTTCTTTCTTCATTCTTGCTCGGGAGGAGTGTGCAGAGTTACCATTGTTATGAACTGTGACAAACTCTTCATCGTGAGGTGTGGACGGATGAGTTTTGTGGAGGTTTTGTGAGAATAACTTATGCAACTTTTTTTTGGTAACTCTTGATAGTTCCTAAGACTTCTACTTGTGAGTTTTTACAAATTGAATGCTAGTTTACAGAGTAGTAGAGATGTCCCAAAAGTGGAATAAACTTCTGAAAGCAACATGTTGTTTGAGAGAATTTCTAGTTCAAAAAAGAGTTTATGAGACACAGAACAGATGTGACAAGTGCTGTTCTCTTGAATCTGTTCAAAAAAAATGTATTTGGAAAGATAAGGCAGATTCAGTTGGAGTAAAGAGAAGGAAGTGGAAAGATTTCATGGATTATAGATTATCCATGGACAATGCAGACATTGATCTTAGCAAGATTTGTAGAGAGATGAAAGAAAAAAGTAAGTTTGCTGATGGGTCTGTTAATGTCAAAACCTGTGCCTTGTCTGATCATGCTAGTAACAAAGAACAAATTAAATTAGTATAAGCTCAGATGCAATGCAGAGAAGCTATGTAGAAGTGTATAGCTTTCGGTAATAAGAGTTGTGATGTTGTTATTTTTACTTTATTCAAAGTTGTCCATTTCGTCAGAAAAGAATCACCGACAAGTTCAAATTCCTGAAGTTGTGCTAGTTGTTGAAGAAAACTACTGAAAGTGTACATATCTCTTTGTACCAAGATGATAAGACATGTAGCAAAATAATTTTACATATTTCACATGTTTTACAATATAGAATCTTAGAGAATCTTAGAGAATCTCATTTTTATGATATTATGATATCATAAAAATGAAAGTACTGGTATTTCAGTCCATCTCATCTGGTTGCTTTTTTGTTATTTCACGAGGACAACAAGGCCGATTGCATTTTTGGATCTGATCCATATTACAAATAAGGATGCTAAGGCTATTTCCAAGTGTTTGCTCTTGTCTTTGAAGGAGTATGGATTACAATCTGAGTGCAAGATTGCTTTCGGATCTGATGATATAACAACCATGATGGAGATTCAAAATGGAATAGCTGCTCGTCTGAAAAATTATAGTAAACTCGTATCTAGTATCTTGTCATTGTATGGCTAACATGACTAACTTAATAGCTTTAGGCATCAATTCAGCAAAACTGCTTAGTGCAAGAAGGTAAGCAAGGAGATAGATGGCTTATTGAACAATGTGTCTTGTTACTTTCATTATAACTTCTATGGAGGAAGAAGTTCTATGATGCTAGAATGTGTATGAGATGTTATCATAAGATTAGGTTGCTGATTAGGTACCAAGATGTCTCGTCTTTGTGTAATCGTTATGAGAGATTGTTGTTTTTCTAGAGGAAGCTTATATGACAGGTGACGGTGTAGCAGATAAGCTGTGTGAGAAGCTATGCAGTTTTTGGACTTATATTTTCTAGCTGACATATTGGATTGTTTAGCAAAATTGAGCAAGAGCTTCTAATGTGACTTGGTAGATATCTTTGATCTCAGAAAGATATCCATTACAATTTCAGAGATACAAGTAAAATTCTTGATGACAGTACTGACATTAATGCAGTTGTGCTTGATGAGAGAACAAGGTATCACTTTTTGTCTGACTCTGATAGTCTTGGAGAGTTCTTGAAGCGCTGGTCTTCTGAATTTAGAGATAAACAATTTCACCATATTGATCTTCAAAGAGATGGAACTAGAAAAGATCTTGAAGATGCTTTAAATTTCACTAAAAGCTTTGCTGAGGCTGTATGTACATGTTTGACCGAGAGGGTTGAAGATAATAGTGTTATTAGTGCTTTACAACAGCATGTACCAAAGTCTATCTTTGAAATACGAAACTTAAGATTCACTAAGATGGATCAATTGTGTGTATTTAATGACAAGCCAAGCATGCCAATATGGTCCTTTAGTCGATGCTTTGATAGTGTTTGTCGAATGTTATGCATTTAAGATACAGTGCATGATGGAGTGACAAAATAGAGGATTTCACGAGGTTTGACAATTATTGAGTAAAAATGGCTTTACTATGACAAATATGTTTACTTATTAGTCTTAGTAGATATTGTCAGAGTACAGTGCATCTCTATCGCTGTTTGCAAGAGAGGTTTTTCTATTCAGACTAAGCACCAAAATGTTTTACAGATTAGAAATCTAGAAGTGCCAATGAGAGTGGCAATTGAGGGACCTAAAGAGGACTCTGATGACTTGTTAACCGACACCACTCATCTTTGGAAGACTCAAGTCACTATGGATATCTTCACATACGACCAAAAGTTCATTTGTCTCATTTGAGTTCAACTTCTGGGACTGAAAGTAATAGTGTAGAGAATTGATCCTTGTGTTTATTTGATTTTCGTCAAGAGTTTATTTATATTCATTTTTTGTAGTATAACTCCTTATGCTGTGCTGGGTTAATGGTAGTTTCTTTTTGCTTGGTTGTTATTGTTATTAGTTTTCTTGTAGGATTGCCCTCCATGCTGTGTTGTCATATCATTGAGGATGGGGCTCTCCAACCTCCAAGTGGGGAGGTCTTGCAGGTTAATCCTCAATGGAGAATTAGTAATCTTTTTTAGTCTGGTACATATCTTGAAATGATTAATGTATATCTTTTAAGCATGGACACGTAAGCATGAACATACAGTTTTATCTCTCGTAAACTCTTCTTTTCTAATAAATGGAGCTCGATGATCGAGAGGAAAATAATTTTGATCGCTTCTCTTAAGCAAGATACTAGAAAATACTTTGTCCTTTTGAGCTCAGAATTGGAATAATATTGACTTCATTGATGAACAATACATAAATATTTTCTTCTAAATTTTATACTAGGTGGAAAACATCCGTTTGAAAACTCATAATTTTGAATATGTACCGATAGAAACAAAAATCAACCGCTATCAATCACAAAAGATCAAAAAATTTCTAATTTTCACTCAAAACTTACTCGAGCACCGGTTGATACTCTATTCGAATCACCTAGCGCTCACAGTCTCATGCTATGTCAGACAAGTAAAAATGAATCGTAGTACTTTTCAGAATGATACGCATGACCACAACGAGAGTTAGATAATACTATAACATGACAAGTAGCCAAGGAAAAACAAAAATATACAAAATTCCTTATTTAACATTATGAATTCATCTATGTGACATGTAAGATTCCACAACCCAAGAATGAATAAAATCATGGTTTTAAAGATGTTTTAAAGATTTAAAGATTGTAAAGATTTCTATGTTTAAATGCGCTTCATGTATTTCACCACTTGTTTCATCATGCATTTTATATCTCATAGACGTTTCGAATTACAGAGACGTTGATGACATTGGGATGCGTGGTGATCTCACTTGCATCTTCGTTGTCATCTTCAACTCTTATACAATTATGCATATTTATTAATCATTTACATCACTTGTTATTAACTAAGTAAAAACATTATTTTAATAAATATATAACAAATAATTCTAAAATATCACAATGGATAGTTTTTTCTTTTCATGGTCCATGATTAAATCAATATCTGTCTACAACAGACGTTAGCTTTGGATTTCATCTTCATCGAGCAAGTAACTAAACACATCCAATGTACATTCACTCGCTTTCTGACTTACAGATTAATCTACACACTTCTTGATCCAAATGGAAACCACAACATGTCTAACAAGCACCAGTTAATCACACACCTGTATTCAGAGCACCTGCATATTCCCTTCCTTCTTCGAAAAATGGAGGTAAATATCCAAGCGTTTAAATCAATACCTAACTGTTCAAACAGAAAGAGTTAGGTATTAAATTAAATTTTGAGTAAATTAATATATTAACATGTACAGTTCCTTTGACTTGTATCTTCTGAAGCGATAGTCGAGTCAAGACTTATGGTTTATCTTTTACTCTTTTCGTGATTTCAGGCATGGACTAACAGATTTATGAAATATTATATATATATATAAAATATATATTGATTTCCTTGATAACAAAAACCGAGCAAAAGTTCCCAGAAATTCATCCAGCATGTATTCACATAAGTGAGAGCTGGACATCGACATCATCTTCCATATAAGCACAAGGAGAGCATCTTTCTTGATATCTGACGTATAATCATATTGCCAACTTGGCACCCATTTCCCTCCAACAACCGATCATAAATCTGTTCAAGCAAAACAACCAAATTACAAGCTTAGGAAGAATTTTGAAAATGAACTTGTTTAAGCAATTACCTGCAAGAAGAACCAGGATAATATCGTCGCTGACGTCATGGGGAGCCTTGCAACGACTAGCTGGATAAGTCGCACGACCTCAAGCTGTCGGCAGAATCCGGTCGTGACTCACGCAGGCCTGGGTGGGATTGCGGCAGCCGATCGGAGCCCGCAGTCGGTACTGTGCTGTTCGCAGGGCAGGGAAGGATCACATCTAATTGGGGACATCGTCGATCCATAGGCTGGGTTGGGCATCGCTAGGCCTGTGAGGTGTACGAGTTAGGGCTGAGTTAGAAGGCTTCTCGTGTTTCATCGTTAGGTGCGTTCTACGAATTTTGCACGTCCTTTCCTGACAATTGAAAGCGGAATCGTTGTAGTAGAGTCTTGTGGATTTGGTCGATGAGCATACGTAGATAGATGTGGAATTGACGGTGGAAGTAACGAAAAGGGAGGGAAGAGGGGAGGAAGGAAACTAGAAAGGAGTTGGGACTGCAGGGTACGAGAGGCTAAACACTGGAAGAGATCTGACGATTCGATCTCATGGAAGCCGGGGTGGCAGTTGCCGGGCCTATGCCGTCCTTTCGGAAGCCATCACACGATACCTCTCAGCGGAATTACAGGCGGCGATCGCCATCTACATCATCTCGATCTACCTCGTCGTCACCTTCGCCTGCCCGTGCTCCCTCGGGTGAGTTTTATTACTTTCTTGACCATTAGAAATGTTCTGCCAATTGTCCATTGTGTTACACACGAGTTTTCACGACGAGATTTTTCGGGACTAAGCGATAACTCTCATGTGTGACGCGGTAGTTTAGGTATACGTCATGCAGGTAAAGTCAAGTTTCTACGTAGGTATCTCGTTCTTCTCGAAGACACCATCTGCCAGCCAGCTGGTATTTGATTGTCCCGATTTAGTGAGACAATCAAATACCAGGCTGCAAGGTTCTTGTAGATGGGGAGTTTGCTCATGGTTGTTACCTAGTTGTAAACGTCCAACAAGTTCTCGGTGAGTGTAGATCGGGACGTTTGGGGACATGGTTTAAACCTAACAATTTACGAACCTCAAAACATCAGTTAAAATGTCGTTAGGGATGCAGCGAACTATCAGTAAATAAATTGATCGGCATCCTGCCCTGATTGCTTGAACAAAACGTTTGAATGTGGATCATGGTTTCTCCCTTTACGCGAGTATTTACTCGGTCTGACGATAGAGTGGCATTACGCGATCAGCTGAGGGCGCTGAACATTTCATAGTTGGTGTTCATCGGACTAGGGCGAAATTCTAGCTGTTCCGACTCTAACTTCTGCACTGCGCCAATTATTGAGTTGGGAGCCTTTGCCGCGTACTTCATTTTTGCCGGCGGTGGACGGCTTTGTAAAAGAATTTGAAGTCCAGAGAAGTAGCCGAATCTCCCGAATCTCTATTTCTCAGCCATGTCTAGAAGGCCCGGGAAAGTAAGCTGCAACACTGTCTTTGCCCTTGGTTACTGTGAAGCATCGTCAGTAGTAAGTTGGATTCTGCAGCAAGAAACTTTGTCATTCTCTTTTTGGTAGAAACAGAATTCTGAGTTTTGAGGTGTCTTTCCGACGCAGGTGGGTGGAAACGTGACCGCAGTGCATCACCTTCCTCTCCTAGGAAAGATGGGTCGAGGATCAACTCGGTTCAAGCGAAAAAAGGAAAGACGGTTCATAAGGACGAGGATAGCGACGGAGACAGCAGCCAAGGTAGGAGAGAATGTCCGATCGCTTAGCTCGGGGCTCCAGCTATGATCGATATGGGAAGTCTGATCATTACGATTCTGATCAGGAGATCATCTGCTGCGCATTCTGATCGTAGTAATCAAGCTCAAGCTATCCACACGAGCCGAGATTCGTATGGCGATACGAGAAGAAATGGAGAGTACGACCCCTCAGCGCGCAGCCGACATAGTCCAGACAGAGGACACCGGGATAGAGACAGGAGGACCAGAGATTTGGAGAAGGAGAAGGGTAAGGCTAGAGGGAGAGAGAGAAACAATGAAAGAGACATGGAGACGGAAGGAAGGCTTGAAAGGGATAAGAACAAAGACAAGGACAGAGACCGGAGTGACAGAGATCGGAGTAGAAGTAAGCCTGGAGGCGGAGAGTCATTCTTTGACAGAGAGCCGGATTTGGAACGTAGGAATGGAGGTGGCAGAGGTAGAGACGGTATTAGAGAGAGACACAAGGAAAGAGAAAGAAACAGAGACCGCGAGAGGGAAAATGGAAGAATCAAGTCCAGGCACATCGATAAAGATGTGGATGCCCGGGAAGCGGACCGTGAGAAGTTCAGAGAAAAAGAGAGAGGACGAGATAGGTATCAAAGTAAAACTGGTGCGCGAGACACTGGCAGCCCTAAGGGCTTAGATGGAGAGAAGAAAGGACTGGGCCGCGAGAGAGACAGGGAAAGAGAGAAGCATAGAGAGAATCCTCCGGGAAAGGAAATCAGTATGGACAAAGAGTTGGAGTATGACAGAGATGGAGTACGAAGTAGGACAAGAGAATCTGGCAGAGAGAGGGATAAGTCGAGGACCGAGGAGAAAGCAGGTCGAGAATTCAGTGTTGGTGAAGCGGACAGGGATAAAGGTCTAGGGAGGAGTAGAGACAGGGGTAGAGGGAGAGATCTTGAGGCTTACGGTAATAGGGACGATAGCAAAGCCCAAGAGGGTCGCAGAGAGCATGACCGATACTCGGAAGATGATCGCAAGGATAGGAGTTCGAAAGGTAAGGAGGATAGTAGGGAAGCTTCACGAGTCAAAGACAGGGATGAGGAAAAGGAACGTACCCGACACAAAGACAAGGACGAATCAAGGGATTTACCGAAGTTGAAGGATGAACATATAGAGAGTAGAGATCGGGATCTGCCGAGGGTGAAGGACGAGTTTAGCCCTATTTCGGATGGATTGAAAGTGAACCAGCGACGGGATAAAGAAAGAACCGGAAGCAAAGTTGTGAAGGCTGAGGTTGGGTCCCCGTACGACGCTTCTAGATCAAACTCACGTCAGGACAAAGAAAGGGCAAGAGGCAAAGCGGTTAGCTGTTCAGACTTGGTGCTCGAGAAGGATAGAGGTGGCAGCTCTTCTCGGGATAAAAGTCAAGGCAGTGAAAGAAGACCTGATGAGGGTACTCGGGATAAAGAGAAGGGCCTGCTCAGCTCTGACCAAGGAGACGATGATGGAGGCAAGAAGGAGAAGCAGCAGATCTTCAAACGAGCTGATATGGATGCAAGTTCCAAGTTCAGCTCGAAGGATGGAGAGGTTAAGAAAGACGGAAGTTTTGGCAGAGGAGACTCTGAGAGAGCGGCTGAGGTGAAGAACGTGTCTGCTCCTGCGGATGATTCTGACAGAAGGGCGTCAGCTACATCGGACAGTAAGGTCTCGAAAGGGTCAAAGTGGGGTCCTGAGACGACCGATTCGAACCTTCAAGGGTCTGTCAGTGAAGAGGTAGCGAATGATCTTTCAGCCGCCAAGCTAGCAGCCTTGAAAGCAGCAGAGCTTGGTAATCACCTTCTCCTATGTGCAAAGTTCCCTTTAAGAGTATAGCACAGGTGTATGTAGGAAGAGATTGTTTCCCGCATGAAGTCCTCGTTACGTTGGCGTTTGATGTTTGTGCTGTTGGGGCTTAGAATCGCAGCTAACCTCCCAGAGAATCACCCATGACTGCGCCTAGGTCCGGGCTAAGGGCGTAAGCGTCTGTAAGTAATTTGCAGCACGTACATGTGACATTCGAGTCGACTTCATTGGGGCGAATTCAGCCCGCCTCAAGTTGTTACGTATGGTCGCGACTTGCAAAACTTCGTTAACTGAATCTTGATGAGCATAGAAATGAAACGTGACAGTCAGAAAGGAAAGTATCAGACCGGCTTTTATCCGTTATCTGTACGAGCTTGTAAGACGTTGAAAAGTTGAAAATGTGGGTACTGACGGTTTTAAGTTGTGTTCCAGTGAATAAAAACCTGGGAGTACCTGGCTTCATGTCAGCTGATCAAAAGAAGAAGCTGCTTTGGGGAGGCAAGAAGTCTGCAGCTGAGCAGGTTTTCTTTCCTGAAACTTTCTGTCAGTGCCAAGTCTTTCTTACTGAACCCCATTCCCTGACTGAGCACTTTTGCATGGCTCGATGGTATAACTGGTAATGCAATACGGATTCTCTTACATTCCTGTGTACGTGGCGATAGCCTTGATCTCGTCAAATGTAAAATAGTTTGTCTTACGTTTGCTTAAATTCGTTCAGGAGCCAGCCGTTGCAGCGGGAAGTAATCTTTGGGATACTGTGCATTTTTCGGATCCTGATCGACAAGAAAAGTTCCACAAGCTCATGGTGAGAATCATCAGTTTCGCAGCTTGTGAAATACTTGTCCGATTTCTGCTCGAACTGTTTTTACTTGTAGTTGCTAATATCTTGTGTTAAGGCAAAGCGGTAGCCCGGTGTAACCTTTGGAGAGAAGCGTCTGTCTGTGAATAAGTCTGTTTCTGTTAATCAAAACGTTAACCTGGTTGTCATCGCGGTCTCTTATCTTTTCTAGGTTTTCTGTGCTCTTTTCTGTGTTGTTTCACTACTTTGTTACAAGTATCCATCGCTAACACCTCGACAGAGTCTGAGTGTCCTTCACTGCCACTGGCCAATTTCAGGGCGTGAAGGCGGATTCCAGTGTGGAAGGCAAGAGAGAAGGCGATACCGACGCCGGTTTATTTACAGAAGAGAGACAACGAGAGCTACAACAAGATCTGGAGAAGCAGTTTGCTGCTGGCTTGAGGCGCAGAGATGTCCGAACTGTTGGACTAGGGTTGTGAAGGATGAATGCAGAGGACATTGCTGCGTTTTCTTTTTCCTGTACTACATATAAGGGGCCGTGTGAGAATGGTATAGCAGTGCATTGTGAGCTTATATTAGCTGGCAAGCTACTCGTCAGTTTTACTTCCTGCCCATTCAGAGGGATCAGTGTCCCATCTGAGAACATGCCGAGCGCTGGGAAGGTTGTTGCAATGATATCCGCTTTTAGCTGGTGCAGTCCGTCAGATGGTCGGTGCACCCATTGTGGATCAAGTCACGTCTGTCCGTTGCCTCTGTCAGCATTGTACCTGATTCATCCGCAGAGTTTGACATTGTTGAATGCTGTCGATTTCGTTTCTCAAAAGGAAGTTGTTATGAAGGTGCTCATTGTTTCGTTTCTCGCACGTGTGTTGTCTCTGGGATTCAAGACATTGGGACTACTACTGTCACTGTTCTTTTCTTTGGCCCGGAGAGAGGAAGTGGATGGCCGGCCGGAGGACAGGGAATTGGGTTCCGCACCAAGTCCAAGGTCAATGGCATACCAGGAGACGCCTATGGCGGACCCACTTTTCTTTAGAATAAACGGAAGCAGTGGATTTAACGAAAAAGAAGAAAGGCGGTTTCAAGAAAGCTAACATAGTGCCGGAGCGTTTAAGGACAGAAGGGTGGGATTTGTAACGTGAAGCGCTAATAGGTCACATGCTTTGCGCAGGAGCTAATTCTCTTGATGGAAATCCTTTCACGCTTTTGTTTAAGGTTGTGGACACATGGTTTAATATTGAAGAAAGCTGCAGCGCTTTTCCCTACGTTAGCGGAGTCTGAATCTGATTTCTGTCATTGAGTCATAAAAATGGTACAGAATTGAGCCCATCGCAAGAAAGGGGAACCTGTTATGACATTCGGACGAATTTCTGACTGTTTCCTACTAGTCCAGTTTCATCTGGGCACTACTACCGTAGTCGGTGACCCTGAGAAGTGGACTGCGTACTACCGTTGCTACCGCAGTCGAGTTTAGGTAAATTACACCGGCCTCGTCCGTACTACGGAAGTTGGAGTATCTAGGGGACTGTAAACTGCTACCTAGGGTTTAAGTACGTTATTATTCTTGTTCACCTGTCTTTCGATTTCCATTAAACTGCTATCGGACAAAGTTATATATAGCTTTAGGTACGTTATTATAGATTCCATTCGATATCAATAATAAGAAAATGATATCACGCAACGGAATCTAACAATTTGTTACAAACAGGAAATATTTGGTAGGATGCAAGTATGGTCTGTTATCACATGTGAGAGTCGTCTCTCGAATGAGTTTTTCCAATCTGAATGACATGTTCTTACACAAAAGCTTTTTGGAAACCGTCTGCTGCGAACATAACGTGGAGACTGGAGGTCCTAGAAAATCTGGAGAACCTCTCTTGAAAACCACCATCGAACCCGACCCTGAGGTGAAGACTGCCGGGTAGGTCCTTGGACAAAAGTTGGAGAACCTTGCATTCATCCCCCAGGAGTCGGGATGTGGCAAAACCCGATGGGTCCCAATGTCGCGGACGATTTTGGAATGCCCAGTGAATTGGAATACTTGGCAGTGTAGCTGTTCTTGACCAAGATTGATTAGTTCTTGCAGAACTGTGATGCTCTTAAGGTTCGGCCAGCCGTGCTGCCTAACTACGGCTGGCCAAACCTAGAGAGGTATTCGATGAACCGAGCACAAACTCATGCACTGCCGAAACAACAAGTGCAACAGACTGGTATCGGAAAGAATTAATATAATCCACATATCAATTTATTACCTATTAACCTATTCTGACAAAAGAGTAAGGGGTATAAATTAGAACTTGCTGCACTCTACCATCGGAAGATGGAGGTCCGAGAGGTGAATAATATGCATGCTTGCAAAATTTTGACTGCATGTGCCATTTAAATAACTCCTAATTTGGAAAAAACCTTAAATTAAATAAAAGATGTGTATACATATTTTTTTAGTCATTTTTTTTTTTATAAATTAAATTTAAGCAAAGATATTAAATCACTCTTTGGTATCTTACAAGCTAGCTTAATTTCATATTTTGGCTACTTACGAAACTGACGTTTCGTCAACCTTGAACCCTAATCGTTGAAACGATCGTCTTAGCTTGTATCATCTACGTCACTGTAAGTGTTGACAGTTCCGTTGATATTGAAGTTCTGCTGAAAAGAAAATCTCTGTCGCAGAACTTGTACGCACAGCCGTAAGCAGCATAACGCACTTGGTCCAGCAGATTAAGAGCAGTAAATTAGGAGTCCACTTCCTGGCCATGGTCGCTTTGTTGTCCGTAAGGAGAACTAGCACTAATATTAATGTTCAAGACGATAAAGAAGATTCCGGTTCTTGGAAAGAGAGTGTGAGTGCTAGCTATGTGATGAAGATTTGCCTGGTTAAAGACTGCCTTGTAATAATACACACCAGCAACCAACCGGAGCAAGAACGGTTTCAAAATTCAGAATGGCTGGGAATGGTTTTATGCTTACAAAAGATGTAACGGTTTTTCTCAGTGATGCGTGCATTGTGATGATCACCTTGTCAACCGAAGAGAGAAAAGGACTGCAACTGGTCAGCAATCGTGAGGAGAATACAAACGTAAGCAAGCTACATGAATTCATCACAACTGATTAATTCGCATGCTAAAATCTTTTTTTACCGATATCAGTTAGTTAGCAAGAACCGGTTACAGGAAGCACTCGTTTCAGACGAGACACTGAGAAGTTCTCTTCAGTGAAAGGTGTACCCACTTTTTTGTTTTTGTAAGGACAAGGAGGAAAGGTATAGTCCCGATAATGCACTCTGAAGAGTGCATGACGCCTTTGGAGGGTTGTAGCCGAGGGGGAACAGAGGATTGAAACACTTCGTTTTTTATTGACAGAAGAGACTTGCAGATTTCGACTTGCTTTGCAAAGCTTTCGATCGCTCCATAACATTAAAGTTGTCTAAGTAACTAACTAAAATCGTGGATTTTTACATTCCATACTGTCATGATCTCTTCGGATAGTAAGATTACGATATGTAATCTCACAATCTCTTCAAAGAATAGTGTACGTTACAGCATTTGAAGACACGAGAAATATTCATGAGAAAACCTCACTCAAGCGATAGTGCTTTACGAAGTCGATAAACATGTGAACGTTGCAAACCTGGTTGTCTTAAACCACAGGTCGGGGTATAAAAACCACCCATGTCACGTCATTCACGAATCCACCATAGTAGCGAGCGAGATCCAGGCCGGATTAGGTTTCGGGAGCTCTGGGAGCTCTTTCCAGTCTGTGACGTTTAAGGTTTTCACGTTTCGGGAGTGTGGAACATGAGAACGTACTTATTGATTTTCTCTCGTTTAGAACAGACATTGGTGCGAGGGCTTTCTTTCACTATGTTTTTCATCTGGAAATCCTCGCTAGCAATATGAGAGCTCACGTTCTTGGCTGTTCGTATTTCGTGTGCTTAGCATTTATCTTTTTCGTGTTTGCATCTGACTGTACTGCTTCTTGTTTCTGTCATTTGCACCATGGCCAGCTGCAGTCGATCGCAACCAGGGTCACAGAGAGTCTTCTCACAAGACATCTGGAATCCTCTGCTTCTCGAAGTTCTTCTCGAGGACGTGTGGAAGTTCTTGTGGTCTAGTACAGAAGATGACGGAAGGATCAGAAGGTGAAAATTCATTTATGTGGATAAGTTGCGAGTGAAGTTCCCTAAGTTTTGTACAACTTGCGATAAGTTTGCTGTAGATGAAGACATTGATGTGAAAGAGCTAATACTTTGTGCAGCATATTCGTTTGCAGAGACTGAAATGAAGTGAAAACGTTTTTCTGTTTATAAGAAACTCACTAAAACAGTTGGTTATGTCTAGCTTATTGCTTCCACATTATCTTCAGTTAGTGGTTTAGACCACTTGGGAGTTGTCAGGAGAATCACACATAACTTTTGTATCATAATTCGCAGTATTTCTCTTAGTTTTGTTGCGGCAATAGTTCTCTGTGTGTTTTGTGTTTTTGTGAGCAATAGGCCTCCTCCTCCCTAGGACCCATTGACAGTATGAGAAAGGAAGTAACTTCTGCTGGAACTGGTTCCAGTTTAGGGGGTTCAACTCCTCCCAGAAGTATTCAACTGTATTCACTTCAACTGTTTGTTATTAGAATCTAGAAAAGTTGCTTTGAAATGCTCGGTCAAGGAAGTCGGTAAGCTATCACCTAAACGAGTCCGAAGTTTAATCTTACACAGCTATGTGGTTCATTCTGTATGATGGGTTGAAGGAATATATAAACAAGTTCTATAAACCTGTCCAAACAAGTTTAGACTTGTCCAAACAAGTTTCCAAAACCCGTTGAAAAGGTTTCCAAAACTTGTTTTGAATCAGGTTTCTAAAATCCTAAACTTTTTAAACAGGTTTCTAAAACCTCTTTTGAAACAGGTCACTTCAAACCTTAAACTTTCTAAACTAGATTGAAAATATTGCAGGTTAAGTTTTAAAACTTCCAGAATTAACTTTGTTTTGCAAAAAAACAGAAATTTTCGCCAAAGACATATGAGTTTTCACTGTTCCAGACATGCCTGTCCACTCAAAATATAGAGAGTATTTATTGAGAACCTCCATGGATGATAAGAAAGTTCCAAAAAACAAAGATTCTCACGTATGGCTCCAGCGAGAGCAGTCGTTGAGTTTCTGGCCCTTGTTCTAGCTCTGAGCTGGCAGTTGTCCGGAATTCAGGCCCTGCTCAATGCGAACTACTACGCTGGTACTTGTGCCAGTGTCGAGCAAACCGTCACCACCACCTTCGTCAGGCAGATGAACTTGATCAAAATTATCACAGCTCCTGCTTCTCTTTTGCGACTCGCCTTCCACGACTGCGCCTCAGGGTGAGCTATTCTCTTCTCAGACTGCCTAGATTGTTCCACTGTTACTGTCAGCAATAGCTCATTGTCGATTCATACACTGAGAGATCAAGATTCTCTTGTCATCTAGCTTGTAGGTTTTTGGGTCCGTTGAGAACATTTCAGTCACCCATTTCGGTAGTCTCTTCTGGGTTTTCGGTCCCATTGGCACTGTCAAACACCAAGTGCGCTGTTAACTGACTCTCAGAACATCGTCCATTGCATGAGCAGGGATGCGACGGGTCTGTTATGCTCGACTCGCAACGCTCAATGGTCACCGACGAGAAGGACTCCGAGAAGAACTTGAGAATTAGTAATCTGGACGTCATCGATACCATCAAGCAAACCGTTGAGAACATTTGTCCGGGAGTTGTCTCTTGTGCAGATATCATCGCCATGGTCGGACGTGAAGCCGTTCGTTTTGTAAGTCATATCTCTTTGTTCCTCCTTCCTCTCCTTTTCCCTCGTGCTCTAGAAACGCTAATTATCTCATAACCTTCAGCATATTTTGATACCGTCTCTGCTCGGAACCTGACCGTTTACTTTAGGCCGGAGGGTCTCAAATTCCAGTTCTTCTGGGACGTAGAGACTCTCTGTCTGCTAGCACTCGTGCCGCACAGGCTGGTCTCCTCTCCGGCGACGCCAGCATTTCACAAGTTCTGGCCGCCTTCGCTGAAATGGGCATCGGTACTAAGGGCACCGTTGCTCTCTTAGGTAAGGCACAAATCCAGTCAGAGCATCGTCTTTCCTCATCGTCGTCCGGAGATCGATTTTGTATATTTGAGATTATGGTTACTTAATCTCGGAAGTTTGATCATGCTTCTCATCTTTTTCTATGACTGGCAGGTCCTCACACTCTTGGAGTAGCTCACTGCTCCAACTTCGAGAACCGCTTGTACCCTCAGCCAGAGGCCACGCTCTCGACGAACTTGTGTTCCAGGCTCAGCTTAGAGCTTCGTGCCTTACATTCCTCAAGAACCCCAACACTGTGGTTGCCAACGACGACAGCAACATCAGATTCGACACTCAGTACTACACTTACGCCACTGTGGACAGAAGAGGACTGCTTTCAGTCGACGACGCTCTCGTCAACGATCTCCGCATTGTCTCATTCATGCAGGGCTTCGCTGCCAACAGTGTAGATTTCTTTCAGGATTTCTCCAAGGTCTACGAGTGGAGCCTATCAACTATTCTAGTTTGGCTGTTCAGTTGAGCTAGCTACAACATGATGTCATGAGTGATGATGTTAATACTAGAATTAAAATCTTAAAATTTTTAAAACTTTTAAGGCAACACTACATTGACTGTGTTTTACATCTCGGATATGTCCATGCATGTGTTCGGCAATATGTGTTTGTGATTATGCAAGTTCTGGAATGTTTTGTGTAGATCACGTGCAATAGCGTGTTGAATAGGTAAAATAGAATAATGCACTGAATTTACATACGAAAATATCTTACTGCACCATAGACTTGGTTAAGTGCAACCAAGTGAAACTGTGGAATGCTCACTTGTATATTGATCAGGCAAAGAATAGGTTTGCTCTTGGGTATGACTGTTACACGTTCAAATTTTGGTTATTGCGAATCTTGTGAAGTATTGCACCAGAGGAAGAGGTTACGGAGTGAAAATCATTTAATCTTTAAGTCCATTCTGGAAATCTTCTCCTGTGGTTTTAAGTTATGTTCCAGTGAATAAAAACCTGGAGTACCTGGCTTCATGTCTGCCGATCAAAAGAAGAAGCTCCTTTGGGGAGGCAAGAAATCTGCAGCTGAGCAGGTGTTCTTTTTGTTAAATATCATTAGAGAGTCACATCAAAATTCTGTGGAAGGTAAAAAGAAAAAAAAAGGAAGAGGTGACTTTTGACATGACTTTGAAGTGAGAAGCACTGTGACAGCAGTTAGGTAAGTCACTTTGAGGTGACAGCAGTTATGTACCAATGGTGTATTAACCCACATTCTTTGTAGAGTAGTAGGGTTGGAGGCCCTTTCTGTCTGTACCAGTTCTGAAGTCTAAGTAAAGCTGTGCACATTTCATCTCTGAATATTTCTGTTAAGTTCTCCTTCAGATTAGTTTTAACAAGCTGATCTGTTATCAGTTCTAATAGACTGGTAGCATTCTGTTGTGGGAGATAAATTCTATATTCTGAGAGACTTGGGAGTACAGTTCTCGGTTTTGGAACATGGTATCAGAGCATATACAACAGCTGTGCAGCACAAGACACTTGAAGAGACATTTACAGGAGTGAAACCAGATGTGTCTCACTTCAGGATTTTTGGGTGCACAGCTTACATGCACGTTAATGATGAGAAGAGGCAGAAGTTGGATGCAAAATCTGAGAAGTGTATATTTGCGGGCTATGCTGAGCAAACCAAGGATTACAAAGTATACAATCAGTCTACAAGAAAAACTCACATCAGCAGAGATGTTAGATTCTCTGAGTTAGATTCTGATCAGATGGAAGATGAGAAAGAAACTTGTGATACATTCAGATTTAAACTATCTACAAGTGAAGATCAGATTGATTCAAGATCTGATAAATCCGATATTGAGGTGGACTTGGAGCAGTCAACATCTCTCACTAATCCTAGTGAAGAGCAAGTTGAATTTCAACCCAACTCTGAATCTGAGTTACCAAGTAGTCATGAAGCTAAAGGAGATGACTTACAACATGCAGCAGATTCTCAAGTAAGGAGATCAAAAAGGGTTAGAAGACCACCAGCAAGGCTTGATTATTATCATGGACTTGCTGAAAGTAATCAGGAGGATGATCCACTTACATTTGAAGAAGCTAACAAAGATCCTGGTTGGAGACAAGCTATGCAAGAGGAGTACAAAATGCTACTCAAAAATCATACATGGGATTTGGTTAAGCTACCAGGAGGAAAAAGAGCCATCCAATGCAAATGGATTTACAAAACCAAGCTACAGTCAGATGGTTCAGTTGACAAGCTGAAAGCAAGGTTAGTAGCAAGAGGATTTCAGCAACAAGAAGGGATTGATTATGGAGAAACTTTTACACCAGTTGCAAAATGAGATTCAATCAGACTTGTAATGGCTCTTGCTGGTAATTACCACAGAGGTATACATCAGATGGATGTGAAGTCAGCTTTCCTTCATGGAGAGTTAGAGGAAGAAGTTTACATGGGTCAACCAACTGGATTTGAAGTGAAAAAGAAGAACGATCATGTGTGCATTCTCAGAAAATCCTTATATGGATTAAAGCAAGCATCAAGAGTTTGATATTCTAAGAAATGAGTTTCTACACAGCCATGAACTCAGAAGATCAGAACTGGATCCAAACCTCTATGTCTTGAAAGACAATTCAAAGAGGATCATACTCATCCTATATGTGGATGATATCTTAATCTCAGGAAGTGATAAGGAGTTGGTGCAACTACTCAAAGGAAAACTCAGCAAGAGTTTGAGATGTCTTTGAGATGTCAAGATTTGGGTTTAGCAATATTCTTCCTTGGTGTTGATATTTGACAGATGGAGGACTGTATTATGTTTTCTCAACAAGCATACATAAAGTCTATACTTGGAGAGTTTCAGATGGAAGATCGCAAGTCATCAGCAACACCTATGAAACAAGAAAGTGATTTTGTGGGGACTACAGCTGAAAATATCATTGAAAAATATCTGTACAGAAAATTAATTGGTAAACTCTATATATCTCATCCACACCAGACTTGATATTTGTTATGCTATTGGGAGGCTAAGTCAATTTATGCATTGTCCAAATTCATCTCATTGGGTTGCTGCAAAGAGAATTCTGAGATATCTGAAAGGTACTATCAATCTTGACCTTATATTTAAGGAGGGGAGAAGTGAACTTCATGGCTTCAGTGATAATGATTGGGCTAGAAATACTAGCAGCAGAAAATCCACATCAGGTGCATGCTTCAACTTATGTTCAAGTGGAATTATCAGTTGGAGCAGCAAGAAGCAGAATACAGTAGCAAGATCTTCAAACGGAGCTGAATACATTGCTCTTAGTGATGGTTCTATAACCTTGATATTGTTAAGGAATTTATTGCTGGATATCAGAAAAAAGATATCTAGACCTACAGTATTACGTGTTGATAATCCGAATACAATGTTCTTGACTAACAATACGGTTATCAGAGAAAGAACAGAAGGTTTGGAGACAAGGTTACATCATATCAGAGAGAAAATTGAAGCTCAAGTAGTCAAGTTGGAATATTGTCCATCGGAAGACCAGTTAGCTGATATTTTTACCAAAGCCTTACCAAAGCTAAGCTTTATACATATTAGAGATTTACTAGGTATGAAAGAAGTGATGCTCTAATGAAGGAGGATGTTAAATATCATTAGAGAATCACATCAAAACTCTTCGGAAGGCAAAAAGAGAAAAAAAAGAGAAAAATGGAAGAGATGATTTGTGCCATGACTTTGACGTGAGAAGCACTGCAACAGCAGTTACGTAAGTTACTTTAAGGTGACATCAGTTATGTACCAATAGTATATTAATCCACATTCTTTGCTGAGTAGTATGAGTGGGAGGCCCTTTCTGTCTGTACCAGTTCTGAAATCTAAGTAAAGTTGTGCACATTTCATCTCGAACTTAAGTTCTCCTTCTGATTAGTTTTAACAGGCTGATCTGTTATCAGTTCTAATAGACTGGTAGCATTATGTTGTGGGAGATAAATTCTATATTCTGAGAGACTTGGGATTACAGTTATCAGTTTTGTAACACTTTTTTGAAACTTTATGTCAGTGCCAAGTCTTTCTTACTGACCACCATTCCCTGATTGAGAGCACTTTTACATGGCTCGATGGTATAACTGGTAGTGCAATACGGATTCTCTTACATTCATGTGTACGTGGAGATAGCATTGATCTCGTAAAATGTAGAATAATTTATCTTATGTTTGCTTAAATTCGTTCAGGAGTCAGCCGTGGCAGCGGGAAGTAATCATTGGGATACTGTGCATTTTTCCGATCCTGATCGACAAGAAAAGTTCCACAAGCTCATGGTGAGAATAATCAATTTTGCAGCTTGTGAAATACTTGTCTGATTTTTGCTCGAACTCTTTTTACTTCTTGTTGTTAATATCTTGTGTTAAGACAAAGCGGTAGTCCGAGGTAACCGTTAGAGAGAAGCGTCTGTGTGTGAATATGTCTGTTTTTGTTGTTAATCAAAACTTTAACCTGGTTGTCATCGCGGTCTCTTATCTTTCTAGGTTTTCTGTGCTCTTTTCTGTGTTGTTTCACTACTTTGTTACGGGTATCCATCGCTAACACCCCGACAGAGTCTGAGTGTCCTTCACTGCCACTGGCCAATTCAGGACGTGAAGGCGGATTCCACTGTGGAAGACAAGAGAGAAGGAGATACCGACGCCGGTTTTTTTACGGAAGAGAACAAACGAGAGCTACAACAAGATCTGGAGAAGCAGTTTGCTGCTGGCTTGAGGCACAGAGATGGCAGAACTGTTGGACTCGGGTTGTGAAGGATGAAACTAGTTCTCTCTCATTTCTTTCCCTTGTAGTCCGTATTCAGTCAATACGGTTTATCCTTGCCATCTCAGCACAGTATAATCTACATGTACATCAAATGGATGTTAAAACTGCATTTTTGAATAGAACACTTAACGAAGAAATGTACATATGTGTTTTGGAAGGAATGACTACAGCAAGGCGCAGCCAAGTATGCAGATTGCTTAAGACTCTCTACGGTCTTAAGCAGTCATCAAGAGAATGATACTTGATCATCGATAAATTCTTACTTTTTCTTGGATTTGCTAAGTCCGGTGCAGATGGATTACTACCTGCATCAAAAATAACACTTCGTCATCCTTGCCCTCTACGTGGATAACACTATGATTGGCAGTAGCAGTCAGACTTTATTATCTCATGTAAAAGAAAAATCGAGCTCACGGTTTAAAATGATTGACATCGATCCAGTCCATCATTGCCTTAGCATTGAAATTAACCGTGATCCATCTTCTAGCAGTATCAGACTTAGTCAAACTTTGTATTTGACATAGAAGCTATTTCAGTTTGGTTTACAAGACTGCAAACTTGTAAGCACTCCTCTAGTTACAAATGAGAAACTTTCTTCGGTTGACTCTCTTGTCACTGAGGATGAGAAGAAACTATGCAATAGTTATCCTTATCAAAGTGCATCTGCCTCTATTAATTGTTCTGCAGTATGCACTCGTCCTGATTTGTCTTATCTCACTAGTGTACTCTCCCAGTTCATGAGTAGTCTTAGACCTAGACACATTGCCGTTATGAAGCAGAATTTTTTGTTACATCAAGGGAACTTTGAATTTGTACCTTGAGTATGCTCAGTCACCTCAGCCCTACTCTCTGTTCGGTTATTCCAATGCTGACCGAGGAGGACACGCAAGACAAGATGATCCACATCAGATCATTGTTTCATCTACTATGGAGACGCCATCAGCTGGTCCTCTAAGAGACAGAAGTCAGTAGTCCTGTCAAGCACCGAGGCATAATATGTAGCTCTTAGCACGAGCTGTTCAAAGACAATCTGGTTACATCAGCTCCTGACTGAGCTCGAATTGCATGGCAAGGAGCCCACTGTTACATATTATGACAACCAAAGTGTGATGGCTCTTGTCGACACTAGCAAGTTCCACGACCGTACGAAGCATATCGACATCCGATATCACGTCGCTGGAAATGTTATAGAAGTTAGATATTGTCCTACTGAAGACATGATTGTAGATATTCTGACAAAGAGCTTACCAGCTCCCCATTTGATTATCTACTACCAAAGCTAGGAATATTTTCTAGTTAATAATGTTTTTATCTGAACTGTTATTGAGTGAAAGTGTTAGAATATAGTGCAATATGAATATCTTTTTACAGTAACTGGTTCAAGTTATTAGATGATGATCTTTCGTAAGGTCACCAAGGTCAAGACCAAGACTATATTATCCAGACCCAAGATCATTACACATTATTGAGTAATTCATTTTACTTGATTCTCTCTACACTCTCTTCAGTAGCTCTTTCACACTGTCATTATGTATGTGACTTAGAGTTTTATCTTAGCCTATTCTACCTGTAGTACATTTCCAACAGACGAGACTAGTTCTCGCTCACTCTGGAGAGGACATTGCTGCATTTCCTTTTCCTGTACCACATATACGCGGCCTTGTGAGAATGGCATAGCAGTGCATTGTGAGCTTATATTAGCTGGCAAGCTACTCGTCAGTTTTACTTCCCGCCCATTCAGAGGGATCAGTGTCCCATCTGAGAACATGCTGAGCGCTGGGAAGGTTGTTGCATTGATATCCGCTTTTAGCTGGTGCAGTCCCTCAGATGGTCGGTGCACCCAAGTCACGTCTGTCCATTGCCTCTGTCATCATTGTACCTGATTTATCCGCAGAGTTTGACATTGTTGAATGCTGTCGATTTTGTTTCTCAAAAGGAAGTTGTTATGAAGGTGCTCATTGTTTCGTTTCTCGCACGTGTGTTGTCTCTGAGATTCAAGGCATTGGGACTACTACTGTCTCTGTTCTTTTCTTTGGCCCGGAGGCAGGAAGTTGATGGCCGGCCGGAGGACAGGGAATTGGGTTCCCGCACCAAGTCCAAGGTCAATGGCATACCAGGAGATGCCTATTGCTAGGGACAGATTGTCCTTCCTGATACCTCCTCTGTTGATGATCCAAGAGGTCTCGTCTCTACTTTAACTCCTGTGTACAAGTGCGGAGTTGTTGCAGGAAGGGACAGTTGAGGAGCTTGAGAATTCGAAGATGGTGGCCTAGGCCTGGCAGTAGCACACCATCAAATTTGATCTGGGTGTCCAGACAAAGCAAACACTTGGGTGATGGATGCATGCTGGATTGAACGTCTTGAACATCTTCCATCAACTTCACATCGATGTCCATTGTGAGGAATCCGAACGCAATTCTCTGCATCTCGAGCGTCGGCTGGTGACGGCCGCCCATGGCCAAATGTAGTTGAGGATGTACATATTTTAGTTATCTCTTGGTTCTAGTCGCGATCGAACCCCCAGAGAGTGGTGACGAACGGGTAAGCGCGACGCAATGGTGACGAACCACAATGAGCTCATCAAGATGTGTTTCGGGATTACTGTTCGAATTCGCACGGCCATGGAGTGGGCATGCCTACGTCATTGTCTAATACGTCGAACGTTTTGCGAACGCTCTCTGAAGCTCCCAGTCTTGTGCTTGAGCTTCTCGTATGTAGTTCCACCATGGATGGCGCCCGCGATCCTTGAAGAAGTGACCTAGCTACGAGCATGCTTGTTGCTCGACAACGGCGCCGTTGTCCACCCACCTCCAACTCAGACCAGCAAAATCAACAGGAATGAAGTGAAGCCGATCGGTAAGGCAAACAAAAGTACCCCATTGTCCGGACAATGGGGTATTTCACAAAGTCATGGGTATCTCCTATGTTGTGGCGTCCAGATCCGGACGGTCGGTCAAGAGGGCGAACTCATAACTCTGAAGGTAATTAGGATATCCAGTCCGGAAACCATCTTCAGTGACTTTATAAGCATGGCCCGTTCGTCTGATGAGGCAATAGGGGGTGTCAGAGTTAGTGTCCGTAGTGATTATTTTACTCCCCGCGGGCATGAGTTCCGGACAACGGCCATTCCGGTTGGAGGTACCCGCAGAAACTAGCCGCGGCTGTTTTCTCATTGCCCGTTTTAGTTTTGGCCGTGAAATAAATATGGTGGGTAGTACATGGTTATTAAATGCACTAAATCTCGCTTTTTCTTTTAAAATGGAAAAGAACTGCACGCGTAGCATCGTTAGCGCTTGAGAGCGTTTCTTTTCAGCATCACGATGTAGCAAAAGGAATTTCTCTTTTAGCGCTTGAGTCTTTCCGCATGCGGCATTTCAACATCGCGATCTAGAAAAAGTGACGGCTCTTTTAGCGCTTGAGTCTTTCAGCAGCATGTGTCATTTCAACATCCTCTTGTAACACTTGAAGTGAACGATCTCACCATGCCTCGTGTTTCAGCGAGAAAAGATTTGATAGCAAGTTTAGAAGAAATTTTAGAGATGCGGGTGATGTTAGCATCATCTAGCTCAGATTGTTCGAGAGATTCGAGTGAAGATGAGAGAAAAACGTCAGAGAGATCGGAGAACGAGTTCACTAGCTCTAGTGAGGACGATGATGATTTAGACGATGAATTCTTAGAGTTTTACAGGATTCTGTCTACTTCGCGCTATATAGAAATACCACGACAGTTTACGTTCTTCAAGAGTCAAGATTTCTATCAAAATTATTTGAAAATCTTCCTGCTGATGCTTTCCGTCAAGTCACAAGGATGGATCGGAGAAGTTTCACAAAGTTGGTAGCTTTGGTTGAAGGACATCCTATTTTTCACAATAGAGCTCGACTAAAACAAGCTCCTGTGTCATTACAAGTCGTTGTGACATTGGATCGATTTGGACATGATGGAAATGGTGCTGCACTTGGAAGATCTATGTTGCTCTGGGGTATAGGACATGGAACGATGGTTCTATATACTCAAAGAGTGATGAAGACTTTGGAGTCGACTCTGAAATCATCAATACGATGGCCGAATCATGAAGAAAGGAAGGTAAACTCCGAAGCTTTTGCAGCAAAAGGATTTCCTAGATGTATAGGTTTGATAGATGGTACCTTGTTATCTTTATCACAAAGACCTAGATATGATGGAGAAACATATTATGACATGAAATGCAACTACTCGATAAATACACAAGTTGTATGCTGTCTGAGGAAAAGGATTTTCTTTTTATTCTCAGGCATGCCAGGGAGCTGTCAAGACATCACATGTTTACGAAAGTCTTTTCTTTGGAAACATATGGATAGTGCTGGTCCATTATTTGATCCTGATCAGTATTTACTTGGAGATTCTGGATACTCTCCTATGCTTCACCTCGTTCCTTCTTTCAGGATGGCCACTGGAGATAAAGAAAAACAAGATTTCAATACCTGCTTAGCACACGCAAGAGTTGCAAATGAGCACTGCGCAAGTGTGTCAATAGCATATTCGTCAACATATAGCATCTCCACGGTTTTTGGCTGGGGGTACCTCAGAGCTAGCATTTCCGCGTTTTTCGCTTACAGTAACTCTCTCAGGAGGACGTGTGGACACTCAAAAAAACACGCGAAGGGTGTTGAACTAGCTGAACTGGAACTCTCCGTGCCCGAGTTCGAGCACGAGGTGGTAGCTGCAGTTCAGGAAAATGTTATGCAATTGCTTCAAATTGAATCTGCTACGTTCGGTGGACAGTGAGCTGGTGCTTAATTCATGAAGTGCAAGTTTCTGCAAGTTCTCGGTGAAGTGAACGGAAAGTGTGACGTTTCAGTTTTGATTTAAAGGCACGGTGCAGCGGAACGAGGTTGAATCGTCGTAAACCACTGTCAGTTGAGACTCCTCTTCAAGGCTTGCTTCATTCGACCATACTCTTTTTCACCGTGGTCAGTACTTTGTCCATTAGCAGCAGAACGCTTTCTGAAAGTAGAGAACTATTCGATCCAGTGAGCTGGACGATTTTGTATATGAGTGGGTGCTTTACTCTACTCCTGATTGTGTGTGACGGGAGTGTAGTTTCCAGGTTCAGTGGCTTACTGATTTAACTACGTGACATCTAGTTGTTCGACCGTCCTCCTTTTCGTAAGATAAATTGAGCTCTGTTGCCAAGCGTTGATGTATGGTATTTATGGTTTGGACATCGATGCAGAAGCACCCGCAATCTACATGTTGCAGACGCTGTGAGCTGCATTGCCATCTAACTGCTCAAGGTGACCTCTTTGCGCACGCTTCACTGATATTTTACATCGAGTCAAGACTGGGACAACAACATACATCGCCTCGTTTTATTGAGCACGGACTTGAGGTACTTACTAAGTCATGTGCAGCTTCTGTGTACACTAGCCTCCTTCCTGTTACTGAAAGTAACTTTGATTGCAGATGTTCACCTTCATGATCACTCTTTCACCTCAATTTCGATCGTGTCAGCTGTAAGCTTTCATTCCACGACTTATCGTTGATTCAAGACTTCCATGCTCTGGCCTGTCTGACCTCGAGAATCAGGAGTAGCGCAAAGCACCCACTCAGCGTAGATCTGATTCGGGTCAAGTTCTGTTTCTTCCATAAGGGTAATACTTTAAGATTGATAGCGTGAGGAAACAAAAGCCCTTTTTTTTGTGTGGAACATGGTATCAGCAGTTACTAGCTCTTCATGCAAGAGATGATATTCTGTGGAACACTGTGTGTCCACGGATATAAATCTTTTGTTTCTTGAGGAAAAGGTAATGACAAATGATTTTCCTTCTTTCATTCTTTTTCAACGGTACGCTATGGACATGCACAGCCATGAAACGGTACTGTAGTAGTTACCATGTACCTCCAGGCTCCAGCGCTACTCTGAAACCGTGTGGAAGGAGCCTAGTGCTCAAGAGTGCCGCATCATCATCGCAAGTACCTTCTTGTTTCGGTACTTCTACCTTTCTCACATGAGCAGAATCACCATATTTGACAGGGTGTGGACATTCTGGTAAGTCTAAACGCCTATCTACTATCTAGAGTCTGGACTCTCCACCCTAGCAATCGTAGATGTTACAGGAATAGGACTCAGGGAGAAATCGGTGGATCCAGCGTTTTACGTTGCTCCAGTGACCTCTGCTCATGTTACAGGTGAAATCAATATATGCTGCAAACGATTTAACTGCAACTTCCAGTCATTTATGACTTCTTTTGTCTCGAGTCTTATTCACAAAGAATATTCAGAACTAGTGATTCTTATTTGTAGAAGTTGACGACATTGGTCCTCAAAGAGAAGTAAAAAACTGGTTGCTTCGATGATAGATAGGGAACTCATGTGAAAGTCTGGAGTTGAATGTCACGAATACAAAAGGACCAAGCCGACTTTGCAGATGTACCACCTTTCTCGTTTTCCTTTTCGGAAGGTAGGGAACTCGTGTGAAAGTATGGAGTTGAATGTCACGAATACAAAAGGACCAAGCCGACTTTGCAGATGTATCACTTTTTTTTTTTCTTTTCCTTTGACACGGCTAAACCCCGTGAGGAGAAGCTAATCACGACGCGGGAAACCGCAAGAAGAAACATGGAAGGCCTCGCCAACAGTTTCGGTCCACGGCCGCTGAGGACTGCTCTCCAAGAAACTGTGAAGTTAGCTAACTGCCTGGAGGATGAAGATAGTCAGGCTAGTTCCACTCCCCTGCATCCGGTCTCTCACCTTGCTGGGTTTCCCAGCCTTCCCTTCCATTCAGCGCACAACACTGAGCGAGCTGGCGGTTGCTTCCTTGTGTCAAGAAATAGAAACGAACATTTCTCATCACAGTCACTAGGAGTCCGAGTACAGTCTGGACCAAGGGTTATTGGGTTAGGTACAGTTTAGACTCTGAGCTTTATATATAGTATAGAGCTCGCGGATGCCAAGAGTCTGAGAATTCTGAGTACAGGATGGACTTGCTAGGTACTAGTTGTTTTCTGTGTGGAGGATTCTCTCCTTCTGTGAAGGCAAGTTCCTTGTTTGCAGCTATCCATAGCAGAAACCGAAGACGAAGAATATCCAGACAACTAACGTGTACGATAGAAGAATAGAGAACCCTATTGCGGTGTAGCTCAGATCATGAATGATGATGAATGCTCAAATCTGACAATGTTGTGTATGTTATTAACATCGACTCCGAATGTTGCAGTTGCACCATGTTTCCAAGTGGACATCCTCAGTTCGAATAAAGCATTCTGGACTCGCAACCGAGTCAACTCTTCAACAACGAGCTAAATGAAGACCAGCCGACTGAACTTCCTGGTTCTTCATCCTTGCCGCTTTCTATGCCGTCCTCTATGCCCAGTTCAGGTAATCCAAGACGTAGGTGGGAGTCTTGGCATATAGTTGTGCTCCTTGAAGCAAAACGTGATCAATGGCTTGAGAGTGTTGGAGCCTCTAGCAGAGACATCATAATAACATCTCAAGCCAAGTGGGAGGATATCATCGTGAAGATGAGAGCGAAGGGTGTTCATTGTGATCCGAAACAAGCTAAATCTAAATGGGATTTTTGCTTGTCTGGGTACAAGAAAATAAAAGATTGGAATGTTCGTTCAGGGAATGAGGCATTCCAGTCGATGAGTGCTGCTGATAGAAGGGCAAATGATTTACCGCCCGCATATGAAGAGACTTGGTTTGAACTCATGGACGAGTTCATGGGAGGTCGACCATGTGTTATCCCTCCATCTTTTGCTGATTCTAGTATGCAGGAGGATGGGTTGGATGACTCTCCTCCAGATGTGGAACCCTCGAATCCTTCCGACTCTTCTCGTAGTCATGGGAAGCGTAAGAGGCAATCTGGCGATAATCAAAAGTTCATAGTGGATGCATTTCGTGAATTTGGGACGCAGTTGCAGCGAGTCGAGGAGTTTCGTGATGAGAAAGAATCTGCTCGATTCGATAAACAACACGAGTTAGAAATCCGTGCACTCGATCAACTTGCTGTAAACTGTCAATCTATATGTTCAGTCCTCAGTGCCATGGTTAGTGCCTTTGATAGGCTCGCCCAGAGAGGACCTTAATTGTAAGTTTGTTTCATTTCTGTTCTTTAAAGCTTGTTTACTGCATTGCATGTTTGTAGGTGGGTTGCGAGACTATATAACCATGATTAGTGGAGCGTTGCTCACATTGGGTGTGTTGTTCCAGTCGATATTGGAGTGCATAAATGACCGAAGAGCAATGACGATCAATCGGAAGAGAAGACGTGCAGGTTGGGGCCATGCAGGATCAGAAGCGGTATATGAGAGGTTTGCTACTCTCATAACGATGATGCATATCTGGGAAAAACAAGAGATTAGGTGGTGGGTGAAACATAGATCTGCTGCTTGGTTTGATCACTGTTTGATGTCCATTTATGGTGAAGATAGATGGATACGCAGCATGAGAATGAGAAAGTCTACTTTTTTTGGCTGTTAGAGCAAGTTGGTCCGATGCTAGAGCGCGTAGATACTTCTTTTCGACGTGCTGTGTCCGTTCAAGTGAGGTTGGGTATTGTCATTTATCGATTGGCACATGGATCTACTTACTTCAGCATCGGAGAGTTATTTGGCGTTGGAGAGTCTACTGTTAAGTGTATAGTAGCTGAAGGTGTTCGTGCAATAGTAACCATTCTAGGCAGTCGATACTTTACTTGGCCTGCGAATGGAGAGATGATGAGGGTGAGTCAGAGTTTTTATAATCTTTGTGGGTTACCAAATTGCCAAGGGGCTATCGATGGGACTCATATTCCCATCAAAGCTCCCCTGGACGTGAGCTGGTGGCAGACTATTACAATAGAAAAGGATTCTATTCTGTGTTAATGCAAGATATAGTAGATAGCGAGGGAGTCTTCCTCGATATTTTTGTAAGGATGCCGGGGTCAGTGAATGACAAAAGACTTCTTAGAAAATCAGAATTCTATCGGAAGGTTCAGGCTGGTATACATCTAGCTTTTCCTGTCATTCGGATCAATGATGGGTACTCTCCGAGCTCATAATTGCTAGGCGATAATGGATATCAACTTCATCGATGGATGATGATCCCTTATAGTCATCGGCCTGATGGCTCAGCAACCGAACGCATATACAACGATGCTCATGTACGGGGTCGAATGGTGGTAGAACGAGCTTTTGGATTACTCAAACAGAAATGGCGAATTTTGGACATGGGGATTATTTCTTCAGTCGATTGGACTCCGAACATTGTGCACGCGTGTTGTATATTACACAACATTTTGTTAAAACGTGCAGATATGGATCTCTCTCAACTCGAAGAAGTGCCACGAGAAGTTCGACCACCAACACGTTCAGACGTGGTTGGAGAAGGTGCACAAGAAGTTCGAGAGGAGTTGAGAACATTTCTATGCCTCAGAGGGTAAAGCAAAAGGACTGAGATAGTTTTCAGTTTTGACTCTTGTAATGTGCCATCGCTTTTGAGAGTTCCATCACTAAACTGTTTGTTTACAGCATTGTTGTTAAATATCTACAACTGCTGCGTTGCTTGCTTTCTCATATTTAGTTTGCACCAGTCTTTTAGTCTGTAGTCTTTTAGTCTCTTCTTTTAGTTTCCAGATTTAGTTTGCTTCAGTCTGAGACCAATGGCCTAAACTTGACAAAGTTCCGTGAGACCTAGTTTGTAATGGATTCCCGTAACTCTTGTAAAACCTTTTGCAGCTTTCAGCCGTGAATTATAGTCATTGGATATATGCGGTGTATGCCCGAAAACTGTCATGCATTTCTCGAAGGACGAACTCCAACTTCAGTTATTACCAGTTCTGCCAAGGCTGGCGAATTGGTTCAAGTCTAATTGGAATTGCCAGAATAGAAGTAGCTATAGGTGAAGGGAAACAAGAACCGGTCTTAAGCAAATGGTGTTTTGGTGTTAATGACTAACCTTCTGGACTGAAGTGAACTGTTATTGAACTGTAACTGATGTCGTTCATGGTCAAAGTGAAGTGGCTCAGCGAATCTGCTCACAGAGTGCTCACGTGTACGTAACGGATTCGGAATAGTTATCAACATTACTCGTTCTTTGAGTCGCCTGAATTCTTGACTTCCATGGTTACCCACTTACTTCATGCTCTAGATCTTCGTAGAACCAGAATTTTCGCTGTCGGTTATAACAGAGGGCGTCAATGTCTTTTCTTCAACTGGATCGAAACTTTTGTTCTTTGGCAGTTTATGACATCAACGCATGCTACATATGACCTTCATAACATGCTACTTCCACGGCATATCCCAGTCTGAACGTTACAGCCTCTTTGCCTCTGATCTTTGGCTTGGCCTCTAGTAGATGCGCGCAGATTCGTGTCCATACAAGAGTCTCAATTTGAAAATTAGGTGCAAGAAAGCTGTTACACGGTGCATGAAAGTAGACTGATTCAACAGGACGTACTAGCTGTAGCTAGTACAATGAGTGTTTATGGCCAAGGACCGTCCTGAGCTCGAGCTCTGTCTCCCTGGCAGCTTGTAGGCCGCTCGACTCTGTTGTGTCTGTCTAGCCAGCCCACAGTAAGTAAAAGAAAGTAGATATACCGGAAAACTTGCTCACGCAGATTCCAACGAGAATTTGGTCTTCATATTCCCAGGCCCAAGAAGATAGCACGAGAAGTAGATCAGTGTTCGGTCAGGACTCGAACATTCCGGGGAGATGGATGGGGCCTTCTCGTGGACCGACTTTTACCGCAGGAGACAGGAGGAACTGTGGTTGTAGAAGAATGAACGCCTGTATATGTTTCCTCCAAGAGAACAGTTTCGTGTCCTTCCGGGTAAGGATTCATCTATAAAGGCTTTCTGATAGGACTTCACCTTTGAAGTGCCAACACATTTAGAAGACAGGCGGCAGTACTGTAAACTCTCGAGCAGAGGTTGGTTGGTCTCTCGCTGGTCCCGGACTCCAGCTTGAGCCGCAGCCAGCGGCAGCTGCGGTAGCAGAAGACAATCGCGGATTAATTCACTAGCTCACAGCAATGTCTCTCTCCAGCATCAACGCGACGACAGAAGAGACGTAGTGAGTAGCTAGATCGGCCCTGCCTTCTGGAGTGTGCTGTTCTTTTCTTCACCCGGGCCGAAGCGCGTTGTGATGTGTGTAGTGCTTTCAATGAGATAAAGGGGAGAACGCAGACGTAATGGCTGGCAATCGATTTGCATCGTAGCCCAAAACGATGCAATGTTACGATATGATAGCGCGACCTGGTAGCACGATCCTTGGGACTCCTCTTCATCGCGATGAACTGCCAAGTGGAATTGACGCGAACCTCATGTCGCGGCACGTGAGAATACTTTTTCTCCGAAAATCCCGAAGGTAAATAATTTTGATGCGAAGACGTTCACTATCGCGACTAGAGTAGTACCCAAAAGCTGGAGGACTGGAAGCTGTACCTGTCAGGTCCGGCGGACTCATTAGCCGCGTTAAAGGGTGTAGTCGGAAGAAGCCCTAACCCCAGTTAGAGAATCTTAATCTACCCGTGTCTACGAGTTTCCGAAACTCTTGACGCGGGGGTACTGTCAGAAAGTTATTACTGTAGACTCCCAGTATGAACGAATGTAGATACACCCTAACTCAGTCAGCGGCTCAGCGCTGCCGAGGTTTGGCGGTGAAAAGAAAAGAATCGGCAAATTTCCGATAAGGAAAAGAAAAGGAGCTGTTGCGCTTGCAAATGGAATCGCGTTAGCAATATAGCCGGCAAGACATTTTATAAACCATGCACAGTTGGAAAACTTGATTCTTTTTATATAGTTTATAACTATAAATTTTTAAAATAATTTTGACAATGAACATTTAATGATTCTCTTATTATGCGAGTATCATGATTGTTGTCATGGCTTCTCATTGTTAAACGTTCTACTCTCCTCGTGATTTTCCATGTAACTAAACTATTAACGTTACTTTGTGGGTTTCACAGCAACTCCCTCCGTCCCTCTCTCTCTTTATCCGTCAGGTAGTAGGCCAAAATACACTATACGACAATAATTCTTTTCTTTTTCTTTCGGGTTTCACAATCGACATATAGAGAACACTGTTAATACGTAGAAAAAGACCTTACGAATCTGACATTGAGAACTAGAATTTTTTCTAGGAAAATTTGGGAGAGATTCCGTCCAACACCCAAAACTTTATGAAAAGACCAGAAGTGACAAGACTAACAACGATGTCAGATCGGGGTAGCAGATACACTTTTTCAAGTTTCAATGATTATAATGATAGACTAAACTCCGTTTCGTGCACATTGGTTTACTTTAGTCTTTTGGAAAAGGGCGTATAATTATTCACTTATACTCAATTAGTTTCTTGTATTTCTATCCCATTGGTTTTTTAGAAGCATTATTTTCAATGCGGAACCAATCACATTCCGTTTTCACTTGGTCTAGCCTCTTTGAATACTAAACCTATCCCTCTAACTCTCCTGGTGTGAAGTGGCTGCAAGCACTATTATTGAAAAATAAGGGTGACCTTTGCAAGACCTGTTTTTTTTCTCCTCATCTTTCAAAACCAACTAGAAAATGTTTCCTACATAACATTATTAGTCGTAGTACTTTGATTCCTAGATTCCGCTCCAAACACTTAGAAACCCAGAGTACAAAGACGTCTCTTGACGGACTGCAATCTGACTGTTAACAGAACCATTGCCGTTCGCTCCAGCTGCGCTAATCTGCTTGCGAAGAGATATCTGTTCAGATCAACTATCACTCCGTTTGTGTACTCGATAAGAGTCAGGTTTTCTGACATACGGTATACAGTCAGATTATGTTTTTTCTGGGTTTTGTATGTGTCTTTTGGTTCTCGTCATGCAAGATTAGAGCTCTCTCAATCTGCTCTCCACACTCAGGCTGTTGACACTGCACGCCGGTGACTGTATAGACTGTATAGTAAACATATTTTCATATAGTCATCGGGTCTGTTATCCGTTACGTATACGTGTCTTAAATTGGAAAAAGCTAAAGAAATAGCCTTATCCTATAAACACTCACGTCAGTTTAGAGTAAGAAGCTTAAAATAATGATTCTTAATCCAACTTCTGTCTCTTCTCATCATTGATGTGCATGTAAGCTGTGCACCCAAAAATCTTGAAGTGAGACACATGTGATTTCACTCCTGTAAATGTCTCTTCAGGTGTCTTGTGCTGCACAGCTGTTGTATATGCTCTGTTCATAATGTAAACAGCTGTGTTGCAAGCTTCAGCCCAAAATTAATTGAGAAGATTCTTGGCCTTCAGCATGGATCTGCCACTTTCCACAATCACTCTATTCTTTCTTTCAGCTACACCATTTTGTTGTGGAGTATAAGCTGTGGAAAGTTGTCTTTGAATACTATGCTCTTCACAAAACCCACAAAAAACTATAACACTCTTCCAATTGCTATGAAGAATTAAGTCTCACTTTGCACGCTTGTCATCTTACCGCTCCATGAGAGGAAGTGCAAGTTGCATGCATATTATTCAGCCTTTATACTCTCTATGTTTACTTGAGGTGTAAAACATTCTTGAGTTGGAAAGGCACTATAGAGTAAAGCAAAGTTTTTTAGTTCACAGAGAACGGTAGTACTAGGTGGAGAGTCTCTTTATGGATCTTGCACTGTGTGTGACGTAAAAGCACTAAGTATTTAAAATGATTTTATTTTTAACATTGAGACTTGAAGCATATATTCTATTGTTTATGATGATTGATTACAAAGTATACAGTAACTCTCTGATATGTACAAAATCTATTTCAGTGAATACCAAGTGTTACTTGGATGAAACTGTCCTGAAACTGGTGACTTCTGTGATGCATCAATGTCTATGGAACCTCTTAATAACAGTGCTGTCTGTGAAGGGTGGATGATATAATTAATGGTGCAATTCTTCAAAGATTGTTTATGAACGATGTAGATGTGAAATTTACGTGGTACATTTTTCTCAACTGTGTGCAAGAAGAAAAACTTCGTCTCTATCACATGTGAGAAAATTGCAATAGGAAAATTTTGCTGACATAGCACAAGTAACTGATTTGAGGTGTCTATTAACAGTTCAGCATCTTTCAGGGTACTTTCTTTACTCATTCCGATCTTGTTTTGTGAGTTTATTTCTCTTAGACGTTAGACACATCAGTATGCGATTACAGTATGTCCGGATGCTTGATTGTCAAGATTTCTTTCACACAAGATAATAGAAATACCGTTCTCTAACTCAAACCTATATTTGTCGTATGGAACTTCTATGTTCTATGCATACAAGTACGGCAAACCAATCTCTCTCAAAACTTCCATCCCTTGTTATTACAAAAAAGATGTCAAGTCTTATGCAGTCGTGATTGATTATACAACTCTCTAACTATTGAAACTCATAAAAAAGTAGCATTTCAAGCTACATCTTACCTTGAAGTACTAATCTAGTCTATGTTGTTCTCTTATCCAGTTTACTTTATCAACTATCCGAAGTATTTCTGGATTCTATACGGACTTCTTCCGTATTCATATCCAAATGATCACCACTTTAGTGATATCCTGATTTACATACATCCTCCTGGATAGTCATTTTGAATGACTACTACTAACTTTACTTTTAACTTCAACTTATACTCTACAACATTTATCCGTTTTCTGCTTGATGTTGTCCTCTTAGTAAATAGAGTAATCATTGTAGACTATTTATGTATAAAATCATACTCTACAGTTGGTTTGCTGAAGTTTTGGATATCTTGCTGCTCTCCGATATTCTATATACAACTCTCTTGTACAAGCTCCAACCTCCTGTAAGTAGTCTCTTTTTGGATCCAATTCAGCTAAAGTATCAAAATGTCTTTTCAACACTACTCGTAATTCTTGTGTGAGTGTGATGAGACATCTGATAATATATACTACCTTCACTAACTCCTTCCGGAGGTCAATATTTCTCCGTTCTAGATTGATAGTATGCTCGTAAGCTGCATACAACTCTTGTAGTAACTCTTGTCTGATCTTTGTCTGCTCATTGTATCATTCTCGAAGATGTTCTAATAGCTTGACCAACCAGTCTTCTGTTCTCAGTACATCCTCGATGTCTATCTTGTGTCTTTATATAAACAACTCCTCATAAGCATGTTGCTGTTCAAAAGCATGTGTTGATGCTAACATCCTGAATTTGACATTTGGTCCATTATATTCTTCATATTCCATCTGATGTTCTTGGTCTCCACTTACCTCCTTTTTGCAAACTTCTTGTGAGAACAATGCTTTCGCTGGTGATAATTCTGCATGATACTCCAGATCTGCTCTTAGTTGGATGTCTACAAAACGTAGTAAATCTCCAATCTCCATTTTCTTATTCTGCCAAGGTCTCTGCTCTCATTTTGATCTTGATCCTAGCACATTGATGTCAATGAATCCTTCTATATTATCCGTGTTCTTGGATTGTTGTTTCGGTTTAGTAGTTTCAACCTCCTCTTTCCTTTATCCGATTCTAGTTCTTGCTTCAGCTCGGATATGGATGTATCTAGCTTACTGACTTCTTGTAAGAATCTATCTGTAACTCTCCTTCTTTCATCACCGTATTTGTGATCCTTATTTCTATCTTATCTCTTTTCTTCTCCTGATATCTATCCTCTCTCTAGGAATTTCTTCGGTATCTCTTGTTGTGATGATTTCCCGGGTCCAGATATATTTTTACTGTACATCAAAATATCATTCAAGTTAGTCAATAACTTTCTTAGTTGTAAGGCTATGGCTCGTCTTGTCACAGTTGTAACAAGTAAACTTTGAACCATTGCCCGTTTGAGGTGTTTGCCTATTGGATTCCGAGCTTGTTTGTTGTCGCTTTGGTGTCAAGACAGAAGAGCTTTTGATCCTTCTCACCTCCATCCCATTCTCGCTTGAAGTCTTTGTTCTTCTTGTGAACTTTGTCCATGCTGCCGAAGGGTTTCTGTTGCTGGACTTCGTCGTCCTCAATCAGCTCCACTAGTTTCAAAAGTTCAGCACATGTCTCAAATCGCTTCTACATCCGAAAGAGAGCCTTCTCTGAGCTAGACTTGAGTCCTTTAATAAATATACATATTTTGGTTTCCTAGGTCCACTTGGAGAACGAATCTGGCTTAACACTAAACTCACACACATAAGCATTTAAGGCCCTCATTTACTTAACTTAACTAACTCCACACTATCCCAAATCTTTTTATACTTTGGAGTGAATCATCTTACGAGCAACTTCTTGAACTCTTTTCAACTAAGCATTGAGACGGTCAAGGCATGGTCGTCTTCATATACAGTCTATCAGAAAAACGCATGGTCCTTTAGAAACGTAATCGCCGCTCTCATTTTATCTCACTCTTTAGTCTATTGCGTCTCAAATTATAGGTCCAACTCAGTTAAGAAATCCTTAACTTTGCGAGCTCGTCCTATACCTAAAAACGTGGTTGACAGATTCGTCTTACAAAGCTTCTTGGTAGACAAAGAACTCCCTTGGCCTACCTCAAGCTCAACAATACGTTTATCCTTGGAGGCCATGCCCTCTTACATGATCTTCATCATCTTGATGAGCTCTGCATACAAAGCTCATTGACTTCCCGTGCTTGAATCTATGGGCATGTTGGTAAACTTCATCTTGTTACACAAATGCCATAGTAGGTATTGGACTTCTTTGACATTGGGACAAAAGTATTTTGTTATCATCCTCTGACTGTGCCGTGGAGCTAGCTCGAGTGATCTAATCCTACTATTAGTTGTCACTCGTTTCTTAGATTTTCTCTTGAAACTCTGTCACATCGGTCATTATTCCAAGCATTCATCTAGAAATAGTGACCCATTTCTTATGTCACGTCTCTCCTCAAGCATCCAACCTTCAACTGTTATCTCGAGTTCTCGTTCACCGAAGCGTCAGCTATGATATCACTTTTCGTGCACCTACTGCCTTGTTGCACTAGCGGAAGCTCTTGCTCAATACATCATGAAATTCACATTGCTAACCTGCAAACCACAATCACACATTAGCATTCATGCACCATTTATCTTTATCTCGTTTGGTATGGACTGGAGCCGGACCGTCTCCCTAACTCTCAAGCTCGACATTCATGAGCAAGTCCTAAAAAGTCGAGGTCTTAAATGATATCTCTAGCACACCTAGCAGTCCAACCGTCTGTGATGTTCGTCAGGATCTAGACTCTTGAATGTGGTCTAACCCGCCGTCTCATTCTCTAGTCTTGTCCCAACCCTTGGTTCGTTCGTAAGTCCAGATGTCCAAGTATGGACCAGAAGCCAACCATCACCTCATGCCCTTAGAGTCTGCCTGCCAAACTCTAGGGTTGTGTGACTCATCTAGACCCATCTAAGCATGGAGCTCTCCCTCATATATACTTCTGGGGATCGTCGACCTCGTCCTCCTCTTTGATCTCTGAAAATTATACCATAATCCAATCACAAGATCGGCCATAATTCTTAGCTCCAATATCAGCCTAAGGAGTTCTTCATATCACTGGAACGCTCTTTTTGAGACCTTTTCAATGATATCTTATTCGTCTCGAGATCTTATGTGGAGCTCTATCCACAACCCAAAATGTGTTGGAGCTCCAACACTTATCAATTTCTCGAGAAACTATGATCTATTCCTAATGGACCATGTGGTTCGGACCAGCGTCTAGACCTACATCTCACTTCCATGTCCTAGACCCATGTTTCGGACATATATTTTGGGCTAACCTCTCAAACTTACGTTTCGATCTATTTTTAGACTTGTCTACTTAAACATTTAACGATCTATGTTACACATAGGAAGTTTGTCTGTTAGTAAGGTTAGTTATAATTAAGTGTGGTGTGGAGAATGTTTATTTGCTGCCCAAGTGCTTTAAGGAGGTATCAAGTTAGTCATGACTAGCTAAAGTTAGTTATGGTTAAACTTAGCTGTACTTTTGGGCAGAATTCAGATATTTCCTAAAGAGTGAGCACTATTATCTTGTCATTTTGTCTAAAAGATGGAAAGGAGGTGGAATGTATCCCTTATCTCCTTTGTGACTTGATATTAGTGGTGGAATTAAAATTTTGGACTTTGTTGGCATTAAAAACAAAAAGAGATTCCCATGTCTCTTTTTTAGTGGGTCCTAGTGTAGAGAAGGGCGGAAATTCGAGATTTCTTGAGAATATTTCAGAATCCTTCTAGAAGTTGTTGCCTTTGAAAGAATAAGCCCATATGAAAAGATAAGAAGCCCATGTGATTAATTCTTTTATCTTAAGTAATATCTTAGTAAAACTTGGTAAAAATAGTTATGGCTGAGTTACCAGAAGGTACCAAAGTAAAAACCTAGAATGTATAGATGGAGGAGTAGAGAAAAGCTCTATGGTGCTCACAATTTATAAGATTTACAACTTTTTGAAATTTTTGAAGCTAATAACATGTTCTGTGTAAGTGAGATAACCTCATGACTTAAGATTACACCTTGCTTAGAGAGAAGATGATCTTAAGGTCTTTTTGGTAAGGAGAAGTAGACATCTTCGGAAGATCGAAGAAGGACATCTTCCAAGGAGACATCTTCTCGAGTGTCTTCCAGAAGACGGAAGACGGGTGTCTTCCGGAAGATAGCGATCACGACTGCATGGACATCAACCACGCACCACCTAGACACGGGGTAGGTGTACCTACCAAGTAACCACCAAGGTAGTAGGTAGGTCAAGGTAGTCGAACCCCTAAAACACGAAGAAGATACGGACGAGGCGCATTAGTGTAAGATCGACCGTCTGCTTCCCACAGTGAAGGACATTTGCATTTTGAGAAGTCGATTGCCATCGAGGTGTTGAATTGGACCTGAAAGCGAGGAGAGTGTAATTGAGAACTCAGAGAACCGAATTAAGGAAGGAGAGAGAGCGAGGACGATTCTGTGAGAGCTGGAAGTACAGTCGAGCTGAAGGAATCCTTTCGGATTCCAAGAAGCACACATTGAGGGTCGATTAGAGAAGTTTCTAAGGAAGAGAAGGATCGATTGTAGCAGCCGAGGGGTGTAACTCAAGATTGACGATAGGAGTAGGTTCATGGGATCGCATTGGAGCTTGGATTGACGATTGGAAGCGCACAGAAGACTGAAGGTGCAACAGAAGCAGCCGGAAGCTGTACTAAGGTTTTTTTCATGTTCTTTCCCTTTCCCACCGCTTCCCGTCTTTGAATTGATGTTCCCCGTGCTTTCTCGCTCATTTGTAGGAAGCCCATCGATCAATTTCCTACCCTGAACTTTCTTCTACGAGAATTGGGCACAGAAGTGCTGTCCAATTTTCGACAGTCATCTTCTCTCTTCTTCTCAAGTTGGAATCGAGCTTCCTCATCTCTCATTCTTAAATTCAATCATCCAGTTATCAATTTCATTACCCTACCGCACCTCTGTTCCCAGAATCCTTGGTCAGAAGACGCTTCTGAATGTCTGAACGTCTTCGGAAGACGATTGTGTTCAATTCGTATCAAGAGCGGATTGGATTGGACTTTGTGTTGAGAGAAGCTTGGTACGAATCCTGAGTGACTTGGTGAGTTAATTGTTGTTTTTGAGAAGCTGGAAGTTGAGGATCAAGCTTGTGCTTCCCGATCTTTGGAGCTTCTCAAATCCACATCTTTCTAGAGAGACTAAAAGGTTGGAAAGGCTGGCAGAATGCGCGAGAAGACATGAGGGTCCTTTACGGGTCTCTTCTGTCCGACCCATAGCAGCTTATTCCTTCTTCTTCCCGAACTTAGAAGAGAGTTGTGAGAAGTCTTGCTGACAGAATCTGGAGAGAATGATCGAGTATAATGTCTTCTCGTCATGCATCAAGCTTCTTCTGAGCGTGTATGAGAGATAAAGAGTCAGAAGAACAGAGTATGAACGTTCCGTGTTTGTTGTGAGACTAGATTGTGTTTCGGAAGTCGAAGACAGATGAGATCAATGATGGAAAGCTTGGCTGCAGGAAGTCTTCCGAGTACGTCAGTTAATCGGAAGCTGTCTCAGGAGCCTTCCTGGAGGCCATTGTCACCGCAGGAGTCTGCGACCATCTTTTGAACTTTTCATACACTATGCTTCTCACATATCTTGTATATTCTGTTAGGAAGTAGGATGAAATGCAAGGTGGGTTGTCTTCTTGGGAATCCATGCGATGCCTTGCTTAGTTAGGATTGTTTAGATATAGCTCAGAAGACGAGAGGTACTTAGGAAGTACTGTTAGAATCTCGGAAGACGGAATAGCTATCTTCTGGAAGACTAGATTCGTCTTCTGAGAATAGATGCTAGACTGTGAGGACTTGAGAAGGACTGAGCCTTCAACTCACGATAAGTACGTGTGGCTTAGTATAACAGAGCTCGAAGCAATGTCGATGCATCCTCGAGGGTTGGTGTTGCTGGCAGTAGAGTTGGCAGAGATCAAACCCTTCCTCAAGAAATTGGGCCTCGACTTCTTCTTGTGGAACTGGAACCTCGCGGATCAGGATCTTCTAGAGGAGGTCTGGGCAGCACTGCCTCCTCGCAACATTGTACCTACGAAGACAGGAGTCGCTTGTGGAAGACCATCTTCCTAGATAGAGGAGTGGTGGCGCAAGGCTTTTCAAAGACCAAAATCCGAGAACTGAGGTTATTGACTCGAGAAGAAGATCTTACCCATGATCTCAAGAGAATGGCATGTGCTTGGAAGCACGACATGCCTCTTCTTGGAAGACAGGCAAGGGAGGAATGGATGGAAGATAGAAGCGTACCGAGAGCCGTGGAAGTGTCTTCTGGCGAAGCTGTTCATTCATCTCTTTCCCAAGGGGAAAGTGCAGAAGACGAGGTACCTTGGAGATCATGACATGGAGCTCCTGGAAGTAGTGTGTGCCAGAGAAAACGTCAACTGGAGCGCCTTCTTCCACGCTTACGTTCAAGCAGAGTTGGTATACTTGGGCACCCCGGCAAGAGGACACCTCACCCCGTTCTTCTACTATATGTACGTGTCCAAGGAGGACTTGACAGAAGACCAGTTGGTGAGGTATGAACCAACAGGAGAGTGCAAGGGAGGAAGAAACCTCGGGTGAAGACGATCGAGCAACATCCGTAACTCTCTTGCCCACTTTAGTGCATCAGACGAGACCAAGCACTCATCAGAAGACGCTTCTGGTGCGAGAAGACAACTCCAGCGATACGAAAGACGCATCACCGCCGAGGAAGATGGGGTCTAGGAGTGTGCTTAGGAAGAGCACCTCCTTCCCAATCATTCATTCTGGATCAGAGTCAGATTCACAAGAGGAGACGCTAAGCACCAGAACTACGCAGAAGACATCTTCTGCAACTACAAGGAGTCTTCCGAAGACTCTAGAAGTCGAAGTATGGGTTGACATTCCAACGCGACTCAAGGAAACGCAGCGAAGAGAACCACTCTTGTAGTGGGAAGAGATCTTCCACCTCGGAAGATGAGAAGAGTAGCGTCTTCTTGCACGCAGAAGCAGAAGACCACAGTGGTGGAAGAGGCATCCTTGCCTCTGAAAGATAAGGAAGGCACCTCCAATCGGATTGTGGAGATGAACCTGTCTTCTGCGAGAAGAAGGTTGAGAAAATTCAGCGCTTTCTTCCATTCAGAGATCCAACCAGTCATGGAGTTGGTGGAGAAGCGCGTGATGGCTCAGGAGAAGCCATTGCGACATGGATTCGGTCTACGCACCTTGATGCAGCAGGAAGAGGTCCATAAGAAGATGGACGTACTGGAAGCCAGCCTTCGCATCACGGAGAAGCTTGCATTGAGGTATAAGGTGGAAGCAACCGCTTCTGCCAAGGAGTCAATACAACTGAGGAAGAGCAACCAGGAGTTGCAGGCACGTCTACAGCAGCATGACCAGAAGGTTCTGCGAGTCAGGGATAAGATCACTGCTCTCGTAGAAGAGAAGACGACATGGAAGGCATTGCAAGAAGCTATGGAAGCACATGCTGCAGCAAAGAAGACGCAACAGGAAGAAGCAGAAGCTCGAGCAAATGGTCTCATGGCGCAGTTGGTGGAAGCTCTTCGCAAGAAGTTCAATTTCACTGCGGGTAGGAAGCTTCTCACCCTTGCGAGGGAGTGGGATGACAAGTCCAGGACGATGTTAGTGGAGTGTAAGAACAGCATGTTCTGCTATCTAGATCGACAGATTGAGGACTTGAAGACGCTTTACGATCTTCTCTCAATCCTATGGCCAGCAGCTACATCTTCTCATGCTCTAAGATCAGTGATCGGAACAGATTCGGAGAAGGTAGAGTTCGACCTCGCTGTCCACTTGGTAGTGACAGCGCTGGAAGTCAAAAAGACCGTGGAAGAAGTCCCGGAAAACAGGAAGTAGAGTTGTCTTCCCAGGTGTTTCGAGTGGAGGAGGTGACTTCTTTTGATCACTATGAAGTCACCCCAGCTCTCAGTGTCGAACCAGTGCCACAGAAGAGCGAGAAAACGCAGGTGGATTCAGCTTTCCAGAAGACGCTTCTGTCTTCCGAAGCTACCCCAGACGAGCCAGCCACGAATATCGAGGAGGAAGTCACCTCAGTGACACCTGAGGTACTCACAAGGCTTCCCAGCTTATCAGAGGCCAAGTTAGGAGTTCAGTTAGGAGTAGATCAGGAGGAGATCACACCTCGTGAATTAGAGTAGACAACACATTAAGAAGTTGACTTGTCTAATTTTGGTAAGCAATGAAGTTTACTATCCTGAGAAGTGACAATTTCTCTTGTAAAATTAGATGTATGTCCATGTGGCAAAGTAGGCAGCGCATGAGTAGAAAGTAAGTTTCTAAATCAAGGCAGGGAGCCGATTGTATGTGAGGTGGTGGTCTTCTGACAGCGTCTCATCTCCCTCACTACAAATTAGGATTGGAGAGGATCTCTCTTGCGTTTCAAGACAGAAGTATAAGTTAGGATACAGAGTAGGATATGAGCGCACATGACACGTTACACACTCCTACACATGGCACATTAGACACACAAGATTTGTTGCATACCTTGTTAGAGGTGCTACGCACAGAGTTGGATCAAAAATGTAGCTAGAGATAATGGATAGCCTAGAACAGAGAACGACATCATCGTGTAGTCATGTTTCTAAGCTGATGTGTCGAGGAGTAGGAGCAGGAAGTAGAGGGAGTGAGCTTCCCAACACCGATGTACTTTCTTCTCGGAGAATGGATTTTGGATTTGAGTGCAGAAGCTTTGTCTATGTCTTTTGGGCAGTGGGTTTCCTCGAATCCACACCCAATTGTGCTTGGGAAGCCTTCTTCTGGAGTGGCAGTGATTGTTAGTAGTTGTGCAGAGTCGAAGCTTGTCTCATCCAGTGGGGCACTTAGGATCCACGTACGGACTGACATAGGAGAGATTGGTCTCTACGTCAGAGTAGTCAAAGCAATGACAGAAGAAGAAAGAAGTCTTCTTTTCACAACAGAAGATGACATCCTCGAGTAGAAGACGATGTAACTATAAGCGAATTTGTGGTCTTCCTCTCCAAATTACTACAAGCAGGGATGGCTTGTTAGTCAGAATCCGGATTAGAAGCCTGTCGGAGTCTTAATTTCTCATTCTTATCTTGTTTTCTCTTGTTTGGGTTTTCTCTTCCTCCTCATCTTCGCTCATCTTCCCATCTTCCTATCTTTTTCTAGTGAGCTTCTGAGACTTCTGTTGAGCTTCCGTGAAGGTGAATGTCGTTGTAGTGCTGCAAGAAGACCGTTTCCGTAGGCAGAAGCCTGGGAAGGCTACAAAAGACATACACTCTGTGATTGATCTAACCCCGTTGGGAATTGGAAGAGCAATGTGTGATAGACAGTGGTAATTTGACGGCTATGAAGCAGGAGCAGTCTTCTGGAGGTGTGAGAAGCCGAGTTGAAACCCCAGAAGCCGAGAATTGCTTCAAGAAGACTATCGTGGGAAGACTGGAAGCCGTAACCTAGAAGCAGAAAACATCTTCTCGAGCTTCCCAGTACATATCTATGTTGATGTTTTAGGTTGTAGTTGTTTGTTTGGGTCCAAAGCACCCCTTGAAGGGTCTGGAAGCCGTGTGGTTTTGTGAGAAGACGTGAATTCTAGATAAAATCCGTGCGTTTATGTGTTTGAACAGATCTTAGAACTTAGAGCAGCGATACTTGTGCAAATCCTCTGTGAGAATGCTATCTTGTATACTAAATGAGCAAAAGGAGCAATCCTGTGACACTACAAGCTCCTCATCCTTGTTTTCACATCGTCATAATGACAACTTGAGCAATATAGAGAGAGTGTGATATTTTAACATGTGAAAACTTGAGAGACGTTGTTAGAATGGAGAATTTTAGTTTATGAGTTTATGAGTGTGTGAATGATTGAATGTAGCATTTTTTCCTTCAAGTTCATGGTGTGCTTCCATCAAAGCCATCAGAGGTGACCCTTGAGTGAGAGACACGCTCGACATGTTGCAGATTCATCGATGATTATCGTGGAGGTTGAGAGATTAAGAGATAGTTGATCGATAGGACCACGGAAGGTTTACATTTTTGGTTTTGTTACCGAGATCTCACTTGAAAGGATCATTGGATGATGTTTAGAGTTCAATTCTACATTCGACAAAAAGAGATCATGAGAGAGCACATGAAGAGAACGTTAGGAGGAGAGAGAGCTAACGCGATGTTAGTAACATTAGAATCTTTCGTGTATCACATAGTGATCTATGACGCATTTGAGGTCATTCTTTATATCTTGTTCACTTAGAAAGGATTTGATTAGCGTTGAAAGTGGATGCAACAAGAGTTGTAGAGAAACGAGGAGAGAGAAGTTATTAGAGGAGAAAAAATTGAGAGTTTAAAAATTCTACTCTCTAGAAAATTTATACAGTCGTTGTCAGATTTTTTGTGTTTTTTACTTTCCTGTGAAACTTTTTAGTGTTTTGGATTGGTTGAAAATATATCTAGGACAACAGAAATAATGAGAAAAGGTGGTCTAGAGTGGGAGCTCTAAATTTTCAAGTGGAGGGGGTTTATTCTCGAGAGTTTAGAAATTCTGTTCTCTGGAAACTTTATACAGTCATTGTCAGATTTTCTTTGAATTTATATTTTTTTGAACATTTCTAATATTTTAGCTTGGCTGATAAGCTATTAGAAGAAACAAAAATCATGAGAAGATGATGTCTAGAGAGGAAATAGAATTTTTCAAAGTGGAGGGGGTTGACAATCATTAGTAAAGTCAAAATATACAAATTTTAGTCTTCTGAAAATTTGTACAATCAGCACCATTTCTTCTGATTTAGGACATTTCTGTAGAAACTTCATGAGTTAGTAGCTTGGAGGTTGAGGTACTGGAGGCTACAAAAATCTTGGAGAGATCTCTTATCGATTAAGAGATATACGTTTTGGCATACAAGTGTTGATATAGTCCCAAGCTCTAGTAGATCGACGGCTATCATTAGCCGGAGTGGTTAGGTTTGTTAGAGTTAGTTAGAGGGCTAACCCACCATTAAGGTTTCCCTTGTACTCACCTCCACTATATATACAGAGAGAGGCAAAGCCTCTCTCATCTCATTCCTATTTTACTTCCTTGTCTACTCGCTCTCTCTCTTCTTGGAGTGTCCTCGAAGTATCGATCTTTCTACATGGTATCAGAGCTGGTTAGAGCGTGTGTCCCTTGCTGATGAGCAAGATGGAGATTGGAGTACAGGAGAGAGCAGCCGGAGTTGTGTCTGATCTGGAGCACTATCCTGCTGATGCGTTCGGGTGAGACAAAACCGTTTCTTTCGCCACCAGAAACTTTGAACGCGATTTTGGAGACCTAGACGTTTTTTTCTCGCTGAAATCTGTTGATCAGCCCTTCTAAGGCTGTCTTGTTCAAAAGGTGCGAACTGTGTACTGGGCCAAGTTTCAGTCGATTTGGAGGTTTCCAGCGGCAGATTTTCAATTGGATCTTTTTTGACCAAGACGAAAGTTTTCAGGACTTGAGAGTCCAAAACAAATTCTGTTCCGAATGTGGGTGGGGCCACCCCTAGCTATTTGGAAAGTTTTGAGGGATCACACACCCATTTCTGACCACGTTTGGTCTAGTTTCGACCTTTCTTGGTGTGTTCTTTTGACGTTTTCGTCGTGTTTTGTACACCTACAGTTCGCGGACAGGTTCTTTCTTCATTGTCGCTGCAGGAGGAGTTCGCATAGTCGTCTTGTTGTGACTTGTGACAACTCTTGATCGCGCGGTGTGGGCGGATGAGTTTCGTGAAGGATCTGTGAGATTTTCCGCGTACAGAACAACGCAATTTCGACATTGCAGCTATGGCGGAGTCCGTGTCTTTGATCACTAGAGAGAAGCTCGACAAGAACAACTACCAAGTGTGGAAGTTCCGGATGAAGACTTTCCTGGAGGGACAAGATCTATGGGATCTTATCACTAAGGAGGAGATAGCGCCTGAAGTGCCAATTTCTGACCAGAAATTCAAGGAGTGGAAGAAGCGCTCATACCAGGCTATTCACTACATCGCGCTGACAGTCTCAGCATCGATGATCCGTCACACTCATGATTGCGATACGCCCAAGAAAGCTTAGGATGCACTTGTGCGTCTGTTTCAATCCGAAACAGAGGCGCGGAAGCTGCAATTGCTGCAGCAGTTCAACACCGTGAAGAAGGGATCGATGTGCATCAATGAGTATGTGAACCACGTCAAGCAACTTGCGGATCAGTTATCCTCTGTCAAAGTCGAGATTGATCTCACTGTCTTGATCGGAGCCACATTGCAGAGACTGCCTGTAGAGTACAAACAGTTCATAACATCGATTTCGACCAGAGAACCTCTTTCGCGGTTTGATGAGCTTGTTCCTGTGATGTTAGGAGAGGAGGTGCGCCTACTGGGGAGTTCTACTTCGATGGGTCAGCAAGAATCTGTCTATTTTGCAGGTTCTAAAGGATCTCGAGGTAGGGGTCGTGGCAAATATGTTGGACGTGGACGGGGTCGCGGACAGAAATAGTAATCGCAGCAGCAGCAGCAGCAAAACCAGCAACAGTCTGGTTCCAACAACAATCAGAGAAGAGCGCCTGGTTCCTGCAACTACTGCAAGAAGCTAGGCCACAATGCGAATCAGTGCTACAAGAAGCAGAACGATAAAAAACAACAACACGACAACCCCCAACAAGGTAACAGCAACCAGCAAGGCTATGCAGTCACTGAGCATGTCTATTCGGAGCAGTTGCTGATTACTACGCATCAGAGTTATGCGGCTTTCGAGCCACAGACTGACTAGGTGATCGACTTCGGCGCCACCAGTCACATGACTCCCCATCGGGAGTGGTTTAGTTGACTCGAGCCTGTGGAGACTCCACAATTTATGGTGACAGGAGATGACATCAAGCACAAGATCCAGCACAAGGGTAACATTTCACTTGACATTCCTGCTTCAACATTTACTGGTATACGGAATGTCTTACATGTACCCACGTTGACTAGAAACCTGCTATCTGTAGGACAGTTGATAGAGCAGGATCTACAAGTGCGCTTCAATAAAGATGGATGCTTTATTAAGATTCGAATGGCATTGTCATAGCTCGAGGTATCAAGAGTGGTAGGCTGTTTAAACTAGATGCATTTGCGCCTAAGTTACAGGCCGTCATGTATGGACAGAGTGGTCCAGTAGTGTCTGACATTGACATCTGGCACAAGCGAATTGGGCACATGAACTTTCAGAGGCTGAAAAGCCTTCTGAGTTCTGACCTGGTTACAAGTCTGCCCAAATTCGAATCCAGTGAACCCACTGGAGTCTGTGCAGCATGTCAATTCGACAAGCAAGCGAGACAGCCCTTTAAGGGATCAGGCAGTAGAGCGAACAAGCTTCTGGAGCTTGTTCACACTGATGTATGGACTGCTCCTCAGCCAAGTATGACCGGTTTCCAGTACTTCGTGTCGTTCACTGATGATCATTGTCGTTATACTTGGATCTATTTGTTGAGAAACAAGTCCTCTGCCGAAGTACTGTCAGCATTCTAGACTTTCCGCAAGTTGGTGGAGAAACAGTCTGGAGCACCTATCCTCTGTTTGAGATCTGATGGAGGAGGCGAGTTTCTTTCTGGAGAGTTCGATACATATCTGCGTGAGCATGGTATTTGACGCCAGAAGACTTGTAGTTACAGTCCGCAGCAGAACAGGGTTGCGGAGCGCAAGAATCGACACATAGCAGAAGCTGCTCGTGCGATGTTGAATGAGAAGACCATGCCTAGACCTTACTGGGCAGAAGCTGTTTCATGTGCGGTGTATCAGATGAACCGGACGCCTACAGCGGCAGTCCACAGCAAGACACCGATGGAGGTCTTCACAGGCAGTAAGCCTGATTACTCTTTCCTTAAAGTTTTCGGATGTATCTGTTATGTGCACATACCTGATGAAAGACGTAAGAAACTAGATCCGAAAGCAGATAGATGTATCTTCCTTGATTATGCTTCTGATACGAAAGGATATAGGTGCTACAATCTTTCGTCCAAGCAGTTCTATATCAGTACAGATGTCGTTTTTGATGAGCTACAGTCTTGGTTTGCACCTGCGCCTGTCGTAGCCATCCCTGTACCTAATGTAGAACCAAGGAGTCAATCCATTGTAGTACCTCAGAGTAGTACGTTGAGTGGAGGATCTGGAGAAGTCACTGATTCCAGATCAAAATCTGTTGCACATAGAGCTGTTGTTAACGCTGGAGTCCACGTAACACAGCCTAGTGGAACTAGTGTAGTTTCTACACATGATGAGCGCGTGCTATTGCAACGTATGTTTGACTCATCCAGATATGTGGATCTTCCACATCCACTGGATATCTTGTCCCAGACCTTGGCGTCTACGTCAGATCAGTTGCAAGAGGAGGTGACTAGTGCACCGATTACCTCTCGCAGATCTGAGCGGGCAAAACATCCAATGAGTAGGTATATGCATGAAGGTTTTCTTGCTGCGCACCATGCATATATGGCCAATGTTCTTCAGGAACAAGAACTGAGTTCGCTTGAGGAGGCGATGCACAAGGCCCAATGTTGGTAGACTTACCTCAGGGGAAGAAAGTGATTGGTTGCAGGTAGGTCTTCAAGGTCAAGCGCAACTCAGATGGTACCGTGTGTCGGTACAAGGTCAGATTGGTAGCTAAGGGTTACGCACAGCAACATGGAGTGGATTTTGAAGAGACCTTTGCTCATGTTGCGAAGACGGTGACTATTCGAACAGCAGTTGTAGTTGCAACTCAGAAAGGTTGGAAGATGCACCAGATGGACTTCAAGAACGCCTTCCTCAACGGCGATCTTGAGGAGGAGGTCTACATGCAGCAACCTCCAGGTTATGAGGATCCGAAGTTTCCTTCCCGTGTATGTAAGTTACGAAAGGCTCTCTATGGTCTGAAACAGGCACCAAGAGCATGGTATGCAAAGATCAATTCTTACTTGCAGTCTCTTGGTTTTCATCTTTGTAGTTCAGACTCTACCTTGTATTCATTGAGAATACGAGATCGGATTGTTGTGATCACCATCTATGTTGATGACTTGATCATTACCGGTAACTTTGAGGAGCTTATTTCCCAGATCAAGGATCACTTGAAATCCGAGTTCGAGATGATGGACTTAGGAGAACTCAAGTACTTCCTTGCTGTGGAGTTCATTAGAGATGGGAAGGATGTTTGACTTGTACAGCGACAGTATGCTCTCAGTATGCTTGAGAGATTTGGTATGCTTGATTGCAAACCCATTGCTACACCATTAGAGCAAGGGGTAAAGCTAAGAGCAGAGGATGGTGAGTTGCTGGATGATCCACGCATGTACAGACAGATGGTTGGGAGTCTTATCTACTTGACCATCACCAGACCAGACTTGAGCTATGCTGTCGGTCTGATTAGTCAATTCATGCAGTCATCACAGAGACCACATTTCGAGGCTGTCAAGCGGATCCTCCGCTACGTGAAGTTCTCGATACAGTACGGACTCCACTATCGATACGGTGGACCACTGTTGTTACATGGCTACACAGATGCTGATTGGGCAGGAAGTGCCGACAGGAGATCCACGTCAGGTTACGCTTTTGGACTTGGAAGCGTAACCTGGGCTTCTAAGAAGCAACCCATAGTTGTTTTGTCGTCCACGGAAGCAGAGTACCGAGGAGCAACGAACACTATCTGATATTGGTGTGGAGTGTACAGATCCTGTTGTTGTATATACAGACAACATTAGCAGCATGAAGTTAGCTAGTAATCATGTTTTCCATGCTAGGACGAAGTACATTGAGGTGCACTATCGCTTTATTAGAGAGAAGGTCCTTGCAGGAGAAATTGAGCTCAGTTATGTGAGCACAGGAGATCAGGTTGCCGATATCTTCACTAAGGCATTACCTAGAGATAAGTTTGATGCTTTCAGACATTGTTTAGGAGTACAGGATGTGGAGATGAGCTTGAAGGGGAGTGTTGATATAGTCCCAAGCTCTAGTAGATCGACGGCTATCATTAGCCGGAGTGGTTAAGGTTGTTAGAGTTAGTTAGAGGGCTAATCCACCATTAGGGTTTCCCTTGTACTCACCTCCACTATATACACAGAGAGAGGCAAAGCCTCTCTCATCTCATTCCTATTTTACTTCCTTGTCTACTCGCTCTTTCTCTTCTTGGAGTGTCCTCGAAGTATCGAACTTTCTACAACAAGGAGGTCTTGAAGATATTTCATGAGGAATCTAGTTCGGATGCCAAGGTGAAAAAAGATGTTTGGCAGTTCGAATGGAGACGAGGAAGCAAAAGTCAAGTATAGATGAATAACGAACACGCATCTATAGCACTTGGGGTGTCCTCTTTGCTCTATATAAGAAGCTTCTGATACCATCGGCGCAGATGTGAAGCAGGTTGAGTTGAAAGTATCATTCACTGTGGAAGTCACGAATGCTCATGGCAAAGTAGAGTTGGATCCTTATAAGAGTGACTTTAAGATGTCTGTTGGGATTAATATAGACGATAATCATGAGGATATTATCTTGGACCCTTAATTTTAGAATAGATTGTATAGAATATATAATCGACAGATTTTCCAATATAAAGCTCGAAAGAGTTAAGAAAGTGATGTAGAATTATTTTCCTCAAAAGTATTTTGTCCACTTAATGATTGAGAAGCTTATGATGGAGCTCACTCAGTTGAAGCATCGGGACGACGAGAAAGTTTGACAGTATGCCAAAAGAGTGGATAAGTTGGAGCAACGGTAAACTGTAACGACCTATGTTACACATAGGAAGTTTGTTTATTAGTAAGGTGTTTAGTTCTAACTAAGTGTTGAGAATGTTTATTTGCTGCCAAAGTACTTTTAGGAGGTATCAAGTTAGTCATGACTAGCTAAAAGTTAGTTATGGTTAAACTTAGCTGTACTTTTGGCAGAATTCAGATATTTGCTAAAGAGTGAGCACTACTATCTTGTCATCTTGTCTAAAAGGTAGAAAGGAGGTGGAAAGTATCCCTTATCTTCTTTTTGACTTGATATTAGTGGTTGGATTAAAGTTGTGGACTTTGTGGGCATTAAAAACAAGAAAAGATTCCACATGTTTCCTTTTTAGTGGGTCCTAGTGTAGAGGGGGGTGGAAATTCGAGATTCCTTGAGAATATTCCAGAATCCTTCTAGAAGTTGTTGACTTTGAAGGAATAAGCCCATGTGAAAAGGTAAAAAGCCCATGTGATTAATGCTTTTACCTTAAGTAATATCTTAGTAAAACCCGGTAAAAGTAGTTACGGCTGAGTTACCGGGGGTACCAAAGTAAAAACCTAGAATGTATAAATAGAGGAGTAGAGAAGAGCTCCTCATCCTTGTTTTCACATTGTCGTAATGACAACTTGAGTAATATAGAGAGTGTGGGATATGTTTAGCATGTGAGAACTTGAGAGACGTCGTTAGAATGGAAGATTTTAGTTGATGAGTTTATGGAGATTTTTAGTTGATAAGTTTGTGGGTGTATGAATGAATGAACTTAGCATTTTCCCTTCAAGTTCATGGTGTGCTTCCATCAAAGCCATCAGAGGTGACCCCTGAGTGAGAGACAGGCCCGACATGTTGCAGATTCGTGGATGACGATCGGGGGGTAGTTGATCGATAGGACCGCGGAGGGTTTACAAAACGGTCCTATGGAAGAGTGGAGACAATATGGAGCTAACGATGGCAAAGATTGGAGTAACGCTGACCAAGAACTTGGTGGGAGGGTTGAGACCTTCAATTCAAACCCAAGTGAGGTATGAGAAACCAGCAACCAAAGCGGAGGCCATCAAGATTACGACAAATATGGAAGAGAGTTTGGATGAAAGAGATATCATCCAACCTCATCATGCCGCTTTGGTGTCGACTCCGACTCTTGGTGTAACCACAATGATGGCACCTACATCATCACAATTGATAATCACTTCAATATTAGCTCTTACTCCAACGGTGGTGCCAAGATCGTTTGTCTTTATAACGATGTCTAAATCATCTCTGATTTTCATGTTGAGTTGAAGAGCATCACCGATACTCTTCAAGATCTCAAGATAAATGTGGTGTAGTTACAAGAATGAAGGAACAAAGGTGGAGGAGGAGGTCAAAGAGATTACGATAACAATCCCAACCGATGAAATCAAGATAACTTTGGAGGCAACCAATATAACTTTGGAGGAATCACATGTTGGACGTGTGGAAGTTCTCATTTTCAACGAAATTGTCTTAACAACGGAGCAAGGTGTGTTGAAACTATCAGCACCCCTTGCATCGCAAGTACGAGACAAGAGAGTAGTTACTATCGTTGTAGTGCGAAATCTCATCTATGAGAAAGGAGAGAGTTCGAACTCTTCTCATGCACCGGTGGAACTTTTAGCTCAAGAAAAGAAAAAGTAAAGTCTCGGTTTTCAAATGAATCAGTTTTCATGGAGGAGTCATCAAGTAGAAGTACTCGCTCGAGTACTATTTCGAGTACACCAAAGGAGCAAGAAGGAAGTGGGATGGCAGATTTCACCATTTTATCTTCTCAAGTGAGATATGATGTGGTAGAAGATGGGAGTGCTCAGAAAGCCAACATCATGGTTGGGCAACTGATGGCACTCAACCTCAATTTACGAAGAGAACTCAAATGAGGACTGAGATCTAAGAGAAGCAAGAAGAAAAAACCCAAGAGCAAGACATCAAAATCTATAGGAGTTGGTGTGGTGGATGTACATGCTTCAGAGGTATGCACTAGGGCTTCAAAGATTGAAGTCCGATTAAATGATCACCACGTCTCTAACATACTGGTCGATGGAAGGTCAGCTATAAATGCCATATCAGAGAGGTTGATGAAGAAGTTGAAGATGAGACCAACTCGCTTGGCTAGCATTGTTGTGGGTATGGCTAACAAGCAATGAGTAAGACCTCTTGGTGTGTTAGAGAAGGTGGTTGTGTCTGTGATGGGAGTTCAAACATTAATATCTTTTCAAGTGTTAAAGTACTCTAGTTATGATTTACTCCTATGTAGGCTTTGATTGAGAGATGTGCGCACCACAAATAGGTGACACAAGGAACATTTACTAGAGATCATAGAGTGATAATACTTCTCTCGAGTGTTGGAGTTGTGACTTCTGACTCTGATAGACCCACTAGTGACTACTGAGAATCTGATACGGAGGATGATCCGAGTGTCTCAGAAGTAGATACGAGAGATTCTTATGATCTAGAATTTTTGTCTGAAGACGAAAGATTTGGTCGAGATGAATCATTACTCAACTTAGTGCTATTGACTTGTTGCCTCAATCAGCAATGGAGAAAGATCCTGACAAAGAAGAGTTAAGTGAGGCAGAGATTGTGAGAAGATTCTATCCTGAAGTTTGATATCATTGTTACTCAAGATGAGAAAAGTAGATTCTTAGATATATTTCAGAAATATATCCATGTTTTTGCTTTCATTTGCAAGGATTTGAAGGAGGTGACTCTAGATACTCATAGAATCAAATTGGAAGAGAACGCAAAACCAGTTTGATAGAAGTATAGAAGGGTCAGTCCTACAACGGCAATGATGATGAAGGAGGAGATAGACAAGTTAAAGGAGGTAAGTTTCATCCACGAGGTGGAGAACTCAGAATGAGTTTCACCCATTGTGATTGTCAAGAAGAAGAATGGTAAGCTGCGAGTGTGCATAGACTATAAGAAGCTGAATGCAGTTACCGAGAATGATTATTATCCTTTATCATTTACAGATGAGATTTTGAAAGAAGTTGTTGGTCATGAATGGTACAACTTTGGTGATGGTTATAGTGAGTATACCTAGATCAAGATAGCACAAGAGTACCACCAGTTGACTACGTTCACTATTCCATGGGAAACATTTGTATTTCAGGTGATGCTGTTAAGACTATGTAATGCTCCGGCCATGTTTCAGAGATTCATGAACAAGGTGTTTGAACCATTCATAGGAAAGTTTGTCCGTGATTTTTTTGACAATTTTTGCGTGTACGGAAGAAAGGAAGATTACTTTGATCATGTGATCAAAGTTTTGCAACGGTTGGAACAAACCAACGCTTCTCTAAATCCAAAAAAGTGCATCTTTGGCTGCGAAGAAGGTCTACTGCTGAGACACATCATTTTCAAGACTAGGATTACGATAGATCCTGAGAAGATGAAGAAGATTGTAGATCTTCCATTTCTGATCAACTTGACAAAGTTGAGGCAATTTCTTGACATAGTTGGATATTATTGTAAGTTTGTCTTGTCTTTCTCAAACAAAGCAATAGTTTTGACTATGTTCATGAAGAAAGGAGTTGATTTTGACTTAATAGTGCAAGATCAGCAACAAAGAAGGCATTTGAGAAGTTGAAAAAGACATTGGTGATAGCTCCTGTACTTGCTAAACCTGAGTGGAGTAAAGCATTTATTTTGTATATGGATACCTCCAATGTAGCGATCGGATGTACATTGAGTCAATTAGATGGAGATGGGCATGATCATCCTATAACTTATGCTAGTAGGCTTTCCAGCGGAGAAGAATTACTCTATGACTGAACGAGAAGGATTAGCTATGATTTTTGGATTGAAGAAATTTTGATACTACTTGTCAAGAGAGACATTTTTCATAGTCATAGATCACAAAGCTTTAAAGTATATCTTTAATAAGCTTAATGCCGAACGTCATATTGCTCGTTCGAAGATCATTCTAACAGAATATGATTACTTGATCGAAGATAGACTAGGAAAAAAGTATGCAAATGTTGATATCTTGTCGAGGACTTATGATGATGAGAGAGAAGAACCGTTTGATGATCATTTCCAGACGAGCAAGTGATGACCATCACCAGCATGGAGGAGGTACCCGACGAGTACAAGAGATTCTAGAGTTTTCTTGCAGATGGTTCTTTTCTAGAAGGTATTCATACCCAAGAACGTATGCGTTGATCACGAGATGTAAACCTTACACTATGGTGGAATGAATTCTATTTCATCAAGGAGCAGATGGATTACTAAGGAGAGCAGTTGGTCAGAAGGAGGCGTTCAAGCTAATGCACGAGTTTCACGAGCACTATTAGCGAAGGTCACTTTACTGGTAAGATAACAGCCTTCAAGATTTTGGATGCGGGTATCATTGGAGAGTGATTTTCAAAGAGTGTCTAGACTATTGCAAAACTTGCGACGTATGTCAAACATTTGCTCTGAAGTCTACTAGAACACCTCCATTAAGATCAATTCCAATGTTAGGACCATTTGAGAAGTGGGGTCCTCTTAATAAGACACCTCGAGGCAATAAATACATTGTAGTCACCACTAACTACTGTACCAAGTTGATAGAGTCTAGACCTTTGAAGGAGACTAATGAAACGGAAGTGGATGGATTCGGAAATGGGTGGATTCCTATGGGGGAGGATCATCAGAAGATTTAGATGTCCGTTAGAGTTAGTCTCAAATAGAGGAGGAGAGTTTGTAGGGAGCATGACTACTGCTATGCTGCAACACTTTTCTATCAAGTCACGAATAACAACGTCACACAAACCAGATGCTTGCACAAAAGATCGATCTTACATTGTGTATGATGCTCGTCAAAGATGCTGGTGTTGAGACTGCGACACATACTTGGGATAAGAGACTACATGCCATCTTATGAGTGTATTGAACGACAACAAAGACTTCTACGGAGTATTCTCTATTTCGACTTGTTTATGGAATGAAGTCCAAGTTGCCGATCCAAGTCGAATTGGATACTTTTCAAACTATTCAGTGAAAGTTGAAGAGGTCGAGGAGAGAAGACGTGGTCATATCAAGAAGGGAGCAACTCATGGAGTTGGAAGAGACCTGAGCGGTAGCAACGATACGGATGGAATGAGCTCAGGCGTATCAAAAGAAGAGTTACAACAAAGGATTGAGCAATTGCAAGAGGGAGGTAAAACCTTTTCAAGACAGGGGTTGGGTAATGTTATATGATGCTATGAGACTCGAGAAGACTAGGAAAAAGTTTCTTCCTAGATATTTTGATCCTTTTGTTGTAGATAAGGTGTGGAGCAACTTCACATATGACCTTCAAGAGCTGGGAGGAAGGAGATTCGATCAGGTAAATCATGACAAGTTGAAGTTGTTTCATCGACGAAAGTTCTCTCTTCACTTCGAAGACGGAGTGAAAATTTAGTCTGGAGGTAAAATATAACGATCTATGTTACACATATGAAGTTTGTCTATTCGTTAAGTGTTTAGTTATAACTAAGTGTGGAGAATGTTTATTTGCTGCCCAAGTACGTTAAAGAGATATCAAGTTGGTCATAACTAACTAAAGTTAATTATGGTTAAACTTAGTTGTATTTTTGGATAGATTTCAAATATTTCCTAAAGAGTAAACACTACTATCTTGTCATCTTGTCTAAAAGATAGAAAGGAGGTGGAAAGTGTCTCTTATCTCTTTTTTGACTTGATATTAGTGGTGGGATTAAAGTTGTGAACTTTGTGGACATTAAAAACAAGAAGAAATTCCACATGTCTCTTTTTTAGTGAGTCCTAGTGTAGAAAGGGTTGGAAATTCGAGATTCATTGAGAATATTCTAGAATCGTTTTAGAAGTTGTTAACTTTGAAAGAATAAGCCCATGTGAAAAGGTAAGAAGCCCATGTGATTAATGCTTTTATGTTAAGTACTATCTTAGTAAAACTTGGTAAAAATAGTTAAGGCTGAGTTACCAAAGGATACCAAAGTAAAAATCTAGAATGTATAAATGAAGAAGTAGAGAAGAGCTCCTCATCCTTGTTTTTACATCGTCGTAATGACAACTTGAGCAATATAGAGAGAGTGTGATATTTTAGCATGTGAGAACTTGAGAGACGTCGTTAGAATGGAGAATTTTAGTTGATGAGTTTATGAGTGTGTGAATGATTGAACATAGCATTTTTCTCTTCAAGTTCATAGTGTGTTTCCATCAAAGTCATCAGAGGTGACCTCTGAGTGAGAGACATGTTCGACATGTTACAGATTCATCGATGACTATCGTGGAGGTTGAGAGATTAGGGGATAGTTGATTGATAGGACCGCAGAGGGTTTATAGGCCAGCATTCATTTGAGAACGTCTTGGCATAGACCTCTACGTCCTAACCCAACGTTTCAACCTAGGTCCAGAGAACCACTTAAACTTTACGCCGTCGAGAAAATAAATTCATGACAATGCGGACCACATATTACATACCAACCCTAAACAATGTCCCCGAGCCAACGCGGATCGAAATGGGTGGTGTGGTAAACCAACCAGCCATGAACAGTTTTTTCTTTTGCAAGCAAAGAAGCGGGTTTAGCTCACAATGCTAGATTAAAGTGAAACACAGAAATATTATAATCCATTATCATGGGCTTCTTTCATAATGAATCATAATTAGAAGACTCAACTCACGTATGTCTCTATGTCTTGACTTTCGAGATCAGACAAAGACCGCGAACAATAGAACCCTAATGAATTTATGTTGTGTCACGAAAGTTGCAAATACGACTTGACGGCTTGGCTTGGAAGTCGAGAACTGTCACAAGTTTTCCACTTTGAAAGCTTGTGACAATGATCTATTTATAAACTTCGATGAAACGAAAGCTTGTAACAGTTATTTGTTTTTAGACTTTGGGACATTCAGACGAGGTCTGAGATTAAAATGTTTCACGAATGTATCAAGCAAGATTATGTTACAAGAATGATTGCAATGGCGAGGATGCATCATTGAGAACCGAGTTTTAGTCTTCGTACTTGCCACTCTGCGTGCACACCTCTTTGCATAGGGTACTCCCTCTTGGAAACACATCCGCTTATAAGACTTGGAGATGCGAAGAGGCATTTTTCTAATGATTTGAGAAAAGCTCAATATATGCATGCAAACTCTCCTTTTGCCAAACAGAAGGAAAAGGACAAAAGTTAACGTAGTTACTGAAAATAAGCAAAAATAATTGGCTTGGAGCTGGCTAGAGGTAACAAGTTTAAAAGCACAAGTTTAAAAGTCTCCGTGCTAGGAACCTCCGAACTGTTCCAGAAGTGATTATGCAAGCTGGTATTCAACTGGTAACATACGTACTCGAGTTAAATTTAATATCTGCTTTAAACAGTAAAAGTTAAATTGTTAAATTTAGAATCTATAAATAAACTAGATTTCCTACTGTACACGTGGTGACTGTCTGTACATGAAAACCCATAAGTAGAGACTGGGAAGATATCTCAGTCCTCGTATAAAGCTGCTGGCTCCAACTCAACAAAAATATTATCTTTTGTGTATTATTAATTTATTCACTAATCCTTCCAGAAGGAAAGGTTAATGAATAAATTAATACAGTTTGCATATATCACCTCTTCCGAACTTGGAAGAGGGTGAATAATATGCATGCAAACTCCCCTTTTGCAAACTCCCCCAAGCTCAAAACCACATACCATGTGCGGAGGACTACTTTCACATCAGAACCGAATAAGTATTTGCGAGAAGTGGTCCATTCAATAAAGACAGTCCGACAACCCTGTCAAGTATTCAAAATGATAGGTCACCATCAATTTCTGATGAGTAATGAGGCTGGAGTCTAAATAGTGTATCTAAGCTTCTCACATACTGAAAGCATTCTTGTATCTCCAGTAAAATATTTTATGGATTTTTTCATAAAACGGAAGTGTCTTTATATATGGAGATACTCAATAAAATTTTAAGAATTTATGTAAAAGGTCAGCTGTAATCATTGTCCTCTTTCAAGGTCGGACTAACTTTCCAATGGACATTTTTGGACGATGGAGTATGCGCCTTCTCCTGGCAGTGTTGCATATATCCAAGAAAAGTTAAGTGATAAATTAAACTCACAATAAAATTTTTTTTATATATAAATAACTATAGATTTTAGGACTTATATCTTTAGTAATTCACTCATGCTTTATGATTTATATCTGGGTTTTCTCGCATTTCAAGGCATGGACTAACAGTTAATATTTATAAAATCTTTTTATTATCTTCAGCCTTGATATATGAATTCTATATAACACCTATATGTTTTCTTATATCATTAAAAGAGCAAAAGTTCCCAAGAAGTTCATCAAATATGCATATTGCTTTATATCAAGATTTTCTCACATTTCTAGACATTTAATTAACCCTTATTATTTTTATCTATTTAATATATAATTTTTATTTAATATATTTATTTCTCTGATAACAACAAGCGAACAAGAGTTCCCAGAAATTCATCATATGTGCATATCATATGTACGAGTGAGGTTTAAGATGCTGTATTGTTTCAAACGCATGGCTAAAAGAAAACAATGCAAATAGGGTGCCAAAGATTAGAGAGAGTACTCTCTAACGTCAGGAAGGAAAACAGTCGTGTTATTGAGGGTTAGCGAGAGTCGTGGTTCGTTTACCATCGTATTTGTGAAATATTATAATTTTTAGTAAAATATTTTAAAAATCAAAATAGGATTTGAATCCTAAACTACTTTATTGCCAAACTTACAACCGAATCTTGAAAAAGTCGTAATATAGAAGGAGGCGGAGTTTTCCTACTGACATCACAGGAGGTGCCTAGGGAGAACATCCGCGAGCAAATATCACTGCTGAAGACTCTAGCTTTGACACGCCCTGGACTGCTAATGTACAGTTCGAATCATTCCATTTGTTCAGAAGTTCTGGTTAATCTCGGAGGGATTTCCTTACCTTGACATAACGAAAAGACATTGTGTTTCGTAGTCTATTCTCCAAAAGCCGTTTTGTGTTATGCGGCGGACATGAAACGGACAGACCAAAATTCCGTTGGTTATGTATCGTACGTCAGCAAAACACGCTACGCAAATCCTCATAAGAATCAAGAGAGGTGCACTACGGACAGTGCAATGGAGTCACGAAATGACACATTAAAACTGCGTGTGAAGCGTTAATGCAGCTGCTCAAACAAGCGTACACCGGACAGGTGTAATGAAATGTGAAAGAAAAATTTTATAGTGCGGCTTGGGAGGGTTTTCAACAAGGTGACGCAGTAACGTATCGACGGATGAGATCATTCAGGACAAAGAGGTCTGGGGTTCGAACTTTAGATCGAAATTTTATGCACTTGCAAATTTTGTGCATCGAAATTAGGGTGCTTGTGCACTCTAAGTGCGGCCTCCGGCTGCAGTCTTAGGGTTCTGGCTTCCCTCTGATAGAGGGAAGCGAGTCTCAGAGAACCCTCTGGGTTTAGGTGATAGCCTTTGTAGACGCATAACCATCGAGGACAACATAAACGGGCAAAGAAAAGTTTCGCAGATGCAGGAAACGATGCTCAATTCAATTAATTCGCATATAAAAATAATGTATTTATTAGTCATTTCTTGACACAACTAGACTATCTTTTTCCTGTCATGAAAGTTACTTCAGTATGTATAACTAAAATCCATTTTCTTTTCATGGAAAGCACATCAGTATACCTGGTTCACGGTGTGTGAGTCATGCAGGTGGTAGTGAGAGGACTGTCTAGTTGTGGCACGAAATGACTACGATCTGCATGACTCACGCACCATGAACCAGGCATACTGACGTGCCTTCCATGAAAGGAAAATGGATTTTAGTTAGGCATACTGAAGTAACTTCCATGACAGGAAAATGAAATTTAGTCATGCATTGTGAACCAGGCATAGTGGCATACTGACGTGCTTTCCATGAAAGGAAAATGGAATTTAGTCAGGCATACTGACGTACCTTGAATAAATGGAAAAATGAAATATAGTCATGCACCGTGAACCAGGCATACTGACGTACCTTCCATGAAAGGAAAATGGAATTTAGTCCGGCATACTGACGTAACTTCCATGAAAAAAAATGGAATTTAGTCGTGCACCGTGAACCAGGCATACTGAAGTGTTTTCCATGGAAGGAAAATGGAATTTAGTCACGCACCGTGAACCAAGCATACTGACGTGCCTTCCATGAAAGGAGAATGGAATTTAGTCAGACATACTGACGTACCTTCCATCAAAGGATAATAGAATTTAGTCATGCACCGTGAACCAGGCATACTGACGTGCTAGCTATCCACTAAGGCACGTAACACGACATTAGCCTGGGTTTCCTGGCAGAGAGACAGAACAAGCAGTGTAGTGCGGACAGGAAATGCGCTGGAGAGAAAGAAGAGGGCATGCAAGGAATTTAGTCAAACACCGTGACCCGGGCATACCGATGTGCTGGTTAGCCCTGATGCTGTAGTCGACATTGCAGGAATTTACTTTATCCCACCCTTAATACCTTTGTCGTGCTTTCGCCCCTCTTCACTTTATGTTATTTGATCACACTTTGACTTTGCACTGATTACATTAGGTTCAATAGTTTAAATTACCATGAAATTAGAATGCGAGAAGTACATGTTAGTCTTGTATTTATATGAAAAAAATTTAACTTAAAATGTTTTAAATAAAATATTAGTTAAAATATTTAAATTAAATTAAAAATTTAAAAATTTAAAAAATAATATTTTCCATAACGATAACTATATCTGTTATTTCAATCAAAAATACAATAGAATAATGTAAAATTCAAAAAGGTGGGATCAAGTAAATTTCTTCCGAAATTGGCATGCATTTTCGGGCAAAGAGACAGAAGAGAATAAGCGTGTAGTGCGGATTAGAATTCTCGCAGAGAAAAAGCAGAGGACAAGCGTGTAGTGCGCCCAGTGAATATTGGACCATGATTTGTTGAGATGGACTCCAGAATTTATTGTATTACAGAAATACTTAAACCTCAAGTAATATGCTGTGTGCTTAATAAAACATATATTGTATTTTTATATTTTTTCCAAATGGAAAGATGTGAGGAATTTCGAAAAAAATAAAAACCCATCAAACAAATGCACCCTAACGTATTTGGAACATATAATATTAGTGTAAAAGACTTTGTTGCAAAATATGAACAAATCTACTTTAACATTAATTTAATATCTAACCTTTCTTCATAAAAGTATTAAATCGTAATTAATACATAATGGTTGGAAGTACCTGTACAGTTTACGGAGAAGTTTTGCATTCTTTTCCTTGTCCTTCGGCCTTTTTCTCTCTACTTTAGCCCCAGTGTGTGTTACGTTTCCGAAACATTTTTGCTGTGAAGGCTGCTGTTTCTGCTGTTGCTGATTACAGCAGCGGTCCAATGGACTACGAGTGAACGACTGTAGTCGATTAGTCACGAAGTGGATTCTTGTACTTTTCTTTATAGTTGACTGCAGACTTTTTCCTCCATGTGAACGGGTGAAGCAATGGATAGCAAACGGATGGAAAGACCTCATCATGCTTACAAGGGAAAAAAGAACCTGAAGGACCAAGCAACCAACTCCAGTAAGGGAAAAAGAACATCAAGGCTAAACCCTCGCTATCAATAGATCTAAAATCGTTTATTGCTCTTAAAATATCACACACTGATAAATCAAAACTCTTGCATACAACAGATGCACATGAAATAACATCGCTTCCTGCAGTTGCTCTCTTGTCAACCACATATGCTAAAGCTCTGTGTAGAACAATCAAAACTCACTGTCTAAAAAACGTAGTGTAGAAAGAAAGAGAAGTGGTACCATTGGTGTCTCTCATGGTAAGCTCTGGCGCAATTCTGAATAAAAATGTCAAACTCCAGGGCAGACTATCCATATATCTCCAAGGCTAAGGGGATGAAGCAGTGTCTCTCATGCACACCCACATACTTGGTCACCTTAGTTGCTGATGTCGCGCCTGCAGCCCATCTTGGGAGATGAGTGATCACTTGTGTCGTCACCGAATCTCATGTTGGATCCGTGACAACCACATCTGTCACTGAGATCTGATACTCTCTCATCATGTAAATGTTAGTTCTCACGACTCTCTCGTCTGAAAGGCATACCAATGCTCTCTCCATGTCATGTAACCACTCTCCCGTGCTAAGCTAAACATAACGTCTTTGATGACATCATGGATAGCTATCCGTTCTCCACCATGAGGATAACACAATACGTCGACCTGAGGTGTCGAGCGAGACATCGTGCTCACAACTGAACAGTGCCGAAGTAACAGACTGGACCAAGCTTAGGCAAAACCTCATCGCTGTAGAAAAGATAGTCGGTGCGAGTCCGAACGCCTTAATGCAAGATCGAGCTATGAGTCAAGAGCCTATGCCCTTGTCCGAACAAGAGTGGAGTCGAGCTCTAGTCCCATGAGATGGAAAGATCAGTTAAGAGCACATGAAGTACATGTTGAAAATGGTGTCCCGTCAAAGATCCATCAGTAGATAAAGTATCGGATCGAAGATGTGCCTCACATGTCTCAAGAGTCAAACTATCTCTTGCTTCACAGAGACCCTTGCATTAGATAAGAATCATCCACCACCTCTCACATAGCTCTCCAAAATATGTCTATCTCGTGCAAGGAAACGGTAATATAGCCAAGGTGTTGAGAGGGTCCAACTACTCAAGGAGGCTATCAAAGCAATCTCCTCCATGGGTAATAAACCCACCCAGTCACATGATGTCGACAATGATGTATGTGGACGTGCGTGAGATCTTGCCACACACTCAAAGATCTCCAATCCTAAGATGTCATCAAAAACTCTCACGATCCTTCTATCTAACTCTCTAAGATGCGAGATGAAGATAAGAGATGAAGGTACTGTCCGGAGTAAGTAATCCAGAAGACGTGCAACGGAAAATGAAAGACTACCAATAACAACATATGAGTAAGAGCCTACGTCCTTGTCAGAACAAGCACGAAGTTGAGCTCTAGTATCTCATGAGATGGAATGATCAACTAAGAGCGCATGAAGTATCTGTTGGAAGTGGTGTCCCATCGAAAATCCATCAAACGCTAAAGTATCGAATCGAAGATGTGTCTTACGTGCCTCAAGAGTCAAACTATCTCTTGCTTCACAAAGACACAATTGTAATAGATAAGAACCATCCACCACCTCTCTCACATAGCTCTCTAGAATATGTCCATCTCGCACAAGGAAACGACAATAGAGCCAAGGTGTTGAGAGGACCCAACTACCTAAGAAGGCTATCGAAGCAATCTCCTCCATGGATAATAAACCTACCCAGTCCATGATATCGACAATGATGTATGTGTACATGTGAGAGATCTTGCCACACACTCAAAAGGTGTCCAATCTTGAGATGTCATCAAAAACCTCTCGATCCTTCTATCAAACTCTCTAAGGTGCGAGATGAAGATAAGAGATGAAGGAACTTTGTGGAGTAAGTAACTTGGAAGACGTGCAATAGAAAATGAAAGAATACCAAAGTCAACATGTGGGTCCTCTAACCTAAGGAAATCCTCAATATGCAACATATCCTCCGCTATTACAACATCTAAGAATCAGAAGACAAAGTCCTCTGTATCTATCTGTACTCCCTTAGATACGTGAACCATCTCTAGATGTAACAAATCTCTCTAGAGTTGGAGGTCCGACGATATATCTATCAGAGACCAAACATACACTTTGATACCTTCACTCTTAGCTCTACCAAGGTCAATTAAACGTCGAGGTGATCAAAAGCATCAAAAACTTGATCCGCCGATCCTATGATATGCGTGGCATCAGATAATTGAAAGACAACTTAGAGCAATCAAGAGAGCTCTATAGTGAACTAAGGCAAAGAGAGACCGTTCACCCAGAAGATCTCCTTGAAGAGTATCTACATCGGACCTGATGATTGTAACCTCCTCTATCGAAAGACTGTGCTGGTAATAAAGAGAGGAGGAAGAACCATAGAACGATCGCAAAGATAATGAGAGCTGTCAAGATCCACTGCCATCCATAGCTCCTTAAAGATGAAATCGCAAAAAATACTATTAAAATTATTTTTCACATCCACTTGTAGAACACTCCAATCAGGATGGATGTCCAAGAGAGCCCTAATGCCGAAAGCAACTCCAACCTCCAAGCATCATAACCCAAACTGATGTGGACAAAGGTGGTCTTGGAAAGTATCTTGAAGCTGAAAAACAATGATATGACTAATTAGTCGTAAGAGAATTTCACCTATGGCTATGGATCACATCCCTTCACCATCCTTCGTCATTGTCAAAAGTCTAGCTGCCTGTAGTACTTGAGCTATAGAATGTGAAATATGTCCTTGAGCTACTATTGTCGCTACTTGAAAAAGCTCTGTGAAACCACTAGAGAGATCGTCTGTGTGAAAACAATCTCGTAAGTGCTCGTAGATTATCCCAGACATACCTCTAGAATATAGACGTGGAGCTATTCACAAGGCTTGGACAAACAAAGATCTATCTGGACGTAATGACTCCTCAGGCTGATAGTCCTGAACCTCATGTGATGAGGAACCATCGGATAGGCGCTGAAAAAAACACTACGAAGTAATCGTCTCTTCGGTAATACATGTCATTGACAAAAGATGCAATGCTCTCGCAACTCTACTATACTCTCCAACTGACCTAACATCTTATAGGCATCGCAAGCGAGCAGAGATGAGAGATCACATATATAGACAGACTCACTCCTATCTCTTGTAAGACCGTCCAGTCATCAACACAGAATATCTGAAGATGAGCTATCACCTCCTGATGTCCCAATCTGTCACCTCGACTTCAACAAGATAGTAAGAGGAACAATAACCACACCACCTCGTCTCTGGTGTTCTACGCCAACATGTCGAGAGGTAGACAGAATGTTTGTCTCACCTTGTCATGGAGAGCACAGGATAGCTAATGGAACAAACGCTAACAAGGAAAACTAGTCTCGAACAATCTCAGAATAGTGTAAGTGTCAACCACTCCCACGACTCAAGAAGAACTCCAAGAAGAAGGACTAATGGTGCCATAATGATTGCATGTGTAGACTTCCGCTCTCGGCTAACCTGGGCATGCCATGTGATCCAGTGATAGCTCTTGTGCATTTTTCTCACATGAGACTTTACCCCTTGTCAGATAAATAACTGATCATACACCGGATATGGTGTGTCTTGAATCAATCTCGGTCTCATGAGAGAGAGTATCTATAGTTGAAAAAGCAACGATATCCAACCAAACGGTACTCTAATAACAACATCTCAAAAATATCCACTCAAATAAAAAAAATTGATCTCTAGGAAAAGGAACACACTATGTTTAGCAGAAAAACTTTTAAAATTCTCTCAAAATTCTTAAACAAAAGTCTCTACAATCCTTAAAAACCCAAAAATATTTAATATTCACTCTTTTCTTCACAAAATGTACCAACTCTAGAAAAAAAACAGGAACAAAAAAATTAATAAAATAACCTAAAAGTAATCTACAATAACCCACCCAACACACTCCTCCCTCTCAAACTACATTCTCCTCTCCTCCGCACACTCTCTTCTCTCTTCAGATTGGACACTTCCTCTAGGCTGTAGGACCTAGTCATGCGATCCACATGCGGCCTCGTGGATCCTACGACCTCGTGGAATTCAAGATAACTCAAGTTTGGTTCTTCTTTCATCCAAGATAATATCTTGGATTAAAGAAGAAATAGAAGAAGGAGAAGTTGCATATATTGGATCAAAATCAAAGGTTTCAATACAAGGACTAGCCTTGAGATATCTCGTCGGAAAATTATTTATCCAACTTATAGAATGTGGGCTGAAAAGAAAGATATGTGACCTTTAGTTCATAAGAGATTCTCTTATGAACTTGTGTGGAATCTTCAACTTTAGGTTCCAAAGTTGAATAATTAAGAAGGTATGGAGGGATTTATATAAAAGGAATAAAGATTAAAGATAATGTTTATAACTATGATAATTAGTACGGAGCTTGACTTATCCAGGAAACACATGATATTCCATCCGGAAACAATAATGTTAAGGAGGTCACATTAGAGAATCCTGTTCCAATTTCTTGCAAAAAGATGATGATTGAAAGGAATCAACAATATCCATATCTCATTAAGAATCTTTACAAGAATTATCACTCCTAAAGACTCTTCTTAAACAACAACTTAATAAATTGTCTAAGGATATCAATACATTATTAGACAAGTATTTCAAGGATGTAAAAGATTCTTCTTTAAGATATCAAGAACGAATAATGAAGGAAGTTATAACTGTATGGTAAGTCCATGAATAATACCAAACGTCATCATTAGGGAGGAATTTTATTCTTACTTAGGTAAATCTCTCTTAGGAGAAAACAAATACATTATAGATATCCACCTTAGTAGTTGTTATACATCTATTATTCCAGATCTCTATCTCAAAGAATTGGAGTCTATAGTCTCTATCGAAAGGCTGAACTCTAGAATTATATTTATAAAGAATTTGAAGAGAATGATAGAACTCATATTTATAGCAAACTCGTCGTAAAAATCTATACCTATTCTTCTTGCTTCATGAATGGAAGTAAATCCATGATAGAAAGGATACTCTATAACTTTAGAAAAGATTTGGGACTAAATAAGCATCTCCAAAGGACTTGTACAGTGAATTTTATTTTCTCTTATCAGAAAATGTGTAAATATTATAAAATTATTTTATAATAAAATATTATGAAAAATTAAATAAATTCATAAGTGACTTATGTTAACAGTCTAGGAGTAGTTAACTCAGCAGGAAGTAACTCATAAATAGAGTCTGGGCTGATGCGTTACTGGGAGGATAAGACAGAGACCATAATTCTCAGATTGCGATATTTTATAAGGACATTAATATATGTTCTAATCTTTCCCTCCGGAAGAGTTAGAACATATATTAAGCCCCATGTACACTTCGGAATGTACATAAGGTGAAAGAATAAGTCTTGAATTCCCGAAGTATACGAAATTATGAGAATTGCTCAAGAAATGAATATTGAGATGCAAAACTTATACATCGTTACTTCCTTCCGAGCAATCTCAAATCACATAAAGACTATTTTTATGGACTACTACCTCATCAGACGAACGGGCCATGCTTATAAAGTCACTGAAGATGGTTTCCGGACTGGATATCCTAATTACCTTCAGAGTTGTGAGTTCGCCCTCTTGACCGACCGTCCGGATCCGGACGCCACAACATAGGAGATACCCATGACTTTGTGAAATACCCCATTGTCCGGACAATGGGGTACTTTTGTTTGCCTTACCGATCGGCTTCACTTCATTCCTGTTGATTTTGCTGGTCTGAGTCGGAGGTGGGTCGACAATGGCGCCGTTGTCGAGCAACAAGCATGCTCGTAGCTAGGTCACTTCTTCAAGGATCGCGGGCGCCATCCATGGTGGAACTACATACGAGAAGCTCAAGCACAAGACTGGGAGCTTCAGAGAGCGTTCGCAAAACGTTCGACGTATTAGACAAATGACGTATGCATGCCCACTCCATGGCCGTGCGAATTCGAACAGTAATCCCGAAACACATCTTGATGAGCTCATTGTGGTTCGTCACCATTGCGTCGCGCTTACCCGTTCGTTACCACTCTCTGGGGGTTCGATCGCGACTAGAACAAAGAGATAACTAAAAATATGTACATCCTCAACTACATTTGGCCATGGGCGGCCGTCACCAGCCGACGCTCGAGATGCAGAGAATTGCGTTCGGATTCCTCACAATGGACATCGATGTGAAGTTGATGGAAGATGTTCAAGACGTTCAATCCAGCATGCATCCATCACCCAAGTGTTTGCTTTGTCTGGACACCCAGATCAAATTTGATGGTGTGCTACTGCCAGGCCTAGGCCACCATCTTCGAATTCTCAAGCTCCTCAACTGTCCCTTCCTGCAACAACTCCGCACATGTACACAGGAATTAAAGTAGAGACGAGACCTCTTGGATCATCAACAGAGGAGGTATCAGGAAGGACAATCTGTCCCTAGCAATAGGCATCTCCTGGTATGCCATTGACCTTGGACTTGGTGCGGGAACCCAATTCCCTGTCCTCCGGCCGGCCATCAACTTCCTGCCTCCGGACCAAAGAAAAGAACAGAGACAGTAGTAGTCCCAATGCCTTGAATCTCAGAGACAACACACGTGCGAGAAACGAAACAATGAGCAACTTCATAACAACTTCCTTTTGAGAAACAAAATCGACAGCATTCAACAATGTCAAACTCTGCGGATGAATCAGGTACAATGATGACAGAGGCAATTGACAGACGTGACTTGATCCACAATGGGTGCACCGACCATCTGAGGGACTGCACCAGCTAAAAGCGGATATCATTGCAACAACCTTCCCAGCGCTCAGCATGTTCTCAGATGGGACACTGATCCCTCTGAATGGGCGGGAAGTAAAACTGACGAGTAGCTTGCCAGCTAATATAAGCTCACAATGCACTGCTATGCCATTCTCACACGGCCCCGTATATGTGGTACACGAAAAGAAAATGCAGCAATGTCCTCTCCAGAGTAAGTGAGAACTAGTCTCGTCTGTTAGAAATGTACTACAGGTGGAATAGGTTAAGATAAAACTCTAAGTCACTACATAAGGACAGTGTGAAATAGTTCTTGAAGAGAGTGTAGACGGAACCAAGCAAAATGAATTACTCAATAATGTATAATGATCTTGGGCCTGGATAATATAGTCTTGGTCTTGACCTTGGTGATCTTACGAAAGATCACCACCTAATAACCTGAACCAGTTACTGTAAAAAGATATGCATATTGCACTATATTCTAACACTGTCACTCAATAACAGTTCAAATAAAAATATTATTAGCTAGAAAACATTCATAGCTTTGGTAGTAGATAATCCACTAGAGAGCTGGTAAGCTCTTTGTCAGAATATCTGCAATCATGTCCTCAGTAGGACAATATCTAACTTCTATAACTTTTCCAACGACTTGATCTTTAATTAAGTGATATCGGATGTCGATATGCTTCGTACGGTCATGGAACTTGCTCGACAAGAGCCATCACACTTTGGTTATCACAATACGTAACAGTGGGCTCCTTGTCATGCAATCCGACCTCAGTCAGGAGCTGGCGTAACCAAATTGTCTCTGAACAGCTCGTGCTAAGAGCTACATATTATGCCTGGGTGCTTGACAGGGCTACTGACTTCTGTCTCTTAGAGGACCAGTTGATGGCTCCTCCATATTAGTTGAAACAATGATCTGATGTGGATCATCTTGTCTTCGCGTGTCCTCTCCGGTCAGCATTGGAATAACCGAACAGAGAGTAGGGCTAGGGTGACTGAGCACACTCAAGGTACAAATTCAAAGTTCCCTTGATGTAACAAAAAGTCTGCTTCATAACGGCAATGTGTCTAGGTCCAGGATTACTCATGAACTGTGAATGTACGAAAGTGGGATAAGACAAATCAGGACGAGTGCATACTGCAGATCAATTAATAGAGCCAGTTGCACTTTGATAAGGATGACTATTGCATAGTTTCTTCTCATCCTCAGTGACAAGAGAGTCAACCGAAAAAAGTTTCTCACCTGTAACTAGAGGGGTGCTTACAAGTTTGCAATCTTGTAAACCAACTTGAAATAGCTTCTGTGTCAAATATAAAGTTTGACTTAGTCTGATACTGCTAGAAAATGGATCACGATTAATTTCAATGCTAAGACAATGATGGACTAGACCGATGTCAGTCATTTTAAACCGTGAGCTCAATTTCTCTTTTACATGGAATAATAAAGTCTCAATGCTATTGCCAATCATAATGTTATCCACGTAGAGGGCAAGGATGACGAAGTGTTGTTTTTGATGCAGGTAGTAATCCGTCTGCACCGGACTTAGCAAATCCAAGAGAAAGCAAGAATTTATCGATGATCAAGTATCATTCTCTTGATGACTGCTTAAGACCGTAGAGAGTCTTAAGCAATCTGCATACTTGGCTGCGTCTTGCTGTAGTCACTCCTTCCGAAACACATATGTACATTTCTTCGTTAAGTGTTCTATTCAGAAATGCAGTTTTAACATCCATTTGATGTACATGTAGATTATACTGCGCGGAGATGGCAAGGATGAACCGTATTGACTGAATACGGACTACAAGGGAAAGAACTGAGCGAGAACTAGTTTCATCCTTCACAACTCGAGTCCAACAGTTTTGCCATCTCTGTGCCTCAAGCCAGCAGCAAATTGCTTCTCCAGATCTTGTAGTAGCTCTCGTTGTCTCTCTTCTGTAAATAAACCGACGTCGGTATCTCCTTCTCTCTTGTCTTCCACACTGGAATCCGCCTTCACGTCCTGAATTGGCCAGTGGCAGTGAAGGACACTCAGAGTCTGTCGGGGTGTTAGCGATGGGTACCTGTAACAAAGTAGTGAAACAACACAGAAAAGAGCACAGAAAACCTAGAAAGATAAGAGACCGCGATGACAACCAGGCTAAAGTTTTGATTAACAACAAAAACAAACATATTCACATACAGACGATTCTCTCTAAAGGTTACCTCGGGCTATCGCTTTGTCTTAACACAAGATATTAGCAACAATAAGTAAAAAGAGTTCGAGCAGAAATCAGACAAGTATTTCACAAGCTGCGAAATTGATTATTCTCACCATGAGCTTGTGGAACTTTTCTTGTCGATCAGGATCGGAAAATGCACAATATACCAACGATTACTTCCCGCTGCCACGGCTGGCTCCTGAACGAATTTAAGCAAATGTAAGACAAATTATTCTACATTTTACGATATCAATGCTATCTCCACATACACATGAATGTAAGAGAATCCGTATTGCACTACCAGTTATACCATCGAGCCATGCAAAAGTGCTCTCAGTCAGGGAATGGTGGTCAGTAAGAAAGACTTGACACTGACAGAAGGTTTCAAAAAGGTGTTACAAAACTGATAACTGTAATCCCAAGTCTCTCAGAATATAGAATTTATCTCCCACAACAGAATGCTACCAGTCTATTAGAACTGATAACAGATCAGCCTGTTAAAACTAATCAGAAGGAGAACTTAACAGAAATAGTCCGAGATGAAATATGCACAGCTTTACTTAGATTTCAGAACTGGTTCAGACAGAAAGGGCCTCCCACTCATACTACTCTACAAAGAATGTGGATTAATATACTATTGGTACATAACTGCTGTCACCTTAAAGTAACTTACCTAATTGCTGTCACAGTGCTTCTCATGACAAAGTCATGGCACAAGTTATCTCTTCCAATTTTTTCTTTTTTTTGTCTTTTTGCCTTCAGCAGAGTTTTGATGTGGCTCTCTAATGATATTTAACATCCTCCTTCATTAGAGCATCACTTCTTTCATACCTAGTAAATCTCTAATATGTATAAAGCTTAGCTTTGGTAAGGCTTTGGTAAAAATATCAGCTAAATGATCTTTCGATGGACAATATTCCAGCTTGACAACCTGAGCTTCAATTTTCTCTCTGATATGATGTAACCTTGTCTCCAAACCTTCTGTTCTTTCTCTGATAACCGTATTGTTAGTCAAGAACATTGCATTCAGATTATCAACACGTAATATTGTAGGTCTAGATATCTTTTTTCTGATCTCCAGCAATAAATTCTTTAACAATATCAAGGTTATAGAACCATCACTAAGAGCAATGTATTCAGCTCCCCTTGAAGATCTTGCTACTGTATTCTGCTTCTTGCTGCTCTAACTGATAATTCCACTTGAACATAAGTTGAAGCATGCACCTGATGTGGATTCTCTGCTGCTAGTATCTCTTGCTCAATCACTATCACTGAAGCCATGAAGTTCACTTCTCCCCTCCTTAAATATAAGATCAAGATTGATCGTACCTTTCAGGTATCTAAGAATTCTCTTTGCAGCAACCCAATGAGATGAATTTGGACAATACACAAATTAACTTTGCCTCCCAATAGCATAACAAATATCAAGTCTGGTGTGGATGAGATATATAGAGTTTACCAATTAATTTCCTGTACAGATATTCTTCAATGATATTTTCAGCTGTAGTCTCCACAAAATCACTTTCTTGCTTCATAGGTGTTGCTGATGACTTGCGGTCTTCCATTTGAAACTCTCCAAGTATAGACTTTATGTATGCTTGTTGAGAAAACATAATACAGTCCTCCATCTGTCAAATATCAACACCAAGGAAGAATCTTGCAAAACCCAAATCAGACATCTCAAATCTCTTGCTGAGATCTCCTTTGAGTAGTTGCACCAACTCCTTATCACTTCCTGAGATTAAGATATCATCCACATATAGGATGAGTATGATCCTCTTTGAATTGTCTTTCAAGACATAGAGGTTTGGATCCAGTTCTGATCTTCTGAGTTCATGGCTGTGTAGAAACTCATTTCTTAGAATATCAAACTCTTGATGTTTGCTTTAATCCATATAAGGATTTTCTGAGAATGCACACATGATCGTTCTTCTTTTTCATTTCAAATCCAGTTGGTTGAGCCATGTAAACTTCTTCCTCTAACTCTCCATGAAGGAAAGCTGACTTCACATCCATCTGATGTATTTCTCTGTGGTAATTACCAGCAAGAGCTATTACAAGTCTGATTGAATCTCATTTTGCAACTGGTGTAAAAGTTTCTCCATAATCAATCTCTTCTTGTTGCTGAAATCCTCTTGCTACTAACCTTGCTTTCAGCTTGTCAACTGAACCATCTGACTGTAGCTTGGTTTTGTAAATCCATTTGCATTGGATGGCTCTTTTTCCTCCTGGTAGCTTAACCAAATCCCATGTATGACTTTTGAGTAGCATTTTGTACTCCTCTTGCATAGCTTGTCTCCAACCATGATCTTTGTTACCTTCTTCAAATGTAAGTGGATCATCCTCCTGAATACTTTCAGCAAGTCCATGATAATAATCAAGCCTTGATGATGGTCTTCTAACCTTTTTTTATCTCCTTACTTGAGAATCTGCTGCATGTTGTAAGTCATCTCCTTTAGCTTCATGAGTACTTGGTAACTCAGATTCAGAGTTGGGTTGAAATTCAACTTGCTCTTCACTAGGATTAATGAGAGATGTTGACTGCTCCAAGTCCACCTCAATATCTGATTTATCAGATCTTGAATCAATCTGATCTTCACTTGTAGATAGTTTAAATCTGAATGTATCACAAGTTTCTTTCTCACCTTCCATCTGATCAGAATGTAACTCAGAGAATCTAACATCTCTGCTGATGTGAGTTTTTCTTGTAGACTGATTGTATACTTTGTAATCCTTGGTTTGCTCAGCATAGCCCGCAAATATACACTTCTCAGATTTTGCATCCAACTTCTGCCTCTTCTCATCATTAACGTGCATGTAAGCTGAAATCTTGAAGTGAGACAAATCTGGTTTCACTCCTGTAAATGTCTCTTCAGGTGTCTTGTGCTGCACAGCTGTTGTATATGCTCTGATACCATGTTACAAAAGTGAGAACTGTACTCCCAAGTCTCTCAGAATATAGAATTTATCTCCGACAACAGAATGCTACCAGCCTATTAGAACTGATAACAGATCAGCCTGTTAAAACTAATCAGAAGAGAACTTCACAGAAATATTCCGAGACTAAATGTGCACAGCTTTACTTAGACTTCAGAACAGACAAAAAGGGCCTCCAACCCTACTACTGTACAAAGAATGTGGGTTAATATATCATTGGTACATAACTGCTGTCACCTCAAAGTGACTTACCTAACTGCTGCACAGTGCTTCTCACGTCAAAGTCATGTCAAAAGTCACCTTTTCCTTCTTTTTTCTTGTTACCTTCCGTAGAATTCTGATGTGACTCTCTAATGATATTTAACAAAAAGAACACTTGCTCAGCTGCAGATTTCTTGCCTCTCCAAAGGAGCTTCTTCTTTTGATTGGAAGACATGAAGCCAGGTACTCCAGGTTTTTATTCACTGAAACATAACTTAAAACCACAGGAGAAGATTCCCAGAATGGACTTAAAGATTAAATGATCTTCACTCCTTAACCTCTTCCTCTGGTGCAATACTTCACAAGATTCGCAACCAAAATTTGAACGTGTAACAGTCATACCCAAGAGCAAACCTATTCTTTGTCTTACCAATATACAAGTGGGCATTCCACAGTTTCGCACTTGGTTGCACTTAACCAAGTCTAAGGTGCAGTAAGATCTTTTCGTATGTAAATTCAGTGCATTATTCTATTTTACCTATTCAACAAGCTATTGCACGTGATCTACACAAAACATTCCAGAAATTGCATAATCACAAACACATATTGCCGAACACATGCATGGACATATCCGAGATGTAAAACACAATCAATGTAGTGTTGCCTTAAAAATTTTAAAATTTTAACTCTAGTATTAACATCATCACTCATGACATCATGTTGTAGCCAGCTCAACTGAACCGCCAAACTGGAATAGTTGATAGGCTCCACTCGTAGACCTTGGAGAAATCCTGGAAGAAATATACACTGTTGGCAGCGAAGCCCTGCATGAATGACAGTGCGAAGATCGTTGACGAGAGCGTCGTCGATTGAAAGCAGTCCTCTTCTGCCCACAGTGGCGTCGGTGTAGTACTGAGTGTCGAATCTGATGTTGCTGTCGTTGTTGCCAATCACAGTGTTGGGGTTCTTGAGGAATGCAAGGCACGAAGCTCTAAGATGAGCCTGGAACAACAGGTTCGTCGAGAGCGTGGCATCTGACTGAGGGTGCAAGCGGTTCTCGAAGTTGGAGCAGTGAGCTACTCCAAGAGTGTGAGGACCTGCAAGTCATAGAAAAAGATGAGAAGCATGATCAAACTTCCGAGATTAAGCAAACCATAATCTCAAATATACAAAATCGATCTCCAGACGGCGATGAGAAAAGACGATGCTCTGAGTGGATTTGTGCCTTACTTAAGAGAGCAACGGTGCCCTTAGTACCGATGCCCATTTCAGCGAAGGCGGCCAGAACTTGTGAAATGCTGGCGTCGCCGGAGAGGAGACCAGACTGTGCGGCACGAGTGCTAGCAGACAGAGAGTCTCTACGTCCCAGAAGAATTGGAATTTGAGATCCTCCGGCCTAAAGTAAACGGTCAGGTTCCGAGCAGAGACGGTATCAAAATATGCTGAAGGTTATGAGATAATTAGCGTCTCTAGAGCACGAGGGAAAAGGAGAGGAAGGAAGAACAAAGAGAGATGACTTAAAAAACGAACGGCTTCACGTCCGACCATGGCGATGATATTTGCACAAGAGACAACTCCCGGACAAATGTTCTCAACGGTTTGCTTGATGGTATCGATGACGTCCAGATTACTAATTCTCATGTTCTTCTCGGAGTCCTTCTCGTTGGTGATCATTGAGCGTTGCGGGTCGAGCATAATAGACCCGTCGCATCCTTGCTCATGTAATGGACGTTGTTCTGAGAGTCAGTTAACAGCGTACTTGGTGTTTGACAGTGTCAATGAGACCGAAAACCCAGAAGAGACTATCGAAATGGGCGACTGAACTGTTCTCAACGGACAAAAAACCTACAAGCTAGATGACAAGAGAATCTTGATCTCTCAGTGTATGAATCGACAATGAGCTACTGCTGAAAGTAACAGTGGAATAATCTAGGCAGTCTGAGAAGAGAATAGCTCACCCTGAGGCGCAGTCGTGGAAGACGAGTCGCAAAAGAGAAGCAGGAGCTGTGATAATTTTGATCAAGTTCATCTGCTTGACGAAGGTGGTGGTGACGATTTGCTCGACACTGGCACAAGTACCGGCGTAGTAGTTCGCATTGAGCAGGGCCTGAATTCCGGACAACTGCCAGCTCAGAGCTAGAACAAGGACCAGAAACTCAACGACTGCTCTCGCTGGAGCCATACGTGAGAATCGTTGTTTTTTGGAACTTTCTTATCATCCATGGAGGTTTTCAATAAATACTCTCTATATTTTGAACGGACAGGCATGTCTGAAACAGTGAAAGCTCATATGTCTTTGGCAAAAATTTCTATTTTTTACAAAACAAAGTTAATTCTAGAAGTTTTAATACTTAACCTGCAATATTTTCAATCTAGTTTAGAAAGTTTAAGGTTTGAAGTGACCTATTTCAAAAGAGGTTTTAGAAACATGTTTAGAAAGTTTAGGGTTTTAGAAACTTGATTCAAAACAAGTTTTGGAAACCTACTTTAACCGGGTTTTGGAAACTTGTTTCGACAGGTCTAAACTTGTTTGGACAGGTTTATAGAACATGTTTATATATTCCTTCAACCCATCATACAGAATGAACCACATAGCTGCGTAAGATTGAACTTCGGACTCATTTAGGTGATAGCTTACTGACTTCCTTGGCCGAGCATTTCAAAGCAACTTTTCTAGATTCTAACAACAAACAGTTGAAGTGAGTACAGTTGAATACTTCTGGGAGGAGTTGAACCCCTTAAACTGGAACTAGTTCCAACAGAAGTTCTTTGCTCTCTCATCATTGACACCTACAGTCAAGGGGTCCTAGGGAGGAGGAGGCCTATTGCTCACAAAAACACAAAACACAAAGAGAATTATTGCCGCAACAAAACTAAGAAAAATACTGCGAATTATGATACAAAACTTATGTGTGATTCTCTTGGCAACTCCCAAGTGTTCTGAACCACTAACTGAAGATAATGTGGAAGCAGTAAGCTAGACATAACCAACTGTTTTAGTGAGTTGCTTATAAACAGAAAAGCGTTTTCATTTCATTTCAGTCTCTGCAAACGAATATGTTGCACAAAGTATTAGCTCTTTCACACTTGCTTTACAGCAAACTTACCGCAAGTTGCACAAAACTCAGGAAACTTCACTCGCAACTTATCCACAGAAATGATTTTTCATCTTCTGATCCTCCCGCCATCCTCTGTACTAGACCACGAGAACTTCCACACATCCTCGAGAAGAACTTCGAGATGCAGAAGATTCCAGGTGTCTTGTGAGAAGACTCTCTGTGACCCTGGTTGCGATCGACTGCAGCTGGCCATGGTGCAAATGATAGAAACAAGAAACAGTACAGCTAGATGCAAACACGAAAAAAATAAATGCTAAGCACACGAAATACGAACAGCCAAGAATGTGAGCTCTCAGATTGCTAGAGAGGATTTCCAGATGAAAAACATAGTGAAAGAAAGCCCTCGCACCAATGTCTGTTCTAAACGAGAGAAAATCAGTAAGTACTTTCTCATGTTCCACACTCACGAAACGTGAAAACCTTAAACGTCACAGACTGGAAAGAATTCTCAGAGCTCCCGAAACCTAGTCCGGCCTGGATCTCGCTCGCTACTGTGGCGGATTCGTGAATGACGTGACATGGGTGGTTTTTATACCCCGACCTGTGGTCTAAGACAACCAGGTTTGCAACGTTCACATGTTTATCGACTTCGTAAAGCACTATCGCTTGAGTGAGGTTTTCTCATGAATATTTCTCGTGTCTTCAAATGCTGTAACGTACACTATTCTTTGAAGAGATTGTGAGATTACACATCGTAACCTTACTATCCGAAGAGATCATGACAGTATGGAATGTAAAAATCCACGATTTTAGTTAGTTACTTAGACAACTTTAATGTTATGGAGCGATCGGAAGCTTTGCAAAGCAAGTCGAAATCTGCAAGTCTCTTCTGTCAATAAAAAACGAAGTGTTTCAATCCTCTGTTCCCCCTCGGCTACAACCCTCCAAAGGCGTCATGCACTCTTCAGAGTGCATTATCGGGACTATACCTTTCCTCCTTGTCCTTGCAAAAAGAAAAAAGTGGGTACACCTTTCACTGAGGAGAACTTCTCAGTGACTCGTCTGAAACGAGTGCTTCCTGTAACCGGTTCTTGCTAACTAACTGATATCGGTAAAAAAAGATTTTAGCATGAGAATTAATCAGTTGTGATGAATTCATGTAGCTTGCTTACGTTTGTATTCTCCTCACGATTGCTGACCAGTTGCAGTCCTTTTCTCTTCGGTGAACAAGGTGATCATCACAATGCACGCATCACTGAGAAAAACCGTATGCATAAAACCATTCCCAGCCATTCTGAATTTTGAAACCGTTCTTGCTCCGGTTGGTTGCTGGTGTGTATTATTACAAGGCAGTCTTTAACCAGGCAAATCTTCATCACATAGCTAGCACTCACATTCTCTCTCCAAGAACCGGGATCTTCTTTATCGTCTTGAACATTAATATTACTGCTAGTTCTCCTTACGGACAACAAAGCGACCATGGCCAGGAAGTGGACTCCTAATTTACTGCTCTTAATCTGGTGGACCAAGTGCGTTATGCTGCTTACGGCTGTGCGTACAAGTTCTGCGACAGAGATTTTCTTTTCAGCAGAACTTCAATATCAACGGAACTGTCAACACTTACAGTGACGTAGATGATACAAGCTACGACGATCGTTTCAACGATTAGGGTTCAAGGTTGACGAAACGTCAGTTTAGTAAGTGGCCAAAATATGAAATTAAGCTAGCTTGTAAGATACCAAAGAGTGATTTAATATCTTTGCGTGCAAGCATGCATATTATTCACCTCTCGGACCTCCATCTTCCGATGGTAGAGTGCAGCAAGTTCTAATTTATACCCCTTACTCTTTTGTCAGAATAGGTTAATAGGTAATAAATTATATTAATTCTTTCCGATAGCAGTCTGTTGCACTTGTTGTTTCGGCAGTGCATGAGTTTGTGCTCGGTTTATCGAATACCTCTCAAGGTTTGGCCAGCCGTGGTCCTGACCACGGCTGGCCGAACCTTAAGAGCATCACAGTTTTGCAAGAACTAATCAATCTTGGTCAAGAACAGCTACACTGCCAAGTATTCCAATTCACTGGGCATTCCAAAGTCGTCCGCGCCATTGGGACCCATCGGGTTTTGCCACATCCCGACTCCTGGGATGAATGCAAGGTTCTCCAACTTTTGTCCAAGGACCTACCCGGCAGTCTTCACCTCAGGGATTTGGCCACTGTACTTTGACGGCAGCCTCCAAAACTGGAGGCAGTGGAGTTCTGTCATGGTTACCAAACATAAATGCTAACACTCGATAAACTGCGAACTTCTTCTTGGCAAGCAAAAACTCAGTCAGCGAATAAGTTGCACACTTTATCAGATCGTTTGATGTCTCGAAGGGCAAGTCTTTCTCATCTCTGTGCTGTTCATAACGAAAGACTAAAGCTGCCATCGGAAACCATCGCTTTATATTACACGCGTGTACCTTTTGGCTCCAATCAAGATAACCGCCTGATACTTCTCATATCCCACCATCGGCATTATACTCTAGGAGCTGTATACAAGGATTCTTGCGGGATGAATAAGAGATAACAGACGACTGAATCTTCGGTTCAAGACCGGCCGATCGTGATCGAGCCGCTTTCGCTTCACGTGCTTTGGCGGTAACATGCTGACGTTTCTCCAAGAGTACAGCTTTCCCGACGTTTCTCCAAGAGCACAGCTTTCCCTGACATCATAATCACTTTGATCAGTTCATGAGCTTTGGATTCATTGCATCAAGAAAGTGAACCTGGAACACGAACATCTACTGAACTTACAATAACATAATGTACAGTTCTAATGAATGAAGTGCAACAGTGGATACTCATTCCAAGCGAACGAATATGTGATAATGAACCTGCAAGATTCACATAAGCCAACAAACAAAACCTTGATCCTTGCTAATAACTATGAGAGACGGCTAATAGAATCCACAGAATAGGGGAAACCTTAGAAACTTAGAAACCTTCTGAGATATTAGAGAGCCGCGTGCGTGAGTTACGACTTCGGTCAGACTGCGGCTAATGTTTCATGCGGGCACCTCCTGAGGTACCTGCAGGAAAATATTGCGGATTTTCAAGAGAGGTTCTCCAGATTTTCTAGGACCTCCAGTCTCCACGTTATGTTCGCAGCAGACGGTTTCCAAAAAGCTTTTGTGTAAGACCATGTCATTCAGATTGGAAAAACTCATTCGAGAAACGACTCTCACATGTGATAACAGACCATACTTGCATCCTACCAAATATTTCCTGTTTGTAACAAATTGTTAGATTCCGTTGCATGATATCATTTCTTATCTATTGATATCGAATGGAATCTATAATAACGTACCTAAAGCTAGATATAACTTTGTCCGATAGCAGTTTAATGGAAATCGAAAGACAGGTGAACAAGAATAATAACGTACTTAAACCCTAGGTAGCAGTTTACAGTCCCCTAGATACTCCAACTTCCATAGTACGGACGAGGCCGGTGTAATTTACCTAAACTCGACTGCGGTAGCAACGGTAGTACGTAGTCCACTTCTCAGGGTCACCGACTATGGTAGTAGTGCCCAGATGAAACTGGACTAGTAGTAAACAGTCAGTAATTCGTCCGAATGTCATAACAGGTTCCCCTTTCTTGCGATGGGCTCAATTCTGTACCATTTTTATGACTCAATGACAGAAATCAGATTCAGACTCCGCTAACGTAGGGAAAAGCGCTGCAGCTTTCTTCAATATTAAACCATGTGTCCACAACCTTAAACAAAAGCGTGAAAGGATTTCCATCAAGAGAATTAGCTCCTGCGCAAAGCATGTGACCTATTAGCGCTTCACGCTACAAATCCCACCCTTCTGTCCTTACACGCTCTGGCACTATGTTAGCTTTTTTGAAACCGCCTTTCTTCTTTTTCGTTAAATCCCCTGTTTCCGTTTATTCTAAAGAAAAGTGGGTCCGCCATAGGCGTCTCCTGGTATGCCATTGACCTTGGACTTGGTGCGGAACCCAATTCCCTGTCCTCCGGCCGGCCATCCACTTCCTCTCTCCGGGCCAAAGAAAAGAACAGAGACAGTAGTAGTCCCAATGTCTTGAATCCCAGAGACAACACACGTGCGAGAAACGAAACAATGAGCACCTTCATAACAACTTCCTTTTGAGAACGAAATCGACAGCATTCAACAATGTCAAACTCTGCGGATGAATCAGGTACAATGCTGACAGAGGCAACGGACAGACGTGACTTGATCCACAATAGGTGCACCGACCATCTGACGGACTGCACCAGCTAAAAGCGGATATCATTGCAACAACCTTCCAAGCGCTCGGCATGTTCTCAGATGGGACACTGATCCCTCTGAATGGGCGGGAAGTAAAACTGACGAGTAGCTTGCAAGCTCACAATGCACTGCTATACCATTCTCACACGGCCCCTTATATGTAGTACAGGAAAAAGAAAACGCAGCAATGTCCTCTGCACAGTGAGCGAGAACCAGTTTCATCCTTCACAACCCTAGTCCAACAGTTCGGACATCTCTGCGCCTCAAGCCAGCAGTAAACTGCTTCTCCAGATCTTGTTGTAGCTCTCGTTGTCTCTCTTCTGTAAATAAACCGGCGTCGGTATCGCTTTCTCTCTTGCCTTCCACACTGGAATCCGCCTTCACGCCCTGAAATTGGCCAGTGGCAGTGAAGGACACTCAAGACTCTGTCGAGGTGTTAGCGATGGATACTTGTAACAAAGTAGTGAAACAACACAGAAAAGAGCACAGAAAACCTAGAAAAGATAAAGAGACCGCGATGACAACCAGGTTAACGTTTTGATTAACAAAAACAGACTTACTCACAGACAGACGCTTCTCTTGAAAGGTTACACCGGGCTACCGCTTTGTCTTAACACAAGATATTAGCAACTACAAGTAAAAACAGTTCGAGCAGAAATCGGACAAGTATTTCACAAGCTGCGAAACTGATGATTCTCACCATGAGCTTGTGGAACTTTTCTTGTCGATCAGGATCCGGAAAATGCACAGTATCCCAACGATTACTTGCCGCTGCAACGGCTGGCTCCTGAACGAATTTAAGCAAACGTAAGACAAACTATTTTACATTTGACGAGATCAAGGCTATCGCCACGTACACAGGAATGTAAGAGAATCCGTATTGCACTACCAGTTATACCATCGAGCCATGCAAAAGTGCTCAGTCAGGGAATGGGGTTCAGTAAGAAAGACTTGGCACTGACAGAAAGTTTCAGGAAAGAAAACCTGCTCAGCTGCAGACTTCTTGCCTCCCCAAAGCAGCTTCTTCTTTGATCAGCTGACATGAAGCCAGGTACTCCCAGGTTTTTATTCACTGGAACACAACTTAAAACCGTCAGTACCCACATTTTCAACTTTTCAACGTCTTACAAGCTCGTACAGATAACGGATAAAAGCCGGTCTGATACTTTCCTTTCTGACTGTCACGTTTCATTTCTATGCTCATCAAGATTCAGTTAACGAAGTTTTGCAAGTCGCGACCATACGTAACAACTTGAGGCGGGCTGAATTCGCCCCAATGAAGTCGACTCGAATGTCACATGTACGTGCTGCAAATTACTTACAGACGCTTACGCCCTTAGCCCGGACCTAGGCGCAGTCATGGGTGATTCTCTGGGAGGTTAGCTGCCATTCTACGCCCCAACAGCACAAACATCAAACGCCAACGTAACGAGGACTTCATGCGGGAAACAATCTCTTCCTACATACACCTGTGCTATACTCTTAAAGGGAACTTTGCACATAGGAGAAGGTGATTACCAAGCTCTGCTGCTTTCAAGGCTGCTAGCTTGGCGGCTGAAAGATCATTCGCTACCTCTTCACTGACAGACCCTTGAAGGTTCGAATCGGTCGTCTCAGGACCCCACTTTGACCCTTTCGAGACCTTACTGTCCGATGTAGCTGACGCCCTTCTGTCAGAATCATCCGCAGGAGCAGACACGTTCTTCACCTCAGCCGCTCTCTCAGAGTCTCCTCTGCCAAAACTTCCGTCTTTCTTAACCTCTCCATCCTTCGGGCTGAACTTGGAACTTGCATCCATATCACGCTTGAAGATCTGCTGCTTCTCCTTCTTGCCTCCATCATCGTCTCCTTGGTCAGAGCTGAGCAGGCCCTTCTCTTTATCCCGAGTACCCTCATCAGGTCTTCTTTCACTGCCTTGACTTTTATCCCGAGAAGAGCTGCCACCTCTATCCTTCTCGAGCACCAAGTCTGAACAGCTAACCGCTTTGCCTCTTGCCCTTTCTTTGTCCCGACGTGAGTTTGATCTAGAAGCGTCGTAGGGGGACCCAACCTCAGCCTTCACAACTTTGCTTCCGGTTCTTTCTTTATCCCGTCGCTGGTTCACTTTCAATCCATCCGAAATAGGGCTAAATTCGTCCTTCACCCTCGGCAGATCCCGATCTCTACTCTCTATATGTTCATCCTTCAACTTCGGTAACTCCCTTGATTCGTCCTTGTCTTTGTGTCGGGGTACGTTCCTTTTCCTCATCCCTGTCTTTGACTCGTGAAGCTTCCCTACTATCCTCCTTACCTTTCGAACTCCTATCCTTGCGATCATCTTCCGAGTATCGGTCATGCTCCCTGCGACCCTCTTGGGCTTTGCTATCGTCCCTATTACCGTAAGCCTCAAGATCTCTCCCTCTACCCCTGTCTCTACTCCTCCCTAGACCTTTATCCCTGTCCGCTTCACCAACACTGAATTCTCGACCTGCTTTCTCTTCGGTCCTCGACTTATCCCTCTCTCTGCCAGATTCTCTTCTCCTACTTCGTGCTCCATCTCTGTCATACTCCAACTCTTTGTCCATACTGATTTCCTTTCCCGGAGGATTCTCTCTATGCTTCTCTCTTTCCCTGTCTCTCTCGCGGCCCAGTCCTTTCTTCTCTCCATCTAAGCCCTTAGGGCTGCCAGTGTCTCGCGCACCAGTCTTACTTTGATACCTATCTCGTCCTCTCTCTTTTTCTCTGAACTTCTCACGGTCCGCTTCCCGGGCATCCACATCTTTATCGATGTGCCTGGACTTGATTCTTCCATTTTCCCTCTCGCGGTCTCTGTTTCTTTCTTTTTCCTTGTGTCTCTCTCTAATACCGTCTCTACCTTTGCCACCTCCAATCCTACGTTCCAAATCCGGCTCTCTGTCAAAGAATGACTCTCTGCCTCCAAGCTTACTTCTACTCCGATCTCTGTCACTCCGGTCTCTGTCCTTGTCTTTGTTCTTATCCATTTCAAGCCTTCCTTCCGTCTCCATGTCTCTTTCATTGTTTCTCTCTCTCCCTCCAGCCTTACCCTTCTCCTTCTCCAAATCTCTGGTCCTCCTGTCTCTATCCCGGTGTCCTCTGTCTGGACTATGTCGGCTGCGCGCTGAGGGGTCGTACTCTCCATTTCTTCTCGTATCGCCATACGAATCTCGGCTCGTGTGGATAGCTTGAGCTTGACTACTACGATCAGAATGCGCAGCAGATGATCTCCTGATCAGAATCGTAATGATCAGACTTCCCATATCGATCATAGCTGGAGCCCCGAGCTAAGCGATCGGAAGTGCCAGGTCCATATTCTCTCCTACCTTGGCTGCTGTCTCCGTCGCTATCCTCGTCCTGATCAACCGTCTTTCCTTTTTTCGCTTGAACCGAGTTGATCCTCGACCCATCTTTCCTAGGAGAGGAAGGTGATGCACTGCGGTCACGTTTCCACCCACCTGCGTCGGAAAGACACCTCAAAACTCAGAATTCTGTTTCTACCAAAAAGAGAATGACAAAGTTTCTTGCTGCAGAATCCAACTTACTACTGACGATGCTTCACAGTAACCAAGGGGAAAGACAGTGTTGCAGCTTACTTTCCCGGGCCTTCTAGACATGGCTGAGAAATAAGGGAGATTCGGCTACTTCTCTGGACTTCAAATTCTTTTACAAAGCCGTCCACCGCCGGCAAAAATGAAGCACGCGGCAAAGGCTCCCAACTCAATAATTGGCGCAGTGCAGAAGTTAGAGTCGGAACAGCTAGAATTTCGCCCTAGTCCGATGAACACCAAGGAAATCAACTATGAAATGTTCAGCGCCCTCAGCTGATCGCGTAATGCCACTCTATCGTCAGACCGAGTAAATACTCGCGTAAAGGGAGAAACCATGATCCACATTCAAACGTTTTGTTCAAGCAATCAGGGCAGGATGCCGATCAATTTATTTACTGATAGTTCGCTGCATCCCTAACGACATTTTAACTGATGTTTTGAGGTTCCGTAAATTGTTAGGTTTAAACCATGTCCCCAAACGTCCCGATCTACACTCACCGAGAACTTGTTGGACGTTTACAACTAGGTAACAACCATGAGCAAACTCCCCATCTACAAGAACCTTGCAGCCTGGTATTTGATTGTCTCACTAAATCGGGACAATCAAATACCAGCTGGCGGGGAGATGGTGTCTCCGAGAAGAACGAGATACCTACGTAGAAACTTGACTTTACCTGCATGACGTATACCTAAACTACCGCGTCACACATGAGAGTTATCGCTTAGTCCCGAAAAATCTCGTCGTGAAAACTCGTGTGTAACACAATGGACAACTGGCAGAACATTTCTAATGGTCAAGAAAGTAATTTTTTTTTGTTTTGGGTTTTTTTTAGGCCAAAAAGGGTGGGGGTCAAGAAAGTAATAAAACTCACCCGAGGGAGCACGGGCAGGCGAAGGTGACGACGAGGTAGATCGAGATGATGTAGATGGCGCTCGCCGCCTGTAATTCCGCTGAGAGGTATCGTGTGATGGCTTCCGAAAGGACGGCCTAGGCCCGGCAACCCCGGCTTCCATGAGATCGAATCGTCAGATCTCTTCCAGTGTTTAGCCTCTCGTACCCTGCAGTCCCAACTCCTTTCTAGTTTCCTTCCTCCCCTCTTCCCTCCCTTTTCGTTACTTCCACCGTCAATTCCACATCTATCTACGTATGCTCATCGACCAAATCCACAAGACTCTACTACAACGATTCCGCTTTCTATTGTCAGGAAAGGACGTGCAAAATTCGTGGAACGCACCTAACGATGAAACACGAGAAGCCTTCTAACTCAGCCCTAACTCGTACACCTCACAGGCCTAGCGATGCCCAACCCAGAGAGGGACTGCGGGAGGATGAGAGAGAGAGGGTGTTATAGTGTGTTAGATTGGCTTTTTTACATATTCTCCTCTAATTTTTTGTTTGTTTTGCTCTTAGATTTTACACATTTGATGGACAGATGAATGAGTATTAAATAATTTTAGATCAATGAGTGTTCTTTTTAGGAGTTTTTGAGAGACTTTACAAATCAGGATTTTTCTTTTTCTTTCGTCTCCTTTCGTTTTTTCTTTTCTTTTCTTTTCTTTTCTTTCTCTTTTTCCTTTTTGTCTCTCTATTCTTTTTGTTCTCTTTTCTGTTTAGAGATGTTTATATTTCGAGTATCGTTTGATCGGATATCGTCTCTTCTTTAGCTATGAGTACTCTCTCTCCCATGAAATCGAGACTAATTCGAGACACACTATGTCCGATGTGCAATCAGTTATTTACCTCGCAAGGGATAAAATCTCATGTGAGAAAGATGCACAAGAGCTATGATACGACCACATGATATGCCCATGTTAGCCGAGATTGGAGGTCTACACGTGCAGCCATTGTCGCACCATTAGCCCTTCTTCTTGGAGTGCCTCCAGAGTCGTGGGAGTGGTTGAGAGTCCACTCTAGCACTATTCTGAGTTTGTTCGAAATGAGTTTCTCTTATCCGCGTATGTTCCATCGGTTACCTCGTGCTCTTCATGATGAGGTGAGACAGACATTCTGCCTACCTCTCGATATGTTGACACGGAACACCAAGGACGAGACGGCGTGGTTATTGTTTCTCCTACTTCCTCGTTGGTGCCTCCGTTATACTCGAGGTGACAGAAGAGGACATCGGGAGATGACGATCCGTCTTCGGAGATTCCGTGCATGCGATTGAGAAGTCTTACAGGAAGAATCAGTCCGTGCGGTACGAGGCAGGAGTGAGTCTGCCTCTACACGTGATGTCTCATCTTTCGACCGCATACGACATTGTAGGATGTTAGGTCAGGTTGGTGAGTACAGTAGAGCTGCTAGAGCACTGCATCCTTTGTCATTGGCATGTCTTACTGAGGAGACGATCGCTGCGTTGCGTTTTCTTCACCCCTCACCGGATGATCCTTCACCACCTGAGATTCAGGACTATCAGCCTGAGGAGTCATTATGTCTCGATAGATCCTTGTTTGCCCAGGTCTTGTGTACAACTCCACGTCTATCCTCCGGAGGTCTGTCTAGGATGATCTACGAGCACCTACTGGATTGTTTTCAGACAGACGATCCCTCTAGTGGTTTCACGGAGCTTTTTCATGTAGCAGCAGCAGTAGCTCATGGACATATTCCTCAGTCTATAGCTCATGTACTAGGGACAGCTAGACTTTTGACCACGACGAAGGATGGTGGAGAGATTCGACCGATAGCCATCAGAGAGATTCTCTTACGACTTATTAGTAGTATCATTGTTCTTCAGTTTCGAGATACTTTTCAGGACCACCTTTGTCCACATCAGTTTAGAGTTGCGACGTCGAGAGGTTGTGAGTCGGTGTCTTTCGGTATTAGGGCTTTCTTGGACATCCATCCCGATTGGGTTGTCCTACAAGTGGACGTGGAAAACGCTTTTAATAATATTTCTCGCGCCTCCATCTTTAGGGAGCTCAAGGATAGCGGAGGATCTCTAGCGGGTCTAGTCCTCTTCGTGCCATCGTTCTATGGTTCTCCTTCTTCTCTTTACTACCAGCACGGTCCTACGATAGATGAGGTTACAGTCATCAGCTCCGCTGCAGGTACTCGTCAAGGAGATCCTTTGGGTGGACCCCTCTTTGCCTTAGCTCACTACAGAGCTCTCTTGGCCACCGCCTTGGTTGCTCCAGGTTGTGTTTTTCCATCTCTAGCTTATGATACGCATATCGTAGGTCCGGCGGACCAAGTCGGTGTTGTCTTTGACCACCTTATCTCTCAATTGGCCTTGGTAGAGCTGAGGGTGAAGGTGTCAAAGTGCAAGACTTGGTCTCTCATAGGTATACCGTCGGACCTACAGCTCCCCGAGGGATTTGTTACCCCTACAGATGGTTTACGCATCCTCGGAGTACTTGTGGTTACAGAGGACTTTGTCTCTCGATTCTTGGATGTTGCATAGCGGAGGACGTTTTGCATATTGAGGATCTCCCTATGTTGGAGGATCCTCAAGTTACCTTTGGTATTCTTTACTCTTCCATTGCACGACGTCCTAGTTACTTACTCCGCACAGTACCTCCATCTCGTATTTTCGTCTCGCGTCTTAGAGAGTTTGATAAGAAGATCATGAGAGTATTTGACGACATCAAAGGACGGAGGACTTTTGACTGTGTGGTATGATCTCTCGCACGTAGGCAAACATCTTTGCCGATATCATGTGGCGGGGTGGGCTTATTTTCCATGGAGGAGACTGCTCCGGCAGCCTTTTTGGGTAGTTGGGCCCTCTCATCACCTTGGCTCTGTTGTCGATTTCTCGTGCGAGATATACTTATTCTAGAGAGCTACGTGACATAGGTGGAGGATGGTTCTTACTCACTATAGATGTGTCTCCGTGAGACAAGAGATGACCTGACTCTTGAGGTACGTGAGGCACACCCTCGATTCGATACCCTAGCTACCGATGGATCTCACGGACTACAGTCTTCTCTGACGGGGCATCACTTCCAGCAGTTTCTCCATGCTCTCTTAATGGATCCTTCCATCTCACGGGATACTAGAGCTCGACTCCGCTCTTGTTCGGGCAAGGGTGCAAGCTCTTGACTCATAGCTCGATCTTGCATTAGAGCGTTTCGACTCGCACCGACTATCTTCTCTACAGCGATGAGGTTTCACCTAGGCTTGGTACAACATGTTTCTTCGGCACTATCCACTTGCGAGTGCGGTGTCTCGTTCGACACATCGGATCGCCATCTTGCTCGATGTCCTCATGGTGGAGAGCGGATAGCTACCCACGATGTCATCAAAGACGTCGTGTTTGCCTTAGCACGGGAGAGCGGTCACATGATATGGAGAGAACGTTGGTATGTCCTTCAGACAGGAGGATCAATGAGAGCTGACTTGTACATGATGAGAGAACATCAGGTCTCAGTGGCTGATGTGGTTGTCACGGATCCGACACAGGACTCAGTGGCAGCACATGTGATCACCCATCCCCCAAGATGGACTGCAGGTGTGGCGGCAGCAGCGAAGATGACCAAGTATAGGGGTATGCAAGTGAGACACCACTTCATCCCCTTAGCTTTGGAGATATACGGATCGACAAGTTTGGAGTTCGACGTCTTTCTGAGAGATTGTGCTAGAGCTTATCATGAGAGACGCCAGGAGGTACCACTTTCTCTTTCTTTCTGTACCACATTTTTTAGGCAGCGAGTTTCCATTGCTCTACAGAGAGCTTTAGCATGAGCCGTTCATAGGAGGGCAATCGCAGTAGGTGATGTCTCTTCAGGTGCGTCAGTTGTTTGTAGAGATACTGATTTTTTGATCTCCGACATTATAGATGCGACAGGTGATTTTAGAGCTACTGATAGCGAGGCTTAACCCCAATGTTCTTCCCTTCGGGGTGATTGTTGCTTGGCCCTTCGGGTCCTTCTTTCCCTTGTGAGGCTTGATGAGGTCTTCCCATCCGTTTGCTATTCACTGGGTCGCGTTAATAAAAGATCGACGATATCCCCAATTAGATGTGATCCTTCCCTGTCCTGCGAACAGCACAGTACCGACTACGGGCTCCGATCGGCTGCCGCAATCCCACCCAGGTCTGCGCGAGTCACGACCAGATTCTACCGACAGCTTGAGGTCGTGCGACTTATCCAGCTAGTCGTTGCAAGGCTCCCCATGACGTCAATGACGATATTAGGGGGTGTCAAAGTTAAAAGGAATATTTTACTGATGGCCGAAGAAATCTTTGCCGTAACTCATCTGCGGCTATTACGTACAGTTTACTACGTCTAACTTTGTGATGGAACTACATCCTACATCCACGGATATTTGAAGGGGGGTCTCAAACATTGGCGGGGAACATTATGTACTTTTTACTCTTAAATATCGTATTACTTGATGTGATGACGGGAAGACGAGTACGAGAAAGCACTCGCTTCTTGAAAAGTAACATTCAATTTCTGCTAAGTAGTGGAGGAGTGGCTGAAAGAACTTGAAAACATGTCGAGCGCGAAAGCATGTCGTCTGTTTGTGAAGAGGATGTTGTTTGTTGTTTCGAGATCAGTGAAGAGATTAAGTCAGATGAAGGTAGTTCTGAGAAGAATGAGAGTAGCGTAGTCAGTATCGATAGAGTTTCACCAGCTATGCCTCCCAAAAATCAAGAAGCTTCGAGGAAAAGTAGAATTCGTTCGAATTCAGATGATTATGAGAAAATTGTTGCCTACATCGAAGACGAGGAGAACTTTGCTGCATTACATGGTGCAGGAAGGAAGACGAAAGTTGGTGCGGAGAAGTGTCTCAGCAAAGCCACAGCTTTTGGTATTATGGCTGCTCAACTTTCAGGGAAGAATGGTTTCCCTATAGTGACTGGTGTTGAATTAAAGAAATGATTCGAGAGATACGTGGATATGTACAAGAAGGCGAAAGAAATCCAAGACAGCACGGGTGGAGGGCTCACTGAGGATGAGATGTTGACTGGGTTGACATTGGAAGAGAAATTGAATGAGAAATGTCCTCATTTCTTTCGGATGAATGTTGTTTTTGGAAGTCGTGCGAACATTGATCCTCCTACGTTGTATTCTCAAGGAATATCAGAGGAGTTTGAAGGTTTAGACTCTCAATGTCAAACTGAGAATACTATTCCTCGACCAGCTCCTCGCTATGATCATGAGAATACCCAATTTCAAGAAGATGATGGAGATACAAATATTTCTCAGTGCGAAGGTGTCGGCTATCAAGGTGCAGACGAAACGATGAATTCATTTGCAAAAGATGAAATGAGTTTTGAAGACGAAGAAGTTGGTCACAGAGAGACGAGCAGAGGAACCTCTACTGTCTCTGAGCCTTTGCATGACACATCTAGAAATCAGAGACCACCAAACGCTCGCAACATGAAAGTAGGTGTGTTGAATTTGTACGAGGAAAGTATCAAAGAGAAAGTTCAGTACAGAAAAGTTTACGTGGAATATCGTATGGCCACATTGGAGGAGAAGAAGAGAGCTAGAGAGAGTCACGAGAAAGAGGAGAGTAGAAAGAGACACGCTTCGTTATTTGTTGAATTACACAAAGCTGGCAAGACATTCGAGGAAATAAGAGAAATTATTGAGAAACTCGAAGATATGTAACAGATGTTTTCATATGAGTAAAAGTTGAAGTTTATTGCGTGCCTCTTAAGACTCTCTTTCTTTCAATGAGTCGGTGAAGAGTTCAGGGTTTAGTCGAGGTCAGTTCAGGGTCTGGTCACAGAAAGCTTCGTTCGAGTGTGAGTCGCAATAAGATTCGGACGAGGGCGAGTTCGCACAGTCAGTGCGCTAGAGAGATGTTCAGTGAGGTAAAGGGCGAGCGCGAGTTCGCACTAACTGCGATTCGACTGTGAGACAGATGTTCAATGAGGTAAAGTGCGAGCGCGAGTTCGCAGTAACTGCGATTCGACTGTGAGACAGAGAGAATTGTGAAGTGCGAGAAGTGCTCACGACGAGGCGGAAGCGTAAGAGCGATAAGCGTTTAAGATCAGGCGGGAGTGTTTACGACCAGACAGAAGCGTAAGAGCGGCCCCGAGTGAAAGAGATTTGATTAGTAAGTTATCGTTCTTGCTTTTTTCTTGCTCTTTCACAGCTCGAATTACAGGGTCGCAATTAGTATTGTCGTTGTTCATCAGTGTTGTTGTTGTTAAATTCGGGTGCGTGATGGAGTTAAATGCAATATTTCGTGCGACAGGGTTTAGGGGCGCATTATGTGCGATTTGCACAAAAATAGTGCGCACTGAGTGCGGCTTACCACGGGGCGCGCTGAGTGCGACATGAAACTATATGCACTGAGTGCGGCTTACCATCTAGGCGCACTGAAGTTAGTTTTCATACTTTCCTCAGTGCGATTTACTTTCTAGTGCACTGAGAGCGTTTGCAAACCGAACTTTTTATTAATGCGACTTAGAACGGGACGCACCGAGTGCAATTTTTGCTACGGGTCGCACTGAGAGCGTTTGCAAACTATGTTATTACTTAATGCGACCTAGCACGAGGCGCACCGAGTGCGATTTTTGCTACGGGGCGCACTCAGTGCGATTTTCTTTCGGATCGCACTGAGAGCGTTTACAAACTATGTTATTACTTAGTGCGACCTAGCACGGGGTGCACCGAGTGCGATTTTGGGTACGGGGCGCACTGACAATATCTTCTCAAGAGTTCTCATCAAGTCCGTGAAGTGCGACGTCGGATCGGGCGCACTGAGGTACGATTTAGAGGTAGTGAGTGCGACCTCTTCGCAGTTGCGCACTTGTGCTAATTTGCATTCTACGCACTAGATTTTATGTTGCTGAGTGCGTGTTATAGCAGATCGTTCTTAATGGTTGTTACTGCAGTCACTTTTCTTCGGTTGTGCAGTGAACTTAAGCATGGAGGGATCCGAAGAAGAATCCTTAAGCAGGGTTCTGTCAGAAGAAGAATCTGAAGAAGAATCTGAATCCGAAGAAGAGAAGACTCCAGCACCAAAAACTGAGGAAGGACATTTTCTTATCTCGTTCACTTCCCAAGAAGATTTACATGAACGAATAAAATGGGGATGGATGAGTAAAGAAGATGTGAACCTTGCTGTGATGGATATAGACGAAAAGGAGTTGGAGAAATTAGGATTACTGATGGCTTTATCATTCGAGTTTGCTCGCCCTGATGTGAGCACTCTAAACTTCTTTGTTTTGAATGCTTATTCTTCGAACTCCCTCTCTGTTTCTTAATGTCTGTTTACTCCCTCCCTGTTTTTTAATGATGAGGTTAGTGTTGTGTTTGTTTCAGATTGGTCTTTTCTCGACGTTTGTTCGATCTTACAATGCTGAGTCAAGGATTGCAAAAGTTGGCGAGGTGGAAGTTTCACTGAGTCTCGATTTAATTCGAGAAGCATTTTTAATCCCTCAAGGTCTTGTGCAAATGCCTCGTTTTGTGAGACATGTCCGCATAGCAGATTGGTTTCCTGAATATGATAAGGTGGAGAAGAGATATTTTGCACGTGAATGTGCAATTCAAGGTTGGAGATCTGCTTTTCAATGTTTGAATGCAATCCTTTTGGCAAGGAGAAGGCCTAAAACTGTGACTGGCCAACTTGTGTTATGTAAAGGCTAAAGTTGAGGGGATAGAGATAGACTATGACTGGACTCAGCTGATGCTAGATCATCTTGAAGGAGAGATATTGCATATACAGAAGCATATGCGAGCCCCAAAAAAGAGTGGAAGTGTAGAAACCTTTTTAGGGATAGCTCTTACTCATCTTCTGCTACATCTGGAGATATTGAGAGAAGAGGATGCAATCTTTAGCAACGAAGACGGAGCAAGAGATCAGGCAGCAAGAGATCAGGCAGGGACGAGTCAAGATGAAACAAGTAAGGAACTCTACTCTACTGTTTGTTTTACAGTTTGTGTTTGTTTGCATTATCATGTTTACACTATAACACTGTAGTGTGCACTATCGCAGTAGAGTGGAAACGCTCTGTGCGATCAAAGCTCTATTTAGTACATCGCACTGGTCGCACTAGAGCGAGTGCGCTCAGTGCGATCAGAGGGAATGGTCGCACTGGAGATAAACATCCAGTGCGACCATCGCTCGGATCGCACTAGAGCGACTGTGCTCAGTGCGATCTGAGTGCGATCTGAGGAAGGGTCGCACTGCAGATAAACATCCAGTGCGACCATCACTCGGATCGCAATAGAGCGACTGTGCTCAGTGCGATGTGTCGCACTGATCGCACTGGTCTTAAACACCCAGTGTATGCGTATTGACTAAGAACTCTTCTGACTCATACGTTTTGACTAGCAACTCTTCTAATTAGTTTGTGATATTTATTTAGGACCTATCCATCGTCTTGCGAGAAGAGAAGAAGAAGAAATTTGCGCTAGGATTCTCAACAAGAGGAAGGAAGAGGAGGCTTTAAACGCAAGAATTGCAGAGGCTCAACAGAAGGAGGAAGAATTGACAGAGCGTGTGGAAACGCTTGAATGTACTACCGCTTGATATTCGGAGGAGTTGGAAAGTCTAAAGGCAGAGGTAAACCGTTTTTGTTCTTCGAAGCTTTTCTACTCGAGACTGATTGATCCTTCTATGCCACAAAGGAAAATACTCATTTTGGATTTAAATGGGCTCTTGATAAGACATGGACGGAATGAGATGGAGCTCCAAGGCGCTAAAGAAGAGGCTATCGGATTGAACATTACCGTAAAGATCTATGTTACGTTGTGAGAGCCGGAGTGAAAGAGTTCATGGACATTTGCTGTGAAGAGTTTCAAGTCTTGATATGGACATCTCAGACCTTGAGTAACTGTAATGCAATTCTTCGATCCATGGAGAAAAAGAATTATATTTCAGTGGGAATCGCTTCGGCCCAAGTAACTTTTCAATCATTGTCTCTGTTCCTTGAAGGTTCATTGCATTGATGTATATACAGTCTTATGCATACTTCAACTTTGAACTTCTCTTGTACTGATTTTAAGTCTATATTCGCTTCTGCAGATATGTAAGGTTTTTGCGCAATCACAGTGTAGTCGTTTCAAGACCATAAGGGAAGCTGCAACGGGTAACTTTCTATATCTGAAAGACTTCTCTCGACTGCATTCCTACAATTTGTGTACAAGAGATTGTCTCTTGGTTGATGATTCACCGGAGAAGAATAGCACGAACCATCCGTTCAGTGCAATCCATCCTCATTCCTTCCGCCCGGAGTCTGCAGACATGGACCAAGATGATTATCTTCTGAAGATTCTGTTAACATGGTTGATGCAATGGAGAAGCTATTTCATAGAAACTCCTAGTTTTGTAGGAGCAAGATAGAAGGTTATGTTTGGTACAGACCCCATGATAGCTTTGAAAGCTTACTGGGGAACTTTGTCTGAGGAGGACGAGGAGGTGTTGTGGCGTTCTTGCACGAGTGCACTGAAAGCAGATTTTATGTTAAAATACAAATCATCTTGAAGAACTATTCTGTTTATACAATAAAGTTTTTCCTTACCAAAAGCATTTTATTCACTAACATCCGCAAAAAACAACTAACAGTTCTAGTAACCTGGTGTGTAGTTGTGTGTAGAAAGTAGTTGTGCGACCGAATAAAAGTAGTTGTGCAAATCTTTGAAGCTAAATATATCACAAGAGTCAGTGTTGTCAGTGCGACCGTGCACGAGTCGCAGTAGTTCTATACACTCAGTGCGACATGCGCAATAGTTGCACTGGTGTTATAAACTCAGCGCGACTTGTGCACAAGTCGCACTGATGTAGTCGGTGCGACTTAGCAAAATCTTTGATCGCACTGATGTTACACTCAATGCGACCCGCGTACCGGTCGCACTTTTCTACTCAGTGCAACCATGGACGGATCGCATTGGTGTTATAAACTCATCGCGATTTCCGCACAAGTCGTACTGATGTAGTCAGTGCGACATAGCAAAATCTTTGATCGCACTGATGTTACACTCAGTGCGACCCGCGTACCGGTCGCACTTTTATACTCAGTGCAACCATGGGCGGATCGCACTGGTGTTATAAACTCAGCGTGACTTCCGCACAAACTCAGCGTGACTTAGCAAAATCTTTGTCGTGCGCATACACATCGCTACACAACATACATCGTTGTCAAAGGAACACCACACATACAGATAATACATGGACGATGTCATACACATACACAAGTGTACCACAATGATAACAAGGTATGTACTCACTCCACTTGCCAACAGGCACTAGACAATCACTACAGTCGAGCCAAATCCACTCTGTGCTCGCAGAGAATCCAGATCTCACTCTCAAGACTACTCACCATAGCCAGGAGCTTGAAGGCTCAACTTGAAGAACTGAGGTCTCCAAGCCCCTACCTGGGAAGTATACCCCTTGTGGGCACTCTCACCAACTTGTCCTAACGGCCTTACCGGGGTCCGTCACTTCGCACTCGGTTAACCTAGCCGAGTTACCAAACTGACGTGACAGCTGTCGTGCGCATACACATCGCTACACAACATACATCGTTGTCAAAGGAACACCACACATACAGATAATACATTGACGATGTCATACACATACACAAGTGTACCACAATCGCGCCCCTAACTGACGGTTAGGTCCCTCTAACTCCAGATAGCTCCATATCCCAACTACGCGATATACACCTTCATGGGTGCAAGGATCAGGAGGCCGGGTGCGAAATTGCCCCATCGTTAGTCGTCTGTCTGCAATTCATACCACGCAAAGATCTAATCGACTATCCCTACTATATACATCGAGGACAAATCCACCGTCCAATAGGGATGACAGTGAGAGGTGGAGTCAAACATGACATGTGCCAACCTCTCGAACAACCATCACACACCAACATACGGGCTGCTCCACCAGCTGACCCACACAACATACACCTCAAGCCTGCTCGTACAACTGCCAAGCTTGGGTCAACGGTACCATCAATGTTGGGAAGATGACATGGCACGCAATTACGCACATGGTCCTTCCAACAACACCATCACGGTCCTCTATCGACTCACATCTGTGGGGCGTGGAATACGCGCAATGACCTCGACCTTCGTCTGTTGAACACCCAACCCACCTGGGTAGATTGTGTGACCTAGATACTCTACCAACTCCTTGAAGAACTTGCACTTCCCAGGGTGTAACTTCAACCCATGAGCTCTCAACCGCTCGAACACATCCCGTAAGTGTCTCTCGTGCTCCTCCACTGTAGCACTATAGACTAAGATGTCGTCAATATAGCATTTGACAAAATCCAATCCTGCTAGGATCCTATCCATCACTCTTTGGAATTCAGCAGGGGCGTTCTTCAACCCAAATGGTAAGAACCGCCACTGATACAAACAATCCTTGCCGTGAGAGTCAATCTCCCAGAATGCTGTCTTGGGTTTATCTTCCTCTCTCACCGGCAACTGATGATACCCTCCTCGAAGATCCAAAGTATTGAAGACCCTCACATGCCCCACTGCATCAAAGATCTCCTCAGGTGTCGGCATGGCATACTTATCGGACTTCGTCTGTCTATTGATAGGACGGTAGTCTCCACATATGCGCCTATCCGTGTAGTTGCCATACATATCCTTCTTTGCTGGCATAACTGTGGCAGATGCATACTCTCCATGCGACATCTCCACCAACCCAACTTCCACCAAGTCTTGAGTCCTACTCTGGATCAAGGTTCTCTCCATGTCACTGTACCTGTAAGGACGTCGAAAGGTTGGCGTGTCATTAGCCTCGATCCGTATACCCGGTCCCTTCAAGGTACCCAAATCCTTCATACTAAAGGCAAAACAATTCCTGTAGCTCTTCAGGAATCTCTGAACTCTTCGTCTCTCCTCTCCTATAAGCTTGGGTCCAATCTCTGGCTCCCAAGTATCCTCTATCACCATGCTAGAGGTAGAAGACGAAGTCGTTGACTGCTATCTTGCAGCCTCTGGAGCAGTTTCCTTCTGCTCACCACCAACAACCTCCATCGCCTCCAAGCTCCACACTCTCTCCTACGACATCCCATGATGTCCAAGGATGACAAACTCCACGTGCCTCGCCCCCAGCCTTTGTCTCCACCGACCCGGTAGGCAAAGAGCTCAGGAGTGTCCGAGCAGTAACACCCGTCAATCGCATCCGACGCTGCTCAGCCAATCCAAGGCTAACTATCCATGTCAAGCAGTTCAAGTCCATTGCTTGATCCAACACTTGACGACGTGAAACCTCTGACATTGAAGCTACTGTCATTGTACCCGTAAGAAAACCCATCGCTCTCTCTCTCTCGTCGGCATTGGGCTCCACCAACTGTTGTAACCGAGCATCACACACAAGCCCATGTCCTCCATCTCTGTAAGCATGTGACGCTGGAAAGCTCATCAAAGTGGGTAATGCTGCCATAGATTGTCCCACTAGGTTCACAACTGCCATGGGTGACCTATCAACGACTCTCACTACTTGAGATCGTCGTCCTGCATCCAAGATGCCATCAACTGTGAGGTGCGCTGGTCGTCTCACTACATCGTGTGTGCGCTTGAGCACCTCCCTCGGTAACAAGTTTGTCCACCACAACCGTGGACGATGTGCACGAGATCCCACTCTCGCTGCATCTAACAACACTGCCGGTCCGATCCATGACCGCACCTGGTGCACATTCGTCATCATATGTGCACGAGCATCACCCAACAAAGGAACGTTCTCCAAGATGTACGCTGGAGAATCCACTTGATGCATCTGGAGATGTCGCAAGATCCGTAACATCTCCTAGAACATCTTCGATCGCGGATCATGTAAACCTTGACCTCTCCCAGCACGTTGTCGTGTCGTGGACCGGCTCCTACATGAAATTCAAACTTCGATGTTTGTCACTCCAAAGTCACTCATGAGAAGACAAGCTAGGCCCCAGCTTACGGGTTTTTGGCACCATTTCGGATCTTTGTTTTCATCGCATCAGTGGATAGAGCTCCTTGTCAGCTTTCCATAGGCACTTTGTCTACTTCGTTTGGACGCCTAGTGGAGAAGTTACAGGACTCGAAAGATAGAGAAAATAAGCTAGGCCTCAGCTTACGAGTTTTTGGCACCACTTCGGATCTTCGTTTTTATCGCACTAGTGGATAGAGCTCCTTGTCAGCTTTCCATAGGCACTTCATCTACTTCGTTAGGACGCCTAGTGGAAAAGTTACAAGACTCGAAAGATGGAGAAAACAAGCTAAGCCCCAACTTATGGGCTTTTGGCGCAACTTCGGATCTTCACTTTCATCACGTAGATGGGTAGAGCTCGTTGTCAGCTTTCCATGGGCATCTTGTTTACTTTGTTTGGACATCCAGAGAAGAAGTTATGCGATTCGAAAGAAGGTAAAATCAAGCTAGGCCCCTAGTTATTTGCTGACTGGGTATTTAGGACTCCAGGCGTTATATCAAAGACGCAAGGGGCCTGCTTCTTATTATTGAGGGTTGAATTTCGTACGTACAGACTGTTGCAAGGGGGCTGCTTAAAGGGCTTGCTTGTTCCTGCGACCTGTCGGTGGATGTTTTGGAGAATTGGGAAGTCCAATACACGCGCGCAAGGTGTCATCGGGTTCAGATCTGTGCAGGCTACGCAAAGGTTAAGACGGTTCTTGAAGAGACGGATCGTTGGTTGTGTTCTGGAAGAAATTGAGACGCAGGAAGGATTTTTGGAGTTTTCAGTAACCTGTGAAGGAGAGTTGGATCGTTCGGGCCGTTCCGGAGTCCAAACTTGCTGTCCTTGGATCCATCGGGATCAGAACAACGAGTTCTTCAGGAAATTGAGGACGATACCAGTTTTCATCGGGCGGTTTGGGAGTTGTGAGTGAAATTGGTTCGCAAGGAAGCGCTTGCGTCAGGTTTTTCATCGCCTGCGACTTGAGATTGGATTGTTCTTCGCGATCGGTGAGCCAAGCTCTTCGTTCTTGGTGCCTACGCGATCAGGGAGTCCTCATGTACGCATAGGAGAAGACTGTAAGTGAATTGGATTGTTGGTTTGGGTGTGGTGAGCGAATTTGAGCCGCAAGGAACCGATTTACGTCAGTTTTTTTGCAACCTGCGACCAAATTTCTCGAGTGGTTTTGCAAGGGGAACTCCAAACGGCTTGTTTGGAGTCTTGTTGGGTTCAGGATAGCCAGATCTACCTACCAGCGAAGACGGATATCAGTTTAGACGATCTATTTGTGCGGTGTGGGCGGTTTTAAGCCGCAGAGAGGAGCTTCTGGAAGTTCGGTCACCTGCGACCGAAAATCGGCGATATCTCGACTATCAGGAGTCGGATCTGAAGGTTTCTTGAGCCAAAGGAGTCAGGGAAGGAGACCCTATCGACATTTGAAGATCGTTTGGAGAAAGGAGAAAGTTCTCAGATAGGTCTTTTTCGATTCCTTTGCTACGGATTTCGTCTTTTTGAGTTCGTTAGGGACTTAATTGGTTGTGTACGGCTTGTGGTAGCTAGCTTTAGCCAAGAGCTAGTGCGTGGATGTGGTTTGGACTTGTGTTTTGGATCGCGTGATATTGTTGTGGCTCTGTTCGTTAGCAAAGAGAAGTTTCTCTTGCTTTGAGCTACGCTTCGGCGATTTCGGGCTAGGGTTGCGATTGAGGGGTTTGTTTTAGGGCTTCTGAAGTAGGTTACGGACCGCTCTGGTCTGTTCCTCAGTTTTGTGCTGTTAGGAGAAAGAGACGGCAGTGTACATACATTTGGAGTGGTATATATTGCGCGTTCATTTTCGTGGTTGTTCTTCTCTGTCTTGTCTCTGTTTCTCACAACATCTCCACAGCTAGGAACCTCACGTTTTTCTGGACATCCTTCACGCAATATCCGACACGATAACGTGTGTGACCTTGACATGGCCACCCGGCTATCACCAAGTGAATGGTGCCAACAAACGTGAGGTCTTGCACCCTCAGCAGCGAAATATCTGACGGTAATGCTTGCTGATATCCTCTAATAGCTGATATAGGCAACAACTCAGGATATCTCTGCACCAAACGTGCCACGTGACGCAATGAGACATGTCTTGCGACCTCATCTCTCTCCACGTACAAGTATCGCTGTACTTGTATGCCTGCTTGCAATACTGCAGCCAAATCTGTGCTGATCCCTCCAAACAGCTCTAGCACACACACACCCTCTTTTGGATACTGTCATGCAATGGGAGTCGTATCCAACGGTTTTAAGGTCACAGGGTCAGTAACAGAGACACCCCGATGTTCCTCTACTGGCAGTACAAAGGCTTCACTCCAAGCCTGCTGCACCAACCGATCAGCATACTGCTGCAACTCTCCGGTCGAACTCCAAAGTGGAACATCCAAGGCAGATGGTACTAACGTAGACATGCTAAGCATGTCCTCCACCTCCTCAAAGACTGGAGTATCCTCCGCATGGACATTGCCCTCTAACAACTCATCCGATCAAGTGATGACCGAACTGAATCCTGCAACGGATGCCATCGTCTCTGATGTAAGCTCCTTTGTTCCAACTCTAGCACTGAACCGCACTGGTAAGCGGCTCACTCGTCTCTCACCGGACTGTCAACCCGGTCTGTAAGATGTTGTCTCCGTCCAATAGTCGATCACGAACCCCATAGGGTATAATACAGCACCTCCAACCAATACATCATAAGACTTTGCGGCCGTAACGATAGCCTTGGCCCTCACCATGGAGCCATCCGTGGGATGATCTGATCGAACTCTCACCGTCAACAACTCGCGTGTCATGTGTAGAGTTGTACCTCCTGATCCTCCTAGAGATGTCTGTAGCTGGAATGGACATCTCTCCACTTCGGACTTCCTCAGACCCAAACTGATACACGCCGCCTTCTCCAACATCAATGGTTGGGCTCCAGAGTCTAACAACACTTTCTGTGATCGATACACCTTCCCTGAAGGTGCCACCAAACAGAAGATACCACTTCTGTTGTCCAACAATACCACACCTGGTGCCAATCCAGCATGGTCAATTGCCGGTCTAGCTGGTAACTCATCTAGCCTGGCAGCCGCCGCTTGTCAAGTACCACTAGTAGCTGTCCTGATCTTCGATTCCATAGACACGTCTACCGTCTCTTGCTGAACCACCTCAGCACTAGAGGTAACCACATCCTCGCTCTCACTGAGCGTGGCTGCCAACTAGAACACTGGAGTCAAGCTGACTCCCAATGCCCTCATATCCGTGGCTGAAAATAGTGGGGCTCGCAAAACTACTGTAGCCGTCCCCAACATCGGGTTTGACGTCGCATCCATAGACGTAGAGGGTTGATTCGCATTATCCCCACTCTTGGATGTCGATGCCTCCAACTCCACTGCACCATCGGTAGGCCGTTTAGGAACCATAGAAGTGGTCCTCAATGCCTCTGATAGCGTGAACGATTGAGGAAATCTGACCTGTCTACCAGCCTCCCCGCGTTGTGGATCCAACTCCACTGATGCACCTCGTGGCTCAGAGATACGTACTGCACTCCGAGTCACTGCCGCAGATGTCTCAATCTGCGTCACACCAGTCATGAAGTCAAAGTCACCTCCTTCTCCTCCATAAGACGTGGAAGCTTCTGTTCCACCAGATCTCCGCTGAGCCATAGCCATACTAGCTATCCTCTGCTCCAACTGCTCAATCCGAATAGCCATACCTGCTTCTGACGTCGTAGCAGGCGGTGGACCGACTGGTCCTCTCCCAGGTGTTGGACCTCTATCTCCAGCTCGACCGCCACGGCCTCCCTGAGCTCCTCCGCCTCGTCCACGATCAGCCTTCCCTTGCCGTAGGTCGGGATGGAGATCAAAACAACGGTCACTATTGTGACCTGGTCATCTGCAATGATCACATTGCCTAGGCACCGCTTGAGACGTCCCAGATGTCTCATAACTACTTCTCCTCTGTGGACAATCCTTCTGCTGATGAGGACCATCACACGTCCAGCAAAGACCTGCTTGCTGCTGACTAGAGAAGGACGGCATGGGCTTCTGCCCACCAGATCCTCCAGCACCTCCATGGGGTCGTGAGTGTTCAACACGATCTTTACCACCACCACCACCACCACGCTGTTGCGTAGCCTGTGATCCTCGAGAAGAGGAGGTCACTCCATGTGATGCGTCTCTACTGAACCCAGCAGTCACCACCCTCTCCTCTACCATGTTGAGCTCTATCCGCTCAGCCAAACCAACGACAACCGTCTCTCTAAGGAGAGTGGCATTTCTGACTCTCCTATACGCAGCTCCCGATCTAGTATCTCATACCAGAACTGGACTGCCTGTGCTTCTGTCATCCCTTGGGGTAACGCTGATCAATCGCCTCATGCGAGTAAACGCTTCGCGTAGGCTCTCTCCAGTCTTCCGCTGGAACTCCTGCAGACTCTTCAACTTGTCGGTCCGCACACCCTGATAATTCTTCCTCAAACAGTGGAAGAACTGAACCACAGGGTTAAACTCTGGTGGTATCCCGCTCGCACTACCACCTGCTCCACTACTAGTGGACGCACCGCTGGTAGCAGGGACTCCGCCACCCGTGGATGTATCACTACTACTGGCACCTGACCTCGGAGGTGCTACGCCTCTCGAAACTGCACCAGTAGTGATAGAAACGTAGTTGGGAGACCAATGTTGTCTCCACAACTCAATCTCAACACCGTAGTCTCGTCTGAACTCGTGGTAATCGTCCATCGACGGTCCCTCCAAGTGCTGAAACATAGGTACAAGTGGTACAACCAAAGCTAAGACTACAGAGTTAAACGTCCAAGTCCAGAAATAGTGTTGAGATGGGTGACCTACTGGTTTTACACTTCCCACACAACTGAAACTTGGATACCTCTCTCACGCACGCCAGCAAGCTGGCTTGCGGCGGGCTCGGGCTCGGGCTCGGGCTCCGCTCCGCACTCTCGCACTCCGCTCTCATGCCTCCGCACTCACGCACCTCTGCTCCTCGAAGCCTCTAAACGCCTCCTAACACGCACTCCACACCTCGACACTCCCGCTCACTCTCCGCTCCGCTCCGCTTGAAGAAGAGTAGAACCCGGGCCAAACACCACAAAGAAGGACGAGTATGACGAGAAAACACCCGAAACAGCAACTCAGGGTCGAAATTGCACCAAATTGTCGAAATCAGCCAATTTGGAACTCGCAGACGGGATTTACGTCAGATTTTGACCAACCCGTGACCTTCTTCGGCTTGTAACTTTGTCGATCCTTCACCAAATCGAACGATTTTGGTGACGTTGGAATCGTCTTCCCGGCACGCACCTACTGCACTCCTCAGATCCAAAAATTATCGACCCATGCCAACCTGACACTCGCCGACGCACATCTGCTGTCCTAAAACTCGTCACAAAACCCGTCACCAGAAATTTCGACTTCTCATAACTCAAAAACGGCTCGATCAAACTTCGTGAACCTTCATGCACTAGGACCGTCTTCCCAGCGCGCTTCCATCGAGCCCACATCGATCTGACATTGTCAACTATTTCGTCTGCCACGCCCAAATGCGCACTTCAGCTCGAAACAGGTCACTTCAACACATTTCGTGAAATTTCAGCAGCGCTTCCGCACTACCTCACCACCAAATCGATTGCGAACAAGTTCAGACGACACCCATCCACACAGCGATCGATCACAACACCAAAATGAACCACTTCACGCACGTGCGCACCCGCAAATCGAAGATACCAACGATCTGCCAACTCTGGAGATACCACCGGCAGCAATCTGCGACTTGAAATCCCTAAACCAGGCCTCGCAATCCGAGTTCTTCAAGTGATAACAAGGTATGTACTCACTCCACCTGCCAACAAGCACTAGACAATCACTACAGTCGAGCCAAATCCACTCTGTGCTCGCAGAGAATCCAGATCTCACTCTCAAGACTACTCACCATAGCCAGGAGCTTGAAGGCTCAACTTGAAAAACTGAGGTCTCTAAGCCCCTACCTGCGAAGTATACCCCTTGTGGGCACTCTCACCAACTTGCCCTAACGGCCTTACCGTGGTCCCTCACTTCGCACTCGGTTAACATAGCCGAGTTACCAAACAGACGTGACATCTTTGATCGCACTGATGTTACACTCAGTGCGACCCGCGTATCGGTCGCACTTTTGTACTCAGTGCGACCATGGGCGGATCGCACTGGTGTTATAAACTCAGTGCGACTTCCGCACAAGTCGCACTGATGTAGTTAGTGCGACTTAGCAAAATCTTTGATCGCACTGATGTTACACTCAGTGCGATCCGCGTACCAGTCGCACTTTTGTACTCAGTGTGATCATGGGCGGATCGCACTGAGTGCCATGGTGTCAGTGCGACCCTGGGCGGATCGCGCTGAGTAAAACACTCCGTGCGACTGGTGATACACCACTGCGATCGATGATACACCACTGCGATCGATGATACACTCAGTGCGACTTGCAGATTGATCGCATTTCAGTTATTGCTCAGTGCGATCTTAGAATTCTGTGCGATATAAGATCATGTTGCACTGGCTGTTTATCTAGTCTGGACGATATGAGCATTTTCGCACAGCACAAACACCCAACAAAAAGCTCACAAATTCAAAAGCTCACAAATACATCATAAACAACCAAGAAGATTACCCGAAATTTTACAAATTTTATGTAAAAGGTCACAAATATATCAAGGTTTAAATAAAAATCCACCAGGTCTTCTATTATGCTAGAGATAAATTTTAAGAAGTTTATTCCTCTGGTATATCTCAGTGGCATGGGGCGAGAAAGGTTCTCTCGTCATTGTCTCAAGATCTCTTTCAGATTCTAAAACTAACTCTCCATCGTCCTCGGTCCACTCATCTTCATTTTTTAATAAAAAGTTATGGAGCATCGCACAACAACTTATCCATCTAACTAAGAACTGATTCTCTGATTTTTCTTTCAGTTGAGTTCTAACTTGTTTTAATGAATGCCAACGAGACTTCAAAATGCCTATACAATGTTCGTTAGCGACCCTAGCATGCGCTAAACAAGTATTGAAATCTTGTTTCTCTCTGTCCCCTGAAGCCATCCTGAAAGAAGGAACAAGATGTCGCAGTGGTGAATATCTCGAATCATCAAGTAAATATTGATCTGTTTCAAACAAAGAAGACTCATTGTCGATGTGTTTCCATAACACAGATTTTCTCAAGCAGGTGATATCTTGGCAACTCCCGGGCATACTGGTGAAGAGAAAGACAATTCTCTTTCGATGACAACACACCACATGTGCATTCACTGAATAATTACATTTCTTATCATAATAAGTTTCACCATCCACCCGAGGTCTCTGTGATAAAGGCAACAGAGTCCCATCTATCAACCCTATACATCTTGGAAATCCCTTTGCTCCCAAAGCTTCCGAGATTACACGCCTTTCTTCACGACTTGGTCAACGAATCAATCCTCGAAGAATTGACTCCAACGCCTGCATCACTCTCTTAGTATACAGCACCATGGTCCCATGGGCAATGCCCCAAAGAAGCAACGACCTTCCAAGAGCAACACCATTTCCGTTGTGTCCAAATCTATCTAAAGCAACAACAAGTTGGAGAGACACGGGAGCTTGTTTTACTCGACTCTCATTGTGGAAAATGGGATGAGCTTCTACTAAACTCACCAGTTTCCCAAAACTCCTTCTATCCATTCTTGTAAGCTGTCGGAAAGAATGTGTAGGCAGGTTTTCAAAATAATTCGTATAAAAGTCTTTACTTTTAGAGAATGAAAATCGATCTTACCTTTCGAGATATCTGGAAGTATAGAGTACTTGGTACAACTCTAATAATTCTTCGTCAGAATCGGAAGCTTCCTCGGACGATGAAGAACCGGTACAATAAAGCTCTTGCTTTCTCCTCGAGCTTGAAATGTCCATCGTGTTGTTATCACTAGATTCATCTAAAGAAGATGACTCTTCCGAGCTGGAGGAAGCTAACATCACTCTTAGCTCTACGATCTCCTCTATGTTCCAGAGTAACTGTTTTCTCTCGGATACACGCGGCATAAGATTCAAATGAAGTAACCACTGCGTGAGCTGTTCTCTACACCTGAAAACATGGCAACACTGAGCTAACACACATTCAAGCGTGAGTTCTCCCTACATTTGAGAACAAGGCAAAACTGAGCGCTGATAAACGTGGACTGCAGAGCTTCAAACAACGAATCGGAGTCGTATTCGGGAAAGCACGATACCTCCACTGAACTCTGGGTCCTGCGAAATGACTTCTACACCGAACTGTCTCGAGAAGTCTTTGTGGGAAAGACATTTTTGAATTTTGAATACATGAAAACGCGTGTCACATTAACACGTGGCACGTAGTACATGGAGAATTAACGTGTCCATTAATCTACGGCCAAAACCGTCACGGGCAGTGCGATGAGACCCGCGGGTCATTTCTGCGGGTATCTCTGGACCCACCCGCATCCAAACTGGCTGTTGCCGGGAACTATAGCCCGCGGGTAGTGGAATAAACACTACGGCCTTTAACTTTGACACCCCTTATTATCATGTTTCTTCTTGCAGGTAATTGCTTGAACAAGTTCATATTCAAAATTCTTCCTAAGCTTGTAATTTGGTTGTTTTGCTTGAACAGATTTATGATCGGTTGTTGGAGGGAAATGGGTGCCAAGCTGGCAATATGATTATACGTCAGATATCAAGAAAGATGCTCTCCTTGTGCTTATATGAAAGATGATGTCGATGTCCAACTCTCACTTATGTGAATACATGCTGGATGAATTTCTGAGGACTTTTGCTCAGTTTTTGTTATCAAGGAAATCTATATATATTAAATATATATAACTAAAATATTTCATAAATCTGTTAGTCCATGCCTGAAATCACGAAAAGAGCAAAAGATAAACCATAAGTCTTGACTCGACTATCGCGCTTCAGAAGATACAAGTCCGAGAAACTGTATATATTAATATATTAATTTACTCAAAATTTAATCTAATACCTAACCCTTTCTGTTTGAGCAGTTAAGTATTAACTTAAACGTTTGGATATTTACCTCCATTTTTCGATGAAGGAAGGGAATATGCAGGTGCTCTGAATACAGGTGTGTGATTAACTTGTGCTTGTTAGACATGTTGTGGTTTCCATTTGGATCAAGAAGTGTGTAGATTAATCTGTAAGTCAGAAAGCGAGTGAATGTACATTGGATGTGTTTAGTTACTTGCTCGATGAAGATGAAATCCAAAGCTAACGTCTGTTGTAGACAGATATTGATTTAATCATGGACCATGAAAAGAAAAAACTATCCATTGTGATATTTTAGAATATTTGTTATATATTTATCAAAATAAATTTGTTATTTAGTTAATAACAAGTGATGTAAATGATTAATAAATATGCATAATTGCATAAGAGTTGAAGATGACAACGAAGATGCAAGTGAGATCACCATTCATCCCACTGTCATCAACGTCTCTGTAATGCGAAACGTCTATGAAATATAAAATGCATGATGAAACAAGTGGTGAAATGAATCGCATTTAAACATAGAAATCTTTACAATCTTTAAATCTTTAAAACATCTTTACAACCATGATTTTATTCATTCTTGGGTTGTGGACTCTTACATGTGACATAGATGAATTCATAATGTTGAATAAGAAATTTTTTTGTATTTTTATTTTTCCTTGGCTACTTGTCACGTTATAGTATTATCTAACTCTCGTTGTGATCATGCGTATCATTTTGGAAAGTACTACGATCATTTTTACTTGTCTGGCATAGCGTGAGATTGTGAGCGCTAGGTGATTCGAATAGAGTATGAACCAGTGCTCGAGTAAGTTTTGAGTGAAAATTAGAAATTTTTGATCTTTTGTGATTGATAGCGGTTGATTTTTGTTTCTATTGGTACATATTCAAAATTATGAGTTTTCAAACTAGTGTTTTCCACCTAGTATAAAATTTAGAAGAAATTATTTAGTATTGTTCATCAATTAAGTCAATATTATTCCAATTCTGAGCTCAAAAGGACAAAGCATTTTCTAGTATCTTGCTTAAGAGAAGCGGTCAAAATTATTTTCCTCTCGATCATCAAGCTCCATTTATTAGAAAAGAAGAGTTTACGAGAGATAAAACTGTATGTTCATGCTTACGTGTCCATGCTTAAAAGATATACATTAATCATTTCAAGATATATACCAGACTAAAAAGATTACTAACTCTCCATTGAGGATTGAACCTGCAAGACCTCCCCATTTGGAGGTTGGAGAGCTCCATCCTCAATGATGTGACAACACAGCATGGAGGACAATCCTACAAGAAAATTAATAACAATAACAACCAAGCAAAAAAAAACTACCATTAACACAGCACAGCATAAGGAGTTATCCTAACAAAAATGAATATAAATAAACTCTTGACAAAAATCAAATAAACACAAGGATCAATTCTCTACACTATTACTGTCAGTCTCAAAAGTTGAACTCAAATGAGACAAAAGAACTTTTGGTCGTATGTAAAGATTTCCATAGTGAACTGAGTCTTCCAAAGATGAGTGGTGTCGGTTCACAAGTCATCAAAGTCCTCTTTAGGTCCCTCAAGTGCCACTCTCATTAGCACTTCTAGATTTCTAATCTGTAAAACATTTTGGTGCTTAGTCTGAATAGAAAAACCTCTCTTGCAAACAGCGATAGAGATGCACTGTACTCTGACAGTATCTACTAAGACTAATTAGTAAGCATACTTATCATAGTAAATCCATTTTTACTCAGTAATTGTCAAACCTCATGAAATCTTCTATTTTGTCACTCCATCATGCACTGTATCTTAAATGCATAAAATTCGACAAACACTATCAAAGCATCGACTAAAGGACCATACTGACATGCTTGGCTTGTCATTAAATACACACAATTGATCCATCTTAGTGAATCTTAAGTTCCATATTCCAAAGAGAGACTTTGGTACATGATGTTGTAAAGCGCTAATAACACTATTATCTTCAACCCTCTCGGTCAAACATGTACATACAGCCTCAGCAAAGCTTTTAGTGAAATTTAAAGCATCTTCAAGATCTTTTCTAGTTCCATCTCTTTGAAGATCAATATGGTGAAATTATTTATCTCTAAATTCAGAAGACCAGCGCTTCAAGAACTCTCCAAGACTATCAGAATCAGACAAAAAGTGATACCTTGTTATCTCATCAAGCACAACTGCATTAATGTCAGTACTGTCATCAAGAATTTTACTTGTATCTCTGAAATTGTAGTGGATATCTTTCTGAGATCAAAGATATCTACCAAGTCACATTGGAAGCTCTTGCTCAATTTTGCTAAACAATCCAATATGTCAGCTAGAAAATATAAGTCCAAAAACTGCACAGCTTCTCACACAGCTTATCCTCTACAACGCCATCTGTCATATAAGCTTCCTCTAGAAAAACAACAAGCTCTCATAACGATTACACAAAGACAAGACATCTTGGTACCTAATCAGCAACCTAATCTTATGATAACATCTCATACACCTTCTAGCATCATAGAACTTCTTCCTCCATAGAAGTTATAATGAAAGTAACAAAACACATTGTTCAATAAGCCATCTATCTCCTTGCTTACCTTCTTGCACTAAGCAGTTTTGCTGAATTGATGCCTAAAGCTATTAAGTTAGTCATGTGAGCCACACAATGACAATATACTAGATACGAGTTTACTATAATTTTTCAGACGAGCAGCTATTCCATTTTGAATCTCCATCATGGTTGTTGTATCATCAGATCCGAAAGCAATCTTGCACTCATATTGTAATCCATACTCCTTCAAAGACAAGAGCAAACACTTGGAAATAGCCTTAGCGTCCTTATTTGTAATATGGATCAGACCCAAAAATGAAATCGGCCCTGTTGTCCTCATGAAACAAAAAAGAACAACCAGATGAGATGGACTGAAATACCAGTACTCTCATATATCATAATATCATAAAAATGAGATTGTCCAAGATTCTACATTGTAAAACATGTGAAATATGTAAAATTAGTTTGCTACATGTCTTATCATCTTGGTACGAAGAGATATGTACACTTTCAGTAGTTTTCTTCAACAAATAGCACAACTTCAGGAAATTTGAACTTGTCGGTGATTCTTTTCTGATGAAATTGACAGCTTTGAATAAAGTAAAAATAACAACATCACAACTCTTATTACCGAAAGCTATACACTTCTACATAGCTTCTCTGCATTGCATCTGAGCATATACTAGTTTAATTTGTTCTTTGTTACTAGCGTGATCAGACAAGGCACAGGTTTTGACATTAACAAACCCATCAGCAAACTTTTTTTTTCTTTCATCTCTCTACAAATCTTGCTAAGATCAACGTCTGCATTGTCCATGGAAAATCTATAATCCATGAAATCTTTCCACTTTCTTCTCTTTACTCCAGCTGAATCTGTCTTATCTTTCCAAATACATCTTTTTTAACATATTCAGGAGAACAACACTTGTCACATCTGTTCTGTGTCTCATAAACTCTTTTTTGAGCTTTAAATTCTCTCAAACAACATGATCACTTGCTTTCAGAAGTTTATTCCACTTTTGGGACATCTCTACTACTCTGTAAACTAGCATTCAATTTGTAAAAACTCACAAGTAGAAGTCTTATGAACTATCAAGAGTTACCAAAAAAAGCTACATAAGTTATATTAAGCAACGTAAAGATTCACCAGAAACAAAGTAAAGTACAGAAAAGTACAACATTCATTACCTGAAACTACGTAGAGGAACAACGTTTACCACAGTGTTGAATAACATCGGACTTACAAAGTCATGTTGCATGTATGTGTTTCCAAAGCTTATGAGAAACTGTAAATGAAACTGAAAATAGAAGTTTCACTCTAATCGCAACAAGAAACTATACTAGAAATACATTAATCATGATTCAAATGGAAAAACACAAAAAATCATGATCATATTCTAAAATTCTGCTTAAAGATGAATGATTCGTAACTCAAGTTATCCAAATTGTGGAACAAAAAGTTCTTGGTAGAAGTCCAAAAAAAAAATCACCTCTCATCGTCTCTATCTTGATCAACTATATTTCGAAAGAGAATCGCTACACATCTCTAGAGCCTCTCTTATAAACTAGAACTAGAAAAAAATGATATTTTCTCTTGTAAACTAGAACTGAAGGAAAATACAATATTCTCTCTTATAAACTAAAACTGATTAAAAATAGTATTCTCTTTTATAAACTAAAGCTAGATCATAAGCAAATGATCCGTACAAACTCACATATGACATGTATGATGAACGTATCTAAGAGTTTAATTCACATTGTGAGAAGTTGATTTTGAATGATCTCTTTGCTCTTAAACTCCAAGAAATAATACTGTTCCAGGTTCATCCTCAATACTCATTCGTATTAGTACATTGTAACTAGCTGATGAAGTCACACTCCACTCGCTCATCAGATTACGGTCTGGTTAGAACATGTTCTTCATTGTGCTTTGGAACTGAAACATGAAATAATCCAATAGAACAATTAACTGATAGTCTCTAACTGCAATGATTTCTATTAAGAGTCATTATGTAACTATGGATGCGTGAAAACTAAACATGAGTTAAGACTACTGCGATGTACGTTTGTGAGTGTACACTGTGAAGGGGTTGATTAGCTTTTACGATACTATGATAAGTGTGATGGGTGTTGACTCCATCGGTCCATAGACAGGGCGGTGTGGGGTCGAATCCTCGTGCCAAGGACCCCGTTATACGTTTACTTGTCTCTCGGTTGACAAGAAAATATTTAGCGTACTACAGGTTAGAAATTATGATAAATTCAACCGTATATAAAGCTAATTAACAAACAACGTCATGTATATCTTTTGGGTTTGACAGTATTCTCGGTTTTCTAGGTATATATTCAACTAGTAATGCTGCTCCTGGAGTGTAATTACGAGATAGTGAAACTTATTTATTGTAATAAGCTGGAGTACTTTAGGTTTGATAACAAAGAAACTAAAGAAATGAAACTTTCCTGGTAGAACACGGAGAAGACTTCATGGTGGCAGTACTTATGTCCCAGATGCATATGCTTGTCCTACTCAACTCAAGTTTGGTAGTTTGATAACGTTAAATTCGGGTTTCACTCAGTATGCAAAGTAAACCAATATATAGTGTTCAGGAGATATTTTTAAAAGTTCTACTTGAAAAATAACTGTAATTGCGACAAAATGACTACGGGTGCGATGTTATCGCGATTATACATTTGCTTCGATTGCAACTGAGTAAATCCCTAGATCTAGTTATTCGGCAAACATGAGCTAGTACAGCAGTGGAGTTGGCTAAAGTGATATCTTGCTCTTTGTCAACCAGTTTTCTGGTTTTGCTTGGGTACGGAAGTTGCATTATCCACATCTATATTTGGATTACTAATAGGTTTCATTCAAGAGTATTCGAAGCTTGAAGATGGAATTCATGAGGTGTTGAGAGCATGCATATTTCACCCTCTTCCAAGTTTTAATTTATGCACTAACGTTTCCTTTTGGAAAGTTAGTGTATTAATTAATGCACCTAAACTAAATATTGTTATTTGATGTAGACGCGAGTCTTTATGGAAGCATGACATAGGTTTAGTTCGATGGAATTACAGTTTTATAGTTTTTCTAACACCCAGGTGTATTACTCTATTCTCGTATAGGAAGAAGCCTCGTAAGTTCAGGAGAGAACTATTCAATTTAGGAAATGTAAATTAGCCACTAGTACTCGGAGCATTTAGTGAAATCTAGAAACGCAACGATACTGAGGTCGTCGCCCATGTGAAGAAAAAGAAGATGTATTCTTAAAGCCATGAAGCTAGTTTATTGGCCTCTCTCGTTCCAAAACATTTTCAAACACCCTCCGATGTTCCAGAGGGTTCCCTATCTGGACGCCGAATTTATGTTTCCACTGTTCATGTTTGTCTTGTTCAAGCCTCTGCACAAAACATCAGATGTCATGGATTAACTCTAAAAGCATGACGAAGGATTCTTTATCCATCCTTATCTATTGTCAAAATTTATCATCACCAAGATAAGTAAAGTAGTTCTGGATGGAATATCTGTTCTTGATGAGTCGAGCATTTCTCTGTAAGTAACGAATCTCTACAACAACCGCAAAATTTTCATCAACTCATCTGCATTTTCATTTTCCATGTTGCTATCCATATCATCTGTACGAAATCAACTTCACCACTAGAATCATCCACAAACTGAGTGAAATGGAGCGTATGTTACATATGCATGATGGATGAACTTCTGGGAACTTTTGCTCGTTTGTTGTCGAGAAAATATATAAATGTTAAGTGAAAATACTATGCCAAGTTGATAAGAAACATTAAAATCTTCTATAAATGTTAAGTGTTAGCTCGGACATGGAAACACAGAGAGACTCGGATATAAACTATAAGACATGAATAGACTGCCCCGCTTTTAAAGGTACAAGTCCGGAAACTCGTAGCTAATTATACACTAATTTAATGTGATTTTAATTCATGATCTATTTTGTGCAAAAAGGGTTAAACAATAAATTAAACCCATGAAGGTGAATATGCAGGTGCTCTCTAGCTTAATGATGAAAAAGGAAGAAGTAAAAGAATACGTCTTCAGTTTTCAGATCATCAAAACTATCTTGCACTCGCATGGAATCAAACAAAAATATATCCAATCGAGAACCACAAAATAAACGTTCTTGGTCTATATTGATGAAGGTAGTGTGAGAAATGTATTAAAACTATATGTAAATGTTAGATATTAATGCTATGTATTGCATCTTACACCGTGTACATAAGAGATTTGAAATAAACTAGTATGTTTCGAGAATTATATAATGGATGGATAACACAAGCCACTCCTTCTAGAGTTCATAATCCGGGACACTTTAATAATAAAACATACTTTAAATAATTAGTGTTTTGGTATACAAGATGGGTTATCTAGACTTGCATTGTTTAAAACTATAAAGTTTGAACCGCTAAAAGTCATCCGAGAACCAAGCTTTGAACTAATTGATACTTTTTATTTACAAAAATGATTAATTTATGACCAAACCTTTTCTTTTGATAAGGTTTGGTCACACTAATAAATCATTATCATAGATCAGAATCAGAGCAATGCAGATATCGGTGACACTAATGATCGTACATATGCACTCCTTATTTGTTAGAGCTCAAGAGTATCAGAATAAGTAATAAATTAATGATTAAGTATATAATATTTACAAAATAATCTCTTACGTAGTTGAACCCATGGAGACTGAAAGAATTATTGATATAGTCTCAAGTTCTAGTAGATCGACGATTAATATTAGTCTGAGTGGTTAAGATAGTTACATACAATTAGTTAGAGGGTTAACTCACCATTAGGGTTTCTCCTGTAATCACTTCCACTATATATACATGGAGAAGAAAAAGCTTCTCTCATCTATTCTTAATTTCATTCGTTGTCTACTCGCTCTTTCTTCTTGGAGTGTTGTCTTAGAAGTATCAACCTTTTACATGGTATCATAGCAGTAGAGAGCATGTGTCCTTTGCTGATGAGCAAGATGGAATTTGTGCATGGAGAAGTACATGAGAGAGCAACTGGGGATGTGTCTGATATTGAGCAATATCCTGCTGATGGGTTCGGATGAGAGAAAACTATTTCTTTCGTTAGCAGAAACTTTGAATATGATTTTAGAGGTCTAGATGATTTTTTCTTACTGAAATCGAATGAAATGCAAATTGTTTACTCGGTCAAGTTTCAATCGCTTTGAAGTTTCCAAGTGGTAGATTTTCAAAGGGGTCTTTTTTGACCAAAACAAAAGTTATAGGAATTGAGTCCAAAACAAATATTGGTCTGATTAGGATGGACACGTCCCTACCTCTGACACTTTGAAAATTTTCTAAAATTTCAAGGTATCGTGTGTTCATTTCTGACCTCAATTTGGTCCAATTTTGATCTTTCTTGATTAATTCTTTTGATGTTTTTGCCTTGTTTTGTACACCTACAGTTCACAGACATGTTCTTTCTTCATTCTTGCTCGGGAGGAGTGTGCGGGGTTGTCATTGTTGTGACTAGTGAAAAACTTTTCATCGTGATGTGTGGACAGATGAGTTTCGTGGAGATTTTGTGAGATTTTGTGCGTATAGAATAGTGCAATTCCTCAATTGCAGCTATGGAGGAGTTAGTGTCCTTGATCACTGGAGAGAAACTCGACAAGAATAACTACCAAGTGTGGAGTGTACAGATCATATTGTTGTATATACTAATAACATTAACAACATGAACTTAGCTAGTAATCATGTTTTCCATGTTAAGACAAAGCACATTGAGTTGCACTATCATTTCATTACAAAAAGGATCATTGCATGAGAGATTGAGCTCAATTATGTGAGCACAAGAGATCATATCTTTACTAAGACATTTGCCTAGAGATAAATTTGATGTTTTCAGATATTGTCTAGGTGTACAAGATGTAGAGTCGAGCTTGAAGGGGAGTGTTGACATCGTCTCAAGTTCTAATAGATCGACGGCTAAAAGCTGAAGTGATTAGGATAGTTACGTATAGTTAGTTAGATGACTAACCCACCATTAGATTTTTTTGTATTCACCTCCACTATATTACATGGAGAGACGAATCCTCTCTCACATCTTATTCCTATTTTATTTCTTTGTCTATTCACTCTCTTTTCTTGGAGTGTTTTCTTAGAAGTATCTATCTTTCTACAAGAATGACACTAGAACACCTTATAACTGATCAAAAGAGAAAGATAGTGAAAATGTGCATATGAACAAAAATATTATATTAAGAGATGCTCTGGTTCTTCTCTCCTGAACAATAACATCCTTGAAGAATTGTTTTAGTTTCAAAGCTAGAATTTGCTTTCGATTTAAACCAATTCAATCCACTTTGAACTGAACAGTTGTAAACAAAATTTGTTTAACAAGATCTGAACCTTAGTCGAGCCAAAATTAAGATCAGAACTGAACAGAACAATTTAAACCGAGATATATTTTAAACTTATTGAACCATATTATCCATGCAATATTTAAACCGAACCACTTATTATACCATGAAATCGATAAACTAAACCGTTTACAATATTGAACTTGAACCCATTTTGAACCAACTTATAAACCACGGTTCGAGTTATTTAAACTGTGACTTGGTCAGCTCATAATATGAAGTACAAGAGGCATTGAGTTCAAAACCTGCTTATAATCTTTTGATACACCAAACCATCATCGCTTTCTTAACCACGGTATTAGCTATTTAAATTACAATTTGAAGCATGTTAACATCATCTGAATCGTTTGGAGTGAAAGTTGAACTGAATTGATTACAAATCGAACCGTTCAAACTTGTACCATTTTGAACCAAACCATATAAACTTGAACCTTTTAAAAGCTCGAACCAGTTAAGCTTTAACCGTTAATGAATCGAACGATTTTGAACCTTAACAAAACTGAACCGTAGTTGATCATACCTAAACCACTTTAAGTTTCGATTTGCTAGGTCTGTTTGGTTCAAACTGAACTGAAGCATACACTTATTCAAAGTCTCAAAATGTATTCTTCAAGAACTTCTTCCGTCGGAGAGTTCTATTTTTATTAAACTATACAACATACTGCATGAAACGTATTGCCGAAATGAGTACGAATGCACAAACATTATATGATCATCATTCAATTGGGTAGTCATTTAATTCATCAAGAGATAGAGAAAACAAAATTCATTATACAAGGTCGTGAGGAAGGATATTCATCAAGTTTTAGTTACACATCACGCACGCAAAAAAACAGATAATGTCGAATCAAATCTTTCCTCAAACTTTCTTGTTTTGGACAAGTCGATAACTTGGCATCTTTATTTGTAGAGATCCGTTTGTTGAGAAGAAATAGGTACAGTTCTTACAACCATTAAATAATCATCATTCAAGCGGCTAGTCATGTAACTTAGAAATTTTTGAGTTACGTCAAGCACGCACCATCAACAATCTGTGTATGGTTTTGAATTTAAGAAATGAAGTTTACATATATTTATTAGCCATTGAAGGTATTTAACTTTAAAATTGATGCTACGATTAAAAGTGTTTTGGTACTACTGATGAAAGAGCAATTGTTGAAAGAGTTCAGAATAATTTGATCCCTTGTTGCACCTTATCGATTGCACGTAGTTCGATTTCAAGTTCTCATATAACATTAAAATGTTCTGTTGCACCGATGCATGTTGCTCAACTGACGTGTGGTGTGAACATTCTATAAGATAGATTATATGCATCCAACAACATTGTCGATCCAACCAAGGACCGCACCTGATGCTCACTCGTCATCATCTATGTATGAGCATCATCCAACAAAGGAACGTTCTCCAAGATGTACGTTGAAGAATCCACATGATGCATCTGGAAATGTCGTAAGATTCGTAACATCTCTCAAAACATCATAGATTGCGGGTCAAATTGACATCTTCCAACACGCGTGTAACCTTGACATGACCACTCGGCTATCACCAAGTGAATGATGTCAACAAATGTGAGATCTTGTGTCCTCAATAGTGAAATATCTGACGGTAATGTTTACTGATATACTCTAACAGTTGATATGAGCAACAACTCAGGATATCTCTGCACCAAATGTACCAAATGACGTAATGAGATGCGTGGAGACAAACGAGGTTGCGAGACTGTACTTGTATGTCTGCTTGCAATACCGCATCCAAACTTGTGTTCATCTCTCCAAACAGCTCCAACACACATACACCCTCCTCTAGATATTGCCACACAATGAGAATGGTATCCAACGGTGATAAGGTCACAAGACCAGTAGCCAGAACAACCATTTGTTCCTCTACTGGTGATACAAAGGCTTCACCCCAAGCTTGTTGCACCAATCGATCAACATACTACTGCAATTCTCCACTCGAACTCCAGAGTGGAACATCCAAGTCAAATAGTACTACCGTAGTCATGCTAAGCATGTCTCCCACCTCCTCAAAGACCGGAGTATCTTCTGCATGAGCATTGTCTTCTAACAACTCGCTCGACCAAATGATGACTTAACTGAATCCTGCAACGGATGTCATCATCCATGGTTATATTCTGTTGTCTCAACTCTAGCATTGAACCGCACTGGTAAGCGGCTCACTCGTCTCTCACCGGACTGCCAACCTAGTCTATAGATGTTGTCTCCGTCCAATAGTCGATCACGAATCTCATAAGATATAACACAAAACCTCCAACAGATACATCATATAACTCTAAGTCCGTAACGATGATCTTGACCCTCACCATGAAGCCATCCGTGGGATGATCTGACAGAACTCTCATCGTCAACTTCTCGCGTGTCATGTGTAGGACTGTATCGCCTGATCCCCCTAGAGATGTCTATAGCTGGAATGGACATCTCCCCACCTCGGACTTCCTCAAACCCAAACCGATACACGTCATCTTCTCCAACATCAACGATTAGGATCCAGAGTCTAACAAGACTTTCTGTAGTCGATACACTTTCTCTAAAGATGCCACCAAAATAGAAGGTACCACTTCTGTTGTCCAACAACACCACACATGGTGCCAAACCAACATGGTCAATCGTCGACTTAGCTGGTAACTCATCTAACTTGACAGTCGCTGCTTGCCAAGTACCACTGGTAGCTGTCTTGATCCTCGACTCCATGGACACATCTACCACCTCCTGCAGAACCACCTCAACACTAGAGTTAACTACATCCTCGCTCTCACTGAGCGTGGCCGCCAACTGGAACACTAGAACCAAGCTGACTCCCAATGCTCTCATATTTGTTGGCTGAAAATAGTAAAGCTCGCAAAACTGTTGTAGTCGTCCCCAACATCGAGTTTGACGTCGCATCCATAGACATAGAGAATTGTCTCACATCATCTCCACTCCTGGATGTCGATTTCTTTAACTCCGCTACATCATCGATAGACCATTTAGGAACCATAGACGTGGTCCTCAACGGCTCTGATAACATGACTTGAAGCTTACCGTGACTTCAAGCTTAATGAAAGATTGACTTGTCTACCATCCTCCTCGCGTTGTGGATCCAACTCCACCAACGCACCTCCTGGTTTAGAGGCACGTACTGTATCTCTAGTCACTTCCGCATATGTCTCAATATGTGCCACATCAGCCATGAAGTCCAAGTCAACTCCTTCTCCTTCGTAAGACGTGGAAGCCTCTGTTCCACAAGAGTTCTACTGAGCCATAGCGATACTAGCTATCCTCTGCTCCAACTACTCAATCCGAGCAGCCATACTTGCTTCTGATGTTGTATTAGACGTTGGATCGATTAGTCCTCTCCTAGGTGTTGGACGGTCTCTATCTCTAACTCGACCATCACAGCCTCCTTGAGCTCCTCCGCCTCGTCCACGATCAGCCTTCCCTTGTTGTAGCTCGAGGTGGAGATCAAAACAACGATCACTACTGTGGCTTGGTCACCCGCAATGCTCATACTGCCTAGACATCGCTTGAGACTTCACAGACGTCTCATAACCACCTCTCCAGTCCTTCTACTGGTGAGACCATTACACGTCCAACAAGGACCCGCTTGTTGCTGACTAGAGAAGGACTGCATGGGCTTCTGCTCACCAGATCCTCCAACACCTCCTTGGGATCGTGATTGTTCAACACGATCCTTACCAACACCACCACCACCACCACGTTGTTGCACAACTTGTGATCCTCGAGAAGAGGTGGTCGTCTCCTGGGGTGCCTCCCTGTTGAACCTAGCAGTCACCACCCTCTCCTCCACCATGTTGACCTCAATCCACTCAGCTAGACCAAAGACAACCACCAATGTCGGAGCAGTGTCTCTAAGGAGAGTCGCATCTTTGACTCTCCTACGTAGATCTCGGTCTAGTATCCCATACTAGAATTGGATTGCTTGTGCTTTCGTCACTCCTTGAGTAACGTTGATCAACCGCCTCATGTGAGTAAAAGCCTCGCATATGCTCTCTCTAATCTTCTGATGGAACTCCTACAGACTTCTCAACTTGTTGATCCGCACACCCTGATAGTTCTTCCTCAAACACTTGAAGAACTAAACCACAAGGTTAAACCTTGGTGGTTTCTCATCCATACTACCACAGGCTCCATTACTAGTGGACGCATCGTTGGTAGTAGATACTCTTCCACTTGTGGATGAATCATTGCTACTAGCACCCAAGCTTGCACATGCTATGCCTCTCAAACTTGTGTCAGAAGTGATAGAAACGTAGTTGAGAGACCAATGTTGTCTCCTCAACTCAATCTTCACGCTGTAGTCTCACTTGAACTCATGGTAATCATCCATCGGTGGTCCCTCCAAGTGTTAGAACAGAACCTTCCACGACATGAAGGGTTTAAACAACTATAGGTTTTGCATTTGCTGTAGATCACACCAACTGGTGAACTCCTAGATGAAGTCATTAAGCTCAATGGTACGCACCGTACTCGAGTAATGTAGAGACCTTTGCGTGGTCTCATCGATCTCGTTCATGTCGCACAACAACGGTGTGATGACACTAGACTCACCACCAAAAAGCGCGTTGTCTGTGTCTAACTCGTCCTCTGGAACAAGCGATGACAACGATGTAAGTAGTTGGTACCTCACCTCACTTCGTGTATATCTACTGTCCGAGAAGTCCCCATCATAACCTCCGAGAACTCCGTGATGATAGAACCTCGTGAACACTCTCCAACCAAAATGCCGAATTCTCCGTCATCACCATAACCACAGCTTGCCTAACCTCTCTCCTACTGAGCTCACATATCTCCTACTAGGACAGTCAAGGTAAGAGCAACTTGTACCTGCTATCATCATAGACAACCTCTCACGGTCTGTTGGTCGTCAATCCAACCACACCGTGACAAAGAAAAGACAGTCTGAATGGTCCGTAACTCCAACCTCACTATTGACAACACACTAGAGTGAACTCTACTCCGGAAGTCAAGCGCCAAGACAAGCAAACGCGATGCACAAACATAAAGTAGAATATGGAGAGATTCCAACCACAAGAAGTCCAGACGATAACTCTCCAAACTCAAACATTCACATAAAAAGAAATCTAGCTTCACCAGGATTGACGCCTCATCTTTGGTGATCACATGCATAATATATGATCATCAACTATCATAACTGGTACTTAAGATAACCAACTAGATGTCCACGTCTCTAGTAGCTCCAAAAATATCTACGTGGTAGCTCTACTGGCTCACCCAAGACAACTACCATCAGTTGCCTCCATACGTGTCTCTACGATATATGCAAACATTATCATATCAATAGCTTCCCCCTAGTAGTATGAGGTCGCCCTACAACCCCTCTAGGAACGTGCACGAAGGTCTCCTACTACTTTAAACAAGTCCATAAATACTTGCATGCATCCCTAGAAGACACCAAGAACTATTGGTCTAGTGGTAAAGCCAAAGCTAAGCTAAAGCCAAAGGTAAAGCCAAAGGTAAAGCCAAAGGTAAAGCCAAAGCTAAGATTGTAGAGTTAAGTATGCAAGTTAAGGGATAGTGTTGGCATGGGTGACCCACTAGTTTTACACTTCTCACACAACTGAAACTTGCATACCTCTCTCACGCACGCTAGCAAGCTGACTTGCAGCGGACTCGAGCTCCACTTTGCCTCCATACTCTACACTCACGCACATCTACTCCTCGAAGTCTCTGCCTCACACACCTCCTATTCACTCTTCGCTCTGCTTCGCTTGGAGTAGAGTAGAAACTCGAGTCAAATAGATCAAAAAGGACGCGCATGAAGAGAACACACCCAAAACAAGTCGAAAACATACTACACAAGGTCAAAATCTGCCAAATTTGCACTCGTAGATGAGATTACGTCAAATTTTGGATCATCCACAACCTTCTTCTCCTGGTAACTTCTTCGATCCTTCACCAAATGGAACAATTTTTGGTGCATTGGAATCGTCTTCCCAACGCACACCTACTTCACTCTTCAAGAACAGAAATTACTGATCCACATCAACCCGGCGTCCATCGGCACACTTCTGTTAACCTCAAATTGACCTCAAAATCTATAATAGCAAATTCCAGCAGCATTTCTGCACTACCTAACTCCAAATTCCACCAAGAACAAGTTCAACTACTATTAATCCACGCAGTGATCAATCCTAACATAAAAAATAACCATTCCGTGCACCTGTAAATTAGAAGTACGGACGATTTGTCCACTCCGGAGATACCACCGGCTGAATCGGCAACCTGAAAGCTCTCAATCAGATCTCACAATTCAAGTTCTTCGAGTGATAAATGATATGTACTCACCTCATCGTGTCAACGAACACTAAACAATCACTAAAGTCGAGCCAAATCCACTTTGTGCTCATAGAGAATTCAGATTGCACTCACCAAGCTATCCACCATAGCCATGAGCTTGAAGGCTCATCTCAAAGAACTAAGGCCTTCAAGCCCTACCTCTGAAGTATATCCTTACATACATGATATATACGTGTACATATACTCTTGCTTTTCGATGAGACCTGAAGCATATGCAAATTTAGACTCCACTGTACAAGTAGCCGTACCGAATCTTGCAGCACCTTCCACATCCATTCTGAGAAGTTCTCGTTCGGAAATAGAAAATTTGACCCCACTCGACAATGTAGAATTATATTTTTAGATAACTCATTTTACTCTACAGTTTGGAATGGGACACTATCAATAATATTATATGCAAGCTCAATAAATCTTGTAAATTTTTGTTGTTATCAGCGAAGTTTATAAATACAATGTAGTTATTTACTAAATAACATAAATCATTAAAATATTCCCTAAATATTAATTATTAGAATAGAAACACAAGAAGACAAAGAATAAAACCATAAAGCCTGAGTATACGGTCTAAACAAACAAGTCTGGTTGTTATTAATTTAAGTTTTATTTATTACCTAACTCTTCTTCTTTGAAGAGTTAGGTAATGAATTAAACGTCTACGTATTGCCTCCTCCACCGAAAGATGGAGGAGGTGAATATACATCTAAAGTGTCTTTTTTGTTGAGGGATGAAAAATGATAAAGTGGTAAAATAAAATATAGTGATGTCGTGTTTCAGTCATGGAAAAAAAGTACACAGAAACTCTTAAACGGACAGATGCTTGACTCGATCATTCTAAACAAAATAGAGAAAAAAAACAGAATTTTCTAAATTTATTATGCTAACATTAAATTATTAAAATGCCTTCCATCTAGGTGCTCATCGGACAAAAAAAGAAAAGTAAAAAAAAGTTGACGGACCACTTTCTCAATAGAAACTTGAGAGAAACCGTCGAGATGTTTTTATGGCATGCTATGCTGCTGACATAGATAATCAAAGTCAAACACAGTTACAAACTTGACACATATGGTTTATTTATTAAATTATTTATTTATTTATTACCAAAGTCAAACATGTCGCCGATTGGACACATGATCACAGATTCATTTAGAACCATAAACCAAATATGGGAAGTGATCCTTGCATTGGTATATAACTGTGTGATGTCCACATAAATATTTTAAATTTAATCATTTTAATATATGATCTAACCTTTCCGAAGGAAAATTTAAGAGCATAAATTAAAGTGTATGTATATTCTTCCTCTTTTGATCTCAGAAGAGGGTGAGTATACATAATTACAAATAATATGAAGGTGCTGTGAGTATATGTTGAATTCGGAAAGGGTACAGTATCGTGATAATTTTGCTTGTAAATTTCTACGGTGAAAGTTGAAGTCTCACACCCTTCGATTACCGGTATATGACTCCAGGTGTCGAGTATAAGTGTCAAGGAAGTGTAAGCGTCCTGTATGTGTCAGGTGTCCAGGTGTCAAGTCTTTGGCCCATACTGCGTGGGCCCATCTTTCAGACAGCGTGAACCAAAAGAAATGTAACTCTCTGACCCTCTCTAAACCCTATTCTTGCAGAGGCGTTGACAAATTACAGACAGTTTGACAAAAGAAAAGTGGGACGTTTCGAATCTCTGATCCACTGATCGCCCTCTTGAACTGACAAGCCGCAATCGGAATCGTGAATGATTCCCTCCACAGCAGTGCTCGGGGAGTTTTTTCGTGAAAAATGGGAAATTTCCGGTAGAATGCAATGCTTATCGGCAATTGTCGGAAAATTTACCAAATCTACACTAAAAAATAAATTTTCCCTTCGGAAAATTTCCGACAGATTTGATCCAACACCGGAAATTTTCGAAAAGTACCGGAAGTCACTACTCTAAAAACCGGAACTCCCCGAGCATTGCTCCACAGAGAGCCTATTCTTGCAGGCGTCGACAAGTTTCAAGAGTAGATGTAAGTGGACCGTCCACCACGTGAATCGTGGACCTTTACGTGAATGATTCCCTCCACAGAGAGCCTATGCTTGCAGGCGTCGACAAGTGTCAAGAGTAGATGTAAGTGGACAGTCCACCACGTGAATCGTGGACCTCTACGTGAACGTGAATTTTGTCATGTCAACAAGTCACAACGTAGGTGTAAGTGGACGTGTACATGTACGTGAACTTTGTCATGCACAACAAGTGACTCCCTGCCTTGAACAGACTAGCGGGGCTTAGCCCTTCCCTCCGGGGTGGTTGTTGCTTGGCCCTTCAGGTCCTTCTTTCCCTTGTGAGGCTTTATCAGATCTCCCCATCCGTTTACTATTCATTGGGTTGCGCGTTTACCTTGAACAGATATAAAACCCAGTAAACCACTGCAGGCCGGTATGTTTGTGAATTTCTCTGACCACGTGAACCAGTAGCAGTAACCTGAATGGCAGTAGTGGCCGGGCTGATGGAAGACGCCTTTCCCGGATGCGGCGGCTCCTGTGCTCCTACAGACTATGCGGTAGTACCAACGCCTCGGAGAAGGTCTAGTCGGTCCGCGAAATCGTTTGCTATTCATTGGGTCGCGCGTTTGCCTTGAACAGATATAAAACCCAGTAAACCAGTGCAGGCCGGTATGTTTGTGAATTTCTCTGACCACGTGAACCAGTAGCAGTAACCTGAATGGCAGTAGTGGCCGGGCTGATGGAAGACGCCTTTCCCGGATGCGGCGGCTCCTGTGATCCTACAGACTATGCGGTAGTACCAACGCCTCGGAGAAGGTCTAGTCGGTCCGCGAAATCGTTTGCTATTCATTGGGTCGCGCGTTTGCCTTGAACAGATATAAAACCCAGTAAACCAGTGCAGGCCGGTATGTTTGTGAATTTCTCTGACCACGTGAACCAGTAGCAGTAGCAGTAACCTGAATGGCAGTAGTGGCCGGGCTGATGGAAGACGCCTTTCCCGGATGCCGCGACTCCTGTGCTCCTACAGACTATGTGGGAGTACCAACGCCTCGGAGACAAGAGAGAGTACCCGCACAAAGACGCACGACCCAATGAATAGCAAACGGATGGGAAGACCCCATCAAGCCTCACAAGAGAAAGAAGGACCCGAAGGGTCAAGCAACAACCACCCCGGAGGGAAGAACATCGGGGCTAAACTCCGCTATCAGTAGCTCTATAATCTTCTGTCGCATCTATAATATCGAAGATCAAAAAATCAATATTCTTATAAACATCTGGTGCACCTGAAGAGGCATCACCTACTGCGATTGTCCTCCTGTGAACTGTTCATGCTAAAGCTCTCTGTACAGCAATGGAAACTCGCTGCCTGAAAAACATGGTGCAGAAAGAAAGAGAAAGAGAAAGCGCCTCTCATGATAGGCTCTAGCACAGTCTCTCAGAAAGACGTCGAACTCCAAACCTGTCGATCCGTATATCTCCAAAGCTAAAAGGATGAAGCGATGTCTCACTTGCATACTCCTATACTTGGTCACCTTCGCTGCTGTCGTCACGCCTGCAGCCCATCCTGGGAGATGGGTGATCACTTGTGCCGCCACTGAGTCCCGTGTCGGATCCGTGACAACCACATCAGCCACTGAGATCTGATCCTCTCTCATCATGTACAAGTCAGCTCTCACTGATCCTCCTGTCTGAAGGGCATACCAACGCTCTCTTCACGTCATGTGATCGCTCTCTCGTGCTAGAGCAAACACGACGTCTCTGATGGCATCGTGGGTAGCTATCCGCTCTCCACCATGAGGACATCAAGCAAGATGACGACCCGATGTGTCGAACGAGATACCGCACTCGCAAGTGGATAGTGTCGAAGCAACAAGCTGTACCAAGCCTAGACGGAACCTCATCGCTGTAGAGAATATAGTCGATGCGAGTCGGAACGCTCTAATGCAAGGTCGAGTTATGAGCCAAGAGCATGCGCCTTTGTCCGAACAAGAGCGGAGTCGAGCTCTAGTATCCCGTGAGATGGAAGGATCCACTAAGAGAGCATGGAGAACTTGCTGGAAGTGGTGCCCCGTCAGAGAAGACTGTAGTCCGCGAGATCCATCGATAGCTAAGGTATCGAATCGAGGGTGTGCCTTACGTGCCTCAAGAGTCAGGCCATCTCTTGCCTCAAGGAGACACATATGTAGTGGGTAAGAACCATCCTCCACCTCTGTCACGTAGCTCTCTAGAATAAGTCTATCTCGCACGAGAAAACGACAACAGAGCCAAGGTGCTGAGAGGGCCCAACTACCCAAAAAGACTGCCGGAGTAGTCTCCTCCATGGATAATAAGCCCATCCCGCCACATGATATCGGCAAAGATGTTTGCCTACGTGCGAGAGGTCCTGCCACCCAGTCAAAAGTCCCCCGGTCCTATGATGTCGCCAAACACCCTCATGATCTTCCTATCAAACTCTCTAAGGCGCGAGATGAAGATAGGAGATGGAGGTACTGTGCGGAGTAAGTAACTAGGACGTCGTGCAATGGAAGAGTAAAGGATACCAAAGACAACTTGAGGATCCTCCAACATAGAGAGATCCTCAATATGCAAAACGTCCTCCGCTAGGGCAACATCTAAGAATCGAGAGATAAAGTCTTCTGTACCCACAAGTACTCCGAGGATGCGTAAACCATCAGTGGGGATAACAAATCCCTCCGGGAGCTGTAGGTCCAACGGTATATCTATGGGAGACCAAGCCTTGCACTTTGACACCTTCACCCTCAGCCCTACCAAGGCCAATTGAGAGACAAGGTGGTCAAAGGCAACACCGACTTGGTCCGCTGGACCTACGATATGCGTATCATCAGCTAGAGATGGAAAAACACAACCTGGAGCATCCAAGGCGGTGGTCAAGAGAGCTCTGTAGTGAGCTAAGGCAAAGAGGGGTCCACCCAAAAGATCTCTCTGACGAGTACCTACAGCGGAGTTGATGACTGTAACCTCCTCTATCGTAGGACCGTGTTGGTAGTAAAGAGAAGAAGGAGAACCATAGAAGGATCGCACGAAAGAGATCAGACCCGTCAGAGAGCTCCCACCATCCATGAGCTCCCTAGAGATAGAAGCGCGAGAAACGCTATTAAAGACGTTTTCCACGTCCACTTGTATGACAACCCAATCGGGATGGATGTCCAAGAGAGCTCTAATGCCGAAAGACACAGACTCACAACCTCCCGGTGTCGCAACTCCAAACTGATGTGAGCAAAGGTGGTCCTGAAAAGTATCTCGAAGCTGAAGGACAATGATACGACTGATAAGTCTTAAGAGAATCTCACCGATGACTATCGGTCGAATCTCTCCACCATCCTTCGTCATGATCAAAAGTCTAGCTGTCCCTAGTACATGAGCTATAGACTGAGGAATATGTCCATGAGCTATTGCTGCCGTTACCTGAAAAAGCTCCATGAAATCACTAGAGGGGTCGTCTGTCTGAAAACAATCTCGTAGGTGCTCGTAGACCATCCTAGACAGACCTCCAGAAGATAGACGTGGAGCTGTACACAAGGCCTGGGCAAACAAAGATCTATTGAGACATAATGACTCCTCAGGCTGATAGTCCTAAACCTCAGGTGGTGAGGGATCACCCGATGAGGGGTGAAGAGAACGCAACGCAGCGATCGTCTCCTCAATAGGACATGCCAATGACAAAGGATGCAGTGCTCTAGCAGTTCTACTGTACTCTCCAGCCTGATCTAACATCCTACAACGTCGTATGCGAGTGGAAGATGAGACATCACGTGTAGAGGCAGACTCGCTTCTACCTCGTACCGCACGGACTGAGGCCTCCTGTAAGGCCGCCCAATCACCAGCACAGAATCTCCGAAGATGGGCTGTCACCTCCCGATGTCTTCCTCTGTCACCTCGAGTATAACGGAGACACCAACGAGGAAGTAGAAGGAAAAGTAACCACGCCTCCTCGTCCTTGGTGTTCCGTGTCAACATGTCGAGAGGTAGACGAAAATGCTTGTTTCACCTCGTCATGAAGAGCACGAGGTAACCGATAGAACAAACGCGGACAAGGAAAACTCGTCTCGAACAAACTCAGAATAGTGCCAGAGTGGGCTCTCAACCACTCCCACGACTCTGGAAGAACTCCAGGAAGAAGGACTAATGGTGCCATTGGGACTGCACGTGTAGACTTCCGATCTCGGCTAACCTGGGCATCCCATGTGATCGTATCATAGTTCTTGTGCATCTTTCTCACATGAGATTTTACTCCTTGCGAAGTAAATAACTGAATGCACACTAGACATGGTGTGTCTCAAATCAGTCTCGATCTCATGGGAGAGAGAGTCCATAGCTAAAGGAAAAACGATATCTGATCAAACGATAATCGTAACAAAAACATCTCCAAAAAGAAAAAAAAACATAGAAGAATAAAACGAACAAAAATAAAAAGAGAGAAAACGAAGAAAAAAAAAAGAAAAGAAAGAAAAACCTTGAACCATGATATGTAAGGATAGAGAAAGACAAATACAGTGAATGCGTCAAAAACTGTCAGAAGTCTCACAAAAAACCTTAAAAGAACACTCTCCAACCCTAAGTTCTTAAAAAATAAAAATCTATTTAATACTCACTCATCTTTCTATCAAATGTATCAAATTTTAAAAAAAGAAGAAAAAAATAAAATATAAAAAAAATTGTTAAAATATACCCTTATCACACTATACCACCCTCTCCCTCTCCTCGCGCGTACCTCTCCTCACATCCTCCTCGAAGGAAAAAGTGTCTCCGTAAAAAGCTCCTCACATCCGCCTCGGAGAAGGTCTTTTTTTTTTTTTTTTTTTTATTTTTATAGGGAAAGGGCGACAGTACGCCCGCGTTAAATTTTATTTCATTCCAGTTGCAAGTCCTGAACCCCCAAACCGGGGTCCCAGGTCGTAATTCTACTGCTACCGTGGTTGGCGAGCCCACCGACCCCCTGCGTCACCATGCTAACCGCGTCAAGACTAACCGCGTCAAGGCTAAACGTACTCCTCCCTAACCTGACGTAATCTTTTCTCGCGAGAATCGTGCCATGGAGGAGAGAGCTATTAGCGATGGCGGAGTTTTGACCTTTCACGCCCTCGATACCGTCCGACAGAACCTCGATGCGGGAGGCCTTGGAAGAGTCTCTCTGCAAATCGCTATTCACTAATCTAGCATAGTTCGTATTTCTCGTGGTGTTCATGTCCTGGCAGAGATCGAGTCTGCTACCAGTCTGGTTGCCGCTTTTCTTGGAAGTCTTCCTGTCACAATGCAGGAGCCTGTTGTAGGGCACTTTGGCGGAGCCGCTTCTTTCTTTGTTCCTGTGCTTTCGCCTCCCGCAGATGCTCTTGAGAGGGGATCCTTCCGTTTGCTCATTGCTCGTGCTGCTTCTGAGGCAGACTCTGTTTTCATTGCTTCCGATCGCCTTGGACTCCGTGCGCTGCTCGTACTGGTTGCGGCCCTCTCTGATCTTTTCCAGGTCAGTCTTCTCCATCATGAGGGTCTGACTCCTTCTCTGATACCTCTTATTGTCGTTAGTCTGCAGGGACCTGTAATGAAGAGGAAGGTGCTGCGGACTACTCAACTTCGTTGCTGATTCCGTGTAAACGGGTGGGGCCCTTGCCTCCTGTGGATCGCCTTGGTGGGGATCTCTTCCGTGCTGTTCCCGAGACCTGCTGCCGTCAGGTTGAATCGCTGTCTCATGGCCTTTTGTTTCCTGTCTGCGAGGAGCCTCTAGGGCAGTGCTCGGGGAGTTTTTTCGTGAAAAATGGAAAATTTCCGGTAGAATGCGAAGCATATCGGCAATTTACGGAAAATTTACCAAATCTACACTAAAAAGTAACTTTTTCCGTCGGAAAATTTCCGACACATTTCATCCAACACCGGAAATTTTCGAAAAGTACCGGAAGTCACTACTCTAAAAACCGGAACTCCCCGAGCATTGCTCTAGGGTGAGGGTGTAGTTTCCCGTGAGTTGAATGATCCTTAATGTACTCATACGGTACTTACCCCGCCTTCGCTTCTTCTCTCCCAGGTCCTTCTTAGATCGAGATGCTTTTGTATTTCAGCAGTCGTCTGCATTGCCCTGGTCCACGCTCGTCTCCTTGCTTCGCTCGCATCCTCTCTCAGCGTCGCCCATGCCGTCTTAACGACTTCAGCAACAATCCTTGCCGCTGGGCGGTCCGACTTGGTATTCCGGAAGATAATGTCCGCTCTTTCTGCCCATGCGACTTGGGTGTGCTCAATGACAAGGAATAGCAGAGCTGGGTTAACGGAGCGGATCTTTACCGCTTTATCAATCGTGCTCAGTAACCCGTCCTCTATCTGGCAGATGATTCCACAATCGCTGATATTCAGTTGAAAACGGTCCCACCTTCTCTTTACAGTGTCGCACTCCCACATTAGATGCTCTAGTGTTTCCTCCTCTCTCCTGCATCTGGGGCACAACCCGTCTCCTATACCCATCTGTAGTGCTCTCTTGTTGGTGAAAAAGCCTCTGTTTAGCAAGCGCCATAACCATAAATTCGTCCTTGGCAGTCCCCCTCTGCTCCACACACTGTGCCATTTTCTCTGCCACTCTTCTTTCGTGTCGGTAGTCCCCCACCGCCTACTTAGTGGAACTTCAGTTATTACTTGCCCCGGTAGCAGAGTCTTCCAAGTCTTAAAACTCTGGATCCATCCCTTGTGCGTCAGCTCATTCACCTCCCAACCCCAGTTGGGGCTCTTTTGTAACTCCTCTGTGGAGAGCACTATCTCCCCTCCCCATCTCACTAGCGCATGGAACACAGTATCTCTTTCCACCCCTTCTGGTTCCAGTGTTGCCCCTAGGTGGCATCTCTCCAGACCCTGCGTTAAGTCCAGATGTTTTATACTCCTCAGCGTGAGTAGTTTCCTCCTTCTTGCCTCTTTTATTGCTTCACCTTTCTCTTGGTTGCTGATTTTTGTCTGTCTTTGCCACAGGTCTGCAGCTTGTTCGATCTTCATACTTGCCTTTAGCTCCAGGGGGGTTCCGGATAGGGTGAGCTTTGAGAATACCTTCTTCCACCCCTTTAGCAGAGAGTTCAGGGTGGGTATATCCTTACACCGTAGATTCGGTGCTAACAGTAAACCTTCTTCTGGTGTCCATTCCCTTCGTTGGCCTCTGTACGTTCCTTTCGCAAGTGCCTCTTTGATCCCCCACTTTGCAATCTCTTTCCATTCCTGCTGCCCACCTTCCAAGAGCTTCCCTAGATATTTGAGCTTCAATGCTTGTGCCACCTCCGTAAAGGGAGCTATCCCTAATCCTCCTTCATCCTTGTTTCTAGTTATCGTCTCCCATGCCACAAGCGCCGTTTTGTTTCTTCCTTCTTCATTTCTCCCCCACAGGAAAGCTCTACATACGCCCTCCAACTTCTTGTACCCTTCCTTCGTGCAGTTAAGGCATGTAAGTTGGTAGGCGGGTATGCTTCTTAAAACATGTTGAAGGAGGACCACCCGACTGGGCCACGACAGTAAGCGGTTTGTCCAGTGTTGTAGTTTTTTTTGTAGTTTAGCCACTAGGGTATCTACCACTTGCCCTTCTGTGAGCTTTACACCTATAGATACCCCCAGGTATGTGAAGACTTGACCTGGCCTTGCTATGACACAACCGGTCCCCTCCAACCAGCCAGGCACTTCATTCATGCCTATTGGTACTACCAATGATTTGCTTAGATTCAGTGCCGCGCCTGATATTTCTTCGGAGCGCTTTATCACGTCTTGAGTGGCTTGGAAACACTCCTCTGTTCCCCTGATCATCAGTCCTGTATCGTCTGCAAATAATTGGTGTAACAGGTATTTCCCTTCACTAACTCGGATCCCTTGCACGCTGCCTGAAATCTGTGCGTCTTTGAACATATTCATGAGAGGTTGAGTAGCGATGGCGAAAAGGTAAGGTGCAACCGGGCACCCTTGGCGGACCCCTCTACTCAGTTGGAAGCCTTCAGTGAATGAGCCGTTGACATGGACTTTAGAAAAGCCCCCTAGCGTCAGCCCCTTTAGTAACTTAATGAAATGGCTATCGAACTTCATTTGTACCATCGTGTCCCACAAGTAGTCGTGAGATACTCTATCGTACGCTTTCGTAAAATCCACTTTGAGAAAAAGAGCTTGTTGCGTCGTAGCCTCAATCATCTCTTGTCCTAGTTTAAAACTGAGGATGTTGTCGAAAATGTCCCTCTCCTGGATAAAGCCCGTTTGTTGCTCGTCTACTACTGACCCCACCACTCTTTTGAGTCTTTCAGCCAGTAATTTACTTAGTATCTTGTACGTGGCCGTGAGGAGAGAAATGGGTCTCCAGTTGGTGAGGTCTGATCTACTGCCTCCTTTCATTATGAGCTTGACTACTCCTTGTAATGTTTTCTCATCTATTATTCCACTTCTCCAAAAGGCTTGTACCATGTTAGTTCCCTCCGTTTTGATAAAGGGCCAGCAAGTCTGAAGCATCTCGTAGGTCACTCCATCGACTCCTGGAGCCTTTTCTTTGGGGAAGTTCATGACTACCTCTTCAATCTCCTCCTCCGTCGGCATCTGTTTCAGATATGCGTTCTCTTCCTCCGACACGAACTTTGAGATAAGGCTTAACGTCCGCTTTCTTTGCTCAGTGTTCGCTGTCACATTTTTGTCTTCTTCGTATAACGCTGAGTAGTACAGCCGTATCCTTGTTAGGATCTCGTGATGATCTTCTGTAACTTCTCCTTCTTCGGTACTGACAGCCTTTATTTCTTCTCGGCAGTGTTTGGCTTTTAACTGCGCGAAAAAATATCGTGATGGTGCTTCCCCCTCCTTAAGCCATCTAATTCTACTTCTTTTTCGCCATAAACATGCATCCTGGTGCTCCCTTTTCCTTAGATTGCTTTCCACTTCTCTTAGCTCCAAATGGAGGGCTTCTGAGCCGTCTGTCTCCGCTCTGACCCTGATTCTCGTAAGTTCCTCTTCCAGCTTTGATCTCGGGTGCATCCTGTTTATCCTCTGCCTCTTCTCCTGCATTAGCAACCTCCTTACTCTTCCCTACGCCAATACCCATTTAATTCTGTCGTCACATTGCCCTGGTGGGTGGTTCTTCCACTCTTTTTCCACTTCCTCGAGCACTCTTGGCTCTTTTAGGAAGTAAGCATCCATTTTGAAATACGTTGTTTTTCTTAGCAAGGTGGTATTCCCTTCTTCCTTTAGTCTCAGCTCTATGATGACCGGCACGTGGTCCGATAGGGTTTGACCTCCGTCATGTGTCAGCTTAGTCACCCTGTTGCACCACTCCGCGCTGTCATTGAGATATACTCTGTCCAGTCTAGCCTGATCCAGTCTAGCCCCTGTTTTGACTTGACGAGTGAATGTAGGTCCTTCCTTTGTGACTGCACAGAAGAAAGCATCCACCAGATCAGTCTGAAGTAGAGTGTTCCTCCATAATCTCAGTTCGCTGCCGTGGAGCAATGGAGAGAGACCCACGCTATCATCTGGGAGCTCCACCATATTCCAGTCCCCCATCAAGATCCACGGGCCGTTCTTTATTTTGGCTCCCAGCCATTCCCACAGTTGCCTTCGTCTCTCTTTGGAATTAGGTGCATATACTGATGCTATCCCTAAGGGTCCAACTTCCGATGCTATAATTGCTCAGGCGACTGTTCCGTCCCCTTTAGTCCCCAAATCCTCCACCTGAACATATGAGCGCAGCAAAAGTGAAGCTCCTCCTCTGCCTTCCTCGTTGTAATCGGTGATTTTTGTTCCTTGTGGGAGGATAGTGTTTAGATTATGTTCTAATCTATTCTTCTCTGTTTTTAGCTCCTGCAGGGCTATGATGTCCACCGGCGCCCTTTCTCTTCCTATCCAGCGGCGAAGGATCGACACCCTGTGGGGATCACCTAGGCCCCTGACATTCCACGTGGCAAGCTTTAATGTACTTTGCATAGACTAGAAAAGCTTGGAGTTATGACATTCTCGTGTTCTCCAAGGAGCCTCCTTTAGCTCTTTGCTGTCTTACCGGTTTTCTGATCCTTCCGCTGATCTCGATTGCCTTGCCTCCCGCGCCTGTGAAGCTGCTCCTCGAGGTGGTGGGAGCGAAAGGAATACCGAGCTTTTTGGCGTTTCTCCTTTTGGTTAGGCTGTTAAGATCCAGTTCTCTTAGTGCCTCTCGCTCTAAACCATGGAGGGGAGAAATCAAGGAGAAAGATACCTCCTGGTCTTTGTTGTTCGTGTTGAGGCTTCCTTGTATCGTGACCTCTTCCCCCCAGCGGTAACCTGTGTCAAGACCCCAACATCGTAAATCCGGCGGGTCAGCAGTTTTTTCTTTGTCAGGCGTTTCTTTCTCTTGTACCATGTCTTCCTCCTCTGCCCCTTCTTGAGATCCCCTTTCTGTGTTGTGTAAGATTCCTTCCAAAGTCTCCCTTGGGAGGTATCCTGGTCCTTGATTCTCCTCTTGTGCATGTTGCTGGCCTGTAGCTTGTTCCGTAGTCTGGACTCCCTCTCTTACCTGTTCGTCAGTTCTTCTTATCGCGTTTTCCTTCCTTGGCCCTCCCTCAGTTATCTGCTGCTTCCCTCTTTCCTCATTTTCTCCTAGCATCTCCTGTTCGCTACTATTCCTTGCGTTTAGGTCCGGGATTCGCTTTTTCTCCTTTGTTCGTTGACTCGCCTCTCCTGAGGCTTCAGGGGTAGGCGTTAGAGTCCTAGCTGCCTCCTTTTGCAGGTGTTCGTTGATCCCCGCTGAAGATGGAAGAGAAATGGCGCCCTTTCTGAGCCCTTCGCTGCCTTCTGTGGCTAGACTGATACTGACGGATGTCTGTGGTGTGATCTGATCTTCTGCCTCTATACTCAAAGCTGCAAAACGATTGTTTGTAGATCTGACCTCCACCCACTTGCCTACTGTCTTGTTTCCCTTCTTGTTTCTTCCTGTAACCTGAGTAAAACCGTCGCTAGCCTTTGACGCTTCTCCTTGACCCTCTTTGGCATCTCTTTCTCCTGCCTCCTGAGGGTCGGTCGTCTTCCTGGTGCCTGTCTCTTGGGCGGCTTTCCCTGCTAAGCGTCGTTCTGGGCAGTTCTTCGCGAAGTGGCCTTTCTGTTTACAAGCAAAACAAGAGTCCGGCAAGGATTGGTAAATGATCGGTTGTTCGATGGGGTCTCCTATATCGATTCTTATTAATATGTGGTCTTTGATCTCTTCCTCCGGATCAACTAGTATGCACCCTCTTATGTGAGGGTAACCATTAGTCGACTTCATAGTCGTTCTGTATAGAACTGGTCCTATCGCTCCAAGGAGGTCATCAGCCCCTATTTCGAAAGTCGGGTCTACTAGAGGTAAGTCAACCCAAACCGCCACCGCCTTTGAGTTCTCTGCATGGGTCTTGAAGCCTGGTTTCCATGGCACCGCCACTACTATTCTTTTATTGAAGAATAATGGTGAGCTTTGTAGTATTCGATTCTTCTGTTCTTCATCCTTCAGAACCACTAGGAAATGTTTCCTACTCAACATGCGTAGCTGAAGGACCTTCAGACCTAAGTGCGGTTCTAACCACTTCGTGATCCAGAGGTCGATGGCGTCTCTCGACGGGCTACAATCTACAGTTGACAGCACCACTGCTGTACGTGATAGTTGTACCAGACGGCTTGCTACCAGGTCTCTGTTGAGATTTACTGTCACCCCGTTTTTGTATTCCCCTTGCTGCTGGTTCTTCTTGATTCTCGACAGTGCCTCGAGCAGCTCTTCGTCCGGTAGATTCTTCCCTGCTGATAAATCTAGTCCTTCGAGGTATGGGTTCCCTCCCCCCTTGTGCAGTATTTTTAGCGGTTTCAACCAACAGTTCGGATATTGAGTAGCACTATTGCCCACGTTTTCTGTCTCCTTATTGACTGTGTTCGTCGTTGTTTCAGGAGGCTTTGGTGCTACGTCTTCGTTCTTTGCTGCTTCCCGAGGTGCCTGCTTTGTCAGGATATCTTTTCTCTCCTTGCTTCCCTCATTTGCAATCGGACCTTCACTTTCTTTGGACGTGTATTCCTTCCCGCTCGAAGTTGGCCCCCCTGCACCTTCCCTTCTCTTCCCCTTATCCGAGGTGTTTGTTCGACTTCCTTCCTCGATTGACCGCCCTATTACTTTGACATGAGGATCTTCCTTTTCCCTTTGTTCACTGCTGGCATCTATGCGCAGTGCTCCGCTCTCTTCTTGGGTATCTGATATCTGGCGTTTTTTCGAGCTGTAGATGTGCATTTCATCTATAGACTGACTCGAATTGAGTTCTCTTGTTGCTTCTTTATCGTTTTGCATCAGAGCCCTACTTCTTTTCTTCTCTACCTCCTGGTCGAGAGCTGGGCGGTTCTGAGTATTGTCTTCTGCCTCGCTCATCTCTCCCTCCCTGTTTTCTTGATTTTCTTGAAATTTCGCGGCTTCTTTCTCTCTCTCTCCTTCGCTCGTCATTCTCAATTCCTGTCACTCGCTCTCTTCTCTCCGTTGTCTTTCCCTCTGTTTCACCCTTCTAACTACGTCCCGATTCCCTCTTCAATTCTGAGGATCAAATTGGCTCACGCTGCGCTGCTGCACGCCTCCTCCGCGCTCTCGCCTCGCTCGCCATCTTCCCCCCTTCTATCTTTGTAGCACTAAATCACCTCGGAGAAGGTCTAGTCGGTCCGCGATATCGCCTACAACCAGCGATTACTCGGAAGGTGGAAGCGCAAGTGACTCAAGCGGCCTAGCTAGTCCTTTCAGCCGATCGAGTGGCGCGCCTCCCCTAAGAGACAAAGAAGACTCATGAGTTAGTTACATGGCTTATGAGTCATTTCCCAAGAAGCGAGTCGGAAAGCGAAAGACACGCCGAAGGGCACAGTCGCCGAATACAACACATGGACCCGGACGTAGAGCGAGCGCCTGGGAAGGGCATGCAGCCCGAGAACAGGCCCTTGGTACACCAAGTGGGAATTCCACCTCGTGCAAGTATAGGAAATCAAATCGGAATTGCGGTCAAGGAGACATTTTTCCCGGACGACCCATTGCGACAGTTTAAGGAAAGAGAAGATGTTACATGGCGTTGGCGTACGTGTTTCCCATTCTTGGCTGGCTCCCGAAGTACAAATTGAGTTCGTTCAAGGGCGACTTAATTTCTGGTCTGACGATTGCCAGTCTCGCCGTTCCTCAGGTATATGTCTTGTCGCAGTCTATACACCAGATCAATTGCAGCTTCATGGCAGTGCCATGCCTTCATAGAACGCAAATTAAGTAGCTTATAACAGTTGTAATAGCCCAACATGACTCCATTTGCATAGTGAGGCGAGAGAGTAGCTCCCCGTGCGTGTTGGTATCCCTCATCGTCCATCGTCCTTCGTCCTCAAGTTATCTTCAGGTACTCATCGATTACTGACATCCGTGCTGAACGTTTGCTCGACCGTTTGTGGTTCTTCCCGGTTAGCAGCTTTATGAGATCGACAACATAGACTTTGTTTCGACGATAGGGTGCGTAAGGATGCGTTCGGCATTCGGATCCACTACGCACATCCGTCAATCTTCAACTTCTTTATATTCGTCATTGGCTTTTTGCGTGCTCTTTTGCGCTCGACTCCCGGCCATGTATCCTGCCGCGGCGGTTCATGAGATCGGGATTGATCAAGTTGTCCAATTCCTACCATTTGGCATGCTTGATGTCCTGGTCGATCGTTGTTGAGGTCGGTTCTGGCAACAACAGCCACAGCAGCGGATTGGGTTGTCATTTTGGATGATAAGAAGGATTTCCGGCATATCGGTGTAGGTTGTTTTGAAGCGGGTTTAGGGATAGGTTTAGCGTTTATGGCGCGGGTACAGCTTTCTTCAGATTCAAAATCAGGGCGATGCGTTCACCCTAAAGTTGGTCTTTACTTGGTATTAGCATCCCGGATTAGGTTGTCATTTTGGATGATAAGAAGGTGATTCTTCCCGGTTAGCAGCTTTATGAGATCGACAACATAGACTTTGTTTCGACGATAGGGTGCGTAAGGATGCGTTCGGCATTCGGATCCACTACGCACATCCGTCAATCTTCAACTTCTTTATATTCGTCATTGGCTTTTTGCGTGCTCTTTTGCGCTCGACTCCCGGCCATGTATCCTGCCGCGGCGGTTCATGAGATCGGGATTGATCAAGTTGTCCAATTCCTACCATTTGGCATGCTTGATGCCCTGGTCGATCGTTGTTGAGGTCGGTTCTGGCAACAACAGCCACAGCAGCGGATTGGGTTGTCATTTTGGATGATAAGAAGGATTTCCGGCATATCGGTGTCCGGCAGATCGGTGTAGGTAGTTTTGAAGCTTTATGGAGCGGATACAGCTTTCTTCAGATTCAAAATCAGGGCGATGCGTTCACCCTTTTCGTATTCTTTCATTGTCGCCTTAGTCCGTTGAAGAGTATAACGAGTTGCGTGCGCTGTTTAGATAGGTGGTGCGGAGTAACGCCTTTCTGATCCTGGAGGTGGTTGCCTTACTAGACTTACGATCATAAGAAATCTATGTTGTTGTAATGTGGGCCATTCTGTAGTCTGTCACAAGCGTCGGGCCTTGTCCCTTCGTGTGGACCAGTCTGGCGTTGACTAGTCCGAACTGTTGTTACCGCTGATCAGAGCAGTCATAGCTCAAGCGGAAGCGATGGCAGTTTTCCATACCATTCAGCTGTGACTGGTCCGTGGTGTGGACGCAATCCGGGCAAGCCCAGCGAAGGTTCATCTGTAGTTTTGTTTTCGGATTTTGCAATACAGCCCCGCTGTCTTTGACTACCGAAACTCTTTATGCCGTATCATCTCATGTCATTTCACATTTGGTTCGATCGACGAATAGAATTTTATTATTTTCTGTGTCGTTAGTAAAATTATTAGAATCTACAGTAAGTTATCCCATATGCATATTCTCGCAATTACATTGCAAGCGAAAGACCTTGTTTATTTAGATGCAAGACGATGATACGCATGAAATTTCATTATCCAGAACTCATAATGACACACATCCCCTCGGGGGCTAGTTGAACCGCTTGTAAATCGACCACCTAGTTCTTCTAATCCTACTGGTCTGTCTCTGAAGGCAACGAAACGTGCAACTTATTTTTCTAAAATTCTCGTTATGCCTTCGAGTATGTGTCTGGTCTCTTTGTTTTCGAGTTCTAGATGGCTTAGTGATCAGGTTGGTCGTTTCTTCTCGATCTTCGTGTTAAACATTCGTGCTATCTATCTCTTGTCGTTTGTGTATTTCTCGTCTTCTTTTGCATCGGGATGTTCTTTCGGAATGCAACTTGGACACTCTTCGATTATTGTTCGGGATCTCGATCGAAGAAATGATTTTTTTTCTCGTTTCATTTACCAACTCCGAGTGTTGTTGGTGATCTCGACTGAAGTAATGATTTCCTGTTCTTTTTTCTAGTTTCATCTAGGTATGTCGCCTTGTCTTGCTCATCAGCCACGAACTTTCTTCTAGTTGGGTTATGGAGTGTATGGACGTCGATTTCTTTCTTCGTGTGCTTGCGGTTCACTTTAGACTTCGTGGACTGTGATAGATCTAAACGGCGAGCTTTCTTCTCTGTAAGTTGAATCTACAAGTTAGAGGCGTTCTCCGATGGAGGTCAACTGATATCCCCCTCCTCAGGTGTTTTCTCTCTTTGGTCACGCCTTTGTTGAATTCGTGGTTGCTCTCATCTTACCTTAGGGCTAATGTCGTCCATTTATATTCGATCTTAGTAGATACTTGCCTTTTCCGGATCTCTCTTAGCATAGACTAAATTGTTATGGGCGGTTCGTTCCCCTCTTCAGTTGTGCTTGAACTACCTCAAGGGATGTCATCGCGGCTTTCATAGCCTCCTTGTTTTCGATGAAATCTCCTTCAGATATCAACGCGGATAATGTCTTGCCGCTTCTGCTACTATTCGTGCCGCTGTTCCATCAGGTCTCTGATTTCGAAAGACAGAACTAGCTCTTTCGTTCCATGCCATAAGTGTGTGCTCCCTCAAGAGGTAGAGGAGGGTTGGATTGTGCTTTTTGGCTTGCAACACCATGTCAATGGTGTGTGGTAGGCTTGAGTCTTCTATACAACCATATTCGATGTAGGTATTTGTAGGTTTAACTCCTCCGTCACGTTTTGATAGGTGGGCACTCTCATATCAAGTGTTCTAGTGTCTCCTCCGTTCCGGTGCACCGTAGGCATTGTCCATATGATACTCCATCCTCTTGGCTCTACTATTTGTGAAGAGTTCCCGTCTTAAGATCCTCCATAACCAAAGAGAAAGATTCCCACTCTCCCAGAATGTGAGTCCTCTGCCAGTAATCATTTTGATGTGAAAGTCCCATAGGGTCTAAACTATCGTAAGGATTCTTCCCGTGGTGATGCGAGACACAGACTAAGTGTCCAGTCTCTGCATCAAAGATTCGATTATCGTCGGCGGTGAGATGAGCCTCGTTGAAAAGAAATCGGCTTGGCTTGTCGAAGAATGTACGCCCCAAAGTTACTCCGTCAGGAGCTGCAGGATTTTGAGGAATCAATGTCGCTATTGGAGCCCCAACTGCAACCTCTATAATAAAGTTGGTCTTTACTTGGTCCTTCGGGTCCTTCTTTCCCTTATAAAGCTTGACGAGGTCTTCCCATCCGTTTGCTATCCATTGGATCACCTGCAGTGCTTGAATTTCGTTTGATCACCTGCAATGCTACTCCTAACCGGAAATCAGTCCTCGTCGCTGTGGGCTGTCTCGACACTTCTGAAGCAAACCGGTGGAAAACGTGGGCCTAAATTCCTCCCTGACTACAGAGTTTTCTTGTCCCTGTGGTGAATGATAGACGACGAGATCGAAGACTCGCGTGGTCGATGACAAGCACATTGTAGGTTGGGGTCGTTACTTGAAACAGATATGAAGTTTGGGACATTCTTTTGACGGTTGGTACCTGACTTGCTTGCGTGATTGGTGGCGGACGTATGCAATGCTTGATAAGGTCTTCCCATCCGTTTGCTATTCATTGGGTCACGTATTGGGAGAGTCTTGTTATATGTGCAGCTTGGCCTAGTTCTTTACGGATTATCCTGCCTTAATTGTTGCAGATGCTTACTTATTTCTAATTTCTCATAGTGGGAGACATTATTGGAAGATCTCCCGCTCCCTCTAAACATCCCTTAATGTTGCCGATGGTTGCAGAAACTTTCCGCGAAGATCCGACGTCCTAACATCTAACGATCCGAGGTCCAGCAGAGTCCAGCTTGTCGTAATCTCGTAGCGAACGTCAAGTGAAGGTGAAAATGTCCGCAGATGAGATCGGACTGATGGAGGACTCTTTTTTTGCGAGATGCGACGATTCCAGTCGTAGTATAGGATATGCGCCAGTACCGTCTACTAGGAGGCCTAGAGGGGCCGTGAGATCGTCTACAACGAGCGCTTATCCGAGTGGCACGCCTCCCGGACGTGACAAAGAAGACTCGTCCTTACTGCAGACAGAGATGATAACGAAAAATCGGTGCAAGAAAGGGACTAAAGCCTTAATTCGAAATCTCTCGCTTGCGCGATGCCGAGTTCGGCGTTTCTTCGGGAAAGTCGGTTGACAGCAATGGAGCTCAATGGGTGTCTATGGAGATCGATGCAGTTAAGCTCAGCAGGGTTACGTAGTTCTGTATATGGTCCCGTGCTGTTCTGTATATAGTCTCCTGTTGTGAAGGCCATTAGTTTTGGTAGAATATGTGAAGGTAAAACTTCAAGTCCCGGCATAAGTACAGGGTGAGTGTGAGAGAGCTCTTAAGAGAGTGTATATATGGATAATGTCCTTGGGTTTGGATAATATTCTCTATTGCGAAGATCATCAATTTTGGTAGGGAAAGTCCGTTCACAGCAATGGAGCTCAAGAGTACTCATGAGTGTCTATGGATATCGATGCAGGGTTCCGTAGTTCTGTATATGGTCCCCTGTTGTGAAGGCCATCAATTTTGGTAGAACATGTGAAGGTAAAACTTTAAGCCCCGGCATAAGTACAAGGTGAATGCGAGAGAGTTCTCAAGATTCAACTGCTAGCTCAATCTCAGATTATCATGGTCAGCTCAACGCATACCTTGGTAATCAGAGAATATGGAAAAGATCTGATACCGCAAGCTGAGGAGCTGAGACTATGTCAATCAGTGATTGTCTTCAGACTGAAGACACATTTTATATCTTCAGTGAGCTGCGCCGCCAACTGGGCGATCGACATGAACGTACAGTTTCCGTGATGCTGAACTCCAGTTACTCCAACGTTCCGGACGAGCGCTTGCGCAGCGTCTCGAAACAAATTTTGAAGAATTTTGAAGATTCGTCGTCCACTTGTTGGTTGATATTAGACTGTTGGAATTGTCCTGAGTGTCTATGGATATCGATGCAGGGTTCCGCAGTTCTGTATATGGTCCCCTGTTGTGAAGGCCATCAATTTTGGTAGAATATGTGAAGGTAAAACTTTAAGCCCCGGCATAAGTACAAGGTGAGTGTGAAAGAGTTCTTGAAGAGAGTGTAAGCAGGACCAAGCAAATGAATTATCAATAGTCCACTTGTTGGTTGATATGAGACTGTTGGAATTGTCCTGAGTGTCTGGATATCCATGCAGGGTTCCGTAGTTCTGTATATGGTCCCCTGTTGTGAAGGCCATCAATTTTGGTAGAATATGTGAAGGTAAAACTGTAAGCCCCGGCATAAGTACAAGGTGAGTGTGAAAGAGTTCTTGAAGAGAGTGTAAGCAGGACCAAGCAAATGAATCATCAATAGTCCACTTGTTGGTTGATATTAGACTGTTGGAATTGTCCTGAGTGTCTATGGATATCGATGCAGGGTTCCGTAGTTCTGTATATGGTCCCGTGCTGTTCTGTGTATAGTCTCCTGTTGTGAAGGCCATTAGTTTTGGTAGACTGTGTGAAGGTAAAACTTCAAGTCCCGGCATAAGTACAGGGTGAGTGTGAGAGAGCTCTTAAGAGAGTGTATATATGGATAATGTCCTTGGGTTTGGATAATATTCTCTATTGCGAAGGTCATCAATTTTGGTAGGGAAAGTCCGTTCACAGCAATGGAGCTCAAGAGTACTCATGAGTGTCTATGGATATCGATGCAGGGTTCCGTAGTTCTGTATATGGTCCCCTGTTGTGAAGGCCATCAATTTTGGTAGAACATGTGAAGGTAAAACTTTAAGCCCCGGCATAAGTACAAGGTGAATGCGAGAGAGTTCTCAAGATTCAACTGCTAGCTCAATCTCAGATTATCATGGTCAGCTCAACGCATACCTTGGTAATCAGAGAATATGGAAAAGATCTGATACCGCAAGCTGAGGAGCTGAGACTATGTCAATCAGTGATTGTCTTCAGACTGAAGACACATTTTATATCTTCAGTGAGCTGCGCCGCCAACTGGGCGATCGACATGAACGTACAGTTTCCGTGATGCTGAACTCCAGTTACTCCAACGTTCCGGACGAGCGCTTGCGCAGCGTCTCGAAACAAATTTTGAAGAATTTTGAAGATTCGTCGTCCACTTGTTGGTTGATATTAGACTGTTGGAATTGTCCTGAGTGTCTATGGATATCCATGCAGGGTTCCGTAGTTCTGTATATGGTCCCCTGTTGTGAAGGCCATCAATTTTGGTAGAATATGTGAAGGTAAAACTTTAAGCCCTGGCATAAGTACAAGGTGAGTGTGAAAAAGTTCTTGAAGAGAATGTAAGCAGGACCAAGCAAATGAATTATCAATAATGGGTAATATCCGTGGGTGTGAATAATATTGTCTGTTGTGAAAAGCAGGACCAAGCAAATGAATTATCAATAATGGGTAATATCCGTGGGTGTGAATAATATTCTCTGTTGTGAAGGTCATCAATTTTGGTAGAATAGGTTAAGACAAATCATTGACATAAAGGGAGTGTGAGTGTGAGAGTTTCGAAAAAGAGTTCAAGAAGGATCAAGTAAATGAAATATTCAATATATACAATAGCTTTGGGTCTGGTTAATATAGTCTTGATCTTGGCTTTGATGATTTTATGAGAAATCATTATTTAATAATTTGAACCAGTTATTATAAAGTTATTTATATTATAAAGTATTTAAAATTTCTATCCAATAATAATTTGAATAAAGATATTATTAGCTAAAAAATATTCTTAACTTTAGTAGTAGATAATCTAACTTGGGATTTGGTAAACTCTTCGTCAAAATACTCATATCTATGTTTTCAGCAGGACAATATTTAATTTATATAAATTTTTCTTATGACATGATTTTTAATGAAGTGATATTGGATGTCCATATGTTTCATATGGTCATGGAATCTACTAGTGTTGATAAGAATCATTTCACTTTGATTGTCATAATATGTAACAATTGATTTTTGTCATGCAATCTGACGTCAGTCAAGAGTTGACGTAATAGGATTGTCTTTGAACAGTTCGTGTAAGAGTTACATACTCTGTCTTTGTGCTTGACAAGGCTACTGACTTCTGTGTGAAGATTACATGCCACAACGTCCGAAGGTGCTGCGGTACCCATCCCTTCTTTTGTTATTGGACTCAATAGTATCACAATTGAGATCAGTGTGTACTCGTAGCAATCAATGAATGCTACGAGAACAATGTGGCAGGACATCTAATGTCTTGCATTGTCGAAGGATGCATGGTCCATCTTGACCAGACACTTCGTTGATCAAGAATGATGACCAAAATGCACCTAAGTGAGAAGTTGCAGGTTTTAAAGATGAAACCCAACGAGACGATCACTTAACACGTGAACAATTTCAAGTCTTTTCTCCAACATATGATTTCAACTGGATTAGTAATTGTCAACGAGGAGCAAGTCTTCGCGATAATGAGCAACATGCCCAATAATTATCATTTATTCTTACAAGCGATGAGAACAAACCCAAATCTCTCGCTACAGGACCTCACCTTTTTCATCCAAGACGAAACGATTGAGCGTAAGTTATCGGTTGAACCATCTACTGTTTTGTTTGCAAGACGTCGGCAAGGAGGACATAACAACAACAACGGGCACAACAATGGTAACAACTGAGAAGGTGATAATCAACCATCGAAAAAACCACCAGATCATAATGAGAAATATTTCTAGTGCAACAAGCTCGAACATCGCATCGTCGAGTGTCTTGACAAACCCAGCAACATCAACAAAAACTCGAATGATGGCAACCAAAATAAGAACAAAAATAAAAATCGTCGTTCACAGAATACCAAAGCAACACTCGTCAAATTTTGACGACACAATGCTCATCTGCAATCGTGCAGACAACTTATCCCCATTGGTATGTGGACACGGGTCCAACACACCACATGGCACATAATCGACGATAATTCGTTAAATTCTCACTTGTCTCTAGTGAAAACATCGAGAATGATGCGATTCTACTCGATAATAACATATCGTGCACCTATCGCCTTGTTACGCCAGTGGAAGCTCTTGCTCAATAGGTTGCGAACTTTACACTGCCCTGCAAACACAATCACAAGTTAGCGTCCATGCACCACTTACCCTCTTTCAGTTTGGTCCGGATCGGAGCCGGACCGTCTCCCTATTCATCAGCTCAGCAGTTCCTAAGTCCCGACCTAGACCCGCCTAGGTCGGTGTTGGAGCTCCGTCCACGACTTAAAACGTCTCCGGAGCTCCAACACTTAGCAGTTTTTCCGAAACCTGTGGTCCAGACCCAGGGTCGAACCTTGTGGTTCGTCTGCGTCTCGGACCCACGCCTCAGACCTATGTCTGAGACTCATGTTCCAGTCCATTCCCAAACTCTCCCCCTTAGGTCAGCGTTCGTCTGGGGCCCCCTTGGGGTAGACCCAAATGTCCTAACCCAAGGTTCCATCCTTGGTTCAGAGAACCACTTAGGGTTCCTCTGATCGCGACTTCCCGGCCAAGCCGTTCAGTCCTACTCACAACGTTCGCAACCTAGTGCAAGTCCACTAAGGTTCTGTTGCTCGCGTCTGCGCTCGACCTTGAGACTGAGGGTCGCGACACTCACCTCCACTTTGGAGGTTGATGCTCTCATCAACAATGATCTTTTAAGTTAACACCAAGTTCAAAATGGGTAACCAACCCCTTGGCGTCTGAATTGCATTTTGGTAGCTAACCCGCAATTCCCTTCTTGGCTTGAGTCTTAAGTTGTCGCTAGAACACTTAGAAAATTCTAACTATTCTTGGGAAAAGCCTTACCTTTTTGGCTTACCCTAAACAAAAACTAGTTCACAATTTCTAAACATTCTACTTAAGACTCTAACTTGCTAACTATAAGTATTCACACCTACTTACAAGGTCCCCCGAAACTCACTTTCCAGTCGTAACCTGATTTGACTTAGACGCGCGACTAAGTTTACTTTGCAGAAAACCACAAAGCAAGATCACCCCAAGCCCCAAGACAAGTATGAAAATTCATATTTACTTTGTCAACGCTACGGCAAACCTAAGTCTTGACAACAAGACTTAGTCTTGATTTAGATGCTTATCCAAACCAGCTCGCTTCCTTTGAGTGTGCTTCGTTCCTCCTCTTGACAACATCCTAGGCATCTAATCAGAACTAGTCATAGCCATGCACTACCAATACACTTAGACAAATTTTCTCGAAACAAAATCTTTAGTTCCAAATACAAAACAAAGCTACAAAATCCATCGGCCCAAATCGCCTCAAGTTGCTACTCGTATGGTTCGACGTTCCTTCACTCCTCGCTGGAAGGAGATGCCCTCATCTTGCTAACGCCCTTGTTGTCCTTGTCGCCGCTTGAATAGATCCAATAGTTCACTTGCATGTGTTAGCTCCTCCTCTGGCACCCAAGTTGCTTCCTTCAAATGGTAGCCACGCCATTTGACCAAATACTCCATCCGGTTTGATTTACGCCGAGATCGCAAAATGGACTCCACCTCATATTATGCTTCACCTTGCACGACATCAAGTTGAGGCCTGAGAACCTGTTTGCGCTCCGGCCGCAAATCGTCCTTGAAGTATTTCTTTAATAAAGAAATATGGAAAGTCTGATGCAACTGCCACTCGCGAGGAAGGTCTAATGTATAGACGTCTTCGTGCGGATTCTTAACAATGACAAAAGGTCCCGCAAACTTGGATGAAAACTTCACCGATATTTCCTTCGGAAGTGTGAAGTTTTTCATACTTAACCATACTTCTTCGCTCACTTGAAACTTCACTTGGCGCCGATGCTTGTTTACCTGCTTCGTGTATCGTTGCTGCGTCTTCTCGAGGTTCTTCTTCACTTGATCCTCGCGCCGCTGCATCTCCGCCACCAACTCTTCAGCTGATGTTTGTCGTGTTCTTGGTCGTGCCAATGTAAAACTCCTTGCAAGAGTCAAGTCAAGAGGCCCTTCTGGCTCACGTCCGTAAGCCAGCAAGAAAGGCGATTCGCCGATTGCCGAATGCTTCGTGGAATTGTAGCAATACTCCGCAAGACTGAGCCACTCCGCCCAATCACTTTGGTCTGCGCTCACATAATTCCTCAAGTATTGATTCAGTACTGAGTTAACTTGTTCTGTTTGCCCATCTGTTTCCAGATGAAAGGCGGTACTAAATTTTAATTTAGTCTCCAATTTTTGGAACAAGTGTTTCCAAAAGGCACTTGTGAACTTGGAGTCTCTATCTGAAATGATACTTCGAGGCAATCCATGTGAACGTCACCAAGTATCTAGGAACAACCGAGAAGTCGTGAACGCTGTTGCAGTATCCAAGGTTGGAGCAAACTTCGCTAGTTTGCTAAACCGATCAACTATCACAAAGATCGCGTTGTATCCATTCGAGTCAGGCAGAGAGGTAAGGAAGTCCATGCTAATGCTTTCCCAAGGTCTGGCTGGAATCGGCAAAGGATGAAGCAATCCTTGTTTCTTCTCATAAGAAACGTGATTCGCTTGACAGGTTACGCATGTTTTCACAAAGTGGACAACATCGTCTTTCATGTGGGGCCAATAAAACTTTTTAGCTATCACTGCTAAAGTGGACTTTTCTCCTTTATGGCTTGATAAGGACGCATCGTGACATTCTTTGAGTAACTTCGTCCTAAGTTTTCCTTGTCCCACATAAACCCGACTTTGTTTGAACATGAGTAAACCATGTCTTAGCTGCATATTCTGCAACTTCACTCCTCGCTTAAGTTGTTCTAGGTACTCCTTCGCTTGGTCATCGTCCATATAGTCTTCACGAATTCGTCTCTCCAAATCTGACTCCTTAGGGTACATAGCTCACAAAATCTGTGTTGACGATGGAAGATATTCCTCCTTGCGACTCAAGGCGTCAAGAACCACATTGTCCTTTTCCGTTTTGTGGATTAATTTCACGTTCATGAGCGCCAAGGTATCATGCCACCGCAGTTGCTTTGGCGTCACCCGATCTTGTGTCTCAAAGTACTTGAGCGAAATATTTTCAGTATACACTTGGGTTTTGTGAAGTCCCAAGTAATGCCGTCATTTCCTCAAGCAATGAACCACCGCAAAGAGTTCCTTCTCGTGAGTCGGCCATCGACTCTCTGTCCCAGATAACTTCTTGCTTTCGTACGCTACAGGTTTTTCATCCTGCACCAACACTCTGTCTATCGCATAGTCGCTCGCATCGGTATGCACCTCGAATGGTTTGTCAAACTCCGACAGCTTTAAAACTGGCGCCTTTGACAAAATAGTTTTGATCGTCTGAAATGCATCATCCACCTCCTTGGTCCAACTTACCTTTGCATCTTTGCCCGTCCAGTCCATCAGCGGCTTCGTGATCTTTGAAAACCCTTTCACATACTTGCGGTAGAACTGCACCAATCCTAAGAATCGTCGCATTCCCTTCACTGTAGTCGGAGGCTCCAAGTCACAATCGCCTCCACCTTCTGCATATCTGGACCAACGCCTTCTGCACTAATGACATGTCCCAAGAAGTTAATGCGCTCCAAACCAAACTCACTCTTGTCAATATTGGCAAACAGTTTATGCTCCCGCAACTTCGTCAATACCATCCTTAGCTGCTCCGCGTGCGACTCCAAAGTTTTGGAGTAGATCAAGATGTCGTCGATGTAAACGATGACAAACTCATCAATGTAGTGAACGTCGAAGGGACGTTGCAGAGTCCAAATGACATCACCACGAATTCAAACGATCCGTATCTGGTTCGACAAACGGTCTTCTCAACATCTGGGTCAGCTATCCAGATCTGGTAATATCTTGACTTCAAGTCTATCCTGCTGAAGTACTTCGCACCCGCTAACCTATCAAAGAGGTCGTCTATCCTTGGCAAGGGATAGTTATTCTTCACCGTCACTTTATTGAGCGCACGATAATCTACGTAGAGTCGTAACTTCCCATCCTTCTTCTTTGCAAAAAGAACTGAGGCTCCATAAGGTGACTTGCTGGTTCGAATATATCCCCGCGTTAATAGCTCGCCGAGTTGTCTTTTCAACTCAAGGAGTTCCACCTGATTGAGTCGGTAAGGAGCTTTAGAAGGTGGTTCTGATCCTGGCAAGACCTCAATCTTGTGATCCACCACCCGCTTTGGAGGTAACTCAGCAGATAACTCATCCGTCAAGACATCCGTCAAGACATCCTCAAACTCCTTAATCACTTCACGAAGGACCTTTGGAAGTTTAGTCGCATCTCCTGATGTTTCCTCTTGTCCACCAGCCCCCATCAAATCTGCAACCCGCATCAAACACATGACTCCGTCGCCGAAGTCCATCTGTTTGCCTTTGATCAAATTCACCGCAAAGTCATCAACTTTCTGCGCCTTTCGGATCAGCCTCACTCCCAACTTCTGCCCTTTAACTCTGACGTTCAACCTCAAAGATCTCCACCTAAGTTCCACGTCGAACCTATCTAAGAAAGTGTTCCCCAAAACCGCATGGATATCATCCATCTCGCACACCGTGAAGTTTTCTGTGAACTCCAACTTCTCACACGCAAATCGTACATCCAAGGCTACTTCGGAAGTTTGGTACGTCTTGCCCTTGGCAAAGCGCACCTGAATAGGCTTGTCTGCCTTGGAGGTAGACAAGCCCAACTTCTTCACCAACTTTGGACTTATGAAGGAGTGAGTTGCTCTTGTGTCCACAAGAAAAGTAACATCACGGTTAGCAACTTTAGCTTGCATAAACATCAGTCCCGGTGTCTTCTTCGTGGTTCTCAAGGTCACAGTCATCTGGCTCTCCAACAAGTCCTTTGTAACAAACGCATTCATGCTATAATTACTAACCTTAGGCTTTGTGCACCCCTTAGCAATATGGCCCGCCTTGCCACAATTGTAGCAAGTGAACTTAGCGCCGTTGCCCTTCTGAGATGTTTGCCCCTTAGGTTTCGGTCATGTTTGCTGCCGGGACAGAAGTATCTTTTCGATCTTTCTCACCCCCATCCCATTGTCGCTTGAAGCCCTTGTTCTTCTTCTGGAACTTGTCCGTGCTGTGTGGTTCAAAAGGTTTCTGTTGATGGACTTCGTCGTCCCCAATTCGCTCCGCTAGCTTCAAAAGTTCGGCACTAGTCGATGGTAGCTCCGGCATCCAAAAGAGAGCCTCCTTCGAGCTAGACTTGAGTCCCTCAATGAATATGCATATTTTGGTCTCCTCAGTCCACTTGGAGAATGAGTCCAGCTTCGCACTAAACTCTCGCACATAAGCACTTAAGGTCCCCGTCTGCTTCAGCCTCACTAGCTCGACACCATCTCGAATCCTTTGATACTCCGGAGTGAATCGTCGCGTGAGCAACACCTTGAACTCCTTCCAACCAAGCGCCGAGACGGTCAAGGCATGTTCATCTCTATATGCAGTCCACCAGACGAGTGCATGATCTTTCAAGAACGTAATCGCCGCTCTCACTTTGTCAGACTCATGGCCTTGTTGCGCCTCAAAGTATAAGTCCAACTCAGTTAAGAAATCCTTAACCTTGCGAGCCCGTCCTATATCTGAAAACAGGCTCGGCAAATTCGTCTTACAAAGCTTCCTGGTAGACGAGGAACTCCCTTGGCCTGCCTCAAGCTCGGCGATACGTTTATCCCTTGAGACCATACCCTCTTGCATGATCTTCATCATCTTGATGAGTTTCGCATACAAAGCTCCTTGACTTCTCGCGCTTGAATCATTGTGCACTGCTGGCAAGACTCCATCTTGCTGCACAGGTGCTGCAGCTAGTACTGGGTTTTCTTGACGTTGGGGCGAAGGTTGTCGGTTATCGTCCCTTGACTGTGCCTCGGGGCTAGCTCGAGTCGATCTGCTCCCGTTAGCCGCTCCTCGCTTCTTGGTCTTCCTCTTGGAACTCTGTCCGTGGTCGGCCATCGCTCCAAGTGTTCACCTAGAAATGTTGATCCACTTCGTATCTCACGTCCCTCCTTAAGCGTCCAGCCTTCAGCCGCTACCTTAAGTTCTCGCTCACCGAAGCGTCGGCTCTGATACCATGTATCGCGCACCTACCGCATTGTTACGCCAGCGGAAGCTCTTGCTCAGTAGGTTGCGAACTTTACACCGTTAACTTGCAAACACAATCACAAGTTAGCGTCCATGCACCACTTATCCTTTTTCAGTTTGGTCCGGATCGGAGCCGGACCGTCTCCTTATTCATCAAGCTCAGCAGTTCCTAAGTCCCGACCTAGACCCGCCTAGGTCGATCCCAAAACATGAGCAAGTCACAAGATGACTTGGGGCGGACTTCCCATAAAGTTCAGGGTCCTAAACGGTACCTCCAGCACACCTAGCGGCCCAACCGTCCGTGATGTCCGTCTGGGTCTAGGTTCCCGAATGGTGGTCTAACCCGCCGACTTGTTCCCTAGTCTTGCCCCAGCCTTTACATCGTTCCCAAATTCAAACATCCAAGTCTGATCAGAACGTGCCTTGGAACCGGCCCAGCCATCACCTCATGCCCCCAGAGTCCGCCCGCCGAACCCTAGGGTCGGGTGACTCGTCCTGGCCCACCCAGACATCGAGCCCCCCTCATATATACTTCAGGGGATCGGCGGCCCCGCCCTCCTCTTTGGTCCCTAAAAATTATACCACAACTCGATCGTGGTTCAGTCATAATTCTCAGCTCAGAGGTCAGATCGAGAAGTGTTATATATCACTGGAAAACTCTCGAAGAGACCTTTCCAATGATATCTCACTCGCCTCGAGATCTTATGTGGAGCTATGTCCACGACCTAAAACGTCTCTGGAGCTCCAACACTTCAGCAGTTTTTCCGAAACCTGTGGTCTAGACCTAGGGTTGAACCCTGTGGTTCGTCTGCGTCTCGGACCCACGTCTCAGACCTATGTCTGAGACTCATGTTCCAGTCCATTCCCAGACTCGCCTCCTTACGTCAGCGTTCGTCTGGGGCCCCCTTGGAGTAGGCCCAAATGTCCTAACCCAAGGTTCCATCCTTGGTTCAGAGAACCACTTAGGGTTCCTCTGATCCCGACTTCTCGGCCAAGCCGTTCAGTCCTACTCACAGCGTTCGCAACCTAGTGCAAGTCCACTAGAGTTTTGTTGCTCGCGTCTACGCTCGACCTTGAGACTGAGGGTCTCGACATAACACTACCATCCATGTTGCTAGTTCTAGCATGGTGGAAGTCTACTTGCTCATGTGTACATACGTAACGTTCTCCATGTGCTCGCCTTGCAGAAGAATTTATTCTCAGCTCGGTAGTTCGATGCCTATGACAACGGGTGTTTATTTGACAACGGACTCTGTCACCTCGAGGACAGATTTGGACAAGTGCTAGCTCCTTATCCCACCGTTGATGATCTCTACATGCTCGGAGATATTGGTCGTTGATCAAACCGCACTTGTTGCTACAACTGGAAGGACTTCAATAGTTCACACTCTATCTCCCAGTCAGAGATCAAGACCGTGCCTACGAGCTAGACCACAATCGAACCAACGGACCAATGCCTCTCTTTTCAATCACAATATGCATAGGATCCGTGTCCCACGGTCTAGACCCAGCTCCATCTCACACAATGTACACACCCAAGAAAAAATGCACACAACTAATTCACGGATTTTTTCTCCTCTAATATCGAACCATACATCCACAGCTGAAGTCCATACTCCACAAATGACAAAAATAGCAGACTTGAGTAATGAGAGCCAAATTTCACTGCATGCGAGCTCTACCCCTCTTACCCACACACCTCTTGGTATGTTCCCTACCCACACACCACAAGCAGGCCTCCCTCCAGCCTCGTTCCCAACATTTGACCTCACACAAACCAGCACAGCACCCTATGATACAGCCTCAAGCTCCTCCACACGGATCACAACTGTTCATTTATCTTCTCTTGTCAACAGTTGTCAAGTGGTAACCCCAGACCGACCGAGACCAATTAATAGATTCAACCTCGTGACCCTTGAAGGACCCACGCTCTTCTATGCAAGCCCAATCAACTTGACACGACCCCAAGTCCACAGGAGGCCTTAATGACCTCCGTAGACCAGGAGTTCCTTGTCAGTTGGGACTCCCACGGGATCATTTGAGGACCCGCGTCACTCTCTCGAGGTATGGCTTCGTCGAGAGGCACGCCTCCACACGGATGGGATCCCCATACGACTACCTCCGCACGAGCTGCCTCCATGCAAGGACTACCTCCGTGGGGATGGGGATGGAGATGGGCACCTCATCCGGATGAAGATCCCATCCGCATCCGGACAACCTCTGGACCCTGTAGCATGCAGGTTCAGTCAATGTATCCCTGCAACGCGATCTGTGAGGATTCATAGTTGGCATAAATTGCCTCGACGGTAGTCCGTCCGGGGATAGTCCCCCTAGGTCCTTGAAGATTACACGACGTCCTCAGACCCTGGGCTTGGGAACACGGTCCCTCAAAGACATACACGGGTCTACATGGGTACGTGGGGTCTTCTCGGTTCGTGCCCTGATCCACACGGTCCAAATTTTGTCCCTACCTACTTACCTTCTTCAGTATGAGGTCCTCCTCGCTTACACTATGCCGACACGTCCGATTCATGTTCTCAGTCTCGATCTCATCCGCATCTCATAGATGACCTTTAGGGTTTTTCTTCTAGTAGCCGGATCTCTCCTCCACGTCACCTCGACCCTACACCCTCGTTACTACAACGGGTGATCTCTCTACCTTGTGGCACCAGCGACTCGGCCACCTCAACCACCACCAAGTCCACGAGTTGAGCCACCATAGATATATTACTAGTCTCCTTTCCTTCTCACTCTCTCAGGATATTTGTCCAACTTGTGCACACGTCAAGCATGCACGCACTAAATTGCCACGTGCTAGCTATACTCGACCAACTCGTCCTTTGACACTGGTCCAGTCTGATATTAGTGTCACATCTCCCCTTGCACTTTTTTCTGGCTATGTATATTTCATCACCTTCATTGATGATTACTCGCGCTACACTGTCACTCGCCTCCTCTACTATAAGAGTGAATGTTTTGCTGCTTTCTTTGACTATCTCGCATTTGCTGAGCGCGCCACTGGTCAATCTCTTGTCATCTTGCAATCTAACAATGACGGAGAATATTGTTCAACTCCTTTTGGCGCTTTCTGTCGTGAGCACGTCATCCAATATCAATTCACAATCTCTTACTCACCTCAGCAGAATGGTGTTGCTGAGCGCAAGAGCCACAACTTGCTTTTCCGTTCTATGCTTTTCACTACCAACCTTATCAAGCCCTTTTGGGATGAAGTAATTGTCTGCATCACTTTCCTCCAAGACCGGTGTCTGTCTAAGGTCATTCCGTCTATGACCATACCTTATGAACTCTGGCACTCTTATGCCTCCACTACTTCTTGCCGATCCGTTCTCTCCTTTTTGTGCATCTTTGACTATCGCGCTTTTTCCCATGTCTTCGAGGTTGAGCGCACAAATCTCGATGATCGCTCTCACGAGTACATCTTCCTTGGCTATAGTGGCCAAAGTAAAAACTACTGTCTCCAAAGAAAATTGATGATCATACCTTCACCTCTCGGGATGTCATCTTTGATGAGTCTTCCTCTAGTCTCTCTCTTACATTCGCCCCTCTGTGATCCCTCACTCAGTCAAGAGCCTCTTGAGACGTCCAATTTTATCACATTGTGTCTGCTCCTTCTGCTGGTCTAGCTTACATTCCATCTGTCTCTCTCGACTTTTCTTCAGTGGGAGTTCCTCTGTCCTCTCCTGCCGGTCCAGCTCCTATCCCATCCGTTGGTCCTGGATTTGGAGGACTTTCTAGCAGTCATGGTCCCCGTGGAGGAATCACCAGCAGTACACAGTCTAATGAGAGTAGTCGTCCCTCTGTTCTCACTCCTCTAGTCATACACACAATCGCTATCCTCCTGTAGAAAGCATGAGCCCATGCCATCTTTATCTTCGGTGCACATCACCACGCTCACCATGTGTTTCTGGTCCTACCCACAACAAGTCCTCCCTTCCTCTATTAGATTTCCCAGCACCACCTCCATTGAGAGGATCAACTCGACACACGATTGATTCCCCTCGCTTTTCGATACAATCTCGACCTGAAGCACAATCAGATCAGTTGTGACGGAGCCGCAGTTCAGTTTGTATCCTCCGACAAATCTCAACAGCGTCTGGGTAGTGCAGAATATTTCACATGCATCTTTGAGCCATCCAAAAGCAACATGAGAATTTCCAAACGCACGAATAGGAGATACTAGCCCAACGAGAAATATATGGATGCTGATAGAGTCCTTTCTATCGGTAAAGATTTGTCGTAAACAATCGGCAGTCTCAGGAGAAACACGTCTTGTCGACGAAACGCACTATGGGTATATTTCTTAGTGCACCTCTCTAGCTTAGAGTGAGAGGACAACTTCGTCAGGACAGAAAGTAAATCACCTGGGATGTTATGAAGACTCTGTTGAGATTATCGACTCCCCCGACTGATCCTGTCATAGACTGTAAGCATTTAAGAAGCTCGCCATTCGAAGTGTGGATATAGACTTTTGCTTCAAGGCTTGCACCAACGAGTTTGCCAGACATCGCTTGTTCTAACTTTATTCACTTCGTCTCGCACCTGTATGAAAGTTGAACAAAAACGTGTCATCATGCTGAAAACCCGCAAGTATAAAGATTTCACACGAGTCTTCCTGCTGGAAATTTTGACACCTCGAATGACAAACAACTTCCTTTCAAGCCTGGATGGATATCGAATGACAAATCACCCCCTTCAAGTCTGGATGGATATCAGCTTACTGTTTGAAGGAAAAGCGGATCTGCTAGTTGATCACCATCACCACTGAATACTTCAGCTACATAACATTACTGACAGAGAAAACAACAAAAGAAAGAGAAACATGTATAACACATCTGTGCGCTGTCGTGTCGTGGACCAGCTCCTATCTGAAATCCAAAGTTCGATGCTTGTCGCTCCAAAAAACACTCGTGAGAAAGACAAGCTAGGCCCCTGCTTATGGGCTTTTGGCACCATTTCAGATCTTCGTTTTCATCGCGTCAGTGGATAGAGCTCCCTGTCAGCATTCCATAGGCACTTTGTCTACTTCGTTTGGACGCCTAGTGAGGAAGTTACAAGACTCGAAAGATGGAGAAAACAAGCTAGGCCCCAGCTTATGGGCTTTTGACACCATTTCGGATCTTTGTTTTCAGTGCATCAGTAGATAGAGCTCCTTGTCAGCATTCCATAGGCACTTTGTCTACTTCATTTGGACGCCTAGTGAAGAAGTTACAGGATTCGAAAGATAGAGAAAACAAGCTAGGCCCTAGCTTACGAGCTTTTGGTACAACTTCGGATCTTCACTTTTATCGCATAGATGAGTAGAGCTCCTTGTCAGCATTCCATAGGCACTTTGTCTATTTCGTTTGGACGCCTAGTGGAGAAGTTACAAGACTCAAAAGATGGAGAAAATAAGTTAGACTCAGCTTGCGGGCTTTTGGTACAACTTCGGATCTTCACTTTTATCTCATAGATGGATAGAGCTCATTGTCAGCTTTCCATGGGCATCTTGTTTACTTTGTTTGGACATCCAGAGAAGAAGTTATGTGATTCGAAAAAAGACAAAATCAAGCTAGACTCTTAGTTACTTGCTGACTGGGTATTTAGGACTTCAGGCGTTATATCAAAGACGCAAGGGACATGCTTCTTATTTTTTCAGGAGAGAACTGTACGTATTGAGACTGTAATAAGGGGGTAGCTTAAGGGGCTAGCTTGCGTCTGCGACCTGTCGATGGATGGTTTGAGGATTTGGAAAGTCCAATACATGCGTGCAAGGTGTCATTGGGTTCATATCTGTGCAGGCTACGCACAGGTTGAGACGGTTTTGGAAGAGACGGATCGGGGAGTGCATTATGAGTGAAATTGAGACGCAGGAAGAGATTTAGAGATTTCAATTATCTGTGAAGGAGAGTTGGACCGTTCGGACCGTTCTGGAGTCCAAACTTGCTGTCCTTGGATCCATCGGGATCAGAACACTGAGTTCTACAGGAAATTGAAGACGATACCAGTTTTCATCGGACGGTTTGGAAGTTCTGAGTGAAATTGACTCGCAGGGAAGCGCTTACATCAGATTTTCATTCACCTACGATCTGAGGTTGGACTGTTCTTCGCGATCGGTAAGCCAAGCTCTTCGTTCTTGGTGCCTACGCGATCAGGGAGTCTTCATCTACTCATAAGAGAAGACTGTACGTGAATTGGATTGTTAGTTTGGGTGTGGTGAGCGAGTTTGAGCCGCAGGGAGACGATTTACGTCAAGTTTTTGCAATCTGCGACCAAATTTCTCGAGTGGTTTTGCAAGGGGAACTCCAAACGGCTTGTTTGGAGTCTTGTTGGGTTCAGGGTAGCTAGATCTACCTACCAGAGAAGACGTATATCAGTTTAGGCAATCCGTTTATGCGTGGTGTGCGGTTTTAAGCCGCAGGGAGCAGTTTTTGAAGGTTCGGTCACCTACGACCAAAAATCGGCGATATCTCGGCTATCAGGAGTCGGATCTGAAGGTTTCTTGAGCCAACGGAGTCAGGGAAGGAGACCCTATCAACATTTGAAGATCGTTTGGCGGAAGGAGAAAGTTCCCAGATAGGTCTTTTTTCGGTTCCTTCGCTACAGGTTTTGTCTTTTTGAGTTCGTTAGGGACTTAGTTGGTTGTGTACGGCTTGTGATAGCTAGCTTTAGCTAAGAGCTAGTGCGTGGATGTGGTTTGGACTTGAGTTTGGATTGCGTGATACTGTTGTGACTCTGTTTGTTAGCAAAGAGAAGTTTCACTTGCTTTGAGCTACGCTTCGGCGATTTCGGGCTAGGGTTGCGATTCAGGGGTTTGTTTTAGGGCTTCTGAAGTAGGTTACAGACCGCACTGGTCTGTTCCTCAGTTTTGTGCTGTTAGGAGAAAGAAACGGCAGTGTACATACATTTGGCGTGTTCGTTTTCGTGGTTGTCCTTCTCTGTCTTGTCTTGTTCGACACACAACATCTCCACAGCTAGGAACCTCACGTTTTCCTGGACATCCTTCACGCAATATCCGACACAATACGGTGGTGAACTCGACGTGAAGGTCTGGGGTGGAGATTTCTTCTATGTGTGAACTTTGAAGAAGAGGTTGGCAGTCATGAGTGGGGACGGGAAAGGAGATGGAGATGGAGCTAGTGGTTCAGGTGGATTGCCGAAGGTGCAGTTAGATCTGGCGACTGCATCGATGTTCCAAGCTTTAACTATGTTCTTACGGCAGCAACAGTCTGATGAGCGGAAGGAAGCTTTGGCAACAAAGGCGCTTCAAGCAGTGGTCAGCAGGATTGACCAGTTTGATGGGAGAGATGTCTCAAGATATCTGAGACATTATGTGAAGGAGATGGAGCTGAACCGGATCTCAGAAGATGAGATGATTGAGACGTTTGAGTTAGCAGCAGCTCCAGAGATTAGAGTCCATGTTAAAATGCTTTGTTAGCATTTTAACAAGGACTGGGAGACGTTTGCTCGTGCCTTGATGGATGAGTACTTCTTGGAGGACTTTGATAGAGTCACCAAGAAGTCATTCTTGGAGTGGGTTGAGCAACCGAGGAAGGGTTTACAAGCTACAGAGTTGCTCAGGGAGTTTGAGAAGCAGTTTTCACGGCTGACCAGGATGGAGAAGTTGACATTGTAGTCCAACAAGACAGAGCTATTTCTTTGGGCTGCAGAGGAGAAGTTGTAGGAGAAGCTAGAGGTACTTCTGGAAGACCGGGAGGAGGACGATGGATTGACCAGTAGCTGGAAGAAGGTTGAGGAAGCTGTTGGTTTGCTTACCAAGAGGGAGCGGAGACGAGAGAAGGTTCCTGTTAGGAGACTGGCGCCAACACCTATAGTTGTAACACATGTTCCTGTAGTTCGACCAGTTGTTCCTGTTGCTAGACAGATAGTGCCGGTTGCTCCTGCTGTTCCAGTTGTTCAGGCACCGATAGTATCTCTGAAGAAGGACTCAAGTCTTGAGGAGATCATGCGTGGGATGCGAGACCTGCAGATCAAGCTCACCAGATTGGAGGAACAAGGGTCTACAAGCAGAGCGAAACCTGTTGAGAAGCAAGGCTGGATCCAGCGGTGTATCTGGTGCGATGGTACCGATCATCCGCGCAGAGATTGCAAGGAGTTCAGTGATACCTTACAGCAAGGGGTGATCTTCTGGAAGGATGGGAAGGTAACGTTGAGGGATACTGGTGCACTTCTTCAGACCAACTTTGGTAGAGGAGGGATGAAGAAGTTGGTTGAGTATCACCTATCAGCACAAGTAGTCGCAATCGTGGAAGCTGGAACTTATGGCACAAGGGTTGAGGATCAAGCTGAGAGGAGTTTCAACAAGCAAGTTGAGTCAAGCGAGTTGTGGTCATCTACCATCTCCATGAAACAGAAAGGAAAGATGACACGTGAGACGTTGCAGAGGACAACTGCTACGATCAGAAGGGATACTGGATGGGAGGATCCGATAGAAGCTCTATCGGTGCATGCTTACATCGCCAGGAACCAACACGAAGCGTTGTTGGAAGAGAAGAGAAGGTGAGATTCTGAGGATGCAGGGGAAGGAACTTCTTCCAAGAGACAGACTCGAGGGGAGAAGGTTCGCCAAGAACTTCGGGATGCAAGAGCTCAAGACCTACCGATGGACGATGCTCCTTCTCCATCGAAGGAGAAATCTCAGAAGGAGAAGGATAAGCCGGCTGCGTACAAGCTACAGTCGGATATCGAAACGTCAACAGACTTAAAGGGAGTCTTGGAAGATCGCATTCTGAATGCGAAGGTGGAGTTTACCTTGAGAGAAGTGTTATGCATCACCAAGCGTGAGTTTCATGATGTCATCATCGATGTCATCAAACGGAAACGACAGATTACGGGTGAGACTGGTTTATCGCATGCTTTGGATACTAGGATGTCTGTGGATGAGGAGAGAGAGCTTGCAAAGTGCAGTGTCTATTCTCCAGAGGAAGAAAGAGATCGAAGGCGCAGGGTGCATTTTGAGGATGAAGAAGAGGATGGGAAGCGGAGCTCAAGTCATTACAGCCACAGTCACTGGGCTCGAACTACGATGGAGACGTTGATGAGGATCGAAGACTTGGATGAGCCGGTGGTTGCTCTGATCGATCATGGATCAGAAATCAACATCATATCGAAGGAGCTGTACAAGAAGAAGAAGTGGCCGATCGACACAGAACATGGATGGGTCATAAGAACAGCCAACAACACAAGAGGAGACTTGTATGGAGCTTGTCTGGACATCAGAGTGCGCATAGGTGATGTTGCTATCGAGCAGAACTTTTTTGTTCAGGAAGCAACATCGTATCCACTCATTCTTGGACAACCTTTCATCATAGCAACTCGGATGGAGACAAAGGTACTAGACGACGGATCTGCTTATGCTAGGATCCGAAGTCAAGATGGGAAGAGAGCGGTACAGTTCCTGACTGTACTGTCCAATCACGAGCGCAACCGAGATCGTTTGAGGGAGAAGCCACTTCCAAGGGTGAGTGAAGAGTTCAAAGATTTTCCTTGAGTACCACTATAGAGCGAGATTGTGGTGGTGCGCAAGAGAAGGTACTCTCGCTTGATGGAGATAGTGCCTTTTGTACAGGGTTTGTTGGGTTTTCAGAGTGTGGGGTTGCTATTTACAAGAAGGTAGAAGAGTTGAGAAGAAAAGAACAAAAACATTGTGGTGTTGAGTTGATGTTGAAAGAGTTGGGTGAGCTAGAAGGAGATGAATGGATTTCTGGTGTTTATGTAGAGGATGGGTTGGAAGATGCTTTGCTAGAAATCATGTCTATTGGATGGGAGGATATAGATAAGGTCGTGCAGATTCATTCAAGGGAGGTTTATTCGGTGATCGAATCATTCCGTGCATCGGAGGTTCGAGTTGAGACAAGATACAGGACAATGGATAAGAAGATAAAGCCAGTTGCTGGTCCTTTGCCAGAAGACACTAACCAACAGATGGATCGAGCGTCAAGGGAGAAGAGTTTGAGAGATCCTGCAATGATAAGATACAAGTTCACAGAGAAGACCCTTGAGGAGCTGAAGATTGGATCTGATGGGTCTCTTCTACCAGAAGAGAGGATGTGCTTCAAAGAGATGCTTTCACGACATGAGAAAGCATTTGCTTTTGAGCCACATGAGATTGGGTGTGTAGACCCGTACGTTGTTACCCCGATGGTTATCTTCACGGTACCGCATGTGCCATGGAACCTGAGACCAATTCCAGTACCGCGGGCTCACTTGCCCAAACTAGTGGAGTTGTTGAAGGAGAAGATGCGGATGAAGATCTTGGAGCCGTCGTTTGCACCGTATTCGAGCAGATGGTTTACAGTGTCTAAGAAGAATGGGTCGCTGAGGTTCATCCAAGACATGCAACCGGTGAACGCTGTAACAATCAGAAATGCTGGGGTGAGACCGATTGTGGATGAGTTTGTTGAAGCGTTTGCAGGAAGAGCAATTTACTCAATGGGAGATCTTTACTCAAGATACGATCAGTTTCAACTAGCGGAGGAGAGCAGAAGCTTCACGACAATGAGGACACCTTTGGGGTTGGTTAGGATGTGTACCTTACCACAGGGAACTACCAACTCGGTAGCACACATGATGAACGAGATGAATCAAGTTTTAAGGGACTTCATCCCCGAAAAGACGATGCCGTTCTTGGATGACATCCTCATCAAGGGATGTGTGGAAGATGAGAAGGATGAAGCATTAGGTCAGAGGGGGTGTCGGCGATTCATCACCGATCACATCGCAGATTGTGAGAAGATCTTATCTCGACTTGAGGAAGTTCATCTTACGTTGTCAGGTGCGAAGTCTACATTTGGGGTTAGAGAGGTTTTGATCGTTGGTCATTTATGTGGATCGTTTGGTCGGAAGCCAAATCCGGACAAGGTGGACGCAATTGGGAGGATGAAGGAGGTTTGCAACTCGGCGACAGAAGTAAGAAGATTTTTGGGTGCTTGTGTATTCTATCACATTTGGATTCCTCATTATGCGCATGTGGCGGATCCGTTGTATGGATTGCTGCGTAAGGGTCATAAGTTCAGATGGGAGGAAGAGCATACTGATGCGGTAAGGAAGCTGAAGTCTTTACTATCATCTCCTCCGGTTCTGGGAAGGATTGACTACAAGGGTACTAGGCCCTTGGTTCTTACAGTGGATACAAGTCCAGTTGCAATTGGATGGGCAGTCGGACAGGATGATGAGGATGGAGACATGTTTGCGGTTAGGTTCGGAGCGAAGGTGTTAAGTCCTCGACAACGTACTTACCCGCAAGTGAAGAGAGAACTGTGGGGTATTGTTTCAACTATGAAAACTGAGAAATAGTATTTGATTGGAGCAGTGGTGGTGGTTGAAACTGATTGCTTGCCGTTGTTAGGAATGATCATGAATTGTTCAACTCCTGATATTGCGATGTTACGATGGATCGCATATATCAAGTCGTTGAACCCGGAGTTTAGACATATCGCAGGGAAGGATAATCCGATGGCGGATATGTTATCTCGAGCTCGGTATGATGGGGAGGATGAGATGGTAGAAGACATTGACGACGTGGGTACAGAGTTCTATTCGATTGCACAGACAGGAAGGGAAGATGAGTTGTTTGTTGAAGGGTTTTATGATGGTGATTTGCTTGATATCGGGAGGTACCTTAGTACGATGGTTAAGCAGACGGGTTGGACGGATGAGAGGTTTCAGGGAGTTCGAAGGAAGGCCTACAACTTCATGTTGCAGGACGGATTTCTTTGGAAAAGACCAAAGCAGAAAGGTGGGGTACCGCTACGGGTGATTTGCAACAAGGAAGATCAGCAGAAGTTGCTCAAGGCGTTCCATGAGAGTCTTTGGGCTGGACATCGAGGGATTTGGGCCACTTTTACAAAGTTGAAAGAGCGGTATTGGTGAAAAAACATGTACAAGGATGTTGTATCTTTTGTGGAGTCTTGTTTGACATGTCAGATGTATTCGAACATCCGACATCGTGACGGATTACACTCGACTTATCCGTTAGCAATCCACTTCAAGTGGGTGGTAGACTTGGTGATTATGCCGGTTAGATTGTGGCAGATGAGATACTTGGTACTTGCTAGAGAAGATCTTTCAAATCAAGTCGAGGGTAGAGCACTTCGGACGAAGACAACTGAAGGAGTATGTAAATTTCTCTTGGAAGAGGTTGTTTGTCGATATGGACGTGTGGAAAAGATCACTGCAGATCGGGGAGAGTTAGATGCACATGAGGCTCGGGAATTCTTTGCAAGGTGTGGGGTGAGGTTGTCACTGACAACTGCTTACAACCCCGAAGGGAATGCCAAGGGTGAACGTGGTCATCCACTCATTGTGAAGGCTTTGGTGAAGGCCTGCAACGGAAAGGTGCGCGACTGGCCTCGACTCTTACCATTTGCGTTATGGACAGATAGAACGACGCACAGCTCGGTGACAGGTTACATGCCAGTAGAACTCATCACAGGTCAGAAACCTATCATGCCGATTGAAGAACACATTTTGACATGGAGTGTGTTACCTTGAGAAGACAAGCTGACTAGGGAAGAGCTCTTGCTATTCGAATTAGGCAGTTAGAGAGAAGACCTGAGGATATCCAAGGTGCTTTGGATAGGCTACGAGAAGCACGATTGAAGAACAAGGTCAGATTTGATCAACGACATCGTTTGAGACCTAGGGAAATCAAGGAAGGTGATTGGGTGTTAGTCTACGACAATAGTCTAGATAACCAACATAGTGCGCTCCGGAAGTTTTCCAAGTGATGGTTTGGTCCGTATGTGGTGAAGAAGGTTCATGATAACGCAACTTACGCTCTGCAAGACTTAGACGGAACGAGCTTGAAGGTGCCAGTGCCAGTGCCAGTAAGCGCGTAAAGATTTTCAAAAAGAGAGATGAGGAGATCGACCTAGCAGATATCTTGTCGGAGTTTCAGTTTGAGGATGAGGATTATACAGAAGACCTTGAAGATGAGGTTGGCGACGATGGGAAATAAGACGATAAGACGAGGTGCGTGCCGGTCCACTCCTTGGTTGGTATATCTGGTGCATACCGAAGGATGCACAGGTTTAGAGGGGGTGGATGTCGTGTCGTGGACCGGCTCCTATCTGAAATCCAAAGTTCGATGCTTGTCGCTCCAAAAAACACTCGTGAAAAAGACAAGCTAGGCCCTTGCTTACGGGCTTTTGGCACCATTTCAGATCTTCGTTTTCATCGCGTCACTGGATAGAGCTCCCTGTCAGCATTCCATAGGCACTTTGTCTACTTCGTTTGGACGCCTAGTGAGGAAGTTACAAGACTCGAAAGATGGAGAAAACAAGCTAGGCCCCAGCTTATGGACTTTTGGCACCATTTCGGATCTTTGTTTTCATCGCATCAGTGGATAGAGCTCCCTGTCAGCATTCCATAGGCACTTTGTCTACTTCATTTGGACGCCTAGTGGAGAAGTTACAGGACTCGAAAGATAAAGAAAACAAGCTAGGCCCCAGCTTCAAGCTTTTGATACAACTTCGGATCTTCACTTTTATCGCATAGATGAGTAGAGCTCCTTGTCAGCATTCCATAGGCACTTTGTCTACTTCGTTTGGACGCCTAGTGGAGAAGTTACAAGACTCAAAAGATGGAGAAAACAAGCTAGACCTAGCTTGCGGGCTTTTGGTACAACTTCGGATCTTCACAATTTACACAAACCAACCTATAATTCATAGTGTTAATTCTGAAAACATAGACAAACAGAAAAATAGAGCACAAACCAACCTGTAACTCATAGTGTTAATTCTGAAAACTTAGACAAACAGAAATACAAAGCATAAAAATAGGCCTAAAGGAAGATATCCTTACACCGGACGAGGCGGAGCAAAATCAAACGATAAGGCTATCAACAAGCCCAACTTCTCAACTGACTCTTCATATTGCATAGATGGATAGAGCTCATTGTCAGCTTTCCATGGGCATCTTGTTTACTTCGTTTGGACATCCAGAGAAGAAGTTATGCGATTCGAAAAAAGACAAAATCAAGCTAGGCTCCTAGTTACTTGCTGACTGGGTATTTAGGGCTTCAGGCGTTATATCAAAGATGCAAGGGACCTGCTTCTTATTTTTTCAGGAGAGAACTGTACGTACTAAGACTGTAACAAGGGAGTAGCTTAAGGAGCTAGCTTGCGCTTGCGATCTGACGGTGGATGGTTTGAGGATTTGGAAAGTCCAATACACGCGTGCAAGGTGTCATTGGGTTCATATCTGTGCAGGCTACGCACAGGTTAAGATGGTTTTGGAAGATACGGATCGGGGAGTGCGTACTGAGTGAAATTGAGACGCAGGAAGAGATTTAGAAATTTCAATTATCTGTGAAGGAGAGTTGGACCGTTCGGGCCGTTTTGGAGTCCAAACTTGCTGTCCTTGGATCCATCGGGATCAGAACACCAAGTTCTACAGGAAATTGAAGATGATACCAGTTTTCATCGGGCGGTTTGGAAGTTCTGAGTGAAATTGGCTCGCAGGGAAGCGCTTACATCAAATTTTCGTTCACCTGCGACTTGAGGTTGGGTTGTTCTTTGCGATCGGTGAGCCAAGCTCTTCGTTCTTGGTGCCTACGCGATCAGGGAGTCTTCATCTACTCATAGGAGAAGACTGTACGTGAATTGGATTGTTAGTTTGGGTGTGGTGAGCGAGTTTGAGCCGCAGAGAGCCGATTTACGTCAGTTTTTTGCAATCTGCGATCAAATTTCTCGAGTGGTTTTGCAAGGGGAACTCCAAACGGCTTGTTTGGAGTCTTGTTGGGTTCAGGGTAGCTAGATCTACCTACCAGAGAAGACGGATATCAGTTTAGGCGATCCGTTTATGCGTGGTGTGCGGTTTTAAGCCGCAGGGAGCAGTTTTTGAAGGTTCGGTCACCTGCGACCGAAAATCGACGATATCTCGGCTATCAGGAGTCGGATCTGAAGGTTTCTTGAGCCAACGGAGTCAGGAAGGAGACCTTATCAACATTTGAAGATTGTTTGGCGGAAGTAGAAAGTTCCCAGAGAGGTCTTTTTTCGGTTCCTTCGCTACAGATTTCGTCCTTTTGAGTTCGTTAGGGACTTAGTTGGTTGTGTACGGCTTGTGATAGCTAGCTTTAGCTAAGAGCTAGTGCGTGGATGTGATTTGGACTTGAGTTTGGATCGCGTGATACTGTTGTGGCTCTGTTTGTTAGCAAAGAGAAGTTTCTCTTGCTTTGAGCTACGCTTCGGCGATTTCGGGTTAGGGTTGCGATTCAGGGATTTGTTTTAGGGCTTCTGAAGTAGGTTACAGACCGCTCTGGTCTGTTCCTCAGTTTTGTGCTGTTAGGAGAAAGAAACGGCAGTGTACATACATTTGGAGTGGTATATATTACGTGTTCGTTTTCGTGGTTGTCCTTCTCTGTCTTGTCTTGTTCGACACACAACATCTCCACAGCCAGGAACCTCGTGTTTTCCTGGACATCCTTCACGCAATATCTGACACGATAGCGCTGTATACGTCCGCCACCAATCAGGCAACCAAGTCAAGTACTGACCGCAAAAGAACTGTCCAAAACTTCAGATCTGTTTCAAGTAAAGACCCCCAACTCTCCTCAACTCCCGGCCATGGATGGATGGATATCAGCTTATCTGGATATCTGGATGGATATCAGCTTACTATTTAAAAGAAAAGTGGATCCGCTAGTTGATCATCATCACCACTGAATACTGCAGCTACATAACATTACTGGCAGAGGAAAACAGCAAAAGAAAGAGAAACATGCATAACACATCTGTGCACCGTATACGTCCGCCATCAATCAAACAACCAAGTCAGGTACCGACCTTCACAAGAACTGTCCAAAACTTCAGATCTGTTTCAGGTAACGACCCCCAACTCTCCTCAACTCTTGGCCATGGATGGATGGATATCAGCTTATCTAGATATCTGGATGGATATCAGCTTACTGTCTGAAAGAAAAGCGGATCCGCTTGTTGATCACCATTGATAACATTACTGACAGCAAAAAAGATTAAAAGAAAGAGAAACATGTATAACACATATGTGCACTGTATACGTCTGTCACCAATCAGGCAACCAAGTCAGGTACCGATCGCAGCTTATATTCCAACAAATGTTATTTCTATTACAGATAGACAAATATTAAATAACAACTTATATTTATGGTTTTTATTTTTATCTAAACTTTTTAGAAATTTATCTCATCAGAAATGAAATTTAATCTTTTCTTTTTTATATTGGGTAAATTACTTATATTTTGAATTTGATGCTAAGGTTTTAAATAAAAAGGACCAATTTACTAGAGTAAGGCATAGAAGAAAGCGGAATTTTGTGTGTAGCGATAAAATGCAAAAATATACGACTGAACGCCAAAAGTGAAGGCAGCTTTCTGGTTCAGTGTGAGCATGGGGAGCAAACAGGATTAGATACCCTGGTAGTCCCAAAGGCGACTAATGGGTAACATGTTGGGCCTTTGCTTGGGCCCAGGGGGAATTCGAAATGGCCGAGAAAGAAGGGTCCTTCTTACATAAAGACTTATTTGGCTTTACGGGTCCTCTGGCCGGCTTTACGATTTCTGCCCTGAAGGCCTGCCGGCCTTGGGCTTTCGGCAGAAGGTAGCGGCGAGCGAAATAGGAACAGCTTAAATCGTGAAAACGGGGTTGTGCCAAAATTGACCTAAGAAAATATAGGTTGTGATCAGGTTGTGATCAATATATAACCAATCAAGTAGGCATATATTATTCATTGTAACAAAGGCATCTAGGGGTCACAGACCAACCATAACTTAATTCAATATGCATGCAACCCTTGGTTTCGCGGCAGGGTTTTGCAAGACGCCAAACGCGTTACTAGAGTGGGAAATTCCGTGCTGTCATTCGCTGTGGCGCGGGGACGTTTGAGTTCGAAAGTGTTGCGCGGCGAAGGTGGAGGTTGGAAGCTGGCTTAGGCTTTGGAGAGAGAATTCGTGCGATGAGTAATTCGGCAGGGCATGCGTGTTAGTAGGGTGGAAAATCCGGTCTTGTGAGTGGGCGGTGCGGTGCCTTTCACGGAGGAGCAATTCGAGCTTGGAGGCGAATTTGGCCGTGGGCTTGTCAGGCGGTGTTTGTTGTTGTGGCCGCTTGCTTCGTCGGGTTTCGGATTGCTCTGACGAGGCTTTGATGTTTTGCTCTGCGTTGGTTCGTCGTCTTTGGCAGTATTCACCATGCATGATGGGCAGCGATCATTGTCTTCTGACGTATTTGCTTCGTTTCTGCAGCAGACCTTTGCTGTGCGGTCATTTCCGATGGATGATGGGCTTCGTTGTCTGCTTTCTTCGCTTTCTTCGCTTTTTTGGCTTTTGCTGATTGCTGTCATCGGAGGAAGTAGGTGCAGCAGGGGTGGATGGAGAGCGCGACGTTTCTGGGTTCATCTGTGGGCAAGAACCAGGTAGCGGTGGTACGTTGTATTTCTTGTTGTGGTTCTGGTTCACTTTGCTCGATGATGAGATAAAGTGGTCTATCGATCTGCTGCCATGGTCGATAATGCTGTGCGGCTCGAGTTGCTTGACGAGGCGTTAGATCCTAGTGTAAAGACGTCTGATTTTGAAGCCAATAGAGTAGAGTCGCCGGCTATCAGTGTTGATAACTCTTCCGTGGGTGATTTGTTTGCTGTCCAAGAGAGTCTTTTCTTCCCTGAGGGCTGTCCGCCGCCCTTGCCGACTCTAGAGCAGGCTATAACTGAATGTCAGCTTGTCTCGTACCACGAGGGTAGGGTTCTTTTGCAGTACAATACTTACTGTGTTTACTTGAACCTTTTGGCATCTGCTCATCCACCGCATTTCTTGATCGATGGTGATTTTGTGAAAATCGGTCGTTGTTTTCCTGCTTTGTCCGGGCCTTTCTTTTACTTGGGTACTACGGACGATGGGTATTGGATCATTTTGCAGGATCGGCACCTTGTAGTCTTCTCTTATCCCAGGTATTATATAGAACCAAGGTCCGGTTTCTGCGACCGATTGTACATGTGATCTACCGCTCTCGGTTGCTTCCCTGTGTCTGCTCCGTCTTGCATCCGGAGTGTTTCTGTTATGTTTGTCCTCATTTTCCTCACACATCTCGGCTAGATGTTCCTTCGGAGGCAAGCGAGGGCGAAGAGAGTAGCCCCTGCGAAGAAAAATCTGGAACTGTCAATGACAGTCTGTAAGACTGGTGGGGATTTGGAGCTGTCCTTCTTCTCTCTCCTCGGGGAGTTCCTACAGAGTCAGTGCTTTTCTGGTGTCTTTTCCATAGAGAGAGGCGGGGCGCTTCTACACCTACATTACCAGAGAATTATAGCGATAGCAGCCAACTCTCCCCAGGATGTGAAGAAGCGGATCACCAGTGCTCTTAGATGGACAACGAATCGTCCTTTCGGTGCAGAAGTTTGTATCAAAACTTTAACTAACAAGAACCTTCATACTTTTGTGGGCATGGTTGGTTATTGCATGAAGGATGAACGCGAGCAGTATCACCATGCGCACACAAAAAATATCTCTGAGAGCATGTTCATCGACGGTAGAGAGTTGTATACTTTGCTAGGTGCATGTGATACCAAGAACCGGGTTGAGCTGTCGTATGCTAACATTCTGTCCCGCGCATTGCAGTTTAATAAGTATAAATCTAGCCATCCACTGTCTTCTACCTTCCGGACTTGCATGCGTTCCATGATTCTATCCGGGAAGTATTCTGCTTCCCCTCGTTGGCTTATGCAAGCGGGCATCCAAGTGCGCAGGGTCGACTCATTGTGGAAATCTTTTCTGCACCCGGAGCTGATAACCCCCGAAGACGTGCAGAATATTTTCTTTTGGCAGGAACCGCGAAGGTGTCAGAATTGCAAGTACCGCTATACACACTCTGAGGAACCTGCAGCCGAGGATGGTGCGTCGACTCCGAGCGAACCTGTTGATGTTGCAGAGGGACCAGCGGCTCCCGATCCTGATATTGGAAGTGCTGTTCCGGAGTATATATCTCTGAGTGAAGTTTTCCACCGTGGGACAGGTTCCCAAAGATGTGTCTGTACAGAGGAGCCGACTGTTATACTCATCGAGTAGTAGATTTTGCGTGCTATATAGAGTGCAGTCGTGTGGGTGATAATAAGAGAGTGTAGATTTTACTGTGTGCTTGTTGACAACGGCAAGGTTAATTAAGTGTACCCCATAGTGAACATTATATCGCAGCTACGGCTTCGCCTTCGAGTGTGGAAGGTCTCGTGTATCCGTGTTTGCTTGTATCCTGGAAATAAAAGTATTTTTTATGTACGCCACTGTACATTTTTTATGAACGCCACTGTATATTTTACCGTCGGAACGAGAAGGAAGTACTCCACCGAGAATAATGGCGGAGAAATAAAAGCCACTGCATGGAACCGAACAGGCAGCCACGACTGAAAAATTAATCCTGGAACTAAAAAATGCCACAGGCCGACTGAAGGCAACCTAGGGTGAATATGCATGCCTAAGTGTGGAATAAGGCGGATTCACCTTTTGTTCTTACTGGTAAGAAGGGTCAAAATTAAGACTAAATAGTGAGGCGGAAAAAAATAATTTTAAAATTAGAAAAAATGATCTCTTCAGTATTCTCCCTGTAGCCGGCCAACTGTTGTTGAATAGCACCCCGATGCTTACTCAATATCAAATCCTACGTTCTTATTTTTTGTTAATTTGCGGTAGTTTGAAACACAAAAACATTGCGTAATTTGGAAAAAAGTTAGAAAAAATTTTTCGTTTCTAATATTTGAATACACTTTTAATAAAAAAAATCTTGACAGCGTGTACTCGTGCGGGTCAACACATTCACACGATTAACCGCGGATCCGGTTTAACCGAAAGAGACTTCATTTGTCAAAGCAGGTTCTCATCTCGTACAATAGCTAGCTTACTTAGTAGTCTAAGGGTTCAGCCTTCTCTTCTATCCTCCTCAAAATTAATTTATCATTCTTGAAGAAACCCAATGTTTATAGTTTAAATTTTTTATTTTTTGTGCTTTAATTGTTAAAAACTTGTAAACATTTAACAAAATAAAAATTTACTTTAAATATCTTTAATATATAAGTAACAAGGAATTTTGTATTATAATTAAAGATTTATTTACACAAGGCGATAAAATCCATCTATATAAGCTCTATAATAAGACCAGTTATAAATAAAAGTGAAAAAATGATAAAAAACACATTGATTTTAGATGGAACTTTTAAATTTTTTCTTTTTAAAATAAATCAATTTAAAATCAGTGTCTTTTTTATCATTTTTTCACTTTTATTTATAACTGGTCTTATTATCGAGCTTATATAGATGGATTTTATCACCTTGTGTAAATAAATCTTTAATTATAATACAAAATTCCTTGTTACTTATATATTAAAGATATTTAAGTAAAATTTTTTTAATTAAATGTTTACAAATTTTTGAACATTTAAAGCACCAAAAAAAAACTGTGATTAATTTATATAAATTTATTAATTAAATTTCGTCATAAAAATATTTAAACATATAAGGTATGCTAAACTGATTACGATGTTTTCATTGAGTAGGGCCGGAGCTGGAAGCTGAAAAGGAGAAGTGTTTTAAGCTTCGAATGCAAGCCCCGGTAATCCGCAGGTTTGGCCCAAACTTGAGTAAAGGTCAAATTTTAATTATTTGAAGATTTTGCACGAAGTCTATAAGTTATACGACCTTTAGTTAAGTCATAAGGACTTAATTAGACTTTGACTCAAACGGAAATTTGATATCTGATCGTGAAGCACAAAAAAGCAATTTTGGTGGCGGTGAGATTCTATCCATATACTAAGTACTATAGAATGTTCTTTTATTAATGAAAATTTAACAACTACCTTTTTCTAATTATAAAGAGTTTAATTCTTTTGTTCGAGAACTATTTAGTTATGAAATTTGTAATGAATTCCTACTACATTTAAAAAAAAATCTCTTTATTATAAAATATATAAAAATAAAGAAATTTTATTTAATCCTATAGAAAATAAGCAATTATTACAAAGTCTTTTTGAGAAAAAAATTTACGCTTTATGCATCTTTCCTTGCTTCCGAAGCAGCACCCAGCTACGATTCTCCTTCCTTCCTAGGTTGGCTTTTACGATTTACCGCTCAGAAAGGATTATACTGTAAACTATTCGACACAAACTTACACATAACAACCTATGGTAAACTGAAATCAAAGCAAGGAAAGATGACCCCGGGACTGCTGACTTCCAAACCCTGGTCCCTTTCTGCTTTTCTTGGAGGTTCAGAGAAAGCAGCAATCAATATCTTTTTGAGGTTAGTTTAGGATTAGGGAAGGATGTCAAATTGTATAAGAAAGATCTTAGGTCCTAAAATATTAGATTTAGTCATAAAAATACTTGATACAAATAACTCCACAACTTTTTTAGTCATCATAGGCCAATGGTCACAATGAGCCAATGAGACAGTGGGGGATAAGCTTCATTGTCGAGAGGGGAACAGCCCAGATCACCAGCTAAGACCCCTAAATGACCGCTCAGTGGTAAAGGAGGTAGGAGTGCAAAGAAAGCCAGGAGGTTTGCCTAAGTTTGGTTATCTATACACGTTGTATATGTACGTCGCTAGGATCTCACGGATAGGCCCTGTCGTCACGAGATGTCTTTTAGTTCCCTGTCTCCAGTGATGTAGGTAATCTGCTCTCATGTGGGGTGTAGGCACCGCACTCTGTCCTGCCTGTACACTTTGGACCATTCAAGCTAAGAGCTTTAATGCGTGCGTGTCACCGTTTTGGATCCGGATAGCATCAGGTTTAATTAGACCGAAAGAACTTAGATTCACCAGAACAGCCCTTGGTAAGGCAGGAATTTGTCATTCTAGCTTGAATTTCGAAGTCTATAAAACCCAATCGAGATTAGGGTATCCTGGTAAGTAGTCACCTGAAGTACAGGCCTAAGCAACCTGTGTTGCCCAAAGCTTTTGGTTCCAGCGCCATAATATGGTTCCTCGAAAAAATTGGTAATCTTCTTTTTCAACCTTACAGTAATGAGAAAAATATATGTTAGTAATAGGTCCTGTTCTTCGGAACCTTCGGCCCTTCTTTCGCTCCCCGATGGGGGTTCTTTTCACCTTTCCCTCACTTGGTCTTTGCCATTTCTCGAGGTAAATCACATGGTAAAAAAAGACCTACTACAATAACAGATCTACCTGAATAATCAACTCTTTTCCCAAGTAGATTTTCACGAAATCTTCTTTCTTTTCCTTCAAGTAAATCAGAAAAAGATTTGTAAGGTCTATTATAACCATCTTTCATAGGTTGTCGCATAATCTTTGACCTCTTGCTAATTGATTTTGAGTAGCTTTATCAAGATCAGAAGCAAATTGAGCAAAAGCTTCCAACTCTGCAAATTGAGCTAATTCTAATTTTAATTTACCAGCTACTCGTTTCATAGCTTTAATTTGTGCAGCAGAGCCAACTCTTGATATTTGAGTGCTTTGTTTCTGAGAATAATATATGTGTTGAGACAGTATCCAAGGTCTAATTATTATTACTCGCATCACGGTCTCGGGCAGAAAGCGAGGGTTTTTTATTCAAAAATTAATCATTTTTGATATTTGGAGAGATGGCCGAGTGGACGAAAACACTATCACGCATGGTACAGAAGTGTGGCGCACGGGTTCTTAAGTTATTACCGATGTTGTGATAACTTTTATAACGTCAAAAAGAGACGTTATAATTTAATAAAAAATTCATAATAAAAAGAAATATTAAAAATCAATACTATTTTCTAATAAAAAATAGATTAAAATAATAACCAATCTTTTTTCTTTATTCTTGTACAAAAAAGATTAGAGCAAAGCTCTCCACGACTCATCTCCGCATCTTTAATAGTATTTAGAATGGTTTGTTTACGATTTTTAATAGATTACTTAATGGTCCTTCCGGGCCGAAGAAGCGCTACGTGCCTTCTTTCTCGGCATTTCATCTTGTGTCGTGTCAGTTTTTATCTTTTTTTGAAAGCATCGACATTGTTTTTAATTTCTATCAAGAGAAATCTTTTCATTTGCTAAAAATCGATGGATAGAAATCAAAAACAATTTTTTTACTGTTCCCCTGGGGGTAATAAAAAAGGCCTTCAACTAATTAATAAAGATTTTGCACTTCTTTTTTCAGGTAGAAAAAAATCTTTCTATCTGGGGCGCACGGGTTCTTAACTTATTACCGATGTTGTGATAACTTTTATAAGGTCAAAAAGGTGATAGACTATCAGCTTGAAATATCCAAACTTTGATTCTTAATACTCCGTAAATTGTTTGGGCTTAGTTTTACTTATAACTTCCTTCTTCGTAAACAAAGCAGTTTCCAAATCGTCTTCCCTCCTAGCGGGGCTTAGCCTCGATGTTCTTCCCTTCGGGGTGGTTGTTGCTTGGCCCTTCGGGTCCTTCATTCCCTTGTGAGGCTTGATGGGGTCTTCTCATCCGTTTGCTATTCATTGGGTCGCGTTTCATTTTTAAGAGATAGATTACTTACATGATTCTCGTGAATTAAAACGTTTACTGCAAGATTTAGGAATTATAATTAATTAAATAATTCCAGACCATAAATACGTAAATTGATCGATCTATGATCACATTAAGCAATAATATTTTTATCTAAAAATTGCAAATATGATTGTCATTTAAAGTTTAAATTAAATGATTTTGATATCGTATATATTGAATTGAACTTTTTTGTTACAATATTTTTTTCAATTGATTTTTCTGATAATTTTAAAATATGTTTTATTTTTTTAATAGAATTTTTTTCATCAATAAAATTCCATAAAAAACACTACGTTTTAAGTATTACTAGAAGAGCTCGAGCAGATCCACAATTTGTTAGATCGTTGTTACCATTTTTAAATAACGAAATTTAATTTTTATTTATTTATATTAGTATAGAATTTTTGAAAAAAATCTCCCCGGAATTCATTTTCTAATTGATCCGGAGAGGTTTTTTCTTACTTTGTAATAATATTTTGTGTATGTAGCTGAGGCATCCTAACATACCGAGAGATTTGAACTTTGTTCCGCCATGACCTGACAAAAGTAATCAGGTTCTTTTCCCCTCCTGTCCCACTCCCTTTGAAGAAACTTGCTACAGACAAGATTTTGAACTTTCGTTTCAAACTGTGAAACTGCTGCTGAATTCATACGCAGACAAGAGACAACATGGAGAACTGAAACATCTTAGTAGCCAGAGGAAAAGAAAGCAAAAGCGTCATCGAAAATTTTTGGAGACAAGGAGGAGGCGGTCAACCACCTGTTTTAGCCAGATTGTTAAATATTTTAATTTTTTGTTATACTAATAATTTCTTTTTTTACTAAGTAGTATTTTAGGTTGGTGTTTTGGTCAATTTTTATTTGTAATTTTGGATAAATTACTTTTATTTCGTATAGAATCTTCTTGCCAAGGTTTGTATATCTTTTTTTAATTTACTTAGATCTAAACCATTTGGAACTCGTAATGGTTCTAACCATGGAGCACGAAGATCCCAAAAACGCATTGTTTCTCCACCAAAAATAATTTCTCCAGTAGGCGAACACAGGATGTGGTAATTTTGTTAAGAAATTATCCCGTCTTACATGTTCACCTCTAGATTCTGGAATTGCTACATGAACTAAATGACCCGTCCAAGCTAGTGAACTTAGTTTGTCTTATTATTGTCATGATAATGATTTACTTCTTCATATTCACCGTGCAATGCGTGCAGTTATTGATAGACAAAAAAATCATGGTATCCATTTCCGTGTATTAGCTAAAGCTTTAAGTGGGCGTGGTGGTAGGCACAGTAAGTGCCAAGGAGCGAGATCGTGTCCTTCAACGAGCGAAGAGATTTTGACGAGAAGGACGAATGTACTTCGAAGAGATGATGGGAGAGCACGGATAGTGCCACATCCATCCCAGAGGGCACAGTTAGTACGACATGCTCATGAGGAGTTGGGACATTTCGGAGTGAAGCGCACGCATAGCTTAATCCAAGGACAGTATTGATGGCATGGTATGCACGTAGATGTGCAAAAGTTTGTTGCATGATGTGTGGTTTGTGATCGAGTACGAGCATCATTTAATGCTCCTACTCCCTAACTACACCCCTTACCGATTATGAGGTTGGATTACCGTTGGAGTTTGGATTTTGCGGGACCCTTACCGTTGAAGGTACGTCATCATCGATATGTGTTGGTGATGGTGGAGCACTTCTCCAAGTGGATTGAGTTGGTGACATTACCAGACAAGGCGAGTGAAGGGACGGCGTATGTGTTCTTAGATCGAATGCTGAGTCATTTTGGAGCACCAGCTGAAGTGTTGACAGACCAAGGTACAGAGTTCCTTGGTGAGTTTCAAGTCTTGTGTGATCAGACGCTGATTGATCATCGGACTACGTCTCGAGATCATCCTGAGGCAGATGGTTTGGCGGAGAGGGTAGTTCAGACGGTGAAGAGAGGATTGCATAAGTATGGCTTGCAGAAGGGCCACTTGGGAGACTGGGATGTGCAGTTACCATGGTTGGCTAGGAGCTACCGTTTTAGCCGACAAGCGTCTTTGGCTTCCTTCTCACCGTATTTTCTGTTATATGGTCGAGATCCAGATCAACTTTCGGCCATTCATCGTGATTCTGCTGAGGTGCTGAACCTTGATAACCCAGATATGTGGGTGAGAGCATGTTCTCAACAAGCAGAGACATTTCGGAGAGTTATGCCCATGGCTTTTGAGAATCTAACGATTGCTCAGCATAGAGACACGTTGCGATATGCAACTATCCGAGGAGGAGGTTATCGACCATCGATTCGCAGGTTCATCCTGACGATTATATCTATCTGTAGCAGACTGCACCGACGACGTTGGATGTGATCGCATGACACACTATTTTACGAGTGCGTGAGGTGTTATCTTTTGGAGTACTCATGTTAGAGGACCGTGATGGTGTTGTTTGGAAGGACCATGTGCGTAAAATTGCACGTCATGTCATCTTCCCAACATCGATGATACGTTGACCCAAGCTTAGCAGTTGTATGAGCGGGCTTGAGGTGTATGTCGTGTAGGTTTGCTGGTGGAGCAGCCCGTATGTTGGTGTGTGATGGTTGTTCGAGAAGTTGGCACATGTCATGTTTGACTCCACCTCTCACTGTCATTCCTATTGGACGGTGGGTTTGTCCTCGATGTATATAGCAAGAATAGCCGATTAGATCTTTACGTGGTATGGATTGCAGACAGGCGACTAACGATGGAGCAATATAGCACCCGGTCTCCTCATCCTTGCACCCATGAAGGTGTATATCACGTAGTTGAGATATGGAGCTATTTGGAGTTAGAGGGACCTAACCGTCAATTAGAGGGGCGATTGTGATACACTTGTGTATAGTATGACATCGTCCATGTGTTATGTTTATGTGTGGTGTTCCTCTGACAACAATGTATGTTGTGTAGCGATGTGTATGCGCACGACAGCTGTCACGTCAGTTTGGTAACTCGGCTAGGTTGACCGAGTGCGAAGTAGCGGACCTCGGTAAGGCCGTTAAGACAAGTTGGTGAGAGTGCCCACAAGGGCTATACTTCGCAGGTAGGGGCTTGGAGACCTCAGTTCTTCAAGTTGAGTCGTCAAGCTCCTGGCTATGGTGGGTAGTCTTGTGAGTGGGATCTGGATTCTCTACGAGCAGAGAGTGGATTTGGCTCGATTGTAGTGATTGTCTAGTGCTTGTTGGCATGGTGGAGGGAGTACATACCTTGTTATCATTGTGGTACACTTGTGTATGTGTATGACATCGTCTATGTGTTATGTGTATGTATGATGTTCCTCTGACAACGATGTATGTTGTGTAGCGATGTGTATGCACACGACATTGCTGAAGCATTAGGAGCAGTAAAGTTTGGTGCTAAACTGAGTATTTTGCATCCATTGAGCAAAAACTGGTTGTAATTGAATAGCAGTATCTGAAAACATATCTTTAGGACGTCCTAGAGCACTCATAGTATCATTATGAATATATAATCCAAAACTATGGAATCTTGGGCTTGGCGGGAACTCTTACGTTCAAGCTACAGTCAGAGTAGCCTTGACTATTCCGTACTCCACGGGGCTTCGCGTAAGTAACTGACTAGATATGACTGTTCAAAATCTACAAGAGCTGCTGTCAGCGGCAGCGTTGGGAGGCTTGTTTAGGCTTTTCCGTAGCTCACTTTTTACAGATTAGATTGGAATTAAAAATCCATTGTAGGGGTTGGTTCTTTTCTTTTTTTGACAAGCAGAGAAAATACTAGTACTGGAAAAAGACAAGTAGAGTAATATATCACAAAGCGGATAACATGTTAATATCTGTTTCTATTCCAAAAAAAAATTCTTTTTTTTCTGAATTAATTAAAAGAATAAATAAATCAATTAAATTGCGAGAAGCTTCATAAAGTACTTCTTCTGGACTAATGACTTTTAAAAAGAAAAAGTCATTAGTCCTATTAGTCTTCATGTTCTTCAAATGGATCTCTAAGTTCATTAGATTGTCACCTCCTCCCAGCATAAATGCAAATCCGGACATTGATTTACGATTTGTAGAATCACCTACCCAATCAGCATCTGTAAATCCAACAAGTCCAAGTGACTTATCTGAGCTCTATCTAAGCCCATAGCTGGTAGTTCCCTTGAGATAGCGCAAAACTCTCTTTGCTGCCCTCATATGCATATTTGTGGGAGACTCCATATTCTGACTGAGTTTGCTGACTGCATACGAAATATCTGGTCTTGTAGTGACAGCCAAGTAATTAACTTCCCAATCAGCTTCCTGAAATCTGTTGCATCTGCATTTTCATCATCAACAAAAGAACTTTGTCACTCCTTCGAGATAACCATAGGAGTAGGCGCATGCTTGCACTTCTTCATCTGAAAACCCTGAAGTATACTTTCTATGTATCTTGCCTGAGAGAGGTATAACATTTCGTTGTGTTCCAGAAACTGAAATCCAAAGCAAAAGTTGAGAAGTCCTAGATCCTTCATATCAAACTCTTGCAGCAAAGCTTGCTGAATCTTATGTACTCCTCCTTGATTACTTCCCGATATTATCTGATCATCCACGTACAATAATAGTAACACAATACCTTGAGAAGTAATCAAAACATAGAAGTTTGGATCACCTCTTGTAAGAAAGAAGCCTTGCTGCTTCAAGAAGGTGTCGATTCTTGTGTACCAAGCTCTTGGAGCTTGTTTGAGGCCATACAATGCCTTATGCAGCTTACATACTAATTGTTCACCTCCTTTATGAACAAATCCAGGTGGTTGCTGCAAGTAGATATCTTCTTCAAGAATCTCATTAAGAAATGCATTCTTAACATCCACTTGTAGACACTTCCAACCATGTAGTTTTGCAAGAGCACAAAGAACTCGAATGGAGTTAAGTTTTACCACAGGTGTGAAGGTCTCTTGAAAATCTTCTCCAGCAGTCTGCAAATAACCTTTTGCAACAAGCCTTGTATCTCTCAATAGTTCCATCCACATATCTCTTGATCTTATAAACCCACTTACAGCCAAGTGCTTTCCTGTTTGCTGGAAGAGGTACTAGGCTCCAGGTTGCATTTTTGAGTAATGCATCATATTCTTCCTGCATAGCACATCTCCATTGATCTTTACTGAAAGCTTCCTCGAAAGTAATAGTTTCTCGATCACCTTGAGCTTCAGCCATCAGAATATAATCCGCTAGCCTTGCAGGAACCTTCCTTGTTCTGATGGGTCTCCTTGGTTGGGCAGCAAGATCCGAATCTGGAGTAGTCTGGTGAATGAGAGGCGAATCTGCTGTAGTTGGACCTGATTCAGTAACCTCAACTTGGGTAGGTTGTGTAGGTGGTGGTTCTAGTTGAGCTTGAGCTTCCTCTTCATGATTCTCTGAAGTAGAGGCTTGGATTGAGAGAGGTGTCAGGTCAGAGAGATGGTGTTGTGAATTTCGAGATGAAAGGACCTCTAAAAATACTACATCTCGATTGATGATGATCTTTCTTGCAACATTCAACAGCCTATATCCCTTTTCTCTTGCTGGATATCCTATGAATGTACAGATCTAGGATCTATCATCAAACTTTAGGAGTAAATTATGCGGAATTCTAGCATATGCTTTACATCCAAAATTTCATAGGCTAGAGAGGTCTGGTTTCTTCCTTGTGAAAGCTTCGAATGGAGTTTTGTTGTTCATAGCATTAGTTGGACTTCCGTTGAGAAGGTAAACCGCAGTATTCACAGCTTCAGCCCAAAGATCTTTTGGAAGATCTTGCTCAAGAAGAAGGCTTCTTGTCATCTCCACGACATTTTTGTTCTTCCTTTCAACAACTCTATTTTGCTGAGACGTGTAAGCTGTAGTCAACTGCCGCAGTATCCCCTTCTCAGCGAAATATTGGTCAGCTGTCTTGGAAGTGAACTCTCCTCCTCTATCACTTTGTAGCTTCTTCAGTTGCTGTCCACTTTGTCGTTCCACCATGTTAGCAAACTGTTGAAGATGCGAGAGTGCTTCAGACTTTCTTAACCAAAAAAAAACCCAAATGTATCTCGAGAAGTCATCAACAACCAGCATAAAATACTTAGAACCTCCAAGCGGAATAGTCTCAGTAGGTCCACATAGATCTGTATGTAACAGCTGAAGGATTTCTGTTGCCTTTGTTGCAGTAGTTTTGAAGAACTTTCTTCGAGTCTGTTTAGATCTGAGACAAACTTCACATGGGGTGTTTACAGGGACGAGTTTGGAAACACCAAGTGCCAAGTTCTCATGAAACAACTTCTGCATTCTCTAATAGTGTAAGTGTCCAAGTCGAAGATGCCATAATTGGTTCGTATTTGTTACAGAAGCTAGAACTGGAGCTACCAAAGATAAGGCTTGTAACTCATACAAGTGGCCAACCTTCAGCCTTGTAGCTACCACAGATCCTTGGTCGAGAATTGAGCATCCTTGTGCATCAAATGACAATTGAAACCCATTTGCAATAAGTTTACCAACACTCAATAGATTATGCACTACACCAAGTACAAACCAAACACCTCCAATGGTTCGAATCTGACCTGAAGGTAGCTTAATACGGATGTTATCTTCCCCTTGGACTTGATATCTCTTACCATCGTCCAGCAGTATCTCAGGTCCATCCATAGGATGAAAACCTTGACACCACTCCTTCTTTGATGTGATATGATTCAATGCTCCAGAATCGATCCACCATTGTTGGTCATGAATATCTGTGTACATGGCAATGAAGAATAACTTCTCTTCGTGATCAATTGTCTGTACAAAGTTACCTTTGTTGTTGGTGTTGGAACGTTGATCAAATGCCTTCTTCCTGCACTCATACGCAAAGTGACCATGTTTCTTACAGTAGTTGCAGTTTCCAGGTTTTGGTTTGTTGGAGTTGCCCTCTGAATCTCGTTTGTTGAACTTGCTTTTCTTGTTGTCCCAATGCTCCTTCTGTTTTGGTTGTGAGTCTTGAGGTCTACCACGTTTATGATCTCTCTTCTTGGAGAAGAAAGCAGCTTTATTAGTGGCAGTCGCTTGAGTTGACTTAGTTTCGATGTTCATAGCTTCTTGCAAAGCTAGTGTCTACAGTTTTTCGAATGTGATAGGCTCCTTACGTACATCCACAGCTTTGACAAATTGCTCGTATGGTTTTGGTAAGCTCTGGAGCACTATCAACACCAAGTCGTCCTCGTCTATACCTCCACCCAGATTATTCAGTTGTTGTACCAACCCTTTGACAGGATTGAAGTGCTCTTCGAGTGAGATGCTCGTAGCCCTTTGCAAAGTATTTAACTTTCTGTGTAGCATTCTCTTTCTTCCTCGAGCTACTCCTTCATGCTTCTTGGTGAATATATCCCAAGCCTCTTTTGAAGTTTTAGCCTCCAAGATATCTAAGACTTCAGAGTCTTTGATGGTCATCTTGATGATTGCTAAAGCTTGTTTTGATCTCGTTTGTTCCAAGCTTTGATAGCTACTGGTGAATCGAAAGGTCTTTCTTCATCACCTAGCACTATGTCCCACAAATCGTAGTTCTGAAAAATGGCTTGAACCTTGAAGCACCATATTGGATAGTTTGTACTATCCAACTTAGGATGATCATGAAGCAAGTTGTCACTAACGTTGGCCATCGAAAGAAAGTAAAGTAGCTGAGAAAAATCTGGTACTCCCCAAAGTGGTTGTGAAAGTGGAAGTAGTGTCTATATTGCAATCTCCTGCAGTCTCGTCCAACATGGCAAAAATCTCGGAATCGCCAAAATCGATCGTTAAGGTCTTCAAAAATGTAGTCAAAGTTCTGTTGACCAAAGGTTCCCAAAAATGTAACTTCCTTATATGAGGTCCGTTTGGGTTGAAAGTTGAACCGTTGGAAAGCTCTTAGCAAATGCAGAGCCTTTTTAACCCCTAAGTCCACTCTCAGATTTGTCTAATTTGATCTTCTTCCTCTCCAAAAAACGCAGTCAAAGGTGGTTTGATCAGAAATTTTCGTCTTCTTTCTCTCTTTTCAGTTGAAGATGGTGTGCTTACTCTATGTCCCTTTTACTCTCCGGTTCTTCAAACTCCTTGCTAATGCTCGTACCTAAGCTCTGATACCATGTTAAAGAACCAAACCAAGAAACTTGTCTCTCTTGTATAAGAGATATCAGCAAATGGATCAGTCGACTCATCATCTCCCAAGAGGGGTGGTGTTATATACTCTAACCTATGGACAGGAGGTTAGTCACTAGTCAGTCATTAGTCACAGAGACATTAGTCATAGAGATGTGACTGTATATGTACCTATAGAGGTGACTATAGAGATGAATGTAGACTAAAGAGGTGACTATAGAGATGACATTATCTGTAACATTAGTCATTTATGGAGTCTCGGGGCGCACGAAGAGAGAAGCGTGCTAAGGAGTGTTGGAAATGTAACGTCGAGATGTTACTGTAGTTCGCAGCAAGTGTTCACTTACTCTCAGCCTTCTTGAATTCTTTTTTCTTTCTTCTTGATTCCATACACTCCGGATGATCAGACTCAGCGTTATGTTAGTTCTTTAAAGAGACAGTTCAATCGTTTCTTTCCTCATCCTCGTCCGATCCACTGTCACCAAATTTCTTCGTTAATATCTAAGTTACTAACACTGTATAAAGTATGATCATTCGATCCTGGGTTATGATGATTCTCTGAACCCCTCGCATACTTGCTTCAGTCTAGATAGCTTTCTCCGCATTATCGTTCAGTGCAGGCTGTACGAGATTTTATCATGGATATCAGAGCATGTTGTTGTCTAAGTGACCAGTAGATTGTGATGACGACAGTGAGCGATAATTTACTTTCAGAGAATCATAAGCTAGACAGTCGTAACTATCCGATATGGAAATTCCGAGTACAGGAGATACTTGGAAATTACGATCTGTGGGACATAGTTACTGGAGAGGAACTACAGCCTGATGCAGTAGTAGTTCCTATCATAGCGAAGGCTTGGGGAAAGAGAGACCAGCAGGCCATGTCAATTATTAAGATGACTATCAAGGACAGTGAGATAGTTGACATCAGTGCCGCGAAGACCTCTAAGCAAGCTTGGGATCTGTTCAGCAAGAAACATGAATTTGCATCGAGAGGAAGGAGACGGATCATCAGACAAAAACTGAACAACCTCCGGATGCAAGAAGGAACTTCGATGGAGGTTCATTTCACCACGATCAAGACGTTGGTGGAAGAACTCTCCAATCTAGGAGGAACGGCAGACGATGAGGATCTGATCCTGTTGATTCTTCAAAGCTTTCCACCTGCGTATGATAGTTTTGTTAAAGCTGTTGATGTGAGAAAAGATGCCGTGACCTTCAGTGAATTACAAAGTCTTGCATTACAGGAAGAGATGAACTTGGGAGTGCGGAACTTGCAGCTGAGCAACGACAATGCATCTGAACGAGCACTGCTAGCGGGCAGAAACTCCAATTGTGTCAAGAGAAACCGAGAAAATGAAGATTTTCTCCATCGGGGAACAAAATCAAACCAGATTGATGGGCAGAGAAATCAGGCGACGGGTCAAACCATTTACAAGAAAAAGAAAGGACGTTGTAACTACTGCAAGATTCCTGGTCATTTTGCTTATGAATGTCGTAAGAAAGCATGGAACGAACGACAAAGAAATGGGGAGACGTCCAACAGAAAGAACTCTGGTAACTTGGCAAAAATGATGTATGAAGAGCGTACTGGGAACGACGACCAGCATCTTTTCTTCACTGCACTAATAGCTGCAGATTCGAATGAAAGTTGGTGGATTGACTCAGGTGCGTCAAATCACATTACAGCCCGAAGAGAGTGGTTCGAAGATTATCAGCCGATGAATAAAGGTCTCATGATTGGAATGGGAGATGGAAAGACGTATGAGGTAAGAGGTTCTGGTGATATCCGAGTGCGCCTACCTTCTGGCCAAACACGAAAAATTCAAGAAGTTTGGCATGTTCCTGATATAGTGCATAACCTCTTGAGCGTTGGAAAAATCACAGAGACAGGTCTCGGAGTTACTTTTGATAAGATCGGCTGTAGAGTGCATGATATGCAAGATCAGAATCATATTATTGCAACAGGAGTGAAGAAGGGGAGACTGTACGAGTTAAGAGCAGATATTGCTACCGCACCGATGTTAAGTGCATTACAAGATGATGCTGTTTTATGGCATCACAGGCTCGGACATCTTCACTACGATCAAATATGCAGACTAGACAAAGAAGATATGGTGACTGGTCTACCTAAGCTACAGTCTGAGACAAGAATTTGTGAAGTCTGTCTCAAAAGTAAACAGACGAGACGTAAATTTGAGAAAATCAACGCACAGAGGGCACAGAATTCTCTTGATCTTATTCACGTTGATCTTGGAGGACCAATTGAAGTAACTTCTCTTGGAGGCGCAAAGTACTATCTCTTGATAGTAGATGATTATTCACGGAAGATGTGGACATATTTTCTTGTTCGTAAGTCAGAGGCTTTTCAACGCTTGAAAGAATTTATTACACAGATTGAGCTCCAGACTGACCGGAAGGTTAAAGTCATCCGATCAGATCGGGGAGGAGAGTTTCTATCAAGAGAAGCAGAGAATTATTACACAAGCAAAGGGATTAGCAGACAGCTAACTACTGCATATACACCACAGCAAAACGGAGTAGTTGAACGTAAGAATCGAGTGGTGGTTGAAATGACCAGAAGCATGCTGAAAGAAGCATCTATGCCCAACGCTTTTTGGGCAGAAGCGGTCCGAACTGCAGTATATATGCTTAACAGGAGTCCTACTTCAGCAGTAAAGGAAAAAACTCCCGAGGAGGCATTTTTTGGTAAGAAGCCAGATATTTCTCATCTTAAAGTTTTTGGCTGTGTAGCATATGCACACGTTCCTGAGGAAGTTCGGAAGAAACTGGATGACAGAAGTCAGATATGCACGTTTCTTGGATATGCAGATAGAGAGAAGGCATATCGACTTTTAAACTGCAAGACAAACAAAGTAGTCATATGCCTGGATGTGATCTTTGATGAAAGATCAAGTACTTTCAGAAAAATGCAGGTAGTCCAACAGGAAACAAAAAATCCATTGATTACCATGCGAGATGTTCAACCAGTTATTGAACAGGAAAGAGCAGAAACTTCTCTACAAAATCGAGAGGAAGAATCAAGGGCAGAAGGGCCAAGCGAGCATAATCAAATGGAGTTTCCTGTTGCAGACCTTCATGAAAGTCCCGAAGTACTATGTCCAGTTGGGACAGAACAAGTACAAGGTGTAGAGACTGTACAAAAATCCTTAAGAGAAAGGAGACCACCTGTACGCTTTGCAGACAGCTATATGCTAATATGCAATAAGGCAGATTTGGACATCACTGAACCGACTACTTTTGAGGATGCAAAGAAACACAGAGAATGGAGAGATGCGATGCAAGAAGAATTTCTTGCACTTCTGAAAAATAATACATGGAGTCTTATGGAACTTCCAGCGGGAAAGAAAACCATCGGCTGTAAGTGGGTCTACAAACTTAAGCGAGGAGTGAACGGAGCAGTAGAGAGGTACAAGGCGAGACTAGTGGCTAAGGGATATTTGCAACAGGAAGGAGAAGATTTTGATGAAACATTCGCTCTCGTTGCAAAACTGAATTCTGTGAGATTGTTAATCGCACTGGCTAAAATTCAAGGATGGAAGCTATGGCAGATGGACGTCAAGAATGCATTTTTAAATGGAGAACTGGAAGAAGAGGTCTACGTCGAGCAGCCAACAGGATTCCAAAAGATCGGTCAGGAACATCTGGTGTGCAGACTGAGGAAAGCACTCTACGGTTTAAAACAGGCTCCGAGAGCTTGGTATAGTAGAATCGATATGTACCTTCACGGGAGAGGATTTCAGAATAGCAGAGGAGATCCTAATCTTTACTTGCTTACAACGGAGAAGGGTAAAGTACTCTTGCTTTTATACGTGGACGATGTGATTTTATCTGGAAGTGATTCAGAAGCCGTTACTCAAGTAAAGGTCGAACTTAAACAAGAGTTTGAGATGAAGGATATGGGAAAACTCAGCCACTGCCTTGGGATTCACGTGTTCGATGTAGGTGATGCTGTTTGTCTCGATCAAAGTCATTATATTCAAGGAATACTCAAGGAATTCTCGATGACTGAGTGCAAACCTGTTACAACACCAATGGAAGCGGGCAACAAACAAATAGATACAGGGTTGGTGAATGAACTTGTTGATCAGACTAGCTACCGAAGGCTAGTAGGGAAATTGATTTACTTGGCCGTTACGACTCGACCAGATATAAGCTACGCTGTTGGAAAAGTTAGTCAGTTCTCAGAAAGACCATGTGTATCTCATCTAAAGATGGTAAAAAGGATTCTGCGATACCTTAAAGGGACATGGAATTTCGGTTTGAAGTTCCAAACTGGACGGATTATCAGGTTGGAGGGTTATACAGACGCAGACTGGGCTGGAGACGTTGACAGGAAATCAACATCAGGATTTATTTTTACTCTCAGTGGAGTGGCTATTACATGGTCCAGCAAGAAACAGACGACTGTTTCACTATCTTCGACTGAAGCTGAATATCGAGCACTATGCAATGCAGCGAAGGAGGCAATGTGGCTAAGGTGGATGCTTGAAGACATGGGATCTTCACAAATCGAAGCCACTGAAATTTTCATCGATAACATGAGCTGCATCGCTTTGGCCAAGAATCCAGTCTTTCACGCTCGGACTAAACACATTGAAGTGCAAATGCACTTTATAAGAGAAAAGATCAAAAGTCGGGAGGTAACTACCATATGGGTATCTACCGATGATCAACACGCTGATATATTTACTAAAGCTCTCCCTACTGACAAATTTCAGAAATGCAGGAATGCTCTCGGAGTTTGCCAATTACCATCTCTTCGTTAAGAGAAGGTGTTGGAAATGTAACGTCGAGATGTTACTGTAGTTCACAGCAAGTGTTCACTTACTCTCAGCCTTCTTGAATTCTTTTTTCTTTCTTCTTGATTCCATACACTCCGGATGATCAGACTCAGCGTCAGGTTAGTTCTTTAAAGAGACAGTTCAATCGTTTCTTTCCTCATCCTCGTCCGATCCACTGTCACCAAATTTCTTCGTTAATATCTAAGTTATTAACACTGTATAAAGTCTGATCATTCCATCCTGGGTTATGATGATTCTGAACCCCTCGCATACTTGCTTCAGTCTAGATAGCTTTCTCCGCATTATCGTTCAGTGCAGGCTGTACGAGATTTTATCAAGGAGAACAAGCACTCTAAATCTGCAGCCCTCGGCACACAAGAAGAAAATAATCGACATAAAAGTTCGAATTTCCCGAGTTCGCTCCCCAATCAAATCTTTCTACTGGTATGCAATGGTATCACTTTGAAAATTTAGTCATATGCATATTTTGAAACTACTAAGCTTCGAGTTCAGTTTATTTCCTGATAGATTCTCAGACCTCGGAAAGGATGTACATTTAACAAAGCTGCAAATATTAGAAACGCATACGAAGGAACTAGTACGTTCACGTGCATGCAGCCACTAAGGCAAGCTTCGGTTGAATGCATGCAGTTTTTTATCATAACCTGCATGCATTCGATCGACAGGCCACCACAGATCATCAGCTGTGGATCTTATAACAGTGAGGTAAGTCCCAACAACGGAGAGGAGAAATAAGGTAACGAATATGAAGAAAGAAGAAGCTACCATGGGAGTGGAGCAATTGGCGATACAGAATTTCGCATGCCAACTTTTGCATCTATTCTTCAGGTGCTCGTGGAGATCCGTGTAGATCTGAACCCAACGGCCTATCAGAGGAGCCGCTATCAGCCCATCGTCGATGCGCTTCCATGACTGAACCACTTCCATCGGTCCAGCAAGATGACTCTGGATCACTCCATAACGAATAAGTAGCAGCACGTCTTTTTCTTTATGTATCAAGCAGCGCATGGTCTTAATATAACTTCGCAGATGACCGTTTTGATCTTCATGAACCAGCTGCTCGTAAACTGCAAGGTTGCGAAGTAGCCGATTGGTTTGGGTGTACATCTTCAATTTGGGAAGTTCCAGAGATGCTCGGCATCGCGTCATGGACGACGAGGAGCTAGAAGCGAAGCAGGAACAGATGAAGCGAGGAAAGCAACAACAAACACATCCCAGTACCGTCCAGAAGTTGATAGTTTTGAATGAAGGGCTGGCGAGGCAAGTTGCCACTCCTCTGATTCTCACTCCAGCATCCCTGAGCTCTGTTGCAGAGGGGATCCGCTCCTCGTTCCAGATAATGATTGGCCTTTGATACGCCTTTGTACTCTCTTTACGCCGTGCACAAGCATGCATATGGAGATTGCATGCTTGTGCTTGTAGTCTCCCTGACTCGACCGTCCCCTGGGGACTACTGCTCGAATTATTCGAGGTACTTGAGGATCCTCCCGCAACCGGTGTTAGCCAACAGGTAACCACGAGTATACACTGGAGAAGATGGTGGTAGTCGTCAGGGCTGAATTTTTTCTCGTACGTCTGGCTCCAGTGCTCGTTAAAGGCGTTTCCTGAGCTAACGCTTTGATCTTGTGTTGCACTTTGCTGTGGAAGTGGATGCTCCTCGCCTGGTCGAAATATGCAGGGACAACAACAGCCCCTAAAGTCCCGACAGCAATCGTCGCGTTCGAGGGAAGGGGAAGGGAAGGTCGGAAGGAAAGGGTAGGAAAGCCAAACTGCCTGTCTAATTAATAGGTCGAGCTGGTCACGAGTATCGAGCTGGTCACTAGTAGGCGACTTGGGAATTTTCTTGTTTTGCAAATCGATGACCCTCTTCAGCAATTTCATGGGCACCTGGTTTTCGATCAAACTCAAGTCCCATTTCAGAAATACCTTAATCTCGAACTTTCTGTCTATATCTCCGATGAGTCTCTTGATCTCCGGTGGACAAGCACGAAAATTCATGCTTGCTTGCAGACATGTAACCAGGAAAATCGCATCCACAGCCAGAAGAAGTGCGAAATGCCAGTTTTGTATTGTCTTGTGAGTCTCTCGTCCTGGCGCTGAAGTTCCAGGCTCCAGGCTCAGCTCCCATTCATGCAGATGGAAGTTCCTGTAAGCGTCCCTTACCTGTTTGCGTTCTTCTGCCGTAGGCCCCACTATGGCTTTGACCAAACTTTTCCACTTCTCTGGGTCGTCTGTGATTGTATCAATCGAGAAAGCTCTAGCAACGTCGAACTTGAACTGCAGTTTGGAGGGATCAAAACAACTGACGACGTTATGAAGTCCTAAGGAAAAGGCTTTTGGAGTAAAACAATCTTCTTCTTTTTCATGATCATGGGGCTTCTTCAGACGATCGGGTACTACGTGAATGTTCCAAGTTGAACTTGGAACTCCGGAGCTCAAGCTAGTTTTATCTTCGTCACTAAGGTTCACTATCCCTTCGTAAACTATGAACTCCTGAAGCCACCTCTGTAACGCTTCTCGTTTTGGTTGCACCTTTTCTCCCGCTTGCAATTTCACCACTGAACCTGGTCCATGGTCGACATGATCTGCAGATTCGTTATCAGCTCTACCATCCGCTGCAGTCTGGGATTTTGGATAATGTCGGAGACGGTTGGCTGAGTCCTCAGTTGCAAGATTAACGTTAGATTTTCCATCAGGGAGCACGACATCCGTCTCCGGCTCAATCTCAGGAGTCCTAGCAGCCATGAGAATTTGTAAGAATGGGTTGTGAATCACGTAGTCTGGAGTGTGTCTCGACAGAAGGCACACTCGACACAGCAGAACACAGAAGAACTTCCGTAGGCAGGAAAACCCTTCAAAAAATGACACCAAAAATGATGACCTTCACAACAGAGGACCATATGCAGAACAACGTAACACTGCTGAGCTTGACTGCATCGATATCCATAGACACCCATAAGTACTCTTGAGCTCCATTGCTGTCAAGAGACTTCCCCTTGTTCCCTTGGTGCCTTGGTGTATAGAAACGCCGGACTAGGTATTTCAGTGGTGCAAACAAGCGATTTGGAATTGAGGTTCTAGTCGCGTTGTTGCACCGATATTTCGCTATCATTTCTGTCGACAGTGAGTAGGAGTCTTCTTTGTCACTTAGGGGAGGCGCGCCACTCGGTCGGCTGAAAGGACTAGCTAGGCCGCTTGAGTCACTATAGCTAGCGCTTCCACCTCCACCCGAATAAGCGCTCGTTGTAGACGATCTCGCGGACCGACTAGACCTCCTCCGAGACGGTACTACCGCACTTGGCTAGCGTTAGTGCATAAATTAAAGAGTCTGGATATTTCCCCTCTTCCGAACTTGGAAGAAGGTGAATGAATGATAAGATTGCATGCCTCCCTGATATTGGAACTACCTAAAAGCCAACAGTGGGGCTATCTTATGCTACCACAAAGCTCTTTTGCGATTCACCTTTTCCTTTACAACTACTACTATAAAGCTGAGGGCCTCCCTCGTTCGTTCCTTTGGCTTTTCCAGGCTTTCATCTATCCCTGTTCGAATCGTGGCGTTCTGTGATGCGTGGGCTTACACTGGTTTCCATCCAGTATGTCGTTAGCCTGTAGCCCGGGCGCCGTGGGGTCGAGTCCCCCTGGCGGGGGGACTCATGCTGTGCAAGGCAGCAGCATAAGGCTGCAGAAAGCCCCACAGCGAAAAGAGGCCTAAGAAAAAAACCAAAGAAAAATCCAGTATGTCGTTAGCCTTCTTGAGACAGAGCTAGGCTAAGCCTAACCTCTTGGCTTGGAAGGTTCAGTTAAGTAAGTCTTGGTTCTCTCATGGGTTTCCCCCGGCCATTTATTTCTGTGATCGCGGGTGGTGTCATTCATGGACAGCTTGTACATCTTCTATTTGCTAGAGTTGGACTAGAACGTCTCCACAATGCTATAATTTACTTGTCAAGCCTCTCATGGGTTAAGAGACGTTGTAATGCTTAGCTATAAGCAGAAATTTGCTTGATCATACCCCCAATAGGTTCCGTGAGCTTGATCATACCCCTCTTAACGTTGTCTGGCCTGATCACACCCCTGATTGCCTATTGCCTGTCAAACCAGTCACTTTGTGATGTTATTCAGATTTGAGACTGCATATATTAGAGGAATGAAAATATAGATAGTCTAACGCGTCCTTAATGTCAAATATTTTCAATTACAGAGATATTTAGTCGAGGCTGAAAGTACTAAAATGATGAACCAAAAGATAAGATGACTGGTTCGACTGTGAATAATCCGTCAACCAAACGTTAAGAGGGGTATGATCAAGCTCACGGAACGTACTGGGGGTATGATTAAGCAAATATCTGTAGCTATAAGTTAGGGAATCCAGTCTCATAACGGGTCTATACATAACGGCATGTGATACATCTTTACAATACGGTCGACTACCTGGAAATTTACTTGCTAACTCTACTCTCGTAGAAAAGCGTGGTACTGCACAAGTAGATTATATGAATGTGGGGACGTTTTAGTTTGACTCTGCAAAATGGGGATGTACAAGTAAGAATATTCTATGAACTAGATCATACCTTGGCTGTGATACACTTAGTGCCTCGAGCTCCACTCCATTTGACCGTGTTTTCTTTTGTCGTTTGGATTTATTTTTAGGCCTCTTTTCGCTGTGAGGCTTTCTGCAGCCGTATGCTGCTGCCCTTTCACAGCTTCTATCCATATACTAACTACCATAGAATGTTCCTTTATTAATGAAAATTTAACAACTACTTTTTTTTTAATTATAAAGAGTTTAATTCTTTTGTTCGAGAACTATTTAGTTATAAAATAATTTCTACTAAATTTTTTTTTAAAATCTCTTTATTATAAAATATATAAAAATAAAGAAATTTTATTTAATCCTATAGAAAATAAGCAATTATTACAAAGTCTTTTTGAGAAAAAAAATTTACGCTTTACGCATCTTTCCCTGCTTCCGAAGCAACACCCAACTACGATTCTCCTTCCCTCCTAGGTTGGCTTTTACGATTTACCGCTCAGAAAGGATTATACTGTAATTTTTGGTGAATTGGTCGAAAAAATTGAACTACGGAACTATTCAACACAAACTTACACATAACCACCTATGGTAAACCGAAATCAAAGCAGGGAAAGATGACTCCGGGACTGCGGACTCCCAAACCCTGGTCTTTTTTTGCTTTTCTTGGAGATTCGGAGAAAGCAGCAATCAACATTTTTTTTAGGTTAGTTTAGGATTAGGGAAGGATGTCAAATTGTATAAGAAAGATCTTAGGTCCTAAAATATTAGATTTAGTCGTAAAAATACTTGGTACAAGTAACTCCACGACTTTTTTAGTCAATGGTCACAATGAGCCAATGGGGGATAAGCTTCATTGTCAAGAAGGGAACAGCCCAGATCACCAGCTAAGGCCCCTAAATGACCGCTCAGTGGTAAAGGAAGTAGGAGTGCAAAGACAGCCAAGAGGTTTGCCTAAGTTTGGTTATCCTATACACGTTGTATATGTACGTCGCTGGGATCTCACCGGTATCACCGATAGCCCCTGTCGCCACGAGATGTCTTTTAGTTCTCTGTCACCAGTGATGTAGGTAATCTGCTCTCATGCGGGGTGTAGGCACCGCACTCTCTCCAGACTGTACACTTTGGACGATTGTTAGACTGAGAGCTTTAATGCGTGCGTGTCACCGTTTTGGATCCGGATAGCATCAGGTATAATTCGACCGAAAGGAACTTAGATTCGCCAGAACAGCCCTTGGTAAGGAAGGAACTTGTCATTCTAGCTTGAATTTCGAAACCTATAAAACGAACCCAATCGAAATTAGGGTATCCTGGTAAGTAGTCACCTGACTCCATAATATGGTTCCTCGAGCCTCTCGAGTCCACTGCCCAGCTACTTCCCTTATGCTTGCCGAATCGATGTTCCGATAATTCTCAGGCATTCGGGCTGGGCCTTTATCTTGTTCCCATGAGTACTCATGTCTTATCTTCCTATATTTTTAGCAACAAATGTAGACATACCAAAAGCTAAAATTTTCTTTTTCATAAAATAAAAAAGTAGTTAATAATGAGATTGTAATAAAAAATATTTTGTATCAAATAAATCAATTAATAAAAAAATCTTAAAAAAATCTTATAGAATATCAAATATAGATTTAAACTTTTTAATTTTTATTTCTGATAATAAACATAATCAAATTAAAATATTTCTTTTTATAAATATTAAATTGATTGATTGAAATTAAATACGAAATTAGTTTCAATCTATCTATCGTTGTATATTCGTATTTATAATGTTACTTATACAACCCCTCTATAAGTGGAAGCTGATTTAATTGCCCTGTCCTTTTACAAAATCCACTATAAGCCTAGCTTCTATTGGACCTGGAATTGGTCAAGGCACTGCAGCAAGTCAAGCTGTAGAAGGTATCTATATATCTCTGTATTTATTGCAGCTCATCCTCTTCTCCGAAGAAAAATAATAGCTCATTTTCTTTTGGAAGATGAGCGAATATGCATGCAACTTCAACTTTCTGGGAACTTTTTTTCTTCTTTTGTTAACAGGGAATTATATAAATATTAAATAAAATATATGTATTAAGTATATATAAATAATTAAAAAATCCCATAAATATTATTTGTTAACCCATGCCTGCAAACACGGGGAGAGCAAGAAAGAACTAATAAGTCTTGTGTGGTTCGTCGCGCTTCAAGAAGTACAAGTCCGAGAGACTGTAGTCATGAATACGTAACTTTAATTAGAGGTTTAATTTAATACATAACCCTTGGAAGATGAGAGAAGAACTGTGAGTCCTGCCTCTGACACAAAAGCTCAGGTCCATGGGCAGTCGCCCGCAGGCGTTTCCAATCCGTGAGAATGTTGATGAGTTAACTGCATTCTCTTCAGTGCCTTTTCCCGAAATCTATGGCTCTTCGAGCACTCGACCTATAAGGAGAGGGTCGAGCCACCTCTGGTGTTCGTGCGCAGAAATCGTCAAGGTATTTTTGGCCTTCGGTCCTTCTGACGGACCGAAAGATATTGTAGAAACTTTTCAATATCTGCCCGCAGGCACGTAATGCGAAGAAAAAAAGGCCCCAGACCTTTTTGTCTGACTGAGAAAGCTGTATCCTTCGGGCCGTCCGAAGGGCAGAAGGCCAGAAATGCCTTGACGATTTTCGCGCACAAACACCAGAGGCGGCTCGGAATAAATTAATTTTGCCCCAGAATCATATATTAATTTCCGTATTTTGTGTGATTATCTCTTTTATGGGAACTATTAGTTGTGGATGAGATCAGAGTCTTATTTGTTTGACATCGGAGATCTTGTCAATGCTTAAGATTTCCACACTTCCGGTGCCGTAATATATTATTAATGCGCCTAAGTATTTGGCCATCTCGACCTCGCCAAAGTGGTGTGGCATGTATGAATAGAACCCACCAAAGCCTCAGAAACCAAAGAAAGCTCTCGAATTTTTTTACCACGACCGGACTTGATTAGCACAACCCCTTCAAATTTCAAGACTATCTTTCAACCCTCTGCCTCTTTTAGCCTTTTGAAAGGGCCTCCCGGCGGTTAATCAAAAGAAAAAGACCTTGGCATATATGCCGAGGTCTTTTTCACTGCAGCGTGCACACTTTTACTTTTTATGTTTAAGGTCGACCAAAGCGACTATGGCTGTCAAAATCATGAGCATTAGCATGTAGATTCCAAATCCAAGTGGTAGTGCTAGGACCCTTAAATGGATTGATATTAATATTCGGCGATATCCTGGTTATTCAGCGACAATTTAATGAGGAGGAGTATTAATATCAAGATAAATTAACCTTTAGCACTTTCTAATGGCATAGCCTTTAATGGTGAGGTTCAAACGAGAAAGGGCTTATGGTGGATACCTAGTCACCCGGAGATGAGGAAGGGAGTAGCAAGCGACGAAATGCTTCGGGACAACTTCGACGTTGGTCGAGGTAAGATAACACTCATTTCTTTCCTGGAACTGGAACTATTACTAAATTATATTTTTTCTCATTACTATAAGGTTGAAAAGAAAGATTACCAATTTTTTCTTTCATTTCAGGAGGAATTCGATCAGAAGGAGCTAATTCAAAACCTTCTGGTAAAATTAGAACTGCTCCTTCTGATCGAATTCCTCCTGAAATGAAAGAAAAAATTAGTAATTTCTTTTTTCAACCTTACAATAATGAGAAAGAAATATGTTAGTAATAGGTCCTGTTCTTCGGAACCTTCGGCCCTTCTTTCGCTCCCCGATGGGGGTTCTTTTCACCTTTCCCTCACTTGGTCTTTGCCATTTCTCGAGGTAAATCACATGGTAAAAAAAGACCTACTACAATAACAGATCTACCTGAATAATCAACTCTTTTCCCAAGTAGATTTTCACGAAATCTTCCTTCTTTTCCTTCAAGTAAATCAGAAAAAGATTTGTAAGGTCTATTATGACTATCTTTCATAGGTTGTCGCATAATCTTTGACCTCTTGCTAATTGATTTTGAGTAGCTTTATCAAGATCAGAAGCAAATTGAGCAAAAGCTTCCAACTCTGCAAATTGAGCTAATTCTAATTTTAGTTTACCAGCTACTCGTTTCATAGCTTTAATTTGTGCAGCAGAGCCAACTCTTGATATTTGAGTGCTTTGTTTCTGGGAATAATATATGTGTTGAGACAGTATCCAAGGTCTAATTATTATTGCACCTCATCTCATTAGTGCCAGGAGGCTCGCATCACGGTCTCGGGCAGAAAGCGAGGTTTTTTTATTCAAAAATTATTCATTTTTGATATTTGGAGAGATGGCCGAGTGGACAAAAATACTATCATGCAATGGTACAGAAGTGTGGCGCACGAGTTCTTAAGTTATTACTGATGTTGTGATAACTTCTATATGGTCAAAAAGAGACGTTATAATTCAATAAAAAATTCAGAATAAAAATAAATATTAAAAATAAATACTACTTTCTAATAAAAAATAAATTAAAATAATAACAAATCTTTTTTTCTTTATTCTGAAAGATTAGAGCAAAGCTCTCCACGACTCATCTCCGCATCTTTAATAGTATTTAGAATGGTCTGTTTACGATTTTTTAATAGATTACTTAATGAGCCTTCCGGGCCGAAGAAGCGCTACGCGACTTCTTTCTCGGCATTTCATCTCGTGTCGTGTCAGTTTTTGTCTTTTTTTGAAAGCATCGACGTTGTTTTTAATTTCTATCCAGAGAAATTTTTTCATTTGCTAAAAATCGATGGATAGAAATCAAAAACAATTTTTTTACTGTTCCCCTGGGGGTAATAAAAAGGGCCTTCAACTAATTAATAAAAATTTTACACTTCTTTTTCCAGGTAGAAAAAATTCTTTCTATCTGGGGCGCACTGGTTCTTAAGTTATTACCGATGTTGTGATAACTTCTATAAGGTAAAAAATGTGATAGACTATCAGCTTGAAATACCCAAACTCTTATTCTTAATACTCCGTAAATTATTTGGGCTTAGATTTACTTATTGCTTCCTTCTTCGTAAACAAAGCAGATTTCAAATCGTCTTCCCTCCTAAGAGATAGATAACTTACATGATTGTCGTGAATTAAAACAGTTACTGCAAGATTTAGGAATTATAATTAATTAAATAATTCCAGATCGTAAATACGTAAATTGATCGACCTATGGTCACATTAAGCAATAAAATTGTTATCTAAAAATTGCAAATAATATTATCATTTAAAGTTAAAATTAAATTATTTGATATCGTATATATTGAATTGAAATTTTTTTTACAATATTTTTTTCAATTGAGTTTTCTGATAATTTAAAATATTTTTATTTTTTAATAGAATTTTTTTCATCCGTAAAATTCCATAAAAAGAACTACGTTTTAATTATTACTAGAAGAGCTCGAGCAGATCCGAAGTATTCTCCAAAGGCTTCATGGCAAGATGGATAAGAGATTATGATCCAACCACTCAATACAACCATTTGTTAGATCGTTGTTATCATTTTTAAATAACGAAATTTAATTTTTATTTATTTATATTAGTATAGAATTTTTGAAAAAAATCTCCCCGGAATTCATTTTCTAAATGATCCGGAGAGGTTTTTTCTTACTTTGTAATAATATTTTGTGTATGTAGCTGAGGCATCTTAACAGACCGAGAGATTTGAACCTTGTTCTGCCATGACCTGATAAAAGTAATCAGGTTCTTTTCCCCTGCATGTCCCACTCTCTTTGAAGAAACTTGCTACACACAAGATTTTGAAATTTCGTTTCAAACTTTGAAACTGCTGCTGAATTCATAACCAGACAAGAGACAACCTGGAGAACTGAAACATCTTAGTAGCCAGAGGAAAAGAAAGCAAAAGCCCCATCGAAAATGTTTGAGACAAGGGGGAGGCGGTCAACCACCTGTTTTAGCCAGATTGTTAAATATTTTAATTTTTTGTTATACTAATAATTTCTTTTTTTACTAAGTACTGTAGTGTTTTAGGTTGGTGTTTTGGTCAATTTTTATTTGTAGTTTTGGGTAAATTATTTTTTTTTCGTATAGAATCTGAAATAGAATTTTCAACTATAGCATAAATAATTCATACCGAGCCTTACAAACCTAGCCAAATAAAAAAAAATTCTTTATTCTCTGAACTTTCATTTACATAGTAACTGAATATTAGGTTTATTATTGTTTGCTCCAAGTTTAAGAGCTGATTACGAAAAGGATGGATCCTAACGGAGCATGAGTCATATATTCTGCAGAGCGTCGTTCTTGCCAAGGTTGTATATTTTTTTTTAATTTACTTAGATCTAAACCATTTGGACCTCGTAATGGTTCTAACCATGGAGCACGAAGAACCCAAAAACGCATTGTTTCTCCACCAAAAATAATTTCTCCAGTAGGCGAACACATGATGTGGTAATTTTGTTAAGAAATTATCTCATCTTACATGTTCACCTCTAGATTCTGGAATTGCTACATGAACTAAATGACCCGTCCAAGCTAGTGAACTTAGTTTGTCTTATTATTGTCATGATAATGGTTTACTTCTTCATATTCACCTTGCAATGCGTGCAGTTATTGATAGACAAAAAAATCATGGTATCCATTTCCGTGTATTAGCTAAAGCTTTACGTTTATCTGGTGGAGACCATATTCACGCTGGTACTGTTGTAGGTAAACTTGAATGGCTGATTTTCTTTGGAGCTTCTTCAAACCCAGAAGGTCTATTTAAACCCCCACTGGGGTATAAAAGGGTCCTAGATGGAATATTCCTCTTAGATTCTTTTTTTGAAATTTAAAATCGCTCTCTGAAATCTGGAACAGAGAAAAAGCTTAGAATTTAACAAACTAGGTTCTGATAATGCTTAGATGAAAAGCAAAAATACTTTTTGCAAAAAGGTAGTGCTTTCAGTCGCTTTCCAACGCTACGTTCCACGTCAACAACGGATGTCAGACTTAAACATTATGAAAGGGTGCAGTTTGCTCTGGGTAACCCAGAGGTCCGTCTTTCACATCCGTGCATGTCAAAAAGTGAGAAGTCTGGGTAACGCAGACCCTAAATATCAGGAGTGGGGGTTTAACGCACATTCCCTCCCGTTCGAGCACCTATTACATGGTCCTTGGAAGATGACCTGATAGATTGCGTCAAAGTGAAACAGCTGTCTATCAATCTATTACATATTCACCGACCTTTATGTACCAGCTCAATTAAAAAAAAAGAGAAAAATACTAAAACAAATCGTATTTCTTGGAAGTATTCCTTTAATGAATTCTCAAGGCACTTTTGTTGTTAATGGAGTAGCTAGAGTTATAATTAATGAAATTTTATGAAGTCCTGGAATTTATTATAGTTCAGAAATAGATCATAATGGAATTCCAATATATACTGGAACATTAATTTCAAACTGGGGAGGAAGATTCAAATTAGAAATTGATGGAAAAACAAGAATATGGGCAGGTATAAGTAAAAAAGGAAAATTTTCTATTTTAGTTTTATTATTAGCTATGGGTTTAAATTTACAAAACATTTTACAGAGTGCCTAAACCGGAAGCTATTATATATGTATAATAAAACTTCGTAAAAAATTAGCTCAAGAAATATATGAATAAAAAAAATTGAAGATTTAGGAATTATAATTAATCATGTAATTCCAGATCGTAAATATGTAAATTGTAAAATACTACGGTCGACGGATTTATTCCGACCTTATCTTTGGATGAGGTTTTTCCCTACAACAGCTACAACCCTAACCTGGATGGCGTATAGCAGGTTACTCTGATGCTGTCTGACAAAGGCTTTGTGCAGTCTGACAAAAGCTTTGTGCAAAATTTGTTCATTTCAGAACTCCATCTTTCAATAATACCATGCTTTGTTGAACTAGTTTTGACTGATGTTTTCGTAATTTGGAAAAGCGAAATTCGTTACAAACTGTTTCACGAAAACAAGTTACTATCTTCCTAAATGTGGCTTTTTTAAATTATTGAAACTGTATGGCTTTTATACGCAGTTAAACTAACACTTGCTGAAGCATTAGGAACAGTAAAGTTTAGTGCTAAAGCATGAGTATTTTGCATCCATTGAGCAAAAACTGGTTGTAATTGAGTAGCAGTATTTGAAAATATATCTTGAGGACGTCCTAGAGCACTCATAGTATCATTATGAATATATAATCCAAAACTATGGAATCCTGGGCTTGGCGAGAATTCTTACGTTCAAGCTACAGTAAGAGTAGCCTTGGCTATTCCGTACTCCACGGGGCTTCGCGTAAGTAACTGATTAGATATGACTGTTCAAAATCTACAAGAGCTGCTGTCAGCAGCAGCGTTGGGAGGCTTGCTTAGTCTTTTCCGTAAGCTCACTTTTTACAAGGTTGGAATTAAAAATTCATTGTAAGGGTTGGTTCTTTTATTTTTTTACAAGCAGAGAAGATACTAGTACTGGAAAAAGACAAGTAGAGTAATATATCACAAAGCGGATAACGTGTTAATATCTGTTTCTATTCCAAAAAAAAATTCTTTTTTCTGAATTAATAAAAATAAAAATAAATCAATTAAATTGCGAGAAGCTTCATAAAGTGCTTCTTCTGGACTAATGACTTTTAAAAATAAAAAGTCATTAGTCCTATAGTCTTCATGTTCTTCAAATGGATCTCTAAGTTCATTAGAGGGTTGTCCAAACGCAGTATAAAGAGCATAACCAGTAAAGCTTATGAATAGGCATCCCCAACGTACTTGTACAGTGAAAATCATTTTCTCTTAACGGAAAACATGTAAGTGTTATAAAAATATATTATAATAAGCTATAATGAAAAATCAAAATTATTTATAAATATTAAATGTTAACCTCTCCGGGAGCAGCTAATTGATGCAGACAGAACCCATAAGTCGAGAACGGGCTGAAGCGTTACTTGGGGTATAAGTCCGGGACAGGAATAGTCAATAGGCGTCATTTACGAGAGGCATTTAATATATATCCTAACCCTTCCCGCCGGAAGGGTTAGGATATATATTAAACACCTCATGTACACGAAGTGTACATGAGGTGAATAAGCATCCCCAAACACGTTTGGAGTTTCGACGGCGTTACGTGCTATTTTCTTGATCGACCTTTGGCTTTACCGGGGGTTACAGCGCTAATTTTTCTTCTCTCTATTCTAGCACCGCCAGTTCCGACACCTACTAACCATCTTTTTTCACGGGGAGGTGGTGACGGCCAGGTTGACGAAAGTGGTTCATAAAGTGGGGCCATAAGCGTATTACCATGCCGTTCACCCTTTATTGTTTCTCGCAGCCACCGAACGACAGACCAGCGACGCTGCATGCACGGCCGCGTGTTGACCTTTGGCATCGCGCTCTCGGTAACGAGCGCGATGTGAAAGCTTGTTGTTTGGAGTGTTTGCTGTTCGTGGATTCTTCTTTCCTGCTCTACGCTTTCATCTTCTTGCTGTTGTCGTAGCTATCGTAGCTACTCGCTTCGTTATGTTCTTGCTTCTGTGCTTATCGGGGCCTTCCCAATTCTAATCGCTATTGCTCCTTTTCAGGTCTATGTGTTCAGACTATTGTCGTCAGGATCGTTGCTCTATACAGACTTCCAGACAGTGCACTTTTCTTGCTGGATACAGTTTCGAGAGGTATGCTTTAAATTTTGCTCGGTAGTCCATCTCTCTTACGCAAAGATATAGTTTCCAAATCGTGGTCAGGGCTTGAAGATATGCAGTGTTTTCTCCTTCTTGCTGGACTCATAGTTCGAGAGGTGTAGTTTAAATTTAGCTGGGGATTCCATATCTCTCACGCAAAGATATAGTCGTGGTGAGGGCTCCAAGGTATGCATTGTTTCCTCCAATGCAGTTTAATTGCTGGATATAGTTCAAACTTCGTGCTCGGGGCTCGAAAGAACACAGTGTTACAGCGCAATTGCGGCCATCTGATGTACTCAGGCTTCCATACATGTACAAGCTGTCGTCACGGGTTGAAAGCACGCACACTGTAGAATAGAAGAAAATGATTTTGCTGCAATGTTTGCCTGTCACGGTGAAAGCCCATTCGTTTATTGTTACCTCACGTTCGCGGAGCTGGAAAACCGGAAAGTGGCCGTAACACACTGAGTCTTCGGCTTTGGAAAAATGGAATGACCGTGCGAATGACGGACAACCAGAAAGTCCTTTTTCTGCGGGACGTTGTAAATTTCTCCTGATTTTATGTGAAGAAGCAAGGACTTGCACCGAATTAAAAAAATACAATATCTCTCATCGTCCCGAACCGAAGAAAAGAGGAAAATATGAGCTCGCGAGAAATAAATCTTTTCAAAAGACTCAACTGGGTGAATAAGCAGCCTCAACAGCTTATGAGTAAACAAGATATGAAGATAGCGACACCTTCTTTTTTACCAAACTTGTAACCTGCATCAGCAGACTCATTCTCAGTAGTTTCTCGGATTAAACTAGAAGTTACCAAAGTTACCATGCATAGCGCTGAATAGAGAACCGCCCACTATCCTAAAAGTGAGCAGATCATGGTGAAACGAGAACTCCTTGAGCAAAACGCCACAGGAGTAACTCGTCATTGGGTCAGTTGAAACTACACGACTGTACACGTACTTCCATATAAGTATAGCAAGACCGATGATTCTCTCGGGCTTACTTGGTTATCCTTTCGGTCACGTCATTTATTACTGTGATTTGGAATAAAAAGTCACAGAGTTGACTGACGGCGAGGTTGTCTTTCTAGCTCCTGAATGGATTAGGTCTCCAGTCACGGCGTGTCTTTTCAAATGAAAAATGCATGCGGGCACTCTGGTCCTTCAGGTCTACAGAAAAAAGTGGAATTTGACTTTGCTTTGGGAGCTCCAGAATTTTTGAGAAAGTCCGTATTACAACGGAGTACATCAGCCTTTCTATTTCTGTTTATATTTCTGAATTGAAAGATATGCTAGCCAGTACTATTTTAGTAAAATACACGAAACTCCCTTAACGGCGGGCAGTTCCATTGTAACAAACTATGAGAAATAGTGGAAGGTACTGTTGAGATACCTTCCACTATAATATTAATATCCTCTGACTTCCCATGACGTGTGACCCTAATTATATACTATAGTATTTAGAGGAGATAGGAGTGCAAAGACAGCCAGGAGGTTTGCCTAGTTTGGTTACTCACCGTACTATCAGCATCATAATATACCCTTATTAACTCGTTGGGTTTCTTCAGGACATTTTCCTTTAAATAACAGGAAATTTCATATTTATTTTTCCTAAAATAGTGGAAACGATGGGGTCGGTCCATGGCTTTTCGTTCCTTTTGCTACATTTGGCTTGAAGTGTTAAAGAGAGATAGTGTATCAAGCTGTTCGTGGTTTTTATTGCCTTGAAGAGGACTCGAACCTCCAAGCGTTAAGCACGAAATTTTGGATCTCGCGTGTTTACCATTTCACCATCAAGGCTTGAATAATTAATCAAATTATATTATATATATAATTTGATTTACTGTTTTTATTAATAAAAAAGAACTTTATTTATTAAAAAAAGACACTTAAAGATAAACTATCTTGAAAAAAAGACCCCATCATAATACAGGTGGGGAATGCCTTGGAGAAACCCAAACACGGTTTTATATTAGATGCCATCTCTTTTATGTTATGGCATCTAATATCAATCTTTTTAATTGATTAATAATTTTAGTTATTTTGATGTCATTGCATTGCAGTAGTAGCTGTTCGACTTAAAAAAGGAAGACTACATAGTCAGGCGGAAAAAAAGAATTTGAAATTCTTGTGTAATTAGATATTTTCAAATTATAAAAGTTTTTAATGGCGAGGATCAAACGAGAAAGGGCTTACTATGGATACCTAGGCACCTAGAGACGAGGAAGGACGTAGCAAGCGACAAAATGCTTCGGGGAACTGAAAATAAGTATAGATCCGGAGATTCCAGAATAGGTTAACCTTTGAAACTGCTGCTGAATTCATAAGCAGACAAGAGACAACCTGGCGAACTGAAACATCTTAGTAGCTAGAGGAAAAGAAAGCGAAAGTGATTCTCGTAGTAGCTGTGAGCAAAATGAGAACAGCCTAAACCGTGAAAACGGGGTTGTGGGAGAGCTAAATAAGTGTTGTGTTGCTAGGGGAAGCAGTTGAGTACTGGGAAGATGATGAAAGTCCAGTAACCGAAAACATCACTAGCTTAGGCTCTAACCCGAGTAGCACTATGTATATCTCCTTATTACGTCTTTTTTTTATGTGCTGCTCTTTTTGCTACACGCAAATTCTCATTGGATTTGCGTAGCACTTTTAATAAGCAATATTACATTACTGCACTTCCACTTGACATCTATCGTAATAATAAACGGCTAGTCTTGCCGTGACTTTATCTTGGATTCTCAAGATTTTTGTCGTTCTATTCCTTGCAACAACAGAAAATCTATCAGTGTCTTGGTTATGTTTATGACCAAAGACTGCTTCAAGAGAAGAAGAATAGAGAGCACTCATCTTGAGGTGGGCTACCTACTTAGATGTTTTCATCAGTTATCCGCTCCGCACTTGTTTACCCAGCGTTTACCATGGGCACGATAACTGGTACACCAGAGGTGCGTCCTTCCCGGTCCTCTCGTACTAGGGAAAGGTCCTCTCAATGCTCTAATGCCCGCACCGGATATGGACCGAACTGTCCCACGACGTTCTGAACCCAGCTCACGTACCGCTTTGGTACTTGACAAGGAGGAGCTGACGCTGAATATTAATATTCTGGTTATTTAATTATCTTTGTTCCCAATAATTTGCATATGATTGCGAACCAGGAGGTTTATTAGCTATGTATATCATTTTACAAAAATAAACGATCAACCTGAAGAAATATGTATAAAAGTCTTTGTATTACGAAAAAATCCCAAAATTCCATCTATTTTTTGGATCTGGAAAAGTGCTTCTTTTCAAGAATGTGAATCTTATGATATGTTTGGAAATTTTTATGAAAAACATCCAAACTTAAAGCGTATTTTAATGCTTGATAGTTGGCTAGGGTGGCCTGTACGAAAAGATTATACTGTACCTGACTTTTATGAATTACAAGACTATTTATCAAGCCGAAGTTTGGTAGAGGATCTCCATTCCCAGCAAGGTAAACCTGCTGTTGCAATCGCAGCTTCAACTGACTTTTATATTTTCAATACTTAGCTGAATTTTTTCAAAAAAATTTAATTAATAACCCATTGGACTTAGCAAATAAATGGATTGTTTTTTCTTTTTGGCAGAAAATTTTTTCTTTACAAATATTATGGCAAATGAAAAGTTTTGAGTTAAATTTTCGAAACATACCAGTTCCATTGCAATTTGGATTATCTCATTCAAAAGGAATTTTATTAATAGGTCCAATAGGCTGATCCTGCTTGAACAAAACGAAAAATATTATCAATAAATAAAAGTACATCTTGTTTATTAAGATCTCGAAAATATTCAGCCATATTTAAAGCTATTAATCCGACTCTCATACGAGCACCTGGCGGTTCATTCATTTGACCATAAACTAAAGCACTGGCTCGACACACTAGAAACGAAACTTGGGATTGCCTAAGGTCATTCCCGGAACCTGACTAGGAAAATACAAATATTTCCCATCCTTTGTGTAAGAACCGAGGAAAGGAAGGCAACGGGGGACTCAGGCTTTCACCCATTGCGGAAAATTCCCCACTACTGCCTCCCGTAAGAGTCTGGACCGTATCTATTTATCTATTATCTATATATATAGGTAGATGCGAGTATAGTTTAATGGTAAAATTCCTCCTTGCAAAGGAGAATATACGGGTTTGATTCTTGCTACTCGCCAATTGAAATTAAAAAATAATTTGTTTTTTGGCGGAGACTATATATTGTTCAATTTTTTAATATTTGATACTTTATATCAAATATTTCCTAGGTCTGTATAGGGCGGAGCGGGTCAGTGCTTAAGTTGCACAAATTGCTAAGAGGTCTAAATGCTTTCCTTGATAGCTGGAAGTTCTTCAAAAGTATGAAATGCCAGAAGTGCACGGATATGGATAAATGGTTAAAGGCAATAGTTGAAGACGGACGATATTTCTATAGAAAGAACCGAACTCATCAAGACATAGACTCACGTTCTAAAAAATGGGTCGGACTTCCTTTAGAAAATTTCATTGGTAAGTTGGTGGACGAGCGTAAGCAATTGAAAGAACTCCTGAAAGACGTCAACGCATTGGAGCGCTCTCATGCAAAAAGACTTCTGTAAGATATGAATTTCCAAGAAAAAAACTTTTAGATGCTACAGTAGATCTTCCATTTGCTCTTCCAACTTCAGTTGGAGGATTAACTTTAATGACTGTATTTAATGATAAAGGATGGATCAAACCAATTTGTTCATGGTTAAATATCAAAACCAGCTTTTTTCTAACTCGCTACCACCTCACATTTACCCCTAGATAGTCCAGTCAACGGTTGCGTCTTAACGCATTTCGGGGACTTTAAGTGATGGAAAACCAAGACTATTTTTTACATATTTTCACTTACTCGCGGGATTCATAGCAGAGTTGGTAAAGGACCAACTGCTTATCGCGCTTTATTGAAAATTGGATCAATTTACATATTTGACACAATTCCTTTGACGATCAGGTTCTAGAGCAGAATGTGATCTTGATAATCCCCTCTTCTCATTGTAGGAAGATGGGTTTATTGGAACTGATTTGAGGTTGGAACTTTATTCTCAGTTCAAATAGACCCTTCTTCCACAGGCTTACCCTGAGGCGGATGTCAGCGGTTCGAGTCCGCTTATCTCCAATTGATAAAGACAATATACTGGCACCATGAGGAGAATGAATTCCAATACATAAATCAGTTAATAAAAGAATAAAAAAAGCTTTCATTGTATCGCTTAAGCTATAAAATAATTCTTGAGCCCAAGAATTTAAAATAACAAGACGTTCTTTTCCTAAATAAATAAACCACTTAAAGTAATAAAACAAATAATGATAGAAAATCCTTTATTGTGTATTTTTGTTTTTTAAAGATAAAGAATTTAAAATTCGAAACTTTCTATGACCTTTTGGGAGTAAAATAATTTCAAGATTAAACGAATTAAAAAAAAATTCTTTATTTTCGAAAAATTGTATTTCTGAAAAATCATCAAAATTTTCTAAATTTGATATCTGTTTAAATCTATATTTTAAATTCAAAAAAGTACTTACCATTTTATACATTAAAATTTGATCATCTAATAATCGCGCTAAACGATGTTCCGAATTAATAGTTAAGTGATATACTAGTATTTCTATGAAAAAATAAAATAATGTCATTTTTTTCAATAACTGGAAATTGATTTAATCAATGTCGATATTATTCTTAATACGCTTGCTTCTTATTTCCAGCGCAGAATCGTTTCGGTTCTCAACAGATCGTTGCTGCTGTCTAGGTCCTCTCTGTGCTGGGATAGACACTACATGCGCTTGGGAAACCACTACAGGTGCTTGAGGAATCACTATAGGTGCTTGAGATATTATCTGAGGTATTATAGGAAGAACTATCGAGAGCTACTCTCTGTTCTGGTAAGGTTTCTAGCTGCACTGCCATCCTACCACGACGTTGTCTAGCAAGAGTAGATACTACTTCTTCCACTCTCCTCCAATCAGATGTAACTCCCCCTTCAGCTCTACGGTCAGCGAACATGAAACAAAGTCTGTCTGCTGTGAACTCATCTAGAGCACCTAAGAACAACTCCGTCTTCCTAACATCCAGCGTCAACCTCTCTAGACCAGAAAATTGAGAGTACCTCTTCTCAAATTCACGAATCACCTTATTCAATCCCATGGAACGTCCATGCTGACGTTCTATCCAGTCCATGAGGGTTCATCATACGGCTCTCTAACTCTACTTAACTTTTGGATTATATATCCAAAGGGCGTAGCACTCTCCCCGTGAGGGGGAGAGGGCACAGCAAAAAAAAAAAATATTTTTTTAGCTATAACGATCATTCTTTGCAAATGTGAAGGCAAATTATTCGTAAAAAGGTATAATGCTTGGAAGGACGCAGATTACGCACACTTTTTACAATATATCTGCAAAACTCGTCCGTAATTACAGACTTCCGAGCAATCTCAAGTCACATAAAGACTGTTTTTATGGACGATTACCTCATCGGACCAACTGGCCATGCTTATAAAGTCACTGAGGAGAGTTTCCGGACTGCATATCCTAATTACCTTCAGAGTTATGAGTTCGCTCTTTTGGCCGACAGTACTTTACGTATCTTGGAGGAATTTAAAATGAGTAAGGTATAGCTCCAAAAGAATGAACACTCTTGACCCCTCTGGTGAAAACTTCCTTCATTCGTTCTTGGTATCTTAAAGAAGGATCTTTAACATCCTTGAAATACTTGTCTTCTTGTGCCTCTTTCAGAATCCTCTTCTAGAAACTCTTCTCTCAGTGCATGTTCAAACAGAGTCCATCCACCTAGATGTCTCCTCTGTAGAATTCTCACCTTCTCTCTCCGTTCAGGGACAACAGTCAGCTCAAAATTACCTCAACTTCAGATGCTCTGACCAGCTCCATTTCATCCACATACTCCCACAGGTACCTAGTAACGTCTCTTTCTTCAAATCGCCCACATCTATCAACAATTGCTTGTAACGCCTTTGTGGATTTCTGCTCATCTCCTCCAATTGCAGGTTATTGTTGAATCAGGGCAGCCAACGCATGAAGAATCTGAGATATGTCTATAGCAGGCTGTGCTGTTGCTGTTAGAACTACCGTAGGTCCTCCTTGAGAGCCAATCCCATCTTGACCAAGACTTCCCTATCTTGAGATCCTGCTATCTCTGCCCAGTTCATTTCATTGCGTTCTCTCTCTGGTTTATCTTCGACTCTCTTCCTCATATCTTTCCCAATGTTAAGTCTTCACGCATCCCCTCCATTTCTTGCCTTGTCCGCTGTATGATTAGTTGCTTGTTTAACCCCAACGTTTGCATTTCCTGCAGGTAGCCGTATGTTGTTGGGTGGTTGCTCTGATGCTCTTAATGCTTCTTGTCGATTTTCCCACTCGCCCGCCGGAGTTCGACGGATTCCATGCTCGTTACTTTCACCCCATATGTTCGTACTCTAGGGGACAACTTTCTCTTGATCAGATTCCACCATTGTGCCAGCCCTGCACCCAACTATCTGGCTGCCTAAGATATCAAGCTCTGACATTGTAGTCTCTTTTGCTTTCTTGAAAGATGGAGACACTGGATCTTCCGTTGTACTAGTTTCTTTATCACCCTCCAGGTTATTGGTGATGTCACCTAATGTCGCTCTGACTTTGTTCAGTCGCTTACACGTCTTTGCCAGAGCTTTGTGGGATCCTGATTCACTCCCCTTTTGCTTGGATTCTGCCGCATTGAAAACAAAACTCGTGTTTTCGCCTGTTGTCCTATCTCCTTTCTTGCCTTTCTTGTTTGACGTGTAGGATACGGAGAGAGCGGGACGCGCGCGGAGAGGGGGCAGAGAGGACTGCGGGAGCTTTAGAGTGAGAGGGGAGGGTGTTAGAGTGTGATAGGGGGTAGTTTTTTGTACATATTCTTTTTCATCTTGTTTTTTTCTTTCTTTTGATTTTAGAATTGGCACATTTGGTGGAAAGATGAGTGAGTATTAAATAGTTTCTGGTTTTCTGAGAAGTTAGGGTTAGAGAGTGTTCTTAGGATTTTTTGTGAAACCCTAAACAGTTTTTGACAGTTTTTGTCATATTCACTGTATTTGTTTCTCTCTATCTTTACATATCAGGGTTCAGGGTTCTTCTTTCTTTTTTTCTTCTTCTTTCTTTTCTTTTGTTCTTGATTTTCTCTCTTTTTATTTTTGTTGTTTTTATTCTTCTATGTTCCTTTTTCTTTTTGGAGATGTTTCTGTTATGATTACCGTTTGATCGGATATCGTTTTTTCTTTAGCTATGGGTACTCTCTCTCTCATGAGATCGAGACTGATTCGAGACACACCATGTCCGGTGTGCAATCAGTTATTTACTTCGCGAGGAGTAAAATCTCATGTGGGAAAGATGCACAAGAGCTATGATACGACCACATGGGATGCCCAGGTTAGCCGAGATCGGAGGTCTACACGTGCAGTCACTATGGCACCATTAGCCCTTCTTCCTGGAGTTCCTCCAGAGTCGTGGGAGTGGATGAGAGTCCACTCTGGCACTATTCTGAGTTTGTTCGAGACGAGTTTCCCTTGTCTGTGTTTGTTCCATCGGTTACCTCGTGCTTTTCATGACGAGGTGAGACAAGCATTTCGTCTATCTCTCGACATGTTGGCACGGAACATCAAGGACGAGACGGCGTGGTTACTATTTCTTCTACTTCCACGTTGGTGTCTCCGTTATACTCGAGGTGACAGAGGAGGACATCGGGAGATGGCGGTCCGTCTTCGGAGATTCCGTGCTGGTGATTGGGCGGCCTTACAGGAGGAATCAGTCCGTGCGATACGAGGTAGGAGTGAGTCTGTCTCTACACGTGATGTCTCATCTTTCGCTCGCATACGACGCTGTAGGATGTTAGGTCAGGCTGGAGAGTACAGTAGAGCTGCTAGAGCATTGCATCCTTTGTCATTGGCATGTCTTACCGAGGAGACGATCGCTGCGTTGCGTTCTCTTCACCCCTCATCGGGTGATCCTTCACCACCTGAGGTTCAGGACTATCAGCCTGAGGAGCCATTATGTCTCAATAGATCTTTGTTTGCCCAGGCCTTGTGTACTGTAAACCCTCCGCGGTCCTATCGATCAACTACCCCCTCGATCTCTCAACCTTCGCGATCGTCATCCACGAATCTGTAACATGTCGGGCATGTCTCTCACCTAGGGGTCACCTCTGATGGCTTTGATGGAAGCACACCATGATCTTGAAGGGAAAATGCTGAGTTCACTCATTCATAAACTTATCAACTAAAAAAATCTCCTTAAACACATCAACTAAAATCCTCCATTCTAACGACGTCTCTCAAGTTCTCACATGCTAAAAATATCCCACACTCTCTATATTGCTCAAGTTGTCATTACGACAATGTGAAAACAAGGATGAGGAGCTCTTCTCTACTCCTCTATTTATACATTCTAGGTTTTTACTTTGGTACTCTTCGGTAACTCAGCCGTAACTACTTTTACCGGATTTTACTAAGATATTACTTAAGGTAAAAGCATTGATCACATGGGCTTTTTGTCTTTTCACATGGGCTTATTCCTTCAAAGTCAACAACTTCTAGAAGGATTCTGGAATATTCTCAAGGAATCTCAAATTTCCACCCCCGCTCTACACTAGGACCCACTAAAAAGGAAACATGTGAAATCTCTTCTTGTTTTTAATGCCCACAAAGTCCACAACTTTAATCCAACCACTAATATCAAGTCAAAAAAGAGATAAGGGATACTTTCCACCTCCTTTCTACCTTTTAGACAAGATGACAAGATAGTAGTGCTCACTCTTTAGCAAATATCTGAATTCTGCCAAAAGTACAGCTAAATTTAACCATAACTAACTTTTAGCTAGTCATGACTAACTTGATACATCCTTAAAGTACTTTGGCAGCCAATAAACATTCCCAACACTTAGTTATAACTAAACACCTTACTAATAGACAAACTTCCTATGTGTAACATAGGTCGTTACATTTTACCCCCGGACTAAATTTTCGCTCCGTCCTCGGAGTGAAGAGAGAACTTTCGTCGATGAAACAACTTCAACTTGTCATGATTTACTCGATCAAATCTCCTTCCTCCCAGCTCCTGAAGGTCATATGTGAAGTTGCTCCACACCTTATCTACAACAAAAGGACCAAAATATCTCGGAAGAAACTTCTTCCTAGCCCTCTTGAATCTGATAGCATCATACAACATAACCCAATCTCCGACTTGAAAAGGTTTTACCTCCCTCTTGTCCAACCGTTTGTCGTAACTCTTCTTTTGATACGCCTGAGCTCGTTCCATCCGAATCATTGCTACCGCTTGGGTCTCTTCCAAATCCATGAGTTGCTCCCTTCTTGATCTGACCACGTCTTCTCCTCTCGACCTCTTCAACTTTCGTTGAATAGTTTGAAAAGTATCCAATTCGAATTGGATTGGCAACTTGGACTCCACTCCATAAACCAGTCGAAATGGGGAGTACCCAGTAGAAGTCTTTGTTGTCGTTCGATACTCCCATAAGATGGCATGTAGCCTCTTATCCCAAGTATGTTTCGCAGTCTCAACACCAGCATCTTTGGCGAGCATCATACAAAGTGTAAGATTGATCTTCTCCGCAAGACCATTAGCATTTGGTTTGTATGAGGTCGTTACTCGTGGCTTGATAGAAAAGTGTTGTAGCATAGCAGTAGTCATGCTCCCTACAAACTCTCCTCCTCTATCTGAGATCAACTCTAACGGACATCCAAATCTGATGATGATCCTCTCCCATAGGAATCTACCGACTTCTGTTTCATTAGTCTCCCTCAAAGGTCTAGCCTCTACCCACTTGGTACAATAGTCAGTGGCAACTACAATGTATCTATTGCCTCGAGGTGTCTTATTAAGAAGACCTACAAAGTCAATACCCCACTTCTCAAATGGTCCTAACACGGGAATTGATCGTAACGGAGGTGTTCTAGTAGACTTCAGAGCAAATGCTTGACATACGTCGCAAGTTTTGCAATAGTCTAAACACTCTTTGAAAATCCCTCTCCAGTGGTAACCCGCATCCAAAATCTTGAAGGCTGTTATCTTACCAGCAAAGTGACCTCCGCAAACAGTTCCGTCGTGAAACTCGTGCATTAGCTTGAATGCCTCCTTCTGACCAACTGCTCTCCTTAGTAACCCATCAGCTCCTTGATGAAACAGAATTCCCTCCACCATAGTGTAAGGTTTGCATCTCTTGATCAACGCGTTACGTTCTCGGGTATGCATACCTTCTAGAAAAGAGCCATCTGCAAGGAAACTCCAGATTTCCTTGTACTCGTCCGGTATCTCCTCAATGCTTGTGATGGTCATCAGATGTTCGTCTGGAAATGAATCATCAAACGGTTCTTCTCCCTCATCATCATAAGCCCTCGACAAAAGATCAGCATTCGCATGCTTTTTTCCTGGTCTATCTTCGATCACGTAATCGTATTCTGTTAGAAGGATCTTCCAACGAGCAATACGACCTTCGGCATTAGGCTTATTAAAGATATACTTTAAAGCCTTGTGATCTGTGACTATGGAAAATTTCCCTCCTAGCAAGTAATGTCGGAATTTCTTCAATCCAAAGATCACCACTAATTCTTCTCGTTCAGTCACAGAGTAATTCTTCTCCGCTGGCACCATCTGCCTACTAGCATAAGCTATAGGATGATCATGCCCATCTTCATCTAATTGACTTAATGTACACCCGATAGCTACATTGGAGGCATCCGTATACAGAATAAATGCTTTACTCCACTCAGGTTTAGCAAGTATAGGAGCTGTCACCAATGCCTTTTTCAGCTCCTCAAATGCTTCCTTTGCCTTCTGATCATGCACTATCAAGTCAAAATCAACTCCCTTCTTCATATACATAGTCAAAGCTATTGCTTTGTTTGAGAAGGAAAAGACAGACCTACGATAATATCCAACCATGCCAAGAAACTGCCTCAACTTTGTCAAGTTGATCGGAAATGGAAGATCCACAATCTTCTTCATCTTCTCAGGATCTACTGCAATCCCATTCTTGGAAATGATGTGCCCTAACAGCAGACCTTCTTCGCAGCCAAAGATGCACTTCTCTGGATTTAGAGAAGCGTTGGCTTGCTCCAACCGCTGCAAAACTTTGATCACATGATCAAAGTGATCCTCCTTTCGTCCGTACACGCAAAAATCGTCAATAAAATCACGGACAAACTTTCCTATGAATGGTTCAAACACCTTGTTCATGAACCTCTGAAACGTGACCGGAGCATTACACAGTTCGAATGGCATCACTCGAAATGCAAATGTTCCCCAAGGAGTAGTGAAAGTAGTCAACTGCTGGTACTCCTGTGCTATCTTGATCTGGTTGTATCCACTATAGCCATCACCAAAGCTGTACCACTCATGACCAGCAACTTCCTCCAAAATCTCATCTATAAATGGTAGAGGATAATAATCCTTCTTGGTAACTGCATTCAGCTTCTTATAGTCTATGCACACTCGCAGCTTACCATTCTTCTTCTTGACAATCACAATGGGTGAAACCCATTCTGAATTCTCCACCTCATAGATGAAACTCGCCTCCCTCAACTTGTCTATCTCCTCCTTGACCATCATTGCTGTTGTAGGATTGACCCTTCTCTGCTTTTGTCGAACTGGTCTTGCGTTCTCCTCCAATTCGATTCGATGAGTCTCAAGAGTCACCTCCTTCAAATCCTTGTAGCTGAAAGCAAACACATGGATATATTTTCGAAATATATCTAGGAATCTACTTTTCTCCTCTTGAGTGACATTGATACCAAACTTCAGGGTAGAGAGTCTTCTCACAATCTCTGCCTCACTCAACTCTTCTTTGTCAAGATCTTTCTCCACTGCTGGTCGAGACAACAAGTCAATAGCACTAAGCTGATGTAATGATTCATCTTGACCAAATCCTTCGTCCTCAGACGAGGATTCTTGATCGTAAGAATCTCCGGTATCTACTTCTGAGACACTCTGATCGTCCTCCGTATCAGATTCCCAGTAGTCACTAGTGGGTCTATCAGAGTCAGAAGTCACAACTCCAACACCCGAGAGAGGAACTATCACTCTATGATCTCTAGGCCCAATCCGTAAGTATCCCTTGTGCCACCTATCAGTGGTGCGCACAGCTCTCAACCAAGGCCTACCCAGGAGCAAATCATAACTAGAGTCCTTTAACACTTGAAAGGACATCAATGTTTGAACTCCCATCACAGACACGACCACCTTCTCTAACACACCAAGAGGTCTTACCCGTTGCTTGTTAGCCATCCCCACGACAATGCTAGCCGGGCGAGTTGGTTCCATCCCCAACTTCTTCATCAACCTCTCCGATATGGCGTTTACAGCCGACCCTCCATCCACCAATACGTCAGAGACGTAGTGACCATTCAACCGGACTTCAATCTTTGAAGCCCTAGTGCATACCTCTGAAGCATGCACATCCACCACACCCACTCCCACTGACTTTGATGTCTTGCTCTTGGGTTTCTTCTTCTTGCTTCTCTTAGAACTCAGTCCTCCTCTGAGTTCTCTTCGTAAGCTGGGATTAAGTGCGATCAGTTGTCCAATAGTGATGTTGGCTTTCTGAGCACTCACATCTTCAACCACATCATATCCTGCTTGGGAAGATGAAATGGTGAAATCCGCCATCCCCAGCTTCCTTCTTGGCTCCCTTGGTGTACTCGAAACATTACTCGAACGAGTACTTCTACTTGCTGACTCCTCCATGAAAACTGGTTCATCAGAAAATCGAGTTCTTTTCCTTTCTTGAGCTAAAAGCTCCACCGGTGCATGAGAAGAGTTTGAACTCTCTCCTTTCTCGTAGATGAGATCTCGCACGACATCGATAGTAGTCACTCCTTTATCTCGTCCTTGTGATGGATTTCCTCCACCCACATTCATCCTGACAGCTTCGGCATTTCTTGCTCCATTGTTAGGACAATTTCGCTGGAAATGAGAACCGTCACACGTCCAACACGTGATTCCTCCAAAGTTACCTTGGTTGCCTCCAAAGTTACCTTGATTTCCTCGGTTGGGATTGTTGTCGTAACCTCTTTGACCTCCTCCTCCACCTTTGTTCCTCCATTTGCGTAACTGCACCACGTTTATCTTGAGATCCGCAAGAGTATCGGTGATGCTCTTCAACTCAGCATGAAAATTAGAGGTGGCAGTAGACATCGCTGTAGGGACAAATGGTCTTGGCACCACCGTTGGAGTAGGAGCTGACGTTGAAGCAATCACCAATTGTGATGGTGCAGGTGCGATCGTTGTGGCTACACCAAGAGTCGGAGTCGACACCAGAGCAACATGATGAGGTTGGATGATATCTCCTTCATCCAAACTCTCTTCCATGTTTATCGCAATCTTGATGGCCTCCGCTTTGGTTGCTGGCTTCTCGTACCTCACTTGGGTTCGAATTGAAGGCCTCAAACCTCCCACCAAGTTCTTGGTCAACACTGCTCCAATCCCCGCCATCGTTAGCTCCACATTGTCTCCACTCTTCCGTAGGACCGTCCGAAACCGTTGCTCCAACTTATCCACCCTTTCGGCATATTGCAGAACTTTCTCGTCGTCCCGTTGCTTCAAATGAGTAAGCTCCACCATGAGCTTCTCATAACTCTCTTCTGGAAGAAATTCTTCGATGAGTGCATTACTCAACGTCTCCCATGTGTCCTCAACTGCACCAGGTGTCTTGCTCTTCACTCGGTCGTCATACCACGTAAGAGCAAAATCTTCTAAAAACTCTGGCAGTAACAACACCCATTCTTCCTTCCTTCTCACGTTGTTTCCGATGCAACCCCTTTTAAAGTCTCGTACAAATGGTTCTACATCTTCATTGTCCTTCCCATGAAACACTGGTAACTTCTCCATCTTGTAACTATTCTTTCTATCCTTCTAATTTTTGTGCAATAACTACTCGTTAAAAGAGTACGAACGTCACCAATTCCATTCGCGAATAATCTACCATAGGTAAAATGAAAGGAAATGGTTGTAACAACATCTCTTGTGTCATCTCTTCTCCCAAGGTAATCATGAGCCTGAGTCGCATCATCGTCTTCTCCACCATCCGAATGACGATCTCCATCACAACTCAGCTGAGTCTTCTTTTGAAGTCGACAACTTCTCCGTCTCAGCTCTTTGAGTCTCGTCCAACTTCTCGACTACTAACGTAAGTAGAGCGGCCACATCGACGCACTTGTGTCCTCTTGGATCACCCACTCCACAACTTGGACAAGGATCTTCACCTAGAAGATGAATTGGCGCTGGTGACGATGGACCCACTCGAAGACTTAAATCAGTAAACTCCCGCTTCCCTTTAGCTCTCTCGGTTCTGATTCTAGTTGGACAATTCACTACTTTGTGTCCCAACCCTCTACAGAAATAACACCACAAGTCGGTTTCTACTCTTCTCCTCGAAGATTCTACTTGAGGTTTAGTACTAGGGTTTTCAAACTCGACGATAATCTCTCTCGAACTTTCTCCGACACTTACTATGACATCTAAACCTTGAGAAAGGTTTCTAAGTCTAACTTTCCAATCTTTTGAATTTCCACTCATGTTGCACCTTCTCAACCATTAAGTGGACAAAATATCATAGAGGAAAATAATTCTACATCACTTTCTTAACTCTTCCGAGCTTTATATTGGAAATCGTGTATTATACATGCTATACACGAAATAAAATCTAATCTAAAATTAACTATCGAAGATATGATCCTCCTCACCATCGTTTGTACTAATCACAATAGACATCTTGAACTCACTCTTGTAAGGATCCAACTCTACTTCACCAGGAGCATTCGTGGCCTCCATAGTGAATGATGCTTTAAACTCGGCTTTCTTCAAATCTGTGCCAATGGTCGCGGAAGCTTCTTCGTATAGGGTAAAGAGGGCACCCCAAGTGCCCTCATCTATACTTAACTTGGGCTTCTCCGTCTCTGTTCGAACTCCTAAACGTCTCTTCTTCCACCTCGTCATTCGAACTGGATTCCTCATGAAGTATCTTCAAGACCTCCTTGTATGCCGAAACGTATATCTCTTAGTTGGTAAGAGATCTCTCCAAGATTTTTGTGATCTCCAGTAGCTCAACCTCCAAGCTACAAAATCATGAAGTTTCAACAAAAACTTCCCTAATCAGAAGAGATGGTGGTGACTGTACAAATTTTCAGAGAACTGAAATTTGTATATTTTCACTTCTCTCATGGTTGTCAACCCCCTCCACTTTGAAAAATTCTTTCTCCCTCTTCAGACCTCATCTTCTCATGATTTCTTTTGTCTTGGATAGCTTATCGGCCACTCTAAAACACTGGAAAGTTTCTCAGGAAAATAAAATTCACAGAAAATCTGACAATGACTGTAAATTTTTTTCAGATAACAGAATTCCTCAACTCTCACGAATAGACCCCCTCAACTTTGAAAATTCATTGCTCCCTCTCTAGACCACCTTTTCCTATGATTTCTTTTGTCTTAGATAGGTTATCAGCCATTCTAAAACATTGGAAAGTTTCACAGGAAAATAAAATTCACAGAAAAGTTGAAAGCGACTGTACAAATTTTCGAAAGAGCAAAATTTCTAAACTCACAAATTTATCTCCTCTAATAACTTTTCTCTCCTCCTTTCTCTACAACTCTTGTTGCACCCTCTTTCAACTCTCCTAAAACCCTTTCTAAGTGAACAAGATGTAAAGAATGACTTCGAACACGTCATATATCACTACGGGATACACGAAAGGTTCTAACGTTGCTAACATCGCGTTAGCTCTCTCTCCTCCCAAAGTTCTCTCCATGTGCTCTCTCATAATCTCCTTTTGTCGAATATAGAACTGAACTCTAAACATCGTTCAACGATCTCTTCAAGTGAGGTCCCCGCAACGGAACCAAAAATGTAAACCTTCCGCGGTCCTATCGATCAACTACCCCCCCGATCTCTCAACCTCCGCGATCGTCATCCACGAATCTGCAACATGTCGGGCCTGTCTTTCACTCAGGGGTCACCTCTGATGGCTTTGATGGAAGCACACCATGATCTTGAAGGGAAAATGCTGAGTTCACTCATTCATAAACTTATCAACTAAAAAAATCTCCTTAAACACATCAACTAAAATCCTCCATTCTAACGACGTCTCTCAAGTTCTCACATGCTAAAAATATTCCACACTCTCTATATTACTCAAGTTGTCATTACGACAATGTGAAAACAAGGATGAAGAGCTCTTCTCTACTCCTCTATTTATACATTCTAGGTTTTTACTTTAGTACTCTCCGGTAACTCAGCCGTAACTACTTTTACCGGGTTTTACTAAGATATTACTTAAGGTAAAAGCATTGATCACATGGGCTTTTTACCTTTTCACATGGGCTTATTCCTTCAAAGTCAACAACTTCTAGAAGGATTCTGGAATATTCTCAAGGAATCTCAAATTTCCACCCCCCTCTACACTAGGACCCACTAAAAAGGAAACATGTGGAATCTCTTCTTGTTTTTAATGCCCACAAAGTCCACAACTTTAATCCAACCACTAATATCAAGTCAAAAAAGAGATAAGGGATACTTTCCACCACCTTTCTACCTTTTAGACAAGATGACAAGATAGTAGTGCTCACTCTTTAGCAAATATCTGAATTCTGCCAAAAGTACAGCTAAATTTAACCATAACTAACTTTTAGCTAGTCATGACTAACTTGATACATCCTTAAAGTACTTTGGCAGCCAATAAACATTCCCAACCCTTAGTTATAACTAAACACCTTACTAATAGACAAACTTCCTATGTGTAACATAGGTCGTTACAGTACAGCTCCACGTCTATCTTCTGGAGGTCTGTCTGGGATGGTCTACGAGCACCTACGGGATTGTTTTCAGACAGACGACCCCTCTAGTGGTTTCACGGAGCTTTTTCAGGTAGCGGCAGCAGTAGCTCAGGGACATATTCCTCAATCTATAGCTCAAGTACTAGGGGCAGCTAGACTTTTGACCATGACGAAGGATGGTGGAGAGATTCGACCGATAGCCATCGGTGAGATTCTCTTACGACTTACCCAAAGGATCTCCCTGACGAGTACCTACAGTGGAGTTGATGACTGAAACCCCCTCTATCGTAGGACCGTGCTGGTAGTAAAGAGAAGAAGGAGAACCATAGAAGGATTGCACGAAAGGGATCAGACCCGCCAGAGATCCCCCACCATCCATGAGCTCCCTAAAGATGGAAGCGCGAGAAATGCTATTAAAGGCGTTTTCCACGTCCACTTGTAGGACAACCCAATCGGGATGGATGTCCAAGAGAGCTCTAATGCCGAAAGACACAGACTCACAACCTCCCGGTGTCGCAACTCCAAACTGATGTGGGCAAAGGTGGTCCTGAAAAGTATCTCGAAGCTGAAGGACAATGGTACGAGTCTCTTTGCCTTAGCTCACTACAGAGCTCTCTTGGCCACCACCTTGGCTGCTCCAGGTTGTGTTTTTCCATCTCTAGCTGATGATACGCACATCGTAGGTCCGGCGGACCAAGTCAGTGTTACCTTTGACCACCTTGTCTCTCAATTGGCCTTGGTAGGGCTGAGGGTGAAGGTGTCAAAGTGCAAGGCTTGGTCTCCCATAGGTATACTGTCGGACCTACAGCTCCCGGAGAGATTTGTTATGCCCACTGATGGTTTACGCATCCTCGGAGTACTTGTGGGTACAGAAGACTTTGTCTCTCGATTCTTAGATGTTGCCCTAGCGGAGGACGTTTTGCATATTGAGGATCTCCCTATGTTGGAGGATCCTCAAGTTGCCTTTGGTATCCTTTACTCTTCCATTGCGCGGCGTCCTAGTTACTTACTCCGCACAGTACCTCCATCTCCTATCTTCATCTCGCGCCTTAGAGATTTTGATAGGAAGATCATGAGGATGTTTGGCGACAACATAGGACTTTTGACTGTGTGGCAGGGCCTCTCGCACGTAGGCAGACATCTTTGTCGATATCATGTGACGGGGTGGGCTTATTATCCATGGAGGAGACTGCTCCGGCAGTCTTTTTGGATAGTTGGGCCCTCTCAGCACCTTGGCTCTGTTGTCATTTTCTCGTGCGAGATAGATCTATTCTAGAGATCTACGTGACAGAGGTGGAGGATGGTTCTTACCCACTACAGATGTGTCTCCGTGAGACAAGAGATGACATGACTCTTGAGACACGTGAGGCACACCCTCGATTCGATACCTTAGCTTCCGACGGATCTCGCGGACTACAGTCTTCTCTGACGGGGCACCACTTCCAGCAGGTTCTCCATGCTCTCTTAGTGGATCCTTCCATCTCACGGGATACTAGAGCTCGACTCCGCTCTTGTTCGGACAAGGGCGCAGGCTCTTGGCTCATAGCTCGACCTTGCATTAGAGTGTTCTGACTCGCACTGACTATCTTCTCTACAGCGATGAGGTTCCGCCTAGGCTTGGTACAGCCTGTTGCTTCGGCACTATCCACTTGCGAGTGCGGTGTCTCGCTCAACACATCGGATTGTCATCTTGCTCGATGTCTCCATGGTGGAGAGCGGATAGCTACCCACGATGTCATCAGAGACGTCGTGTTTGCCTTAGCACGGGAGAGCGGTCACATGACATGGAGAGAGCGTTGGTATGTCCTTCAGACAGGAGGATCAGTGAGAGCTGACTTGTACATGATGAGAGAGGATCAAGTCTCAGTGGCTGATGTGGTTGTCACGGATCCGACACGGGATTCACACGTGATCATCCATCTCCCAGGATGGGCTGCAGGCGTGGTGGCACAGGTGATCACCCATCCCCCAAGATGGGCTGCAGGCGTGACGGCAGCAGCGAAGGTGACCAAGTATAGGGGTATGCAAGTGAGACATCGCTTCATCCTTTTAGCTTTGGAGATATACGGATCGACATGTTTGGAATTCGACGTCTTTCTGAGAGACTGTGCTAGAGTCTATCATGAGAGACGCCAGAGAGTTCCACTTTCTCTTTCTTTCTGCACCATGTTTTTTAGACAGCGAGTTTCCATTGCTCTACAAAGAGCTTTAGCAGGAGCAGTTCACAGGAGGGCAATCGTAGTAGGTGATGCCTCTTCAGGTGCGCCAGTTGTTTGTAGAGGTACTGATTTTTGATCTCCGACATTATAGGTGCGACAGACGATTTTAGAGCTACTGATAGCGGGGCTTAGCCCCGATGTTCTTCCCTTCGGGGTGGTTGTTGCTTGGACCTTCGGGTCCTTTCTTTCCCTTGTGAGGCTTGATGGGGTCTTCTCATCCGTTTGCTATTCATTGGGTCGCGTTTTTCCTTTCCTGTCTTGCTCATTTAGGAAATTTTCTTGATTGTCACTCACTTGCATTCCGTCGCAATCGTGTGTTCCGCAAACTAATATCTGCGAATCTGTCTCCCTTTCCTCGTTCTACGAAATCTACTCACTATGGCTCGCCTAGGCGGCCATAGCTACGCTACGCGTTCTTTCCCTCTCTCAGACCACCTTCATCGCCATCGCCAGCGCCGTCTTGCCCTCTCGTGCCCAGCACAACAGGTGTCTCCTCTTCTGAGCCAGTGGAGAACGAAGGAGGAAGAAATGAACCGATGCCAATCTCCATGCCATGCATACATCCGAGGAATTGTATGTCCAGTTTATTTTCTCCTCCCACGTTAGCATGAGGTCAGCTCAAGGCTCATGCATGACCCCACACAGAGTCTGTCCAGTGTAGCTAGATCAGAGGCGAAATTCCTTGCGTGCATTCCAAGTTTCTGGGCTGATTCAGTATCATGAATCTACTATTCAATCTTCATCTGTACGGTGCCAAACTGAGCCAACAATGCCGATTCTGGTACTGATCACAATCCCCTGATCTCGGAATTCTACCGACAGATGCACTGGGCTCACAAGGCTATGTAGGAAGAACTATCCACAAACTAAAGGATTTGAAGATGTCGACCTAATAATAGCTAGAGAACCAGACTGAGCAAAGATTCTCGGATAATCAGATCTTTGCCGACAGATGCATGGGCCGCACAACGCACGCATGGAGAATGTCCACTGACAAGTATTAAACACGAGCTGCAACTGAACCTCAGAGTTTCGAATCGATCTCTTCTACTGCACCGTCACCTTTTGTCAGGTGTTTGGCGACATCATAGGACCGGGGACCTTTGACTGTGTGGCAGGACCTCTCGCACGGAGACAGACATCTTTGCCAATATCATGTGGCGGGGTGGGCTTATTATCCATGGAGGAGACTGCTGCGGCAGCTTTTTTGGGTAGTTGGGCCCTCTCAGCACCTTGGCTCTGTGGTCGTTTTCTCGTGCGAGATAGACCTATCCTGGAGAGCTATGTGACAGAGGTGGAGGATGGTTCTTACCCACTACAGATGTGTCTCCGTGAGGCAAGAGATAGTTTGACTCTTGAGGCACGTGAGGCACATCCTCGATTCGATTCCTTACCTTCCGATGGATCTCGCGGACTACAGTCTTCTCTGACAGGACACCACTTCCAGCAGGTTCTCCATGCGCTCTTAGTGGATCCTTCCATCTCACGGGATACTAGAGCTCGACTCCGCTCTTGTTCGGGCAAGGGCGCAGGCTCTTGGCTCATAGCTCGACCTTGCATTAGAGCGTTCCGACTTGCACCGACTATCTTCTCTACAGCGATGAGGTTCCGTCTAGGCTTGGTCCAGCCTGTTGCTTCGGCACTGTCCACCTGCGAGTGCGGTGTCTCGCTGGACACCGCGGGTCGTCACCTTGCTCGATGTCCTCACGATGGAGAGCGGATAGCCACCCACGATGCCATCCAAGACGTCATGCTTGCCTTAGCACGGGAGAGCGGTCACATGACGTGGAGAGAGCGTTGGTACGCCCTTCAGACGGGAGGATCAGTGAGAGCAGACCTGTACATGATGAGGGAGGATCAGGTCTCAGTGGCTGATGTGGTTGTTACGGATCCGACACGGGACTCAGTGGCGGCACAGGTGATCACCCATCCCCCAGGATGGGCTGCAGGCGTGGCGGCAGCAACGAAGGTATCCAAGTATAGGGGTATGCAAGCGGGACATCGCTTCATCCCCTTAGCCTTGGAGATATACGGATCGACAGCGTTGGAGTTCGACGTCTTTCTGCGAGAGTGCGCTAGAGCCTACCATGAGAGGCGTCAGGGGGTACCACTTTCTCTTTCTTTCTGCACCATGTTTTTCAGGCAACGGGTTTCCATTGCTCTACAGAGAGCTTTAGCAGGGGCCATTCATAGGAGAGCAATCGCAGTAGACGATGCCTCTTCAGGTGCACCAGTGGTAGATCGAGGTACTGACTTTTTGGTCTCCGACATTATAGGTGCGACTGGCGATTTTAGAGCTACTGATAGCGGGGCTTAGCCCCGGTGTTCTCCCCTTCTGGGTGGTTATTGCTTGGCCCTTCGGGTCCTTCTTTCCCTTGTAAGGCTTGATGGGGTCTTCCCATCCGTTGGCTATTTATCGCGTCGCGTTTTTCACCGTCACCTTTCGTAAAGGAGTTTGTTTTGTTTTGTTTTTTTTTATAAAATTGAAAACGGACCTGCGGCCGCCAGTTAAATTTTATTCCAGGCTAATGGGTGCCACCCGATAACAACCCGGGACCCGGAGTCAACACGGCCCCAAAGACAATATCCCCCCACACGACCCCGGCCCCGCCCGTTCTCCCCCTGCGGTTTCCTACACAGATCCTTGAGAGACGGCACGGCCTCGCGAACGTGAGGGCAGCAATTGTCATCCCCTCCCCGTCAACGCCTTCTTGCCCCGATCCAGGGCATCCATCGCCTTCTCCAATTTCGCCTTCGTGAAATTCTTCTTCGCTCTGTCCTATTCCGAGTTACACTCCATAGTGAAGCCACGACCGATCTTGAGGAGGACCTAGCACGAGAGCGCCCTCTTCGCTTCGTCGATGCAGCACGGCTTTGAGTCCTTAGTCGTCCCCGCTTGTCTGCCTCGTTTCCCCTTGTCCTTTCTAGGCACGAAGCACGAGGAGGCCACAGTCCTAATCATATCGACCAGCTTCATTCTGACACAGTTTCTCGACGTGTTCTCCACAAGCTCCATGTCCAGAACCCTACAGTGATGTCACTGATTATCCACTTAATGCTGTCTTAATTAGAGATGAAGCGTGTGAGGGAGAGCTGCCCGCGAACGGCAGCAGGCTCGAATCTGGGCAGGCAAGATAGCTACTCGGGCAGAAGATGTGGAGGTCCAGCCAAGGTGTTTATTAACATCCGGGAGAGGCTTTGAGCATCAGCTCGTGGTGGTGTGCTGGTGATAGCTCGGGTATAGGGACGGCAGGTCTCGGGTTCAAACCTGGTAAGGTCCATTTTGACGCTGCGGCCTGCGGCCGCAGGCTTAGGGTCCTTCACTAGGAAAAAAAAAAGGTCTCCTCTGGGTTTAGGAAATAGCGGGCAGTTCTCAGGCATTTCGTGGGCAGCTCTCAGGCAGTCGCTTGGGTCTTAATGACAAGTTGCCCCTCACGCACTTGGGCCTTAATGAGGATCGCATTTATTTGCGTTTCTGTGACATCACTGTAGGGTCCCCATGTCCAGAAGCCGCCGGCCCCACTTCATCATTACATACCTGCGGCTCATCCCTTCGTCGTGGCGCAATCGCCGATTCCCAGCGAGAGGAACTAGGCATGGGGAGCCCCATCCGAAGGCACATTTTTGAGTTATCTTTCTTTTCTGATCCTGTGCCCCCCCTCTGGTAAAGTCCCTCTCTCTCCGACAACACTCCTGAGTTCCATCGCGAGTATTAATTTTGCATCGTGGATGTTCGAGAATCAGCATCTTCTTACTTTGCGAGTGGCAGAGAGAGGAGCCCTAGTTTTGTTCATCTGCGGCTCTCGTTTGCAGGTACCCCTGAATTTTCCCCATCGAAGCCATCGCTTTTTTCCAGACCTCTCTACTTTCCGCACTTCCATCTTCTCTTAATCCAGCCCACAGGGACTTAACCACCTCCGCGACAATCCTCCCGGCTGGTCTATCTGTCTTGACCCCCCTAAAGATTATGTCCGCCCTCTCGCTCCAAACGGTCTTCGTGTGCTCCACCAGAAGGAGCACCAGAGCGGGGTTGAGCTTTCTCGTAGCCAGTGCCTTGTCTATCGTTTTCAACAGACCGCTGCCCACCTCGTAGGCAAGATCGCACTCCGTCTTGTGTAGCTGAAGCCTCTCCCATCTATTCTTGGCTGCTTCGCAGCCCCAGAACATATGTTCTAGCGTCTCCAGTTCCTTGCACCCTCTAGGACACATCCCATCACCAATGCGCATCATACTAGTCCGCCTATTAGTAAAAAAACCCCTGTGCAGCAGCCGCCAGATCCAAACATTAGTCCTCACTGATCCTACCAACGTCCAAACTCTTCTCCACCTTCCCTTCCATGTTAACTCCGAATCCCTCACGCCCCACCTTGTATTCAGTTTGTCCCAGTCCGGGGGCTTTTCTGGTAGTAACCCTTTCCATGTCCTTAAATCGAGCTTCCACCCCTTCGTGCCCCAGTTTCCCATCTCCCATGACCAGCAGGAGCTTTCATGTAGACCTCCAGAGAACGCCATCGACTCCCCCGCCCACCGAGTGAGTTTTTCGAAAGCCCCGCCATCTAAGTCCTCCGCTCTCTCTGGCGGATGTGCTAGTATATTCCCCTCATCGAGTTCCTGAGGTCCTGTAGCCTTAGTGAGCTTAGTGAGTTCAGAGTAAGCAATCCACTCATTCTCAGACATCCGATGGCTTCCTTTTTCTCCTGGTCTTCTATTTGCTCCGCCTTCTGCCATAGTTCAACTGCCATTCGAGAGGAGAGGGAACTAGGCAGGTCCACTTTACTCCCTTGAAAGGACAGTCGGCCGTGCACCATCTTCCAGCACCGGAGCATATTATCTAACGTTGGTAGCGATCTGGCCCTGATTCCTGGCAGCATTAAGAGTCCATCTTCTGGGGACCACCCCACCGTCTTTCTTCTGTTTCTCCCTTGTTCCATCGCGTTTTTGATTCCCCATTTCGCAATAGAAACCCACTCTTGCTTTCCGCCTCCAAGTATCTTCCCTAAATATTTTAGCTTCAGGGCCTGAGCCACCATATCGAAGGGGGTGATGCCCAGCCCCCCTTCACCCTTAGACCTCGTTAGGGCCCCCCAAGCCACCATCGGTACCTTGTTTTTGCCTTCTGGGGTCCTTCCCCACAAGAAGGACCTGCAGACCTCTTCCAATTTCCTGTATCCTTTCTCCTTGCAGTCAACGCTCGTCAGCTGATACGCGGGTATAGCTCTAAGTACGTGGATGAGTAGAACCACCTTGGTTGGCCACGAGAGCATCCGATTGGACCAGTGCTGAAGTTTTTTCTGCAAACGGTCCACCACCGCCTCTACCACCTGAGCCTCCTTCACCCCTCTCCCAATCCAGGCCCCCAAATATTTCACCATCTGACCGGGTCTCGTTACAATACACCCGAAAGTTTCCAGCCAGTTCGGGATTTCTCTCATCCTCATCGGAATCACTACTGACTTTCCCAAGTTCAGTGATGCCCCGGATATCTCCTCGTACCTGTGGATGACCTCCTTTGTAGCCTTGAAGCAGTCCTCTGTGCCGCTTATCATAATCCTTGTGTCATCCGCAAAGAGCTGGTGTAAGAGAGCGGTCCCTTCTCCTACACAAACCGCTTGGATAGACCCTTGATCTCTTGCGCATTTGAGCATATCCATTGACAAGGAGTTAGAAGCATATCCTCCGGTTGAGAAAACCAAGAGCGGTGAACAGGCGACCAGTGAATAGCCAACAGATGGAAAGACCCCATCAAAGAGATGTTGCGCACTCGTGTGTAACGAGAAATATGACTCCAGAATCCAGTTGCAAGCGTCATCCCTCTCTCGTGTTCCCCCATGTGCGAGGATATATACGTACCTCCATATCCGGCACGAGTAGTACCCGCATAACCGACAAAAAGACTATTTGGACTCTAATGCGATACACTCCAGCTAACTTTAACGGACGTCCGTTAAACCATGGACCATTGTTGAACGTACGTCAGTGAAAGTTTAAGAACCTAAACCTTGTAGTCTTGAGCGTGAACGAGAAACGGGAGAGAGAACGGCGCGCGCGGGGAGGGAGCTGAGAGGATCGCAGAGTTTTAGAGTGAGAGGGGAGGGTGTTAGAGTGTGATAGGGGGTAGTTTTTTTTACATATTTTTTTTCATGTTGTTTTTTTCTTTCTTTTGGTTTTAGAATTGGCACATTTAGTGGAAAGATGAGTGAGTATTAAATAGTTTTTGATTTTCTGAGAAGTTAGGGTTAGAGAGGGTTCCTTTTAGGGTTTTTTGTGGGACTTTTGATAGTTTTTGACAGTTTTTGTCACATTCAATGTATTTGTTTCTCTCTATCTTTACATATCAGGGTTTAGGGTTCTCTCTTTCTTCTTTTCTTCTTCTTCTTTTTTTCTTTTTTTTTCGTTTTCTCTCTTTTATTTTTGTTGTTTTTATTCTTCTATGTTCCTTTTTCTTTTTGGAGATGTTTCTGTTATGATTACCGTTTGATCGGATATCGTTTTTCTCTAGCTATGGGTACTCTCTCTCCCATGAGATCGAGACTGATTCGAGACACACCATGTCTGGTGTGCAATCAGTTATTTACTTCGCAAGGAGTAAAATCTCATGTGGGAAAGATGCACAAGAGCTATGACACGACCACATGGGATGCCCAGGTTAGCCGAGATCGGAGGTCTACACGTGCAGTCACTATGGCACCATTAGCCCTTCTTCCTGGAGTTCCTCCAGAGTCGTGGGAGTGGATGAGAGCCCACTCTGGCACTATTCTGAGTTTGTTCGAGACGAGTTTCCCTTGTCCGCGTTTGTTCCATCGGTTACCTCGTGCTCTTCATGACGAGGTGAGACAAGCATTTCGTCTACCTCTCGACATGTTGGCACGGAACACCAAGGACGAGGCGGCATGGTTACTATTTCTTCTACTTCCTCGTTGGTGTCTCCGTTATACTCGAGGTGGCAGAGGAGGACATCGGGAGGTGGCGGCCCGTCTTCGGAGATTCCGTGCTGGTGATTGGGCGTCCTTACAGGAGGAATCAGTCCGTGCGGTACGAGGTAGGAGTGAGTCTGCCTCTACACGTGATGTCTCATCTTCCGCTCGCATACGACGCTGTAGGATGTTAGGTCAGGCTGGAGAGTACAGTAGAGCTGCTAGAGCACTGCATCCTTTGTCATTGGCATGTCCTACCGAGGAGACGATCGCTGCGTTGCGTTCCCTTCACCCCTCACCGGGTGATCCCTCACCACCTGAGGTTCAGGACTATCAGCCTGAGGAGCCATTATGTCTCGATAGATCTTTGTTTGCCCAGGCCTTGTGTACAGCTCCACGTCTATCTTCTGGAGGTCTGTCTGGGATGGTCTACGAGCACCTACGGGATTGTTTTCAGACAGACGACCCCTCTAGTGGTTTCACGGAGCTTTTCCAGGTAGCGGCAGCAGTAGCTCAGGGACATATTCCTCAGTCTATAGCTCAGGTACTAGGAGCAGCTAGACTTTTGGCCATGACGAAGGATGGTGGAGGGATTCGACCGATAGCCATTGGCGAGATTCTCTTACGACTTATCAGTCGTACCATTGTCCTTCAGCTTCGAGATACTTTTCAGGACCACCTTTGCCCACATCAGTTTGGAGTTGCGACACCGGGAGGTTGTGAGTCTGTGTCTTTCGACATTAGAGCTCTCTTGGACATCCATCCCGATTGGGTTGTCCTACAGGTGGACGTGGAAAATGCCTTTAATAGCGTTTCTCGCACTTCCATCTTTAGGGAGCTCATGGATGGTGAGGGATCTCTGGCGAGTCTGATCCCTTTCGTGCGATCCTTCTATGGTTCTCCTTCTTCTCTTTACTACCAGCACGGTCCTACGATAGAGGAGGTTTCAGTCATCAGCTCCGCTGCAGGTACTCGTCAGGGAGATCCTTTGGGTGGACCCCTCTTTGCCTTAGCTCACTACAGAGCTCTCTTGGCCACCGCCTTGGCTGCTCCAGGTTGTGTTTTTCCATCTCTAGCCGATGATACGCACATCATAGGTCCGGCGGATCAAGTCGGTGTTGCCTTTGACCACCTTGTCTCTCAATTGGCCTTGGTAGGGCTGAGGGTGAAGGTGTCAAAGTGCAAAGCTTGGTCTCCCATAGGTATACCGTCGGACCTACAGCTCCCGGAGGGATTTGTTATCCCCACTGATGGTTTACGCATCCTCGGAGTACTTGTGGGTAAAGAGGACTTTGTCTCTCGATTCTTAGATGTTGCTCTAGCGGAGGACGTTTTGCATATTGAGGATCTCCCTATGTTGGAGGATCCCCAAGTTGCCTTTGGTATCCTTTACTCTTCCATTGCGCGGCGTCCGAGTTACTTACTCCGCACAGTACCTCCATCTCCTATCTTCATCTCGCGCCTCAGAGAGTTTGATAGGAAGATCATGAGGGTGTTTGGCGACATCATAGGACTGTGGACTTTTGACTGTGTGGCAGGACCTCTCGCACGTAGGCAGACATCTTTGCCGATTTCATGTGGCGGAGTGGGCTTATTATCCATGGAGGAGACTGCTCCGGCAGCCTTTTTGGATAGTTGGGCCCTCTCAGCACCTTGGCTCTGTTGCCGGTTTCTCGTGCGAGATAAACCTATTCTAGAGAGCTACGTGACAGAGGTGGAGGATGGTTCTTACCCACTACAGATGTGTCTCCGTGAGGCAAGAGATGGCCTGACTCTTGAGGCACGTGAGGCACACCTTCGATTCGATACCTTAGCTACCGATGGATCTCGCGGACTACAGTCTTCTCTGACGGGGCACCACTTCCAGCAGGTTCTCCATGCTCTCTTAGTGGATCCTTCCATCTCACGGGATACTAGAGCTCGACTCCGCTCTTGTTCAGACAAGGGCGCAGGCTCTTGGCTCATAGCTCGACCTTGCATTAGAGCGTTCCGACTCGCACCGACTATCTTCTCTACAGCGATGAGGTTCCGCCTAGGCTTGGTACAGCCTGTTGCTTCGGCACTATCCACTTGTGAGTGCGGTGTCTCGCTCGACACATCGGGTCGTCATCTTGCTCGATGTCCTCATGGTGGAGAGCGGATAGCTACCCACGATGCCATCATAGACGTTGTGTTTGCCTTAGCACGGGAGAGCGGTCACATGACGTGGAGAGAGCGTTGGTATGCCCTTCAGACAGGAGGATCAGTGAGAGCTGACTTGTATATGATGAGAGAGGATCAGGTCTCAGTGGCTGATGTGGTTGTCACGGATCCGACACGAGACTCAGTGGCGGCACATGTGATCACCCATCCCCCAAGATGGGCTGCAGGCGTGGCGACAGCAGCGAAGGTGACCAAGTACAGGGGTATGCAAGTGGGACATCGCTTCATCCCTTTAGCTATGGAGATATACGGATCGACATGTTTGCAGTTCGACGTCTTTTTGAGAGACTGTGCTAGAGCCTATCATGAGAGGCGCCAGGGAGTTCCACTTTCTCTTTCTTTCTGCACCATATTTTTCCGACAGCGAGTTTCCATTGCTCTACAGAGAGCTTTAGCAGGAGCAGTTCACAAGAGGGCAATCGTAGTAGGTGATGCCTCTGCCTCTTCAGGTGCGCCAGTTGTTTCTAGAGGTACTGATTTTTTGATCTCCGACATTATAGGTGCGACAGGCGATTTTAGAGCTACTGATAGCGGGGCTTAGTCCCGATGTTTCTTCCCTTCGGGGTGGTTGTTGCTTGGCCCTTCGGGTCCTTTCTTTCCCTTGTGAGGCTTGATGGGGTCTTCCCATCCGTTTGCTATTCATTGGGTCGCGTTTAAAAATAAAAAATAAAAATCTTGAACATTCGTCGAAAGAGTGCTTTGTTTTTCAAACCTCAGGAGCGGGTTATAAAGCAAAGGAAAAAATATTTTATTTTTCTCCTCGTGCTTTTAATCAGAGACAATATACTGTTTTGTTCTACGAAACTATCATTTTAAATATTTTTCAGTGGATATTTAATAATTAGTTGTGAAATAAATCACATATTGTAAAACTCTGTGAAAACCTCTGTTTAATTATTTAATTAATAGATTTTGTTCTCGTATGCAAATTCTATCAGTAAAAGCATTTTGGGTTAAATTTATTTGTTCCCAAATAACTCACTTTCATAATTGTTTGATAAAGTGAGTTGAGAGAATCATCATCTGTCAAGAGTGACGAGAATTAATAGAACCCGCATGAAACGTGACAGATGAGCAGTTACATCAGAAAAACAAGCCAAGAAAATCCCCAGAAAATCAAGGGACTACACGAGTCACATTCTTATTTAATATCAAAATGAAAAACAAGTAAACAGTGATACTAGATATTATACTGCTAACAGTAATGAACTCCTCCTGGTTACCAGACATGTTTACAGGGGCACTTGGCCTTTAAGCAAGAAGTAAGAAAAATTAATTCCAATCACGAAAAGGACATAAAGCGTAACCGACCAGAAGAATTATTATGGAGGTATAAAAGAAGTTTAATGAGTCATTGGGATTGTCTTTGGGATTTATTCCATTGAACATGCATGATGGCTTTCTTCTTAAAGTAACCTGCAGCAAGAATAAATCATAGGCTTTAAAGCTTCTGAAGTTAATCTGTCTTGAGGTTACGCCTTTTTATAATTAGCACCTCATAAAGGTTTCTTTTTCTTTCTGAAAATAAACTAATATATCCTGTTTGATGGTTTTACTTTTTCTCTCTTAGCGAGTGTAAAGAGAGAAGTATAAAGTGAAAGAAAGCATAACATCTGGGAAACACTTTACGATATCATTATCATAATATGCTTGAACGTGGATGCTCTCCGCAGCCAAGCTCACGGGCTACTCCCTTGACAATTTTGAATTTCTTGATGACTGCTTCACAGCGAATTTGCTGCTTGTGCAATCCACATTTTTGCCCACTGCTTCATTGCCAGCCTTGTTACCTCGTCTCTCCAACTCTAGACACTCAGAACTATAGCTCCCTCTAGTCGACGCCTCTGTCGATTATGTGCTGAATTTATCTTTGCTTCTCATTCATTCTCCAACACACTTTCTTCTTGCAAGCTGAACAACACTGTACGTCCTTGACGTTTGTATTACCACAACTTGGACAACCTTCTTTTGATTGAGATTGCTCTGCTCCACAGGATCCATAGTACATCCCAGCTAACCCATTTTAAAATTGATCCTCATGATTTCTTGCTTCAATAGCGCTGCATGTTTTCACAAATTCTGGAGTTCTTGGACATTCGAGACAGAGAAAATACGACGTAATATCATTTCACAGTCTCTAGCAGAACCATTATTAAAAGAAAAAAGTGCTCAATTTGCACATCGCTCCATCACCCGATGCGTCCGGATCATGTTTGGATTTTGTTCTTTCAGGGTTTGATGTGTTCTTTTTACTTAGCGATAGTTTTCTGTCATGACAATTTTCTTTTCCAGGTTATCGAAGATTGATGTCACTTCATAAGTTCACCCTTGGGTTTATACGCACTCAAGCACCTTGTGAGCTCTATTCTTTTGACTGGTATTGTTTGCTACAAAGCAACCTTGAGACTGAGCGCTAACTATTCAGCTCGTTCTTTGAACACTGTCACGTCAGTTTAGCACCCCGGCTAGGTTGACCGAGTGCGTAATGGCTAATCTTGGTAAGACCGTTAGTTTCGTTAAGGCGAGTTCTTGGGCTAGTTAGGGGGTATACTTTGCAAGTAAGGGTTGTAGGCTTTAGTTCCTTGAGTTGAGCCTTCAAGCTCCTGGCTATGATGGATAGTCTTGGTGAGTGCAATCTGGATTTTCTGATGCATAGAGCGGATTTGGCTCGACTTTAGTGGTTGTTTAGTGCTGGTTGGCATGGTGGAGTGAGTATATATTGTTTATCATTCAAGAACTCAATCTGCGGGGTCTGATTGAGAGCTTTCAGATCGTGGATTTGTGTCGGTGGTATCTTCGGAGTGGACAGATCGTTGGTATCTTCGATTTGCGGGTGCGTGCATGTGTGGAGTGGTTCTTTTTGATCGTGTGAGGGATTTCAATGTGGATTAGTAGTGTTTGGATCTGTTCTTGGTCGAATTTGTGGTGAGGTAGAGTGGAAGCGCTGCTGAAATTTCCCGTGATAAGTTTTTGGGGTCAATTTGAAGTCTGCAGAAGTGCGTCAACGGTTGTAGGTCACCAATTTCTGTTAGTGATGAGTTCAGTAGGTGTGCGCTGAGAAGAAGATTCCAACGCACCAAAAATCATCCGGTTTGGTGAAGGATCGAGAGAGTTACAAAGAGAAAAAGGATTGCGAATTGTCCAAAATCTGACATAAATCCGTCCGCGCATGTATTTTTGGCAGATTTTTGACCTTCTGAAGTGTTGTTGGGGTGTGTTTCCTTTTTGTGCACGATTGGCCCGAGTTTCTACTCTACTCCAAGCGGAGCAGAGCGGAGAGTGAGCGGGATTGTTGCGATGTGGAGCGCGTTTAGAGGCTTCGAGGAGCAGAGGTACGTAGTGCGGATGCGTGAGAGCGGAGTGCGAGAGTGTGAGAGTGAGGAGGCGGAGGTGGAGCGTGAGCTAAGCTCAATTTCAGTGGTGTGGGAGTGAGTGTGGGAGTGAGTAAAACTAGGTCACCCATCCCAACACTATTCCTGAAGAATGTGCCTAACTACTAGCTCTTAGCTTTGACTTCATTTATGGTTTTTAGAGGGGAACCAACCTATCTCAATAAAATATACAACTGGTTTGAAGATCATCTTGAGATTCAAGCAATTGCAGATGATATAACAAGTAAATACGTTCCTCCTCATGGTAATATTTTTTATTGTTTATGAAGAATTACTTAACTTGTTTTTTACGAAATACTAAAAAAGCCACTCATCACGCGAAATTCAGGTGAATAATTGCAAGCAGTGCGTGCGTAAATATTGGCCAATCGTGCAGTTGCGACATAAGTAACTCATAGAGTTACAAAACACTTTAGTGATAGCATAGTGCATCATGGACGCAAATTGAGCATCTGTCGTTTTTGCGGGAGGAGTCGCTTTTTCAAATACAGGTTTTGCGGCTGTTTTCTTAAAATACAGCAAAAGGATTTGGATATATGTCGATGAAGTACATCAACTAATCGGATCGTGCGTGTGATCAATTCCTTGGGAGGATTTGCTGCTGGAGCATGCAAGAGGGGTCTTCATCAAACAACAAAAAACAAAGAATTAATTAAATATTTACCTCTAGACCAATAGCTCTTAGTGTCTTCTAGAGATGTGTGCAAGTAATTATGGATTTATTTAAGGTGGTAAGAGAACGTTTTGCACATTCCTAGAGGAGTGGCAGGCGACTCCATAGTACTAAGGGGAAGTTGTTGTTGTGGTAGCAGTTGCCAGTGTGTTGTCGGTAATGAGACTGGAGTTGCGGACCAGTTAGACTACTTCTGTTTCTCTCATGGTGAGGTTGGACTTACGACCAACAGATCGTGAGAGGCTATCTGTGGTGATGACAAGTACAAGTTGTCTTTATCTTGACCGTCCTAGTGGACGATATGTGAGTTTAGTAGGAGCGAGGTTAGGCAAGTTGGCGTCACGTGTGGTGACGAGATTTTGACGCTCTTGTAGAGCTTAGTGTTCACGATTGACACGGAGTTGTCATCACGGAGGTCCAGAAAAGTTTTGACGGTGATTCAACTGCAGTAAGCAATGGGTTCACACGGAGTGGTGTGGGATATCAATCAATAGCACCGGCCTCATTGACAGAGAACATCGATTCAAACGAGGACGTCCTTGGAGATACACATAGCACCGCAGCATCGTTGTTGTGTGATATGAACGAGATCTATGAGACCACGAAGGGATCTCGACGATACTCGAATACGGTGGGTACCATTGAGCTAGGTGACTTCATCCAAGAGTTCGACAGTTCGTGCGATCTACAGCAGATGCGGAATCCACAATTGTTCAATCTTTCATGACGTTATCATGTTATACGTGGACTTGTATAATGAGAACTAGTTGTAGAGAGATTTTTTTCTCTATTGTATACGTAGTTGTAAAAGAAGTTGTGCCCTAGCTTGGCAAGTTGGGCAAGAGCTAAGCTGGAGCGATGTTTGACAAGCTGCCCCCTAGCTTGAGATGAAATATCACCCTGAAGAAGACGAAAAGTTTCAAAATGTAGAGCTTGTCGAGAAGAGAGACTTCATACTTTCAGTTTCGAGAAAAAATGTTATAAGCGATAGTCAGTACAAGTCCTAAGCTGTAAAAAGTACGAAAGAGAGAAATCTGTCGATTCTAGCTCGTGACTCGAATCCATGATCTGAGAGCATGAGTGCGTAGGTGTTCGTGAGTACTATAGTTTTGACTTCTCATTCACTAGAAACGGAGTTGTACAAAAAAGTTAGTGTAGAAAAAGCTAGTATAGAATGTATAGAAAATTTTCCTTAAGGATATGTACAAACTTTGTTTATCTTTTTAATGGAAGCATAGGCCATCCCAGTGATAGGGCGCCTGCCTAGGAGGAAAGTGGTCTCAGGATAAATTCTCTCTGGCTGTGTTTCCTATTTCGGCATGTTGACCTCCTGGAAAGGAGTCTATGTTGGATATGTAGCCACGTCTTGCATATCTAGGGGCGGGAGACCAGTATCTCTCTTAATCATGGGCTTCCTGACCTAAGCCTCCGCATGCCATCTTGAATATATCATGGGAGATACTTGGTGCGCATATGAGGGGGCTGTAAGTCTTGTGGAATAGTCCCATAAGTGTAGGGGGCCTACATTAGATGACTTGTGGTATATTCAAGGTGGCATCAAGAGCACAGGAAACTTTTATTAATTCAAGGGTCAGCTTAGCTAAGGGGTTGCTTTGATAAGTAGTTGCGATAGTGGAGTCGACAATGGAGTAAAGTTTATTTGAGTCTTGAAAGACAATCTGTGTATCTGAGTGTTTGATTTGTATTTAATGGACGTAAGAGACAAAATTTTGAATTCCCATCGTTTGCAGTAGTCTATTTTTTTTATCGTTCTCTTGATCAATCACAGTCAAACGGTTCGTCCTCCCCAAGAAATACTCTTGTCACGACATCTAGTGCTTCCACTGAGAGATATTGAGATGATTGATCTGGAGGATTGATTAAATTGAGTGAAAAAATGGATCACAGTGCTGCCGTACAGGGTGTGGCTGTTGCTCAAGGTGCTCATGTAGACCGTTATCATACCATATGAAGTACATCTAGTTATACATGGGATATCTGATTGTGGAGAAAGACTCACTTGGAGAGAAAGAAGTCCAATATAAATCCACACAAAGAATCAATTTACTCACATCTATTTGTCATCAAAGTATTCACAAATTTACAGAAAACTCTTTCATTATCATGAAGTCAGCTCAACCTCCCTAAACCTATTTCTTCCTAGTTGGTTGAGAAGCCCTCGAGAAAACCTTCAAAATGATACTCATATGTTGATATAGTCTTAAGCTCTAGTGATCACGGGCTAACATTAACCGAAGTGGTTAGAGTAGTTATAGTTAGTTAGAGGGCTAACCCACCATTATAGTTTCTCTTGTACTCATTTCACTATATATACATGGAGAAGCAAAGTCTCTCTCATCCTCGTTCTTATTTTACTTCTTTGTTTACTCTCTCTTTTTTCTTGTGTGTCCTCGAAATATCGATCTTTTTACATGATATAAGAGCAGTAGAGAGCGTGTGTCCATTGCTGATGAGCAAGACGGGGTATGTGCATGGAGAAGTACAGGAGAGAGCAACTGGAGTTGTGCTTGTTGTCGAACACTATCTTGTTGATGCGTTCGAGTGAGACGAAACTATTTCTTTCGTCACCAAAAACTTTGAACACGATTTTCGAGACCTAGATGAATTTTTCTCCTTGATATCTGTCGACCAGTCTCATAAGATCTATCTTGTTCAAAAGATGCGAATTGTGTACTGGACCAAGTTTTAGTCGATTTTGAGATTTCTAACGGCAGATTTTCAATTGGATCTTTTTCGATGAAAATGAAATTTTTAAGACTTGAATCCAAAAAAATATTGGTCCGACTAGGATGGGAAAAAACCTTGCAAAATTTACAAAATTTCAAAATATCGCAAGTCTATTTTTGATCTCATTTGATCTAGTTTCGATCGTTCTTGGTGTATTCTTTCGACTTTTTTGTTGTGTTTTGTACATCTACAGTTCGTAGACATTTTCTTTCTTCATTCTCGTTGCAAAAAGAATTTGCGAAGTTGCCTTGTTGTGACTTGCGACAACTCTTGATCGTGCGGTGTAGACAAACGAGTTTCATAGAAGTTTTGTGAAATTTTCCCCATGTAAAATAAAGTAATTTTTACATTGCAATTATGACGGAGTCAGTGTCTTCTATCACAGGAGAAAAACTCGACAAAAACAACTACCAAATGTAAAAATTCTAGATGATGAACTTCTTGCCAAGACAAGATCGATGAGATCTTATCATTGAGAAGAAAAAGCACATGATCTATCCATTTTCGACTAAAATTCAAAAAATAGAAAAAACGATCGTATCATGTGATTCACTACATCTGCTCATAATCTCAACAGCTGGAAACGGTTGCTAATATCCCATAGGCTGAAGAGCAAAAAGAAGAATCCGCCTAACCAACCAGATCTTTGACCAGCATTAAAAACTGAACAATTTGTTGATGATAAAAGTTGTACAATCGCAGGAAATATATATGTAAATAATAGATGTGTTGCTTCACGTAATCAAGTTATCAGCACAATTTTAGCAAACAAGGGATTTAGCCTCTTGAACCCACTGCCCAGCTACTTCCCTTATGCTTGCAGGATTGGTGTTCCGATAATTCTCAGGTATTCGGGCTGTCCCATTCGGAAATCCAAACGTCCAAATGGTTCACCGGTTCCACTGCACCTCAATGTCAATACATTTTCAAGTTTTAAAAGTGGAACTGCTTGACGTTGCATGTTTGATCCCATTAAAGCTCTACACGGAGGAATTCTGGATCTGCCTATCAAAGTGAACCTGAATCATCTATATATGCAACCATTCAAGAAACGAGAAGGTGTTTTAAAAATTTTAACCTGAAAGGTAAAGTGGATATATGCTAGTTCGGTGCAAAAAGAACAAAAGAGTGTAATTTGAGAAAAACGAAAAGGAGCTTCTGATCTTAAGGTGCAATTGTGAACGTCAGGTGCAAAACTCTGCAAAAGCGGCCGCTCGATATTTGGGTGACGTGCTTTCAGCATCAACGGTATCTTACCGCCCTGTAGAAATATATCTTACGTCAGATTTGCAATAACTGTAACTTGAGTTCCTGAACCTTTTCGATATTCATAAGCATTTTGTCTTGTTGCCAGATTCGTACTCATGCATTTGTTAACCAGTTCGAGACCTACAACATATCGAGAAGCTGGACATATTAGAACAATTCAAAGGGGGTGATGACTCCGGCGAAATGAACAATACCTTATCGATAGTACTAGTCAACCAGATCTAGAATAATTACAGGTCCTCGAATCGTAGCTCGACTTGACACAAAGAAGTTTACTTCATAAGTAAGTATGTTTGCTTAGTTGTTCTGTTGTCAGACCCGTCGCTTTTGCTACGAGCTCTCTCTCGGACATCTTTGGGAACCTGAGTCCCCACAAAGAATGACATGACGAATAAAGTACCAGCCGGGACTCTCAATCTGCCTCCTTGCCATGTTATTGTGATTACCATGTGAGGGAAGCTTAAGTGTCTCTCTCGACTGAGATGATATATAAATAGCAAGTGCGAAGACGTAAATACCTGAGAGGACGACCATTTCTCTTGCATTGAATTTCTTGCGGGCAAAGTTATCCACAAGCCCGCTGAAGTTCAACACTGGGAAGGGCAGGTTCCCGTCGGCTAACAGGTCCACTGAAACATTTCCGTCTCTGCGACCCAATGCCACCGGCCATCTTGGACCTCCGGTCTGTGCAAAGGTATTCTCGACTGTGAGTTCAAGAGACAAAACTGGGTCGAAAAATTTGCCCAAATATAGAGTGATTTAACTGTGGAATGGAAAATAGATTAAGTCCTATTGGAACTCACTTTGTAGGTGGCGTCACGAGCAGCCAGAACGAGAATGTCTGCGCATGATACCACACCCGGGCAAATTCGAGCGCTGCCTTGATCTCATCCACCTCTTCAACACCTCTGAGCCCGAAGTTCACGTGTGCTTCTCGCTCAGCTTGGTTCGTTGTGGTTGAGTTCAAAAGAACAGAGCCGTCACATCCCTGCAAAATTTTGGGCAGTGATAAGAAAAAGTAACCTTTGATCTGGAGGGAGAACAATTTCAGAGGCCAATGTTCCAAGTACATGTCGAGATCTAGAAGTACTATAGTCAAAGGAGGAAACCATCATCGTGATGATGATTCTACCGTGACTGATATGAGTACCAAATTTCAATTCCGCTTTATATTTCTGATTCTCCTTGCAGTTGCCAGTGGGAAGGTTATACTCATTGCCCATTCCAAGATCGAGGGAAGCCTCGTACAAGCAATGGCAATCTCATTCATGAATGCAAATTCAAATTAAAGAAATAAAGAGTATGAGACGTACCCCAACCCAGCAATCATGAAACTGCAATATGTTGAAGGCACCGGCAAAGGCACAGGGAGGATTTCTGGATCTAGCCACAAAGCACCCCACACCGAAATCGATTAGATGCGCCATCTTATTATCCCCGTTAGAACCCCTCCGCCAGTCTCTGCATAAGACTCTGTGAAGACAGCCTGATATTGCATCTGTGAAGGAACTGCTTTCACAGGATAATATTTGCAAAAGGCTCAGTAGCGAGGAAAGTAGTAAAGCTTCGAGAAACATAAGTCAGGTCGCTCGTACCTGCCGAACAACAGGATATGACGGCAACTCTGGCACTGAAGGATTCTAACAAGCCCATTACAGATATGGTTTACAACAATGAAAAGATAGTTGCTACTGATTGGTGAGTTGAGCTTCTTACGAGCTAAGATTGCGCACCCCATGGTTATTCAATTCTTTTTCTTACAGCTCATACCTGAGTAACAACAGGAACACAGAGGAAACCTGGCGCACACGCCAAGCAGAACTTTGTGAGAAAACTGCACAAACAGAGAAATCGTATACTGTATGTTAAGCAGAGCTATTGTTTCCAAAACCGTTCTAAAGATACGATTAGACCCAAATGAGACTTTGACAATCTCAAGAACAGCACCTACTGAGAGTGGCCAGAAGAGGATCAAAATAGCCAACTCTAAAGACTTGGTTCAAGTGTCGGTCATGATAACAAACGACCAGGCCCGATTACTCACCACCGAAGACGAACTCATTGAAATCCAAGGTCACCCGACCATCACGTCGAGTATTAAAAGCGTTGAAAAGGTTTCTGCAGAGAAATCAAGATATTGCATTAAGCTTGCAAACTTTTACTCTGATAATCAAAAGAGAAAGAAAATCTAGACATGACTTTCTCCAAAAATAATCTAGACTACACTATCTGTCAAACACGAAGTAGTTTGACCGTATATCTACCATCCACGCGAATAAAATGCGGGTGAGAGTTTGCAAGAACTCACTGCGCAGATTTTAGAAAGATACACATAGGCATGTAGTTATGCAAACGAAACTGTCCAGTCCGACTTCTGCCAAAACTCTGCACAAGCACCACATTATGAAGTTAGACCTACCAGGTACCTCAATTCTCTCCGTCAGACACGTGATCAGGAGAATATAAAGTGGAGTTACTACGGTACGGATTTACGACAAGCCTTCTGTCGAGATTCCAGAGCTGGAAAAGCAGTGTCCCGTAGGAGAAATTTCACTTCAGTTGTGGAAATAAGGACGAACAAAATCACAGTTCTCCGTGACTCAACCATAACACAGCCTTACCTGACAAGCTGTGTAAAACGAAGGCTGATCCAAAGTGAACCCTGCTACCCTCAAGGCCTGAAAGAATTGATCATCAGAACTGGTCAGAACTAGCGGACAACTTCAGCTAATCAGATAACGCAACTAAATTGAGAGGTGGGAAGGATGTTGAAGTGTCTGACCACATCATCACCTGTGATGGGCTAGTTATGATCCAACATAACCTGGTAGTAGCAGGAAGTTCATAATAGTCTAAGAGAGAGTACCGAAGTTTCTCCACTGTAAGGAAGAGTTCTTTGTATGCGTCGCTTGACTTTAGCCAAAGGACCCGAATCTGAGGATTTAAACTGAAAACCTTGTTTCTGAAGAAAACATGGCGACAAGCTAAGACTTCTAGTATATTTGATATTTTCTACGGAACAGAAGACAGAACGAGCCTAAGAACTTGCCTGAGTCATTGACAGAACGAGCCTAAGCTCAATGACTCAGTAGTTTATGAGTCATACCGTTAGTTCCTTCGATCTCTGGAGCAATAACTGCATGTGCAAATGACTGAAGCAGACATGAAGGGTTCTAGTAAAAACACTAGTAAGAAAGCACCCGATAAGAAAGGTTTTTGGGGGAAGATTTCTCTTAAAACCTACATAATCTGATCGGTGAGAAGCTTTCTGACACTCAAGTTTTCATAGCCAGCAATCTACGCAACGTGGTTACAAGCTTTCTGCGTGTGTATGCGCAATAGAAGTCACCAACGCGAGTAAATTTAGCAGATCGACTTGATCTCCGATGAATGGCACTCCACTAATTGCGTCGTAACCCGGAACAACCTGCACTCGGTAAAGAACGACATAGAAAGTCTTAGATCAGAGGCTAAGCAGAAACAGGAAGCACGAATATGACGGCAACACGTTCAGCAAATAACAGAAAGAATCACATATGAGCAAACCTTCACTCCGATCTGCAGATCTTTGACCTCCTTGTCTTTGGCTTGCACTGCATTTCATATGCGGCATGAAGTTAGAGATGCAAGGGACTATGTAGACGAATAAGTTCCACCTTTTCAACGTAAAGCTAAATGCAATAAGACCTTCGACAAAACTTGCAATTTTCTTGATCACAGGAACAAAGGCAAACACTCGTGTATTTAAGTGAAGGGCAAGTCCTCCGCAAATCTCAGTCTTCGGGACAGTACAGTAAAGCAGTTCCAGGAAAACTACCCACACTATCTTCCAGATTTCATGACCCTGGCACTATGCGCAATGTTAAAACTCAATCGCAACATGAAGAAAAGGCCTCCCGTGAGCCATTCCTCCCTCCTTCCAGTAATAGTCCACATCAGTGCATCCACTCCCTCCAAAGTAAAGACACGGTGAAATCTACCAGACAAATAAAATCTCTCTTTTTCTCGTTACCTGAAACAATGAAAGCATTAGTTCGCGATCAATGGTTCCTCGAACGAATGAACCACCGACTGATCGATGTCCTTTCTCCACAAGTGCAGCAACTCACTCTTGTGTTAGCTTACCTTCTCTAAGTTCCCTCTTCCAGAGTCACGCACGCGAGGATAGACTTACCAAAAACTCCAAGAGGAGATAGTTCCACCTCCTCGTAAGTTGCAATGCATGACATCACGATGGTAGCACCTAAGATACTGAGAAACTCTTCGTAAGTTTAGGTACAATTCACGTAGAAGCGGATGCAAGATCTCTGCAATTTGATATCATGAGAAATCGACCGGCCCCGGGAAACGAAGTTCTGACTCCTCGTGCTTGACAGTATCGAGAACGAACTGCATCGACATCGAAGAGTATAAACCACGACTAAACTGTCATTTCACAGCCACCACAGTGTAAAACCGCCAAAGTTACTAAGCATGCATGGAACTCTCCCCTATCCGCTGCTTCGCTCGGAAGTAAGATGGACCTTCAGCCGAAAACACTCTTGCTACAGATAACATCCTGATGGTTTTCCTCCTCCTCCCGATTTATTAATGTTGCGGAGGCTCTCCTGATATTCCATTCCGATGACTCCAACACAAAGTATGATTTAATTCAGAGGGCTTTAAGCCTAAATTTTTAACTATTTTCGTGGAGCACGATGGTTTAATCTTCCTCGATGGTTTATTTATTCTCGTGTATTCCACCGTTGATGTAGCGATCATTTAATGTTGGGACGGCTCCCGATATATTATTCCGACTACTTCAACGCAAAGTACGATTTTATTCAGGGCTTTTAAGCTAAATTTTTGACTTGATATAACTATTCTCGTGTATTTGATAATGTAGCGATGGCTTCGTAAATTGCCCTCGATAAATATCTGATGGTTTACTTTTCCTCGATGGTTTATTTATTGTCTCGCGGAGTTGATTTTTTCTTTGAAATTCTCCATCATCGATAATGTTAACATTATTCCTCCCTCGAACTTTTCCCGAAACCATGTTCATGCCTCAACAACCGACTATCATAAACTTCGATACCACCATTTGAAGCGTGATGCGGTCATACCAGGGTGACGCCACCAGATCCCATCAGAACTACGCAGTTAAATGCCCTTTTGGGCCAGAATAGTACTGGGATGGGTGACCTCCCGGAAAGTCCCGGTGCTGCATCCAGTTCCATTTTCCTTTTCTCTACGAATTAATTATTGAATCGAACAAATATTTTACGCTACCAGGCACTAAATTGTATGTTCTTTTCTTTGGCACCGAACAAATTAATTGCTCGTATGTATTTCTGTTTTTCTTTCTTTCCCGATAAAATAACCTTGAATATGTAACCCATTAGTTTATAATAATAAATCCAAATACCGTAGTACTTCTTTCATTACTCTATATATCAACTTATATCAACTCTGATCTATGTCACCCATTACTTATTCATAATATATCCAAATACCGTAGTACTTCTTCCATTACTCTATATCACTTCGGTCTAAGTAACCATTACTTATTCATAATACATCCAAATACCGTAGTACTTCTTCCATTACTCTATATCACTTCGGTCTAAGGTACCATTACTTATTCATAATACATCCAAATACCGTAGTACTTCTTCCATTACTCTATACATATTAAGATGGCCATATATATGGTCGTATATAGCCAAATGTCACATTCTTATAAACCCTCGGTGTTTGAAATATAAATTACAAGAGAGAGTTGACTCTAAGAATACTTGAAGAAACATCAAACGAGGAAAAGACTCTTGACAAGATGAAGAGAACCGAGAGAAATGGAACGGAGTCTTAAGAGTTTTGTGTAAAACTTTAAATCACAAGACGTTATCACGCTAAGCGTATTATATATCATGATCAGTTCTCACTCACCACACCATGCTATCACTAGGAAGTTTATCTCTTGGAATATTTAATGTTTTCATTATATGAAATACATGTATGTAAGAAAATTGGTCATCAAGGGAAATATGGTAGGTTTAATATTTCCTCTAGGAAAAGATTTTCAAAATTCCTATGTTAAAAGAAAATTATTTCACAGTTTTTGAGATGTAGATTTTATGATTTCATAATTTTATAATTTTTCTACATCATAAAAATATATAGGTTTTATAGATATAGATAATATGCCAATATAGGTTTTCAAATAGACATAAAATGCTTTTGATGAATAATGAACTTTTGGATCATATAAATCAATTTTGGATTAAAGTTTGCTTATGAGTTGTTAGTTCTAATTATATAAATACTAAATGTTATGTATAACGTGGATTTGAATACTACCTGAAAAACTACAATAAGCAATGTAGAAAGCACGCTCAAGGAACCATAAGATCGAACTCTTGTCTAGTTTTGTAATTAATATTTGTTATAGATTTAATTTGTCACCTAATCGTTCTCATCGAAAGAGGTGGGCAATAAATTATGCAAGAGGTTAAGTGATAAATTAAACCGCTTTGCAGTGGGTGAATATGCAAGAGAAATATGCAATATCATTGAGGAGGCAATAAATATGGGAGGTAACTTGTATGTAAGCTTATAAACATGATCTAACAAATGAACTCTATTAAAAATCTATTTTGTGATAAAAGATTTAAATCATTTAAAACTAAGTAACTCATTATTCAAATCCTTGATTGAAAATGTAATGACCCTTATGTTTATTCTGTTCTATGTTAGAGGATACTAGATTTGTAAGTAATTATATGATTAAACATCATATACAATATATATGGAGAAGTTAAGAGATACTATGAAGTATTATATTCTTGTCTATTGAAAAGATGTATTGAAGACTTTAGGAGATTGCATGTGTTTATTTTGAATCCACTGATAGCTGTTTACATTTCTATAGTATAGTAGTATGTATTTTTACCTCTTAATCAAAAAACTTATTACAAACAAAATTAAGATTTTAAACTAGTTTTATAAATTTTAATTTATAAACAAATGGTACCTTCTTAACAATACGCAAAAAAGTCTTTACCAAAGATATGAATTAATCAATTAATATTCTGAATTAAAATTTATAAAAAAGAAATAATTTTTTAATATCAGAACATTAAAAGGAATAGGGGGTGTTTAATAGCGCAACGCCCATACATGTCACTTGATGTTTTGTGAAGAATGACCTCTCCGAGAACATGAACTTTGGTTCAAGAGAAAAGAGAAAGACAACCCAACAAGGTCTCCGTATCGGGAGAAAAATGGAAAAAAATGGAAAAAAAAAGAAAAAAAAAAAGAAATGAAAAATGTACTGTCTAAAAACTCCGAGAGTGACGACAAGTGCTCCGGGTTACCGATAAGACTTTATTTGAGAATTTGCTTTCAGAGAATTGAGAAGTTGAACTGTTCTACAGAAAATGAAATTGGTTACTATGTTTTCATCCCAATTTGAAATCGGAAAAAAGAACAATCAACCTAAAGCTATTTACCCGTTTTTACAAGTCATGATTCATCTTGAAATAAATTACTTAGTATTGCCAAAGAAATACTAAGATTAAAGATTTCAAGGTCTCTTGGAGCAAAGGATACCTTTTCTTCGACTCGAATTAAACTAGGAGGAAAAAATAAATATTCTCTTTCATGCTCTCAAACTCACACTCCGCGTTCAATGGAACTTTGCAAAGCGATTAGAACTTTATCAATTTCATGCTGATGCTTACATTAACGGTAAAATAAAACCATATTTATTTTAATATTACCAATAAAATCAGTAAAAAACTATTTATTAAAACTTTTATAATATTTTATATTAAATTTCATAGATAATAGAATATTTGTATTAATATACTGTATGATAGTGACTATAACAAGGCAACTTTTTAAAAAAAATATTATCAATCCTCACAAAAAGATAAAAGCCAGTTAAGCAAGCTCTTCCACATTAGTGACACATGAATATATTTTCGTCCTTCTTTACTGTCTAGATAATTCCAGTAACCCGTAATGTCTTTAATCTTTAATAATATACCTCTTGCAAGCTTTTTTTTCTTCTCTTCTTTCGGATTTAGGTCTTTACATTGCTTACAAGGCTAATACAAGCGGACTTGTGAACCTGGCCGGATCAAGATTTGAGGATGGAATACTTGCAACCCTCTAGACTCTAGAGCTTCCATAAATATGAGAGTTCTAGACTAAATTGTAGTTTAAATGTTAAAAACAAGTTTAGAAAATGTACTCAATGAGTCTCAGAATAACTGTTCAATAACAAGAAATTTCAAGAATGATCTCTCTCAACCGAATATGATCAACTTATGAAAATTGATAAGGACAATAAACTTAGAACAGAAATAAGTTGAAACAACCAGAGAAATAGTTCACACGTATTACGTATTCTGAAATGAAAATTATTTATTACTTTAATGGACTGATGACTCTGAATTACATATACCTTACCAAGTAACGTGAAATAAATAGAGTAGATAGCCGTCACAACCGAACGCTCGAATTCTGTATGTGATGTGCCAAATCAGGGGTCTGCGGAGTCTCCCATGATCACGCGCTTGATTTTCGAACGTTTATATGCTTGAGAACTGAACTCATGTGCTGTATGTATGGCTTAAACTATTCTCCGTTTTTTCCTTCTCTTTTTGAAGCGCAAAAGGCGAGCACTTTGTTGAACACCAAACGGCAGAACAACGGACCTCACGGGCACGGGGCCGTCCGGAAAGTCACCACGAACCCCAAATTACTCCTTAGCTTGGCGCACTGCTGCTGTAGACGTCTACTAGTGAGAAACACTCTGGAGTCTGGACTACGTTACTCCGTACGCAGATTGATCGATCGACCGCAAGGTAAGGCTGGTTACAGTTAAGGACACGATCAAATGGGAGGTGCGGTCATACACATGTTCATGCTACAATGTACTGTAAAGGTATGGATCACGTACTACGAGCAGTACTATGGTATCTTTATGGCTACGGTAATACCTAAGGTATATCAAGTTCAGTTATGTTTGTGAGTTCTCATTCATATGCAAGTCTCATGCATGTACAGTAGATGCGATCAGTGTTCCGGAAGGAATTTTGAGAGAATCGGGGTTTTGCAGAGAATCGGGGTTTTACGGCACGAACTAGCATCATTTGGCAGTTTTCTAGTTACCGGAAACTGTTTTAAACTGTTTCATCCGGGCAAATATGCCTGAGGTACTAGGCATGCACAGGTGCTCTCTAACGGCGCGGGGAAACATTTGAATATTCGCTGGTGATTCGAAAAGTCCACGCCACCTGCGGATGCAACAAGTTCACCTCGATCTGCACACTGACCAGCTTTCACCGTACAACATCGGATCCGTCACTTCACGTATAGATATAAATGCATTGCTATCGCTTCTGAACTAGAACTCTCAAATTCAAGACTGCTACGCAGTCTTGAACGCACCTATCAATGCATGTGCAGTTACAAATGAAGACCATCACCGGTACTTGTCAACGGTTCGGAGTATTCGCAGGCAAATGATGATTAAGCAAGATTTTAGTTCTATGTTGATGGAAACCCAAACTATGAGTGATACGGTATATAAGTAGTCTCATCTTGTCTTCTAGGTTGTGTTGACATTACTACATCATAAGTGTACTAAGCAGGCCGCTTGTATCTCATATCATGGACGTGATGCAGAAAGAAGATTTCAGGACGATCATCAAAGGAGTAGTTCTTTCTCTAGGATCACTCAAAGTTCCTCCAATGCGGGAGCATGTAACAAGCACTCCGACAGAGACACTCAAAGGGGCGATCCTAGCAGCCTCGTCCTGCGTGCACCTTAAAAATTAAAAAGTAAGGTATTTCGAACCCACGCCTCACCTTCCGAAAGAAGGACTACTAGCACATCGTTGGTGGAGAACCTCGCGCTTGGGATATGAAGAGGGATATGAAGAACTGGCAATTGAACCTACCGAGGTGACGAGTACATGTACAGGTCCCATCTCACGTGCTGAGTCTGCTGTTATTAACTGAGCGTGAGTAGTTCAAGTTTTTATAGGAAGCCGCAGATAGGAAGCGGGAGATATGGAGGGATCCCGATGTGATTAATTTCATCCGAGTAGTTAGAAGTTGTTAGAGGAAGCGGGAAGTTAGAGGAAGCGGGAGATATGAGAAGGAAAGTTACAATCTTTTGCTAGGTTTGTCTATATCTTGTCTTGTATATAAGTTCTACTTTTCAGTTAGATACCATTCTAAGTTCGCGCTTAGACATCATGCTCAGTTAGACACCATTCTAAGTTCGCGCTCCATGTTCTAACCTTGAGACTTGCCTTGTCTTGAACTGTTTGAGTTGTCTTGAGCAGTCAAGGTACACTTGGCTACGCGAAAGTACTATTGCAGAGTGGATGGAGAGAAGATTTCCTTCTCGTGCAGAAATGGAAAAATATACATGTTCAGAGTTAGTTTTGAAGCTCCAGAGCTTCTTGGGATGTACTTTTGAAACTGTCTCCGAGTTTGTAGCTCAAAACATTGACGGATACGTTTTTCTGAAGCTGACTGAAGCTACTCTTTCTCGCATTAATCAGTTCTCTCTTGGCCATTCTCTCAAGTTGGAGAGTTTGATTAAGTTTTATCAGAAAGCCACGATAGAAGTAGCCCATCTGTAGTCGAGAAATAATAATTTGTTATCTCAGTCGAGAGTCCACTGTAAGTCTTCAACAATGCGTCTAAATGGTTGCTTACCGTCGGCAGTGTCAGTGAATGCAGAAGATAAAGATCCTGGAGTCTCTTACGACAGGTTTTTAAGAAACGTCCGCCTGGCACTGATAAGAACTGTCAAAGATATTACGGCAAAAAGTACCTTGCCTGTTATCATTCTGTGCAGAATCTGATCCACAATAGAAATATCAGAACGGTACGAAGTTGGTTCTTGAACTCGGAAGGCCGAGAGCTTTTATTGCAGAAGTTTGAAACCAGTCGACAGCGGAAGGATGCCATCAAGAGTCTTATCAGAAAGAGAGAGCCAGAGTTACAACATCTTCAGTTCCACCTTGATGGAGGTACGAAAGCCTTCCGATGGAAAGTTGATGATATTTATAGTCATTGGTTTTTGAATTTTCATAAACACAACAAAGGACTCAAGTGTACTACATCTAGTTGTACGGCATCCCAGGAGGAAGATGTAATTGCAGAGGCAGAAGGTGAAGTTCCGGAGTCGGTATCGAAAAAGAAACCACGAGAAGAATTGTGTGTTGGGTTTGAGGTACCAACACATGGTGTCAGGCGTATCAGGTGGGGGTGATACTAGGTCTGCAAATACAACCGGACTTGCTGATTCTGTTGCAGTTGATGACTATTTTACTACGTCAGTTCTTGATGATTCTTGTCTTGACGAGGATACATCTGATACTAAGAAGGAGGAATTTTTTCTCCATATGCAGTCAGCAAATAGCATATTACTTGTGATGGCTATTGCATCTCCTGACTCAATGGAGAAAACTATCCGAAGAGAAAAAATGACGAAATCAAGGAAAACTGAAGGATACGTCAAATCTGACGGTGCTCGCCCGATTGCTCATGGGAGTCTCATCAGTTCTGTCAGTTCAAGTCCATGTGAAACTTGGTTGGTTCAAATAAGTAAGTTGTTGCGCACAGACAAGGAACTGTCGCAGATGTACCTTCCTTCCTGTGACACTGTCTTCTAGAACATGCAAATTAAGCATGTGAAAGAGGTAAGAAAATATACTTTCAACATTTTCTTTCTTTTCATTGTGTTGTATGGTTACGCATTCTTACTGTTGAGTAAACCGCCTTGCCAACTAACCGGGAAAAAATAGTTACATACGATGGCTGCTTACCGTCTGGCACCCTCCAACTTGCCTATTAACCTCGTGAATCTTCCCTTCCTTTGACGCGTAGACTTGGTAGAGGCGTGGATCTTCAACTAGTTTATGCACTCTAGGTCCGGTCTGCACTCTTATTCTTATCCGGAGTACTGCAGGTTCTAGGTTTTAATTATTGTTAGTAACTCTTTTTGCAGGGACAAATTTTTGAATTACCCAGAGTGTATCTTTCTGTTGAAACTGTGGACACACTTCCTTCTTCAGTGGAATCAAACTCGGAATCATCACTAAATCTCTGTTGTCAATATACGACGTTACTGAGGCCTCACAGCTACAGGAAATCAGTTACCAACATAAATCATTGAACAAAGTTCAAATCGTCAAGGAGGTAAATTTATTGAGTCTGAATCTTACACCTGCACACTGCATCGACTTCATTTTTATTCCTTACTCATGACTTCGAATTCATACGGTTGACAATGTGGTTATGTCTTCGCAGGAGGAGGATAAAGAAGAGGACAAAGAGAACTTGGTCCCTCAGTTTCATTCCGTTCTTGGTCCTAGAGCAAAGAAGTACAAAACGATTCATCAGCTGCAGGAGGATACTGAGAGCACCAAATTTTCAGTGAATAATCTGAATCCCGGATGTACCAAACTTTCGTCTAGAAGAAAACTTTACTGAAGATCCCCAACATGGATGCGGAGTTTATCAGGCCTCTGGTGAAGAATCAGTTGAGTAACAAATTAAACGAGCAAGGAAAGTTAACTACTGCTATGTATGTCATGGGAGAAACGAAAGCTCATCAATACAGAGAAGAATAGAGAAGCAGAAAAACTGAAGAGAGCCAAACCTTTCCTAGGTCACAGGAATGATGATAAAAACTCTCTGTTGGACAGAGTTGTGCAGTGGGCTCTGGTCCACAAAGTAAAGCTGGTAGGAGACATCAAAACGGTAGGATCTAACGAGGAGATACAGGTTTCAAGAGAAAATTTAGAATTTCTATCTTCATCAGGTCCAGAATGCTAGAGTCCGGCAATACATGCTTTGATCCGCTGGGAGTAAAGTGATGGTTTTACTAGGTTTTGTGTAAATTCATGCAAAGCCTGGTCGGATTTCCTATACGTCCAGCTCAGTTTAGAGAAAACCTCGTCGGAGGTTAGAGTATATCTAATATCTGCTGCCTTCTCTTGTCTGTTGGAAGCTTGAATCTCGTGTTGGGTACTCCTAGTTCCATGAGTCCGCTTTGGACGTTAGGAGAGTCGTCTAGATATGGTAAAGGACGAAGGCTGCTAAGTTTGCAGATCGCTGCTGTTATCAGTTTGAAATCGTGTAACAAGATGTAGCCAGGGCTTTTTAGTTCTGTTTTGCGTCAGAGAAATTGGAGTATTGAGTAAATGGTTCTATGGAATTACGTCAACAACTCAAACCAGGTGGGAGCATACCCCAGAAGGGTATGCTCCCACCTGATGCACCACCATGATTACTTTACACGTCAAGAACAAGACGGATCTTAATCGTGATGTTATCGAGGTACGAATAAGCGTCAAGTTCCGGCCTGCAACAGTCGAGAAGAGTTTCCTTTGTTGTTTGTTCTGCATTCCCGTCCGCTGGGTCGGTTTAAGTACTCCTTTTAAAGCAAGCACCTTATGGCAGCAAAGCATGTATTGGTAAACATCCGGTTAGCAGTGTTGTTAGTCACCAAGTATAGTTTTTTTTCCGTTACAATATCGTGCACTTCATGTCTTGCTTGAATAGTCATGATAGTCTGTGTTCGACTCTTAGTCCGTATCATGAGGTACTTTGCCTTAGTCCGTGTGATTGGCTTCCTCTTCCACTCCTTATGGGGTCTAGAGCTGCAAATAGGATCCATCTTTTCCTATGCATTCCATCACTATGCGTAGTTTTCTCTTGGACCAATCATGATCAGCGATGTATTGTCCCTCTCTCGTTGTCCTAATGTCGCAGGGGACTGTGCATATCAGACGTTTCGCATTGAGAATTTCGCACCCGTCTTACAAGAGTGGTTTCTGAAAACCCTTACTCCTACAGATAAGAGAATTTCTCAAAGTATGTCTGTTTCGTTCGTGATTCTTACGAACGGTCATAAACTGCACAGAACGTATATCATCTGTACTACGGATCCTACCATAGTGAGATCCATCGTCCATTACCTTGGTTTCCATTCGAACTGCAGTAATATCGGCTATCATGTCCAAACATGCTCCCTGCGCACGAACACCAGAGGCGGCTCGTCCCTCTCCTTATAGGTCGAGTGCCAGAAGCGTGACGGTTTAGACGGCGAATAGGGGTTGGCCTATAATGCTGGTAATTTGCTGCTACTTGATGATGTGCGCTTGGACAGTGTTGGGTTCTTGCTACCATAACAATTTGTGCCGGGTACTCCCTCTTTTAATTTTTTCCTCGTACAAGATCGAGGAAAGTCATCAGACACACAAGAAGTCGGTTTCTACGACAACAGTATGTTAAAGTGTAGTGCATTTCTTAACAGAAGAATCAGAGAGAGACTTAAGAAATATTTATAAGATAACAACTGAACTACACTGTCGGATAGGTGGGGAGCTATTCTTTGTTGGATCTGTTTTTCTCAGCTTACTTACATTGAACCATTACGTGCTATACACTAGTTTAACATCGTTCTTACAGACCTGTCTACATTTGCACATACTGGATTTAGGTCCTTGACAGGAATTTGATTTAGTGGTCCTGGGTTGTACCAAACCGACACATAACTCGACCTACCGTGTAGTCGTTTCTCGAGTTCACTAGCGAGAGAAAGGGAAATCTTCGTTTGTGAAGTGAGCTCGCTTTCTGGAAGTTATACCTTCCAGAACTTGGAACTCAGTCACGAGGGGCTTTTCCGAGTGGAACCAGATTCTCGACCAGATTCCAGGATTTGGTTCCACGATTTGTTGAGACAGATGCTTTTCACGGTGAAACGTTGTCATTCCGTAAGGCTGCAGCACTCTGTGCAAATGTGACTTTGCTAGCTTTATAAGTTCGGAAGAGCTGTTCCGGGTAGGACTTAGGTTTGCATCTTTGTCGTCCTTCCTTGTGAACACCTAGCTCGCATTAGCTGCAACACACAGCTTCACTCATTGATAATGTTTGTCAGTCTCGCAGGGGTTACAACTATGACGAGAAGTACGTGGGAGCAACATCCGAAGCACCCTGGTCTGCTGATCAGCTGCTAATCAGTTAAAAAAAGAGGTTTTATAATCAATCACACTCGTGTCAAAGTTGGCTCTGGACCGCATGCTTTTGCCAGGAGGAACCAGCTTCAAAACTGGCAATAAGTATCGGAGGCCGGGAGCATGTAGCATTCAGTCAGTTTTTTGGAGAGGCCCGTGGCGCTTCCACGAGTCTGTGAATGTGAAACTCGTTTTCTGCTCCAGGAAAAAGTCGTTCTCTCCTGCAGAAATTGACGTATTTAACCAGAGTTGGGCAGGTGGAGGTACTCACTTTAGTGAAACTTCAGCTTCACAGGACTCCATGGGTCTACATAAGTGGTGGTGATCACTGACCAACGATGACGTTCTCTTTCTTCAGGCACTTGCAGCTGGGATGGGCATCAGTAGATCCAAGCACTCGTAACAAAACAGGAGGCAAGTTTGGAATCGTAGCTTGGCTCGATCTTGAATCCTCTCCAAATTAAATAGCATACTTGAGTGAGAGCAAGAAGATGAGGTTAAGAGCTTGTCAGCGAAGCGAAAGCAGTCCGTGATGCCTACTACTTCAAAAGCTTTTCCATCTGGTGGTGGTAGTCTTCGTGGTCACTTGCTGGTACATCCAAATTCGTTCCTATACTCGGAGCTTGAATCCGAGAGTGAACAACTTTCGTTCTTGCAAGCACGATTGTATCGTCGTTGATTGCCTGTGTAAAATTTAGAATCTCAATCAGCTGACCGGGTCTACGGTACTGCACGGGAGAATTGAGGGTATTCACCCGATAGTCTCCACCCGATACTGATCCAGCAGCAAATAGTGAGAATAGTTCTCCTTCACTGGTTCTCGAACCGCCTTAGGTCGTCAGCTTGTCTCTTGCACTACACAGAAACAGTACATGCTACTCTCTAGAAACTTGTACTCTTTAAAGCGTTCGGTCTCGCTCCATATCTTTCGAAGTGTTGGATCCTGACATTATTCTAACATTTTAATTTCTGATGTCATGCTGAACAGGCCGGAGATCTAGGAGGGAGGTTCGCCATTGAATGAAACAAGAAAGATGATTCTGTGTGGTACGAAATAGTTATCCTTCTCCAAACCTGCTCACTTTCTCAAAGTTGTTGCTTATCCAGTCCTAAGCTTTCAACATAAACTTTTGCTAAACACTCAACACTCAGCTCGAGAGATCATGATCAACAATGATATGCCATTGAGATCGAGGATCAATATGACTGTGAAACTGCTGAATATTGTGCATTGCACTCTATCGTCATAGATATCGCAATGATATCTGAAGCTTAGTTTGAAGATAGGTTTATATCCACCTTAACATGTGATTAGCTTTACAGTTTTCAGCTTGATAAGCGCATTATGAAGTTGTTAATGTTCTCACTGTGGCACATTTGTTGCGTGTAGGCAGGGCTTGCTTGGGGAGTTTTCATGGGCTCTTACGATGCGGCCAAAGAAGGTACGTGCTTGCAGATTGACCAGTTTGACCAGTCACCCTTCTTGGTCTTCTGACGGGAATCTCAAGTTTTCCCTCCTTCGCAGTTTGTACCGTAAGGACAGGTAGAAGTGCTTCCGATTTTCATCTAAATGAGTATTTATCAGCTCAAACATTGCACTAGTGGCTACGACACTTATGGCATTTTCCCGTACTCGCTGATACAGGACACAAAGGGACAGCCCGAGGTTTGTATGTGGTAAGCTAGCGAAGCCTTAACAAGGTTCAAACATGTTGCACCTCTCAGCGTTTGGAACTCACCTACAGTCTTCTTGGTAAGCTAGAAAGTCCAGTATGATTGTAAGTGCCTATAAGCGCCCAAACTAACATGAGTGGTCTCTAGTGGTTAAGTCTTGACATGCTTGTAGTCTTTGAAATGGTGAAGTCCTGTGGTTTCTGTTTGTGGAGAAGCTTAAATTGTTGGTTGATACGCCTTCTGTAATTGGTAATTTGACTCCAGGCTAAGTCTATTGCGCGGAATGGCTTAGGATGGGGTGAGTGGCTTTTTTTGGTTCTGCTGTCCACAGATTTGGAGTTCTGAATAGCATCTCACTTCTTGGTTGTTGTGCAGGTTTCTTTGCGGGAATGTATTTGGGACTAAACTGCGGAATTGAGACAGCGAGGAGAAAAAGCGATTGGGTGTGAAAAATTTTCATAACATTCTGTATCTTTCTAGGTTGACAACATGAGAGATGCTGCTTTGTACTCATCAAACAGAAGGTTTGTGGGTAGCTTACAGTACTGTGAGATAAGCGGCCTTACCGGCTTTTGTAAAGAAACATAGTGGTCATGTTCTGGGTACCGCGCAAGGTGTTATGAAGCTGATAAATGGAAGAATAGACCTTAGGAGAAATGCCGTAGGTGACTTTGCGCTTGGAGAGCCGAATGTGCGGTGTGTGGTACACGCGATAGGTTCGATGACTGACAACCGTAAACTCACAGCAGTAAGCATTAACTCTTCTTCCTCTACAGTTCATTTAAACTTTCAGTTTGTGTAGGTAGTCGATTATAAGTTATTTAGAAAAGAAATGTCTATGCTCTCGCATCATTCATCATATATTTGAATCGTGGTGCAGGCCGAGCAAGGAATGTATTTTGTCCGAGTTACTACACCGTAAATTCCGTCAAATCACCGCTGGGGAGGGTACCCGACCAAAAACTGTGGAGATAAGAATGGGTCGCAAGCTGCAGGTATCCAAGCACGACCATCTGTTATTCGCCTCCACAATGCACATGGCCATTAGTTCTAAGAATCAGAAATACTGCTCATTACTTGTAGATACCGATGGCAGTTGAAGGCTGTGCTTTGTTTCAGTTTCACGAGCTCCGCGAGATGCCCTTGGGAGCTACGGATTACATCGGACTTTTTGGTGCGTTTTCTGTCCATCTTTTGTGGTCCGCTCACTTTGCACACCTGTAAGCTAGAGGTGGAGGATACTTATTAAGCTGACCGGGAGTTTTCCTGCACTTGAAGCGGGAGCTAGCCACCTAAATACGCCAGTTCATTTTCTCGTGCATCTATCTATCAAGCTAACGGCGAACATGACGACAGTTTGATCAACTTACTGTCACTTACGATATGTTCCTAAGTGACAGTTGCTAATCAGAAGCCAGCGATTCCCTTCAAGCCCGCGTTAAGTGCAGTGGTGGAAATTTTGCTTTCTGTCTTTTTAATGGAGTGTTGACAGTGGGTTATCGGCGACTATGCAGTTTATTTTTTCCTTGGCCAGGTACGAGGCTATCATAGATTTCTATCTGGCTGATCTGGAAGCAGTCGGGTCTGAGGATTTGTCGAAAATCAATAGTGTTGAATCCTTCTTTGTAAGCCGTGTTGATGTACTTGTTGACAAGCGGTTAGAACAGATTGGCACTGAGGAGGCGCTTGCTCTTCGTGGAAAGATAATTAACTTACTCTTAACACGATTCTTGGTCAACTATGGTTTCTTGGTCGTGGAACTGCAATCGCTCTTGTTACTCGTCGACCAGAAGACAGGTATTCAAGTGAAAGCGTCATTATCACCAATGTTGGAGATTCGAGTACTTCTGTTGAATTGGGTGTTGACTTTAGGTGTTTTGAACTCAAGCAGCCAACGCCCAGGCTGGACTAGCTTTCAAGCTTTATCAGGAAAAGTTCAGTGGCCCTCGTTGGGAAGCCCTGGCGAAGCGAGGAGCTAACAAGCAGCGACTGCTGTGGACTTCTACGGGCAAGAATCCCGCTTACCCAGATACTCTGTTCATTGCTCCTCTTATCGATCCTGACACCGTAAGTATAAAGAATCACGTATCCTAGGTTCTCTGCTCATGTTCCCTAGCAGCCTGCAAGCACTAGGATTTGGGCCATGGCTTATGCATAACTGACTAGCTAACCGGTTGTAAGAGGTGAATTCTTGATCATAACAGGCATACAATTGTATTTTAGTATCAGCCGAGAAATCGACCAGACAGGATTCACATTCCACTTGACTGGTCGTCGCTGATCACAGGGAATGGTATTCTAAAGGCTTCGAAACTGAAGTTGGTGTCTTGAGCCTCGAGGATATATTCGTTTCTGTAAGAGACATAGAAGGACACGAGAAGCACGCTTCTTCAAGATACATAGGACACAAGACGCACATTTTTGCAGGAGGCAGGATTGCGGAGAACGTGAGTCAAGAATTGTTATTTTTCAGATAGGTGCAAAATTTCACAGAAAATGAGGTAAATTAATTGGCGTGCAAAATTCAACACGAGACTCACATTTCTGCAGGAGGCAGGATCGTGGAGAATGTGAGCCAAGAATTGTTATTTTTCAGATAGGTGCAAAATTTCACAGGAAATGAGGTAAATTAATTGAGGTGCAAAATTCAACTCGAGATGCACATTTCTGCAGGAGGCAGGATCGTAGAGAACGAGAGCCAAGATTCAACTCAAGAATGAGTGTAATTTTTGTCTATCTCTGTTGATTATAAATAGAAGTGTAAAATTTATAACAAATAGTTCATTTTTTTACATTCATGCTATGTATGGTGCATTTATAAATGTGAGACTTTTGCACTTCCTTCTGTTTTTGGTGTAAAAAACAAGGTAAATCAATTGATTTACACGAGAGGTAAAACGTTTATCTCTCTTTGTGCTACTTGCATCATTATGTTCAAGAAAAGAGAACTTTTCCTAAACCAAATAGTAACATTGTAGACGATCTTAAAAGAGCTTCTTCAAGAAAGTTTTCCAAGATTCGCGTTAAAAAGATTTTTTTTAACTAAATCTATTTTAAAAATCATTCAAAAAGTTTTTATTATACAATAAATGATAAATTATTAAATTCATCTAAATCCATATCAACATCTAAATTAAATGAAATATAAAACAAAAAAATTTATTTATTTTATAAATTTTTTCCTTTCATAAGTCAAAAAAAAGAATAAAAAAGAAAGTTAATAAGTATAACTACATTTTTTATAGGTAATTAAAAAATGATTCCACTTTTTTTTATTCCTCCTTTTATAATATTTTCTTGAAGGTACGCCTAAAAGACTTAATATCATATTTTATTTGGGAAACTAGACTACTTGTAGTATGGGTGTATCTTATTAATTTATACTATTAATAAATAGTAAAGATAGTAAAATAATCAATACAAATACTTTATATATATTTTAATAAGAACCTATTTTTTATACGTGGCATATGATGATACTTACTAAAAATAAACCCTTTTAGAAGAGGCACCCCTTCTCCCGAAGTAACGGGGCTATTTTACCGAGTTCCTTAGAGAGAGTTATAATAAAATATGACTTTGGTTTAATACGGAATTATAACTTTACTTCATAAGTTATTGTTATGCATTTGCATAGCTAACCGTTGATTGTAGTGAAAGGAGAAGAAGAAAAAAATGCGGAAATGACGATGGAAACTGTTTGTCGTTATTGTTGGAAGCCGATAAGAAGACAAGTGATATTTAAACTTGACCGAGACGTGTAAGAAGAAGCAAATGAGAGGTGGGATAAGTAAGTGGTCCGGACAAATGGCTGTGTACATCTGATCAAGATCAAGCGCACTGAATTATCCAAGATTAACTCGAAGAACATGAATTAGGCATTCGATTTACGAGCACAATCTGCAGACAAGACATTACTGCTAATAATAATACTCGGGACAGAGATGGTGTGAAAGTGTCAGACTGTAAACTGTTATCATTTGGGACTTCCTGAGCAGTAATCTGGACAACCATGTTGACTGTAAATAATATCGTAGTGGACACTCAAACATAAAGCATAATAGGCTTCGGTGCGTTCTTGTTCACGAATCAAAAACAAGATAGTATGGATAATTGGCATTACGACTGGGTGAAGTCACTCCTCCGTTTTCCACAAACCGTTTCTTTCTCTTTTCTGAGGACTTCCTTATTTTGATATGTGCGCCATCACAAATGTAAAGAAAGAGTCACCGTTCCTTCAATGTCCTTTGCCTTTGGCAAGAGTCACTGCTTGACACTATTTAAGCAGTAAAGAGTCTAGGAGCTCTAGGAGTGTCTACTGCGCTGCTACAGGTATGTTCTTCCATTTCTGCATGCGATAGTCTCAGGTGATATCTCTTTCGTTTTTTGAGGATGTATTTGTTCATAGCGTGTGAATACAGTGTCACAAAGTAGTAGTATCTTTTGTTGAAGGATCCATGGGACCTAAGTCAGTAATTAGTAGGTGGAGGATGACTTATCACCTTATGGTGAGAGTCGAACTACCGTCAAATCACCCGATCGCTATGTCTTGGACCTGCCGATTGACAGGGAGTTGGGACAAAGCATTTGAATAGTTTCGGAATATCTTTTTAGAGTAGGTTTCAGGAGTCGCTTCAGGCTCTTTACCTTCTCCTGACTAAAGTCACAATTGCTGTAGTAGTTTTCTGAAATGTCTAAAAATCACGCAGGTGAGGAAGACTGCAGCTAATATCAATAATGTCTGATGTCACTGTATTTTACATGTCAAATTACAATCGCCTTACCGGCAAGAGGTTCATAGTTCAAGCGAACAAATGATTCTTTTCTAGAAGCAAGTTTCTCTACCACTAGATCAGAACGTGGATCAGTCTCTGAGCTACCATTGAGTAGGTCAGAAAAGAAGTTTGTGATCATGTACGCGATCGCATCATCATGATCACAGAGCGTTTCGGTCAGCTTCAGAAATTCTGCTAGTCTCGCGTTCTTCAAATCCGGAAAGTTGAAGCTCATGTACAAGTTTTTGTACATGCTGGTGGGAATCAAATACTAAGCTGTCAGTTCGACTCTTCAGCTCCGTCTGTTGGATGACGAACAGGGTTATCGACTTTCCCTGGAGCACTTGATGGACTATAATACTGCATGTGCCGGAAGCTAATGGATCACCAGAGCACTCAAGCTATTCCTCTTTTGCACGAGGTTTCAACTACCACAAATATTAAATCTCGATAACATCGAATTAGGCTTTGTACTGGCATTGCTTACTCTCTGCCAGAGGGGGATCGTTCAAGTGGGCCGAGTTGCTCCTTGTCCACCTGACACAAATCCACCCCAACAATCAACGGTCAAGAGAAGGAAAATTATCAGCTTCTTAGCATCCTACTATGGTCTACATCATTTCAGCATGCATTATATTCGGTAGAGTATACTAAGAACATGTCGATGCTCAAGTAGCCTTCGGTAGTTAGTCTTACCAGCCTGTCTCTCCAGAACTGTGTAGTGCAGTTAGCAGACTGCTTGATAGTGGTGAGCCAGTCGTTGGTGAGCTCGAGCCGTCTGAGTCGCTCCTGTTGTAAGTGGCTTCCATATCTGCAGCCTGAAATCAGTTGCAAGAAGTTGGCGGTTATAGTTAAGTGATTAACTAATTGCATTTCATGCTTGATCAGGAGCAAACCAGTTGTCTGTATACCGTAGGTAACACTCCTCCCCGGGCAGAGACTTTCTCATTTACATTTGTCAACCTAATACGTAGTTGAAGATGTTTCCGACAAGCAAATCCCAAGTCTTTGAGAGAGAATACTTCCAGTGTTCCATCAATCTGGACTGAATAGCAGGTGGAGGATGATTTATCACCTTATGATGAGAGTCGAACTACCGTCAAGTCACCCGATCGCTATGTCTTGGACCTGCCGATTGACGGGGAGTTGGGACAAAGCATTTGAATAGTTTCGGAATATCTTTTTAGAGTAGGTTTCAGGAGTCGCTTCAGGCTCCTGACTGAAGTCACAATTGCTGTAGTAGTTTCTATTATCAGCCAAGCATGTACATTATTATAGTGTCATTTTGTTCAAACACTACTCAAGATTGTATGATCAGACTGTACCGGAGTATTTGTCTATAAAAGTCATAAGCGGATCTGCATGAAGCTGTTAAATGCTCACTGCAGCTTCAGTGTAATCAATTCTCTACAGACGATGTCTGTGTTTGTGGTATGTCATTCGGTTGACCATTTCGGTTTTATTCAGTACCGAGTCTGGGTGCTAGACGATGGTCAATATACGGTGAAAGCAGTTTATGGTTATACCTCCACAATCTGTCTCTCTCTCCATCCATGGCCTACTTAGTTTATCCCAGGCCATGGCAAGCCAAATAAATTCGGGTTAACTCTTAGCTTCAAGAAGTGTTTTAGTCTCCTGCATAGAAGAAACTGTACCGCGTTGTAAGATTGAAGGATAGTACGAAGTTGTTCACTCTGAACTCTCTGTCACGCCAAATAACGCCTTAGTGACATGCAGTGGAAATGTTCTATACATTGTTCTTTCCTGTTAACCGAGATGATGTCATTCAGTCCTTTGCAGCTCCTTGCGGCTCACTGGTTTTCGAGTTTCTTTGACTATCTTGAAGAGAGGTTTGAGACAACTAAATGTTCAGTTATGTCCAAAACGGAGCTATCGTTATAGACCATCCCAGCATTCCTCCATAATATACAGCTGCAGTCAGTTTATCTCGTGTCGCGTAGACAAACATTTGAGTTTTGAGCACAACAAGATCTTTCGCCACGACTCTAAGTATAACTAATGAAGCCGTCGGTGCTATGGCACGGAGTTGCACTTGAGCTACTCATGCAAAACGTCAGCTGTCCAAATCTTCGACGGGCTCTCTTTCGCTTTCAGCACTTCCTTAATAGTCCTAGCTCCTTATAAATATCTGGGCACGCATCTGGGAGAGAGGCTCTTCAACTATAACAGATGTATAGCGGACTGCATGGTCCCCATTTTCCTGTCAACTCCTGGTGCACGTTGTTAGGCCGGCCGCAGATTGTCGTTCAATACAGACAGGTCGAGATATATGAGAGAAGGAAAGAAATTCAGACTAGTATTGGTAGGAGAATTCCTCGAACTACGGAGTTGATTTCCAACCGAGCTCCTTGAAGTTGAAATATTCAGCATAGCTTCGATTGGCTCCGAAGTGCATCCTCCGGTTCAAACTGAGACAACTAAGATTTTTCTGAGGTCGATTAGTACCATTATCTCTTTCTTGCACGTAAAATTCTTCTTAACAGCTGATAGTTTCAGAGGCCGTTGGCTCCTTTCTGCAAGATTACGGTATTTAACTTACATCCATTGTCTCATGAAGTTCGTTTGTCACATGTTACTGCCTCCGGAAACAGACAGCTTGTTCTTTACTTACGGTCAGACACCAACTGTTTCACGGTAAAACTAGCCATGTCTACATATATGGTCACGTAGTTATACTCCGTCTCGGTAGCGATGAGTCGACTGTGGAAGGTTCTACTCATGGTGGAATATATTTTAACATCGTCCATTCCTGAATAATATAACACAAGTAGCAACTTACAGTGAATCTCATACATTGATATTTATATTTTGTTATTTTGAATGATTGTGTGCAGAATTCTCATCTATTAGAAATTATCGACTGAAGGGATATAAGCTATTGAGACCTTCAAAACTCTTTTCTCTCTGAAGGTAATGGATAAGTTTAAAATATTTGATTATTTAAATGTAATGATCATGATAATGAAGAAAAGAATCGATTTGCAGTCAGATTTGGAGCAAAAGTGTTGAGTGACCGACATAAAAACTATCCGCAAGTGAAAAGAGAGTTATGAGGAGTAGTTACAACTGAAAAGGACTATTTGATTGGAACGTCAATAGTAATAGAAATAAATTGTTTACCACTATTAGGGATGATTACAAACTGTAACACCTTTGATATTGCTATGCTATGCTGGATTGCTTACATCAAGTCCTTAAATTTTGAGTTCAGACACATAACGGGGAAGAACAACCCAATAGTTGATTGTTATCTCGTGTGAGGGTATGAGGATGAGGAGGAGATCATAGAAGATACAGAAGACGGTGGTACTACTTTTTTCTGTAGAGTTCAAGGAGGTGAGAGTGAACATTCGAAACTGTTCATGGAGGAGCTATATGAAAGAGAATGGATAGACATAGAACGCTATCTGAGCTTGTTGACTAGACAACCGAGATGGAGTGATGTTCACTTTAAACAAATCAGGAGGAAGACTTATAACTACTTACTACAAAGTGGTTATTTGTGGAAGCGAGCTAAGCAAGGCGATAAGATGCCACAAAAGGTTGTGTGTAAAATTGACATGCAGAAGTTACTCATGCAAGAGTTTCATGAGATCTTGTGGACAAGACATAGAGGTATTTATGCCACTTTTACAAAGCTGAAGGAGAAATGTTGGTAGCGTAACATGTATATAGATGTAGTTGAGTTTGTGGAGACATGCTAAACTTGTCAAGAGTATTCAGAGATTCGGCATGGAGATGAGTTACATCCTACTTATCCACTTGTGATGCATTATAAGTGGGTAGTAGATCTTATTATTATGCCAGTTGGTATATGACAGATGCGATACTTAGTTTTGGCACGTGAGGATTTGTCCAACCAAGTGGAAGGGCGAGCCTTACGGACAAAATCCACGGAGAGAGTCTGCAAATTCTTGTTGGAAGATATGATTTGTATATATGGTTGTGTTGGGAAGATCACGGCTGATCGAGGGGAGCTCAACACTGATGAGGCTAAAGTGTTCTTCAAGAGATGTGGTGTGAAGTTAGCTTTTACCACAACCTACAATCCTGAGAGAAATACGAAGAGTGAACGTGGTCATCCTCTTATTGTGAAAGCTATTGTGAAAGCTTGCACGGGAAGGACAAGAGAATGGCCAAGATTTCTTCCATTCGCATTATGGGTTGATTGTTCGACTCATAGTTCAATCACTGGATATATGCCGGCAGAGTTTATGCAAGGGACAGAAACTTATCATGCCCATTAAAGAGCACATTCCCACTTGGAGTGTTCTACCTTGGGAGGATGATATGTCTACATAAGATCTTCTTGCTGTCCGAATTCGTCAACTAGAGAGCAGACTTGAGGATGTAGAGATCGCACTGGAGAAGCTGAAAGAGGTACGTTTGAAAAACAAAGACATCGGTTTAGACCGAAAGAGATTAAAGAAAGAGATTGGGTGTACGATAGTAGCTTGGACAATCAACATAGTGTGCTTAGAAATTCTCTAAGCGATGGTTTGGTCCTTATGTGGTTCTTGTCGTGCATGACAATGCCACATATTCACTATGAGAGGTTGATGAGACAGAGCTTAAAGTTCTCATTGCTGGCAAGCGTGTGAAACTCTTCAAGAAGCGAGATGAAGAGATAAGCATGGAGGAAGTCGGAGCAGAGTTTGATCTCTTGGATGATGACGGAAAAGACTTGGATGCCAAAAATATTGCTAACGACAACATCAGTCAAGAGGACAAAGATATAGTGTGATGCCGAGCACAACTTGTGGGTGTTGGCGCATACCGGAGGATGCGTAGATTTAGAAGGGGTGGATGTCGTGTTGTGGTTCGGGTCCTGTGTGAAATTCTCGTGGAACGTAGGGTGTGTTTCTTTTCTATGTTTCATGAATCATATCACGTAACTCGCCGAACGGTGTGATGGGTGCCACGTTCGTGATTATTTGTTTAAGTAATCGTACGGTAGAGGAACGTGTCAAGTCATCAATTTGTACGTGTTCACTTCAGTGGTCCTTGTCGCCGCATTTGTGTATAAAATGGTGGGTCGAGGTTTCATACGGCATTCTCTCTCCGTGGGTGATTTGTGAGGGTTCTTGATGATCTACATGGAGGAGTGAAGAACTGCGAGAGTGGTGGTTATGGACGGAGGTTTGATACCGGCTCCGAAATCTTTCTTTCCCGAATTCGTTTCACATCCAGCTTCGTTGCATCCACCGTAATCACTTTCGACAGTGGTTAGTTACGTACTTTGGTGATAAATTCATGAGGAGGGTGATGGAGTTACAGCTTCCGGTGATGCTTCCGATCGTTACATACGGAGAGATTTGAGATATGACTGTGTACATCTTGTTGTGAAGAACAATGGATCTCAACTATCCATCAGATGTTCCTTTCAACCTTTGGGTCGATGTTTGATGTCATTGTAGACCGAAGATCAATCATGTGGCTTGGATCGTGAGAAACTTCGGACAAGAATATTTCAATCGAGCGATAGTTTCACCATTTTCTTTTGTCGTATCTTTTATAGTAGATCGTTTCCAGGTTGTAATCTTGGCTTTGTATTAGTCTGCGACTCCATCGTTTCATTCTGATTGAGCACTTCTGTCTAGTTACGGATCGCAAAGAATCTTTCGACAAGTCTCAAGGATTTTCTGAGGTCTTAGAGTCTTGTTGATGTCTTGTGTCTCCTTGGGAGTAAAAATTCGTTCTAAGAGAAAAAGTTGAGTGAACAAAAGACAAAACCAAAGCTCTTGTTGCTCTCATTGGTCTATTTTTGAATCAATGATGTTCTAGCTGATCCTCGCGACGTTTCTGTGGTTTCTGGAGGCTTCGAAGGACCATTCGCAGAAAGAAGGATATGGTTGGAAAGCTCTCGACCGGGGCTACAATCTAGGCTGAAGAATCAATCGATTTGATGAAAAGATGAGAGCGTTATGAGCGATTGAGTGGAGGGGGTGAAATTGATACATACTGCTACGTTTTTGGTTATTCGGACAAACTCATGAAGAGTTTTGAGGATCTGTCTGTTGGATTGGAGAGCTGACGACGGTCTGGTCATTTTGATATCAAGTTCAATTGATTCCTAATCGTTCTGGTCTATCAACCGCGTGATTGAAGTTGAAGAGTGCAGACGTGATGAGACGAGTACTGCGAACTGTGATAGTCATGGAGAATTTGCTATTGCTTGAGTTCTGAGTTGAATGCCTGAGTGAAACAGTCTATTCTTGATCCCACACTGCCACCCTTGGCCACCTGGCCACTTCTTGACGTCTGGAAAGAGTTCGCCGCTGTCTCTCTTTCATCGTCAATCCTCGAGATTCTCTCTCCTTTACATTCGACCATCTCTGTTCCTCCTTCTTTATTCGTGGCGTCTCCTTTACTCGAAACCTCGTCCCCCTCTTGCTGCTCGTCCATGATTTGCCCTTCGTTCTCAGTGTTTCGTTTCTTCCGGCCGTGGTGAAGCTCTTCCACTGTAGCTTTTCGTCTACTGGGATTCCCAACTCTTCTTGAATCTATTCTGTTCAGTGATTCCCTTCGAAGCCTCTTCTTCTCCAGTTCCGCTTCTTGGCTCGGAGACGCCTCTCTCGCGGCTCTAAAAATCATCGCTTCCGCTGGCTTCCGCTGCCCTCCACTCCGGTATTTCCTCCTTGCTTTAACAACACTCCTTCAACCATACTGGACCCCATAGCCCCCTGCCTTAAACTTCCTGACGTCCGATCACCTCTCGTTCGAACGTCCAAACACACCTTTCCTCACCTTTCGACCAAGAGAAAACCGCAACCTTAGCTGACAGGTTCTCTCTTAATTACCCCTTTCTCACGTCTTTTCATCCACCTTCGCTAAGTACCGCTTCCTACTAAGTGCCTAGGCCCAAACCCCATCACCCCCCTCCTCCGCCATCCCTCGCGACTCTTACCGTCCAAAAGATTGTCGACTCTTACCAGCACGTTGGTATGCCCGGGTCACCGTGTCTGACTAAATTCCTTGCATACCCTCTTCTTTCTCTCCAGCGCATTTCCTGTCCGCACTACACCGCTTGTTCTGTCTCTCTGCCAGGAAACCCATGCTAATGTGGTGTTACGTGCCTTAGTGGCATAGCTAGCACGTCAGTATGCCTGGTTCACGATGCATGACTAAATTCCATTTTCCTTTCATGGAAGGTACGTCAATATGCCTGACTAAATTCCATTTTCCTTTCATGAAAGGCACGTCAGTTTGCCTGGTTCACGGTGCATGACTAAATTCCATTTTCCTTTCATGGAAAGTACGTCAGTATGCTCGACTAAATTCCATTTTCCTTTCATGGAAAGTACGTCAGTATGCTCGACTAAATTCCATTTTCCTTTCATGGAAGTTACGCCAGTATGCCTGACTAAATTCCATTTTCCTTTCATGGAAGTTACGCCAGTATGCCTGACTAAATTCCATTTTCTTTTCATGGAAGGCACGTAAGTATGTCTGGTTCACGGTGCATGACTAAATTCCGTTTTCCTTTCATGGAAGGCACGTAAGTATGCCTGGTTCACGGTGCATAACTAAATTCCGTTTTTCTTTCATGGAAGTTACGTCAGTATGCCATACTAAATTCCATTTTCCTTTCATGGAAGGTACGTCAGTATGCCCGACTAAATTCCATTTTCCTTTCATGGAAGGCACGTCAGTATGCCTGGTTCACGGTGCATGACTAAATTCCATTTTCCTTTCATGGAAGATACGTCAGTATGCCTGGTTCACGGTGCATGATTAAATTCCATTTTTCTTTCATGGAAGGTACGTCAGTATGCCTGGTTCACGGTGCATGACTAAATTCCATTTTTCTTTCATGGAAGTTACGTCAGTATGCCTGACTAAATTCCATTTTCCTTTCATGGAAGGCACGTCAGTATGCCTGGTTCACGGTGCATGAATAAGCATGCTCTCTACAAAGCCCATAGAGTCATGCGGGTAGTAGTGGGAGGCTTAAGCTTCTTCGTGCACCTCTCTTGATTCTTATGAGGATTTTCGTAGCGTGTTTTGCTGAAGTACGCTACATAACCAACCGAATTTTGGTCTGTCTGTTTCATGTCCGCCGCAACACAAAATGGCTTTTGGAGAATAGACTACGAAACACAATGTCTTTTCGTTGGGGTCGAATCGTCCTGCCGGGAGGCTCAGTCCGTGTAAGACCAGCAGCGTTCCGATGCAGAATCCTCACGGCAAGGCTCCTTGTGTCCGTCCATGCGCTCGTATGTTCGTGTCAAGGTAAAGAAATCCCTCCGAGACTAACCAGAACTTCTGAACAAATGGAATGATTCGAACTGTACATTAGCAGTCCAGGACGTGTCAAAACTAGAGTCTTCAACAGTGATATTCGCTTGCGGATGTTTTCCTGGACACCTCCTGTGATGTCAGTAGGAAAACTCCGCGCCCTTCCTTATTACGGCTTTTTCAAGATTCGGTTGTAAGTTTGGCAATCAAGTAGTTTAGGATTCAAATTTTACTTTTATTTTACAAATATTTTACTAAAAATTATAATATTTCACAAATACGATGGTAAACGAACCACGACTCTCGCTAACCCTCAATAACACGACTGTTTTCCTTCCCGACGTTAGAGAGTACGCTCTCTAATCTTTGGCACGCCCTATTTGCATTGTTTTTATTTAGCCATGAGTTTGAAACAATACAGCGTCTTAAACCTCACGCGTAAGAACATATGATATGCATGGAGGATGAACTTCTGGGAACTCTTGTTCGCTTGTTGTTATCAGAGAAATATATATGTTAAATGAAAATTATATATTAAATAAATAAAAATACTGACGGTTGGTTAAATGTCTAGAACATGAAAAGATATTGATATAAAGCAATATGCATATTCGATGAACTTCTTGGGAACTTTTGCTTTTTAATGTATAAAAAAATATATAGATGTTATATAGAACTCACCTACCAAATGGATGAAGATAATAAACATATTTTACAAATATTAACTATTAGTCCATGTCTAGAAACGCAAGAAGACTCAGATATAAATCATAAAGCATGAGTGAATAACTAAAGATATAAGTCCTAAAACCTATAGTTATTTATATATTAATTTATTGTGAGTCTAATTTATCACCTAACTCTTCTTGGATATATGCAACACTGCCAAGAGAAGAAGCCTACTCCATCGTCCAAAAATTTCCATCGGAAAGTTAGTCCCACCTTGAAAGAGGACAATGATTACAGCTGACCGTTTACATATATCTTAAAATTTTACTGAGTATCTCCATATATAAAAACACATCCGTTTTATGAAAAATAAAAAATAAAAAATAAAAATTCTTTTCATAAAATGGAGTTAAGAGCGAGACCTAATTCTTCATAGTAATTGGAAGAGTGTTATAGTTCGTTTGGATTAAGAATCACTATTTTAAGTTTTTTACTCTAAACTGACGTGTGAGAGTTTATAGGATAAGGTTTTTTCTTTAGCTTTTCCAAATTTAAGACACGAATATGTAACGGATAAAAGACCCGATGACTATATGAAAATATGTTCACTATACACTCTATACAGTCATCCGGCGCAGTGACAACAGCCTAAAGGTGGAGAGCAGATTAAGAGAGCTCTAATCTTGCATGACGAGAACCAAAAGACACATACAAGAACCAGAAAACACATAATCTGACTGTACCGTATGTCAGAAAAACTGACTCTTATCTCTACAAGAGTTAAGGGAGGATAGACCAAGTGAAAACGGAATGTGATTGGTTTTGAATTGAAAATAATGCGTCTAAAAAACCAATTGGATAGAAATACAAGAAACGAATTGAGTGTAAGTGAATAATTATACACCCTTTTCCAAAAGACTAAAAGTACACCAATGTGCACGAAACGGAGTTAGTCTATAATTATATCATTGAAACTTGAAAAAGTGTATCTGCTACCCCGATCTGACACCGGTGTTAGTCTTGTCACTTCTGGTCTTTTCATAAAGTTTCGGGTGTTGTACGGAATCTCTCCCAAATTTGCCAAGAAAAAATTTTAGTTCTCAATGTAAGATTCAGGTCTTTTTCTACATATTAACAGTTTTTTCTAAATGTCGATTGTAAAAACCGAAAAGGAAAAGGAGAATTTGTTGTCGTATAGTGTATTTTGACCTTCTACCCGACGGATAAAGAGAGAGAGGGACGGAGGGAGTTGCTGTGAAACCCACAAAGTAACGTTAAGAGTTTAGTTACATCGAAAATCACGAGTAGAGTAGAATGTTTAACAATGAGAAGCTACGACAACAATCATGATACTCGCATAATAAGAGAATCATTAAATCTTTATTGTTAAAATATTTTAAAACTTTATAGTTAGAAACTATATAGAAAGAATCAAGTTTTTCAACTGTGCATGGTTTATCAAATGTCTTGCAGGCTATATCGCTAACGTATAGCCCCGCAATTCCATTTGCAAGCGTAGCATCTCCTTTTCTTTTCCTTATCAGAAATTTGCCGATTCTTTTCACCGCAAAAGCTCGGGACCGCTGAGCCGATGACTGAGTAAGGATGTCAAAGAGAATCTACATCCGTTCAGGAAGGTGAATTGGGAGTCTACAGTAATAACTTTCTGACAGTACCCCCGCGTCAAGAGTTTCGGAAACTCGTAGACACGAGTAGATTAAGATTCTCCAACTGGGGTTACTCTGAGTTAGTAAAAGTACACACCAAGAACTCGGAAAACGTATAGTGAGAGCCCGTAAAACCCCCCAGTACAGAGATTATCTTTTGCTCGAACCAGTCAATGAATCATAGACAAGATCACGAGAGAGCGGTAACCCTTGGGGGTAAATGGTTTATTGAGATAAAATGTACATCATATATGGGACATACCCGGATTACAACTGGACCTCAATACTGAGTTACCCCAATGTAGCTCACGCGCTATCCGGAAGAAGGGTGTTTATTATTCTTGACCGTTCAATCTTCGAAGCATCTACATGTACAGTTGCTCAACCTCTACTCAAAAAACAACATGTTCCTCCTCTCCAAGATCGAACGAATAACAGGTACTTTCTTCGCTACTTACAGTGGCTCAGTTTCAAACTGAACCAATTGACCTCCCTCCCGACTAAAGACCCTGCGAGATCAGGAGACCTGGACCTTTAGATTTACAACTCCAAGTTCCATAAATGATTGGAGTACAACTTTCGAACAGATTGGAGTACAAATCATACTGGCGAGTGCTGTCTTTGGCTAGCATCCAGTGCAGGCTGATGTGCCTCGAGACTGAGTCTCTTGTCTTCCTCCAACGCGTGCTGATTCCTCTTGATAATTACTGAACATACAGATACTCCCTCCCCAACCGAGACGAAAAACCACTCGGGGCCCAAAAGCTCGACGAATCCTCCGGCCTGGAGCTTTTCGATCACACCTCCTACTGGGTTGGAGAATGTCATCTGCGTCACTCGAAACGATATCCACCGAGCGTCAGCAATAGTAGCCATTGTTCCCAGTGGCGAATCAATGCAGACGAAATCATTCAAAACTCGCACAACGTAAATACTCCTGTAAGATTCTCGAGGTCCGAAGTAACTGATGATTGTAAGAAGTGACGGCGATTAGGCCCCACCTAAAGTACCATGATAGCCGTCCGCGAAGGTGTCTACACCCACTCAATCCAACATACAGACTCCAAATTCTCTCTCGTCCGTAACGAGTTCCCTTGTTAAACCCGCCTATACCAACCTTGAAGTATATCGAGCTGTCCCATGGAAAGTTGTGGTGCTCACAAGTGAGGGAGAACAAGGAATTGACACGCGAAATCCTTTTATCTCCCTCAGGGTGATAGTGCGGTGCAGGGGAACAGAAACAGGTAAACAACTGCTGCGGCAATAAAAAGACGACGAAGCCACGTTCCGCCAGAGAGATGGGAGTACTTTACCTGAATACCCCGTTTCTTCATGGCTGTGTGTAGTTCTTCAAAGGCATGGATTGCTGCCGTGTCAATACTCATTACGGCTGAACCAAACACTTCAAGCATTAACAGAATACTCTTTGGAATAATGACAAGTATGCATCTTAAAGCTCTGGACAAACGATCATGGAAGGCAAAAGACAAACGATCATGGGAAGGCAAAAGACATAGATTCGCCGTGAGTGAAGACCACTCAAATATCACTTACGGGCAAGTTCAATGATGAGGAATTGTAGAGGAACTCCGCCGGTTTCGTTCAAACCGTCTTCTTCATCATTCACGTATCTAATGATTCTGTAATTCAAACCACAAGAGTATCTGTTTCAATTTTATCGTTGAATGGTTTAGGACTCGACATTTCAAACGTGTGTATCAGTAATTATCGCATGAAATTCAATACGTAGTACCTTTCACGCATGTAGTTGGAGTTGGAGAAGTATATAGCAGCGTCAATGCGCACAATGAGGATACCCGGTTCAGTGGTGGCGTCAGGGTACTGTAGAACGTTCCTATAGATTCTCGTTCCGGGGATACTGCCCAAGACTGCCGTATGTGGCCTCGTAACGTGGAGCAAAATCTTAGCAAAAGAAATGACAACCTGAGTCCACAAACAGTAGCAAGTTATTCATTGATCTTTTCAACGACAAGCTCGTCGTCGCACGAAGTAATCGAAGATTCGCATCAGACTAACACTTGTCATTCCCAAATTAAACTAGTCCCATCGTCCTCGACCGTAGTTGGAACATTCGATAAGTGCACTAAGCAGCATTAATACAGCACACAGCTAAAAAGAGTTCCCCGCCTAGGCAGCCATACAGCAAGAATAATCAGTATCAATCTCACACCATCCTTCTGAAGAACATCCTCGACCACGAAATGAGTAGATCATGGCTTCTCCTGTAAAAGTATTAAGCAATTGTCGTTCATTCTCAATCCGTTCTAGACTTTCAGGTTCTAAGCATCCAAGCATGGTCGTACGACATACTGCCTTGATTTATAACAGTTTCGCAGATTAACTAGAATCTCACATATCCGGCCCTCTAACATAACCTCCTGACTTACGATGTGTGTGTGTACGCGTGAAAAGCTTGCACCATATTTTACTTGAAATATTTTACCAGGACCACAATTCCACGTACATTTTCAATGAATTACAGTAATTACGTACCGCGACAAGAAGACCAATTTCAACGGAGACGAAAAAGACGCCGAAGAAGGCTCCCGCGAGAACCAAAAAGTCGACCTTGTCGGTTTTCCATACAAGATACGCAGCATCGAAGTCGATCAAGCTGACGACGGCAGAAATGATAATCGCGGAGAGAATGCAGTTGGGAGTATAGTAGAACAAGGGTGTCAAAAATAGGAGGGTAAATAGCACCACTACTGCCATCACTATATTGGACACGGCTGTTCTACAGCCGGATTGGTAATTAACAGCTGAGCGAGAGAAGGAACCTGCACGCGAACGTGGACGTGTGCATTGCCGTAATGAGTACGCACATGCACCTCGAATATGTGTGGACTCGAAATTACAATTTAAGAACTAACTTCTATAACGCATGGTACAGAAGAAACAGTCTAACATGTACTCAGTTGGAAATTCAGACATAGAGTACTTCGTCGAGGGTCATTACCTGTAGCAACGTAGCAAGAGGTGAAGGCCCCGGCAACGTTCATCGTCCCGATAGCAATCATCTCCTTGTTTCCATCTATGTGGTAGTCCTTGAGAGCCGCAAATGTCCTCCCAATGGCAACAGCTTCAGTAAGAGCAACCAAACCGGCAACAAGGCCCACTCTGAACCCCGTCGACAAATACTTCCCAGTCCAGTATATTTTATGTAAGGAGGCTGGATTGACTCCTTCTTGAATTTTCTTGACTGTTTTGACCCCATGCTTGTCGAGACGAGTAACATACACGAAGAGGGTAGAGAGAATGACGGAAGCCAAAGGAGCGATAGCTGCAATCCAGAAAAGCTTCTTCCTCATCTTCGCCTGAAGAACAGGACGTCAGACCATCCCAATTAAGTATACATGGCCCGAACTTAAGCTATTTTAGAGATGAAGAAACAAGAAGAATAATCTTCAGGAGTGTCTGCACCACGAAGGTTAACTCCGCTAGTGAGGTGGGAAGTTAACGTGACTTACAATGCGCTTGGTGGCGAGCAAGATAACCAGAAAGAAAACTCCGATGCCGATTGTTGGCCAATACCACTGCAAAGGGCGAAAGCACACAATGACTTTAGATTCCAAACCTGTCGAGCAGACAAGAAACTGGTCGTATCTGAAGTTGAATGGTAGCGAGCTTACCTCATCGGTGTGGGTCCACACGGATTTCATCACTGATACGACATCAGTGTTGGTGGTAAAGTGAGTAATCCCGAGAAGTCCTTTCAACTGCTGGAGTGCGATAGTAACAGCAGCTCCAGCCATGAATCCGATGATCGCCGCATGCGAAAGAAAGTCAATGATGAACCCAAGCCTCAAGACCCCGAGACCCGCCTGCACAACTCCGGCGAAGAACGTTGCTGTAAGGGCAAGACGTAGGTATGTTTCTTTGTCGGCAACGGGATCAACCTCATCCTTCAGCAATTGCCCCAGCAAAATGGACACCACTGCAACAGGGCCAATGGCAATATCTCTGGAGCTTCCCAGCACTGAATACACGAGAGGTGGCACAAAGCTTGAATCTGCACGTCAGACAGTGGCACTATTCATATTAATCCATGAATTCCTGTCTCAATATGACCAAATAATCCAATGAGTTACCCAAACGTATTGAAAAAACACCATCGCATTAAGATCATGATTAGAATAGCTGTTACTCACATAAACCATTGATAGGGTCCAAATTGGCTAGTTTTGCGTACCCCAGATCCTGCAGACGATAAGTCGAAAAAGGATTGCTGAGTACTGAGAAGAGTTCGACTATGCAAATGGCGTCATGTTGGGCTATCACAACTGTTATAAGCTACTAATTTGCGTTCTATGAAGGCATGGCACTGCCATGAAGCTGCAACTGATCTGGTGTATCGACTGCGACAAGACATATACCTGAGGAATGGCGAGACTGGCAATCGTCAGACCAGAAATTAAGTCGCCCTTGAACGAACTCAATTTGTACTTCGGGAGCCAGTCAAGAATGGGAAACACGTATGCCAACGCCATGTACCATCTTCTCTTTCCTTTGTGACCCTTAAACTGTCGCAATGGGTCGTCCGGAAAAAATGTCTCCTTGACCGCAATTCCGATTTGCTTTCCTATACTTGCACGAGGTGGAATTCCCACTTGGTGTACCAAGGGCCTGTTCTCGGGCTGCATGCCCTCCCCAGCCGCTCGCTCTACGTCCGGATCCATGTGTTGTATTCGGCGACTGTGCCCTTCGGCCTGTCTTTCGCTTTCCGACTCGCTTCTTGGGAAATGACTCATTCCCGCTTCTCAAGATGTTGCGGCCCTTCAAACAGTGGGACAACGATAGATTGGTCCTGCACGTACGGGTGCCCGAACCTGGAGATCTATGGTATGTGCGGTCTCTGAAGTCCCTTTTGTAGGCGGCACAGAGCGCAGGCGACAGGCCAGGGTGGATTTACTCCGAACTGTGTTGACTTTTTTATTGGATGAAATTAAGGAGCTGGAGCAAGCTTGAGGCTGAGGTGGCGTAATGCAGCTCTTCTGACGCAACGGCAAAAGCGACCGAAAACAAGGGTAGCGCGGCTGCTCGAGACACCACCACCGTCCCTGAGCTCGCAGGTGCATGCACGTGATAGGCTGCACCGCCGGAACGAGCCACTAGAGCAATCGAGTGGCATCAAGCAACTTTTCTCGTCCCCGAGCCCATCCGTGCGAGTCACCAGACACCCTGCACAATCCCACTTTCAACGGTTTGTGGCATGCTCTCAGAAGGGTTCTGGTGAAAATCGGTAAATGTTCGGTGATAGGAAATCTTCGATTTAGTCGGAAGCTATACGTAATTTACACTAAAAACAGTATTTTTCTACCAAAATGTTCGGATTGGATTATCCTCAACACCGAAAATTATAGAAGAAATCTGCAAATCATAAGACTGAACTCCGGAACTCCCAGAACATTGACCTGAGCTACTACATCTCTAAGTCGTGATGCATTTCGAAATCTCACTGATCTGATATTCTCGGAGAAATAATCCTTCTGATTCTAGTCCCTGCCAAATATCGTTTTTCGTTTACAGTCACTGGCTAGCATTAGATTTTTCGATAAGAATATTTATTATTGCGAAAAATGTAGAGGCTCTCTTCGCTTCATGAAGCTTGATATCTATCGTTCGACATAGGACATGTAAGTGGACGGTATATTACATACACAAATGTCAATATGAATATAAAATGTGTTCAACTCTCGATGAAGCTCTGATATCAAGAGTTAAATTATTCATCTTTAGAACGATGACGGTTGATATATTATAATATTTGCATGACAACTTTTGGCAGTATATGTAATAATTTTCACTCTTAGAATCTAATTTCTTTTAAAAACTTTTTGGAATGAGAGAGTATGCATCGCATCCTAACACTCACAGATGTGAAACGTAAAGTAATGTTTTCCTTTCATGTTTGATAAATTGTTTTGCTTTCCAAGTTACACCAAACACGCTTCATGATCAAGCTCCAATTGAGAGTATAGAAGGTCATATTGGTGGTCTCTGTCGGAAGCTTTGTTGGCAATCTTGCATTGTGTAGCTTACATCGTACTATTGTCTACTCTACTCAAACCATTATGTCCAGAAGTCGATGTAGTGCTTCATACCTTCTTTATCTAGAAAAGCTTCTGGTTCTTTAATCGAAGAAACAAATCAGTAGTCACTGTGATCATCCGTAAAAAGGAAAAACATCCGAATGAGAAAAAGTATCTTAGTTGTTGTGCACGATCTTATGCATCCTTCACATACAAGATCAATAGCTTTTTGGAAGCTTGAAAATAAACCTTTCACCGCTTTGTCTTGTTGCATCTTCATGAGATTTATGTGGACCTCAACTGAAAATTTCATAACATGATACCAAATGTTTGGGGTCCTGCCAATGTGGAGGTTATAGCATTGCTACAATGGTTAAAACTTAGAGATCAAGTTTCTAAGTTTTAATTTTTCATGCATTCTCTTCCTTCACTTCTACTTTACTTCGATCGATGAGAACACATCTATCTTATCTTTGTCCACTGTCTTACCTATATCTGATAACCTCTAACTTCAGTCATTTACTTCTTCTTTGTTTGGAAATGTAAAGAATCTCTTCTTCAGCAGTTGCATCGTAAGTCAGTCTTCTCAGGTTGTTATCTCTAGCCATGGTAGTTCAGTTTGTGAGGGGATAAGCTTCCGAGAGCTTGGTTTAGAACAGAAATGGATTGGCAATACCAGATATTGCTTCTCTCCACCAGATACTGCGTGGAGAGATTCCAACGGGAAAAGCTAAACCACTATGGAAGGAGATTTTTGGAGGAAGTAGGGTTTTTACCAAAAGCAACCGGAAGATTGAAGGCTGAGTGATTCTTGGGGGAAACACGGCCGAACTGGTTAGAACCTGGTAATGACTTTGACGGAGGCCGTTCAGAGAATTCGAGAAACGGAAACACCGGAGGAGAAGAAAGCTGAGCTTGACAGTGAGAAGAATGGATAGAGGACATTCCTTGGGAGCGTAATAATAGTGAAGATGAAGATATAAACCGAGCATCTGATGAAAGGCATTTAGACTGGAAAAGTTACTACTTACTGTGTTTTGAGATTGACGAGGAGACAGCCGCAATTAAGAAGGAGCAGTTAAGGGGTTTGCTGCTAGAAGAGTCATTAATCTTTAGGGGGTCTGAATTCTGTAATTTAGGTAACAAGGCAGATGCGTTGCCTAAGGGGTTCAGTACCTTAGAAGAGTTTAAGGAGACTTGTACTGAAGTCAAGGGTAAGTCAACTCCTGAGGGAGGAGGTGTGCTCTGGCAAGGAGGAGAGTTACCTGATCGGGAGTTGAAAGAAAAATGAAGGAGGAACCGGTACTTTGGAAGCAGTGACGGAAGCGAGTTATCTGATGGAGAAGTATTTAACTCGCAAGACCTCATGAAGCTGAAGGGTAATGTGATAAGGACGTGGAAGAAGGTTCAGGTGTAAGTTCTTTCAACCTTACTGAAGGGATGATAGAACCAGGAAGTTGAAAGGCCTTGGATGTGTTACTGGAGAAGACAGTACGCGTAGCTCACACATGAAGAAATGGAGGAATGCCGGAAGTTGGCAAAGGAGTATATTTATGGATGGATGCATATTATTATTCACCTCTGTGATTTGAAGTTTGCATCCGGAAAAGTACAAAAAAAGATTTGGCCTTCTGGACCAGTCATATCCTTCAGAGGACAAGTATGTTTTTCACTTAGTCTGCTTCAGTATCAACTTCGGTAAAAGAAGTTAAAAATTTTTGGCTCACTCGCTTTCGTCTTCGTGGTCCGGGAAGACTATTCCTGCGGTAATGAATACCATTCTTGTTTCGATATGATATACATATCTTTCCCTCGAAATTTTTTTTCGCTCCTCGGTAGGTTCTTCAAGGCATTCTGTTCGCTTGCTTCTGCTATACTCATTTTGGAGTTACGGTATTCCATTTCCAAATGTTTCAACTCTTGTAGTTACCAACTCTTACGGTATTCCATTTACAGTGTTCCAACTCTTGTAGTTAGCAAATATTTTGAACAACGTCCACGAGATGGGTCTGCTGCACGGTGTCAAAAATGATAATTTTATTGACTGTATACTGTCGCAAACGCGATAAACAAGACAGTGACGCCAACGCCCATTACAACTCTGTATGCTACCGATATAAAACTTTATGATGCCGATAGAAAATGATAACTGTGAAGATCACGTTTACACTTGAAGTCTGTACGATATTTGGAAAACCAAGTTTACTAACAGTCTGACACGGTGGCCATATGAATAAGTAGTCAGCATTAACATGATGTCTTCCGGACCTGTACTCAACTGTGTAAGTAAATTCCTGGAGTAGAAGAATCCACCTGGCTATCCTACCCGACAAATCTACCTTCTTTACGAGATGTTTCAAAGAAAAATGATCCACATAGAAGACAAACGGATTTGCTAGAAGATTGTGTCTAAACTTTCTACAGGAGTAGATCATGCCAAGACACTCCCTTTCAGTTGTAGAGTACCTCTTCTCTGCATCACTGAGTTGTCTTCCCGCATAGTAGATGAGATAATCCTTCTTCTTCTCGTCTTTCTGACTCATACCACCCCTATGGCGAAAGTAGAAACATCCACGTAAATGTGGAAGACTCTCTCCCAATCAGGTGGCCTTAGAACCGGGGATTCTGATAGAAGTCTCTTCATTTCCTCGAAGGCTTCCTACTGCTCAGAAGACCAAATGTAAGGTTTGTCCTTCTTCAGCAACTTGGTAAGTCTTCCGGCTACCTCTGCGTACCTGTCAATAAACCTCCTGTAGTATCTTACGTTACCCAGGAAGCTTCTCAACTGTGTCAGGTTAGCAAGTGGGTGAAGTTTCAGGATGACTTCTACTTTAGCACAGTCGACTTGTATACCTCTTCCAGAAATCCTATGTCCTAGCGAAATACTCCTCTGACATACCAAAAAAGCACTTCTCAGGGTGAAGAGCCAGACGATGCTCCCTGCACTTCAGAAAACACTTCCTTAGAAATATCAGGTGATCTTCTTTCGATCCAAACACACAAAAATCATCCAAGAAAATCTCCATGAAAGTACGAAGATACTCCTTGAAGATCGTAATCATCAGTCGCTGGAATGTGGCGGGTGCGTTGCATAAACCAAACGTCATTTGATTGTACGCGTACGTGCCTCAATCAGTAGTAAAAGTAGTTTTCGATTTGTCTTCTTCCCTGATTGAAACTTGGTTGTACCTAGAATACCCATCCAGGAAGCTGTAGAACTCATGTCCTGCTACCTGATCTAACACAGAATCGGTGAAGGGTAAAGGGTGATGATCCTTTTTCGTGGCCAAGTTCAGCTTCTGGAAGTCTTGACACACTCGGATCTTTCCTTTCTGCTTCTTTGACACGATGACAATAGGAGCTACCCACTCACTACTAAGTACTGGGGTTGAGCCGGTACTGCCTCTGTCGTGTAGGAACCACGCCTTCCAGCAAGTCAATGCGATGCTTTTCCAACTCTCGAGGTATGCCCTTCATGTCTTCTATGGTCCAAGCGAAGACATCCTGGAACTTCGTCAAAAGTTCTCTAAAGTCTTCCAACTGCTGGCCCTTGATCACCTTGGAAAGCTTCAGCTTCTTCCTAGGAGCAACCTCCATTTCTTGAAGATCGTCAAGATTTACCATTCCTTCAGTGTGACTGTATTCACTAGCGCCAAAGTATTCCGGTTTGGGAGCTTCTTCCAGTTCAGATTCATCTTCTGGAAGATCAGCTAACCCTCTACTATCTTCGGTCTGTTTCCCGAGTTGTCTCCTTCTTTCGTGCGCTTCTGGCTCTGGTCCCAGCTCCAATGCGACCCCACTGAGCTGCTTCCGTTGTCAGCTCCTGACTATGCCTCAATCGATCAAGTCTTCCACCTTCGATTCCACTCAGCTGTCCTCCAATGTCAGCTTCCGGGAGTTCACAGAAACCGCTTTCAGCTCGACACTCTTTTGCTCTTAGTATTTCGACCTCGCCTTCCTTCTAGCTTCGAATCGATCTTGATCTCTCTCAATTTCACCTCGCTGCTGTCTCCCTCAAAGCTCACCCTCGAATCGATCTTCTCAACCAAGAAGCGTTCTTGCTGCGGGAAGCTGAAATGCGCTTCCTGGGCATCTTCCCTGCAGTTTAGGGGTTTCGACCCTCCCGACCTACCTAACCTGTTCGGTGCTACCTGGTAGGTGCACCTACTCTTTACGTGGTTAAGCTTCCGTGGTTGCCGTCTTCTGGAAGATGCGTGTCTTCCGTCGTCTTTCGTCTTCGGAAGACACAACCGAGAAGACGCTTCCCGGAAGACGGTCGTCTTCCGAAGAAGTCAACTTCTTATTACAAACAGCTCATAAGATCATCTTCCTGTTAAGGAAGCCGTAATCTTAAGTAACAACGCTTCTTCAGTTATACAAACAAGTTGTTAATCTCAAAAATTTCAAAAATTCGTGAATCCTGTAATTTGTGGGCACCACATACGCCCACCGTCACATGTTTGCGTCTCCGCAAACATCAGCGCTTCAGCACTTCTGTTCACGTCCAGTACTTCTTGACACGCCACTCATTTACACGAGTGGTCATCAACATACCGTCCAACTCTTCCAACTGCAAGGAACCATTGGTGAAGACCTCCAAGACGCGATAAGGACCCATCCAGCGAAGATGAAGTTTCCCAGGGAACTTAAGATGTCGATTGTCGTAGAGAAGAACCAAGTCCCCATCTACGACGGTCACCTTCTTCAGCTTGCCATCATAATTCACCTTACGTTGCGCTTGTACTTCGTACGTCTTCTCCAAAGCTGCATTCCTGTCTTCTTCGAACTCTACAAAGTTCAGAAGACGCTGCTGCTGACGCTCTTCTTCTCCCATGTGTTCGAATACGGCTAACTGGTAAGTAGGGACCTCTAACTCGATGGGCACAACAGGTGTCATGTCATAAGTTAGGTAGAAGGGTGTCTTCTGGGTCGTGACTTTGGGTGATATCCTGAAAGTCCATAACACAGATGGCAATTTCGTGTCTCAATCATACGCATGGTTCACAGTTACCTTATTCAGGATATTACATAGAAGACCATTCGACTTCTCTGTCAGTCCGTTCGTCTTCGAGTTGTACGGCGTCGTCTTCCGATGCTTTATCCTGAAGTATTGGGTCAGGAGAGAAATAGTCTCATTTAAGAAATGAGTCTATCTGATACCAATTCCAGCGGACATCCGTATCGAGTGATAATGTTGTGCCAGAGGAACCTGGCTATCACTGCGACGTCATTCTTTCTTGTGGCTTCGCCTTCCACCATCTTGATAGCATAGTTGGTAGCTATCAAAATATACCGTGCTCGTGTTCTTCTGGCTACCGGGGCGATAGGCCCAACAAAGTCGATTCCTCACTTTTCAAAAGGAGCAAGCGGAAGAATGGGAGTAAGAGGTCACCTAGTAGTAGCTGTTGGTCTTCCCACCCTCTGGCACGCATCGCATTTCCTGATCTCATGAAAAGTGTCTCTGTACATGGTCGGCCACCAGTAACCGACGTCCAACATCTTTTTCACTGTGACTTTCAGCCCATAGTGACCCCCAGCATCTTCGTAGTGAAGACCCGTGATCACTGGCTTAATCTCTGAAGGCTCAAGGCATCTCCTTAGCTTCTCGTCATGTCTCTTCCTAAACAGGATACCCTGGAAGATGGCATAGGGACCTGCCTTGTGTAAGAGACAGCCTTCTGCTCTACATCCAATCCCTCTGGGTACTGTTGGTCTTCCAAGAACTTCCTCAAGTCCTTGAAGATCGACTCTTCTGTGGAAGTCGCAAAGATTGGATCAGAAGATCTAGTCTTCTGGGAAGCAGGTGGTACGCCCCTCCTCAGATGAAAGTGTCTCTGCGAAAACTGAAAACAGCTTCTCGTCAGAGAACTCGTCTTCCACTTCATCTTCTCGTCGTTCCGTTTCCAATCTGGATAGGTAGTCAGCATTAACATGTTGTCTTCCAGGCCTGTACTCAACTGTGTAAGTAAATTCCTGGAGTAGAAGTATCCACCTAGCTATCTTACCAGACAAATCTGCTTTCTTCACAAGATGTTTCAAAGACAAATGATCCACATAGAAGACAAACGGGTTGGCTAGAAGATAGTGCCTAAACTTCTTACAGGAGTAAATCATGCCAAGACACTCCTTCTTCTCTACGTCATTGAGTTGTCTTCCCGCATAGTAGATGGGATAATCCTTCTTCTTCTCATCTTTCTGACTCAACACCACCCCTATGGCGAAAGCAAAAACATCCACATAAATATGGAAGACTCTCTCCCAATCAGGTGGCCTTAGGACAGGAGATTTCGACAGAAGGTTCTTCGAATTCTTCCTGCTGCTCAGAAGACCAAATGTAAGGTTCGTCCTTCTTCAGCAACTTGGTAAGTCTTCTTGCTACCTCTGCGTACCTGTCAATAAACCTCCTATAGTATCCTACGTTGCCCAGGAAGCTTCTCAACTGAGTCAGGTTAGCAGGTGGGTGAAGTCTCATGATGACTTTTATCTTAGCATAGTCGACTTCTATACCTCTTCCAGAAAAAAAAGTCCTAGCAAAATTCCTTCTGACATACCAAAGAAGCACTTCTCAGGGTGAAGAGCCAAACGATGTTCTCTACACTTCAAAAAACACTTCCTTAGGAATATCAGGTGGTCTTCTTTCAATCCAAACACACAGAAGTCATCCAAGAAGATCTCCATGAAAGTGCGAAGATACTCCTTGAAGATTGTAATCATCAATCTCTGAATGTGGCAGGCGCGTTGCATAAACCAAACGGCATTTGATTGTACGCGTACGTGCCCCAATCAGTAGTGAAAGTGGTTTTGACTTGTCTTCTTCTCTGATTGAAACTTGGTTGTACCCAGAATACCCATCCAAGAAGCTGTAGAACTCATGTCCTGCTACATGGTCTAACATAGAGTCGGTGAATGGTAAAGGATGATGATCCTTCTTCGTGGTCAAGTTCAGCTTCCGGAAGTCCTGACATACTCGGATCTTCCCTGTTTGCTTCTTGGGTAGGATGACGATAGGAGCTACCCACTCGCTACTGAGTACTAGGAAGATGACTCTCGCCTTTAAGTATTGGTCGATCTAGTCCTTCACCAGAAGCGAGTACTTGAGGTTGAGCCGATACTGCCTATGGCGTGCAGGAACAACGCCTTCTAGCAAGTCAATCTGATGTTCTTCCAACTCTCGAGGTATGCCCTTCATGTCTTCTATGGTCCACGCGAAGACATCCTGGAACTCCGAGTTCTCGAAAGTCTTCCAACTACTGGTCCTCGATCACCTTGGAAAGCTTCAGCTTCTTCCCCGGAGCAACCTCCATTTCTTGAAGATCATCCGGGTTTACCATTCCTTCAGTGTGACTGTACTCACTGGCATCAAAGTATTCCGGTTTGGGAGCTTCTTCTGGTTCAGATTCGTCTTTTGGAAGACCAACTGTCGGATCTTCTGAAGGGAAGACGGTATTTTCGTCTTCTGGAAGCTCTTCTTCCGCAATCTCGTAGCACTCAATGTATCCACAGATCACTTCTTCTGCTATCTCCGCTACTTCTGTAGTACACAAGTTATTCACCACAAACTCATTGTATCGTTCATCCATGTCAGAAGACGCAGCTGAGTCTTCTGAAGTGTATCCCTCAGTCGTAGAAGGAGTTTCACCTTGGTGTCCAATCTTCATCCAAGGAAGCGAGACCTTGGTCTTCTCACCTGGCTTGGGTGTAGGATTGGGAAATCTCAAACGATGTCTTCTCCAATCGATATTTACATTTACAGCATACAGCCATGGTCTTCCTATCAACACATGATATCCAACCCTAGCTACAGGTCACAAAATAATGTAAGTGAGGTAAAAAGATACTCCCCCAATTACCGTCAAGACATCTTTCAGTTGCCCCAAAGGTCGTCTTCTGATCTGGTCCGCCATTCTGAGGATTCTCGGAGTAGGCTGGAACTCAGTGAAGCCTAGGGCATGCGCCGTTTCTTCAGTTATGATGTTAACTCCGGAGCCGGAATCAATGGGTACTTTCTTCAGAAGACAGCCATGGATCTCCATATCAAGTTCTGGGGCTCCCAAGTCCTCATGCTCTATCCTTAGGATCGGGGTGCTCTAAGGAAGTTTAGCCGTTCTCCTCTTCCTCGATCCTCGAAGCACAGATTGTAACAACCTCCTGTAACCAGCGTTGTCATCCAACAGCTGTTGGAAAGTTACATCCGCCTTCTGATTCCACAAGTCTCGCAAGAAGTCATAAGGGATCGCTTCAGAAGAGTGACTGGGGTTTCCAACAGAGAAGACATAGTAGCTACTTCCTTGGGTGGAAGACTAGAAGAGTGTTTTCCCTCGACTGGAGGCTGTTGTCGTGAGACAGGGGCTGCCGTAGTCGGTGGAGGAAGTTGCTGTACTATCTTCTATCGCTTCTCCAGCTCTTCTTGCATGGTCGCTTCAACTTCTTGTCTAATGTCAGGAGCAAAGTACTTCGGATATTCTCGGTCGTAAGTAGGAGAAGAAGGCCGCTCAGGGGAAGATGACCTCTCCTTTCGCTGCTTCTTCTTCTTGATCTCCTTCTGACGAGATTCTGACTTCTCTTTGCTTCTGGTGCTTACCTTGAACACTGCTTCATCCAAGACTTCTTCTGGAGATCAACTGTTTGAATCCGGGCTAGGGCTCCAAAGAGTGTCATCCGCCAAAGTGAAAGAGGAAGCTGCCCCAAGCGACTTTGTCTTCTGAGATGCAGTCGTCTTCTGCAGTTGAGGTTCCTTTCCTTCGCGCTTCCTGGGGTCTGGTTCGTCTTCCTCGATATGGAGACAATCCGTACAATCCTCAGGATCTTCTTCTTCTACCGTGATGTGCTGTACCACTGCTAACTCGAGTTTAGAAGTTGATGCGGCTTCTGCAGGAGGCGTGGTCTCTGCAAATCTAACCATTTGTCGTGGCCGTAAGGTCTGAGGACAATTCCCTATGAAATGACCGGCTTCCTTACAATTTCCACACAAGGGCACTTGCCCAATCTGTCTTCTCGGATGAGGACAGGTGGACCACCAGTGGTCTGTCTCTCCACAATTATTGCAAGCTCCAGGAAGAGGAAGAATCTTTGTTACTTAAGATCTTTTTTGCAAGAGAAGTTTACTTCTTCGGAAGACGGTTATCTTCCGGGAAGCATCTTCCCAGTTGTGTCTTCCGAGGACAGCGGAAGACAGCGGATGACGAAAGACCGTGGAAGACAGCGGACGACAGAAGACCGCAGAAGACAGCGGACGGCGGAAGAAGAAAGACACGTGTCTTCCAGATGACAGCGACCGTGGAGGCCAAACCACGGGCTTCCAAGTAAAGAAGTGGGTGCACCTACTAGGTAACACCGAATAAGTTAGGTAGGACGGGAGGGTCGAAACCCCTAAACTACGGAGAAGATGCGCAGGAAGCGCATTAGCATAATACGACTTCCTGCAGCAAGAACGTTTCTAGGTTAGAAGATCGATTCAAGGGTGAGCCTTGAGTGAGGAGGCAGCGAGGTGAAATTGAGAGAGGTCAGGATTGCTTCGAAGCTAGAAGGGAGGCAAGGTCGAATTACTGAAAGTAGAAGCGTATCGAGCTGAAGGAGTTTTTTTGTGAACTCCCGGAAGCTGACATTGTAGGACGGCTAAGTAGAATCGAAGGTGGAAGGCTTGATCGATTGAGGCGTAGTAAGGAGCTGACGGCAGAAGCAGCTTTGTGGGGTCGCATTGGAGCTGGAATCAGAACCGGAAGCGCGCAGAAGATCGAAGATAGCTCGGGAAGCAGACAGAAGATAGTAGAGGTTCTTCTCATGTTCTTTTCCCTTCCCCACTGCTTCTCACCTTTGTTTGATATCCCCCGCGCTTCCCCAGTTGTTTGTAGGCAACCCGATCGATCAATTCCCTCCCCACGTTTTTTTTTCTTCTGAGACATTGGGCGCGAAAGCGCTGCCCAATTTCTGACAGTCATCTTCTTCTTTCTTCCCGAGTGCAATTCGAGCTTCCCTACCCATCGCCCTCAAATTGGAGATCCCAGCTATCAATTTCTCTATCCTACCATCCCTTTACTCCTGAAACCTTGAAGAGAAGACGCTTCGGAAGAGTCGAACATCTTCAGAAGACGCTGCTGTAAACTGAACCTCTTGGAAGATGCTTCGGAAGCCTGACTGTATACAATTCGTATCAAGAGTGGATTGGATTTGCTTTGGTGTTAAGAGAGGTTTGGTACGAATCTTGAGTGGCTTGGGGAGTTGTTTTGTTATTTCGAGAAGTTGGAAGATGGGAACTAGGCCTGTGTCTCCCGGTCTTCCAAGCTTCTCAAATCCACATCTTCCTAGAGAGACTAGAAGATTGGAAAGACTGGCAGAATGCGCGAGAAGACGTGAGGGTCCTTTACGGGTCTCTTCTGTCTGACCTATAGCGGCCTATTCCTTCTTCTTCCCGAACTTAGAAGAGAGTTGTGAGAAGTCTTGTTGGCGAATCTGGAGAGAATGGTCGAGAGTCATGTCTTTCTATCATGCAGCAAGCTTCTTCTGAGTGTGTATGAGAGGTGAGAAGTCAGAAGAACAGAGTACGAGTGTCTTGTGTCTGTTGTGAGGTTAGATTGCGTGTAGGAAGCAGAAGACAGGTGAGACCAGTGAAGGGAAGCCTGACTTCGGGAAGTCTTCCAAGAACGTTATTGAACCAAAAGCTGTCCCGGGAGTCTTTCCAGAGGCCACTATCACCGCAGGAGCCCGCAACCATCTTCTGAACCTTTCATATACTCTACTTCTCGCATATCTTGTATCTTCTGTTAGGAAGTAGGATGTAATGCAAGGTGGGTTGTCTTGTTAGTAATCCATGCGAGGCCTTGCTTAGTTAGGATTGATTAGATACAGCTCGGAAGACGAGAAGAAGTTAGGAAGCACTGTTGGAATCTCAGAAGACGGAGTAGTTGTCTTCTGGAAGACTAGATTCGTCTTCTGAGAGTAGGAGCTAGACTGTGAGAACGTGGGAAGGACTGAGCCTTCAGCTCACAGTAAACACGTGTGGCTTAGTGCAACAGAGTTTTCGAGTATGTCGATGCATCCGTGAGGATTGGTGTTACCAACGGCAGAATTGACCGAGACCTCATCCTTCATCGAGGAGTTGGGTCTCGACTTCTTCTTATGGAATTGGAACCTTGCCGACCATGGTCTTCTGAAGGAAGTTTGGGTAGCGTTACCTCCACGTAACCATGTACCTGCGAAGGCAGGAGTAGCTCGTGGAAGACCATCTTCCTGGACCGAGGATTGGTGGCGCATGGCCTTTCACAGGTCAGAAGCTGAGAATCGAGGTTAGTGGTACAAGAAGAAGATCTCACTATAATCTCAGGGCAGTGGCACGTGCATGGGAGCACAACTTGTCTCTTCCTGGAAGAAAAGCAAGGAAGAAACGGATGGAAGATCAAATCTTACCGGGAGCCGCAGAAGCGTCTTCTGACGAAGCTGTTCCTTCACCTCTTTCCCAAGGGGAAGGCGCAGAAGACAAGGTATCTTGGAGATCAGGACGTAGCGTTCCTGGAGGTAATGTGCGTCGGGGAGAGTGTCAACTGGAGGGCGTACATCCACGCCTACGTGCAAACAGAGCTGCTGTACTTAGGTACTCCGGCAGGAGGACATCTTATTCCATTCTTCTGTTACTTGTACGTGGCCAAGGAGGATCTCACGGAAGATCAGTTGGTGAGATACAGGCCAACAGAGCAGCGCGAGGAGAAGGAGGAGACCTCGGAAGAAGATGACCGAGCAGCAGCAATGACTCTCCCTCCCACCCTGTGGCCACAGACGAGGTCTGGTACTCATCAGAGGACGCTTCTGGTGAGGGAAGACGACTCTAGTGGGTCGGAAGACGCGACACCACCAAGGAAGATGGGTCCTAGGAGCGTACCTAGGAAGACCGCCTCCTTTCCGATCATCCACTCTGGGTCGGAGTCCGATTCTCAAGAGGAGCCGTCGAGTACCAGAACTGAGCAGAAGACCGCTTCTGCAACACCAGGGAGACTCCAGAAGACAAAGATTGGATGGGTACGCCTACTGCGAAGCAAGGAAACGCAGTAAAGAGGACCGCTTCTGCCATAGGGAGGGATCTTCCACCTCGGAAGACGAGAAGAGTAGCTTCTCCCCATGTGCAGAAGCAGAAGGTGACAGCAGCAGACGAGGCATCCTTACCTCTAGGAAAGAAGGAAGGCATCCCCAATTGGGTCGTGGAGACGAACCTGTCTTCCGCAGGAAGAAGACTGGAGGAGTTCAGTGTCTTCTTCTACGCAGAGGTCCAACCATCTATGGAGTTGATGGAGAAGAGAGCGATGGTCCAAGAGAAGCCACTACAGCCTGGATTCGATCTGTGCTTCCTAGCGCAGCAAGAAGAAGGCCAGAAGAAGGTAGAGGCACTGGAAGCTTACCTTCACATCACGGAGAAGCTTGCAGCAAAGTTCAAGGAAGAAGCAGCCGCTTCTACCAAGGAGTTAGCGCAGCTGAGGAAGAGCAACCAGGAGTTGCAGGCGCGTTTATAACAGCGTGATCAGAAAGTTTTGCGAGTACGGGGTAAGATCACCGGTGTCGAGGCGAGAGTTTCCTGGGAAGGGTAGAACCTTCTAGCTGTGACACGATCGTGAAGAGAAGGGCGAAAACCACACACGGAATACGGATCGCAAGGAAACACACCACCACGCTCTCGGTTCGGCCAAGGTAAAACACACGGCGTGCAAGTAGATCTTCAACTCCGGATTATGCAGATTGAAAAGCTCACGCTCAAGGACTCAGAATATCAGAAAACTGCTCCTGTGAAGCACCAGCGCGTTCACCTAGAAGCTTCCCATTCTCTTTTCAGAAAAGTATGCGTACAAGTTGTAGGTCTCCTCTCTATTCGATTTTGTCCACTAAGCTCAATCTCTCGATGTCAAAACTCTGATCAGTCAAAAAAATCTCTTCAGATGTAACCTCTGTCTAAAACTTCTCTCCTAGCTCTTCGATTCTCTACTCGTTAGTCTCTGCACGGTAAACTCTACACTGCTCGATGATCGACAATCTGCGATAATTTGCGATAATGACCTGAGAATTTTCTCCCTCCGAAGTACATCCCTCTTGGTTTTCCTCCACCCTACGTAACCTTCAGTGTCACCAGGCAGGGGTAAAAGATGCCCTAAACAGATGACAGCAGAAAAATAAATCACTGATAATAAATCTACACGTAAGAAGATTAGTTCACAAGCCTTCGCAGGTTCATCTGTACGGACGGTCACTGACTTGGCTGTACAGTCAGCATCTGACACCTCCACTCGAAGTAACTCCACCACGGCTACCTCTGGCCACCGGAATCACCTCGTTCTGACACGTGGAGCTCGAGTTATCATCATTGTCGTTTTCCGACCCCTTTAAACTTCGAAATGCCGTAAGTATTGCCTCAGGTATCAGTTTCACTTGATTTTTCGACCCAAGTGAATAATATTTCGAACTCTACATTTTTCTCTAAAAGAATTGGTACCGACTTGGAGTATCTTTGATGCCATCTCGCTACCCCATGACTTAGAGGACCGCAACCGAATTCGTACTAATTACCCCGGCAACCCGAAAGTGAGAGGTCCATTTCGAAACCCGGTGGTAATCTCCCTCTAGCATCCACACTAGGTGACTGCACTAGTGTAGGGGTAGACGGAGGCGTCCCGCATTCACGGTACGTTTAAGAGACATCTAGTGTCTCGCCTTTAGGCAACTTGGTGTCCCTCATATTCCCCCGAAGGGGCTAGCCTACTCCAAGCCGGTTGTGAGTCTGAAGGGATTTGATCCGGAGACCTCCTCCCTACAAGTTTCTCAGCTACATCACGGAAGCTGATCTCACAACTGGTTTTGAAGACCAGTTTCTAAGCTAATATGCTAGAAAGCATATTAGCTATTTCGTCCTTTGCTAACACGAAGTGCCATAACTTTCTCTAGAAATGCTCTTTTTGTACATTGAATTTTAAACAAATACTACATACTACAATCTACATGAGAAAAATCTAAAGTATTTTTCAAACTCACTCAGATTTATGGTAAATTTCCTGGTATCAGAAATCTTGTAGAAGAACCCCAAATAACTTTTCGCTTGCAACTCCGTTTGTAACTTTTGAACATACCACGGTGATCAGCACGACAAGACCTACGCCGTGGTGTTTTCAGATTTTTGAATGCTCACTTCCTCCAGAATCGACTTCTCTGAGGTCTTAGCTTCACTCAGAGAGACCAACTTCTAACTGAGAGGTGAATTATTCACTGGAATAATTCACATCACGACACCGCCCTTGCAGAAGAGAAGACGACGTGGAAGACACTACGGGAAGCCGTAGAAGTGCAGGCTGCAGCCGAGAAGACGTAGAGAGAAGCAGCGGAAGCTCGTGCGCAGGGGTTGCTAGCTCAGTCGGTGGAAGCGCTTCGGAAGAAGTTTAACTTCACCGCGGGTAGGAGGTTTCTTACCTTAGCTAGGGAGTGGGACGATGAGTCCAAAGTGATGTTGGTGGAGTGCAAGGAGAGTATGTTCCGATACTTGGATCGACAGATAGAGGGAGTGAAGACACTCTATGGTCTCCCCTTGATCCCGCCACCAGTAAACGCATCTTCCCAAGCACCAGCATCATCGACAGGACCAGACTTGAAGAAGGAGAAGTTCGATCTCGCTGTACACTTGGTAGTAATAGCGTTGGAAGCCGAGAAGACCCCGGAAGATACCCCAGAAGACAAGATATCTTCTGGAAGACGGGAAGAAGAGCCATCTTCCCAGGTATTCCGAGTGGAGGAAGCAACTTCCCTGGACCCCCATGAGGTCACCATGGCTCTCGGTGTCGACCTAGTGTCTCAGAAGAGCGAGGAAGCACACGTCGACCAGATTCCTAGAAGACGCTTCTGTCTTCCGAAGCAGCAGCAGCAGAGGCAACGACGAACATGGAGGAGGAGGCCACCTCAGCGATACCCGAGGTAATGACAGGACTTCCCAGCGTATCAGAAGCCGATTTAGTAGTTCATGTAGGAGTAGATCAGGTGGAAACGGCATCCGAGCTATTAGAATAGATAGCAAAGTGCAGAAGACCAAGGACTTGTCCAAACTTAGTAAAGTAGTAACATGCTATATTAGGAGGTGGAAGAACCAGTTTAAAATTAACTAGTGACCAGGCGGCAGAGTAGGCAGCGCAGGAGTAAAAACAAGACAGATGGTTAATTAGGAAGGGAAACCGCCTGCATGCGGGGTGGCAGCCTCCTGACGGTACCCATCCCTCCTGATTGCGGTCGAAAGTTGAATGGGAACTCTCCCCTGCACATCGGGGCAGCTACATAAGCAGGATCACAGACAGATTAGAAGACACACAAGGAGCTTGCACATACACATGATGCAGGCGACACATGCATTTCACCCTATGCTAGAGACATAAGAATAGACTTGGAGTACACATGAGGGGTCTGCATCCTCGCTTCCAGTAGTGGATCAAAGATGTAGGCAGGAGTGGTGGACAGTTTAGGAGCAAGGAACGGCATCCTCGTGTAGGCCTGCAGACTAGACTGGTGTGTCGAGGAGTAGGAGCAGACAGTAGAGGGAGTGAGCTTCCCAACACTTATGTATCTTCTTCTCGAGGAATGGATTTCTGATTTGAGTGCAGAAGCTTCGTTCGTGACTACTGGGTAGTGAATTCCTTGAATTTACTCCCAATTGTGCATGGGAAGTGTTCTTCTTGAGTGGCGGTGACTGTCAGCAGTGGTGGAATTGCTGCTTGACTCGTCCAGTGGAGCACTTAGGATCCACGCACAGATGGTCTTATGGGTAAGGGATCCCAGATGACAGAGTAGTCGGAGCAACGAAGAGAAGAAGAAAGAAGTCTTCTTCCCACCACAGAAGATGACATCCTCAAGTAGAAGACTGTGTAATTGTACGCACGTTTGTTGTCTTCCTCCCCAAACTATTACAAGCAGGGATGGCTTGTTTGTCAGGATCCAGACTAGAAGCCTGTCGAAGTCTTAATTTCTTATTCTTATCTTGTTTTGATCTCGTTTGGATTTTCTCTTCTTCCTCATCTTCCCTCATCTTCCCCATCTTCTTACCTTCTTCTAGTGAACTTCCGAGACTTCTATTGAGCTTCCGTGAAGGTGAATGTTGTTGTAGTGCTGCAGGAAGACCGTTTCCGTAGGCAGAAGCCTGGGAAGGCTACATGGGGTATACACCCTGTGATTAATCTAACCCGTTGGAATGTGGAAGAGTAAGGTGTGACAGCCGTTGCTAGTCGACTTCTACGAAGCAGGAGTAGTCTTCTGGAGGTGTGAGAAGCCGAGTTGAACCCCCAGAAGCCGAGAGTTGCTTCGGGAAGACGGTACTGAGAAGACCGGAAGAAGTGACCTGGAAGCAAGAAGCGTCTTCCCAAGCTTCTCTGTAGATAGTTGTGTGATATTTTAGTTAGTAGTTGTTTGTTTCGATCTAGAGTACCTTCTGAAGGGGCTGGAAGCCGTGTGGTTTTGTGAGAAGACGGGATTTTTAGGCAAAACCTATGTGTTTGTGTATTTGAACAGATCTTAGAACTTAGAGCAGCGGTACTTGTGCAAATCCTCTATGAGAACGATATCTTGTATACTAAATGAGCAAAAGGAGTAATCCTGCGACACTACATGGAGTAATAGGAGGGGTTTGCATCCTCGCTTCTAGCAGTGGATCGAAGATGTAGGCAGAAGTAATGAGCAGTTTAGGAGTAAGGAACGGTATCCTCGTGTAGGCCTGCTGACTAGATTGGTGTGTCGAGGAGTAGGAGCAAACAGTAGAGAGAGTGAGCTTCCCAACACCTATGTACCTTCTTCTCGGGGAATGGATTATTGATTTGAGTGCAGAAGCTTTGTTCGTGACTACTGGGTAGTGGGTTCCTCGAATTTACTCCCAATTGTGCATGGGAAGCATTCTTCTTGGGTGGCGGTGACTGTCAACAGTTGTGGAATTGTAGCTTGGCTCGTCCAGTGGAGCACTTAGGATCCACGCACGGACGGTCTTATGGGTAAGGGATCCTAGATGACAGAGTAGTCGGAGCAGCGAGAGAAGAAGAAAGAAGCCCTCTTCTCACAACAGAAGACACATCCTCAAGTAGAAGACTCTGTAACTGTACGCACATTCGTTGTCTTCCTCCCGAAACTATTACAAGCAGGGATGGCTTGTTTGTCAGGATCCGGACTAGAAGCTTGTCGAAGTCTTAATTTCTTATTCTTATATTGTTTTGATCTCGTTTGGATTTTCCTTCTTTCTCATCTTTCCCATCTTCCTTCATCTTCCCCATCTTCTTACCTTCTTCTAGTAAGCTTCCGGGACTTCTATTGAGCTTCCGTGAAGGTGAATGTCATTGTAGTGCTGCAGGAAGACCGTTTCTGTAGACAGAAGCCTGGGAAGGCTACAAGAGGCATACACCCTGTGATTGATCTAACCCGTTGGAACGTGGAAGAGCAAGGTGTGACAGTCGTTGCTAGTCAGCTTCTACGAAGCAGGAGCAGTCTTCTGGAGATATGAGAAGCCGAATGGAACGCCCAGAAGTCGAGAATTGCTTCAGGAAGACGATACTGAGAAGATCGGAAGAAGTGACCTGGAAGCAGGAAGTGTCTTCCCAAGCTTCTCTGTAAATAGTTGTGTGATAATTTAGTTAGTAGTTGTTTGTTTAGGTCCAGAGCACCTTCTGAAGGGTCTAGAAGCCGTGTGGTTTTGTGAGAAGACGAGATTTCTAGTCAAAACCCGTATGTTTGTGTATTTGAACAGATCTTAGAACTTAGAGCAGCGTTACTTGTGCAAATCCTCTGTGAGAACGATATCTTGTATACTAAATGAGCAAAAGGAGTAATCCTGCGACACTACATGTACCAAGTGGGTAGAGGCTAGACCTTTGAGAGAGCCTAATGAGACGAAAGTGGATAGATTCTTATGAGAGAGGATCATCACAAGATTTGGATGTCCGTTAGAGTTAATCTCAGATAGAGGAGGAGAGTTTGTAGGGAGCATGACTACTGCTATGCTACAACACTTTTCTATCAAGCCACGAGTAACGATCTCATACAAACCAAATGCTAATGGTCTTGCGGAGAAGATCAATCTTACACTTTGTATGATGCTCGTCAAAGATGATGGGAGACTGCGAAACATACTTGGGATAAGAGACTACATGCCATCTTATGAGAGTACCGAATGACAACAAAGACTTCTACTGGATACTCTCCATTTCGACTGGTTTATGGAGTGGAGTCCAAGTTGTCGATCCAATTCGAATTGGATACTTTTCAAACCATTCAACGAAAGTTGAAGAGGTCGAGGAGAGAAGACGTGATCATGTCAAGAAGGGAGCAACTCATGGAGTTGGAAGAGACCCGAGCGATAGCAATGATCTGGATGGAACGAGCTCAGGCGTATCAAAAGAAGAATTACGACAAACATTTGGGCAAGAGGGAGGTAAAACCTTTTCAAGTCAGAAATTGGGTAATGTTGTATGATGCTACCCGATTCAAGAGGGCTAGGAAGAAGTTTCTTCCTAGATATTTCGGTCCTTTTGTTGTAGATAAGATGTGGGGCAACTTCACATATGACCTTCAGGAGCTGGGAGGAAGGAGATTCGATCGGGTAAACCATGACAAGTTGAAGTTATTTCATCGACGAAAGTTTTCTCTTCACTCCGAGGACGGAGCAAAAATTTAGTCCGGGGGTAAAATGTAACGACCTATGTTACACATAGGAAGTTTGTCTATTAGTAAGGTATTTAGTTATAACTAAGTGTTGAGAATGTTTATTTGCTGCCCAAGTACTTTAAAGAGATATCAAGTTAGTCATGACTAGCTAAAGTTAGTTATGGTTAAACTTAACTTAGCTGTACTTTTGGCAGAATTCAGATATTTCCTAAAGAGTGAGCACTACTTCTTGTCTAAAAGATAGAAAGGAGGTGGAAAGTATCCCTTATCTTCTTTTTGACTTGATATTAGTGGTTGGATTAAAGTTGTGGACTTTGTGGACATTAAAAACAAGAAGAGATTTCACATGTCTCCTTTTTAGTGGGTCCTAGTGTAGAGGGGGTGGAAATTCGAGATTCTTTGAGAATATTCCAGAATCCTTCTAGAAGTTGTTGACTTTGAAGGAATAAGCCCATGTGAAAAGGTAAAAAGCCCATGTGATTAATGCTTTTACCTTAAGTAATATCTTAGTAAAACCTGGTAAAAATAGTTACGGCTGAGTTACCGGAGGGTACCAAAGTAAATATCTAGAATGTATAAATAGAGGAGTAGAGAAGAGCTCCTCATCCTTGTTTTCACATCGTCGTAATGATAACTTGAGTAATATAGAGAGTGTGATATTTTAGCATGTGAGAACTTGAGAGACGTCGTTAGAATGGAGGATTTTAGTTGATGAGTTTAGGGGTGTGTGAATGATTGAACATAGTATCTTTCCCTTCAAGTTCATGGTATGCTTCCGTCAAAGCCATCAGAGGTGACCCCTGAGTGAGAGAGAGGCCCGACAGGTTGCAAATTCATCGATGACTATCGTGGAGGTTGAGAGATTGGGGGGTAGTTGATCAATAGGACCGCGGAGGGTTTACAGAACTCTAGTATGGAGGGCCAAGTCGTATCTTTTTCTAGTCAGAGAGTTGATGATGAGTCTCCAGATCTTGAGGGTGGAGAGGGTGTTCCAGACCAGTGAGATATCCATGACCGTGATGGAGTATCTATGTCCTGATATGGTGGTAGGCACAGTAAGTACCAAGAAGCGAGATAATGTCCTTCAACAAGCGAAGAGATTTCGACGAGAAGGACAACATGTACTTCGAGTGTGGGGTGATGGAAGAGTATGGATAGTCCTACATCCATCCCTTAGGGCACAGTTAGTACGACATGCCCATGAAGAGTTGGGACATTTTGGAGGGAAGTGTACGCAAAGCTTACTCCAAGGACAGTATTGGTGACGTGGTATGCACGTTGATGTGCAACAGTTTGTTACACGATGTGTGATTTATGATCGAGTACGAACATCATTTAATACTCCTACTCTAGAATTACACCCCTTACCGATTATGGGGTTGGGTTACCGTTGGAGTTTAGGTTTTGTGAGACCCTTATCATTGATCATACGTCACGACCAGTATGTGTTGATGATGATGGAGCATTATCGGACAAAGCGACTGAAGGGACGGCGTATGCGTTCTTAGATCAAGTGCTAAGTCGTTTTGGAGCACCAGCTGAAGTGCTGACATACTAAGGTACTGAGTTCCTTGGTGAGTTTCAGGTCTTGTGTGATTCAGGCGTTGATTGATCATCGGACTACATCTCGAGATCATCCTGAGGCGGATGGTTTGACGGAGAGGGTAGTTAAGACGGTGAAGAGAGGATTGCGCAAGTATGGCTTGCAGAAGGACCACTTGAGAGACTGGGATGTGCAGTTACCATGGTTTGCTATGGGTTACCGTTTTAGCCAACAAGCGTCTTTGACTTCCTTCTCACCGTATTTTTTATTGTATGGCCGAGATCCAGATCTACTTTCGGTCATTCGTCTGATTTTGCTGAGGTGCTGAACCTTGATGACCCGGATATGTGGGTGAGAGTATGTTTTCAACGAGCAGAGATATTTTGGAGAGTTCGGAGAGTTATGCCCATGGCTTTTGAGAACCTAGCGATTGCTCAACATAGAGATACGTTGTGATCTGCAACTATCCGAGGAGGAGGTTCTCGATCATCATTTCGCAAGTTTCATCTTGGCGATTATATCTATCTACAGCAGACTGCACCGACGACATTGGATGTGACCGCAGGGCACACTATTTTACGAGTGCGTGAGGTGTTATCTTCTGGAGTACTCATGTTAGAGGACTGTGATGGTGTTGTTTGGAAGGACCATGTGGATAATTGCATGCCATGTCATCTTCCCAACATTGATGGTACCGTTGATCCAAGCTTGGCAGTTGTACGCGCGGGCTTGAGGTCTATGTTGTGTGGGTCTGCTGGTGGAACAGCCCGTATGTTGGTGTGTGATGGTTGTTCGAGAGGTTAGCACATGTCATGTTTGACAACGTCTCTCAGTGTCGTTCCTACTGGACGGTGGGTTTTGTCCTCGATGTATATAGCAAGGATAGCCGATTAGATCTTTGCGTTGTATGGATTGCAGACATGCGACTAACGATGAGACGATGTAGCATCTGGCCTCCTGATCCTTACACCCATGAAGGTGTATATCACGTAGTTGGGATATGGAGCTATCTGGAGTTAGAGGGATCTAACCGTCAGTTAGGAGGGTGATTGTGGTACACTTGTGTATGTGTATGACATCGTCCATGTGTTATGTGTATGTGTGGTGTACCTTTGACAACGATGTGTCGTGTAGTGAGGTGTATGCGCACGACAGCAGTCACGTCAGTTTGGTACCTCGATTAGGTTGATCGAGTGCGAAGTGACGAATCTCGATAAGGTCATTAGTGCCGTTAGGACGAGTTGGTGGTGAGAGACTAGGGGTATACTTCGCAGATAGGGCTTGGAGGCCTTAGTTCTTCGAGTTGAGCCTTCAAGCTCCTGGCTATGGTGGATAGTCTTGGTGAGTGCAATCTGGATTCTCTGCGAGCACAGAGTCGATTTGGCTCGACTTTAGTGATTGTTTAGTGTCCGTTGGCATGGTGGAGTGAATCCATTCTGTTTATCTGATATTTATTATTGTGGTACACTATGTGTATGACATCATACATATGTTATGTGTATGTGTGGTGTACCTCTGACATTAATGTATGTTGTGTAGCGATGTGTATGCGCATGACAAGTTGGGCTAGGTTGTGAACGCTGCAAGTAGGACTTAACGGCTTGAACGCTAAGTGGTTCTCTGAACTAAAGTTGGAACCTTGGGTTATGACATAAGGGCCTACCTCAAGAGGACCCCAGACGAACGCTGACCTAAGAGGGCAAGTCTGGAAAAGGACCGAAACATAAATCTGAGAGATAGGTGTGAGACGTGAGATCGAGATGTGGGTCCGAGACGTAGACGGACCGTGGTTCGGACGCTGTTTGATGGACCACATGTTTTCAAAAAACGGCCAAGTGACGCAGCTCCACGTAAGATCTCTAGGCGACTGAGGTGTCATTGGAAAGATCTCGACGAGAGCTTTCCAGTGATATGTAGAACTCCTCGAACTGACCTCCGAGTTAAAAATTATGGCCGAATCACGATCGAGTTGTGGTATAATTTTTAGGGACCAAAGAGGAGGGCAGGGCCGCAGATCCCCAGAAGTATATATGAGGGGGGCTCGATGCCTGGGTTGACCAAGACGACTCACCCGATCCCAGGTTCGGTGGACTCTGAGGGCATGAGGTGATGGCTGGGCCGGTTCCAAGACATGTTCTGGTCGAGACTTGGACGTCTGGACTTAGGAACGACGTAAGGACTGGAGCAAGACTAGGAAACAAGTCGACGTGTTAGACCACCGTTTGGGAACCTAGACCCAGACGGACATCACGAGCGGTTGGACCGCTAGGTGTGCTGGAGGTACCATTTAGGACCCTAGACTTTATGGGAAGTCCGCCCCAAGTCATCTTGTGACTTGCTCATGTTTGGGACCGACCTAGACGGGTCTAGGCCGGTGAGCTGGGCTTGATGACTAAGGAGACAGTTCAACTCCGGTCAGGACTAATTAGAGGTTAGGTAAGTGGTGCATGAAAGCTAACTTGTGATTGTGTTTGCAGGTTAGCGGTGTAAATTTCGTGACCTACTGAGCAAGAGCCTCAGCTGGCACAACAAGGCGGTAGGTGCACGAAATCCTCACAATGTTTTTTGTGGTTTCAGAGGTCCATTCGAGCAAAGAAGGATATGGTTGGAAAGCTCTTGAGCAAGACTACAATCAGGGCTGAAGAATCAAGTGATTTCATGGAGGATTGAGAGCGCTATGATCGAGTGAGTGGAGGGGGATGAAATCTGTACTCACTGCTATTTTTTTTGTCGTTTTGAGAGCTTTGTGAAGAGTTTGAGGAGTTGTAAGTTGGGTTGGAGAACTGACAAGGAGTTGGTCATTTTGATATCCATTTCAGTCGATTTTTGATCATTTTGGATTATCAACTGATCGATTAAAGTTGAATAATGTAGACGTGATGAAGCGGATATTGTGAATTGTGATAATCATGGAGGATTGGATATTTCTCGAGTTTTGGGTCGAATTTCTGAGTAGAAACTTTCCAGGATTGAGGTGTCTTATCACTAAGATATCTGAAAAGTTTCACTCTTGAATGGTTGAATAGATTGTTCAGGGTCTTGGGTCAAGCTTACATGGGTACGTAAAGCTCTTAAATTAGCACGGATTAATGTTTGATCCATATCTGAGAGTTGGATTGAGGTTTCGATATGAACATTGTTCAAGATAAGAGTGAAAGGTCCAATAAAGTTTGTGAAGTTTGATCACCATTGGTCGATCAATTTGAGAGAACTGAGGTCTCAAAGTTTAGAGAGAGGTATCATATATGAAACCTAAGACGTTTAAGTTTGAACTTCAACTTTTGTGTTCTCGTGTTGTTAAAACTCTATAGTATCAAACTTTAATTTCTTCATATATTCTGATGTTTCGTCAAATAATACCCATTATATCAATTTAATCTTATTATATCAAAGTAGTATCATGATTCATGATTTTCTCTTCTCTTAACGTCAACAACCCTCAACTGATCATTTTCTTCATTCTTGATTTACTTATCTTACAATAGCATTTAACATCATGCTTTTTAAACTTTAATCCAATTTATTATTGGATGTATTGTATTATGTTACAGTACTGATACTTCATACTCGTCATTACATCTTCCCTTTCCATTAACCCATATAAATGTTGATTCAAAGTTTAAATAAAATATGATCTCTATATCTCTATCAAGCGAACCGCCACTAATATTTTCTCCACTCTCTTGGTTTTTCCTATTGACTTTAACCATATGTACTGCAGTTCATCTTTATACGTATCATTACAATTTTCTCTTTTCTCGTATAGTAGTTTATTCATTGTTAAAAACAAGCAAGATCTTGATATAGGTTTGGAAATCAAGTCCAGCTTAACTACTATATACAAAAGAGTTTGATATATATTCACTTTTAATGAGTCACTTATCCTATCAAATACAACAACTTAAAGATCAAGACTTGTCTCACTCAGATGTCATTAGAAATGTCATTTAGATGGTTTCTGACCCTTTTACACTGGAAACATTCCTCTGAAGTATAAACCGTAGATATTCATAGTGTTCATTCCTAACCCTAGAACCCTATTCATACACATGTAGTATCAATTTAATATCAGATGTTTTTGAAACTTGTGGTACCATATTGTAACCCTACATCTTTCTCTTTTTGGTTTATCATGTAAAACTTGGTTTCAAAATATTTAACAAATATAGGTAGAATTAATTGATTAAGTATTACATGATTCAAATAATTAGAACACGCTCCGTTTCAATGCTCAACATGGTTTATTCTATCAATCATTTATCCTTCATCCGTGAGTTTTTCAGTGTCCAAAACAGATTGAATATTAATCATGTTGAGTTATAAAGTCCAGCTTGACTACTACATACTATATGTGTAGGTGAATCTAAATATGTATTAATCTGAATATAATTACTATATGTGTTTATATTCATAGTTTATACATATAGTTTGATATACATTTGGTTTTAATTGATTAACCATACTTCTCCTAACAAACCCAAGAAGGTACTTCTCAAAGTGACTTATGATATTCTTACACGAATTTGTGTCTTTAAACCTTAAGCTACTCATAATATCTGTTCATTTCTAACCCTATATAACTTAAATACACATGTAGTGTCATTTTTATTTACGTGGCACGTATGTATAGTAGTTAAGCTGGACTTGATTCATAAATCTCACCATAAATCTCTTGGATAACAATAAGATGATATTTCACTAATGAGAAGTTTACAACAATAAATAGTTAGGCCTCACCTTTATCTTTTGTATTTTCTTGTTCGTAAGACTCTAGATTATGAAACTAAAATTCCATTTATATACTAAATCGTGTCTTAGGTTTCATCAAATAATACCATTATATTAATTTACATCTTATAGGTTTTAACTATTACTTAGACTGTTTACCGAAGTTCTACCTTAATTCATGACTTTCATCTCTTCACTTCACGAATATAACCCTCAACTGATAACCTCTCTCCGGGAAAATTTACTTATTAAGCTTTTCTGACCCTAAAACTTAAATACATAATCCCAATAGCGTTCTGATATTGTGCATATGGTCAATCTACACATGGTTCAAATTTCTAATTTTAAATAACTTGACAATTATTCTAAATATATTTTATATTCACTTAACTGAATATCACATGTAGTCCATCATATATACTTCATATACCTTCAGGCTACAGAGAAGCTTTTGTTATTAGCGGACTCAAATTTCCAGTCATATCTGTTGTCACTTTTTTTGTTCTTTTCGAGCAAATGGGAAGGAGTTTTGATGAAACTACCATGCTAGTACACAACTCGACATTGTGAAGATGTGAGGTTGATTTCAGCTCTATGTGGCAAAGGAGCAAGGAGTCGTGATGAATCATAACCCGCTGTTTGGATTTTTGGAGCTGCAAGATACTACCATCGTTGGTGCTATGTTGTGTGTAACAACCCAGAGAAACACAAAGTATCGAAAATAGTAAATAAAGGATCGTTCTCACGAAGATACAGTTAACAGTTACATAAAACACAGTAATACAACGTCACAATGATAATTCAGATAGTTTTTCTGTTATTCTCACGGAATGGAATAATATCCGGATGAGAGTTTAAGTCTGATAAGAAACCAAACCCAAGCAAAACCTGATAAATCGAATACAAACAACAATGAAATAGTTCTTTGATCAGGGACCCTTCAAACAACACAAGTAGAAGATTCGAGAAGATAGATGTATGAGCAAATGAGATAGCAAAATACTGCTGAAATGTTACTAGTATTCTTCTGAAAAAACAGAAGAATACAGACTTCACATCAAGGTTCAAAGAAATAAGCCCCTACTCTTCCTAAGAAGTGTTCTTCCTACAAATCCTCACTCTTAAGAATCCCACTTATTTGAAGAAGCCAAACTTAAGACGAAGCCACCATGTTCCAAACTCTTCTTACAATTTAACTTATGCTTCTCCACTTCACAGTAACTAATATGTTCTCAGATCTTCGTTCAAACACCTTCGAAGTATACTGTTTCAACTTTGGCCGAAGTCCCTTCGGTCAGATTTCACACCGAAGTCTCTTCGTTCAAGGTAATCGACAAAGGCCTTCGTCAATCAGAATTACACTTGCGACAGCAAACTACGTCCTTCGTAGATAAATCACCTTCGTCCACTTTATTCACACTCTCTCTCCGCAACCTTGCGCAATCGAAAATTAAGAAACAAAAACTGAAAACATGAAAAAGGTAAAAATGGTAGAGACTCGCATCGCTTATATACTCCTTCGCCCTAACCTAACTTTTTTTCTAACTAAGCTAACTACTTATCTAACTATAAAAAGATGATCACATCTAGACCGTTTGATCACGACTCCCCACTTGACGAAACCGCAGTATCTACTCTACCTAACTGTAATGTGTGTCCTATACTGGCTAACGTGAACTTAACTGTCTCCCTAAGCTCCTTCAAATCTCAAATAATCCTCTCCGCTAGTCTAACTATTCTGCTCTTTGCTGAAGGATCTGGCGCTATCGTTAACTCTGCCCGAAGTCGCTGGAGTAGCTCCATCTCTGCTGTGTTAAGTTCGGTGACGAAGTATGTTGTTGCGACCACATCCACCTTTGTCCGAAGCTCTTCGACCTTCGCTTCAACTATCTCCTTCGCTTTCTCAGCCTTCGCCAACTCCTCATCCTTTGCAGCCAACTGCTCGTCCTTAGTCGCTAACTGTTCCAAAATGGCATCTCGCTCTGACTTCAAGTCGTGGAAGCGTGAAGTCATGAGATTCAACTTCGCCTGACTTCTTGAAGTTCATCCAAGTACCTTGTCTGCTCATGCGACTGTGCCACGAGCATAGCATCTCGCTGCGCAATATACTTCTTTGACTTCGGCCGAAGTCTCTTCAAGCTTCGCCATGAGAGCATCCTTCTCCTTTAGCCATCCTTGTCGCCCGAAGTGTACCGCGATGAGAAGATCGCTCAACGAAATTGACTCCTTCGTCTCTTTCTCGTAGACATTCCTTTGTAGGTCCAACTGCGCTATGATCGGCAACGCTGTGCCACTTAGATAATCCAGAGTCTGTTCGAACATCTTCAGCTCTCTTCCGAAGTTCGAGTCACTCGGCCTCACCGAAGTCGCAGCCCCGTCTGGTCTGGACGAAGTCCGAAGTTCTTGTTGAGAGACTTCTGTCTCGACTGCTTGCACCCCCGAAGGTACTCTTCTTACACTTGACTCTCCTTGGTCTCTCTTCGGACTCGAGGCTCCTATTATCTCCACTGAAGGTGACTTCGCTGGAGATCGCACTTCTGCATCTTCATCCGAAGTCGTCATTATCGTTCTTCTTGCTTTCTTCTTTCTTCTCGAAGTCGCGCCTCCTGGTGTAAGTTCTTCAATCTTCCTCTTCGCCCGAGTACTAGGTCCCGCCGAAGTCACCGGAGTCGTTACTTCTTCTCTTTGAGGAGTTGGCTCCATCACACGCTCATCCTCAGATATCGTCCTTCGGTCGAACTTCTCTTCTTCTTCTGGAATCAACATCTTCATTCCTCGGTAGAAGAAGACTGTAAATGCCGCGAAGTAAGTAGATCCTCCATCGTCGAAGTTGGCATACATCTTCTGAACGTGCTCGTGGAAGATCTTCGTCCAATACGCCTTCCTACCTCCGAAGATCTGCTCGATGAAGTGTATCTGCCAATTAGTCAGATACGAAGTGCGTTGTGGTTTGAAGATTGTGTTGAGGACGATCGCGACGTCCCTCTTGAAAGGATCGATGTAGCTATGCACTTTCAATCCGTTCGATCCTACCGGTGACATTGAGAACAGATCGCTGTACTTTGCCACTTCGTCCGAAGTTGACTTACAGGTGCTATCGTACATCAAGTCACCTGGTCTTCAGGCATTGTCGATCCCCAATACGTAGTTCCAATGATTTAACGTCCAATTGAGTGGCCTTGCTCGAAGATCCTCTGAAGCGTGTCCTTGGCAGATGAGGATCTCCTGCATCAGTTCCGCAGATATCACCTCCCAATTCTCCATCAGAAACGCCATACCCATCTCTTCCAAGCGTACTCGATATTGACCGAAGTCCGACCACTTCGTCGCTATGGTCTTCAGCTTCGGCCTCTTGGCCGTTTGCATTCCTCTCATCCTCACCGAAGTCTCAAAGTTTCTTCACGTTGCACGATTACGAGACTTCCTCACTCGGCTCTGAACGTGGGCAGTTAGACTTCGTCGAAGGCAGTCTTCGTCAGGTAACCGCTTCCACAGCAAACCCTAGAAGGTAATCTTCGCCAAAGACAGTCTCGCGCTGATAGTTACGGAGCGCTACAGTAAAACCCAAAAGCGGAGATAGTAAAGTGAATTACATTTTGACTCTACTTATAGCTTTTCCCTTCGCCTTCTCACATGCAAAGTCGTCCTGTCCCGCGGCTCGCGAAGTTGCGTTAACTCCTGTCCCATTTTGGTTCTTCTTTCCAAGGCCATAACTTCGTCATCCGACGTCCGTTCTTAGTAAATGAGGTATCCCTAGAAAGCTCTTCGTCCGTAGAATACAACCAAGTTATCCTCTCAAAGATATACTTTTCATAACTCCTGTATTTCTACTCAGCATCATTCTTCGGCGAAGAAATCTTATTCTACACTGAATCTATCAAATCTATCATCTATACTAACTATTCTATTGTTTTACATATCAAAAACAGAAAATTTCTTAACAAAGTGGAAATCCAAGGCTTCACATTGTGAACTGGGTATTGTCTTGAAGCATCCATGCTTTATCTTGCTAGAATGCTTCAGAGACTAAGGTTTGCAGCGTTGCATCTATGTTGATTACTTGATCATTATTAGTAATTATGAGGAGCTTATTTCTCATATCAAGGATCACTTGAAATTCGGGTTCGAGAAGATGGACTTAAGAGAACTCAAGTACTTCCTTGCTATGGAGTTCATTAGAGATGGGAAGGATGTTTGGCTTGTATAGCGACAGTATACTCTTAATATGCTTGAGAGATTTGGTATGCTTGACCGCAAACCCATTGCTACGTCATTAAAGCAAGAGGTAAAGCTAGGAGTAGAGGATGATGAGTTACTTGATGATCCACACATGTATAGACATATGGTTGGGACTCTTATCTACCTGACGATCACCAGACTTGAGCATGTCGTCCGTGTAATCAGTCAATTCATGCAATTACCACGGAGATCACATTTGGAGGTTGTCAAGCGGATCTTTCGCTATGTGAAATTCTTGATGCAATACAGACTTCACTATCGCTACGGTGGACCATTGTTGTTATATGACGACACAGATGTTGATTAGGCAAGAACTGTCGATAGGAGATAAATGTCAGGTTATGCTTTTGGACTTGGAAGCGTTGCTATAAGTTAGGCTTCTAAGAAGCAACCTACAGTTGCTTTGTCATCCACAGAAGCATATGACCGAGGAGCAACCAATGCAACATGCGAATCAATTTGGCTTTGATGTCTGCTATCTAATATTGGTATGGAGTGTAGAGATCATGTTGTTGTATATACAGACAACATTAACAACATTAAGTTCGCTAGTAATCATGTGTTCCATGCTAGGACGAAGCACATTGAGGTGCACTATCATTTCATTAGAGAGAAGGTCCTTGTAGGAGAGATTGAGCTCAGTTACGTGAGCACATGAGATCGAGTTGCAGATATCTTCACTAAGACATTACCTAGAGATAAGTTTGATGCTTTCAAACATTGTCTAGAAGTACATGATGTAGAGTCGAGCTTGAAGGGGAGTGTTGATATAGCCCCAAGCTCTAGTAGATCACCGGCTAACATTAGCTGGAGTGGTTAGGATAGTTACAGTTAGTTAGAGAGCTAACCCACCATTAAGGTTTCTCTTGTACTCATCCCTATTATATATATGGAGAGGCAAAGTCTCTCTCATCTCATTCTTATTTTACTTTCTTTGTCTACTCGCTCTTGGAGTGTCTTTGAAGTATCGATCTTTCTACAAGCCTTGCGGATCAAGAGATATAATCTGTACAAAGCTAGTAAAGTTCATAGTCAGTTAGATAGTAATAAGTCTCTTCAACATTCTATGGGAGAGAGACGACCTAGATCCGATAAGCTTTGCGGAGAGACTTGCAATCTGGTGTAGCTCTATTGAGAAACAAGGACTCTTTTTTCTCCAAACAAGAAAGATGAGATTCAGAAGCGACTTGGAGTGAAACAGTATGAACTCATCGAGTTCATTGACTTGAAGAGACTGAGGTAATGACAACTTATCTGTTTGCGTGCAAATTTTATTTTAGAGATATAGAGTTTTATAGTACTTGTGTAAGTATGGTTTTAGACTGAAATTTTGTAGGATTTTGGATTACAGGTGGAGTTTTACTTGCGTTTCAAGGAATGATGTAAGTCTGAGAGCAAAACTATAGACTTGGGATTACGTTCATCTCAAAAATCGTACTATGTCCATGTTCTGAAAGATAGGAACGTATGTTGCTGTAAGAAACACGTGGAGATGGACTTACTGAAAGAGGAGTTAAACAAGCTCAAGATTCAACTTCATCCAAAAGATTATACTTGCGACTGTCAGATCTGTGCACCTGGTCCATCTTTGACTCCAGTTTGTCCTTCGGTTTCACTATGTCTTGCTATTAAGAACACCATCCTCAACATTCGTGAATTTTGGTGTGAAGAAATCATATGTCCAAAGTTAGAAGGACAGATTTGGCAGAAGAAGAAATGTATCATGGACAAGTGCAATCTGTCGCGCCCCTCATTCTCAAGATCGGGCGCAGACGCGAACAACAGAACCCTAGCGGACTTGCGCTAGGTTGTGAACGCTGCGAGTAGGACTTAACGGCTTGGCCGGGAAGTCGAGATCAGATGAACCCTAAGTGGTTCTCTGAACCAAGGTTGGAACCTTGGGTTAGGACATAAGGGCCTATCCCAAGAGGGCCCCAGGAACGCTGACCTAAGGAGGCGAGTCTGGGAAAAGGCTGAAACATGAGTCTCAGACATAGGTCTGAGACATGGGTCCGTGGGACCGAGACGTGGGTCCGAGACGCAGACGAACCACTGGGTTCGACCCTAGGTCTGGACCACAGGTTTCTGAAAAACTGCTAAGTGTTGGAGCTCCAGGGACGTTTTAGGTCGTGGACGGAGCTCCACGTAAGATCTCGAGGCGAGTGAGGTATCATTGGAAAGGTCTTGTCGAGAGCTTTCGAGTGATATATAACACTCCTCGATCTGATCTCCGAGCTAGAAGTTATGGCCAAACCACAATCGGGTTGTGGTATAATTTTCAGGGACAAAAGAGGAGGGCGGGGCCGCCGATCCCCAGAAGTATATATGAGGGGGGCTCGATGCCTGGGTGGGCCAGGACGAGTCACCCGACCCCAGGGTTCGGCGGGCGGACTCTGGGGGCATGAGGTGATGGCTGGGCCGGTTCCAAGGCACGTTCGGATCCAGACTTGGATGTCTGGACTTAGGAACGATGTAAGGGCTGGGGCAAGACTAGGGAACGAGTCGGCGGGTTAGACCACCATTCAGGAACCTAGATCCAGACGGACATCACGGGCGGTTGGGCCGTTAGGTGTGTTGGAGGCACCGTTAGGACCTTGGACTTTATGAGAAGTCCGCCCCAAGTCATATTGTGACTTGCTCATGTTTGGGACCGACTTAGGCGGATCTAAGTCGGGACTTAGTGTGGTGCCCACAAATTATAGGATGCACGAATTTTTGAAATTTTTAAGGATAATGACTTGTTTGTATAACTGAAGAAGCGTTGTTACTTAAGATTACGGCTTCCTTAGTAGGAAGATGATCTTAAGAGCTGTTTGTAATAAGAAGTTGACTTCTTCAGAAGACGACCGTCTTCGGAAGATCATCTTCTCACTTGCGTCTTCAGAAGATGGGAAGACGGCGGAAGACACCTATCTTCCAGAAGACAGCGACCGCGAAGGATCAACCACGAGTTTTCGGGTAAGACAGTAGGTGTACCTACTGGAGCGCACCGAATAGGTAGGTAGGTCAGGAAGACACCAAGGACGAGAATCCCTAATCTGCGGGGAAGATGCATGAGGAAGCACATTAGCCACCTTCTAACTTCCCGCAGCACAGTGCGCCTGAAGAAGATCGATTGAGAGAGTGAACTTCGAGCTAGCATTGAGAGAGGAATCGAGTAAGACATCGAGGTAGTAGAGAGTACGTTGGCAGCTAGGCGAAGGGTGAAACCGGATTGCGGGAGCACAAACAGCAGAGAGAGCGAAGGCATTTCTGTGGAGCTTCCGAGAAGTTGACAGTGGAGAGTGTTAGTGGGCCGCTAGGTGTGTTGGAGGCACCGTTAGGACCTTGGACTTTATGAGAAGTCCGCCCCAAGTCATATTGTGACTTGCTCATGTTTGGGACCGACTTAGACGGATCTAAGTCGGGACTTAGTGTGGTGCCCACAAATTACAGGATGCACAAATTTTTGAAATTTTTAAGGATAATGACTTGTTTGTATAACTGAAGAAGCGTTGTTACTTAAGATTACGGCTTCCTTAGTAGGAAGATGATCTTAAGAGCTGTTTGTAATAAGAAGTTGACTTCTTCAGAAGACGACCGTCTTCGGAAGATCATCTTCTCACTTGCGTCTTCAGAAGATGGGAAGACGGCGGAAGACACCTATCTTCCAGAAGACAGCGACCGCGAAGGATCAACCACGAGTTTTCAGGTAAGACAGTAGGTGTACCTACTGGAGCGCACCGAATAGGTAGGTAGGTCAGGAAGACACCAAGGACGAGAACTCCTAATCTGCGGGGAAGATGCGTGAGGAAGCACATTAGCCACCTTCTAACTTCCCGCAGCACAGTGCGCCTGAAGAAGATCGATTGAGAGAGTGAACTTCGAGCTAGCATTGAGAGAGGAATCGAGTAAGACATCGAGGTAGTAGAGAGTACGTTGGCAGCTAGGCGAAGGGTGAAATCGGATTGCGGGAGCACAAACAGCAGAGAGAGCGAAGGCATTTCTGTGGAGCTTCCGAGAAGTTGACAGTGGAGAGTGGCGAGTAGAAGTGAAAGTAGAATCGAGGTGTGGACCGAAATTGACAGCAGGCGCATTCAAGAGGAGTCGCATTGGAAGCTAGTACAAGAGCCAGAAGCGCGCGAAGGTCGAAGGCAACTCGGGAGCCGAAGAAGACTGTGGAGGTTCTTTCCCCTGTTCTTTCCCCTTCCCACTTCTTCTCGTCATTGTCTGGTACTCCCCGCGCTTCCTTGATTGTGTGCAGGCAGCCTGATCGATTACCCCACCCCCCATCTTTCCTATTGAGACATTGGACGCGGAAGCGCTGCCCAATTTCTGTCAAGATATCTCCTCGCTTCTTCCCGAGCTCAATTCGAGCTTCCCTACCCCTAGTCTTCAAATTGGCGAACCCAACTATCAATTTCTCTACCCTACTACCTCTCTACCCCCGAAACTTGGAATAGAAGACGATTCGGAAGATGGGAACATCTTCGGAAGACGCTTCTTGAACTTGATTGTCTTCGGAAGACATCTTCGGAAGACTGTCTTCGGAAGTCGACTGAACACAATTCGTATCAAGAGTGGATTTGCTTTGCTTTTGTGTTTAGAGAGACTTGGTACGAAGCCTGAGTGGTGTGGTGAGTTGTTGTGTTATTTCGAGAAGCTGGAACTCGGGAACTAGGCCTGTGCCTCCCGGTCTTCCAAGCTTCTCAACTCCACATCTTCCTAGAGAGACTAGAAGACTGAAAGGCTGGCAAAATGAGCGAGAAGACGTGAGGGTCCATTTCGGATCTCTTCTGTCCGACCCATAGCAGCCGTTCCTTCTTCTTCCCGAACTTAGAAGAGAGTTGTGAGAAGTATTGCTGGCAGAATCTGGAGAGAATGGTCGAGGGTCATGTCTTCCCATCATGCAGCAAACTTCTTCTGAGTGCGTATGAGAGGTGAGAAGTCAGAAGAACAGAGTGCACATGTCTTGAGTCTGTTGTGAGGATAGATTGCGCGTAGGAAGAAGAAGACAGGTGAGACCAGTGAAGGGAAGTCTGACTTCGGGAGGTCTTCCGAGAACAACATTGAATCAGAAGCTGTCCCAAGTGTCTTCCCAGAGGCCACTATCACCGCAGGAGCCCGCAACCATCTTCTGAACCTTTCTCATACTCTACTTCTCGCATATCTTGTATCTTCTGTTAGGAAGTAGGATGTAATGCAAGGTGGGTTGTCTTCTTGGTAATCCATGCGAGGCCTTGCTTAGATAGGATTGTTTAGATATAGCTCGGAAGACGAGAGCTATTTAGGAAGCACTGTTAGAATCCCGGAAGACGGAGTAGCTGTCTTCTGGAAGACTAGTTTCGTCTTCTGAGAGTGGAAGCTAGACTGTGGGCACTCGGGAAGAACTGAACCTTCAGCTCATAGTAGGTGCTTGTGGTTTAGTGCAGCAGATCTTCCAGGTATGTCGATGCATCCGCGAGGCTTGGTGTTACCTGCGACAGAATTGGCCGAGGTCACTCCTTTCCTCAAGGAGTTGGGTCTCGACTTCTTCCTGTGGGACTGGAACCTCGCAGATCAGGGCTTCTGGAGGAGGTATGGACCGCGTTACCACCGCGTAACCGTGTACCTGCAAAGGCAAGAGTTGCTCGGGGAAGACCATCTTCCTGGACAGAAGACTGGTGGCGTAAGGCGTTTCACAGGCCTGAGACCGATATCGTATAACGTGTTTTTCTGTCTAGGAATACACGGGGTATATGGCTGTGTAGAGGTATGTGGATTGACAAGGTTGGATCTAGATCTGGATGTTTCCACTCAAATGTTTCACTATCTACTCTTCTAGCCTGAGTGACCTTGTATCCGCTCGTCTCAAGTTTAAAGCTTGCTACGATCCAAGGTTACGTATAGGTTGCATAAACTTGTGTTACAAACAGATCTTTTGTATTCTAACTAAAAATACTCAGATCTGTATTATCTAACTGAAGTTATTCATCTATATCACTGGAAGCCTGACTTCTGAATAGCTCCCCAGCGACGCTAACTGGCCATCAATCCAACTATCACAACTTCATAGTACAATCAGAAGATACTAAGATCACTCAATCAACTTGATAGAGTATCGATACAACTTGCTGTACACCCTGGTCTACCGAGTATTCCAGCAAGGCAAAACATGCATAATCCAAAACACTATTCAGATCTCAATATAGCACCAACGGCGGTAGTACCTGGCAGCTCCGAGAACCCAAACAGCGGCTTAAGACTCATGGTGGCTCCGTTCTCCTTCATCACCAAGAGCTGAAATCAGCCCCACACCTTCCAATGTCGAGTTGTATGCAGGTATGGCAGTTTCAGCAACAAACTCCTCTCCAAATTGCTCGAAAATGATCAAATTGACAATAGATGATACCGAAAAAACCCGAAACTGCTCATAACAGAAGTATTTTCGAACTTTGAGATCTCAGTCCTTCCAAACTACTCGACCAATGATGATCAAACTTCACAGGAAGCTTGATTGGACCCTTCACTCCTACCCTGAACAATTTTCAGGTCGAAATCTCAAACCAATTCTCAGATATGGATCAAACCGTAATCTGTGCTAACTTCAGAGCTTTACAGACCCAGGTACATTTGATCCAAGATTCTGAACAAACTACTCGACCATTTGAGGTGAAACTTCCCAAGTATCTTATTGATAAGACATTCTTCAATCCTGGAAAGTTTCACTCAGAAATTCGACTCAGATCTTAAGCAATAGCAAACTATCCATGGCTATCACAGTTCGCTGTCCCCGCCTTATCCCATCTGCACTTCTCAACTTCAATCGGTCGGTTCAGAATCCAAATCGATCAAGAAACTGACCAAATTGATATCAAAATGACCAGCACGCCGTCAGTTCTCCAACCCAACAGACAGCTCCTCAAAACTCCTCGCGAGTCTCTCAGAACAACCAGAAACGTAGCAGTAGGTACAAATTTCACCCCCCTCCACTCAATTGATCATAACGCGCTCATACTTTCATCAAATCGATCGATTCTTCAGCCCAGATTGTAGCCCCGGTCGAGAGCTCTCCAACCATACCCTTCGTTTCGCGAATGGCCCTCTGAAGCCTCCAGAAACCACAGAAACGTCGCGAGGATCAGCTAGAACACCATTGGTCCAAAAGTGGACCAATAAGAGCAAAAAGAACTTTACTTTTTGTCTTTTCTCCTCTTAACTTTTCCCTTAGAACGAATTTTTACTCTCCAAGGAGACACAAGACATCAACAACACTCTAAGACCTCAGAAAATCCTTCAGATATGTCGATGGATTCTTCGCGGTCCGTAACTACACAGAATCGCTCAACCAGAATGAAACCAGTGAACCACAGACTAATACAACGTCAATATTACAACCTGGAAACGTTCTACAATAAAAGGTACGACAAAAGGAAACGGTGAAGCTATCACTCGATTGTAATATTCTTGCCCGAAGTTTCTCACGATCCAAGCCCCATGATTGATCTTCGGTCTGCAATGGCACCGGACATCGACCCAAAGGTTGAAAGGAACGTTCGATGGATAGTTGAGATCCATCGTTCTTCACAACAAAATGTACACCGTCATATCCCAAGTCTCTCCGTATGTTACGATTGGAAGGATCACCGGAAGCTGTAACTCCATCACCCTCCCCATGAACTCATCACCAAAGTACGCAACTAACCACTGTCGAAAGTGATCGCGGTGGATGCAATGAAGCTTGATGTGAAACGGATTCGGGAAAGGAAGATCTGGAACCGGTAACACACCTCCGTCCATAACCACCACTCCTGCAGTTCTTCACTCCTCCATGCAGACCACCGAGAACCCTTACGAATCACCCGCTGAGAGAGAATGTCGTATGAACCTTCGACCCCCCATTTTATACACAATCGCGGCGACAAGGACCACTGAAGTGAACGCGCACAGATCGATGACTTGGCACATTCCTCTACCGTGCGATCACTTAAACAGATAATCACAAACGTGGCACTCATCACACCGTTCGGCGAGTTACGCGATACGGTTCACGAAACACGGAAAAGAAACACAACATAGGTTACACAAGAATTTCACACAGGAGCCGAACCACAACATGACATCCACCCCTTCTAAACCTGCGCATCCTCTGGTATGCGCCAACACTCACAAGTTGTGGTCGGCATCACACTATATCTTCATCTTCTTCAATGATGTCGTTGGCAATATCTTCGTCATCCAAATCTTCTCCGTCATCATCCAAGATATCAAACTCTGCTCCGACTTCCTCCATGCTTATCCCTTCATCTCGCTTCTTGAAGAGTTTCACACGCTTGCCTGCAATGGGAACCTTGAGCTCTGCCCCATCAAGCTCTCTTAGTGAATAAGTGGCATTGTCAAGCACGACAAGAACCACATACGGGCCGAACCATCGCTTAGAGAATTTTCTAAGCGCACTGTGTTGGTTGTCCAAGCTACTATCGTAGACCAACACCCAATCTCCTTCTTTAATCTCCTTTGGCCTTAATCGATGACGCTTATCGAATCTGTCTTTGTTTCTCAAGCGCGCCTCTTTCAGCTTCTCCAATGCAATCTCTACATCTTCAGGTCTTCTCTCTAGTTGACGGATTCGGACAGCAAGAAGATCTTCTGTAGACATACCATCCTCCCAAGGGAGAACACTCCAAGTAGGTATGTGCTCCTCAATGGGCATGATAGGTTTCTGCCCCTGCATCAACTCCGCCGGCATATATCCCGTAACTGAACTATGAGTCGAACGATCAGCCCATAATGCAAACGGAAGAAATCTTGGCCATTCTCTTGCCCTCCCCTTGCAAGCTTTCACAATAGCTTTCACAATAGGAGGATGACCACGTTCACTCTTCGCATTACCTTCTGGATTGTAGGCTGTGGTGAGAGCTAACTTCACACCACACCTCTTGAAGAACGCTTTAGCCTCATCATTGTTCAGCTCCCCTCGATCAGCCGTGATCTTCCCAACACAACCATATCTACAAATCACATCTTCCAACAAGAATTTGCAGACTCCCTCTGTGGATTTTGTCCGTAAGGCTCGCCCTTCCACTTGGTTGGACAAATCCTCACGTGCCAAAACTAAGTATCGCATCTGCCATATACCAACTGGCATAATAACAAGATCTACTACCCACTTATAATGCATTGCAAGTGGATAAGTAGGATGTAATCCATCTCGATGCCGAATTCCTGAATACTCTTGACAAGTTTGACATGTCTCCACAAATTGAACTACATCTCTGTACATGTTACGCCACCAATATCTCTCCTTCAGCTTTGTAAAGGTGGCATAAATACCTCTATGTCCTGCCCACAAGCTCTCATGAAACTCCTGCATGAGTAACTTCTGCATGTCAACCTTGCACACAACCCTTTGTGGCATCTTACCACCTTGCTTAGCATGTTTCCACAAATAACCACCTTGTAGCAAGTAGTTATAAGCCTTCCTCCTGATTTGTTTAAAGTGGGCATCACTCCATCCTGGCTGTCTAGTCAACATGCTTAGATAGCGTCCTATGTCTATCCATTCTCCTTCATATATCTCCTCCATGAACGGTTTCGAATGCTCACTCTCACCTCCTTGAGCTCTACAGAAAACAGTAGTACCAACGTCTTCTGTATCTTCTATCATCTCCTCCTCATCCTCATACCTCGCACGAGATAACATATCAGCTACTGGATTGTTCTTCCCCGCTATGTGTCGAAACTCAGGATTTAAGGACTTGATGTAAGCAATCCAGCGTAGCATAGCAATATCAGGGGTGTTACAATTTGTAATCATCCCTAATAGTGGTAAACAATCTGTTTCTACTATTACTGGCGCTCCAATCAAATAGTCCTTTTCAGCTTTCATAGCTGTAACTACTCCCCATAACTCTCTCTTCACTTGAGGATAGTTTCTATGTCGCTCACTCAACACCTTTGCTCCAAATCTGACTGCAAAGCGATTCTCTTCTTCATCATCCTGTCCTACTGCCCATCCAATGGCTATCGGACTAGTATCAACAGTAAGTATCACTGGTTTGCTATCCTCATAGCTCACACGACGAAGTACAGGTGGAGAAGATAACAATTGCTTCAATCTCTGAATCGCCTCAGTATGTCTCTCCTCCCATGCAAACCTCTTGTGCTTTCTCAACAGATCGTAAAGAGGATCTGCCACATGTGCAAAATGTGGAATCCACACATGATAGAAGACACAAGCTCCAAGAAACCTTCTCACCTCTGTTGTTGAACCACAAGTATCCTTCATCCGCCGTATAGCATCCACTTTACCAGGATCAGGCTTGCGTCCAAACCATCCACATAAGTGCCCCACAATCACAACCTCTCGCACTCCAAATGAAGACTTGGCACCTGATAGTGTCAAATGCGCCTCTTCAAGTCGTGATAAGATTTTATCACAATCTGAAATGTGATCAGCAACAAAGTTTCTACACCCCTTCTGATCCATTGTCTCATCTTTCTCCTCCTCAACGCATCCTTTAATTGGAATGTCATCCAAGAAAGGCATGGTCTTCTCAGGAATGAACTCACGGAGAACCTTGTTCATCCCGTTCATCATGTGCGCTACCGAGTTTGTTGCTCCTTGTGGTAGTGTGCACATTCTGACCAACCCCAACGGTGTCCTCATGGTGGTGATATCTCTACTCTGTTCAGCAAGTTGAAACTGATCGTATCCAGAGTAAAGATCTCCTATAGAGTAAATAGCCCTCCCAGCAAACGCTTCAGCAAACTCTCCGACGATAGGTCCTATGCCTGTATTTCTGATGGTCACTTGGTTCACAGGTTGCATATCTTGGATGAACCGTAATGCACCACTCTTCTTTGGTACTGTAAACCAACGACTAGAGTATGGTGCAAATGATGGTTCCAAGATCTTCATCTGCATCTTCTCCTTCAAGAGCTCTATGAGTTTTGGTAGATGCGCTCTAGGTACAGGAATTGGCCTCAAGTCCCAAGGAGCATGTGGAACTGTGAATATGATCATTGGCGCCACAATGCTAGGATCTACACATCCGATTTCTGAGGCTTCAAAAGCAAAAGCTTTCCCGTGCCTAGTTAACATCTCCCTAAACCTATTCTCCTCCACAGACAAAAGAAAATCTGTTGAACCAACCTTCAACTCCTTGAGCGTAGTTTCAGTGAACTTGTGACCGACCCGGCTAAGATCTCTCAAGCTTTTCTCCTTCGAAGATTGCTGGACTCGCTGGTTAGAATCACTAGGTAATGGCTGAGCAACAGGTTTTACCTTCTTGTCTACCGTTTTGTACCTAGTATCAACTCTAACTTCAGGATCTACGAATGACTCTATAGCTGTATAGAGCTCCCTAGAGTGTACTTCCACCACATGATCCTCATCTTCTTGCTCATGCATAGCAAGTTCATCGATGAAATCTCCCAACCCTAACTCCAAATAAACACCTTCTATCTTATCATCCTCTTCAAGCACACCAACTCTCTTTAGATCTTTTTCAGTTTTTCGCACAACTTTCTGCTCCCACTTCTGCAAGTCAGCAAGTCGTGTATGTGTAGCAAATCCACTCCCAGAAAATCTCACAACTCCTGTACAAAAAGCACTTTCTTTCTCCAGCGAGAGTACCTTCTCCAGTGTACCACTATGTCCTCGCTCTATAGCAGTACTTGTCAAAAATCCTTGAACTCTTCCGTGACCTTAGGCAAGGAACCACCCCTCAGATAATCTCTGTTCCGCTCGTGGTTTGCTGATACAGTTAGAAACTGTACCGCTCTCTTGCCATCCTGACTTCTGATCCGCGCATAAGCAGATCCATCATCCAAAACCTTGGTCTCCATCCTCACAGCTGTAATGTAAGGTTGACCGAGTATCACCGGGTATGATGTACTATCTTGAACAAAGAAGTTTTGTTCTATAGTTACATCTCCCACCTTCACTTTCACATCAGGACAAGCTCCGTAGAGTTCTCCTCGTGTGTTGTTCGCCGTTCTGATCATCCAACCATGATCTATATCGACAGGCCATCCACCTTGCTTGTAGATGTCCTTAGAGACAATATTGATCTCTGATCCATGATCAATGAGAGCAACCACCGGATCTGTCATCTCTCCCACCTTCACTAAGGCTTCGGTAGTAGCTCTAGCCCAATGTCCTCTAGTGTAATGACTAGGGACCTTGTCATCGTTATCATCCTCAAACCGAACCTTGCGGTTGATGCAGCATTGAGCTAGTTCTAACTCTTCCTCTCTTGATATCCTTGTGTCTAATGCATTAGACACAGCGGTTTCTCCTGCCAATTGCCTTTTTCGTTTGATGGTGTCAATAATGACATCATGAAACTCCCTCTTGGCAATCCCAAGAACCTCTCGCAAAGTAAACTCGATCCTGGCATTGAGTACTCTCTCTTCTAGTACTCCTTTCAGATCTGTAGCAGCTTCAATATCAGACTGAAGCTTGTATGAAGGAGATTTACCTTTCTCCTTACCTTTGCTCTTCTCTGAATTCTCGGGAGTAGAGGATATGACCTCTTCCATAGTCTCCTCTGGTAGAGGCATCATCTCCGGTCTGAACTTTTCTCCTCTTGTTTGCCTCTTGAGAGCTGTTCTCTCTTCGCTAGGGCCTGCTTCATCTCGTTTGCGCTTCTCCTCCATGAGAGCCTCATGTTGACTCTTCGCCAAATAAGCATGTACAGACATTGTATCCACGGGATCATCCCATCCAGTAGCACCTCTGATTGCTGTGGCTGTTCTGAGCAACTCCTCCCTTGCCATTTTCCCTCTTTTGTTCGTGCTTACCGCATGGCTCCACATATCAAGAGTATCTCCATCCTTCTTAGAAGCACTTCTTTCTCGTACTACCTCAACTCCATAAGTAGCAGCTTCTACCGACGCAGTAGCATGTTGAGATAGATACTCCTCCAGTACTTGCTTCATTCCTCCTTTCCCGAAGTTGGTTCTAAGAATCTCTCCATTATCCTTCAGAGCAATCTTTCCTTCCTTCCAATAGACTACTCCATCTCGTAGAGTTTTGGCAAAATCACCACACTCTCTTCGAGCATGATCAGAACTATCACACCAAATGCATCTCTGTACATAATCTTGCTTAGGAGCAAGTCTGGTATCATGTGCTCCTCCCTTCTCTTCCAACCTTGCTAACTTGATCTGCAAGTCCCTCATCCCTTTTACCAACTCTTCCATAGCATCTCTTTGCGGTGCAACTTTCGGGACAGGAATAGCAGGAAGTGGAACTTGAGGTACATGCACAATAGGTGCTTGCACATTGGGTACCATTGGTTGCCTACGAGGTACTATGATCGGTGGTGGTCTCTCTTCTTGTCTTACCACCACCTTCCCTCTCCGGTACTCTCGTTTGGCAAGTACACTCACTGCTTCAGAGACTTTTCTCCAATCAGTCGTGAGTCCGTTGTCTTCCATCCTATCTTCTAGAAGCAGCTCCAACTCCCTTTGTAATTCATTGTTGGCTGCTTGTAGAAACAACTCCACCTTGTCATTCTCCAATGTGAGCTTCTCCATCCGAGACAACTGAAGGAATTGTCTCTCATACTCCCGAAATAGCTCTGTGGCAACAAGCCCTTTGTTGGGTTTGTTTACCCACTCCATGAATGACTTCTTAGTCACTCGGTCTGCATCTTCTAAAGAATACTCTTCTTTCAGCTGAAGAGTAAATCCTTCCCACGTAGCACCATGAGATCGGATGATGTCCTTCATGTGCTCTCGTAGTTCAGGTACGACAGCAAGCGCAAATGTACTCACCATCTCTCTTTCAGGCACCTTGCTCAACTCCATCTCCCGGGAATAGTACTTTAGGTACTTGGATATGTTCTTCCCGTCAAATTGATCTAGCAACCCCACAACAGATTGCAAGGCTTTAGTAGCCATTGCTTCTTTCCGTTCAGTGGCTTGCTGTTGTTGCATTACCAACGCGAATGCCTCAAGCAATCGCATATCAGACCGTGAAAGCTTGGTCACCTTTGGTGCCTCTCCAGATGTAGAAGCCTCATCTACGTAATGACCCAACCCTTCAATGTCCATGGTGGCAAAACCACGCACGTACCTCTCACCCTAGACTTTTCACGTCGAGTTCACCAGCTATCGTATAACGTGTTTTTCTGTCTAGGAATACACGGGGTATATGGCTGTGTAGAGGTATGTGGATTGACAAGGTTGGATCTAGATCTGGATGTTTCCACTCAAATGTTTCACTATCTACTCTTCTAGCCTGAGTGACCTTGTATCCGCTCGTCTCAAGTTTAAAGCTTGCTACGATCCAAGGTTACGTATAGGTTGCATAAACTTGTGTTACAAACAGATCTTTTGTATTCTAACTAAAAATACTCAGATCTGTATTATCTAACTGAAGTTATTCATCTATATCACTGGAAGCCTGACTTCTGAATAGCTCCCCAGCGACGCTAACTGGCCATCAATCCAACTATCACAACTTCATAGTACAATCAGAAGATACTAAGATCACTCAATCAACTTGATAGAGTATCGATACAACTTGCTGTACACCCTGGTCTACCGAGTATTCCAGCAAGGCAAAACATGCATAATCCAAAACACTATTCAGATCTCAATATAGCACCAACGGCGGTAGTACCTGGCAGCTCCGAGAACCCAAACAGCGGCTTAAGACTCATGGTGGCTCCGTTCTCCTTCATCACCAAGAGCTGAAATCAGCCCCACACCTTCCAATGTCGAGTTGTATGCAGGTATGGCAGTTTCAGCAACAAACTCCTCTCCAAATTGCTCGAAAATGATCAAATTGACAATAGATGATACCGAAAAAACCCGAAACTGCTCATAACAGAAGTATTTTCGAACTTTGAGATCTCAGTCCTTCCAAACTACTCGACCAATGATGATCAAACTTCACAGGAAGCTTGATTGGACCCTTCACTCCTACCCTGAACAATTTTCAGGTCGAAATCTCAAACCAATTCTCAGATATGGATCAAACCGTAATCTGTGCTAACTTCAGAGCTTTACAGACCCAGGTACATTTGATCCAAGATTCTGAACAAACTACTCGACCATTTGAGGTGAAACTTCCCAAGTATCTTATTGATAAGACATTCTTCAATCCTGGAAAGTTTCACTCAGAAATTCGACTCAGATCTTAAGCAATAGCAAACTATCCATGGCTATCACAGTTCGCTGTCCCCGCCTTATCCCATCTGCACTTCTCAACTTCAATCGGTCGGTTCAGAATCCAAATCGATCAAGAAACTGACCAAATTGATATCAAAATGACCAGCACGCCGTCAGTTCTCCAACCCAACAGACAGCTCCTCAAAACTCCTCGCGAGTCTCTCAGAACAACCAGAAACGTAGCAGTAGGTACAAATTTCACCCCCCTCCACTCAATTGATCATAACGCGCTCATACTTTCATCAAATCGATCGATTCTTCAGCCCAGATTGTAGCCCCGGTCGAGAGCTCTCCAACCATACCCTTCGTTTCGCGAATGGCCCTCTGAAGCCTCCAGAAACCACAGAAACGTCGCGAGGATCAGCTAGAACACCATTGGTCCAAAAGTGGACCAATAAGAGCAAAAAGAACTTTACTTTTTGTCTTTTCTCCTCTTAACTTTTCCCTTAGAACGAATTTTTACTCTCCAAGGAGACACAAGACATCAACAACACTCTAAGACCTCAGAAAATCCTTCAGATATGTCGATGGATTCTTCGCGGTCCGTAACTACACAGAATCGCTCAACCAGAATGAAACCAGTGAACCACAGACTAATACAACGTCAATATTACAACCTGGAAACGTTCTACAATAAAAGGTACGACAAAAGGAAACGGTGAAGCTATCACTCGATTGTAATATTCTTGCCCGAAGTTTCTCACGATCCAAGCCCCATGATTGATCTTCGGTCTGCAATGGCACCGGACATCGACCCAAAGGTTGAAAGGAACGTTCGATGGATAGTTGAGATCCATCGTTCTTCACAACAAAATGTACACCGTCATATCCCAAGTCTCTCCGTATGTTACGATTGGAAGGATCACCGGAAGCTGTAACTCCATCACCCTCCCCATGAACTCATCACCAAAGTACGCAACTAACCACTGTCGAAAGTGATCGCGGTGGATGCAATGAAGCTTGATGTGAAACGGATTCGGGAAAGGAAGATCTGGAACCGGTAACACACCTCCGTCCATAACCACCACTCCTGCAGTTCTTCACTCCTCCATGCAGACCACCGAGAACCCTTACGAATCACCCGCTGAGAGAGAATGTCGTATGAACCTTCGACCCCCCATTTTATACACAATCGCGGCGACAAGGACCACTGAAGTGAACGCGCACAGATCGATGACTTGGCACATTCCTCTACCGTGCGATCACTTAAACAGATAATCACAAACGTGGCACTCATCACACCGTTCGGCGAGTTACGCGATACGGTTCACGAAACACGGAAAAGAAACACAACATAGGTTACACAAGAATTTCACACAGGAGCCGAACCACAACATGACACCGAGAACCGAGGATATTGGTACGAGAAGAAGATCTTGCCTAGGATTGTGAGTTCATGGCATGTGCCTAGGAGTACCACCTGCCTTTTCGTGGAAGACAGGCAGGGGAGGAACGGTTGGAAGATAGAGTCTTACCGGGAGCCGAAGAAGCGACTTCTGGCGAAGTTGTTTCTGCATCTTTTCCCCAAGGGAAAAGCGCAGAAGACGAGGTACTTAGGAGATCAGGACGTGGAGTTCCTGGAATCAGTGTGGGATGACAGAGTGCCAATCTACTGGGGCGCGTACATCCACAACTATGTACAGACGGAGCTAGCATACTTGGGTACCCCGGCGGGAGGACATCTGACGCCCTTCTTCTGCTACTTGTATGTAGCCATGGGGGATCTTAGGGAAGATCAGCTGGCAGTGTATGGGCCAACGGAGCGACAGGAGGTGAAGGAGGAGACCTCGGAAGACGATGATCGAGAGGTAGCAGCAACGCCCCCTCCCACTCTGATGCCACAGTTGAGACCCGGCTCTCACCAGAAGACGCTTCTTGTGAGGGAAGACGAGTCTAGTGGGTCGGAAGACGCCACGCCAGTGAGGAAGATGGGTCAGAAGTGTACCGAGGACACCCATCTCCCTCATCCATTCAGGATCGGAGTCGGACTCGGAGGAAGACTTGCTGAGTACCCGATCAGAGCAGAAGACAGCTTCTGTAACACCTGGGAGTCTTCCGAAGACTCCAGAAGACGAAGGATGGATGGGCACTCCTACTGCGATGCGAGGAAGCGCAAAGAGGAGAGCCGCTCCTGCCACGAGGAGTCTTCCACCCCGGAAGATGAGAAGAGTAGCTTCTTCTCGTGCGCAGAAGATGAAGGCCGTAGTGGTGGAAGAGGCTTCCTTGCCTCTAGAAGACAAGGTCGACACCTCCGAGCGAGTGGTGGGGATGAACTTGTCTTCCGCAGGAAGACGACTGGAGGAGTTCAGTGCCTACTTCCAGAAGGAGATCCAGCCCGCTATGGAGTTGCTGGAAAGGAGAGCGAGGGCACAGGAGAAGCCTCTACAGCCTGGATTCGGCCTGCGCAACCAGGAGTTGCAGACGCGAGTACAGCAGCGTGATCAGGAAGTTCTCCGAGTACGGGAGAAGATCACTGCCCTCGCAGAAGAGTAGACCACTTGGAAGATGCAGCGGGAAGCCGCAGAAGCGCGAGCTGCAACAGAGAAGACGCAGAGGGAAGCAGCGGAGGCTCGTGCGCAGAAGATGTTAGCTCAGTCGGTAGAAGCGCTTCGGAAGAAGTTCAACTTCACCGCGGGTAAGAAGTTACTTACCTTAGCTAGAGAATGGGACAGCGGGTCCAAGACGAGGTTGGTGGAATGCAGAGATAGCATGTTCAGGTACCTGGATAGACAGATAGAAGGAGTGAAGACACTTTATGGTCTTCCCTCACTTCCGGCACCTGCAACCGCATCTTCCCAAGCCCCAGCACCCTCGACTGGATCCGGAATGGAGAAGGAGGAGTTCGATCTCGCTGTACACTTGGTGGTGACAGCGTTGGAAGACGAGAAGACTCCAGAAGACGCCCCGGAAGACATGATGTCTTCTGGAAGACAGGAAGACGAGCCGTCTTCTCAGGTATTCCGCGTGGAGGAAGCGACTTCCCCGGACCCCTATGAGATCACCATGGTCCCTAGTACTGCATATGTGCCTCAGAAGACCGAAGACGCACCATTCGACTCGTCTTCCCAGAAGACCATTCCGTCTTCCGAAGTCGAAGCCGAGGAAGACGCAGCCGCAGAAACAGCAGGGCCAGCGAAGAGCGAGGAGAGGGAAGCTACCTCAGTGGTACCCGAGGTAAGTGCAGGGCTTCCCAGCCCATCAGAAGTCGAGGTAGTAGCTCCGGTAGGAGCAGATCATGTAGAGATTGCCACCGAGCAATCAGAGTAGTTAGCAAACTCAATCGACACTTCCAGATTTAGTAGGATCAGACATGCTATCTTAAGGGTGGCAGTTTTCCATGTAAAAATAGTTAGGACCCCATGTGGCAGCATAGGTAGCGTAGGAGTAACACAGTGGAGGGCTAATTGGGAAGAGGGACCGCATGCATGTGAGGTGACAACCTCTTGTCAGCGCCTCTCTCTCTCTCCCTGGTGGTCGCCTCCCCTGACTCTCGAGGCAGATGGTTAAGTAGGATAGCATGTAGGAGAAAAGCTCTCTGAGAGCTCTGCCAGTTCTGTAGAATTCGGCAGTAACTTAACATACACACCGATTCTACAGGCAGGCAGGCGAGACACATTAGAGCAGAGACAGTCTTAGCGCACTACACCCGTTGTTGGAAACATACGAATAGTCTTGGAATATACAGGAGGGGTCTGCATACTCGCACCAGCAGTGGTTCGAAGATGTAGATAGAGGTAGTGGACAGTCCAGGAACAGGGAACGGCATCCTCGTGCAGTCCTGTTGGCTGGGCTGGTGTGTCAAGGAGTAGACGCAGGAAGTAGCGCGAGTGAGCTTCCCAATGCCATTGTGACTTCTTCTCGGGGAATAGATTGTGGATTTGAGTGCAACAGCTTCGCTCATGTCTTCTGGGTGGTGGAATGTATTGAATTCGCTCCCAATTGTGCATGAGAAGTGTTCTTCTTGAGTGACGGTTAATGTCAACAGTTGTGGAGTGTAGCTTGACTCGTTCAGTAGAGCACTTGGGATCTACGTACGAACGGTCTTCTGGGTAAGTGATCACAGAAGACAGAGCAGTCAGAGCAGCGAAGTGAAGAAGAAAGAAGACTTCTTCCCGCAACAGAAGACGACATCCTCGAGTAGAAGACGGCGCAACAGTACTCACGTTTGTTGTCTTCCTCCCCAAACTATTACAAGCAGGGATGGCTTGTTAGTCAGGATCCGGACTAGAAACCTGTCGGAATCTTAATTGCCCTTTTTCATCCTGTTTTCTCTTGTTTGGATTTCTTCTTCTTCCCATCTTCCCTCATCTTCCCCATCTTCTTATCTTCTTCTAGTGAGCTTCCGATACTTCTATTGAGCTTTCATGAAGGTGAATGTCGTTGTAGCGCTGCAGGAAGACAACTTCCGTAGACAGAAGCCTGGGAAGGCTACAGGGGGGCATACACCCTATGATTTATCCAACCCGTTGGAATGTGAGTGTGAGAGTAAGGTGTAACGACTGTTACTAGTCGACTTCTGCGAAGCCGGACAGCCTTCTGGAGGTGTGAGAAGACGAGCTAAACCCCCAGAAGACGAGAATCGTTTCAGGAAGACGGTATCGAGAAGACCGGAAGAAGCAACTTGGAAGCAGGAAGATCGTCTTCCCGAGCTTCTCTGTGAATAGTTGTATGATATTGTAATTGGTAGTTGTTTGTTTGGGTCCAGAGCACCATTTGGCGTATCTGGAAGACGTGTTGTTTTGTGTGGTTTTGTGAGAAGACGGGATTTCTAGGCAAAATCCGCGTGTTTGTGTGTTTGAACAGATCTTAGAACTTAGAGCAGCGTTACTTGTGCAAATCCTCTGTGGGAACGATATCTTGTATACTAAATGGGCAAAAGGCGAAATCCTACGTCACTACACTTAGGATGGCTGAGCTTGATGGTTAGGGAGACGGTCCGGCTCCGGTCCGGACCAAACAGAACTAAGGTAAGTGGTGCATGGATGCTAACTTGTGATTATGTTTGCATGTTAGTGGTGTAAAGTTTGCGACCTACTGAGCTAGAGCTTCCGCTGACGCAACAAGGCGGTAGGTGCGTGAAAAATCAATGTGGTGTGTCAAAGTTGAACTACTGCAAGACAGAGATGGATCCTAGTGCAGGTTGTCTCTAGATTGGCAGACCTTCCAATACGTCACACTGGAAGTTAATGCCAAGAAGAAGCAGAACATTACTCAAGACGACGGGAGTTCCAAGCCAATCAAACATTTACGAATGATTTATAGACCACATCTGTCTCTGAGTTTATGGAGAAGATACAGATGACCATGCCTAGTTTTGTTACTCATAATTTTCAAGCCCGATGGCAAAGTGAGGGGTACAAGAGATGTTTGGTGAACTTTCTTAGAGGAACAATTGTCTCCGGAATAGGTTTTGCAGCAAATTATACTTTCAAAGTACAAGATGAGGTGCAATGTCTACACTAGGACAACCGACAGTTAACCATATTGGTTCTTATTACTTATCGACATAAGGCTGATCAGGATGGTGTTGCAGAGACTATAGGAGTGGATCGTGACGTTGTGACAGACTATCACTTTTACATTAGCGATGACAATGCGCATGATACATTGTTTGTTTAAATATAAATCTTCATTCTGTGTGGATGGAAGAGTTGGGAATTCAATTCAAGAACACTGGATGTGGTGATGGCTATGCTGCTCAGTTCAAAGCTTATCGTCCTTTCTATTTCATCTCATGGTACTTTCATACATATGGTGCTCATATGATGTGGTGTTTTCATGCCTCAAGACATGAGAAAGGAGTGCACGTAAGTAAACATTCAATTGACTCATGAAACTATTTGTACATAATTTAAATCTTGAACTTGTCATAATGCTTTGCTGTTGTGTCTGTCAGGATGGTTTGGGTGGGATCATTAAAAGCACGTTGACAAGAGCTCAATTGCACTGTACAGCTAAGTTGGAGAATGCACATGACGATGTCCTCTCGTGAACCGGCTCCTATCTGAAATTCAAACTTCGATGCTTGTCGCTCCAGAAACACTCATGAGAAGTCAAGCTAAGCCCTTGCTTACGGGCTTTTGGCATCATTTCGGATCTTCACTTTCATCACATAGATGGGTAGAGCTCATTGTCAGCTTTCCATGGGCATCTTGTTTACTTCGTTTGGACATCTAGTGATGAAGTTATGCGACTCGTAAAAAGACAAAATCAAGCTAGGCCCTAGTTACTTGCTGATTGGATATTTGAGGCTTCAGGCGTTATATCAAAGACGCAAGGGGCTTGCTTCTTATTATTCTGATAGAACTTCATACGTATAGAGATTGTGACAAGGGGGCAGCTTAGGGGCTAGCTTGCGTCTGCGATCTGTCAACAGACGGTTCGGGAGATTTAGGAGTCCAATGCAAGCGCACAAGGCGTCATAGGGTTCAAATCTGTGCAAGCTACGCACTAGTTCAAACGGTTTGGGAAGAGACGGATCAAGGAGTGCGTATTGAGAGAAATTGATACAGAATGTAGTGTCGTAGGATTACTCCTTTTGCCCATTTAGTATACAAGATATCGTTCCCACAGAGGATTTGCACAAGTAACGCTGCTCTAAGTTCTAAGATCTGTTCAAACACACAAACACACGGGTTTTTTCTAGAAATCCCGTCTTCTCACAAAACCACGCGTCTTCCAGACACGCCAAAAGGTGCTCTGGACCTAAACAAACAACTACTAACTAAAATATCACACAACTATTCATAGAGAAGCTCGGGAAGACGATCTTCCTGCTTCCAGGTCGCTTCTTCCGGTCTTCTCAATACCGTCTTCTCGGAGCGATTCTCGGCTTCTGGTGGTTCCACTCGGCTTCTCATACCTCCAGAAGATTGTTCTGCTTCGCAGAAGTCGACTAGTAATGGCTGTTACACCTTATTCACTCTCACATTCCAACGGGTTAGATTAATCACATGACGTATGCCCTCTGTAGCCTTCCCAGGCTTCTGCCTACGGAAATAGTCTTCCTGCAGCACTACAACGACATTCACCTTCACGGAAGCTCAATAGAAGTCTCGGAAGCTCACTAGAAGAAGGTAAGAAGATGGAGAAGATGGGAGAAGATGGGGAAGAAGAGAAAATCCAAACAAGAGAAAACAAGATGAAAAGGAGAAATTAAGATTCCGACAGGTTTCTAGTCCGGATCTTGACTAACAAGCCATCCCTGCTTGTAATAGTTTGGGGAGGAAGACAACAAACGTGAGTACAGTGGCACCGTCTTCTACTCGAGGATGTCGTCTTCTGTTGCGGGAAGAAGGCTTCTTTCTTCTTCTCTTCGCTGCTCCGACTACTCTGTCCTCTGGGATCTCTTACCCATAAGACCGTCCGTACGTAGATCCTAAGTGCTCTACTGGACGAGCCAAGCTACACTTCCACAACTACTGACAGTCACCGCCACTCAAGAAGAACACTTCCCATGCACAATTGGGAGCGAATTCAAGTAAACCCACCACCCAGAAGACATGAACAAAGCTTCTGCACTCAAATCAACAATCCATTCTCCGAGAAGAAGTCACATTGGCATTGAGAAGCTCACTCCCTCTACTTTCTGCGCCTACTCCTCGACACACCAGTCTAGTCAACAAGACTGCACGAGGATGCCGTTCTCTGTTCCTAAATTGTTCATTACCTCTATCTACATCTTCGAACCACTGCTGGTAACAAGCATGCAGACCCCTCCTGTGTATTCCCAGATTATTCGTATGTTTCCAACAACGGGTGTAGTGTACACTGTAAGGTCTATCATGTGTCTGTGTGTGCTCTCCGTCTGCACCGTCAAATCGATGTGTGTGTGTGCAGAGTCTACAAAACTCCGATTTCCTACCCTTCGATCCTACTTATGCCGCTGCCATGAGAAAACAGAGGAGGCGGCCACCAGGGAGAGAGGGGCGCTGACAGGAGGCTGCCACCCCACATGCAAGCGGTTCCCCTTCCTAATTAGCCATCCACCTTGTTGCTCCTAGGCTACCTATGCTGCCACATGGTATCCTAACTAATTTTACACTGAAAAACTGCCACCCTTAACATAGCATGTTCGATCCTACTAAATTTGGAGATGTCAACTTCGATTACTATCTACTCTGATTGCTCGGAGGCAACCTCTACCTGATCTGCTCCTATCGGAGCTCCTAACGCAGCTTCTGATAAGCTAGAAAGTCCTGCAGTTACCTCGGGTGTCACTGAGATGGTTTCCTCCTCATCGCTCTTCGCTGGCCCTGTTGTCGCTGCTGCTGCTGCTTCTTCCTCGGTTTCGGCTTCGGCTTCGGCTTCCGATTCTGCTTTTGCTTCTGCTTCTACTTTGGAAGACGGAAGCGTCTTCTGGGAAGCAGAGTCGACCGGTGCTTCCTTGCTCTTCTGGAGCATCAGCTCGGTACTAGGGACCATGGCGACCTCATGGGGGTCCGGGGAAGTCACTTCCTCCACGCGGAATACTTGGGAAGACGGCTCGTCTTCTTGTCTTCCAGAAGACATCTTGTCTTCCGGGGCGTCTTCCGGAGTCTTCTTGGCTTTCCAACGCTGTCACTACCAAGTGCACAACGAGGTCAAACTCCTTCTTCTCCAATTCGGATCTAGTAGATGGTGTTGGAGCTTGAGAAGATGCAGTTGCGGGTGTCGGAAGCGAGGGAAGACCATAGAGTGTCTTCACTCCCTCTATCTGCCGATCCAAATACCTGAACATGCTCTCTCTGCATTCCACCAACATCGTCTTGGACTCGTTGTCTCATCCTCTAGCGAGGGTAAGCAACTTCCTACCCGCGGTGAAGTTGAACTTCTTCCGAAGCGCTTCCACCGACTGTGCTAGCATTTCCTGCGCACGTGTGGTCCCCACAAATTACAGGATTCATGAATTTTTGAAATTTTTAAGAATAATAACTTGTTTGTATAACTGAAGAAGCGTTGTTACTTAAGGTTACATCTTCCTTAGCAGGAAGATGATCTTAAGGGTTGTTTGTAATAATAAGTTGACTTCTTTGGAAGACGACCATCTTCGAAAGAGCGTCTTCTTAGTTGCGTCTTCGGAAGACAGGAAGACGGCGGAAGACAGGAAGACGTCGGAAGACACCCATCTTCTGGAAGGCAGCGACCGCGAAGGTCTAACCATGAATTTTCAGGTAAAGGAGTGGGTGTACCTACTAGGTAACACCAAGGTGGTAGATAGGTCGGGTAAGCAATCTAGGGTTGAAACCCCTAATCTGCGGGGAAGATGCGCAGGAAGTGCATTAGTGCATTCCAGCTTCCCGCAGCAAGCACGCTTCGTGAGAAGATCGATTTCAGAGGGTGAGCTTCGAGTGAGGGGGCAGCGAGGTGAAATTGAGTAAGGACATGATCGATTAGAAGCTAGAAGGAAGGCGAGGTCGAATTGCTGAAGCGCAGGAAGCATACTGAGTGAAAAGCGTTTTCTGTGAAACTCCCGGAAGCTGACATTGGAAGCAGCTGAGTGGAATCGGAGGTGGACGGCTTAATCGATTAAGGCGTAGACTGGAGCTGACGACGGAGGCAGCTCAGTGGGATCGCATTGGAGCTGGGATCAGAGCCAGAAGCGCGCGGAAGGTCGAAGGCAACTCGGGAAGCAGAAGAAGACTGTAGAGGTTCTTCCCATTTTCTTTTCCCTCCCATTGCTTCCCACCTTTTTTTGGTATCCCCCGCGCTTCCCCAGTTGTTTGCAGGCAGCCTGATCGATTGTGACATTGTGTACGGAAGCGTTGCTCAATTTCTGTCAGACGTCTTCTTGATTCTTCCTGAGTTCAATTCGAGCTTCCCTACCTATCGTCCTCAAATTGACGATCCAGACAAGAGTCGCTCGAGGAAGACCATCTTCCTGGACCGAAGATTGGTGGCGCAAGGTCTTCCACAGGCCAGAATATGAGAGCCGAGGGTATTGGCTCGAGAAGAAGATCCTGCCCAGGATTGTGAGTGAGTGGCATGTGCCTGGGAGCACAACTTGCCTCTTCTTGGAGGACAGGCAGGGGAGGAACGGTTGGAAGATAGAGTCTTACCGGGACCCGAGGAAGCGACTTCTGGCGAAGCTGTTTCTGCATCTCTTTCCCAAGGGGAAAGCGCAGAAGACGAGGTACCTTGGAGATCAGGACGGGGAGTTCCTGGAAGCAGTGTGCGGCAAAGGAGTGCCCGTCAACTAAGGCTTGTTCTTCCACATGTATGTACAGGCAAAGCTAGTGTACTTGGGTACCCCGGCAGGAGGACACTTGACCCCTTTTCTCTGTTACTTGTACGTAGCCGTGGGGGATCTTAGGGGAGGTCAGTTGGTGAAGTATGGACCAACAGAGCAGCAGCCGCAACTCCTCCTCCCACTCTGATGCCACAGTTGAGACCCGCTCTCACCAGAAGACGCTTCTGGTGCGGGAAGACGAGTCTAGTGGGTCGGAAGACGCCACGCTGCTGAGGAAGATGGGCCCTAGAAGTGTACCTAGGAAGACCACCTCCCTCATTCATTCGAGATCAGAGACTGACTCGGAGGAAGAGCCGTTGAGTACCCGATCGGAGCAGAAGACCGCTTCTGCAACACCAGGGAGTCTTCCGAAGACTCCAGAAGACAAGGGAAGGAGAGATACTCCTACTGCGATGCGGGGAAGCGCAGTGAAGAGGACCACTTCTGTCATGGGGAGGGATCTTCCACCCCGGAAGATGAGAAGAGGGGCTTCTTCTCGTGCGCAGAAGCAGAAGGCCATAGTGGTGGAAGAGGCATCCTTGCCTCTGGAAGACAAGGTCGACACCTCCGAGCGAGTGGTGGAGATGAACCTGTCTTCCGCAGGAAGAAGGCTGGAAGAGTTCAGCGCCTTCTTCCACTCCAAGATCCAGCCAGCCATGGAGTTTCTAGAGAAGAGAGCGAAGGCTCAGGAGAAGCCCTTGCAACCTGGTTTCGGTCTGCGCACCTTGCTGCGACAAGAAGAAGACCAGAGGAAGACAGAGTCACTGGAAGCTAGTCTCCGCACCACGGAGAAGCTCGCAGCGAGGTACAAGGCGGAAGCAGCCGCTTCTGCCAAGGAGCTGGTGCAGCTTCGGAAGAGCAACCAGGAGTTGCAGGGGCGTGTACAACAACGCAATCAGGAGGTTCTCCAAGTGCGGGAGAAGATCACTGCCCTCGCCGAGGAGAAGACGACGTGGAAGACGCAGCGGGAAGCTGCAGAAGCGCGAGTTGCAGCCGAGAAGATGCAGCGAGAAGCTCGTGCGCAGGAGATGCTAGCACAGTCGGTGGAAGCGCTTCGGAAGAAGTTCAACTTCACCGCGGGTAAGAAGTTGCTTACCCTGGCTAGAGGATGGGACAGCGAGTCCAGAACAGGGTTGGTAGAATGTAGGGAGAGCATGTTCAGGTACTTGGATCGGCAGATAGAGGGAGTGAAGACACTCTATGGTCTTCTCTCGCTTCCGACACCCGCAACTGCATCTTCCCAAGCTCCAGCACCATCTACTGGATCCGAATTGGAGAAGGAGGTATTCGACCTCGCTGTGCACTTGGTAGTGACAGCGTTGGAAGCCGAGAAGACACCGGAAGACGCTCCGGAAGAGAAGATGTCTTCTGGAAGACAGGAAGACGAGCAGTCTTCCCAGGTATTCCGCGTGGAGGAAGCGACTTCCTCGGACCCCTATGAGGTCGCCATGGTCCCTAGTACCGCACCCGTGCCTCAGAAGACCGAAGAAGCACGATCCGACTCTACTTCCTAGAAGACGCTTCCGTCTTCCGAAGTAGAAGCCGAAGCCGAAGAAGACGCAGCCGCAGCGACAGCAGGGTCAGCGAAGAGCGATGAGGAGGAAGCCACCTTAGTGACACCCGAGGTAACTGCAGGGCTTTCTAGCTTATCAGAAGCCGCGTTAGGAGCTCCGATAGGAGCAGAACAGATAGAGGTTGCTTCCGTGCAATCAGAGTAGATAGTAACCGAAGTGACAAACTCCAAGTTTAGTAGGACCGAACATGCTATCTTAAGGGTGGCAGTTTTCTCGTGTAAAATTAGTTAAGATACCATGTGGCAGCATAGGTAGCGTAGGAGAAACCAGGTGGATTGCTAATTAGGAAGGGGGAACCGCTTGCATGTGGGGTGGCAGCCTCTTGTCAGTGCCTCTCTCTCCCTGGTGGTCGTCTCCTCTGATTCTCATGGCAGTGACATAAGTAGGATTACAGCGTAGGAATGGAGCTAGCTGCTGCACACACATATCGATTCTATGGTGCAGGCAGACTAGACACATTAGAGACGAGACACATGATAGATCGTTCTTCGCACACTACACCCGTCGTTGGAAACATACGCACAGTCTGGGAATACACAAGAGGGGTCTGCATGCTCGTGCCAATAGTGGTCCGAAGATGTAGATAGAAGTAGTGGACAGTTTAGGAACAAGGAACGGCATCCTCGTGCAGTCCTGTTGACTAGACTGGTGTGTCGAGGAGTAGGCGCAGGAACTAGAGGGAGTGAGCTTCCCAATGCCAATGTGACTTCTTCTCGGGGAATGGATTGTTGATTTGAGTGCAGAAGCTTATCCGTGTTTTCTGGGTGGTGGGTTTCTTTGAATTCGCTCCCAATTGTGCATGAGAAGTGTTCTTCTTGAGTGGCGGTGAATGTCAGCAGTTGTGGAAGTGTAGCTTGGCTCGTCTAGTAGAGCACTTAGGATCTACGTACGGACGGTCTTATAGGTAAGGGATCCCAGAAGACAGAGTAGTCGGAGCAGCGAAGAGAAGAAGAAAGAAGCCTCCTTCCCGCAACAGAAGACGACATCCTCGAGTAGAAGACGGTGCCACTGTACTCACGTTTACTGTCTTCCTTCCCAAACTATTACAAGCATGGATGGCTTGTTAGTCAGGATCCGGACTAGAAGCCTGTCGGAATCTTAATTGCCCTTTTTCATCTTGTTTTCTCTTGTTTGTATTTTCTCTTCTTCCCCATCTTCTTACCTTCTTCTAGTGAGCTTCCGAGACTTCTATTGAGCTTCCGTGAAGGTGAATGTCGTTGTAGTGCTGCAAGAAGACCATTTCCATAGGCAGAAGCCTGAGAAGGCTACAGGGAGCATACACCCTGTGATTAATCTAACCCGTTGGAATGTAAATAAGAGAGCGATGTGTGTCAGCTGTTGCTAGTCGACTTCTGCGAAGCCGGACAGTCTTCTGGAGGTGCGAGAAGACGAGCTGAACCCCCAGAAGATGAGAAGCGCTTCGAGAAGACGGCAGTGAGAAGACCGGAAAAAGTGACCTGGAAGCAGGAAGATCATCTTCCCGAGCTTTTCTGTGAATAGTTGTGTGATATTTTAGTTAGTAGTTGTTTGTTTAGGTCCAGAGCACCTTTTGGCGTGTCAGGAAGACTCGTGGTTTTGTGAGAAGACGGGATTTCTAGGCAAAACCCGTGTGTTTATGTGTTTGAACAGATCTTAAAACTTAGAGCAGTGTTACTTGTGCATATCCTCTGTGGGAACGATATCTTGTATACTAAATGGGCAAAAGGAGTAATCCTGCGTCACTACATATAGTGAGCACTATTTTTGACGCCGCTGCCGGGGATTTCATCTTAGTAACTTCTGTTCTAAGCTTCCTGGATCTGTGTGCCAGTAATTAGTTTCATTTCGAACTAACTTCGATTGTAGTTGAATGTGTTGTGGGACTCTATCTTGCTAGAAGACAGGAACCGCAACCAGAAGCTGAAAGAGATACATCAGGGAGAGTTGGAAGAAGCCGCTTCCCTGCTTCCAAGAGTTTCTTGGAAGACTCGATCTTGGAAGACTGCAGTGAGTACAACAAGAACCAGGAGAAGAAGACGTTCTGAACCTGTGATCGGTTGTTCAGTCATTTGATCTACCGGATCTAGTGATAGAAGAATAGAGACATCTATTCTCAGTACTCTGGTGGATGCCTCCGACTAGAGGAAGAAGCAGAAGACGCACGGGTAAAGATCCTGAGTGGGTACATTCACCCCAGCGAACCGCTTCTAGAGAGCAGCGGATATCCCTGAGACACCAAAGGAAAGAAGAAGAGCTCAGGAAAATCCGATCAGTAGAGTTGGAAGAGCCTTCCATCTCGAGCATAATCTTTGGAGAAGACAGAAGCCAACCGGGTGATCTCGTGTATAAAGTAGACTTTGGTACTGGTTACTCGGAAGACATCTTCCCAAGTGCGGAAGAAGCTTCTCAAGGAGAAGGAAGACTGGAGGAGATTGTTCCAGACGTCTCGGAAGATAGCAGTGACAGTAGTTCTGACTCAGAAGACGACCTTCGTGATTCAGACAGGCCTGGACCTTTGAGAAGACCATCTTCTCCACCTGGACCTGAGGGAGGAAGAAGTTGGCAGTCGCACCAGCCGGCAATCGACATGGCTTCCCACACTAGGCAGAAGTTCCATCTGTACGACGGTGATGCTGATGCGGACGACTTCATCACGATGTTCAAGACCATCTCTCGCTCCAACAAGGAAGACTCGGATGCTGACAGACTCCGCGTATTTCCTAGTTTGATCGTAAGGAAGGGAAGGAAATGGATGAGTAAAATGTTGGATGATGGGATAGTGATGGCCACTTGGGCAACTCTGAAGGCGGCTTTTCTGAAGAGGTTCAGAGGAGTGGGCTACGATCGTATGACCCTCATAGAACTTCAGAGGCTCGAACGGAAGAAGAAGGAGACACTACGGGATTACACCGAGAGGTTTGAAGACCTCCTGGATCACATCCCTCAGAACCAAGGAAGACCCGGTTACTGTGCTCAGCAAGCCGTGGACTGGTACTTGGGTGGATTGTCTCAGGATATGGAATTGTACTACAGAAGAGGAGGAGGTGATGATTTAGTAGAAGTACAGAAGCATGCCGAGCAGTATGAAACCTCGAGCATCACTCGGAATATGACGAAAGACAAAGGGAAGACCTCGAAGAAGTCTTCTCGGAAGACCAAGAGGAAGTCCAAGTCCACTGAAACTGATAACAGTGATTCGGAAGTATCTTCTACTTCTGAAGAGTCTACTGTCGAAAGTTCAGAATCAGAATCTGAACAAGAGAAGAAGATTCGAAGGAGGAAGAAGGAGAAGACGCGATCAAGGGAAGAAGTTGTGCAGAAGATGCCTCAGACTCAGATCATTCAGTCTGCACCTGATCCCCGTATCGATGAAGTTTTAAAGCAGTTTGCCGACCTGAAAGTTCATCTTCTGAACTAGAAGGACAAGCGGAAGCAACCTACGGCTTCCCGGCCAAACCTTTGGTGCAACCTTTGTAACTCTTTGGGGCACACCAGAGACCAGTGTACGCAGGACCAAGCTGTCAATTGGGCCGGCTGGGAAGAAGACGATGAGGGATATCTACATGATCCTAGTGGGGAAACCTGTTATAGGATCGAGATGATACAACTCTTCACTCCCACTCCTCCTGCCCAATATAATCGTTATGTACCTAGGGATAGAGCTAGTAATGTACAGACCAGAACACCCTGTCAACCTTCTTCACCGCAACGACCTCTCAACCCTCTTCCTGGAGCGTGCAATAATTGTGGAGAGACAGGACACTGGTGGTCCACCTGTCCTCATCCGAGAAGACAGATTGAGCAAGTGCCCTTGTGTGGGAACTGTAAGGAAGCCGGTCATTTCACAAGGAATTGTCCTCAAACCTTACGGCCACGACAAATGGTTAGATTTGCTGAGACCACGCCTCCTGCAGAAGCTGCATCAGCTTCTAAACTCGAGTTAGCAGTGGTACAACACATCACTGTAGAAGAAGAAGATCCTGGGGATTGTACGGATTGTCTCCATATCGAGGAAGACAAACCAGACCCCGGGAAGCGCGAAGGAAAGGAACCTCAGCTGCAGAAGACGACTGCAGCTCAGAAGACGAAGTCACTTGAGGCAGCTTCTTCTTTCACTTTGACGGATGGCACTGTTTGGAGCCCTAGCTCGGATTCAGGCAGTTGGCCTCCAGAAGAAGTTCTGGATGAAGCTGTGTTCAAGGTAAGTACCAGAAGCAAAGGGAAGTCAGAATCCTGTCAGAAAGAGATCAGGAAGAAGAAGCAGCGAAAGGAGAGGTCATCTTCCCCTGAGCAACCTTCTTCTCCTACTTACGACCGGGAAGATCTGAAGTACTTTGCTCCTGACATTAGGCAAGAGGTTGAAGCGATCATGCAAGAAGAGCTGGATAAGTGACGGAAGATAGTACAGCAGCTTCCTACACCGACTATGGCAGCCCCTGTCACACGAGAATAGCCCCCAGTCGAGAGAAGACACCATTCTGGTCTTCCACCCAAGGAAGCAGTTACTACATCTTCTTTGCTGGAAACCCCGGTCACTCTTCTGAAGCGATCCCCTTACGACTTCTTACGAGACTTGTGGAATCAGAAGACGGATGTAACCTTCCAACAACTGTTGGATGACAACGCTGGCTATAGCAAGTTGTTGCAATCCGTGCTTCGAGGATCGAGGAAGAGGAGGATAGCTAAATTTCTCAAGAGCACCCCGATCCTAAGGATAGAGCATGAGGACTTGGGAGCCCCAGAACTCGATATGGAGATCCATGGCTGTCTTCTGAAGAAGGTACCCATTGATTCCAGCTCCGGAGTTAACATCATGACTGAAGAAACAGCGCATGCCCTGGGCTTCACTGAGTTCCAGCCTACTCCGAGAATCCTCAGAATGGCGGACTAGACCAGAAGACGACCTTTGGGGCAACTGAAAGATGTCTTAACGGTAATTGGTGGAGTATCTTTTTACCTCACTTACATCATTTTGCGACCTGTAGCTAAGGTTGGTTATCAGGTGTTGATATGAAGACCATGGCTGTATGCTGCAAATGTAAACACCGATTGGAGAAGACATCGATTGAGATTTCCCAATCCTACACCCAAGCCAGGTGAGAAGACTAAGATCTCCCTTCCTTGGAAGAAGATTGGACACCAAGGTGAAACTCCTTCTACGACAGAGGGGTACACTTCAGAAGACTCAGCTGCATCTTCTGACATGGACGAGCGATACAATGAGTTTGTGGTGAATAACTTGTGTACTACAGAAGTAACAGAAGTAGCAGAAGAAGTGATCTGTGGATACATTGAGTGCTACGAGGTTGCGGAAGAAGAGCTTCCAGAAGACGAAAGTATCGTCTTTCCTTCGGAAGATCTGACAGTTGGTCTTCCAGAAGACGAATCTGAACCAGAAGAAGCTCCCAAACCGGAATATTTTGGTGCCAGTGAGTACAGTCACACTGAAGGAATGGTAAACCCGGATGATCTTCAAGAAATGGAGGTTGCTCCCGAGAAGAAGCTGAAGCTTTCCAAGGTGATCGAGGGCCAACAGTTGGAAGACTTCCGAGAACTTCTGACGGAGTTCTTGGATGTCTTCGCATGGACCATAGAAGACATGAAGGGCATACCTCGAGAGTTGGGAGAGCATTGCATTGACTTGCTGGAAGGCGTTGTTCCTGCACGGCAGAGGCAGTATCGGCTTAACCCCAAGTACTCGCTTCTGGTGAAGGACCAGATCCACCAATACCTGAAGGCGGGAGTCATCTTCCCAATGCTTAGTAGTGAGTGGGTAGCTCCTATTGTCATCGTGCCGAAGAAGCAGACAGGGAAGATCCGAGTGTGTCAGGACTTCCGGAAGCTGAACTTGACCACGAAGAAGGATCATCATCCCTTACCATTCATCGACTCTGTGTTAGACCAGGTAGCAGGACATGAGTTCTACAGCTTCCTGGATGTTTCAATCAGAGAAGAAGACAAGTCGAAAATCACTTTCACTACTGATTGGAGCACGTACGCGTACAACCAAATGCCGTTTGGTTTATGCAACGCGTCCGTCACATTCCAGAGGTTGATGATCACAATCTTCAAGGAGTATCTTCGCACTTTCATGGAGATCTTCTTGGATGATTTTTGCGTGTTTGGATCGAAGAAAGATCACCTGATATTTCTAAGGAAGTGTTTTCTGAAGTGTAGAGAACATCGTTTGGCTCTTCACCCTGAGAAGTGCTTCTTTGGTATGTCAGAGGGAATTTTGTTAGGACATAGGATTTCTGGAAGAGGCATAGAAGTCGACTGTGCTAAGGTAGAAGTCATTATGAAACTTCACCCACCTGCTAACCTGACTCAGTTGAGAAGCTTCCTAGGCAACGTAGGATACTACAGGAGGTTTATTGACAGGTACGCAGAGGTAGCAAGAAGACTCACCAAGTTGCTGAAGAAAGATGAACCATACATTGGTCTTCTAAGCAGCAGGAAGCATTCGAAGAAATGAAAAGGCTTCTGTCGGAATCCCCTGTCCTACGACCACCTGATTGGGAGAGAGTCTTCCACATTTATGTGGATGTTTCTGCATTCGTCATAGGGGTGGTGTTGAGTCAGAAAGATGAGAAGAAGAAGGATTATCCCATCTACTATGCGGGAAGACAACTCAGTGACGCAGAGAAGAAGTACTCGACAACTGAAAGGGAGTGTCTCGGCATGATTTACTCCTGTAGGAAGTTTAGACACTATCTTCTAGCCAACCCGTTTGTCTTCTATGTGGATCATTTTTCTTTGAAAAATCTTGTGAAGAAAGCAGATTTGTCTAGTAGGATAGCTAGGTGGATTCTTCTACTCCATGAATTTACTTACACCGTTGAGTACAGGCCTGGAAGACAGCATGTTAATGTTGACTACCTATCCCGATTAGAGACGGAACGACGAGAAGATGAAGTGGAAAATGAGTTCCCTGACGAGAAGCTATTTTCAGTTTTCGCAAAGACGCTTTCATCTGAGGGGGGCGTACCGCCTACTTCCCAGAAGACGAGACTAGATCTTCTGATCCAGTCTTTGCGACTTCCACAGAAGAGTCGATCTTCAGGGACTTGAGGAAGTTCTTGAAAGACCAACAGTATCCCGAGGGATTGGATGCGGAGCAGAAGGCTGTCTTCTTACACAAGGCAGGTCCTTACGCCATCTTCCAGGGTATCCTGTTTCGGAAGGGACATGACGAGAAGCTAAGGAGATGCCTTGAGCCTTCAGAGATTAAACCAGTGATCACAGGTCTTCACTACAAAGATGCTGGGGGTCACTACGGGCTGAAAACCACAGTGAAGAAGATGTTAGACGCCGGATACTGATGGCTGACCATGTACCGAGACACTTTTCATGAGATCAGGAAATGCGATGCGTGCCAGAGGGTGAGAAGACCAACAACTACTACTAGGTGGCCTCTTACGCCCATTCTTCCGCTTGCTCCTTTTGAAAAGTGAGGAATCGACTTTGTTGGGTCTATCGCCCCGGTGGCTAGAAAAACACGAGCATGGTATATTCTGATAGCTACCGATTATGCTACCAAGATGGTGGAAGGCGAAGCAACAAGGAAGAACGACGCCACCGTAGTAGCCATGTTCTTCTGGCATAACATTATCACTCGGTACGGATGTCCGCTGGAATTGGTATCAGATAGAGGTACTCATTTCTTAAATGAGACTATCTCCCTCCTGACCCAATACTTCAGGATTAAGCATCGGAAGACGATGCCATACAACCCGAAAACGAACGGACTGACGGAGAAGTCGAACGGTCTTCTGTGTAACATCCTGAATAAGGTAACCGTTAACCATACGTATGATTGGGACACGAAATTGCCATCTGTGTTATGGACTTTCAGGATTTCACCTAAAGTCACGACCCAAAAGACACCCTTCTACCTAACTTATGGCATGACACCTATTGTGCCCATCGAGTTAGAGGCCCTACTTACAGGTTAGCCGTAACTGAACGCATGGAAGAGGAAGAAAGCCAGGAGCAACGTCTTCTGAACTTTGTAGAGTTTGAAGAAAACAGGAATGCAGCTTTGGAGAAGACGTACGAGGTACAAGCGCAACGTAAGGTGAACTACGATGGCAAGCTGAGGAAAGTGACCGTCGTAGATGGGGACTTGGTTCTTCTCTACGACAACCGACATCTTAAGTTCCCCGGGAAACTGCATCTTCGCTGGATGGGTCCTTACCGCGTCTTGGAGGTCTTCTACAACAGCTCCTTGCAGTTGGAAGAGTTGGACGGTACATTGATGATCACTCGTGTAAATGAGTGGCGTGTCAAGAAGTACTGGACGTGAACAAAAGTGCTGAAACATTGATGTTTGCGGGGACGGAAACATTGATGTTTGCGGGGACGCAAACATGTGAGAGTGGATGTATGTGGTGCCCACAAATTACAGGATTCACGAATTTTTGAAATTTTTAAGAATAATAACTTGTTTGTATAACTGAAGAAGCGTTGTTACTTAAAGTTACGTCTTCCTTAGCAGGAAGATGATCTTAAGGGTTGTTTGTAATAATAAGTTGACTTCTTCGGAAGACGACCATCTTCGGAAGAGCGTCTTCGGAAGACGGGAAGACGGCGGAAGACACCCATCTTCTGGAAGGCAGCGACCGCGAAGGCCTAACCATGAATTTCCAGGTAAAGGAGTGGGTGTACCTACTAGGTAACACCAAGGTGGTAGGTAGGTCGGGTAAGCAATCTAGGGTCGAAACCCCTAATCTGCGGGGAAGATACGCAGGAAGCGCATTAGCGCATTCCAGCTTCCCGCAGCAAGCACGCTTCGTGAGAAGATCGATTTCAGAGGGTGAGCTTCGAGTGAGGGGGCACCGAGGTGAAATTGAGTAAGGACATGATCGATTAGAAGCTAGAAGGAAGGCGAGGTCGAATTGCTGAAGCGCAGGAAGCATACTGAGTGAAAAGCGTTTCCTGTGAAACTCTCGGAAGCTGACATTGGAAGCAGCTGAGTGCAATCGGAGGTGGACGTCTTAATCAATTAAGGCGTAGACTGGAGCTGACGACGGAGGCAGCTCAGTGAGATCGCATTGGAGCTGGGATCAAAGCCAGAAGCGCGCGGAAGGTCGAAGGCAACTCGGGAAGCAGAAGAAGACTGTAGAGGTTCTTCCCATGTTCTTTTCTCTTCTCACTGCTTCCCGCCTTTGTTTGGTATCCTCCGCGCTTCCCCGGTTGTTTGCAGGCAGCCTGATCGATTATCCCCTCCTCCTCATTTTTCTTATTGTGACATTGGGTGCGGAAGCGCTGACCAATTTCTGTCAGACGTCTTCTTGATTCTTCCTAAGTTCAATTCGAGCTTCCCTACCCATCGTCCTCAAATTGACGATCCCAGCTATCGATTTCCCTACCCTATTACTCCTCTACTCCCGAAACCTGGAACAGAAGACGGTTCGGAAGATTAGAACATCTTCGGAAGAATGTCTTTGGAAGACTGTCTTCGGAAGTCGACTGTACACAATTCGTATCAAGAGTGGATTTGTGTTGCTTTTGTGTTAAGAGAGGCTTGGTATGAATCCTGAGTGGCTTGGTGAGTTGTTTTGTTATTTCGAGAAGTTGGAAGTCGGGAACTAGGCCTGTGCCTCCCGGTCTTCCAAGCTTCTCACAACTTCCTAGAGAGACTAGAAGACCGGAAGGCTGGCAAAATGCGCGAGAAGACGTGAGGGTCCATTTCGGATCTCTTCTGACCGACCCATAGCAGCCATTCCTTCTTCTTCCCAAATTTAAGAAGAGAGTCATGAGAAGTCTTACTGACAGAATCTGGAGAGAATGGTTGAGGGTCATGTCTTCCCACCAAGCAGCAAGCTTCTTCTGAGTGTGTATGAGAGGTGAGAAGTTAGAAGAACAGAGTGCAAATGTTTTGAGTCTGTTGTGAGGATAGATTACGCGTAGGAAGAAGAAGACAGGTGAGACCAGTGAAGGGAAGCCTGACTTCGGGAGGTCTTCCGAGAAAGACACTGAATCGGAAACTGTCCCGTGTGTCTTCCCAGAGACCACTGTCACCGCAGGAGCCCGCAACCATCTTCTGAACATGTTATGCACTCTACGTTTCGCGAATCTTGTATCTTCTGATAAGAAGTAGGATGAAATGCAAGGTGGGTTGCCTTCTTGGTAGTCCATGCGAGGCCTTGCTTAGTTAGGATTGTTTAGATATAGCTCGGAAGACGAGAGCTATCTAGGAAGTACTGTTAGAATCCCGGAAGACGGAGTAGCTGTCTTCAGGAAGACTAGTTTCGTCTTCTGAGAAGTAGAAGCTAGACTGTGGGCACTTGGGAAGGACTGAGCCTCCAGCTCACAGTAAACATGTGTGGCTTAGTGCAACAGAGCTTTCAAGTATGTCGATGCATCCGTGAGGCTTGGTGTTACCAGCGGCAGAATTAGCCGAGGCCACTCCTTTCCTCAAGGAGTTGGGTCTTGACTTCTTCCTGTGGGATTGGAACCTCGCCGACCAGGGACTTCTGGAGGAGGTGTGGGCAGCGTTACCACCTCGCAACCGTGTACCTGCGAAGACAGGAGTCGCTCGAGGAAGACCATCTTCTTGGACCGAAGATTGGTGACGGAGGGCCTTCCACAGACCAGAATTCGAGAGCCGAGGGTATTGGCTCGAGAAGAAGATCCTGCCCAGGATCGTGAGTGAGTGGCATGTGCCTGGGAGCACAACTTACCTCTTCCTGGAGGACAGGCAGAGGAGGAACGGTTGGAAGATAGAGTCTTACTGGGAGCCGAGGAAGCGACTTTTGGCGAAGCTGTTTTCTGCATCTCTTTCCCAAGAGGAAAGCGCAGAAGACGAGGTACCTTGGAGATCAGGACGTGGAGTTCCTGGAAGCAGTGTGCGACGAAGGAGTGCCCGTCAACTAGGGCTTGTTCTTCCACATGTATATACAGGCAGAGCTAGTGTACTTGGGTACCTCGGCAGGAGGAGACTTGACCTCCTTCCTCTGTTACTTGTACGTAGCCATGGGGGATCTTAAGGGAGATCAGTTGGCAAAGTATGGACCAACAGAGCAACAGAAAGAGAAGGAGGAGACCTCGGAAGACGACGAGCGAGCAGCAGTCGCAACTCCCCCTCCCACTCTGATGCTGCAACTGAGGCCCGGCTCTCACCAGAAGACGCTTCTGGTGCGAGAAGACGAGTCTAGTGGGTCGGAAGACGCCACGCCGCTGAGGAAGATGGGCCCTAGAAGTGTACCTAGGAAGATCACCTCCTTCATTCATTCGAGATCGGAGACTGACTCGGAGGAAGACGGTGCCACTGTACTTACGTTTGCTGTCTTCCTCCCCAAACTATTACAAGCAGGGATGGCTTGTTAGTCAGGATCCGGACTAGAAGCTTGTCGGAATCTTAATCACCCTTTTTCATCTTGTTTTCTCTTGTTTGTATTTTCTCTTCTTCCCCATCTTCTCCCATCTTCCCCATCTTCTTACCTTCTTCTAGTGAGCTTCCGAGACTTCTATTGAGCTTCCGTGAAGATGAATGTCGTTGTAGTGCTGCAGGAAGACCATTTCCGTAGGCAGAAGCCAGGGAAGGCTACAGGGGGCATACACCCTGTGATTAATCTAACCCGTTGGAATGTAAATAAGAGAGCGATGTGTGTCAGCCGTTGCTAGTCGACTTCTGCGAAGTGCGAGGTGCGAGAAGACGAGCTGAACCCCCAGAAGACGAGAAGCGCTTCGAGAAGACGGCAGTGAGAAGACCGGAAAAAGTGACCTAGAAGCAAGAAGATCGTCTTCTCGAGCTTCTCTGTGAATAGTTGTGTGATATTTTAGTTAGTAGTTGTTTGTTTAGGTCTAGAGCACCTTTTGGAGTGTCTAGAAGACGCATGGTTTTGTGAGAAGACGGGATTTCTAGACAAAACCCGTGTGTTTATGTGTTTGAACAGATCTTAGAACTTAGAGCAGCGTTACTTGTGCAAATCCTCTGTGGGAACGATATCTTGTATACTAAATAGGCAAAAGGAGTAATCCTGCGTCACTACAGCACGAGCTTCCGCTGCTTCTCGCTGCGTCTTTTCAGCTGCAACTCGCGCTTCTGCGGCTTCCCGTTGCATCGTCCATGTCATCTTCTCCTCTGCGAGGGCGGTGATCTTCTCCCGCACTCGGAGAACCTCCTAATCGCGTTGCTGTACACACGTCTCCAACTCCTGGTTGCTCTTCCGAAGCTGCACCAGCTCCTTGGCAGAAGCGGCTGTTTCCGCCTTGTACTTCGTTGCGAGCTTCTCCGTGGTGCGGAGACTAGCTTCCAGCGCCTCTGTCTTCTTCTGGTCTTCTTCCCGTCGCAGCAAGGTGCGCAGATCGAAACCAGGTTGCAAGGACTTCTCCTGAACCTTCCCTCTCTTCTCCAGAAACTCCATAGCGGGCTAGATCTCAGATCGGAAGAAAGCACTGAACTCCTCCAATCGTCTTCCTGCGGAAGACAGGCTCATCTCCACGACTTGGTCGGAGGTCTCTACCTTGTCTTCCAGAGACAAGGATGCCTCTTCCACCACTATGGTCTTCATCTTCTGTGCACGGGAAGAAGCTACTCTTCTCATCTTCCGAGGTGGAAGATCCCTCCCCATGGCAGAAGCGGTCCTCTTCACTGCGCTTCCCCGCATCGCAGTAGGAGTATCCCTCCTTCCCTTGTCTTCTGGAGTCTTCGAAGGACTCCGTGGTGTGGCAGAAACGGTCTTCTGCTCAACTCGGGTGCTCAAGGACTCCTCCGGTGAGTCAGACTCCGATCCCGAATGAATGAGGGAGGTGGTCTTCCTAGGTACACTTCTAGGACCCATCTTCCTCGGAGGTGTGGCGTCTTCCGACCCACTAGAGTCATCTTCTCTCACCAGAAGCGTCTTCTGATGAGAGCCGGGCCTCAGCTGCAGCATCAGAGTGGGAGGGGGAGTTGCGGCTGCTGCTCGATCATCGTCTTCTGAGGTCTTCTTCTTCGCCTCCTGTTGCCCTGTTGGCCCATACTTCACCAACTGATCTCTCCTGAGATCCCCCATGGCTACGTACAAGTAACAGAGGAAAGGTGTCAAGTGTCCTCCTGCCGAGGTACCTAAGTACGCTAGCTCCGCCTGTACATATATATGGAAGAATACGCCCCAGTTGACAGGCACTCCTTCATCCCATACTGCTTCCAGGAACTCCACGTCCTGATCTCCAAGGTACCTCGTCTTTTGCGCTTTCCCCTTGGGAAAGAGATGCAGAAACAACTTCGCCAGAAGTCGCTTCTTCGGCTCCCGATAAGATTCGATCTTCCACCCATTCCTACCTTGCCTGTCCTCCACGAAGAGGCAAGTTGTGCTTCCAGGCACATGCCACTCACTCACGACCCTGGGTAGGATCTTCTTCTTGTGTCAATATCCTCGGTCCTCAGATTCTGGCTTGTGGAAGGCCCTGCACCACCAATCTTCAGTCTAGGAAGATGGTCTTCCTCGAGCTACTCCTGCCTTCGCAGGTGCACGGTTGCGGGGTGGTAACGCTGCCCACACCTCCTCCAGAAGTCCCTGGTCTGCGAGGTTCCAATCCCATAGGAAGAAATCGAGACCCAACTCCTTGAGGAAGGGTGTGGCCTCGGCCAACTCTGCCGCCGGTAACACCAACCCTCGAGGATGCATCGACATACTAGAATATTTGTTGCACTAAGCCACACGCACTTACTGTGAGCTGAAGGCTCAGTCCTTCCCAAGTGTCCACAGTCTAGCTTCTATTTCTCAGAAGACGAAACTAGTCTTCCATAAGACAGCTACTCCGTCTTCCGGGATTCTAACAGTACTTCCTAGATAGCTCTCGTCTTCCGAGCTATATCTAAATATTCCTATCTAAGCAAGGCCTCGCATGGATTACCAAGAAGACAACTCACCTTGCATTACATCATACTTCCTTTCAGAAGATACAAGATTCGCGAAACGTAGAGTGCATAACAGACTCAAAAGATGGTTGCGGGCTCCTGCGGTGACAATGGCCTCTGGAAAGACACCCGGGACAGTTTCTGATTCAATGTCTTTCTCGGAAGACCTCCCAAAGTCAGGCTTCCCTTCACTGGTCTCATCTGTCTTCTTCTTCTTACGTGCAATCTATCCTCACAACAGACTCAAGACAATTGCTCTCTGTTCTTCTGACTTCTCACCTCTCATACACACTCAGAAGAAGTTTGCTGCTCGGTGGAAAGACATGACCCTCGAGCATTCTCTCCAGATTCTGTCAGCAAGACTTCTCACGACTCTCTCCTAAGTTTGGGAAGAAGAAGGAATGGGCTGCTATGGGTCGGACAGAAGAGACCCGAAACGGACCTCACGTCTTCTCGCGCATTTTGTCAGCCCTTTCCGGTCTTCTAGTCTCTCTAGGAAGATGTGGATTTGAGAAGCTTGGAAGACCGGGAGGCACAGGCCTAGTTCCCGACTTCCAACTTCTCGAAATAACAAAAGAACTCACCACACCACTCAGGATTCGTACCAAGCTTCTCTTAACACAAAAGCAAAGCAAATCCACTCTTGATACGAATTGGGTACAGTCGACTTCCGAAGACAGTGATGCTACTTAAGCGTCTTCCGAAGACAATCTTCCGAAGGAAGCGTCTTCCGAAGACAATCTTCCGAAGGAAGCGTCTTCTGTTCAAGGGTTCGGGAGTAGAGGGGTAGTAGGGTAGGGAAATTGATAGCTGGGATCGTCAATTTGAGGTCGATGGGTGGGGAAGCTTGAATTGAACTCGTGAAGAATCAAGAAGAGTTCTGACAGAAATTGGGCAGCGCTTCCGCGCCCAATGTCACAATAGGAAAATGGAGATGGAGGAATCGATCGATCAGGCTGCCTGCAAACCACTAGGGAAGCGCAGGGGATACCAACAAAGACGAGAAGCAGTGGGGAAGGGAAGAGAACATGGGAACAACCTCTACTGTCTTCTGTTGACTTCCCGAGCTATCTTCGATCTTCCGCGCGCTTCTGGTTCGGGTTCCAGCTCCAATCCGACCCCACAAGGTTGCTTCCGCTGTGAGCTTCTGGCTACGCCTCAATTCCACCTTCGATTCCACTTCAGTCACCCTCCAATGTCAGCTTCTGGGTGCTCACATAAAACGTCTTCCACTTAATGCTTCCTGCACTTCAGCAATTCGATCTTGCCTTCTTGCTAGCTTCGAATCGATCCTAATCCTCACTCGATTTCACCTCGCTGTCTTCTCACTCAAAACTCACCTTCGAATCAAACTTCTCAATCCAGAAACGCTCTTGCTGCGGGAAGTTGGAAATCTGCTAATGCGCTTCCTGCGCATCTTCCCCGCAGTTTAGGGGTTTCGACCCTAGATGACCTACCTGACCTACCTACCTTCTTGGTGTTACCTAGTAGATACACCCACTCTTTTACCAGGTTAGGCTTCCGCGGTTGCCGTCTTCTGGAAGATGCGTGTCTTCCGCCGTCTTCCGTCTTCCGAAGACACCGCCGAGAAGACGCTTCCCGGAAGACGGTCGTCTTCCGAAGAAGTCAACTTCTTATTACAAAAAGTTCGTAAGATCGTCTTCTTGCTAAGGAAGACGTAATCTTAAGTAACAACGCTTCTTCAGTTATACAAACAAGTTATTAATCTTAAAAATTTCAAAAATTCGTGAATCCTGTAATTTGTGGGCACCACACAGAGGGAGCAGATTTGGAATTTTCAGTTACCTTTGAAGGAGAGTTGGACAGTTCGGGCCGTTCTAGAGTCCAAACTTGCTGTCCTTAGATCCATCGGGATCACAACGAGTTCTACAGGAAATTAAAGACGATACGAGTTCTCATCGGGCGGTTTGGGAGTTCTGAGTGAAATTGACACGCAAGGAAGCGCTTACATCAGATTTTTGTTCGTCTATGACTTGAGATTAGTTTGTTCTTCGCGATCGATGAGCCAAGCTCTTCGTTCTTGGTGCCTACGTGATCATGGAGTCTTCATCTACGCATAGGAGAAGACTGTACGTGAATTGGATTGTTAGTTTGGGTGTGGTGAACGAGTTTGAGCCGCAGGGAGCTGATTTACGTCAGTTTTTTGCAATATGTGATCAAATTTCTCAAGTGGTTTTGCAAGAGGAACTCCAAACGGCTTGTTTGGAGTCTTGTTGGGTTCATGGTAGCTAGATCTACCCACCAGAGAAGACGGATATCAGTTTAGACGATCTGTTTGTGCGGTGTGTGCGGTTTTAAGCCACAGGGAGGAGTTTTTGAACGTTCGATCGTTTGCGACTGAAAATTGACGATATCTCGACTATCGAGGGTCGGATCTGAAGGTTTCTTGAGCCAATGGAGTCAAGGAAGGAGACCCTATCAAGATTTGAAGATCGTTTGACGAAAGGAGGAAGTTCTCAAATAGGTCTTTTTCGGTTCCTTCGCTACGGGGTTCGTCCTTTTGAGTTCGTTAGGGACTTAGTTGGTTGTGTATGGCTTGTGGTAGCTAGCTTTAGCCAAGAGCTAGTGCGTGGATGTGGTTTGGACTTGGGTTTCAATCGTATGATACTGGTGCAGCTCTTTTTGTTAGCAAAGAGAAGTTTCTCTTGCTTTGAGCTACGCTTCGGCGATTTCAGATTAGGTTTGTGATTAAGGGGTTTGTTTTAGGGCTTTGAAGTAGGTTACAGACCGCTCTGGTCTGTTCCTCAGTTTTGTGCTCTTAGGAGAAAGAAACGGCACTGTACATACATTTGGAGTTGGTATATATTGCGTGTTCATTTTCGTGGTTGTTCTTCTTTGTCTTGTCTGTGTTCGACACACAGCATCTCCACAGTCAGGAACCTCACGTTTTCTTGGACATCCTTCACGCAATAGCCGACACGATACGATGGTGAACTTGACGTGAAGGTCCGAGGTGGAGATATTTGTGTGTTAGAACTGAGCAGAAGAGGCCAGCAATCATGAACGAGGATGAAGATGGATACGGTTGTTTGGGAGGATGCTGTGGACCTGAGATGATGGATTTGTAGACGGTTGGGACCATGGGAGGATGGAATGAGCCATGACTATGGATGGGATGAATAGATCAGAGGGGATACCAGGGGTGCAGTTGGATGCAGCAACTGCACGATTGTTTCAAGCCTTCACTTTGTTTATGCGACAAGAGCAAGAGAACCAACAAAAGGAGACTTCGGGGAGGAAGGTGCTTTGGAGAGTGATCGACAAGCTCGATCTATTTGATGGGGAAGACATCTCAAAGTACTTGAGATGTTACAAGACAGAAATGGATTTGGATCGGGTATCGAAGAAGGAGATGATCGAGATGTTCGAACTCGCTACGGTACCTGAGATAAGGGAACATGTGAAGGGTCTAACAAAGCATTTTGGGAGGGATTGGGATACATTTTCACATGTGCTGATGGAGGAGTATTTCTTGGGAAACTCAGATCGAGTAACCAAAAATTGTTTTTGGAATGAGTCAACCGATCCAGCAAGGGTTTACAACCTGTAGAGCTGTTAAAAGAGTTCGTGTAGTGACGTAGGATTTCTCCTTTTGCCCATTTAGTATACAAGATATCGTTCCCACAGAGGATTTGCACAAGTAACGCTGCTCTAAGTTCTAAGATCTGTTCAAACACACAAACACACGGGTTTTGCCTAGAAATCTCGTCTTCTCACAAAACCACACAAAACAACACGTCTTCCAGACACGCCAAATGGTGCTCTGGAACTAAACAAACAACTACCAATTACAATATCACACAATTATTCACAGAGAAGCTCGGGAAGACGATCTTCCTGCTTCCAGGTTGCTTCTTCCGGTCTTCTCGTTACCGTCTTCCCGAAACGATTCTCGTCTTCTGGGGTTTTAGCTCGTCTTCTCACACCTCCAGAAGGCTGTCCGGCTTCGCAGAAGTCGACTAGTAACAGTCGTTACACCTTATTCTCACACTCACATTCCAACGGGTTGGATCAATCACAGGGTGTATGCCCCCTGTAGCCTTCCCAGGCTTCTACCTACGGAAGTTGCCTTCCTGCAGCACTACAACGACATTCACCTTCACGGAAGCTCAATAGAAGTATCGGAAGCTCACTAGAAGAAGATAAGAAGATGAGGAAGATGAGGGAAGATGGGAAGAAGAAGAAATCCAAACAAGAGAAAACAGGATGAAAAAGGGCAATTAAGATTCCGACAGGCTTCTAGTTTGGATCCTGACTAACAAGCCATCCTTGCTTGTAATAGTTTGGGGAGGAAGACAACAAACGTGAGTACTGTAGCACCGTCTTCTACTCGAGGATGTCGTCTTCTGTTGCGGGAAGAAGGCTTCTTTCTTCTTCACTTCGCTGCTCTGACTACTCTGTCTTCTGGGATCCCTTACTCAGAAGACCGTTCGTACGTAGATCCCAAGTGCTCTACTGAACGAGTCAAGCTACACTCCACAACTGTTGACATTCACCGCCACTCAAGAAGAACACTTCCCATGCACAATTGGGAGCGAATCCAATACATTCCACCACCCAGAAGACATGAGCGAAGCTGTTGCACTCAAATCCACAATCTATTCCCCGAGAAGAAGTCACAATGGCATTGGGAAGCTCACTCCCTCTACTTCCTGCGTCTACTCCTCGACACACCAGCCCAGCCAACAGGACTGCACGAGGATGCCGTTCCTTGTTCCTGGACTGTCCACTACCTCTATCTACATCCTCGAACCACTGCTGGTGCGAGTATGCAGACCCCTCCTGTATATTCCAAGACTATTCGTATGTTTCCAACAACGGGTGTAGTGTGTTACGACTGTCTCTGCTCTAATGTGTCTCGCCTGCCTGCCTGCCTGTAGAATCGGTGTGTATGTTCAGTTACTGCCGAATTCTACAGAACTGGCAGAACTGGCAGAGCTCTCAGAGAGCTTTTCTCCTACCCTGCTATCCTACTTAACCATCTGCCTCGAGAGTCAGGGGAGGCGACCACCAGGGAGAGAGAGAGAGAAGCGCTGACAAGAGGTTGTCACCTCATATGCATGCGGTCCCTCTTCCCAATTAGCCCTCCACTGTGTTACTCCTACGCTACCTATGCTGCCACATGGGGTCCTAACTATTTTTACATCGAAAACTGCCACCCTTAAGATAGCATGTCTGATCCTACTAAATCTGGAAATGTCGATTGAGTTTGCTAACTACTCTGATTGCTCGGTGGCAATCTCTACATGATCTGCTCCTACCGGAGCTACTACCTCGACTTCTGATGGGCTGGGAAGCCCTGCACTTACCTCGGGTACCACTGAGGTAGCTTCCCTCTCCTCGCTCTTCGCTGGCCCTGCTGTTTCTGCGGCTGCGTCTTCCTCGGCTTCGACTTCGGAAGACGGAATGGTCTTCGGGGAAGACGAGTCGAATGGTGCGTCTTCGGTCTTCTGAGGCACAGATGCAGTACTAGGGACCATGGCGATCTCATAGGGGTCCGGGGAAGTCGCTTCCTCCACGCGGAATACCTGGGAAGACGGCTCGTCTTCCTGTCTTCTAGAAGACATCATGTCTTCCGGGGCGTCTTCTGGAGTCTTCTCGTCTTCCAACGCTGTCACCACCAAGTGTACAGCGAGATCGAACTCCTCCTTCTCCATTCCGGATCCAGTCGAGGGTGCTGGGGCTTGGGAAGATGCGGTTGCAGGTGTCGGAAGTGAGGGAAGACCATAAAGTGTCTTCACTCCTTCTATCTGTCTATCCAGGTACCTGAACATGCTATCTCTGCATTCCACCAACCTCGTCTTGGACTCGCTGTCCCATTCCCTAGCTAAGGTAAGTAACTTCTTACCCGCGGTGAAGTTGAACTTCTTCCGAAGCGCTTCTACCGACTGAGCTAACATCTTCTGCGCACGGGTCTCTGCTGCTTCCCTCTGCGTCTTCTCTGTTGCAGCTCGCGCTTCTGCGGCTTCTCGCTGCATCTTCCAAGTGGTCTGCTCTTCTGCGAGGGCAGTGATCTTCTCCCGTACTCGGAGAACTTCCTGATCACGTTGCTGTACTCGCGTCTGCAACTCCTGGTTGCTCTTCCGAAGTTGCATCGACTCCTTGGCAGAAGCGGCTGCTTCCGCCTTGTACCTGGCTGCAAGCTTCTCCGTAGTGCGGAGACTAGCTTCCAGAGACTCCGTCTTCTGCTGGCTGTCTTCCTGTCGCAGCAAGGTGCGCAGGCCGAATCCAGGCTGTAAAGGCTTCTCCTGTGCCCTCGCTCTCCTTTCCAACAACTCCATAGCGGGCTGGATCTCCTTCTGGAAGTAGGCACTGAACTCCTCCAGTCGTCTTCCTGCAGAAGACAAGTTCATTTCCACCACTCGCTCCATGGTGTCGACTTCGTCTTCCAGAGGCAAGGAAGCCTCTTCCACCACTACGACCTTCATCTTCTGCGCACGAGAAGAAGCTACTCTTCTCATCTTCCGGGGTGGAAGACTCCTCGTGGCAGGAGCGGCTCTCCTCTTTGCGCTTCCTCGCATTGCAGTAGGAGTGCCCATCCATCCTTCGTCTTCTGGAGTCTTCGGAAGACTCCCAAGTGTTACAGAAGCTGTCTTCTGCTCCGATCGGGTACTCAGCAAGTCTTCCTCCGAGTCCGACTCTGATCCTGAATGGATGAGGAGATGGGTGTCCTCGGTACACTTCTGTGACCCATCTTCCTCACTGGCGTGGCGTCTTTCGACCCACTAGACTCGTCTTCCCTTACCAGAAGCGTCTTCTGGTGAGAGCCGGGTCTCAGCTGTGGCATCAGAGTGGGAGGGGGCGTTGCTGCTGCCCCTCGGTCATCGTCTTCCGAGGTCTCCTCCTTCACCTCCTGTCGCTCCGTTGGTCCATACACTGCCAGCTGATCTTCCCTAAGATCCCCCATGGCTACATACAAGTAGCAGAAGAAGGGCGTCAGATGTCCTCCTGCCGGGGTACCCAAGTATGCTAGCTCCGTCTGTACATAGTTGTGGATGTACGCGTCCCAGTAGATTGGCACTCTGTCATCCCACACTGATTCCAGGAACTCCACGTCCTGATCTCCTAAGTACCTCGTCTTCTGCGCTTTTCCCTTGGGGAAAAGATGCAGAAACAACTTCGCCAGAAGTCGCTTCTTCGGCTCCCGGTAAGACTCTATCTTCCAACCGTTCCTCCCCTGCCTTTCTTCCACGAAAAGGCAGGTGGTACTCCCAGGCACATGCCATGAACTCACAATCCTAGGCAAGATCTTCTTCTCGTACCAATATCCTCGGTTCTCGGTCTCAGGCCTGTGAAACGCCTTACGCCACCAGTCTTCTGTCCAGGAAGATGGTCTTCCCCGAGCAACTCCTGCCTTTGCAGGTACACGGTTACGCGGTGGTAACGCGGCCCATACCTCCTCCAGAAGCTCTTGATCTGCGAGGTTCCAGTCCCACAGGAAGAAGTCGAGACCCAACTCCTTGAGGAAAGGAGTGGCCTCGGCCAATTCTGCCGCGGGTAACATCAAGCCTCGCGGATGCATCGACATACCTGGAAGATCTGCTGCACTAAACCACAAGCACCTACTATGAGCTGAAGGCTCAGTTCTTCCCGAGTGCCCACAATCTAGCTTCTACTTCTCAGAAGACGAAACTAGTCTTCCAGAAGACAGCTACTCCGTCTTCCGGGATTCTAACAGTACTTCCTAGATAGCTCTTGTCTTCCGAGCTATATCTAAACAATCCTATCGAAGCAAGGCCTCGCATGGATTACCCAAAAGACAACCCACCTTGCATTACATCCTACTTCCTATCAGAAGATACAAGATATGTGAGAAGTAGAGTATGAGAAAGGTTCAGAAGATGGTTGCGGGCTCCTGCGGTGACAGTGGCCTCTGGGAAGACACTTGGGACAGCTTCCGATTCAATGTCTTTCTCGGAGGACTTCCCGAAGTCAGACTTCCCTTCACTGGTCTCACCTGTCTTCTTCTTCCTACGCGCAATCTATCCTCATAACAGACTCAAGATATGTGCACTCTGTTCTTCTGACTTCTCACCTCTCATACGCACTCAGAAGAAGTTTGCTGCATGATGGGAAGACATGACCCTCGACCATTCTCTCCGGATTCTGCCAGCAATACTTCTCACAACTCTCTTCTAAGTTCGGGAAGAAGAAGGAACGGCTGCTATGGGTCGGTCAGAAGAGACCCGAAATGGACCCTCACGTCTTCTCGCTCATTTTGCCAGTCTTTCAGTCTTCTAGTCTCTCTAGGAAGATGTGGAGTTGAGAAGCTTGGAAGACCGGGAGGCACAGGCCTAGTTCCCGAGTTCCAACTTCTCGAAATAACAAAACAACTCACCAAGCCACTCAGGATTCGTACCAAGTCTCTCTAAACACAAAAGCAAAGCAAATCCACTCTTGATACGAATTGTGTTCAGTCGACTTCCGAAGACAGTCTTCCGAAGATGTCTTCCAAAGACAGTCAAGTTCAAGAAACGTCTTCCGAAGATGTTCCCATCTTCCGAATCGTCTTCTGTTCCAAGTTTCGGGGGTAGAGAGGTAAGGGGTAGAGAAATTGATAGTTGGGTTCGCCAATTTGAAGACTAGGGGTAGGGAAGCTCGAATTGAGCTCGGGAAGAAGCAAGGAGATGTCTTGACAGAAATTGGGCAGCGCTTCCGCGCCCAATGTCTCAATAGAAAGAATGGGGGTGAGGTAATCGATCAGGCTGCCTGCACACAATCAAGGAAGCGCGGGGAGTACCAAGAAAAGGCGAGAAGAAGTGGGAAGGGGAAAGAACAGGGGGAAGAACCTCTACAGTCTTCTTCGGCTCCCGAGTTACCTTCGACCTCCGCGCGCTTCTGGCTCTTGTCCTAGCTCCCAATGTGACTCCACACGACTGCGCCTGCTGTCAATTTCGGTCCTCACCTCGATTCTACCTTCGCTTCTACTCGCCACTCTCCACTGTCGACTTCTCGGAAGCTCCACAGAAATGCCTTCGTTCTCTCTGCTGTTTGTGCTCCCGCAATCCGATTCCACCCTTCGCCTAGCTACCAACGTACTCTCTCCTACCTCGATGTCTTACTCGATTCCTCTCTCAATGCTAGCTCGAAGTTCACTCTCTCAATCAATCTTCTTCAGGCGCACTGTGCTGCGGGAAGTTGGAAGGTGGCTAATGTGCTTCCTCACGCATCTTCCCCGCAGATTAGGGGTTCTCGTCCTTGGTGTCTTCCTGACCTACCTACCACCTGGGTGCTTACTCAGTAGGTACACCTACTTGTTTACCCGAAAACTCGTGGTCAGACCTTCGTGATCGTTGTCTTCCGGAAGACAGGTATCTTCCGCCGTCTTCCCATCTTCCACCGTCTTCTTGTCTTCTGAAGACGCAACTGAGAAGACGGTCTTCCGAAGACAGTCGTCTTCTGAAGAAGTCAACTTCTTATTACAAACAGCTCTTAAGATCATCTTCCTGTTAAGGAAGACGTAACCTTAAGTAACAACGCTTCTTCAGTTATATAAACAAGTCATTATTCTTAAAAATTTCAAAAATTCGTGCATCCTGTAATTTGTGGGCACCACAGTTCGAGAGACAATTCTCTCAACTACCTCGAGTGCACAAGCTAACCTTGGAGAGCTACAAGATAGAGCTGTTTCTTCAAGTTGCGGATGAACCATGGCAGGAACAGTTGGAGCTACTTCTTGAGGATGGGGATGAACAAGAAGGGTTAACAAGGAATTGGGAGGTTGTGCATGAAGCGGTTGAGCTTCTTGTCTGGAGACATACAAGGGAAAGGGTTACAAAGTTGACACCTCCAGCGCTGACTACATCAGTTCTGATAGCATCTGAGGTTCAACCTCTAGTTGTGGTTGTAGAGGAGAAGGATCCAACCCTCGAGGACCTACAACAAAAGATGCAAGATCTGCAAGTTAAGGTTACTAGGTTGGAGGATAAAGGATCGTCGACCAAGATGGAGCTTGTACCCGAACCAGCTTGGGTACATCACTGCTTGTGGTGTGATGGTACTGATCATCAGCGAGAAGACTGCATCGACTTTGTAGAGTCTTTGCAACGAGAGGTTATTTCTTGGGAGGATGAAAATGTTCGGTTCAGAAGTACGAGTACTCTCTTTCAAGCCAACGTTGGTAAAGGAGGGATGAAGAAGATTGTGGATGATTCTTTGCGACACATGCAGTTTTAGCTATCGAAGCTACAACTTATGGTGCTAGGGTGGAGGAGATTGAGCATGATCTTCATATAGATGGTTTGGGTGAGCACGAGGATCTAAACGAGCTCAGGTTAGATACTGCATCCACGATGCAGAGCGAGAAGAAGGGACAAGAAGAGACTTATTCAGGGAAGCAAGCTGGGGAGGATAATGTTCAACATGAAACTATTTTTCTTAAACAGACAATGGAGGGCGATCCTTCACAACCGGAGGAGATGGTTGGGGTGCAGACAGTGGACATGGTTGATCTGGTTGCAAACATACAACAATCAGTTATTGTTACAGTGATGGATGTGAAGGGAGGTTGGGAGGAGTGCATTTGAGATGCAAAGGTTGGATTCATTTCACGGGAGGTCTTGGACGCGACTACAAGGGAAGTCCATGATGTCTACATTGACATCATCAAGGACAGACATGCTGAGGGTGAACGAGAGTGGACGGATGCTTTCGAGGCTGCGGGTATAAGATGATGGGTAAAGATGGCTTACATGGGAGAAGCCATTGCTGAAGGTGATTTGGGTTGAGAAAATAATGTTTAGGAGGTTGTAAGAGTTTTCAGAAGAAGATATCAGAGAGGATGATGGTTAAGGAAGTTACTATTGTACAGCGAAGCAGTGATGATTGGGGTTGAAGATTTTTGTTGCAGCAGTGTGGTTCCTTTTTTCAGAAAAAAAGAGAAGAGATGATTAGGTACGATGACATGTACCGACTTGAGGTTGAGGGTTACAATCAGACATATGATGATGATTGCGTGGACGGATGATGTCTACTACGACATTGGGTCACAAACCTCGACGGTGAGGTTCTACAGGACGGATGGAAGATATTTCTATGGTATGATGGGTTATTCTTTCTATGTCTTCGTATATTGAAGATGTGTAGATTTAGAGGGGGTGATTGGATGGGAAGTTCGAGGAGAAAGTTGATGAGCATGGATCTAGCGGGGATCATGGCAGGGTAGCAACTTCAAGATGACGATCAGGTTGCAACTTTGGGGAGGGAGGATGACAAGATGGGAAGACGAGGTGCGTGCCAATCCTCTCCTTGGTTGGTATCTCTGGTGCATACCGGAGGATGCACATGTTTAGAGGGGGTGGATGTCGTGTCGTGGACCGGCTCCTATTTGAAATGCAAACTTCGATCCTTGTCGCTCCAAAAACACTCATGAGAAGTCAAGCTAGGCCCCTGCTTGCGGGCTTTTGGCACCATTTCGGATCTTCACTTTCATCACATAGATGGGTAGAGCTCATTGTCAGCTTTCCATGGGCATCTTGTTTACTTCGTTTGGACATCATCTAGTGATGAAATTATGCGACTCGAAAAAAGATAAAATCAAGCTAGGCCTTAGTTACTTGCTGACTGGGTATTTGAGACTTCAGACGTTATATCAAAGACGCAAGGGGCCTGCTTCTTATTATTCTGACAGAACTTCGTACGTATAGAGATTGTGACAAGGGGGCAGCTTAGGGGCTAGCTTGCGGCTGTGACCTGTCAACGGACGGTTCAGGAGATTTAGGAGTCCAATGCAAGCGTGCAAAGCGTCGTTGGGTTCAGATCTGTGCAAGCTACGCATTGGTTCAAACGGTTTAAGAAGAGACGGATTGGGGAGTGCATACTGAGAGAAATAGAGACGCAAGGAGCAGATTTGGAGTTTTCAGTTACCTATGAAGGAGAGTTGGACAGTTCGGGCCGTTCTAGAGTCCAAACTTGCTGTCCTTGGATCCATCGGGATCAGAACAACAAGTTCTACAGGAAATTGAAGACGATATGAGTTTTCATCGGGCGGTTTGGGAGTTCTGAGTGAAATTGACACGCAGGGCAGCGCTTACATCATATTTTTGTTCGCCTGTGACTTGAGATTAGTTTGTTCTTCGCGATCGGTGAGCCAAGCTCTTCGTTCTTGGTGCTTACACGATCATGGAGTCTTCATCTACGCATAGGAGAAGACTGTACGTGAATTGGATTGTTAGTTTGGGTGTGGTGAGCGAGTTTGAGCCGCAGGGAGCCGATTTACGTCAGTTTTTTGCAATCTGCGATCAAATTTCTCGAGTGGTTTTGCAAGGGGAACTCCAAACGGCTTGTTTGGAGTCTTGTTGGGTTAATGGTAGCTAGATCTACCTACCAGAGAAGACGGATATCAGTTTAGACGATCCGTCTGTGCGGTGTGTGCGGTTTTAAGCCGCAGGGAGGAGTTTTTGAACGTTCGGTCGTCTGCGACCGAAAATTAATGATATCTCGACTATCGGGGGTTGGATCTGAAGGTTTCTTCAGCCAACGGAGTCAAGGAAGGAGACCTTATCAAGATTTGAAGATCGTTTGACGAAAGGAGGAAGTTCTTAGATAGGTCTTTTTCAGTTCCTTCGCTACGGGGTTCGTCCTTTTGAGTTCGTTAGGGACTTAGTTGGTTGTGTATGGCTTGTGGTAGCTAGCTTTAGCCAAGAGCTAGTGCGTGGATGTGGTTTGGACTTGGGTTTCTATCGTATGATACTGGTGCAGCTCTTTTTGTTAGCAAAGAGAAGTTTCTCTTGCTTTGAGCTACGCTTTGGCGGTTTCGGATTAGGTTTGTGATGAAAGGGTTTGTTTTAGGGCTTTGAAGTAGGTTACAGACCGCTCTGGTCTGTTCCTCAGTTTTGTGCTCTTAGGAGAAAGAAACGGCACTGTACATACATTTGGAGTTGGTATATATTGCGTGTTCATTTTCGTGGTTGTTCTTCTTTGTCTTGTCTGTGTTCGACACACAGCATCTCCACAGCCATGAACCTCGCGTTTTCTTGGACATCCTTCTCGCAATATCCGACACGATAACGTTGTTGAGTTCCTCAAGGAGAAGTTCGCTGTTGGAAAACAAAAGGAGTATGCTGATATACAATAAGTCCGGAGAGTATTCGCTTAGGTTGCAGTTCATGACGTTGTCGAGTTGAGAGTCTTTCTTGGGGAGGGCGGACCTCCTGACTGTGACCGATCAGAGAAAAAAAAAACGACCAGGAAGGAAAATAGGTTGCTGCCAACGATGAAATCTCAAACCACAGCCTCTTATCCCCACTGTTTACAAAAACAAGCACTCCAGCACACCTTAGGTACACAGATAGGTCTCTCAAGATCCAAATAACTTTATTTCAGTGTAGCTGCATCATCAATTTCTTCAACTATAAAGAAAATCTCTCTCTCTTCCTCTCCTGCGTGCCTTTTTCTCCCGTCAATCAGTTTTCAACCAAAAATCTACCAAGTACGTCTCAATCCAAACCTAATAGTGAAATTCGGACCCCTAAATCTTATTCCTCTCTTTGCCTCAACTGAAACTCTCAGAAATTCGATCATGCGTCGATCAAAAGTCCTCCGTAGATTTTCAAACGATCTCTCTCAATAAAACTGCCTCCTGAGAGTAATTTCTCCTCCGTACAGTCTATTGGACAACGTCCAAGCTTAAAACTCCTGCCCCTCTCCCTACGATGATCTCCCAATTCAATCTGTCCCCAGTTTGATCTTTCCCCCAGCTTCTTAGCTTCTCCTGCGTGTTCCGCTTCAGCTTTCTCAGAAAAACATTCCTTTGCAAACTGTCCCCCGATCCCAAGTCGCCGCAGGTATTTTACCTAAAAGTTAAGGCCCCAGCTTAAGCTGCCCCCCTGCTGTCCTTATAAGCGCAGACACTTATCAGAAGCAGGGCCTTAGCTAAGCTGCCCCCCCTCTTAAACTCTAATTCTCCTTCTTCCGCCTCCGCTGTAATCTTCCGCTTCAAGCTTCCGCGGTAATCTTCCGATTCCGCGGTAGTTTTCCGCTTCCGCTTCCGTTGTAATCTTCCGCTTCCACTGTAATCTTCCGCTCCCGCTGTAGTTTTCCGCTTCCGCTGTAATATTCCGCTTCAAGCTTCCGCGGTAATCTTCCGCTTCCGCTAAAGTTTTCCACTTTCGCTGTAATCTTCCGCTTCAAGCTTCCGCGGTAATCTTCCGCTTCCGCTGTAGTTTTCCGCTTCCGCTTCTGTTGTAATCTTCCGCTTCCACTGTAATCTTCCGCTTCCGCTGTAGTTTTCCGCTCCCGCTGTAGTTTTCCGCTTCCGCTGTAATATTCCGCTATAGTTTTCCACTTTCGCTGTAATCTTCCGCTTCAACTGTAATCTTCCGCTGTAGTTTTCCGCTTCCGCTGTAATATTCCGCTTCAAGCTTCCGCGGTAATCTTCCGCTTCCGCTATAGTTTTCCACTTTCGCTGTAATCTTCCGCTTCAACTGTAATCTTCCGCTGTAGTTTTCCACTCCGCTGTAATATTCCGCTTCAAGCTTCCGAGGTAATCTTCTGCTTCCGCTGTAGTTTTCCGCTTCAGTTTTCCGTTGTAATCTTCCGCTTCAACTGTAATCTTCTGCTGTAGTTTTCCGCTTCCGCTGTAATATTCCGCTTCAAGCTTCCGCGGTAATCTTCCGTTTCCGCTATAGTTTTCCACTTTCGCTGTAATCTTCCGCTTCAACTGTAATCTTCCGCTGTAGTTTTCCGCTTCCGCTGTAATATTCCGCTTCAAGCTTCCGCGGTAATCTTCTGCTTCCGCTGTAGTTTTCCGCTTCAGTTTTCCGTTATAATCTTCCGCTTCCACTGTAATCTTTCGCTTTAATTTTAAGGCCCCATCTAAAGCTGTTCCCCTGCCGTCCTTATGCGTACATAATAATCAGCAAAAGTTTCCCGTGCCCTCGATGCCATCTTGATGCCACAATGAATATACTACAAGCCATCCAATGTAGGCCGAAGCCCCAACACTTATGAGGCTGCCCCACAGGGCTTACAGCCCCCCCATATGCGCACTAGGTATCTCCCATAGTATATTCAGGATCCAATGTAGGCCGAAGCCCCAACACTTATGAGGCTGCCCCACAGGGCTTACAGCCCCCCCATATGCGCACCAGGTATCTCCCATAGTATATTCAGGATGGCATGCGGAGGCTTAGGCCAGGAAGCCCACGATTAAGGGAGATACCGGTCTCCCGCCCCTAGATATGCAGGACGTAGCTGCATATCCAACATAGACTCCCTTCCAGGAGGCCAACATGCCGGAATAGGAACCAGAGGCCAGGGGGGATTGATCCTGAGACCACTTCCCTCCTAGGCAGGCGCCCTATCACTGGGATGGCCTTTGGTTCCGTTCAAGAAGGTAAAAACTTTTGTACACATGTTTTCCTGAAGAAATTTTCCTGTAAAGTCTTTACTAGCCTTTCCTACGCTAACTTCTCTATACAACTCCGTTTTTAATGAACAAGGAGTCAAAACTATAGTATTCATGAACACCTACACACCCATGCTATCAGATTCTGAGTTCGAGTCACGAGCCAGAATCGACTGATTTCCCTCTTTCACATATTTCACAGCCTAAAACTCGTACTAACTATTGCTTAAAACACTTTCTGTCAAAACTAGAAGCATGAGGCCGCTCTCCTCGTCGAGCTTTGCATTCTGACGTCTTTCGACTCCCTTAGGGGTGATATTCCAACCCAAGCTAGGGGGCAGCTTGTCAAGCATAGCCCCAGCTTAGCTCCTGCCTAGCTTGTTAAGCTGCAGGGCAGCTTCCTTTACACAATATAGAAAAAGAATCTCTCTGCAATACTTTTCCCTGTATAGACCTATGTACAATACGACATTCACCCCCTCCAAACCTGCACATCCTCTGGTATGTGCCAATCCGTCACCGATCCTCGTGGTCCTCCAAATTGTCTTCGCTCTCTTCGACCGTCTCAGAAAGGTCTTCATTTGCTCCTGTCTGCTCTGAACTTAAGAACTCAGCTAGCTCCGCATTCTCCCCTCTCTTCTTGAATAACTTCACTCGTTTCCCAGCAACTGGAAGCCTTAAAGGCGTGCCATCTAGCTCTTGCAAGGAATAAGTAGCATTCTGATGTACATCAGAGACAAGGTACGGGCCAAACCACCTTCTCGAAAACTTTCGAACTGTAGAGTGTTGGTTCTCCAATGTGCTGTCGTATACCAACACCCAGTCTTCAACTTGTATCGGTTTTGGTCGAAGTCTATGAGTCTTATCAAACCTCTCTTTGTTCCCAAGTCGAGCCGCCTTCAGCCGTCGCTGCGCTTCAGCGAGATCCTCCTCTCTATATTCTAGCTGTCTAATTCGTAGTGAGAGAAGCTGCACACGGTCCACATTGCCCTCCCATGGCAAGGTAGCCCAGGTAGGAAAGTCTTCTTCTGCTGGCATCATCGGTTTCTGTCCTAGCATTAACTCAACAGGCATGTACCCTGTAGTAGAACAATGAGTTGTTCTATCCGCCCATAAAGCAAAAGGGAGTAACCTAGGCCACTCTCTATGCTTACCATCACACGCCTTCACCAAAGCCTGAACTATCGATGGATGTCCTCGCTCGCTCTTGCCAATCCCCTTTGGATTCATCGCAGTAGTAAGCTTGAGCTTCACACCATATCGAGCAAAAAACTCTTTCGCTTCCGTACCACGTAGTTCTCCCCTATCTGCCCGTAGCCTTCCTACAGACCCATATCTACAGATAATATCCTCAAGAACAAACTTACATATCCCTTCTGTGGTCTTCGTCCTCAAAGCTCGTCCTTCCACAAAGTTGGAGAGATCCTCACGAGCTAAAACCAAATATCGCATGCCCCATAACCCCAGAGGCATTACCACCAAGTCGAGAACCCACTGGAAGTGAATATAAGACGGATAAGTTGGCACGAGACCGTCTCTATACCGCATCTTTGAATAGAACTGGCAGTGTAAGCAAGAACTGACGTAATTTACCACATCCTGGTACAGACCTTTCCACCAATACCTTTCCTTCAACTTGACATAGGTAGCCCAAATCCCTCGATGTCCGGCCCATAAGGTATCATGGAACTCCTTCATTAGTTGCTGCTTAGTCTGCAGATCGTCCACTACTCGTATGAACATCCCATCTCTTCTCTGTGGTCGTCTCCAAAGATACCCATCATGCAGAAGATACTTGTAAGCTTGTTTCCTTATCTCTCTGAACTCTACTTTGCTCCACCTCTCCTGCCTCTCCAACAAGCTCAGATAATACCCTATGTCACGAAGTCTACCTGTGTAAAGCTCCTCTCTGAACATCAACGGCTCCAAGTTTGTAACCCGTCGATTAACGTGACACTGAGCATCCTTTCTCTCTTCTTCCTCAGCTTCTGAAATCATGACATCCTCATCCACAAATCGAGCCCTTGACAACATATCTGCGACCATATTCTCCTTTCCTTTTATATGCTTCAGCTCTGGGTTCAAGCTTCTAATATAGGCAATCCAGCGTAACATCGCTATGTCTGGCGTGCTACAGTTGGATATCATGCCTAGTAGAGGTAGACAATCCGTTTCTAGAACTACATGAGCACCAATCAGAAACTCACGGTCTGTCTTCATCGCTGTCATCGCTCCCCACAACTCACGCTTCACCTGAGGATAATCTCGTTGCCTGCCTGTCAAGATCCTAGCTCCAAACCTAGAGGTAAGTCGCAGTCCACCCGCATCATCTTGACCTATCGCCCAGCCAATCGCCTTTGGACTAGTATCTACTGTGACCATGACAGGTCTCCCACACCCGTAGTCTACTCTCCTCAAAACAGGCGGAGACTGTAGAGCCTCCTTCAGCCTATTCATAGCTTCTCTATGGACTGAGGTCCATACAAACCTCTTACCCTTCCTCAATAATGCATACAAAGGCTCAGCAACATGAGCATAATGAGGAATGGATAAGCGATAAAATACACAAGCACCTAGAAAGCGTCGAACCTCCGTAATGTTCTTACAGTCTGCCATCCTAGCTATAGCTTCAACCTTCTCGGGGTTTGGTCGCCTTCCAAAAGCACCACACAGGTGTCCAACCACTAAAATCTCAGACACACCAAACTTGGACTTAGCTCCTGATAGGGTGAGATGTACCTCCTCCAGACGAGTCAAGATATGTTCTACATCCCTGATATGGTCTGCAACAAACCTTCTACATCCATTCGCAAGTACTGCTTCATCCTTGTCTTCAACCGCGCAACCCTTTATAGGAATATCATCTAGAAATGGAATGGTAACATCAGGCACAAACTCCCTTAGTACCTTATGCATCGCATTCTGCATATGAGCCACCGAGTTCGTCGCTCTTTGTGGAAGAGTACACATCCGCATCAATCCCAGGGGCGTACGCATAGTAGTTAAATCTCTACTCTCCACAGCCAGCTGGAACTTATCATAACCAGAATATAGATCTCCTATCGAATAGATAGCTCTCCCTGCAAATGCCTCTGCTACCTCTTCAATCACAAGACCCGTCCCAACGTTTCGAATGGTTATGTTATTCGCAGGCTGTAGGTCTTGGATAAAACACAAAGCCCCTGACTTCTTGGGTACAGTGAACCACCTGCTAGAATATGGCCCCATAGACGGCTCAAGTATCCCCATCTGTACCTTCTCCTTCAACAACTCGATGAGTTTAGGCAACAAAGCACGAGGAACTGGGATCAGTTTCAAGTCCCAAGGCACATGAGGGATTGTGAATATAACCATAGGCGCTATAACCTTTGGGTCCACACAACCTATCTCCTCTGCTGAAAAAGAGAATGCTTTACCATGCTTTACTACCATCTGTTCAAACACTGTCTTTTCGACCTCAGTCAAGAAATCACCCCCTCCTATCTGGAGCTCCTTCAGTGTCTTCTCAGTAAATTGGTGCCCTACTCGTCTATGATCATGCAATATAGGTTCAGTCTCCACTAACTGTACTTGCTGCTGGGAGTTAACAGGTAGTTGAGCTGCTACCGGTCTTACCTTTCTCAGTACAGATTTGTACTTCGCATGGACGTCTGCTTCCTGAGGGAGTGCACACCAACAACTTGCTTCTCTCCCTTCACTATTCTGCATCGGATGAGAGAAGAACTGCAGGTATGTAGCAATCTCCTCATATATGCGTCGAGAGTGGATAGAGATCACCGCCACACTATTTTTCCCTTCCACCAATCCACTCACATTATCTAACCAACCAATAACTGACTGTACAGACTTAAACTCTTCAAACAAGCCAGAAATCACTTCGTCTTCAGGTAGAACTCCTACACGCCACAACTCTGATACATGTTCCACCATCCATCTTTTTGTATTTTTCTCCATATCTTCAACTCTTGTAAATCGACTCCACCCATCTGCCTCAAACATCAGCAACCCATATTGTCAACTCTGTACACCACACTTGTCTCCAGAACTTTGTACATGTTTCACTTCCAATCCTAACGGGACCTCAACAGTAGGTTCTACACCCCTGTCTTCCCGCTCTACAGGAGTGGACTGTGAAAATCCTTACATCTCTTGGTTTGAGAATCTCTAAGGGTTTGTCGGTTCCGTTCATGTCTTGAACTAACCGTCAAAAACTGTACTGAGTACTTGTCATCAGGACTCCGAACTCTGGCATAATGAGACCCATCGTTCATCACCCTTGTCTCCATTCGAACATCGGTGATGTATGGTTGGCCCAATATGACAGGATAGGAGGCAGACGACTGTACAAAGAAATGCTGATCAACCTCTACATCTCCAATCTTTACACGCATATTGGGACAAGCTCCGTATAACTCACCCTTTTGGTTATTTGCAGCCCGAAGCACCCAACCATGATTCCTTTCGATTGGCCACTGTCCCTTTTCATACACCTCTTTGGAAATGATGTTGATCTCCGACCCATGATCCACAAGTGCAGGTACTGACTCAGAAAGTCCCCCAAGTCGAACCTGCGTCTCAGTTGTCGCTCTTGCCCAGTGCTTTTCTTTGAAATCACTGTCCGCGCTTGACCTATCCTCCTCAAACTCTTCATCTTCGTTCTCAATAACAGCTGGACCAGCAACCCATGCCTCATACTTATCATCTCTGAACTGATCAACACCAATAGCATCTACTGCTCCAACCATCTGACTACTTACTTGTTCAGTCAATACCTGTCTCTTCTTCTTCATGATGTCTATTATCAACTCATGAAACTCTCTCTTTGCGATACCAAGCACTTCACGAAGAGTAAACTCAACTCTAGCATCCAAAATGCGTTGCTCTAGAACAGCACGCAAGTCTGTTGTTGTCTCGATGTCTGCCGCTAACTTGTAAGCTGGAGCTTTCCCTTTCTCCTGTGCTGTAAACCTCTTTCCCCGTACTCTATCTGTAGCAGTAGTTTCTTGTGGCAAATCCTGTACACCTTCCATAGGATCTACTGCAGGTGGTGGAGCTGTAGAGGTAGAAGGTATATCCTCTGCAGCAGGAAATCTACCAGCTGGTACAGATGGTGATGGTTCCGCTGCTCTCCTCCTCGTAACTCTCCGACGGTCACTGTCCTCTGGTACTCCTGCATCTAAATCAGAAGCGTCCCGTCTTCTTTTGTCTTCCATCATGGCATCCTGTTCACTGCTCGCTTCTAAAAATGCTCGAATAGAAGTTGCATCCACTGGGTCTCTCCATCCAGTAGCTCTCCTAATGCTTTCAGCACCTCTCTTCATCATTTCAACCGGAACCTCAACAGCCTGCTCAACCATAGTTGGATTAGAGCGTACATCAACTCTCCCAGTATATACATCAGCCTCCGCAGAACCCACAGTCATCGCTGTAGTATTCGCACCAGTAAGTGCTGGAAGAGAACTCCTTATTCCTCCTCTCCCAAAATACGTATTCAGAGGCTGCCCTGTGGCGGTTAAATACAATCTATTATTCTGATAGTTGACCACGCCCTCTCGCAAAGCAACCGCCAAGTCTTGACAGTCTCCTCTGAGATGATCTGGACTGTCGCACCAAATACATCTCCTGGTAAAGGTTCCTCCTACAGGTCGAGCACCTGGCGCAACTGGTCGTTGATCTCTCCTCAAGTCTGCCATCTCAACCCTCAAATCTCTCAGCTGTTGAGTGAGCTCTTCTATCAAGTTATTCTGATTTCGGTTCTCAGCAGGTCGCTGTTGCTGTCTAGGTCCTCTCTGTGCTGGGATAGGTACTGCAGGCGCTTGAGCAATCACTTGGGGAACCACTATGGGTGCTTGAGGAATCACAATAGGTGCCTGAGGTAATGCAGGAGGAGCTACATGAACTTGAGGAGCTACTCTCTGCTGCTCTGGTAAGGTTTCTAGCTGTAACACCATCCTACCACGACGTTGCCTAGCAAGGGTAGATACTGCTTCTTCCACTCTCCTCCAATCAGATGTAACTCCCCCTTCAGTCCCTCGATCAGCCAACATGAAACAAAGCCTATCTGCTGTGAACTCATCCAGAGCCCCCAAGAACAACTCCGTCTTCCTAGCATCCAGCGTCAACTTCTCTAGACCAGAAAGCTGAGAGTACCTCTTCTCAAACTCCCGAATTATCTCATTCAATCCCATGGAACGTCCAGGCTGACGCTCTATCCAGTCCATGAGAGTTCTTCTGGTGACTCTTTCAGAGTCCTCTTCTAGAAACTCTTCTCTCAATGCACGCTCAAACAAAGTCCACCCACCTAGATGTCTTCTCTGTAAATTTCTCACCTTCTCTCTCAGTTCAGGGACAACAGTCAACTCAAAGCTCAGAATTACCTCAACTTCAGGTGCCCTGACCAACTCCATCTCACCCACATACTCCCGTAGGTACCTAGTAACATCTCTTCCATCAAATCGTCCACACCTACCAACAATTGCTTGTAATGCTCTTGTGGACTTCTGCTCAGCTCCCCCAATTGCAGGCTGCTGCTGAATCAAGGCAGCCAACGCCTGAAGAATCTGAGACGTGTCTACAGCAGGCTGTGCTGTTGCTGTTGGAACCACCGTAGGCCCTCCTTGAGAGCCAATTCCATCTTGACCAGGAGTCCCTTGAACAGAAGCACCTTGAGCAGCAGCTACACCTTGTACGGCAGCACTGTGATCCATTTTCTCAATTCAGTCAATTCTCCAAATCAATCACCCCAATTGCTCTCAGTGGAAGCACCAGATGTCGAGTTGAGAGTCTTTCTTGGGGAGGGCGGACCTCCTGACTGTGACCGATCAGAGAAAAAAAAAACGACCAGGAAGGAAAATAGGTTGCTGCCAACGATGAAATCTCAAACCACAGCCTCTTATCCCCACTGTTTACAAAAACAAGCACTCCAGCACACCTTAGGTACACAGATAGGTCTCTCAAGATCCAAATAACTTTATTTCAGTGTAGCTGCATCATCAATTTCTTCAACTATAAAGAAAATCTCTCTCTCTTCCTCTCCTGCGTGCCTTTTTCTCCCGTCAATCAGTTTTCAACCAAAAATCTACCAAGTACATCTCAATCCAAACCTAATAGTGAAATTCGGACCCCTAAATCTTATTCCTCTCTTTGTCTCAACTGAAACTCTCAGAAATTCGATCATGCGTCGATCAAAAGTCCTCCGTAGATTCTGGCTCGTGACTCGAACTCAGAATCTGATAGCATGGGTGTGTAGGTGTTCATGAATACTATAGTTTTGACTCCTTGTTCATTAAAAACGGAGTTGTATAGAGAAGTTAGCGTAGGAAAGGCTTGTAAAGACTTTACAGGAAAATTTCTTCAGGAAAACATGTGTACAAAAGTTTTTACCTTCTTGAACGGAACCAAAGGCCATCCCAGTGATAGGGCGCCTGCCTAGGAGGGAAGTGGTCTCAGGATCAATCCCCCCTGGCCTCTGGTTCCTATTCCGGCATGTTGGCCTCCTAGAAGGGAGTCTATGTTGGATATGCAGCTACGTCCTGCATATCTAGGGGCGGGAGACCGGTATCTCCCTTAATCGTGGGCTTCCTGGCCTAAGCCTCCGCATGCCATCCTGAATATACTATGGGAGATACCTGGTGCGCATATGAGGGGGCTGTAAGCCCTGTGGGGCAGCCTCATAAGTGTTGGGGCTTCGGCCTACATTGGATCCTGAATATACTATGAGAGATACCTGGTGCGCATATGGGGGGCTGTAAGCTCTGTGGGGCAGCCTCATAAGTGTTGGGGCTTCGGCCTACATTGGATGGCTTGTAGTATATTCAGGGTGGCATCAAGATGGCATCGAGGGCACGGGAAACTTTTGCTGATTATTATGTACGCATAAGGACAGCAAGGGAACAGCTTTAGATGGGGCCTTAAAATTAAAGCGAAAGATTACAGTGGAAGCGGAAGATTACAACGGAAAACTGAAGCGGAAAACTACAGCGGAAGCAGAAGATTACCGCGGAAGCTTGAAGCGGAATATTACAGCGGAAGCGGAAAACTACAGCGGAAGATTACAGTTGAAGCGGAAGATTACAGCGAAAGTGGAAAACTATAGCGGAAGCGGAAGATTACCGCGGAAGCTTGAAGCGGAATATTACAGCGGAAGCGGAAAACTACAGCGGAAGATTACAGTTGAAGCGGAAGATTACAACGGAAAACTGAAGCGGAAAACTACAGCGGAAGCAGAAGATTACCGCGGAAGCTTGAAGCGGAATATTACAGCGGAAGCGGAAAACTACAGCGGAAGATTACAGTTGAAGCGGAAGATTACAGCGAAAGTGGAAAACTATAGCGGAAGCGGAAGATTACCGCGGAAGCTTGAAGCGGAATATTACAGCGGAAGCGGAAAACTACAGCGGAAGATTACAGTTGAAGCGGAAGATTACAGCGAAAGTGGAAAACTATAGCGGAATATTACAGCGGAAGCGGAAAACTACAGCGGGAGCGGAAAACTACAGCGGAAGTGAAAGATTACAGTGGAAGCGAAAGATTACAACAGAAGCGGAAGCGGAAAACTACAGCGGAAGCGGAAGATTACCGCGGAAGCTTGAAGCGGAAGATTACAGCGAAAGTGGAAAACTATAGCGGAAGCGGAAGATTACCGCGGAAGCTTGAAGCGGAATATTACAGCGGAAGCGGAAAACTACAGCGGGAGCGGAAGATTACAGTGGAAGCGGAAGATTACAACGGAAGCGGAAGCGGAAAACTACAGCGGAAGCGGAAGATTACCGCGGAAGCTTGAAGCGGAAGATTACAGCGGAGGCGGAAGAAGGAGAATTAGAGTTTAAGAGGGGGGCAGCTTAGCTAAGGCCCTGCTTCTGATAAGTGTCTGCGCTTATAAGGACAGCAGGGGGGCAGCTTAAGCTGGGGCCTTAACTTTTAGGTAAAATACCTGCGGCGACTTGGGATCGGGGGACAGTTTGCAAAGGAATGTTTTTCTGAGAAAGCTGAAGCGGAACACGCAGGAGAAGCTAAGAAGCTGGAGGAAAGATCAAACTGGGGACAGATTGAATTGGGAGATCATCGTAGGGAGAGGGGCAGGAGTTTTAAGCTTGGACGTTGTCGAATAGACTGTACGGAGGAGAAATTACTCTCAGGAGGCAGTTTTATTGAGAGAGATCGTTTGAAAAGATTTCCCTCTTTCACATATTTCACAGCCTAAAACTCGTACTAACTATTGCTTAAAACACTTTCTGTCAAAACTAGAAGCATGAGGCCGCTCTCCTCGTCGAGCTTTGCATTCTGACGTCTTTCGACTCCCTTAGGGGTGATATTCCAACCCAAGCTAGGGGGCAGCTTGTCAAGCATAGCCCCAGCTTAGCTCCTGCCTAGCTTGTTAAGCTGCAGGGCAGCTTCCTTTACACAATATAGAAAAAGAATCTCTCTGCAATACTTTTCACTGTATAGACTTATGTACAATACGACAACGTTGACAGGAAACAAAAGTGGGATTGCGCACTTATTGAAGGCACATGGATACTTCATTGTTTTGATGGCTTCGTGAGAAGAATCCAATGATCTTGAGAACCAGAGAGCTTTGTTGCTTTTGTCCAGCCTGTATAGTTGGGATGACGAGGAGTGTTCCAATGAAGAGTATGTTTGAACATGGTCCTTGCAGCCCATCCATCCTAATATGTCAGATTGTGTTAGGAATTGTGTGGAGAGATTTGGCACACGACAAGGGGGTAAAGATATTGAGAATGATTCCTTGGTTGATTTGGTAGAGCTTGGAGACTTCTTTGCTGTCCAAACCAAGGTTGATAACACTTTTGGTGTGGATTTCTACATCATGCAATGTGAGGAGGGAGTGAGGGAGGTTGTGACAGATTTCACAATTGCTTATGGAAGTTCATTTTTGGCTGGGGACCTTGTATTAAAAGGCATATGATACCAAAAATATGACAACAAGGAGACTTGCTCTCATACACCAGTCCAAGAAGTTACCTAGCTGCTGAATCTGTTGTTCACATCAAGTTCACGCTTAAAATGACCGGCACCACGAAAGAGATGAAGTCTTTGTGCTTGGCAACAGACACCCTCGAGGCTACCATGTCTTCTTCGAACGGGTGCATATTTGAAAATGAAGAGTGATTTTACTTCTGATGTTGGACTCACATCCTGGTAGCTCTATAATTTGGATATTGATGTTTCTTAACCGATATGCAGGCTTTCTATGTTCTAATGACACCATTCTTGCCTTGTATGATAGAGACTGAAAATGGAGCTCCAAAAAGAATCCTTTCGCTCAAAATCATCTCTCCATGACAGATAAGCTTTCAGTGTTGAAATATTTTGACAAATCTATTCTGCAAGTATTGTCTATGCTGCTCTGGATTTACTATTGAGATAGAACGCCTCTGATGTTGAGTATTGAGTACTTGAAATAAAGAGTCTCAAAGTACTGTTTGAATTGGCTACTTGTAGTTGAAAAGGTACGCATTTTGTTTATGAGGTGAACTTTTGTACGTAGAAAAATAACTATACTTCGGACTTTGACTTTTGTACTTGAAGTTTAGTACTCTTTACTTCAAGAGTTTGATATAGATTACTTTGTGTACTTAGAACTTGGAATCCTACACCCTATGTGACTTGTGTAGTGGAAGTTCAGTACTTTGTACTTCAAGGATTTGATAGTGGTACTTCGTGTACTCAGTACTTGGAATCCTACATCTGCACTTTTGTATTGTACTTTGGACTGAATATTGATACTTGAGGGTAACAAGTACTTTGTGTCTCAACAAGTTTGAGTACTTCAAATATTGATACTTGAGGTTAATAAGTACTTTGTGTCTCAACAAGTTGGAGTACTTCAAAGTTCATATTGTACTTCTGGTCAGTTTGTACGCTAGGTCAGTTCCAAAACATGAGCAAGTCACAATGTGACTTGGGACGGACTTCTCATAAAGTTCAAGGTCATAAATGATATCTCTAGCACACCTAGTGGTCCAACCGTCCGTGATGTCCGTCTGGGTCTAGACTACCGAACAATGATCGAACCCGCTGTATCGTTATGGTGTCGGATATTTTGCGTGAAGGATGTCCAGGAAAACGCAAGGTTCCTGGCAGTGCAGATGCTGTGTGCCGAACAGAGACAAGACAGAGAAGAATAACCACGAAAACAAACGCGCAATATATACCAACTCCAAATGTATGTACACTGTCGGTTCTTTCTCCTAAGAGCACAAAACTGATGAATAGACCAGAGCGATCTGTAACCTACTTCAAAGCCCTAAAACAAACCCCTGAATCACAACCCTAACCCAAAACTGCCGAAGCGTAGCTCAAAGCAAGAGAAACTTCTCTTTGCTAACAAAAAGAGCTGCACCAGTATCATACGACTGAAACCTAAGTCCAAACCACATCCACGCACTAGCTCTTGGCTAAAGCTAGCTACCACAAGCCATACACAACCAACTAAGTCCCTAACGAACTCAAAAGAACGAAACCCGTAGCGAAGGAACGGAAAAAGACCTATCTGAGAACTTCCTCCTTTCGCCAAACGGTCTTCAAATGTTGATAGGGTCTCCTTCCCTGACTCCTTTGGCTCAAGAAACCTTCAGATCCGACTCCTGATAGTCGAGATATTGCCGATTTTCGGTCGCAAGTGACCAAACTTTCAAAAACTCCTCCCTGCAGCTTAAAACCGCACACACCGCACAAACGGATCGTCTAAACTGATATCCGTCTTCTCTGGTAAGTAGATCTAGCTACCCTCTAACAAGACTCCAAACAAGCTGTTTGGAGTTCCCCTTGCAAAACCACACGAGAAATTTGGTCGCAAGTTGCAAAAAAATGACGTAAATCGGCTCCCTACGGCTCAAACTCGCTCACCACACCCAAACCAACAATCCAATTTACGTACTGTCTTCTCCTATGGATAGATGAAGACTCCTTGATCACGTAAGCACCAAGAACGAAGAGCTTGACTCACCGATCGCGAAGAACAACCCAATCTCAAGTCGCAAGCGAACGAAAATCTGACGTAAGCGCTTCCCTGCGAGCCAATTTCACTCTAATCTCCTGAACCGCTCGATGAAACTTCGTATTGTCTTCAATTTCCTATAGAACTCGGTGTTCTGATCCCGATGGATCCAAGGACAGCAAGTTTGGACTTCGGAACGGTCCGAACGGTCCAACTCTCATTCACAGATAACTGAAATCCTCAAATCTCCTTCTTGCGTCTCAATTTCTCTCAGTACGCACTCTCCAATCCGTCTCTTCCCCAACCGTCTTAACCTGTGCATAGCCTGCACAGATATGAACCCAATGACATCTTGCGCGCGTGTATTGGACTTCCCAAATTCTCAAACCATTCAGCGACAGATCATAGACACAAGCTAACTCCTAAGCTGCCCCCTTGTCACAGTCTCTGTACGTACGAAGTTCTCTCTGAATATTGAAGCAGGCCCCTTGCATCTTTGAGTCTGAAGCCTCAAATACCCAGTCAACAAGTAACTAGGGCCTAGCTTGATTTTACCTTTTTTCGAATCGCATAACTTCTTCACTAGATGTCCAAACGAAGTAAACAAGATGCCCATAGAAAGCTGACAACGAGTTCTACCCATCTGTGTGATGAAAGTGAAGATCTGAAGTTGTACCAAAAGCCCGTAAGTTGGGGCTTAGCTTGTTTTCTCCATCTTTCGAGTCTTGTAACTTCTCCACTAGGCGTCCAATCAAAATAGACGAAGTGTCTATGGAGTGCTGACAAGGAGCTCTATCCACTTATGCGATGAAAGCGAAGATCCGAAATGGTGCCAAAAGCCCGTAAGCTGGAGCTTAGCTTGTTTTCTCCATCTTTTGAGTCGTGTGACTTCTCCACTAGGCGTCCAAACGAAGTACATGAAGTGCCTATGGAGTGTTGACAAAGAGCTGTATCCACTGATGCGATGAAAGTGGAGATCCAAAATGATGACAAAAACCTGTAGGTTGGGGCCTAGCTTGTCTTCTCATGAGTGTCTTTTGAGCGACAAGCATCGAAGTTTGAATTTCAGGTAGGAGCCGGTCCACGACACGACATCCACCCCCTCCAAACCTGTGCATCATCCGGTATGCACCAGAGATATCAACCAAAGAGTGGATCGGCACACACTTCGTCATATTGCTCTACTTCTCATCGTAACCAACCTCATCTGCAAGGTCTTCTTCATAATCCTTATCCTCAAACTGAAACTCTGTCCAGTTATCTGCTAGGTTGAACTCCTCGTCTCTCTTTTTGAAAATCTTCACGCCTTTACCTGCCACTGGCACCTTCAAGCTCGTTCCGTCCAACTCTTGCAGAGCGTGAGTTGCATTGTCATGAACCTTCTTCACCACGTACGGACCAAACCATCGCCTGGAAAACTTCCGGAGTGCACTATGCTGGTTATCTAGACTATTGTCATAGACTAACACCCAATCACCTTCCTTGATTTTCCTAGGTTTCAAACGATGTCGTTGATCAAATCTGACCTTGTTCTTCAACCGTGCTTCTCGCAGCCTATCCAAAGTAGCTTGGATATCCTCAGATCGTCTCTCTAACTGCCTAATTCGAATAGCAAGAAGCTCTTCCCTAGTCAGATTGTCTTCCCAAGGTAACACACTCCATGTCAAAACGTGTTCTTCAATCGGCATGATAGGTTTCTGATCTATGATGAGTTCCACTGGCATGTAATCTGTCACTGAGCTGTGCGTCTTTCTATCTGTCCATAACGCAAATGATAAGAGTCGAGACCACTCGGGCACCTCTCCGTTGCAGACTTTCACCAAAGTCTTCACAATGGGTGGATGACCACGTTCACTCTTGGCATTCCCTTCGAGGTTGTAAGCAGTTGTCAGTGACAACCTCACCCCACACCTTGCAAAGAATTCACGAGCCTCATATGCATCTAACTCTCTTGGATCTGCAGTGATCTTTCTCACATATGCATATTGACAAACAACCTCTTCCAAGAGAAATCTACATACCCCCTCAGTTGTCTTCGTCCGAAGCGCCCTACCCTCGACTTGATTTGAAAGATCTTCTCTAGCAAGAATCAAGTATCTCATCTGTCACAATCCAACCGGCATAATCACCAAGTCTACCACCCACTTGAAGTGGATTGCCAAAGGATAAGTCGGGTGTAATCCGTCACAATGTCGGATGTTCGAATACATCTGACATGTCAAACAAGACTCCACAAAGATACAACATCCGTGTACATGTTTTTTCACCAATACCGCTCTTTCATCTTTGTAAAAGTGGCACAAATCCCTCGATGTCCAGCCCAAAGACTCTCATGGAACGTCTTGAGCAACTTCTGCTGATCTTCCTTGTTGCAAATCACCCGTAGCGGTACCCCACCTTTCTGCTTCGGTCGCTTCCAAAAGAAACCGATCTTGCAACATGAAGTTGTAGGCCTTCCTTCGAATTCTCCGAAACCTCTCATCCGTCCAACCTGTCTGCTTAACCATCGTACTAAGGTACCTCTTGATATCAAGCAAATCACCATCATACAACCCTTCAACAAATAACTCATCTTCCCTTTCTGTCTGTGCAATCGAATAGAACTCTGTGCCCACGTCGTCAATGTCTTCTATCATCTCATCCTCCCGATCATATCGAGCCAGAGATAACATATCCGTCATCGGATTATCTTTCCCTGCGATATGTCTAAACTCTAGGTTCAACGACTTGATATATTGGATCCACCGTAACATCGCAATATCAAGAGGTCAAACAATTCATGATCATCCCTAACAATGTCAAACAATCGGTTTCAACTACCACTACTGCTCCTATCAAATACTCTTTCTCAGTTTTCATGGCTGAAACAATACCACATAGTTCTCTCTTCACTCGCGAGTATGCACATTGACGGACGCTTAACATCTTTGCTCCGAACCTAACCGCAAACCTGTCTCCATCCTCATCATCATGTCCGACTGCCCATCCAATTGCAACTGGACTTGTATCCACTGTAAGAACCACCGGCCTAGCACCCTTGTAATCAATCCTTCCTAGAACTGGAGAAGATGATAGTAAAGACTTCAGCTTTCGTACCGCATCAGTATGCTCTTCTTCCCATCTGAACTTATGACTCTTACGCAACAATCCATACAACGGATCCGCCACATGCGCATAATGAGGAATCCAAATGTGATAGAATACACAAGCACCCAAAAATCTTCTTACTTCTGTCAACGAGTTACAAACCTCCTTCATCCTCCCAATTGTATCCACCTTGCCCGGATCTGGCTTCCGACCAAACGATCCACACAAATGACCAAAGATCAAAACCTCTCTAACCCCAAATGTAGACTTCGCACCTGACAGCGTAAGATGAACTTCCTCAAGTCGAGATAAGATCTTCTCACAGTCTGCGATGTGATCGTCGCCGACACGCCCTCTGATCTAATGCTTCATCCTTCTCATCTTCCACACATTCTTTGATGGGGATGTCATCCAAGAACGGCATCGTCTTTTCAGAGATGAAGTCCTTTAGAACTCGATTCATCCCGTTCATCATATGTGCTACCAAGTTGGTAGCTCTCTGTGGTAAGGTACACATCCTAACCAACCCCAAAGGTGTCCTCATTTTCGTGAAGCTTCTGCTCTCCTCCGCTAGTTGAAATTGATCATATCTTGAGTAAAGATCTCCCATTGAGTAAATTGCTCTTCCTGCAAACGCTTCAGCAAACTCATCCACAATCGGTCCCACCCCAGCATTTCTGATTGTTACTACGTTCATTGGCTGCATGTCTTGGATGAACCGCAGCGACCCATTCTTCTTAGGCACTGTAAACCATATGCTCGAATACGGTGCAAACGACGGCTCCAAGATCTTCATCCGCATCTTCTCCTTCAGCAACTCCACTAGTTTGAGCAAGTGAGCCCGCGGTACTGGGATTGGTCTCAAGTTCCATGGCACATGTGGTACCGTGAAGATAACCATCGGGATAACAACATACGGGTCTACACACCAATCTCATGTGGTTCAAAAGCAAATGCTTTCCCATGTCGTGAAAGCATCTCTTTAAAGCACATCCTCTCTTCTGGTAGAAGAGACCCATCAGATCCAATCTTCAGCTCTTCAAGAGTCTTCTCTGTGAACTTGTGTCCTATCATTGCAAGATCTCTCAAACTCTTCTCCTTTGAAGCTCGATCCATCTGTTGGTTGGTGTCTTCCGGCAAAGGACCAACAACTGGCTTTATCTTCCTATCCACTGTCTTGTATCTTGTCTCAACTCGAACCTCCGGTGCACGGAATGATTCGATCACCGAATAGACCTCCCTTGAATGAATCTGCACGACCTTATTCATATCCTCCCATCCAATAGACATGATCTCTCGCAAAGGATCTTCCAACCCATCCTCTTCATAAACACCAGAAATTCATTCATCCCTTTCTAGCTCACCCAACTCTTTCAACATAAACTCAACATCACGCAAATGTTTTTGTTCTTTTCTTCTCAACTCTTCTACCTTCTTGTAAATAGCAACCCCACACTCTGAAAACCCAACAAACCCTGTACAAAAGACACTATCTCCTTCAAGCGAGAGTACCTTCTCCTGCGCACCACCACAATCCCGCTCTATAGTGGTACTCAACGAAAATCCTTGAACTCTTCACTCACCATTGGAAGCGGTTTCTCCTTCAAACGATCTCGGTTGCGCTCGTGATTGGACGGTACAGTCAAGAACTGTACCGCTCTCTTCCCATCTTGACTTCGGATCCTAGCATAAGCAGATCCGTTGTCTAGTACCTTTGTCTCCATCCGAGTTGCTATGATGAAAGGTTGACCAAGAATGAGCGGGTACGATGTTGCTTCCTGAACAAAGAAGTTTTGCTCGATAGCAACATCACCTACGCACACTCTGATGTCTGGACAAGCTCCATACAAGTCTCCTCTTGTGTTTTTAGCTGCTCTTATGATCCATCCATGCTCTATGTCGATCTGCCAGTTCTTCCTCTTGTACATCTCCTTCGACATGATGTTGATTTTTGATCCATGATCGATCAGAGCAACCACCGGCTCATCCAAGTCTCTGATCCTCACCAACGTCTCTGTCGTAGCTCGAGCCCAGTGACTGTGGCTGTAATGACTTGAGCTCTGCTTCTCATCCTCCTCTTCATCCTCAAAATGCACCATGTGCCTTCGATCTCTTTCTTCCTCTGGAGAATAGACATTGCACTTTGCAAGCTCTCTCTCCTCATCCACAGACATCCTAATATCCAAGGCATGCGATAAACCAGTCTCACCCGTAATCTGTCGCTTCCGTTTGATGACATCATGAAACTCACGCTTAGCGATGCCCAACACTTTTCTCAAAGTAAACTCCACCTTCGCATTCAGAATGCGATCTTCCAAGACTCCTTTCAAGTCTGTTGAAGCTTCGATGTCCGACTGTAGTTTGTATGCAGCCGGTTTACCCTTCTTCTTCTGAGAATCCTTCACTCTTTCCTTCGATGGAGAAGGAGCATCGTCCATCGGTAGATCTTGAGCTCCTGCATCTCGAAGCTCTTGACGAACCTTCTCTCCTCGAGTCTGTCTCTTGGAAGAAGTTCTTTCCCTTGCATCCTCTGAATCTCGCTTTCTCTTCTCTTCCAACAACGCTTCATGTTGGTTCTTGACGATGTAAGCATGCACCGATAGAGCTTCTATCGGATCCTCTCATCCAGTATCCCTTCTGATCGTAGGAGCTGTCCTCAGCAATGTCTCACGTGCCATCTTCTCTTTTTGTTTCATGGAGATGGCAGATGACCACAATCCACTTGGCTCAACCTGCTTGCTAAAACTTCTCTCAGCTTGATCCTCAACCTTGTGCCATAGGTTCCAGCTTCCACGATTGCAATTGCTTGCGTTGATAGGTGGTCCTCAACCAACTTCTTCATCCCTCCTCTACCAAAGTTGGTATGAAGAAGTGCACCAGTATCCCTCAACGCTACCTTCCAATCCTTCCAGAAGATCACTCCTTGCTGTAGAATATCAGTGGACTCCTTGCGATCTCTGCGCGGATGATCAGTACCATCGCACCATATACACCGCTGGATCCAACCTTGCTTCTCAACCGGTCTTGCCCCGCTTGTAGACCCCTTCTCTTCCAATCTTGTGAGCTTGATCTGCAGATCTCGCATTTTACGTAAAATCTCCTCAAGTTTGAATCATCCTTCTTCGGAGATACCATAGGTGCCTGAACAACTGGAACAACTGGAACAGCTGGAGCAACTGGTACTACATGTCTAGCAACAGGAACCACTGGTCAGACTATAGGAACAGGTGCTACAGCTGTACATGTTGGCGCCAGTCTCCTAACAGGAACCTTCTCTCGTCTCCGCTCCCTCTTGGTAAGCAGACCAACAGCTTCCTCAACCTTCTTCCAGCTACTAGTCAATCCATCGTCCCCCTCCCGGTCTTCCAGAAGTACCTCTAGCTTCTCCTGCAACTTCTCATCTGCAGCTCGAAGAAATAGCTCTATCTTGTTGGACTGCAATGTCAACTTCTCCATCCTGGTCAGCCATGAAAATTGCTTCTCAAACTCCCTGAGCAACTCTGTAGCTTGTAAACCCTTCCTCGGTTGCTCAACCCACTCCAAGAATGACTTCTTGGTGACTGGATCAGAATCCTCCAAGAAGTACTCATCCATCAAAGCACGAGCAAATGTCTCCCAGTCCTTGTTAAAATGCTTCGTTAGCATTTTAACATGATCTCTAATCTCTGGAGCTGCTGCTAACTCAAACATCTCAATCATCTCATCTTCTGAGACCCGGTTCAACTCCATCTCTTTGACATAATGCCTCAGATATCTTGAGACATCTCTCTCATCAAACTGGTCAATCCTGCTGACCACCGCTTGTAGCGCCTTTGTTGCCAAAGCTTCCTTCCGCTCATCAGACTGTTGCTGCCGTAAGAACATAGTGAAAGCTTAGAATATTGATGCAGTCGCCGAATCCAACTACACCTTCGGCAACCCACCTGAACCACTAGCTCCATCTCCATCACCTTTCTCATCCCCACTCATGACTGCCAATCTCTTCTTCAAAGTTCACACACAGAAGAAATCTCCACCCTAGACCTTCACGTCGAGTTCATCACCGTATCGTGTCAGATATTTTGCATGAAGGATGTCCAGGAAAACACGAGGTTCCTGGCTGTGGAGATGTTGTGTGCCGAACAGAGACAAGACAGATAAGAACAACCACGAAAACGAACACGTAATATATATCAACTCCAAATGTATGTATACTGCCGGTTCTTTCTCCTAAGAGCACAAAACTGATGAACAGACCAGAGCGGTCTGTAACCTACTTCAAAGCCCTAAAACAAACCCCTGAATCACAACCCTAGCTCAAAACTACCGAAGCGTAGCTCAAAGCAAGAGAAACTTCTCTTTGCTAACAAAAAGAGTTGCACCAGTATCATACTCTGAAACCTAAGTCCAAACCACGTCCACGCACTAGCTCTTGTCTAAAGCTAGCTACCACAAGCCATACACAACCAACTAAGTCCCTAACGAACTCAAAAGAACGAAACCCGTAGCGAAGGAACCGAAAAAGACCTATCTGAGAGCTTTCTTCTTTCACCAAACGGTCTTCAGATGTTGATAGGGTCTCCTTCCTTGACTCCTTTGGTTCAAGAAACCTTCAGATCCGACTCTCGATAGCCGAGATATCATCAATTTTCGGTCGCAAGTGATCAAACCTTCAAAAACTCCTCCTTGCGACTTAAAACCGCACACATCGCACAAACTGATCGTCTAAACTGATATCCGTCTTCTCTGGTAAGTAGATCTAGCTATCCTGAACCCAACAAGACTCCAAACAAGCCGTTTGGAGTTCCCTTTGCAAAACCACACGAGAAATTTGGTCGTAGGTTACCAAAAAATGACGTAAATCGGCTCCTTACGGTTCAAATTCGTTCACCATACCCAAACCAATTTCACTCAAACCCACAACCAATTTCACTCAAATCTCCTGAACCGCCCGATGAAACTTCGTATTGTCTTCAATTTCTTGTAGAACTCGGTGTTCTAATCTGATGGATCCAAGGACAGCAAGTTTGGACTCCAAAATGGCCCGAACGGTCCAATTCTCCTTCACAGATAATTGAAATCCTCAAATCTCTTTCTTGCGTCTCAATTTCTCTCAGTACGCACTCTTCGATCCGTCTCTTCCCAAACCATCTTAACCTGTGCGTAGCCTGCACAAATATGAACCCAATGACACCTTGCACGTGTGTATTGGACTTCTCAAATCCTCAAACCATCCATCGACATGTCGCAGACACAAGCTAGCCCTTAAGCTGCCCCCTTGTCACAATCTCTGTACGTACAAAGTTCTCTCAGAATAATGAAGCAGACCCCTTGCGTCTTTGATATAACGCCTAAAGCCTCAAATATCCAATCAACAAGTAACTAGGACCTAGCTTGATTTTATCTTCTTTCGAATCGCATAACATCTTCACTAGATGTCCAAACAAAGTAAACAAGATGCCCATGGAAAGCTGACAACGAGTTCTACCCATCTATGTGATCAAAGTGAAGATCCAAAGTTGTACCAAAAGCTCGTAAGCTGGAGCCTAGTTTGTTTTCTCCATCTTTCGAGTCTTGTAACTTCTCCACTAGGCGTCCAAACGAAATAGACGAAGTGTCTATGGAGTGCTGACAAGGAGTTCTATCCACTGATGCGATGAAAGCGAAGATCCGAAATGGTGCCAAAAGCCCGTAAGCTGGGACTTAGCTTGTTTTCTCCATCTTTCGAGTCTTGTAACTTCTCCACTAGGCGTCCAAACGAAGTACACGAAGTGTCTATGGAGTGTTGACAAAGAGTTGTATCCACTGATGCGATGAAAGTGGAGATCCAAAATGGTGACAAAAACTTGTAGGCTAGGGCCTAGCTTGTCTTCTCATGAGTGTCTTTTGAGCGACAAGCATTGAAGTTTGAATTTCATGTAGGAGCCGGTCCACGACACGACATCGTTCTCTAGTCCTGCTCCAAATTTTAGATTGTTCCCAACTCCAAATGTTCATGTTTGGACCGGAACGCGTCTTGGTACTGGTCCAACCATCACTCATACTCCCAGAGTCTGCCGGTCGAATCACATAATTATCATTTGCTAAGCTGGAGAAGATTTGGACCTACGGGCTATAGAACTCACATACAAAACACTTTCTCCCGAAGTCGTAACTCGTGCTCAAGGGAGTAAAATCGTTCCAAAATATTTCAACTTTGACACCCCTATTAGACGTTCACCTTTGCACTTCCTCTCGAACATAGAGGGAGTTATATTGAAATGCCAATATTTTGAAAAGTAAAAGGATAATATCATATTTAATAATAACATCATATTAATAACAAATTACAAAGCCCTTAAGTACCATAACCCTAGAGTTCAAGGGTTACAGTTCTTTAGGGCTTTGTTATTTGAAATATTTCCATGGATGGAAATATAGTTCGAAATATTTAAATCTGTATTAAGTTTTAGAATTTCCACATGACGTATCTATGGTAGCATGAAGTTTTATAATAAACGTAAGTGTTTGTAAATTAAAGTTTGTCATAAAACAAATTCTATTCCTCGTGAACGTGATAACTTTTAAACTTTTCAACTACGTGAAAAGTACTGCAAGGCGGAAAATTTATCTTTCATATTTTCGAGAGTGCCATATTACGTATTGATTATCGACAGAACTCTGGCGACTAGATGAAATAGCTGAAGTAGTTGTGAAAAAGCAGCATGAATCCTAACACTAACACCCCGGGTTACAAGGACCGGCGGGGAATAGCGCCCGACCTGGCGGAAAGATTCTACTGTTTCTGCAGCGTTTTGCGCCGTCGGCGACCTCTCCTGCACATCAGACCAACGACGGGATTTCAACCAAGTGCGTGCATTCCACCGTAAACGCCAGCCAGGACGACTTTCAACTTCAAGTGCGCACGCTCTTCTAACTTTCAGTTGGCCACACGTGCATGCACTTGGTCGACAGGTGCAGATGTATCACGGCCAACGGCGGTTCTGCTTAGAGGAATAGACGGTCTATGAGGGGAGCATACCTGATTATCGCAAGACTACTTGGTGGAATTGTCGAATATCTTTCTGTTTATCGGGCTCGTGTCTGGCGCCTCCCGCCAAACTCAGTTTCCATTCGTCTGGACTAGTCAACCAGTGTTATGCACAGCTAGCGTTGTGACTCAGAAACCAGTGCTGATTCCACGCTCCGTCGGACGATAGCTCATTGATGGAGAGGGAGAGTTCTTATCGAGATCCGTGAACAAGGTCTTGAGAGTCTCTTTGACACACGTTAATTCCACTCTATATTTGCAATGATTCTGCAGTAATGTTATGTTGCTGAGTAGTACTACGGTGGGGAGTTTGTAGTACAATGTCATGTCGTTGCGGGAGTAGATTTGCTCTCACGTTTGAATCCGGGCTTTGTAATCCCAGTTCTCTTTCTTGCTTTGGGAAGCTTACCAAATCGTAAACGATTTAGATTACGTTGTTTGCATTTATCGTGGTTTTAAATCGGAGAAATCATCGTATGTTTAGTAAAAAGAACGTAAGCCACTCCAAGAAGGAAGCTCACTCTAAACGTATACCATTCCAAAAAGGAGATCACTCCATAACGAGAAACTGTAGGACAACTCCAAGATTTGTATAGCGTACTGCCTGTTCAATAACATGAGCCCGGAAATATTTTACGCGTCTAATAGCTTCTCCACCCGTATAGAGATAAATACCCCCTTATCTCTAGTTAATAGATGAAGAGTGAAAGATCCACATTTTTGAGGGACTGATTTTCCCACAGCACTCCTTAAATGGATCTCTACAGAATATTAGAAACTGAAACTTTTTCAAAATTACCAATGACTTTTCTTCAAACGATTTGATATGAGGTTAAAGGGTCTTTATTGCAATCTTTAAGTTAGAGAAACGTGGTAACTCTTAGGGGATTTAATAAATTAAATATTAATATAAAGATAAGCGGTGAGAAGGTTTTCCCATTAACTGGCTCCGTTTCCCTCCCGCGGTGAAGATGCTCAAATGTCCGGAGCACTCGGGGGTTCCGTTGTAAGAGTTTTCTGTTCTCCTTTGCTCGGCTCACGCCTCGGTAAAGACAAACCGGAGGCCTCACTTCCCAGGCTTTGCTCCACGTAAATGTGGGGTTGCAAATCTGTTCATAGTTCCCGGTAGTTCCCGGTAGTAATACACGAATGGAACACCTTTATGTTTTGGTTACTTTTGACTGCTCACATGACATCACAGGGACTCCTGTGATGTCATGTGAGCAGTTCCGGACAGGTTTGGGGGAGTCGTTGATCGAGTGGCACGGACGACTGTCATATAGTATAGGCTCCGCAGCAGGGACCATTCGATCTCAGAAATGTAGCAACCACAAACCGAAGTCTTCTGCACTAGTCAAGGTCTCCATTGGTTTAGCATCCGGCAAACATGGCTCTTGTGTCTCGCGCTGTCCTTGTTTCGGGTGCTTTTTCAGTTGCTTCAGAAGAGCTCCTTCCAGCCCTCACAGCTTGCTCCACCTTCTTTCATTCGATACTAAAGTCGACACTGTTCGCAGTTAAATCCACCTTGGCCCGCGAGCCTGTGGTCCTACCGTGTACAAACGGGACTTTAGAGACCGCCATTCCATAGCCCGCCGCAAGCCACAGATTACTGGATGCGACGCCAAGCCTGTCTGGGGTTTCGTAGCCCAAGGTTGTCATATTCGACCAAAGCTCCTTTTCCTGAAGGGGCTTTTTAGTTTCTATAATGGATACTGGCAGCTGGAACAGATCCTTGTCAACTTGGAGTTATGGACGGGATAGAGAGATTCATCTCAGTGAGAGATTCAGGCAAAATCCAGTTCTATTTTACTATAAACGTTTTTGTTACTCCCTTTTTTGATTCTTTCACATCCGTCAATTTTGAGATTATTATTATTACTATAATACTGTTATTTTTGTATTGAAATAATCAGTATATTATTTATCAACATTATTCAACTATTTAGAAGAATTCTTTTTGTTATGAATTCACAGGCGGAATATTAAAGTAGGTTTTATAATAAGATCTCGATGCTGTTGAGCCCAGATTGTGCTATTCATGACTCTGATAACTTCAACTATACGGAGAGCGAGGTCGAGAATGGTGTGCTGGCATATCTCTTTCAATTCTAATCATTGCAGGTGCTTCTTACGATGTCTACTATGGACTCGGCGGTGGCTAGCTACACGTCGAGGACTTCTTCGTGATTCGACGATCTCCTTGTTAAGCGGACAGGGATAAAGGTCTAGGGAGGAGTAGAGACAGGGGTAGAGGGAGAGATCTTGAGGCTTACGGTAATAGGGACGATAGCAAAGCCCAAGAGGGTCGCAGAGAGCATGACCGATACTCGGAAGGTGATCGCAAGGATAGGAGTTCGAAAGGTAAGGAGGATAGTAGGGAAGCTTCACGAGTCAAAGACAGGGATGAGGAAAAGGAACGTACCCGACACAAAGACAAGGACGAATCAAGGGATTTACCGAAGTTGAAGGATGAACATATAGAGAGTAGAGATCGGGATCTGCCGAGGGTGAAGGACGAGTTTAGCCCTATTTCGGATGGATTGAAAGTGAACCAGCGACGGGATAAACAAAGAACCGGAAGCAAAGTTGTGGTGAGGTTGGGTCCCCGTACGACGCTTCTAGATCAAACTCACGTCAGGACAAAGAAAGGGCAAGAGGCAAAGCGGTTAGCTATTCAGACTTGGTGCTCGAGAAGGATAGAGGTGGCAGCTCTTCTCGAGATAAAAGTCAAGGCAGTGAAAGAAGACCTGATGAGGGTATTCGGGATAAAGAGAAGGGCCTGCTCAGCTCCGACCAAGGAGACGATGATGGAGGCAAGAAGGAGAAGCAGCAGATCTTCAAACGAGCTGATATGGATGCAAGTTCCAAGTTCAGCTCGAAGGATGGAGAGGTTAAGAAAGACGGAAGTTTTGGCAGAGGAGACTCTGAGAGAGCGGCTGAGGTGAAGAACGTGTCTGCTCCTGCGGATGATTCTGACAGAAGGGCGTCAGCTACATCGGACAGTAAGGTCTCGAAAGGGTCAAAGTGGGGTCCTGAGACGACCGATTCGAACCTTCAAGGATCTGTCAGTGAAGAGGTAGCGAATGATCTTTCAGCCGCCAAGCTAGCAGCCTTGAAAGCAGCAGAGCTTGGTAATCACCTTCTCCTATGTGCAAAGTTCCCTTTAAGAGTATAGCACAGGTGTATGTAGGAAGAGATTGTTTCCCGCATGAAGTCCTCGTTACGTTGGCGTTTGATGTTTGTGCTGTTGGGGCTTAGAATCGCAGCTAACCTCCCAGAGAATCACCCATGACTGCGCCTAGGTCCGGGCTAAGGGCGTAAGCGTCTGTAAGTAATTTGCAGCACGTACATGTGACATTCGAGTCGACTTCATTGGGGCGAATTCAGCCCGCCTTAAGTTGTTACGTATGGTCGCGACTTGCAAAACTTCGTTAACTGAATCTTGATGAGCATAGAAATGAAACGTGACAGTCAGAAAGGAAAGTATCAGACCGGCTTTTATCCGTTATCTGTACGAGCTTGTAAGACGTTGAAAAGTTGAAAATGTGGGTACTGACGGTTTTAAGTTGTGTTCCAGTGAATAAAAACCTGGGAGTACCTGGCTTCATGTCAGCTGATCAAAAGAAGAAGCTGCTTTGGGGAGGCAAGAAGTCTGCAGCTGAGCAGGTTTTCTTTACTGAAACTTTCTGTCAGTGCCAAGTCTTTCTAACTGAACCCCATTCCCTGACTGAGCACTTTTGCATGGCTCGATGGTATAACTGGTAGTGCAATACGGATTCTCTTACATTCCTGTGTACGTGGCGATAGCCTTGATCTCGTCAAATGTAAAATAGTTTGTCTTACGTTTGCTTAAATTCGTTCAGGAGCCAGCCGTTGCAGCGGGAAGTAATCGTAGGGATACTGTGCATTTTTCGGATCCTGATCGACAAGAAAAGTTCCACAAGCTCATGGTGAGAATCATCAGTTTCGCAGCTTGTGAAATACTTGTCTGATTTCTGCTCGAACTGTTTTTACTTGTAGTTGCTAATATCTTGTGTTAAGGCAAAGCGGTAGCCCGGTGTAACCTTTCGAGAGAAGCGTCTGTCTGTGAATAAGTCTGTTTTTGTTAATCAAAACGTTAACCTGGTTGTCATCGCGGTCTCTTATATTTTCTAGGTTTTCTGTGCTCTTTTCTGTGTTGTTTCACTACTTTGTTACAAGTATCCATCGCTAACACCTCGACAGAGTCTGAGTGTCCTTCACTGCCACTGGCCAATTTCAGGGCGTGAAGGCGGATTCCAGTCTGGAAGGCAAGAGAGAAGGCGATACCGACGCCGGTTTATTTACAGAAGGGAGACAACGAGAGCTACAACAAGATCTGGAGAAGCAGTTTGCTGCTGGCTTGAGGCGCAGAGATGGCCGAACTGTTGGACTAGGGTTGTGAAGGATGAAACTGGTTCTCGCTCACTGTGCAGAGGACATTGCTGAGTTTTCTTTTCCTGTACTACATATAAGGGGCCGTGTGAGAATGGTATAGCAGTGCATTTTGAGCTTATATTAGCTGGCAAGCTACTCGTCAGTTTTACTTCCCGCCCATTCAGAGGGATCAATGTCCCATCTGAGAACATGCCGAGCGCTGGGAAGGTTGTTGCAATGATATCCGCTTTTAGCTGGTGCAGTCCGTCAGATGGTCGGTGCACCCATTGTGGATCAAGTCCCGTCTGTCCATTGCCTCAGTCAGCATTGTACCTGATTCATCCGCAGAGTTTGACATTGTTGAATGCTGTCGATTTCGTTTCCCAAAAGGAAGTTGTTATGAAGGTGCTCATTGTTTCGTTTCTTGCACGTGTGTTGTCTCTGGGATTCAAGGCATTGGGACTACTACTGTCTCTGTTCTTTTCTTTGGCCCGGAGAGAGGAAGTGGATGGCCGGCCGGAGGACAGGGAATTGGGTTCCGCACCAAGTCCAAGGTCAAAGGCATACCAGGAGACGCCTATGGCGGACCCACTTTTCTTTAGAATAAACAGAAGCAGTGGATTTAACGAAAAAGAAGAAAGGCGGTTTCAAGAAAGCTAACATAGTGCCGGAGCGTGTAAGGACAGAAGGGTGGGATTTGTAGCGTGAACCGCTAATAGGTCACATGCTTTGCGCAGGAGCTAATTCTCTTGATGGAAATCCTTTCACGCTTTTGGTTAAGGTTGTGGACACATGGTTTAATATTGAAGAAAGCTGCAGCGCTTTTCCCTACGTTAGCGGAGTCTGAATCTGATTTCTGTCATTGAGTCATAAAAATGGTACAGAATTGAGCCCATCGAAAGAAAGGGAACCTGTTATGACATTCGGACGAATTACTGTCTGTTTCCTACTAGTCCAGTTTCATCTGGGCACCACTACCGTAGTCGGTGACCCTGAGAAGTCGACTACGTACTACCCGTGCTACCGCAAGTCGAGTATAGGTAAATTACACCGGCCTCGTCCGTACTACGGAAGTTGGAGTATCTAGGGGACTGTAAACTGCTACCTAGGGTTTAAGTACGTTGTTATTCTTGTTCAGCTGTCTTTCGATTTCCATTAAACTGCTATCCGACAAAGTTATATCTAGCTTTAGGTACGTTATTATAGATCCATTCGATATCAATAGATAAGAAATGATAACACGCAACGGAATCTAACAATTTGTTACAAACAGGAAATATTTGGTAGGATGCAAGTATGGTCTGTTATCACATGTGAAAGTCGTTTCTCGAATGAGTTTTTCCAGTCTGAATGACATGGTCTTACACAAAAGCTTTTTGGAAACCGTCTGCTGCGAACATAACGTGGAGACTGGAGGTCCTAGAAAATCTGGAGAACCTCTCTTGAAAACCACCATCGAACCCGACCCTCAGGTGAAGACTGCCGGGTAGGTCCTTGGACAAAAGTTGGAGAACCTTGCATTCATCCCAGGAGTCGGGATGTGGCAAAACCCGATGGGTCCCAATGGCGCGGACGATTTTGGAATGCCCAGTGAATTGGAATACTTGGCAGTGTAGCTGTTCTTGACCAAGATTGATTAGTTCTTGCAAAACTGTCATGCTCTTAAGGTTCGGCAAACCACGGCTGGCCAAACCTTGAGAGGTATTCGATAAACCGAGCACAAACTCATGCACTGCCGAAACAACAAGTGCAACAGACTGCTATCGGAAAGAATTAATATAATCCACATATCAATCTATTACCTATTTACCTATTCTGACAAAAGAGTAAGGGGTATAAATTAAAACTTGCTGCACTCTACCATCGGAAGATTGAGGTCCGAGAGGTGAATAATATGCATGCTTGCACGCAAAGATGTTAAATCACTCTTTGGTATCTTACAAGCTAGCTTAATTTCATATCTTGGCTACTTGCTAAACTGACGTTTCATCAACCTTAAACCCTAATCGTTGAAACGATCGTCTTAGCTTGTATCATCTACGTCACTGTAAGTGTTGACAGTTCCGTTGATATTGAAGTTCTGCTGAAAAGAAAATCTCTGTCGCAGAACTTGTACGCACAGCCGTAAGCAGCATAACGCACTTGGTCCAGCAGATTAAGAGCAGTAAATTAGGAGTCCACTTCCTGGCCATGGTCGCTTTGTTGTCCGTAAGGAGAACTAGCACTAATATTAATGTTCAAGACGATAAAGAAGATCCCCGTTCTTGGAGAGAGAGTGTGAGTGCTAGCTATGTGATGAAGATTTGCCTGGTTAAAGACTGCCTTGTAATAATACACACCAGCAACCAACCCGAGCAAGAACGGTTTCAAAATTCAGAATGGCTGGGAATGGTTTTATGCATACAAAAGATGTAACGGTTTTTCTCAGTGATGCGTGCATTGTGATGGTCACCTTGTTCACCGAAGAGAGAAAAGGACTGCAACTGGTCAGCAATCGTGAGGAGAATACAAACGTAAGCAAGCTACATGAATTCATCACAACTGATTAATTCGCATGCTAAAATCTTTATTTACCGATATCAGTTAGTTAGCAAGAACCGGTTACAGGAAGCACTCGTTTCAGACGAGTCACTGAGAAGTTCTCTTCAGTGAAAGGTGTACCCACTTTTTTGTTTTTGCAAGGACAAGGAGGAAAGGTATAGTCCCGACAATGCACTCTGAAGAGTGCATGACGCCTTTGGAGGGTTGTAGCCGAGAGGGACAGAGGATTGAAACACTTAGTTTTTTATTGACAGAAGAGACTTGCAGATTTCGACTTGCTTTGCAAAGCTTCCGATCGCTCCATAACATTAAAGATGTCTAAGTAACTAACTAAAATCGTGGATTTTTACATTCCATACTGTCATGATCTCTTCGGATAGTAAGATTACGATGTGTAATCTCACAATCTCTTCAAAGAATAGTGTACGTTACACGAGAAATATTCATGAGAAAACCTCACTCAAGCGATAGTGCTTTACGAAGTCGATAAACATGTGAACGTTGCAAACCTGGTTGTCTTAGACCACAGGTCGGGTATAAAAACCACCCATGTCACGTCATTCACGAATCCGCTACCGTAGCGAGCGAGATCTAGGCCGGATTAGGTTTCGGGAGCTCTGGGAACTCTTTCCAGTCTGTGACGTTTAAGGTTTTCACGTTTCGGGAGTGTGGAACATGGGAAAGTACTTATTGATTTTCTCTCGTTTAGAACAGACATTGGTGCGGGGGCTTTCTTTCACTATGTTTTTCATCTGGAAATCTGGGAACTCTCTATCAATCCGAGAGCTCACGTTCTTGGCTGTTCGTATTTCGTGTGCTTAGCATTTATCTTTTTCGTGTTTGCATCTGGCTGTACTGTTTCTTGTTTCTATCATTTGCATCATGGCCAGCTGCAGTCGATCGCAACCAAGGTCACAGAGAGTCTTCTCACAAGACACTTGGAATCCTCTGCATCTCGAAGTTCTTCTCGAGGATGTGTGGAAGTTCTCGTGGTCTAGTACAGAGGATGGCGGGAGGATCAGAAGGTGAAAATTCATTTCTGTGGATAAGTTGCGAGTGAAGTTTCTTGAGTTTTGTACAACTTGCGGTAAGTTTGCTGTAGAGCAAGTGTGAAAGAGCTAATACTTTGTGCAGCATATTCGTTTGCAGAGACTGAAATGAAATGAAAACGCTTTTCAGTGTATAAGCAACTCACTAAAACAGTTGGTTATGTCTAGCTTACTGCTTCCACATTATCTTCAGTTAGTGGTTCAGACCACTTGGGAGTTGTCAAGAGAATCGCACATAAGTTTTGTATCATAATTCGTAGTATTTCTCTTAGTTTTATTGCGGCAATAGTTCTCTGTGTGTTTTGTGTATTTGTGAGCAATAGGCCTCCTCCTCCCTAGGACCCATTGACAGTAGGTGTCAATGATGAGAGAGCAAAGAACTTCTGCTGGAACTGGTTCCAGTTTAGGGGGTTCAACTCCTCCCAGAAGTATTCAACTGTACTCACTTCAACTGTTTGTTGTTAGAATCTAGAAAAGTTGCTTTGAAATGCTCTGCCAAGGAAGTCGGTAAGCTATCACCTAAATGAGTCCGAAGTTTAATCTTACACAGCTATGTGGTTCATTCTGTATGATGGGTTGAAGGAATATATAAGCAGGTTATATAAACCTGTCCAAACAAGTTTCCAAAACCCGGTTCAAATAGGTTTCCACAACTTGTTTTGAATCAGGTTTCTAAAACTCTAAACTTTCTAAACAGATTTCTAAAACCTCTTTTGAAACATGTCACTTCAAACTTTCTAAACTAGATTGAAAATATTGCAGGTTAAGTTTTAAAACTTTCAGAATTAACTTTGTTTTACAAAAATTAGAAATTTTCGCGAAAAACATATGAGCTTTCACTGTTCCAGACATGCCTGTCCGCTCAAAATATAGAGAGTATTTATTGAAAACCTCCATGGATGGTAAGAAAGTTCCAAAAAACAACGATTCTCACGTATGGCTCCAGCGAGAGCAGTCGTTGAGTTTATGGTCCTTGTTCTAGCTCTTAGCTGGCAGTTGTCCGGAATTTAGGCCCTGCTCAATGCGAACTACTACGCCGGTACTTGTGCCAGTGTCGAGCAAATCGTCACCACCACCTTCGTCAGACAGATGAACTTGATCAAAATTATCACAGCTCCTGCTTCTCTTTTGCGACTCGTCTTCCACGACTGCGCCTCAGGGTGAGCTATTCTCTTCTCAGACTGCCTAGATTGTTCCACTGTTACTGTCAGCAATAGCTCATTGTCGATTCATACATTGAGAGATCAAGATTCTCTTGTCATCTAGCTTGTAGGTTTTTTGGTCCGTTGAGAACAGTTCAGTCACCCATTTCGATAGTCTCTTCTGGGTTTTCGGTCCCATTGGCACTGTCAAACACCAAGTACGCTGTTAACTGACTCTCAGAACATCGTCCATTACATGAGCAGGGATGCGACGGGTCTGTTATGCTCGACCCGCAACGCTCAATGATCACCGACGAGAAGGACTCCGAGGAAAACCTGAGAATTAGTAATCTGGACGTCATCGATACCATCAAGCAAACCGTTGAGAACATTTGTCCGGGAGTTGTCTCTTGTGCAGATATTATCGCCATGGTCGGACGTGAAGCCGTTCGTTTTGTAAGTCATCTCTCTTTGTTCCTCCTTCCTCTCCTTTTCCCTCGTGCTCTAGAGACGCTAATTATCTCATAACCTTCAGCATATTTTGATACCGTCTCTGCTCGGAACCTGACCGTTTACTTTAGGCCGGAGGATCTCAAATTCCAATTCTTCTGGGACGTAGAGACTCTCTGTCTGCTAGCACTCGTGCCGCACAGTCTGGTCTCCTCTCCGGCAACGCCAGCATTTCACAAGTTCTGACCGCCTTCGCTGAAATGGGCATCGGTGCTAAGGGCACCGTTGCTCTCTTAGGTAAGGCACAAATCCACTCAGAGCATCGTCTTTCCTCATCGCCGTCCGGAGATCGATTTTGTATATTTGAGATTATGGTTTGCTTAATCTCGGAAGTTTGATCATGCTTCTCATCTTTTTCTATGACTTGCAGGTCCTCACACTCTTGGAGTAGCTCACTGCTCCAACTTGAGAACCGCTTGCACCCTCAGCCAGATGCCACGCTCTCGACGAACTTGTTGTTCCAGGCTCAGCTTAGAGCTTCGTGCCTTGCATTCCTCAAGAACCCCAACACTGTGGTTGCCAACGACGATAGCAACATCAGATTCGACACTCAGTACTACACCAACGCCACTGTGGGCAGAAGAGGACTGCTTTCAGTCGACGACGCTCTCGTCAACGATCTCCGCACTGTCTCATTCATGCAGGGCTTCACTGCCAACAGTGTAGATCGCTTCCAGGATTTCTCCAAGGTCGACGAGTGGAGCCTATCAACTATTCCAGTTTGGCGGTTCAGTTGAGCTGGCTACAACATGATGTCATGAGTGATGATGTTAATACTAGAGTTAAAATTTTTAAATTTTTAAAACTTTTAAGGCAACACTACATTGATTATGTTTTACATCTCGGATATGTCCATGCATGTGTTCGGCAATATGTGTTTGTGATTATGCAATTTCTGGAATGTTTTGTGTAGATCACCTGCAATAGCGTGTTGAATAGGTAAAATAGAATAATGCACTGAATTTACATACGAAAAGATCTTACTGCACCTTAGACTTGGTTAAGTGCAACCAAGTGCGAAACTGTGGAATGCCCACTTGTATATTGGTCAGGCAAAGAATAGGTTTGCTCTTGGGTATGATTGTTACACGTTCAAATTTTGGTTATTGCGAATCTTCTGAAGTATTGCACCAGAGGAAGAGGAGGTTACGGAGTGAAAATCATTTAATCTTTAAGTCCATTCTGGAAATCTTCTCTTGTGGTTTTAAGTTATGTTCCAGTGAATAAAAACCTGGAGTACCTGGCTTCATGTCTGCCAATCAAAAGAAGAAGCTCCTTTGGGAAGGCAAGGAATCTGCAGCTGAGCAGGTGTTCTTTTTGTTGAATATCATTAGAGAGTCACATCAAAATTCTATGGAAGGTAAAAAGAAAAAAGAAGGAAGAGGTGACTTTTTGACATGACTTCGCACATTCCTTCTCTTTCGAGCGCTATTACACGGTCCTTGGAAGATGGCTTGATAGACTGCGTCAAAGTGAAACAGCTGTCTATTACATATTCATCCGACCTTTATGTACCAGCTCAATTAAAAAAAAGGAAAAATACAAAAACAAATCGTATTTCTTGGAAGTATTCCTTTAATGAATTCTCAAGGCATTTTTGTTGTTAATGGAGTAGCTAGAGTAATAATTAATCAAATTTTACGAAGTCCTGGAATTTATTATAGTTCAGAAATAGATCATAATGGAATTCCAATATATACTGGAACATTAATTTCAAACTGGAGAGGAAGATTCAAATTAGAAGTTGATGGAAAAACAAGAATATGGGCACGTATAAGTAAAAAAGGAAAAATTTCTATTTTAGTTTTATTATTAGCTATGGGTTTAAATTTACAAACATTTTACAGAGTGCCTAAACCGGAAGCTATTATAGATGCTATAATAAAACTTCGTAAAAAATTAGCTCAAGAAATATATGAAGAAAAAAAAATAAAGATTTAGGAATTATAATTAATCATGTAATTCCAGATCGTAAATACGTAAATTGTAAAATACTACGATCGACAGATTTATTTCGATCTTATCTTTGGATGAGGTTTTTCCCTAGAACAGCTACAACCCTAACCTGGATGGCGTATAGCAGATTACTCTGGTGCTGTCTGAAAAAGGCTTTGTGCAAAATTGTTCATTTGAGAACTCCATCTTTCAGTAATACCATGCTTTGTTGAACTAGTTTTGACTAATGTTTGCGCAATTTGGAAAAGCAAAATTGTCACAAATTGTTTCACGAAAACAAGTTACTATCTTCCCAAACGTGATGGGGCTTTCTTAAATTATTGAACTTGTATGGCTTTTATACGCAGTTAAACTAGTACTTGCTGAAGCATTAGGAGCAGGTACTAAAGCATGAGTATTTTGCATCCATTGAGCAAAAACTGGTTGTAATTGAATAGCAGTATCTGAAAACATATCTTGAGGATGTCCTAGAGCACTCATAGTATCATTATGAATATATAATCCAAAACTATAGAATCTAGGACTTGGGGGGAACTCTCACGTTCAAGCTACAGTTAGAGTAGCTTTGGCTATTCCGTACTCCACGGGGTTTCGCGTAAGTAACTGACTAGATATGACTGTTTAAAATCTACAAGAGCTGTTGTCAGCGGCAGCGTTGAGAGGCTTGCTTAGTCTTTTCCGTACGCTCACTTTTCATAGATTAGATTGGAAATAAAAATTCATTGTAGGGGTTGGTTTTTTTTTTTTTGACAAGCAGAGAAGATACTAGTACTGGAAAAAGACAAGTAGAGTAATATATCACAAAGCGGATAACATGTTAATATCTGTTTCTATTCCAAAAAAAATTCTTTTTTTCTGAATTAATTAAAAGAATAAATAAATCAATTAAATTGCACGAAGCTTCATAAAGTGCTTCTTCTGGACTAATGACTTTAGTCCTATTAGTCTTCATTTTCTTCAAATGGATCTCTAAGTTCATTAGATTGTCACCTCCTCCCAGCACAAATGCAAATCCGGACATTGATTTACTATCCGTAGAATCACCTGCCCAATCAGCATCTATAAATCCAACAAGTCCAAGTGACTTATCTGAGCTATATCTAAGCTCATAGCTGGTAGTTCTCCTGAGATAGCGCAAAACTCTCTTTGCTGCCCTCATATGCATATTTGTGGGAGACTCCATATTCTGATTGAGTTTGCTGACTGCATACAAAAATATCTGATCTTGTAGTGACAGCCAAGTAAATTAACTTCCAATCAGCTTCATGAACTCTGTTGCATCTGCATGTTCATCATCAAAAGAAGAACTTTGCCACCCTTTGAGATAACCATAGGAATAGACACAGGCTTGCACTTCTCCATCTGCAAATCCTGAAGTATACTTTCTGTGTATCTTGCCTGAGAGAGGTATAACATTTCGTTGTGTTCCAGAAACTGAACTCCAAAGCAAAAGTTGAGAAGTCCTAGATCTTTCATATCAAACTCTTGCAGTAAAGCTTGCTGAATCTTCTGTACTCCTCCTTGATTACTTCCCGATATTATCTGATCATCCACGTACAATAACAGTAACACAATACCTTAAGAAGTAATCAAAACATAAAAGTTTGGATCACCTCTTGTAGGAAAGAAGCCTTGCTGCTTCAAGAAGGTGTCTATTCTTGTGTACCAAGCTCTTGGAGCTTGTTTGAGGTCATACAATGTCTTATGCAGCTTACATACTAATTGTTCACCTCCTTTATAAACAAATCCAGGTGGTTGCTGCAAGTAGATATCTTCTTCAAGAATCCCATTAAGAAATGCATTCTTAACATCCATTTGTAGACACTTCCAACCATGTAGTTTTGCAAGAGCACAAAGAACTCGAATGGAGTTAAGTTTTACCACAGGTGTGAAGGTCTCTTGAAAATCTTCTCCTGCAGTATGCAAATAACCTTTTGCAACAAGGCGAGCCTTGTATTTCTCAATAGTTCCATCCGCATGTCTCTTGATCTTATAAACCCCCTTACAGCCAAGTGCTTTCCTGTTTGCTGGAAGAGGTACTAGGCTCCAGGTTGCATTTTTGAGTAATGCATCATATTCTTCCTGCATAGCACGTCTCCATTGATCTTTACTGAAAGCTTCCTCGAAAGTAATAGTTTCTCGATCACCTTGAGCTTCAGCCATTAGAATATAATCCGCTAACCTTGCAGGAACCTTCCTTGTTCTGATGGGTCTCCTTGCTTGGGCAGCAAGATTCGAATCTGGAGTAGTCTGATGAATGAGAGGCGAATCTGCTGTAGTTGGACCTGATTCAGTAACCTCAACTTGGATAGGTTGTGTAGGTGGTGGTTCTAGTTGAGCTTGAGCTTCCTCTTCATGGTTTGAAGTAGAGGTTTGGATTGAGAGAGGTGGCAGGTCAGAGAGATGGTGTTGTGAATTTCGAGATGAAAGGACCTCTAAAAATACTACATCTCGACTGATGATGATCTTTCTTGCAACATTTAACAGCCTATATCCCTTTTCTCTTGCTGGATATCCTATGAATGTACAGATCTGGGATCTATCATCAAACTTTTGGAGTAAATTATGCAGAGTTCTAGCATATGCTTTACATCCAAAAATTCATAGGTTAGAGAGGTCTGGTTTCTTCCTTGTGAAAGCTTCGAATGGAGTTTTGTTGTTCACAACATTAGTTGGACTTCTGTTGAGAAGGTAAACCGCAGTATTCACAGCTTCAGCCCAAAGATCTTTTGGAAGATCTTGCTCAAGAAGAAGGCTTCTTGCCATCTCCACGACAGTTCTGTTCTTCCTTTCAACAACTCCATTTTGCTGAGGCGTGTAAGCTATAGTCAACTACCGCAATATCCCCTTCTCAGCGAAATATTGGTCAGCTGTCTTGGAAGTGAACTCTCCTCCTCTATCACTTGTAGCTTCTTCACTTGCTGTCCACTTTGTCGTTCCACCATGTTAGCAAACTGTTGAAGATGCGAGAGCGCTTCAGACTTTCTTAACAAAAAAAAACCCAAATGTATCTCGAGAAGTCATCAACAACCAGCATAAAATACTTAGAACCTCCAAGCGAAATAGTCTCAGTAGGTCCACATAGATCTATGTAACAGCTGAACGATTTCTGTTGCCCTTGTTGCAGTAGTTTGAAGAACTTTCTTCGAGTCTGTTTAGATTGGAGACAAACTTCACATGGGGTGTTTACAACGACGAGTTTGGAAACACCAAGTGCCAAGTTCTCATGAAACAACTTCTGCATTCTCTAATAGTGTAAGTGTCCAAGTCGAAGATGCCATAATTGGTTCGTATCTATTACAGCAGCTAGAACTGGAGCTACCAAAGATAAGACTTGTAACTCATACAAGTGACCAACCTTCAGCCTTGTAGCTACCACAGATCCTTGGTCGAGAATTGAGCATCCTTGTGCATCAAATGACAATTGAAACTCGTTTACAATAAGTTTATCAACACTCAATAGATTATGCACTACACCAGGTACAAACCAAACACCTCCAATGGTTCGGATCTGACCTGAAGGTAGCTTAATAGGGATGTTACCTTCCCCTTGGACTTGATATCCCTTACCATCGCCCAGCCGTATCTCAGGTCCATTCAGAGGATGAAAACCTTGAAACCACTCCTTCTTTGATGTGATATGATTCAATGCTCCAGAATCGATCCACCATCGTTGGTCATGACTATCTGTGTACATAGCAGTGAAGAATAACTTCTCTTCGTGATCAGTTGCCTGTACGAAGTTACCTTTGTTGTTGGTGTTGGAACGTTGATCAAATGCCTTCTTCCTGCACTCATACTCAAAGTGACCATGTTTCTTACAGTAGTTGCAATTCCCAGGTTTTGGTTTGTTGGATTTGCCCTCTGAATCTCGTTTGTTGAACTTGCTTTTCTTGTTGTCCCAATGCTCCTTCTGTTTTGGTTGTGAGTCTTGAGGTCTACCACGTTTATGATCTCTCCTCTTGGAGAAGAAAGCAGCTTTATTAGTGGCAGTCGCTTGAGTTGACTTAGTTTCGATGTTCATAGCTTCTTGCAAAGCTAGAGTCTGCAGTTTTTCGAATGTACAGGCTCCTTACGTACATCCACAGCTTTGACAAAATGCTCGTATGGTTCTGGTAAGCTCTGGAGCACTATCAACACTAAGTCGTCCTCGTCTATACCTCCACCCAGATTCGTAAGTTGTTGTACCAACCCTTTGACAGTATTGAAGTGCTCTTCGAGTGAGATGTCCATAGCCATTTGCAAAGTATTTAACTTTCTGTTTAGCATTCTCTTCCTTCCTCGAGCTACTCCTTCATGCTTCTTGGTGAATATATCTCAAGTCTCTTTCGAAGTTTTAGCCTCCAAGATATCTAAGACTTCAGAGTCTTTGATGGTCATCTTGATGATTGCTAGAGCTTGTTGATCTCGTTTGTTCCAAGCTTTGATAGCTGTTGGTGAATCGAAAGGTCTTTCTTCATCACCTAACACTATGTCTCACAAATCGTAGTTCTGAAAAATGGCTTGACCTTGAAGCACCATATTGGGTAGTTTGTACTATCCAACTTATATGATCATGAAGCAAGTTGTCACTAACGTTAGTCATCGAAAGAAAGTAAAGTAGCTGAGAAATATCTGGTACTCCCCAAAGTGGTTGTGAAAGTGGAAGTAGTGTCCATATTATAATCTCCTGCAATCTCGTCCAGCATGACAAAAATCTCAGAATCACCAAAATCGATCGTTAAGGCCTTCAAAAATGTAGTCAAAGTTCCGTTGACCAAGGGTTCTAAAAAATGTAACTTCCTTATAAGAGGTCCGTTTGGGTTGAAAGTTGAACCGTTGGAAAGCTCTTAGCAAAGGCAGAGCCTTTCTAACTCCCAAATCCACTCTCATATTTGTCTAATTCGATCTTCTTCTTCTCTAAAAATGCAGTCAAAGATGGTTTGACCAGAAATTTTCACCTTCTTTTTCTCTTTTCAGTTGAAGATGGTGTGCTCACTCTATGTCTTTTTTACTCTCCGGTTCTTCAAACTCCTTGCTAATGCTCGTACCTAAGCTCTGATACCATGTTAAAGAACCAAACCAAGTAACTTGTCTCTCTTGTATAAGAGATATCAGCAAGGGATGAGTCGACTCATCATCTCCCAGGAGGGGTGGTGTTATATACTCTAACCTATGGACAGGAGGTTAGTCACTAGTCAGTCATTAGTCATAGAGATGGCATTATCTTTAACATTAGTCACTTATGGAGTCTCGGGGCGCTCGAAGAGAGAAGCGTGCTAAGGAGAACAAGCACTCTAAATCTGCAGCCCTCGGCACACAAGAAGAAAATAATCGACATAAAAGTTCGAATTTCCCGAGTTCGCTCCCCAATCAAATCTTTCTACTGGTATGCAATGGTATCACTTTGAGAATTTAGTAATATGCATATTTTTGAAACTACTAAGCTTCGAATTCATGTATGTTCAGTTTATTTCCTGATAGATTCTCAGACCTCGGAAAGGATGTACATTTAACAAAGCTGCAAATATTAGAAACGCATACAAAGGAACTAGTACGTTCACGTGCATGCAGCCACTACGGCAAGCTTCGGTTGAATGCATGCAGTTTTTTATCATAACCTGCATGCATTCAATCGACAGGCCACCACAACCGATCATCAGCTGCGGATCTTACAACACTGAGGTAAGTCCCAACAGCGGAGAGGAGAAATGAGATAACGAATATGACGAAAGAACAAGCTACCATGGGAGTGGAGCAATTGGCGATACAGAATTTTGCATGCCAACTTTTGCATCTATTCTTCAGGTGCTCGTGGAGATCCGTGTGGATCCCAACGGCCTATCAGAGGAGCCGCTATCAGCCCATCGTCGATGCGCTTCCATGACTGAACCACTTCCATCGGTCCAGCAAGATGACTCTGGATCACTCCAGTACGAATAAGTAGCACCACGTCTTTTTCTCTATGTATCAAGCAGCGCATGGTCTTAATATAACTTCGCAGATGACCGTTTTGATCTTCATGAACCAGCTGCTCGTAAACTGCAAGGTTGCGAAGTAGCCGCTTGGTTTGGGTGTACATCTTCAATTTGGGAAGGTCCAGAGATGCTCGGCATCGCGTCATGGGCGACGAGGAGCTAGAAGCGAAGCAGCAAGCTCGGAAGCTCCGAAAGCAACAAACAGATCCCAGTACCTTCCAGAAGTTGATAGTTTTGAATGAAGGGCTGGCGAGGCAAGTTGCCACTCCTCTGATTCTCACTCCAGCATCCCTGACTCTGTTGCAGAGGGGATCCGCTCCTCGTTCCAGATAATGATTGGCCTTTGATACGGTCTACTTCTTGTACTCTCTTTACGCCGTGCACAAGCATGCATATGGAGATTGCATGCTTGTGCTTGTAGTCTCCCTGACTCGACCGTCCCCTGGGGACTACTGCTCGAATTATTCGAGGTACTTGAGGATCCTCCCCTAACCGGTGTTAGCCAACAGGTAACCACGAGTATACACTGGAGAAGATGGTGGTAGTCGTCAGGGCTGAATTTTTTCTCGTACGTCAGGCTCCAGTGCTCGTTAAAGGCGTTTCCTGAGCTAACGCTTTGATCTTGTGTTGCACTTTGCTGTGGAAGTGGATGCTCCTCGCCTGGTCGAAATATGCAGGGACAACAACAGCCCCTAAAGTCCCGAAAGCAATCGTCGCGTTCGAGGGAAGGGGAAGGGAAGGTCGGAAGGAAAGGGTAGGAAAGCCAAACTGCATGTCTAATTAATAGGTCGAGCTGGTCACGAGTATCGAGCTGGTCCTAGTAGGCGACTTGGGAATTTTCTTGTTTTGCAAATCGATGGTTTTCGATCAAACTCAAGTCCCATTTAAGAAATACCTTAATCTCGAACTTTCTGTCTATATCTCCGATGAGTCTCTTGATCTCCAGTGGACAAGCACGAAAATTCATGCTTGCTTGCAGACTTGTAACCAGGAAAATCGCATCCACAGCCAGAAGAAGTGCGAAATGCCAGTTTTCTATTGTCTTGTGAGTCTCTCGTCCTGGCGCTGAAGTTCCAGGCTCCAGGCTCAGCTCCCATTCATGCAGATGGAAGTTCCTGTAAGCGTCCCTTACCTGTTTGCGTTCTTCTGCCGTAGGCCCCACTATGGCTTTGACCAAACTTTTCCACTTCTCTGGGTCGTCTGTGATTGTATCAATCGAGAAAGCCCTAGCAACGTCGAACTTGAACTGCAGTTTGGAGGGATCAAAGCAACTGACGACGTTATGAAGTCCTAAAGAAAAGGCTTTTGGAGTAAAACAATCTTCTTCTTTTTCATGATCATGGGGCTTCTTCAGACGATCGGGTACTACGTGAATGTTCCAAGTTGAACTTGGAACTCCGGAGCTCAAGCTAGTTTTATCTTCGTCACTAAGGTTCACTATCCCTTCGTCAACTATGAACTCCTGAAGCCACCTCTGTAACGCTTCTCGTTTTGGTTGCACCTTTTCTCCCGCTTGCAACTCCGCTTTCACCACTGAACCTGGTCCATGGTCGACATGATCTGCAGATTCGTTATCAGCTCTACCATCCGCTGCAGTCTGGGAATTTGGATAATGTCCGAGACGGTTGGCTGAGTCCTCAGTTGCAAGATTAACGTTAGATTTTCCATCAGGGAGCACGACATCCGTCTCCGGCTCAATCTCAGGAGTCCTAGCAGCCGTGAGAATTTGTAAGAATGGGTTGTGAATCACGTAGTCTGGAGTGTGTCTCGACAGAAGGCACACTCGACACAGCAGAACACAGAAGAACTTCCGTAGGCAGGAAAACCCTTCAAAAAATTGACACAAAAAATGATGACCTTCACAACAGAGGACCATATGCAGAACAACGTAACGCTGCTGAGCTTGACTGCATCGATATCCATAGACACCCATAAGTACTCTTGAGCTCCATTGCTGTCAAGAGACTTCCCCTTGTTCCCTTGGTGCCTTGGTGTATAAAAACGCTGGACTAGGTATTTCAGTGGTGCAAACAAGCGATTTGGAATTGAGGTTCTAGTCGCGTTCTTGCACCGATATTTCGCTATCATTTCTGTCGACAGTGAGTAGGAGTCTTCTTTGTCACTTAGGGGCGGCGCGCCACTCGGTCGGCTGAAAGGACTAGCTAGGCCGCTTGAGTCACTATAGCTAGCGCTTCCACCTCCACCCGAATAAGCGCTCGTTGTAGACGATCTCGCGGACCGACTAGACCTCCTCCGAGACGGTACTACCGCACTTGGCTAGCGTTAGTGCATAAATTAAAGAGTCTGGATATTTCCCCTCTTCCGAACTTGGAAGAAGGTGAATGATAAGATTGCATGCCTCCCTGATACTGGAACTACCTAAAAGCCAACAGTGGGGCTATCTTATGCTACCACAAAGCTCTTTTGCGATTCACCTTTTCCTTTACAACTACTACTATAAAGCTGAGGGCCTCCCTCGTCCGTTCCTTCGGCTTTTCCAGGCTTTCATCTATCCTGTTCGAATCGTGGCGTTCTGTGATGCGTGGGCTTACACTGGTCTCCGAGGAGTTTCCATCCAGTATGTCGTTAGCCTGTAGCCCGGGCGCCGTGGGGTCGAGTCCCCCCGGCGGGGAGACTCATGCTGTGCAAGGGCAGCAGCATACGGCTGCAGAAAGCCCCACAGCGAAAAGAGGCCTAAAAAGAAAACCAAAGAAAAATCCAGTATGTCGTTAGCCTTCTTGAGACAGAGCTAGGCTAAGCCTAACCTCTTGGCTTGGAAGGTTCAGTTAAGTAAGGCTTGGTTCTCTCATGGGTTCCCCCCGGCCACTTATTTCTGCGATCGCGGGTGATGTCGTTCATGGACACGTACCACGGCCAAAACAGCTTGTACATCTTCTATTTGCTAGAGTTGGACTAGAACGTCTCCACAATGCTATAATTTACTTGTCAAGCCTCTCATGGGTTAAGAGAGAGAAGGAGTTGCGCGCGGAGAGGGGGGAGAGGCGGACTGTGGCGGAGGGGGACTGCGGGAGGCTGAGAGTGAGAGGGGGAGGGTGTTAGAGTGTGTTAGACTGAACTTTTTATATATTCTTTTCTACTTTTTTTGTCTGGTTGTTTTGATCTTAGATTTGACATATTTGGTGGACAGATGAGTGAGTATTAAATACTTTCAGATTTTCTAAGATTTTAGGGTTACATAGTATTTTTTTTAGGGTTTTTTGAGAGACTTTACAAATCAGGGTTCAGGGTTCTTTTTTTCATTTCGTTTCTTTTTTCCTTTTTCTTTTTCTTCTTTTTTTCTTTTCTGTCCTTTTATCTTATCTTTATCTTCTCTTTTTTTTCTGGAGATGTTTCTATTAGGAGTATCGTTTGATCGGATATCGTCTCTTCTTTAACTATGGGTACTCTCTCTCCCATGAGACCGAGATTGATTCGAGACCACACCATGTCTAGTGTGCAATCAGTTATTTACCTCGCAAGGAGTAAAATCTCATGTGAGAAAGATGCACAAGAGTTATGATACGACCACATGGGATGCCCAGGTTAGCCGAGATCGGAGGTCTACACGTGCAGTCATCATGGCACCATTAGTCCTTCTTCTTGGAGTTCCTCCAGAGTCATGAGAGTGGTTGAGAGTCCACTCTAGCTATTCTGAGTTTGTTGGAGACGAGTTTTTCTTGTCCGCGTTTGTTCCATCGGTTACCTCGTGCTCTTCATGACGAGATGAGACAGGCATTCCGTCTACCTCTCGACATGTTGGCACGGAACACCATGGACGAGACGACGTGGTTACTATTTCTCTTACTTCCTCGTTGGTGCCTCCGTTATACTCGAGGTGGTAGAAGAGGACATCGGGAGGTGGCAGCCCGTCTTCGGAGATTCCGTGCAGGTGATTGGGCGGCCTTACAGGAGGAATCCGTCCGTGCGGTACGAGGTAGGAGTGAGTCTGTCTCTACACGTGATGTCTCATCTTCCGTCCGCATACGACGCTGTAGGATGTTAGGTCAGGTTGGAGAGTACAATAGAGCTGCTAGAGCAGTGCATCCTTTGTCATTGGCATGTCCTACTGGGGAGACGATCGCTGCGTTGCGTTTCCTTCACCCCTCACCGGGTGATCCCTCACCACTTGAGGTTCAGGACTATCAGCCTGAGGAGCCATTATGTCTCGATAGATCCTTGTTTGCCCAGGCCTTGTGTACTGTAACGACCTATGTTACACATAGGAAGTTTGTCTATTAGTAAGGTGTTTAGTTCTAACTAAGTGTTGAGAATGTTTATTTGCTGCCAAAGTACTTTTAAGAGGTATCAAGTTAGTCATGACTAGCTAAAAGTTAGTTATGGTTAAACTTAGCTGTACTTTTGGCAGAATTCAGATATTTGCTAAAGAGTGAGCACTACTATCTTGTCATCTTGTCTAAAAGGTAGAAAGGAGGTGGAAAGTATCCCTTATCTCCTTTTTGACTTGATATTAGTGGTTGGATTAAAGTTGTGGACTTTGTGGGCATTAAAAACAAGAAGAGATTCCACATGTTTCCTTTTTAGTGGGTCCTAGTGGAGAGGGGGGGTGGAAATTCGAGATTCCTTGAGAATATTCCAGAATCCTTCTAGAAGTTGTTGACTTTGAAGGAATAAGCCCATGTGAAAAGGTAAAAAGCCCATGTGATTAATGCTTTTACCTTAAGTAATATCTTAGTAAAACCCGGTAAAAGTAGTTACGGCTGAGTTACCGGAGGGTACCAAAGTAAAAACCTAGAATGTATAAATAGAGGAGTAGAGAAGAGCTCCTCATCCTTGTTTTCACATTGTCGTAATGACAACTTGAGTAATATAGAGAGTGTGGGATATGTTTAGCATGTGAGAACTTGAGAGACGTCGTTAGAATGGAGGATTTTAGTGGATGAGTTTATGGAGATTGTTAGTTGATAATTTTGTGGGTGTATGAATGAGTGAACTTAGCATTTTCCCTTCAAGATTCATGGTGTGCTTCCATCAAAGCCATCAGAGGTGACCCCTGAGTGAGAGACAGGCCCGACATGTTGCAGATTCGTGGATGACGATCGTGGAGGTTGAGAGATCGGGGGGTAGTTGATCGTTAGGACCGCGGAGGGTTTACATTTTTGGTTCCGTTGCCGGGACCTCATTTGAAGGGATCATTGAAAATGTTTAGAGTTCAGTTCTATATTCGACGAAAGGAGATTATGAGAGAGCACATGGAGAGAACGTTGGGAGGAGAGAGAGCTAACGCGATGTTAGCAACGCTAGAACCTTTCGTGTATCCCGTAGTGATATATGACGCGTTCGAAGTCATTCTTTACATCTTGTTCACTTAGAAAGGGCTTGAGGAGAGTTGAAAGAAGGTGCAACAAGAGTTGTAGAGAAAGGAGGAGAGAAAAGTTATTAGAGGAGAGAAATTTGTGAGTTTAGAAATTCTGCTCTCTAGAAAATTTGTACAGTCGCCGTCAACTTTTCTGTGAATTTTATTTTCCTGAGAAACTTTCCAGTGTTTTAGATTGGCTGATAAGCTATCTTGGACAAAAGAAATCATAGGAAAAGATGGTCTAGAGAGTGAACAATGATTTTTCAAAGTTGAGGAGGTCTATTCGTGAGAGTTGAGGAATTCTGTTCTCTGGAAAAAGTTTACAGTCAGTGTCAGATTTTCTGTGAATTTTATTTTCCTGAGAAACTTTCCAGTGTTTTAGAGTGGCTGATAAGCTATCCAGGACAAAAGAAATCATGAGAAGATGAGGTCTGAAGAGGGAGAAAGAATTTTTCAAAGTGGAGGGGGTTGACAACCATGAGAGAAGTGAAAATATACAAATTTCAGTCTCTGAAAATTTGTTCAGTCATCACCATCTCTTCTGATTAGAGAAGTTTCTGTTGAAACTTCATGATTTAGTAGCTTGGAGGTTGAGCTACTGGAGACCACAAAAATCTTGGAGAGATCTCTTACCAACTAAGAGATATACGTTTCGGCATACAAGGAGATCTTGGAGATACTTCATGGGGAATCCAGTTCGAATGACGAGGTGGAAGAAGAGACGTTTAGGAGTTCGAACAGAGACGGAGAAGCCCAAGTTAAGTATAGATGAGTTACGAACACGCATCTATAGCACTTGGGGTGCCCTCTTTACCCTATACGAAGAAGCTTCCGCGACCATTGGCACAGATTTGAAGAAAGCCGAGTTTAAAGCATCATTCAGTGTGGAGGCCACGAATGCTCTTGGTGAACTAGAGTTGGATCCTTACAAGAGTGAGTTCAAGATGTCTGTTGTGATTAGTACAAACGATGGTGAGGAGGATCATATCTTTGATAGTTAATTTTAGATTAGATTTTATTTCGTGTATAGCATGTATAATACACGATTTCTCGATAAAGCTCGGAAGAGTTAAGAAAGTGATGTAGAATTATTTTCCTCTATGATATTTTGTCCACTTAATGGTTGAGAAGGTGCAACATGAGTGGAAATTCAAAAGATTGGAAAGTTAGACTTAGAAACCTTCCTCAAGGTTTAGATGTCATAGTAAGTGTCGGAGAAAGTTCGAGAGAGATTATCGTCGAGTTTGAAAACCCTAGTATTAAACCTCAAGTAGAATCTCCGAGGAGAAGAGTAGAAACCGACTTGTGGTGTTATTTCTGTAGAGGGTTGGGACACAAAGTAGTGAATTGTCCAACTAGAATCAGAACCGAGAGAGCTAAAGGGAAGCGGGAGTTTACTGATTTAAGTCTTCGAGTGGGTCCATCGTCACCAGCGCCAATTCATCTTCTAGGCGAAGATCCTTGTCCAAGTTGTGGAGTGGGTGATCTATCAAGAGGACACAAGTGCGTCGATGTGGCCGCCCTACTTACGTCAGTAGTCGAGAAGTTGGACGAGACTCAAAGAGCTGAGACGGAGAAGTTGTCGACTTCAAAGGAGGACTCGGCTGAGTTGTGATGGAGATCGTCATTCGGATGGTGGAGAAGACGGTGATGCGACTCAGGCTCATGATTACCTTGGGAGAAGAGATGGCACAAGAGGTGTTGTTACAACCATTTCCTTTCATTTTACCTATGGTAGATTATTCGTGAATGGAATTGGTGATGTTCGTACTCTTTTAAGCGAGTAGTTATTGCACAAAAATTAGAAGAGTAGTTACAAGATGGGAAAGCTACCCGTGTTTCATGGGAAGGACAATGAAGATGTAGAACCATTTGTTCGAGACTTCAAAAGGGGTTGCATCGGAAACAATGTGAGAAGGAAGGAAGAATGGGTGTTGTTACTGCCAGAGTTTTTAGAAGATTTTGCTCTTACGTGGTATGAAGACTGAGTGAAAAGCCAGACTCCTGGTGCAGTTGAGGACACATGGGAGACGTTGAGTAATGCACTCATCGAAGAATTTCTTCCAGAAGAGAGTTATGAGAAGCTCATGGTGGAGCTTACTCATTTGAAGCAACGTGACGACGAGAAAGTTCGGCAATATGCCGAAAGGGTGGATAAGTTGGAGCAACGGTTTCGGACGGTCTTACGGAAGAGTGGAGACAATGTGGAGCTAACGATGGCGGGGATTGGAGCAGTGCTGACCAAGAACTTGGTGGGAGGGCTGAGACCTTCAATTCGAACCCAAGTGAGGTACGAGAAGCCAGCAACCAAAGCGGAGGCCATCAAGATTGCGACAAATATGGAAGAGAGTTTGGATGAAGGAGATATCATCCAACCTCATCATGCTGCTCTGGTGTCGACTTCGACTCCTGGTGTAGTCACAACGATCGCACCTGCACCATCACAATTGATGATTGCTTCAACGTCAGCTACTACTCCAACGGTGGTGCCAAGACCATTTGTCCCAACAACGATGTCTACTGCCACCTTGGATTTTCATGCTGAGCTGAAGAGCATCACCGATACTCTTGCGGATCTCAAGATAAACGTGGTGCAGTTACGAGAATGGAGGAACAAAGGTGGAGGAGGAGGTCAAAGAGGTTATGACAACAATCCCAACCGAGGAAATCAAGGTAACTTTGGAGGCAACCAAGGTAACTTTGGAGGAATCACTTGTTGGACGTGTGGAGGTTCTCATTTCCAGCGAAATTGTCCTAACAACGGAGCAAGAAGTGCCGAAGTTGTCAAAATGAATGTGGGTGGAGGAAATCCATCACAAGGACGAGACAAGGGGGTGGCTACTATCGATGTCGTGCGAGATCCCATCTACGAGAAAGGAGAGAGTTCAAACTCTTCTCATGCACCGGTGGAGCTTTTAGCTCAAGAAAGGAAAAGAACTCGATTTTCTGATGAACCGGTTTTCATGGAGGAGTCAACAAGTAGAAGTACTCGTTCGAGTAATGTTTCGAGTACACCAAGGGAGCCAAGAAGGAAGCTGGGGATGGCGGATTTCACGATTTCATCTTCCCAAGCGGGATATGATGTGGTTGAAGATGTGGGTGCTCAGAAAGCCAACATCACTGTTGGACAACTGATCGCACTTAATCCCAGCTTACGAAGAGAACTCAGAGGAGGACTGAGTTCTAAGAGAAGCAAGAAGAAGAAACCCAAGAGCAAGACATCAAAGTCTGTGGGAGTTGGTGTGGTGGATGTGCATGCTTCAGAGGTATGCACTAGGGCTTCAAAGATTGAAGTCCGGTTGAATGGTCACTACGTCTCTGTCGTATTGGTGGATGGAGGATCGGCTGTCAACGCCGTATCAGAGAGGTTGATAAAGAAGTTGGGGATGGAACCAACTCGCCCGGCTAGCATTGTCGTGGGGATGGCTAACAAGCAACGGGTAAGACCTCTTGGTGTGTTAGAGAAGGTGGTCGTGTCTGTGATGGGAGTTCAAACATTGATGTCCTTTCAAGTGTTAAAGGACTCTAGTTATGATTTGCTCCTAGGTAGGCCTTGGTTGAGAGCTGTGCGCACCACTGATAGATGGCACAAGGGATACTTACGGATTGGGCCTAGAGATCATAGAGTGATAGTTCCTCTCTCGGGTGTTGGAGTTGTGACTTCTGACTCTGATAGACCCACTAGTGACTACTGGGAATCTGATACGGAGGACGATCAGAGTGTCTCAGAAATAGATACCGGAGATTCTTACGATCAAGAATCCTCGTCTGAGGATGAAGGATTTGATCGAGATAAATCATTACATCAGCTTAGTGCTATTGACTTGTTGCCTCGACCAGCAGTGGAGAAAGATCCTGACAAAGAAGAGTTGAGTGAGGCAGAGATTGTGAGAAGACTCTCTACCCTGAAGTTTGGTATCAATGTCACTCAAGAGGAGAAAAGTAGATTCCTAGATATATTTCGAAAATATATCCATGTATTTACTTTCAGCTACAAGGATTTGAAGGAGGTGACTCTCGAGACTCATCGAATCGAATTGGAGGAGAACGCAAGACCAGTTCGACAGAAGCAGAGAAGGGTCAATCCTACAACAGCGATGATGGTCAAGGAGGAGATAGACAAGTTGAGGGAGGCGAGTTTCATCTATGAGGTGGAGAACTCAGAATGGGTTTCACTCATTGTGATTGTCAAGAAGAAGAATGGTAAGCTGCGAGTGTGCATAGACTATAAGAAGCTGAATGCAGTTACCAAGAAGGATTATTATCCTCTACCATTTATAGATGAGATTTTGGAGGAAGTTGCTGGTCATGAGTGGTACAGCTTTGGTGATGGTTATAGTGGGTATAACCAGATCAAGATAGCACAGGAGTACCAACAGTTGACTACTTTCACTACTCCTTGGGGAACATTTGCATTTTGGGTGATGCCATTCGGACTGTGTAATGCTCCGGCCACGTTTCAAAGGTTCATGAACAAGGTGTTTGAACCATTCATAGGGAAGTTTGTTCGGGATTTCATTGACGATTTCTGTGTGTACGGAAGAAAGGAGGACCACTTTGATCATGTGATCAAAGTTTTGCAGCGGTTGGAGCAAGCCAACGCTTCTCTAAATCCAGAGAAGTGCATCTTTGGCTGCGAAGAAGGTCTGCTGTTAGGGCACATCATTTCCAAGAATGGGATTGCGGTAGATCCTGAGAAGGTGAAGAAGATTGTGGATCTTCCATTTCCGATCAACTTGATAAAGTTGAGGCAGTTTCTTGGCATGGTTGGATATTATCGTAGGTTTGTCTTTTCCTTCTCAAACAAAGCAATAGCTTTGACTATGTACATGAAGAAGGGAGTTGATTTTGACTTGATAGTGCATGATCAGAAGGCAAAGGAAGCATTTGAGGAGCTAAAAAAGGCATTGGTGACAGCTCCTATACTTGCTAAACCTGAGTGGAGTAAAGCATTTATTCTGTATACGGATGCCTCCAATGTAGCTATCGGGTGTACATTAAGTCAGTTAGATGAAGATGGGCATGATCATCCTATAGCTTATGCTAGTAGGCAGATGGTGCCAGCGGAGAAGAATTACTCCGTGACTGAACGAGAAGGATTAGCGGTGATCTTTGGATTGAAGAAATTCCGACATTACTTGCTAGGAGGGAAATTTTTCATAGTCACAGATCACAAGGCTTTAAAGTATATCTTTAATAAGCCTAATGCCGAAGGTCGTATTGCTCGTTGGAAGATCCTTCTAACAGAATACGATTACGTGATCGAAGATAGACCAGGGAAAAAGCATGCGAATGCTGATCTTTTGTCGAGGGCTTATGATGATGAGGGAGAAGAACCGTTTGATGATTCATTTCCAGACGAGCATCTGATGACCATCACAAGCATCGAGGAGATACCGGACGAGTACAAGGAAATCTGGAGTTTCCTTGCAGATGGCTCTTTTCCAGAGTGTATGCATACCCGAGAACATAACGCGTTGATCAAGAGATGCAAACCTTACACCATGGTGGAGGGAATTCTATTTCATCAAGGAGCAGATGGCTTACTAAGGAGAGCAGTTGGTCAGAAGGAGGCGTTCAAGCTGATGCACGAGTTTCACGATGGCACTGTTTGCGGAGGTCACTTTGCTGGTAAGATAACAGCTTTCAAGATTTTGGATGCGGGTTATCATTGGAGAGGGATTTTCAAGGAGTGTTTAGACTATTGCAAAACTTGCGACGTATGTCAAGCATTTGCTCTGAAGTCCACTAGAACACCTCCGTTAAGACCAATTCCAATATTAGGACCATTTGAGAAGTGGGGTATTGACTTCGTAGGTCCTCTTAATAAGACACCTCGAGGCAATAGATACATTGTAGTTGCCACTGACTATTGTACCAAGTGGGTAGAGGCTAGACCTTTGAGAGAGACCAATGAAACAGAAGTCGGTAGATTCCTATGGGAGAGGATCATCACCAGATTTGGATGTCCGTTAGAGTTGGTCTCGGATAGAGGAGGAGAGTTTGTAGGGAGCATGACTACTGCTATGCTACAACACTTTTCTATCAAGCCACGAGTAACGACCTCATACAAACCAAATGCTAATGGTCTTGCGGAGAAGATCAATCTTACGCTTTGTATGATGCTCGTCAAAGATGCTGGTGTTGAAACTGCGAAACATACTTGGGATAAGAGGCTACATGCCATCTTATGGGAGTACCGAACGACTACAAAGACTTCTACTGGATACTCCTCATTTCGACTGGTTTATGGAGTGGAGTCCAAGTTGCCGATCCAATTTGAATTGGATACTTTTCAAAGTACTTTTAGGAGGTACTTGAGGAGGTCATGGTTAAACTTAGCTGTACTTTTGGCAGAATTCAGATATTTGCTAAAGAGTGAGCACTAATATCTTGTCATCTTGTCTAAAAGGTAGAAAGGAGGTGGAAAGTATCCCTTATCTCCTTTTTGACTTGATATTAGTGGTTGGATTAAAGTTGTGGACTTTGTGGGCATTAAAAACAAGAAGAGATTCCACATGTTTCCTTTTTAGTGGGTCCTAGTGTAGAGGGGGGGTGGAAATTCGAGATTCCTTGAGAATATTCCAGAATCCTTCTAGAAGTTGTTGACTTTGAAGGAATAAGCCCATGTGAAAAGGTAAAAAGCCCATGTGATTAATGCTTTTACTTTAAGTAATATCTTAGTAAAACCCGGTAAAAGTAGTTACGGCTGAGTTACCGGAGGGTACCAAAGTAAAAACCTAGAATGTATAAATAGAGGAGTAGAGAAGAGCTCCTCATCCTTGTTTTCACATTGTCGTAATGACAACTTGAGTAATATAGAGAGTGTGGGATATGTTTAGCATGTGAGAACTTGAGAGACGTCGTTAGAATGGAGGATTTTAGTGGATGAGTTTATGGAGATTGTTAGTTGATAATTTTGTAGGTGTATGAATGAGTGAACTTAGCATTTTCCCTTCAAGATTCATGGTGTGCTTCCATCAAAGCCATCAGAGGTGACCCTTGAGTGAGAGACAGGCCCGACATGTTGCAGATTTGTGGATGACGATCGTGGAGGTTGAGAGATCGGGGGGTAGTTGATCGTTAGGACCGCGGAGGGTTTACAGTACAGCTCCACGTCTATCCTCTGGAGGTCTGTCTGGGATGGTCTACGAGTACCTAAGGGATTGTTTTCAGACAGACGATCCCTCTAGTGGTTTCACGGAGCTTTTTCAGGTAGCGACAGCAGTAGCTCAAGGACATATTCCTCAATCTATAGCTCAGGTACTTGGGGCAGCTAGACTTTTGGTCATGACGAAGGATGGTGGAGGGATTCGTCCGATAGCCATCGGCGAGATTCTCTTACGACTTATCAGTCGTACCATTGTTCTTCAGCTTCGAGATACTTTTCAGGACCACCTTTGTCCACATCAGTTTGGAGTTGCGACGCCGGGAGGTTGTGAGTCTGTGTCTTTCGGCATTAGGGCTCTCTTGGACATCCATCCCGATTGGGTTGTCTTACAAGTGGACGTGGAAAACGTCTTTAATAGCGTTTCCTGCGCTTCCATTTTTAGGGAGCTCATGGATGGCGGAGGATCTCTAGCGGGTCTGGTCCTCTTCGTGCGATCGTTCTATGGTTCTCCTTCTTCTCTTTACTACCAGCACGGTCCTACGATAGAGGGGGTTACAGTCATCAGCTCCGCTGCAAGTACTCGTCAGGGAGATCCTTTGGGTGGACCCCTCTTTGCCTTAGCTCACTACAGAGCTCTCTTGGCCACCGCCTTGGCTGCTCCAAGTTGTGTTTTTCCATCTTTAGCTGATGATACGCACATCGTAGGTCCGGCGGACCAAGTCGCTGTTGCCTTTGACCACCTTGTCTCTCAATTGGCCTTGGTAGGGCTGAGAGTGAAGATGTCAAAGTGCAAGGCTTGGTCTCCCATAGGTATACCGTCGAACCTACAGCTCCCGGAGGGATTTGTTATCCCTACAGATGGTTTACGCATCCTCGGAGTACTTGTGGGTATAGAGGACTTTGTCTCTCGATTCCTAGATGTTGCCCTAGCGGAGGACGTTTTGCATATTGAGGATCTCCCTATGTTGGAGGATCCTCAAGTTGCCTTTGGTATTCTTTACTCTTCTATTGCACGGCGTCCTAGTTACTTACTCCGCACGGTACCTCCATCTCCTATCTTCATCTCGCGCCTTAGAGAGTTTGATAGGAAGATCATGGGGGTGTTTGGCAACATCATAGGACCGGGGACTTTTGACTGTGTGGCAGGACCTCTCGCACGTAGACAGACATCTTTGCCGATATCATGTGGCGGGGTGGGCTTATTATCCATGGAGGAGACTGCTCCGGCAGCATTTTTGGGTAGTTGGGCCCTCTCAACACCTTGGCTCTGTTGTCATTTTTTCGTGCGAGATAGACTTATTCTAGAGAGCTACGTGATAGAGATGGAGGATGGTTCTTACCCACTACAGATGTGTCTCCGTGAGACAAGAGATGACCTGACTCTTGAGGCACGTGAGGCACACACTCGATTCGATACCTTAGCTACTGATGGATCTCGCGGACTACAGTCTTCTCTGACGGGGCACCACTTCCAGCAGGTTCTCCATGCTCTCTTAGTGGATCCTTCCATCTCACGGGATACTAGAGCTCGACTCCGCTCTTGTTCGGACAAGGGCGCAGGCTCTTGGCTCATAGCTCGACCTTGCATTAGAGCGTTCCGACTCGCACCGACTATCTTCACTACAGCGATGAGGTTCCGCCTAGGCTTGGTCCAGCCTGTTGCTTCGGCACTATCCACTTGCGAGTGCGGTGTCTCGCTCGACACATCGAGTCGTCATCTTGCTCGATGTCCTCATGGTGGAGAACGGATAGCTACCCACGATGCCATCAGAGACGTCGTGTTTGCCTTAGCACGGGAGAGCGGTCACATGACGTGGAGAGAGCGTTGGTATGCCCTTCAGACAGGAGGATCAGTGAGAGCTTACTTGTACATGATGAGAGAGGATCAGATCTCAGTGGCTGATGTGGTTGTTACGGATCCGACACGGGACTCAGTAGCGGTACAGGTGATCACCCATCCCCCAGGATGGGCTGCAGGCGTGGCGGTAGCAGCGAAGGTGACCAAGTATAAGGGTATGCAAGTGGGACATCGCTTCATCCCTTTAGCTTTGGAGATATACGGATCGACAGGCTTGAAATTCGACGTCTTTTCTGAGAGACTGTGCTAGAGTCTATCATGAGAGGTGCCAGGGAGTACCACTTTCTCTTTTTTTCTGCACCACATTTTTTAGGCAGCGAGTTTCCATTGCTCTACAAAGAGCTTTAGCAGGAGCAGTTCACAGGAGAGCAATCGCAGTAGGTGATGCCTCCTGTAGGCGATGCCTCCAGTAGGTGCGCCAGTTGTTTGTAGAGGTACCGATTTTCTGATCTCCGACATTATAGGTGCGACAGGCGATTTTAGAGCTACTGATAGCAGGGCTTAGCCCCGCTGTTCTTCCCTTCGGGGTGGTTGTTGCTTGGCCCTTCGGGTCCTTCTTTCCCTTGTGAGGCTTGATGGGGTCTTTCCATCCGTTTGCTATTCATTGGGTCGCGTTTCTTTCGTTAAGAGACGTTGTAATGCTTAGCTATAAGTTAGGGAATCCAGTCTCATAACGGGTCTATACATAACGGCATGTGATACATCTTTACAATACGGTCGACTACCTGGAAATTTACTGCTAACTCTACTCTCGTAGAAAAGCGTGGTACTGCACAAGTAGATTATATGAATGTGGGGACGTTTTAGTTTGACTCTGCAAAATGAGGATGTACAAGTAAGAATATTCTATGAACTAGATCATACCTTGGCTATGATACACTTAGTGCCTCGAGCTCCACTCCATTTGACCATGTTTTTTTTTGTCGTTTGGATTTGTTTTTAGGCCTTTTTTCGCTGTGGGGCTTTCTGCAGCCGTATGCTACTGCCGTTGCACAGCATGAGTCCCTCCGCCAGGCAGACTCGACCCCACGCCGCCCGGGCTACAGACGGATGGGGTAGCCAACAAGCTATTGCTTGTTGGCACTCCATTTGACCGTTGAAAGTTAAGAATTTGACCACCTGAATCAGATACTGATTTGAAGATCAACTACAGTACTGGGGGACAAATAATATTGTAAGAGTAGCAGGAAGAAAGTGGCACAAAAGTAGTTTAGAATGATTCTGATTTCTGAACCGTGACAGAAAACATGACAAGAAGAATAAGTATAAGGATTTCGAAGCTTTTCCAAACTTTAATTTCTGTTCAGCACTCGTTTTGTCAATTCTGTCACAGAGAGAATTGACGATAGTCCTGGATTGGAAAACATCCAAGGGCTGGAATTTCCACATATCGCATAACAGTCCCCATATACTGATTCATTTTGTATCTTGTTATTAGTAATCTCTTGTATTGTTCTGGGTATTCCGCTGAGGTAAAGTGGGCATGTTGAATACCTGAGATTTTCCGAACTTACTATGCGATGCATTTGGCTCATGTACCAATTTCCATATTCAAACCTGGTATTTTTCTCAGTTTGATATGCTACGCATTTCACTCAGGTTACATGGCAATACTTAAGATGTTTGGCATTTTGCTCTATACACATTTTCCTGTTGTGAAGCAGAACACGTGACGCAATTAATAGCCAACGGATAGAAAGACCCTATCAAGCCTTACAAGAGAAAGAAGGACCCGAAGAGTCAAGCAACTATCGCCCCAAAGGAAGAAGAACACTAGGGCTAAGCCCCGAAGCTGGTCTTCGACCACTCTGCACACAGAGAAGATGAACGGCATTTTCCTCTGTACACTTTTCCATATTCAAGAATATAACTGTTATCTTACATAGCGCAGACATTGCCAACCGATCACCATATCCTTCCAGTACAGAGCTACCCGTGTGCGGAAGATTCATTGATTCCCCTCGCTTTTCGATACAATCTCGACCTGAAGCACAATCAGATCAGTTGTGACGGAGCCGCAGTTCAGTTTGTATCCTCCAACAAATCTCAACAGCGTCTGGGTAGTGCAGAATATTTCACATGCATCTTTCAGCTATCCAAAAGCAACAGGAGAATTTCCAAACGCACGAACAGGAGATACTAGCCCAACGAGAAATATATGGATGTTGACAGAGTCCTTTCTATCGGTAAAGATTTGCTGTAAACAATCGGCAGTCTCAGGAGAAACACGTCTTGTCAGCGAAGCGCACTATGGGTATATTTCCTAGTGCACCTCTCTAGCTTAGAGTGAGAGGACAACTTCGTCCAGACAGAAAGCAAATCACCTGGGATGTTATGAAGACTCTGTTGAGTCTATCGACTCCCCTGACTGATCCTGTCATAGACTGTAAGCATTTAAGAAGCTCGCCATTCGAAGTGTGGATATAGACTTTTGATTCAAGGCTTGCACCAACGAGTTTGCCAGACATCGCTTGTTCTAAGAACTTATTCACTTCGTCTCGCACCTGTATGAAAGCTGAACCAAAAACGTGTCATCATGCTGAAAACCCGCAAGTATAAAGATTTCCCACGAGTCTTCCTGCTGGAAACTTTGACACCTCGAATGACAAACAACTTCCTTTCAAGCCTGGATGGATATCGAATGACAAACCACCCCCTTCAAGTCTGGATGGATATCAGCTTACTATCTGAATGAAAAGCGGATCCGCTAGTTGATCACCATCACCACAGAATAAATCAGCTACATAACATTACTGACAGAGAAAAAGAACAAAAGAAAGAAAAGCATGCATAACACATCTGTGTACAATATACGTCCGCCACCAATCAGGCATCCAAGTCAAGTACCGACAGTCAAAAGAACTGTCCAAAACTTCAGATCTGTTTCAGGTAAAGACCCCCAACTCTCCTCAACTCCCGGCCATGGATGGATGGATATCAGCTTACTATTTGAAAGAAAAGCGGATCCGCTAGTTGATCATCATCACCACTGAATACTGCAGCTACATAACATTACTGACAGAGGAAAACAACAAAAAGAAAGAGAAACATGCATAACACATCTGTGCACCGTATACGTCCGCCATCAATCAGGCAACCAAGTCAGGTACCGACAGTCAAAAGAACTGTCCAAAACTTCAGATCTGTTTCAGGTAAAGACCCCCAACTCTCCTCAACTCTTGGCCATGGATGGATGGATATCAGCTTACTGTCTGAAAGAAAAGCGGATCCGCTAGTTGATCATCGTCACCACTGAATACTGCAGCTACATAACATTACTGGCAGAGGAAAACAACAAAAGAAAGAGAAACATGCATAACACATCTGTGCACCTTATACGTCCGTCATCAATCAGGCAACCAAGTTAGGTACCGACCTTCACAAGAACTGTCCAAAACTTCAGATCTGTTCAGGTAACGACCCCCAACTCTCCTCAACTCTTGGCCATGGATGGATGGATATCAGCTTACTATTTGAAAGAAAAGCGGATCCGCTAGTTGATCATCATCACCACTGAATACTGCAGCTACATAACATTACTGGCAGAGGAAAACAACAAAAGAAAAAGAAACATGCATAACAAATCTGTGCACCGTATACGTCCGCCATCAATCAGGCAACCAAGTCAGGTACCGACAGTCAAAAGAACTGTCCAAAACTTCAGATCTGTTTCAGGTAAAGACCCCCAACTCTCCTCAACTCTTCGCCATGGATGGATGGATATCGCTTACTGTCTGAAAGAAAAGCGGATCCGCTAGTTGATCATCATCACCACTGAATACTGCAGCTACATAACATTACTGGCAGAGGAAAACAACAAAAGAAAGAGAAACATGCATAACACATCTGTGCACCGTATACGTCCGTCATCAATCAAGCAACCAAGTCAGGTACCGACCTTCACAAGAACTGTCCAAAACTTCAGATCTGTTTCAGGTAACGACCCCCAACTCTCCTCAACTCTTGGCCATGGATGGATGGATATCAGCTTATCTGGATATATGGATGTATATCAGCTTACTATCTGAAAGAAAAGCGGATCCCCTTGTTGATCACCATCACCATTGATAACATTACTGACAGCGGAAAAGATTAAAAGAAAAAGAAACATGTATAACACATATGTGCACTGTATACGTCCGCCACCAATCAGGCAACCATGTCAGGTACCGACCGTAGCTTATATTCCAACAAATGTTATTTCTATTACAGATGGACAAATATTGAATAACAACTTATATTTATGGTTTTTTATTTTATCTAAATTTTTTAAAAAATTTGTCTCATCAGAAATAAAATTTAATCTTTTCTTTTTTATATTGGGTAAATTACTTATATTTTGAATTTAATGCTAAGGTTTTAAATAAAAAAGATCAATTTACTAGAGTAAGGAATAGAGGAAAGCGGAATTTTGTGTGTAGCGATAAATTGCAAAAATATACGAAGAACGCCAAAAGCGAAGGCAGCTTTCTGGTTCTTTAACTGACGCTAAAGTGCGAAAGCATGGGGAGCAAACAGGATTAGATACCCTGGTAGTCCCAAAGGCGACTAATGGGTAACATGTTGGGCCTTTGCTTGGGCCCAAGGGGAATTCGAAATGGCCGAGAAAGAAGAGTCCTTCTTACATAAAGACTTATTTGGTTTTACGGGTCCTCTGGCCGGCTTTACGATTTCTGCCCTGAAGGCCTGCTGGCCTTGGGCTTTCGGCAGAAGGTACCGGCGAGCGAAATGGGAACAGCCTAAACCGTGAAAACGGGGTTGTGCCAAAATTGACCTAAGAAAAGATAGGCTGTGATCAGGTTGCGGTCAATATATAACCAATCAAGTAGGCATCTATTATTCATGGTAACAGAGGCATCTAGGGGTCACAGACCGACCATAAACTTAATTCAATAAGGCGAACGGATTCACCTTTTGTTCTTACTGGTAAGAAGGGTCAATATTAAGATTAAATAGTCAGGCGGGAAAAAAGTTTTTGAAATTGAATAAAAAGATCTCTTCAATATTCTCCCTGTAGCCGGGCAACTGTCGCTGAATAGCACCCCGAAGCTTACTCAATATCAAATCCACGTTCTTATTTTTTGTTAACTTTCGGTAGTTTGAAACACAAAAAAATTGCGTAATTTGGAAAAAAGTTATAAATAAAGTTTTGATTTCTAATATTGAATATACTCTTAATAAAAAAAATCTTGATAACGTGTACTCATGCGAGTCAACACATTCACACGGTTAACCGCGGGTCCAGTTTAATCGAAAGAGACTTCGATTTGTCAGAGCTGGTTCTCATCTCGTACAATAGCTAGCTTACTTAGTAGCCTAAGGGTTCAGCCTTCTCTTCTATCCCCTCAAAATTAATTTATGATTCCTGAAGAAACCCAATGTTCATAGTTTAAATTTTTTATGTTTTGTGCTTTAAATTTTCAAAAATTTATAAACATTTAATAAAATAAAAATTTACTTTAAAATATCTTTAATATATAAGTAACAAGGAATTTTGTATTATATAAATAAATATTTATTTACACAAGGCGAATATACTAAGTACTATAGAATGTTCCTTTATTAACGAAAATTTAACAACTACTTTTTTTTAATTATAAAGAGTTTAATTCTTTTGTTCGAGAACTATTTAGTTATGAAATTTGTAATGAATTTGTACTAAAAGTTTTTAAAAAATCTCTTTATTATAAAATATCTAAAAATAAAGAAATTTTATTTAATCCTATAGAAAATAAACAATTATTACAAAGTCTTTTTGAGAAAAAAATTACGCTTTATGCATCTTCTCCTGCTTCCGAAGCAGCACCCAGCTACGATTCTCCTTCCTTCCTAGGTTGGCTTTTACGATTTACCGCTCAGAAAGGATTATACTGTAAACTATTCAACACAAACTTACACATAACAACCTATGGTAAACTGAAATCAAAGCAGGGAAAGATGACTCCGGGACTGCGGACTCCCAAACCCTGGTCTTTTTCTGTTTTTCTTGGAGGTTCGGAGAAAGCAACAATCAATATTTTTTTGAGGTTAGTTTAGGATTAGGGAAGGATGTCAAATTGTATAAGAAAGATCTTAAGTCCTAAAATATTAGATTTAGTCATAAAAATACTTGGTACAAGTAACTTTTTAGTCAATGGCCAATGGTCACAATAGCCAATGGGGGATAAGCTTCATTGTCGAGAAGGGAACAGTCCAGATCACCAGCTAAGGCCCCTAAATGACCGGTCAGTGGTAAAAGAGGTAGGAGTGCAAAGACATCCAGGAGGTTTGCCTAAGTTTGGTTATCCTATACACGTTGTATGTGTATGTCGCTGGGATCTCACCGGTATCATCGATAGGCCTTGTCGCCACGAGATGTCTTTTAGTTCCCTGTCCCCAGTGATGTAGGTAATCTGCTCTCATGCGGGGTGTAGGCACCGCACTATCTCCGGCCTGTACACTTTGGACGATTGTCAGGCTGAGAGCTTTAATGCGTGCGTGTCATCGTTTTGGATCCGGATAGCATCAGGTTTAATTCGACCGAAAGGAACTTAGATTCGTCAGAACAGCCCTTGGTAAGGCAGGAACTGGTCATTCTAGCTTGAATTTCGAAGCCTATAAAACAAACCCAATCGAAATTAGGGTATCCTGGTAAGTAGTCACCTGACTCCAAATATGGTTCCTCGAGCCTCTCGAATCCACTGCCAGCTACTTCCCTTATGCTTGCCGAATCGGTGTTCCGATAATTCTCCGGCATTCGGGCTGGGCCTTTACCTTGTTCCCATGAGTACTCATGTCTTATCTTCCTATATTTGTAGCAACAAGTGTAGACATACCAAAAGCTAAAATTTTCTTTTCCATAAAATAAAAAAATAGCTAATAATGAGATGGGAATAAAAAAATATTTTGTATCAAATAAATCAATTAAAAAAAATTAAAAAAACTATCTTATTTAATATAAAATAGAATATCAAATATAGATTTAAACTTTTTAAGTTTTATTTCTGATAATAAACATAATCAAATTAAAATATATTTTTTTAAATATTAAATTGATTGATTGAAATTAAATATGAAATTAATTTCAATCTATCTATCGTTGTATATTCGTATTTATAATGTTACTTATACAACCCATCTATAAGTGGAAGCTGATTTAATTGCCCTGTCCTTTTACAAAATCCACTGTAGGACTAGCTTCTATTGGACCTGGAATTGGTCAAAGCACTGCAGCAGGTCAAGCTGTAGAAGGTATCTATATATCTCTATATTTATTGCAGCTCATCCTCTTCTCCGAAGAAAAATAGTAGTTCATTTTCTTTTGGAAGATGACCGAAGACCTGTGACTCCTGGCTCCGATACAAAAGCCCAGGTCCATGGGCAGTCGCCCACGTGCGTCTCCATCCGTGAGTATGTTAATGAGTTAACTGCATTCTCTTCAATGCCTTTTCCCGAACCCTATGGCTCTTCGAGCACTCGACCTATAAGGAGAGGGTCGAGCCGCCTCTGGTGTTCTTGCGCGGAAATCGTCAAGGCATTTTTGGCCTTCGGTCTTTCGGACGGCCCGAAAAATATTGTAGAAACTTTCCAATATCTGCCCGTAGGCACGTAATGCGAAAAAAAAGACCCCGGACCTTTTTGTCTGACTGACAAAGTTGTATCCTTCGAGTCGTCCGAAGGACCGAAGGCCAGAAATGCCTTGACGATTTTCACGCACGAACACCAGAGACGGCTCGGAATAAATTAATTTTGCCCCAGTATCATATATTAATTTCTGCATCTTGTGTTATTATCTCTTTTATGAAAACTATTAGTTGTGGACGAGATCGGAGTCTTATTTGTTTGACATCGGAGATCTTGTCAGTGGTTACGATTTCCACACTTCTGGTGCCGTAATATATTACTAATGCGCCTAAGTATTTGGCCATCTCGACCTCGCCAAAGTGTTGTGGAATGTATTAATAGAACCCACCAAAGCCTCAGAAACCAAAGAAAGCTCTCGAATTATTTTACCACCACCGGACTTGACCAACACAACCCCTTCAAATTTCAAGATTATCTTTCAACCCTCTGCCTCTTTTAGCCTTTTGAAAGGGACTCCCGGCGGTTAATCAAAAGAAAAAGACCTTGGCATATATGCCGAGGTGTTTTTCACGGCAGCATGCACACTTTTACTTTTTATGTTTAGGGTCGACCAAAGCGACTGTGGCTGTCAAAATCATGAGCATCAGCATGTAGATTCCAAATCCAAGTGGTAGTGCTAGGACCCTTAAATGGATTGATATTAATATTCGGCGATATCCTGGTTATTCAGCGACAATTTAATGAGGAATATTAATGTCAAGATAAATTAACCTTTAGCACTTTCTAATGGCATAGGTTGTCGCATAATCTTTGACCTCTTGCTAATTGATTTTGAGTAGCTTTATCAAGATCAGAAGCAAATTGAGCAAAAGCTTCCAACTCTGCAAATTGAGCTAATTCTAATTTTAATTTACCAGCTACTCGTTTCATAGCTTTAATTTGTGCAGCAGAGCCAACTCTTGATATTTGAGTGCTTTGTTTCTGGGAATAATATATGTGTTGAGACAGTATCCAAGGTCTAATTATTATTGCACCTCATCTCATTAGTGCCAGGAGGCTCGCATCACGATCTCGGGCAGAAAGCGGGGTTTTTTTATTCAAAAATTAATCATTTTTGATATTTGGAGAGATGGCCGAGTGGACAAAAACACTATCACGCAATGGTACAGAAGTGTGGCGCACGGGTTCTTAAGTTATTATCGATGTTGTGATAACTTCTATAAGGTCAAAAAGAGACGTTATAATTCAATAAAAAATTCATAATAAAAAGAAATATTAAAAATCAATACTACTTTCTAACAAATAAATTAAAATAATAAAAATCTTTTTTCTTTATTCTTGTACAAAAGAGATTAGAGCAAAGCTCTCCACGACTCATCTCCGCATCTTTAATAGTATTTAGAATGGTCTGTTTACGATTTTTTAATAGATTACTTAACGGGCCTTCCGGGCCGAAGAAGCGTTACGCGCTTTCTTTCTCGGCATTTCATCTCGTGTCTCGTCAGTTTTTGTCTTTTTTTGAAAGCATCGACGTTTTTTTGAATTTCTATCCAGAGAAATTTTTTCATTTGCTAAAAATCGATGGATAGAAATCAAAAACAATTTTTTTACTGTTCCCCTGGGGGTAATCAAAAAGGCCTTCAACTAATTAATAAAAATTTTACACTTCTTTTTTCAGGTAGAAAAAAGTCTTTCTATCTGGGGCGCACGGGTTCTTAAGTTATTACCGATATTGTGATAACTTCTATAAGGTCAAAAAGGTGATAGAATATCAGCTTGAAATATCCAAACTTTGATTCCTAATACTCAGTGAATTGTTTTGGCTTAGTTTTACTTATAGCTTCCTTCTTCGTAAACAAAGCAGAGTTTAAATCATCTTCCCTCCTAAGAGATAGATAACTTACATGATTGTCGTGAATTAAAATGTTTACTGCAAGATTTAGGAATTATAATTAATCAAATAATTCCAGATCGTAAATACGTAAATTGATCGATACTACGGTCGCATTAAGCAATAATATTTTTATCTAAAAAGTGCAATTGTATTATAGTTGAATATAATACAATTGCAATTTTTTAAATTTAAAATATTATTGTCATTTAAAGTTAAAATTAAATTATTTTGATATCGTATACATTGAAATGAACCTCTTTTTTTACAATATATTTTTCAACTGATTTTTCTGATAATTTTAAAATATATTTTATTTTTTAATAGAATTTTTTTCATCAATAAAATTCCATAAAAAACACTACGTTTTAAGTATTACTAGAAGAGCTCGAGCAGATCCGAAGTATTCTCCAAAGGCTTCATGGCAAGATGGGTAAGAGATTATGATCCAACTACTCAATACAACAATTTGTTAGATCGTTGTTACTATTTTTAAATAACGAAATTTAATTTTTATTTATTTATGTTAGTATAGAATTTTTGAAAAAAATCTCCCCGGAATTCATTTTCTAACTGATCCGGAGAGGTTTTTTCTTACTTTGTAATAATATTTTGTGTATCGTACTGAGGCATCTTAACAGACCGAGAGATTTGAACCTTGTTCCGCCATGACCTGACAAAAGTAATCAGGTTCTTCTCCCCTGCCTGTCCCACTCCCTTTGAAGAAACTTGCTACAGACAAGATTTTGAACTTTCGTTTCAAACTTTGAACTGCTGCTGAATTCATAGGCAGACAAGAGACAACCTGGAGAACTGAAACATCTTAGTAGCTAGAGGAAAAGAAAGCAAAAGCGCCATCGAAAATTTTTGAGACAAGGGGGAGGCGGTCAACCACCTGTTTTAGCCAGATTGTTAAATATTTTTATTTTTGTTATACTAATAATTTCTTTTTTTTACTAAGTAGTATTTTAGGTTGGTGTTTTGGTCAATTTTTATTTGTAATTTTGGGTAAATTACTTTTATTTCGTATAGAATCTGAAATAGAATTTTCAACTATAGCATAAATAATTCATACCGAGTCTTACAAACCTAGCCAAATAAAAAAATAATTTGTTTATTCTCTGAACTTTCATTTACATAGTAATTGAATATTAGGTTTATTATTGTTTGCTTCAAGTTTAAGAGCTGATTACGAAAAGGATGGATCCTAATGGAACATGAGTCATATATTCTGCAGAGCGTCGTTCTTGCCAAGGTTGTATATCTTTTTTTAATTTACTTAGATCTAAACCAATTGGACCTCGTAATGGTTCTAACCATGGAGCACGAAGATCCCAAAAACGTATTGTTTCTCCACCAAAAATAATTTCTCCAGTAGGCGAACACATGATGTGGTAATTTTGTTAAGAAATTATCCCATCTTACATGTTCACCTCTAGATTCTGGAATTGCTACATGAACCCGTCCAAGCTAGTGAACTAAGTTTGTCTTATTATTGTCGTGATAATGGTTTACTTCTTCATATTCACCGTGCAATGCGTGCAGTTATTGATAGACAAAAAAATCATGGTATCCATTTCCATGTATTAGCTAAAGCTTTACGTTTATCTGGTGGAGACCATATCACGCTGGTACTGTTGTAGGTAAACTTGAATGGCTGACTTTCTCCGGAGCTTCTTCAAACCCGGAAGGTCTATTTAAACCCCCTCTGGGTATAAAAGGGTCTTAGATGGAATATTCTTTTTAGATTCTTTTTTTGAAATTCAAAATCGTTCTCTGAAATCTAGAACAGAGAAAAAGCTTAGAATTTAACAAACTAGGTTCTGATAATGCTTAGATGAAAATCAAAAATACTTTTTGCAAAAATATAGCGCTTTCCAGTCGCTTTCCAACGCTACCTTCCACGTCAACAACGGAGGTCATACTTAAACATTATGAAAGGGTGCAGTTTGCTCTAGGTAACCCAGAGGTCCGTCTTTCACGTCCGTGCATGTCAAAAAGTGAGGAGTCTGGGTAACCCAGACCCTAAATACCAGGAGTGGGGGTTTAACGCACATTCTCTCTCTTCCGAGCGTCTATTACACGGTCCTTGGAAGATGGCTTGATAGACTGCATCAAAGTGAAACAGCTGTCTATCAATCTATTACATATTCATCCGACCTTTATGTACCAGCTCAATTAAAAAAGAATGGAAAAATACAAAAACAAATTGTATTTCTTGGAAGTATTCCTTTAATGAATTCTCAAGGCACTTTTGTTGCAAATGGAGTAGCTAGAGTTATAATTAATCAAATTTTAGGAAGTCCTGGAATTTATTATAGTTCAGAAATAGATCATAATGGAATTCCAATATATACTGGAACATTAATTTCAAACTGGAGAGGAAGATTCAAATTAGAAATTGATGGAAAAACAAGAATATGGGCACGTATTAGTAAAAAAGGAAAAATTTCTATTTTAGTTTTATTATTAGCTATGGGTTTAAATTTACAAAACATTTTACAGAGTGCATAAACCGGAAGCTATTATAGATGCTATAATAAAACTTCGTAAAAGATTAGCTCAAGAAATATATGAAGAAAAAAAATTGAAGATTTAGGAATTATAATTAATGATGTAATTCCAGATCGTAAATATGTAAATTGTAAAATACTACGGTCGACGGATTTATTTCGACCTTATCTTTGGATGACGTTTTTCCCTACAACAGCTACAACCCTAACCTGGATGGCGTATAGCAGGTTACTCTGGTGCTATTCATTTCAGAACTCCATCTTTCAATAATACCATGCTTTGTTGAACTAGTTTTGACTGATGTTTTCGCAATTTGGAAAAGCGAAATTTGTCACAAACTGTTTCACGAAAACAAATTACTATCTTCCCAAACGTGATGGGGCTTTCTTAAATTATTGAAACTGTATGGCTTTTATACGCAGTTAAACTAGTACTTGCTGAAGCATTAGGAGCAGTAAAGTTTGGTGCTAAAGCATGAGTATTTTGCATCCATTGAGCAAAAACTGGTTGTAATTGAATAGCAATATCTGAAAACATATCTTGAGGACGTCCTAGACCACTCATAGTATCATTATGAATATATAATCCAAAACTATGGAATCCTGGGCTTGGAACCCTAAACTCTTACGTTCAAGCTACAGTCAGAGTAGCCTTGGCTATTCCGTACTCCACGGGGCTTCGGGTAAGTAACTGACTAGATATGAGTCATATGACTGTTCAAAATCTACAAGAGCTACTGTCAGCGGCAGCGTTGGGAGGCTTGTTTAGTCTTTTCCATAAGCTCACTTTTTACAGATTAGATTGGAATTAAAAATTCATTGTAGGGGTTGGTTCTTTTTTATTTTTTACAAGCAGAGAAGATACTAGTACTGGAAAAAGACAAGTAGAGTAATATATCACAAAGCGGATAACATGTTAATATCTGTTTCTATTCCAAAAAAAATTTCTCTTTTTTTGAATTAATTAAAATAATAAATAAATCAATTAAATTGCAAGAAGCTTCATAAAGTGCTTCTTCTGGACTAATGACTTTTAAAAATAAAAAGTCATTAGTCCTATTAGTCTTCATGTTCTTCAAATGGATCTCTAAGTTCATTAGAGGATTTTCCAAACGCAGTATAAAGAGCATAACTAGTAAAGCTTATGAATAAGCATCCCCAAGCACTTTTGGAGTTTCGACGGCGTTACGTGCTATTTTCTTGATCGACCGTTGGCTTACTGGGGATTACAGCGCTAATTTTTCTTCTCGCTATTCTAGCGCCGCCAGTTCCGACACCTACTAACCGTCTTTTTCACGGGGAGGTGGTGACGGTCAGGTTGATGAGAAGTGGTTCACAAAGTGGAGCCATAAGCGTATTACCATGCCGTTCACCCTTTATTGTTTCTCGCAGCCGCCGAACGACGGGCCAGCGACGCTGCATGCACGGCCGCGTGTTGACCTTTGGCATCGCACTCTCGGTAACAAGCGCGATGTGAAAGCTTGTTGTTTGGAGTGTTTGCTGTTCGTGGATTCTTCTTTCCTGCTCTACGCTTTCATCTTCTTGCTGTTGTCGTAGCTATCGTAGCTACTCGCTTCGTTCTGTTCTTGCTTCTGTGCTTATCGGGGCCCTCCCGATTCTAATCGCTATTGTTTTTTTTCAGGTCTATGTGTTCAGACTATTGTCGTCGGGATCGTTGCTCTATACAGACTTCCAGGCGGTGCACTTTTCTTGCTGGATACAGTTTCGAGAGGTATGCTTTAAATTTTGCTCGGTGGTCCATATCTCTCACGCAAAGATATAGTTTCAAAATCGTGGTCAGGGCTTGAAGATATGCAGTGTTTTCTCCTTCTTGCTGGATTCTTGCTGGACTCATAGTTCGAGAGATGTAGTTTAAATTTAGTTGGGGGTTCCATATCTCTCACGCAAAGATATAGTCGTTGTGAGGGCTCCAAGGTATGCATTGTTTCCTCCAATGCAGTTTAATTGCTGGATATATTTCATACTTCGTGCTCGGAGCTTGAAAGAACGCAGTGTTACAGCGCAATTGCGGCCATCTGATGTACTCAGGCTTCCGTACATGTACAAGCTGTCGTCACGGGTTGAAGACACACACTGTAGAATAGAAGGAAATTATTTTGCTGCAATGTTTGCCTGTCACGACGAAAGCCCATTCGTTTATCGTTACCTCATGTTCGCGGAGTTGGGAAACCGGGAAGTGGCCGTAACGCGTTGAGTCTTCGGCTTCGGAAAAACGGAATGACCGCGCGAATGTCGGACAACCAGAAAGTCCTTTTTCTGCAGGAGGCTGTAAATTTCTCCCGAATTTATGTGAAGAAGCAAGGACTTGCACCGAATTAAAAAAACACAATATCCTCATCGTCCCTAACCGAAGGAAAGAGGAAAATATGAGCTCGCAAGAAATAAATCTTCTCAAAATACTCACCTGGGTGAATATGCATAGCAGTGGCCATTCCGGCCAGGGAGCGGAAGACGACAAGCGGTTTTTCCGGAACCGAAAATACGTCAGTAGCTGTGGTCGGGACGGGGCGTTGGGGCTGGGTTTTCTATCACCATAAAATTATTTTTTTTTACGTGCTGGAATAGACTTTTGCAATTTTCTGTTCTCTTATTTTTATCGAAAATTTATATATGTTAAGTAAATATTTATATTAAATAAATATAAATTTTATTTTATTTTATAAAATAGTAATCCATACCTGAAAATACGGGGAGAGCAGGAGATAAACCATAAACGTTGGCTGGACTGTCGCGCTCCAGAAGGTACAAGACCGGGAAGGTTTAGTCGTTAATACTACAGAATATACAGTCGTTTAATATAACACCTAACCCTTCCGGTCGGAAGGGTTAGGTGTCACTTCCTCCATCGGGAGATGGAGGAAGTGAAATATGCAGGCTTGCCTGCTTACTCACCTGGGTGAATAAGCAGCCTCAACAGTTTATGAGTAAACAAGATATGAAGATAGCGACACCTTCTTTTTTACCAAACTTGTAACCTGCATTAGCAGACTCATTCTCAGTAGTTTTTCGGATTAAACTAGAAGTTACCAAAGAACCATGCATAGCGCTGAATAGAGAACCGCCCGCTATCCTAAAAGTGAGCAGATCATGGTGAAACGAGAACTCCTTGAGCAAAATGCCACAGGAGTAACTCGTCATTGGGTCAGTTGAAACTACACGACTGTACACGTACTTCCATATAAGTATAGCAAGATCGATGGTTCTCTCGGGCTTACTTGGTTATCCTTTTGGTCACGTCATTTATTACTGTGATTTGGAATAAAAAGCCACAGAGTTGACCGACGGCGAGGTTGTCTTTCTATCTCCTGAATGGATTAGGTCTCCAGTCACGGCATGTCTTTTCAAATGAAAAATGCATGCGGGCACTCTGGTCTTTCAGGTCTACAGAAAAAAGTGGAATTTGACTTTGCTTTGGGAGCTCCAGAATTTTTGAGAAAGTCCGTATGACAACGGAGTGCATCAGCCTTTCTATTTCTGTTTATATTTTCTGAATTGAAAGATATGCTAGCCAGTACTATTTTTGTAAAATACACGAAACTCCCTTAACGGCGGGCAGTTCCATTGTTACAAAGTATGAGAAATAGTGGAAGGTACTGTTGAGATACCTTCCACTATAATATTAATATCCTCTGACTTCCCATGACGTGTGACCCTAATTATATACTTAAGTACTTAGAGGAGATAGGAGTGCAAAGAAAAGACAGCCAGGAGGTTTGCCTAGTTTGGTTATCCGTACTATGAGCATCATAATATACCCTTATTAACTCGTTGGGTTTCTTCAGGACATTTTCCTTTAAGTAACAGGAAATTTCATACTTATTTCTCCTAAAATAGTGGAAACGATGGTGTCGGTCCATGGCTTTTCGTTGCTTTTGTCACATTTGGCTTGAAGGGTTAAAGAGAGATAGTGTATCAAGCTGTTCGTGGTTTTTATTGCCTTGAAGAGGACTCGAACCTCCAAGCGTTAAGCACGAAATTTTGGATCTCGCGTGTTTACCATTTCACCATCAAGGCTCGAATAATTAATCAAATTATATTATATATATAATTTTATTTACTGTTTTTTATTAATAAAAAATAACTTTTTTTATTAATAAAAAAACACTTAAAGATAAACTATCTTGAAAAAAAGACCCCATCACAATACAGGTGGGGAATGTCCTGGAGAAACCCAAACACGGTGTTATATTAGATGCCATCTCTTTTATGTTATGGCATCTAATATAAATCTTTTTAATTAATTAATAATTTTAGTTATTTTGATGTCATTGCATTGCAGTAGTAGCTGTTCGACTTAAAAAAGGAAGACTAAATAGTCAGGAGGAAAAAAAAGAATTTGAAATTCTTATGTAATTAGATATTTTCAAATTACAAAAGTTTTTAATGGCGAGGATCAAACGAGAAAGGGCTTACTATGGATACCTAGGCACCTAGAGACGAGGAAGGGAGTAGCAAGCGACAAAATGCTTCGGGGAACTGAAAATAAGTATAGATCCGGAGATTCTCGAATAGGTTAACCTTTGAAACTGCTGCTGAATTCATAGGCAGACAAGAGACAACCTGGTGAACTGAAACATCTTAGTAGCCAGCGGAAAAGAAAGCGAGAGTGATTCTCGTAGTAGCGGTGAGCGAAATGGGAACAGCCTAAACCGTGAAAACGGGGTTGTGGGAGAGCTAAATAAGTGTTGTGTTGCTAGGGGAAGCAGTTGAGTACTGTACCCTAGATGATGAAAGTCCAGTAACCGAAAGCATCACTAGCTTAGGCTCTAACCCGAGTGGCACTATGTATGTCCCCTTATTACGTCCTTTTTTTATGTGCTGCTCTTTTTGCTACACGTAAATTCTCATTGGATTTTGTTGGTTTTTAACAGCGATGGCTATTTATTTTTAATAAGTAATATTTTATCTTTAGCCATTCAATACTAAAAAAATAAGCAGAAGTTTCAGAATCGTTATTCAAAAAAAAATATGCATTTTGAAGTGTGGAGTAAGAAATAAAGGAGGTCAAAAGCAGTATGTATGAGATTTTGAACAACGTGAATAATAGGAGACGTTAATTTTTCATCCTGGCGTTGAGCTTTTTTTCCGTAGGGCTTCCCCTAAAGTATTGTCACCGCAATAGAGTTTCACCACCAAGTTTGGGATGGATTGGTGTGGTTCCTCTACGCCTAAGACACCAAAATATCAACCCATGAACAAAGAAAAGTATAATAAAAAACAAAAACAAGTAATTGTGAGGCTTTCATTCTGGAAAGGGCACTAGAAGTGTCACTTCCAGTCAAAAAACCCTTTGAAACCCTGCCCAAAATAAGAGCAAGGTAAAGTTGTTAGGTTGATGTTGTCAAAAAATTGAACAATGAAGGTTGGTGGCTATACCTGATTACTTTTATCAGGTCATGGCGGAACAAAGTTCAAATCTCTCGGTCTGTTAAGATGCCTCAGCTACATACATTACTGCACTTCCACTTGGCACCTATCATAATAATAAACGGCTAGTCTTGCCGTGACTTTATCTTGGATTCTCAAGATTTTTGTCGTTCTATTCCTTGCAACGACAGAAAATCTATCAGTGTCTTGGCTATGTTTATGACCAAAGACTGCTTCAAGAGAAGAAGAATAGAAGAGCACTCATCTTGAGGTGGGCTACCTACTTAGATGTTTTCAGCAGTTATCCGCTCCGCACTTGGCTACCCAACGTTTACCATGGGCACGATAACTGGTACACCAGAGGTGCGTCCTTCCCGGTCCTCTGGTACTAGGGAAAGGTCCTCTCAATGCTCTAATGCCCGCACCGGATATGGACCGAACTGTCCCACGACGTTCTGAACCCAGCTCACGTACCGCTTTGGTACTTGACAAGGAGGAGCTGACGCTGAATATTAATATCCTGGTTATTTAATTATCTTTGTTCCCAATGTGCATATGATTGCGAACCAGGAGGTTTATTAGCTAGTGTATATCATTTTACAAAAATAAATGATAGCGCAGATTAACCTGAAGAAATATGTATAAAAGTTTTTGTATTACGAAAAAATCCCAAAATTCCATCTATTTTTTGGATCTGGAGAAGTGCTTCTTTTCAAGAATGTGAATCTTATGATATGTTTGGAAATTTTTATGAAAATCATCCAAACTTAAAGCGTATTTTAATGCCTGATAGTTGGCTACGGTGGCCTGTACGAAAAGATTATACTGTACCTGACTTTTATGAATTACAAGACGATTTATCAAGCCGAAGTTTGGTAGAGGATCTCCATTCCCAGCAAGGTAAGCCTGCTGTTGCTATCGAAGCTTCAACTGACTTTTATATTTTCAATACTTAGCTGAATTTTTTCAAAAAAATTTAATTAATAGCCCATTGGACTTAGCAAATAAATGGATTGTTTTAGCTTTTTGGCAGAAAATGTTTTCTTCACAAATAATATTATGGCAAATAAAAAGTTTTGAGTTAAATTTTCAAAACATACCAGTTCCATTGCAATTTGGATTATCTCATTCAAAAGGAATTTTATTAATAGGTCCAATAGGCTGATCCTGCTTGAACGAAACAAAAAATATTATCAATAAATAAATGTACATCTTGTTTATTAACATCTCGAAAATATTCAACCATATTTAAAGCTGTTAATCCGACTCTCATACGAGCACCTGGCGGTTCATTCATTTGACCATAGACTAAAGCACTGGCTCGACACACTAGAAACGAAACTTCGGATTGCCTAAGGTCACTCCCGAGAACATGGCTAGGAAAATACAAATATTTCTCATCCTTTGTGTCAGAACCGAGGAAAGGAAGGCAACGGGGGACTCAGGCTTTCGCCCATTGCGGAAAATTCCCCACTGCTGCCTCTTGTAAGAGTCTGGGCCATATCTATTTATCTATCTGTAATCTATATATATATATATATAGATAGATAGATGCGGGTATAGTTTAATGGTAAAATTCCTCCTTGCCAAGGAGAATATGCGGGTTTGATTCCTACTACCCGCCAATTGAAATAAAAAAAAGTCGTAAAAATAATTTGTTTTTTGGCGAAGACTATATACTGTTCAATTTTTAATATTTGATACTTTATATCAAATATTTCCTAGGTCTGTATAGGGCGGAGCGGGTCAGTGCTTAAGTTGCACAAATTGCTAAGACGTCTAAATGCTTTCCTTGATAGCTGGAAGTTCTTCAAAAGTATGAAATGCCAGAAGTGCACGGATATGGATGAATGGTTAAAGGCAATAGTTGAAGACGGACGATATTCTATAGAAAGAACCGAACTCATCAAGACATAGACTCACGTTCTAGAAAATGGGTCGGACTTCCTTAGATTTCATTGGTAAGTTGGTGTACGAGCGTAAGCAATTGAAAGGACTCCTGAAGGACATCAACGCGTTGGAGCGCTCTCATGCAAAAAGACGTCTGTAAGACAAGAATTTCCAGGAAAAAAACTTTTAGATGCTACAGTAGATCTTCCATTTGCTGTTCCAACTTCAGTTGGAGGATTAACTTTAATGACTGTATTTGATGATAAAGGATGGATCAAACCAATTTGTTCATGGTTAAATATCAAAACCAGCTTTTTTCTAACTCGCTATCATCTCACATTTACCCCTAGATAGTCCAGTCAACTGTTGCGTCTCAACGCATTTCGGGGACTTTAAGTGATGGAAAACCAAGACTATCTTTTATATATTTTCATTTACTCGCTGGATTCATAGCAGAGTTGGTAAAGGACCAACGGCTTATCACGTTTTATTGAAATTTGGATCAATTTACGTATTTGACACAATTCCTTTGACGATCAGGTTCTAGAGCAGAATGTGATCTTGATAATCCCCTCCTCTCATTGTAGGAAGATAGGTCTATTGGAACTGAGTTTGAGGTTGTAACTTTATTCTCAGTTCAAATAGACCCTTCTTCCACAGGCTTACCCTGAGGCGGATGTCAGCGGTTCGAGTCCGCTTATCTCCAATTGATAAAGACAATATACTGGCACCATGAGGAGAATGAATTCCATACATAAATCAGTTAATAAAAGAATAAAAAAAGCTTTTATTGTATCGCTTAAGCTATAAAATAATTCTTGAGCCCAAGAATTTAAAATAACAAGACGTTCTTTTCCTAAAATAAATAAAACACTTAAAGTAATAAAACAAATAATGGTAGAAAATCCTTTATTGTGTACTTTTTTGTTTTTTAAAGATAAAGAATTTAAAATTCAAAACTTTCTATGACCTTTTGGGAGTAAAATATTTTCAAGATTAAATGAATTCAAAATATTTTTTCTTTATTTTCAAAAAATTGTATTTCTGAAAAATCATCAAAATTTCTAAATTTGATATTTGTTTAAATCTATATTTTAAATTCAAAAAAGTACTTAGCATTTTATACATTAAAATTTGATCATCTAATAATCGCGCTAAACGATGTTCTGAATTAATAGTTAATTGATTATACAAGTATTTCTAAAAAAAAAGATGAAATAATGTCCTTTTTTCAATAATTGGATAAATTCCAGCTGTTGTCCCCCATTGACTTAATCAATGGAGGACAACAGCTGGAAACGGTTGCTAATACCCCATAGGCTGAGGAGCAAAAGGAGGAATCCGCCTAACCAACCAGGAAACCAGATACTTTGACCATTAAAAGCTGGACTATTTGTTGATGATAAAAGTCGTATAATCACAGAAAATATATATGTAAATAATAGATGTGTTGCTTCACGTAATCAAGATATCGGCGCAATTTTAGCAAACAAGGGATTTAGCCTCTCAAATCCACTGCCCAACTACTATGCTTGCAGAATCGGTGTTCCGATAATTCTCAGGCATTCGGGCTGCCCCATTCGGAAATCCAAACGTCCAAATGGTTCACCGGTTCACCGGTTCCACTGAAACCTCAATGTCAATACATTTTTCAGGTTTTAAAAGTGGAACTGCTTGACGTTGCATGTTTGATCCCATTAAAGCTCTATTTGCATCATTATGTTCAAGAAAAGGGAACTTTTCCTAACCCAAGTAGCAACACCGTAGGCAACCTTAACATAGCTTCTTCGGGAGAGACTTCCGACTCGTTTTAAAAGCTTTTTCTTTAGCTAAATCTATTTTAACAAATCATTCAAAAAGTTTTTATTATACAATAAATGATAAATTATTAAATTCATCTAAATCCATATCAACATCTAAATTAGATGAAATATAAAAAAAATAATTTATTTTATAATTTTTTTCTTTTCGTAAGTCAAAAAAAGAATAAAAAAGAAAGTTAATAAGTTTAACTACATTTTTTGTAGGTAAATTAAAAAATGATTCCACTTCTTTTTATTCCTCCTTTTATAATACTTTTTTGAGGTACGCCTAAAGGACTTAATATCATATTTTATTTGGGAAAAGAGACTACTCGTAGTATGGGTGTATCTTATTAATTTATACTATTAATAAATAGTTAAAATAGTAAAATAATCAATACAAATACTCTATATATTTTTTAATAAGAACCTATTTTTGATACGTGGCATATGATGATACTTACTAAAAATAAACCCTTTTAGAAGAGGCACCCCTTCCCCCGAAGTTACGGGGCTATTTTACCGAGTTCCTAAGAGAGAGTTATAATAAAATATGACTTTGGTTTAATACGGAATTATAACTTTACTTCATAAGCTATTGTTATGCATTTGCATAGCTAACCGTTGATTGTAGTGAAAAGAGAAGAAGACAAAATGCGGAAATGACGGTGGAAACTGTTTGTCGTTATTGTTGGAAGCCGATAAGAAGACAAGTGATATTTAAACTTTACAGAGACGTGTAAGAAGAAGCAAATGAGAAGTGGGATAAGTAAGTGGTCCGGAGAAATGGCTGTGTACATCTGATCAAGATCAAGCGCACTGAATTATCCAAGATTAACTCGAAGAACATGAATTAGGCATCCGATTTACGAGCACAATCTGCAGACAAGACATTACTGCTAATAATAATACTCGGGACAGGATGGTGTGAAGTGTCAGACTGTAAACTGTTATCATTTAGGACTTCCTGAGCAGTAATCTGGACAACCATGTTGACTGTAAATAATATCATAGTGGACACTCAAACATAAAGCATAATAGGCTTCGGCGCGTTCTTGTTCAAGAATCAAAAACAAGATAGCATAGATAATTGGCATTACGACTGGGTGAAGTCACTCCTCCGTTTTCCACAAACCGTTTCTTTCTCTTTTCTGAGGACTTCCTTATTTTGATATGCACGCCATCACAAATGTAAAGAAAGAGTCACCGTTCCTTCAATGTCCTTTGCCTTTGGCAAGAGTCACTGCTTGACACTATTTAAGCAGTAAAGAGTCTAGGAGCTCTAGGAGTGTTTCCTGCGCTGCTACAGGTATGTTCTTCCATTTCTGCATGTGATAGTCTCAGGTGATATCTCTTTCGTCTTTGAGGATGTATTTGTTCATAGCGTGTGAATACAGTGTCACAAAGTAGGAGTAGTATCTTTTGTTGAAGGATTCATGGGTATTCAGACCTAAGTCAGTAATTAGCAGGTGGAGGATGACTTATCACCTTATGATGAGAGTCGAACTACCGTCAAGTCACCCGATTGCTATGTCTTGGACCTGCCGATTGACAGGGAGTTGGGACAAAGCATTTGAATAGTTTCGGAATATCTTCTTAGAGTAGGTTTCAGGAGTCGCTTCAAGCTCTTTACCTTCTCCTGACTAAAGTCACAATTGCTGTAGTAGTTTTCTGAAATGTCTAAGAATCACGCAGGTGAGGAAGACTGCAGCTAATATCAGTAATGTCTGATGTCACTGTATTTTACATGTCAAATTACAATCGCCTTACCGGCAAGAGGTTCATAGTTCAAGCGAACAAATGATTCCTTTCTAGAAGCAAGTTTCTCACTAGATCAGAACGTGGATCAGTCTATGAGCTACCATTGAGTAGGTCAGAAAATAAGTTTGTGATCATGTACGCGATCGCATCATCATGATCACAGAGCGTTTCGGTCAGCTTCAGAAATTCTGCTAGTCTCGCGTTCTTCAAATCCGGAAAGTTGAAGCTCATGTACAAGTTTTTGTACATGCTGGTGGGAATCAAATACTAAGCTGTCAGTTCGACTCTTCAGCTCCGTCTGTTGGATGACGAACAGGGTTATCGACTTTCCCTGGAGCACTTGATGGACTATAATACTGCATGTGCCGGAAGCTAATGGATCACCAGAGCACTCAAGCTATTCCTCCTTTGCACGAGGTTTCAACTACCACAAATCTCGAAAACATCGAATTAGGCTTTGTACTGGCATTGCTTACTTGCAAGAGGGGGCTCGTTCAAGTGGGCCGGGTTGCTCCTTGTCCACCTGACACAAATCCACCCCAACAATCAACGGTCAAGAGAAGGAAAATTATCAGCTTCTTAGCATCCTACTATGGTCTACGTCATTTCAACATGCATTATATTCGGTAGAGTATACTAAGAACATGTCGATGCTCAAGTAGCCTTCGGTAGTTAGTCTTACCAGCCTGTCTCTCCAGAACTGTGTAGTGCAGTTAGCAGACTGCTTGATAGTGGTGAGACAGTCGTTGCTGAGCTCGAGCCGTCTGAGTCGCTCCTGTTGTAAGTGGCTTCCATATCTGCAGCCTGAAATCAGTTGCAAGAAGTTGGCGGTTATAGTTAAGTGATTAACTAATTGCATTTCATGCTTGATCAGGAGCAAACCAACTGTCTGTATACCGTATGTAACACTCCTCCCCGGGCAGAGACTTTCTCATTTACATTTGTCAACCTAATACGTAGTTGAAGATGTTTCCGACAAGCAAACCCCAAGTCTTGTAGAGAGAATACTTCCAGTGTTCCATCAATCTGGACTGAATAGCAGGTGGAGGATGATTTATCACCTTATGGTGAGAGTCGAACTACCGTCAAGTCACCCGATCGTTATGTCTTGGACCTGCCGATTGACGGGGAGTTGGGACAAAGCATTTGAATAGTTTCAGAATATCTTTTTAGAGTAGGTTTCAGGAGTCGCTTCAGGCTCTTTACCCTCTCTTGACTGAAGTCGCAATTGGTGTAGTAGTTTTCTATTATCAGCCAAGCATGTACATCATTATAGTGTCATTTTGGTCAGACACTACTCAAGATTGTATGATCAGACTGTATCGGAGTATTTGTCTATAAAAGTCATAAGCGGATCTGCATGAAGCTGTTAAATGCTCACTGCAGCTTCAGTGTAATCAATTCTCTACACACGATGTCTGTGTTTGTGGTATGTCATTCGGTTGACCATTTCGGTTTTATTCAATACCGAGTCTGGGTGCTAGACGATGGTCAATATACGGTGAAAGCAGTTTATGGTTATACCTCCACAATCTGTCTCTCTCTCCATCCATGGCCTACTTAGTTTATCCCAAGCCATGGCAAGCCAACAGAAATTCGGGTTAACTCTTAGCTTCAAGAAGTGTTTTAGTCTCCTGCATAGAAGAAACTGTACCGCGTTGTAAGATTGAAGGATAGTACGAAGTTGTTCACTCTGAACTCTCTGTCACGCCAAATAACGCCTTACTGACATGCAGTGGAAATATTCATACATTGTTCTTTCCTGTTAACCGAGATGATGTCATTCAGTCCTTTGCAGCTCCTTGCGGCTCACTGGTTTTCGAGTTTCTTTGACTATCTTGAAGAGAGGTTTGAGACAACTAAATGTTCAGTCATGTCCTAAACGGAGCTATCGTTATAGACCATCCCAGCATTCCTCCATAATATACAGCTGCAGTCAGTTTATCTCGTGTCGCGTAGACAAACATTTGAGCTTTGAGCACAACAAGATCTTTCGCCACGACTCAAGTATAACTAATGAAGCCGTCGGTGCTATGGCACGGAGTTGCACTTGAGCTACTCATGCAAAACGTCAGCTGTCCAAATCTTCGACGGGCTCTCTTTCGCTTTCAGCACTTCCTTAATAGTCCTAGCTCCTTATAAATATCTGGGCACGCATCTAGGTGAGAGGCTCTTCAACTATAACAGATGTATAGCGGACTGCATGGTCCCCATTTTCCTGTCAACTCCTGGTGCACGTTGTTAGGCCGGCCGCAGATTGTCGTTCAATACAGACAGGTCGAGATATATTGGTAGGAGAATTCCTCGAACTACGGAGTTGATTTCCAACCGAAGCTCCTTCAAGTTGAAATATTCAGCATAGCTTCGATTGGCTCCGAAGTGTTAAACCACACCGAGTGCATCCTCTGGTTCAAACTGAGACAACTAAGATTTTTCTGAGGTCGATTAGTACCATTATCTCTTTCGGACACGTAAAATTCTTCTTAACAGCTGATAGTTTCAGAGGCCGTTGGCTCCTTTCTGCAAGATTACGGTATTTAACTTACATCCATCGTCTCATGAAGTTCGTTTGTCACATGTTACTGCCTCCGGAAACAGGCAGCTTGTTCTTTACTTACGGTCAGACACCAACTGTTTCACGGTAAAACTAGCCATGTCTACATATATGGTCACGTAGTTATACTCCGTCTCGGTAGCGATGAGTCGACTGTGGAAGGTTCTACTCATGGTGGAATATATTTTTAAATCGTCCATTCCTGAATAATGTAACACAAGTAGCAACTTACAGTGAATCTCATACATTGGTATTTATATTTTGTTATTGAATATTGTGTGCAGAATTCTCATCTATTAGAAGCTATCGACTGAAGGGATATAAGCTATTGAGACCTTCAAAGCTCTTCTCTCTCTAAAGGTAATGGATAAGTTTAGAATATTTGATTATTTAAATGTAATGATAGATTTATTATATGATTTAGTTAATAGGTATTTTAGTTATATTATTTAGTTATATCATTTTAGTTAATATAGTATTGTTCAAGTCTATATAAATATAACATCATATTCATTGTACTTCGTGAGACAAAAGATGTCTATCTTTTTATCTTAGAAGGGACAATGATTTATGATTGATGAAATAGTAGAATAGTAGAATAAAGTCATATTGAGTTTATTCTAGATGGCTTTTTCATCATTGCATAAATATAATAATTTATGAATGATAGAAAGACGTAGTAGAATAAAGTCATATTGATTTTATTCTAGATGGCTTTTTCATTATTGCATAAAATATAATAATTTATGAATGATGGAAAAACATAATAGACTAAAGTCATATTGATTTTATTCTAGATGGCTTTTTCATTATTACATAAAATATAATAATTTATGATTGATGAAAAAACATAATAGAATAAAGTCATATTGATTTTATTCTAGATGGCTTTTTTCATCTTTGCATAAAATATAATGATTTTGATTGATGAAAAAAATAGTAGAATAGTCCTATTGATTTTATTCTAGATGCCTTTTTTGTCTTTGCAAAAAATATAAAAACAATCATTCTACTTAGTGGAAGAAAAGATGTACATCTTTTTTTTCTAGAAGAAACAATGATATGTTGAAAGAACATAGTGGAATAAATCATTCATTTTATTCTAGATGGATTTTCTATAATTTAAATGAACATAATATATAAAATTAAGTATTAGTAATTTATTTTATGATATATTTCTAATATTATATTTCTAATTCAAATTTATGTTATTGTGTTGTGACAGGTACACATTTTCTTGGAAAATGTCTAAACGTCCAACCATGGAAACTAAAATTGATGGTTCTAGCCGCAAAAAGAGAAGGATGACTGAAAGCAAAGTCTGGAAAGACACATTACGTTGCATTCTAAGAGTTTGGATCACGACTGTCTTCTCTTCCTATTGAAATTCGTCGTAATTGGGTGGTACGAGAAAACATCGGTGTGGAAAATTTTCGTGAATGGTTGAATGCTGCAGCGATGGAAGTGGTGTCCACCAGTACGTTTTCTTCACCTTTCTGAAGAAAATACTATCGAGTCATATAAGAAATATGACATCGTGTATAATTGGTCACTTTGTTGATCAATATGCATTAGTGTGTTCAAAGCATGATCGTGATTTTGATAGTGCAGAATCTGCACTTGCCAAAAAGTTTGACTCCGAACTCATAGCCGCAAAAACCATGGGTTTGGGTATGAAAGGATGTTATCACGGAGGAACGATGCCATCATTTGGTTACGTAACAACAATGTCGAGAAAAAGAAATACCTCGGAGGTGGAGTCAACAGAAAAATCTATACTTGTCTGGTCCAAGGTGTTCTTAATTTTGATGCTTCCATCTTTTATTGCGTCAAACAATACACAGCAAAATGTGATATCGAAGCGTTGGAAAAACGAGATATCGAAATATTAGCAGCGAGAGTTCATCATTCTGGTGTGATTCGAGCAATTGGAGCTAGCATTGATAATCCTCCTATAGCTCTTTTCTCATACTAGAATGGAGGAAGTTTCATTCTTTTTCTCTTCTTGCGAAAAAAGAAAACGGTAGTGCTTCTATTTGTGCAGGTGAAGTGAAGACACTAACAAACTTTAGAAAGAATTTTCATCTTGTTTGTTCGGCTCTTTGGAGTACTCTTGAAGCTATTCATGCTTCAGATATTCTACATTGCAACCTCCATACATGAAATATCTTCTTACATATTGAAGGTGATGAAAAAATATTTGTTGGCATAGGAGATTAAGGAATGGCAGAGACTGCAGAAAGAGCACAAAGTGCATATGAGCACCGGTGGCCAGCTCAAATAACAAATCAATTTGGTCATGTGACCCCAAAGCTAACACCAGATTCGAAAGAATCGCAGTCATATACTAGATCCATGGATGTTTATGTCATAGGATTCGTCATTCGACATATGTTTATGAATGATCCAGTGACAGCTACATGTTTGCATCAAACTTTCATACTAGTAAGAAAGATCCACATGATAGATTTACTGCTTCTCAGTTAGCATCATATTTTCGTAATCCTGCGTAAGATATAATAGTCGATCCTATGATATGTTTACGAAAGATCATGTACACATGAGTCCAGACCATAGAAATGAAAATGGATATATGTAATTTGAATTCACTACTTGCCAGTTTTATATGTCTGATTTCTTTCAGTTGATATGATTACAACTATTTTATATTTATATGTTTCAAATATTAATATTAGGAATTATTTTAATTTGATTATTATGATGTTAACAGATGAGTAAAGTGATGGATGCAGCTCGATCTTCTTCTCTGAAAATGAAAAGTCTTGCAAGACATCCTAGCTCGAAATCTGCTTCTTCGAAACATGCCTCTCCCACCCACGAAACGACTGTCGCAGAGTATGAGACCCCCGATACTATGCCTCTCCTCAATCACCTATCTCCATGCATGTTTCTCAATCTCCTCCGCTGTCTTACCCATCTGTGTCGCTCTCATTGTCTCCTAATGTAACAACTCATTTTAACTCCAAAACGAAAAGAGCTTGATGCAAACGTTGCTACACTCCTCTCTATTTCATCTATAGAAACCGTTCTGACACCATTACTTACGAAAAAAGAAAAACAAAAATATCCACAGAGGTTCTCTTAGTATCCTCCTCAGATCAATATTCTGATGACACAAAGATCCCTGTTTTGATTGACAATCTCGAATATGCATCTAGAGATGATATATTCGAAAGAATGATTCTCAATCACTACGGAAATGTCTTTGCGGCTGAAGAAGCAAAGTACTTTCTCCTATTTGATATGGTTGATCGCAATATGAATAAGACGGTAACTTGCAATGCACAAGAGAACATTGCAAGAATACGGTCTACGAAAATACCAAGAAACCGTTGCTACCATTTTCAGTTCTTAGCTCATAGACCCGTAACGGTTGAACGTCCAGTCAAAACCAAGAGTCATAGAGAGACATAAAGATTCAGTTACTTGCAGATGGACAAACCACCGTCCAGAACATTCTCCCTTGGACATCTGAGCCTAAATTCAAGTTTCGATTTTACTCTTCCATTTGAGATTGCTCAATGTTATTGATAGGTCGCTTTCATATCACATATATCTCGGTGGTTGTGGTCTCAGATAAAGGACGCATCGATAACACTAAATTCGAGATATCCATCGTTGATGGTATAGCAGATGAAGACAAAAACACTGTAAGAAAACATTGATTGAGATCAAAAGTAATTCTTTGTCTTTGTGAATTTTTTATTGTTAATTTTTTCATTGAGTTCCTTACGTCTCTTTTTTTTGCTACAGTTGTTGATTGACAAAGAATTTCGATCTGAGTATGACGAAGTAACAACGAAGTTCGCAAGAAGAAATGCAATGTTTTACATTTGAAAAATGTTACTCGAGTAATTTACACTCAGGAACAAAATACTGTTCTGAAGTTACATACATACAAGGCAACGATATGGGCTACACCTTCTTGTCCGAAAAAGATTAATCATCTGAGAGCAGTATACAACCATCATAAGCAAATTACACTTCAACACTACGAGGTATTGTCATGAAATTGTACTAATTATTTATGATTTCTTAATAGAATTTTTAATATTAAATTCATATTTTTCCCCACTCATCTTATATTATAATTGACTTCATGTATGTTGTCTAGGTACGAGGAGTCTTTCGATCATGAAACTGCGAAGAGAGATCGTATCGATACATATGTGTGTGCTGTCATTCTCCGCGTGTGAAGATTGAGAACGTGAAAGATCTTCGTGATCGATGTGAGGATTGTGTAATTAAATGCGAATTAGTGACAAGACCATGGATTGAAGGATACGTGCTTGATGAGTCAAGTGAGAAAGAATACACCATACACGCTCGAGGCAAATGGTTTGGAATCTCACCGGTCTCGTTTCAGAAGACGTGGTCAAAGATTATAATACTCCGAATACAAAAGATGTGCTCCTCAACATGATGGAAGAGATATGCACGCCTGGAGTATTTCATTTCGACTCGTCTGGTGACTTTTGTGGTTTGGACGAGGTAAAATTCTTAATCTCTAATCATAAATAATATATAATAAATCATATTTTTTGATTATATTTTTCATCATAGTCAATTAATCAAATATGAAATAAAACTATACAAATATTCTGCTTTGAAAACATTATATTCTTTTAATTATCTGTTTCATTTTTAAATTCCTCAGCACTGATGATGATTTCTCTTTGTTGGCAGATTACGCGCGAGATAGACAACTGAATTCATGACTATGATCAATTATGATATGACTATATATTGATATTCTTGACTATCGCACTTTCAGCAAATTGTATTTTGAACATGAATTGTATTCAACTATCAGAAATAATTTGGAATGGAATGAAATGACAATCATACTATACCTCACTCTTGGACTACCACACTTTTTATCAATCTCATTATTGAACTAACATACCTATTTCATCTAACTCTCGGACTACTAAATTTTTTTATCTCACACCTTGAATAATTACCATTTCGAATACTATATATGGATGATGAATTAATGTACAATATTTAAAATGAAGTAAGACGACGGTGGTACTATATCTGACTATATCTTTTTTTCTTATAGCATGTGTTTGAATTTCGACACAGGTACAACAACTATTGTTGTATTTGATTGTCTTCACTAAATATTTTATATATTTTACTTTAGTCTTTTTCTTTTCTATTTTAATTTATTATTTTTCATTTTATGTCTAAATCATCACACGAGTAGTCTTTTACAATCATTATATTTTTACCATTTGATTTTGACCATAATGTCAATAATTATAGACAACTTTGAAACTTGGGAGAACTACACCTACACTCTAGGCGATTGCATGTTTGATTCAATCACATATCTATTCGAAAATAAATACACTACTGCTGATCTCCGTACATACGCTAGAAATGAAGTTATGAAGATCTACACCAACGTCAGGGAGACCAATGATGATCTAACATTATCCTACTCTTAAAAGATGATTTGACATCATGTCATAATGTTCGATCAGTAGAAGAATACATAGAGAAAATTGGTATTTTGGCTGTGAATGGTGGTGTATGGGGAGATTCTTTATGCCTGCTAGCCTTATCTAGGGTTTTACAGATAAAAATTTGTATCTTCAGTCATACTTCCAAAATCATAATAATTGAATTTGACAACAGACTTGTAACATCAAATCATACATTCTATCTCTTATATGATGACTGTCTCAATCATGTAGGACACTATGAACCTCTAGTACCAAAACCTCAATCACTAAATATTAATGATCGAAATTTCATTATGCAAGAGATACAAAAATTGCACTCTGAAGAAACAAATGAAACCATCATCCACCTAGTACGTAAGTATTTACTTCGATACCCTCGTTGTCTAAAGTCAGCCCAGCAAATTCAACAAAAGATATACAAGACGGGAGTCATCAAACGAAACTACAGAAAACAACAAATGACACAAAACTATATGATATCTTAAAATCTGAATTCTTATGTATACACAAAGAAAATCTAAATTTATCAGTTTCTGCAATTGTCAATAAAATTATAAATAATTATTATTATTATTCTATCAATGAGAAACATTTCAAGCAATATATAATTGAGCACAAGAGACTATTTATTGGATCATCAGTTGCTCATCAGACTCGTTCATCATGGACATCTTCTAATGTAAATAACTCAAATTCAAATGCAAGTGAACCACATTGTTCAGAAATGCAAACAATACATCATACGACGTCAACTCCACGTAAAAAAATAAATAATAACATATTTTCAAAAACAAACTGATCACTATAAGAAATCTATAACCGATACTCCTAATGTGATATGTGCAACATGTAACAGATATGATTTCCAGAATATGAGTCTATTAAAAACAACAAGATTTAATAAAATACTTGTTCTTTCAAATACAAATGAAGTACAATCCCATTTGTCTCGTATGACACACGATGAAGGAAGTATCATTGTTCAGATAAAACGTAAGATGAGGTTGAGATCTATATACAAGACCAGTTATGTAAGACCAAATATAACAACCAAGCTCTAAAATATCTTATTCATACTCCTCTATATAAACTTCATAAGATTACCATTAATGATAAATGGGTTGAAACTTTAGATGATGTTGAACATTTACACTCGCTTGCAAACATTGTCGACTCAGTACAACATAATGATCTTTCGAGTGAAACATCTCAGAATGAATATGATCACATATCAGTAGAAGATGAACATACAATAAATACAAATATAGATTTTATTGGAAATAACATAACTGCGCATACGGACACATACATCACTAACTTCCTTGATTCTGAAACTATTTATGCATATCATAAATATAAGCTCACTCTAGCTCCTAGCGAAGGTTACAACCCTTTAAGTTTATTCAAAGATGAATATTGTGAAGAAACTAACTTCCCTAGTTTATTTTATGGCCGCGGTAGAAAAAAAACAAATCTCTCATATCAAACTGTTGCTGCTTGGGAACTGCTGAATTCTAGTCATCGATTTGCTCGACATCTACCCAATATATTTTTCAAAATGTCCAAAATTTGCATAGAGAAAATCTTGAGTCTCTCTTGGATACGAATTCGAAAGAATAAACTACAAGGTCGTCCTTTGACCATCCAACAATTGAAAAATAATGCATTCAAAGAACAATTACTTATCTCTGATCAGGCTTTTCTGTGCTTATCTCAACTAAGGTTCACGTCAGATTATTATCAAATTTTGAGAAGAATCTTTTGCGATGATTAGACAATTAGGAAAACCTACTTTTTTAGTCACCCATACTTTGAATGGGAAAAATTGGATATCACTTTTGCAAACTCTTTATCATTTAAACAAGAAAGATGATCTTATTCCTCTTCCTACAAATCTAGAAGAACTAAATTCATCTCAGAAACAACAACTGATTCGACAAGATCCTGTAACATGTGCTCAATATTATAATCATCGTATCCAATGTTTCAGAAAATTAATAAAACAAAATCATGATATATTTGGTCATATTAATGATTTCTTTTTCATCATAGAAGTCCTCATGATCATGGATTATTATGGATCAAAGATGCGCCTGTACTTAAGATCAACCCTGATAATGATACAACAAACCTTACTTTTATTTTTACGGATCTTCGTCTACTATCGGAAGATATGATCAAAACTCAAACACATCGTCATACCATGACATGTAAGAAGAAATATAAATCCATGGATGTAGATTTTGATTTCCTTGGCCACCTATGGCAACAACAATGATATTGTACCCCATACATATAACTGAATCTGATACAAAAACTTTGAAAACACATACTAAATATCAATGCACAAATATATAATAAGTTTTTCTTTCTTAAGATGATATAGATATGAATTATGATGAATTCCTCCAAATTTTGGACCTCGACCATGAAACCTACCTTCAAGGATTAAGATATAATACACGCAAACCTTTTGTGTATCTAAAACGTGAACCTTGTGATATCTATATTAATCCTTTCTCAAAAGGAGGTGCTAATCTTTGACAGACACATAGTGATTATCAATATGTTCTTGATCCACATGCTGCTGCACAATATTGTACATCTTACTTGACAAAAATAGATAATACCATAATTGAAGAGATGAAGATAATCAATGATAGATGCATTGAAGAAAATATTGATGCTAGTGCAAAAAGTAAAAAATTAAGTAATGCTTTTTTGAATTCTATACAAGTCTAAGCTCAATTAGCCGTTTATACTATTTTAAGCTTATCATGCTTCTCGTAGTTTCCAATTTATTGACACAAGCAATCCATCAAATCAGACTTTTGTTCTCAAAAGTGATCATCAATTATCTTTGGAAAAAGATGGGTCTTCCACATCCATAGGACTACCATCTATGATCAATAAATATGCCATTCATCCTCAAAATGCAGAAAACAATGTATTATCACTCATAGAATTTATAGCTAATTATAATATATATACTTATAAAAAATTAAGAAAATCAAAATTAGTCGTTGGATATGCTTCAACAATTCAAAGATCCTGAAGAATATTTTAGAGAGCAAGTATTATTATATGTATCATTCATTGGTGATGAAATTTTGGTGAAAAATGAAATGAATCATGGCAAGATGTATACATTAAACATAAATCACGCATTTCTTTGTTAACCACTTCTTATAGTTTTCAATATAAAACAAAAGAAGTGAATAAAGAATGGGACAATTTTCTAGATCTAGTGATCGAGCTAAAAAATGAAAATGCACTTCTTATGAACCGATAGGAACATGAGAGCATCAATGACCATATTACTTACGATAATATTGATCTAAGCACAACCAATGTTTCCCATAAACAAAAAACAACATGTGCAGATATTTCAAACAAATTTCCTTGCAGATATTTCTTCCTTTCCACACTCTATATGTTGAATTAAGACAACTCAATAAGCAACAAAAAATGATATTCTATGACTATATATATAGAAAAAGATATTTTCCTCAACAACCTTTGTTTTTATTTCTTGGAGGAGAAGCAGGTACGGGAAAAACATTTACACTCTTAAAAATTATCCAAGGTCTCTCTTGGATATACGAAGATGATAAATCAAAATTCAATGATCCTCAAGCAATCAAGATTGAAACTTGCATACATAGGCAGAGCTGCTTACAACATTCAAGGAATGACTATCCATAGTGATTTGTCCATACATAAAGAGTCGTATTACGTTCTAGTTTCTAAATTACATCTTGACTCTCTTGATCGCTATATTAAGTTTTATAAAAAAATTAAAATTAGTAGTCATTAATGAAATTTATCTCGTTGGAGCTAAAATATTCTCTTATATAAATCAACGATTGCAACAAATAACACAAAACTTTGCTCTCCCATTTGGCTTGAAGTAATCATTTCAAGAGATTGTTACCAAGCACAACCTATAAAAGATACATGGATCTTTCAACCATCTACTGCAAACTCTTCAGATATTGCTCTTAATATTTTGCACTTCTTATTTCAAATACTATGAATTATCTCTGCCTATGCGACAAAGTAAAACTAAATTTATAGATATTTTAAATCGCATTCGTATCAACAGACAAACATCAATGGATCTTGAATATCTAAATTTGTCTTTTATCAAATCTAACATCAATCTATCTTCATTCCCTCATCTATTTTATACAAACAATGATACAAAAAATCACAAGCATTATATATTTTCTACTAGTGAAGGCCCAAAATATTTATTTGAGTCTGTTGATCATATACCTTTTCTTGTATCAACTCATTTCAAAATTTCAGACAATCCTAAAGATACTGGTGGATTACACAAACTTCTACATCTAAAACTAAAAATATTAGTTGAATTATGTTACAATTATAATACTAAAGATGGCCTCACAAACGGAAGTGATGGTACTTTTATGTCAATGACAAATCATAACAATAATCAAATTATATGAATTATGTTCACTGATAGTCATATAGGAACACTAACGAGACAGAAACATCAAGCACTGTTCACAGATTGTATACATTCATATTGGACACCTCTATTTAAAATTTCTCAACAATTTCTAGTCAATAAATACAACAAAGATATCAAAATTACAAGAACTCAGTTTCCAATTCAACAAGCATCAGCAAGAACTATCCACAGGTCACAAGGTTTAACAATGCATCAACTGGTTTTCTCTCCAAAACATATAATCCGACACGGATTAACATATACAGCATTATCTCGAATAAAAAATCCAGATAATTTATATTTACTATAACCCATTCAACAACATCATATTATTATCGATACGAAAGTACAACAAGAAATGCATCGCTTAAACACTATCTCAAAATGGAATATATCTATTTGTGATCTACAATTATACACATCAGAACTTACATATACATTAGTTCAGTACTTAAACACAATATCTCTTCCAAAATATTATGAAGATATTAAAACAGATCATCAACTACAACTCTCAGATGTTCTATGTTTAAGCGAAACATTAATCAAAGATCCTCACTCTGTTAAATATTTTATCATTAACAATAAATTTCAATACATTCATACTTATACTTGTAGAGGCTTGTTATTATTATACCAATCGACTATGAAATTATCTTCTTCTATCATTTATGGATCAAATCTTCTAGGAATTATTTCAGCAAATTTTAACGTCAACACTCGTCGCACAATCAATATCACAACTCTTTATAAATCACCTTATATGCTTCTTACTGAATTTCTCAGCCAGTTACATCAGACCTTAGTAAACAACTTTACTAACATCCCTTCAATCACTATAGGTGATTTTAACATAAATATGTTAGAAATCACCAATCATCAAATAAAACATTTGCTCTCTTTCATGAATGATCATAACTTCTCCCTTGCATTCTCTAAGTCAACAACTAAATATCATTCACATTTAGATCATATATAGATAAATTTTTCACAATACAATAATCTCGCTTCATCACTTCAAACTTATTGGTCAGATCATGATCTGATCTTCATTCTCTATAAAAAACCTTCTCATGTTTCTGATTTTTCTCTTCTCTGAACACAAATGCATAGCCTCGCAATCCTATTGCAAGCGCAGCAACTTGTTTTCAAGGTGTTCATATCTGTAACAGTTACAATTGTATTATTAAAGATGGCTTGGATGTGAATAACTCCTTTACGTAACCTACGTTGGCAATATAGTCCGGTGGACTATATGCATTGTCTTATGTCCTTCAAGTCGCACAACCATGAAACCCTGTAGCTAAAAAAATGACCAGCGGGGACGGCTTGTAGTCCCGGGATATTTGATAGACGGCACCCTTTAGTAAGTCTTAGGTCCAGGGCCCTATTAGTTCAAATAGGGCCCTATTATATGGATAAACCTTATCTATTATTGATAATAATAATATCAAACAATTATTATTATTTCCTGATATCTCTTTCACATTTGCGAGATTTCGTCACCGTTGCGCAATTCGGTCCTCGGGAACTAGCCTCTCCGGCCCTATCTGAAATCAAGGTCTTATACTTATTTTCAGCCCCTTCTCTCGGTACAATGGAAGTGAAGTCTGGCTCCAACCCTGCGTAATAGAGCAATATGATTGTCCCGATCACAAGAAAACATATGGCCATCAGCGCTATATTCCAGAAAGATTCTTTGGTCCCATCTATCTTGTCCATGTTCTGTGGTAACAAGTGGTCGACGGAATATCCATGGGAACAGATTGTGAAATATCCAATTTCACATAAGAAAAAGAAAACAAATATTACTCCGTATTATGGGTATCCTTAATATACCTCTTAAGAGGTCTAAAACACCTCTTAAGACGTCTATTAAGGGAACACGTATAAGGTTGGATTTATGCTGTGAATGATACCAACACCTTCCCTACAAATCAAATAATATTCTTGCAAGGATGAGGTCTGCTCAATTAAAAAAAATTTCTCATTTTTCTTTTCTACAGAAATTTTTTATTCAATAATTTTTTTTAAGTAAAATCATTTGTGAATACATCTTTACGCTTCTATCCCTCTATTAATAAGCCAGTACAGATTTGGAAAGCTAAAATCTTTTCGACCAGTATTCATAGTAGCTTTCAAAGCTATTATTTTTTGGGTACCCGAAGCGCTCTTGTGAGCCCGCTTGAGATGCTGTGTGACGATATCCATTGAGCTGACACAGCCTGCTTCTCAAGGCGTTTGATTCATGCTATCCTACGATGGAATATGTGCTTAAACCCCATTTCAGGGTGGCTTGTTCTACTATACAAAAAGTCCCAACGCATAACACACAGATTTAGCTACTTCTCATAGCTTTTGATAAGGTGTATACTAAAGAAGCGGTAAGAACCGGAGAGTTTCAAATTATGAATTTCTTCCAATATCAAATCCGTAAAATATTTCCTGACGCACTTAAAGGTGCAACTCCTAGCGTACCTTCGATTACGAAGAGTACGGCCGCTTAAGTTTGCTTCTTTGGCAGTAAGTTTATTTTATATAATTCTTGGAATGCGTTTACAGTTGGAAGATAGATTTTGTCACGAAACAAAAAGCTTTTATGCCTTTCGCTTATCCCGCCGTGGATATTTATGCTATGGTGTGAATGGTCCACTTGGTACCGTCTGATCACTAAGGCCGTCCATGCTCGACAGGTATGTCTTGCAGTCAAGCTCCCTTCTGCCTTTACACTCGAAGGCTGATTTCCGTCCAGCCTGAGGAAACCTTTGCACACCTCCGTTACATTTTGAGAGGCAACTATTTACTTTAAGCTATTTTTGTCGATGATTTAATGATTCAAAGCGAAAAGCCTTTTCTGGAGAATTTTCAATTAACCAACGTTGGTATAAATAAACAGGTGTAAAAATTTGCTGATGTTTTAATTGAATACCAATATGTTCAGTATGTTCGTCCTCGTCGTACAAAATTGTAGGTATGTTTTGAATCGCGACTAATAAGATATCCAAGAAAAGGAATCTTCTTATTTTTGGTTATGAAAAAAATATGTGTTTTATTTTTGCCCGAGGTCCCGGAACTTGTAAAGTCATTTTCGTGGTTCTAGAGCCCGTGCGATAATTTATTGCTCTAGTAGAAAGTGCTTCGTGCAAAATGTATGGGTTTCATTTCTTGGATCTTTGCTTGATGAGATGTACTTGATGCGGATATACACAAGTTTTTTGATCAGGTTAACCATGAGGCACTTATCGGGAAACTTGAAACTTTCCCACAAATGAGAAGACAAATAACACCTTGGCTGAAAGCAGAAATATTAGACGGGGTGAATACCCAGAATAAGGAACTGTTTGGGATCTTTGCCAATGTGGCACTTCATGGATTAGAGTAGTCGCTTTAAAAGTGATAGGATCACTAATTTTTTTCTAAAATTTCAAATAAAAATAAAAATGAAATATTCAAATACCATCAATTTTTTTATTAAATAAATATTTGTAAAAATATTAAATATACCAAAAATATATTTATTTCAAATATATAACTCTATATTATAAAATTCAAAATGAAATGAAAACAATCATATTATATAAAATTGTTTTTGAATTGTTTTCATTTATAAAAAGATATTTTTAATGATGACCTTCCATAGATTCTCCTATATATGCGGCTGCAAGTGTAGCAAAAATTAAAGCTTGAATAGCACTAGTGAATAGTCCTACAAACTTAGTAAAATGTCGGACAGGATTCAAATATTGTCCGACAAAACAAACAGCTAAAGCCTTTCGGGCCGTAAGTCGACCCGGTCGCAGCCTCTAAGCTCTCTGCCTTTCTTTTACAAGAAAATACAATCCTCCACAATTTCACAAATAACTTTAGAGTTATAGTCTATGAAAAAAGAGATATTTTCGCAAAAAACTATCTCTTTTTTCGTATACACCTTGCCAAGGATGTCCGCAAATGTTCAATTAACCACACCATCTACTTGGGCTACTTAAAACGTATCATCACGATAAATTGCACAAGAGGGAATTGAAGTTTGGGGGACTGGATTGGAAGTAGGGCCGATCAAATTCCAAGTGTATACATCTATTCGAGAGTAGGTTCTTGGAGAGCCGGAGGTTTTTCCTTGACTAAGTCTGCGTGCTTCTAAATTTTCAAAAGGTCCTCCAGGCTGTCCACGCTGGATGTCAATTTTAGAGCCTTCAAACGAGACTTGCTACGTCCAAAAATCTAACCCTGTCAAACAGTCCCGAGCCTTAATGAAGGATTAATGCAACAGCTGGTAAGCTCCAAAGCCGTACTTTCTTTGTCAGACAGGGCCCCGGTGAATACTACAAGGTGTTTATTCTACCTACGAAAGCTAATTACTGCACCGTGAAGTTTCACAAAAAGAATTGCCAGAACAATGGCTTAGAGACGGTCTTCAAATAAAAATAATTTATCATTTTTTTTAAAAACTTTGGCATCAAATTCAAAATATAAGTAATTTACCTAATACAAAAAAGAAAAGATTAAATTTCATTTCAGATGAGACAAATTACTTTAAAAATTTAGATAAAAAGCCTTGAGAGACACTAGTCCAATTCTCAGTTTCCTACTTCTCGAAACACTAATCAATTCTCAATTTCACTTTGGATTCATGTCAAGCTTCTCACAACGCAATCCAACTACTTGATGTGAATTGCAAACATTCGGCTTCTAGAAATGTCTGAACATTCAGATGAATCTTATGTCCACAGATTCTGGGACAGAAGTGCAATAGGGTAGAGAAATCGATGGACAGAACCACGAATTTTGAGATGAGAAAGGGAGGAAGCTCAATTTCGATTAAAGAATATTCTAATGAATTAGTTAAGAAGAAAAAGTTACACTTCTTTGCCTTTACAGGCACACGTGCTTCTTTGGCTTTATGGATCCTTTGGCCGTAAATGGTTTTATAATTTCCGTAAACTTTTTTCAATAATTTTTCACTTAAAAAAAATCTACAATACTAAAAAATTAATGAAATTTTAAAGTTATATTTGGAGTGAATTAAAGCTTTCATTGTTTGACTTCATAAAAAAAAGCCCTTTATCAGATTTCTATTTACTTACTACAAGGTCAAAATTCAGTTATACGGTACAAAGGTTGGGTATGGCCTGAGTCCCAAATACCCAAAAATGGCGGAGTTAGCTAAAGCCTTGTTAAGCGACATTCGGGACTCGCAGAAAAACTTCCACTTGGTTTTAGCGAGCAGGTTAGACTTTGCCCCAAATGAGACGCGGGAAGCAATGCATGAGCCATTTTACGAAGTAAATGTCTAGATAAACCAAAATCATGACGTGACCCCGATCACCCAATCGCAACATTCGGGACTGGCAGAAAAACTTCCACTTGGTTTTAACGAGCAGGCTAGACTTTGCCCCGGATGAGACGCGGGAAGCAATGCATGAGCCATTTTACGAGGTAAATGTCTAGATAAACCAAAATCACGACATGACTCGATCAGCCAATCGTCCGCGTATCTATGATAAGGCCGTGTAACTCACAGAAACCTCTAAAGAATTTTATTGGCTTTTAAGTGTTCTAGCATGGTCGGCATAGATAAGAATCCTGTTGCCATCGGATTCTTATGTATTACTAAGAACCGATGTTATTTTACCCGTACAGTCCGTAGGTCCGGACTGTGTCGGGTTACAGCGCTACGCGCCTGGCACGGCTGACTATCTATCATATATAGAGAAATCCTCCCCTCAAGGCTTGAACTCTCCCTTGAACTTGAATTCTCCCGTAGTGCCCCGGCGAAAGTCATAATTTGCAAGAGCATTCTATGGTTATGGTTAGAGGAGGTAGAGTGCAAGATTTTCCACGACCATGAGGCCAGTAAATCTGGCAGTCATAAATATGAAAATAGTTATGACGACGGCTCCCATGTACCTTCACTTTCGGAACCTGTTGATGAGTCGTGGATAGCTTTGCTCTAATCTTTTTTGTACAAGAATAAAAAAAAGATTTGTTATAATTTTAATCTATTTTTTTTTAGAAAGTAGGAATGGTTTTTAATATTTCTTTTTATTTTATGAATTTTCAAAATAGATTAAATAGTGTCAGGAGGCATCAAATAGCTTCGCCCCTCTTCTTTTTTTATGATTGATGAGTCGCTAAAGAAGCTAGGCGTGAATTTTTGACCACATTCTGCTCTAGAACCTGATCGCCAAAGGAATTGTGTCAAATACGTAAACTGATCTGATTTCAAATAAAGCTGATAAGCCGTTGGGTCCTTTACCAACTCTGCTATGAATCCCGCGAGTAGGTGAAAATATGTAAAAGATAGTCTTGGTTTTCCATCACTTAAAGTCCCCGGAATGCGTTAAGGCGCAGCAGTTGACTAGACTATCTAGGGGTAAAGCATGTTTCGGTGCGGGCTGCGAGAGCAGTACCAAATCGAGGCAAACTCTGAATACTAGGTAGGACTTCTTATTAACAGGCAGTAAGGGTCAACCAGTGAGACAGTGGGGGATAGGCTTCATTGTCGAGAGGGGAACAGCCCAGATCACCAGCTAAGGCCCCTAAACGACCGCTCAGTGGTAAGGAAGGTTTACCAATTTCGTATCAGATAGGATATTCAAATAAACATGTATAAAATTGTCAAACCTAATCGAGATGACACTGTTTATTATCTTTTATCCATATATTGGTATTCCATATATGGATAAAATATATCAACCTGCGGAGTTAACAGTTTTGTAAGAATTAAACCAAAATTTTATCAATAAATATGACGTGAGTCCAACTCCCTCCCATCCGAAAAGTAACTGAATAAAATTGTCTCCAGTTACCAACATAAGCATAAAAAAAGTAAAAATTGGCAAATAGCAAAGAAATAGAAAATGCAAGTTCGAATACGACGGACAGGTTACCATGAATAATTTTTGAATAAATCTCTGCGGTTTATTCAAAATTTATTCATTTTTGATATTTGGAGAGATGGCCGAGTGGACGACGTTTGAAAGAATTCAATATAAAGAATTCTTTTAATAAATATTGAAATAAATATTTTTATTATAGTATAATAAAAGTATAGTATAATGCATCACGTTCATGGATTTATTTTAACAATTCTGACCTTTTTCTTTTCCTTCATGATTTTTCCGCCCTTATACTCCACTTGCTAGCTCCCATAGAAAGGATTGTAAAACACAGGAACAGGTCAAAGTGTGTTTTCTTTGGTTTCTGAGGCTTTGGTGGGCTCTATTAATACATGTATATAACCTTACAATACATGTATATAACCTTACAATAACCTTACCAATACAACACAGAGGGCGTTCCACAAGGGTGATCTATCCATGACCAGGATGAAGCTTGGGTGAAACTAAGTGGAGGTCCGAACCGACTGATGTTGAAAAATCAACGGATGAGTTGTGGTTAGGGGTGAAATGATTTTTAATTCATTTTTATAAAAATAATATACATATATATATGTATACATAAATATTCTATTAAGTTTAATTGAATATTTTTATAAAATATATAAAAACGAAATTTAATATACAGTTGTATAAATAAAAACTATTTATATTTTTTGAAGATTTTATAGAATTATTTGGTAAAAGTTTCTACTCAATTTTTTATTGTTATTAGGATTTTTATGTGTTAATGGATTGTGACTAAATATTTTTCCTTTGTAAACTTCATCTGAAATTAGTCTTTCAGACTTTTCAGTGTGTTTAAATCCCAATGTTGAATCAGTTCTTTTATTGATATTAAGAACTGCTTTCAAAAGACCTAAATAGTACTGTTCTAGAAAATCTGATGAAAAATTCGCCGATAAATGAAATTTTTCTTCATAAAAACTATTTATAATTTACTAAAAAACAGCATATTTTTTTATTTTATACAAAAACATTGAAAAAAAGTTTAAATACCTTCAATAGAAACTTTTAAAAAATGAGCTAACTCAGCAGCTTTATCTTCCATTTCTCTTAATGTATAATATTCTTCAACCCTACTTAAAGGTATATCTTGTTGACCTTTTATTTTTATATAAAGAACTCGAGGATAAAAAAGACCTTCTTGAACTTCCATTCGTATATTATAACTACAATATACGAATGGAAGTTCATATATTGTAGAGAGACGACATAAATGCAATTCTTATGGTTGCAGCATGAATAAGAGCTGAAATTGGTGTAAGTCCTTCCATAGCATCTGGTAGCCATATATGTAATGGAAATTGTGCAGATTTAGGTGAAGTGCGAACAGATGCTGTGGGGCTTCCGCGCCTCTCCCTGCATAACGCGGAGAAAAAGCAAATTGGCCAGACAAAAGAAGGAGAAATGGACACTGACACGCGGTGGTGCATGGCTGTCGTCAGCTCGTGCCGTAAGGTGTTAGGTTAAGTCCCGCAACGAAAACTCATGCTAACGCGTCAAATTTTATGTTAAAAAAACCGCTTGCAGTTATGCCACGTCGCATTCCTGATTATCCAGATGCTTACGCTGGATGGAATGCCTTTCGAGCACAGGTTGAAGTTCAGCCTAGTTGTGAAAAATGGTCTAAAGCACCCGCTTCTGAAAGAATCTTAATTAATTGTGCCACGGTTGAACGTTTCTGTCCAATCGCTACATACACACAATACAATTTTGTGGTGAATCATTACTGTCACCGGTATCCTTGTGATCGGGTTAGTATGTATTTTTTTTTATGGTTTAAGAGTTTATAAAATTCAGTTATGAACAAATCTAAAAGATCTTCTCGTAGGCGTATGCCACCCAGTAGATCAGAGGAAATAATTGATTATAGAAATATAATTTTGCTTCGTCGATTTATTAGTGAACAAGGAAAAATATTATCTAGACGAATGAATAGATTGACTTCAAAATAACAACGTTTATTAACTATAGCAATTAAACGACCACGTGTTTTAGCTTTGTTACCATTTTTAAATAACGAAATTTAATGTAATTAATTTATATTAGTATAGATGTTTTGAAAAAAACCTCCCCGGAATTCATTTTCTAAATGATCCGGAGATGTTTTTTTTAGAATAAAATTCCATATTCTAAAAAAAGTATTGACAGTAAATCATATATTGAGTAAGATAAGATTAAGGGATAAAGCCCCCATCGTCTAGTGGCCTAGGACACCTCTCTTTCAAGGAGGCGACGGGACTTGAATAGCATGACCAGTGTTTTTGTATAAAATAAAATAAAATATGTTGTTTTTTTAGCAAATTATAAATAGTTTTTATGAAGAAAAATTCCATTTATCGGCAAAGTTTTCATCAGATTTTCGAGAACAGTACTATTTAGATCTTTTGAAAGCAGTTCTTAATATCAATAAAAGAACTGATTCAACATTGGGATTTAAACACACTGAAAAGTCTAAAAGACTAATTTCAGATGAAATTTACAAAGGAAAAATATTTAGTCACAATCCATTAACATTTGATAAATAAGGAAAAAACCCCTTGCAGGTTTGCCACGTTGCATTCCTGATTATCCAGATGCTTACGCTGGATGGAATGCCTTTAGTAGTTTTGGCTCATATTTTTCTGTAGTAGGGATTTTTTATTTCTTTGTAGTGGTTTTTCTTATTTTAACTAGTGAAACCTGTTGTGCGTGTTGTAATAATCATTTAGGAAAAAAATTAAATAAAGATACTAACGAATTAAATAAAGATACTTGGTGTAGGGTCTGTTAATATGCATAAGACCATAGAAGTGTATCGGATCCGGTATAGAAGGAAGCTAGCAGCAGATTCCCACATATTACTCGCCCGTTACTTTGTTTTCACCAGTTCTCATAGTATTTTTTCCGAGGGCACCTGATGTTTTTTTTTTAGATCGATCATGAACACGTCCAGATGATGCATGGCTACGTTGAATAGGAAGGTTAAGACAAAACCCCCAATGATACCTTTCCATACTTGGTTACCAGATACTCATGGAGAAGCACACTATAGTACATGTATGCTTTTAGCTGGAATACTTTACTTGTTCTTTATGTACAAACAGCTAGTCAAAACAGTTAAAAGAAAGTGATATTATTCAAATTTTTATTATAAAGAAGAATAGATTCAACTCAACTGGAGGACAACCTGGATAGGTATCACTGGGGGTTCTGTCTTAAGAGGCCTTCTGCACCTACAGTTTCAAAACTACGCAAGCATAGTTCACGCGTGTATGTTAGGGGTGGTAATAAACGGGTGCTTCAGACTGTGCGCAGTTTCACTTTGGTGAATAGGGTTGGTACAAAATGTAAAGGTTCCCGCATTTTGGGAGAAGAGTTGTGCCCGGGTGTTTTTGAGTTTGAAGCTTACAGTTTTGACCCAGACACGTGCGAGAGCTATCCCTGCTGGTAGGTTTACCGCCTTCACATCAGCAAGTCCTGCATAGAAGAGGGCGGGAGAACTCAGCGTGAAGTAGAGTTGAGCTGTGAGAGCTACATTGTTTTTTAGAGCTGATGGGCGCGAAGTGCTTTGAGATTTGAGAACCGCTGAGTTGAGAGTTCCAAAGTTCAGTTGAGAGTTCGAAAGCGACGATCAGCCACGCATATACAGTTGAGAGACTCACAAATTTGCATTTCGCTGAGACAGTTCAGAAGAACGCAGATGTGCTAACTTTTTCATGACACCGATTTGCTGTCTAGTACTTCTTGGGGTTGTGATTTGTGGTTTGGTTGTTTTCGAACTGTGCAACAGATCAGGCGCGATGGGTCTTCGTCGGTCTGTGATAGAAATTTTTGAAGCTGCTGGTACTCCCATGGATGCTGAATATTTTGTGGACTTGAATCGAGATTCTGTGAGCCCGGATAGCCAAGTGCTTGTTGAAGACGCTCCGACAGATTACGATAATTTGCGAGATGTGATGGGATCTTCGTTAGAGAATGCAGTTCCTTTGGATGAGCAGGCATTCGATGCGTTGATGCAGAGCAGACCCGCACTTCCAAGACGTCGCTCAGTTTCTATCCCACGTTCTGAAGCACTTGAGACCGATTCACAACCTTCCTCTCCAATCCCAGGTAACTCTCTGAGAAGTAGGTTCACGTGGCAGGACTGGCAGACGATAGCATTGATCGAAGCGAAGAGAGTAGAGTGGGAGGAAGCAGCAAGCAACTCGAGTCGAGATAATATGCAGTCCGCTGAATTTAAACTGCGCAAAATCTAGACTGCTTTACGGACGAAAGGCATAGAGGTAGGCACAAACCAGATCAAAACCAAGTGGGAAAACCATATTTCAAATTTCAAGAAGGTCCGTGACCATAACAAGCTTTCAGGCAGCGCCCCGTATGCAGCGCTAGATGTGCAAGAGAGGAAAGAGTTAAAGCTTCCTCCTGACTTTCCTATGCATCATTATGATTTGATTGATTCGTGGTATCGCCAACGACCATCCATGACTCCGCCTTGTATGACAGAGTCTATGGCACCTAGCAATGCTGCTGGAACTGTGCCTGAGCCGAATCTCGGCTCTGGTCCTACAGACAATCAGGATTCTGAAGTTCAAAATGCTCCTTCTACAGACAATGAAGTTGGAAGTAGGCATAACTCGGGGAAGAGAAAAAGACCTCAGAATAGAGCTTCATCTGCTCTCAACGATACTCTCAGTTCTTTCTCCATTGACATTGTTGACGTGGAGAAACAGAAACTCGAATTTGCAAGAGAGACTGAGAAAACCAGAACAAAAACTGCGAATCAGCGATCTGATAAGATAGTTTCGGTGTTAGATAAGATGGCGACTGCTCTTATGGATATTGGTTCAGCTTTGAATAGCCATCAGGGATAAGCCGTAGTGGAGGATTAAGCTTATCTTGTAGAGTACTCTTTTTGAACTAGAATCCTGAATGTAGATAGCAAAGTACTTTACTGAGTTTCATATGTAACATGAGACATTTCACCTTTAGGAGTCTGTTTTTCTTATGTATCAGATTAAGCTTGAGTAATTTTGAATTTATTAAAACTCATGTTTATTGCGTATCAAGTATAACTTGAAAAATTTCGAGTTTATTATAGCACTTTAAGCTGAATTGTTTTGAGTTTTTCATAGTTCAACTTCAAATGTTGTGTATTGCTCTGTGGAATTATGTGCAGACGTGAGTCAGATTATGAAGGTTGTGATTGCTGCTGTTCTAGTGGCAGTGGAGATGGTTGTCACCTTCGTGGCATGTATGGACGAAGATGAGGAGGAGGATCAACCTCTCTTCATCTCAAAAGAGCTTCAAGATAGTTTAATCCGAGTTGTCTCCATTGCTCATCATATTGTCTCTGCACACTAGGTGGAATTCTCAACCTCGTTGTGGTGGGTAAAACCTAGGTCACTCATCTAGTTTGACTATTATTTGTGGTCGAGTTATGATGATGATCGATGGATGAAAACTCTGCGTATGTCAAAATCTTGCTTTCTACGCATTGTGCAGTTGTTGAGTCCTCACATTCAGAAACAAGATACTCGGTATAGAAAAGCAGTCCCAGTAGAAGTGAGAGTCGGAGTTACACTCTTGAGACTTGCAACAGGTATGAATTACTTCCATGTTGGAGAGCGATTTGGGATAGAGGAGTCAACCTCTGCTGAGGTATTTCATGAAGTTGTCTTAGCTATAAACTCTGCCATGGCCCCTTTGTTTATTCGATGGCCTTCTGTCACAGAGATGGAGAGTGTGAGTGCTGGATTTTTCAGAAAAGCAGGACTCCCTAATTGTCAAGGAGCTATTGATGGGACTCACATCAAGATTAAAGCCCCTCCTTATAGCCTTTACCCCATTGAGTATTATAATAGGAAGCAGTATCACTCCATTGTGTTACAATGTGTGTGTGACATCGACGGCCGATTCTTGGATATAAGTTGTGGAAGAACAGGTTCATGTCACGATGCGAGAGTTTTGAGGAACTCATCTTTGTATAGCAATGTTCGAGATGGTAAAGTTCTTGCGGAGCCGATAGTCACATTACCTTCTGGATTTCAACTCAGCCCTTACATTCTTGGAGATTCCGGTTACACTATGGAGCGATGGCTTATGCCACCTTACAACTTAGGACAACAATCGACATCGATGCAAAGGTTGTTCACTGAAAGGCAGATAAAGGGACGTATTTGCATTGAAAGAGCCTTCGGTGTCCTCAAAGGACGATGACAGATCCTCTCAGTTGGCGTAAGTAGCAGCGTCTTATGGGCAGCTGAGATTGTAAAAGCTTGTTGTGTTCTACATAACTATCTTATAGAAAGCAGAGTACCTATGGATAGCCATGTTACATATACACCCACAATGTCAGATGTACGAGGGGTTAATGTTCCAAGGCCTAGAGACATAGGTAATTATGTTCAAGAAGCGTTAACAGAATTCCTTACCATCAGTTGCAGCTAGTTTGAGGTGAATAGATTTTAATCTTCTTTAAAGTAGACTTCAGACATAGTGTTACCTAACGAGCGTTTATTTCTCTTTACTCCTTGTGAAGTAATAACAGATTAAATACACATCTTATCTTCTTTCAACAAAATATTAATTTATTATTATCATATTTCATTTTTTTCTTAAATTTTATTATATTTTTTATGATTCATTTTACTTATATAATATTTTTATTATAATATTTTATCTATCAAATTCCCAATGAAGTATATCTATGTTTATAATTTATAACATTCACGCTGCAGACTCGTCAAAGTCATACCTTAGAATGTATAAATATATATAAACATGTCATGAACTTCAAAAATAATCAATAGTTAAAATTTTATAATAATTCTCTAATTTCTATAAAATTTTTACAAAAACTGAAATTCTAAGCTCAAACTGACCGTAGATTATAAAGGACGACCTACTTTGAGGATGGATATTTGAATAATTCAGAATTGTTTACATTAGCTCTATCATGAATCTTCTGTGATGACCTGGTATCATGTTTGTCGTCTGATAGTCTGAAAGATACAGAGGTCCTGAAAGGGATTACAACTCTGGACTTTCTTCATCCGGAAGAGAACTTTTTTCCCTCACTTATAATAAACCTGTGAAGTTCAAGTCATGTAGAGAAGCAGATTATCAGCTCTAGTTTCGTTGAAAATCACTTCTTGTTCTTCGCGTCTGTATAGCATTACATGAATCAGTCTAGAACCGGTGGCAAGCGACATAGCTCAGAATCATGGTTCACTGTAACTGGAACCTTGTCATGCAAGGATTTCCCCAGCTGATTCCGCGGTGAAGTCGGCAAACAAGAACATGGCAGGAAACGGTGGAGATTCTAGCTAATTACCTTTCAGTTGATACACACGATCTCCATAACTTGAAGGAAGGTTTCACGATCTGAATATCCCATTGGAGATCCCTCTCTTAGACTCTCAGTCAATTGTCTTTCCGCTTTCAGAAGTCTCGAAGATAACCGATACTCGTGTGATGAGACAATGCACAGGAAGAGAGCTAGAGCAGCTATTATCCATTCGTAACCGACTCGCCGCAGTCACTAACTCCAGCCTCTGCTTTGCACGAACGGCAGCCGGTCTCTGATTTCTGGTGCTTGGTTTGGCGCTACGCAGCAAACGACCTTTCATAGCTGATCACAACCGTTACCACTTCGTTCGCCGAGTGAAGTCTATAAGAATCAAAGGATAAAGCACAGGAAAGAGGACGCGGTGAGTGGGAAGAGTACAAGTGGCTCCGCATGCAAAGAGTTACCGCGAGATTATGCTTGAGTAGAAAACTTGGATGAAGTTAATCTCTAGCAGTCTTTTCACTCTTGGACAGAACTGACATGACCTACTGAAGAGAACACAGACAGGACGGGCAGAGAGGCACTGTTTGAACAGCTTGAGCTTTGAACTTATGGACATTCTATGGCTCGACCAACTACTGTACTGAACTAGAATACCGCTACGTTCAAGCTTGAGTGCACGCTTGATAGCAAGTAGACCACACACTTAAATTTACACACTCACGTAGTCACCTGGCATATCTGATCTGAAACCATGCACTATCAAGTCAAAATCAACTCCCTTCTTCATGTACATAGTCAAAGCTATTGCTTTGTTTGAGAAGGAAAACACAAACCTACGATAATATCCAACCATGCCAAGAAACTGTCTCAACTTTGTCAAGTTGATTGGAAATGGAAGATCCACAATCTTCTTCACCTTCTCAGGATCTACCGCAATCCCCTTCTTGGAAATGATGTGTCCTAACAGCAGACCTTCTTCGCAGCCAAAGATGCACTTCTCTGGATTCAGAGAAGCGTTAGCTTGCTCCAACCGCTGCAGAACTTTGATCACATGATCAAAGTGGTCCTCCTTTCTTCCGTACACACAGAAATCATCAATGAAATCACGAACAAACTTTCCTATGAATGGTTCGAACACTTTGTTCATGAACCTCTGAAACGTGGCCGGAGCATTACATAGTCCGAATGACATCACTCGAAATGCAAATGTTCCCCAAGGAGTAGTGAAAGTAGTCAACTGCTGGTACTCCTGTGCTATCTTGATCTGGTTGTATCCACTATAACCATCACCAAAGCTGTACCACTCATGACCAGCAACTTCCTCCAAAATCTCATCTATAAATGGTAGAGGATAATAATCCTTCTTGGTAACTGCATTCAGCTTCTTATAGTCTATGCACACTCGCAGCTTACCATTCTTCTTCTTGACAATCACAATGGGTGAAACCCATTCTGAGTTCTCCACCTCGTAGATGAAACTCGCCTCCCTCAACTTGTCTATCTCCTCCTTGACCATCATCGCTGTTGTAGGATTGACCCTTCTCTGCTTCTGTCGAACTGGTCTTGCGTTCTCCTCCAATTCGATTCGATGAGTCTCGAGAGTCACCTCCTTCAAATCCTTGTAGCTGAAAGCAAACACATGGATATATTTTCGAAATATATCCAAGAATCTACTTTTCTCCTCTTGAGTGACATTGATACCAAACTTCAGGGTAGAGAGTCTTCTCACAATCTCTGCCTCACTCAACTCTTCTTTGTCATGATCTTTCTCCACTGCTGGTCGAGGCAACAAGTCAATAGCACTAAGCTGATGTAATGATTCATCTCGATCAAATCCTTCGTCCTCAGACGAGGATTCTTGATCGTAAGAATCTCCGGTATCTACTTCCGAGACACTCTGATCATCCTCCGTATCAGATTCCCAGTAGTCACTAGTGGGTCTATCAGAGTCAGAAGTCACAACTCCAACACCCGAGAGAGGAACTATCACTCTATGATCTCTAGGCCCAATCCGTAAGTATCCCTTGTGCCACCTATCCGTGGTGCGCACAGCTCTCAACCAAGGCCTACCTAGGAGCAAATCATAACTAGAGTTCTTTAACACTTGAAAGGACATCAATGTTTGAACTCCCATCACAGACACGACCACCTTCTCTAACACACCAAGAGGTCTTACCCGTTGCTTGTTAGCCATCCCCACGACAATGCTAGCCGGACGAGTTGGTTCCATCCCCAACTTCTTCATCAACCTCTCCGATATGGCGTTTACAGCCGACCCTCCATCCACCAATACGTCAAAGACGTAGTGACCATTCAACCGGACTTCAATCTTTGAAGCCCTAGTGCATACCTCTGAAGCATGCACATCCACCACACCAACTCCCACAGACTTTGATGTCTTGCTCTTGGGTTTCTTCTTCTTGCTTCTCTTAGAACTCAGTCCTCCTCTGAGTTCTCTTCGTAAGCTGGGATTAAGTGCGATCAGTTGTCCAACAGTGATGTTGGCGTTCTGAGCACCCACATCTTCAACCACATCATATCCCGCTTGGGAAGATGAAATGGTGAAATCCGCCATCCCCAGCTTCCTTCTTGGCTCCCTTGGTGTACTCAAAACATTACTCGAACGAGTACTTCTACTTGCTGACTCCTCCATGAAAACCGGTTCATCAGAAAATCGAGTTCTTTTCCTTTCTTGAGCTAAAAGCTCCACCGGTGCATGAGAAGAGTTTGAACTCTCTCCTTTCTCGTAGATGGGATCTCGCACGACATCGATAGTAGCCACCCCCTTGTCTCGTCCTTGTGATGGATTTCCTCCACCCACATTCATTCTGACAGCTTCGGCACCTCTTGCTCCGTTGTTAGGACAATTTCGCTGGAAATGAGAACCTCCACACGTCCAACAAGTGATTCTTCCAAAGTTACCTTGGTTGCCTCCAAAGTTACCTTGATTTCCTCGGTTGGGATTGTTGTCGTAACCTCTTTGACCTCCTCCTCCACCTTTGTTCCTCCATTCTCGTAACTGCACCACGTTTATCTTGAGATCCGCAAGAGTATCGGTGATGCTCTTCAGCTCGGCATGAAAATCAGAGGTGGCAGTAGACATCGTTGTTGGGACAAACGGTCTTGGTATCACCGTTGGAGTAGGAGCTGACGTTGAAGCAATCACCAATTGTGATGGTGCAGGTGCGATCGTTGTGACTACACCAGGAGTCGGAGTTGACACCAGAGCAGCATGATGAGGTTGGATGATATCTCCTTCATCCAAACTCTCTTCCATATTTATCGCTATCTTGATGACCTCCGCTTTGGTTGTTGGCTTCTCGTACCTCACTTGGGTTCGAATTGAAAGCCTCAACCCTCCCACCAAGTTCTTGGTCAACACTGCTCCAATCCCCGCCATCGTTAACTCCACATTGTCTCCACTCTTCCGTAGGACCGTCCGAAACCGTTGCTCCAACTTATCCACCCTTTCGGCATATTGCCGAACTTTCTCGTCGTCCTGTTGCTTCAAATGAGTAAGCTCCACCATGAGCTTCTCATAACTCTCTTCTGGAAGAAATTCTTCGATGAGTGCATTACTCAACGTCTCCCATGTGTCCTCAACTGCACCAGGTGTCTTGCTCTTCACTCGGTCGTCATACCACGTAAGAGCAAAATCTTCTAAAAATTCTGGCAGTAACAACACCCATTCTTCCTTCCTTCTCACGTTGTTTCCGATGCAACCCCTTTTGAAGTCTCGTACAAATGGTTCTACATCTTCATTGTCCTTCCCATGAAACACTGGTAACTTCCCCATCTTGTAACTATTCTTTCTACCCTTTTAATTTTTGTGCAATAACTACTCGCTAAAAGAGTACGAACATCACCAATTCCATTCGCGAATAATCTACCATAGGTAAAATGAAAGGAAATGGTTGTAACAACACCTCTTGTGCCATCTCTTCTCCCAAGGTAATCATGAGCCTGAGTCGCATCACCGTCTTCTCCACCATCCGAATGACGATCTCCATCACAACTCAGCAAGGTCCTCTTTTGAAGTCGACAACTTCTCTGTCTCAGCTCTTTGAGTCTCGTCCAACTTCTCGACTACTGACGTAAGTAGGGCAGCCACATCGAGGCACTTGTGTCCTCTTGATAGATCACCCACTCCACAACTTGGACAAGGATCTTCGCCTAGAAGATGAATTGGCGCTGGTGACGATGGACCCACTCGAAGACTTAAATCAGTAAACTCCCGCTTCCCTTTAGCTCTCTCTGTTCTGATTCTAGTTGGACAATTCACTACTTTGTGTCCCAACCCTCTACAGAAATAACACCACAAGTCGGTTTCTACTCTTCTCCTCGGAGATTCTACTTGAGGTTTAGTACTAGGGTTTTCAAACTCGACGATAATCTCCCTCGAACTTTCTCCGACACTTACTATGACATCTAAACCTTGAGGAAGGTTTCTACGTCTAACTTTCCAATCTTTTGAATTTCCACTCATGTTGCACCTTCTCAACCATTAAATGGACAAAATATCATAGAGGAAAATAATTCTACATCACTTTCTTAACTCTTCCGAGCTTTATATTGGAAATAGTGTATTATACATGCTATACACGAAATAAAATCTAATCTAAAATTAACTATCGAAGATATGATCCTCCTCACCATCGTTTGTACTAATCACAACTGACATCTTGAACTCACTCTGGTAAGGATCCACCTCTACTTCACCAGGAGCATTCGTGGCTTCCACAGTGAATGATGCTTTAAACTCGGCTTTCTTCAAATCTGTGCCAATGGTCGCGGAAGCTTCTTCGTATAGGGTAAAGATGGCAACCCAAGTGCTATAGATGCGTGTTCGTAACTCATCTATACTCAACTTGGGCTTCTCCATCTCTGTTCGAACTCCTAAACGTCTCTTCTTCCACCTCGTCATTCGAACTGGATTCCCCATGAAGTATCTTCGAGACCTCCTTGTATGCCGAAACGTATATCTCTTAGTTGGTAAGAGATCTCTCCAAGATTTTTGTGGTCTCCAGTAGCTCAACCTCCAAGCTACTAAATCATGAAGTTTCAACAGAAACTTCCCTAATCAGAAAAGATGGTGATGACTGTACAAATTTTCAGTGAACTGAAATTTGTATATTTTCACTTCCCTCATGGTTGTCAACCCCCTCCACTTTGAAAAATTCTTTCTCCCTCTTCAGACCTCATCTTCTCATGATTTCTTTTGTCTTGGATAGCTTATCAGCCACTCTAAAACACTGGAAAGTTTCTCAGGAAAATAAAATTCACAGAAAATCTGACACTGACTGTAAATTTTCCAGATAACAGAATTCCTCAACTCTCACTAATAGACCCCATCAACTTTGAAAATTCATTGCTCACTCTCTAGATCACCTTTTCCTATGATTTCTTTTGTAGTAGATAGGTTATCAGCCAAGCTACAATCATGGAATGTTTCACTGGAAAATAAAATTCACAGAAAATCTGACAATGACTGTAAACATTTTCCAGAGAGCAGAAATCCTCAAACTCGGAAAAGTTTCTCCTCTAATACTTTTCTCTCCTCCTTTCTCTACAACTCTTGTTGCACCCTCTTTCAACTCTCCTCAAACCTTTTCTAAGTGAACAAGATGTAAAGAATGACTTCGAATGCGTCATATATCACTACGGGATACACGAAAGGTTCTAACGTTGCTAACATCGCGTTAGCTCTCTCTCCTCCCAACGTTCTCTCCATGTGCTCTCTCATAATCTCCTTTTGTCGAATATAGAACTGAACTCTAAATATCGTTCAAGGATCCCTTCAAGTGAGGTCTCGGCAACGGAACCAAAAATGTAAACCCTCCGCGGTCCTATCGATCAACTATCCCCCTGATCTCTCAACCTCCACGATCGTCATCCACGAATCTGCAACATGTCGGGCCTGTCTCTCACTCAGGGGTCACCTCTGATGGCTTTGATGGAAGCACACCATGAACTTGAAGAGAAAATGCTAAGTTCACTCATTCATACACCCACAAAATTATCAACTAAAAATCTCCTTAAACACATCAACTAAAATCCTCCATTCTAACGACGTCTCTCAAGTTCTCACATGCTAAAAATATCCCACACTCTCTATATTACTCAAGTTGTCATTACGACAATGTGAAAACAAGGATGAGGAGCTCTTCTCTACTCCTCTATTTATACATTCTAGGTTTTTACTTTGGTACCCCCGGTAACTCAGCCGTAACTACTTTTACCGGGTTTTACTAAGATATTACTTAAGGTAAAAGCATTAATCACATGGGCTTTTTACCTTTTCACATGGGCTTATTCCTTCAAAGTCAACGACTTCTAGAAGGATTCTGGAATATTCTCAAGGAATCTCGAATTTCCACCCCCCCTCTACACTAGGACCCACTAAAAAGGAAACATGTGGAATCTCTTCTTGTTTTTAATGCCCACAAAGTCCACAACTTTAATCCAACCACTAATATCAAGTCAAAAAGGAGATAAGTGATACTTTCCATCTCCTTTCTACCTTTTAGACAAGATGACAAGATAGTAGTGCTCACTCTTTAGCAAATATCTGAATTCTGCCAAAAGTACAGCTAAGTTTAACCATAACTAACTTTTAGCTAGTCATGACTAACTTGATACCTCCTAAAAGTACTTTGGCAGCAAATAAACATTCTCAACACTTAGTTAGAACTAAACACCTTACTAATAGACAAACTTCCTATGTGTAACATAGGTCGTTACAGAACCAGCTCCATGGCAGAAGCGGTTGCTTCCGCCTTGTACCTGACTGCAAGCTTCTCCGTGGTGCGGAGACTAGCTTCCAGCGACTCCGTCTTCTTTTGGTCTTCTCCTTGTCGCAGCAAAGTGCGCAGGCCGAATCCAGGTTGCAAGGGCCTCTCCTGAGCCTTCGCTCTCTTCTCTAGCAACTCCATCGCTGGCTGGATCTCCTTCTGGAAGTAGGCACTGAACTCCTCCAGTCGTCTTCCTGCGGAAGACAAGTTCATCTCCACCACTCGCTCCGCGGTGTCGACTTCGTCTTCCAGAGGCAAGGAAGCCTCTTCCACCACAATGGCCTTCATCTTCTGCGCACGAGAAGAAGCTACTCTTCTCATCTTCCGGGGAGGAAGATCCCTCATGGCAGGAGCGGATCTCTTCACTGCGCTTCCTCGCATCGCAGTAGGAGTATCCCTTCTTCTCTTGTCTTCTGGAGTCTTCAGAAGACTCCCAGGTGTTGCAGAAGCGGTCTTCTGCTCCGATCGGGTACTTAGCAGCTCTTCCTCCGAGTCTGACTCCGATCCTGAATGAATGAGGGAGATGGGTGTCCTTGGTACACTTCTGGGACCCATCTTCCTCGGTGGCGTGGCGTCTTCTGACCCACTAGACTCGTCTTCCCTCACCAAGAACGTCTTCTGGTGAGAACCGGGCCTCAACTGTGGCATCAGGGTGGGAGGGGGCGTTGCGACTGTCGCTCGGTCATCGTCTTCCGAGGTCTCCTCCTTCACCTCTTGTTGCTCCGTTGACCCATAGGCTGCCAGCTGATCTTCCCTAAGATCCCCCATGGCTACATACAAGTAGCAGAGGAAGGGTGTCAAGTGTCCTCCTGCGGGGGTACCCAAGTACGCTAGCTCCGTCTGTACATAGTTGTGGATGTACGCGCCCCAGTATATGGGCGTTCTGTCATCCCACACTGATTTCAGGAACTCCACGTCCTGATCTCCCAAGTACCTTGTCTTCTGCGCTTTCCCCTTGGGAAAGAGATGCAGAAACAACTTCGCCAGAAGTCGCTTCTTCGGCTCCCGGTAAGACTCTATCTTCCAACCGTTCCTCCCCTGCCTGTCTTCCACAAAAAGGCAGGTGGTGCTCCCAGGCACATGCCACGAACTCACGATCCTCGGCAAGATCTTCTTCTCGAACCAATATCCTCGGTTCTCGGATTCTGGCCTGTGGAAAGCCTTGCGCCACCAATCTTTAGTCCAAGAAGATGGTCTTCCTCGAGCTACCCCTGCCTTCGCAGGTACACGGTTACGAGGTGGCAATGCTGTCCACACCTCCTCCAGAAGCCCTTGATCGGCGAGGTTCCAATCCCACAGAAAGAAGTCGAGATCCAACTCCTTGAGGAAAGGAGTGGCCTCGGCCAATTCTGCCGCTGGTAACACCAAGCCTCGCGGATGCATCGTCATGCTGGAAGATCTGTTGCACTAAGCCACAAGCACTCACTATGAGCAGAAGGCTCAGTCCTTCCCAAGTGCCCACAGTCTAGCTTCTACTTCTCAGAAGACGAAACTAGTCTTCCAGAAGACAGCTACTCCGTCTTCTGGGATTCTAACAGTACTTCCTAGATAGCTCTTGTCTTCCGAGCTATATCTAAACAATCCTATCTAAGCAAGGCCTCGCATGGATCACCCAGAAGACAACTCACCTTGCATTACATCCTACTTCCTATCAGAAGATACAAGATTCGTGAAACATCAAGTGCATAACAGGTTTGGAAGATGGTTGCGAGCTCCTGCGGTGACAATGGCCTCTGGGAAGACACTCGGGACAGTTCCCGATTCAATGTCTTTCTCGGAAGACCTCCCGAAGTCAGACTTCCCTTCATTGGTCTCACCTGTCTTCGTCTTCCTACGCGCAATCTATCCTCACAACAGACTCAACACAATTGCACTCTGTTCTTCTGACTTCTCATCTTTCATACGCACTCAGAAGAAGCTTGCTGCTCGGTGGGAAGACATGACCCTCGACCATTCTCTCCAGATTCTGCCAGCAAGTCTTCTCATGACTCTCTTCTAAGTTTGGGAAGAAGAAGAAACGGCTGCTAGGGGTCGGACAGAAGAGACCCGAAATGGACCCTCACGTCTTCTCGCTCATTTTGCCAGCCTTTCAGTCTTCTAGTCTCTCTAGGAAGATGTGGAGTTGAGAAGCTTGGAAGATCGGGAGGCGCAGGCCTAGTTCCCGACTTCCAACTTCTCGAAATAACAAAACGACTCACCACACCACTCGGAATTCATACCAAGCCTCTTAACACACAAAAGCAAATCCAATCCACTATTGATACGAATTGTACACAGTCGTCTTCCGAAGACACTTCGGAAGATGTTCCCATCTTTCGAAGTGTCTTCTGTTCCAAGTTTCGGGGGTAGAGGGATAGTAAGGTAGGGAAATTGATGGCTGGGATCGTCAATTTGGGAACGAGGTGTAGGGAAGCTCGAATTGAACTTAGCGGGGAGTAGGAAGATGTCTGACAAAAATTGAGCAGCGCTTCCGCACCCAATGCCTCAATAGAAAGAATGGGGGGTGGGGATAATCGATCAGGCTGCCTGCACACAACTAGGGAAGCGCGGGGAATGCCAGACAAGGACGAGAAGAAGTGGGAAGGGGAAAGAACGTGGGAAGAACCTCTACAGTCTTCTTCTGCTTCCCGAGTTGCCTTCGACCTCTCGCGCGCTTCTGGTTCTGGTCCTAGCTCCAATGCGACTTCACACGACTGCTTCCACTGTCAATTTCTGGCCACGCTTCGATTCCACCTTCGATTCTACTCGCTACTCTCCAATGTCAGCTTCTCGGGAGCTCACAGAAACGCCTTTGCTTTCTGTCTTCTGTGCTCCAGAAATTCGGTCTCGCCCTTCGCCTAGCTGCCAACTGGTTCTCTCCTACCTCGATGTCCTCACTCGATTCCTCTCTCAAAGCTCACTTGCGAAGCTCACTCTCTCAATTCGATATTCTCAAGCGCGCTGTGCTGCGGGAAGTTGGAATGCGCTAATGCGCTTCCTGCGCATCTTCCCCGCAGATTAGGGGTTTCGACCCTAGGTGTCTTTCTCGACCTATCTACCACCTGTGTGTTACCGAGTAGGTACACCTATTGTTTTACCCGAAAACTCGTGGTTAGGCCTTCGCGATCGCTGTCTTCCGGAAGACAGGTGTCTTCTGTCGTCTTCTCATCTTCCGCCGTCTTCTGTCTTCCGAAGACACCACTGAGAAGACGCTCTTCCGAAGATGGTCGTCTTCCGAAGAAGTCAACTTATTATTACAAACAGCTCGTAAGATCATCTTCCTGCTAAGGAAGACGTAACCTTAAATAACAACGCTTCTTCAGTTATATAAACAAGTTATTAATCTTAAAATTTTCAAAATTCGTGAATCCTGAAATTTGTGGGCACCACAGGACTGTGTAATGCTCCGGCCACGTTTCAAAGGTTCATGAACAAGGTGTTTGAACCATTCATAGGGAAGTTTGTTCGAGATTTCATTGACGATTTCTGTGTGTACGGAAGAAAGGAGGACCACTTTGATCATGTGATCAAAGTTTTGCAGCGGTTGGAGCAAGCCAACGCTTCTCTAAATCCAGAGAAGTGTATCTTTGGCTGCGAAGAAGGTCTGCTGTTAGGGCACATCATTTCCAAGAATGGGATTGCGGTAGATCCTGAGAAGGTGAAGAAGATTATGGATCTTCCATTTCCGATCAACTTGACAAAGTTGAGGCAGTTTCTTGACATGGTTGGATATTATCGTAGGTTTGTCTTTTCCTTCTCAAACAAAACAATAGCTTTGACTATGTACATGAAGAAGGGAGTTGATTTTGACTTGATAGTGCATGATCAGAAGGCAAAGGAAGTATTTGAGGAGCTGAAAAAGGCATTAGTGACAGCTCCTATACTTGCTAAACCTGAGTGGAATAAAGCATTTATTCTGTATACGGATGCCTCCAATGTAGCAATCGGATGTACATTAAGTCAGCTAGATGGAGATGGGCATGATCATCCTATAGCTTATGCTAGTAGGCAGATGGTTCCAGCGGAGAAGAATTATTCCGTGACTGATTGTTATCTCCAGAGAAGAGGATGAATTCGATCGAAGAACGATATCGGAAGATGAGCGTGTGATGGAGCCGACTCCTCAAAGAGAAGAAATGGCAACTCCGGTAACTTCGGCGGGACCTAGCACCCGGACGAAAAGGAAGATAACGGAGGCGGGAACTTCAGGAGGAGCGACTTCGCGACAGAAGAAGAAGGCGAAAAGGACAACTACGACTTCGGACGGAGGAGCCGAAGAGGTGCAGACTGCGGAACGATCATCTTCAGTGGAGATTTTAAGAGAGACGGGTCCTAGAGCGAGTCAGCCGAGTAGGGACCAGGGAGAGTTTGTGATACGAAGAGTACCTTCGGGTGCTACACTTCGGGAACCTCCTTCAGAAGCCCCTCGACCTTCATCCTGTCCCAATGATGCTACGACTTCGGCATCAAAAGATCCAAGCATAGGGAAGGAGTTGCAGATGTTCGAAAAGACGCTGGAGTTTCTAAGCGGCACGGCACTACCCATTTTGACAGAGTTGGACATGCAGCGTCAGGAATACAAGAATGAGACGAAGGTACCTTTGTCCCTAAGTGACCTTCTCAGTGCAGTACACTTCAGAAGACAAGGATGGCTTACGGAGAAGGACAAGCTAATGAAGAAGATTGAAGATTCTTCGGCCGAGGTTGCGAAGTTGACTGCGGAGCGAGACACCTTGGTGGTTGCTAGATCGGAGGACCAGGTGAATGCTTCGAAGGAGATACAGGATTGGCAGGCGAAGCTCAACCTGATGACTTCGCACTTCCACAACATGAAGTCAGAGAGGGACGCTGTTCTGGAGCAGTTGGCTACCAAAGATGAGGAGCTAGCCAAGACGGAGAAAGCGAAAGAGATTGTTGAAGTGAAGACCGAAGAGCTTCGGGCGAAGGTAGACGAGATTGCGACGACATACTTCGCCACCGAGCTTAACGAGACAGAGCTCGAGCTTCTCCAGCGACTTCGCAGAGTTAACAGTAGCGTCGGATCCTTCGGCGAAGAGTAGGATAGTTAGACTAGGGGAGAGAATTATACGAGATTTGAAGGAGCTTAAGGAGACAGTTAAGTTTACCTTAGCCAGTATAGGACACTCTTTACAGTTAGGTAGAGTAGATACGACGGTTCTGCCAACTGGGGAGTCGTGATCAAGCGGTCTAGATGTGATCATCTTTTTACAGTTAGACAAGCAGTTAGCTTAGTTAGGAAAACAGTTAGGTTTAGGCGAAGGACTATATAAGCGATGCGACTCTCAGTCATTTTAACTTTTCCATGTTTTCAGTTTTTGTTACTTAATTTTTGATTGCGCAAGATTGCGGAATGAGTGTGTGAATAAAGTGGGCGAAGGCGATTTACTTACGAAGGACGTAGTTTGCTGTCGTAGGTGTAAATCTGATTGATGCAGATGAGAGAAGTTTGACTTCTGCGAAGAGAACCTTCGGGCTATTTGAGCGAAGAACATTTTGAGAATCTGAGAAAATATTAGTTACTGTGAAGAGGAAGAGTAGGGACTTATCCTTGGAACCTTGATGTGAAGTCTGTATTCTTCTATCTTTTCAGAAGGACACTAGTAACATTTCAGGAGTATTTTGCTATCTTCATTTACTCATACATCTATCTTCTCGAATCTTCTCTTTATGTTGTTGGAAGGGTCCCTGATCAAAGAACTATTTCATTGTTGTTTGTATTCGATTTATCAGGTTTGTGCTTGGGTTTGGTTTCTTATCAGACTTAACTCTCATCCGGAGATTATTCTATTCCGTGAGAATAACAGAAAACTATTTGAATTATCATTGTGACGTTGTAGTACTGTGTTTTGTGTAATTGTTAACTGTATCTTCGTGGGAACGATCCTTAATTTACTATTTCCGATACTTTGTGTTTCTCTGGGTTGTTACAGTAGGTCCTCTTAATAAGACACCTCGAGGCAATAGATACATTGTAGTCGCCACGGACTATTGTACCAAGTGGGTAGAGGCTAGACCTTTGAGGGAGACTAATGAAACAGAAGTCGGTAGATTCCTATGGGAGAGGATCATCACGAGATTTGGATGTCCGTTAGAGTTGGTCTCAGATAGAGGAGGAGAGTTTGTAGGGAGCATGACTACTGCTATGCTACAACACTTTTCTGTCAAGCCACGAGTAACGACCTCATACAAACCAAATGCTAATGGTCTTGCGGAGAAGACCAATCTTACACTTTGTATGATGCTCGCCAAAGATGCTGGTGTTGAGACTGCGAAACATACTTGGGATAAGAGGCTACATGCCATCTTATGGAAGTACCGAACGACAACAAAGACTTCTACTGGGTACTCTCCATTTCGACTGGTTTATGGAGTGGAGTCCAAGTTGCCGATCCAATTCGAATTGGATACTTTTCAAACTATTCAACGAAAGTTGAAGAGGTCGAGAGGAGAAGACGTGGTCAGATCAAGAAAGGGAGCAACTCATGGAGTTGGAAGAGACCCGAGCGATAGCAATGATCCGGATGGAACGAGCTCAGGCGTATCAAAAGAAGAGTTACGACAAACGGTTGGGCAAGAGGGAGGTAAAACCTTTTCAAGTCGGAGATTGTGTTATGTTGTATGATGCTATCAGATTCAAGAGGGCTAGGAAGAAGTTTCTTCTGAGATATTTTGGTCCTTTTGTTGTAGATAAGGTGTGGAGCAACTTCACATATGACCTTCAAGAGCTCCCATTAAGTGAGCAACGTTGGTTGGCTTAGTATAGATTTTGTTGGACCTCTAGACGGATAGAGTTGCAAGGACCTATGCTGTATATTTATTGTAATAATGCCACCAAGGATACACCCTAGACGTCTTGGAGATCGTCATGCACCTAGAGGATGTCCGGAGGTCCCTACTGGTATGGTGAGAGTCCCAGAGAGTCTACTACCTAGGTATGTGCAGGTCATGAGACTTCTTGGACCAAGAGTCGGGCATGCAGCTATCTTCCGAATTCTGTTCACCACGGCTGAACACCGCATAGACCAGATGGCCCGAGATGTTGAGCAATTACTCGTAGATCCAGATGTAATTCCAGAGGAGGGTGTTCTGGAGAGAGGAGGTGCAAGCGTTGCAGTGGATGACTTTGTTGCTGATATGTATGTGTTAAGCGCTCTTGGCGTTAGTATCGACCAACCTCAGGTACATGCTCTTTTCTAAGATATGAATTCGCTTGTTTATTGCTAATGAATGCCATGAGTTGAAACTAATAGTCGCATCTATGTAAGATGTTCGAGACTCCCATATGCTAGAAGGCATTCAGTGATTGCTAGCTCGTGGGATAGTACTAGATGAGGTCGTGCATGACGACAAGGCATCAGTGGATGTCATATTACTCCGTCACGGAATTGTAAGCCAGAAGGATATATGGCACAAGTGTAAGAACGTGATCAAGAAGTTCTTGGTGGATGTGGTGAACAAAAAGCGTATCCCTGGAGCCGTCGAAGATGCTGAGGTGGCTACTGACTTGGAGCTCCTCACTAAGAGACATTTGGTGACTTGGCTACGCTCCCAAAGAGCATCAGTTGTTGGAAAACAAGCCCCAACTAGTTCAGCGGGTGACCATGATGAGAGGATTGACTTCAGGAGATCTTGTGCTTACTCGACGGATGATGTACCTCGAGTTGGCTGAACATGGCATCGCTGACAAGTTGAAGGGGTGGATTTATACATGTGCACAATTGAATGCCAAGAGAACTGTTGGTGAAGATGGACGCTACAATCAAGAGGAGGATGACGCATCACTGTTGTGTTTAGACATCCGAAATATTGCAAATCATTGGGCTGGAGACCATGGTACATGTTTTATCCTCCAACGCGAAACTGGAGTACCTCGACCGTGTTGCAGTCTACCTGACTTGAATAGACCGGCATCTGACACCTATTACGCGAAGAGTAAGTTTCCATCCTCTTCAAATCATTTCTGACTATGTTTACTTTTTTTGTCATTTCCGACATCTTGACGTCTATTCTTGATGTAGATGGACCTACGCACTTGGCCATGGTGAGTTTTCTCACAAGGGTTATCACACCCACGAAGATGCACTTCTATACACGAGCGAGAGAGAACTATATGTCAGAAACTTTCAACTCTGTTATCAACAAGTTTGCAACTAAGAAGATCCAATTTGCGAGGACTCACGAAGCTCGTCTCGCAGCATGTGCAATGGATTGGAATGAGAACATCATCCGTGAGCCGATTAAGATATATCAGCGTCGACCACAACACACGATTGTACATCATAGAACTGCCACTACACGAGTGTTATCTCCTCGCACTACTGAGTGGAAGACTGAGCTCCGGATGCACTTGTTCGATGAACACCCATCTACTTGAATGGGGAAAAGTTTACAAATACCATTGATTGTACGTAACCCTTTCTCAAATCTAATCATGTATATTTGTATCTATTCATTTTCAGTTCTAACATCTTATTTGCTCAGTCATAGTTAGATTTTATCCATATTAAAAGGTAGCATAAAATTATTTGTTACAGAGTTCTTATTTATTTTATACTTTGATTATTTCATGTATATCTTTTCCTTCTTTTTCAGCATATCATTTCCTCTGGTTTTTTGTTTGAGACATGTAGTAACAATATATACAAACTGTAGCTTGAATATAATGTCATATTTTTATTTTATACTTACACTAATTCAAATTTTTTTCTCTGTTTTTCAGTTGGTGCTGCATACAGTGGCTAGGTGGACTCCCTTTTTGTTTTTCAAGAGTATTTTGACGTTGTCCTTATAAGATTTTGTTTTTCTTTACAACTTTGGAAACTTTTATATTATGTTTCTGGACTTCATATACTAGGGCACAATTTTGTAACTCACCATGAGCTTGAAGAAGATTTATTCCAAGACTTTGGTATATGTTCTGATGCTTCATAATGTACACTACTTTATTAGGGTGTATGAACTTTTGGGTTCCAATATTCAGTTTCTGGAACGTGATTTCATCCTTTGAGCCTCCTCGGGGTAGCTTTTGAAGTACTCGTCTTTACATATATCTGCAGTTTTGATACTTTTGATAATATTTTACAAGACGTTCGTCCGCTCAAACTCTAATTTTGTCATGGAGGTATCAGTTTTCCTCAGGTAAGAAGGTAGAATCCGATGCTACCATGACACTGTGGCTCAACAAGAATGTGACCATCAACATCATAAGACTGCACAACAAACAGCACGTACCCGATTTACTGAGCCTATGCATAGAGAACCATGAGAACTATGCTGCGTGATCCAAGTAGTTTCATGTACAGTCAGTGACAAAAGAAATTGGAGCACTTTATACAAAAGACTAAGCTGAGACTTCAGTCGCATTCACCGCACAACCAATGGTTCTATGGACAATGAAGTCAAATCCAGTGAACACTTCAGTAGTACTTCTCGACAACAAGCAAGACATGTCTCGGAGTGATCCCAGCTTCGGTCTCATTCGACAATATGCAACGGAACAAATTCTTCCGCATTCACTAGTACATGGGACACGAGTGTCAAGCATGTGGGTCTGGGTAGCATTTGCAGACGTTGTGTCTACACTAAGATGAAGGAGTGGCGCCCTCTTGCTTAGTGTTCACAGGAGTTGGGCCAAACCTCATCCTTTAGGTTCTTCTTTTATCATAGTTTTGAGTGTATGATGGAGTACTAGAACAGGTGCCGAACGGGATAGATCACAAGGAGTACCTTCTTATAAACCAAAATTATGGGAGTTGAAAATGTCAAGGCAGTTCCAGCTAGTGGTGATAAGAACCCTCTTGGTACCCCTTTTACTTTCGTCCAGACCTTGAAACTAGAGCTTGTACTTTCAGTTTCTGCAGTGGAGCTCGAGCGTAAACATGTTGATGTAAAGTTAGATAACTGTTTCCTAGTAGGAGAGTCAGATTCTTCCTTCCTTACGTGCTCCTGTATATGAGATCTCCTCTGTGAGCAGACTGGGCCGACCGTAGATTTTCTAGAATGGCAGGTCGGAACCAACATATTACCACGTAACACAGCTACTCGAATACCATCCTTTCCCCTACAGGACCACCACCGTGCATAGCAAATCATGGCTGCTGCAATGTTTGCCATGAAATTTGTCAGTAAACTAACAGTAAAGCAATAGAAAACCAATGCACCTTCGTTGGGAGTTGAACCCAACAAGCTGACCCGTTCAGCGAAGGTTCACTCCCGTCACAAGAGGGGAGGAGGCACAAGCCAAATAAATTACGAAAAATACCCACACTTGTCAAAAAGAGTTTGAAAACCAACCCACTAGAGTGTATAGATATGATACAAACACAAGCATAGATATGATACAGACAATAGCAAAAACATGATGAACTCAAGGTACATATCCAACATGGATCTCTCCAAGCTCCTCCCAAGTTACCAGCACTGTTGATTGCAAGTACTCAGGGAACTGAGTACGCTCTTTCCAGCCGGCTGCATCAGCCAACTGCCGGTATACAAGATATCGTTGTTTCTTAGGCAAAGATTCAGCATAAGAAAAGGCAGCACACAAAATGAAAGACTCGGACTCTCTATCCAATGTGGCAGAAAAATAATCACAGGCATCACAGAAAACAGAAAACTTCTCTCTCATCCTCTCGATAGAAACCAGTCGAGCAAGCCTCATAAGAGCGTCAGAACGAGGTGCATAATGAGAAACATCCACCCATGAGAACTTCCACACTCCTTCCAATACTCGTTTGATGCGAGGCTTGCACCAAACGTCTTGCACAACATCGATGTCAACCTCGTACATATCACGGAAAGGAGAACATATACAGGTTCTGCCTACATGATGCTCATCCAGAAAGAACCAGCAATAAATAACCAGATGTATGGGAGCGACAACAAAAAGAAGGTCGAAACGAGAGAATACCAGAACCAAACGATCTTCTGCACCCACAGACTGCAATCGATCAATCACAAACACACATCCATGTTCTCATCTCCAAAATGACCTAACCTACGACTACGCTGGGATATCCCACCGTTTCACAAAAGTAAGTGAAACTTCGGACTAGAGATAAATTTGAATGGAACATCACGGATTCTCAGTCTGGACTTAGCGAGAGAGTATCCACGTATACTCCACGACAATCAGTCAGCGAGTCAATCGCAGGTAACTCCAACGCAGCAAAGAGTAACTCCAATGCAGTACAGTAGCTCCAACGCAGCGAGATCGATGTAAACAGGCAGCGAATCAGAACAGAGACTACTCAAGTACAATCCAGCCCTCAAGCCAGACTCTCCTGAAACAGGTACCACTCACTGCTCACGAGCGAGGACCAAGTAACGACAGAAAAAAATGATTCAAATGGAACCTAAAGCTGCCACAACTCGCACCTCCAGTATAACTTGCATAAACACAGTTACAGGCTACAACCAGGCCCACCATCAGATTCTATTTCGAATATCAAGTACACCTTCAGTCAAAGATCGCATGAGTACAACACCTTGTAATGTTTCGGCAGTAGACGACAGTTACAGGAATACAACCAGGCCCACCATCAGATTTCACTCCGAAGGCCAAGTACACTGAAACTCGCAGATAGCAGGAGTGCGCTATGCCTTCAGCGATTCAACAGTGTGCGGCGACTACATGAATGTGCGTCTATAGGAATATTTTTTTTCTTTAGTTGTTTTTTTTAGGTCTCTTTTCGCTGTGGGGCTTTCTGCAGCCGTATGCTGCTGCCCTTGCACAGCATGAGTCCCCCCGTCAGGAGGACTCGACCCCACGGCGCCCGGGCTACAGACGGATGGGATAGCCAACAAGCTATTGCTTGTTGGCTGCGTCTATAGGAATACAACCAGGCCCACCATCCGATTCCACTTATTCAGGCCAAGTACACCAAAAGTCGGCAGAAATCTACTTAGTCAGCCCCCTCTAGCAACTTCACTACTCTGTCAACCTCGACAGTTCAAAAGTTTCTTTGTCAACCCCAGGACCTGACATTACCAGTAAGAGCAAGGAGTATCAACCAGTAGCCGGTAATAATGGCTAGTAGAAGAACATATCACAACAAATTTTGCACTAAAGTTCTTCTAACACTTTTGTATCAAGAACATCATAAGAACTTTCCCGGTACATCCTACGTGGAAGTTGACAAAGAAACTTTTGATTAGTTAGGGTTGACAGAGTAGTGAAGTTGCTGGAGGGGGCTGACTAAGTACATTTCTGAAAAGTCGAAGATAGCACGAGTGCACTGTGCCTTCAGCAATTGGGCAGTGTGGGCCGTCTACATGATTGAAAATGAAAAAAAAATAAAAATAAAATATGATTGAGAATGAGGTGCACGTAGAAACCCTAAAGCGAAAGTACACTTCGCCGGGAACTTGCTCCGGTTAAGACTCTCTCGCGCGTTACAGAGACAATGGGAACGAATGAGACGTTGGCAGCCCGTTTAACTCGGACTTAACGGATTAAATTCGAATATGCACGAGTCGTCGCACATTTATTTGGAAATCCATGCATCCACTGCACGCTTCGAAACCGCAACCTTAACTGTCAGTTGCTTTCCTAATTATACTTTCTCGTCCTATCCTCCTTTCCTGGGCCCCACAGTGTACACCGCCCCCTCCGCCCCTTCCACTTCATCTTCGTTGAGAATCCCGGGGGCCCGCCTTATATACCAGTCGCGTTGGTGCGCGGAAGCGTACCGCCAGTCGGCTGAAGCGTACCACCTCGTGTGTGTTTGGATTGAGCAGCCATGCAAAGACAATCGTGAGATCCTGTCCTGATGATTACCCAAAGAGTAGCAAACAGAACTCGTGAGATCCTGCCCTGATGACTGAAACGCGACCCAATGATAGCAAAAGGAAGTCCTGAGACGGATGGGAAGACCCCATCAAGCCTTACAAGGAAAAGATGATCAAGAGATCCCTGTCCTCATGTACTTGCAGATCAAGTGTCGGTTTTGGCGTGTTCCAACTGAATGTTCCGGCTTCGACTTGCTTTTTGCTTCGACGTGCAGCCATTATGGTAGGCTTGAAGGCATAGTGTCAAAGCCAGGTGTCAAAAGCCGCACCTCTCTGCACGTGTTGTCAGCCTGCATATTTTTATTTCTCTTGTCAAATCCAGGTGTCTAGGTGGCAACTCTCAACTAGGAGAGCAACGGAACATAGTGACGAATGTCCGTTTTTGTTTTTCGTTTGGATTTGTTTTTAGGTCTCTTTTCTCCCTGCGGTCGTGACTTGTGACCCGAGAAGCACTGTGACAGCAGTCAGGTAAGTGAGAACGCGACATGATGAATAGAAAACGGATGAGAAGACCCCATAAAGCCTTAAAAGGGAAAGAAGGATCCGAAAGGTCAAGCAACTACCACCTCGAAGGGAAGAAGAGGTTTAGGGTGACCCTATCAGTAGCTCTAGAATAGCCTGTGACACCTATAATGTCAAAAAGTCAATATCTCTACATACAACGGATGTACCTGAAGAAACATCGCTTATTGCTATTGTCCTCCCCTGGACGACGCATGCTAAAGCTCTCTGTAGAGCAATGAAAACTCGCTGCCTAAAAATATGATAAAAAAAGAAAGAGAAAGTGATACCCCCTAATGTCTCTCATGGTAGGCTCTAGCACAATCTCGAAGAAAGCCATCGAATTCCAAAGCGGTCGATCCGTATATCCTAATGCTAAGAGGATAAAGCGAGTCTCATCTACATACCCCTATATTTGGTCACCTTCGCTGCTGTCGTTACGCCTGCTGTTCATCTTGAGGGATGAGTGATCACCTGTGCCGTCACTGAGTCCCGTGTCGGATCCATGATAACCACATCAGCCACTAGGACCTGATCCTCCCTCATCATGTACAGGCCAGCTCTTACTGATCCTCTCGTCTGAAGAGCATACCAACGCTCTCTCCACATCATGTGTCCGCTCTCCCGTGCTAAGACAAACACGACGTCTCTGATGGCGTCGTGTGTAGCTATCCGCTCTCCACCATGAGGACACCGAGCAAAGTGAAGATCCGAGGTGTCGAGTGAGACACCGCATTCGCAAGTGGATAGTGCTGAAGCAGCAAGTTGGATCAAGCCTAGGCGGAACCTCATTTCTATAGAGAAGATAGTCGGTGCGAGTCCGAACGCTCTAATGCAAGGTCGAGCTATGATCCAAGAACCTGCACCCTTGTCCGAACAAGAGCGGAGTTGAGCTCTAGTATCTCGTGAGATGGAAGGATCCACTAAGAGTGCATGGAGAACCTGCTGGAAGTGATGTCCTGTCAAAGAGAACTGAAGTCCGTGAGATCCATCGGAAGCTAAGGTATCAAATCGAGGGTGTGCATCACGTGCCTCAAGAGTCAGACTATCTCTTGTCTCACGGAGATAGATCTGTAGTGGGTAGGAACCATCCTCTGTCACATAGCTCTCGAAAATAGGTCTATCTCGTACGAGAAAACGACCACAGAGCCAATGTGCTGAGAGAGCTCAACTACCAGAAAGACTGCCGGAGCAATCTCCTCCGTGGATAATAAACCCACCCCGCCACATGATATCGGCAAAGATGTCTGCTTACGTGCGAGAGGTCCTGCCACACAGTCAAAGGTCCTTGGTCTTACGATGTCGTCAAACACCTCCATGATCTTCCTATCAAACTCTCTAAGGCGCGAGATGAAGATAGAAGATGGAGGTAATGTGCGGAGTAAGTAACTAGGACGACGTGCAATGGAAGAGGAAAGGATACCAAAGGCAACTTGTGGATCCTCTAACACAAAGAGATCCTCGATATGCAAAACGTCCTCCGCAAGGGCAACATCCAAGAACCGAGAGACAAAATCATATGTACCCATCGGTACTCCGAGGATGCATAAATCATCAGAGGGGTGACAAACCCCTCCGGGAGTTGGAGGTCCAACGATATACCTATGAGAGACCAAGCCTTGCACTTTGACACCTTCACTCTCAACCCTACCAAGGCCAATTGAGAGACGAGGTGATCAAAAGCAACTCCGACTTGGTCCATCGGACCTACGATGTGCGTATCATCAGCGGAGATGAAAAACACAACTAGGAGCCACCAAGGCGGTGGCCAAGAGAGCTATAATGAGCTAAGGCAAAGAGAGGTCCATCCAAAAGATCTCCCTGACGAGTACCAGCAGCGGAGCTAATGACTGTAAGCCTCTCTATCGTATGACTGTGTTGGTAATCGAGAGGAGAGGAAGAACCATAGAACGATCGCACGAAGAGAACAAGACCGTCAGAGATCCACCGCCATCCAAGCTCCCTAAAGATGGAAGCGCGAGAAACGCTATTAAAAGTATTTTTCACATCCACCTGTAGGACAATCCAATCGGGATGGATGTCTAAGAGAGCCCTAATGCCGAAAGACACAGACTCACAACCTCCAGGCGTCGCAACTCCGAACTGATGTGGACAAAGGTGATCCTGAAAAGTATCTCGGAGCTTTTAGACAATGATACGACTGATAAGTCGTAAGAGAATCTCGCCGATGACTGTCGGTCGAATCTCACCACCATCCTTCGTCAAGACCAAAAGTCTAACTGCCTTCAATACCTGACCTATAGACTGAGGAATATGTCCTTGAGCTACTGCTTCCGCTCCTGAAAAAGCTCCGTGAAACCACTGGAAGGGTCGTCTATCTGAAAACAGTCTCGTAGGTGCTCGTAAACCATCCTAGACAGACCTCCAGAGGATAGACGTGGAGCAGCACATTTCAGCGTACTTCTGCATAATCAAAGTCTTACAAGAACTGGTTTGCTTATCCTTCACAGTGGTGAAAAATATATGACGCTTTGAAAATCAAGGGGTTTAGTTATCGGAGGAGCGTGATGCTATTGAAGACAAAATACCATATCAAAGGAGAAAAACATCCATTTGAAGGTATGAATGAATATACTATGCGAGGGCAGTTCGTGGAGAGGAAGACATTCAAGTTGATCTTCTCTTGTTTATTTCCCAGTCTGAATTTGCTAATTACAAGAATAGAGGTGTAATTCTTTGTAAAGGTGTGGAGGGTTCGCAACCTCTTTTGATAGACGTGAACTTGTGTCGAGGTCCAAGAAGACTTGGGAAATTTGGATCATCAGCTTGGAGTACAAAACTAGAGCTAGAAGTGGAATTTGTAGAGATGCTAACTAAACAACGAGATACTGGTTGCATTCTGAATTCAGTCATCATTCAATTCCTTCTTTGTGGATTTTTTATGATAAAATATCCAGAAATCAAAACTGGTAGAGATTGAAGGTACCTTTCAATGTAATTTATCAGGGGTACAAAGTAAACTGAACTGATCATTTTGCTAGAGCACTACAGCAGCGTCTTGACTAGATCGACCAAGGTTATCTAATGATACATTGATTGACTTGTCTGGTTATTTCACACCGAATTTTATTGTGTTTGGTGATCAATATGGATCAAACTGACCTTCATTTGATTCTGGTGGGTAAAGAATGAACATATGCTCTCAAGGGAACAAGTGAAGTGACAGTGTTAGGACGTGATGATAAACGAGTTGTAACAGTTTACGTCTTGTCGACATCGGATGGAGATCTGTTATCATTCCTAGTGATATTGGAAGATAAAAGTACAATTGTGATTCCATCATCGATGAGTGCTGAGGAAGCAAAAAGAAGAGGATGGCATCTAACGTATACGGCAAATCATTGGTCTAACATTCAAACATGTAAAGATTGGAGTTGTAAAGTGAGAGTCCATTACTCAAATATATATGTGAAAAAATGGTTTGATATTAGGTAAACAGAAACTCGTGCTCATTATCGATTGTTGGTCCATTCATACGAGTGAATCCTTCATGATGTGGTTAGCTGAATATTATACTGAATTTTGTCTTTTATAGGTGCATGCAAACTGCACCTCTAAGTTATAGCATGCATATCTCATCCTACAAAGACCGTCGAAAACTGTTTTTCAACGAGAGTTCTCTATGTGGTGTTGCGAGCAAGTCAAATTTATGGTGAGCACAAGTTTATAACCTATTTGTGTCAAAATAGATTTTGTTATATGTTGGTTGAGAAATGTAACACTTTCAAGTTTATCCGATAGAAGCTCTATCGGTACATGCTTACATCGTCAAGAACCAACACTAAGCGTTGTTGGAAGAGAAGAGAAGGCGAGTTTCAGAAGATGCAGGGGAAGGAACTTCTTCCAAGAGACAGACTCGAGGGGAGAAGGTTGGTCAAGAGCTTTGGGATGCAAGATCTCAAGATCTACCGATGGATGATGCTACTTCTCCATCAACGGAGAGAGTGAAGGAATCTTAGAAGGAGAAGGGTAAGCCGGCTGCATATAAGCTACAGTCGGATATCGAGGCTTCAACAGACTTGAAGGGAGTCTTGGAAGATCGCATTCTGAATGCGAAGGTGGAGTTATCTTGAGGGAAGTGTTGGGCATTGCTAAGCGTGAGTTTCATGATGTCATCATCAATATCATCAAATGGAAGCGATAGATTATGGGTGAGATTGATTTATCGCATGTCCTGGATACTAGAATGTCTGTGGATGAGGAGAGAGAGCTTGCAAAGTGCAGTATTTATTCTCCAGAAGAAGAAAGAGGTCGAAGACGTAGGGTGCATTTTGAGGATGAAGAGGAGGATGTGAAGAAGAGCTCAAGTCATTATAGCCACAATCACTGAGCTCGAGCTACGACGGAGACGTTGGTGAGGATCGAAGACTTGGATGAGCCGGTGGTTGCTCTAATTGACCATGGATCAAAAATCAACATCATGTCGAAGGAGTTGTACAAGAAGAAGAAGTGATCGATCGACACAGAGCATAGGTGGGTCATAAGAGCAGCCAACAACACAAGACGAGATCTGTGTGGAGCCTACCCACACGTTAGAATGCGCATAGGTGATGTTTGTATCAAGCAGAACTTTTTTGTTCAAGAAGCAACATCATACCCACTCATTCTAGGCCAACCTTTCATCATAGCAACTCGGATGGAGATGAAAGTACTAGACGATGGATCTGCTTATGCTAGGATCCGAAGTCAAGATAGGAAGAGAGCGGTACAGTTTTTTACTGTATCGTCCAATCACGAGCGCAATCGAGATCGTTTGAGGGAGAAATCGCTTCCAATGGTGAGTGAAGAGTTCAAGGATTTTTGTTGAGTACCACTATAGAGCGAGATTGTGGTGGTGCGCAGGTACAAGGTACTCTCGCTTGATGGAGATAGTGTCTTTTGTACAAGGTTTGTTGAGTTTTCAGACTGTGGGATTGCTATCTACAAGAAGGTAGAAGAGCCAAGAAGAAAGGAACAAAAACATTTGCGTGATGTTGAGTTGATGTTGAAAGAGCTTGGTGAGCTAGAAAGGGATGAATGGATTTCTGATGTTTATGAAGAGGATGGGTTGGAGGATCCCTTGCGAGAGATCATGTCTATTGGATGGGAGGATATGAAAAAGGTTGTGCAGATTCATTCAAGGGAGGTCTATTCGGTGATCGGATCATTCAGTGCACCGGAGGTTCGAGTTGAGACAAGGTACAAGACAATGGATAAGAAGATAAAGCTAATTGCTGATCCTTTGCCAGAAGACACTAACCAACAGATGGATCAAGCTTCAAGGGAGAAGAGTTTGAGAGATCATGCAATGATAAGACATAAGTTCACGGAAAAGACCCTTGAAGAGCTGAAGATTGGATCTTATGGGTCTCTTCTACCAAAAGAGAGGATGTGCTTCAAGGAGATGCTTTCACGACATGGGAAAGCATTTGCTTTTGAGCCACATGAGACTGGGTGTGTAGACCTGTACGTTGTTACCCCGATGGTTATCTTCACGGTATCGCATGTGTCATGGAACCTCAGACTAATTCTAGTACCGTTGGCTCACTTGCCTAAACTAGTGGAGTTGTTGAAAGAGAATATGGGGATGAAGATCTTGGAGATGTCGTTTGCACCATATTCAATCAGATGGTTTACAGTGCCTAAGAAGAATGGGTCACTGCGGTTCATCCAAGACATGCAACCGGTGAACGCAGTAACAATCAGAAATGCTGAGATGGGGCCGATTGTGGATGAGTTTGCTGAAGCGTTTTGCAGGAAGAGCGATTTACTCAATGAGAGATCTTTACTCAAGGTATGATCAATTTCAACTAGCGAAGGAGAGCAGAAGCTTCACGACAATGAGGACATCTTTGGGGTTGGTTAGGATGTGTACCTTATCGCAGGGCGCTACCAAATCAATACCACACATGATGAATGGGATGAATAGGGTTCTATGGGACTTCATCCCTGAAAAGACGATGCCGTTCTTGGGTGACATCCCCATCAAAGGATGTGTAGAGGATGAGAAGGATGAAGCATTAGATCAGGGAGGGTGTCGATGATACGTCATCGGTCACATCGCAAATTATGAAAAGATCTTATCTTGACTTGAGGAAGTTCATCTTACGCTGTCAGGTGCGAAGTCTACATTTGGGGTTAGAGAGGTTTTGATCGTTGATCATTTGTATGGATCATTTTTGGTCGGAAGTCAGATCTGAACAAAGTGGATGCGACTGGGAGGATGAAGGAGGTTTGCAACTCGCTAACAAAAGTAAGAAGATTTTTGGGTGCTTGTGTATTCTATCACATTTGGATTCCTCATTATGCGCATGTGGCAGATCTGTTGTATGGATTGTTGCGTGAGGGTCATAAGTTCAGATGAGAGGAAGAGCATACTGATGCGGTACGGAAGCTGAAGTCTTTACTATCATCTTCTCCAGTTCTGGGAAGGATTGATTGCAAGGGTGCTAGGCCGATGGTTCTTACTGTGGATACAAGTCCAGTTGCAATTGGATGGGCAGTCGGACAAGATGATGAGGATAGAGACAGATTTGCGGTTAGGTTCGGAGCAAAGGTGTTAAGTGCCCGTCAACGTGCATACCCGCAAGTGAAGAGAGAACTATGGAGTATTGTTTCAACCATGAAAAGTGAGAAAGACTATTTGATTGGAGCAGTGGTGGTGGTTGAAACTAATTGCTTGCCGTTGTTAGAGATGATCATGAATTGTTCAACTCTTGATATTGCGATGCTACGGTGGATCGCATATATCAAGTCGGAGTTTAGACATATTGCAGGGAAGGATAATCCGATGACGGATATGTTATCTCGGGCTCGATATGATGGAGAGGATGAGATGATAGAAGACATTGACGACGTGGGTACAAAGGTCTATTCGATTGCGCAGACAGGAAAGGAAGATGAGTTATTTGTTGAAGGGTTGTATGATGGTGATTTGCTTGATATCGGGAGGTACCTTAGTATGATGGTTAAGCAGACAAGTTGGACGGATGAGAGGTTCCGGAGAGTTCGAAAGAAGACCTACAACTTCATGTTGCAGGATGGATTTCTTTGGAAGCGACCGAAGCAGAAAGATGGGGTACCGCTACGAGTGATTTGCAACAAAGAAGATCAGCAGAAGTTGCTCAAGGTGTTCCATGAGAGTCTTTGCATTGGACATCGAGAGATTTGGGTCACTTTTACAAAGATGAAAGAGCGATATTGGTGGAAAAACATGTACATGGATGTTATATCTTTTGTGGAGTCTTGTTTGACATGTTAGATGTATTCGAACATCTGACATCGTGATGGATTACACCCGACCTACTCGTTGGCAATCCACTTCAAGTGGGTGGTAGACTTGATGATTATGCCGATTGGATTGTGGCAGATGAGATACTTGGTACTTGCTAGAGAAGATCTTTCAAATCAAGTCGAGAGTAGGACGTTTCGGACAAAGACAACTGAAGGGGTATGTAGATTTCTCTTGGAAGAGGTTGTTTGTTCATATGGATGTGTGGGAAAGATCACTGCAGATCGGGGAGAGTTAAATACACATGAGGCTCGTGAATTCTTTGCAAGGTGGGTGAGGTTGTCATTGACAACTGCATACAACCCCGAAGGGAATGCCAAGAGTGAACGAGATCATCCGCCCATTGTGAAGGCTTTGGTGAAGGTCTACAACTGAAAGGTGCGGGAGTGCCCTCGACTCTTATCATTTGCGTTATTGATAGATCGAACGACGCACAGCTCGGGAACAGGTTACATGTCAATGGAACTTATCACACGTCAGAAACCTATCATGCCGATTGAAGAACATGTTCTGACATGGAGTGTGTTACCTTGGAAGACAATCTGACTAGGGAAGAGCTTCTTGCTATTCGAATTAGGCATTTAGAAGACCTGAGGATATCCAAGCTACTTTGGATAGGCTACGAGAAGCACGGTTGAAAAACAAGGTCATATTTGATCAGCGACATCGTTTGAGACCTAAGGAAATCAAGGAAGGTGATTGGGTGTTAGTCTATGACAACCAGCATAATGCACTCCGGAAGTTTTCCAAGTGATGGTTTGGTCCGTATATGATGAAAAAGGTTCATGACAACACAACTTACACCCTGCAAGAGTTGGACGGAATGAGCTTGAAGGTGCCAATGGCAAGTAAACGTGTCAAGATTTTCAAAAAGAGAGATGAGGAGGTCGACCTAGCAGATATCTTGACGGAGTTCAGTTTGAGGGTGAGGATTATGGAGAAGACCTTGCAGATGAGGTTGGCTACGATGAGAAGTAGGGCGATATGACGAGGTGCGTGCCGATCCACTCCTTGGTTGGTATCTCTGGTGCATACCGGAGGATGCACAAGTTTAGAGGGGGTGGATGTCATCTCGTGGACCGGCTTTTACTTGAAATGCAGACTTCGATGCTTGTCGCTCCAAAGACTTCTCATGGGAAAAGCAGGCTAGGCCTCAGCTTACGGGCTTTTGGCGCAATTTCAGATCTCCACTTTCATCGCATCAGTGGGTAGAGCTCCTTGTCAGCACTCCATAGGCACTTCGTCTACTTCGTTTGGACGCCTAGTGGAGAAGTTATAGGACTGGAAAGATGGAGAAAACAAGCTAGGCCCCAACTTACGGGCTTTTGGTGCAACTTCGGATCTTCACATTCATAGCATTAATGGATAGAGCTCCTTGTCAGCTTTTCATTGGCGCGTTGTCTACTTCGTTTAGACGCTTAGTGGAGAAGTCACAAGACTCGAAAGATGAGGAAAACAAGCTAGACTCTAGCTTATGGACTTTTGGCACAACTTCGGATCTTCCCTTTCATCGCATCAATGGGTATAGCTCATTGTCAGCTTTCATAGGCACCTTGTTTACTTCGTTTGGACGTCTAGTGAAGAAGTTATGTGACTCGAAAGAAGGAAAAATCAAGCTAGGCCCTAGTTTACTTGGTGACTGGGTATTTGTAGCTCCAGGCGTTATATCAAAGATGCAAGGGGTCAGCTTCTTGATGATCACATAGAACTTAGTATGTATAGAGGCTGACGCAAGGGGGCAGCTTAGGGGCTAGCTTGTGCTTGCGACCTATCAGTGGATGGTTTGGAGATTTGAGAAGTCCAATACACACGCGCAAGGTGTCATTGGGTTCAGGTCTGTGCACGCTACGCACAAGTTAAGACGGTTTGGGAAGAGGCAGATCGGAGGGTGTGCACTAAGAGAAATTGAGACGCATGAAGGAGATCTGGAGATTTCAGTTACATGTGAAGGAGAGTTGGACCGTTCGGATCTTTCCGGAGTCTAAACTTGATGTCCTTGGATCCATCAAGATCAGAACACCGAGTTCTACAGGAAGTTGAAGACGATATGAAGTTTCATCGGACGGTTTAGGAGTTTTGAGTGAAATTGACTCGTAGGGAAGCGCTTACGTCAGATTTTCGTTCGTCTGCGATCTGAGATAGGGTTGTTCTTCGGGATTGGTGAGCCAAGCTCTTCATTCTTGGTGCTTACGCGATCAGGGAGTATTCATCTACTCTTAGGAGACAATACGTAAATTGGATTGTTGGTTTGGATGTGGTGAGTGAGTTTGAGCCGCAGGGAGCCGATTTACGTCAATTTGTTTTACAACCTATGGCCAAATTTCTTGTGCGGTTTTGCAAAGAGAACTCCAAATGGCTTGTTTGTAGTCTTCTTGGGTTCATGGTAGCTAGATCTACCTACAAGAGAAGACGTTTAGACGATCCGTTTGTGCGGTGTGTGCGATTTTAAGCCGCAGGGAGGAGTTTTTGAAAGTTCAGTCACCTACGATCGAAAACCGACGATATCTCAGCTATCGGGAGTCGGATCTGATAGTTCTTGAGGCTAACGGAGTCAGGGCAAGACACCCTATCAACATCCAAAGACCGTTTGACGAAAGGAGGAAGTTTTCAGATAGGCTTTTTTCGGTTCCTTCGCTACGGTTTTCATCCTTTGGAGTTCGTTAGAGATCTAGTTGGCTATATAAAGTTTGTGTTAGCTAGCTTTAGCTAAGAGCTTATACATGGGTGTGGTTTGAACTTGGGTTTCAATCGTGTGATACTGGTTCAGCTCTTTTTGTTAGCAAAGAGAATTTTCTCTTGCTTTGAGCTACGCTTCGGTGGTTTTGGTTCAGTGTTGTGATTCAGGGGTTTATTTTAGGGGCTTTGAAGCAGGTTACAGACCGCTCTGGTCCGTTTCTCAGTTCTGTGCTCTTAGGAGAAAGAACCGACATTGTACGTACGTTTAGAGTTGGTATATATTGTATTGTTCGCTTTCGTGGTTGTTTTTCTCTGTCTTGTCTTTGTTCAGCACACAACATCTCCACAGTCAGGAACCTCGCATTTTCTTGGACATCCTTCACATAAAATATCCGATGCGACAACATATTTCAATTAACACGAAAGAATAACACCACAGTCGCTGAGCAATCATATGCATCCAAAGTGAACCGCTGTCGAGGGAGAGAAAAAAGACAAATGAGGAAGGCGCGATGGTATTGGTGGGAATTATTAGGGTAGGCGGTAGGCACTAGGGTGGTTTCGCGAGACAAACTGAACTTCTGAGAACTTTTGTTCTTTTTATGTTATCCAATAATTATACAAATATTAAATATTAAATTAAATATTAAATATTAAATAAATAAATATAATTAAACTATTTCATATAGCCCATATATTTGTTAGCCCATACCTGGAAACACGGGGAGAGCAAGAAAAAACCCATAAGCCTTGACTGGATTGTCGCGTTTCAGAAGGTACAAGTCCAAGTTACTATACTCATGAATACATAACTTTACTGACGTGTTTAATTTAATACCTAACCCTTCCAAGAAGAGTTAGGTATTAAATTAAACGGACATGCATTATCCCCTCTTCTGAACTTGGAAGAGGTGATAATGCGAGGAAGTCAGAGAGCGAAATACCCTTCAGATGATAGTATCAAAAGTGGTATGCTTACAATGTATTTAACAAAAAGCTCAAGGTCCAGACTAAAAGGTTGAACCGAAAGATTGCAAAGGAGCTTACCATTCCAAGACTCTCATGCCAAGGGACACTGAAAATCCCAAATCCAACAAAAGTGATGCAATTCTCACTCAACTCGAACTTCAAATTGGCATAACTCTTTGTTTATTGATCCAAATCGATCAAGAATTTCACTAACAGTGCTTGGCACGACGAGCTCTATCTTCCTGTGCTCTCAGATTTTGCAGTCCCTCACCAAATGCTCGAAATCCTCTTTAGACCTCTGTTTCTAAGTTTAGAGTTACACAAAAGACAAAAATGGACCAATGAAAGTTCATAACTCTATTTGGTTGTCTTTTTGTGCCTTAAACCATGTGGTAACTTAATTCCACTCGTAGGCTACCACGTCAAGTCCCCTAAAGTGCCAGCGTAAATCTTAAACTACCTAAAATGACACGCAGCCCTGAAAGTAAACTTAAACCAGCTAAAAGCGTGCATGGACAACACGTAAGTACAACCCACGAGCTTAAAACCTATCAACATGGTAAATCTAAGTTATGTACATTGAATATCATAGATAAATATGAATTCACTTGCACAAGCGTATGAATGCTCGAACAAGATAAATAACATACTACCAACCTACTAGGACTCAAAATATATGACAGAGTTAACACCATATGCAAAAGGTGTCGAACATAAGCATAACGGACTAGGAACATTATAGAGCTAACTTCTAAGACTGCTAAACTTCAAGTGTCAGAGTAGAAGTAACATGCGTCAAGTAACGCGACAACATTGATCAGCATAATGAGACTAACTCCTAGCAGAGAGATTAATTAGTTACTATATCAAATGATTCACATCACGACAAGATAGTAAATGGAAACAACATTCATGACTTGTAATGTGAGAACATGAGAATTATATATAAATCAAATAATCCACTACATCATCTTCCATATCACAATCGCTGCAAGGAAAAGTAAGCTTATGAATACGATAAAGACGTCAAGTAAAGAGCCTAAATAAACCTTTATTCTATCTCTCTGTTGCATCTACAAGTTCAATATGCAACACACTCGTCGACTTATCTCTGTGTGATAGAGATATGCTATGAGCACTACGTTGACACCGGTTAGGAATGGCAGACTCGTTGGAAGTAGGAGTCGATATAATGTTATTTGTCTCCAAAAGTTCTTTTCTTATGCAAGGCTCTGCACTTTCGATGCGAATGTGATTACCATCGACTTTGCTCTTCACTACGGTTAGCTAACAAGTGAATTGATGACCAACAATGGGATCAAGCACGATGCGGTCCTCACCTTTTACTCCAAGATACTGAACTTAGCAGCATCCATGCCCAAAAGCTCTTTTCCGCAATCCCAAGCAATAGCCCAACACTCCGCAGTCTCATTTCAATTAGTAACTTGAGTCTATAACATCTTTTCAGATACAAGCAATCGCTTCCACCCTTTGAGCAGAATAAGTCAATTCCTAGAACCTTCTTACTGCAATAACCGCATCCATAGTAAGTACAGAAACTTGTTTCACTATATGCATGGATTTGGACTATCAAGGGTAAGTACTTACAAGCTACATCAGTGTCCAAGCATTCTGGAATGTATTCTAGGTTCTTCCTGCCCATGATGTCCTCACGTTAGCTCACAAAAGCCTCACGACTCAGGTACAATAATCGTCAATTTGGGCTGCATTGAACATAGACGATTGTCACTTCAGTAATCATCAGATTCGCACTGCAGTTCACGTTTCACTTCATTCTTCAAGTACGGGAACGGACGCACTGTTAAATCGATCTGTCGTTCCTGCCCCATGGAGTGCTCACTGCCGCTGCAATCTCATTCACGTGTTCAAGCCGTCAGAACGAACACACTGTCTAATCGATCTGCCGTTCCTGCTCTGCAAGTGTTCACTGGCGCTTCAATCTCTCATTCACGTGTTCAAGTGGTCTGAATGAACGGACGAAGCGATAGAACAAAACTCTCTCTCTCTCTTCGATACTTCTCTCAGCACACACTATTCAAATTTGCCCTCTATGCTGTGTGAACTCTTTGGACTATGACATCTTTTTTCTTCTTTTATTATTATTTATTATTATTTTAAGGGAATGAGTGACAGTGTGCTCACGATCAAATTTTATTAATTGTCAAGTTGAGATTCCGGACCCCAAACCAGGGTCCCAAGTCCTAAACCTGTTAACGTGGTTGACCGTGTCCCCAGCCATATGCTGCGAGAGGCTGACCACGTCAATGCTATCCTCGCTATCCACTAACCTAGTCTGGTTCCTAGTGACATCTAAACTGACGACGGTGGAGCTTTTGCTCACCACGCTCTCGATGCTCACATTTTGACGCTTGCTGCGAGGAACATCGATGGAGCTATTTTTCGTAACGCTACACACAAGTCTAGCCTGCTTTTTCTTCCTAGTGTGCCTCAAGTCCAGAAAGATCACGGGATTAACGCAGGGAAGACTGCCGCTCTTCTTGACTGCGCTTCTAACGCACCGAAGAAGATTGATGTCAAGAAGATTAGCGGAGCCACTTTTTTTCTTGCTCTTATCCTGCGTGATCGTCTTGATGCTCAGAGGAGAAAGTTTTCTTCTCTATGCTCAGAGGAGAAAGTTTTCTTCTCTGTTCTCTGATCTTGCTAACCTTGAGGCTAGCCACATTCTCTTTACTCTCGATCGCCTTATGGCATCTGCTGCTTATGCTGGTTGAGGCTCTTCAGGCTCTTATCTAGTGCAATCGCTTCCATTATGAGGCTTTGATTACTTTTCTGCGTCCTTTTGTTGTCGTCCACCTGCAGGGGTCTGTTTTGGAGTCCAAAAGGGCACAGCGACTTTGTTTGCTGGCTCCTAGCAGCAGGGTAGGGCTCTTGCCTTGATTTAAAATTGTGCCTATATCTACCAAAATTGATGGCCTTCACAACAGGAGACCATATACAGAACTACGTAACCCTGCTGAGCTTGACTGGATCGATATCCATAGACACTCGTGAGTACTCTTGAGCTCAATTGCTGTCAACGGACTTACCTATAAAACACCGAACTAGGTATTTCAGTGGCGCAAGCAACCAATTTGGAATTGAGGTTCTAGTCGCGTTCTTGCGGGAGGTAGACGGTACTAGCGCATACTTTGCACTAACACGGGAAACGTGGCATCTCGCAAAAGGGTCCTCCATCAGTCCGGCCATAACTGCACACTTTCACCTTCACTTGGAGAAGGCTACGAGATTACGGCAAGCTGGACTCTGCTGGACCTCGGATCGTTTGATATTAGGACGTCGGATCTTGGCGGAAAGTTTCTGCAACCATCGGCAACATTAAGGGATGTTTAGAGGGAGCGGGAGATCTTTCAATGTCTACCACTATGAGGAATTAGAAATAAGTAAGCGTCTGCAACAATTAAGGCAGGATAATCCGTAAGGGCTAGGCCAAGTTGTACATATAACAAGACTCTCTCAATACGTGACCCAACGAATAGCAAACGGATGGGAAAACCTTATCAAGCATTGCTCGGAGAGTTTTTCGTGAAAAATGGAAAATTTCGTGTAGAATGTAAAGCATATAGGCAATTGTCGGAAAGCTTACCAAGTCTACACTAAAAGGTAAATTTTTACTCCGGAAAATTTCTGAACGATTTGATCCAACACCGGAAATTATCAAAAAGTACCGGAATCCACTACTCTAAAAACCGGAACTCCCCTTCCAGCCGCATATTCCTGTCGGGTCATTCACCGACTAGTAGTACAGGCTCGAGTACTGTACGTATATGTTGGTGCTACTGTATCAAGCGGAAGAAGAACTGATGTGTGGCTCCAGCGTAGGTACGTTTCTCTCCTCTTTCCTTCGAAGGAAAGGAAGAGAAACAGATCGAAGGAACGAAATAGAGGGAAGAACGAGAGTGTGTTGGAGAACACGGTCTTCTCGAAAATGATGGTACTTTACCCGAGCATTGTCAAGCCTTAACCCGCAGCCGTCAAGTCACAACCGCACATCTCAACCATCGCGGCTCTATTCGACTACCGATCGATTCAGAAGATCATAGAATTCAACCATCGTGGCTCTATTCGACTACCGATCGATTCAGAAATATCATAGAATTAAAGCAGCGTGCTAATTTCAAGAGCAATCGATGAAATTCAGAAAACCTGAAGTCAAATGCTCTCTGCTGTCCCCGAAATCGGTCTCGCCTCGCGCCTGTCGAACTCGCGCGTCTCACCTGCTCGCATAAAGAACCCACTGTAGCACCTCAGTAATCGTCTCACCTTCCCGCATAAAGAACCTTTCACTCTAGCATATCAGTAATCGTAATTGACAAGAGCTGACAGTCGATTCAGCATCTAACCTACCTAGCACAGCGACCTGGACAACGTTCGTACTTTACCCGAGCATTGCCAAGCCTTAACCCGCAGCCGTCAGTCACAACCGCACATCTCAACCATCGCGGCTCTATTCGACTACCGATCGATTCAGAAGATCATAGAATTCAACCATCGCGGCTCTATTCGACTACCGATCGATTCAGAAATATCACAGAATTCAAGCAGCGTGCTAATTTCAAGAGCAACCGATGAAATTCAAAAAAGCTGAAGCCAATGCTCTCTGCTGTCCCCGAAATCGGTCTCGTAATTGACAATAGCTGACACGACGTCAATTAATAGGAGTTGAGTAGATTCTCTTCCCGGACCCTCAGCTGATCGGACGATCAAGATTCACGCAGATCGAAGACGACGAGATGAGATGAAGATCACCCGTGACTCATAAAAAGCCTTGTGAGTGTAGCTTGACATTGACCTGCTGCTCAAGCCTGTGGACTGTGCATTTCCTTTTCCAAGGCTGACAAAATTCCGTCCTGTACCCCGCTTGAAAGAGGGCTTTCTCTGCACGACAGAAGGCAGAGAGACTCCACCGATCGCCTGCGCTACGTGACCGACGACATGGCTTGCTCACATGGCTTTTTATCGGTAGATCTTTTGCGGGATGCGGACACCTACGGAGAGTTCCGTAACCGAAAGTGTCCGGAGAATTGATCACCCGTCTCCGTAGAAACGATTTTATGTCCGTGAAAAAAATCGGAGAAATTCTACGGACTATGACAACGTGGCAAAAATGTCGGTTCATCAAGGAAACAAAAACGCGCAATTGCATGCAAGCCGTTCATCTCTTGAATCTGTATTTGTTACATCCGGTTCATAATAAGATATTAACCGTCGTAATCTGGTAACTCTAGTTCTACGGACATTCATGATTATTTTCCGTAGCTTACTGGATTCCGGAGAACTTACATCATGTGAGTGCAAGTCGTTCATCTTTTGAATCTGTACCTGTTACATTCGGTTCATAATAAAATATTAACCATCGTAATCCGGTAACTCTAGTTTTACGGACATTCATGATTATTTTCCGTAGCTCTCTGGATTCCGGAGAACTTCCCTCATGTGAGTGAATCCAGGAGAACTTACCTCATGTGAGTGCAGCCTCAGCCTGAGGCTGCACTCACATGGTGTAAGTTGCAAGGCTCTGCACTCAGGCTCCGTGGACCTTGTCAGCTAAGGGACGACCACATCCAGCCAGCTGGCATGCAAGTTTGAAGCAACCCAAAGTTCGTTCAAATTTGTAAGAGTCGAGACCAGTTGGAAAGAGAGATTTTCCCTCGATCCACCCTTGAATCCTCTCGTACTGCATCCATCACACAAACACCATGCATGTACTGTGTACTGCACTACTTACTTGGCTGATGTGGACAGGAGGCGCGAGGAGACGGAGGGGATTCACACGATGTCAATTAAACCACAAGGGCCCCTATACTATAAGATGCGACAGGCGATTTTAGAGCGATTGATAGCGGGGCTTAGCCCCGTTGTTCTTCCCTTCGGGGTGGTTGTTGCTTGGCTCTTCGGGTCCTTCATTCCCTTGTGAGGTTTGATGGGGTCTTCCCATCCGTTTGCTATTCATTGGGTCGTGTTTTACCTATACTATAAAAGGGGCCGCTTATGCGGTTGCCTACGTGGCAGTTGCCCACGGCCAAGGCTGCAGTGTGTGCAATACCGTAGCGTCAACTCTATTCGCGCATAACACTGAGCGAAACAAAAGAGAAGTTAATATCAATGAGTGTAAACTTTGCATAGAACATGTATTGTGAGCGAAATATTTTCAGAAGCTTACATTTAGATAATAAAATATAAAATATTTATAAAATATTTATAAAATATTTATAGTACTATATACTCTTCTAACGTTATATCTCAAGTCAAATCCGGAATACCCACTCCCTCGCATTGTTGTGAAGACTGAAGTAACTTCATTGAACCTCTGGTGTAGCTTGGCCACGAGGTCAGACTGATGACGCTACACAATACAAAACACAATCTGAAAATTGCAATCTCATATGCTGGACCATTCTTCTATCGACGGGTGACTTTCATGTTAGCTGTGAACGCCATTAGACTAAGTTCAGAACCGTGAAAGAAGAACTTCAGTTTGCAGATGTAGATTGGATGTAGGGTACCGTAAACTCAGATCTAGAGGAGTCCAGTACTATCCGCACAATCTCAGAGCAAATCTCACAATTTTTTTCGGTTTTCTGAGTGAGATTTTCCATATGTAGACAGTGGAATTACAAATCCAAGTCCAAATTAGATGAGTCTTGCTTTATGTCTACGTAGAAGAACTGACCTGCTCTGGAAGATCATTACCTAGCCTTTTATACCCCTCGCACAGTTAAACATCTTCGTTACACTGTTGCTAGCATGCATCTGAGTGTAACACGATGTGTAATTGGCATCGGTTGAATCATCTACAGGATTGAGTCTGAGTACAAAAGATTATATACTCAGATCTAGAATATTCATTAGATATATTCTAGACTAGAATATTTATTAGGAACCGCATCAGACCACGCTTGAATCACCAGTGATATGATACTTGGATGATTATTATATAACCTCGGTAGCGAGTACAGTATGTGAATCACGAAGACAGTTCTGAGTCACTTTCTCTGTGATCAAAACAAGCTATCTATATCAGCCCTTATCTAGAGTCAACTTACGATGACTGAACAACGGTCAATGTATACTGGTCACGAAATTCGAAGCTTGGATATACTTGTTCGGCCGATTGCAAATGTGTTGGTTATTCTGCTGGTTATTCTAACCGTCATAGTGAGCGAAAAGTTAACTAAATTAGTTTCAACTGCTTGAAAGATAAGAAGAGCCGTCATTTGCTGCGCGGTATCTTTATAGCAAATACTGACATTTCTGACACTTTATGTTGACTCATCGCTCACAAGGATGCGTGAATTGAGTTGACGGTACGGTAGTGCTTAACGGCACTTCTGCGGCTAGCAGCTCTGGCCAGAGGCTGTGAACGAGTCCGGGAGGAAAAAGAGGCGCGGGAGCAGCAGTTGAGTAGTTAGAGTTTTGGTCCAGCTCCTGTCGTTTTCTTGCTAGGTCGTGGATTGGATAGTGTGCAGGGAGGCACGTAGTGTGCGGAGAGCCTGTTTTGAGCTTTCAAGCGCGATCAATTTTTCAATGATTTCTCTGGCACTGCGTAGATTTCAGGAGTGGTGGGGTCGACTGTATGCATCGTCTTACGTACGGAGAACTATTTGGAGTCGTCTCGCTTCTGATCGATTTGGACATAGTGTTTGGATTTAGTTCGCATTCACTTTCCGTGCGATTGCATGTTCTTGGATACTACTGAAGCTCTGCCGCTTTCTTTTCTATTGCTCGGACTGTGATTCAGTGCATTATTTCAGTCCGAACTTCTGTGCGGGCTTCTGTACCTCTAAGCAGACTATACACCTACGGCGCGGGTTGTTCTTCTCTGCTCTCTTTTTAATCCAAACTTTTGGAGGCTGGTGGAAAGGGTGTTCAGACTCGCATTGGCTTCTGGGCAGATGCTTTGATTCCTGGAAGGTCTACTGTTTCACGTTTCTGTTTGGTGTTTGAACTCTCTTTCGGAGAAGCGCTTTCACTTATTTTCAGTTTCCTTTGGGCTCACTATTGATGTTGCTCTTGTGAGGATTTGCTCCTGGGCTTGTGCCTTAGCAGAGTCTACGTCAGGCCGGCTCTCTCCTGACAGGAGGCACAAGACTCCTGCATTGCCTTTCCTCTGTGCTCGCATTCACATCTCTTTTCCTCTAGTCTACTGCATCTGTGGATCTGACCTCTTCCTCGGTGGTCTCCATAAGTTTCGCCCTGTGATTGTAGACTCTTGCTCTCCTTTCCTCATCTTTGTATATTTTCCCACCTGTAACTTGTTTGTAACTTTGTTATTTACTTGTCTTTGCATTGCTGTGCACAGCTATCCGCGCTTCATCAGCAGCCTGCTTTGGTGTTCTTTTTGTTGTGCTGATCATATCTGAGAACATTGCTGTTTCCGTTCCTACTGAACATTTCCGTTCCATTCCTGAGAGAGATAGAGCTTTAGAGCCCTCGATAACACTTTACAACTCTTGTAATGGGATAGAACAATGTCGCACAAAGTAAAGACTCGACGAGTTCGCTCACATGATGAGCTGCATCAGCATTGGGTGGTCACAGGGGGTTGTCTCGGCGATAGTCAGCTTACAATCAATGCCTCTGAGTTACTGGCAGCTTTTCCTCACTATGCTGCAGCTGTGGCTCAAACTGTTGTGCTAGAAGAGGTCTTTGCACATCAGCTTGACATCGAGGATGAGTTACTGTGTTGTGTATCTGCAGCATACAGCGAGACAGTTCCGAAAATGCAACGTTTTGTCATTTATCGGGAACTTGCTTTCTTTTTGGGATATGCAGACCGGAAAGAACTGCCTCCTTTGCTAGAAGAGGCAGTAAAACGAGAGTTTCATGATGTTGGTGAAGTTTTTGTTGGCTTCCAAGCATAGTCTGAGCAGCATTCTGTGAGTGAAGTTTTTGTTGGCTTCCAAGCATAGTCTGAGCAGCATTCTGTGAGTGAAGTTTTTGTTGGCTTCCAAGCATAGTCTGAGCAGCATTCTGTGAGTTATTTTTGTTTTTTCTTTGGTCAAATTTTTCGCTTCTTTGTAGTTGCATGCATGATGCATCCTGGTTAGCGGGTCTAGGAGCTGTTGTAACAGCTCCTATGAAGTGCTACGCCCAGTTGGGGGCTTCAAGGGTTCAACCCCCTGTAGCATTCTTGAAAATCTTGTATTTGATGTGCAGAGTTACAACTGTTTTTTTCTTTGGAAATGTGACATGAGTCGACTCATATCCAAACGTGAAGTGTCTCTTGATAAAAGATAGAGAAATATACATAGTTCTTTTCTGAAACAAGCTCTTGGTCTAACCGAGTTCTATTCACTGTAACACACTGGATCGAAGACAATAAAGCAAACTTGATCAAAGACAGTAAGGCAACTGGATCGAAAATAGTAAGACAAAGCTGTTTGAAGATAGTAAGGCAAAGCAAGGCAAAGCTGTTTGAAAGACAATTTGTGTTTCATGGATAAAATAAGTGATATATAGCGCTGCAAACTGCAAAAAATATATCTTCTGTGAATATGTGCCAAAGCAAGGCAAAGCTGTTTGAAGACAGTCAGGCAAAGCAAGGCAACGCACTCTGAAAGACAATTTGTGCATCAAGATAAAAAAAGTGATATATAGCGCTGAAAACTGCATATCATGTATCTTTTGTGAATATGTGCCGATACTAAGTCTAAAACATAAACTGTAATGTTGTGCCGGTACTAAGTCCAAAAAACTTAAACCGTAATGTTATGTAAGTTTCCAGAACAACTCCTGCACCAACATAAAACATAGACTTGATATGTTATGTAAGTTTTCGAAACAACTCTTGCATCCAACAAGACATGTTGTCAATAAATGATACATGTACATAACAAACAAAAAGCAAGACATCTTAGGTAGGATTGTAAAAGAAGTTATGATGCTATTACTTACGATCAAGAGATAATATGCACGTCAAAAATGCTCTCCCTCAACTCAGTCTTCCATGCCGTTGTCCGTTCAGGTAGCACTCGTAGTGTTGAAGTCCTATGCCGCACTGTGGTATGTTGAGGACGTCGTTGATATATCTTGATGGGCTCTCGTCTGATGTTCTCATTCCAATCCATGCAACACGCTGACAATCGAGCCTCGTGAGTCTTGGGATAGTGAACCCTCTTCGAGGTAAACTTGTTGATGACAGAGTTGAAAGTCTCTGACATATAGTTCTCCCGAGCTCTAGTGTAGAATCGCATCTTTGTTGGTTTAATGACTTTCGTCAAAAACTCCACCATAGCGCGATGGATAGGAGAACCTTAACATGCACAAACGGTATATATATCAACCAAGAAGACAAAGAACTCATAATGATTTCAAATTCAATAGAGGACAAGGTAGATGAAAAAATTACTCACCACGCGGATAGTATGTGTCAGAGGCGGACGTGTTCAAGTGCGGGATGGTGCAGCAAGGTCTGTCTCCGGGAAGAGTGGTGCATGTTGTATGGTCACCTGCCCAATGATCTGCAGCATTCCTAATGTCCAAGACCAACACACTGGTGTCGTCCTCATCGCTAGCATAACGACCATCATCACCTACGGTTCTCCTCGCATTCAATTGACAATAAGTATAAATCCAACCTTTCAACTTGTCGGCAAGACCATGCGCTTGCACCTCCGGATACATGAATCATCGTGAGGCAGCTGTGACACCTTCGAGATACCTCGCATTGTCGTCACTCGTTGAACAAGCTCGGGCTTATTCCCGATAGCATAAGCCCCTTCGGATCGTAGCCACGTCACCAATTGTCTTTTGGTCAAGAGTTCAAGATCAGCCACTACCTCAGCCTCCAAAACATCACCAAGCGGTCGCTTCTTGGTCTGCACCTCCACCAAGAACTTCTTGACCACATTCTTCCACTTATGCCACAAGTCCTTTTGACTCACGATCCCGTGACGCTGCAAGATGGCATCCACGGAGGATTTGTCATCGTGCACAACTTCGTCTGGGACTATGCCACGTGCAACCAATCGCTGGATACCAAGCTCGAACGCGGCATCCTCAATGAGCCATGCATTGTTACCCACCTCAACACGAGTCATGTTGATCATTTCGACGACACGGCCATCATGTGCACAATAAATGCACATGTACCATTGTAACCATTTCGTGTAGAGTCATATCGTAAGTCAGCATACACGAGAAAGTTCTCTAAAATTAGCCACATAAACAGACAATTCTGTTAGATTATGACATATAGCATACATATGCAATCGATAAGGTCTGTCATGCTAACTTACCAGCTATGGGAGAGTCATCAGTCGATGAAAAATATTTGGCTTGCACAGCATATTGCACATCCTCCTTCTTCTCTTTCCACCGATCAAGAGTCGCTTGAATCCATCCAATTATACGTCCTCCCACTCTGGAAACCCAAAAAGTGCTTTCGCGCTATGTGTGCCAAGCCAACCTCTCTATACACAGAGTCCAACTGTGTATATCCTAACCCCGCGCATAATGCGGCACAGTACATACGACATGTTACATCAGGGATGCCATAATACAACTCCATCTTCGTAGATAACCAGCAAAACTTGTGTTGACTCGGACACCTAAACTTGAGGGACCAAGTCTGATGGATCGCCTTGATCCTAAGAATTAACAATAGTTGACGGCACATCGGATGAGGACACTTGACTACGAAATCATGAAATAATTCTCTAAGTTTGGACCATGACATCCAACTATGGGTAGCTCCTCACTTTCGACCTCAGGTTCTCTCGGAGGACTATCATGCTCATGATGAGACATGACATGAGGGATCTGAGAATCAACAATATGGTCTACATCGATATGAGGTTCGTCAGTTCTCGAAGTAGACCCCATAGTGACATCATGCACCTACAATATACATATAAAACAATTAAAAAATAATACGAGAATGAGTTTGTAAAAATGACAAATCAAACCATAGCATAAGACAACAATCGTATCTCAACTTGTGATGTCTGGAGACCAAGAGCATGAAGAACATCCGGGTCAGCGATAAAGACTTCACTAACATCTTCGACATCGAGTCTCTCTGGATCTAGATCACACTCCTCTGGTATTACATCTGGGGTTGGAACTATAACTTCTGAACTTACTAACTTCATTATCGATGTTACACTTAGTCGCTAATGACTAAGAAAAACTGTAAGTGAAAGTATAGAACGGCTCTGATTTTACTATAAAATTGGTATTGAAGATAAACTAATCCAGATATCTTTTAATTTATAATCTAAATCTTCCAAGAGAAAAAGTTTAGTAATTAAATAATACTAAATAACTTTTAATAACTTTATTTAATATTAAAGAGTGGACATATATCTCCTCCTTCTTAACATGGAAGAAGTGAATATACATGCTCCTAGAAAAGCAAAATGTAACCGTTTCTTAAGTAGAACAATGGTCTCCTTTTTCTTCCTTATTACTTTCACTAATAAACAATTCCGTTTCCTCCTTCCTGTCCTTACTTCAGCTTTCTGTATCATTAAATTTTCTACAGATTCACCCTCCAAATGAAATCATCCAATACTTCAGACAATATACATCGAAAGTGCATTTTTGACCGAGCGGAGGAAAAATGAGAGTGAAAAATCTAAAACTTCCATTGGATTGGACACCACAGTGAGAGTGCAACCGAGATGTTAACATGAATTCTATAAGAGTTAAGGAGAAAATATTCAGTAATTTCAACTTTAATTTAATATTTAATATAATTATAATAAATTAGCTGCTTTGTACACGTTGAATCTTCTAGAAATAACCCATAAAGCATGTGGACTGCGATGCACAATAGGAAGAGAAAAAGAGGACTGTATTGTGTGAGAAAAACAGTTTTTTGAAGATTTAGTTTATCACTTTATTTTCACTTTATATTCATTTTATTTATCACTTTATATTCATAACTGTATTCACTAAAAGATTATTAGTTTAAATTTTATATTTAACAACATGAATAAATCACAAGGAGGAGGAAAACCATAAGGATGTTAGACCACCGGAATAGTTCTGTCGAGTAAAATTTAAACCTAAAGGCACTGAAGTAAATAATTATTTACGTCGAAGTCAATGGAAAACTATTTTGAATTAGAAGGGATCGGCTTAAATCGGAGAAGTTCGTTAAAGGAAATATTTAAAATTAAAGATAAATATAAATTTCAATAAACATAAAAGTGAAGCAAACGATTTAATTTAATGTTCTAAAAATAACGTAGAAGGAAATAAGCAATAGCAAAAATATTCACCCTAAGTTATAGAAATTAATTAATAGGGTTATTTTAATTTATTCCTTCTGAAAATCACGGGGAAAAATCAAACTTAATTAATATCCGGATGAGGAGGAAACCATCACGAGAAATTAAAGACCTCTCAATTCTTGGAGGTTGGCTGCATTATTCTAGTTCGAGTTTGCTTGGTGCTCGAAACTCATAGCGAGGACATAGATCCATGCGGTTAAAGACCAAAAAAGGTATACCTCCAGCTTCGGATGTGAGCGCTGATTCAAGTTTTAATATGCCAAAAATAGTTCATGTTTTTCGAGTACAATTCCAAACATTAGATACTCTAGGACAAAATTCCTGATGAATCTTTAAGTATCTCAGATCGAGCTGAGCTTTTGTCAGTAAGATATATGTAGCATATGCATCATATTTCAGCTCGTTTCTGAGATGATCAAAAAAACTGCAAATGCCAAAGATAATCCATTTGGGTAACCTTTGAGAGCATTTTATAAAAGAAGACGACTTCTCAAGTATCTCAGAACGACACGAAATTCTGTCAGTATGATATACATAGCATATACATCATATTCTCAAAATTTCAGCTCATTCTGGCATGGTTGAAAAAACCACAAATGCTACAAACAACCTTTTTGTGGTACCCTTGAGAGCATTCTATAAAAGAAGATAGACTTCTCAAGTATCTAATAACAACACGAAATTATTTCTGTAAGATACACATAGCATATAGATCATATTCTCAAAATTTGAACTCATTGTGACATGTTCGAGAAAACCACAAACGCTAAGGACAACCCATTTGGGATACCTTTCAAGGCATTCTATAAAAGAAGATGACTTCTCAAGTATCTCAGTCTCACTTCTCAAGTTATCTTTAATTTTAAATATTTCCTTTAACGAACTTCTCCGGTTTAAGCCGATCCTTTCTAATTCAGAATAATTTATAATTTATAATATTATAATATTATTTATTTATTCTAATTCTTTCTTTTATTTATACTTAATTTTTATACTATTATTTTTAAATCTTTTTCTGTTCAATTATCTGTTTACTCAATTAATTCAAATTATAACGGTAACTTCTCTCTCATTGGGCCACGTCACACGTATGAAGGCGGGCTCCAACCTAGTTAGTACCGCTAGCAATCTGGTACGTACAGAGGCAACCACGGTCGGATGGGTTGTGGTTGTGGAGACCACGCTGGCTCAGGTTATGCTTCTCTGGACCATCCGCGAGACCAGCCAGACTGCCCACCCTTTGTAAGGGACACCATCCTTACACCCTCGACTACCCCCACCCACCCACCCGTCTTCCCATCCGTTTGCTATTCGATGGGTCGCATTTTAATCCCAACCCACCCACTTGAAGGGCGGGTTGTGGATTACGTGGTCCCAGATCTGGTCTGCCCGCTGATCCATTAAAGACCCTACTTTACTCCAACCCGTCACGAACGACTATTGCTGTCGAGATCTCCTTGCACTCTCGATTCATCGGTACCCGACTTGTTAATCTTACCGGGTGCTGTTCAACTAAATAATATTACTATGGTGCCGTTCAAGCTGTACTATTGTCTACGGGTGCTGTTTAATCCACATGTAGTGGTAAAATGTTGGAGGTTGCACTGGAGGTTGTGTTGGTGGTGTAAAAGGTTGGACTTCGCACGCGACGGCCACTTTTCACTGTAGTTTTTTTTTCTTCTCTCAGTCAAACTGCAGGAGGCCAAGGCCCCAGTTGAGCTCTCTGTCTCAATGCGAGGGGTAAGTAATTGTAACAAAATATGCTAGATAGTAGAACATTTCAAAATTCAATATATAGAATATTTTTTTTCTACGATTCTCAATGACTCGAGATTCACTTGATAATTTTGAAGCCGTCTCTCATCATGGGCTCATTTTGAAGCCCTTTCTCTTCTGCTCATTTCACTACCAAGATGGAAAAGTTTCATAACGTATTGCAATGGTGACTGCGTAGCGTAAATCTCTCAAGGGCCCCGTCCGTGCCGAACTTACTTAGCAATGGTTAAAAGTGATTAGTGATGGGATCCCCACCGCTGATATAGTGGTAGTTGTGGTTTAAGCAAAAACCTCCTTCTTATGTCACTATGCTTCTTATGTCACACTGCATCTTAAGCGACAACACTTCTTATGCGATAATGCTTCTTATGCCAAGTGAAGACGAAGTGTCGCAGTTATGGCCGGACTGATGGAAGACCCATTTACGAATAAGCATACCCAACGACCTTGTACAGTGAATTTCGTTTTCTCTTATCAGAAAACGTATAAGTGTTATACAAATATATTGTAATAAGTTATCATAAAAAATTAAAATCATTTATAAATATTAAATGTTAACCTCTCCGGGAGTAGCAAATTGACCCAGACAGAACCCATAAGTGAAGAGCTAGCTGAGGCCTCCCTGGAGGTATAAGTCAGGGAGTGAAATTGTCAATTAACGTCATTTTACAGAGGCATTAATATATGTTTCTAACCCTCCCCGCCGGAAGGGTTAGAAACATATATTAAACACCCATGTACACTCAAGTGTACATGGGCAAAATAAGCATTCTAAACCACGATACCTGTGTTAGTACAGAATATGCCGGTGGTACCGTCTCCTAAGAGGAGGTCTAGTCGGCACGCGAGATCGTCTACAAAGAGCGCCGATTCGGATGGAGGTGGAAGCGCAAGTGACTCAAGCGGCCTAGCTAGTCGTTTCAGTCGATCGAGTTTCGACGCGCCTCCCCTACGTGACAAAGAAGACCCGTACTTACTGTCGACAGAGATGATAGCGAAAAATCGGTGCAAGAACGCGACTAGAACCTCAATTCCAAATCGCTTGCTTGCGCCACTGCAATACCTAGTCCGGCGTTTTATAAGGGAAGTCCGTTGACAGCAATGGAGCTCAAGGGTACTCATGGGTGTCTATGGATATCGATGTAGTCAAGCTCAGCAGCGTTACGTAGTTCTGTATATGGTCCTCTGTTGTGAAGGCCATCATTTTTTGTGTCATTTTTTGAAGAGTTTTTCTGCCTACGGAAGTTCTTCTGTGTTCTGCTGTGTCAAGTGTGCCTTCTGTCGAGACACACTCGAGACTACGTTATTCACAACCCATGCTTACAAATTCTCATGGCTGCTAGGACTTCTGAGATTGAGCCGGAGCTGGAGCTCGTGCTGGCTGATGGAAAATTTAGGGTTGCAATTGCAATCCAAAATCCAATCTAGCAATTGAGGACTCAGCCAACCTTCTCGGACATTATTCAAATTTCCAGACTGCAGGGGATGGTAGAGCTGATAAGGAATCTGCAGATCATGTTGACTATAGACCAGGTCCAGTGGTGAAAGCGGAGTTGCAAGCGGGAGAAACGATGGGAGTCTGTTAGTACAATTACCGGTTGTGGTGTCGACAGTTATCGTGGCATGACCTCTTCAAGGCGAGACAGCCGACACTTCTGGACCAAACCGGTGGAAAACGTGGGCCTAAATTCCTTCCTGAGTACAGAGTTCAGATCAGTCTTCAGGTGAGGTGTCCACGAGATGGTATACTGCGCCTGGTCCTCTGTTTCTAAGCAGTTTCACGCGTGGCTCCAAGTTACCTGAGTTCCAACGTAACTTGTAGGTTTTCCGCTGCATATTTGGATTTCTTGACGGTAAGGTTTCTTCATGAGCGAAGGAGAAGAGTAAAGGATCTGTACGGAATTGGGCTCGTTGGTTTGGATTTCTCTTGGTTATGTTTCGCGTTGGTCGGGTCTGTAGATGCGAACTGCGCATGCAATCTTGTCCCTGTACTGAATGATAGACGACGAGATCGAGGATTCGCTTGATCGATGACAAGCACATTGTAGGTTGGGAGTCGTTACCTGAAACAGATCTGAAGTTTTGGACAGTTCTTTTGACGGTCGGTACCTGACTTGGTTGCCTGATTGGTGGCGGACGTATACAATGCACAGATGTGTTATGCATGTTTCTCTTTCTTTTGTTCTTTTTCTCTGTCAGTAATGTTATGTAGCTGATGTGTTCAGTAGTGATGGTGATCAACTAGACAGATAGTAAGCTGATATCCATAAACAGATATCCAGATAAGGTGATATCCATCCATCCATGGCCAAGAGTTGAAGAGAGTTGCTGGTCGTTACATGAAACAGATCTGAAGTTTTGGACAGTTCTTTTGACGGTCGGTACCTGATTTGGTTGCCTGACTATATACCACCGACCTCACATCATTTACTTCCGCTGGTTAACGGATATGTTAAATCACAAGTACCGGTATTATTAAACCACAAACCACAAACCTCAGGGCCTCTGAGCGTCTCTCATCTTCAAGTTTACCGTTAGAATCACAAGAAAAGACAGTTAATAGATTACATAGGAGAGAGGGAAATACATCCTTGCTTAAAACCGTAGGCATGTGCATTACCAAAATATTTTCACGGGGTTCCAGCTTAGCCAGTCTGCTTCAAAAGGAGAAGACTTGGGAGTAGTATCCAGGAAGAACTTGTCAGTTATGAACTGACGTCTACAGCGAACTTATTCAGAACAGAAGGGGCATCACATCAACTTGACGTACGTTTGAAACTAAAGATAAAATTAATAATAATTCGAAGAAGAATCTTTTCAGCTTCTCGGAAATGTAACGTACCAGCAACTCAAACCACGCAGTAACATTTCTATGCACAGTGTTGTGTGACTCATTTACAAAGGTTTACATCGTGTGTGAATACTTGACAAGGACAAAGTAACAATGGGCGAAAGACATGAAATGGATATGAGAGTACATTAAAAACTTCAAATAGGTAAATAGAATCCTCCGAGATATAGGTTATTGCTCAAATACACATGACAGAGATAAACTTCCTAGTGCTATCCGCATTAGCTCTACATGATCTTTATTGCCAAGCCAACTTGCATCTCTCTCTATATATTCAGCCTTCTCAGGTTTTGAATTCTTGAAGAGTTTGCCATCTGAATTCACCTGCAGTGCTTGAGTTTGTGTTGTCTACTCCTAACGAGAAATTGGTCCACATTGTTTCCATCCTTCTATAATCATCGCTCGATTCTCTACTACATGATGATGTGCAACTAGTAAACTTGAAAGTGTTACATTTCTCAACCGACGTATAACAAAATCTATTTTGACACAAATAGGCTATAAACCTGTGCTCACCATAAATTTGACTTGCTCGCTCTGTCACGTCTATCATAAGAGGTTGAGGACCCTCCACACCTTTACAAAGAATTACATCTCTATTCTTATAATTAGCAAATTCAGACTGAGAAATTAACAAGAGAAGCTCACCTTGAATGTGTTCCTCCACGAACCACCCTCGCATAGTATATTCATTTATATCTTCAAATGGATGTATTTCTCCTTTGATATGGTATTTTGTTTTCAATAGCATCGCTTTCCTCCGATAATTGAACCCCTTGATTTTCAAAGCGTGATATATCTTCCACAACTGTGAAGGATAAGAAAACCAGTTCTTGTAAGACTTTGATTCTGCAGAAGTACGCTGAGATGTGCTACTTCTCTGTAAAACTTGTCTAAGACTAAATTTTGGCTTTGATCATCCACTTGTAGGTTGAAGTTGATTGTCATTATCTACTTCAGTATCTTCATCTCCAACAACGTCGATGTTCACTTCATACTCCTCTCGAATCATCTCTCGTACTTCCATGTCGGTGTCTGCAAGTATTCTCCCATACTCACTCGTTGGAAAAACTGATCCATATCTTGAGCTTTAAGTGACATTCTCGGACGTGGTCTATACTCAACAAACTTACATAACCATGGTGGAAGTGAAATTTCACTTGTTCAAGTGAAATTTCTATGATCATCTTGCCTTAGGTCAGATGGCTATTTTGCAGTCAGAAGTGAGGAGGTTAGAATCCGCTAGATGTGTGACACGTGGCACTTCAAGTAGTCAGTTATCGTCCGAGTGCTCGCTAGAAACAAACAGCCATTTTTCTAACTCGTTATCCCCGTGGCTTTTCTGAAATTAGTAATATTTTGCATTTTCTAGATCTCATTCCTAACCCTAACTTCGACCTGAAGTTTATTAGATTTCGCAACCTGTTGTAATCTCTCCGAAGATGTGTTTGACTAAATTTCCTTCTCTCAATCAAAGTTTTAGGCATTTTCAAGCATGCATAAACCTAACTGTAGTTAGATTGTAATAAGTATCAATATTAGACCTACTAGATCAATAAAAACTCATTGTCTTTTCTCATTGGCCATTCTTTTTCCCTCTATCTTTAGTCATGATGGTAATTAGCGATCACAATCCAAAATACATTATTTTTCTCAAATATATACTTTATTGCGGACAAGAGCAAGTACAGTTCTTGAGTTTAAAGTTTTATATTCTTGAATTTAAAGTTTTATATTCCCTCTCACGAGTTTGCATCCAAATGGGTCTTCAGTAGTTTGCATGCAAGTGAGTGTTGATTTCTTATTTTTGAAGTTTAAAGTAAACTCTCATTGTTATTTCCCTTTGAATCATAACTGTGAAATGTTCTTCGCTCTGGTTCCTCTTTCTCTTTGTTACATGTCTTTACACACTTTCTCTTTTTATTTTGCATGTGATTGAACTCCTTTCACTATAATCTATTCGTCAAGAATGGACTATAGCCAGTGACAGAGTAAATTTTTGCCACTTTTTGCCGTCATTTTTGCTTGTCTTCTACTGTATAAGTCGCTTGGGATGCATAATATTCTCTCATCCAAATGGTTTCCTAGGCTAACTGTTTGCATGTATGGAGTGAAACATGATGATTAAACAAGAGGGAAAAAGACAAAGGAAAGTGAGGTGCTTGAAGCAAACCTCGCCAAAACTGACCTTCGGATTCAGGTCCATATAAAGTACTTTTCTTCTCTAGATAAGCATCATCAGATGACATGGAGTCTATTACCCTAAAGGAATTCAATGGAACGTATTCCAGAGGTCAATAGTTTGAGCGTGTATATAAGAAACTAAATATTGTGAGTGTGTTAGCAATACTATATGAGATCTGTATCTCACATGTAGTTCTTGTCACAAGGTAATGTCGCTACGGCAAAATAGTGTTTAGCTTGATATAGATAGAGTGAATGCGTAAATAAAGAAGACGTTAGATTGCCAAACATACACTAAGTTTTAACTTCACGAAGTGTTACATGTTGATATAGTCCCAAGCTCTAGTAGATCGACGGCTATCATTAGCTGGAGTGGTTAGGGTTGTTAGAGTTAGTTAGAGGGCTAACCCACCATTAGGGTTTCTCTTGTACTCACCTCCACTATATATACAGAGAGAGGCAAAGCCTCTCTTATCTCATTCCTATTTTACTTCCTTGTCTACTCGCTCTCTCTCTCTTCTTGGAGTGTCCTCGTAGTATCGATCTTTCTACATGGTATCAGAGCTATGCGGCTTTTGAGCCACAGACTGACTGGGTGATCGACTCCGGCGCCACCAGTCACATGACTCTCCATTACGAGTGGTTTAGTTCACTCGAGCCGGTGGAGACTCCACAATTTATGGTGATAGGAGATGACACCAAGCACAAGATCCAGCACAAAGGTAACATTATACTTGACATTCCTACTTCAACGTTTACTGGTAAACAGAATGTCTTACATGTACTCACATTGACTAGAAACCTGCTATCTGTAGGACAGTGATAGAGCAGGGTCTGCAAGTGCGCTTCAATAAAGATGGATGCTTTATTGAAGATTCGAGCGGCACTGTCATAGCTCGGGGTATCAAGAGTGATAGGCTGTTTAAACTAGATGCATCTGCGCCTAAGTTACAGGCTGCCATGTATGGACAGAGTGGTCCAGTAGTGTCTGACATTGACATCTGACACAAGCGAATTCGGCACATGAACTTTCAGAGGCTGAAAAGCCTTCCGAGTTCTGACCTGGTTACAAGTCTGCCCAAATTCGAATCCAATGAGCCCACTGGAGTTTGTGCAGCATGTCAATTCGGCAAGCAAGCTAGACAGCCCTCTAAGGGATCAGATAGTAGAGCAAACAAGCTTATGGAGCTTGTTCACATTGATGTATGGACTGCTTCTCAGCCAAGTATGACCGGTTTTCAGTATTTCATGTCGTTCATTGATGATCATTCGCATTATACTTGGATCTATTTGTTGAGAAACAAGTCCTCTGCCGAAGTACTGTCAGCATTCCAGACTTTCCGCAAGTTGGTGGAGAAACAGTCTGGAGCATCTATCCTCTGTTTGAGATTTGATGGAGGAGACGAGTTCCTTTCTGGAGAGTTCGATGCATATCTGCGTGAGCATGGTATTCGACGCTAGAAGACTTGCAGTTATAGTTCGCAGCAGAACGAGGTTGCGGAGCGCAAGAATCGACACATAGCAGAAGCTGCTCGTGCGATGTTGAATGAGAAGACCATGCCTAGACCTTACTGGGCAGAAGCTGTTTCATGTGTGGTGTATCTGATGAACCGGATGTCTACAGCGGCAGTCCACAACAAGACACCGATGGAGGTCTTCACAGGCAGTAAGCCTAATTACTCTTTTCTTAAGATTTTCGGATGTATCTGTTATGTGCACATACCTGATGAAAGACGTAAGAAACTAGATCCGAAAGCAGATAGATGTATCTTCCTTGGTTATGCTTCTGATACGAAAGAATATAGGTGCTACAATCCTTCGTCCAAGCAGTTCTATATCAATAGAGATGTCGTTTTTGATGAGCTACAGTCTTGGTTTGCACCTGCATCTATCGTAGCCATCCCTGTACCTACTGTAGAACCAAGGAGTCAGTCCACTGTAATACCTCAGAGTAGTACGTTGAGTGGAGGATCTGAAAAAGTCATAGATTCTAGATCAGAATCTGTTGCACATAGAGCTGTTGTTAACACTGGAATCCACGTAACACAGCCTCGTGGAACTAGTGTAGTCTCTACACAGGATGAGCGTGTGCTATTACAACGTATGTTTGACTCATCCACATATGTGGATCTTCCACATCCATTGGATACTTTGTCTCAGACCTTGGCGTCTACGTCATATCAGATGCAAGAGGAGGTGACTAGTGCACCAATTACCTCTCGCAAATCTGAGCGGGCAAAACATCCAGTGAGTAGGTATATGCATGAAAGTTTTCTTGCTATGCACCATGCATATATGGCCAATGTTCTTCAGGAACAGGAACCGAGTTCACTTGAGGAGGCGATGCACAAAGCCCAATGGGTAAGTGCTATGAAAGCTCAACTTGTTCCACTTTATCACCAACAGACTTGGGAGTTGGTGGACTTACTTGAGCGTAAGAAAGCGATTGGTTGCAGATGGATCTTCAAGGTCAAGCATAACTCGGATGGTATCGTGTGCCGGTACAAGGTCAGATTGGTAGCCAAGGGCTACGCACAACAACATGGAGTGGATTTTGATGAGACTTTTGCTCCAGTTGCGAAGATGGTGACTATTCGAACCACAGTTGCAGTTGCAACTCAGAAAGGTTGGAAGATGCACTAGATGGACTTCAAGAACGTCTTCCTCAATGGCGATCTTGAGGAGGAGGTCTACATGCAGCAACCTCCTGGTTATGAGGATCTTAAGTTCCCTTCCCGTGTATGTAAGTTACGGAAGACTCTCTATGATCTGAAACATGCATCAAGAGCATGGTATGCAAAGATCAATTCTTACTTGCAGTCTCTTGATTTCCATCTTTGTAGTTCAGACTCTACCTTGTATTCATAGAGAATACGAGACCGAATTGTTGTGATCATCATCTATGTTGATGACTTGATCATTACTGGTAACTTTAATGAGCTTATTTCCCAGATCAAGGATCACTTGAAATCCGAGTTCGAGATGATGGACTTAGGAGAACTCAAGTACTTCCTTGCTGTGGAGTTCATTAGAGATGAGAAGGATGTTTGGCTTGTACAGCGACAGTATGCTCTCAGTATGCTTGAGAGATTTGGTATGCTTGACTGCAAACCCATTGCTACGTCATTAGAGCAAAGGGTAAAGCTAGGAGCAGAAGATGGTGAGTTATTGGATGATCCACGCATATACAGACAGATGGTTGGTAGTCTTATCTACTTGACCATCACCAGACCAGACTTGAGCTATGTTGTCAGTCTGATCAGTCAGTTCATGCAGTCACCACGGAGATCACATTTTGAGGGTGTCAAGCGGATCCTTCACTAGAGCGGATTGAGCTCAACATGGTGGAGGAGAGGGTGGTGGTTGCTGGGTTCACCAAGGAGACACCACATGGAGCGACCACCTCTTCTCGAGGATCACAGGCTACGCAACAACGTGGTGGTGGTGGTGGTAAGGATCGTGCAGAGCAGTCACGATCTCAAGGAGGTGTTGGAGGATCTGGTGGGCAGAAGCCCATGCCGTCCTTCTCTAGTCAACAGCAAGCGGGTCCTTGCTGGACATGTGATGGTCCTCATCAGCAAAAGGACTGTCCACAGAGGAGAGGTTATGAGACTTCAAGGACGTCAGGGACGTCTCAAGCAGTACCTAAGCAATGTGAGCATTGCGGACGACCTGGTCACAGTAGTGACCGTTGATTGATCTCCATCTCGAGTTGCGGTGTCCTACTGTATATAGGTCTCTACAGTGAAAAGTATTGCAAAGAGATGTTTTTTTCTATATTGTGTAAAGGAAGCTGCCCTGCAGCTTAACAAGCTGGGCAGGAGCTAAGCTGGGGCCATGCTTGACAAGCTGCCCCCTAGCTTAGACTGGAATATCACCTTGAAAGAGGTCGAAAGGCACCAGAATGCAGAGCTCGACGAGGAGAGCGACCTCATGCTTCCAGTTTTGACAAAAAGTGTTTTAAGCTATAGTTAGTACGGGTTTTAGACTAAGAAATGTACAAAAGAGGGAAATCCGTCGATTCTTGCTCGTGACTTGAACTCAGAATCTGATAGCGTGAGTGTGTAGGTGTTCACAAATACTATAGTTTTGACTCCTTGTTCATTAAAAACGGAGTTGTATAGAGAAGTTTGCACAGAAAAGGCTAGTAAAGACTTTGCAGGAAGATTTCTACAGTAAAAGCATATGTACAAGTTTTAAATCCTTTTAGAACGGAACCAAAGGCCATCCCAGTGATAGGGCGCCTGCCTAGGAGGGAAGTGGTCTCAAGATCAATCCCTCCTGGCCTCTGGTTCCTATTTTGGCGTGTTGGCCTCCCGGATGGGAGTCTATGTTGGGTATTCAGCCATGTCCTGTATACCTAGGGGCGGGAGACAGGTATCTCTCTTAATCGTGGACTTCCTGGCCTAAACCTCCGCATGCCATCCTGAATATACTATGGGAGATACCTGGTGCGCATAAGAGAGGGCTGTAAGCCCTGTGGGGCAGCCTCATAAGTGTTAAGGCTTCGGTCTACATTGGATGGCTTGTAGTATATTCAGGATGGCATCAAGAGCACAGGAAACTTTTGCTAAATAGTTAAATAATCATCGAGTAGGCTTGCGATGGAGAATGAGATTATGTGAACTTTTATTCGTGTAGGGGTAGAATTTGTGGAGACAACTGTGAAACTTGTATAAAAATGGTCAACTTTGTAAATAAAGCCTTGTACGCATAAGGACAGCAGGGGGGCAGCTTAAGCTAGGGCCCTGCTTGTGATAAGTGACTGCACTTATAAGGACAGCAGGGGGCAACTTAAGCTGGGGCCTTAACTTTTAGGTTTATTACCTGCGGCGGCTGGAGATCGGGGACACTTTTCAAGGAAGTTTTCTGAGTGAGTGGAGGCGGAAGGAAGGAAAAGGAGCAGAATTAGGGATTGAGGAGAGGAGACGCTGAGAAGCTTGGTGGCTGAGTGGGGATCGATTTTTCTGCCAGAATTGAGAGGATTGAGGAGAGGAGACGCTGAGAAGCTTGGAGGCTGAGTGAGGATCGATTTTTCTGCCAGAATTGAGCAGATTGAGGAGAGGAGACGCTGAGAAGCTTGGAGGCTGAGTGAGGATCGAATTTTCTGACAGAATTGAGTGGAGTGAGCAGGGGAGATCGTGAGAGAGGCAGGAAAGTGTTTTGGAGACAAGAACCTCATATGTTACACAGTTTTGAGGTTTAGAAGGAGTAGAATTGAACGGACAGAGGTGGTTTATTGGAAGGAGATCGTTTTTTACAAGGCTTTGGTTGTCGTGAGATCGAGTTCCTTGGAATTTTCAGCTGAGAAGGACTCAGGAGAGGAAGAGAGAGATATTTTCTTAAACAGTGAAGCAATTGACACTGAAATAAAGCTATTTCTACTCCGGAGAGATCTATTTGTGTACCTGAGTGCGTGATTGAGTGTTTGTTTTGCAATTGGTGGGCACAAGAGGCTGTGTTTTGGGATTTCATCGTCTGCAGCGATCTATCTTCCTTTCTGGTCATTTCTCTTTGATCTATCACAGTCAGGAGGTCCGCCCTCCCCAAGAAAGACTCTCACCACGACATCTGGTGCTTCCACTGAGAGCAATTGGGGTGATCGATTTGGAGAATTGGCTAGATTGGGTGGAAAATGGATCACAGTGCTGCTGTACAGGGTGCGGCTGCTGCTCAGGGTGCTCCTGCCCAGGGTGCTCCTGCCCAAGGGACTCCTGGTCAAGATGGAATTGGCTCTCAAGGAGGACCTACGGTGGTTCCAACAGCAACAGCACAGCCTGCTGTAGACACGTCTCAAATTCTTCAGGCGTTGGCTGCCCTGATTCAGCAACAGCCTGCAATTGGGGGAGCTGAGCAGAAGTCCACAAGGGCATTACAAGCAATTGTAGGTCGATGTGGGCGATTTGATGGAAGAGATGTTACAAGGTACCTGCGGGAGTATGTGGGCGAGATGGAGTTAGTCAGGGCACCTGAAGTTGAGGTAATTCTAAGCTTTGAGTTGACTGTTGTCCCTGAATTGAGAGAGAAGGTTAGAAATTTACAGAGAAGACATTTAGGTGGGTGGACTCTGTTTGAACGTGCACAAAGAGAAGAATTTCTAGAAGAGGACTCTGAAAGAGTCACCAGAAGAACTCTCATGGATTGGATAGAGCGTCAGCCTGGACGTTCCATGGGATTGAATGAAGTGATCCGTGAATTTGAGAAGAGGTACTCTCAGCTTTCTGGTCTAGAGAGGTTGACGTTGGATGCTAGGAAGACAGAGTTGTTCTTAAGGGCTCTGGATGAGTTCACAGCAGATAGGCTTTGTTTCATGTTGGCTGATCGAGGGGCTGAAGGAGGAGTTACATCTGATTGGAAGAGAGTAGAAGAAGCAGTATCCACCCTTGCTAGACAACGTCGTGGTAGGATGGTACTGCAGCCAGAGACCTTGCCAGAGCAGAGAGTAGCTCCTCATGTTCATGTAGCTCCTCCTGCGATACCTCAAGCACCTATTGTGATTCCTCAGCACCTATAGTGGTTCCCCAAGTGGTTCCTCAAGCGCCTGCAGTACCTATCCCAGCACAGAGAGGACCTAGACAGCAGCAGCGACCTGTTGAGAACCGAAATCAACATAACTTGATAGAAGAACTTACTCAACAGTTGAGAGATTTGAGGGTTGAGATGGCAGACTTGAGGAGAGATCAACGACCTGTTGCACCAGGTGTCCGACCTGTAGGAGGAACCTTTACTAGGAGATGTATTTGGTGTGATAGTCCAGATCATCTCAGAGGAGACTGTCAAGACTTGGCGGTTGCCTTGCGAGAGGGCGTAGTCAACTATCAGACTAACTGCCACTGGACAGCCTCTGCACACATATTTTGGAAGAGGAGGAATGAGGAGTTCACTTCCAACACTTACTGGTGCGAATACTACAGCAATGACTGCGGGTTTTGCGGAGGCTGATGTATATACTGGGAGAGTTGAGGTGCGCTCTAATCCAACTATGGTTGAGCATGCTGTTGAGGTTCCGGTCGAAATGATGAAGAGAGGTGCTGAAAGCATTAGGAGAGCTACTGGATGGAGAGACCCAGTAGATGCAACTTCTATTCGAGCGTTTTTAGAGACGAGTGGTGAACAAGATGCCATGATCGAAGACAAAAGAAGGCGGGACGCTTCTGATTTAGATGCAGGAGTACCAGAGGACAGTGACCGTCGGAGGGTTACAAGGAGGAGAGCAGCGGAATCATCACCATCTGTACCAGCTGGAAGATTTCTTGCTGCAGAGGATATACCTTCTACCTCTACAGCTCCACCACCTGCAATAGATCCTATGGAAGGTGTACAGGATTTGCCACAAGAGACTACTGCTACAGATAGAGTACGGGGAAAGAGATTTACAGCACAGGAGAAGGGAAAAGCTCCAGCTTACAAGTTAGCGGCAGACATCGAAACAACAACAGACTTGCGTGCTGTTCTAGAACAACGCATTTTGGATGCTAGAGTTGAGTTTACTCTTCGTGAAGTGCTTGGTATCGCAAAGAGAGAGTTTCATGAGTTGATAATAGACATCATGAAGAGAAAGAGACAGGTATTGACTGAACAAGTAAGTAGTCAGATGGTTGGAGCAGTAGATGCTATTGGTGTTGATCAGTTCGGAGATGATAAGTATGAGGTATGGGTTGCTGGTCCAGCTGTTATTGAGAATGAAGATGAAGAGTTTGAAGAGGATAGGTCAGGCGCAGATAGCGATTTCAAGGAGAAGCACTGGGCAAGAGCAACAATAGAGACGTAGGTTCGACTTGGAGGACTTTGTGAACCAGTACCTGCACTCGTGGATCACGGGTCGGAGATCAACATCAATTCCAAGGAGGTGTATGAAAAGGGACAGTGGCCAATCGAAAGGAATCATGGTTGGGTGCTTCGAGCTGCAAATAACCAAAAGGGTGAGTTATACGGAGCTTGTCCCAATATGCGTGTAAGGATTGGGGATGTAGAGGTTGATCAGCATTTCTTTGTACAGTCATCTGTCTCCTATCCTGTCATACTGGGCCAACCATACATCACCGCTGTTCGGATGGAGACAAAGGTGATGAACGATGGATCTCATTATGCTAGGGTTCGGAGTCCTGATGACAAGTACTCAGTACAATTTTTGACGGTTCGTTCAAGACATGAGCGGAACAGACAAACCCTTAGAGATTCTCAGACGAAGAGATGTAAGGTTTTTCGCAATCCACTCCTGTAGAGCGGGAAGACAGGGGTGTAGAACCTATTGTTGAGGTCCCGTCAGAGTTGGAAGCGAGACATGTACAAAGGTCTGGATACATGTGTGGTGTACAGAGTTGGCAGTCTGGATTGCTGATGTTTGAGACAGATGGGTGGAGCCGATTTACAAGAGTTGAAGATATGGAGGAAAATACAAAAAGATGGATGGTGAAACATGTATCAGGGTTGTGGCGTGTAGGAGTTCTATCTGAAGACGAAGTGGTTTCTGGTTTGTTTGAAGAGTTTATGTCTGTACAGTCAGCTGTTGGTTGGTTAGACAATGTGAGTAGATTGATGGAGGAGAAAAATAGTGTGGTGGTGATCCCTATCCACTCTCGATGCATATATAAGGAGATTGCTACATACCTGCAGTTCTTTCCTCATCCGATGCAGAATAATGAAGGAAGAGAAGCAAGTTGTTGGTGTGCACTCCCTCAAGAAGCAGACGTCCATGCGAAGTACAAATCTGTACTGAGAAAGGTAAGACCGGTAGCAGCTCAACTACCTGCTAACTCCCAGCAGCAAGTACAGTTAGTGGGGACTGAACCTATATTGCGTGATCATAGACGAGTAGGGCACCAGTTTACTGAGGAGACATTGAAGGAGCTCCAGATAGGAGGGGGTGAATTCTTGACGGAGGTCGAGAAGACAGTGTTTGAACAGATGGTAGTAAAGCATGGTAAAGCATTCTCTTTTTCAGCAAAGGAGATAGGTTGTGTGGACCCGCAGGTTATAGCACCTATGGTTATATTCACAATCCCTCATGTGCCTTGGGACCTGAAACCGATCCCAGTTCCTCGTGCTTTACTGCCTAAACTCATCGAGTTGTTGAAGGAGAAGGTACAGATGGGGATACTTGAGCCGTCTATGGGGCCATATTCTAGCAGGTGGTTCACTGTGCCCAAGAAGTCAGGAGCTTTGCGTTTTATTCAAGACCTACAGCCTGCGAATAACGTAACCATTCGTAACATTGGGACGGGTCCTCTGATTGAAGAGGTAGCAGAGGCATTTGCAGGGAGAGCTATCTATTCAATAGGAGATCTATATTCTGGTTATGATCAATTCCAGCTGGCTGTGGAGAGTAGGGATTTAACTACTATGCGTACGCCCCTGGGATTGATGCGGATGTGTACTCTTCCACAAGGAGCGACGAACTCGGTGGCTCATATGCAGAATGCGATGCATAAGGTACTAAGGGAGTTTGTGCCTGATGTTACCATTCCATTTCTAGATGATATTCCTATAAAGGGTTGCGCGGTTGAAGACAAGGATGAAGCGGTACTTGCGAATGGATGTAGAAGGTTTGTTGCAGATCATATCAGGGATGTAGAACATATCTTGACTCGTCTGGAGGAGGTACATCTCACCCTGTCAAGAGCTAAGTCCAAGTTTGGCGTGTCTGAGATTTTAGTGGTTGGACATCTGTGTGGCGCTTTTGGAAGGCGACCAAACCCCGAGAAGGTTGAAGCCATAGCAAGGATGGCAGACTGTAGGAATATCACAGAGGTTCGACGCTTTCTAGGTGCTTGTGTATTTTATCGTTTATCCATTCCTCATTATGCTCATGTTGCTGAGCCTTTGTATGCATTATTGAGGAAGGGTAAGAGGTTTATATGGACCTCAGTCCATCGAGAAGCTATGAATAGGTTGAAGGAGGCTCTACAGTCTCCGCCTGTTTTGAGAAGAATAGACTATGGATGTGGGAGACCTGTCATTGTCACAGTAGATACTAGCCCAAAGGCAATTGGCTGGGCGATAGGTCAAGATGATGCGGATGGATTGCGGCTTACCTCTAGGTTTGGAGCTAAGATCTTGACAGACAGGCAACGAGATTATCCTCAGGTGAAGCGTGAGTTGTGGGGAGCGGTGACAGCAATGAAGACAGATCGTGAGTTTCTGATTGGTGCTCATGTAATCCTGGAAACGGATTGTCTACCTCTACTAGGCATGATATCCAACTGTACCACGCCAGACATAGCAATGTTACGTTGGATTGCCTATATTAGAAGCTTGAATCCAGAGCTGAAGCATATAAAGGGAAGGGAGAATATGGTTGCAGATATGTTGTCAAGGGCTCGATTTGTGGATGAGGATGTCATGATTTCAGAAGCTGAGGAATTGTTTATCTATGTAGCAATTGTAATTCAACAAATGAAATTTCACTTCCACCATGGTTACGTAAGTTTGTTGAGTATAGACCACGTCCGAGAATGTCACTCGAAGCTCAAGATATGGATCAGTTTTTCAAACGAGTGAGTATGAAAGAATACTTTGCAGACACCGACATGGAAGTACGAGAGATGATTCGAAAGGAGTATGAAGTGAACATCGATGTTGTTGGAGATGAAGAGACTGAAGTAGATAATGACAATCAACTTCGACATACGAGTGGGTGATCAAAGCCAAAATTTAGTCTTAGACAAGTTTTACAGAGAAGTAGCACATCTCTACGTACTTCGGCAGAATCAAAGTCTTACAAGAACTAGTTTGCTTATCCCTCACGGTGGTGAAAGATATATGATGCTTTGAAAATCAAGGAGTTCAGTTATCGGAGGAGCGTGATGCTATTGAAGACAGAATACCATGTCAAAGGAGAAATAAATCCACTATGCGAGGGTGGTTCGTGTTAAATATCATTAGAGGTCACATCTAAACTCTGCGGAAGATAAAAAGACAAAAGTAAAAAAGGAAGAGGTGACTTGTGACATGACTTGTGACGTGAGAAGCACTGGGACAGCAGTTAAGTAAGTCACTTTGAGGTGACAGCAGTTATGTATCATTAGTATATTAACTCACATTCCTTGTAGAGTAGTATGAGTCGGAGGTCCTTTCTGTCTGTACCAGTTCTGAAGTCTAAGTAAAGCTGTGCACATATCATCTCGGAATATTTCTGTTCAGTTCTCCTTCTGATTAGTTTTCACAGGCTGATCTGTTATCAGTTCTAATAGGCTGGTAGCATTCTGTTGTGGGAGATAAATTCTATATTCTGAGAGACTTGAGAGTACAGTTCTCAGTTTTGTAACATGGTATCAGAGCACAGGTTGCTCAAGCTAAGGGTTTAAAATTCTGATAATCTGGTATTTAGTTTCTGGGGTTTTTTGGACTCATCTTTTCAGCAAGATAGTATCCATGGCTGCTACTTTCAGTGAGTTTGGTTTGAATGAGAGCACTAGGCTTTCAGGTCCTAATAATTACAGTTCCTGGAAACTGATCATGAAAGCCATTCTGAGTGAGAAGGATTTATGGGGTGTGGTTTCTGGAGAAGAGAAGCTTGCCCCATTTTATGATGAGAGTTCTCCTGAAACTCTAAGATTCATTAAGAAGCAAACTAGAGCATTAGCCAATATTGTGCTTGCTGTGAAGGAGAGTATCAGGCTTACCATTGAGGCTTGTGATACAGGAAGAGAAGCTTGGGAGAAGCTAGCTAGCAGATATGATAATGTGAGCAAAAATAGAGTAGCAAAGTTGAAGAATGATCTACACTCTATCAAGATGGATGAGAGTGCAGATATTCATGAACACCTTGAGAAGATAGATGGTATTTATGTGCAGCTAACCAGAGCAGGAGGGACATATGGTGATGAAGATCTAGTTTCTATAACTTTGAACAGTCTTAGTACTCCATATTTTCATTTTGTTTCTGATATCAACAGAAGGGAGAGTATGCCAACATATGAGGAGTTGTGCAGTTTACTACATGAAGAAGAGCAGCTGATCAGAAAGCTTTTCCCTCAGAAGAATCAAGGATCTGCTTTTATGGTGAAGACTTACAGAAGAGAGGAGCAGCAATCTCAGAAACATGGGTCTTCCTACTCAGGAAATCAAGGCACAACTTTCTGCTCATTCTGTAAGAAGAAAGGTCACAAGATTGAAGAGTGCAGAAAGAAGTTGGGAACTTGTTTCTTCTGTGGAAAGAAAGGTCACAAGATTGAAGATTGCTATGCTAGAAAGACAAATGAAGGTCAGAATTCTACATCAAGTAATGTTGCTGCTCAAGAAGATGCACAAGAAGAGAAGGATGTTGGTAATATGTTTATTACCAGCTTGATATCTACAACAACAGAAGACAAGAATTGGTACATTGATTCTGGTGCTTCTAAGCACATGACCAGCCAAAGATCACTCTTGAAGGACTTTTCAGCAACAGCAGGCTCTAAGGAGACTACAGCTGAAAATACCATTGAAGAATATCTGTACAGGAAATTAATTGGTAAACTCAGATATCTCATCCACACCAGACCTGATATTTGCTATGCTGTTGGGAGGCTAAGTCAATTTATGCATTGCCCAAATTCATCTCATTGGGTTGCTGCAAAGAGAATTCTGAGATATCTGAAAGGTACTATCAATCTTGGTCTTATATTTAAGGAGGGGAGAAGTGAACTTCAAGGCTTCAGTGATAGTGATTGGGCTGGAGATACTAGCAGCAGAAAATCCACATCAGGTGCATGCTTCAACTTACGTTCGGGTGGAATTATCAATTGGAGCAGCAAGAAGCAGAATACAGTAGCAAGGTCTTCAACAGAAGCTGAATACATTGCTCTTAGTGATGGTTCTATAACCTTGATATGGCTAAGGAATTTATTGCTGGAGATGGGAGAAAAGAGATCTGGACCAACAGTATTACATGTGGATAATCAGAGTGCAATGTTCTTGGCTAACAATAGAGTTATCAGAGAAAGAACAAAAGGTTTGGAGACAAGATTACATCATATAAGAGAGAAAATTGAAGCTAAAATAGTCAAGCTGGAATATTGTCCATCGGAAGATCAGTTAGCTGATATTTTTACCAAAGCTTTACCAAAGCTTTACCAAAGCTAAGGTTTATACATATTAGAGATTTACTTGGTATGAAAGAAGTGATGCTCTAATGAAGGAGGGTGTTAAATATCATTAGAGGTCACATCTAAACTCTGCGGAAGATAAAAAGACAAAAGTAAAAAAGGAAGAGGTGACTTGTGACATGACTTGTGACGTGAGAAGCACTGGGACAGCAGTTAAGTAAGTCACTTTGAGGTGACAGCAGTTATGTATCATTAGTATATTAACTCACATTCCCTGTAGAGTAGTATGAGTCGGAGGTCCTTTCTGTCTGTACCAGTTCTGAAGTCTAAGTAAAGCTGTGCACATATCATCTCGGAATATTTCTGTTCAGTTCTCCTTCTGATTAGTTTTCACAGGCTGATCTGTTATCAGTTCTAATAGGCTGGTAGCATTCTGTTGTGGGAGATAAATTCTATATTCTGAGAGACTTGAGAGTACAGTTCTCAGTTTTGTAACAGTTCGTGGAGAGGAAGACATTCAAGGTGAAGATTCTCTTGTTTATTTCTCAGTCTGCTAATTTGCTAATTACAAGAATAGAGGTGTAATTCTTTGTGAAGGTGTGGAGGGTCCTCAACCTCTACACCTTCACAGGACAGACGTGAACTTGTATCGAGGTCCAAGAAGACTTGGGAAATTCGGATTATCAGCTTGGGATACAAAACTAGAGCTAGAAGTGGAATTTGTAGAGATGCTGACTAAACAACGAGATACTGGTTGCATTCTGAATTCAGTCATCATTCAATTCCTTCTTTGTGAATTTTTTATGATAAAATATCCACAGATCGAAACTGATAGAGATCGAAGGTACCTTTCAATGTAGTTTATCATGGGTACAACGTAAACTGAACTGGTCATTTTGCTAGAGCACTACAGCAGCGTCAAAGCTTTCTCTTGACTAGATCGACCAAGGTTATCTAATGATACATTGATTGACTTGTCTGGTTATTTCACACCGAATTGTAACGTGTTTGGTGATCAATATGGATCAAACTGACCTTCATTTGATTCTGGTCGGTAAAAAATGAAAATGTGCTCTCAAAGGAACAAGTGAAGTGACAGTGTTAGGACGTCATGATAAACGAGTTGTAACTGTTTATGTCTTGTTGACATCGGATGGAGATCTATTACCAATCCTAGTGATATTTGAAGATAAAAGTACAGTTGTGATTCCATCGTCGATGAGTGCTGAGGAAGCAAAAAGAAGAGGACGGCATCTAACGTATAAAGCAAATCATTGGTGTAACATTCAAACAGGTAAAAAGTGAAAGTCTATTACTCAAATATATATGTGAACGAGATGGTTTGATATTAGATAAACAGAAACTCGTGCTCATTATCGACTGTTGGTCCAATCATACGAGTGAATCCTTCATGATGTGGTTAGCTGAATATTATTCTGAAGTTTGTCTTTTATATGTGCATGCAAACTGCACGTCTAAGTTATAGTCTGTATATCTCATCCTACAAAGACCATCGGAAACTTGTTTTCAACGAGAGTTCTCTATGTGGTGTTGCGAGCAAGTCAAATTTATGGTGAGCACAGGTTTATAGCCTATTTGTGTCAAAATAGATTTTGTTCGGTTGAGAAATGTAACACTTTCAAGTTTACTAGTTGCACATCATCATGTAGTAGAGAATCGAGGCGATGAATATAGAAGGATGGAAACAATGTGGACTGATTTCTCGTTAGGAGTACACAACACAAACTCAACACTGCAGGTGAATTCAGATGGTAAACTCTTCAAGAATTCAAAAACTGAGAAGGCTGAATATATAGAGAGATGCAAGTTGACTTGGCAATAAAGATCATGTAGAGCTAATGCGGATAGCACTAGGAAGTTTATCTCTGTCATGTGTATTTGAGCAATAACCTATATCTCGGAGGATTCTATTTACCTATTTGAAGTTTTTAATGTACTCTCATATCCATTTCATGTCTTTCCCCCATTGTTACTTTGTCCTTGTCAAGTATTCACACACGATGTAAACCTTTGTAAATGAGTCACACAACACTGCGCATAGAAATGTTACTGCGTGGTTTGAGTTGCTGGTACGTTACATTCCCGAGAAGCTGAAAAGATTCTTCTTCGAATTATTATTAATGTTATCTTTAGTTTCAAACGTACGTCAAGTTGATGTGATGCCCCTTCTGTTCTGAATAAGTTCGCTGTAGACGTCAGTTCATAACTGACAAGTTCTTCCTCGATACTACTCCCAAGTCTTCTCCTTTTGAAGGAGACTGGCTAAGCTGGATCCCGGTGAAAATATTTTGGTAATGCACATGCCTACGGTTTTAAGCAAAATGTATTTCCCTCTCTCCTATGTAATCTATTAACTGTCTTTTCTTGTGATGTGTAAAGGTAAACTTGAAGACGAGAGACGCTCAGAGGCCCTGAGGTTTGTGGTTTAATAATACCGGTACTTGTGATTTAACATATCCGTTAACCAGCGGAAGTAAATGATGTGAGGTCGGTGGTATATAGTCAGGCAACCAAGTCAGGTACCGACCGTCAAAAGAACTGTCCAAAACTTCAGATCTGTTTCAGGTAACGACCAGCAACTCTCTTCAACTCTTGGCCATGGATGGATGGATATCACCTTATCTGGATATCTGGATGGATATCAGCTTACTATCTGAAAGAAAAGCGGATCCGCTAGTTGATCACCATCACCACTGAATATATGAACTACATCATAACATTCCTGACAGAGAAAAAGAACAAAAGAAAGAGAAACATGCATAAACACATCTGTGCATTGTATACGTCCGCCACCAATCAGGCAACCAAATCAGGTACCGACCGTCAAAAGAACTGTCCAAAACTTCAGATTTGTTTGAAGTAACGACCCCTAACCTACAATGTGCTTGTCAGGTACCGACCGTCAAAAGAACTGTCCAAAACTTCAGATCTGTTTCAAGTAACGACCCCTAACCTACAATGTGCTTGTCATCGATCAAGCGAGTCTTCGATCTCGTCGTCTATCATTCAGTACAGGGACAAGATTGCATGCGCAGTTCGCATCTACAGACCCGACCAACGCGAAACATAACCAAGAGAAATCGAAACCAACGAGCCCAATTCCTTACAGATCCTTTACTCTTCTCCTTCGCTCATGAAGAAACCTTACCGTCAAGAAATCCAAATATGCAGCGGAAAACCTACAAGTTACGTTGGAACTCAGCTAACTTGGAGCCAGGCGTGAAACTGTTTAGAAACAGAGGACCAGGCGCAGTATATCATCTCGTGGACACCTCACCTGAAGACTGATCTGAACTCTATACTCAGGAAGGAATTTAGGCCCACGTTTTCCACCGGTTTGGTCCAGAAGTGTCGGCTGTCTCGCCTTGAAGAGGTCATGCCACGATAACTGTCGACGCCACAACCGGTAATTGTACTAACAGACTCCCATCGTTTCTCCCGCTTGCAACTCCGCTTTCACCACTGGACCTGATCTATAGTCGACATGATCTGCAGATTCGTTATCAGCTCTACCATCCGCTGTAGTCTGGAAATTTGAATAATGTCCGAGAAGGTTGGCTGGGTCCTCAATTGCAAGATTGGATTTTGGACTGCAATTGCAACCCTAAATTTTCCATCAGCCAGCACGAGCTCTAGCTCCGGCTCAATCTCAGAAGTCCTAGCAGCCATGAGAATTTCTAAGCATGGGTTGTGAATCACGTAGTCTCGAGTGTGTCTCGACAGAAGGCACACTTGACACAGCAGAACACAGAAGAACTTCCGTAGGCAGAAAAACTCTTCAAAAGATGACACAAAAAATGATGGCCTTCACAACAGAGGACCATATACAGAAGTACGTAACGCTGCTGAGCTTGACTGCATCGATATCCATAGACACCCATGAGTACTCTTGAGCTCCATTGCTGTCAACGGACTTCCCCTATCAAACGCCGAACTAGGTATTTCAGTGGCGCAAGCAAGCGATTTGGAGTTGAGGTTCTAGTCGCGTTCTTGCACCGATTTTTCGCTATCATCTCTGTCGACAGTAAGTACGGGTCTTCTTTGTCACGTAGGGGTGGCGCGTCCAAACTCGATCGGCTGAAACGACTAGCTAGGCCGCTTGAGTCACTTGCGCTTCCACCTCCATCCGGATAGGCGCTCTTTGTAGACGATCTCGCGGGCCGACTAGACCTCCTCTGAGAAGACGGTACTACCGCATATTCTAACACGGGATCGTGGCGTCTCGGAAAAGGGTCCTCCATCAATCCGGCCATAACTGCGCACACTTTCACCTGGCGTTCGCCACGAGATTAAGGCAAGCTGGACTCTGCTGGACCTCGGATGGTTGGATGTTAGGACGTCGGATCTTGGCGGAAAGTTTCTGCAACCACCTGCAAAATGTTGCCGGCGAGTAAGGGATGTTTAGAGGGAGCGGGAGGTCTTTCAATAATTTCTCCCACAATGAGGAATTAGAAATAAGCAAGCATCTGCAATAATTAAGGCAGGATAATCCGTAAAGAACTAGGCCAAGCTGTACATATAACAAGACTCTTCCAATACGCGACCCAATGAACAGCAAACGGATGGGAAGACCTTATCAACTTGCAGTGCTCCGGGAGTTTTTTGTGAAAAATGAAAAATTCCCGGTAGAATGCAAAGCATATCGGCAATTGTCGAAAAGTTTACCAAATCTGCACTAAAAAGTACATCTTTTTCGAAAAGTTTCTGACAGATTTGATCCAACACCGGAAATTACCAAAAACTACCAGAAGTCACTACTCTAAAAACCGGAACTCCTCGAGCATTGTTATCAAGCCTTAACCCGAAAGGTCAAGCAACTACTCAGTAGCTCTAAAGTCGGCTGTCATCAAACAGTGATGGAATACACGCACGTATAACAAGGAAGAGAATGGGCATCAAACAGTGATGGAATACACCATGAGTCCTCAGCGAAAGAAAATTTCTGACAGATTTGATCCAACACCGGAAAACTACCAGAAGTCACTACTCTAAAAACCGGAACTCCCTGAGCATTGTTATCAAGCCTTAACCCGAAAGGTCAAGCAACTACTCAGTAGCTCTAAAGTCGGCTGTCATCAAACAGTGATGGAATACACGCACGTATAACAAGGAAGAGAATGGGCATCAAACAGTGATGGAATACACCATGAGTCCTCAGCGAAAGAAAATTTCTGACAGATTTGATCCAACACCGGAAAACTACCAGAAGTCACTACTCTAAAAACCGGAACTCCCTGAGCATTGTTATCAAGCCTTAACCCGAAAGGTCAAGCAACTACTCAGTAGCTCTAAAGTCGGCTGTCATCAAACAGTGATGGAATACACGCACGTATAACAAGGAAGAGAATGGGCATCAAACAGTGATGGAATACACCATGAGTCCTCAGCGAAAGAAAATTTCTGACAGATTTGATCCAACACCGGAAAACTACCAGAAGTCACTACTCTAAAAACCGGAACTCCCTGAGCATTGTTATCAAGCCTTAACCCGAAAGGTCAAGCAACTACTCAGTAGCTCTAAAGTCGGCTGTCGCACGTATAACAAGGAAGAGAATGGGCATCAAACAGTGATGGAATACACGATGAGTCCTCTTTCGCTGAGGGGTTTTATGGTGGATTTCGCCTGACTGAACTGAATGACGTGCTGTCGGCTTGCTTTCTTATTCCGGATCTCCGCTGTGTGTTATAAAGCGAAGGTTATGAACCTACTCGGACCTTCGCTTTATGGGGACGTAGTTTAGGGGAGTAGGTTCATTACGAGTTTGGAGTAGGATGCGGATGGAATAGGAGAGTAGGATGCGGATGGAATAGGGGAGAAGGACATTCGCTTTATGAGTCGCTTTATGCTCGGTCCGGACCTTCGGTTTATGAGTCGAGTCGCTTTATGCTCGGTACCTCGGACTTTATGAGTCGAGTCGCTTTGGTACCGAGCCTTATGAGTCGAGTCGCTTCTCGGGTTAGTCGGGTCGCTTATCGCTTATCCGGACCTTCGGTTTATGAGTCGAGTCGCTTTATGCTCGGTACCTCGAGTCGCTTATATGAGCGACTTATATGAGTCGAGTCGCTTATCGGGAGCGAGTCGCTTATAGGGTCGCTCCGGACCTTCGGTTTATGAGTCGAGTCGCTTTATGCCTCGGACTTTATGAGTCGAGTCGCTTTGGTACCGAGCCTTATGAGTCGAGTCGCTTATCGGTCGAGTCGCTTTATGCTCAGTCCGAAGGTCCGGACCGACGGTTTATGAGTCGCGTTATTTCGCTTTATGAGTCGCTTTCATCGGACCTTCGCTTTATGGGGAGTAGGAATCTTCGTGCGTCCTAGTCTTCCGTGTGTTCATACTAACACCTTCGTGCTCAAATTGCCCGTATGACAGGTGTTACTCTTTGGTATGACGATGGGTGTGCGCTCTGGTGACTCGTTGTGCCTCGGCACCACAGCGAAATCTTGCCTCAATGAGGTGTAGACGCGATTGCGCCCGGCTACATTTCGCTGTGGCCCTGTCGATTGTGTGGTACGAGAGCGTTAAAAAAAGTGCCCTCGCCACGCACGATGTTACTTATAGGTTTATGTATACGTCAAAAGCGCGTTCACAAATATGAGCTTCACAAGAGTTTAGCTTCACTTTACCTAATGAGCTAACAGTTTGGTCGTCGCAACATTCAAACTACAATGTAAAGTCAGAACACCTGGAGAGATTGGCTTCAATTACATAACTTACTCGTCGTAGCATTCAAATTAAAGTGATCGCCATAAGCCGGATCCGGCAATCCATTCGCGAGAGAGTTCAGGAGAGTTCAAGAAGCACCAGGTGGATGATTACATACATGGAATGGTATGGTATTATTTAGTCCGAGTTTTCTTTCGCTGAGGGGCTTTATGAGGGGCTTATGCTGCTGGGTCGTGCTGAGTCGGAATCGAGTCCTCTTTCGCTATGAGGGGCTTATGCTGCTGGGTCAGAGTCGCCATATATTTGAGAGACCATCTTTCGACCTGCAGAGATTATATTTTGTATGTTACATCGCCAGTAGTTGAACCGAGAGTGGTTTCCGGTTTATTGGAGCTTAGGTTCAGCAGCTTGTTCGAGAGGGTTGGAGCCGCCTGTTTACATGGAACAACAACATTGACAGTTGTGAGCTTTGCATAGGTTCTGAAGCGAAGGTTGCAAAAATATACAGCAGGAATCCGCTATGACTGGAATCTATAAGGGCTTCTCGAGGAAGATCATAAATCGAGCTGCATATACTTGAGAACAAGCCATTGTACTTTCAATGAAAGGACCTCCTATACGATAGTACCTGTAAGCAGTCTTCGGAGGAAGTGGCGAAGTATGACGAGTTATTTTCTTCAACACCGGTGGGGTCCAATGGGTTCAAAGTGCATAGTTATATCGACCCCTTCAAGAGGGATGTGGCGATCGCACTCAATACGATCTTCAAACCACAGCGTATTTCGCAGCTGCCAAATTGGTAGATACATTTCATCGAGCAGATCTTCGAAGGCAGGATGGCGTACTGGGCGAAGATCTTCCACTATAATGTTCATAAGCTGTATAGTACCTTCGATGAAGGCAGCTCGATGTACTTCGCAGCGTTCGCAGCAGTATTCTACCGGGGGATGAAGATATTAGCTTCGGCGGAAGAGGAGAAGTTCGCTCAGAGGACGACGTCCGAAGACGAACTGTTGATGGAGCTAACTCCTCGGAGGGAGGAAGTTACTACTCCGACGACTTCGGTGGGACCTAGTACCCGAGCGAAGAGAACGATTAAGGAGGGTACACCGAGTGGTGTAACTTCGAGGAGGAAGAAGAAGGCAAGAAGGACAACCATAGCGACTTCGGACGAAGGAGCAGATGGCGGACGATCTCCCGCGAAGTCTTCTTTAGTGCAGATAATTGGAGCGTCGAGTCCGAAGAGAGACCAAGGGGAGTTGAGTGTGCGAAGAGAATCTTCGGGTGTGCCAGCAGCAGAGGCGAAAGTCTCTCAAGTGGAGCTTCGGACTTCGTCTAGATCGGACTTGGCGACTGTAAAAAGATCGATACTTCGAGGACACTCCAAGAAGAGAGAGAGCGAGTAGACAGGAAGTAAAATAGAAATGAGATGAGAGAGGCTTTGCCTCTCTCTGTATATATAGTGGAGGTGAGTACAAGGGAAACCCTAATGGTGGGTTAGTCCTCTAACTAACTCTAACAACCCTAACCACTCCGGCTAATGATAACCGTCGATCTCCCCTTCAAGCTCGTCTCTACATCCTGTACTCCTAGACAATGTCTGAAAGCATCAAACTTATCTCTAGGCAATGCCTTAGTGAAGATATCGGCAACCTGATCTCCTGTGCTCACATAACTGAGCTCGATCTCTCTTGTAAGGACCTTCTCTCTAATGAAATGATAGTGCACCTCAATGTCATTCGTCCTAGCATGGAAAACAGGTAAACTAGCTAACTTCATGCTGCTAATGTTGTCTGTATATACAACAACAGGATCTGTACACTCCACACCAATATCAGATAGCAGACATCGAAGCCAAATCGATTCGCATGTTGCGTTCGTTGCTCCTCGATACTCTGCTTCCGTGGACGACAAAGCAACTGTGGGTTGCTTCTTAGAAGCCCAGCTTATAGCAGCGCTTCCAAGTCCAAAAGCGTAACCTGACGTGGATCTCTTGTCGGCACTTGCTGCCCAATCAGCATCTGTGTAGCCATGTAACAAGAATGGTCCATCGTATCGATAGTGAAGTCCGTACTACACTGAGAACTTCACGTAGCGGAGGATCCGCTTGACAGCCTCCAAATGTGGTCTTCGTGGTGACTGCATGAACTGACTGATCAGACCGACGGCATAGCTCAAGTCTGATCTGGTGATGGTCAAGTAGATAAGACTACCAACCATCTGTCTGTACATGCGTGGATCATCCAATAACTCACCATCCTCTGCTCCTAGCTTTACCCCTTGCTCTAATGGTGTAGCAATGGGTTTGCAGTCAAGCATACCAAATCTCTCAAGCATACTGAGAGCATACTGTCGCTGTACAAGCCAAACATCCTTCCCATCTCTAATGAACTCCACAGCAAGGAAGTACTTGAGTTCTCCTAAGTCCATCATCTCGAACTCGGATTTCAAGTGATCCTTTGATCTGAGAAATAAGCTCCTCAAAGTTACCGGTAATGATCAAGTCATCAACATAGATGGTGATCACAACAATCCGGTCTCGTATTCTCAATGAATACAAGGTAGAGTTTGAACTACAAAGATGGAAACCAAGAGACTGCAAGTAAGAATTGATCTTTGCATACCATGCTCTTGGTGCCTATTTCAGACCATAGAGAGCCTTCCGTAACTTACATACACGGGAAGGGAACTTAGGATCCTCATAACCAGGAGGTTGCTGCATGTAGACCTCCTCCTCAAGATCGTCGTTGAGGAAGGCGTTCTTGAAGTCCATCTGATGCATCTTCCAACCTTTCTGAGTTGCAACTGCAACTGCGGTTCGAATAGTCACCATCTTCGCAACTGGAGCAAAAGTCTCCTCAAAATCCACTCCATGTTGCTGTGCGTAGCCCTTGGTTACCAATCTGGCCTTGTACCGGCACACGGTACCATCCGAGTTACGCTTGATCTTGAAGACCCACCTGCAACCAATCGCTTTCTTATCCTCAAGTAAGTCCACCAACTCCCAAGTCTGTTGGTGGTGAAGCGCAGCAAGTTCAGCTTCCATAGCACTTACCCATTGGGTCTTGTGCATCGCCTCCTCAAGCGAACTCGGTTCCTGTTCCTGAAGAACATTGGCCATATATGCATGGTGCGCAACAAGAAAACCTTGATGCATATACCTACTCACTGGATGTTTTGCCCGCTCAGATCTGCGAGAGGTAATTGGTGCACTAGTCACCTCCCCTTGCATCTGATCTAACGTAGACGCCAAGGTCTGAGACAAAGTATCCAATGGATGTGGAAGATCCACATATCTAGATGAGTCAAACATACGCTGTAAAAACACGCGCTCATCCTGTGTAGAAACTACACTAGTTCCACTAGGCTGTGTTACGTGGACTCCAGCGTTAACAACAGCTCTATGTGCAACAGATTCTGATCTAGAATCTATGACTTCTCTAGATCCTCCACTCAACGTACTACTCTGAGGTACTACAGTGGAATGACTCCTTGGTTCTACAGTAGGTACAGGGATGGCTACGACAGGTGCAGGTGCAAACCAAGACTGTAGCTCATCAAAAACAACATCTCTACTGATATAGAACTGCTTGGACGAAGGATTGTAGCACCTATATCCTTTCGTATCAGAAGCATAACTAAGGAAGATACATCTATCTGCTTTCGGATCTAGTTTCTTACGTCTTTCATCAAGTATGTGCACATAACAGATACATCCGAAAACTTTAAGGAAAGAGTAATTTGGCTTACTGCCTGTGAAGACCTCCATCGGTGTCTTGCTGTGGATTGTCACTATAGGCGTCCGGTTCATCAGATACACCGCACATGAAACAGCTTCTGTCCAGTAAGGTCTAGGCATGATCTTCTCATTCAACATCGCACGAGCAGCTTCTGCTATGTGTCGATTCTTGCACTCCGCAACCCCGTTCTGCTGCGGACTGTAGCTGCAAGTCTTCTGGCGTCGAATACCATGCTCACGTAGATATGCATCGAACTCTCCAGAAAGGAACTCGCCTCCTCCATCAGATCTCAGACAGAGGATGGATGCTCCAGACTATTTCTCCACCAACTTGCGGAAAGTCTGGAATGTTGACAGTACTTCGGCAGAGGACTTGTTTCTCAACAAATAGATCCAAGTATAACGCGAATGATCATCAATGAACGACACGAAGTACTAGAAACCGGTCATACTTGGCTGAGAAGCAGTCCGTACATCAGTGTGAACAAGCTCTAGAAGCTTGTTCGCTCTACTGCCTGATCCCTTAAAGGGCTGTCTAGCTTGCTTGCCGAATTGACATGCTGCACAGACTCCAGTGGGCTCACAAGATTCGAATTTGGACAGACCTGTAACCAAGTCAGAACTCGGAAGGCTTTTCAGCCTCTGAAAGTTCATGTGCCCAATTCGCTTGTGCCATATGTCAATGTCAGACACTACTGGACCACTCTGTCCATACATGGCAGCCTGTAACTTAGGCGCAGATGCATCTAGTTTAAACAGCCTACCACTCTTGATACCCCGAGCTATGACAGTGCCACTCGAATCTTCAATAAAGCATCCATCTTTATTGAAGCGCACTTGCAGACCCTGCTCTATCAACTGTCCTACAGATAGCAGGTTTCTAGTCAATGTGGGTACATGTAGGACATTCCGTATACCAGTAAATGTTGAAGTAGGAATGTCAAGTGGAATGTTACCCTTGTGTTGGATCTTGTGCTTGGTGTCATCTCATGTCACCATAAACTGTGGAGTCTTCACAGGCTCGAGTGAAGTAAACCACCCCCGATGGGGAGTCATGTGACTGGTGGCGCCAAAGTTGATCACCCAGTCAGTCTGTGGCTCGAAAGCGCATAACTCTGATGCGTAGTAATCAGCAACTGCTCCGAATAGACATGCTCAGTGACTGCATAGCCTTGCTGGTTGTTGTTACCTTGTTGGGGGTTGTTGTCGTGTTGTCTCTAATCGTTCTGCTTCTTGTAGCACTGATTCGCATTGTGGCCTTGCTTCTTGCAGTAGTTGCAAGAACCAGGCGCTCTTCTCTGATTGTTGTTGGAACCAGACTGCTGCTGGTTCTGTTGGTTCTACTGCTGCTGCGATTGCTGTTGCTGTCCGTGACCCCGTCCACGTCCAACACCTTTGCCACGACCCCTACCTCGAGATCCTCCAGAACCTGCAAAATAGACAGATTCTTGCTGACCCATCGAAGTAGAACTCCCCAGTAGGCGCACCTCCTCTCCTAACATCATAGGAACAAGCTCATCAAAGGGGAAAGGGTTCTCTGGTCGAAATCGATGTTATGAACTGTTTGTACTCTGCAGGTAGTCCCTGCAATGTGACTCCGATCAAGACAGTGAGATCAATCTCGACTTTGGCAGAAGATAGCTGATCCGTGAGCTGCTTGACATGGTTCACGTAGTCGTTGATGCACATCGACCCCTTCTTCACGGTGTTGAACTGCTGCAGCAATTGCAGCTTCCGCGCTTCTGTTCCTGATTGAAACAGATGCGCGAGTGCATCCCAAGCTTTCTTGGGCGTATCGCAATCCTGGATGTGACCGATCATCGATGTTGAAACTGTCAGCGCTATGTAGTGAATAGCCTGATAGGAGCGCTTCTTCCACTCCTTGAATTTCGGATCAGAAATTGGCACTTCAAGCGCTTTCTCCTCCTCAGTGATAAGATCCCATAGATCTTGTCCCTGCAGGAAGATCTTCATCCGGAACTTCCATACTTGGTAGTTGTTCTTGTCGAGCTTCTCTCAAGTGATCAAAGACACGGACTCCGCCATAGCGGCAATGTTGAAATTGCTCAGGTCTGTACGTGGAAAAATCTACAGAACCTTCACAAAACTCGTCTCTCCACACCGCGCGATCAAGAGTTGTCACAAGTCACAATGAGGCGACTCCACGAACTCCTCCTGCAGCGACAACGAGAAAGAACCTGTGCGCGAACTGTAGGTGTACAAAACACGACAGAAACGTCGAAAGAACACACCAAGAAAGGTCGAAACTAGACCAGACGAGGTCAGAAATGGGTGTGCGACCCCTCAAAATTTTCCAAATTTTTCAAATAGCTAGACCCTTTCAACCCACCCTTATTCGGAACAGAATTTGTTTTAGACTCAAGTCCTAAAACTTTCGTCTTGGTCGAAAAAGATCCAATTGAAAAACTGCCGCTGGAGAACTCCAAATCGACTGAAACTTGGCCAAGTACACAATTCGCACCTTCTAAACAAGACAGCTTAAAAAGACTAGTCGACAAAAAACAGCGAGAAAAAATCGTCTAGGCCTCCGAAATCGCGTTCAAAGTTTCTGGTGGCGAAAGAAACGGTTTCGTCTCACCCGAACGCATCAGTAGGATAGTGCACGACATCAGGCACAACTCCGGCTGCTCTCTCCTGTACTCCAAACTCCATCTTGCTCATCAGCAAGGGACACACACTCTCACCAGCTCTGATACCATGTAGAAAGATCGATACTTCGAGGACACTCCAAGAAGAGAGAGAGCGAGTAGACAAGGAAGTAAAATAGGAATGAGATGAGAGAGGCTTTGCCTCTCTCTGTATATATAGTGGAGGTGAGTACAAGGGAAACCCTAATGGTGGGTTAGCCCTCTAACTAAGTCTAACAACCCTAACCACTCCGGCTAATGGTAGCCGTCGATCTACTAGAGCTTGGGACTATATCAACACGACAACTTCGACGAGATCGAGCGTTTCAATTGGAAGAGAACTAAGGATGTTCGAGCATACACTCGAATACCTCAGCGGTTTTGTGTTGCCGATCATGACCAAGCTGGACATGCAACAGCATGCATATGAGACGGAGGCGAAGGAGTCGATATCCATAGGTGATCTTCTCAGCGGAGTATACTTCGGGCGCCAAGGCTGGATACAGGAGAAGGACGTCCTAATGAAGAAGCTGGAGGACACTTTGGACGAAGTCAGAAAGTATACTTCGCAGCGAGATGCTTTGCTCGTGGTGCAAGCGGAGGAACAAACAAGAGTTTTGCAGGAGCTTTAAGACTGACAGGCGAAGCTCAATCTTATGACTTCGTGCTACCACGACATGAAGTCTGAGAGAGATGCGATTTTGGAGCAGATGACCACGAAGGACAAGGAGTTGGCAAAGGCTCACGAGGCGAAGGCGAAGGCAGTAGAGAAGGCCGAAGGACTTTGGGTGAAGGTTGAAGAGGTGATGACTTCGTACTTCGTCAACGAGTTAGACGCGACGGAGATAGAGCTTCTCACGCGCCTTAGAGAGGAGATGACTGCTACGCCAGACCCTTCGGCGAAGAGCAAAGTAGTTAGGATAGCGGAGAGGATCATTAGAGATCTGAAGGAGGTTAGAGAGACAGTTAAGCTAACTTTATGGAGTATATGTAGGACTTTTACAGCTAGATAGTGGTGAGACTTCGGTTCTGCCAAGTTAGGAGACGCGATTCAACGATCTAGATGTACTCTTTTCTTTGTAGAAATGAGATCTGCCATCTTCGACAAAATTAGTATATAAGTGATGCGAGTCTCAGACATTTTACCTTTTCCATGTTTTCAGTTCTTTGTTAGTTAATTTTCGTTATGCTAGATTGCGGAGCGAGAGTGTGAATGATGTGGGCGAAGACAAATACCTACGAAGGACATAGTTCGCTGTCGTAGGAGTAAATCTGATTGACGCAAGTGAGCGAAGATGACCTTCAGTGAAGAGAACCTTCGGACTATTTGAGTGAAGGACATTTTAAGAATCTGAGAATATACCTGTTATTGTGAAGTGGAAGAGAATAAGTTAAATTGTAAGAAGAGTTTGGAAGATGGTGGCTTCGTCTTAAGTCTGCCTTCTTCAAATAAGTGGGATTCTTAAGAGTGAGGATTCAGTTGGAAGAACACTTCTAAGGAAGAGTAAGGGCTTACTCTTTGAAACCTTGATGTGAAATCTGTATTCTTCTGTCTTTTCAGAAGGAGACTAGTAACATTTCGCCAGTATTTTGCTATCTTCATTTCATCGCATGTGTATCTTCTCGAATCTTTTGTTTGTATTGTTGGAAAGGTCCCTGATCAAAGAACTATTTCATTGATGTTTGTATTCGATTTATCAGGTTTTACTTGGGTTTGGTTTCTTATCAGACTTAAACTCTCATCCGGATATAATTCCATTCCGTGAGAATAACAAAAAACTACCAGAAAAGAGCGCACAAAACTTTGACAAAACAAGTGTGCGAATTAGCAGAGAAGCGTGTAAAGTTGAATACGGCCGAAGTTCGAGAAGAAGAAGAGAGAATGAAGAACCCCTCAGCAGATTGCATGCTGATATTTCTGAAGAAGTGAAGACCCTACTCAGTAAGGAACTGAGTATACAGAGTGATGAAGCGAAACCTAGCCAGGAAGGGCTTGGCAAGATGAAGGCCGAAGTCCCTTCGCCCAAAGACAATCGACCATCTGAACTTCGACATCAGGTGGCTGAATAGACGAAGAAAGTTGTTTCCAGTGATAAGCCCTCATTACAATGTCGTAGAGGACTTACTGAACCAACCGACTAACATAACGGTAAAATAGTTGGTTGAAGATAATCGGATGTACATGAAGTTGATGTTGGCAGTCTTGAAAAAACCAGCGAAGGCTAAAGCAAAGAAGTTGCCTTCGGTGTTTCAAGTGGGATCGGAGGACTTAGGCTCTCCAGAAGTAGACATCGAAATAGATGGATGTCTGATTAAGCATGTATCCATAGATTCTGATTCGAGTGTGAACATTATCACAGAGGACACATCACATGGCTTGGGATACGTGAAGTTCGAATCAACTCCAAGGGTGTTGAGGATGGCTGATCAGAGTCGGAGAACACCTTTGGGAGTACTACGAGATATTCCCACGACAATTGGTGGGATAACTCACAACGCTAACTTGCAAACCACAATCACAAGTTGGCATCCATGCACCACTTACCTTAATTCTATTTGGTCTGGACCGGAGTCGGACCATCTTCCTCATCATCAAGCTCAATATTCCCTAAGTCCCGACCTAGATCCGCCTAAGTTGGTCCCAAAACATGAGCAAGTAACAAGATGACCTAAGGCAAACTTCTCATAAAGTCTAGGGTCCTAAACGGTACCTCTAGCACACCTAGCAGCCCAACCGTCTGTGATGTCCATCTAGGACTAGGCTCCCAAACGGTGGTCTAACTCGCGGTCTCGTTCCCTAGTCTTGCTCCAGCCCTCCAGACCAGATGTCCAAGTCTAGACCGGGATGTGCCGTGGAACCGCTCCAACCATCACCTCATGCCCCTAGAGTCTGTCTGCCAAACCATGGGGTCGGGTGACTCGTCCTGGTCCACCCAAGCATCGAGCTCTCCTCATATATACTTCTGGGATCGGCGGTCCTTGAAAATTACACCACAACCCGCTCATAGGATCTGTCATAATTCTCAACTCAGAGATCAGTTCTGCATATCATTGAAAAGCTCTCGCAGAGACCTTTCCAATGAGATCTTACTAACCTCGAGATTTTACATGGAGCTCCGTTCACGACCTAAAATGTCAATGGAGCTACGACACTTAGCCATTTTTTGAAAACTTGTGGTCTAGACCCAGACTCAAAACCTTGTGGTTCGGACCAACACCAAGGTCCGTATGTGTCAAACTCATGTCTCGGTCCTGTGTCTTGAACTCACATCTTGAACTCATGTCCTAGACCTATGTCTCAAATCTATGTTTCGGTCCATTTTTAGACTTGCCTCCCTTAGATCAACGTTCGTCTTGGGTTGTCTTGTGGTAGGCCTTATGTCTTAACCTGATATTCCAATCTTGGTTCAAAGAACCACTTACGGTTCATCTCATCTTGACTTCTCGGTCAAGCTGTTCTATCCTACTCGCATTGTTCACAACCTAACATAAGTCCACTAGGGTTTTGTTGTTTACGTTTCTGTCTGACCTTGATATTGAAGGTCACAACATTCATCTCCACTTTGGAGGTTGATGCCTTCATCAACAATGATCCTTAAGTTAACGCCAAGTTCAAAATGGGTAGTCAACCCCTTGGTCCTAGAATACCGTTGTGATAACTAACCTGCAATTTCGTTCTTGGGTTGAATCTTAAGTTGTCGCTATAACACTTAGAAAATTCCAACTAGTCTCGGAAAAAGCTTAATCTTTTTGGCCACCCCTAAACAAAGCTAGTTGAGAATTTCTAAAAATTCTACTTAAGATTCTAACTTGCTGAATTATAAATATTCACACCTACTTAAGAGGTTCTATGAAACTCACTTTTTGGTCCTAACCTAAACGGCCAAAAAGTGAGTACTGTCTGTATTCACTTTTTGGTCCGGCTTCTCCAGTAACACATCCAAGGTCTTTCAACTTCCTGGTTCTATCATCCCTTCAGTAACGTTGAAAGAACTTACACCTGAACCTCATTCCACGTCCTTATCACCCTACCCTTCAGCTTCATGAGGTCTTGCGAGTTAAATACTTCTCCTTCAGATAACTCGCTTCTCTCACAACTTCCAACTATCGGTTGCTCCTTCATTTTTTCTTTCAACTCCCGATCCGGTAACTCTCCTCCTTACCAGAGGTGAGAGCACACCTCCACCCTCAAGAGTTGACTTACCCTTGACTTCAGTACAAGTCTCCTTAAACTCTTCGAAGGTACTGAACCGCTTAGGCAACGCATCTGCCTTGTTACCTAAATTACAGAATTCAGACCCCCTAAAGATTAATGGCTCTTCTAGCAGCAAACCCCTTAGCTGCTCCTTCTTAATTGCGGCTGTCTCCTCATCAATCTCAAAACACAGTAAGTAGTAACTTTTCCAGTCTATGCCCTTCATCAGATGCTCTGTTTACATCTTCATCTTCATTACTATTACGCTCCCAAGGAATGTCCTCTGTCCATTCTTCTTCACTGTCAAGCTCAGCTTTCTTCTCCTCCGGTATCTCCGTTTCTCAAATTCTCTGAACGGCCTCTGTCAAAGTCATTACCGTTACTGCATTACCAGGTTCTAACCAGTTCGGCCGTATTTCCCCCAAGAACCACTCAGCCTTCAATCTTCCGGTTGCTTTTAGTAAAAACCCTACTTCCTCCAAAAATCTCCTTTCATAGTGGTTTAGCTTTTCCCGTGAACCCCGTTGGAATCTCTCCACTCTAAGCAATATCTGGTGTTGCCAATCCATTTCTGTTCTAAACCCAAGCTCTCGGAAGCTTATCCCTTCCACTTTCAATTTACTCACAAACTGAACTACCATGGCTAGAGATAACAACCTGAGAAGACTTACTTACGATGCAACTGCTGAAGAAAAGATTCTTTACATTTCCAAACAAAGAAGAAGTAAATGACTGAAGTTAGAGGTTATCAGATATAGGTAAGACACTGGACAAAGATATATGTATCTTGTACTCAAAAGATAGATGTGTTCTCATCTATCGAAGTAAAGTAGAAGTGAAGGAAGAGAATGCATGAAAAGTTATATTTAAAGTTGATTCTAAGATTTAACCATTGTAGCAAATGCTATAACCTCCACATTGGCAGGACCCCAACCATTTGATATCATGTTACGGAATTTTCAGTTGAAGTCCACATAAATCTCATGAAGATGCAACAAGACAAAGCGGTAAAGGTTTATTTTCAAACTCTCGAAAAGCATTTTCTTGATCTTGTATGTGAAGGATGCATAAGATCGTGCACAACAACTAAGAGAATTTTTTCTCATTCGGATGTTTGTACGGTGAGCGTCAATTCCATTGTTCGCAATGGAATTGACGCTCATCTTACAAACATCCTTTGTCCTTTTTACCGGTGATCACAGTGACTACTGATTTGTTTCTTCGATTAAAGAACCAGAAGCTTTTCTAGATAAAGAAGGTATGAAGCAGTACATCGTATACGTTGACTTCTGGACATAATGGTTTGAGTAGAGTAGACAATAGTACGATGTTCAGATTACTAGATGTATGCTACACAGTGCAAGATTGCCAACAAAGCTTTTGACTGAGACCACCAATATGACCTTCTATACTCTCAATTGGAGCTTGATTATGAAGCGTATTTGGTGTAACTTGGAAAGTAAAACAATATATCAAACATGAAAGAAAAATTACTTCCAGTTTCACATCTGTGAGTGTTAGGATGCGATGCATACTCTCTCATTCCAAAAAGGTTTTACAAGAAATTAGATTCTAAGAGTGACAATTATTACATATATTGCCAAAAGTTGTCATGCAAATATTATAATATATCAGCCGTCACCGTTCTAAATATGGATAACTTAACTCTTGATATCAGAGCTTCATCAAGAGTTGAACACATTTCATATTCATATTGACATTTGTGTATGTAATATACCGTTGACTTACATGTCCTATGTCGAACGATAGATATCAAGCTTCATGAAGCGAAGAGACCCTCTACATTCTTAGCAATAATCAATAGTCTTATCGAAAAATCTAATGCTAGCCAGTGACTGTAAACGAAAGACGATATTTGGCAGGGATTAGAATCAGAAGGATTATTTCTCCGAGAATAACAGATCAGTGAGATTTCGAAATGCATCACGACTTAGAGATGTAGTAGCTCAGGGAAATGTTCACGGAATTCCGGAGTTCAGTTATGATTTGCAGATTTCTTCTATACGGTGTTGAGGAAAAATCCAATCGGAACATTTTGGTAGAAAAATATTGTTTTTAGTGTAAATATAGCTTCCGACTAAATCGAAGATTTCCGATTTCCCTTTCCTATCACCGAACATTTACCGATATTCACCAGAACCTTCTGAGAGCATGCCACAAACCGTTGAAAGTGGGATTGTGCGGCGTGTCTGGTGACTCGCACGGATGGGCTCGGGGACGAGAAAAGTTGCTTGATGCGACTCGATTGCTCTAGTGGCTCGTTCCGGCGGTGCAGCCTAGCACGTGCATGCACCTGCGAGCTCAGGGACGGTGGTGGTGTCTCGCGCTACGCTTGTTTTGGGTCGCTTTTGCCGTTGCGTCAGAAGAGCTGCATTACGCCACCTCAGCTCTCAAGCTTGCTCCAGCTCCTTAATTTCATCCAATCAAAAAGTCAACACAGTTCGGAGTAAACCCACCCTGGCCTGTCGCCTGCGCTCTCTGCCGCCTACAAAACGGACTTCAGAGACCGCCATTCCATAGATCTCCAGGTCCGGGCACCCGTACGTGCAGGACTAATCTATCGTTGTCCCACTGTTTGAAGGGCCGCAACATCTTGAGAAGCGGAGATGAGTCATTTCCCAAGAAGCGAGTCGGAAAGCGAAAGACAGGCCGAAGGGCACAGTCGCCGAATACAACACATGGACCCGGACGTAGAGCGAGCGCCTGGGGAGGGCATGCAGCCCGAGAACAGGCCCTTGGTACACCAAGTGGGAATTCCACCTCGTGCAAGTATAGGAAATCAAATCGGAATTGCGGTCAAGGAGACATTTTTCCCGGACGACCCATTGCGACAGTTTAAGGGTCACAAAGGAAAGAGAAGATGGTACATGGCGTTGGCATACGTGTTTCCCATTCTTGACTGGCTCCCGAAGTACAAATTGAGTTCGTTCAAGGGCGACTTAATTTCTGGTCTGACGATTGCCAGTCTCGCCATTCCTCAGGTATATGTCTTGTCGCAGTCTATACACCAGATCAATTGCAGCTTCATGGCAGTGCTATGCCTTCATAGAACGCAAATTAAGTAGCTTATAACAGTTGTAATAGCCCAACATGACTCCATTTGCATAGTCGAACTCTTCTCAGTACTCAGCAATCTCTTTTCGACTTATCGTTTGCAGGATCTGGGGTACGCAAAACTAGCCAATTTGGACCCTATCAATGGTTTATGTGAGTAACAGCTATTCTAATCATGATCTTAATGCGATGGTGTTTTTTTACGTTTCGGTAACTCTCATTGGATTATTTGGTCATATTGAGACAGGAATTCATGGAGTAATATGAATAGTGCCACTGTCTGACGTGCAGATTCAAGCTTTGTGCCACCTCTCGTGTATTCCGTGCTGGGAAGCTCCAGAGATATTGCCATTGGCCCTGTTGCAGTGGTGTCCATTTTGCTGGGGCAATTGCTGAAGGATGAGGTTGATCCCGTTGCCGACAAAGAAACATACCTACGTCTTGCCCTTACAGCAACGTTCTTCGCCGGAGTTGTGCAGGCGAGTCTCGGGGTCTTGAGGCTTGGGTTCATCATTGACTTTCTTTCGCATGCGGCGATCATCGGATTCATGGCTGGAGCTGCTGTTACTATCGCACTCCAGCAGTTGAAAGGCCTTCTCGGGATTACTCACTTTACCACCAACACTGATGTCGTATCAGTGATGAAATCCGTGTGGACCCACACCGATGAGGTAAGCTCGCTACCATTCAACTTCAGATACTACCGGTTTCTTGTCCTGCTCGACAGGTTTGGAATCTAAAGTCATTGTGTGCTTTCGCCCTTTGCAGTGGTATTGGCCAACAATCGGCATCGGAGTTTTCTTTCTGGTTATCTTGCTCGCCACCAAGCGCATTGTAAGTCATGTTAACTTCCCACCTCACTAGCGGAGTTAACCTTCGTGGTGCAGACATTCCTGAATTATTCTTCATCCTGAGTTTCTTCATCTCTAAAATAGCTTAAGTTCGAGCCATGTATACTTAATTGGGATGCTCTGACGTCCTGTTCTTCAGGCGAAGATGAGGAAGAAGCTTTTCTGGATTGCAGCTATCGCTCCTTTGGCTTCCGTCATCCTCTCTACCCTCTTCGTGTATGTTACTCGTCTCGACAAGCATGGGGTCAAAACAGTCAAGAAGATTCAAGAAGGAGTCAATCCAGCCTCCTTACATAAAATATACTGGACTGGGAAGTATTTGTCGACGGGGTTCAGAGTGGGCCTTGTTGCCGGTTTGGTTGCTCTTACTGAAGCTGTTGCCATTGGGAGGACATTTGCGGCTCTCAAGGACTACCACATAGATGGAAACAAGGAGATGATTGCTATCGGGACGATGAACGTTGCCGGGGCCTTCACCTCTTGCTACGTTGCTACAGGTAATGACCCTCGACCGTCAGTTGATGAAGTACTCTATGTCTGAATTTCCAACTGAGTACATGTTAAGACTGTTTCTTCTGTACCATGCGTTATAGAAGTTAGTTCTTAAACTGTAATTTCGAGTCCACACATATTCGAGGTGCATGTGCGTACTCATTGCGGCAATGCACACGTCCACGTTCGCGTGCAGGTTCCTTCTCTCGCTCAGCTGTTAATTACCAATCCGGCTGTAGAACAGCCGTGTCCAATATAGTGATGGCAGTGGTGGTGCTATTTACACTCCTATTTTTGACACCCTTGTTCTACTATACTCCCAACTGCATTCTCTCCGCGATTATCATTTCTGCCGTCGTCAGCTTGATCGACTTTGATGCTGCGTATCTTGTATGGAAAACCGACAAGGTCGACTTTTTGGTTCTCGCGGGAGCCTTCTTCGGCGTCTTTTTCGTCTCCGTTGAAATTGGTCTTCTTGTCGCGGTACGTAATTACTGTAATTCACTGAAAATGTACGTGGAATTGTGGTCCTGGTAAAATATTTCAAGCAAAATATGGTGCAAGCTTTTCACGCGTAGCAGGACCACACACACATCGTAAGTCAGGAGGTTATGTTAGAGGGCAGGATATATGAGATTTTAGTTAATCTGCGAAACTGTTCTAAATCAAGGCAGTATGTCGTACGACCATGCTTGGATGCTTAGAACCTGAAAGTCTAAAACGGATTGAGAATGAACGACAATTGCTTAATACTTTTACAGGAGAAGCCATGATCTACTCATTTCGCTGGTCGAGGATGTTCTTCAGAAGGATAGTGTGAGATTGATACTGATTATTCTTGCTGTATGGCTGCCTAGGCGGGAACTCTTTTAGCTGTGTGCTGTATTAGTGCTGCTTAGTGCACTTATCGAATGTTCCAACTACGCTCGAGGACGATGGGACTAGTTTAATTTGGGAGTGACAAGTCGTAGTCTGATGCGAATCTTCGATTACTTCGTGTGACGACGAGCTTGTGGTTGAAAAGATCAATCAATAACATGCTACTGTTTGTGGACCCAGGTTGTCATATCTTTTGCTAAGATTTTGCTCCACGTTACGAGGCCACATACAGCAGTCTTGGGCAATATCCCCGGAACGAGCATCTATAGGAACGTTCGTCAGTACCCTGACGCCACCACTGAACCGGGTATCCTCATTGTGCGTATTGACGCTGCTATATACTTCTCCAACTCCAACTACATGCGTGAAAGGTACTACGTACTGAATTTCATGCGATGCTTACTGATACACACGTTTGAAATGTCGAGTCCTAAACCATTCGACGATAAAATTACAGAATCATTAGATACGTGAACGATGAAGAAGACGGATTGAACGAAACTGGCGGAGTTCCTCTACAATTCCTCATCATTGAACTTGCCCGTAAGTGATATTTGAGTGGTATTCCCTCACGGCTAATATATGTCTTTTGCCTTCTCCTGATCGTTTGTCCAGAGCTTTAAGATGCCTACTTGTCATTATTCCAAAGAGTATTCTGTTAATGCTTTAAGTGTTTGGTTCAGCCGTAATGAGTATTGACACGGCAGCAATCCATGCCTTTGAAGAACTACACACAGCCATGAAGAAACGGGGTATTCAGGTAAAGTATTCCCATCTCTCTGGCGGAACGTGGCTTCGTCGTCTTTGTATTGCCGCAGCCATTGTTTATCTGTTTCTGTTCCCCTACACCTCACTATCACCCTAAGGGAGATAAAAGGATTTCGCGTGTCAATTCCTTGTTCTCCCTCACTTGTGAGCACCACAACTTTCCATGGGACAGCTAGATATACTTCAAGGTTGGTATAGGCGGGTTTAAGAAGGGAACTCTTACGGACGAGAGAGAATTTGGAGTCTGTATGTTCGACTTGTTGGAAATGGACTGTTAATAGAATAGACTAAGGTAAAACTCTAAGTCACTGCATAAGGACAGTATGAGAGTGTGGGAAGAGCTCCTCAAGAGAGTGTAGGCAAAATCAAGTAAGTAGATACTCAATAATGTACAATGGCTTTCAGCCAGAATAATATACCTTGGGATCTTGGCCTTGGTAACCTTACGAAAGGTCATCATCCTAAAAGCCTGAACTGTTTACTGCTAAGAGGAGTATTCACACTGCGTACAATATTCTAACACTCTCACTCAATAACAGTTCGGATAAAAATATTATTTAGCTAGAAAACATTCCTAGCTTCGGTAGTAGATAATTCAACTTGGGAGCTGGTAAGCTCTTTGTCAGAATATCTGCAACCATGTCTTCAATAGAACAATATCTAACTTCTATAATTTTTCCAGCGACGTGATTTTTGATGAAGTGATATCGGATGTCGATGTGCTTCGTACGGTCGTGGAACTTGCTGGTGTCGACAAGGGCCATAGCATTTTGGTTGTCACAATATGTAACAGTCGGCTCTTTGTCATGCAATCCGATGTCGGTCAAGAGCTGACGTAACCAGATTGTCTCTGAGCAGCTCGTGCTAAGAGCTACATATTTTGCCTCTGTATTTGACAAGGTTACTGACTTCTGTTTCTTGGAGGACCAGTTGATGGCTCCTCCAGAGTAGATGAAGCAGTGTCCTGATGTAGATCGTCTTGTCTCCGCATGTCCTCCTCAATCAACATCGGTGTAACCAAATAGAGAGTAGGGCTGGGGTGAGTGAGCATACTCAAGATACAAATTTAAAGTTTTCTTGATGTAGCGAAAAACTCGTTTCATAGCGGCAATGTGCTTAGGTCCAGGGTTACTCATGAACTGGGAGAGTACACTAATGGGATAAGATAAATCAGGACGAGTACATACTGCAGCTTAATTAATAGAGCCGCTGCACTCTGGTAAGGATAACTATTGCATAGCTTCTTTTCATCCTCAGTGACAGGGGAGTCATCCGAAGAAAGTTTCTCATCTGTAACTAGAGGGGTGCTTACAGGTTTGCAGTCCTGTAAGCCAAACTGAAATAGTTTCTGTGTCAAATACAAAGTTTGACTAAGCCTGATAGTGCCAGAAGATGGATCACGGTTGATCTCAACGCTAAGGCAATGATGGACTGGACCGATGTCAGTCATGCTGAACCGTGAGCTCAATTTTCCTTTTACGTGAGACAGTAGAGCTTCACTGCTGCTGGCAATCACAGTGTCATCCACGTAGAGGGCAAGGATGACGAAGTGTTGTTTCTGGTGCAAGTAGTAAACGTTTTCGTCTGCACCGGACTTAGCAAATCCAAGAGAAAGCAAGAATTTATCGATGATCAAGTACCATTCTCTTGATGATTGCTTAAGACCGTAGAGAGTCTTGAGCAATCTGCATACTTGACTGCGCCTTGCTGTAGTCACGCCTTCTGGAACACTCATGTATATTTCCTCGTTAAGTGTTCCATTCAGAAATGCAGTTTTAACATCCATTTGATGTACATGTAGATTATACTGCGCTGAGATGGCAAGGATGAGCTGTATTGACTGAATGCGGACTACAGGGGAAAAGGTTTCTGTGTAGTCCAACCCGTAGATCTGGATGAAACCACGAGCCACTAGTCTCGCCTTATAACGAGCAATGGACCCATCAGTATTAGACCAGGACCACGGACCCATCGATCTAGACCATGGGTGTAGACCATCCGAGTGGGTGTAGACAACTTCGCGGACGGTTATCATGGTACTGTAGGTGGGGCCTAATCGCCGTCATTTCTTACCGTCATCAGTTAATTGGACCTCGAGGATCTTGTTGAAAGCCGATAGAGTTATCGACTCACTGTGATTACAGTACCTTATTTAGTCTAGTAGTCCCTCTCCACTAATTCACATGGCCTGCCGTTTTTCGGTTCATGTGCGTTCTCTGGATATAGTCATCGCACATGGGAACAATGGCTACCATTGTTGACGCTCGGTGGATACCTTTTCAAGTGACGCAGATGACATTCTCCAACCCAGTAGGGGGTGTGATAGAAAAGCTCCAGGCCGGAGGATTCGTCGAGCTTTTGGGCCCCGAGTGGTTTTTCCTCTCGGTTGGGGAGGGAGTATCTGTATGTTCAGTAATTATCAAGAGGAATCAGCACGCGTTGGAGGAAGACAAGAGGCTCAGTCTCGAGGCACATCAGCCTGCACTGGATGCAAGCCAAAGGCAGCACTCGCCAGTATGATTTGTACTCCAATCTGTTCGAAAGTTGTAACAAAAATTGGTCATTTATGGAACTTAGAGTTGTAAATCTAAAGGTCCAGGTCTCCTGATCTCGCAGGGTCTTTAGTCGGAAGAGAGGTCAATTGGTTCAGTTTAAAACTGAGCCACTGTAAGTAGCGAAGTGAGTACTGTTATTCGTTCGAACTGTTATTCGTTCGATCTTGCAGAGGAGGAACATGTTGCTTTTTTGAATAGAGGTTGAGCAACGGTAGATGCTTCGAAGATAGAACGGTTAAGTTCTTCCAGGTCGTGTGAGCTACATTGGGGTAACTCAGTATTGAGGTTTACAGTTGCAATCCGGGTATGTCTCATATATGATGTACATTTATCTCAATAAACCATTTACCCCCAAGGGTTACTGCTCTCTCGTGACCTCGTCTATGATTCATTTGAACTGGTTCGATCAAAAGATATCTCTGAACTGGGGGGTTTTACTTCGGGCTCTCACTGTACGTTTTCTGAGTTCTTGGTGTGTACTCTATCTAACTCAGAGTACTCCGGTTGGAGAATCTTAATCTACTCGTGTCTACGAGTTTCCGAAACTCAGAAAGAAAGTTATTACTGTAGACTCCCAACTCACTTTCCTGAACGAATGTAGATTCTCTTTTACATCCTAACTCAGTCAGCGGCTTAGCGCCCCCGAGCTTTTGCGGTGAAAAGAATCGGCAAATTTCCGATAAGGAAAAGAAGAGGAGATGCTGCGCTTGCAAATGGAATTGCGTGGCTATACGTTAGCGATATAGCCGGCAAGACATTTGATAAAAATGCACAGTTCAAAAACTTGATAAAAAGGAATCAACTATAAATGTTTATAATATTTTAACAATAAAGATTTAATGATTCTCTTATTACGCCAGTATCATGATAGTTGTCGTGGCATCTCACTGTTAAACATTCTACTCTCCTCCGTGGCTTTCGATGTAACTAAATTCTTTCCGTTACTTTGTGGGTTTCGCAGCAACTCCCTCCGTCCCTCTCTCTCTTTATCCGTCGGGTAGTAGGTCAAAATACACTATACGACAACAGTTCCCTTTTTTCTTTTCGGTTTTTACAATCGACATATACAAACACTGTTAATATGTAGAAAATGACCTTACGAAATTACATTGAGAACTATAACTTTTTCTTGGAAAATTTGGGAGAGATTCCGTCCAACACCCGAAACTTTATGAAAAGAAGTGACAAGACTAACACCGATGTCAGATCGGGGTAGCCCATACACTTTTTCAAGTTTCAACGATTATAATCATAGACTAAACTGCGTTTCGTGCAAATTGGTGTACTTTAGTCTTTTGGAAAATGGTGTATAATTATTCACTTACACTCAATCGTTTCTTGTATTTCTATCCCATTGGTTTTCTAGACGCATTATATTCATAGACGAAGATATTCACCTCATGTACACTGAAGTGTACATGAGGTTCGTTAATTAATATTCTAACCCTTCCGATGGGAAGGGTTAGAATATTAATGAACATCCTCAGCAAACTGCGTGATAAATCAATTAGGGTTCCGGAGTTATATCCCAGGGAGCGCAGCAGGCCGCCCTTCACTTATGGGTTTTGTCCTGACGAGTTGACTACTCCGGGGTTGAGTAACATATAATTTTAAAAATTAATTTAATTTTCTATGATAACTTAGTAAAAATAATCTTTTATAACACTTATACGTATTCTGATAAGAGAAAACGAAATTCACTGTACAAGGCCGTGGAGAAGGATATTCAGTTCAAAACCAATCACATTCTGTTTTCACTTGGTCTAGCTTCCCTGAATATTAAAGCTATCCCTCTAACTCTTGTAGAGATAAGAGTCAGTTTTTCTTACATACGGTATACAGTCAGATTATGTGTTTTCTGGTTTGCATCATGCAAGATTAGAGCTCTCTCAATCTGCTCTCCACACTGAGGCTGTTGCCACTGCGCCGGTTGACTATACAGACTGTATATATTCATATAGTCACTGGGTCTGTTATCTGTTACGTATACGTGTTTTAAATTTGAAAAAAAGCTAAAGAAAGACCCTTATCCTATAAACTCTCACACGTCAGATTAGAGTAAGAAGCTTAAAATACTGATTCTTAATCTAAACAAACTACAGCACTCTTTCAATTACTATGAAGAATTAAGTCTCGCTTTGCAGGTTTGTCCTCCTATCGCTCCATGAGAGGAAGTGCAAGTTGCATGCATATTTGGAAAAGCTCGCATAATCACCTGATCCGAGTTCAGTCTCTTTATTAGAGATATATCATTTTTCCAGATGAAGTATTCTGACCTGTCTAACCAATCTGGACTCTTCGTGGAGTGATATAGTGATGATTAATTTACAAAGACACCCCTTTAGTCTGAGACAGAATTAATCGTAATTATTTTTATCTCCGAATGATAATTTAAGGATTAATTATTCGTTTAAGACTTAATGAAAGTGTTCACTCTTCTGTGTGATCCTGGTTTCGAGCTTACGACGTCCTGCTTCCAAACGAGAAACACAACCGGTGTACTAACTTCAACATGTTGGTTATATAAGTATAGTCATTGTCTATATACTAATATAGACACTGTATCGTTAAACAGCACGGCACCCTGACACGACGGCACGACACCCCGCCGATATGTTTTAAAGCCTTAATGCCAACGGCCGTCCATTTTGTAAACCGGCCGCACCCCATCATCTAACCCCTCCCTATCCGCAGCCCACCAACCGAAAACCAGCCGCACCCCCGCTTGGAGTTTTCCTGCTCCCGGCCGAAACCTCGCTTTGGACGCATAATTATTCAACCTTTATACTCTCTATGTTTACTTGAAGTGTGAAACATTCTTGAGTTAGAAAGACACTATTATAGAGTAAAGTGGAGTTCCTTAGTTCCCAAAGAACACTAGTACTACGTGGACAGTCTCCTTACGGATGTTGCACTCTGTCTGACGTAAAAGCACTAAGTATTTGGAATGATTTTATTTTTAACGTTGAGACTTGAAGCATATATTTTATTGTTATGATGAGTTCATTACAAAATATACAGTAACTCTTTGATCTGTACAAAATCTATTTCAGTGAATACCAGGTGCTACTTGAATGAAACTGTCCTGAAACTGATGACTTCCGCGATGCACCAATGTCTATGGAACTTCTTAATAACAGTGCTGTCTGTGAAGGGTGAATGATACAATTAATGGTGCAATCTTCAAAGATTGTTTATGAACGATGTAGATGTGAAGTTTACGTGGGATATTTTTCTCAACTTGTGCAAGAAGAGAATCTTTCGTCTCTGTCACATGTGAGGAAACTGCAATAAGAACATTTTGCTGATATAACACAAGTAACTGATTTGAGGTGTTTATTAACAGTTCAGCATCTTTCAGGGTACTTACTTTACTCATTCCTGGTCACAAGACGAAGGAGATGACATGGAGTAAGAGTTGAGTTGACTGTTTGCATGCTAGACACCTCTCTGCCTACATGTCCACCACTTGGATTCTTCAGACAATGACACATGTACATATGATGGATGTCGTCGAGGAGTATAAAAGACAAGCATTTGCGAGTGTAAAAGACGTACCTTGGGACTTGAAGCTAATTTTAGTCCCTCGTGCCTTGCTGCCAAAGCTTACTGAGTTGTTGAAGGAGAAGATAAGCTTTTTGCCTACAAGCATCAACCCCAAAATGTACGAATAGTAGTCAAGTCTCTACTCTCCAAAGAAAACTAAAATTGATCGTAATCTGAAAATATATCTCCAATACAATAGATCAACTTTCCAACAAATGCTTTAGCTATGCATCTATCACAGGTTCTGTTCCAACATTTCAAATTGTGACGTTATTGACAGGTTGTAAATCTTGGATGAAGCACAAAGCTCTTGTCTTTTTAGACACTAGGAATCATCGGCTAGAGTACGAAGACATAGATGGTTCATGAATATTCATCCGGATCTCTTTTATTCTTTTTCTTACAATTGCACCATAGAGATATGCAATAGATGAATTGCTAAAATGGACGAGAGACTTGCAGATTAAGCTAGCAAGGCTAGAGGAGAAGGGAGGGACACCTGAAAATAAATCCGTTAGATAAGGGTGTGTGCCAGATGTATTTGTGTGATATCATCAAAAAGAATGAGTAGATTTTGTTGATACCTAACGGTAAGGAGTGATTTACTAGAAAAAGGCGAAGATTGCCTTGAAGGACAAGATGAGATCCTAAAGACTAGTGAAAACGGATGAATGAGGTAGGTTTTAGAGGATAATCTTTCACAACATGTTAAGGCTACTTATGAGGCTGAGGTAGTAAAAGATAAAGGTAATACTTTTGAGAAGCGAGTAGAGGTGAGTAAAATATGGAGTCATGTTGTGACCATGACGGAGAAAGAAAAAACGGCAAAGGACGAGTTACTCAAAGTGACAATGACAATCAGATGTGTCATTGGATGGAGTGATCTTGTAGATACAATGTTTGTACATGCTTACTTGGTCAAGAGTTGGTTCTAGTGATGAGAGAGGTACTCCTAAGAGATAATTACGAGGAGAGAAACCTCGACAAGATACTACACTCGGAACAAGATGCGCTTGTACAATAGGTATTGTTGGTTATCTATGAGATAGTATGATCAGTGGTGGCATTTCGTCTTGTCTTATCATCACCTTCTCTCTTCGATACTCTCTTTTAGCAAATACATCTATTGTTTCAAAAACCTTCCTCCAGTCAGTTGTGAGCTCATTATTTTCCATCATATCTTCTTCAAGCACCTCCAATTCCTTTTGTAGCTCATTCTTACCTGCTTGTAGAAACAACTTCACCTTGTCGTTCTCAAGTGTGAGCTTCTCCACCTGAGACAAGTGAAATAATTATTTTTCAAACTCGAGAAATAGCTATGTGACAACAAATCATTCATTAGGTTTGTTTACATACATCATAATTGACTTCTTAGTCACTCGATCTACATCCTCTAAAGAATATTTTTCTTTTAGCTGAAGGGTAAATTTTTCTCATGTAGGACCATTAGCTCGGGTTATCTCGCTCACATGCGAACAAGCTCCAACATGCGAACAAGCTCAAATGTACTCACCATCTCTTTTTCATATCTTATTCAACTCTATTTCTGGAGAATAGTACTTCAAGTACTTGGAGACGTATCTCTCAACCTAGATGTTTCACGTCGTGTTCATCAATTGTTATAGAGCATACATTTTTGTTTGGAAATACATGTGATATCTGGCTGTAGATAGATATGGCAATACCTTGGACCAACTCGATAAAATCATTGTGCCTCCACTATCCAGTCAATCGATCTTTATCTTGACTCTAGCATCTATCTGTCTCGGATCGAACAATTCTATCCTTAAGTGTAACGCAAGTGCATCATACAATACAACTAAACATACAATCGTATGCTAAGTACATGAAGGATCCACACATGATAAAGATGCTTTAGTTCACAGAAGCACCATCAAATGATCCTTTAGGTCGACTTGTGTAGTAACAATGTCTTCTTCACTATTTTTTTATGACAAACAAACTAAAATATTCACGGTTGATCTTCTATTAAAAGAGTACAAAAATCACTAATTCCATTCAAGAATAATTTGCCATAGATGAAATGAAATGAAATGATTGTAACAACATCTTTTATGTCATTTCTTTTCTCAAAGTAATCATGAGTTTGAGTCGCATTATCACATTCTTCATCATCAAAATGACGATCTCCATCACAACTCAACTGAGTCCTCCTTAGAAGTCGATAACTGCTTCGTCTCAACTCTTTGAGTTTTGTCCAACTTCTCGACTACTGACATAAATCGAGTGATCACATCTACGCACTTGTGTCCTCTTGACAGATCACCCACTCCACAACTTAGACAAGGATCCAGATTATCTCTTAGAAGGTGAACTAGTGTTGGTGATTAGTAAAGTCTCGCTTCTCTTTGGCTTTCTCTACTCAGATTAGTAAACTCTCGTTTCTCTTTGACCTTTTCTACTTTGATACTAGTTGGACAATTCATTACTTTACGTGCCAATCCTCTATAAAAATACACCTAAGTCGATTTCTATTCTTCTCTCCGAGGATTCTACTTGAGTTCTTGCGCTAGTGTCTTCGAACTCAACGATAATATCTCTAGAGCTCGCTCTAACACTTACTATGATATCTAAACCCTGAGGAAGGTTCCTAAAGCACAGTGATCGATTAGATGAGAATTGTGACTATATGATCATGTTTTGATAAAACTTCACTATGATGTAGAGGAGAGAAAAGTTCAAAAAGCATATGTTTACTAGAAACTTTAAATCAGTCTTGTTACAAATCATAGACCTCCAAATTCCTTGTTTGGGAAACTTTGTGTGAGCAAGCAAATCAAAGCTCCGAAAAGTGATCGATCGATTACTTCTCTTGACCTTTTTATGAAAGCGCAAGAACGAGAGAAGTGATCGGTTACTTCTCTCATAGCTTTGAAATATTATTCGAAGTTAAAATAATGTTGTTTCCCTCTAGTGAACTACCGCGTATAGATAACAACATTTTTCTAACTCTTGCTTTTCACTAGGGTTAAATTTTACAATAAGTCTGTTTTGACTATGTAGTTACAACTGAATTGGATAAAGTCTTTAACTTGAGATTGATTGTAGCTTCTACTGGTAACCTAGTTCTATGAACATGTCCACATGAATCCCTAGACAATGCGTTAGGTGTATGATTTCTCGTCACATTATGGGGAGCTCCAACGTGGTTTCTCTTGGTACTTCTGGAATGAGTATGAAACTCGGAACTTGTGCAATTCCATACGAAGCGTCTCGTGTACTTCAGACGAATCATTTTCTTGCAATGTTTCTCTATGAAACTCAATAAAGATGTTTATTTACGTAGAAGGAATTTTCAAAACATAGACTATAAGAGTACAACTGATAAGAAATTAGTAAGTTCAAAAGTAGTGATTCGTGGATCACTTGTCAAATGTATATTTTACACTATCAAAAGTTTTATGAGATATTATTTACGATTATAAGGTTTAAGAAAAATCTACACAACGACATTACTCGTGCTCGCGCAACACGTTTAAACTCGACTCATCTACTTCATTTTCTGACTAAGTATGGTTCATATTATCCCACTCAAAAACTACTCCTTTTAAGAGCTTAATATCTTTTCCTAGAATAGTCTTGTTTCTATTAAGCTTGATGTTGTACATGAAAACTTGTGTTTATAACAAGTTTCGCTCGTCTACATTTATCTTTTTTTCCCTTCTTGCATTCTTCACTCCAGCAAATAAGAACCATCAAATGAGTCAACTGCATGAGTGATGTACCATGTAATCTTGAGCAAAGATAGAACTTCTTGAAAAAATGTGAGTATCTTCTTCACTTTCGCCAACCAAAACGATAGACCTTCTACATCTTTCTCATGATTTCTGTTGCTACTTATATCTTATCAATCAAGCTACAATTCTGATCTTGTTTTGTGAATTTATTTCTCTTAGATGTTAGACACATCAGTATGCGAGTATAGTATGTCCGGATGCTTGATTGTCAAGATTTTTCTCATACAAGATAAAAGAATGTAGATCAAGCTGTTTGTCATGTAGATCTTCTATACATACAAGTATTGCAAACCAATCTCTCTGTTAAACTTCAATATCTTGTATTACAAAGAAAGTGTCAAGCTTATACAATCGTGATTGATTATACAACTCTCTAACTATTGAAACTCATAAAAAGGTAGTATTTCAAGTTCCATCTTATCTTGAAGTAATTAATCCAGTGTATGTTGTTTTCTTATCCGGTTTACTTTATCAACTATCCGAAGTATTTCTGGGTTCTATATGATTCATATCCAAATGATCGTCACTTAAGTGATATCTTGATTTACATACATCCTCCTGGATAGTCATTTTGAATGACTACTACTAACTTTATTTTTAACTTCATCTACAACATTTACCCCGTTCTCTGCTTGATGTCGTCCTCCTACTAAATAGAGTAATCATTGTAGACTATTTCTGTACAAAATCATAATCTACAGTTAGTTTTGCTGAAGTTTTTGGGTATCTTGCTGTATCCGATATACATCTCCCTTGTATGAGTTCCAACCTCCTGTAAGTAATCTCTTTCTTTTTTGGATCCAATTCAGCTAGAGTATCAAATGTCTCTTCAAAACTATCCGTAATTCTTGTGTGAGTGTGGTGAGACATCTAATACTATATCTACCTTCACTAACTCCTTCTGGAGTTCTAGATTGATAGTATGCTCATAAGCTGCATACAACTCTTCTAGTAACTCTTGTCTGATCTTTGTATGTTCATTGTATCATTTTCGGAGATGTTCTAGTAGCTTGACCAACTGGTCTTCTGTTCTCGATACATCCCTGATGTCTATCTTGTGTCTTTATAGAAACAACTCCTCATAAGCATATTGCTGTTTGGAAGTAGGTGTTGATGCTGACATCCAGAAATTGACATTTGGTCCATTATATTCTCCATATTCCATTTGATGTGTTTGGTCTCTACTTACCTCCTATTTGCAAATTTCTTGTAAGAACAATGCTTTCGCTGGTGATAATTCTGCATGATACTCCAGATCTGCTCTTAGTTGGATGTTAACAAAACATAGTAAATCCTGAATCTCCATTTTCTTATTCTACCAAAGTCTCATCTCTCTTTTTGATCTTGATCCTAGCACATTGTTGTCAATGAATCCTCTATACTATCAATGTTTTTGAATTGTTGTTCTGATTTAGTAGATCAATCTCCCCTTCCCATATCCGATTCTAGCTCTTGCTTCAGTCGGATATGGATGTATCTAGCTTACTTACTTCTTGTAAGAATCTATCTGTAACTCTCTTTCTTTCATCATCGCATTTGTGATCTTTATTTCTATCTTATTTCTTTTCTCCTCCCAATATTCTATCCTCTCTTTAAGAATTTCTTCTATATCTGTTGTTGTGATGATGTTCGAAGTCCAAATATACTTTTATTATACATCAAAATACCATTCAGTTCTAAAGACAATAACTTTCTTAGTTACAAGGCTATGGCTTGCCTTGCCACAATTGTAGCAAGTAAACTTTGAACCATTGCCCTTTGAGGTGTTTGCCTGTTAGATTTCGACCTTGTTCGTTGTCGCTTTGCTGTTGTGACAAAAGAGTCCTTCAGATCCTTCTCACATCCAACCCATTCTCGCTTGAAGCCTTTGTTCTTCTTGTGAACCTTGTCCATGCTGCGTGATTCAAAGAGTTTATGTTGTTGGACTTCGTTGTCCTCAATCTGCTCCGCTAGTTTCAAAAGTTTGGCACATGTCTCAAGTAGCTTTCGCATCTGAAAGAGAGCATTCTTCGAGCTAGACTTGAATCCTCTAATAAATATATATATCTTGGTTTCCTTAGTCCACTTGGAGAACGAGTCCAGCTTAGCACTAAACTCATGTACATAAGCATTTAAGGCCCCCATTTGCTTAATTTAACTAACTCAACACCATCCCAAATCCTTTGATACTCTAGAGTGAATAATCTTGCCAGCAACTTCTTGAACTCTTTCCAACTAAGCATCAAGATAGTCAAGACATTGTCATCTCTGTATGCAGTCCACCAAAGAAGCGCATGGTCTTTTAGGAACATAACCGTCGCTCTCATTTTGTTTGACTCCTTAGCCAACTGCGTCTCAAATTATAGGTCCAACTCAGTTAAGAAGTCCTTGTGAGCTCATCCTATATCTAAAAAATGGATTGACAGATTCGTCTTACAAAGCTTCTTCGTAGACGAAGAACTCCCTTGGTCTATCTCAAACTCAACGATACGTTTATTCTTAGAGGCCATGCTCTCTTACATGATCTTCATCATCTTGATGAGCTCTACATACAAAGCTCCTTGACTTCCCGTGCTTGAATCATTGGGCATGTTGACAAAACTCCATCTTGTTGCACATGTGCCACAATAGATATTGGGCTTCTTTGATGTTGAGACGAAGATTTTTCATTATCGTCCTCTGACTGTGCGTCGGGGTTAGCTCGAGTGATCTGATCTTAGTATCAACTGCCACTCGTTTCTTGGACTTTCTCTTAGAACTCTATCATGTTAGTCATTATTCCAAGCGTTCATCTAGAAACGTGATCCACTTCGTATCTCGCGTCCCTCCTCAAGCATCCAGCCTTCAGCTGTTATCTCCAATTCTCTTTCACCAAAGGGTCAACTTTGGTATCATTTTTCATGCACCTACCACCTTGTTGCGCTAGTGGAAGCGCTTACGCAGTAGGTCACGAAACTCACAATGCTAACCTGCAAACCATAATCATATGTTAACATTCATGCATCACTTATCTTTATCTCATTTGGTAAGAACTGAAGTCAGACCGTCTCCCTAACTCTCAAGCTTAACATTCCTTAAGTCTTGACCTAGACTTGGCTAGGTCAATCCCAAAACATGAGCAAGTCACAATATGACTTGAGATTGACTTCTCAAAAAGTCGAGGATCTTAAACGGTGCCTCCAGCACACCTAGCGGTCCAACCGTTCGTGATGTACGTCTGGGTCTAGGCTCTCGAACGGTGATCTAACGCGCCATCTCGTTCTTTAGTCTTGTCACATCCCTTACTTCGTTCCTAAGTCCAGACGTCCAAATCTAGACCAGAACCCAACCATCACCTCATGTCTCTAGAGTCCGCCTACCGAACTCTAGGATCAAGTAAGTTGTCCAGGCCCACCTTGGCATCGAGCCCTCTTTCATATATACTTCTGATGATCGTCGATCTCATTATCCTCTTTGGTGCTTGAAAATTATATCACAATTCGATCACAAGATCGGCCATAATTCTCAGCTCCAATGTCAACCTAAGGAGTTCTGCATATTACTAGAAAGCTCTCAAGATCTTTTCAATGATATCTTACTCGTCTCGAGATCTTATATGGAGCTCCATCCACGGCCCAAAACGTTGTTGGAGCTCCAACACTTAATAATTTCTCGGAGAAACTATGGTCCAGTCCCAGAATCGGTGGTTCGGACCAGCGTCCAAGCCCACGTCTCAGTCCCATGTCTCAAACCCATGTTTCGGACTTACGTTTCGATTTGTTCTCTTAGGCCAGTATTAGTCTGAGGTCGTCTTGGTATAGACCCCAACGTCTTAATCCAACGTTTCAACTTACGTCCAGAGAATCACTTAAACTTTGAACCGTCGAGAAAATTAGTTCATCATAATGCGAATCACATATTACGAACCAACCCTAAACAATGTCACCAAGCCGACACAGATCGAAATGACCACAATGGGTGGTGTGGTAAATCAACCACTCATGAACAGTTTTTTCTTTTGCAAGCAAAGAAGAGGGTTTAGCTCACAATGCTGGATTAAAGTGAAACACATAAATATTATAATACATTGTCATAGGCTTCCTTCATAATGTACTATGTTTGTGTGTTTCTAGAAGACCCAACTCACATATGTCTGTCTGCCATGACCCTCAAGATCAAGCATAGACGCGAACAACAGAACGCTAATGGACTTACGTCTCGTTGCGGACGTTGCGAATAGAAATTAATGGCTTGCCCTAAAAGTCAAGAATTGTGACAAATTTTCATTTCAAAAGCTTGTGACAATGATCTATTATAAACTTTGAGGAAACGAAAGCGTGTGACAATGATTTGTTTTTAGACTTTGAGACAATCGGACGAGGTCAAGCAAGATTAATATGTTTCACGAATTTATCAAGCAAGATTGTGTTACAAGAGTATGAGAAGGATTGCAATGGCGAGGATGCACCATTGAGAACCAAGTTTTAGTATTTGCACTTGTCACTCTGCTTGCACACCTCTTTGCACAATGTACTCTCTCTTGAGAACGCGTCCGCTTCTAACACGTGGAGATGCGGAGAGACATTTTTCTAATGAGAAAAGCTCAAACCAGATACCAAGTGCGGAGGACTACTTTCACATAAGAACCGAATACGTATTACGGGATGTGGTCCATTCAATAAAGACCATCCGACAACCCTGTCAAGTATTCGAAATGATAGATATCATCGATTTTCTGATAAGCAATGAGGCTGGAGTCTAAATAGTGTATCAAGCTTCTTACATACTGAAAGCATTCTTGTATCTCCAGTAAAATATTTTATGGATTTTTTCATAAAATGATCGTGTTTTTATATATGAAGATACTCAGTAAAATTTTAAGAATTTATGTAAACTGCCAGCTGTAATCATTGTCCTCTTTCAAGGTCAGACTAAATTTCCCATGGACATTTTTGGACAATGAAGTAGACGTCTTCTCCTGGCAGTGTTGCATATATCCAGGAAGAGTTAGGTGATAAATTAAACTCACAATAAATTAAATATATAAATAACTATAGGTTTTAGGACTTATATCTTTAGTAATTCACTCATGGTTTATGATTTATATCTGGATCTTCTCTCATTTCTAGGCATGGACTAATAGTTTATATTTATCAATAATTTTATTATCTTCATCCATTTGGTATATGGTTCTGTATAACACCTATACGTTTTCTTATATCATTAAAAGAACAAAAGTTCGCAAGAAGTTAATCAAACATGATATCAACATGATATGTATATTGCTTTATATCAAGATCTTCTCACGTTTCTAGATATTTAACTAACTGTTATTATTTATATCTATTTAATATATTCTTTATATTTAACATATATATTTCTCTGATAACAACAAGCGAACAAGAGTTCACAGAAGTTAATCCTGCATGCATATCATATGTTCTTACGCGTGAGGTTTAAGAGGCTATATTGTTCCAAATGCATGGCTAAGAGAAAACATTGCAAATAGGGCGTGCCAAAGGTTAGAGAGAGTACTCTCTAACGTGCGGAAGGAAAACAGTCGTGTTATTGAGGGCTAGCGAGAGTCGTGGTTCGTTTACCATCGTATTTGTGAAATATTATAAATTTTAGTAAAACATTTTTAAAATGAAAATAAAATTTGAATCCTAAACTACTTTATTGCCAAACTTACAACCGAATCTTGGAAAAGCCGTAATAAGGAAGGCGCGGAGTTTTCCTACTCACATCACAGGAGGTGTCCAGGGAGAACATCCGCGAGCAAATATCACTGCTGAAGACTCTAGCTTTGGCACGCCCTGGACTGCTAATGTACAGTTCGAATCATCCCATTTGTTCAGAAGTTCTGGTTAGTCTCGGAGGGATTTCTTTACCTTGACAGGACCATACGAGCGCATGGACACAAGGAGCCTTGCCGTGAGGATTCTGCACCGGAACGCTGCTGGTCTTACACGGACTGAGCCCCCCGGCAGGACGATTCGACCCCAACGAAAAGACATTGTGATTCTTAGTCTATTCTCCAAAAGCCGTTTTGTGTTGCGGCGGACATGAAACGGACAGACCAACATTCGGTCGGTTATGTAGCGTACGTCAGCAAAACACGCTACGAAAATCCTCATAAGAATCAAGAGAGGTGCAGCGAAGAAGCTTAAGCCTCCCACTACTACCTGCATGACTCATGCACCGTGAACCAGGCATAGTGACGTGCCTTCCATGAAAGGAAAATGGAATTTAATCATGCACCGTGAACCAGGCATACTGACGTACCTTCCATGAAAGGAAAAGGGAATTAAGTCATGCACCGTGAACCAGGCATACTGACGTGTCTTTCATGAAAGGAAAATGGAATTTAGTCAGGCATACTGACGTACCTTCGATGAAAGGAAATTGGAATTAAGTCATGCACCGTGAACCAAGCATGCTGACGTGCTAGCTATGCCACTAAGGCACGTAACACGACATTAGCCTGGGTTTCCTGGCCGAGAGATAGAACAAGCGGTGTAGTGCGGACAGTAAATGCGCTGGAGAGAAAGAAGAGGGCATGCAAGGAATTTAGTCAAACACCGTGACTCGTGCATACCGACGTGCTGGTTAGCGCCGATGCTGTAATCGACATTGCAGGAATTTGCTTCATCCCACCCTTGCTTCATCCCATCCTAAGCACCTTTGTTGGGCTTTCGTCCCTCTTCACTTTGTGTTATTTTTTCACACTTTTGACTATTACAGCAGGTTCAATCGTTCAAATTGTCATGTAAATAGAACGAGAGAAGTTAGTCTTGTATTTATATGAAAATATTAATTTATAATATAATATTGATTTAACTTTTTTATATAATATTATTTACCTTTTCTAATAAAATATTTTACATCACGATAAACTTACTAAACTTACTATTGTTAGTCAAGAATATGATCGAATAATGTAAATTTAAGAGGGGTGAGATCTAGTCTGGAAAACGTATTAACGGTAAGATCAAGTAAATTTCTTCAGACATTATTTATTCTCAGATGGAGAGGCAAATATGCATGCACATTATTTATGAGCTAGCTTTTTCTACAGGAAAAGTTAGTTCATAAATTAATGTGATTCATTAAAAATACTTTTTATTCGTCATTAGCGCTTCTTCTATAATAGAAGGGGTTTAGTTTCAACTCTCATAGCTTATGGTTTTTACTTTCTCACAGTGCATATGTTGCGATCTGCTGAGAAGAGTCTAAATTAGTGTTTTATTTTTAGATATTTTAATTTATGATCTTTTGGTTACTACAGGAAAGTTTTTTCAGGACATATCACAATCATATATCAACTTCCACTGCTAACTTCTAGCATTATCTCTGCAAAGAATTTCTGTCCCCGAAATTCTTTGCAGAAATAGTGCGAGATTCAAAAAAATCAGTTTTTGCCAGTCATTTCTCAAGACCAGCATTTGTCATCATGTCCACCAACCAAGTGTGAATATATTTTCACGTTTTTCCTCTTCCTTATCTGGACCAAAACTCCATTGAGCATGCACGAGGTGAATATATATGCAGGGGCTCATATGCGAAGAGCACCTGCATATCATATTGACATGCAGTTTCGGGCAAAGAGACAGAAAAGAACAAGCGTGTAGTGCGTGACCAGAATTCTGACAGAGAGAAGCGGAGGACAAGCGTGTAGTGCGCCCAGTAAATCTTGGACCGTGATTTGTTAAGATAGACTCCAGGATTTGCTATATTACAGAAATACTTATCAACCTCAAGTAATATGCTGTGTGCTTAATAAAATATATATTTAAAATATATATATTTTCCAAATGGAAAGATGTGAGGAATTTCGAAAAAGTTAAAAACCCACCAGACAAATGCACCCTGTACAGTTTAGGAAGAAGTTTCGTATTCTCTCTCCCTTGTCCTTCGGTCTTTTTCTCTCTACTTTAGCCCCAGTGTGTTTTACTTTTCTGAAACGTTTCTGTTGTGACGGCTGTTGTTTCTGCTGTTGCTGATTACAGCAGCTGTCCGATGGTTACGAGTGATCGTAAAGACTCGATTAGTCATGAAGTGGAGTCCTGTGGTGTCTTTATAGTCGAGTGCAGACTTTTTCTTCCGCCTGAACCTGCGATGCAATGAATAACCAACGGATGGAAAGATCTCATCAAACCTTACAAGGGAAAAAAGAACCGAAAGGACCAAGCAACTAACACCACGAAAGGAAGAAGAACACCGGGGTTAAACCCTACTATCATTAGCTTTAAGATCTCCTATTGCTCTTAAAATATCACATACCGATAAATAAAACTCCTGCATACAACATGTGCACATGAAATAGCATCGCTTATTACAATTGCTCTCTTGTGGACGGTGTCTACTAAAGCTCTTTGTAAAACAATGAATACTCGCTGTCTAAAAACCTAGTGTAGAAACAAAGAGAAAATGATATATTTGACGTCTCTTATGGTAAGCTCTAGCACAATCTTGAATAAAAATGTTGAACTTTGAAACTGTGTCAATTCGTATATCTCCAAGACTAAGAAGATGAAGCGATGTCTCTCTTGCATACTCTTATACTTGATCACCTTCGTTGCTATCGTCACTCCTACATCCCATCCTCGAGATGAGTGATCACCGATGAATCCGTGCCGCCACCAAATCTCATGTCGGATCCGTGACAACCACGTCTACGACTGAGACCTGATCCTCTCTCATCATGTACATGTTAGCTCTCACTGATCTTTTCGTCTGAAGGACATACTATGTTCTCTCCACGTCATGCAATCGCTCTCCCGTGCTAAAGCAAACACAACGTCTCTGATGACATCATGGATAGCTATCCGTTCTCTATAATGAGGATAGCGAGCAAGATGTCGAGCGAGAAACCGTGCTTGCAAGTGGATAGTGCTGAAGCAACAGATTGGAACAAGTCTAGATGGAACCTCGTCGCTGTAGAGAAGATAGTCGTGCGAGTCAGAACGCTCTAATGCAAGGTCGAGCTATGAGTCAAGAGCGGAGTCGAGCTCCAGTATCTCGTGAGATGGAAGGATCAACTAAGAGCGCATGAAGAATCTATTAGAAGTGATATCTCGTCAAAGATCCATCGATGGTTAAGATATCGAATAGAATATGTGTCTCACGTGCCTCAAGAGTCAAACAATCTCTTACTTCTCGGAGATACATTTGTAGTGGGTAAGAATCATCCACCACCTTTGTCACATAGCTCTCCAAAATATGTCTATCTCGCACAAGAAAATGATAACAAGGTGATGAGAGAGTCCAACTACCCAAGAAGAGTGTAAGAGCAATCTCCTCCATGGATAATAAATCCACCCTACCATATGATATTGTGATGTCTATCTACGTGCAAGAAGTCCTACCACGCACTCAAAAGTCATGCTCATAAGATGTCGTCAAAAACCTCCAGGATCCTCCTATCAAACTCTCTAAGGTATTAAAATAAGAGATGAAGTATAGTGCAGAATAAGTAATCTGGACGATGTGCAATGAAAGAGAAAAAGACACCAAAGACAACTTGTGGATCCTCTAACCTAAGGAGATCTTCAATATGCAAAACGTCCTCCGATGTGACAACATCTAAGAACCGAGAGACGAAGTCCTCTATATCCATCGGTACTCCGAAGATACGTAAACCATCTTAGGTGTAACAAATTCCTCTAAGAGTTGGAGGTACTACGATGTATCTATGAGAGGTCAAGTCCTGCACTTTGACACCTTCACTCTCAATCTGACCAAGGTCAATTGAGAGACAAGTTGTCATAGGCATCATAGACATAGACTTGGTTCGCCGAATCTAAAATATACGTATCATCAGCTAGAGATGGAAAGACACAACCTGGATCAATCAAGGCGGTGACCATGAGAGCTCTATAGTGCGCTAAGGCAAAGAGGGATCCACCCGAAAGATCTCCTTGACGAGTACCTATAGTGGAGTTGATGATTGGAACCTCCTCTATCGAAAGACCATGCTGGTAATAAAGAGGAGAGGAAGATCCATAGAACAATCGCACGAAGAGAACTAGACTCGTCAAAGATCCACCGTCATTCATGAGCTCCTTAAAGATGGAAGCGCTGAAAATACTATTAAAAGTATTTTTCACGTCCATTTGTAGAACAATCCAACCAGGATGGATGTCTAAGAGTGCCCTAAAGTCAAACGACATAGATGCACAACCTCCAAGCTGGCAACTCCAAACTGATGGACAAAGGTGATATTGAAAAGTATCTCGAAGCTGAAAAACAATGGTATGACTAATAACTCGTGAGAGAATATCGTCGATGACTATCGGTCAAATCTTTCTGTCATCTTTCTTCATGACCAAAAGTCTAGCTGTCTTCAGTACTTGAGCTATAGCATGTGGAATATATCCTTGATCTACTACTGTCGCTATCTAAAAAAACTCCATGAAACCACTGGAGAGATCATATATGTGAAAACAATCTCACAAGTACTCGTAGATATCCTAGACATACCTCTAGAAGATAAACGTAGAACTGTACACAAAGCTTGGACAAAACAAAGATCTATCGAGACATAATGACTCCTCAAGCTGATAGTCTTGAACCTCAGGTGGTGAGAGATCACCCAATGAGAGATGAAGAAAATGCAATGAAGTGATCGTCTCCTCAATAAGACATGCTATTGATAAAAGATGCAATGCTCTAGCAGCTTTACTATACTTTCTAACCAGACCTAACATCATACAGCGTCGCATGCAAGCAGAGATTAGACATCACGTGTAAAGACAGACTCACTCTTATCTCGTACCACACATATTGATTCTTCTTGTAAGATCTCTCAATCACCAACACGAAATCTCTGAAGATGAGATGCCACCTCTTGATGTCCGCCACCTCGAGTATAACGGAGGCACCAACGAGATAGTAAAACAAACAATAATCACGACATCTCATCTTTGGTGTTCCGTGCGAACATGTCGAGAGATAAATGAAATATACGTCTCACCTCGTCATGGAGAGCACATGATAGCCGATAAAACAAACACAGACAAAGAAAACTCGTCTCGAACAATCTCAAAATAATGTCAGTTTGGACTCTCAACCACTCCCATGACTCAAGAGGAACATCAAGAAGAAGGACTAACAGTGTCGTAATGACTGCACATGTAGACTTCCACTCTCAACTAACTTATCTTTGAAAAGCGACTGCATCCGGGCATCATCCTATGTGATCCAATCATAGCTCTTATGTATCTTTCTCACATGAGACTTTATTCCTTGCGACGTAAATAATTGATCGCACATCGGATATGATATGTCTCAAATCAATCTCAATCTCATGAGAGAAAGAGAACTTATAGCTAGAAAAAAAATGATATCCAACCAAACAGTACTTGTAATAAGAACATCTCAAAAATACCTACTCAAATAAAGAACATTGATCTCTAGGTAAGAAACACACTATGTGTAGAAAAAACACTTTCAAAAATCTCTCAAATTTCTTAGTCAAAAGACTCTGCAGTCCTAAAAGATCCAAAAGTACTTAATACTCACTCATATCTTCACTGAATATACCAACTCTAGAACCAAAAAAAGCAAAAAGCAAAAATAAAAAAGAATATCTAAAATTAATCTACAGTAACCCATCCGGTACACCCACTCTATCAAACTACACTATACTCTCCTCTCCGCACTCTCTTCTCGTCTCACTTCATCCAGGTCATCTTCATCTTTTAGACAAACATAGATGTAGTAAGACTTTACAAGACGAGTTGTTGAAGTTTTGGTTTTCTAAATTTCAGAAGAACTTTTCTTAAATGACATCGAAGCAGTAGGATTCTATGTCTATGACTCATACATTTTCAGTGTTGGAACTGATAAACCTGATTTGTCTTTACCGTCTTCTTACGCATCACTAATGGATGCATACAAAGTACAAGGTATTGTGCAAAGCAGACGGTTCTATTGGCGTAACGAGACAGAAAATGAATCACATCAACCTTGCACTCTGTCGGCTAGTGAATTGAGTAACAAATACCTTTATTGTTAGAAAAGATAAGATAAGATGTTATTTTTTGATTATATACTTGTATCAGATCTAATACAATGTTTGTATGAGAGTAGAACTTTTATGCACGATATGCTTCGGTTGTATAGACGTAAGAATGAGAGGAAGGATGTACCAGTAGATGAAGCGTCTCCGTTCACTGAGTGTGCCTATAAAAATATTTTCTGACATAGTAGTTTTCAGAAATATCACCATGTGTTTTACATCTTGGACATGCACATGAAACAAGTTCAGGCGATCTATTCTGAGACTCCGGTGTTGCAAAAAGAAGTCATCTGTAAAATATTGACCCTATCTTATCCTTTTGAAAGTGTACTCTCGCTGTACTTTCAGCGATCATAGCAAACCCTTCCGGAAGTTTACTGCACTTATAAGAACATTTACAAGCAACTCTTTTGGGCTGCTAGCCACCTCTCCCATGTAACTCCATTGCAAATTTAAAACTACGAATTGGTTAATTATCAGTCTAGATAAACAAACAACATACTCTCTTAGACCAAGAGAAACACAAAGGCAAGAAAGAAGAGAAAGAAGAGAACAACAAAAGAAATTCTCGAGAAGAAATGATAATAGAGGTGGAACGTTCGTCTCTAATTTCTCGAAAGAGAAGTTGAATGATGGACCACTGTGGTGTTTACTCTACTTCGCAAAGACAGTGAAGTATCATGGTTAAATGAGAAAAAAACAAATTGAACCTAAGTGTACTTATCGAACTGGAGAATCAAATGAGATCTAGAAGAGATTTTCATTGTCATTGACGAACAGAAATCAGATCCATCGTTCTAAGCATTTACTCTCTTCCGTAACTCCATTGCTAGTGCAAACCTAACTAAATCCTACAACCAAGGGGAGACACACATTTGTACACTCCTAGCCTTAGCTAACACAAAAACTGAAGACCTAGGTACTTTTAGGGTAAATCACGCAACCTCGTAAGAAACAAAAGAAGCGATCAAGAAACAACCATATGCATCAAATGTGTTCCTTTTCTGAAACCGATGTATGCAAGAATCTCATCTCTCCCATTTGAGATTGGTTGTCCAGGTTTAAGATCGCTCACTCAAATAGTGTCGAAAGAAATCTCAACTCTTAGTTTAGCAAAAAACCTATCCGCTGAGTCAAATTGGCTCTCTCGGAATGTACTTTGAGATTCAGAACAAGAAGAGAACTCAAGATGGTAATATCTGTGCAGAAATCCTTATGAGAACGTAGTAGACTACATGTATGCTGATGTTGTTGAAACAGGTTTGGACCATTCTTGTCTCGATCTACAGCTCACATATCGAAACAAGAAGGTAAGAAACGAGCAGTAAGTGTCCACGAGATGTCAACAGATAAGGTTTATGATGTCTACATATGCTTGTCTGATGTTGTCATGATGAGAATCATTTCACATAGTAAATAACTCACCTCTCTGCTAGAAGTTAGTCTCGTCGCGTTGATCATTGTTGTCACATTACTTAGCGGTTACGTGTTACACTTCAACTCCGACACTTGAGTTTAGTATTCATAGAAGTTAGCTCAATATTACTTGTAGTTCTTTATACATATGTTTGACACCTTCTCATATGATGTTAACACTATTATGTTATATATTTTGAGTCCTAATAGGTTGATAGTATATTATTTATCTTGTTCAAGCATTAGTGCGCTTGTGCAACTGACTTCATACGTATCTATGATGTTAAAAGTACAAACTTAGGTTTACCATGTTGATAGAGTTTAAGCTAATGGGTTGTACTTACATGTCACCCATGCATGCTTTCCAGCTTGTTTAAGTTATCTTTCAGAGTTACGTGTCATTTTAATGTCTTCGTAGGTAGTTTAAGATTTACGTTGACACTTTAGAAGCTTGACATGGTAACCTATGCATGAAATTAAGTTACCACGTGAACTAGGGCACAACGAACAAGGAAGTGAAGCTACGAACTCCTATTGGCCCAATTTTTGTCCTTTGTGAAACTCTAAACTTAGAAGCAGAGGTCTTAAGCAGAGTTTGAGCTTTTGGTAGGGACATTAGGAAATCTAAGAACACAAGGTGATAGAGCTCGTCGTACCTGTCACCAGTAGTGAAAGTTTTGATCAATTTGGAGCAATAAAGAAAGAATTATGCTAGTTTGAAGTTCGGATTGGGTCAGAATTCCAACACAATTGATGATTTTGAGATTTTTGGCGTCAATTGCAGCAGAATTGAGATATTTGCTTCAAAACTTTGTGGTTGCGTTCACTGTTAGCAGTGCTATTACTGTCCAAAACATTTCATATCATTTGAGTGAGTTAGTAATTCAAGGTGACTGCTGAAGCAGAGGGGGTATGAAAAGCTCTCAATCTAGAGCATCAACTTCAGAGCTCGAGACATGAAGAATTGAGTACTACCAGCAGGGCAAATTTCACAAGGATGTTTAGCGTGTTGTAGACTCCAAATCCTGTGAGAATCATCGAAAGTTATCAAATGAATTCTCCGGTCTAGGTCAAAGTAGCTATCTGGATACTAGAAATTATCGTAATATTCTTACTCGAAACATTTTTGCCTACATCTCAGAGCTCAGATTTGATCTCGGACTGAAAGTTCATATGTGTGTTCACTAGGGCCTCATTTACATGTAAGAGAAGTTTTGATGTCTAAACCGTCACATATTTTTTATTCTTGAGTGTTAAAGTTCACAGTATGACCTCATTATTATTAGTTAATCACGGTTTTCACTTTCTGAACATATTGGAGAACCCAACAGACTTTTCTGAGTGTGTATAGCGTCACGTTGTAACCTGAAGCCTATCTCTTGAATAAACAATCACATCTAGAAGCCCAACGCTTTCATAGGTAGACATACCACAATCTTCACGATCGTATCACAGCTAGAAGGTTCCACTTTTCCCAAGAAACTCTCACCACAACAATGTGGATTTCACCAAGCTAGTTGTGATCATGATGTAACTTCATCTTAGTTAAACTTAAAGCGTCATAAGGAAACTGCATTCCATTGATTTCTAGCTCATTGGTTAGTTGTGCAGTTATTAACTTGGTCAAGCTCATGCGTCGTAGTCGTAACTTGGTCGGACCTCTCACTTTTTCTCCTCTCTTCATCGGACCCATGACTCATAATAGACTATTGATGTCAGCAGTTTTTTATCACATGGGGTACTTGAGAGTGACGTGGATGTCTTTGATGTGTTTCACGGTTAGTAATATCCTGCGAGGAAGTACATTTTGGCGGGACAGATGACAAGGTTGAGGACAGAAGAGAGAGAATGAGCAGAATTTGAATCTTAATCTTAAGCTTTCATCCACTCGTGATTGCCAAGTCAACCACACAAGCCATCCAACTCCACAGTCCTGCAAACGTGTCACTCAAAACTCTCTACTATCAATCATGGGCTCGACCAAGAGAGGAGAGAAAGTGAGAGGCATGACCAAGTTACGAGTATGGTGCATGAGCATGACCAAGTTAATAACTGGTTAGCTGTGATAGTTAGAAACTATAGGATCTATAGTACACTCATTCTTCTTCGTGTATCATGACTACGTGAAGATTAATTACGTAAACGGGAAAAATTTTATTATTGTTTGTTAGATTTTCATTACCGTTGAATAAGATGCATGCAGACGGTGGTATTGAGAAATGACCGATAAAGGACAAGATGAAATATCTTGTACCAAGAAGCTGGTAGTATGAAGTTAATAGTATACATGATCATTTTGACAGAAATAATTTATTGAGAAAATAAAAATCATACAGTGCAGTAATAAAAATCATACAGTGCAGTAAACAAACATGCGCAATGTTTACTTACTGCACGAAGTATAGTTAAATAAATCAAAGATAAATCTAAATCTAAATCTAAATACCTTAATTTAAATATTAAAACTTAATTTACTAAATACAAATAGTTCTAAGATCGTAACACGTGTACTATGAGAAGAAGAACGGATAAATGCAGTGAGTTCAAACATAACTCCTTCTACTTCTGAGCTGAACGTAACACATGATCTCTAGCAAGAGGAAAAACCTAGAAAAATAGTGCTTTCAAACGAAACCCTTTCTGCTATAAATAAAATCTTCTGTATGAACAAAAAATAAGAATTTAATAACTTTAATTTATGACTTAATTCTTTCAAGAAGAAGAGTAAGGACATAAATTAAAAGATATGTATATCCTCCCTCTTCCGAATTGAAAAGAGGGAGAATATGCATCCAAACTACGATAAGTTCTCCAATAACTGCGAACTGTAAGAAACATATAGTAACAACTATTGCTTTGCAGTTTACCAAAATAGCGAACAGGAATTTTTCTTTTTGTAGTGTTTTCTTCCATGCGAGACCCACTCTAGTGAACAATAAAGTAAGTTAAAACATTTTCAAAGGAAGTCAACTTTAACTATACTAGCAAGACAATTTACATTTTAAACACTAAATGCAGTTTACAGATGTGATGATCACTATTTTCACAAAACAAAATATTGCAACGTGTAAGACGACAAATGCAAAGACATCTTGTGTACAAGTTCTCAAGGAGAATCCACTTGAACTCTAGCATCTACTAGAAAAGAAAAGTTATAATTTTTAAACACTAGATGTAATTTAAAGATGTGATGGTGACTATTTTCACCAAAAAATAATATTACAACGTGTAAAACTTCAAAAACATCTTTTGTATAAGTTTTCAAGGGGGAATCAACTTGAACTCTAGCATCTACTAGAAAAAAATACTTACATTTTTTAGCACTAAATGTAATTTAGAGATGTGATGATCACTATTTTCACAAAAGAAAATATTGCAATGGGTAAGAAGACAAAGACATCTTGTGTACAAATTTTCAAGGAGAATCGACTTGAACTTTAGCATCTACTAGAAAAACAAGTTACATTTTTAAACACTAAATGCAATTTACAGATGTGAAAGTCATTATATTCAGAAAATAGAAAATCACCACAATGTGTAAGATGATGAAGACATTATTTGCACAAGTTTTCAAGAGTAGTCAACTTGAACTCCAACATCTACTAGCAAAAACTATTTACATTTGGAGATACTAAATATAATTTATGAATGTGACGGTCATTATTTTCACAAAAACAAAATCACCACAATGTGTAAGATGATGAAGACATCATTTGCACAAATTTTCAAGGGAAGTCAACTTTAATTGTGATACCTACTAGCAAAAACTATTTATATTTTCAAACACTAGATGTAATTTAGAGATGTGATCATCACTATTTTCACCAGAAATGATATCTCAATGTGTGAGATAGTAGAGGATCTTGTGTACAAGTTTTCAGGGGCAGTCAACTTGAACTCTAGCATCTACTAAAAATTAAGTTACATTTTTAAACACTAAATGCAATTTAGAGATGTGATGGTCACTGTTTTCACGAAAGAAAATGTATCACGACATGAAGATAATGAAGGGATCTTGTGTGCAAATTTCAGGGGAAGTCAAGTTGACCTCTAGCCTCTACTATCAAAATAAGTTATATTCTTAAACACTAAATGCAATTTAGAGATGTGATGGTGAAAAAAGAAATAATACTGCAACGTGTAAGCCGATGAAGACATCTTGTGTACAAGTTTTCAGGGGAAATCAACTTGAACTAGCATATATTAGCAAAAAAAGTTATATTTTTAAACACTAAATGTAATTTAGAAATGTGATGATCATTATTTTCATAAAAAAAGAATTATCATAATGTGTAAGATGATGAAGACCAGGATCTCTGCAGATGCAGTAGTTGTCGGCTTGATAGCTCTCTCATTTCTTACTACTAGTATTTGTCATGAACAGAGTTACTGTAGTTCGGCTCTAGATCTCACTGAACTTATGTACATCTAGACACGTTCACTAGCTGGCTCTAACGATCTCTGTAGTTCTACACTCCATGCTAGTGTAAATTTTTATGTTTTTTGCTATTGTACATTCTCGTTGCCTTCATTACACTGTCTTATCTTTAGTTTTAAATTTTTATTTGCAGAAATGATCTACGAGATGCTTAGTTATATGAGAATCAAGAGTTCTTTTATTTTCCCTAGAAAAGAAGTATTAGTAACAGGGTCTGCTGCACAACTAGCAATCAGAAGTCCAAGCATACTTGCATGTTTCACTGAAAATAGTGGAGAGGATGATGATTGAAGACATCGTTTGGGATGGAATTTTTGAACTTGACTGTTACTAATTTCCGAGATGAATTGCAGTTCAGTCTTGATCATGCCAAGAAATTACAACACTGGTTGGAGATCTATCGAAGGAAAGTGGCACATCGTGATCAAGATCAAACGATGCACGTTATTGGTGATCATGACGCTACTGGTGATAGCAATCGAGGTCTAGTGCATGCGGTTGTGACATTGTGAGTATATCTGCAGTAGATTCTCTATCTCCTTCACTAGTACACCTTATGTATCAACATCATTAAGAAAATCTGCAGAAGTTGTTCAGAAAATGCTTTATTTGAGAGTCGAGAAGAAAAAGCAGAGAAGTAGTCATGACGTTATAACAGATCTTCGAGCTAGTTACGAGAGATTATTTTTACCATGTGGGAATCCTTCTGAGATGCATGTTTACAAAAAATCGTATTTCGTCCATGCGCACATGCAGTTTATAACAAGAACTGTCACAAGTTCCAAAAACTGTTTAGTATTACTGATGACATGCGAGTTGTTACTGTTATGACAGCAAACTACATAGTTGATACCAAAGTCAAAGCCAAATATTTACAGTATTTACAAGAAGTTGTAGATTCGAATATCTTGGAGAATCTTGTATGTAATCTCAACGGAAACTGATTGGTTTTACGACTGATACTTTCCACGGTGTGATTTTTGAACCACAAAAAACATTGACCAAAAGGTATGCACAAAAAGCTTTCTTTTGATCTAGTCGACTGCAGTCAGAGAAAGTCAAATTCGAACTGCAGAACTGTCTCAACAAATGATGACGAGCAACATGTTACACAACATTCGAGGTTATCAAGGTGTACATCTGATTCTCCTCCTATCAAAACAAATCAGTAAGTTTTTCACCTCAAATAGATATGCAACGTTTATGTTTTAAGTGAAGAGAAAAATTATAACTCGTGTACTTGTGAGTTTAAGTCTCACTGAAGCTCTGACTCTTACATGACAGAGAAAGGAACAGATAGTACATTGGAGTACTGACCTTGAAGATGAAGAAATCACAGTAAATGTGACTCCCAGCACTCAGTCTATTGGAAGTATTTTTCAGCAAATCTCTCTCCAGAATCAACAGAGACCGACGACTTTATCGAGTTGGTGCATCCAGAAAGATCTTTATGTGATTTGTATGAGACAACTGATGTGCATGTAGCAGCAAAGAAGATATTACCTATCCGAGCAATCAAGTTGGAGAAAGTTCGAGAAACTCAAGAGCTGTTACAACTGGTACGTGTATCTTTTTTCTTAGGTTAGTGGTTGAACTTGTCATAGTGTGTTGTAAGGCAAAAGAATTGTAACAGCTGTAGAGTAGATGCATTGTGCTTATTAGGATCTAGAAAGTACAATTTTTTCTTTGATGAAACTTTTTAACATCTAGCTCTCCGACTGTAGTCATAGTGTGTTGTAAGACGAAAAATTGTAACAGCTGTAGAGTAGATGCATTGTGCTTATTAGGATTTAGAAAGTACAATTTTTTCTTTGATGGAATTTTTGAACATTCTAGCTCGCCGGCTGTACATATAGGCTGTATGTCACCGTCTTTCTTTACCATACTGCTATTCAAATTTGATATACTAGGATGCAAAAACTAAGTATGGTTATTCTTGGTCTTCACTGATTATTTTTGAGGTGTCTAGTATCCAAGTATTGTATCTAAGGTGGCTAAGGTCCAAATTCTTGAATCTCAAAATAATAAATATTTAAGTAGCGAGTTTGAACTATAGTACGGCACCTCTGTCCCCCTCATGACACCTCTATCCCCCTCTTGATTCATGCAGGATTAGTGTACTTTCTTCTTCTGTCCATCTAGTTCTTTGGCAGCCAAAGAGCTTAAGGAAAGGGAAAGAGGAACAGCAGGATAAACTCTGACATGAAGGAAGTTTTTTTCTAGTTTTGTGTTTCTTCTAGTCCAGGATCCTCAGACGGGACCAGTGACAAACTAGCTTTATATCATCCAATGGATTATTTGTAAGAGTAAAATTTACACATGAAGGTGCAGTTGTCTCGTACGTATCGTGGCTGGCTGACAAGCCGATCCTAGTTAAACGACTTAGACTAAAACTTCTAGGACTAGACGATATCATTCTTTTTAATTTATCCATGATTGAGATGTAAGTTAAACCATGAGTTTCTAGACGTTCTGGAAAAAAACTCCCCCACAAATGGTCCAGCGAGAGTCTTGGTGCTATTCCTCCAGTTTACCATTATACAGTACGTATACATGATCAGGCTTCATGAAAGGAGGTAAGGCAGTCAACTGGTTCAGTAATGACTCCCCATAGTAAGTCATACGTTGAGATCAGAGTAGTACCTAGAAGCTCAAGAATGTCTAGTTCAGATTCTCTGTTTATCTAGCTCAGAGTTTTTACATATAATACACGTCCAGAGTGTGTATAATCACATTGAGCTCCAGATGGCTATTTTTGCTTATATAGCTCAGAGTCGTTACAGTGCATGTTGAGTAATTGTTATAAAATGTACGATAACACTCTAGCTGTATACGTAAACTGTATGGCAGAACTAGTAGTGTTGCTTATCTAACTGAGAGTTTGTAGAATGCACACTGAGCGCATTTTGTCTATATTTGTACATCTGACTAGTGCCATATACATGATTATTGTTATGTCTATGCAGGAAGGAAAGCAGTTGTCACTCCAAGCAAAGCTTACCAAGAAATGAAGAAGACCACAATAGTTTATCCTGCACTGAATGACTTTATTGCAACACAAAATAATATCATAACAGCTCACAATGATAAAGCAGGAAGAGGAAAGGGACAAAAGTTATCTTTCACACAACACTCTCAAAAATCATCGTCTGAATTGTTAGATTTAGTGATCACATGGGCAATTACTAGTCAGAATATCGAAATCACAGGAAGTCCTTACGATTGTGATAAAGAAGGAATGATCATTTTGTAAGTTGAAAACATTCTGTTGAAATAAACCATGTATTATGATTGTTCGGTCGAAATAAATTCAGAATCTATATTATAATGTTTCACATTTGTTATGATTTGATATTTTTTAATTGACACAATGGCTTATAGCTTATAATTCCATGTATTGTTAATATGCACTTATAGTTTTTAAACCTATAATTTTACACTCTTCAGCTGAACACTCATAACTATCGTGACATTTTTGCACTGATGATAGTTTGCACATATATTATTTATTTAACTTATAACTTTTAGCTTACAAACTTTGTGCTTGGTGCTTTCTGTTTTGAACTTAGAGCTTTTGCAATTAGAGCTTTTTTTCAACTTATAACTTTTGCACTTAGAGCTTTTCTTCTAAACTTATAACTTTTGCACTTTTATCTTTGCACTTACATTTTGATACTTACATCATTGAACTGATTGGCAGTGAAATAAACGACATTGCTCATTTGCACTTTAGTTCATTATTAGGTTCAAAACATCCGATAAAGTATCATCTTCTCACTAAGTGAGATCAGTATATGTTTTCCTGTGGCCGTCCGAATTCAAACAGTCATCGCGAAACGCATCTTGATGAGGTCATTGTGATTCGTCACCATTGCATCGCGCTTACCCGTTCACCACTCTCTGGCGGTTCGATCGCGACTAGAACAAAGAGATAACTAAAGTATGTAGATCCTCAACAACATTTTGCCATGGGAGGCCGTCACCAGTATACGCTCGAGATGCAGAGAATTGCGTCCGGATTCCTGACAATGGACATCAATGTAAAGTTGATGGAAGACGGTCAAGACGTTCAATCCACCATGCATCCATCACCCAAGTGTTTGCTTTGTCTGGACACCCAAATCAAATTCGATGGTGTGTTACTGCCAGGCCTAGGCCACCATCTTCGAATTCTCACCTCAACTGTCCCTACCTGCAACAACTCCGCATACGTTGTGCACAGGAAGTAGAGGGTGATGGACGAGACCTCTTGGATCATCAACAGAGGATGTATCAGGAAGGACAATCTGTCCCTAGCAGTGGACAACTTTCTGAGAGCTGGACCAAGAGCGAAAAACGTTAACACATGAATCTTCCTCAAATATTAATCGTCTCGAGATCCGAGTGGCACGACTCCCACACGGGTGATCCTAGAGCCAAAAACTGAGGTCTCTTGTCACTGCTGCTCGCAATCGAGCGTCCAACTCAAGACTCGAGGGCTGACATTCATTCCGAACTGCCTCATCACGATATATTTCACTCTCGCGACTGGAAAGATCTCTATTGGGATTGGCGAACACAACCTTAAGGTGGAAAGAATTGAGAACCTATGACGTTCTCATCCTCTACCTCCTGGTCCGAGGAATGCTACTGAAGCCGACAACAAGAAAATTTCCATATATTGCACATGATCCTGTGTAACGTCAACAACGTTGCGCTGCTGTCAGTCCAAATAAATCCATCATCATTAAGACTAATTAAAAATGTAGCCTAGCTACGAAGATTCTAGATCACTAAATCATTGAGGTAAAAGAGGTACTCATAAATCTTTTCTAATTTACTTTACGAACGCCACCCCGTTCCAGTTCTGTACATTACTTCCTGGATGCACAACAAGATAACCAGATCGTCTCCTTGGAGCCGTGCCAAAATCTTGACTCTTCCGCCGATTCTGGCTCGTATGATCACACCACCGTCTTGGAAAGCAACAAGGGTCATCTATGGCGAATGCTGCACCAGTTGCAAAACAAAGTACGGCTAGCTATGAGAATAACTAGATGGACGAAGCGCATCGATGGGATACCGATTTAACTTAAGTGCATTCAGGCATATGTTTCCCTCAGAATTAATCATGAACACTTCACTTTCAGCTCACTGCTACGCATGCATGGTCTCAGTTCAGTCGTCCCCCGTGCCTCTTCAACCGTCCAAACGCGCATGGCGTCTGCGACATCTGAGATTGAAGCCGAGCTCGAAGGTGAAGAAAAAGTTACAGCTCAAGGTGATCTCGAAGACTCAGTCAACATTCTCGCGAGTGAGAGTGATTCAAGTTTCCAGACTAGTGCTGCAACAAGTGGCAATGCTGATCAGGAATCAGATCATGAAAGACGATAACGGCACCCGCTTGACGTTGGAAGTAGGACGTGAATTTGGAACTAGAAGCCTTGCAGAGGTTTAACTACAGATCCCGGAAGTTATCCGGACTACGCGCATGGCGTCAGATAAGAAAATAGAACCCCTGAAGAACCCTCGGAAGTTCGTACATGACGAAGGGATAGTGATTGGTAACGAAGATGCATATGGAACTACCAGCTCGAGTTAAAGAGACTCGAGCTCAGAAGTGTCAAGCTCACCTTGTAATATCCACTTAGTATCCATCTCCAGATTTTGTAGGACCTCCAATCTCTGCATTCTGTTCGCTGCAGACGGTTTCCAAAAAGCTTTTGTGTAAGACCATGGCATTCAGATTGGAAAAAATCACTCGAGAAAAAATTGTCATATGTGATAATAGACCATACTTGTATCCTACCAAATATTTCTTGTTTGTAACAAATTGTCAGATTCCATTGCGTGTTATCATTTCTTATCTATTGATATCGCATGGAATCTATAATAACGTACCTAAAGCTAGATATAACTTTGTCCGATAGCAGTTTAATGGAAATCGAAGGACTAGATGAATAAGAATAATAACGTACTTAACCCTAGGTAGCAGTTTAACGTAAAACTAAAGGCCAGGAACTTATTTTCCACCCTTATGAATATCTAAAGACGTCTACGGACAAGGAGCCAATGGAAACTAACCCTTACAGTCCCCTAGACACTCCAACTTCCGTAGTACGGACGAGGCCGGTGTAACTCGACTGCGCTAGCACCGGTACTACGTAGTCTACTTCTCAGGATTACCGACTACGGTAGTAGTGACCAGATGAAACTGGACTAGTAGGGAACAGTCAATAATTCGTCCAAAGTTTCATAACAGGTTCCCTTTCTTTCGATGGGCTCAATTCTGTACCATTTTTATGACTCAACGACAGAGATCAGATTCAGGCTCCGCTAACGTAGGGAAAAGCGCTGCAGCTTTCTTCAATATTAAAACCATGTGTCCACAACCTTAACCAGAAGCGTGAAAGGATTTCCATCAAGAGAATTAGCTCCTGCGCAAAGCATGTGACCTATTAGCGGTTCACGCTACAAATCCCACCCTTCTGTCCTTACACGCTCCGGCACTATGTTAGCTTTCTTGAAACCGCCTTTCTTCTCTCTTATTTCTTTCCTCTAAACCCGCAGATTTCTTCTTTTTCGTTAAATCCACTGCTTCCGTTTCTTCCAAGGAAAAGTGGGTCGCCATAGGTGTCTTCCTGGTATGCCATTGAACCTTGGACTTGGTGCGGGAACCCAATTACCTGTCCTCCGGCCGGCCATCCACTTCCTGCCTCCGGGTCAAAGAAAAGAACAGAGACAATAGTAGTCCCAATGCATTGAATCCCAGAGACAACACTAGTGCGAGAAACGAAACAATGAGCACCTTCATAACAACTTCCTTTTGAGAAACGAAATCGACAGCATTCAACAATGTCAAACTCTGCAGATGAATCAGGTACAATGATGACAGAGGCACTGGACAGACGTGACTTGATCCACAATGGGTGCACCGACCATCTGAGGGACTGCACCAGCTAAAAGCGGATATCATTGCAACAACCTTCCCAGCGCTCAGCATGTTCTCAGATGGGACACTGATCCCTCTGAACGAGCGGGAAGTAAAACTGACGTGTAGCTTGCCAGCTAATATAAGCTCACAATGCACTGCTATACCATTCTCACACGGCCCCTTATATGTGGTACAGGAAAAGAAAACGCAGCAATGTCCTCTCCACAGTGAGCGAGAACCAGTCTCATCCTTCACAACCCGAGTCCAACAGTTCGGCCATCTCTGCGCCTCAAACCAGCAGCAAACTGCTTCTCCAGATCTTGTTGTAGCTCTCGTTGTCTCTCTTCTGTAAATAAACCGGCGTCGGTATCGCCTTCTCTCTTGCCTTCCACACTGGAATCCGCCTTCACGCCCTGAATTGGCCAGTGGCAGTGAAGGACACTCGGACTCTGTCCGGGTGTTAGCGATGGATACTTGTAACAAAGTAGTGAAACAACACAGAAAAGAGCACAGAAAACCTAGAAAATATAAGAGACCGCGATGACAACCAGGTTAACGTTCTGATTAACAACAACAACAGACATATTCACAGACAGACGCTTCTCTCTAAAGGTTACATCGGGCTACCGCTTTGCCTTAACACAAGACATTAGCAACTACAAGTAAAAACAGTTCGAGCAGAAATCAGACAAGTATTTCACAAGCTGCGAATCTGATGATTCTCACCATGAGCTTGTGGAACTCTTCTTGTCGATCAGGATCCGGAAAATGCACATTTCCCAACCATTACTTCCCGCTGCCACGGCTGGCTCCTGAACGAATTTAAGCAAACGTAAGACAAATTATTCTACATTTTACGAGATCAAGGCTATCGCCACGTCCACAGGAATGTAAGAGAATCCGTATTGCACTACCAGTTATACCATCGAGCCATGCAAAAGTGCTCAGTCAGGGAATGGGGTTCAGTAAGAAAGACTTGGCATTGACAGAAAGTTTCAGGAAAGAACACCTGCTCAGCTGCAGACTTCTTGCCTCCCCAATGCAGCTTCTTCTTTTGATCGGCAGACATGAAGCCAAGTACTCGCAGGTTTTTATTCACTGGAACACAACTTAAAACCGTCAGTACCCACATTTTCAACTTTTCAACGTCTTACAAGCTCGTACAGATAACGGATAAAAGCCGGTCTGATACTTTCCTTTCTGGCTGTCACGTTTCATTTTTATGCTCATCAAGATTCAGTTAACGAAGTTTTGCGAGTCGCGACCGTACGTAACAACTCAAGCCGGGCTAAATTCGCCCCCATGTGACTCGAATGTCACATGCATGTGCTGCAAATTACTTACAGACGCTTACTCCCTTAGCCCGGACCTAGGCGCAGCCATGGGTGATTCCCTGGGAGGTTAGCTGCGATTTAAGCCCCAACAGCACAAACATCAAACGCCAATGTGACGAGGACTTCATGCGGGAAACAGTCTCTTGCTACATACACCTCTGCTATACTCCTAAAGGGAACTTTTGCACAAAGGAGAAGCTGATTACCAAGCTCTGCTGCTTTCAAGGCTGCTAGCTTGGCGGCTGAAAGATCATTCGCTACCTCTTCACTGACAGACCCTTGAAGGTTCGAATCGGTCGTCTCAGGACCCCACTTTGACCCTTTCGGGACCTTACTGTCCGATGTAGCTGACGCCCTTCTGCAAGAATCATCCGCAGGAGCAGACACGTTCTTCACCTCAGCCGCTCTCTCAAAGTCTCCTCTGCCAAAACTTCCGTCTTTCTTAACCTCTCCATCTCCCCGAGAAGAGCTGCCACCTCTATCCTTCTCGACCACCAAGTCTGAACTGCTAACCGCTTTGCCTCTTGCCCTTTCTTTGTCCTGACGTGAGTTTGATCTAGAAGCGTCGTAGGGGGACCTTTGACCCCTACGAAAATCCTCAGAAGAATCAAGAGAGATGCACGAAGGAGCATACCCCTCTCCTGGGTGGTATGCATACCTCACACTGCTACCTTAGCCTGACGTGCTTTCCATGGAAGGAAAATGGAATTTAGTCATGCACCGTGAACCAGGCATACTGACGTGCTGGCTATGGCACTAAGGCACGTAACACGACATTAGCCTGGGTTTCCTGGCAGAGAGACAGAAGAAGCGGTGTAGTGCGGACAGGACATGCGCTGGAGAGAAGAAGAGGGCATGCAAGGAATTTAGTCAAACACCGTTACCCGGACATACCGACGTGCTGGTTAGCGCCGATGCTGTAAACGACATTGCAGGAATTTACTTTATCCCACCCTTAATACCTTTGTCGGGCTTTCGCCCCTCTTCACTTTGTGTTATTTGTTCACACTTTTGGCTGATTACAGCAGGTTCAATAGTTCAAATTGTCATGTAACTAGAATGCGAGAAGTACATGCTAGTCTTGTATTTATATGAAAATTGTAATTTATAATAATTTATAATGAAATTTTAATTTTAATATAATATCTTACATAACGATAAACTTGGTAAACCTACTACAGTCAGTCAAAAATACGATCGTGTAATGTAAAATTGAGAGGTGGTGAGATCAAGTCTGGAAATATTAGTGATAAAGTCAAGTAAATATTATTTTACATTATTTATTTTCAGATGGAGAGGCAAATATACATGCACATTATTTATGAGCTAACCCTTCCTACATGTGAGGAGTTCGTTAATAAGTTAATGTGATTAATTATGCATTCTTTTATTCGTCCTGAGCGCTTCTTCTGTAGTAGAAGGGGTTTAGTTTCAACTCTCATAGCTTACGGTTTTTTTGTTTTCCCACAGTCCATGTGTTATGATCTCTTGAGAAGGGTTTAAATTTAGCATCTTATTTAGACATTTAAATTAAGATCTGTATTTAGATCTTATGATCTTTTGGTTACTACGAAAGAGTTTTTGTCAATACATACCACAAATCATATACCAGCTTCTTCTGCGAACTTCTCGCACTATCCCTGGACAAAATTCCGGGGACAGAAATTCTTTGCAGAGATAGTGAGAGATTCAGAGAAATTTATCTTTTACCAGTCACTTCCCAAGACCATGTCTCCACCAACCTTGTGTGTGAATATATTTTCATTATTTTCATGTTTGTCTTATTCCTGATCTGAGCCAAAACTCCATTGAGCATGCATGAGATTAATATATATGCAGGTGCTCATAGACAGAAGAGAACAAGCGTGTAATGAGGACAAGAATTCTGACAGAGAGAAAGCAGAGGACAAGCGTGTAGTGCGCCCGGTAAATCTTGGACCGAGATTTGTTGAGATAGACTCCATAATTTATTATATTGCAAAAATACTTATCGACCTCAAGTAATATGATGTATGCTTAATAGAATATATTCATATTTTTATATATTTTCCAAATAGAAAGATATTAAAAAATTAAATACGCATCGACAAAGTGCGCCCTAACGCATTTGGAACATATAATATTAGTGTAGAAGATTTTGTTGTAAAATATAAATAAATTTACTTTAACATTAATTTAATATCTAATCTTTCTTCATAAAAGTATTAAATCATAATGATGAGAAGTAACTACACACTTTAGGAAGAAGTTTTGTATTCTCTCTCTCTTGACCTTCAAACTTTTTCTCTCCACTTTAGCTTTGGTGTGTCTTATTTTTCCGAAATGTTTTTGCTGTGAGGCTATTGTTTCTGCTGTTGCTGATTACAACAGCGGTCAGACAGACTATGACTGAACGACATCGATTAGTCACGAAGTGGAGTCTTGTGGTTTTCTTTATAGTTGAATGCATACTTTTTCCTCCGTGTGAACGCGTTGTCTATAATGTGTTTTTCTGTTTAAGAATACATTGGTTATAGACTATGTATAGATATGTGGCTTGAACAGGTTGGCTCTAAACTTTGATCTTTCAACGCAAATGTTCTCTATCTACTCTTCTAACACAAGTGATCTTGTACTCCTTCGATTAAAGATTAAAGTTTGCTATGATCCAAAGAGTATGTATAAGCTATAGAAAACTGTGTTATAAACAAATCTGTTTGTGCTCTATCTGTATTATTTAGCTGAAAGTAACTCTATATCACTGGAAGCATGACTTAATAGCTTTCCAATGACGTTAATTATCCATCAATCCAATCGTCTCAACTCTGTCTAGTATAACCGAAAGATGCTATAGGGCCGCTCAACCAAAATAGAGTCCTAATACAACTTGCTGCACACTCTAGTATCTTAAGCATTCCAGCAAGGTAAAGCATGCATGCTCCAAAGCATTACTCAGATCCCAACATAGCACCAATTGCAGCTTTGAAATTCCAAACAACAGCTTATGATTCATTGTGACTCCTTTCTCCTTTGCCACAAAGAGTTGAAATCAACCCCACACCTTCTGTCAACTTGTATGCAAACATGATAGTTTCAGCAACAAACTCCTCTCCAATTGCTCAAAAAAACCAAAAAGATGATAATAGATATGACCAAAAACTCTAATAAGATAATAACAAAAGCTCCTCCAAACTTTGAGACCTCAGTCCTCCCATATCAGTCGATCAATGATTATCAAACTTCACAAGAAATTGGATTGGACCGTTCACTCTCACCTTGAACAATTTTCAAGTAGAACCTCAACCCAACTCTCAAATGTAGATCAAACCGTAATCTATGCTAACTTAAGATCTTTACAGACCCAAGTACATTTGATCCAAGACCCTGAACAACTTATTCTATCATTCAAGATGAATTTTTTTTGATATTTTGATATTTTACTGATAAGGCATCTCTGAATCCTAGAAAGTTTCATTCAAAAATTTGATCCAAAACTCGAGAAATAATCAATCTCCCATTACTATCACAATTCGCAGTATCCGTCTCATCGCTCAATCGATCATAGCGTCCTCAATCCTTCATGAAATCACTCGATTCTTCAACTCATATTGTAGCGCTGCTCAAGAGCTTTCTGACAGTATCTCTTTGCTTGAATGGACCTTTGAAACCTCCCAGAATCACAAAAAACATCATGAGGATTAGCTAAAACACCATTGGTTCAAAAGTATACCAATGAGAGCAAAAAGAGCTCTAAGTTTGTCTTTTCTTCACTCAACTTTTTCCCTTAGAATGACTTATAACACCTAAAGAAACACTAGATATCAATAAAACTAGAAGAAACCATAAAGTTCTTGATACATATTGAAGGATTCTTTGCGGAACATAAATTCACAGAAGCACTCAACTTAGAATGGGACAACTGAATCATCGACAAATATAGAGTCAATATTAGTATTTGTCGATATTACAACCTAAAAATGATCTACAATGAAAGATACAGCAAAAGAAAATGATGAAGCTATCACTCGATTGAAATACTCTTCTTCAAAGTTTCTCATGATCCATGCCCCATGCCCAATGATTGATCATTGGTCTACGTACAGTGACATCGAATATCGACCCAAAAGTTGAAAAGAACGTTGACTACATAGTTGAGATCCATTCTTTCTCACAACAAGATGTACATCGTCAGATCCCAAGTCTCTTTGTATCTAACAATCGGAAAGATCACGAAAAGCTGTAAGTCCATCAATCTCTCCATGAATTCATCACCAAAATATACAACTAATCACTATCGAAAGTGATCACAATGGATGTAATGAAGCTTGATGTGAAATAGATTCGAGAAAGAAAGATCCATAATCTGTATCAGACCTCCGTCCATAACCACCACTCCCACAATTCTTCACTCCTCCATGTAGATCACAGAGAACTCTCAAGAATCAGTCACTAAGAGAGAATGCTTTCTGAACCTTCAACCAACTAATTTATATCTAAATTTGGCAACAAAGACCACCATTGTTGATTCAGCATGTATTACTGCTGTACGATCACTGAGATAGATTATCGTGATGTGACATCCATCACACTATTTGACGAGTTATGTGATAAGATTCACGAAACATAGAAAAGAAACCCATCTTAAATTCTACGAGAATTTCACACAACAACTGTACCACAACCGGACATCCACCCCTTCTAAACTTGCGCATCTTTTGGTATGCATCAACACTCACAAAGTTGTGGTTGGCATCACACAATATCTTCATCCTCTTGACTGATGTCGTCGTCAGCAATATCTTCAACATCCAAATCTTCTCTATCATCATAAAAGGATCAAACTCGACTCTGACTTCTTCCATGCTTATCTTCATCTCGCTTCTTGAAAAGTTTCACACGCTTGTCTACAATGGGAGCTTTAAGCTTTGATCCATCAAGCTCTCTTAGTGAATATGTGGCATTGTCATGCACGACAAGAACCACATACGGGTCAAACCATCTCTTAGAGAGTGCACTGGTCAATTGTTCAAGCTATTATCGTACACCAACAACCAATCTCCTTCCTTAATCTCTTTCGGTCATAACCGATGACGCTTATGAAATCTATCCTTGTTTCTCAAACGCACCTCTTTCGACTTCTCCAATGCAATATCTACATCTTCAGATCTTTTCTCTAGTTGACGAATTCAGACAGCAACAAGATCTTATATAGACATGCCATCCTCTCAAGATTCCAAGTGGGTATGCAATGGACATGATAGGTTGTTGTCCTTGCATCAACACCGCTGGCATATACCTCGTGATTGAACTATGAGTTGAACGATCAACCCAAATACGAATGGAAGAAATCTTGGCCATTCTCTTGCCCTCCTCTTGCAAGCTTTCACAATAGCTTTCACAAAAGGAGGATGACCACTCTTCGCACTCCTCTCTAGATTGTAGGTTGTGATAAGAGCTAACTTCACATCACATCTATGGAAGAACCCTTTAGTCTCATTAGTGTTCAGCTCCTCTCGATCAGCCGTGATCTTCCCAACACAACCATATCTACAAACCACATCTTCCAACAAGAATTTGCAGACTTCATTTGTGGATTTTGTTCGTAAGGCTCGCCTTGGTTGGACAAATCCTCACGTGTCAAAACTAAGTATAGCATTTGTCATACACCAAGTGGCATAATAACAAGATCTACCATCCACTTATAATGCATTACAAGTGGATAAGTAGGATATAACCTATCTCGATACTGAATTCCTAAATACTCTTGATAAGTTTGGTATGTCTTCACAAACTGAACTACATCTTCAAAAATGTTACGCCATCAATATCTCTCCTTCAGCTTTGTAAAGTGGCATAAATACCTCTGTGCCCTGTCCACAAGCTTTCATGAAACTCATTCATGACAAACTTCTACATGTCAACTTTGCACACAACTTTTTGTGACATCTTACCACCTTGTTTAGCTTGCTTCCACGGATAACCACCTTGTAACAAGTAGTTATACGTCTTCCTCCTAATCTGTTTAAAGTGGACATCGCTCTATTCAGACTGTGTGATCAACAAGCTTATATAGCGTCTTATGTCTATCTATTCTATTTCATATAGCTCCTCCATGAATAATTTTGAATGTTCACTCTCACTTCCTTGAGCTCTATAGAAAACAATAGTGCTAACGTCTTCTGTATCCTCAACCATCTCCTTCTCATCCTCATACCTTGCACGAGACAACATACCAGCTATTGGGTTGTTCTTCCCTGCTATGCGTATGGACTCAAGATTTAAGGACTTGATGTAAGCAATCCAACGTAACATCATAATATCAAGGCGTAACAGTTTGTAATCATCCCTATTAGTGATAAACTATTTCTATTACTACTGGCCCTCCAATCAAATAGTCCTTTCCAGCTTTCATAGTTGTAACTACTCCTTATAACTCTCTCTTCACTTGAAGATAGTTCTGATGTCGTTCGCTCAACATCTTTGCTCCAAATTTGATTGCAAATTGATTCTTCCTCATCATCCTTTCCTATTGTCCATCCAATGACTATCGGGTCAGTATCAACAGTTGTCGTCCTCATAGTTCACATGACGAAGTATTGGTGGAGAAGATAACAACTGCTTCAATCTCTGAATCGCAAGAGTATGTCTCTCCTCCCATGTAAACCTCTTGTGCTTTCTCAACAAATCATAAAGAGGATCTATCACATGTGCGAAACACAAAATCCACACATGATAGAAGACACAAGCACCAACAAACCTTCTCACCTCTGTTACTGAGTTACAAGTATCCTTATCCGTTGTATGACATACATCTTACTAGGATCAAGTTTGCATCCAAACCAGCCACATAAGTGTCCCATAATCACAACTTCTCGCACTCTAAATAGAGACTTGGCACCTGATGTATTAAGCGCGCCTCTTCAAGTCGTAATAAAGTTTTATCACAATCTAAAATGTGATGAGCAACAAAGTTTCTACACCCCTTCTGATCCATTGTGTCATCTTTCTCTTTCATCTTCCTCTACGCATCCTTTAATTGGAATGTCATCCAAGAAAAAGATGATCTTTTTGGAAATGAACTCTCGGAGAACCTTGTTCATCATATCCGTTGTCAAGTTTGTTGCTCCTTGTGGTAGAGTGCACATTCTGATCAACCTCAACGGTGTCCTCATGGTGGTGATATTTCTACTCTGTTTAGCAAGTTGAAATTGATCGTATCTAGAGTAAAGATCTCTTATAGAATAAATAACCATTCCATCAAACGCTTCAGCAAACTCATGTACGATAGATCTTATGCTTGTATTTTTTATTGTCACTTGGTTCACAGGTTGCATATCTTGGATGAACCGTAATGCACCACTCTCCTTTGATGTTGTAAACCAACGATTAGAATATGATACAAATGATAGTTCTAAGATCTTCATCTGCATCATCTCCTTCAAGAGCTTTATGAATTTCGGTAGATGTGCTTTAGGTACAAGAAATCGACCTCAAGTCTAGAGGAACATGTGGAACTGTGTATATGATCATTGGTGTCACGATGCTAGGATCTACACATCCAATTTCTGAAGCTTCAAAAGCAAAAGCTTTCCCCATGTCTTGTTAACATCTCCCTAAACCTATTCTCCTCCACATGTAAAAGAAAATGTGTAGAACCAACCTTCAACTCCTTGAGCGTAGCTTCTGTGAACTTGTGACCAACCCGCTTAAGATCTCTCAAGCTTTTCTCCTTCATAGATTGATGGGTTTGTTGGTTAGAAGCACTATGTAACATCTGAGCAGCATGTTTTATCTTATTGTCTATCATTTTGTACCTCATCTCAACTCTAACTTCAAGATCTAAGAATGACTCTATAGTTGTATAGAGCTCTCTAGAGTGCCACATGATCCTCGTCTTCTTGCTCAACCATATGTCGTGATCCTCAGTCTGAAGGTCAGACGTAGACGCGAGCGACGGAACTCTAGTGGACTTGCGCTATGTTGTGAACGCTATGAGTAGGACTGAATGGCTTGATCGGGAAGTCAAGATTAGAGGAACCCTAAGTGGTTCTCTGAACCAAGGTTGGAACGTTGGGTTAGGACCTAAGGGTCTACCCCAAGACGACCTCAAACGGACGCTGACCTAAGAGGGCAAGTCTGGGAATGGACCGAAATATAGATATGAGACATAAGTCTGAGACTTAAGTCCGAGACGTGGGTTGTGACTTGCTCATGTTTTGGGACCGACCTAGACGGGTCTAGGTTGGGACTTAGGAACAGCTAAGCTTGATGATTAAGAAGACGGTCCGACTCCGATCCGGACCAAACTGAGATAAGGTAAGTGGTGCATGGACGCTAATATGTGCTGGTGGTTCGCAGGTTAGTGATGTAAGTTTCATGACCTACTGAGCAAGAGCTTTCGTTGGCGCAACAAGGCGGTAGGTGCACGAAAAGTGATATCCGAGCTGACGCTTCGATGAGCGAGAACTTAAGGTAGCCGTTGGAGACTGGACGCTTAAGGAGGGACGCGAGACACGAAGTGGATCAACGTTTCTAGATGAACACTTAGAGCGATGGCCGACGACAGACAGAGTCCCAGGAGGAAGACCAAGAGACGAGGAGCGGCTGACACCGGGACCAGATCGACTCAAGCTAACCTCGAGGCACAATTAGGAGACAATAACCGACAACTTTCATCTCAACGTCAAGGGAGCCCTGTTCCAGTTGTGACACCGATGCAACAAGATGGAGTCTTGCCAGCGGTGCCCAATGATTCAAGCGCGGAAGTCAAGGAGCTTTGTATGCAGAGCTCATCAAGATGATGAAGACCATGTAGGAGGGTATGGTCTCCAAGAATAAACATATCGTCGAGCTTGAGGTAGGCCAAGAGAGTTTCTCGTCTACCAGAAAGCTTTGTAAGACAAATTTTCCGACTCCGTTTTTAGGTATAAGACGGCCCCGCAAGATTAAGGATTTCTTAACTGAGTTGGACCTATACTTTGAGGCGCAACAGACTCATGAGTCAGACAAAGAGAGCGGCGGTTACGTTCCTGAAAGATCATGCACTTCTCTGATGGACTGCATATAGGGACGAGCATGCCTTGACCTTCTCAGCGCTTGGTTGGAAGGAGTTCAAGGAGTTGCTTGCGAGACGATTCACTCTAGAGTATCAAAAGATTCAGGATGATGTCGAGCTAGTTAGGCTGAAACAGACAGGAACCTTAAGCGCTTATGTGCACGAGATTCAGTGCCAAGCTGGATTCGTTCTCCAAGTGGACTGAGGAGACCAAAATATGTATATTTATTGGGAGACTGCATATAGAGAATACTTTCTTAGATAGGTTCGACGTGGAACTTAGACGGAGACCTTTGAGGTTGAACGTCAAAGTTAAAAGATAGAAGTTGGGAGTAAGATTGATCCGAAAGACGCGGAAGATTGATGACTTTGCGGTGAATTTGATCAAAGGCAAACAGATGAACTTCAACTACGGAGTCATGTGTTTGATGTGGGTTGCAAATTTTATGACAGCTGACGGACAAGAGAAATATCAGGAGATGCGACTAAACTTCTGAAGGTGCTTCACGAAGTGATTAAAGAGTTTGAGGATGTCTTGACGGATGAGTTACCTGTTGAGTTACCTCCAAGGCGGGTGGTGGATCACAAGATTGAGGTCTTGCCAGGATCAGAACCACCTTCCAAAGCTCCTTACCGACTCAATCAGGTGGAACTCCTTTGAGTTGAAAATGCAACTCGGTGAGCTATTAGCGCGAGGATAGATTCGAACCAGCAAGTCACCTTATGGAGCCCTAGTTCTTTTTGCAAAGAAGAAGGATGGGAAGTTACGACTCTATGTAGATTATCGTGCGCTCAATAAGATGACGATAAAGAATAATTATCCCTTGCCAAGGATAGATGACCTCTTTGATAGGTTAGCGAACGCAAGATACTTCAGCAGGATAGACTTGAAGTCAGGATATTACCAGATCCGGATAGTTGACCCAGATGTTGAGAAGACCGCTTGTCGAACCAGAAATGGATCATTTGAATTCGTGGTGATGCCATTTGGACTCTGCAACGCCCCTTCGACGTTCACTACAATGATGAATATGATTTTTCATGAGAAGATGGACGAGTTTGTCATCGTCTACATCGACGACATCTTGATTTATTCCAAAACCTTGGAGTTGCACGCGGAGCAGCTAAAGGTGGTGTTAACGAAGCTGCGGGAGCATAAGCTGTTTACCAACCTTGACAAGAGTGAGTTTGGTTTAGAGCGCATTAACTTCTTGGGACATATCATTAGTGCAGAAGAAGTCGGTCCGGACACGCAGAAGGTCAATGCAATTGTGACTTGGGAGTCTCCAACTACAGTGAAGAATATGCAGCGATTCTTACGATTGGCGCAATTCTACCGCAAGTATGTGAAGAGGTTTTCAAAGATTACGAAGCCGCTGACGGACTGGAGGAGAAAAGTCGCACAAATAAGCTGGACCAAGGAGGTGGATGATGCGTTCCAAACGATCAAATCGATTTTGTCAAAGGCACCAGTTTTGAAGCTACTAGAGTTCGACAAACCATTCGAGGTGCATATCGACACGAGCGACTATGCGATTGACGGAGTGTTGGTGCAAGATGGAAAACCTGTAGCATATGAAGCAAGAAGCTATCTGGGATAGAGACTCGGTGACCGACTCACGAGAATGAACTGTTTGCAATGGTTCATTGCTCGAGGAAATGGCAGCATTACTTGGGACTTCACAAAACCCAAGCGTATACCGATAATATTTCGCTCAAGTACTTTGAGACACAAGATCGGGTGACGCCAAAGCAACTACGATGGCATGATACCTTGGCGTTCATGAACATGGAATTAATCCACAAAGCAGAAAAGTACAATGTGATTCCTGACGCCTTGAGTCACAAGGAGGAATATCTTCCATCGTCAACACAGATTTTGTGAGCTACGTATCCTAAAGAGTCAGACTTGTAGAGAGGAATACGTGAAGGTTACATGGGTGATGATCAAACTAAGGAGTACTTGGAACAACTCAAGCGAGGAGTAAAATTGCAGAACATGCAGCTAAGACATGGTTTACGCATGTTCAAGCAAAGTCGGGTTTATGTGGGACAAGGAAAACTTAAGACTAAGTTGCTCAAAGAATGTCATGATGCGCCCTTATCAGACCATAAAGGAGAAAAGTCCACTTTAGCAGTGATAGCTAAAAAGTTTTATTGGCCCCACATGAAAGACGATGTTGCCCACTTTGTGAAAACATGCGTAACTTGCCAAGCGAACTATGTTCCTTACGAAAAGAAATAGAGGTTGCCTCTTCCTTTGCCGATTCCAGTGAGACCTTGGGAAAGCATTAGCATGGACTTCATTACGTCTCTGCTTGACTCGAATGGATACAACGCAATCTTTGTGATAGTTGATCGGTTTAGCAAACTAGCGAAATTTGCTCCGACCTTAGATATCGCAACAATGTTCACAACTTCTCGGTTGTTCCTAGATACTTGGTGGCAGTCATATGGATTACCACCGAGTATTATTTCAGACCGAGACTCCAAGTTCACAAGTGTCTTTTGGAAACACTTGTTCCAAAAATTGGGGACTAAGTTAAAATTTAATACCCCCTTTCATCCGGAAACAGATGGACAAACAGAACGAATTAACTCGGTTTTGAATCAATACTTGGGGAACTATGTGAGCGCAGACCAAAGTGATTGGGCGGAGTGGCTCAATCTTGTGAAGTATTGCTACAATCTCACGAAGCATTCAGCAATCGGCGAATCGTCTTTCTTGTTGGCTTACGAACGTGAGCCAAAAGGACCTCTTGACTTGACTCTCGCAGGGAGTTCTACATCGGCACGACCAAGAACACGGCAAGCACCAGCTGAAGAGTTGGTGGTGGAAATGCAGCGGCGCGAGGATCAAGTGAAGAAGAACCTCGAGAAGACACAACAACGTTACACGAAGCAGATAAACAAGCATCGGCGGCAAGTGAAATTTCAAGTGGGCAAAGAAGTATGACTAAGTACGAAGAACTTCACCCTTTCAAAAGGAATATCGGTGACGTTTTCATCGAAGTTTGTGGGACCTTTTGTCATAGTCAAGACTCCGCACGAAGACGTCTATACGTTAGACCTTCCTCTCGAGTGGCAGTTGCATCTGACTTTCTGTGTTTCTTTATTAAAGAAATACTTCAAGGATGATTTGCGGCCGAAGCGCAAACATGTTCTCAAGTCTCAACTTGATGTCGTGCAAGGTGAAGCAGAATATGAGGTGGAGTCCATTTTGCGATCTCGGTGCAAATCAAACCGGATGAAGTACTTGGTCAAATGACGTGGATACCATTTGAAGGAAGCAACTTGGGTGCCAGAGGAAGATCTCGCACATGCGAGCAAAGTATTAGATCTCTTCAAACGACAACAAGGACAACAAGGGTGTTAGCAAGAGGATGACATGTCCTTCCAACGAGGAGTGAAGAAACGTCGAACCATATGAGTAGCACAACTTGAGGCGATTTGGACCGATGGACTTTGTAGCTTTGTCTTGTATTTGGAAATAAAGAATTTGTTGGAAATTTGTCTAAGTGTATTGGTAGTGCATGGCTATGACTAGTTCTGATCAGATGTCTAGGATGTTGTCAAGAGGAGGAACGAAGCACACTCAAAAGAAGCGAGCTGGTTTGGATAAGCATCTAAATCAAGACTAAGTCTTGATGTCAAGACTTAGGTTTGCCGTAGCATTGGCAAAGCAAGTATGAATTTTTATACTTGTCTTGGGGCTTGGGGTGATCTTGCGTTGCAGTTTTCAAACTGCAAAGTAAACTTAGCCGCGCGTCTAAGTCAAATCAATTGCGACCAGAACGTGAACGTCGAGGGACCTTGTAAGTAGGGTGTGAATACTTATAGTTAGCAAGTTAGAATCTTAAGTAGAATGTTTAGAAATTGTCAACTAGTTTTGTTTAGGGGTGGTCAAAAAGGTAAGGCTTTCCTCGAGACTAGTCAAAATTCTCTAAGTGTTCTAGCGACAACTTAAGATTCAAGCCAAAGAAGGGAATTGCGGGTTAGCTACCAGAATGCGATTCTGACACCAAGGGGTTGGCTACCCATTTTGAACTTGGCGTTAACTTAAAGGATCATTGTTGATGAGGGCATCAACCTCCAAAGTGGAGGTGAGTGTCGCAATCCTTAGTCTCAAGGTCGGACGCAGACGCTAGCAACGGAACCCTAGTGGACTTGTGCTAGGTTGTGAACGCTGCGAGTAGGACTGAACGGCTTGGCCGGGAAGTCGAGATCAAAGGAACCCTAAGTGGTTCTCTGAACCAAGGTTGGAACGTTGGATTAGGACGTAAAGGTCTATCCCAAGACGACCCTAGACGAACACTGACCTAAGGAGGCAAGTCCGAGAATGGACCGAAATATACGTCAAGACATAGGTTTGAGACTTAGGTCCAAGATGTGAGACCGAGACGTGGGTCCGAGATGCAGACGGACCCTGGTTCGAATGTTGGTTCGACCACTGGGTTTGAGTCTGGGTCCGGACCATAAGTTCTCAGAAAAATGACTAAGTGTTGGAGCTCCAGTGACGTTTTAGGTCGTGGACTGAAATCCACGTTAGATCTCGAGACGAGTGAGATATCATTGGAAAGGCCTCGTCGAGAGCTTTTCAGACAAGCACCCAAAAATCTTCTTACTTTTGTCAGCGAGTTGCAAACCTCCTTCATCCTTCCACTCGCATCCACCTTGTTCGGATCCGGCTTCCGACCAAACGATCCACACAAATGACCAACGATCAAAACCTCTCTAACCCCAAACGTAGACTTCGCACCTGACAGCGTAAGATGAACTTCCTCAAGTCGAGATAAGATCTTCTCACAGTCTGCGATGTGATCGATGACGTATCGCCGACATCCCCTCTGATCTAATGCTTCATCCTTCTCATCTTCCACACATCCCTTGATGGGGATGTCATCCAAGAATGACATCGTCTTTTCAAAGATGAAATCCCTTAGAACTCGATTCATCCCGTTCATCATGTGTGCTACCGAGTTGGTAGCTCCCTGTGGTAAGATACACATCCTAACCAACCCCAAAGGTGTCCTCATTGTCGTGAAGCTTCTGCTCTCCTCCGCTAGTTGAAATTGATCATACCCTGAGTAAAGATCTCCCATTGAGTAAATTGCTCTTCCTGCAAACGCTTCAGCAAACTCATCCACAATCGGTCCCACCTCAGCATTTCTGATTGTTACTACGCTCACCGGCTGCATGTCTTGGATGAACCGCAGCGACCCATTCTTCTTAGGCACTGTAAACCATCTGCTCGAATACGGTGCAAACGACGGCTCCAAGATCTTCATCCGCATCTTCTCCTTAGCAACTCCACTAGTTTGGGCAAGTGAGCCCGCGGTACTGGAATTAGTCTCAGGTTCCATGGCACATGCAGTACCGTGAAGATAACCATCGGGATAACAACGTACGGGTCTACACACCCAATCTCATGCGGCTCAAAAGCAAATGCTTTCCCATGTCTTGAAAGCATCTCCTTGAAGCACATCCTCTCTTCTGGTAGAACAGACCCATCAGATCCAATCTTCAGCTCTTCAAAGGTCTTCTCCGTGAACTTGTGTCCTATCATTGCAGGATCTCTCAAACTCTTCTCCTTCGAAGCTCGATCCATCTGAGTGTCTTCCGACAAAGGACTAGCAACTGGCTTTACCTTCCTATCCACTATCTTGTACCTTGTCTCAACTTGAACCTCCGGTGCACGGAACGATTCGATCACCGAATAAACCTCCCTTGAATGAATCTGCACGACCTTATCCATATCCTCCCATCCAATAGACATGATCTCTCGCAAAGGATCTTCCAACCCATCCTCTTCATAAACACCAGAAATCCATTCATCCCCTTCTAGCTCACCCAACTCTTTCAACATCAACTCAACATCACGCAAATGTTTTTGTTCTTTTCTTCTCAACTCTTCCACCTTCCTGTAAATAGCAATCCCACAATCTGAAAACCCAACAAACCCTGTACAAAAGGCACTATCTCCATCAAGCGAGAGTACCTTCTCTTGCGCACCACCACAATCCCGCACTGTAGTGGTACTCAATGAAAATCCTTGAACTCTTCACTCACCCTTGGAAGCGGCTTCTCCCTCAAACGATCTCGGTTGCGCTCGTGATTGGATGGTACAGTCAAGAACTGTACCGCTCTCTTCTCATCTTGACTTCGGATCCTAGCATAAGCCGATCTGTCGTCCAGTACCTTTGTCTCCATCCGAGTTGCTATGATGAAAGGTTGACCGAGAATGAGTGGGTATGATGTTGCTTCTTGGACGAAAAAGTTTTGTTCGATAGCAACATCATCTATGCGCACTCTGATGTCCGGACAAGCTCCATACAAGTCTCCTCTCGTGTTGTTGACTGTTCTTATGACCCATCCATGTTTTGTGTCGATCGGCCACTTCTTCTTCTTGTACAGCTCTTTCGACATGATGTTGATTTCTGATCCATGATCGATCAGAGCAACCACCGACTCATCCAAGTCTTCGATCCTCACCAATGTCTCCGTCGTAGCTCGAGCCCAGTGACTGTGGCTGTAATGACTTGAGCTCTGCTTCCCATCCTCCTCTTCATCCTCAAAATGCACCCTGCGCCTTCGATCTCTTTCTTCCTCTGGAGAATAGACACTGCACCTTGCAAGCTCTCTCTCCTCATCCATAAACATCTTAGTATCCAAAGCAAGCGATAAACCAGTCTCACCTGTAATCTGTCGTTTCTGTTTGATGACATCGATGATGACATCGTTTCTGTTTGATGAACTCACGCTTGGCGATGCTTAACACTTCTCTCAAGGTAAACTCCACCTTCGCATTCAGAATGCGATCCTCCAAGACTCCCTTCAAGTCTGTTGACGCCTCGATATCCGGCTGTAGCTTGTACGCAGTCAGCTTATCCTTCTCCTTCTGAGATTTCTCCTTTGATGGAGAAAGAGCATCGTCCATCTATAGGTCTTGAGCTCCTGCATCCTGAAGCTCTTGGCGAACCTTTTCCCCTCGAGTCTGTCTCTTGGAAGAAGTTCCTTCTCCTGCATCCTCTGAATCTCGCCTTCTCTTCTCTTCCAACAACGCTTCGTGTTGGTTCTTGGCGATGTAAGCATGCACCGATAGAGCGCTTCTATCGGATCCTCCCCTCCAGTATCCCTTCTGATCGTAGCAGCTGTCCTCTGCAACGTCTCACGTGCCATCTTCCCTTTCTGTTTCATGGAGATGGCAGACGACCACAACTCACTTGGCTCAACTTGCTTGTTGAAACTCCTCTCAGTTTGATCCTCAACCCTTGTGCCATAAGTTCCAGCTTCCACGATTGCGACTGCTTGCGGTGATAGGTGGTCCTCAACCAACTTCTTCATCCCTCCTCTACCAAAGTTGGTCTGAAGAAGTGCACCAGTATCCCTCAACACTATCTTCCCATCCTTCTAGAAGATCACCCCTTGCTGTAAGGTATCACTGAACTCCTTGCAATCTTTGCGCGGATGATCGGTACCATCGCACCAGATACACCGCTGGATCCAGCCTTGCTTCTCAACAGGTTTCGCGCCGCTTGTAGACCCTTGTTCCTCCAATCTGGTGAGCTTGATCTGCAGGTCTGGCATTCCACGCATGATCTCCTCAAGACTTGAGTCCTTCTTCGGGGATACTATCGGTGCTTGAACAACTGGAACAGCAAGAGCAACCGGCACTACTTCTCTAGCAACAAGAACAACTGGTCGAACTACAGTAACATGTGTTACAACTGTAGGTGTTGGCGCCAGTCTCCTAACAAGAACCTTCTCTCGTCTTTGCTCCCTCTTGGTAAGCAGACCAACAGCTTCCTCAACCTTCTTCCAGCTATTGGTCAATCCATCGTCCTCCTCTCGGTCTTCCAGAAGTACCTCTAGCTTCTCCTGCAACTTCTCATCTGCAGCCTGAAGAAATAGCTCTGTCTTGTTGGACTGCAATGTCAACTTCTCCATCATGGTCAGTCGTGAAAACTGCTTCTCAAACTCCCTAAGCAACTCTGTAGCTTGTAAACCCTTCCTCGGTTGCTCAACCCACTCCAAGAATGACTTCTTGGTGACTCTATCAGAGTCCTCCAAGAAGTACTCATCCATCAAGGCACGAGCAAACGTCTCCCAGTCCTTGTTAAAATGCTTTGTTAGCATTTTAACATGATCTCTAATCTCTGGAGCTGCTGCTAACTTGAACGTCTCAATCATCTCATCTTCTGAGACCCGGTTCAACTCCATCTCCTTCACATAATGCCTCAGATATCTTGAGACATCTCTCCCATCAAACTGATCAATCCTGCTGACCACCGCTTGTAACGCTTTTGTTGCCAAAGCTTCCTTCCGCTCATCAGACTGTTGCTATCATAAGAACATAGTGAAAGCTTGGAATATCGATGCAGTCGTCGGATCCAACTACACCTTCGGCAACCCACCTGAACCACTAGCTCCATCTCCATCATCTTTCCCATCCCCACTCATGACTGCCAATCTCTTCTTGAAAGTTCACACACAGATGAAATCTCCACCCCAGACCTTCACGTCGAGTTCACCACCGTACCGTGTCGGATATTGCGTGAAGGATGTCCAGGAAAACGCAAGGTTCCTGGTTGTGGAGATGTTGTGTGCCGAACAGAGACAAGACAGAGAAGAACAACCACGAAAACAAATGCGCAATATATACCAACTCCAAATGTATGTACACTGCCGATTCTTTCTCCTAAGAGTACAAAACTGATGAACAGACCAGAGCGGTCTATAACCTACTTCAAAGCCCTAAAACAAACCCTTGGATCACAACCCTAACCCAAAACCGCCGAAGCGTAGCTCAAAGCAAGAGAAACTTCTCTTTGCTAACAAACAGAGCCACAACAGTATCACGTGATCCAAACCCAAGTCCAAACCACATCCATGCACTAGCTCTTGGCTAAAGCTAGCTACCACAAGTTGTACACAACTAACTAAGTCCCTAACGAACTCAAAAGGACGAAATCCGTAGCGAAGGAACCGAAAAAGACCTATCTGAGAACTTTCTCCTTTCTCCAAACGGTCTTCAAATATTAATAGGGTCTCCTTCCCTGACTCCTTTGGCTAAAGAAACCTTCAGATCCGACTCTCGATAGTCGAGATATCGCCGATTTTCGGTCGCAGGTGACCGAACCTTCAAAAACTTCTCCCCGCGACTTAAAACCGCTCACAGCGCACAAATTGATCGTCTAAACTGATATCCGTCTTCTCTGGTAGGTAGATCTAGCTACCCTGAACCCAACAAGACTCCAAACAAGCCGTTTGGAGTTCTCCTTGCAAAACCACTCGAGAAATTTGGTCGCAGATTACAAAAAACTGACGTAAATCGGCTCCCTGCGGCTCAAACTCGCTCACCACACCCAAACCAACAATCCAATTCACGTACAATCTTATCTTATGAGTAGATGAAGACTCCCTGATCGCGTAGGCACCAAGAACGAAGAGCTTGGCTCACCGATCACGAAGAACAGCCCAACCTTAGGTCGCAGGTGAACGAAAATCTGATGTAAGCGCTTCCCTGCGAGCCAATTTCACTCAGAACTTCCAAACCGGCAGATGAAAACTGATATCGTCTTCAATTTCTTGTAGAACTCGATGTTCTGATCTCGATGGATCCAAGGACAGCAAGTTTGGACTCCGGAACGGTCCAACTCTCCTTCACAGATAACTGAAATCTCTAAGTCTGTTTCTTGGGTTTCAATTTCACTCAGTACACACTCTTCGATCCGTCTCTTCCAAAACCGTCTTAACCTGTGCGTAGCCTGCACAGATATGAACCCAATGACACCTTGCGCGCGTGTATTGGACTTCCCAAATCCTCAAACCATCCATCGACAGGTCGCAGGCACAAGCTAACCCCTAAGCTGCCCCCTTGTTTACAGTCTATGTACGTACAAAGTTCTCCTGAATAATAAGAAGCAGACCCCTTGCGTCTTTGATATAACGCCTGAAGCCCCAAATACCCAGTCAGCAAGTAACTAGGAGCCTAGCTTGATTTTGCCTTCTTTCGAATCGCATAACTTCTTCTAGATGTCCAAACCAAGTAAACAAGATGCCCATGGAAAACTGACAATGAGCTCTATCCATCTATGCGATAAAAGTGAAGATCCGAAGTTGTGCCAAAAGCTCGTAAGCTGGAGCTTAGCTTGTTTTTTCCATCTTTCGAGTCTTGTAACTTCTCCACTAGACGTCCAAACGAAGTAGACAAAGTGCCTATGGAATGCTGACAAGGAGCTCTTCCCATCTATGCGATAAAAGTGAAGATCCGAAACGGTGCCAAAAGCTCGTAAGCTGAGGCCTAGCTTGTTTTTCTCCATCTTTCGAGTCCTGTAACTTCTCCACTAGGCGTCCAAACGAAGTAGACAAAGTGTCTATGGAATGCTGGCAAGGAGCTCTTCCCATCTATGCGATAAAAGTGAAGATCCAAAATGGTGTCAAAAGTCCTTAAGCAGGGGCCTAGCTTGTCTTTCTCACGAGTGTTTTTGGAGCGACAAGCATCGAACTTTGGATTTCAGATAGGAGCCGGTCCACGACACGACAACGAAGATATCTAGAAATATCTCTATCTTCAAACCTTCCACATCTGTTCACAATAGCTTGCAAAGCCTTGGTGGACTTTAACTCACCCTCTCCAACGATCGGATGTTGTTGGACCAGGGTCGCAAGCGTCTTCAAGATCTCAGCCGTGTCCAGACCAGATGCATGTCGCTGTAGAAGACGCAGGTGCAGTTGACGGTGCAGCAGTAGACATTGATGCTCCAGCTCCAGAGGCAGCAGCAGCAACTCCGCTCTTGCGATCCATCTCTTCTCCTTGTAGTAACTCAACCTTCTCAATCAATCACCCCAAGATCTCTCAGTGGAAGCACCAGATGTTGAGTTGAGAGTTTTCTTGGGAAGGGCGGAACCTTTTGACTGTGATTTAACCGTGAAGGCTGTGTTGTGCCTGCTCAGAGAAGCATTGAGCTTCTGGTTGTGGTGGTTTACTCAAGGGGATAGGCCTTTCAGGTTACAACAGAGCACTATGAACACTCATACAGATCTGAATGAAGCTCTAATTTACTCAGAAGGCAAAGTTCAGGTCTAACTGATAGTAATAAGATCAGGCGGTGAACTTTAACACTCAAGAAGAGAAAAATTATGATGGTTCAGACTCCTAAATTTCTCCTATATGTAAAAGAGGCCCCACTGAGCACACACACGAAGTTTCAGCTTGAGATCAAATTCTGACACCAAGATATGGGCAGAAAAGTTCTGATCAAAGATATTGCGGCAGTTTTTGGTACTCAAACAGCTATTTCGACCTATAACAGAAAATTGGCTCGATCACCTTCGAAGATTCTACAGGATTTGAATTCTACAGGTTGTTGAATACCTCTGTGAAACTGGGACTCTTGATTGTGCACAGAACTCCAGATCTCGTTCTCTGAAGTTGTTGCTCTAGATTGAGAGCTTTTCAGACCCCTTTTGCTTCAGCAGCCACTCTGAATTACTCACTCACTCAAATGACTCGAAAGTTTTTAGAAAGTTGTAGCCCTGCTGACAGTGAACACGACCACGAAGGTTTGAAGCGATTTCCTTGATTCTGCTGCAATTGACACTCAAAACCCAAAAATCAACAGAAGTGATGCAGTTTTGGCACAATCCGAACTTCAATTGGGCATAACTCCTTGTTTATTGATCCAAATCGATCAAGAATTTCACTGACAGTGCTTGGCTCGACGAGCTCTATCTCCTTGTGCTCTCAGATTTCGCAGTGTCCTCACCAATTGCTAGAAATCATCTTTAGAGCTCTGTTTCTAAGTTTAGAGTTACACAAAAGACAAAAATGAACCAATGAGAGTTCATAGCTCCATTTGGTTGTCCTTTTGTGTCTTAAACCATGTGGTAACTTAATTCAATTCATAGGCTACCACGTCAAGTCCTCTAAAGTGTCAACGTATAACCTAAACTACCTAAAACGACACATAGCCCTGAAAGTAAACTAAAACCAGCTAAAAGCGTGCATGGGCAACACGTTGTCGGAATGTGATCCGTCTACCTAGGAAAGCGCCTGGCTTCTGGCTGTGGTTGTTTACTCAAGAGGTTGGCTTTCAGGTCACAATAGGGCTGTAAACACTCACACAGATGTGTAAGATCTAGTAATATGCTCAGAAAGCGAAATTCAGGTCTAGCTGGCAGCAATAGGATCCGGCGGTGAACTTTGACACTCACGGAGAAGAAAACTATGAAGGTTTAGACTTCTAAACTTCCCCTACATGCAAATGAGGTACCACTGAACTCACACACGAAGTTTCAGCTTGAGATCAAATTCTGACACGGAGATATGGACAGAAAAGTTCTGAGCAAGAAAACTACGGCAATTTCTGGTACCTAGCTGGCTATTCCGACCTATAACAGAAGATTGGCTTGATCAATTTCAAATATTATTACAGGATTTGGAGTCTACAGGATGCTGAACACCCTTGTGAAGTTGGGACTCCTGACTGTACACAGAACTCCAGATCTCCTCCTCTGAAGTCGCTGCTCTAGATTAAGAGCTTTTCAGACCCCCTCTGCTTCAGCGGCCGCTCTGAATTACTCAGTCACTCAATCGATGCGAAACTTTTTGGGAAATCGTAGCCTGCTGGCAGAGAACACAACCTCGAAGTTTTGAAGCAATTTCCTCAAATCTGCTGCAAGTGACACTGAAAACCCGAAATCCAACAAAAGTGATTCAATTCTAGCACAATTCGAACTTCAATTGGTTATAACTTCGTCTTTATTGCCTCAAATCGATCGAAAATTTCACTGGAAGTGCTTGGCATGACTAGCTCTACCCTCCTATGCCCTCAGATTTCAAAGTCCCCTCACCAAATGCTCGAACTCCTCTTTAGACCCCTGCTTCTAAATTTAGTGTTTTATAAAAGACAAAAATGGACCAATGGGAGTTCATAGCTCCACTTGGCTGTCCTTTAGTGCCCTAATCCACGTGGTAACTCAACTTCACTCAGAGGCTACCACGTCAGCCCCCTAAAGTGCCAGCGTAAATCTTGAACTTCACGCGAAGGCATGTAAAATAACACGTAACCCTAAAAGATAACTTAAACAATCTACAAAGCATGCATGGGCGACATGTAAGTACAACCCATGAGCTTAAACCCTTATCAGCATGGAAACCCTAAGTTATGTACTTTCACAACATAGATAAGCATGATATCATCTGCACAAGCGCAAGAGTGCTTGAACAAGATAGATAACATACTATCAACCTACTAGGACTCAAAATATATAACACAATAGTGTCAACACCGTATGCAAAGGTGTCAAACATATGTATAAAGGACTAGAAGTAATATGAGCTAACTTCTAGAACTACTAAACTCAAGCGTCGGAGTAGAAGTCTAGCATGTAGCTCCAAGTAGCGCGACAACGTAGGTACAACCCATGAACTTAAACCCTATCTACATGGCAAATCTAAGTCATGTACATTGAATATTATAGATAAGTATGAATTCACTTGCACAAGCGTACGAACGTTTGAACAAGATAAATAACACACTACCAACCTATTTTGACCCAAAATATATGACAGAGTTAACATCATATGCAAAAGGTGTCAAACATAAGCATAAAAGACTAAGAACAGTACAGAGCTAGCTTCTAAGACTACTAAACATCAAGTGTCGGAGTAGAAGTAACATGCGCCAAGTAACGCGACAGCAATAATCAGCGAATCATTTACTATGTCAAATGATTCACATCACGACAGCGTCTGCGTCCGATCTTGAGACTGAGGGTCGCGACACTCACCCCCACTTTGGAGGTTGATGCCCTCATCAACAATGATCTTTTAAGTTAACTCCAAGTTCAAAATGGATAGCCAACCCCTTGGCGTCTGAATTGCATTCTGGTAGCTAACTCGCAATTCTCTTCTTGGCTTGAGTCTTAAGTTGTCGCTAGAACACTTAGAAAATTCCAACTAGTCTAGAGAAAAGCCTTACCTTTTTTGCTTACCTTAAACAAAAACTAGTTGACAATTTCTAAACATTCTACTTAAGACTCTTACTTACTAACTATAAGTATTCACACCTATTTACAAGGTCTCGCGAAACTCACTTTCCAGTCGCAACCTGATTTGACTTAGACGCGCGACTAAGTTTACTTTGTAGAAAACCACAAAGCAAGATCACCCCAAGCCCCAAGACAAGTATGAAAATTCATACTTGCTTTGCCAACGCTACGGCAAACCTAAGTCTTGACATCAAGACTTAGTCTTGATTTAGATGCTTATCCAAACCAGCTCGCTTCCTTTGAGTGTGCTTCGTTCCTCCTCTTGACAACATCCTAGACATCTGATCAGAACTAGTCATAGCCATGCACTACCAATACACTTAGACAAAATTTCTAGAAACAAAATCTTTATTCCAAAATACAAGACAAAGCTACAGAGTCCATCGGCCCAAATCGCCTCAAGTTGCTACTCGTATGGTTCAACGTTCCTTCACTCCTCGCTGGAAGGAGATATCCTCATCTTGCTAACGCCTTTGTTGTCCTTGTCGCCGTTTGAAGAGGTCTAGTACTTCGCTTGCATGTGTTAGCTCCTCCTCTGGCACCCATGTTGCTTCCTTCAAATGATAGCCATGCCATTTGACCAAGTATTCCATCCGGTTTGATTTGCGCCGAGACCGCAAAATAAACTCCACCTCATACTCTACTTCGCCTTGCATGACATCAAGTTGAGGCTTGAGAACCTATTTGCGCTCTGGTCGCAAATCGTCCTTGAAGTATTTCTTTAATAAAGAAATATGGAAAGTCGGATGCAACTGTCACTCGCGAGGAAGGTCTAATGTATAGACGTCTTCGTGCGGATTCTTGACAAATGACAAAAGGTCCCGCAAACTTTGATGAAAACTTCACCGATATTTCCTTCGGAAGTGTGAAGTTTTTTGTACTTAACCATACTTCTTCGTCCACTTGAAACTTCACTTGCCGCCGATGCTTGTTTACGTGCTTCGTGTAACGTTGCTGCGCCTTCTCGAGGTTCTTCTTCATTTGATCCTCGCATCGCTGCATTTTCGCCACCAACTCCTCAGCTGATGTTTGCCGTGTTCTTGATCGTGCCGATGTAGAACTCCATGCAAGAGTCAAGTCAAGAGGTCCTTCTGACTCATGTCCGTTGTCGTGTTGTGGTTCGGCTCCTGTGTGAAATTCCTGTGTAACCTATGTTGTGTTTCTTTTCTGTGTTTCGTGAACCGTATCGTGTAACTCGTCGAACGATGTGATGAGTGCCACGTTTGTGATTATTTGTTTAAGTGATCGCACGGTAGAGAAACGTGCCAAGTCATCGATCTGTGCGCGTTCACTTTAGTGGTCCTTGTCGCCGCATTTGTGTATAAAATGGTGGGTCGAAGGTTCATACGGCATTCTCTCTCAGCGGGTGATTCGTGAGGGTTCTCGGTGGTCTGCATGGAGGAGTGAAGAACTACAGGAGTGGTGGTTATGGACGGAGGTGTGTTACCAGTTCCGGATCTTCCTTTCCCGAATCCGTTTCACATCAAGCTTCATTGCATCCACCGTGATCACTTTCGACAGTGGTTAGTTGCATACTTTGGCGATGAATTCATGGGAAGAATGATGGAGTTACAGCTTCCGGTGATCCTCCGATCGTAACATACGGAGAGACTTGGGATATGACGGTGTACATTTTGTTGTGAAGAACAATGGATCTCAACTATCCATCGAACGTTCCTTTCAACCTTTGGGTCGATGTCCGGTGCCATTGCAGACCGAAGATCAATCATGGGGCTTGGATCGTGAGAAACTTCGGGCAAGAATATTACAATCGAGTGATAGCTTCACCGTTTCCTTTTGTCGTACCTTTTATTGTAGAACGTTTCCAAGTTGTAATATTGACGTTGTATTAGTCTGTGGCTCACTGGGTTCATTCTGGTTGAGCGCTTCTGTGTAGTTACGAACCGCGATGAATCCATCGACATATCTGAAGCATTTTCGAGGTCTTAGAGTGTTGTTGATGTCTTGTGTCTCCTTGGAGAGTAAAAATTCGTTCTAGGGGAAAAAGTTGAGTGGAGAAAAGACAAAAGTAAAGATCTTTTTGCTCTTATTGGTCCACTTTTGGACCAATGGTGTTCTAGCTGATCCTCGCGAAATTTCTGTGGTTTCTGGAGGCTTCAGAGGACCATTCGCGAAACGAAGGGTATGGTTGGAGAGCTCTCGACCGGGGCTACAATCTGGGCTGAAGAATCGGTCGATTTCATGGAGGGATGAGCATGTTATGATCGATTGAGTGGAGGGGGGTGAAATTCGTACCTACTGCTACGTTTCTGGTTATTCCGAGAGATTCACGAGGAGTTTTGAGGAGTTGTCTGTTGGGTTGGAGAGCTGACGACGTGCTGGTCATTTTGATATCAGTTTCATCAGATTCTTGATCGATTTGGATTCTGAACCGACCGATTGAAGTTGAGAAGTGCAGACGTGATAAGGCGGGAACAGCGAACTGTGATAGTCATGGGTAGTTTGATGTTGCTTAAGTTCTGTCTCGAATTTCTGAGTGAAACTTTCCAGGATTGAAGCATGTCTTATCAGTAAGATACTTGGGAAGTTTCACCTCAAATGGTCGAGTAGTTTGTTCAGAATCTTGGAACAAATGTACCTGGGTCTGTAAAGCTCTGAAGTTAGCACAGATTACGGTTTGATCCATATCTGAGAATTGGTTTGAGATTTCGACCTGAAAATTGTTCAGGGTAGGAGTGAAGGGTCCAATCAAGCTTCCTGTGAAGTTTGATCATCATTGGTCAAGTGGTTTGGAAGGACTGAGGTCTCAAAGTTCAAAAATACTTCTGTTATTAGCAGTTTCGGGTTTTTCGGTATCATCTATTGTCAATTTGATCATTTTCGAGCAATTTGGAGAGGAGTTTGTTGCTGAAACTGCCATACCTGCATAGAACTCGACATTGGAAGGTGTGGGGCTGATTTCAGCTCTTGGTGATGAAGGAGAACGGAGCCACCATGAGTCTTAAGCCGCTGTTTGGGTTCTCGGAACTGCCAGGTACTACCGCCGTTGATGCTATATTGAGATCTGAATAGTGTTTTGGAGTATGCATGTTTTACCTTGCTGGAATATTTAATAGACCAGGGTGTACAGCAAGTTGTATCGATACTCTATCAAGTTGATTGAGTGATCTTAGTATCTTCTGATGGTACTATGAAGTTGTGATAGTTGGATTGATGGCCAGTTAGCGTCGCTGGGGAGCTATTCAGAAGTCAGGTTTCCAGTGATATAGATGAATAACTTCAGTTAGATAATACAGATATGAGTATTGTTAGTTAGAGTACAAAAGATCTGTTTGTAACACAAGTTTATGCAACCTATACGTAATCTTGGATCGTAGCAAGCTTTAAACTTGAGCCGAGAGGATACAAGGTCACTCGGGCTAGAACAGTAGATAGTGAAATATTTGAGTGGAAACACCCAGATCTAGATCCAACCTTGTCAATCCACATACCTCTGCACAGCCATATACCCCGTGTATTCCTAGACAGAAAAACACGTTATACGATATCGTAAGCCAGCAAGAAAGACGATTCATCGATTGCTGAATGCTTCGTGGAATTGTAGCAATACTCCACAAGACTGAGCCACTCCGCCCAATCACTTTAGTCCGCGCTCACATAATTCCTCAAGTATTGATTAAAAACCGAGTTAACTCGTTCCGTTCGCCCATCTGTTTCCGGATGAAAGGCGGTACTAAATTTTAATTTAGTCCCCAATTTTTGAAACAAGTGTTTCCAAAAAGCATTTGTGAACTTAGAGTCTCGATCTGAAATAATACTCCGAGGCAATCCATGTGAACGCCATCAAGTATCTAGGAACAACCGAGAAGTCGTAAACGCTGTTGCAGTATCCAAGGTCGGAGCAAACTTCACTAGTTTGCTAAACCGATCAACTATCACAAAAATCACGTTGTATCCATTCGAGTCAGGCAGAGAGGTAATGAAGTCCATGCTAATGCTTTCCCAAGGTCTGGCTGGAATCGGCAAAGGATGAAGCAATCCTTGTTTTTTCTCACAAGAAACACAATTCGCTTGACAGGTTACGCATGTTTTCACAAAGTGGGCAACATCGTCTTTCATGTGGGGCCAATAAAACTTTTTAGCTATCACTACTAAAGTGGACTTTTCTCCTTTATGGCCTGATAAGGGCGCATCGTGACATTCTTTGAGTAACTTCGTCCTAAGTTTTCCTTGTCTCACATAAACCCGAATTTGCTTAAACATGAGTAAGCCATGTCTCAGCTGGATATTCTGCAACTTCACTCCTCGCTTGAGTTGTTCCAGATATTCCTTCGCTTGGTCATCGTCCATGTAACCTTCACGAATTCGCCTCTCCAAGTCTGACTCCTTAAGATACATAGCTCGCAAAATCTATGTTGATGATGAAAGATATTCCTCCATGCGACTCAAGGCGTCAAGAACCACATTGTCCTTTCCCGCTTTGTGGATTAATTCCACGTTCATGAACGCCAAGGTATCATGTCACCGTAGTTACTTTGGCGTCACCCGATCTTGTGTCTCAAAGTACTTGAGCGAAATATTGTCAATATACACTTGGGTTTTGTGAAGTCTCAAGTAATGCCGTCATTTCCTCAAACAATGAACCACCGCAAACAGTTCCTTCTCGTGAGTCGACCATCGACTCTCTGTCCCAAATAGCTTCTTGCTTTCGTACGCTACAGGTTTTCCATCCTGCACCAACACTCCGCCAATCGCATAGTCGCTCGCGTCGGTATGCACCTCGAATGGTTTGTCGAACTCTGGCAGCTTCAAAACTGACGCCTTTGAAAAAATAGCTTTGATCATCTGAAACACATCATCCACCTCCTTGGTCCAACTTACCTTTGCGTCTTTGCCTGTCCAGTCCGTCAGCGGCTTCGCGATTTTTGAAAACCCCTTTACATACTTGCGATAGAACTGCGCCAATCCTAAGAATCGCCGCATCCTCTTCACTGTAGTCGGAGGCTCCCAAGTCACAATCGCATCCACCTTCTGCATATCCGAGCCGACTCCTTTTGCACTAATGACATGTCCCAAGAAGTTAATGCGCTCCAAACCAAACTCACTCTTGTCAATGTTGGCAAACAGCTTATGCTCCCATAGCTTCGTCAACACCACCCTTAGCTACTCCGCGTGCGACTCCAAGGTTTTGGAGTAGATCAAGATGTTGTCGATGTAAACGATAACAAACTCATCCATCTTGTCGCAAAAAATTGTGTTCATCAGTGTAGTGTCGAAGAGACGTTGCAAAGTCCAAATGGCATCACTACGAATTCAAACGATCCGTATCTAGTTTGACAAGCAGTCTTCTCAACATCTGGGTCATCTATCCGGATCTGGTAATATCCTGACTTCAAGTCTATCCTGTTGAAGTACTTCGCACCGGCTAACCTATCAAAGAGATCGTCTATCCTTGACAAGGGATAGTTATCTTATTGAGTGCACGATAATCTACGCAGAGTCGTAACTTCTCATCCTTCTTCTTTGCAAAAAGAATTGGGGCTCCATAAGGTGACTTGCTGGTTCGAATATATCCCCGTGCTAATAGCTCGCCGAGTTGTCTTTTCAACTCAAGGAGTTCCACCTGATGAGTCGGTAAGGAGCTTTGGAAGGTGGTTCTGATCCTGGCAAGACCTCAATCTTGTGATCCACCACCCGCCTTGGAGATAACTCAGCAGGTAACTCATCCGTCAAGACATCCTCAAACTCCTTAATCACTTCGTGAAGCACCTTCGGAAGCTTAGTCGCGTCTCCTGATGTTTCTTCTTGTCCGCCAACCGTCATCAAATCTGCAACTCGCATCAAACACATGACTCCGTCGTTGAAGTCCATCTATTTGTCTTTGATCAAATTCATCGCAAAGTCATCAATTTTCCGCGCCTTTCAGATCAGTCTCACTCCCAGCTTCCGCCCTTTAACTCTGACGTTCAACCTCAAAGGTCTCCGCCTAAGTTCCACGTCAAATCTATCTAAGAAAGTGTTCCCCAACACCGCATGGATATCATCCATCTCGCACACCGTGAAGTTTTTTGTGAACTCCAACTTCTCACACGCAGATCGTACGTCCAAGGCTACTTCGGAACTTTGGTACGTCTTGCCCTTGGCAAAGTGCACATGAATAGGCTTGTCTGCCTTGGAAGTAGACAAGCCCAACTTCTTCACCAACTTTGGACTTATGAAGGAGTGAGTCGCTCCTGTGTCCACAAGAAAAGTAACATCACGGTTAGCAACTTTGGCTTGCAGAAACATCAGTCCCGGCGTCTTGTTCGTGATTCTCAAGGTCACAGTCATCTGGCCCTCCAATAAGTCCTTTGCAACAAACGCATTCATGCTACAGTTAGTAACCTTAGGCTTCGTGCACCCTTAGCAATATGGCCCGCCTCGTCACAATTGTAGCAAGTAAACTTAGCGCCATTGCCCTTCTGAGGTGTTTGCCCTTTAGGTTTCGATCCTGTTTGCTGCCGCTTTGCTGCCGAGGTAGAAGTATCCTTCCGATCCTTCTCACCTCCATCCCATTGTCGCTAGAAGCCCTTGTTCTTCTTCTGGAACTTATCCGTGCTGCGTGGTTCAAAAGGTTTCTCTTGCTGGACTTCATCGTCCCCAATTTGCTCCGCTAGCTTCAAAAGTTCGGCACTTGTCGATGGTAGCTACGGCATCCGAAAGAGGGCCTTCTCCAAGCAAGACTTGAGTCCCCCAATGAATATACATATTTTGGTCTCCTCAGTCCACTTGGAGAATGAGTCCAGCTTGGCACTGAACTCGCGCACATAAGCACTTAAGGTCCTCTTCTGCTTCAGCCTAACTAGCTCGACATCATCCCGAATCCTTTGATACTCCGGAGTGAATCGTCCCACGAGCAACACCTTGAACTCTTTCCAACCAAGCGCCAAGACGATCAGGGCATGCTCGTCCCTATATGCAGTCCACCAGAGGAGTGCATGATCTTTCAAGAACGTAGCCGCTCTCACTTTGTCTGACTCATGAGCTTGTTGCACCTCAAAGTATAGGTCCAACTCAATTAAGAAATCCTTAACCTTGCGAGCCCGTCCTATAATTGAGAACAGGGTCGGCAAATTCGTCTTACAAAGCTTTCTGGTAGATGAAGAACTCCCTTGGTCTGCCTCAAGCTCGGCGATACGTTTATCTCTTGAGACCATACCCTCTTGCATGGTCTTCATCATCTTGATGAGTTCCGCATACAAAGCTCCCTGACTTCCTGCGTCGGAATCGTTGAGCACCGCTGGCAAGACTCCATCTTGCTGCATTGGTGCCGCAACTGGTACTGGGCTTCCTTGACATTGGGACAAAGGTTGTCGGTTATCGTCTTTTGACTGTGCCCCGAGGTTAGCTCGAGTCGATCTGTCCCCGTTAGCCGCTCCTCGCTTCTTGGTCTTCCTCTTGGAACTATGTCCGTCATCGCTCCAAGTGTTCACCTAGAAACGTTGATCCACTTCGTATCTCGCGCCCCTCCTTAAGCGTCCAGCCTTCAACCGCTACCTTAAGTTCTCGCTCACCGAAACGTCAGCTCTGATACCACGTATCGCGCACCTACTCCCTTGTTGCGTCAATGGAAGCTCTGCTCAGTAGGCCACGAACTTTACACCTCTAACCTGCAAACACAATCACAAGTTAGCGTCCATGCACAACTTATCTTATCTCAGTTTGGTCCGGACCGGAGCCAGACCGTCTCCCTAATCATCAAGCTCAGTAGTTCTCCAGTCTCGACCTAGACCCGCCTAGGTCGATCCCAAAACATGAGCAAGTCACAAGATGACTTGGGGCGGACTTCCCATAAAGTCCAGGGTCCTAAACGGTGCCTCCAGCACACCTAGCGGTCCAACCGCCCGTGATGTCTGTCTGGGACTAGGCTCCCGAACTGTGGTCTAACCCGCCGACTCGTGCCCTAGTCTTGCCCCAGTTCTTACATGATTCTTAAGTCCAGACGTCCAAGTCTGGACGAGAACGTGCCTTGGAACTGGCCCAGCCATCACCTCATGTCCCCAGAGTCCACCCGCCGAACCCTGGGTCGGATGACTCGTCCTGGCCCACCCAGGCATCGAACCCCCCTCATATATATTTATGGGGATCGGCGGCCCCGTTGTCGTGTCGTGGACCGGCTCCTATCTGAAATTCAAACTTCGATGCTTGTAGCTTCGAAGACACTCATAAGAAAGCTAGGCCCTAGCTTACGGACTTTTGGCATCATTTCGGATCTTCGTTTTCATCGCATCAGTGGATAGAGCTCCTTGTCAGCATTCCATAGGCAGTTTGTCTACTTTGTTTGGACGCATAGTGGAGAAGTTATAGGATTCGAAAGATGGAGAAAACAAGCTAGGCCTCAGATTGCGGGCTTTTGGTACAACTTCGGATCTTCGCTTTTATCGCATAGATGAGTAGAGCTCGTTGTCAGCATTCCATAGGCACTTTGTCTACTTCGTTTGGACGCCTAGTGGAGAAGTTATAGGACTCGAAAGATGGAGAAAACAAGCTAGGCCTCAGCTTGCGGGCTTTTGGTACAACTTCGGATCTTCGCTTTTATCGCATAGATGTGTAGAGCTCCTTGTCAGCATTCCATAGACACTTTGTCTACTTCGTTTGGACGCCTAGTGGAGAAGTTATAGGACTCGAAAGATGGAGAAAACAAGCTAGGCCTCAGCTTGCGGGCTTTTGGTACAACTTCGGATCTTCGCTTTTATCGCATAGATGTGTAGAGCTCCTTGTCAGCATTCCATAGACACTTTGTCTACTTCGTTTGGACGCCTAGTGGAGAAGTTATAGGACTCGAAAGATGGAGAAAACAAGCTAGGCCTCAGCTTGCGGGCTTTTGGTACAACTTCGGATCTTCACTTTTATCGCGTAGATGGATAGAGCTCATTGTCAGCTTTCCATGGGCATCTTGTTTACTTCGTTTGGACATCCAGAGAAGAAGTTATGCGATTCGAAAGAAGGCAAAATCAAGCTAGGCCTCTAGTTACTTGCTGACTGAGTATTTGGGGCTTCAGGCGTTATATCTAAGACGCAAGGGGCCTACGTCTTATAATTCAGGAGAGAACTGTACGTACAGAGACTGTAACAAGGGACTAGCTTGCACCTGCGACTTGTCAACAGACGGTTCGAGAGATTTAGGAGTCCAATGCAAGCGCGCAAGGCGTCCTTGGGTTCAGATCTGTGCAAGCTAAGCACGGGTTCAAACGGTTTTTGAAGAGACGGATCGAGGAGTGTATACGGAGTGAAATTGAGACGCAGGAAGCAGATTTAGAAGTTTCAGTTACCTGTGAAGGAGAGTTGGACCGTTCGGGCCGTTCCGGAGTCCAAACTTGTTGTCCTTGGATACATCGGGATCAGAACACCGAGTTCTACAGAAAATTGAAGATGATACCAGTTTTCATCGGGCGGTTTGGAAGTTCTGAGTGAAATTGGCTTGTAGGGAAGCGCTTACATTAGATTTTCGTTCGTTTGCGACTTGAGGTTGGAATGTTCTTCGCGATTGGTGAGCCAAGCTCTTCGTTCTTGGTGCTTACGTAATCAGGGAGTCTTCATCTACTCATAGGAGAAGACTGTACGTGAATTGGATTTGTTAGTTTGGGTTTGGTGAGCGAGTTTGAGCCGCAGGGAGCCGATTTACGTGAGGTTTTTGCAATCTACGACCAAATTTCTCGAGTGGTTCTGCAAGGGGAACTCCACACAGCTTGTTTGGAGTCTTGTTGGGTTCAGGGTAGCTAGATCTACTTACCAGAGAAGACGGATATCAGTTTAGGCGATCCGTTTGTGCGTGGTGTGCGGTTTTAAGCCGCAGAGTGCAGTTTTTGAAGGTTCGGTCACCTGCGACTAAAAATTGGCGATATCTCGGCTATCTGGAGTCGTATCTGAAGGTTTCTTGAGCCAACGGACTTCAGGAGAGAACTATACGTACAGAGACTGTAACAAGGAGGTAGCTTAAGGAGCTAGCTTGCGCTTACGACTTGTCAACGAACGGTTCGAGAGATTTAGGAGTCCAATGCAAGCGCGCAAGACGTCGTTGGGTTTTGATCTGTGCAAGCTACGCACTTGTTCAAACGGTTTTTGAAGAGACGGATCGGGGAGTGCGTACTGAGTGAAATTGAGACGCATGAAGCAGATTTAAAGATTTCAGTTATCTGTGAAGGAGAGTTGGACCGTTCGAGCCGTTCCGGAGTCCAAACTTGCTGTCCTTGGATCCATTGGGATCAGAACACCGAGTTCTACAGGAAATTGAAGATGATACCAGTTTTCATCGGGCGGTTTGGAAGTTATGAGTGAAATTGACCCGCAGGAAAGCGCTTACATCAGATTTTTGTTCACCTGCGACCTGAGGTTGGGCTGTTCTTCGCGATCGGTGAGCTAAGCTCTTCGTTCTTGATGCCTACGCAATCAGGGAGTCTTCATCTACTCATAGGAGAAGACTGTACGTGAATTGTATTGTTGGTTTGGGTGTGGTGAGCGAGTTTGAGCCGCAGGGAGCCGATTTACGTCAGTTTTTTACAATCTGCGACCAAATTTCTCGAGTGGTTTTGCAATGGGAACTCGAAGCACCTTGTTTGGAGTCTCGTTGGGTTCAGGGCAGCTAGATCTATCTACCAGAGAAGACGGATATCAGTTTAGGCGATCCGTTTGTGTGTGGTGTGCGGTTTTAAGCCGCAGGGAGCAGTTTTTGAAGGTTCGGTCACCTGCGACCGAAAATCGGCGATATCTCGGCTATCTGGAGTCGGATCTGAAGGTTTCTTGAGCCAACGGAGTCAGGGAAGGAGACCCTATCAACATTTGAAGATCGTTTGGCGAAAGGAGAAAGTTCCCAGATAGATCTTTTTCGGTTCCTTTGCTACGGATTTCGTCCTTTCGAGTTTGTTAAGGACTTATTTGGTTGTGTACGGTTTGTGATAGCTAGCTTTAACTAAGAGCTAGTGCGTGGATGTGGTTTGGACTTAGGTTTAAATCGCGTAATACTGTTGTGGCTCTATTTGTTAGCAGAGAGAAGTTTCTCTTGCTTTGAGCTACGCTTCGGCGATTTCGGGCTAGGGTTGCGATTCAGGGGTTTGTTTTAGGGCTTCTGAAGTAGGTTATAGACCGCTCTGGTCTATTCCTCAGTTTTGTGCTGTTAGGAGAAAGAAACGGCAGTGTACATACATTTGGAGTGGTATATATTGCGCATTCGTTTTTGTGGTTGTTCTTCTCTGTCTTATCTCTGTTCGACACACAACATCTTCACAGCCAGGAACCTCGCATTTTTCTAGACATCCTTCACGCAAAATATCCGACACGATACGATGGTGAACTCGACGTGAAGGTCTGGGGTGGAGATTTCTTCTGTGAGTGAACTTTGAAGAAAAGATTGGCAATCATGAACGAGGATGAAGATGGATTTGGTTGTTCGGGAGGATGCGGTGGACCTCGGATGATGGATTTGTAGACGGTTGGGATCATGGGAGGATGGGAGGATGGGACGAGCCATGACTATGGACGCGATGAATGGATCAGAAGGTATACCAGGGATGCAGTTGGATGCAGCAACTGCACGATTGTTTCAAGCCTTCACTTTGTTCATGCGACAAGAGCAAGAGAATCAACAAAAGGAGGCTTTGAGGAAGAAGGCGCTTGGAAGGGTGATCGACAAGTTTGATCTTTTTGGTGGGAGAGATATCTCTGAGTACTTGAGATGTTACAAGATGGAGATGGATCAGGTACCGGAGAAGGAGATGATCGAGACGTTCGAACTCGCTACGATGCTTAAGATAAGGGAGCATGTGAAGGGTCTCACAAAGCGTTTTGGGAGGAACTGGGATGCATTTTCACATGCGCTGATGGAGGAGTATTTCTTGGGAAACTCAGATCGAGTAACCAAGAAATCATTTTTGGGATGGGTCAACGGATCCAGCAAGGATTTACAGCCTACAGAGCTGTTAAAGGAGTTCGAGAGACAATTCTCTCAACTACCTCGGGTGGACAAGCTAACCTTGGAGAGCTACAAGACGCATGAACCATGGCAGGAACAGTTGGAGCTACTTCTGGAGGATGGGGATGAAGAAGAAGGGTTAACACGAAATTGGGAGGTTGTGCATGAAGCTGTTGAGCTTCTTGTCCAAAGACAAACAAGAGAAAGGGTTACAAGGTTGACACCTGCAGCGTTGACTACCACACCAATTTGGGTAGTATCTGAGGTTCAACCTCCAGTTGTGATTGTAGAGGAGAAGGATCCAACCATCAAGGACCTACAGCAAAAGATGCAAGATCTGCAAGCTAAGGTTACTAGGTTGGAGGATAAGAGATTATCGATCAAGATGGAGCTTGTACCCAAACCAGCTTGGGTACATCACTGCATGTGGTGTGATGGTACTGACCATCTGCGGAACGATTGCATCGACTTTGCAGAGTCTTTGCAACGAGAGGTAATTTCTTGGGAGGATGGAGGTGTTCGGTTCAGAAGTACGGGTACTGTCCTTCAAACCAACGTTGGTAAAGGAGGGATGAAGAAGATTGTGGATGATTACTTTGTGGCACATGCAGTTGTAGCTATCGAAGCTACAAGTTATGATGCTAGGGTAGAGGAGATTGAGCATGATCTCCATAGAGATGGTTTGGGTGAGCACGAGGATCTAAACGAGCTCAGGTTGGATACTGCATCCACGATGCAGAGTGAGAAGAAGGGACAAGAAGAGACTTCTTCAGGGAAACAAGCTGGGGAGGATAAGGTTCAACAGGAAACTATTCTTCCTGAATTGGTAATGGAGGACGATCTTTCACAACCGGAGGAGGTGGTTGGGGTGCAGACAGTGGACATGGTTGATCTGGTCGCAAACATACAACAACCAAATATTGATGCAGTGATAGATGTGAAGAGAGGTTGGGAGGAGCGCATTCGAGATGTGAAGGTTGGGTTCATTTCACGAGAGGTCTTGGATGCGACTACAACAGGAGTCCATGATGTCATCATTGACATCATCAAGGACGGACATGCTGAGGGCGAAAGAGAGTGGACGGATGCTCTCGAGGCTACGGATATAAGATGATGGGTAAGGATGGCTTACAGGGGATAAGCCATTGCTGAAGGTGATTTGTGTTGAGAGAATGATGCTTGAGAGGTTTGTAAGAATTTTCAGAAGATGGATCAGGGAAAATGATGGTTGAGGAGAATATCATTGTACAGCAAGATAATTATGGTTGCGTTTGAGGATTTTGGTTGCAGTGGTGTGGTTCTTTTTTTCAGAAAAACAAAAAAGAAGAGAGGATTACGTACAAAGACATGTACATGCTTGAGGTTGAGGGTTACAGTCAGGATACGGGTGATGATTGGCAGGATGGGAAATGTCTACTACAACACTTCGGTCACAAACCTCGACGATGAGGTTCTACATGACGAATGAAAGACATTTCTATGGTATGATGGGTTATTCTTTCTATGTCTTCGCATATTAAAGATGTGTAGATTTAGAGGGAGTGATTAGATGGGAGGTTCGAGATGAAGATCGATGAGCATGGATCTAGGGAGGATCATGGCAGGGTAGCAACTTCAAGATGACGATCGAGTTGCGGACTTGAGGATGAGGTTGATTGAGATGGGAGGAATGGGAATGAGTGTGCGTGCCGGTCCACTCCTTGATTGGTATCTCTGGTGCATATCGGAGGATGCACAAGTTTGGAGGGGGTGGATGTCGTGTCGTGGACCGACTCCTACCTGAAATTCAAACTTTGATGCTTGTCGCTCCGAAGACACTCATAAGAAGACAAGCTATGCCCTAGTTTACGGGCTTTTGGCATCATTTCGGATCTTCATTTTCATCGCATCAGTGGATAGAGCTCCTTGTCAGCATTCCATAGGCACTTTGTCTACTTTGTTTGGACGCATAGTGGAGAAGTTATAGGACTCGAAAGATGGAGAAAACAAGCTAGGCCCCAGCTTGCGGGCTTTTGGTACAACTTCGGATCTTCGCTTTTATCGCATAGATGAGTAGAGCTCGTTGTCAGCATTCCATAGGCACTTTGTCTACTTTGTTTGGACGCCTAGTGGAGAAGTTATAAGACTCGAAAGATGGAGAAAACAAGCTAGGTCTCAGCTTGCGGGCTTTTGGTACAACTTCGGATCTTCGCTTTTATCGCATAGATGAGTAGAGCTCCTTGTCAGCATTCCATAGACACTTTGTCTACTTCGTTTGGACGCTTAGTGGAGAAGTTATAGGACTCGAAAGATGGAGAAAACAAGTTAGGCTCCAGCTTGCGGGCTTTTGTTACAACTTCGGATCTTCACTTTTATCGCATAGATGGATAGAGCTCATTGTCAGCTTTCCATGGGCATCTTGTTTATTTCGTTTGGACATCCAGAGAAGAAGTTATGCGATTCGAAAGAAGACAAAATCAAGCTAGACTCCTAGTTACTTGCTGATTGGGTATTTGGAGCTTCAAGCGTTATATCAAAGACGCAAGGGCTTCTTATAATTCAGGAGAGAACTGTACGTACAGAGACTGTAACAAGGGGGCAGCTTAAGGGGTTAGCTTGCGTCTGCGACCTGTCAACGGACGGTTCGAGATATTTAGGAGTCCAATGCAAGCGCACAAGACGTCGTTGGGTTCAGATCTGTGCAAGCTACGCACGGGTTTAAACAGTTTTTAAAGAGACGGATTGGGGAGTAGGTACGGAGTGAAATTGAGACGCAAGAAGCAGATTTAGGGGTTTCAGTTACATGTGAAGGAGAGTTGGATCGTTCGAGCCGTTCCGGAGTCCTTGGATCCATCGGGATCAGAACACCGAGTTTTACATGAAATTGAAGACGATACCAGTTTTCATCAGGCGGTTTGAAAGTTCTGAGTGAAATTGGCTCGTAGGGAAGCGCTTACATTAGATTTTCGTTCGCTTGCGACCTGAGGTTGGGTTGTTCTTCGTCATCGGTGCGCCAAGCTTTTCGTTCTTGGTGCCTACGCGATCAGGGAGTCTTCATCTACTCATAGGAGAAGATTGTACGTGAATTGGATTTGTTAGTTTGGGTTTGGTGAGCGAGTTTGAGCCGCAAGGAGCCGATTTACGTCAGTTTTTTGCAATCTACGACCAAATTTCTCGAGTGGTTTTGCAAGGAGAACTCCAAACAACTTTTCTGGAGTCTTGTTGGGTTCAGAGTAGCTAGATCTACCTACCAGAGAAGACGGATATCAGTTTAGGCAATCCGTTTGTGTGTGGTGTGCAGTTTTAAGCAGAAGGGAGCAGTTTTTGAAGGTTCACCAGTGACCAAAAATCGGCAATATCTCGGCTATCAGGAGTCGGATCTGAAGGTTTCTTGAGCCAACGGAATTCAGGAGAGAACTGTACGTACAGAGACTATAACAAGGGGACAGCTTAAGGAACTAGCTTGCGCCTACGACCTGTCAACGGACGGTTCGAGAGATTTAGGAGTCCAATGCAAGCGCGCAAGGCGTCGTTGGGTTCAGATCTGTGCAAGCTACGCACTTGTTCAAACGGTTTTTGAAGAGACGGATCGAGGAGTGCGTATTGAGTGAAATTGAGACGCATGAAGCAGATTTAAGAATTTCAGTTATCTATGAAGGAGAGTTGGACCGTTCGGGCCGTTCCGGAGTCCAAACTTGCTGTCCTTGGATCCATTGGAATCAGAACGCCGAGTTCTACAGGAAATTGAAGACGATATCAGTTTTCATCGGACGGTTTGGAAGTTATGAGTGAAATTGGCTCGTAGGGAAGCGCTTACATCAGATTTTTGTTCACCTGCGACCTGAGGTTGGGCTGTTCTTCGCGATCGGTGAGCTAAGCTCTTCGTTCTTGGTGCCTATGCGATCAAGGAGTCTTCATCTACTCATAAGAGAAGACTGTACGTGAATTGGATTGTTGGTTTGGGTGTGGTGAGCGAGTTTGAGCCGCATGGAGCCGATTTACATCAGTTTTTTGCAATCTGTGGCCAAATTTCTCGAGTGGTTTTGCAAGGGGAACTCGAAACACCTTGTTTGGAGTCTTCTTGGGTTTAGGGTAGCTAGATCTACCTACCAGAGAAGATGGATATCAGTTTAGGCGATCTGTTTGTGCGTGGTGTGCGGTTTTAAGCCGCAGGGAGCAGTTTTTGAAGGTTCGGTCACCTGCGACCGAAAATCGGCGATATCTCGGCTATCTGGAGTCGGATCTGAAGGTTTCTTGAGCCAATGGAGTCAGGGAAGGAGACCCTATCAACATTTGAAGATCGTTTGGCGAAAGGAGAAAGTTCCCAGATAGGTCTTTTTCGGTTCCTTCGTTACGGATTTCGTCCTTTTGAGTTTGTTAGGGACTTATTTGGTTGTGTACGGTTTGTGATAGCTAGCTTTAACTAAGAGCTAGTGCGTGGATGTGGTTTGGACTTGGGTTTGGATCGCGTAATACTATTGTGGCTCTATTTGTTAGCAAAGAGAAGTTTCTCTTGCTTTGAGCTACGCTTCGGCGATTTCGGGCTAGGGTTGCGATCAGGGGTTTGTTTTAAGGCTTTTGAAGTAGGTTACAGACCGCTCTGGTCTGTTCCTCAGTTTTGTGCTGTTAGGAGAAAGAAGCGGCAGTGTACATACATTTGGAGTGGTATATATTGCACGTTCGTTTTCGTGATTGTTCTTCTCTGTCTTGTCTCTGTTTGACACACAGCATCTCCACAGCCAGGAACCTCGCGTTTTACTGGACATCCTTCACGCAAAATATCCGACACGATACCGTCCTCCTCTTTGGTCCCTGAAAATTATACCACAACCCGATCGTGGTTCAGCCATAATTCTCAACTCAGAGGTCAGATCGAAGAGTGTTATATATCATTGGAAAGCTCTCGACTAGACCTTTCCAATGATACCTCACTCATCTCGCGTTTGCGCCCGACCTTAGGTCTAGGATAGTCGAGCTTTTACTTAATCACACAGAGAAGATATGGAAGTTGGAGGCGCATTAGCACCAGAGCATTCCTAACTGCTTCTCGATTCAGGAATTTACTTCGAGATTACCTTGGAAGCGCGCAGGAGTGAATTGAAAGGACTGAGTAGGAGAAGGTATCTTCTAGTCAAGAAGCGCACTTGAGTGGAAGAGTGAGGGAGCTCCATGAGATTAGAAGATTAGGAATTGAAGATTGACGTGAAAATTGAAAGAGAAGCTTCGTAGTGCAGCAGATCGAGATCGATTGTGAGAACATCATAGCAATAGCTCGAGATTGGATACAAAAGCAAGATCGTGGCAGGATATTGAAGATGAAATTGAATTTCTGAAGCGTGTAGAAGACTGAAGGAACAATCAGAAGCGTAGTTGGAAGCAGTACTGAGGTTCTTCTCATGTCTTTCCTCTTTCTCATCGCTTTTGTCCTCTATTTCGAGTTTGTCCTGCCAAAATCATAGAAAACTACATTAGGAACAGCTAGAACACCATTGGTCCAAAAGTTGACCAATCAGACTAAAAAGAGTTGCAAACAATTTGGTAGTGGGATTTCTTGGCTGTTCCCCTTCGAGAATGGTGCTCCATCCTTGGGATGGCAAGACACCATTGTCTATTTGGTGCTATCGGTTCTTCTCGTCATTTCATGGTTCATCTCCACGCAGATTATGCAGCCACCCCAGTCGAATGACCCCACTCAGAAGAACATCCAGTTAATTCTGAAGTTTCTTCCCCTCATGATTGGTTATTTTTCACTCTCTGTTCCCTCAAGATTAAGTTTATATTGGTTGAGAAACAATATTCTTAGCACAGCCCAGCAGGTGTGGTTAAGGAAACCTAAGAGTGACGCGGTGGATAACACGACCATTATTAGTGTTGGTCAAGCCAAATGTTCGACTCCTGCAGCACCTCCAGCAGCAACCAGCTTACCTGCAGCTACTACTGCGAAGGAGGAGAAGCATGGGGAGAGGTTTAGGGAGTTGAAAATGCAAGAAATGAGGAGGAAAGAGAAGAAATCGAAGTCCATAGTCGCTAAATCTCAGTTCATAGAAACGAACGGTTCGGCTGCTGTTGACGACTCTAGTGATGACGGTGAAGACCAGGAGGGTATCATAGGTGTATCTTCTGGTAAGGATGTTGTTGATGTAGGTGGTGCTCTTTCCGCGTGTAGGAAAGAGGAATAAACGATCTAAAAGGAGACGTGATTAAATCGACCTTCAGATTCAAGTGGTGCCGACGGCACCACAGCGCAACGTGTATCTATAGATATCTGGTGGAAGCTCCCTTGAAGTCTCTTTTCTGACCATTGAAAATATAACTGAGTTTATCATGTGATGTAAAGTCAAAGATCTTCCATACAGAAGTTGCAGGTGAGATAGAAAATTTAGCTGAATTTTCAGTTGAGAGACACGCAGGAGAGGAAGAGAGAGATTTTCTTTACTGTTGAAGAGATTGATGGTGTAGCGACATTGAAATAAAGTTATTTCAACTCATGAGAGATCTATATGTGTACCTGAGTGTGCGTTTGAGTGTTTATTTTGTAATGGTGGACACGAGGAGCAGTGTTTTGAGATCTCATCGTCAGCAGCAACCTGTTTTCCTTTTTGGTCGTTTCTTTAATCGATCACAGTCAGGAGGTCCGCCCTCCCCAAGAAAGACTCTCGTCGCGATAACGTACCCTGCGTGCACATCATACCAAGGTTCGAAGGATGCACCGTCCAAAGTTGGTAATGAACAAGATCACTTTCTATCAGAAGTTTTACTCCAAGAAGTGCCGTCCAGCTACCAGAATATAATGAAAAATAATCATACAAAATTGGACAAACTAAGGAGTTTGATCCAACGATAACCAAAAGCCTCTCTACAGATTATCAAACGATCTCCTTCAATAAAACCGTCCTTGGTCGTTCAGTTCTACCTCCAAACACCAAACGGTATAACAGATGAAGTTCCAACTCCCAAAACACTTGCCTGCCTCTCTGCCACGATCTCCCTGTTCACTAACTCAATTCTGTCAAGAAATTGATCTCTCTCAACCTCCAAGCTTCTCCTGCGTGTTCTCAACCTCCCGTCTATTCAGTTCTCTGTCAGAAGCCTACCAAGTTCATCTCAATCTAGGTGAAATTCAGACCCCTGAATCTTATTCCTCTCTTTGCTCCAACTGAAACTCTCAGAAATTTGATCCAGCGTCGATCAGAAGTCCTCCGTAGATTTTCAAGCAATCTCAATAAAACTGCCTCTGTTCTCCCTCAAAACTGTCTAATAGACAACTTGTTCTCTCTTTTGCTTTGATCTCTCCCTTCACCAATTCAGTTCCGTCCGGAAATTGATCTCCCCCAGCCTCCCAAGCTTCTCCTGCGTGTTCTCAACTCTCAACCCTAATTCTCTCCTACGCTTCGCTTTAGCTCCTTGTGTCCACTAATGTCTTGAAAAAGTGTCCCCGATCCCAAGCCGCCGCAGGTGTTTAACCTAAAGTTTAAGGCCCCAGCTAAGCTGCCCCCTGCTATCCTTATAAGTGCAGTCACTTATAGGAAGCATGGCCTTAGCTAAGCTGCCCCCTGCTGTCCTTATGCGTACAGAACTTTATTTGCAAAGTTGACCCCTTTTTAATATAAGTTTCAAAGTTGCCTCTACAAACTCTACCTCTTCACTAATAAAGGTTCTTATAGCTTCATCCCCAATCGCAAGCCGACTCGATGGTTATTTAACTAATCAGCAAAATTTTCCCGTGCTCTTGATGCCACCCTGAATATACCACAAGCCATCCGATGTAGGCCGAAGCCCTTACACTTATGGGGCTGCCCCACAAGGCTTACAACCCTTCCATATGGACACCAGGTATCTCCCATGATATATTCACGGTGGCATGCGGAGACTTAGGTCAGGAAGCCCATGATTAAGAGAGATACCGATCTCCCGTCCCTAGATATGCAGGACGTGGTTGCATATCCAACATAGACTCTCATTCGAGAGGTCAACATGCCGGAATAAGAACCAGAGGCTAGGGGGATTTGATCCTTAGACCTCCTCCTCCCTAGGCAGGCGCCCTATCACTCGGATGGCCTTTGGTTCCGTTTAAAACTGTTAAACTTTTTGTACATATGCTTTTGCTAAGAAGTTTTCTTGTAAAGTCTTTACTAGTCTTCTCTATGCTAATTTTTCCATACAATCCGTTTTTAACGAATAAGGAGTCAAACCTATGGTACTTGTGAACACCTACACACTCACGCTATCAGATTCTGAGTTCGAGTCACAAGCCAAAATCGACGGATTTCTCTCTTTCGCACATTTCTCAGTTTGAAACCCGTACTAACTATTGCTCAAAACACTTTCTGTCAAAACTGGAAGCATGAAGTCGCTCTCCTAGTCGAGCTTTGCATTCTGGTGTCTTTCGACTCCTTTAGGATGATATTCCAACCCAAGCTAAGGAGCAGCTTGCCAAGCATAGCCCAAGCTTAGCTCCTGCCTAGCTTGTTAAGCTACATGGCAGCTTCCTTTACACAATAGAGAAGAAAATCTCTCTACAACTACTTTTCACTGTACATACCTACATACAATATGACAACCTGAAGGCGGTTACAGATTTGGCTTCTCCCTCCCTGATTTGTGTCAACCTTAAGCATGTAGGACCATCGTCACTTATGTGGTTTTCTTTTTCCAGCGGTTCTGCATAACCACATTAGGTACCTGATCAGCGTCCATGGATGTGTAGTAACAGCAAAGGAAATTTTCACCCCTTGTGCATGTGGTGGGATGTATTCTTCTCAGAAACAAATATGAATGGCATCTGAGTTATCGCGAGAGGAGAAAGTAACTGATTGTCTCTTAGTCCTGAGTAGAGTGTAGTTAAATGGTTTTGCAGGATCCACACACTACTTCCGTTATTTATGTCACCTGCAGGGTACTTTGATGCTCAGTTGTATGTTGCACGTCTTTCTGCTTTGCAGATGATCATATTTGGCTTTATGGGGTAAATTTCGTCGTACAGCTTGCAACCAAGAAGTTCAATAGATGTAAGGCTTACTTGATTCAAGTCCTTTCGATGGACGATTTTGTTGACTGGATCTTAAGCGTTTGTTTGACTTTGACTGTCCACTGTGTGAGAAGCGGGAGGTGATGTCATAGCCTCTTCCTCCTGCTCCAGAATCCACTGATTCTAAAGCATTGGTTGTCAGAGGAGCTTGCCAGAGGAACAAAGAGATTTCTGAATCTCAGCTTTGGTGGAAGAAAACTAAGAAACTTCTGGTATAACAAATAATCGACAGTGCCGAATCTCTCAAAGTTTTACATTTCAATAATTCGTATCTGGCAGATTTGTGTTTGGAACTAAAACTGTAAACGCAACTGTCAGCAAGTAGGGAACTGCTAACCAGGTCTCTTTGAGTTTGAAACCTACTACCTTACCTGACAGGTTCCAGTGTTAAACGTAAAACATGAAGCGCAATGTCGGTGTATGGCGCTCGGGCGCAACTTCGGAACGGACATCTTCTCGGAACGCTTCTCCATTCTGTTCGGAATGGAGAAGCGTGCCTACTGCAGCCGACCGAAACACGTGCCTGCGCGCTGATAGAAAGGACCGGACGTCTCAAGTCGACATCCGATTCATCATGGCCATATATAATTAACACCTCAACGAGCATTACTGTACGACCTCCTCTCCTCTTTGGAGTTTTTGGTCCTTGAGTTGTCGTCCCTGTAAAACCCTCATGCCCAAACAAGTCCATCGAAGATGTGCCTGGGCATTAGTTTATATTGAACCTTCTTGACTGTAGTAGATCCAGAAGGGCCTAACGGCCGAACTGCGATGGGTCGACGATCGATGTCACCATGGAGTTGTACAGTAGTCAGTAGAATCTATCAGAGGTGATCCATCCAAAAAATAAAAATAAAAATAAAAATAATCAGAGGTGATCCATTTGCTGCTTGCTGACAAAAATCCGGATACGGTGAAACCGACTTTGGAAAGTTTTACTTCAACTTGGTTCTCTAAGTTCTCTCATGTCAATTTTGTCAACGAAAGGGTGGTGTGTTTAGGTCTGATCAGTCTTCACGAGCGAGCTATCCTGAAGCTGTTCAAATTCACAAGAACCAGGCAAGACTATTAAGACTAAACTCTGGTAAGTTGTAATCATATCTCACCACTCTGATCATGATCTGCCTTCATTGGATGGACCCACTTTTGGTGGAGCGAGTACGAGCTTTGCTCTGGGGTGATGCAACAATCTCAAGAACTAGTAAACAAACACAACATCAATGATGTCCCCAAGAACAGACAGCATCTTGGAACCCCTGTCTACTTAGAACCAACACACTAGAACGAGAGGACTCATTTAGGGTGGTTCAGAACTTAAGTGTACTCCCATCATTTCCTGCGAAAAAAGGGTAAATAGAATTTCAAAAGTTAACTAAAGATCACGTGCGTTATCCCTATCTCGAAATGTTCATTGTGGGGTATGCATATGGAAGGTGCGCACGCACTTTATTGAATGGAGAGCTGGGTTCGCATGTAAAGAGCTAGGAGCGTCAAATACCCAATTTCCTCTGGACCACAGAAGTGTATAGACCAAAGAAAATGGAGGAGGGGTACCATCGATAACCTTTTGAAACAAAGAACGGAAGATCCGTGCAACAGTAGATCTAGGGGGATCACCTTGCTAAGTGTGACTCTTCTCTAATTTCTTACAGTACAGTAACTACATTACAGTTTCTAGAATAGAATCAACTTCCTGATTTCTTTTGTAGTGTAATACGTTTATGACTGACACCAAGAAAATGGGGTGTGGGTACCAGCGTTAAGCCTGTAAAGTGTGGTTGGTAAACTGTTCTATCGTTTCTTGGATAAACTCATTACTACCTTTTCAGAACAGGAAAAAATTGAATAACGAAGGGCCAGGCAAGGTTGGAAGACAACAAGCTTGTGGTTTACACACGTAGAGCTTCTCTGCAATTACATTTTCAAAACTGCGTCATGTTCACGCGTCGCGCGTCCCCATAGAGAGTCAGTAAGAAAGAAGAGGGTTTTGGGCTTTGGGCTTTGGGGTCAGTGTGAGAAAAGTCCGGAGGGGATGAATCTCGCATAGTGGAACATCCATTGTATCTGCGCTGAACTGGATCCGTCTTCTCGACTGTCGCGTCACAGCCAACTTTCCGTCTGCCTGTGCGTACAATCAAAACTCTTGTTCGTGTCTTTTCTACTCGAGCAGGCCCGATGCTCACAATCGAGTTGAGTTGAGGAGCTACGGAGAGAGGAAAGGGAAACATTGCAACGATTCGACTCGACTGATGGCCGCATGGCAGCTCCGGAGCAGGGGGACCTCTGTTGCGCCTGGCTGATATGCTGCAAGATCTAGCGGAAGACGGCTCGACGGAACTTCTTGTCAAGGAAACCTCGTTACCAACCTCGTCATTCCCTGAGAAACCAAGATTAGGTCTCGTAAAGTAGGACTTGCCAGCTGCTTTTGTGGAAACATACAATGAACTGAATTTGGCCTTGACACAATCAGGGCATCGTTGGACTGGTCTCACTCAGGAGCTTTGTGCGACATTGACTACAGCAGACAGGCTGGTGGCCACATCGCAGTTCAATCTTGGCCAGCTTTCGCAAGAAGTGAAAAAGCTAGAAAAGGTTGTGGAGAGGGGACAAGCAGCTGTGACGAGGTTGCGGGTTGCAGTCAGTCAGGTTAACGACCAAGTTCCAGTGTCCTCAATCTATTAGGGATGGCGAACGGTGACGATCATCAGGGCCGGAGTAAAGAGTTTTCTCACAGGTGATGGGTTGATTCGATTCCATTCCCGAAATATAAATCTTCAGGGTGTTCAAGAACTACTGAAGTTGCGAATCTTTTTGGAGGTCTTGTTTGTGTGGCCGCGGTTGATCGAAACACAAGCGGAAGCAGAAATCTGAGGGCTCGTACGGTAGCCACTCATGAAAGAAACGATTATAACACTAGACGGCTCACGGGTACTTCACAGGTATCTTTGTGGTAGTTAGGTTCTTTAGTGTACACCTGCTCAGTACTTACATGCATCAGTGACCCTGTGGCAAAAGTTCTTCCTCTATTCTCCTTCCTTTTATCTGCTGCCGGTTTGAAGAGCTGATTTCTCTATTATTTGCTACTTGCTATCTACTTGGCCGGGTTACTTGCGGGTTGCCTATGTACTGGAGAGTGTTCCTTGATAAAATCTTCCATTCTCGAATATATGTACTTCATGGGGTTTATTTCTTGCGTGTTACCTCTGTTTGTGCCTATGGGTCTTATTTCGAACTTCTATATGACCGAATATACATATTAGAGGTGGAATTCAAAGCAGAATCATGTAGACATCCGAGCATCATCTGGTCCAGTACCCAGTCTACTGTTTCCTGGAAATTCAGTTTAAAACTTTGTTGATGGCAGGTACGCTGGAACCGATTTGTGCCGAACTTTTTCTTGAGCTGTAGCAGTGACTGGACTGTCCGCTTTTGGCGTGAAGAGCAGGTGATGCCACTCGTAAATTGTATTGAAACCGTTCGTTGCTTGTTTATTTAGAGCTACACCAGGTGTCCTATTACGGTATCCTCCATACACGAAACCACGAAACTCACCTTGCAAAGTTGTCTTTACAGGAAAGTGCATTGATGGTAATCCAGACAGCGAATGAGCCTATTTCAGACGTGCAGTGGTCGAACAAAAACTCGACAGTCTTCAGTACCGTTTCTGCAGATGGACGTTTGGAGGTAAGAATTGGCTTGGAAGGTTTGACAGTCTCCGGAAAGTGTAGACCTTACGATAGTTGCAGGAGTTGGAACTCTTGGGAAGTTGCTTTTGCGACTCAAATACTTGACACCTTGTTTGAAACTAATGGTGGTCTCTGGACTTCCTTTTCTTGGAATTAAAGGTACCCAGCTTTAAGGTTTCTTTAATACTGATGATGTATTCATTGTCAATGAATAACAGAGGGTGTTTTACATTGCAGATATGGGACATGGGAATATCAGTCATGAAGCCTACAGTAATCCATAAAGTGGAGGGCTCTAAACTCTCTTGTCTGATGTTTGGAGATGAAGTCCCCGTGGTGCTTACCGGTGGAAGTGACGGAGGCGTGAGTGTTCTAAGATTGGTAAGTGGAAACGGTCATCTTGAAGTTTAAGATATTCCGAGCTCAAACTAAAGCTGCAATTATATTCATATGTCTGTATGTTGATGGCTTGAACACGTTGTGCAGGACGGTTTTGAAAATGTTGACACTGATGCGAAGCAGCAAAAGAGATTCAAAGAAGCTTTGGCTCTGAACATCAATGCCCATCTTTAGGTGTGATCGAGTGCTTTTCATGATCAACCCCTATTTGACCCGCGCAACATGTGAGTTTCATCTGATGCTTCTGGAGCTTCCAGAGGTACGAGTTGCTTCCTTTGGTAGTCACTTTGCCGCACACATGCACTCTCCTTGAGTAAGTATCTTCTTCGGAGAGATATGTTTTGTCGACGTTGAGGGAATTTCTGAACGGTCGTTTGCGTCCGTAGACATGTTCTATGTTACCGCATAGTTCCACGACATCCGATTGCACTACACCTGCAATCGGATTTCCGTTACACCTCCCTCTAAACCTTCTCAACATACCGTCGTCCAGACCGGAGCTAGGTCAAATCTTCAATACTGTTACCCACAACACAAGGAAAGGAAAACGATGAGACACGACCGCTCGTGTGACAACCATAAGACCAAAAGCGACCAAATGGATATAGGATGCTTTCTTTACACATTCTCTCGTGGTACCGGTTCTTCAGCTCTAGGCTAGCAATGCAGTGAACAACCATCTGTTCAAATCTTGGGCTTTTTCTCCACGCTGCTCCTCCAGGAGTACAAAATGTATGCTACGAAAGCTTGCGACTCAATGGAGAACAATAGGCTGACCGCTGTTCCCCGTCTGCACTAAATTATTCACCTAGAGTATACTCATACCCGCTGATGGCTTGGATTTGTCTAGCTACGTGAAAGTTTAATTGTATAAATTAACAACAACGAACCTGCACTTACGAGGTCGATAGACTGAGTTACTCACGGGCCAGGCTGCCTAGTATTCTACACTAACCTGCCTTCATCCCGGCGTTACTTCTTTTCTTGCGGGTGGGTGACATTGTAAGACCTGTTTACGGACTCTGGTAATAGAGGGGGCAACGTAGCGACGATAGCCAAAATCACGCATAGCTCCAGGACCGAGAACACCAGGTGACTTCCTGCATTTTCACCTCTTGTAAGTATCACCCCCTTGTGAACTACACGTGCTCTGTCGCGTGAAGTAGCAGAAGCTCAGGGGACGGACTGTCTACAGGGTACATCTTTACAGAGCTCGACAACTTTCTGTGGTGTTACGTCCTACGAATCATGTAGACTATAAAGGAGAACAAGGTGGTTGGTAACTTTACAGAGCTCCAGCACCGGCAGGTCCAATGGTCCTGAATAAAGAGACAAAGCTTAAAGATAATCCGTTTGCAGCTCCCCTCTGATTCGTTGCCTGTCAAGGACGATTCGTGAAGGTTAGGAAGCACCCACATTTGACAAACACATTAGCTGAGAAAGCCAACACATAAATCTCGGGAAAAGCATCATATACACACAAAGCACTGCAGCCCTGAAGCCTACATAGTTTAAAGAATCTGGACAATACCACAGAAGTGTTCGTCAATAGGAATGTTCCTGTAACAACGACCGTCTGCGCATGAATCGATGGCAATATTTCGCGATTAAGCAATGGTGCTCTACTGAAACCATCAGGAATGACCGAGAAACTGAAATAGGATGAACTTCTGTCGTTATGTGTGGAACGGGTTCCATAACTGGAATTCAGACGACTGATCCTCCGAAGAACTCACACGAACGCTATATATCACATGGAGAGACGTGCTTGCGCTGACTAAGACAATTACACTCCAACGGTAGCAGTAACTAGAAGTTGAAGCTAATGTTTACGTGACTTGCTTCATCTGAAACATTTCCCCACGGCTTAAAATCAGATGATACTATTTCGTGGAGATGTAGTGGCTACTTACGGACAAAATATTTCTGGTCAGTGCTAGCCCATTGAGGACCACCCACTGAAATGTTCCGTGAAGCGACGAGACGAAGGGGAATAATATAATTAGAGGAGAGCATATGATCTGGACAGACAAAGCATACAACCTCAGTTTTAAAACTACTGCGCTTTACTCAAGTATTCTCCTTTTCTATCCTAAGTGTGAGATAGCGACTCGGAAGCGACTGCAAAATATACGTGAGAGTTTGCTCGCATCCTTACCGCTGCAGACCTCGTGATCAATATAGGCCCCAGATAGTTCGCCATCACAGGAAACAAAGTTATATTGAAGATGAATACTGAAGCACCTGAGAAATCAAAGAGCGAGGATACAAGCTGTTGAGTAGCGTGCTGAAGTATTAACCCCTCATCATTTCTCACGACGCACGCCAACTGAACGTGATGAACGCAAGTTCTGTACGACGAGAAACTTCTCTGGCTAGCACTGTTCCTCACTCTGGCGTTGTTTTGTTCACACTTAATCATAACTCTACCACTGCCTATCCCCTCATACCTGAAACAGCAAGGACCATGCCAACATCTGACGTTGGTAGGCCTAACCCATCGACTTCCGTAGGACTTACACACCACATCGAGAAGACCTGTCCAGGAAAAAGAGTCAGCGCCTGATGACAGTGGACGGACACAATCCTAAAGTCCAGTCCTCAACTTATTGCTTCACGACACCTTGGAATCACGGATGACATAGCCTGTGTACGCATGCCAGTGCAAAAGAACCTGTGCATGAATGCATACCTCTGAGAAAGCTATCTCCATAAAACACCATATGCAGTACACGCCAATAGAAGACATTAAGGCCCTGTTTTTCCACAACGGCTCCTTGGGCTTTTCCTTCTCTGTGAGCGTTAGCTCATCGTCTGCTAGTGTTAGTTGTCGTGTTTGTGAATGGTTTCCTGCAATGTCCCACTTTTTCCTGTAAGTTGTGGGCGGGAAAGAACTTCTACTATTGCTTCAGTTTCCAACTTGATCCGACTAAACCGAGATCAACTTGAGTCGAAGGAGGGATCAGAAACTGTACACCTCCTCGTCGGGATAGGATCTCTCTATCCTATCCCGACGCACAAGGCAAGTGGAAAATAACGTTGCAAGTAATCCGATATGTGATTGCGGGCAAGTTCTCAGAAACGTACTGGCATAAAGTAGACAACAACCAACCCATCTACGGCAAAAGCCGCTTGGCGAGTGAATGGTAACACATATGGATACCTGTCACAAGAAGACCCATCAACCAATATACCAAATCAGAACAAATATCCCCTACGAGCCATGTCCGAGACCATTTCAGGTGGAGAAAGAGCCAAAAAGCATCAGCTTGGAGGAAACTAGAGCCATTAGCTGTTTCAACATAGTGATCGAGTGAACATAGATACCTGAACCCTATAATCCACTGATAACGTTGCTGACAAGAACAGGAAGCATCATCTGACCACATACAACCAACATATATTCGTACACGAGAAATAGCAAGACACAACCGACACAGCTACAATGGGCGTACAACTTACCGACCAAAGAATCCGTCCTGAGAAAAGACACTGGGGAAATTTGTCGCAGGCTGCAGCGGAAGACCATGAAGAATTAGCTTTGGCAATGTGAAGCGACTCTGAGTGTGATAGCATCTACTACCACGTGAAACTTTACATCAATCGTAAGGACGTAAAATATGCGTTTACAGTTCACTGCTAGAGTGTACTTTCGACAACGACGTGCCTCTCAACACATATCCACAATCCTAGCACAAGACGAGAACCCTGGAATGAAGAATAATGATGACATACACGAGCCAGAAACCCTCCTATAGCTGGACCGATGATCAAACCAATGCTCCAGCTGGTGCTCACCTGTTGATAATCAAATAAAAGAAATCAAACTACAGCTTATCAACATATCAACAAGGTGTAGAGACTTCTGCTTCAAACCGGACGTAAGAGCAACGAGAGAGAGAACATAGAATGCAACCAAACTGGGAACACCGATAATCCGGAGCCATATTATTTCCACTCTTGGCAGGAAATGTAAGCGCAAAAGGGGATAGAAGAATTAGCGGCGTTCGAGGCTTAAGTCGTGCTTCAGATTAAGGGTTGGAGCACTAGCTCCTAGAGAAGGAACGTACGTAACACTTATTGATACCATTTACACAACACTGGGTACAACTGAATCACCGCAATCTGTATCACCCAGGTCTGGAAGAGGAAGAGTCTATCTACAACAGCTGGTGACGATATCCAAACCGCTAAGATAATGAAACGGACGAACGAAGATATAGTTGCTAAACCAAACTTACAACGGACAAACCCCATGCTTGATTTTCTTCATTACAAACTTCTGATGCATAAGCCTGCACCAACAGTCCCACGAAACCAAAATTCAAGAAGTCCTCGAGTTTCACAAACTGAACGCACGAAAGAGCATATACTATGAGTAACTAGACAAGAAGCCACTGGTATCTTTTGCAGATTAAAAAACTTGACTGGTGTTCACCTTCAAAGGACCGAGCATACCGTTGAACGCTCCAAGCATAAAACGGGCCGTCAATGCTACCCAGAAACTATTCGTTGCACCGAAAATCATCTGAAATATAATTCTGAACAAACGTCTTCCAGGCGTCTGGGTTCCTCTTTTGGATAGGACAAACTTTTGTTTCAGAACCAGAAGAAGCGGACTCTGTTTCTCTCATCGAATTAGTCGGGAAACTGATGAGGTTAGCGTGGAGAGCTGGCGTAGGTCGCTCGCGTGGAGATCATCTCATAAGTGAGATTGCCGAATTACGGCAAAAGATTAGAAGAATTTTGCAGTATTCTTCGTTTACCATTCTATGTGTCATCTCGGGAATAGTGGCTTTCTCTTCCATGATATCTTCGACTCATGCACCTACTAGAAGGTCGAGTCGCCTGGACACTGGGACTCGTGGTGCTGCTTTAGGTCTGTTGTACGCGGGTTTGCAGTTCTATCACGCTTATGTCACTCTGCGTTTCCCGATCATCCAGGTACGGGCGCAATCTTCCTCGCCTTCTCTTGTCACACTTTTGCATTAACTGTTTAGAGCAAGAGGAAGAAACCTACAAAGGGGAGTCTGCGCAGTATAACGTTTTTCAACATGTCCTTGGAGGCAGCCACTGAATTCTGCACGTTGTCAGCACTCCATATGTTATCTCTCGTTGATGCGGTTCGTCTGAACTTGTTTTTGCATGACGCAGCGCCTGCTTTTCTTTGCTTTCAAGATGAGAGTACCAAAAGCCTTGGAGACCAGCCTTCAGGTCTCTCTGATTATGTTGCCCCTTGGAGAGACTTTTACCAAGGTCATTCCCGGTGATGGTACAGCCTCTACCAGAGACGTACCAGAAGGCGAGGTCATTACATTTTTCTGGTGTCAATTTATGTTTGCAGCCGCAGCCTTCTTTGTGGCTTTTAGCTGGGAGACCTTCCACCATTTAATTCAGGTATGTCTTTGTCTATGGACTGTTAACCACGGGTTTTATTTTCATCTATCCAGTCATTGTCAGTGATCCACATTCCCTTATGTCCACCTTCTCGGAGGCCGTCGGGTGGTGCGAATGTTTGGGGTTTTGCTACTCATCCGATGGCTTCCGATCGTATGTTTGTTATTCGTCAGCAGATGTGGCCTGTCAATTTTGCGCAATTTTGCTGTCTACTTTTCTCTACTGTATGACGTTAAGTATCTGCCGGCCGCAATGTTTAGTTATGTATATTCCCATGCGGTCCAAGTGCTTCATTGTTGTGACGTGCACCATCTCTTCTGCACATTTCAGCAATTGAGAAGAAGTATCTAAAGCAAGACCGTTTATCAAATTATCCCTAGAGGACTGCCAGTTACTAAAAGTGGATGTACGAGGAAGCTTTTCCGATGGCGGCATGTGCATATTTTCAACTGCGTTGTTTCAGTCTGAGCTCATCATTCGACGTGGCACGTCATATTAACCAAGCGCACGTATTTGCACCTCCACTTGGCTCATCTGCCGCGGAGACAGACCCTACTGAATTGCTGCTTACGGTATTTTATGTAATTTTGTGTATTTAAATTTTTCTATAATTAAAAGATTTTAGAATTGAAATTTAAGGATTCATCAAGGAGAGTATCTATGGCAACATGAGAACATGATTTGATTTTTCTTCTTTTCTGTAGCAAGCATAGTACTGCATGTTCACAAACAACAGTTTTATTTAGAGATATAAATTTAGTAATCTAAATTTTAAAAATTTTAGATTTTAGTCAAATTGAAAATGTAATTGTAAATGTTTATGTTGTTTTGTTTTTTCATTCATTTTATTTTTCTGTTTTTATCACACTTGGTATATGAGTACAAAACCTTACAATAAAATTGAATGATAAATTACAGACATAATATGCAGTAATGTCTCGAGAGCAGATTGAAGATTGAAGATTTAGAGAAATTTAAGAATCTAAATTTTATTGGAAGGTAGAATAGATTCTAGTACTCTGAGACAAGAGAGGCATCTTTCTAACAAGGGGACAAGCACACAGCAATACTCAAAGTATGTAGACTACTGAATATTTTTTTTTACAGAAAACTCGTATTGGAATTCTCACTGATCCAGCCAAACAATGTAGAACAGCGTCCCTAACCCTAAACATGAGACCCTCAAGAGTTTAGATGTTTATTCTAAAGTTATATTTGCTACATTGAATTAAATATTTAGTATTTTATCTAATATATTTTTAAAAAATAAGTAAATTTTATAAAAGCAAGTACTGATCCAATCCGATTCTGAATTTTAGGGTTTCTGGGGAGATTCTAGTTTGTTGGGTGAACCCGAGAGACAAAAGAAACAGACTCTGAGACAACCCAAACATTAGTTTGGTGCCGGCCGGCTTGATTGAGAGTGATGGCTGCATGGTCATACCTTATGCAAATCGAACCCCTCGTAACAGAGCATACTGTCTAAGTCAAAAATTTGCTACGCACCTCATAAAAAAACGTCATCGTAGGTATTGTTATATGTATGTGTGAAGACATTTTTTAAGATTTGCAGAAGAGTCCAAACTCAACAGGAGAGTGTCCGGATCGAGATAGATCGAGATTGACACAAACAATGAAGTAAGTGCTCACCGTGTTACTGGTACGAATGGAAAGAATAGCCTGAGAGTCTCAACGAGGACTGAGCATAGAATGCGTTGGATTTTCACAGAAGGGTCTGAATGGCGAGTGAGTCTAATACGTTCAGTTTTCTCTTTTCATTCTTTCCTGTTATTGTTTGGACTTTAAATGTACTATTAAGTGACTGTCATCTCTCCTGTAGTATCTAACACAGAAGCTTTTGTTGACATTTCGACATTTTAAGAATGAACGTCGTTATAGAAAGGGATGCTTTGTGTTCTGTTGTTATCTTAAGCAGGAGCTTCTCGGGCCTATCGAGAAGTACGTGCTTTAACTGTTACCATGGATGTCCTTATGGACCTACTGCTGTTGCTGGAGTTATAGATCGACTTCGTCAAAATTCTAGTTATCCGCGGTAGTGCATTCTGTGTACTTCTAGATCTCAGTCTCTTGCTTGCCAGATGGTAGACGGTCGCCCAAGTAAATATACCCAATGCTCATCATTGCTTGCATACTTGAGCTTGTTCTCTGTGTACAGTTTCTCTGTGGAGTATGATGAAAGGAGGAAGAATGAAACGGGTTTTGTTATGAACCCTAGTTTCTTAAAATGATCCTTGGATAACATGATTTCACATCATATAAGGTGCATACCAATTTGCGCAGTGTAAGTTTATATCAGTATCGTACTCTTGGTGTGATGGCATAGATTTTCAACTACCACGCCACATCTTTTGTCCTTCCTGGGGTTTCCATAGACAATATGGTAACTCGTCTCGCCATATATATACATAGACATGTTGCACATGGAGGCAAGAAACAGAAAGTAGTTCTTTTTGCTTCTTGCCTTGGACAATCTGACGCTTAAGAACGTCTCTGCACCTATAGTTTCAAAACATTAGTCATTGCAGTTTCTGGAATTTTCAGTGCAGTTTGGTTTCACTGAGTTTTCGATGAATCTACGACATCCCTACCAATTCAACCTCCACCAAGTCTTGAGTCCTACTCTAGATTATCGAATTTACTTGAGAGTGGAAGCTGGACTGTGAGGACCTTGCTAGGACTGAGCCTTAGGCTCACAACAAGTGTGTGTGGTTTAGTGTAATAGAAGCTCGAACATGTCGATGCATCCTCGAGGTTGGTGTCAGCCGAGGTCAAACCTTTCATCAAGGAGTTGGGCCTCGACTTCTTCACGTGGAACTGATCTCACGGACCAGGGTATTCTGGAGGAGGTATGGGCAGCGTTGTCTCCTCGCAACCGTGAACCTATCAAGACAGGGATCGCTCGGAGAAGATCATGTTCTTGGACAGTGGAGTGGTGACGCAAAGCTTTTCATTGATCAGAAGCAAAGAACTGCAGGTATGAGTTGGAGAAAAAGATATTGCCGATGATCTCAGGGAAGTGACATGTACCTAGAAGTACTACGTGCTAGAGTGTAAATTGGCATACACTACACGTCTCAAGAGTATATGTCAACGTATATGTCATGTATGTGAACATACATATTCTTGACGATATCGATACGGAGGGTTGCATGGCATCTTCTTCAACTTACAGCTGTAGCCACAGCTACAGACTTAGAGCTAGATCCAGATCGATGACGTCTGGCAGTCTTGCTCATGCTTGCAGGCTCGGCCTTTGAACCCATCAGCTCATTAGGAACGAACGCAAGGGAAGAGCTCATTAGAGAACGAACTCACAGACGAGTACTACGGTAGTCATCACGGTCTGCACCTACACTGATCATCATTTGCCTGCGAATACTCCGAACCGTCGACAGGTACCGGTGATGGTCGTCATTTGTAACTGCACATGCATTGATAGGTGCGTTTGCGCTCTTCTTTACTACGTCTTATTTTCGGTTCACCCTCGAGCGATCTCATGATAAGTGAGCGCCAGCCAAAATTGGCCCACGTACCGTACATCCCGAGCTTCAACATCAGTTGATATCACAAGGTGAAGAAAGAAACACCATAAGTGTTACGATGTATGGCAGCAAGAACCCAATTCATAGCACCACTCCAAGAGGGGAGGAAAACCTTCTAACAAGGAAGGAGGCTCTCACAGCCTTCACAAGAGGAAAAAAAGAAGGAACATAGTATCATGAAAGAGACTAACTTGAAGGCATAGCCCCTTCTCAGTATATAGAGAGAGTCAAAAGACTTTTGGGGTTGGGTCTCCGTAACATAGTTGTGTCCAAAGTCTTACAGGACTTGTGCTCAAAGTCTTACAAGACTTCATGAGCTTGTACTACTACGCATGTCAACAGTCCCTCTCAAGCTCATATCAATATCTTTAACACCTAGACATAATCTGAAAATATCAAATTTATCTCTAGGTAAAACTTTAGTGAATATATCAGCAACTTATTCACCTGTAGGTACATATCTCAGATCTATCTCTCCAGCCAATACTTTTTCTCGAATAAAGTGATAATGAACCTCTATATGTTTGGTCCTAGCATGGAAAACAAGATTAGAAGCAAGTTTAATACTGCTGATATTGTCTGTGTGTAAAACAATAGGGTCAAAAAATTCTACACCCATATCTTTCAGTAAGGTGTGAAACCAAACAGATTTACACGTAGCATTAGTGGCACCTCTGTATTTTGCTTCAGTCGATGACAGAGCAACTGTATGTTGCTTCTTCGATTGCCAACTAACAGCAGAGTCTCCAAGGCTGAAGACAAAACCTGATGTAGATCTTCTATCTTGACCACTTCCTGCCCAATCTGCATCAGTAAAACCATGTAATAAGAGAGGACCACCCGCTGCGTAGTGAAGTCCATACTGGATTTTGAACTTCATGTATCGTAGAATCCGTCGAACTGCATCAAGATGAGGTTTCCTAGGTGTCTGCATGAACTGACTAACTAAGCCTACAGCATAACTTAGATCAGGTCTAGTAATGGTCAAGTAGATCAGGCTACCTACAATCTGTCTATAGAAATTAGGATCTGCTAATAGCTCACCATCCTCAACATTCAACTTCAGAGAAGATGCAAGAGGGGTAGAGATAGGCTTACAAGCTGTCATCTCAAACTGTTATAGCTTATTCAGAGCATACTGTCTCTATAACAGCCATGTATCACCTCCATCCTTGATGAACTCAATAGCTAGAAAGTACTTTAGCTCATCTAGATCTTTCATATCAAACTATCCTTTCAGCTGATCTTTCACCTGCTTGATAAGGCTCTTAGAGGTACCAGTGATAACAAGATCATCTACATAGATGATGATCAATACTGTGTTATCATCGAGTTGCAAAGAGTACATGAGGAGTCTGAACTACAAAGACGGAAGCCAAGCAATAGTAGAAACGAGTTAATCTTGGCATTCTAAGCTCTTGGAGCTTGCTTAAGCCCATACAAGGACTTCTAGAGTCTACAAACTTTATTTGGATACCTTTGGTCTTCGTATCTAGGGGGTTGCATCATGTAGACCTCCTCTTGCAGATCTCCGTTCAAGAAGGCATTATTGAAATCCATTTGATGCAGTTGTCACCCTTTATTTGTAGCCAATGCCACAAGGGTACGTATCGAAGTCATCTTGGCTACCGGACTGAAGGTTTACTCAAAGTCAAGGCCATACTGCTGTGCATATCCTTTAGCCACAAGTCTCGTCTTATGCCTGTGGATTGGACCATCTGAATTTCTCTTAACCTTGTAAACCCATCTACAACCAATAGCTTTCTTACCATAAGGTAAATCAACCAGCTCCCAAGTCTGCTGATTGTGCAAAGCTGAAAGCTCAACTTGCATGGCTTGCACTCATTCTTCCTGATGCATCGCCTCCTCAAGAGAATTCGGTTCCTGCTCATGTACGACATTCACCATGTATGCATGATGTTGAGCCAAGAAACCTTCACACTGAAAACATTGGACATGATGTCTTGCTCTAGTGGACCTCCGCAAATCAGATTGACCTGATGGTCCAGCTTCAGATCCTTGATTTGGCTGAGAGCTGCTGACATGGTCGTCAAAAGTATGCACAATATCTGATTATTGATCATCTGCTGCAACACTGGAGAGCTGTTGGAATGTGCAACCTGTATAGGTTGAACAACATGTGGAGGGACCTGAACTGAAGGTATAGCAACTACGGGGACTTGGCCAGACCAGGGAGTTCTCACGCGCACTGGATCAAAGACAACACTATCACCACTACCTGAACTAGTGGCTTGAGTTGTTGTAGAACCAACCTGAACTGGTTGGACAGAGGATAGAACAGGTGAAACAGCAACAGACCCTGACGTAGCTTGATACCAAGATAACAACTCATCAAAAATAACACCTCTACTGATGAGCAGTCTCCTCGAAGTTGGAATATAACACCTATATCCCTTCGTATCAGACGCATAGCCTAAGAAGATACACTTCTCAGCTCTCGGGTCCAACTTGCTGCGCCTTTCATCTGGTACATGTACAAAACATATAGAACCAAACACTTTGAGACATGAGAGGTCTGGTTTCTTGCCTGCCAATACCTCATAGGGAGTCTTCTTATGTACCGCTGCAGTTGGTGCACGGTTCATGAGGTAGACAACACAGGCAACAGCTTCCGTCCAATAATACTTATGCATAGACTTCTCATTCAGCATTGCACGTGCTGACTCAGCAATGTGTCTGTTCTTCCTCTCTGCTACACCATTCTGTTGCGGACTGTAGCTGCACGTGACCTCTCTTTTGATCCCATGCTTTTGCAAAAAAGTGTCAAAGTGGCGAGAGATGAACTCGCCTCCTCCATCCGAACGGAGCCGTAGGATGCAATGGTTGTACTGCTTCTCAACTAGGATCTTGAATGTTGAAACACAGCAAAGACGTCTGACTTGACCTTGAGGAAGTAGACCCAAGTAAATCGCCAGAAGTCATCTATGAATGAGACAAAGTACTAAGAACTATTCAAGCTTGCTTGAGATGCAGTCCATACATTAGAATGTATCAACTCCAACACCTTGGAAGCTCTAGTGCCCTGATGGCGAAATGATTGCCTAGCTTGCTTGCCAAACTGACAAGCTTCACAAATCTGAGATGGGATAGGAGATGTGAACTTGGGAAGACCTGTAACTAACTCTGACGTAGGTAAGGTCTTCAACTGCTGATAGTTCATATGACCTACTCTCTTATGCCACATCTCCAAATCTGAGACTCCAGAGGTATGAACAAACATCGCAGCTTGAAGTTGAGGTTGAACAACATCCAATTTGAACAACCTTCCTACTCTTGACCCTCTGGCAACTACATTGTTATCACTGGTTTCAACAATACATCCCTTGCTGTTGAATCGAACTTGATAACCTTGCTCCATCATCTGACCTACTGAGACTAGATTTCTAGTAATGATGGCACATATAGTACATCTCCTAGAGCAGAAATGTTTGAAGATGCAACAGATAGAGGAACTGTACCCATATGTGTAATGTTGTGCTAGGTATCATCACCAGTATAGACTATTGCTGGTGTCTTCAGTGGCTCCTTCTGGCTGAACCATTCATCATATGTTGTCACGTGGTTCGAAGCTCCAAAACCAATAAACCACTCATCAGCAGGTTTGCTCATGGAACCCATGACATGTGCCATCGTTAAAAGACTGCCATCTGAAAAAGGTTCCTCTGTCGACACATAATTTTGCTGTGGAAGCTTACCAGACCTGATGTCTGCTTACCTCTTGAAGCAGGTCTTGATCACATGACCTTTGGTTTTGCAGTATGCACAGAACCGCTACTCACCCCCGCCTTTAGCTTGCTGTTGCTGATGATCAGGTCGAAGGTTCTGTTGCTGCTGAGAGAACTGACCTCGACCAGAAGAACCAAATCGGTTCTTATCTCTACCACCGAAGCTCTTTCCTCGTCCTCTGTCTCTACCTCCAGCAAAGAAAGCTTGCTCTTGTGATGAGATAGAACCACCATTGCCCTGAAGACGAATCTCTTCTGACACTAACATAGGAATCAACTCATCGAACTTGAGAAAAGTATCCATGACAGCAATGGAAGTCTCGAAAGGTTTGTACTCTTTCCCAAGATCATTGATGGTGTGTAGGATGAGATCATCATCCTCGACTTTCACCCCTATGTTGTTAAGCTGCTCAACTAGACCTCGCACTTGACAAACATAATCTGTAATGCTCAATGAACCCTTCTTAACATCTAAGAGTTGCTGCTTGAGTTGTAACTTACGAGCTTTGGTAGATGTCTGGAAAACATTAGCTAGTGCATCCCAGACCTCTTGGGGGTATCAACATACTGTATGTAACCAAACATGGAAGGTGAGACACACAAAGAAAGATAATGCACAACTTGACAAGCTCGTTTGTTCCATGCATCAACATCAGGATCTGTATCAACTCCAACGGGTTTCGCATCTGTCCCTGTGACCAAGCCAAACCGGCTTTGGTCTTTCAAGAAAGAGGACATGCGATACATTCATATGGAGTAGTTGTTTTTGTCTAAAGGTTCACCGGTAATGGCTGAAAACGTATCTATTCTACTCATGATGGATTAGACGTAAGAAACGAAGATACAAACAGTGTCTCCGAACAAATCGAAATTTCACACAGTGATAGAAATGTTGATTCTATGATTATATAGACGTAGGTCTGTGTGACGCAAACTGTCAGAATGTCTAAAAGATGTCGTTTACATCTTCAAATATGTGGTCAAAGTACAGTTGACTGTATGCCTTAAAATGAAATAGCTCAGAATGAGTCCAGAAAAATTTCGTTGGGTAGATATTGTGAAATCTTCACGAGGATGATTTTGTCTGTTTTGGCTAAAAATGAGTAGAAGATCCTAAAAAATGCAGTCAAAGCTTGTTGATTGACTATAATTGTGAAAACTCTCACAAAAAACACACAACAAATACAGGAGAGGGACAATTCAAAAATTCAGAACTTGTCACCAATGTTGTCATTCCTTGCTGCACCAGAAAAAATGATGTCTGACTTTCGAAAGTAGCTCCAAACAGCAAGGACGTCTATTAGAGTTCCGCCTCAAGAGAAATCTTCATGTGCAAAAAATTGCAGCACCTCCACTTGCAATCTGAGTCCTCTGTATGCCTCCAATCTCTAATTCCTTCACTCAAACTCTGATACCATGTTACGATGTATGGCAGCAAGAACTCAATTCATAGCACCACTCCAACAGGGGAGGAAAACCTTCTAACAAGGAAGGAAGCTCTCGCAACCTTCACAAGAGGAAGAAAAGATCGAATAGAGTATCACTAAAGAGATTAACTTAGGGGCAGAGCCTCTTCTCAATATATAAAGAGAGTCAAAAGACTTTTGGGGTTAGGTCTCCGTAACATAGTTGTGTCCAAAGTCTTACAAGACTTGTGCTCAAAGTCTTACAAAACTTCATGAGCTTGTACTACTACGCATGTCAACAGTAAGAAGTCTTGAATTTGAGAGTTCCAGTTCAGAAGCGCTAGCAATGCATTTATATATATGAAGTGACGGATCCGATGCTGTACTGTGAAAGCTGGTCAGTGTGCAGATCGAGGTGGACTTTTCGAATCACCAGCGAATACTCGAATGAGTCCCCGCGTCGTTAGAAAGGACTGAGCATGCCTAATAGATCGACAGTGCGGCACGCAGGGTTCCTGTCACCTCCAGATCTCCTCTTCTTCCTTATTACACAGCTAGAATCGACAACTTGCGAGAAGCTCAGAGGAATGGAGAAACCAAAGGCATCAAGATCCTCGTCTCAACCTCCAGTATATGTATATCATCACGTACAGTCTCTTTAATTTGCAAGTGACACCCATCGATATCTGTGACATTGAGAGCCATCCGACTGAGCTCGAGGTCTAACCCTCTCAGTGCCAAGAAAATCCTGGAAACCTTGCAGCATAGGAAGATATCCAGGATTTTCTGAAATACCCCATTGTCCGGACAATGGGGTACTTTTGTTTGCCTTACCGATCGGCTTCACTTCATTCGTGTTGATTTTGCTGGTCTGAGTTGGAGGTGGGTGGACAACGGCGCCGTTGTCGAGCAACGAGCATGCTCGTCGATCGGTCACTTCTTCAAGGATTGCGGGCGCCATCGATGGTGGAACTACATACGAGAAGCTCAAGCACAAGACTGGGAGCTTCAGAGAGCGAAACAAAACATTCGACGTATTAGACAAATGACGTATGCATGCCCACTCCATGGCCGTCCGAATTCGGAAAGTCATCGCGAAACGCATCGTGATGAGCTCATTGTGGTTCGATAGCGAACCAATGCGTCGCGCTTACGCGTGCGTCACCACTCTCTGGGGGTTCGATAGCGACTAGATAACTAAAGTATGTACATCCTCAACTACGTTTGGCCATGGGAGGCCGTCACCAGTCGACGCTCGAGATGCAGAGAATTGCGTTCGGATTCCTCACAATGGACATCGATGTGAAGTTGATGGAAGATGGTCAAGACGTTCAATCCAGCATGCATCCGTCACCCAAGTGTTTGCTTTGTCTGGACACCCAGATCAGATTCGATGGTGTGTTACTGCCAGGCCTAGGCCACCATCTTCGAATTCTCAAGCTCCTCAACTGTCCCTTCCTGCAACAACTCCGCACATGTACACAGGAAGTAGAGGGTGATGGACGAGACCTCTTGGATCATCAACAGAGGAGGTATCAGGAAGGACAATCTGTCCCTAGCAATGGACAACTTTCTGAGAGCTGGACCAAGAGCGAAAAACGTTAACACATAACTCTTCCTCAAATATTAATCGTCTCGAGATCCGAGTGGCACGACTCCCAAACTGGTGATCCTAGAAGCCAAAAACCGAGATCTCTTCTCATTGCTGCTCGCAATCGAGCGTGCAACTCAGGACTCGAGGGCTGACATTCATTCCGAACTGCCTCATCACGATATATTTCACTCCTCGCGATTGGAAAGATCTCTATTTGGAACACAACCTTAAGGTGGAAAGAGAATTGAGAACCTATGACGTTCTCATCCTCTACCTCCTGGTCCGAGGAATGCTACTGAAGCCGACAACAAGAAAATTTCCATATATTGCACATGATCCTGTGGAACGTCATCAACGTTGCGCTGTGTCGGTCCAAATGAATCCATCGTCATTAAGACTAATTAAAAATGTAGCCTAGCTACGAAATTCCAGCAACTCACATTGAATCGAAGATCTAGATCACTAGTATTACATCATTGAGGTAAAAGAGGTACTCATAAACTTTTCTAATTTACTTTACGAACGCCACCCCGTTCCAGTTCTGTACATTACTTCCTGGATGCACAGCAAGATAACCAGATCATCTCCTTGGAGCCGTGCCAAAATCTTGACTCTTCAGCCGATTCTGGCTCGTATCATCACACCACCGTCTTCGAAAGCAACAGGGGTCATCTATGACGAGTGCTGCACCAGTTGCAAAACAAAGTACGGCTAGCTATGAGAATAACTAGGTGGACGAAACGCATGGATGGGAGACCGATTTAACTTAAGTGCATTCAGGCATATGCTTTCCTCAGAGTTAATCATGAACACTTCACTTTCAGCTCACTGCTTTGCATGCATGGTCTCAGTTCAGTCGTCCCCCGTGCCTCTTCAACCGTCCAAACGCGCATGGCGTCTGCGACTCCTGAGATTGAAGCCGAGTTCGAAGGTGAAGAAAACGTTACAGCTCAAGGTGATCTCGAGGACTCAGTCAACATTCTCGCGAGTGAGAGTGATTCAAGTTCCAGACTAGTACTGCAACAAGTGGCAGTGCTGATCAGAAATCAGATCATGATAGACGATACCGGCACCCGCTTGACGTTGGAAGTGGGGAGAAACGTGAATTTGAAACTAGAAGCCTTGCAGAGGTTTAACTACAGACCTCGGAAGTTCGTACAAGCAAGCGGACCTTATACGATTACTGCGCCTGTTTTTCATGATCAGCCATCAAAAGCCTCATCGAAGACAAGAAGTTCGAGATTTCCGGTGTTCCTGAGGTGGGATTTGAGTTTGGTCGACCATCAGTGCGGGAGTTCATCAAGCTGCAGGTGCAGAACACACTGCTGCGGGAGTCATCAAGCTGCAGGTGCAGAATTTTATGCCCCGGCTCCAAAGAAGAGCTCGAACTAGTAATTAGCCCGATCTTCTTCCTTCCGGATCCGGGTATATATATATGGATATTAGCCTCGAACGCCATAATTGCTGTCGAGAAGTTAAGGGCTGCTGTTGTCCCTGCACTTCTTTCATGTTCAGAGCAGGCTGAGGACAATCCACCACCACCGGGGTGTGCAGCTGCTGAAGATGAGAGCGATACGTTCGTAAGCTCCCAACTGCAAGCAGGGATGCGGAGAGGCGACCTCGAAGAAGGTAATACCTTGAGCTCAATCGATATCCCTAATGATCAGACTAAGCCATGGAGTAAGGACTGGCCATCGAGAAGAGACTTCGACATTTTTGGGGAGGATTGGGACAAGACCTACAAGCACAAGTTCTCCAGTGTATTCACGTGGTTACCAGTTGGTTGCAACTGGTTGCCCGAACATCCTCGACCTCTCGAGCTCCCAATTTGAGCAGTTTAAGAAGAAGACGGGATCAAAGGCCAATCATCATATGGAACGAGGAACGAATCCCCTCTGCAACAGATCTCTTCAGGGAGGCTGAAGTGAGACGGAGAGGAGTGGCAACTTGCCTCGCCAGCCCTTCATTCCGAAATTTTGACTTTTGAAGGGTACTGAGCTCCTTTTGTTGCTTTTCGGGCCTTCTCTCTTGCTGCTCCGTGAGCCTTGCTGCTTTCCGTCCATAACGGGATGCCGAGCATCTCTGGCGCTTCCCAGAGAGACATGAAACCAAGCGCGTCCTCCGCAACCCCGCAGTTTTATTACGAGCAGCTAGCTCCCGTATATCAAAACGGTTATGTGCGAATTTATGTTAATACAAGCTATGCCCTGCTTGATAGAGGAGACAGAGGATGGTCCATTACTCATTCGATCCGGAGTGATCCACAGTCATCTTGCTATGCCGAAGAACGTGATTCGTTCAGCGAGGGACATCGACAGTGGGCTGGAAACTGCTCTTCTGATAGACCCTTGGGTTCGAATTTACTATGATCTCCACAAGCACGTTAAGAATAGATGGAAAACTTCGTACGCAACATTGTGGAGTCCTAATTGCTCCAATCCCCTGGTAGCTTGTTCTTTTGTCATATTTGTTGCGTTCTTCCTCCTGTCCGCACTTAAGACTTGCCTGGATGTTACAAAATACGCAGCTGACGGACAATTGTAGCGGCCTTGAACGTTAAATGCGTGCATATGCATTCAATATTGTTGAAGGTAGCCGTTGATCATGAACGCACGTAAAAGTATGCCCCTCAACTGCGTTCCTAATCTTCGCGGCTGCTGCTTTGTGCTTCTTATGATGGCGCATACAACTTCTGCGAGAGGTTTCAACGGAACTCTTGCCAGATATATCAACGGAACTGTCGTTGACAGTACTAGTGACTCCTATGGTGAGGGACTTTCTACAGTTTGAATTAGACGACACGGATTATGACTATCGTTGACAGTACTAGTGACTCCTATGGTGAGGGACTTTCTACAGTTTGAATTAGACGACACGGATTATGACTATCGTTTCCTCTAATGTTTTAATGCTGATGCTTTTCTCGTTGATGATTGTGGAGCAAGGGTGTTGTTTTCACTTCTGACAAAGTTTGTGATGTGCACAGGGAACTGCAGCTTCTCGTATTGCTGCTGCAAGCCTCATGGGCCCTACGGTTTGATCGGCCTGTGCTGTTGCACATGAGATCTAGAATCGTGTTTCTTGGGGAGGTCCTTCTATGTACGTATACGTGGAACTCCAGGCGTCCGGCGTTTTCGAAGATATAGACTAAATAGAAACCTAAAGTACGATGCTCAAAGCATTTAGTTTGGTTCTAGGTACATGCTAGCTTAGCTCCTTCTGGTAATTGGAGGTATGCTAGTAGTCCAATCTACACGTTCGAGATCTAGATCTTCGAGAAACCTACAAAATGTCACTTCAGACTTACTCTTTTATCATCGATATCATTTGACTATCGAGCAGATGTACATGTGCATGTTGACTCACGATTTCTGGCTTAAGAAAACTGATTAAAGCGGTTCACCTTTCCTCCCAAGTTGATTCGGTGGTCATATCTCGATCTTCTTCCAAAATTCCGATTACAGTGCAAGCAATGATTCCAAACTATCATGATCCCAACTGGATTATAGCGCAACTAATCAAGCTTAAGACAACCAGGTTTGCAACGTTCACATGTTTATCGACTTCGTAAAGCACTATCGCTTTTCGAGTGAGGTTTTCTCACGAGTATTTCTCGTGTCTTCAAATGCCGTAACGTACACTATCCTTTGAAGAGATCGTGAGATTACACATCGTAATCTTACTATCCAAAAAGATCATGACAGTGTGGAATGTAAATCCACAATTTTAGTTAGTTACTTAGACAACTTTAATGTTATGGAGCGATCGGAAGTTTTGCAAAGCAAGTGAACTTCTCAGTGACTCGTCTGAAACGAGTGCTTCCTATAACCGTTCTTGCTAACTAACTGATATCGGTAAAAAAAGATTTTAGCATGCGAATTAATCAGTTGTGATGAATTCATGTAGCTTGCTTACGTTTATATTCTCCTCAAGATTGCTGACCAGTTGCAATCCTTTTCTCTCTTCGGTGAGCAAGGTGATCATCACTGAGAAAAACCGTTACATCTTTTGTATGCATGAAACCATTCCCAGCCATTCTGAATTTTGAAACCGTTCTTGCTCCGGTTGGTTGCTGGTGTGTATATTACAAGGCAGTCTTTACCATGCACATGCACTCTCTCTCCAAGAACCGGGATCTTCTTTATCGTCTTGAACATTAATATTAGTGCTAGTTCTCCTGACGGACAACAAAGCGACCATGGCCAGGAAGTGGACTCCTAATTTACTGGTCTTAATCTGCTGGACCAAGTGCCTTATGCTGCTTACGGCTGTGCATACAAGTTCGCGACAGAGATTTTCTTTTCAACAGAACTTCAGTATCAACGGAACTGTCAACACTTACAGTGACTACGATGGTAAGATACTTTCAAGAGTTCGACGTAGATGATACAAGCTAAGACGATAGTTTCAACGATTAGGGTTTAAGGTTGACGAAACGTCAGTCTAGTGAGTAGCCAAAACATGAAATTGCTTGTAAGATACCAAAGAGTGATTTAATATCTTTCCGTGCAAGCATGCATATTATTCACCTCTCAGACCTCCATCTTCCGATGGTAGAGTGCAGCAAGTTTTAATTTATACCCCTAACTCTTTTTTCAGAATAGGTTAATAGGTAATAAATTGATATGTGGATTAAATTAGTTCTTTCCAATAGCAGTCTGTTGCACTTGTAGTTTCGCCAGTGCATGAATTTGTGCTCGGTTTATCGGTTACCTCTCAAGGTTTGGCCAGCCGTGCTACCTTGCAAGAACTAATCAATCTTGGTCAAGAACAGCTGCACTGCAGTAGTCCAATTCACAGGGCATTCCAAAATCGTCGGCGCCATTGGAACCCATCGGATTTTGCCACGTCCCGACTCCTGGGATGAATGCAAGGTTCTCCAACTTTTGTCCAAGGACCTACCCGGCAGTCTTCACCTTAGGGTCGGTTTCGATGGTGGTTTTCAAGAGAGGTCCTCCAGATTTTCTAGGACCTCCAGTCTCCACGTTGTGTTCGCAGCAGACGGTTTCCAAAAAGCTTTTGTGTAAGACCATGGCATTCACATTGCAAAAACTCATTCGAGAAACGGCTCTCATATGTAATAACAGACCACACTTGTATCCTACCAAATATTTCTTGTCTGTAACAAGTTGTCAGATTCCGTTGCGTGTTATCATTTCTCATCTACTGATATCGAATGGAATCTATAATAACGTACCTAAACCTAGATATAACTTTGTCCGATATCAGTTTAATGGAAATCGAAGGACTAGATGAATAAGAATAATAACGTACTTAAACCCTAGGTAGCAGTTTAACGTAAAACGAAAGGCCAGGAACTTATTTTCCACCCTCATGAATATCTAAATCGTCTACGGACAACGAGCCAATGGAAACTGACCCTTACAGTCCCCTTGACACTCCAACTTCCGTAGTACGGACGAGGCCGGTGTAATTTACCTAAACTCGACTGCGGTAGCACCGGTAGTCCGTCAGAAATTTGCTTGATCATACCCCCAGTACGTTCTGTGAGCTTGATCATACCCCTGACGGATTATTGACAGTCGAAACGGTCATCTTATCCTTTTGTTTAGTACTTTCAACCTCGACTAAATATCATAAATTAGACTATCCATATTCTCATTCCTCTAATATATGCAATCTCACATCTGAATAACATCACAAAGTGACTGGTTTGACAGGCAATAGCCAGTCAGGGGTGTGATCAAGCCAGAAAACGTTAAGCGGGGTATGATCAAGCTCACGGAACCTATTGGGGGTATGATGAAGCAAATTTCTGGTAGTCCGTAGTCCACCGACTACGGTAGTAGTGACCAGATGAAACTGGACTAGTAGGGAACATTCAGTAGTTCGTCCGAATGTCATAACAGGTTCCCCTTTCTTTCGACCCCTGTACCATTTTTATGACTCGATGACAGAAATCAGATTCAGACTCCGCTAACGTAGGGAAAGCGCTGCAGCTTTCTTCAATATTAAAACCATGTGTCCACAACCTTAACCAAAAGCGTGAAAGGATTTCCATCAAGAGAATTAGCTCCTGCGCAAAGCATGTGACCTATTAGCGGTTCACGCTACAAATCCCACCCTTCTGTCCTTGCACGCTCCGACACTATGTTAGCTTTCTTGAAACCGCCTTTCTTCTCTTATTTCTTTCCTCTAAACCCGCAGATTTCTTCTTTTTCGTTAAATCCACTGCTTCCGTTTATTCTAAAGAAAAGTGGGTCCGCCATAGGAGTCTTCCTGGAATGCCATTGACCTTGGACTTGGTGCGCGAACCCAATTCCCTGTCCTCCGGCCGGCCATCCACTTCCTGTCTCCGGGCCAAAGAAAGAACAGAGACAGTAGTAGTCCCAATGCCTTGAATCCCAGAGAAACACTAGTGCGAGAAACGAAACAATGAGCACCTTCATAACAACTTCCTTTTGAGAAACGAAATCGACAGCATTCAACAATGTGAAACTCTGCGGATGAATCAGGTACAATGATGACAGAGGCAAATGGACAGACGCGACTTGATCCACAATGGGTGCACCGACCATCTGACGGACTGCACCAGCTAAAAGCGGATATCATTGCAACAACCTTCCCAGCGCTCAGCATGTTCTCAGATGGGACACTGATCCCTCTGAACGAGCGGGAAGTAAAATTGACGAGTAGCTTGCCAGCTAATATAAGCTCACAATGCACTGCTATACCATTCTCACACGGCCCCTTATATGTAGTACAGGAAAAGAAAACGCAGCAAGGTCCTCTCCACAGTGAGCGAGAACCAGTTTCATCCTTCACAACCCTAGTCCAACAGTTCGGCCATCTCTGCGCCTCAAGCCAGCAGCAAACTGCTTCTCCAGATCTTGTTGTAGCTCTCGTTGTCTCTCTTCTGTAAATAAACCGGCGTCGGTTTCGCCTTCTCTCTTGCCTTCCACACTGGAATCCGCCTTCACGCCCTGAAATTGGCCAGTGGCAGTGAAGGACACTCAGACTCTGTCGAGGTGTTAGCGATGGATACTTGTAACAAAGTAGTGAAACAACTCAGAAAAGAGCACAGAAAACCTAGAAAAGATAAGAGACCGCGATGACAACCAGGTTAACGTTTTGATTAACAAAAACAGACTTATTCACAGACAGACGCTTCTCTCTAAAGGTTACATCGGGCTACCGCTTTGCCTTAACACAAGATATCAGCAACTACAAGTAAAAACAGTTCGAGCAGAAATCAGACAAGTATTTCACAAGCTGCGAAACTGATGATTCTCACCATGAGCTTGTGGAACTTTTCTTGTCGATCAGGATCCGAAAAATGCACAGTATCCCAACGATTACTTCCCGCTGCCACGGCTGGCTCCTGAACGAATTTAAGCAAACGTAAGACAAATTATTCTACATTTTACGAGATCAAGGCTATCGCCACGTACACAGGAATGTAAGAGAATCCGTATTGCACTACCAGTTATACCATCGAGCCATGCAAAAGTGCTCAGTCAGGGAATGGGGTTCAGTAAGACAGACTTGGCACTGACAGAAAGTTTCAGAAAAGAACACCTGCTCAGCTGCAGACTTCTTGCCTCCCCAAAGCAGCTTCTTCTTTTGATCGGCTGACATGAAGCCAGGTACTCCCAGGTTTTTATTCACTGGAACACAACTTAAAACCGTCAGTACCCACATTTTCAACTTTTCAACGTCTTACAAGCTCGTACAGATAACGGATAAAAGAAGGTCTGATACTTTCCTTTCTGACTGTCACGTTTCACTTCTATGCTCATCAAGATTCAGTTAACGAAGTTTTGCAAGTCGCGACCATACGTAACAACTTAAGGCGGGCTGAATTCGCCCCAATGAAGTCGACTTGAGTGTCACATGTACGTGCTGCAAATTACTTACAGACGCTTACGCCCTTAGCCCGGACCTAGGCGGAGTCATGGGTGATTCCCTGGGAGGTTAGCTGCGATTCTAAGCCCCAACAGCACCAACATCAAACGCCAATGTAACGAGGACTTCATGCGGGAAACAATCTCTTGCTACATACACCTCTGCTATACTCTTAAACGGAACTTTTGCACATAGGAGAAGGTGATTACCAAGCTCTGCTGCTTTCAAGGCTGCTAGCTTGGCGGCTAAAAGATCATTCGCTACCTCTTCACTGACAGACCCTTGAAGGTTCGAATCGGTCGTCTCAGGACCCCACTTTGACCCTTTCGAGACCTTACTGTCCGATGTAGCTGACGCCCTTCTGTCAGAATCATCAGGAGCAGACACGTTCTTCACCTCAGCCGCTCTCTCAGAGTCTCCTCTGCCAAAACTTCCGTCTTTCTTAACCTCTCCATCCTTCGAGCTGAACTTGGAACTTGCATCTATATCAGCTCGTTTGAAGATCTGCTGCTTCTCCTTCTTGCCTCCATCATCGTCTCCTTGGTCGGAGCTGAGCAGGCCCTTCTCTTTATCCCGAGTACCCTCATCAGGTCTTCTTTCACTGCCTTGACTTTTATCCCGAGAAGAGCTGCCACCTCTATCCTTCTCGAGCACCAAGTCTGAACAGCTAACCGCTTTGCCTCTTGCCCTTTCTTTGTCCTGACGTGAGTTTGATCTAGAAGCGTCGTACGGGGACCCAACCTCATCCTTCACAACTTTGCTTCCGGTTCTTTCCTTATCCCGTCGCTGGTTCACTTTCAATCCATCCGAAATAGGGCTAAACTCGTCGTTCACCCTCGGCAGATCTCGATCTCTACTCTCTATATGTTCATCCTTCAACTTCTGTAAATCCCTTGATTCGTCCTTGTCTTTGTGTCGGGTACGTTCCTTTTCCTCATCCCTGTCTTTGACTCGAGAAGCTTCCCTACTATCCTCCTTACCTTTCGAACTCCTATCCTTGCGGTCATCTTCCGAGTATCGGTCATGCTCTCTGCGACCCTCTTGGGCTTTGCTATCGTCCCTATTACCGTAAGCCTCAAGATCTCTCCCTCTACCCCTGTCTCTGCTCCTCCCTAGACCTTTATCCCTGTCCGCTTCACCGAATTCTCGACCTGCTTTCTCCTCGGTCCTTGACTTATCCCTCTCTCTGCCAGATTCTCTTGTCCTACTTCGTACTCCATCTCTGTCATACTCCAACTCTTTGTCCATATTGATTTCCTTTCCCGGAGGATTCTCTCTATGCTTCTCTCTTTCCCTATCTCTCTCGCGGCCCAGTCCTTTCTTCTCTCCATCTAAGCCCTTAGGGCTGCCAGTGTCTCGCGCACCAGTTTTACTTTGATACCTATCTCGTCCTCTCTCTTTTTCTCTGAACTTCTCACGGTCCGCTTCCCGGGCATCCACATCTTTATCGATGTGCCTGGACTTGATTCTTCCATTCTCCCTCTCGCGGTCTCTGTCTCTTTCTCTTTCCCTGTCTCTCTCTCTAATACCGTCTCTACCTCTGCCACCTCCATTCCTACGTTCCAAATCCGGCTCTCTGTCAAAGAATGACTCTCTGCCTCCAGGCTTACTTCTACTCCGATCTCTGTCACTCCGGTCTCTGTCCTTGTCTCTGTTCTTATCTCTTTCAAGCCTTCCTTCCCTCTCCATGTCTCTTTCATTGTTTCTCTCTCTCCCTCCAGCCTTACCCTTGACTCTCTCGCTATCCTTCTCCAAATCTCTGGTCCTCCTGTCTCTATCCCGGTGTCCTCTGTCTGGACTATGTCGGCTGCGCGCTGAGGGGTCGTACTCCCCATTTCTTCTCGTATCGCCATACGAATCTCGGCTCGTGTGGATAGCTTGAGCTTGATTACTACGATCAGAATGCGCAGCAGATGATCTCCTTGAATCGTAATGATCAGACTTCCCATATCGATCATAGCTGGAGCCCCGAGCTAAGCGATCAGAAGTGCCAGGTCCATATTCTCTCCTACCTTGGCTGCTGTCTCCGTCGCTATCCTCGTCCTTATGAACCGTCTTTCCTTTTTTCGCTTGAACCGAGTTAACCCTCGAGCCATCTTTCCTAGGAGAGGAAGGTGATGCACTGCGGTCACGTTTCCACCCACCTGCGTCGGGAAGACACCTCAAAACTCAGAATTCTGTTTCTACCAAAAAGAGAATGACAAAGTTTCTTGCTGCAGAATCCAACTTACTACTGACGATGCTTCAGATTCCAGTAACCAAGGGGAAAGACAGTGTTGCAGCTTACTTTCCCGGGCCTTCTAGACAGGGCTGAGAAATAAGGGAGATTCGGCTACTTCTTTGGACTTCAAATTCTTTTACAAAGCCGTCCGCCGACAAAAATGGAGTACGCGGCAACGGCTCCCAACTCAATAATTGGCGCAGTGCAGAAGTTAGAGTCGGGACAGCTAGAATTTCGCCCTAGTCCGATGAACACCAAGGAAATCAACTATGGAATGTTCAGCGCCCTCAGCTGATCGCGTAATGAAGTCTATCGTCAGACCGAGTAAACACTCGCGTAAAGGGAGAAACCATGATCCACATCCAAACGTTTTGTCAAGCAATCAGGGCAGGATGCCGATCAATTCCATTTACTGATAGTTCGCTACAGCCCTAACGACATTTTAACTGATGTTTGAGGTTCCGTAAATTGTTAGGTTTAAACCATGTCGCCAAACGTCCCGATCTACACTCACCGAGAACTTGTTGGACGTTTACAACTAGGTAACAACCATGAGCAAACTCCCCATCTACAAGAACCTTGCAGCCTGGTATTTGATTGTCTCACTAAATCGGGACAATCAAATACCAGCTGGCCGGGCAAATGGTGTCTTCGAGAAGAGCGAGATACCTACGTAGAAACTTGACTCTACCAAGACACTGTAGATCTTTTACAGCTTCTACTGCATGAAGTATACCTAAACTACCGCGTCACACATGAGAGTTAACGCTTAGTCCCGAAAAATCTCGTCGTGAAAACTCGTGTGTAACACAATGGACAATTGGCAGAACATTTCTAATGGTCAAGAAAGTAATAAAACTCACCCGAGGGAGCACGGGCAGGCGAAGGTGACGACGAGGTAGATCGAGATGATGTAGATGGCGATCGCCGCCTGTAATTCCGCTGAGAGGTATCGTGTGATGGCTTCCGAAAGGACGGCCTAGGCCCGGCAACTGCCACCCCGGCTTCCATGAGACCGTATCGTCAGATCTCTTCCAGTGTTTAGCCTCTCGTACCCTGCAGTCTCAACTCCTTTCTAGTTTCCTTCCTCCCCTCTTCCCTCCCTCTTCGTTACTTCCACCGTCAATTCCACATCTATCTACGTATGCTCATCGACCAAATCCACAAGACTCTACTCCAACGATTCCGCTTTCAATTGTAAGGAAAGGACGTGCAAAATTCGTCGAGCGCACCTAACGATGAAACACGAGAAGCCTTCTAACGAAGCCCTAACTCGTACACCTCACATGCCTAGCGATGCCCAACCCAGCCCATGGGTCGACGATGTCCCCAATTAGATGTGATCCTTCCCTGCCCTGCGAACAGCACAGTACCGACTGCGGGCTCCGACCGGCTGCCGCAATCCCACCCAGGCCTGCGCGAGTCACGACCGGATTCTGCCGACAGCTTGAGGTCGTGCTACTTTATCCAACTAGTCTTGCAAGTATGGCCCCCCATGACGTCAGCGACGATATTATCCTGTTTCTTCTTGCAGGTAATTGCTTGAACAAGTTCAGTTTCAAAATTTCTTCCTGAGCTTGTAATTTGGTTGTTTTGCTTGAACAGATGTATGATCGATTGTTGGAGGGAAATAGGTGCCAAGCTGGCAATATGATTATACGTCAGATAGCAAGAAAGATGCTCTCTTTCTTGTGCTTATATGGAAGATGATGTCGATGTCAAACTCTCACTTATGTGAATACATGCTGGATGAACTTCTGGGAAGTTTTGCTCGTTTTTTGTTATCAAGGAAATATATATATATTAAACATAAAATATATATTAAATATATATATAATTAAAATAGTTCATAAATATTATCTGTTAGTCCATGTCTGAAAGATATATACCATAAATCTTGACTCTGACTATAGCGCTTCAGAAGATACAAGTCCAGAAACTGTATATATTAATATATTAATTTACTCAAAATTTAATTTGATTCTTAACACTTCTTGTTGGAAGAGTTAAGTATTAAATTAAACATCTGGATATTTACCTCCATCTTTCGATGGAGGAGGTGAATATGCAGGTGCTCTGAATACAAGTGGATGATTAACTGGTGCTTGTTGTAAGTATTGTGGTTTCCATTTGGATCAAGAAGTGTAGATTAATCTTTCGGTCAAAAAGCGAGTGAATGTACATTGGATGTGTTTAATTACTTGCTCGATGAAGATGAAATCCAAAGCAAACATTGTTGTAGACAGACCATGAAAAAAAAAATTATCCATTGTAATATTTTAGAATTATTTGTTGTATATTTATCAAAATATTTCTTTTACTTAGTTACTAAACAAGTGATGTAAATTGATTAATAAATATTCATAATTGCATAAGAGTGAGAACGGGGATGCAAGTGAGATCACGACTCATCCCACTAGCATCAACGTCTCTAATGCGAAACGTCTATGAAATATAAATTGCATGATGAAATACATGGTGAAATATATGAAGCGTATTTAAATATATAAATATTTAAAACGTGAAACTATGATTTTATTCATTCTTGGGTTGTGGAATCTTACATGTCACTTACATAGATGAATTCATAATGTTGAATGAGGAATTTTGTATATTTTTGTTTGTCCTTGGCTACTTGTCATGTTACAGTATTATATAACTCTCACTGTGGTCATGCATATCATTCTAAAAAGTACTACAATCATTTTTACTTGTCGGACATCACGTGAGATTGTGAGCACTAGGTGATTCGAATAGAGTATGGACCAGTGCTCAAGTAAGTTTTGAGTAAAAATCAGAAATTTTGTGATCTTTTGTGATTGATAGAGGTCGATTTTTGTTTCTTTCGATACATATCTAAAATTATGAGTTTGCAAACGGGTGTTTTTCACCTACTGTAAAAGTTAGCAGAAAATATTTATGTATTGTTCATCAATGAAGTCAATATTATTCCAATTTTGAGTCAAAAAGGATAAGCATCTTCTAGTATCTTGCTTAAAAAAACGGTCAAAATTATTTTCCTCTCGATCATCGAGCTCCATTTATTAGAAAAGAGAGTTTATGAGAGATAAAACTGTATGTTCATGCTTACATGTCCATGCTTAAAGATATACATTGATCATTCCAAGATATGTAACAGACTACTAATTCTCCATCGGGGATTGAACCCACAAGACCTCCCCACTTGGAGGTTGGAGAGCCCATCCCTCAGTGATGTGACAACACATCATGGAGGGCAATCCTACAAGAAAACTAATAACAATAACAACCAAGCAAAAAGAAGCTACCATTAACACAGCATATGGAGTTATCCTACAAAAAGTGAATATACATAAACTCTTAACGAAAATCAAATAAGCAAAAGGATCATTTCTCTACACTATTACTGTCAATCACAAAAGCTGAAACAAATGAGACAAATGAACTTATGATCGTATGTAAAAATGTTCATAGTGAACTGAGTCTTCCAAAGATGAGTGATGTCATTTAACAAGTCATCAAAGTCCTCTATAGGTCTCTTAAGTGTCACTATCAGTTGAGGCTTCTAGATTTCTAGTCTGTAAAGCATTTTGGTGCTTAGTCTTTATAATATTCTGAATAGAAAAACCTCTCTTGCAAACAGCAATAGAGATGCATTGTACTCTAACAATATCTACTAAGACTAATAAGTTAACACACTTGTCACAGTAAATCAAATTATACTCAATAATTGTCAAATCTCGTGAAATACTCTATTTTATCACTCCGTCATGCACTGTATCTTAAATTCATAAAATTTGACAAACACTATCAAAACATCGACTAAAGGACCATATTGATCTGCTTGGCTTGCCATTAAATATACACAATTGATCCATCTCAGTGAATCTTAAGTTTCGTATTCCAAAGATAGACTTTGGTACATGTTGAGGGTCAAAAGTTGTAAAGCACTAATAACACTATTATCTTCAAACCTCTCGGTCAAACATGTACATACAACCTCAGCAAAGCTTGTAAGGAAATTTAAAGCATCTTTTCTAGTTCCATCTCTTTGAAGATCAATACGGTGAAATTGTTTACCTCTAAATTCAGAAGATCAGCGCTTCAAGAACCCTCCAAAACTATCAGAATCAAGCAAAAAGTGATACCTTGTTCTATCATCAAGCACAACTGCATTAATGTCAGACTTTTCATCAAGAAATTTACTTGTATCTCTGAAATTGTAGTGGATATCTTTGTGGGATCAAAGATATCTACCAAGTCACATTGGAAGATCTTGCTCAATTTTGATAAACAATCCAATATGTCAGCTAGAAAATATATGATGTATAATGTCCAAAAACTTCACACCTTCTCACACAGCTTATCCGCTACAATGTCACCTGTCCTCTAAGCTTCTTCTAGAAAATCCAACAAGCTCTCATAACTATTATACAAAGACGAGACATCTTGGTATCTAATCAGCCACCTAATCTTATGATAATACCTCATACACCTTCTAGCATCACAGAACTTCTCCTCCATAGAAGTTAAAACAGTTTTTCTCTTACTGAAATAATGAAAGTAACAAGACACATTGTTCAATAAGACATCTACCTCCTTGCTTATCTTCTTGCACTAAGCAGTTTTGCTGAATCGGTACCTAAAGCTACTAAGTTAGTCATGTGAGTCACACAATGACAAGATACTAGATACGAGTTTACTATAATTTTTCAGACGAGCAGCTATTCCATTTTGAATCTCCATTATGGTGGTTGTACAATCAGATCCGAAAGCAATCTTGTACTCATATTGTAATCCATACTCCTTCAAAGACAAGAGCAAACACCTAGAAATGAGTCCTTACTTGTAATATAGATCAGACCCAAAAAGGCAATAGGACCCTGCTATCCTCATGAAATATACAAAAAAGCAACCAGATGAGATGGACTGAAATACCAGTACTCTCATCTATCATAATACCATAAAAATGAGAGGCTCAAACCTTCTCCAAGACTCTATGTTGTAAAACATGTGAAATCTGTAAAATTATTTCGCTACATGTCTTATCATCTTGGTACAAAGAGATATGTACACTTTCAGTAGTTTTATTCAACAACTGACACAATTTCAGGAAATTTGAAATTGTCGGTGATTCTTTTCTGATGAAATGGACAACTCTGAATAAAGTAAGAACAACAACATCACAACTCTTATTACCGGAAGCTATATACTTCTATATAGCTTCTCTACCTTACATCCGACAATATACTAGTTTAATTTATTTTTTAGTACTAGCATGATCAGACAAGGCACTGGTTTTGACATTAACAGATCCATCATCAAACTTACTTTTTCCTTTCATCTCTCAGCAAATCTTGCTAAAGATCAACATCTGCATTGTCCATGGATAATCTATACTCCATGAAATCTTTCCACTTCCTTCTCTTCATTCCAACTGAATCTGCCTTATTTTTCTTAATACATCCTTCTTGAACAGATTCGAAAGGACAACACCCGTCACATCGGTATCTCTTTTTTGTCAAGTAAACTCTTTTCTGAGCTAGAAACTTTCTCAAACAACATGATCACTTGCTTCCGGAAGTTTATTCCTCTTTTGGGACATCTCTACTACTCTCTAAACTAGCATTCAATTTGTAAACACTCATTAGTAGAAGTTTTACGAACTATCAAGAGTTACAGAAAAAAGCTACATAAGTTATATTAAGATACAATGTTCACTACAATGCTAATTAACAGTGAAAACCAGATTGCATGTATGTACTCTAACTTCTTAGAAACTGGAAATGAAACTGAAAACAAAAATTTCACTATTAAGCGAAACAAGAAACTAGATAAAAGTCCATTACCAGTGCAGATTCAAATGAAAAATATCATGATTTTGCCATGATCACATTCTCATTGTGCAGAAACAAGAAAGTAAAGGTACAAAAAAGTATGACATTCATTACCTGAAGCTACATAGAGGTGCAACGTTTACCACAGTGTTGAATAACATTGGACTTAAAAAGTCAAGTTGCATGTATGTGTTTCCAAAGCTTATGAGAAACTGAAAATGAAAATGAAACAAAAGATTCACTCTAAGCGCAACCATAAACTATACTTGAAGTACATTAATCAGTGCATATTCAAATGGAAAAAAGCAAAAATCATGATCACATTCAAAATTATACATAAAGATGAAAGATTCTTTAACTCACGTTCTCCAAATTAAGAACAGAAAATTCTTGACAGAAGCCCAAGAAAGTTCACCTCTCGTCGTCTCTGTCTTGATCAACTATATTCCAAAAGAGAATCGCCACATCTTGAGAGTAATCATAAAGTTCAGATGACCTATTCGCAAAATAGCCATAGTCCAGACCTCCATACTCCAAAAAAATTGATACAATGAGAATCTATCGCCAACCTGAATTGACAACAGAAAAAACAGTAACCTAACGCTTGTAGTCAATAGACCACAAGAAACTCCATGAGAAGTCTACTATTACATCTATATTTTTGTAGTCTTAGTTCGTAATCATTATGTGAGTCACATTTTTTTGTGAACACGGTATGATACGAGATTAAAGTGAATAAGAATATTCAAAATACACACGAATAGACATTTGAAGCACCATGCACAAAAGAAATAAGCAAAAAAACAAAAAAGATGTTAGATTGCAAAACATACACCAAGTTTTAACTTCACGAAGTGTTACATAGCACACTACAAAGCACGGAGACTGAATTCAGACCTATGCTTGCTCAACTCGTATGATCATCTTGCCTTAGGTCAGATGGCTATTTTCCACTTAGGAGTGAGGACGTTAGAATCCGCTAGATGTGTGACATGTGGCACTTCAAGCAATCACTTACCGTCCGAATGCTGTCGTTCGCATACACATCGCTACACAACATACATCGCTGTCAAAGGAACATCATACATACACATAACACATGGACGATGTCATACACGTACACAAGTGTACCACAATGATAACAAGGTATGTACTCACTCCACCTGCCAACAGACACTAGACAATCACTACAGTCGAGCCAAATCCACTCTGTGCTCGCAGAGAATCCAGATCTCACTCTCAAGACTACTCACCATAACCAGGAGCTTGAAGGCTCAACTTGAAGAACTGAGGTCTCCAAGCCCCTACTTGCGAAGTATACCCCTTGTGGACACTCTCATCCAACTTGCCCTAACGGTCTTACCGGGGTCCGTCACTTTGCACTCGGTCAACCTAGCCGAGTTACCAAACTGACGTGACAGCTGTCGTCCGCATACACATCGCTACACAACATACATCGCTGTCAAAGGAACACCATACATACACATAACACATGGACGATGTCATACACATACACAAGTGTACCACAATCGCTCCCCTAACTGGCGGTTAGGTCCCTCTAACTCCAGATAGCTCCATATCTCAACTACGTGATATACACCTTCATGGGTGCAAGGATCAGGAGGCCGGGTGCTACATTGCCCCATCGTTAGTGGCTTGTCTGCAATCCATACCACGCAAAGATCTAATCAGCTATCCCTGCTATATACATCGAGGACAAACCCACCGTCCAATAGGAATGACAGTGAACATGACATGTGCCAACCTCTCGAACAACCATCACACACCAACATACGGGCTGCTCCACCAGCAGACCCACACAACATACACCTCAAGCCTGCTCGTACAACTGTCCAGCTTGGGTCAACTGTACCATCGATGTTGGGAAGATGACATGGCGCGCAATTACACACATGGTCCTTCCAAACAACACCATCACGGCCCTCTAACATGAGTACTCAAGAAGGTAACATCTCACGCACTCGTAAAATAGTGCGTCTTGCGGTCACATCCAACATCGTCGGTGCAATCTGCTGCAGATAGATATAATCGCCAAGATGAAACCTGCGAATCGATGGCCGATAACCTCCTCCTCGGATAGTTGCATATCGCAACGTGTCTCTATGCTGAGCAATCGCTAGATTCTCAAAAGCCATGGGCATAACTCTCCGAAATGTCTCTGCTCGTTGAGAACATGCTCTCACCCACATATCCGGGTCATCAAGGTTCAGCACCTCAGCAGAATCACGACGAATGACCGAAGGTAGATCTGGATCTCGACCGTATAATAGAAAATACGGTGAGAAGGAAGTCAAAGACGCTTGTCGACTAAAACGGTAGCCCATAGCCAACCATGGTAACTGCACATCCCAGTCTCCCAAGTGGCCCTTCTGCAAGCCATACTTACGCAATCCTCTCTTCACCGTCTGAACTACCTTCTCCGCCAAACCATCCGCCTCAAGATGATCTCGAGATGTAGTTCGATGATCAATCAGCGCCTGATCACACAAGATCTGAAACTCACCAAGGAACTCTGTACCTTGGTCTGTCAGCACTTCAGCTGGTGCTCCAAAACGACTCAACACTCGATCTAAGAATGCATACGCTGTCTCTTCACTCGCCTTGTCCCTTCACTCGCCTTTCCATGAGCATGTCGTACTAATTGTGCCCTCTGGGATGGATGTGGCACTATCCGTACTCTCCCATCATCCCACACTCGAAGTACATGTCGTCCTTCTCGTCGAAATCTCTTCGCTCGTTGAAGGACACGATCTCGCTCCTTGGCACTTACTGTGTCTACCACCACGCCAGTATGTAGATACTCCATCACGGTCACATCGTCATGGATATTTCGCTGGTTTGGAACACCATCTCCACCCTCAGGATCTGGAGACTCGTCATCTACTCTCTCACTTGAGAAAGATACGACTTGGCCCTCCATACTAGAGTTCATGGCCAACACACAAAGAAAGGCAGGTGCATGTCACCCCGGCACTATCTCCTCATCAACCTCATCATGCCATCGAGCCCCAATCTGATCCTGCTAACTCGTGCATGGGTTACGGCTCAACCCATCAGCATCTAGGTTTGCAACTCCCGGTCTATGCACTACCTGGAAGTCATACTCCTGTAAGATCAGAGCCCATCCTGCAAGCTTCCCTGTAAGCTTGTCGGACTCCATCAACCACTTGAGCGACTGATGATCAGTGATGAGAGTAACGGGATTCTCAAACAGATAACATCGGAAGTGTGCAACAACCCACACTGCAGCTAAACACTTCCTCTCGTACGAACTGTACCTCGCCTCCGCCGAATTGTTGGAGCGACTGGCATACGCCACCACAAACTCCTTTTTCTCATCATCATGCTGAGTCAGCACTGCTCCAAGTCCCAACATACTCCAATCAGTGTGCAGTTGGAAAGGACGTCCCCTAACGGGTCTCCTCAAGATGGGAGCAGATGTCAACCTATCCTTGAGCTCCACGAAAGCTCGCTCTTGCTCATCTTCCCACTGCCACTCTTGGTCCACCTTCATCAGCTTGGTCAATGGCTTCGCAATTGCACTAAATCCTTTCACGTATAGACGATAAAAGTTCGCCAAACCAACAAATGCTCGAACTCGACTCACATCTGTGAGGCGTGGAATACGTGCAATGGCCTCGACCTTCGTCTGTTGAACACCCAACCCACCTGGGTAGATGGTGTGACCCATATACTCTACCAAATCCTGGAAGAACTTGCACTTCCCAGGGTGTAACTTCAACCCATGAGCTCTCAACCGCTCGAACACATCCCGTAAGTGTCTCTCATGCTCCTCCACTGTAGCACTATAGACTAAGATGTCGTCAATATAGCATCTGACAAAATCCAATCCTGCTAGGATCCTATCCATCACTCTTTGGAATTCAGCAGGAGCGTTCTTCAACCCAAATGGTAAGAACCGCCACTGATACAAACAATCCTTGTCGTGAGAGTCAATCCCCCAGAATGCTGTCTTGGGTTTATCTTCCTCTCTCACCGGCAATTGATGATACCCTGCTCGAAGATCCAAAGTACTGAAGACCTTCACATGCCCCACTGCATCAAAGATCTCCTCAGGTGTCGGCATGGCATACTTATTGGACTTCGTCTGCCGATTGATAGGACAGTAGTCTCCACACATACGCCTATCCGTGTAGTTGCCATACATATCCTTCTTTGCTGACATAACTGTGGCAGATGCATACTCTCCATGCGACATCTCCACCAACCCAGCTTCCATCAAGTCTTGAGTCCTACTCTGGATCAAGGTTCTCTCCATGTCACTGTACTTGTAAGGACGTCGAAAGATTGGCGTGTCATTAGCCAAGTCGATCCGTATACCCGGTCCCTTCAAGGTACCCAAATCCTTCATACTAAAGGCAAAACAATTCTTGTAGCTCTTCAGGAATCTCTGAACTCTTCGTCTCTCCTCTCCTATAAGCTTGGGTCCGATCTCCGGCTCCCAAGTATCCTCTGTCACCATGCTAGAGATAGAAGACGAAGTCGTTGACTGCTATCTTGCAGCCTCTGGAGCAGTTTCCTTCTGCTCATCACCAACAACCTCCACCGCTACTGTGCGAAAAACTTCTGCAGTTCTAGCTGCAAGCTCCACACTCTCTCCTATGACATCCCATGATGTCCAAGGATGACGAACTCCACGTGCCTCGCCCCCAGCCTTTGCCTCCATCGACTCGGTAGGCAAAGAGCTCAAGAGTGCTCGAGCAGTAACACCCGTCGATCGCATCCGACGCTGCTCAGCCAATCCAAGGCTAACAATCCATGTCAAGCAGTTCAAATCCATTGCTTGACCCAACACTTGACGACGTGAAGCCTCCGACACCGAAGCTACTGCCGTCGTACCCGTAGTGAAACCCATTGCTCGCTCTCTCTCGTCGGCATTGGGCTCCACCAATTGCCGTAATTGAGCATCCCACACAAGCCCAGGTCCTCCATCTCTGTAAGCATGTGACGCTGGAAAGCTTACCAAAGTGGGTAACGCTACCATGGGCCGTCCCACTAGGTTCACCACTGTCATGAGTGACCTATCGACGACTCTCACTACTTGAGATCGTCGTCTTGCATCCAAGATGCTATCAACCGTGAGATGCACTGGTCGTCTCACTCCATCGTGTGCGCGCTTAAGCACCTCTCTCGGTAACAAGTTCGTCCACGACAACCGTGGACGATGTGCACGAGATCCTACTCTCGCTGCATCCAACAACACTACTGGTCCAACCCAAGACCGAACCTGGTGCACACTCGTCATCATATGTGCACGAGCATCACCCAACATAGGAACATTCTCCAAGATGTACGTTGGAGAATCCATCTGATGCATCTGGAGATGTCGTAAGATTCGTAACATCTCCCAAAACATCCTAGATCGTGGGTCATGCAAACCCTGACCTCTCCTAGCACGCGTGTGATCTTGACATGGCCACCCCGCTATCACCAAGTGAATGGTGCCAACAAACGTGAGATCCTGCGCCTCCAGCAGCGAAATATCTGACGGCAATGCTTGCTGATATCCTCTAACGGCTGATATAGACAACAACTCAGGATATCTCTGTACCAAACGTGCCACGTGACGCAATGAGACGCGTCTTGCGACCTCATCTCTCTCCACATACAAGTATCGCTGTACTTGTATGCCTGCCTGCAATACCGCAGCCAAACCTGTGCTGATCCCTCCAAATAGCTCCAGCACACACACACCCTCCTTTGGATACTGCCATGCAATGAGAGTCGTATCCAACGGTGTTAAGGTCACAGGACCAGTAACAGAAACACCTCGATGTTCCTCTACTGACGGTACAAAGGCTTCACTCCAAGCCTGCTGCACCAACCGATCAGCATACTGCTGCAACTCTCCACTCGAACTCTAGAGTGGAACATCTAAAGTAGATGGTACTAATGTAGACATGATAGACATGTCCTCCACCTCCTCAAAAACCGGAGTATCCTCCGCATGGACATTGCCCTCTAACAACTCACCCGGCCAAGTTATGACCGAACTGAACCCTGCAACGGATGCCATCGTCTCTGATGTACGCTCCGTTGTCTCAACTCTAGCACTGAACCGCACTGGTAAGCGGCTCACTCGTCTCTCACCGGACTGCCAACCCGGTCTCGTAAGATGCTGTCTCTGTCCAATAGTCGATCACGAACCCCATAGGGTATAATACAGCACCTCCAACCAATACATCATAAGACTCCGCGGCCGTAACGATAGCCTTGGCCCTCACCATGGAACCATCTGTGGGATGATCTGGTCTAACTCTCACCCGATGTTCCTCTACTGACGGTACAAAGGCTTCACTCCAAGCCTGCTGCACCAACCGATCAGCATACTGCTGCAACTCTCCACTCGAACTCTAGAGTGGAACATCTAAAGTAGATGGTACTAATGTAGACATGATAGACATGTCCTCCACCTCCTCAAAAACCGGAGTATCCTCCGCATGGACATTGCCCTCTAACAACTCACCCGGCCAAGTTATGACCGAACTGAACCCTGCAACGGATGCCATCGTCTCTGATGTACGCTCCGTTGTCTTCAACTCTAGCACTGAACCGCACTGGTAAGCGGCTCACTCGTCTCTCACCGGACTGCCAACCCGGTCTCGTAAGATGCTGTCTCTGCCCAATAGTCGATCACGAACCCCATAGGGTATAATACAGCACCTCCAACCAATACATCATAAGACTCCGCGGCCGTAACGATAGCCTTGGCCCTCACCATGGAACCATCTGTGGGATGATCTGGTCTAACTCTCACCGTCAGCAACTTGCGTGTCATGTGTAGAGTTGTACCTCTTGATCCCCCTAGAGATGTTTGTAGCTGGAATGGACATCTCTCTACTTCGGACTTCCTCAGACCCAAACCGATACATGCCGCCTTCCCCAACATCAACGGTTGGGCTCCAGAGTCTAACAACACTTTCTGTGGTCGATACACCTTCCCTGAAGGTGCCACCAAACAGAAGATACCACTTCTGTTGTCCAACAACACCACACCTGGTGCCAATCCAACACGGTCAATTGCCGGCCTAGCTGGTAACTCATCTAGTCTGGCAGCCGCTGCTTGCCAAGTACCACTAGTAGCTGTCCTGATCTTCGACTCCACGGACACATCTACCGTCTCTTGCTGAACCACTTCAGCACTAGAGGTAACCACATCCTCGCTCTCACTGAGCGTGACTGCCAACTGGAACACTAGAGCCAAGCTGACTCCCAATGTCCTCATATCCGTGGCTGAAAATAGTGGGGCTCGCAAAACTACTATAGCCGTCCCCAACATCGGGTTCGACGTCGCATCCACAGACGTCGAGGGTTGACTCGCATTATCCTCACTCTTGGATGTCAATGTCTCCAACTCCACTGCACCATCGGTAGGCCGTTTAAGAACCATAGAAGTGGTCCTCAATGCCTCTGATAACGTGAACGATTGAGGAAGTCTGACCTGTCTACCAGCCTCCCCGCGTTGTGGATCCGACTCCACTGACGCACCTCGTGGCTCAGAGATACGTACTGCACTCCGAGTCACTACCGCAGATGTCTCAATCTGCGCCACACCAGCCATGAAGTCGAAGTCACCTCCTTCTCCTCCATAAGACGTGGAAGCTTCTGTTCCACCAGATCTCCGCTGAGCCATAGCCATACTAGCTATCCTCTGCTCCAACTGCTCAATCCGAGCAGCCATACCTGCTTTTGACGTCGTAGGAGACGGTGGACCAACTGATCCTCTCTCAGGTGTTGGACCTCTACCTCCAGCTCGACCACCACGGCCTCCTTGAGCTCCTCCGCCTCGTCTACGATCAACCTTCCCTTGCTGTAGCTCAGGATGAAGATCAAAACAACGGTCACTACTGTGACCTGGTCGTCCGCAATGCTCACACTGTTTAAGCACCGCTTGAGACGTCCCAGATGTCTCATAACCACCTCTCTTTTGTGGACAATCCTTTTGTTGATGAGGACCATCACAAGTCCAACAAGGACCTGCTTGCTGCTGACTAGAGAAGGACGGCATGGGCTTCTGCCCACCAGATCCTCCAGCACCTCCATGGGATCGCGAGTGTTCAGCACGATCCTTACCACCACCACCACCACGCTGTTGTGTAGCCTGTGATCCTCGAGAAGAGGAGGTCGCCCCATGTGATGCGTCCCTGCTGAACCTAGCAGTCACCACCCTCTCCTCTACCATGTTGAGCTCTATCCGCTCAGCCAAACTAAAGACAACCGCTAATGTCGGAGCGGTGTCTCTAAGGAGAGTGACATCCCTGACTCTCCTACGCAGCTCCTGATCTAGTATCCCATACCAGAACTGGACTGCCTGTGCTTCTGTCACCTCTTGGGTAACGCTGATCAACCGCCTCATGCGAGTAAACGCCTCGCGTAGGCTCTCTCCAGTCTTCCGTTGAAACTCCTGCAGACTCTTCAACTTGTCGGTCCGCACACCTTGGTAATTCTTCCTCAAACAGTGGAAGAATTGAACCACAGGGTTAAACTCTGGTGGTATCCCGCTCGCACTACCACCTGTTCCACTACTAGTGGACGCACCGCTGGTAGTAGGGACTCCGTCACCCGTGGATGTACCACTACTACTAGCACTTGACCTCGTAGGTGCTACGCCTCCCGAAACTGCACCAGTAGTGATAGAAACGTAGTTGGGAGACCAATGTTGTCTCCACAACTCAATCTCAACACCATAGTCTCGTCTAAACTCGTGGTAATCGTCCATCGGCGATCCCTCCAAGTGTTGAAACAGACCTTTCCACGTCATGAAAAGTGTGAACAACTGTGGGTTCCGCATCTGCTGCATATCGCACCAACTGTCGAACTCCTAGATGAAGTCATCCAGCCAATGGTACCCACCGTACCCGAGTAACGTCGAGGCCCTTTCGTGGCCCCATAGATCTCGTCCATGTCCCACAACAACGATGTGGTGACACTAGACTCACCATCAGAAAATGCGCTGTCTGCGTCTGACTCGTCCTCTAGAACAATCAACGGCAATGGTGTAGGTCGTTGGTACCTCATCCCACTCCGTGTATACCCACTGTCCGAGAAGTCCCCACCAGAACCTCCCGAGAACTCCGTGGTGATAGAATCTCACGGACACACTTTCTAACCAGAATGTCGAAATCCTCGTCACCATCGTAACTACAACTTGCCTATCCCTGGTCCTACTGAGCTCACCTATCTCCTACTAGGACGGTCAAGGTAAGGGCAACCTGTACCTGCCATCACCACAAGCAGTCTCTCACGGTTTGTTGGTCGTCACTCCAATTGTACCGTGAGAGAAACAAAGATAGTCTGACTGGTCATCACTCCAGCCTCACTACCGACAACACACTAGAGTGAACTCACTCTGGAAATCATGCGCCAACACAAGCAAACGCGGCGCACAAACAGAAAGCAGAATATGGAGGGGTTCCAACCACAAGAAGTCCAAACGATAACCCTCCACACTCAAACATTCACATAAAGAGAAACCCAGTCCCACCCGGACTGACATCTTCTTCGATGACCACATGCACAATATATGATCACCGACTGTTATAACCTGTACCTAAGGTCACTAACTAGATGTCCATACTTCTAGTAGCTCCAAAAATATCAACGTGATAACTCTACTAGCTCATCCAAGACAACTGCTACCAACTGCCTTCATACGCGTCTTTTCGGTATAGGCAAACACTACCACAACAGCAGCTTCCCCTAGTACTCTGGGGTCGCCCTACCACTCCTCTAGGAACGTGCGAGCAGGTCTCCTACTATCTTAAACCAGCCCCTAAGTACTTGCACGCATCCCTGTAAGACACCAAGAGCTATTGGTCTAGTGGTACAGCCAAAGTTGAGACTACAGAGTTAAGCGTCCAAGTCCAGAAATAGTGTTGGGATGGGTGACTTACTGGTTTTACACTTCCCACACAACTGAAACTTGGATACCTCTATCACGCACGCCAGCAAGCTGGCTTGCGGCGGACGCGGGCTCAGGCTCTGCTCCGTCTCCGCACTCTCGCACTCTGCTCTCACGCTTCCGCACTCACGCACCTCTGCTCCTCGAAGCCTCTAAACGCAACCTCGACACTCCCGCTCACGCTCCGCTCCGCTTGGAGAAGACTACCCGAGCCAAACACCATAAAGAAGGACGAGTACGACGAGAAAACACCCGAAACAACAACTCAAGGTCGAAATTGCACCAAATTGTCGAAATCAGCCAATTTGGAACTCGCAGACGGGATTTACGTCAGATTTTGACCAACCCGCGACCTTCTTCGGCTTGTAACTTCGTCGATCCTTCACCAAATCGAACGATTTTGGTTGCGTTGGAATCATCTTCCCGGCGCGCATCTACTGCACTCCTCAGATCCAAAAATTATCGACCCAATCCAACCTGACACTCCCCGACGCACTTCTGCTGATCTAAAACCCGTCACAAAACCCGTCACCAAAAATTTCGACTTCTCATAACTCAAAAACGGCTCGACCAAACTTCGTGAATCTTCCTGCACTAGGACCGTCTTCCCAGCGTGCTTCCAACGAGCCCACATCGACCTGACATTGTCGACTATTTCGTCTGCCACTCCCAAATGCGCACTTCAGTCCGAAAATGATCACTTCAACACATTCCGTGAAATTTCAGCAGCACTTCCGCACTACCTCACCACCAAATCGACTGCGAACAAGTTCAGACGACACCCATACACACAGCAATCGATCACAACACCAAAACAAGCCACTCCACGCACGCACCACCCGCAAATCGAAGATACCAACGATCTGCCAACTCCGGAGATACCACCGACAGCAATCCGCGACCTGAAATCCTTAAACCAGGCCTCGCAATCCGAGTTCTTCAAGTGATAACAAGGTATGTACTCACTCCACCTGCCAACAGGCACTAGACAATCACTACAGTCGAGCCAAATCCACTCTGTGCTCGCAGAGAATCCAGATCTCACTCTCAAGACTACTCACCATAGCCAGGAGCTTGAAGGCTCAACTTGAAGAACTGAGGTCTCCAAGCCCCTACTTGCGAAGTATACCCCTTGTGGACACTCTCACCAACTTGCCCTAACGGCCTTACCGGGGTCTGTCACTTTGCACTCGGTCAACCTAGCCGAGTTACCAAACTGACGTGACAATGCTCGCTAGAAACAAACAGCCATTTTTCTAACTCGTTATCCTCGTGATTTTTCCTATAGCAATCAAAGAGGCTCCGATCCAAAGAAGGTCCCACCAAGATTTTTCTGAAGTTAGTATTATTTTGCATTTTCTAAACCTCATTCCTAATCCTAACTTCGACCTAAAGTTTATTAGATTTTCCAACCTGTTGTAATCTCTCCGAAGATGTGTTTGACTAAATTTCCTTCTCTCAATCAAATTGTTGGCATTTTTAGGCATGCATAAACCTAACTGTAGTTAGATTGTAATAAGTATCAATATTAAACCTACTAGATCAATTATTTATGATATGAATCAATAAAAATACAATGTCTTTTCTCATTGCTCATTCTTTTTCCCTCGATCTTTAGTCATGATGGTAATTAGCGATCACCTCTTGAATTTATAGTTTTATATTCCCTCTCACGAGTTTGCATCCAAATGAATCTTCAGTAGTTTGAATGCAAGTGAGTGTTGATTTCTTATTTTTGAAGTTTAAAGTAAACTGTTATTGTTATTTCCCTTTGAATCATAACTGTGAAATGTTCTTCCCTGCTCCGGTTCCTTTTTCTCTTTGTTACATGTCTTATACACACTTTCTGTTTTTATTTTGCATGTCAGAACTCTTTTCACTATAATCTATTTGTCAAGAGTGGACTATAAACCAATAACAGAGTAAATTTTTGTCATTTTTACCATCATTTTTGCTGGTCTTCTACTGTATAAGTCGCTTGGGATGCATATTATTCTCTCATCCAAATTGTTGCCTAGGCTAACTGTTTGCATGTATGGAGTGAAACATAATGATTAAGCAAGAAGGAAAAAGACAAAGAGAAGTGAGGTGCTTGAAGCAAAGCTTGCTAAAACTGACCTTCGGATTTAGGTCCCTATAAAGTACTTTTCTTCTCTAGATCAGCATCATCAGATGACATGGAGTCTATTATCCTAAAAGAATTCGATGGAGCGCATATCAGAGGTCAATAGTTTGAGCACGTATATACAAAACTAAAGATTGTGAGTGTGGTTAACAATACTATATAAGATCTTATCTATCTCACATGTAGTTCTTATTATAAGGTAATGGCGCTACGGTCAAAATAGTATTTAGCTTGATATAGATGGATTGACATGCATAAACCTGTTGGTTTACGCATGTCAGTCCACCAATTTCTCAATGTCAATCCATCAAAATTTTAATGTTATAGTAACTGATTATCTTCTGTTGTCAGACACTTTGACATTGCAATGATGGATCACTCCGTCAAAATGTGTATGCTTTATTCATGTTCACTCTATACTCTGTGATAGGCCAACGATTATCTACGTAGAATCTATCTTATAGATTGTTCTCTTCATACGTCAACTGAGCAACATGCATCGGTGCAACATAACATTTTAAAGTTATATGAGAACTTGAAATTGAACTACGGGTAATCGATAAGGTGCAACAAGGGATCAAATTATTCAGAACTCTTTCAGCAATTGTCCTTTCATCAGTAGTACCAAAACACTTTTAATCGTAGCGGTGTCTACTTCAGTTCAGTTTGAACCAAACAGACCTAGCAAAGCGAAACTTAAAGTGGTTTAGGTATGATCAAGTACGGTTCAGTTTTGTTCAGGTTCAATATCATTCGATTCATTAATGGTTAAAGCTTAACTGGTTTGGTTCAAAATGGTCTAGGTTTAAACGGTTTGATTTGTAATCAATTCAGTTCAACTTACACTCCAAACGATTCAGATGATGTTTACATGGTTCGAATTGTTATTTAAATAGCTAATATCCTGCAACACAACCTTGTACAACAACGAGGAAGAGGACAACAATATAAGACGAGGAATAGTAACCGTGTGAAAAATTGGGCCGTTTAGCAAGGGTTTAGCACGACTGGCAGGACGTGGAAATTGAGGATCTGAGAACGAACAGCGTAAAATGAGAATAGCAGCATAATTATGTCGTCGGTGGCTCAATTTATTTTGGCAACTCGGAATTATCATAGAGGAAAAGGGACGATTTTTGCTTGTTTACCGTCAGACGTCGTAAGGCCGTTCCGTTTGACGTAAGTCACATAGGCTATTTCGTCTTCCGATAGAACGTGACAAACAACCCCTCGTTTGAAATCGATAGACGTCCGTCGGCTATCGTCTGCGCGTTGTTTACAATCGCTGCTGGATTCCTCGTGATCAAAAGCCCTCTGCTGTCATTGCTGTTTAGAATCGCTGGATTCTTCTGAAGCAACAGCCCTCGCTGTCAACCATGATTCTGGACAGGACAGAAACGAGGAGACGAAATGGAGTAATGACAAGCAATGCGTTCAAATCGATTACTCGGCTTCATAAGCAGCCGTGGAATCGCTGCTGCTGCCTCCATTCCTCTGGAGCACGAGCCGTCTGCCGCACCTTGTATGATTTCTTTCTTGCTCTGAAGGACAGAAATGAGGGGACGGAATCGATTAAGAGAACACAGGAAGAATTGACTGGCTGTCTCTTGTGATTCATGTGCGTTGCAGACTAAGGGACGGAAAGAAGCTGACAAAAGAGATTGCACGCGAGGCGGGACGTGTAATCGATTAGGTCATTGCGAAGAACAGTCATCCGTCTCAGGTGCTCTGAGTTCTATGTCCAATGGAAGGCAATCCAACATAGGAGAAACAACGGATCGATCGATAGCAGTGATGCGGAGCAGCTGTTGTAATTCTCGTCGCACCTTAAACCGAAGGGTCTGTAAACCCTCCGCGGTCCTACCGATCAACTACCCCCCGATCTCTCAACCTCCACGATCGTCATCCACGAATCTGCAACTGTCGGGCCTGTCTCTCACTCAGGGGTCACCTCTGATGGCTTTGATGGAAGCACACCATGAATCTTGAAGGGAAAAATGCTAAGTTTACTCTCATTCATACACCCACAAACTTATCAACTAAAATCTCCATAATCTCATCCACTAAAATCCTCCATTCTAACGACGTCTCTCAAGTTCTCACATGCTAAAAATGTCCCACACTCTCTATATTACTCAAGTTGTCATTACGACGATGTGAAAACAAGGATGAGGAGCTCTTCTCTACTCCTCTATTTATACATTCTAGGTTTTTACTTTGGTACCCTCCGGTAACTCAGCCGTAACTATTTTTACCGGGTTTTACTAAGATATTACTTAAGGTAAAAGCATTGATCACATGGGCTTTTTACCTTTTCACATGGGCTTATTCCTTCAAAGTCAACAACTTCTAGAAGGATTCTGGAATATTCTCAAGGAATCTCGAATTTCCACCCGCCCTCTACACTAGGACCCACTAAAAAGGAAACATGTGGAATCTCTTCTTGTTTTTAATGCCCACAAAGTCCACAACTTTAATCCAACCACTAATATCAAGTCAAAAAGGAGATAAGGGATATTTTCCACCTCCTTTCTACCTTTTAGACAAGATGACAAGATAGTAGTACTCACTCTTTGGCAAATATCTGAATTCTGCCAAAAGTACAGCTAAGTTTAACCATAACTAACTTTTAGCTAGTCATGACTAACTTGATACCTCCTAAAAGTACTTTGGCAGCAAATAAACATTCTCAACACTTAGTTAGAACTAAACACCTTACTAATAGACAAACTTCCTATGTGTAACATAGGTCGTTACATTTTACCCCCGGACTAAATTTTCGCTCCGTCCTCGGAGTGAAGAGAGAACTTTCGTCGATGAAACAACTTCAACCTTTCATGGTTGACCCGATCGAATCTCCTTCCTCCCAACTCCTGAAGGTCATATGTGAAGTTGCTCCACACCTTATCTACAACAAAAGGACCAAAATATCTCGGAAGAAACTTCTTCCTAACCCTCTTGAATCTGATAGCATCATACAACATAACCCAATCTCCGACTTGAAAAGGTTTTACCTCCCTCTTGCCCAACCGTTTGTCGTAACTCTTCTTTTGATACGCCTGAGCTCGTTCCATCCGGATCATTGCTACCGCTCGGGTTTCTTCCAACTCCATGAGTTGCTCTCTTCTTGATCTGACCACGTCTTCTCCTCTCGACCTCTTCAACTTTCGTTGAATAGTTTGAAAAGTATCCAATTCGAATTGGATCGGCAACTTGGACTCCACTCCATAAACCAGTCGAAATGGGGAGTATCCAGTAGAAGTCTTTGTAGTCATTCGGTACTCCCATAAGATGGCATGTAGCCTCTTATCCCAAGTATGTTTCGCAATTTCAACACCAGCATCTTTGGCGAGCATCATACAAAGTGTAAGGTTGGTCTTCTCCGCAAGACCAGTAGCATTTGGTTTGTATGAGGTCGTTACTCGTGGCTTGATAGAAAAGTGTTGTAGCATAGCAGTAGTCATGCTCCCTACAAACTCTCCTCCTCTATCCGAGACCAACTCTAACGGACATCCAAATCTGGTGATGATCCTCTCCCATAGGAATCTACCGACTTCTGTTTCATTGGTCTCTCTCAAAGGTCTAGCCTCTACCCACTTGGTACAATAGTCAGTGGCAACTACAATGTATCTATTGCCTCGAGGTGTCTTATTAAGAGGACCTACGAAGTCAATACCCCACTTCTCAAATGGTCCTAATATTGGAATTGGTCTTAACGGAGGTGTTCTAGTAGACTTCAGAGCAAATGCTTGACATACGTCGCAAGTTTTGCAATAGTCTAAACACTCCTTGAAAATCCCTCTCCAATGATAACCCGCATCCAAAATCTTGAAAGCTGTTATCTTACCAGCAAAGTGACCTCCGCAAACAGTGCCATCGTGAAACTCGTGCATCAGCTTGAACGCCTCCTTCTGACCAACTGCTCTCCTTAGTAACCCATCTGCTCCTTGATGAAATAGAATTCCCTCCACCATGGTGTAAGGTTTGCATCTCTTGATCAACGCGTTACGTTCTCGGGTATGCATACCTTCTGGAAAAGAGCCATCTGCAAGGAAACTCCAGATTTCCTTGTACTCGTCCGGTATCTCCTCGATGCTTGTGATGGTCATCAGATGCTCGTCTGGAAATGAATCATCAAACGGTTCTTCTCCCTCATCATCATAAGCCCTCGACAAAAGATCAGCATTCGCATGCTTTTTCCCTGGTCTATCTTCGATCACGTAATCGTATTCTGTTAGAAGAATCTTCCAACGGGCAATACGACCTTCGGCATTAGGCTTATTAAAGATATACTTTAAAGCCTTGTGATCTGTGACTATGGAAAATTTCCCTCCTAGCAAGTAATGTCGGAATTTCTTCAATCCAAAGATCACCGCTAATTCTTCTCGTTCAGTCACGGAGTAATTCTTCTCCGCTGACACCATCTGCCTACTAGCATAAGCTATAGGATGATCATGCCCATCTTCATCTAACTGACTTAATGTACACCCGATAGCTACATTGGAGGTATCCGTATACAGAATAAATGCTTTACTCCACTCAGGTTTAGCAAGTATAGGAGCTGTCACTAATGCCTTTTTCAGCTCCTCAAATGCTTCCTTTGCCTTCTGATCATGCACTATCAAGTCAAAATCAACTCCCTTCTTCATGTACATAGTCAAAGCTATTGCTTTGTTTGAGAAGGAAAACACAAACCTACGATAATATCCAACCATGCCAAGAAACTGCCTCAACTTTGTCAAGTTGATCGGAAATGGAAGATCCACAATCTTCTTCACCTTCTCAGGATCTACCGCAATCCCATTCTTGGAAATGATGTGCCCTAACAGCAGACCTTCTTCGCAGCCAAAGATGCACTTCTCTGGATTTAGAGAAGCGTTGGCTTGCTCCAACCGCTTCAAAACTTTGATCACATGATCAAAGTGGTCCTCCTTTCTTCCGTACACACAGAAATCGTCAATGAAATCCCGAACAAACTTCCCTATGAATGGTTCAAACACCTTGTTCATGAACCTTTGAAACGTGGCCGGAGCATTACACAGTCCGAATGGCATCACCCGAAATGCAAATGTTCCCCAAGGAGTAGTGAAAGTAGTCAACTGTTGGTACTCCTGTGCTATCTTGATCTGGTTATACCCACTATAACCATCACCAAAGCTGTACCACTCATGACTAGCAACTTCCTCCAAAATCTCATCTATAAATGGTAGAGGATAATAATCCTTCTTGGTAACTGCATTCAGCTTTTTATAGTCTATGCACACTCGCAGCTTACCATTCTTCTTCTTGACAATCACAATGGGTGAAACCCATTCTGAGTTCTCCACCTCATAGATGAAACTCGCCTCCTTCAACTTGTCTATCTCCTCCTTGACCATCATTGCTGTTGTAGGATTGACTCTTCTCTACTTCTGTCGAACTGGTCTTACGTTCTCCTCCAATTCGATTCGATGAGTCTCGAGAGTCACCTCCTTCAAATCCTTGTAGCTGAAAGCAAACACATGGATATATTTTCGAAATATATCTAGGAATCTACTTTTCTCCTCTTGAGTGACATTGATACCAAACTTCAGGGTAGAGAGTCTTCTCACAATCTCTGTCTCACTCAATTCTTCTTTGTCAGGATCTTTCTCCACTGCTGGTCGAGGCAACAAGTCAATAGCACTAAGCTGATGTAATGATTCATCTCGACCAAATCCTTCGTCCTCAGACGAGGATTCTTGATCGTAAGAATCTCCGGTATCTACTTCTGAGACACTCTGATCGTCCTCCGTATCAGATTCCCAGTAGTCACTAGTGGGTCTATCAGAGTCAGAAGTCATAACTCCAACACCCGAGAGAGGAACTATCACTCTATGATCTCTAGGCCCAATCCGTAAGTATCCCTTGTGCCATCTATCAGTGGTGCGCACAGCTCTCAACCAAGGCCTACCTAGGAGCAAATCATAACTAGAGTCCTTTAACACTTGAAAGGACATCAATGTTTGAACTCCCATCACAGACACGACCACCTTCTCTAACACACCAAGAGGTCTTACCCGTTGCTTGTTAGCCATCCCCACGACAATGCTAGCCGGACGAGTTGGTTCCATCCCCAACTTCTTCATCAACCTCTCTGATATGGCGTTGACAGCCGATCCTCCATCCACCAATACGTCAGAGACGTAGTGACCATTCAACCGGACTTCAATCTTTGAAGCCCTAGTGCATACCTCTGAAGCATGCACATCCACCACACCAACTCCCACAGACTTTGATGTCTTGCTCTTGGGTTTCTTCTTCTTGCTTCTCTTAGAACTCAGTCCTCCTCTGAGTTCTCTTCGTAAGCTGGGATTAAGTGCGATCAGTTGTCCAACAGTGATGTTGGCTTTCTGAGCACCCACATCTTCAACCACATCATATCCCGCTTGGGAAGATGAAATGGTGAAATCCGCCATCCCCAGCTTCCTTCTTGGCTCCCTTGGTGTACTCGAAACATTACTCGAACGAGTACTTCTACTTGTTGACTCCTCCATGAAAACCGGTTCATCAGAAAATCGAGTTCTTTTCCTTTCTTGAGCTAAAAGCTCCACCGGTGCATGAGAAGAGTTTGAACTCTCTCCTTTCTCGTAGATGGGATCTCGCACGACATCGATAGTAGCCACCCCCTTGTCTCGTCCTTGTGATGGATTTCCTCCACCCACATTCATTTTGACAACTTCGGCACTTCTTGCTCCGTTGTTAGGACAATTTCGCTGGAAATGAGAACCTCCACACGTCCAACAAGTGATTCTTCCAAAGTTACCTTGGTTGCCTCCAAAGTTACCTTGATTTCCTCGGTTGGGATTGTTGTCATAACCTCTTTGATCTCCTCCTCCACCTTTGTTCCTCCATTCTCGTAACTGCACCACGTTTATCTTGAGATCCGCAAGAGTATCGGTGATGCTCTTCAGCTCAGCATGAAAATCAGAGGTGGCAGTAGACATCGTTGTTGGGACAAACGGTCTTGGCACCACCGTTGGAGTAGGAGCTGACGTTGAAGCAATCACCAATTGTGATGGTGCAGGTGCGATCATTGTGGCTACACCAGGAGTCGGAGTCGACACCAGAGCAACATGATGAGGTTGGAGGATATCTCCTTCATCCAAACTCTCTTCCATGTTGTCGCAATCTTGATGGCCTCCGCTTTGGTTGTTGGCTTCTCGTACCTCACTTGGGTTCGAATTGAAGGCCTCAACCCTCCCACCAAGTTCTTGGTCAACACTGCTCCAATCCCCGCCATCGTTAGCTCCACATTGTCTCCACTCTTCCGTAGGACCGTCCGAAACCGTTGCTCCAACTTATCCACCCTTTCGGCATATTGCTGAACTTTCTTGTCGTCTCGTTGCTTCAAATGAGTAAGCTCCACCATGAGCTTCTCATAACTCTCTTCTGGAAGAAATTCTTCGATGAGTGCATTACTCAACGTCTCCCATGTGTCCTCAACTGCACCAGGTGTCTTGCTCTTCACTCGGTCGTCATACCACGTAAGAGCAAAATCTTCTAAAAACTCTGGCAGTAACAACACCCATTCTTCCTTCCTTCTCACGTTGTTTCCGATGCAACCCCTTTTGAAGTCTCGAACAAACGGTTCTACATCTTCATTGTCCTTCCCATGAAACACGGGTAGCTTTCCCATCTTGTAACTACTCCTTCTACTCTCTAATTTTTGTGTAATAACTACTCGCTTAAAAGAGTACGAACATCACCAATTCCATTCGCGAATAATCTACCATAGGTAAAATGAAAGGAAATGGTTGTAACAACACCTCTTGTGCCATCTCTTCTCCCAAGGTAATCATGAGCCTGAGTCGCATCACCGTCTTCTCCACCATCCGAATGACGATCTCCATCACAACTCAGCCGAGTCCTCTTTTGAAATCGACAACTTCTCCGTCTCAGCTCTTTGAGTCTCGTCCAACTTCTCGACTACTGACGTAAGTAGGGCGGCCACATCGACGCACTTGTGTCCTCTTGATAGATCACCCACTCCACAACTTGGACAAGGATCTTCGCCTAGAAGATGAATTGGCGTTGGTGACGATGGACCCACTCGAAGACTTAAATCAGTAAACTCCCGCTTCCCTTTAGCTCTCTCGGTTCTGATTCTAGTTGGACAATTCACTACTTTATGTCCCAACCCTCTACAGAAATAACACCACAAGTCGGTTTCTACTCTTCTCCTCGGAGATTCTACTTGAGGTTTTGTACAAGGGTTCTCAAACTCAACTATAATCTCTTTCGAGCTCTCTCCGACGCTTACTATGACATCTAAACCTTGAGGAAGGTTTCTAAGTCTAACTTTCCAATCTTTTGAACTTCCACTCATGTTACACCTTCTCAACCATTAAGTGGACAAAATATCATAGAGGAAAATAATTCTACATTACTTTCTTAACTCTTCCGAGCTTTATATTGGAAATCGTGTATTATACATGCTATACACGAAATAAAATCTAAAATTAACTATCGAAGATATGATCCTCCTCACCATCGTTTGTACTCATCACAACAGACATCTTGAACTCACTCTTATAAGGATCCAACTCTACTTCACCAGGAGCATTCGTGGCCTCCACACTGAATGATGCTTTAAACTCGACTTTCTTCAATTCTGTGCCAATGGTCGCGGAAGCTTCTTCGTATAGGGTAAAGAGGGCACCCCAAGTAGTATAGATAAGTGTTCGCAACTCATCTACACTTAACTTTGGCTTCTCCGACTCCGTTCGAACTCCTAAACGTCTCTTCTTCCACCTCGGCACCCGAACTAGATTCCCCATGAAGTATCTTCAAGACCTCCTTGTATGCTGAAACATATATCTCTTAGTTGGTAAGAGATCTCTCCAAGATTTTTGTGGTCTCTAGTAGCTCAACCTCCAAGCTACTAAATCATGAAGTTTCAACAGAAACTTCCCTAATCAGAAGAGATGGTGATGACTGTACAAATTTTCAGAGAACTGAAATTTGTATATTTTCACTTCCCTCATGGTTGTCGACCCCCTCCACTTTGAAAAATTCTTTCTCCCTCTTCAGACCTCATCTTCTCATGATTTCTTTTGTCCTGGATAGCTTATCAGCCACTCTAAAACACTGGAAAGTTTCTCAGGAAAATAAAATTCACAGAAAATCTGACACTGACTGTAAACTTTTTCCAGAGAACAGAATTCCTCAACTCTCATGAATAGACCCCCTCAACTTTGAAAAATCATTGCTCACTCTCTAGACCACCTTTTCCTATCATTTCTTTTGTCTTAGATAGGTTATCAGCCAATCTAAAACACTGGAAAGTTTCTCAGGAAAATAAAATCCACAAAAAAGTTGACATCGACTGTACAAATTTTCCAGAGAGCAGAATTTCTAAACTCACAAATTTCTCTCCTCTAATAACTTTTCTCTCCTCCTTTCTCTACAACTCTTGTTGCACCCTCTTTCAACTCTCCTCAAACCCTTTCTAAGTGAACAAGATGTAAAGAATGACTTCGAACGCGTCATATATCACTACGGGATACACGAAAGGTTCTAACGTTGCTAACATCGCGTTAGCTCTCTCTCCTCCCAACGTTCTCTCCATGTGCTCTCTCATAATCTCCTTTTGTCGAATATAGAACTGAACTCTAAACATCGTTCAACGATCCCTTCAAGTGAGGTCCCGGCAACGGAACCAAAAATGTAAACCCTCCGCGGTCCTAACGATCAACTACCCCCCGATCTCTCAACATCCACGATCGTCATCCACGAATCTGCAACTGTCGGGCCTGTCTCTCACTCAGGGGTCACCTCTGATGGCTTTGATGGAAGCACACCATGAATCTTGAAGGGAAAAATGCTAAGTTCACTCTCATTCATACACCCACAAACTTATCAACTAAAATCTCCATAATCTCATCCACTAAAATCCTCCATTCTAACGACGTCTCTCAAGTTCTCACATGCTAAAAATGTCCCACACTCTCTATATTACTCAAGTTGTCATTACGACGATGTGAAAACAAGGATGAGGAGCTCTTCTCTACTCCTCTATTTATACATTCTAGGTTTTTACTTTGGTACCCTCCGGTAACTCAGCCGTAACTATTTTTACCGGGTTTTACTAAGATATTACTTAAGGTAAAAGCATTGATCACATGGGCTTTTTACCTTTTCACATGGGCTTATTCCTTCAAAGTCAACAACTTCTAGAAGGATTCTGGAATATTCTCAAGGAATCTCGAATTTCCACCCGCCCTCTACACTAGGACCCACTAAAAAGGAAACATGTGGAATCTCTTCTTGTTTTTAATGCCCACAAAGTCCACAACTTTAATCCAACCACTAATATCAAGTCAAAAAGGAGATAAGGGATACTTTCCACCTCCTTTCTACCTTTTAGACAAGATGACAAGATAGTAGTGCTCACTCTTTGGCAAATATCTGAATTCTGCCAAAAGTACAGCTAAGTTTAACCATAACTAACTTTTAGCTAGTCATGACTAACTTGATACCTCCTAAAAGTACTTTGGCAGCAAATAAACATTCTCAACACTTAGTTAGAACTAAACACCTTACTAATAGACAAACTTCCTATGTGTAACATAGGTCGTTACAGGTCAGTCTCATTTCTCATTTCTCATGTCGAGCGACAGCAGCATGTAATGCATATCATTTTGTTCCGTGTAGGAAATGTATTCGGAGAAGATGGACGGAGGAGCCGAGGCGGGATGGGATTGGGATGGAGAGCAGAGCGAGCGATGACGGGAGCGGATGGGTTGGCGATCCAGAGACCACCAAGTTCTACTTTGATGTCATTCTGCTCATTGTCGAACGATAGTTCCATAAGTTAAGTATTAAAGCGCGTTTGTTCTATTCATATGGAATCGTTAAAGCATGTCGGACAAGAAGCTTATAGGACTTCCTTTGGACATACTTGTAGAAACCGAAGATAATTACTCATCCGACGACGATCTTTTGAAATCGATTCCTACGATCCCGCCTAGTTCTTCTCTATGATCTGACTTTAGCTCTAGTCAGCACATCATTGTTCCTTCTTTTTCCGCATCTGACACTACATGTATCGATAATGTCGTTTCACACGAGACGTTCGCTTTCCATCATTTTGAAGCAGTTTGCAGTCATGAACACCCTTGCACACTTGATCGGTTTCGAAGACCTAAGAGTATACTCGCTATACCCACTTTATTCTGGAACTTGTCTCTCTTTTGCAGACATAGAACTATATAAACTTCGTGCATATATCTACGTAGATATTCCCTTCTCTACAGTTCCACCCGAATTTCTCATCCTATCCTTGGACTTCGTTTTGATCTGCATTTCCTTCTGTACCAAAACTTGTTGTCTTCAAACACTCATCGGACCATTTCATTACGTCCAGTTCGAAGGAAGTTGATTGGTGCTCCAAGACTCAACGTCTTCTGTTTTCTGTTATCCGAAGTTCATACGGTATCTCCGTGACCGTCATCTCCTGAAGCCTATTGTCAGTGATGTTTATCGTTCGAATTGTGTGCATTGTATTTGTCACGACATGGACCCTACATTTTTTGCTTTCTCTGTAAACACCACCCAAGTCATGTTACTGCATCGAGCTGCCAGAGCTAGACGTGCTGCTGTCCCAGAACCTCTTTCGGGCACGCATAGAGTTCTTGCTCCTAAACTTCTCGAGTTGTCTGTTACAGTGAATTGTATAGGAGGAGATCTTGATATGTGCAACTGAAGGTCTTTGTGTTGCTTTCTACATCCTGAGTGTACTAGTGGGTTATTATCTATAGAGAGGAGAGAACCCTGCTACATCTGCACATACAGGGAGTGATTTCACTCCAGGCCACGAGCACTATACAGATCAAGCAACGTCTGCTGTCTGTGTTACGATGGAAGAACACCGACAGACCGCTTGGTGGGGAGGTGTGTGCAACTATTAACTAACAGGGGTCTGCACACTTTTGTTGACATGGTGAGGTATTGCATGAAGGACAAGGGTCAACTACACCACGAATCAGCGATGAAAAACATCACGGAGGTCATGCTGCAAGATGAGGATGAGTTGTTCACGGTTCAAACCGGTTTGTGTTTGGATGAAAGAGAAAGAGGAGAAGGATGTTGAGATGAAATATTAAACTGGAAAAATAAATAACGTTGTCGTGACGAGAGCCTTTCCTTTGAGCAAGGGCGTACCTTCTGGCTGTCGCTAGCGATCAATGCACAGCAGAGCAACAAGTTTCATGTAGATTTTCTCTCTAACTTCTTCGATAACTAAGTACTTTCTTTCTCTCAGTAAAGGGTCAAGACAACCACACGAAAATGTTGGATGATCATGCGCACTACAAACGGGATATGTGATGACATGATCTCTCAATAGTATTCCTCCCCGAAGTTTCTCACTACTAGGGCTTCGTACATGGTTTTGGGTCGACAGATGTGTCTTATCTCGCACTCGGTGTTAAAGTTCACAGGAGGGAGTTGATTTAGATCCATCCTTCGTCAGATGAGGATATAGACGGTAAGATCTCATTCTTGGCCGTAAGTGACAACAGATAAGATCACAGGGACAAGCGCGAGCATGCTTTGCGCGATAAAGTTATGCCCAAAAGATCTTATCAGAAACTGTTGGAAATGAACTCGTTCCATGTACATCAGTTTGATCTCGAAAGGGTTTCGGAAAGGGAATCTAGGCGGTAAGTAGAGTCCTTCGTCCATCTCTCACATCATTTGCTCTCCAACTACAAGGGTATCTCGATCCATAGATCACCACGATCTCTCCACGAACAATCTCTTGAATTTTCCCCCAGGTCGAATGCCCCCACACAGGTCACTCTCCTTTTCTTAAAAGCTTCGAACACAAAACAAGGATAGGTGTAAGCTCCCTAACCGAGCAACCCAAGCCTCACGGGCCGATGAGGTGGCACACATGCAGATCGCATGTTTGGTGCCGTCATACTCATCCACGTGTAGGTCGTCTGGGTGGAAGGTTCAATGCAAGCACCGTAACATATCCCAATACTAGAGACTAGGCTAGACAGGTAGTCGATTTTACAGTTCAAGGATCGCACTTTGCCACGTTGAGTGCGAACCTAACAACCACATGACGTGGATACAACGTAGGTCGCTAAAGTCTTATCTACGCCTAGAATACTCCCCAAAGCAATACAAATGTCGCATTGGATACTTTTCAGCCAACTGCCGCTAATAACTCGAGACCTAGAGTAGATATCGTTACCGATACAACTCTGCAGAAAAACCAGCGAACTTTCACACATGATAGGTACAGATCTACAGCTCAGTCTCCTCTCAAACTTGCCACGTAGGTAGGATACTAAAATCTCTACTTGCAGGTCATATTTCAAGAAGATCTGACGGCTAGATCTCCTCCCACAATTAACACAAATCCACAGAAACTAACACGCACTTCCAATCTCAGATTCAGGACAAAAGCTTCTTCGCCTAAATGAACCGTCCACTTCCACTCCAACTTCCTGTGCTATCAATTCAGAAGGTAAACTCACTACACAGGAAATTTGAGCCGATTTGACCGTTCTGATCATCCTCCATAAATCTGCAAACTCGCTGCTCCAGATTGACAGCTTTCTGCACCCCGTCGCCTTCAAATCGCCATTGCGCTCAATCCGCAGAACATCCGGTGGTGAAATTTGTGGTCAGAGCTTCAGCAACTGACAGACTACAAGCTCATGAAATCTAGTCTCAATCTGACGGCTCAATCACTCAAACCCCTTAATATTACAATCGGAAGAGAAAGCTATGTACTCCCATCACTCTATGAATTTCAAAATGCCATAATGTATGCTCATGACCTCCAAATCGAGTGAAATTTGAGCTCAAGTTGCTCTTCCCGTCGAGAGCTCTCCGCCCATGCCCTCTGATCTCCAAAATCCCTCGTCAAAAAGTCTCGATTCTTCCAGAGCGCACACTTAGGTAGATGACAAGTTATCTTCACTTTTTGGAGGACCAATGAGAAGTTAAAGGACTCAACCTTGTCCTTTCTACCCCATGGAGACCCCCAGCAGATAATAGAGCATTCTAAGCTCATAAGAGCAAAGTTTTAGACCCCATTACACCACAACTTCTACAAGTGTGTGCAAAACGCACTTATTCGCATAATTTACATACTAACTGGTCCCTCAACATGACATTCACCCCCTCCAAACCTGCACATCCTCCGGTATGTGCCAACTTGTTATCCATAGTCATCATCGTAGCCCTCATCAAGCTCTAAATTATCAGGTTCATCATCGTCTTCTCTCGCATAAGGTCTGGAAAGATGAGAATCAGACTCGAGAAGTTCATCGAAATCAAGAAATCCTTCACGTCTTCGGAAAACCTTGACCCATTTACCAACAATGGGTAACTTCAAGAGTGTACCATCCAAGTCTCGCAAATCATATGTGGCGTTGTCGTGAACGACAACAACAACATAAGGACCAAACCAACGTCGTGCAAACTTCTTGATAGTGCTGTGTTGGTTATCCAAACTGTTGTCATATACTATGACCCAGTCACCTTCTCGGATCGGCTTCTTCCGCAGTCGATGTGTCTTGTCGAACCGCTCCTTGTTCTTCAACCTCGCCTCCTTGAGTTTGACCAATGCTTCTTCGAGGTCCTCCTCACTTCGCTCAAGCTGCTGAATTCGTAGTGCCAATAGTCCTTCCCTATCAGAACCATCCTCCCAAGGTAGACATACCCAAGTAGGAACGGCTCCTTCCGCTGGCATGATAGGTTTTTGACCGGTCATCAATTCTGTAGGCATGTAACCAGTGACAATACTATGAGTAGTTCTATCAGCCCACAACGCAAAAGGAAGAAGTCTAGGCCAGTCCCCATGACGCCCCTTGCACGTTTTCACCAATGCTTGGATAATTGGTGCATGCCCTCGTTCACTTTTCCCATTCGCTTCCGGGTTCATCGAAGTGGTCAACTTCAATCGTATTCCATATCTGTTGAAGAACTTACGTGCTTCATCTGCATTCAACTCTCTTCTATCTGCACGGATTCTCCCCACGCTTCCATATCTAGAAACGATATCTTCTAATATGAATCGACAGACAGGTTCAGTAGCTTTGGTGCATAGAGCCCTCTCTTCTACAAAGTTAGATAGCTCTTCCCGAGCCAAAACTAAATGACGCATGCCCCAAATTCCTGGTGGCATGGCAACCAGATCCAAAACCCATTAGAAATGAATGGACAAGGGATACGTAGGTCTCAATCCATCCCTGTACTGAATCTTGGATTGGAATTGACATTCAATGCATGACCCAACAAACTTCTCTACATCTCGATACAATCCTTTCCACCAATACCTCTCCTTGATCTTGGTAAAGGTTGCCCATGTACCTCGATGTCCTGCCCATAAGGTATCATGGAATGGTTCGAGTACTTGTTTCTTGGTCTCTGCATCATCCACTACTCTCAAAGGTACTCCATCTCTCCTCTTTGGCCTCTTCCACAGATATCCATCTCGTAATAGATAGCCATAGGCCTGATGTCGTATCTCCTTGAAGACTTTCTCCGTCCATTCTCCATACTTCTGAAGAGTGCTTAGATAGCGTCCGATTTCCTTGAGCCTCCCACAATACAATTCTTCCTTGAAAGGAAGAACATCATCCAAGCGACTCCGGTCCTCGCTTGATAGTTATAGAACTTGCCCCTCCTCCGCATCATCTTCCTCCATATCTTCTGCCTCCATATCTTCTTCTTCAGAGTACCTAGCTCTGACAACATGTCTGCCATCGAATTCATCTTCTCTGCTATGTGTCTCAACTCTGGATTCAACGACCTAACGTAAGCTATCCAACGTAACATAGCAATATCAGGCGTTGTGCAGTTTGCTATCATTCCTAACAAAGGTAAGCAATCAGTTTCAAGTAGTACATGTGCTCCAATGAGATACTCCTTCTCAGCTTTCATTGCAGTTACAACGCCCCAGAGCTCTCGTTTGACTTGAGGGTATCTCCTTTGTCGATCTGTAAGTATGCGAGCACCAAATCTTGTTGCAAACCTCTTTTCCTCACCATCATCCTGCCCTATTGCCCAACCTATAGCGATAGGACTAGTATCAACCGTAACGACTATGGGTCTATCACAATCATAGCTCAACTGTCGTAGAACTGGTGGTGATTTCAACGCTTCTTTTAGTCGCACCATAGCGACTCTCTGCTCCTCATCCCAAGTGAACCTTCTTCGCTTCCTCAACAACTCATACAACGGTTCAGACATGTGACCAAAATGAGGAATCCACACTCGATAGAACAAACAAGCTCCCAAGAATCTCCTAACCTCTGTGGTGTTGGCACAATCTTTCATCCTCCCAATAGCATCAACCTTTGATGGGTTCGGACGTCGGCCAAAAGCTCCACAAAGATGACCAACCACAACAATCTCCAGAACTCCAAAGCTCGATTTCTCCGCTGAAAGAGTGAGATTTACCTCCTCAAGCCTTGTTAAGATCATCTCCACATCGTGAATATGATCAACCACAAATCTTCGACATCCATCCTCAGTAAGCTTCTCATCCTTATCTTCGACTGCACATCCTTTCATAGGAATATCATCTATGAAAGGTATGATTTTCTCCGGAATGAATTCTCTCAAAATCCTATTCATTGCATTTTGCACATGAGCAACAGAGTTCGTCGCTCCTTGTGGTAATGTGCACATCCTTACAAGCCCAAGCGGAGTACGCATGGTGGTGAGATCTCTACTCTCTATTGCCAACTGGAACTGATCATACCCAGAGTATAAATCTCCAATCGAGTAGATAGCACGACCAGCAAAAGCTTCTGCAACTTCATCTACTATGGGTCCTGATCCCATGTTCCGAATAGTCACCTTGTTAGCATGTTGCATGTCTTGGATGAACCTAAGAGCTCTTGACTTCTTAGGTACAGTAAACCACCGACTCGAGTAAGGTCCCATAGATGGCTCTAAAATACCCATGCGTATCTTCTCTTTCAACAATTCAACAAGCTTCGGCAACATAGCTCGTGGCACTGGTATAGGCTTCAAGTCCCAAGGCACGTGTGGTACTGTGAAGATCACCATGGGTGCTACGACACTCGTATCTACACATCCAATCTCTTCTGCACTGAAAGCAAAAGCCTTTTCATGTCTTCTCAGCATCTCATGAAAACGCTTTCTCTCTTCCTCAATGAGAAACTCACCCCCTCCAATCTGTAGTCCTTTGAGTCTCTCTTCTGTGAACCTGTGCCCTACTCTCTGTGAATCCCGCAGAACTGATTCAGTCGATGCTCGTTCCACTTGCTTGTTAGAGTCTTCAGGTAGTTGAGTAGCCACCGGCTTCACTTTACGCGCCACCGTCTTGTATTTTGTATGAACCTGCGCTTCTTGGTGTTTCATGACTCTACTCCTCTCTAACTCCAACTCATGATCTTCTTTCATCTGAAGTTGAACCTTGTAGCCGTCCTCGACGAATCTTGTAATCTTCTCATGTAACTCACGTGAACGGATCGCGATTAATTCATTAACCAAAGAATCAGTGCTTATAAACGACAAAACCTCCTCAAGAGTATCTTCAAAGCCCTCTTCTTCATACACCCCGTTAATGAACTCCTGATCTAACAGAACTCCTTGAGTTTTGAAGAGATCTTCCTGCTTCTTCACACATCGTCTTTGTACACTATCCATCTCTTCTACGACTCAAAATCTATTTACACATGTTTCAGAAAACTGAGCAAATCCACATTTAAACATCTCTTTTTCATCTTCTGGCACTAGCGGAAGGCTCTTTCTCCTATCAACACTCCCATACTCCCGCCCTACAAGAGTGCTAACTAAAAATCCGAAAACTCTTTGTCAGTCCTTAAGGGACTGTCCCTCAACTTCTCTCTGTTCCTTTCATGATCCGTACGTACAATAAGAAACTGTACCGCCCTTGTACCATCTTGACTTCTAATACGAGCATAATGAGACCCATCGTCTATTACTTTCGTCTCCATCCTAGACGCAGTAATATATGGTTGACCTAGGATCACAGGATAAGCAGCTACACTCTGAAAAAAAAGTTTTGTTCTATCTCTACATCTCCTATCCGAGTCTTGACAACTAGACAAGCACCAAAAAGTTCACCTCTTTGGTTGTTAGCAGCACGAAGAACCCATCCATGTCATGTGTCGATTGGCCACTTCCCCTTCTCGTAAACATTTTTGGACATGATGTTAATCTCCGAACCGTGATCCACCAACGCCACTATAGCCTCTGACAAGTTACCCAGTCGGACCCTTGTCTCTGTGGTTGCACGAGCCCAATATGCTCGAGAATAGTGACTCTCATGCTGCTTCTCGTCGCCATGTTCTGCAGCACAGTCTGAAACTCTTGCCTCTCTTCCATTCGACGCCTGTAGTACATGCTTTTGGGCAAATACGCGACCTAACTCTTCATCTTCTTCCCCAGTGATGTCAGTATCCAATGCTTTCACCATCACTGTATCTGCAGTCATCTGCCTCTTTCTCTTGATCACATCTATGATCAACTCATGAAAGTCACGTTTTGCTATCCCTAAGGCCTCTCGCAAGGAAAATTCTATTTTTGCATCCAAAATTCTCTCTTCAAGAATCTCCTTCAAGTTGGTGCTGGTCTCGATATCAGACTGTAGTCTGTAGGTCGGTGCTTTACCTTTGCCCTTTGAAGAAGCTCCTTTGCCTTTCTCTCTCATCTCCGTGTCATAAATAGGAACATCAACCATAGGTTCATATGTAGATGCCCCTTGAGACGTCGAAGGGATATCAGAAGGTGATGCCTCTTGTTGCCCTCTCCTCTTCGTGGCTCTGGCTCTCCTTGTAGCCTCCTCCGGATCAGCAACATCATCATCACGTCTCCTTTTCTCTTCCACAATCGCATCTTGCCAGCTTACATGCTTCTCTTGTACCAAGTAAGCCTTGACACACCTTGTCTCTACAGGATCGTCCCATCCAGTAATACGGCGAATTGTCTCCGCACCTCGTAACATTACTTCTCGTGGAACTTCAACTACATCGCTCTTAACAGCTGCTACAACCAGTACATCTACTTCAATCGCAAATGTTTCTGGCTCTATTGTGCGTATCGCCGTAGCTATACCAACCTGACCTCTCACCAAACTCTTCATTCCTCCCTTACCAAAGTTGGTATTCAACGGCGCACCAGTTTGGACGAGATGAATCTTTTCATCTCTAAAATTCACGACTCCGGTTCTGAGAGCTTCGGAAAACTCCTCACAATCTCGTCGTTGGTGTTCAGTACTGTCACACCAGATACATCTTCTAACAAAATTTCTGCTAGTTGAAGATGCATTGGTATCACCACTTCGACTATGCTTTAGCTCTGTCATCTCTATCCTTAACTCTCTCAGACCCTTAACCAACTCATCGATTGCAGAATCTTCAATCTTGCTATTGATAGGCTTGGGCAATGGAGCTAAAGATACATCAGACCTCAAGGTTGCAGCTCTACCTCTTCCACGTTTCTGCTTCGTGAGAATAGTAACAGCTTCCTCTACCTTTCTCCAGTCTGTGCTCACTCCTCCTTCTTCCCTCTTTTCTGCTAGCATCAAGAAAAGCTTGTCCTCTAGATTTTCATCAGCAGCTTCTCGAAAAAGTTCTGTCTTCCTTAAGTCAAGCGTCGTCCTCTCAGATGGAGACAATTGACAGAACCGTTTCTCAAACTCACGTAGCAACTCATTTGGTGTCATCTCATTCCACGGACGCTGCTCTATCCACTCCAAGAACGTTCTCTTGGTTACTCTATCCGCATCATCATCAAAAAATTCACTCTTCAACCTCTGCTCATACTCCTCCCAAGAACTCGTACGTGCATCCTTCAGCTTTATCACTTGACTACGGATCTCAGGTATCACAGCCAACTTGAAACTAGAAATCATCTATGTCTCAGGCACACGATTTACCTCCATCTCACAAATATACTCCCGAACATACTTCGTGATGTTCCTTCCATCGAACCTCCCCAACTTCTTCACCACCGCTTGTAGAGCTCTCGTAGACTTCTGCTCCCCAACATCGCCTCCTTGTTGTTGTCTCAACAACATCGTCAATGCTCGAAGCAGATCGTCCGCTCCTCCTCCACTCGTCCCCATTGCTTCTGGAAGATTCATACTTGACGTTCCTCGGCAACAACTCACTCAACCACCTCAAAGCGTGCTCTCAGTGGAAGCACCAAATATGTCGTGGCGAGAGCTTTTCCTTTGAGCAAGGGCGTACTTTCTGGCTATGGCTAGCGATCAATGCACAACAGAGCGACAAGTTTCCTGTAGATTTCTCTCTAACTTCCTCAATAACTAAGTACTTTCTTTCTCTCAGTAAAGGGTCAAGATAACCACACGAAAACGTTGGATGATCATGGGTACGACAAACGGGATATGTGATGACATGATCTCTCGGTAGTATTCCTCCTCGAAGTTTCTCACTACTAGGGCTTCGTACATGGCTTTGGGTCGACAGATGTGTCTTATCTCACACTCGGTGTTAAAGTTCACAGAAGGGAGTTGATTTAGATCCATCCTTCGTCAGATGAGGATATAGACGGTAAGATCCCATTCTTGGCCGTAAGTAACAACAAATAAGATCACAAGGACAGGCGAGAGTATGATTTGCGCGGTAAAGTTATGTCCAAAGGATCCTATCAGAAACTGTTGGAAATGAACTCGTTCCATGTACATCAGTTTGATCTCGAAAGGGTTTCGGAAAGGGAATCTAGGCGGTAAGTAGAGTCCTTCGTCCATCTCATAGGATCATCATTTGCTCTCCAACTACAAGGGTATCTCGATCCATAGAACACCGATACAATCTCATAAGATCACCACGATCTCTCCACGAACAATCTCTTGAATTTTCCCCCAGGTCGAATGCCCCCACACAGGTCACTCTCCTTTTCTTAAAAGCTTCGAACACAAAACAAGGATAGGTGCAAGCTCCCTAACCGAGCAACCCAAGCCTCACGGGCCGATGAGGTGGCACACATGCAGATCGCATGTTTGGTGCCGTCATACTCATCCACGTGTAGGTCGTCTGGGTGGAAGGTTCAATGCAAGCACCGTAACATATCCCAATACTAGAGACTAGGCTAGACAGGTAGTCGACTTTACAATTCAAGGATCGCACTTTGCCACGTTGAGTGCGAACCTAACAACCACATGACGTGGATACAACGTAGGTCGCTAAAGTCTTATCTACGCCTAGAATACTCCCCAAAGCAATACAAATGTCGCACTGGATACTTTTCAGCCAGCTGCCGCTAACAACTCGAGACCTAGAGTAGATATCGTTACCGATACAACTCGGCAGAAAAACCAGCGAACTTTCACACATGATAGGTACAGATCTACAGCTCAGTCTCCTCTCAAACTTACCACGTAGGTAGGATACTAAAATCTCTACTTGCAGGTCATATTTCAAGAAGATCTGACGGCTAGATCTCCTCCCACAATTAACACAAATCCACAGAAACTAACACGCACTTCCAATCTCAGATTCAGGACAAAAGCTTCTTCGCCTAAATGAACCGTCCACTTCCACTCCAACTTCCTGTGCTATCAATTCAGAAGGTAAACTCACTACACAGGAAATTTGAGCCGATTTGACCGTTCTGATCATCCTCCATAAATCTGCAAACTCGCTACTCCAGATTGACAGCTTTCTGCATCCCGTCGCCTTCAAATCGCCATTGCGCTCAATCCGCAGAACATCCGGTGGTGAAATTTGTGGTCAGAGCTTCAGCAACTGACAGACTACAAGCTCATGAAATCTGGTCTCAATCTGACGGCTCAATCACTCAAACCCCTTAATATTACAATCGGAAGAGAAAGCTATGCACTCCCATCACTCTATGAATTTCAAAATGCCATAATGTATGCTCAGGACCTCCAAATCGAGTGAAATTTGAGCTCAGGTTGCTCTTCCCGTCGAGAGCTCTCCGCCCATGCCCTCTGATCTCCAAAATCCCTCGTCAAAAAGTCCCGATCCTTCCAGAGCGCACACTTAGGTAGATGACAAGTTATCTTCACTTTTTGGAGGACCAATGAGAAGTTAAAGGACTCAACCTTGTCCTTTCTGCCCCATGGAGACCCCCAGCAGATAATAGAGCATTCTAAGCTCATAAGAGCAAATTTTTAGATCCCATTACACCACAACTTCTACAATTGTGTGCAAAACGCACTTATTCGCATAATTTACATACTAACTGGTCCCACAACAGGACAACGTGTAATATAAAGCTGGACAAAATAGGAAGAAAAAATGTGCATGGATATGAAAGAAGACGAGTACCGTACGCTTCTGAATCAGAAAGTGAAAATTTAGACAGCGGCAGGGAGAATCCTGTCTTTGGATGAAAGAGAAAGAGAAGAAGTTGCTGAGGTGAAGTATTAAACTGGAAATATAAATAACGTGCAGTGTCAAGCTGGAAAAAAATTGGAAGAAAAAATGTGTTGGGAAAGAGATATGGAAGAAGACGAGTATCGTATGCTTCCAAAAATCAGAAAGTGGAAAATTGAGACAGCGGCAGCGAGAATCCAAAGTGTACATCAGGTGAATATGCATCCATCCCGTGGATACCGGGTTTAGAAAGCTGTGACGGTTTGGTGTATCAAAACATTATAAGCAGGTTTGAACTCAATGTCTCTTGTATTTCATATTATGAGCTGACCAAGTCACGGTTTAAATAATTCAAACCGTGGTTTATATAGTTGGTTCACAACGGGTTCAAGTTCAAATTATTTTAAACGGTTTAGTTTATCGATTTCATGGTATAATAAGTGGTTTTGTTTAAATATTGCTTGGATAATATGGTTCAATAAGTTAAAATTATATCTTCTTTTAAATTGTTCAGTTCAGTTCAGATATTAATTTAGGCTCGATTAAGGTTCAGATTTTGTTTAACAGATTTTGTCTACAACTGTTCAGTTCAAAGTGGATTGAATTGGTTTAAATCGAAAGCAAAGTCTAGCTTCGAAATTAAAACAATTCTATCAAGAATATAACTGTTCTGGAGAGAAGAATCAAAACATCTCTTAATATAATTTTTTTGTTCATATGCACGTTTTCACTATCGTTCTCTTTTGATCAGTTATAAGGTGTTCTAGTGTCATTCTTGTAGAAAGATCGATACTTCTTGGAAGACACTCCAAGAAAAGAGAGCGAGTAGACAAGGAAATAAAATAGAAATAAGATAGGAGAGGCTTCGCCTCTTCATGTAATTTAGTGGAGATGAGTACAAGAGAAACATAATGATGGGTTAGTCCTCTAACTAACTGTACGTAACTATACTAATCACTCCGGCTAATATTAACCCTCGATCTACTAGAGTTGGGACTATATCAACACTCTCCTTCAAACTTGACTCTACATCTAGTACATGTGGACAATGTTGAAAGCATCAAATTTATCTCTAGGCAATGTCTTAGTAAAGATATCAGCAACTTGATCTCCTGTGCTCACATAATTGAGCTCAATCTCTCATGCAATGATCTTTTCTCTAATGAAATAATAGTGCACCTCAATGTGCTTCGTCCTAGCATGGAAACATGATTATTAGATAACTTCATGTTGTTAATAGTGTTAGTATATGCAACAACAAGATCTGTACACTCCACACTTGGTAGTTATTCTTGTCGAGTTTCTCTCTAGTGATCAAAGACACGGACTCCGCCATAGCTGCAATTGAGAAATTGCACTGTTTCATACGCGAAATATCTCACAAAATCTTCACAAAACTCATCTGTCCACACCTCGCGATGAATAATTTATCACAACAACGACGGATAGCTTCTGAAGAGCTTGAACAACGAGAGAGAGCACTTGAACTCTCACATGAAGAGACGAAGTCTTTCTTTTTGTGTTTAAAGGTGAGGAGACGTAGAATCGTCATTAATTTTAAAAATGACAGCTAATATTAGCCAGAGTGGTTAAGATAGTTACGTATAGTTAGTTAGAGGGTTAACACATCATTAGGATTTCTCTTGTACTCACCTCCACTATATATACATAAAGAGACAAAGTCTCTCCCATCTTATTCCTATTTTACTTCTTTGTCTACCCGCTCTCTCTTCTTAGAGTGTCGTCTTAAAAATATTGATCTTTTTATATGATATCAGAGCAGTAGAGAGAGTGTGTCCTTTGCTGATGAGCAAGATGGAGTTGTGCATGGAGAAGTACAAGAGAGAGCAGCAAGAGTTGTGTTTGATGTTGAGCAATATCCTGCTGATGCGTTCGGATGAGACGAAACCGTTTCTTTCACCACCAGAAACTTTGAATGTGATTTCGGAGGCCTAGACAATTATTCTCACTGAAATTGAATGAAATGCGAATTGTGTACTCGGTCAAGTTTTAATCGATTTAGAGCTTTTCCAGTTGTAGATTTTCAAACGGATCTTTTTCGACCAAAACTTTAGGACTTGAGTCCAAAAAGAATACTGGTCCGATTAGGACGGACCCACCCTTGTCCTTGACACGTTGAAATAATTCGAAAATTTCAAGACATCAAGCGTCCATTTCTAACCTCATTTGGTCTAGTTTCGATCTTTCTTAGTTAGTTCTTTGACGTTTTCATCTTTTTTTGTACACTTACAGTTCTTTCTTCATTCTCGCCCGGTAGGAGTGTGTAGAGTTGCCGTTGTTCTTGTCTCTTCATGGGAGCTTCGTCTCTTCGTGTATATATAGTGGAGGTGAGTACAAGAGAAATCATAATGATGGGTTAACTCTCTAACTAACTATACGTAACTATCTTAATCACTCTGGTTAATATTAGCCATCATTTTTAAAATTAACGACGACTCCACATCTCCTCACCTTTTGTCTTCTCATCTTTATTAATTTTAGCAATTAATTTTCCCCACGGACTTGTACAGTGAAGGAAGGGGGGTGCAGTGTAAATTTAAATATACAGTCTTATTTGTGTTTTACTGGGGTGCAGTGAAAATTTAATTCACACTTGGTTTCGTGAATACGTCAAAGTCAAACGAAAAATTATACTCCAAATTTAAATATCCAAATTTAAGATGTACACCTTAAATTTGGATTAAATTTGGATTTAAATTACTATATTTTAAAAAACCTAATTTAAACTTCTCTTAGGTGAACGAAACACATGGCTTCTAGAAACCAGCAAAATTCATAAGCGCAGTGACTATACCTGGAACCTATGGAACTATAAGTCAAGTCTTATTTACGAATGAAGTCAATCATTGAGACATTAATTTAGAACTAACTTTTCCTAAAAAAGATTAACTCATAAATTACTCCTCATATACACTTTTAAGTGTACATGAGGTGAATATACAGTCTCAAGAAGGGAGAATGTATATATGAGAGAGAGGAAAATAAACTAGCTTCGTGGCTTTAAGAATACATCTTTTCTTTCTTCACAGGGGCGATGACCTCAGTATCGTTGCGTTTCTAGATTTCACTAAATGTTCCGAGTGCTAGTGGCTACATTTTAGATGATTAAATTTACATTTCTAAATTCAGTAGTTCTCTCTTAAACTTACGAGGCTTCTTTCTATACCGAGAATAGAGTAATACATTTGGGTGTTAGAAAAAATATAAAACTGTAATTCCAGTGAACTAAACCTATGTCATGCTTCCATAAAGACTCGCGTCTACATCAAATAAAAATGTTTAGTTTAGGTGCATTAATTAATACACTAAACCTTCCAAAAGGAAAGGTTAGTGCATAAATTAAAACTTGGAAGAGGGCGAAATATGCATGCTCTCAACACCTCATGAATTCCATCTTCAAGCTTCGCATACTCTTGAGTGAAACCTATTAGTCATCCAAATATAGACGTGGATAATGCAACTTCCGTACCCAAGCAAAACCAGAAAAACTTGTTGACAAAGAGCAAGATATCACTTTGGCCAACTTCAGTGCTGTACTAGCTGATGTTTGCCGAATAATTAGATCTAGGGATTTACTCAGTTGCAACCGAAACAAATGCATAGTCGCGATAACATCGCACCCGTAGTCATTTGTCGCAGTTACAGTTATTCTTCAAGCAGAACTTTTTAAACTATCTCCTGGACACTATATATTGGTTTACTTTGCATACTGAGTGAAACCCGAATTTAACGTTATCAAACTATCAAACTTGAGTTGAGTAGGAAAAGCATATGCATCTGGGACATAAGTACTGTCACCATGAAGTCTTCTCCGTGTTCTACCAGGAAAGTTTCATTTCTTTAGTTTCTTTGTTATCAAACCAAAGTACTCCAGCTTATAACAACAAATAAGTTCCACTATCTCGTAATTACACTCTAGTAGCAGCATTGCTTATTTATTCACCCATATACACTAAATAACGTTCTAATCCTTCCTGCGGGAATGGCTAAAACATTATTTAATGTCCTCGGTAAACGACGCTATTTTACAATTATTCTTCCGAACTTATATCCCAGGAGCGCAGCGGCCTGTTCTTCGCTTATGGTTTTTCTCCAGATGAGTTGGTTACTCCGGGACTGATTAACATATAATGTTTATAAATAATTTTAATTTTTAATTTTAACTTAGTATAATATATTTTTATAACACTTACAAGCTTTCTGATAAGAGAAAACGAAATTCACTGCACAAGGACGTTGGGGATGCCTATTGAGTATATACCTAGAAAACTGAGAATACTATCAAACCCCAAAAATACATGACGTTGTTTGTTAATTGGCTGTTCTGCTTTATATACGGTTGAATTTATCATAATTTCTAACATGTAGTACGCTAAATATTTTCTTGTCAACCGAGAGACAAGTAAATGTATAACGGGGTCCTTGGCACGAGGATTCGACCCCACACCGCCCCGTCTATGGACCGACGGAGCCGACACCCATAACACTGATCATAGTATCGTAAAAGCTAATCAATCCCTTCAGAGTGTACACTCACAAACGTAAAGCGCAGTAGTCTTAACTCATGTTTAGTTTTCACGCATCCATAGTTACATAATAACTCTTAATAGAATTCATTGCAGTTAGAGACTATCAGTTAATTGTTGTATTGGATTATTTCATGTTTCAGTTCCAAAGCAAAATGAAGAACATGTTCTAACCAGACCGTAATCTGATGAGCAAGTAGAGTGTGACTTCATCAGCTAGTTACAAATGTACTAATACGAATGAGTATTGAGGATGAACGTGGAACAGTTTTATTTCTTGGAGTTTAAGAGCAAAGAGATAATTCAAAATCAACTTCTCACAATGTGAATTAGATTCTTAGATACGATCATCATACATGTCATATGTGAGTTTGTACGGATCATTTGCTTATGATCTAGTTTTAATTTTTAAGAGAGAATACTATTTTTCTTCAGTTTTAGTTTATAAGAGAGAATATTGTATTTCCTTCAGTTCTAGTTTACAAGAGAAAATGTCTTTTCTTCTAGTTCTAATTTATAAGAGAGAATACCTTTTTTCTACAGTTTTAGTTTAGAAGAAAGAAATATTTTTTTGTCTTCTGTTTTAGTTATAAGAGAGAATAATATTTTTCTTCAGTTTTAATTTATAAGAAAAATATTGGTGCAGCAGTGCTCTAGAGCATGTATTCAGTTTTTCGCCCAATGAATAAATTCTTTGTTTAAATGCCGCGCTTTCACTATGAGTGAAAGTTGCGGATTAATTAGCTTTAATGATATGTGCTCTTCTTTTATTTTATAGAGAGAAAATAAAAAATAAAAAAGTTATGAAGTGCATTTGGAGAAAGAAAATAAAACCCAACTGAATTGAGGTTCATCTTCTAACTGTAGAAATTTGCAAGTCAATCCCGCCTAGCGGATGGGGTTGTCTTATATAGTCTTGTGACAATGATTTAGTGACGTGGAAGTTAATTAGTTTCAATGTATATAAATTGTATGTATATAAATTCAGTGTATAATTGAAATAAACCATTATTTTATAATTAAAATAACCAGATGTCAAATGAATAATACATCGAAACATGTATGCCGCAAATGAACGCATTACACTTTGAGCCTAAGTAGAGAGCTCCATCTTCTGTAGGCGCATTCGCATCGCTTGTGACGTTTCATCGGACACGCTACAAGACAAGGTCTGTATGTGAATTCCTCCAAACGTGCGACCAGATGTTTGACGTATTGACCTCTTACAGGATCCAGTATGTCTGGTCTTTTGATGCAACTTGATGCACATCAAGCTTGTACCCATGTCACAGAAACTATATATATAATTGGTGTGAAGATTTATAAACGTATTATGATGGATCGGATTCTTCAACAAGAACTGGCATAGACTATTACTCGAAGCTCTTACCTACATCAAAGAGATAAAATACCGTTCAAGCCACTCAAACCGCATAGCCATATGCGCGAATACCTTGACATAAGTGTTATTTATTAAGTTGTAATTTTTCATGCAAAGGTATAATTAGGTATACATTAAATGCGCATTTATTCGCAGCCGCCGTAACCATTTGAGAAGTTCACCAAAGTTTTGAAATAGAATGGGTGTTAAACAACCAAAAACAAAAACATCTAACTGTCTCTTCGAAGTTCTGTTATGAAATGTTCAGTCAGAACTGATACTTGATTTCAAGACGGTTGGTAGTATGGGCACTAAGGATGATCAGTGTGGCTATGAGAGTCTAGCCATAAGAACTAAAATTGTTTATCTATGTAGCAATTGTAATTCAACAAGTGAAATTTCATTCCACCATGTAAGTTTGTTGAGTATAGACCACGTCCGAGAATGTCACACAAAGCTCAAGATATGGATAAGTTTTTCAAACGAGTGAGTATGGAAGAATACTTTGCAGACACCGACATGGAAGTACGAGAAATGATTCGAAAGGAGTATGAAGGGAACACCGATGTTATTGGAGATGAAGAGACTGAAGTAGATAATGACAATCAACTTCAACCTACGAGTGGGTGTTCAAAGCCAAAATTTAGTTTTAGACAAGTTTTACAGAGAAGTAGCACATCTCAGCGTACTTCTGCAGAATCAAAGTCTTACAAGAACTGGTTTGCTTATCCCTCACAGTGGTGGAAGATATATGACGCTTTGCAAATCAAGGGGTTCAGTTATCGGAGGAGCGTGATGCTATTGAAGACAAAATACCATGTCAAAGGAGAAATAAATCCATTTGAAGGTAAGAATGAATCTACTATGCGAGGGTGGTTCGTGGAGAGGAAGACATTAAAGGTGAAGATTCTCTTGTTTATTTCTCAGTCTGAATTTGCTAAATACAAGAATAGAGGTGTAATTCTCTGTAAAGGTGTGGAGGGTCCTCAACCTCTTGTGATAGACGTGAACTTGTGTCGAGGTCCAAGAAGACGTGGGAAATTCGGATCATCAGCTTGGGGTAAAAAACTAGAGCTAGAAGTGGAATTTGTAGAGATGCTGACTAAACAACGAGATGCTGGTTGCATTCTGAATTCAGTCATCATTCAATTCCTTCTTTGTGGATTTTTTATGGTAAAATATCTAGAGATCGAAACTGGCAGAGATCGAAGGTACCTTTCAATGTAGTTCATCATGGGTACAAAGTGAACTGATCTGGTCATTTCGCTGGAGCACTACAGCAGCGTCAAAGCTTTCTCTTGACTAGATCGACCAAGGTTACTAATGATACAATAATTGACTTATCTGGTTATTTCACACCGAATTTTAATGTGTTTGGTGATCAATATGGATCAAACTGACCTTCATTTGGTTCTGGTGGGTAAAGAATGAACATAGGCTCTCAAGGGAACAAGTGAAGTGACAGTGTTAGGACGTGATGATAAACGAGTTGTAACAGTTTACGTCTTGTCGACATCGGATGGAGATCTGTTACCATTCCTAGTGATATTTGAAGATAAATAGGCATCCCCAACGGCCTTGTACAGTGAATTTCGTTTTCTCTTATCAGAAAGTTTGTAAGTGTTATAAAACTATATTATACTAAGTTAAATTAAAAAGTTAAAATCATTTATAAACATTATATGTTAGTCAATCTCGGAAAAGTAAACTCATCTAGAGAGAACCCATAAACGAAGAGCGGGCCGCTGCGTTCCTGGGGGTATAAGTCCGGAAGAATAATTGTAAAACAGCGCCGTTTACCGAGGACATTAAATAATGTTCTAACCCTTCCCGCCAGAAGGGTTAGAACGTTATTTAGTGTACTCCCATGTACACTTGAGTGTACATGGGTGAATAAGCAGCCTTGATAGGATACAGTTGTGATTCCATCGTCGATGAGTGTTGAGGAAGCAAAAAGAAGAGGATGACATCTAACGTATAAGGCAAATCATTTGTCTAACATTCAAACATGTAAAGGTTGGATTTGTAAAGTAAAAGTCCATTACTCAAATCTATGTGAACGAGATGGTTTGATATTAGGTACCTTTTATACGTGCATGCAAGCTGCACCTCTAAGTTATAGCCTGCATATGTCATCCTACAAAGACCGTCGAAAGCTTGTTTTCAACGAGAGTTCTCTATGTGGTGTTGCGAGCAAGTCAAATTTATGGTGAGCACAGGTTTATAGCCTATTTGTGTCAAAATAGATTTGGTTATATGTCAGTTGAGTAGAGAATCGAGCGATGATTACAGAAGGATGGAAACAATGTGGATTGATTTCTGTTTGAGAGTAGACAACACAAATTCAATCACTGCAGGTGAATCCAGACGGTAAACTCTTCAAGAATTGAAAACCTGAGAAGGCTGAATAATATAGAGATAGATGCAAGTTGGCTTGGCGATAAAGATCATGTAGAGCTAATGCGGATAGCACTAGGAAGTTTATCTCTGTAATGTGTATTTGAGCAATAACCTATATCTCGGAGGATTCTATGTACCTATTTGAAGCTTTTAATGTACTCTCATATCTATTTCATGTCTTCGCGCGTTGTTACTTTGTCCTTGTGAAGTATTAACACACGATGCAAATTTTCTGTAAATGAGTGACACAACACTGTGCATGGAAATGTTACTGCATTGTTTGAGTTGCTGGTACGGTACATTCACGAGAACCTGAAAAGATTCTTTGTTCCAGCTATTATTAAATTTATCTTTAGTTTCAAACGTACGGCAAGTTGATGTGATGCCCCTTCTGTTCTGAATATGCATCCAAAGTGCGCTTAGTGAAAAAAGACAAAAGAATACAAGAATCAATACCAGAGAGTGGAAATTCACAGCGCGGATAGCGCAGTCTGTCAGAAGCGAAAACATGTCAAGCACCATTCATTATTGTGATGGTCGGTACCGCTGTATTATCATTGTGATGATTGTTCGCTTCTGGTTATTATGCACACTGTGAATATGCATTAATTTAATAATTGACTATATATACATATGGTGCAGATCGGCTCCTTATCACATAACTATATTTGAAATTTTTTATCATCTTACATCTAGTGAAGGTAGCACAGGAATAACTGTGCTTAGGAATCTACACGTCTTGAGTAAAAGTCGTGGACAGCCTTCTGAATGTTATTGACTAAAGAGTCTATTATGCTCACAGTGCATGCCGAGAATTCAGAAAATAATTCATACGTCATGTACATTAAAGTGTGCTCCTGCACCCATAAAACCTGTATATTCTCATGCAAAAATTAAATTAAATTTTAGATGATAAATTAAACCACTGTACATTATTCCCTTCTTCCAAAAATGGAAGAGGTGAGGTGAAAAATATGCATGCTTGAACAAGTTCGCTGTAGACGTCATTTCATAACCGACAAGTTCTTCCTCGATACTCCTCCCAAGTCTTCTCCCTTTGAAGCAGACTGGCTAAGCTGGAACCCGGTGAAAATATTTTGGTAATGCACATGCCTATGGTTTTAAGAAAAGATGTATTTCCTCTCTCCTATGTAATCTATTAACTGCTTCTTCCTGTGATCTCTAACGATAAACTCGAAGATGAGAGACGCTCATAGGCCCTGAGGTTTGTGGTTTAATAATACCGGTACTTGTGACCAGCGGAAATAAATGATGTGAGGTCGGTGGTATATAGTTTGGTGTATAATTGACTGACATCCGTGCATATTCACCCCTGAGCACCTGCATATTCACCTCCTCCTCCATCTTAGGTTAATTTAGTACTTAACCCTTCCGGCAGGAAGGGTTATCATATTCACCTCCTCCTCCATCTTTCGATGGAGGAGGTAAATATACAAGTGGTTAATTTAGTACCTAACCCTTCCGACAGAAAGGGTTAGGTATTAAATTAAACTTCAGTATATTTTAATGTATAAACGACTATGAAGTCCCGGTCTTATACCTTCTGAAGCGCGGTACTCGGTTCAGGACTTATGGGTTATCTCCTACTCTCTCCGTCTTTCCAGACATGGGTAACAGATAACTTTTATAAAATAATTTAATTCTTTATACTTACTTAGTACATGTTTTTTACTTAACACATATATATATTCTCAGTAACATGAAACGAGCAAAAGTTCCCGGAGTTCATCTCATCTAGCATGCATATTCACCTCTTCAGAACACCTGCATATCATATTCACCTCCTCCTCCAGAAAGATGGAGGAGGCAAATATACAAGTGGTTAATTTAGTACCTAACCCTTCCGGCAGGAAGGGTTAGGTATTAAATTAAACTTCAGTATATATTAATGTATAAATGACTATGAATTCTCGGTCTTATACCTTCTGAAGCGCGGCACTCTGGTCGGGACTTATGGGTTATCTCCTTCTCTCCTCGTCTTTCCAGGCATGGGTAACAGATAACTTTTATAAAATAATTTAATTCTTTATACTTACTTAGTACATGTTTTTTACTTAACACATATATATATTCTCAGTAACATGAAGCCAGCAAAAGTTCCCGGAGTTAATCCAGCATGCATATTCACCCCGTCTACCTTCTGATGGAGACGTAAATATGCAAGGGTTTATTTGTTACCTAACTTTCTCCTTAAGAAGGTTTAGATAATACATCAATATGTGATAACAAATATATTTTTTGTCATCAGATGGGCGCATAATATATGCATGTTCAACCACCTTTCGGCAACTTTTAGTCAGTATCTGTTATTGAAAAAGCTGTAACAGTTATATCAAAATTTATTGAAAATAAATATTAATATTTAAGTGTTAAATGTTAACTATACAGAAAATTACCAAAACATCCCAAAAAAGTCACAAGTGAAGTCCATAGCAACGCACCTCCAACTGTATAACTCCTGCTTGTTTACGACTATACTAAAATATTTAATAAATACTTTAGTTTATTACCTAACCCTTCCCGTAGAAAGGGTTAGGTAATAAATTAAGCTTGTAGCTCTTCGATCGAAAGATGGAAGAAATGCGAAGTAGTCTTTGCAACGTGTGAATCTATTTTTCCAAAATGAGTTATGACAAGTTTTTCCAAGTCTTATTAATATTTAACATTTAGAGATAACATTTATAATTCCTGTCAACTTAATATAGATTTTTCACTTAACATTTATATAATTTTGGGTAACAGCAAGAAGACAAAAGTTCCCCAGAAATTCATGTTCCATTAAGCGCATGTATCTGCGTACACTCCAAAGAGCAAGCATTACCTTAGTGGGTACTAATGTTCTTCTATAGTTGTGCTTTCGCACAGTTTATTTTCTCGCGCAGGAGAAAATCGAATGCGCAGAGAACTTATATTTTAACATATTAAGAACTAGAAATGATAAAGAATGTCGCACATGACGTATGACTGATGTTGAGTGTCCTCTTCGTGAGTATGTGAATAACTGCGTGTAGGAACTCGCTCTAATTACCCTAATAAGTGTAAATCTTCCTTTAGAATGGGTTTAGATTTAAAGCCTAAACTACACCTAACCATAGGTGTAGTTTCTCTTCCTTTTCTCTCCATGTTGATGATAAGAATCACCAACGAACCTTGGATGGTTTTAGCTTGAACTCGAGAGCTTGTTTTTCATATTCCGAAAGAAAATTAAAGTATTGTGATCTAATAAAAAATCCTTGTTTTATTTATTAAAGAATCATAAGTTGTATTTTTTCAGTTCTTTCAGTTTTAAACTTCACTTTCTAAAATATATATTTTAGATCTAAAACTTTTCATGAATAAATCAGAAAGTCTCTTTTCCAAAACTATAAGTTAATAATACAATCTTGTGTTAAGTGTTAAATATTTGATTATATAATTCTTTGAAGAATCTCATTGAGGAGTTATAGACAAAGAGATATGAACATGTCTCTAAGCTTGAGTTAAGCTACACATTATTCTAGATTGGATAATATTTGAATCAAAACATCAATCAAGAAGTTAGATGTCATTTTTCAAAATTAACTAGATCTTCTCTCTAACGAAAATTACATTATAAGTTTTTGAGAAAAAAATGTGATAAATCTGAATATAATTTCCGTTATTTTAAATCTGAATAGTTAAACTTTCATTTTGGAATAATGTACTTGGACACTACTATTTCATCAACTTCTAGTAATAGGGAGGAGTGGTTTATCAGCAATCAAGAATCAATATCAAATTTTTTTTGATATCAGTAAAAATCAGAAAATAGATATCGAACTCGATAACTCTAACTTGGATAATTAGAGAAGTTCGATAACTATAATTTGGATTATATTAACGGTCGATAACTATAACTTGGATAGTTTTAGACGTCAATATCTATATTCTAACATCACTAAAATTTTCTTGATATCAGAAAAATTTTTCTTGATATCAATTGCTGTTTATTGATAATGTTCTCATTCCTCTACGCCATAGTTTGATCTAAATTTGAATCTAAAATATTTGTTGATCTATGTGGGTTTAAAAACAATAGCAATGGATGTGGAAATTAGAGCTTGAGTATGAAAACAAGTGCTTCGATGACCCAGAAGATCTTATTTTGAGGATTTGTAAAATATATTTCTCAGAGAACTGAGAAATTTAGCAGTTATGCAGAAAATGATTTTGGTGACTACGTTTTCATCCCAACTTTGGATTATTGAAATAAAGAATAAACTTAAAACTATTGGTTCATCTCAAAACAGACTACTGAACACAAACAGAGGAATGTTAAGATGAAGATTTGAGATTTCTTGGAGCAAAAATGAATCTTTTCTTCAGACTCAAAATACACTAAGAGGAAAAAGAAATTCTCATTTTCATGCTCTTATACTCAAACTCGGGGTTTAACTTAGCATATGGATATTTGTTATTTTAGAATCAATGTAAAAATTAGTTTATTGATCTTTAAAATAAAATAAAAATTCATGAATTTCAGTGATAAAATTTTGATCTTGACTATGGTTATTTTGATAATTTTGCTTTTATTGAAAATTCTATATGAATTACTTAACTAAAATTTATAAAAGAAAAATTTGAAATTAAACAGTAATTCTAAAAGTTTCAGTTTTCATCTTGTAATTTCGGGTTACCCCCAACCTTGTTTCAAGCCTATGTTTACTTGCGTGTTTGTTGATGTGGATGTCTTTGTGGAGATAATTTCACCTTGGGGTTCGTATTTTTGTTATAAATAAGTGCAAGCAAAAATAGAGTATGTTAAATTATTCTTAGAGAAATTTCAAAAAACTGATAAAACAAAAACAGACTATATTTTATCTTTATATAATTCTTAAAACAAAAATAAAGTTTTTAAATAAAAAATTAAAATTTTCAGAATATTTATTTATGTATAAAATTTATTTATTTATAATTTTTTTAATAAAAATATTAATATCTCTATCACAAATGTTATCCGCAAAATACAAAGAGTTGTCCCTCTAGAATTTCACACGAACACTTTTACAAGATAGATATTATTCATTATCTCAAGTAGTAGCATGAAATAGAGAACCAGTACAAAGTAAGAAGAATATAATGGATGAAAGCACAGTATATCTCAGTGGTATAAATAGACGCAAGATATAAGAAAAAGAAGGATAAAAGTCATGAGAAAACAATCAAAACTTGCCATTAAAAGCAGATGTCTTACTTTACTTTATAATTACCAGACGATTACTTTACCGTACCACCTTGACAATTTCTAGTACGGTGGTGAACAGTATAGTAAATAATATACATGCAAGATCGACTTTTAGGAATTTCTTTATAATTACCAGACGATTACTTTACCTTACCACCTTGACAATTTCTAGTAAGGTGGTGAACAGTATAGTAAATAATATACATGCAAGATCGACTTTTGGGAATTTCTGCTCGCTTGTTATTATTAAAAAATTAAAAAATACTAAATGAAAAAAAACACAATTCTTTAGAAATGTTAACTATTAACCAAACCTGGAAACTACATAAACATAAGGAGAGCACGAACAGACGCGCTCCCCAGTTTACATATGGAGGCTGTTGATCACCACCGGGACATTTAATGAAAGATTTAATGTATAACCTAAACGTTTACAAGGAAAAGATTAAGAAAAGATTAAATTAAACCCTTGAAATGGATTAGGTAATAAATTAAACCCTTGCATATGTTAGAATCAGAAAAAGAAGTTAGGAAACTATAGTAATATATCAAAACCGCGATTTAGAGACAGTGTAATTTTGTCCCAACGTTAGTGTCACTTTGCGTTGCGTAGCTCTGGCGCAAAACTTCATGTAAAGACGCCCTTAGAGTGTCGACTGACAACACTTGTACTGTGGGTACGGAAACTTGATCAAAATGTCTCACAAGACGGCCAACAGTATGTGCATGCAAAGCAATCCCAAGGAAGTGTCCTCTGTTTCAAGAGACGTTTTCCCTTCAGAATGCAATCAACTGTTCCGGCTTTTAGCATAAAAGCCCTCAGCGAATCAGCATTACGCTGAACGAAATGATTCCCAACGCTGAGCAGAAAGACAAAATGCTCGTTCGTTATATTGATCAACTTTCAGCACCCGGTTAGAAGTCAGCCACCCGGTTTTTCAAAGTCGATTTTTCTCCAGACACGTGCGAAGTTTACCGTTGGGATAAGTCCCTTCACCGCACAGTGTTCAGTTTCGAGTTTCGCAGCGGGTTGAAACCGTGCCGTACCCATAACCTTTCGCTTACGAGACGGGCTCCAAAAGGATGGAGTCTGGATTGGGTCTGGCAGACGAAATAATTTTTCTCCACTTCGCACGACTCTACTATCTTCACTAGAGACACGAAGTGGAGATGGGTGTATGGTGCGATGACAGTAAGTTCTGAGCGAAAATCCTTGTTGTCAATAACCCGTGTTTGCAGCTTCGGTAATCGGCAGATTCGGTAATCGGCAGATTCACGCGTTAATCACGAATTAACCTAATTGAAAACTGGGTACGGTCTACTGCCTACGGCATCTCGAATGCACCCTGCTCTATGACGAGGCATCTGGAAAAGCTCTGGAAGAAGTTAGTCCTGGACTTACTCACCCAGCCTATCTCGTTCAAATGCAGAAGGCAAGCGCAAAGCGTAGAGCTTCAGTCACGTCACATGGATCTTTGAGATATCGTTTGGACATTAGAATTTTCCTGTTTCCAGCTCCTCAATCAACGCTTCCTACAATGTGCTTGTCATCGATCAAGCGAGTCTTCGATCTCGTCGTCTATCATTCACCACAGGGACAAGATTGCACGCGCAGTTCGCATCTACAGACCCGACCAACCCGAAACATAACCAAGAGAAATCAAAACCAACGAGCCCAATTCCATACAGATCCTTTACTCTTCTCCTTCGCTCATGAAGAAACCTTACCGTCAAGAAATCCAAATATGCAGCGGAAAACCTACAAGTTACGTTGGAACTCAGCTAACTTGGAGCCACGCGTGAAACTGCATAGAAACAGAGGACCAGGCGCAGTATATCATCTCGTGGACCCCTCACCTGAAGATTGATCTGAACTCTGTACTCAGGAATTTAGGCCCACGTTTTCCACCGGTTTGGTCCAGAAGTGTCGGCTGTCTCTCCTTGAAGTGGTCATGGCACGATAACTGTCGACGCCACAACCGGTAATAGTACTAACAGACTTCCATCGAGATCAAGTTCACGGCAGCCGCAAGGTGTTCTGCAGGCTTAATGTTGCAGTTTGGAAGCCAACTTCCTGCTGATCGCAGGCGGTCAGCAGGAACTGCATCAGCTGTGAAGAATCTCCGGAAATGTTCATGTGGTCTTTCTTCCACTTCATCTCGGGAGTTGTACTCTAAAGGACTGCGCATCATGATCTGGTATGAGCTATACGTCCGCGACTCGCATACGAAGATATAGGATTCGAAAATGCACATGCTGCACGTCTAGAACTCCTTCACGTTATTACAACTTTTGCTTAAGATCGGAAATGATTCGAAAAGCGGACACAAAAGGGTGGTGGACATCATAGCAAGCAATATCTTGGACGATCAACCTTTCCCACTGCAAGAAGGAAGAGGGAAAATCAAATTCCCTTACAGCACTTCCATTTCGAGCAGATCGAGGGACGAAAGTCATCATGAGGTCTGGAGAGACAGTTTCGGCTGTACCCGATTCTCGTCAGTAACTTGCGGCAGAGCACGTTGTCACCAGTTCCTCGTCACTTAATTAAACTAGCTTTAGTCCTGTAAGATGGGAAACCCTGTACTGGTTTTCCTACAAAGTACAGCACAAGCTCTGGCAACTTTTGAGCTGGCTGTCCCAATGGAGACGAGAAAGCAAGTCCGGTCCCCACATCGATCTAACCTTCAAAAATGTTGCATGCATACCATAATTACATCAACCATGCCGAGGGTAGTAAGAATCGTACGTGCTGCTAGGCTCACGGTTGTCCGCTACTGACTCCGCATGCAGGTGCTTATGGTCACATTGTCTGGAGTGAGTCTCTCTGCATGCATTGTAAAACCTGCAGAAGTTCACGCTTATCCATCTAGAGAAGGCAGACACCGCATTCTCTCCGAATGGCTAGAAGAAGAGAGCATAAGAGAGGGTCCTATTAACAATTGATCTACAACAGAAGAATACGGATTCAGCTTAGCATGTCAAATCAAGCCATTAAGCATTCTAGACCGATTCCAGACTGTTTATTATATATGGATTATTAGCAACCAAAAGGGATCTCGCTTACGAAGTTTGGGCGTTCTAAATTCCAGCTGAGTTCACCGTGTCTGGTTTGAACCTAATTTAGACTTACTTTAAGGAGTCTAGAGTCGTACGAGCCTTGTCACGACATGGACAGCCAGCGGTGTGAAGATCGGTCTCTGCGCCTGGTTCAGGCAGTTAGTGAAAGGGACACAGGCTAGCGGGTCGCCATTACCAGTCACTGTTAGAATTACGGTACACAAAAGAATTCGAGATATTTCTGTCCTTGGCGGTTCTGCTCCATCCGAAACAGTACAAAAACATAACGTTTTAAACGAGAGAAGAATAGGTTGACTGTGGATCTGAGCTTGCAAGCGATACTATCAACTCATATCTGCTCATCCCCATCGGCAAACACGTGAAGATGGAAATTTCTGTTGGCATCCTTCACCACTAGCTGTGTCTTTCTGTCCGTAAGCGGAATTCGGCTTTCAGCCTGTTCACGATCGCTCACGTTGCTCTGCTCCCGGTATTTGAGAACAGTGTGTGGAGAATACTCAGTCATGAGGAGCTTTAGAATTTGTTATCTCTGTAGCGGGAATACTAGGAGTACTTACTCTCACCTGTCGAATATCCAACTCAGAGTCTGCGGAGCTGGGACCATGTATATAGCCTTGCTGCTCGGCTCCCCACAAAGAGCGCATCACAGCTAGTCGATCGATGCGCTGCAGGCTCCTTCGAAGTCTTTGTCGGTATCGAGACGGGAACTAGAGCTTCTTGCAGGATCTAAGGGGACAAAAGATCATGTCTCAGGCTCCCGTTTCAGGCTCGAACTTTGGCTCAGACTTCGAAACGAGCCCATTCCGTCGGTACCTTCGCCCGGTCGAGATTATGGTTATGAGTAACAGCTTTGTAAATTTGTCGATCTCACTGGAGGTCCCCAGCCCTGGGGATGAGGCTGAATGTAGCTGCAGCAGCAGAAATCAGCCCGATTTCAGCAAGTTAGCTCATAGAGTCTACCTGGAGCTCGCAGATCGTTTCAGGACATTGTCATTTTGTTCGGTTGGTTATGTTGAGAATTTTCTAGTGGGTCGACTCGGCTTGAGCGGTGACGGTGCACGGAGAAGTCTTTAGTCTCCCTACTGGTAGTTCATGCTTGACAGGAGATCTGTAACGATATCGATCAGGGCAGCTTCGGATCTGGCTACTAGGTGCGTACCTAGCTTATACTTGAGATTTGAGGTTTCAATTACACCTCCAGCTTGAGTTTAGCTAGCATGCATGCATATGGGACTAGTTGGAGTTCTCAAGCGTAGAATCGAGGATCTTACGGACTATCTAACAAGTTGCATACTTGTGTCATCTGGAACGGGAAGTCCTCACTTTGACCGATTCACTCTCACACACGTTATTAGTCCGGATGATACAGACGTTATTACACCGAACTCCGAATCATCCATGTGAAGTGTCATTGTAATATTCAGAGAGTAGAGTGAATTTCAGGTTCTGTGGAGAATACAGTATCCATGGTTCTTGTCTCAACTCCATGCAGATACGAGTAAATCATACGCATATGTGCGGACAAGATGAAGGAAGAAGTTGTTCCAGAAAATCTTAACGTCAAGATTCTGCCTTTCTTTGTTACAGATGTCACTGGACTAGTGCAACAACCATCCAATTGCGAATCCAAATAGGCCGAGTTCTCACTAGAAACTGTACAAACAGAGGCCTAGGGGAAGGATGTGGAATCTTCTAATTAAGTTGTGACAAGAGATTGCTGTCTCTGTTTACATTCATGTACAGAACCCTCTCCAAATCATTAACCATACGTCTTGTATAAAGTGTTTTGACATGCACAGAGTTATATATATTGTTGATCAGCTTTATTCTGTGAAGTGCCTCTCTTCTTATCTAGGCCTCCCAGTGGGACGCAGAAAAAACTGCAAATCTCTTCGTGCCAAACTGTTCGTTATGGTTCTTCGAAACTGATCCTTCGAGAACCAGCTTAATTAGTCGTGTAACTAGTAAATATGAAATTTGTAATTTGCGCATGCTGTTGGAGGCATCGGATAATGAAACTTTCAATGAAACTTCCTAGTCCCTGCTGCCTAGCCTGGTCTTCACAGCCTGGTCAAGTGCAATATATAAGAGTCGTTTACTGCAATACACAAACGCAGGAATTCTTGTTTGCTGTAGCTAGAAGCGTCTCATTAGCTTAACGACTCATTAGTTGCTGATGAGGATCCCTCTTAAGAATCAAACTTGTTCCTGGCTGTTTGTCCGGGTACGATGCTTTGAAGCTAGTATATGGCCTTGCTGATAGTAGTTTGGCTCTCGGCTCAATCGAGTCCGCACAGACCATAATAACGTTCCTTCTCAATTTGTCTGAATTGGTGAAATCATAGATATCTATTGGTCTAACTACGAATACCCTAGGCCTCCATGCATGTCGACAAACCTGAAATTATTTCAAGAGTGCTGGAATGCCTGAGGTTTTGAGATCAAAATCTCTGAACCCTGGACTTTATGATTAGCTTACACTGTCAAGTCTCAATTGGTTTTGGGGACATAGTTGTGCCCGAAAACTCCTGTTCCAGAAGTCGATCGATCAAACAGATCGACTTAACGGATCCGTTAGTCGAAGAGTCGAAGAAATCTTCGACGGACCTTAGAGGCTGAGAAAGTAAACTAGTACTGTAACAGAAACAAGCTTCATAAGGTCGACTTCAGAAAATGTTGAATCCCTGTGGGGACCATGTATTCTTTTAGGTCTGGACTAACAAACTACTGCTCAAGCTGAAAAGATTGCGCACACCACTAGCGAAGAAGAGAGTTGCACTATAAGTCTCTGGACCCACGAGCCATCAATCAAGAGGATCTACTACAGGTACTAGACTGTCGCCAGATACCACTAGCTAAGAAGAGAGTTGCGCTATAAGTCTCTGGACCCACGAGCCATCAATAAGCGGATCTACTACAGGTACTAGACTTGTTGGCACCCACTTGGGATTCCAACAAACACAGTACCATACTGCGGCCACGTACAGGTGATCATGAGGGAGTGTACAGAGGAATGTTCTGCAGGCGTTTCTAATATTGCTTACTATAAATCTTTGGGACAAACTTTTTAGAACTCAAAAAAGTTCGCCAGTACTCTAGTGGTTATACGTACAGCTACCGAAATAAAATTTCTTAGAGATTCTGGCTTAGCCACAAGTTTAAACGAGTGCCGCTGTTTACGGTCGCACATTTAATTACGTTATGATCCGTGTTAGATCAGGTGTTTAGGGTTTAGTGTATATTGATCCAACATAACAACTGCTACCTCGACGACACTCCTAGCATCGTATAATTTATGCCGTTCTATAAATGCTAGATCGACACCGTCTAGATTTATTTCGTTCTTGTTTGATGTTTCCTAGCTAATGTCTTTCTTGAACAGAGGCTTTCTACCTTCCGAATTCTAGATTTTGGAATTCTAGACAGCTGCATTCTCGCTTCCATTACGAAATTGAAGCATCTTTACTTTCTTCTTTCTTGTGTCCTCGTGTGGTGGTTACATGAATCCCCTTCTCTCTTGAAACCTTTCCTTCTCTTGTTGGATTTGGACTCTTTGGTTCTTGCTTTCATACATTTTACATCTAAAGATATATACAAGCACCTCATTCCCAGGTGCTCTGACTCTGACACATCGCTATTATACCCGCTCTCTCCAGTAACATGACACCACTGAACCCCTTACTTATATTTCTCACTGCTTGTCTCCATCTCAACCCACCTCGATTTCTAGCCACTCTCGTGTTGGTTGGCCTCCTTTCTTTCTCTGCCTTTTGTCTCTCTCGGTTCTTCTCGCAATTCGAGTTAAATCTCGACGAAAACCCTAAACCTTATTCAGTTAATATCACGTATCCGCGTGCACAGCGAAGGCTTCTGTCACAAGCTGTACCTCGTAGACAGAGAGACAAATTTGTTTTAGAAACAGGAATGCTACTTGTTGAAATTCCAAGTGTATCAGTAACTTCTTTCTGTTCTGTTGAAAGTCCATATGTTTCGGTGGTTGACGCTAATATCATGCCCGTAATTTGAGAGTCAACTAGGAATATGAGTTTCTGTCACTAGATGTCTATCTGGTTTACCTGACTTCTGTCGTTTCTAGATCTCCGTGAGGAAAAACAGATAAATCTTCTGAAGCGTCTGTATATATATGTCTGCAGTAGCGAGTTCATATTCCTGGACAAAGATGACAGGGCACGGACAGTACACGAAGCTGACATGGATGGGGAAAGACATATATACAGTTCATATCTTGCAGGCAATCAAATATTTCTGGACCCAGTACGTGCTCGAAGTTTATGTAGGCTCAAAGTTGCATATGTGTACAATGGGGATTGACCAATTTAGAGTAGGCGGATTCTCCGTCATCTGATCATGAGACTACAATTCTCTCTGAGCTAGGATAGAGGGGGAGAGAGAAAGAGAGAGGTCTGAGCAACTCCAGGAACCGTGAGCATGCTTGAGTAAGCTTCGTTTATTATACTGTCACTGATACATAACCTCAAAAATCGAAAAATTGGTTTCTCGAAGCTAACGTAGAGATTGGACTACTAGCTTACCTCCAATTTCCAAAAGGTTCTAAGCTAGCATGTACGTAGCTACAACCAAAATCATGCTTTGAGCATCGCACTTAAGGTTTCTGTTTAGTCTATATCTCCAGAAACGCCTGGAGATCCACGTCTACGTACATAGCAGAAATGATCCCCAAGACCTCCCCAAGAAACGCGATTCTCATGTACAACAGCACAGGCCGATCAAACAGTAGGGACCATGAGGCTTGCAGCAGCAATACGAGAAGCTACACTTCCCTGTGGCACATCACAAACTTTGTCAGAAGTGAAAGCAACACCTTAAAGTTGCTCTACGATCATCCACGAGAAAAGCATCAGCATTCAGACATTAAAAGAAACGATAGTTATAATTCGTGTCGTCTAATTCAAACTGTTGAAATTAAATCTCTCACCATCGTCACTAGTACTGTCCACGACAGTTCCATTGATATATCTGGCAAGAGTTCCGTTGAAATCCCTCGCAGAAGTTGTATGCGCCATCATCAGAAGCACAACGCAGTAGCAGATTAGGAGCAGCGTATTGAGAGCAGTCCACTTCATAGCCATCGTGGTCTCTTTGTTCTCCGTAAGAAGAAGCAGCAACGAGAAGATGAAAATGGTCAGATTGTTGGGAGGGAGTGTGGAGAGATGAAGTTAAGCATGTGATGAAGATTTGGATTGTAAGGACTTCTTATATACACACCACCAGCCAAAGTAGGAACGATTACAAAATCCGAAAATGGATGGGAAAGGTTCATGCATATGAAAGATGTAACGGGTTTTCTTAACCTATATGGTTAAATATTGACTCACGTACACTGTGATGATCACTTTTATTCCACCGTAACGAAGATTCATTCGCATGCTAAAAACATTTCTTTATTAATCATTCGCTGAACAAGGACCATTACAAGAACTCCGAGTTCCAAACGTTCACAAAGTATTCTGGTACAGTAAGCCAGAACAAGAGCATGCTTGAGAATATGGAGTGTTGGAAATGTAATATCAGTGTGCACGTAGTTCTTTTCAGGATGAGGTTAGTTTACCTTAGCTTGCTATCTCTGGTCTGGTCAGTTAAATCTGTTCAGTTAAATCTGTTCACTCTTCACGATATTGTCTGCTCAGCCCCTAGCCAGACTGTCCTTCCCTCTTTACCTTGGTCTACTTCTCTCCTTCGGCCCTTTCTTCCTATCCCTCTCACCTTAGTCTACTTCTCTCCTTCGGCTCTTTCCTTCTATCCCTCTCAACTTAGTCTACTTCCCTCCTTCAGCTCTTCTTCTTATCCCTCCTCATGATCACCTTACTCTGCTTCCGTCCTTCGGCTCCTTCTTGCAATGTATGTTATTGTGATCCGTTTGCCTCCAAATGCTCACGAACTTCATCATGGGAAACAAGAGCGAACTAAATTCAGAATAAAATCTCGGTGTTGTACTGAAAGACGTCGACATGGGAAGTTGAGTTCGAGGGTACAAATTCCGCCTATGTCGATAAGCGGGGCGGGAGGCGAGGGACCGAATGGGAGACGCTGGTTCTCGCGAGTGGAGAATTGCAACGGGCAGTGAGAAAAGTTGCAAAAACATGTTGATCAAACAGAAAGAGAACAGAAATGTGAGGAGCTCAGCATACTTTACGATCATTGTAAGCTTGGAACTGGAGATCGTATTTAGTATCGTCGAATCGATTGGCATCGGGTACTTGCAACCACGATGCGGGCCACAGTCGAACGATGAGAAGCCGTTGAGCTTTCCTCAGTCTCGTTCAGGGGATCATTTAAGCAGCCATACCATGCATAAGAACGTCTTAATTCCAAGGGACGATTTTGCTTGCTTGCTGAGAAGTTGCACGCACGGCAACATTAACTATTGGACGTTCCACACGCTTCATAAACACCACCACAGACGTAGACGAAGCTTGACTGATCATGATCAATATTAATAAAGAGTGTTAACTACTTAGGCCATTAGGTTATCATCCTTCAGTCTTTCTTTTATCTTCGTCTACTCATTGCTTAATTCATTTAATTAGGTCCTACGAAGCGTACGATCCCAAATTCTTCGGCAGAAAAACTATGCACGTCATGCGCGCCAGCAGTAAACCAGGAGTCCACTGCAGCATGGCTATGGTCCCTTTGTTGCCCGTAAGGAGAAGTAGCGTTAATGTTCAAGACGATAAAGAAGATCCGACCCTTGGAGAGAGTGTTGGTGCAAGCATGTCATGAAGATATGCATGGTAAAGACTTCCTTGTAATATACACACCACCGACCAACCGGAGCAAGAACGGTTCAAAATTCAGAAAGGGCTGGGAAAGCAAGTCATGCATACAAAAGTGGGTACAAGGAACCTTACCATGAATCTGGAAGAGGATTCACCTCCCAAGGATTCAAGTATTCCTTGTACTATTATCATTCTGGAAGAACAAGGAGGAAAAGTAGTGCACTCTCGAGAGTGCATTACGCCTTTGGAGGTTGTAGCCGAGGCGGGACAGAGGCTTGAAACTCTTCGTTGCGGAATTTTCGTTACTTTTGAGTGGACAGAGGCTTGCAGATTTCGATTCGCTCCATGACATTCTCGAAGTAACTAAGATCATGGAATTATGTTCCGTAGCCTCATTATCTCTTTGGAAATAAAAATTACGGACTGTAATCTCACAATCTATTCAAACAATAATCTAGATTACAACTTTTCAAGACACGATATACTCGTGGAAAGAACCCACTCGAGCGCATAGTGCTTTACGAAAGTCGATAAACATGTAAAGTTGGCGAAGCTCGTTGTCGTGAGCTTCTTGCAATTGATTAGTTGCGCTATAGTCCAGTTGGGATCATGATAGTTATGGAATCGTTGCTTGCACTGTAATTTGTTCATGACCACCAAATCGAGTTCGAAGGAAAGGTGAACCGCTTGAATCAGTTTTCTTCACAATATCCTTGGGCATTAGCCAGTGTTGAAACTTCACGCCGTGGTTGTACACCTCTGATGGATGTTATCTGCACCTTGAAACATACCAGTGCGGACAGTAGAGGAAAGAAAGAAAACTGCATTGAACTTCACATCACGATGAAGGATTATCAGAGTCTTGAGCTTACACACTGCGTGGGATCAAAAGGTTTTATCATAATGTCCCGAGATTGTGTGTGCGTTGGGTATTTATATTAGCACAAATAAGCTCGACTCAACAGTGAAGACGTTTAGTGTATTATTAATTTCAAGAAACATTTCAAATGATATTGGCGACTAACAAGTCTGTACGTCGTAGCACAAGCGGTCGAGTTTCAAATCAAGCCGCACGTCAGTTCCAAGCAATAAAGCTACAGTCATAAACAGTGCTAGACTGCACTCAGCGTTGATTTGAATTCCATAACCCCTTTCCTCAACACTGAGGTCACTGGGGCACTTTAGATACTCCAAAGTGCTTGTCTTAGCTTTCGAAATCGTTCACAACATAGCTGTTTAGTAAAAATGTCTGCAAGCTACTCCTCTTTTAGATATCCACGATGCGTTCATCTCTTGGTTTGCTCCCAAATGAAACTGCCCCCTCGATATGGTTTGTACAGACATGAAACATTGGATTCTTCCAAGAGCTATGCAGCTCATATTGTCATTGAGGATTTAGGTTGGTTCACGCTAAGTAAACCCGGTGTCTTCTAACATCCACCTGATCCAGATTGTTTCTCGAGCAGCATTACATAAACCTCTCATATTTTGCTTCATTCAATGAGAGAACTACTGTAGGCTACTTTTTGCTTGACCAAGTCACTGCTCCGCTTCCCAACATAAAGAAGAAACTTGAAGAAATCAGAGATAAACTAATTGATCCGGTGGAGGAGAAGAAGACTTGGAATGCACAGCAAGAAGCTGCAGAAGCCAGGGCTGCAAAAGAGAAGAAGCAGCGGATGGAAGTAGAAGTCCGAAGTAAAGAGATCATGGCGCAAACGAGAGAAGCGCTCAGGAAGAAGTTTAACTTCACCGCAGGGAGGAAGCTTCTGACTTTGACCCGAACTTGAGACGATGCCTCAAAGGACATGTTGCTGGAATGCAAGGACAACATGTTCCGCTACTTGGATCGACAGTCAAAGATCGGAAGACACTCTACGGTTTTCTTTCCGTTCTCAACCCTACAACCACGTCTTCCGATGCCCTAGGACCCGCCTATGTTGAAGATCCAGACAAGGAGGAGTTTGACCTAACTGTTCACTTGGTGGTAACAGCACTAGAAGCGAAGAAGACATACGAAGCAGCTCTAGAAGCCAAGACGTCTTCTGGAAGACAAGAAGAGGAGATGGTTTTTCAGGTATTCAAAGTGGAGGTAATGACTGCCTCTGACCCTTATGAGATCGTCCCAACTCCCAACATCAAACATGTCTTATAGAAGAGTCAGGAAGCGCAGATGCGTACAACTTCTCAAGGACATCTTCTGGCTTCTAAGCCAATTACAGAAGAGCACATGACTGCCATTGAGATGGATGCCACCTCAGCCGCGCGAGAGGTATGAGCTGAGCAGCACATGATACCAGAAGACGAATTAGGTACTAAAGCAGGTGCAGATCTCATGGATGTCACACTTGGTGATCAGGATAAGAACATTAGTTAGCTGTTTATATCTCACTATTTTTTAGGATAATTGTTTAATGTTTTTAATTTTTTAAGGAATAGAAATTAGCTATTTTTAGCTTAGCAACTCCCTTATATATTTTTAGGATACTGTCCATGTGGCAGGATTAGTTATAGCAGGAATAGAGAAGACTCTCCAAACTGAGAGGAAATCAAAGTCTAGGAGGAGGTGGTTTTATGACAATACCTCTTTTTTATCCTCTGAATTGTGGTTGTGATACGAGAGAATCCCCTCCTACGGTTAGAGGCGAATGTATACGTTGAGGTTGATGTTGAATTTTACACACATGCATAAGGTTACACATAGAGTACATTTGCATATAGAGTAGGTCTGCACCTCCGCACCCAAGAGAGAATCGTGAGAGTATAGACAATCGACAGGGAATGACATCTTCGTATAGTCTTGTTTAATCTGGTGTGTCGAAGGGTAATGATAGAAAGTTGAAGGAGTAGCTATCAGAAGCTACTCCTTCAACTTTACTCAAGGATTTTGATTGACGATTTGTTTACATAAGCTTTGTATATGTCTTCTGAGGATTGAGTTTCATCGAATTCATACCCAATTGTGCATGAGAAGTCTTCATGTTGAGTGACGGTGATTGTTAGAAGTTGTGTAGTGTCCAAACTTGTCTCATCTAGTGGAGCACTTCGGATCCACGTACGGACTATCCATGAGAGATTGGTCCCTTGAGACAGAGTAGTCGAAGCGCTGCTAAACGGTCTATTGGCAATACTACACGACACTCACAACCACTGATACTCATACAAAGCTTCTATAACCAAATAGAAGATAGAATGAAGATGAGAAGATGAGAAAAGAAAAGAAAGAAGAGAAAATTAACAAAAGAAGAAATGAAAGAAAAGAGAGAAATTAATATTTCAACAATCTTCTAGTCCGATCTTGACTAACAAGCCATCCCTGCTTGTAGTAAATTGGGGAAGAAGAACAGATATTTCCTTATAGTCCCATTGTCTTCTGGTTGAGGATGACGTCTTCTGTTGTCATAAGAAGTAACTCTGCCAGTTTCTGTGTACTTTAAGTCTTCCTCTCGAGGCAATCTTGGAGTTAATTATCACCCATTGTCCCTTTCGTCAAATGAGCTTTTACAGGGATTAAGACTTGTGCCGACACTCTCATCGCCTAACTTCTCCACGTCCTGCTTGGTACTGAGCCAACTTCTACAGATACGACTTCTAACTTCAAGCAGAAGCATGGGAAGGCTATAGGAGGCATACACCTTGTGATTGATCTAATCAGTTGAATGTCGTAAGGGTAATTCGTGATATGGAGTAATAATTGACATCTACAGAGCAGTGGTAGGGTTCTATGGGTGTAATAATCGTCTTCCTTGTCTTCTCAGTGTATATATGTGATGTATTTTAAGTAGTAGTAGTGTATTATGATCCAGAGTGTGGGTCAGAAGTCGCATGGTTTTGTGAGTTAGAAGGGACTTCTGGACAAAACCATGGTGTTTTTGAGTTTGAATAGATCTTAGAACTTAGAACATTGTAACTAGTGTAAATCTTCTTGGAGAACGAAATCTTTTATGCGTACAATGGTGTAAAGGAGAAATCATGAGATATTACACATCCAACAATACGCTCAATGAGAAAAATACGTCTTGAGAGAAAGATCCCTCTTATGCCATAGAGGATACAAACGAATGGATCAATGTTGCGGCTTGTGTGCATTTGTGACAAGCAAGAGGTAAAGCAACAACAAAGGCTATCAAAATCTCTCCTCTTGGCTATTAAATATCACTGGTACTCTTGGAATACCAATGATATTACATTATCAAATGTGGAAGTAGACTAAGTCATGCTTGTTTAATAATATGTCAATGACAATGACATTATATATTATATATGAAATTGTATATTATATATCTAGTTTCTAGACTAGTTATATTTATTCTGAGTTAGATATAGATAGTTAGATATTTAAATGAGTAATAGTATATTAGAGGATCAGTCCATTCACTTCTTATAGATCAGACTTTCCTTAAGATATATTATTGTATATTAGTATGTTAGCTATATAAGCAATATATTAGATTCAAGGTATGTACTTAGTCTATAGATATTATTTTGATGTAACAGTTCAACTTGGCAATACATTTTACTAATATATAACTTAAAGTCTTAAAGTCATGCTTGTTTTAATATATCATTGACATTGCATATTAAGAAGTTATATACTTAGTCTGGTTAGATATTTATTCTGAGTTAGATATGGATAGTTGGATATCGAAATGAATATTATAGAGAATCAGCCCATTCACTTTTTATCACTTTAAATAATTATTCTATATTATGTTAGATATATAATTTATATATTAAATTTTAAATATGCAGTATAGATTTTATTTTATTTAACAGGAAGAAGCTACTAGTAATAAAATGCATGCTTTGCATTGTACCGGTAGTTTCTTCCTATTCACTTTACTAGACTAAGTATATTATCCATTAATAAGAGTAACAAATTGAGTGATATAATTTTATTATTAAGTTTAGAAGGCAATCATGCTTGTTTATGACAATGTATATAATTAATAATAATAAATATTGTTAGATAGTTGAAAACATTGTTAGAGTTTATCCACATTTTACAGATTAATCTAGTTAGATAATTGTATATGTCAGATGTATGAGTAATATGTTAAATTCGAAATAATAAAGATTCTTTTAATTATTCAGTTTAGTGTATCCCATAGTATGAGTAATGTATTATTTGTTATCAAAATTTTAAAATATTAACTTAAAAGTCTAAATTTTAGTATGCAATTGTCTAAGTTAACAAACTCAATGTTCTAGAACTTAACCACCAAAAGTCTAAATTTGATATTCAAATTGTCTATCTTTCACATCTGAATTGTCCAAACTTCAACCCCGACTAGTCTAAGGATGTGAGAATGTTCTACTTTTAGTGAATACATTGATTCATTTGAACTGAATCAATATTTCACTACAAATGTTGTGAAGTTTACTATTGCCCACATTGGCATTACGTGCGATTACCCGTAATCACGAAACGGAAATACTCTAACATCTCACCTAAGTATTTCACACTGTAATAGTCTCTATCTAGTATATGCCTGTGTAAAATCCCAAGGTCGCTTTTCCGACTTCTTTGTAATCTTACGGTTCAAAGTGAGAATTTTTCCATCCTGGGGTCGGCACGATTTCTCCCTGTGCCAGTTCATCTCAGGATGAGGTACTTAACCGTAGTTTGCTGTCTCTGGTCTGGTTAGTTAAACCTATTCAGACTGTCCTTCCCTCTTACCTTACTCTACTTCTCTCCTTCGACTCTTTCCCCCTATCCCTCTCAACTTAGTCTACTTCCGTCCTTCAACTCTTTCTCTCATCCCTCCTCATGTTCACCTTACTCTGCTTCCGTCCTTCGGCTCTTTCTCCCTGTACCACCAGTGCCTGTTATATTGTGATATCGATCCCTTTGGCTCCTAAGCTCACGCACTTCATCATGGAAAACAAGAGCGAACTGAATTCAAGATTGATACCTCGGCGTTGTACTGAAAGACGACGACCTGGGGATCATTTAAGCAGCGATAACAAACGAAGGTCTTGATTTCTGCGGATTCAAGGGACGTTTTTGCTTGCTTGCTGAGTAGTTGCGCCCATGGAAAGTACTGGGACATTCTGCACGCTTCATAGTTATAAACAGCCATCAAGGGATGCAGAGGCAGCACAGACGTAGAAGAAGCTTGACTGTTCGATATCGCTGAAGAGTGTTACTTAGGACTATAGGTTAATCATCCTTCAGTCTTTGTTATGTTAGTCGACTAGTTGACTGATGCAGTTCATCTAATTAGGTCGCACGAAGCATACGATCCATGCTTTAAACTCGGCAGACAAGTAGTGCAGGTCAGTCTTAAGCTTCAGACAAAGCGGAAGTACTCATCGCCTGCTTCATACTCGAAGACTAGTAACAGTTCCAGCACATTCGAAGGACGTGTTACTTATGCATTATCTACACGAAGTTGCAGGATAGAATAAGCTCATGCTGAATTCGTCGAAGGAACATTGAGCACAAGAAAGAGAAGGACGAAAACATCAGCGACGAAGCGAAGAAGGAATAAGGTGGTCAATAGTGGAAGAAAATTCAGTTCACTGGTGCAGTTCTGGGTGGGAAAGGTTCATGCATGCAAAAGATGTAACGGTTTTGCTCAATGACATGTACACTGTGATGATCACCTTGTTCACCGTAAAGAGGAAAAGATTGCAATTGGTCAGCAATCTTGAGGAGAATATAAACGTAAGCAAACTACATTAATTCTTGACAACTTAAAAGTCATTTTTCTCAGAAACGGTTACAAGAAGTACTCGTTTCAGACGAGTCACTGAGAGGTTCTCTCCACGAAAGGTGTACCCACTTTCTTGTACTATTATCATTCTGGAAGTACAAGGAAGAAAAGTATAGTCCGTAATGCACTCTCAGGAGTGCATTACGCCTTTCAATTGGAGGGTTGTAGCCGGAGGCGGGACAGACGCTTTAAATACTTCGTTTCGGGAATTTTGTTCCTTTTTTAATGGACAGAGACTTGCAGATTCGATTCGCATTGGAAAACCTTCATTTGCTCCATGACATTATCGGAGTAACTAAGATCGTGGAATTATGTTCCATAACCTCATGATCTCTTTGGATAGGGAAATTGCGGAGTGGAATCTCAAAACTGAAAAATAATCTACATTACGGCTTTTCAAGACACGATAAATACTCGTGGAAAGAACCCATGGCCACTCAAGCGCTAGTGCTTTACGAAGTCGATATAGTTTAACATGTAAAGTTGGCGAAGCTGGTTGTCGTGAGCTTTTGCAATTGATTAGTTACGCTATAGTCCAGTTGGGATCATGATTGTTGTGGACTCGTTGCTTGCACTCTAATCTGACCACCGAATCGACTTCGAAGGAAAGGTGAACCGCTTTACTGTAATCAGTTTTCTTCACAATCTATTGGCATTAAGTCAGAACCGTGAGCGAGCATGCACATGTACATCTGGTCAATAGTCGAAATGATGATAAAAGAAGAAAGTCTGATGTGACTTTTTGTAGCTTTCTCGAAGATCAAGATCTCGAACGTATACATTAGACTACTAGCGTACCCCCAATTTCCAAAAGGTGCTAAGCTAGCATGTACGTACCTACAACCAAAATAGTGCTTTGAGCATCGCACTTTAGGTTTTTTATTTGGTCTATATCTTCGGAAACAACTGGAGATCCACGTCTACTTACGTACATAGCAGGAACGATCCCAAGAAACGCGATTCTGGATCTCACGTACAACAGCACAGGCCGATCAAACAGTAGGGACCATGAGGTTTGCAGCAGCAATACGAGAAGCTGCAGTTCCCTGTGCACATCGCAAACTTTGTCAGAACAAAATACAGAAACGCTTGCTCTACAATCATCCACGAGAAAAGCATTCAGCATTCAGACATTAAAAAGAAACGATAGTCATAATTCGTATCGTCTGATTCAAACTGAGAAAGTGTCCCACCATCGTAGTCACTAGTACTGTCAACGACAGTTCCATTGATATATCTGGCAAGAGTTCCGTTGAAATCTCTCGCAGAAGTAGTATGTGCCATCATAAGAAGCACAACGCAGCAGCAGATTAGGAGCAGTGTATTTGGAGCAGTCCACTTCATCGCCATCGTGGTCTCTTCGTTCTCCGTCAGGAGAAGCAGCAAGTAGAAGATGAAAAAGTTCAGACTCTTGGGACTTGAGTGTTGAGAGATGCAAGCATGCGATGCAGATTTGGATTGCAAGGACTTCCTTATATACCAGCCGGAGCAGGAACGGTTTCAAAATTCGACAATGGTTCATGCATATGAATGATGTAACGGTATTTCTTAACCTATATGGTTAGATATTGACTCACGTACACTGTAATGATCCCTTTGTTCCACCGCAAAGAAAAAAAGGGATCGATTGCGATGGGTCAGGGATAGAATAATGCAAAAATAACCACTTCGAGCTACAATGAAAACTGATTAATTAGCATTCCCAAAAACAGTTTCTTTTATCGATCACTCGCTGATCAAGGAGTTAACCAGCAAGCCTCAGGTGAGTCCATTCTCTCTTCAGGATGGAGTCTGCTCAGCCCCTAGCCAGACTGTCGTCTCGGTTACGTTAAAGTCTACTTCCCTCTTTCGGCTCTTTTTTCCGTCCCATTCACGTTAGTGTTGAATATTGTACAAGCTAATTATGTATTATATTCATGGGTTTTTTTTGGCTAACCTAGTTAGTTTAGGGTATAGGATCCAACCTTAGTTCATCCTTTTTTTGTTTTTCTCTTTTTCTTACTAGTAGAGAGGGATTGATGATCCTCTATTCATACTCTTGTGAACTTGCTGACTCTCCATCTCTCTTCAGATTAGGTTATGATTTGTTCTATGAATGCTTACAATTTCTTTGAATCTTCACATGGTATGAGAGCAAGAGAGAGGAGATATGAGTGAGAGAGAGGTGATACGCTTTCAAGTATCCTTCGATTCAGCTGAGTCGGACCTACTCAACTTAAGTGAAACCTTAAACATAAAAGTGTATTTTTGAAAGTATTCCACTCAGTTTTAGCCTCTGAAAATAGATGGAGAGTTTAGTTTTTTCGTCTCATTAGTAAACCTATGCAAAAGTTATTGTTTTTACTGTTTAGGTCAACACAACTTTGACCGTAGTATTGAAGGCCTTAACGATCATTTTTTGCCATTCTGCCAAGTGGGTCTATTGACCTAGCAACTACAATCATATTTTATTTGTTATTTACTTCTTCGATATCTTTCTATCGTCATTTTTTTCATTCCATTCTGAGTTTGTTTGCACATTCGACCTCATTGTCATCTATTGCATCATGAGTAGCAGGGTAGACATATTCTCAGACATCATAGGTGAACCTCTTGGTAAGAACAACTACTCAATATGGAAGTATCAAATTACTGCTTTTCTCAAGAGACAAAGACTCCATGGTCTTGTCACAAGCACTGATAGCAAACCACCTGAGGATGATGGAGATTCGATAGTTGTTGAATAGAACAGACTTGCTCAACAAACTGTACACTGCATATCATTGTGTGTTTTCATCATAGATTTTTGGTTACATACATACAATTGATACTTAAGGAAATTTGAGATGCCTTGGCAAATGTGTTCTAGACATCAACCAAAGCTCGTAAGTTGCAGCTGAAGCAACAGCTTTTGGAAGTAAAGAAAGGTATTTCGACGATTACAGATTATATCTACTTGATCAAAGGTCTAGTTGAACAACTGAGCAGCATTGGTGTCAAGGTCGAAGATGGTGATCTCCTTCTTCACACATCATTCAAAGACTTGGTAATGAATACAAGCTCTTCAAAACTTCTATTGTTGTCAAGGATACTTATTCCACGTTTGAAGTACTAATATCTATGCTGGTATTAGAAGAGATGAGGTTACAGAGTGCAACTGGTCTAAATTTTACTCTGGAGCAAACCTTGTTCGCTAGTAGAGCTGGAGACAAGGGTTGAGGTAGAGGTAGAAGAAGAAGCAACTCTGTTGGATGAGGTCAACAACAAACAACATATCCAAGGCAAATTTTTGCAGATATTCATTTTTGTAACTGTAGCAAAAAGGCAGGTCATTTTGAGAAGAATTGTTTCAAGAAACAGAATGACATCAAGGTTGATAAGCAACCTCAAAATTTAAATTTTGTTTCCATAGAGGATTATCATTCAGATGGTAGCATATTAACCATGCAGCATGTCATGGGTGTTATGATCAAATCTGATGAGAGTTGATACATAGACTTTGTTACTCAAACCACATGACTGCACAAGGAGAGTGGTTGATCAGCAAAGATCTTGTGAAGACTCCAGCAAATCTCTACAATGGTGATAGTACTCAACATCTGATTACTCATCTCGGTTTTGTATCTATATGAGTTCCATCCTCAAAAATATCAACTTTAGAAGATATTATGTATATTTCTATCATAATCAAGAATTTGATCTTAGTAGGTCAGATTGTTGAACATGGTTATGAGGTTCAGTTGAACAAGCTTGATTGCTTTGTTCAAATTGAATACCACATTGTAGTGACCAAAGGAACTAAGGTTGGTAAGCTTTTCAAATTAGATGTAATTATATCCGAAATTGAGACTGTCATGTTTCTAGACAGTTCTCAGATTTTGATTTTACCGTTGCGACATAAGAGGTTCAGACATATGAACTTCTCACGCTTGAAGGCTTTGCCTACTTCTAATCTAGTTGTAGGTATTCCAAATTTCAAAGATGTCATTCTTGTAGGGGTCTGCGAAGCTTATCAGTTTGGTAAGCAGGTTAGACAACCCTTCTCTCATAAGGACACTAGAGCTCCTATTGTGTTGGAGCTTATTCACACAGATGTATGGACAGCTTGTATGCAAGTCCTAAGTATTTCGTCTCATTCATTGACGATTGTTCGAGATTCATTTGGGTCTATTTCTTGAAGGTCAAGTCAGATATATTTGTTGTATTTCAATAGTTTAAGAGTATAGTAGAGAACCAGTTCAACCATAGCATCGAAGTTTCGTCTATGTTTTGATGGAGGTGGCGAGTTCATTTCTTATTAGTTTGATGTTTTTTTGCAACATGGCATCAAGAGAGAAGTCACATGCAACTACAGTCCTCAGCAGAATCGAGTTGCAGAGCGCAAGAACAGACATATTGCTGAATGCGTTAGACCTTTGCTCAATGAGAAAGCTATGCTTAAGTGTTATTGGATAGAAGTTGTATCCATTGTTGTTTATCTTATGACCAGATCTCCAACTGCTGCAATTCATAAAAAGACACCATTTGAGATATTGTAGAATCAACAACAAGATCGAGCTTCTTTACGAGTATCCGGTAAACATTCAAAAGTAGTACACATGTGACAAATGTGATTCTTTATGGTTGCTTTTATTCTCACATGCAGAAATCAGTCTCGGTAGAGATCAAACTCAGGTCTATTCAACAAGACAGAGTGGATAATCTTGACAAATAACATAACATGTACTAAACAGGCCAGGGACCTCAAGAAAAGATAAACGACAAAGATACAGAGCCACGGATGGAAATGTCTCAACAAAAAAGTACTGCTGAAGTGCTACTAAATAACCTCTAACATCATAAACGCTAAGTATCTTCACACTAAGTTATCTTCACTACTACTGTCCTTGGAAATTCTGACGAAGAAGACTCTTCTATCGCCGAAGTACAAAGTTCAACTTCTTCCTAAGTGTCTCACCAAAAAGAACAACTTCCTCCAAGGTTAACTTCGTCCTAAAACTCCTTCATAGTAAACTAACTTTGTAGATACTAGTTTGTTCTCAAGCTTCGCCTCAAACTTCCTACTCTGATTTCAGTTGTAAACATACGAAGTCTTCGTCACTCAGACTAACTCCTACCACAACAAACTACGAGGCTTCGTAGGTAAATCTTTGAAGTCGACAAATACACAATGGCTCTGTAAACTTCAGAAAATAGAAAATCCAAATAACAAACACATAGAGATATAGAGAACGAACAACAAAACGCTTATATACAGTTTTGTTCGAAGATGACAGATTTCACTTCTTAAGAAGAAGGATTACATCTTAAACGTCTGATCATATCCCCGAGTAGATAGAACCGAAGTCTCTACAATACGTAACTGTAAAGTCTTAGCTCTACTCCACAATGGCAGTTTAACTGTCTCTTTGATCTCTCGAATCTCGCGCACTATCCTCTCCGTGACTCTAACTATCTTATTCTTAGTCGAAGGATCTGCCGTTGTTGTCATCTCCACCCGAAGTCATGTAGAAGCTCCTTCCCATGAATCAAGCTCGGTGGCAAAATACGAAGTCAGTACTTCATCCACTTTATCCCAAAGTTCTTCGGTCTTCGCCTCCACTGTGATCTTCGTCTTTGAAGCCTTCGCGAGTTCCTCATCCTTGGTCGCCACTACTCTTGTAAAGTATCCTTCTCTGACTTCATGTCGTGAAACCGTGAAGTCATTAAGTTCAACTTTGCTTGCAAATCCTGAATGTCTTGCGAAGCCTTCACCTGCTTTTTGGACTTCGCCTGAAATAGAGCACCGCGCTCCAATGTCAGTTTCTTCACTTCCTCCGGAGTGGCATCCAACTTCGTCATGAGTTGATGCTTCTCCTCGAGCCATCCTTTCCTTCCGAAGTGTACCGCTCTAAGGAGTTCAGACAATGTCAAGGGTATCTTTGTCTCTTCCTTGTAGATTTGTCTATGCATGTCCAACTGAGCGAGGATTGGTAGCGCTGTATCACTCAAAAACTCCAATGTTTGCTCGAATGTCTACAACTCCTTCCCAATGCTTCGGTCTCTACAGATCGAAGTCGTCGCTTCATCTTGCTGCGGTGTAGTACGAAGTATCTCTCGAGGACTCTCCACCTGCAGCTCAGTTGCGTCTGAATTTATCCTTCTCAGAACAAACTCTTCGGGCTTTGCATTCTCTTGACTTCACCTTGGGCGCACTTCTCTTACAACCTCTACTGAAGAAGACTTCGCTAGAGCTTGAAGATCTTCGGCTTCTTCTCTGAAGTCTGAATAGTCGTCTTCTTCGCCTTCTTCTTCCTATGCGAAGTAGCTCCTCCTAATGTTCCTTCATCCGTTCTCCTTCGCTTCGTCCGAGTAGTCGGACCTGCAGAAGTCACTAGAGTCATCACCTCATCTCATTGAGGTGTTGGCTCTAACATCAAGTCATCTTCCGCCGAAGTCCTTGGTCCATACTTGTTTTCTTCTGACGGCGTCAGCAAATTCATTCCTCTATAGAAAACTGCGGCCAAGGCCGTGAAGTACATCGCTCCACCATCGTCAAAGATATTGTACGTGAAAGATCTTCGCCCAATGCTCTTTCTTTCCTGCAAGGATCTGCTCGATGAAATGAATCTGCCAATTCGCCAAGTATCACGTGCGATAAGACTTGAAGATCAATTGTGTTCAAGGCCACTGTAATGTCTCTTCGAAACAGTTCGATGTAACTGTGCATCTTGAACCCGTTCGACCCTACCGGCATCGTGGAGAAGAGCTCATTGTACTTCGCCACTTCCTCCGAAGACGTCTTCGTCGTGCTATTGTAACACACAAGAAAACCAAAAGATGCTCGAAAGTAGTAATTTAAGGATCGAATCCACAGAGATGCAAGTAAAGATCATCCAAAAGTAGTAAACACGTGACAAAGGTGATTCTTTATAGTTGTCTTTTATTCTCACGGGCAGAAATCAGTCCCGGTAGAGATCAAACTCAGGTCTATCCAACAAGACAGAGTTGATAATCCTGACAAATAAACATAACAGGTACTGAACAGGTCAGGGACCTCAAGGAATAGTTAAACAACGGAGAAACAGAGCCACGGGCAGAAATGTCACACGAGGAAATACTGCTGAAGTGTTACTAGGTAGCCTCTAACACTATAAACGCTAAGTATCTTCACACTAAGTTACTTTCACCACTACTGCTCTCGGAAAACTCTTGCGAAGAAGACTCTTCTTCCGCCGAAGTACCAAACTGAACTTCTTCCTAAGTGTTCCACCAAAGAACAACTTCTTCCGAAGTCAACTTCGCCCAAAAACGTCTTCGTAGCAAACTAACCTCGCAGATGCTGGTCTATTCTCAGTCCTCGCCGTAAACGTTCTACTCTGATTTCAAATGTCGACAACAAATCCTTCGGCACCCAGACTAATTTCTACCACAGCAAACTACGATACTTCGTAGGTAAATCCCCGAAGTAGACAAACACTCAATGGCTCCGCAAACTCAGGAAATAGAAAACTCAAAAATGATAAAACACATAGAGGTCCTGAATACGAACAACACAACGCTTATATACATGTTTTCCCGAAGATGACGGATCTTCTTCCTAAGAAGTCGGGATCACTTCTGGTCCGCCAGATGAAGGTCCTGTGTCCGAAACGACACCAGGAACAACACCGCTTCCTACCGCTAGCTCTCTACCTATCTCGCAAACTGAGAACTCTACGGTTGCTCTAATCTCTCTAAGCTCTCTAACTACTCGCTGGCCTAGCCTAGCTACCCGGTTCTTAGCTGTAGTACCCTCCGCATCTGCAGCTAAGAACTCCTCTCTAACCTTACGGAGAAATCCCAGTTCCTCGGCGTCCATCTCAACGGCGAAGTAGTTCTTCAGCACCGGCTCGATCCTACTACGAAGTTGAGCGCTTAGCTCCTCGGCCGAAGTCATTCGACGCCTCGAGTCTTCGACTTCCTTAGTCATCTCCGCAACTACATCCTGCGCCCGATCCCTCTGCGTGCGCATCTCATCCAGTTGCTTCTTCATCAGAGAAAGTACCTTCTCGTGATCTTTCTCCTGATCCGACTTCTGCCTAAGAAGAAGCTCTTTCTCCGAAGTCTCGTTCTTCAATTCCTCGACCTTCGCTTGGGTTTCCTTCTATGCCATGACGAGAGCTGCTCGTAAATTCTCTTTCTCCTCCTTCCAGTTACCTCGGCCGAAGTGCATCGTCTGTACCAACTCCGCGAGATTCAGTTTCCGCTCGACAACCTCCTCGTATGTCCCGCGGTTTCCTTCCAAGCTGTACAGCAGTGGCGCGACTACTTCCTGGATGTACTTCGCCGAAGAAGTAAGCTGCTCTATCTCTCCTATTGTCGACAGAGAAAGAGTAGTCTTCGGTGTAGTATCCACGCTCTTCTCCATTCGAGGAGTGTCTCCTTCTTCCGCTTCCCCAGTCGCTTCTTCTTCAACTGCTTCATCATCGGTGCGGACTGTCCTCGTCATTTTCATCTTCTTTCTCGACTTCTGCACGGACCTCGGCGTCTCTTCCAGCGGTTTCTTCCTGCCACTTCTGCGGACCGGGGGAGATACTTCGATCACATCTTCGTCTTCGGCCGGAGTCACTTCTTCGATTGTCTTCTCTGGGGTTGGTGTTGAAGTCGATGCCTCGTGCTTCTTTGCTTTCTCCACTGCTACTTCGGCTGCGGTGCCCTCGGCCTCGATCTCGTCGAAGAACTTCTCAAGATGTGCGTCTCGGGCTGGAGTCTGCACCACCTGATATTCATCATCTTCGGCAGCTGCGGTGAAGCCTAACTTCTTCTGTGCTTCGGGTGACAGCAGTCCCATCCCCATGTAGAACACCGAGACAAATGGTCCTATGTATGCTAAGTCTTCGGCTTCCCAGAGCTTCTGCACGTGACGATAAAAAAATCCTCTTCCAATGCGCTCTTCTTCCGGCGAAGAGCTGCTCGATGAAGTTGATTTGCCAATTCGACATGTATGTCGTTCTTCGTGGCCTGAAGATCGCCATAATCGCATCGGCAACTTCTCTCTTCTTCGGGTCGCAGAAATCGCTCGTTCGGTAGCCGTTCCTCCCTAGAGGTAATTCCTTGAAAAGATTGGGGAAGTTCTTCACTGTTTCGGGCGAAGCAGCGGCAGATGTGCTATCGAAAAGAAGGTCACCTTCCCGACCTGCATCGTCAATTCCCAAGACAGCGGACCAGTGATCTTCGGTCCAGTTAGAAGGTCGCCCATATTCCTGGTCGGCTGGATGATTCTTGCAAACCTTCAACTCGTGCACCAATTTGGAGGAGACCATCCCCCACCAAGGAAGTAAGAGAAATGCTAATCACATCTCCTCGAGCTCCTTATCGTAACGGCGAAGAGCTGCTCGGTTAACCTCAAATGCTCGAAGCCTCGGCGCCTTAGCCGTCTGCATTCCTCGCATCCCTAGGATCACTGCAACGATCTTCGCCACAAACGGATTCTTCATCGCAATCGGGTTCCTCGTCTCAAACTGGCTTCCTCGCCTCAAACTGATGTACTTCGGCGCTCAGAAAATGCGGCTCTCTGCGCTCTTGCTATCGCTCGCTCTGGGAATAGTAAAATAGTAAAGTGAATGTCTTGTTACCTGGGTTATATCCCGCGATAGGTCTTCCTGCACGTGCCGAAGTTAGGGTTTTCCTCTTGACTACTGACATTCTTCAGTCTGCTGTAACTTCGTCAGTCGGTCTCCGATTGTATCGCACAACATATCGTTAGAAAGCTCTTCGCCCGAGGAATTCATCTATGAGGAAGTCATCCCTCTAGTGTCTCCATAGATTTGATAAATTCCGCCAGAATAGAGATTCTTCACTAAACTTCTAATTAACACTATTCTACTCATATAGTTTATCTTCTATCATCTATTCTTCTTATTTACTTTACAACTAATCAATTAATTAACAAAACGAAAAACCAAGGCTTCACATACTCCCCCTCTCAATTGTGAAGCGACCCCGCGAACACTTAAGAGTAGTATCTCTTGATTCTCCACCCATTGACTCGGGTGGCTAATAATGTTCCATCGAGTTCTTCCAACTGAACCGAACCATTACTATAACGACGCGTTACTTTATAAGGGCCCATCCAACGTAAGTGTAACTTCCCTGGAAATTTGGTATACCTACTGTCATACAGCAGTACTAAATCTCCATCTTTGATATCCACTTTGCGGATCTTCTTATCGTGCTTTTCTTTCCGCTTCATTTGAATGATCTCCGTTAGTCGTTTCGATTCTTCACGGTCTTCCTCAAGTGTCATCAAACTCTTGAGGCGTAACAATTGACTCTCCTCTACTGACAATCTATCTTCAGACAGGATTCTGTAAGTGGGTACATCAAATTCAACTCGCATGATCGGTGTCATACCATATGTTAGGAAAAAGGGTGTCTGACGGGTCGTTATCTTTTCTGCATTACGAAACGCCCACAAGACAGCCGGTAACTTTGTATCCCAATCATATGCATGATTCACTGTCACCTTGTTCAGAATCTTGCACAACACTCCATTAGATTTCTCTGTCAATCCATTAGCCTTTGGATTGTATGGTGTTGTCTTTCGGTGTTTTATACCAAAGTATTCTGTCATTTCTTCTATCATTTTGTTCAAAAAATGTGTACCTCGGTCACTCACCAACTCCAGTGGGCATCCATATCGAGTAATGATCTGTGTATACAGAAACTCAACCACAGTGGCTGCGTCGTCTTTCTTGGTAGCTGCTGCTTCAACCATCTTCGTTGCATAATCAGTAGCTATCAGTATGTATCTTCTTCTAGTGCGACGGGTTGCAGGTTGTATGGGTCCTACAAAATCAATTCCCCACTTCTAGAATGGTGCTAATGGAAGTATCGGATGTAACGGCCACTGAGTGGTTGGCGTAGGCTTACCCACTCGTTGACAGTTATCACACTTCTTGATGATCTCATGAACATCTTTGTACATCGTCGGCCACCAGTATCCAGCTGAGAGAATCTTCTTCACAGTGTTCCTCAGTGCATAGTGTCCGCCTTCAGGCTCTGAGTGTAGTGCTCCCACCACTTGTGGTATCTCATGCACTTCCAGACATCTACGAAGTTCTTCATCAGGCCCTCTTTTGAACAGTATCCCGTTCTTCAGTTCGTAAGGTCCTGCCTGATGTATGAAGACTGTTCGCTGTTCAGCATCCATGTCTTCTGGGCAGTGCAAAGTCTGTAAATATCTGTACAGATCATAGTATTTCGTAGCAGGTGCTACTGTCAGCTGGAACAATTCCTCATCTGGAAAGTCGTCTGCCACTGTATCCACTCGTTCTCCCGTTCTCAGTCGAGACAAGTAATCAGCATTCTCATGATGAATCCCTTGTCTGGTCTGAACTGTGAATGTAAACTCCTGAAGTAACAACATCCATCTTGCTATCCGCCCTGACAAGTCTGACTTCTGTACCAGATGCTTCAACGCATAATGATCCACATGAAAAACAAACTCATACCCAAGGAGGTAATGTCTAAACTTCTTTACTGAGTACACCATTCCCAACGCTTCACGTTCAGTAGTGGTGTAGTTCTTTTCTGCTGCTGAAAGTTGTCTACTCGCATAGTAGATTGGATGGTCTCTCTTTTCATCATCTTTCTGACTGAGCACCACTCCAATAGCAAACGCAGAAGTGTCTACATACACTTGAAAAGGTCTCTCCCAATCTGGTGGTCGCATGACAGGTGCTTCTGCCAACTTCTTCTTCAACGTCTCAAATGCCTCATGCTGTTTCTCGTGCCAATGGTAATCTATCGTCTTCTTCAGCAATTCTGTCAATGGCGCAGCAAGTATGGCGTAGTCTTTGATGAACCTTCTGTAATATCCAACATGTCCTAGGAAGGCTCTCAACTCGCTGATGTCAGTAGGGGGTTGCAGGGAGAGTATTACTCGAACTTTCTCTACATCTACTTCTATGCCCCGGCCTGATACTCTATGTCCAAGAAGTATCCCTTCAGTCATCACGAAGAAACACTTCTCAGGATGTAATGCAAGTCTGGCTTCCCTACACTTTTGAAAGGTTTTGGCTAAACATGCTGCATGTTCTTCACGTGTGCCAAAAACACAAAAATCATCTATAAAGATCTCTAAAAATTTTCGCAAATAATCTTGAAAAATTGAGGTCATCATCCTCTGAAAGGTAGCTGGTGCATTGCATAGTCCAAAAGGCATCTTGTGATAAGCATAAGTGCCCCAATCCGTAGTAAAGGTAGTCTTGTCCTTATCTTGCTCTCTTATGGACACTTGATTGTACCCTGAAAATCCATCCAGAAAGCTGTAACATTCCTTTCCAGATACATGATCCAAAATGGTATCAGTAAAAGGTAAAGGGTGATGATCCTTCTTGGTTGCTGCATTCAGTTTTCTGAAATCTTGACAGACTCTTATCTTTCCTGTTTGCTTCTTGGGTACCACTACTATGGGTGCTACCCATTCGCTGCTTAACACAGGGAAAATAATACCTGCCTTTAGGTACTTATCTATCTCGTCTTTGACCATCAAAGAGTATTTTGGGTTGAGACGGTACTGCCTCTGTCGTACAGGTACTGATCCTTCAATGAGGTCGATACGATGTTCTCCCCACTGTGCAGGTATCCCTTTCATGTCCTCCATAGTCCAGGCGAAGACATCTTGATAATGGATCAGCATCTGACGATACACTTCCAACTCTTCTCCTTGTACCACAACAGAAATCTTTAAGCTCTTACCTTCGCTTATTAGTAGGTCTTGGGATGCTCCTGGAAGAACTATACCATCTGTATGACTGGTCTCTGCACTCCCATGACCTAGCTGTGATTGCTATTCGGCTTCGTTCATATCTTCTTCTTCATCAATTTCGTAGCACTGTAGATAGTTGACCATCGAATAAAGGTCTCCTTTCCTTTCTCCTGCACTGCTTGTTGATGAATCAGATCCTGAAGTGTAACCCTCATCAGTCGACTCCGTTTCGCCCTGATGAGTTATCTTCTTCCAAGAAACCATCACAGCCTTATCAGTTGGTTTCTGTGGATCTTTGAACTGTAAACGGTGTCGGTACCAATCTGTTAGTACCTTGGCACCATACAACCATGGCCTTCCAATCAAAATTTGATAACCAGACTTAACCAAAGGGCGTAGCACAACATAAGTAAGTTTAAAAGAAATTCCGCCTATCAAGGTGGGAATGTTGCGCAGAAGCCCAAGTGGTCGTCTTCTTGTTTGATCTGCCAGCCGTAACACCCGCTGAGTTTCTTCAAACTTACTGAAACCCAACGCGTGTGCCGTGTCTTCTGTCATTATGTTGACTCCTGATCCGGAGTCAATTGGCACTTTCCTAATCACACAACCTGCAACCTCTACTTCCACTTCTGGAGATCCCAGGTCTTCTGCCCCGATGTGAAACAGAGAAGGTAATTTTGATCTTCTTGCTTTATTGGGTTTCTTCAGTGCTTGAAGTAACAATTTTCTGTAAATTTTGTTATCTTCAATCAGCTGCTTGAAACTTATGTTAGCCTTCTGAGTTTCTAGATCAGCTACCACATCATAGTGTGGTACTGCCACAGGTTCTTTCTTCACAGGTTCCAGTCGACTGTGCTTCTTCGGAAGCCCCTCGTTCTTGGTCGCAGTTCTGTCCTCAGCGGCTGAAGTATGGAAAATCGTTGGTGCAGACGAAGTTGATCGTTCTGGAACTTCGGCCGAAGTGGTATCAGCTTCCTTTGCTGAAGTTCTTGCTCGTAGTAACTCCTTCTTCAGGAGTTCGCGGACTTCGTCTGTAATGTCGACTGGTAGTTTCGGAGGGTCTACGCTCTTTAGTAGTTCTTCTTCCTCTTCTTCGGTATCCTCCTCAACTATCTTCTTCTTGGCTTTCTCCTTTGCCTTCTTCTGCTTCTTCAACTCTTTCTTCGATTGAGTTTTTAGAGGTGCTTCTTCCGCCTTTCTCTTAGATTTGAAAGAGCTTCTGGTGTCCACTTTGCAAACCCAAGTTTCTTCTGGTGGCCATCCTTCATCTCCAGCGGCTTTCCATTCTTCCAAGTCCACCTTGTGGAGTTGTGCTTCCGCAGGACGGTCTGTTTTGGGATCAAAACGAACCCCTCTCTTCTCTGCGGGTGGGTTAGTACAATCTACTGTGGCATGTCCTGGCTGATGACACCTTCCACAAAGTGCTACATATCCCATCGATTTCTTTGGTTGAGGGCAGTTTGGTGACCAATGTTCCAAACTGCCACAATTAAAACAAGACCCATGGGATGGTGGTTTATTTGCTCCTGGCGGGCTCATCAAACGTTTCTGAGATACATTCAGGGCCCTTTCTTTTGGTGCAAACCTTTGAATTGGTATGGGTTGAATTGGGGTAATTGCTGGCTGTGTTGGGGGTGGATTAGTTAATACTCCATATACTTCGTCCGGAGTTTCCACAAAGAATGAGCTATAATATGATTCGAATGCTGGTGCCCATTCAAGTGATTGTGCCTGAAATGTTCTGTTGTTCTTACATTCCGTATTAGCATGTCCTGATTTACCGCATGTCGTACTAAAACTTGAACGGGATGTAGCAGGTGATTTTCTCCCTTCAGGAGATCGTACCATCTGCACTTTCAGGTCTGCGAATCCTTTAATCATCTCCTCCATGAGTTGATTACTATCCCCTCTTGTCTTGCCCTTCTTCTCCTTCGAGCTTTTCTTTTCCTTGGACGAAGAACTGCGTTTCATTCTTCGTTCTTCTTCGCTCGAAGAAGAGGTACTCGCCGATGAAGACTCGGCCGAAGAAGACTCATCGGCAGAAGATTCATCGGAGGAAGAGAGTTCTCTGCGACTCTTCTTGTGCTTCTTTCTTCGAGTCGATTTTTCTTCCTTCTTCTCTTTCTTTTCTTTCTTCCCTTTCTTCTTCCTTTTTATCCATCCTCCTTTACTTCCGAGGGTGGATGCTTCAAATGCTTCTGCTGAGGCAACAACCTCTTCAATGGCGTCCATCTTTCCTCGACGACACCAGATCTCCATTTCAATCGGTAAGCCGGTAACTAGCCATTCGGTGGCTTGATCCATAGAGTATGGGTTGGCTGTACCCATCCTCGGAATTCTGTCCAGTAGATTATAAAATCTTTGGACATAATCTTTTAGGCTCTCTTTCTTTCCTCTGACCAGTCTGGTCAGCTTTCCCAAAACTTGACGATTGTACCCAATTTCCCGGAACCGCTCTAAGAACTTTGTCTTCAGCTTGTCCCAAGTATCGATGTCTCCTGGTATTCTATTTGCATGATTGTACCAGCTGCGTGCTCTCTTCCTGAGAAGACTTGGAAAGATTCGCAGACGATCTGGTTCAGCATCTTCCTTATTAGTGATAGATACAGATTCAAACAGTTTAATGTAAGCATCTGCATCCTCATCGTCATCTGAAGATCCTCCTCTGAACTTTGGGTACCCATGTTTCGTGATGGGTTGGCCTGTCATACTTCGAACGAAGGGAGCTCTTGGAACTTGAGTTGCTATCTTGGCAGGAGCTGGAATCGGCGCTGGTACTGCAGCTTGAACGAGGACAGCAGGGGCAATACCCGCAGCAGCAGCTGCTTGGGCTTGTCTCTTCTTGAATATGGACGGTCCTGTGGTTGGCTGTAAGTAAGGAGCAGCGCTGTCCTTCTGAGTCACTGGAGTTAACGGAAGGATTTCCCGCACCAGTGCTTGAGGAATAAGTTCCTGCGCCTGTAAAAGTTCCACTAAGGTAGTAACAGCTTCTACTGCCTTAGTTGCAGCTTCTTCATTCGAAGAAGTAAACTGATCTTGATCTGCAGAAGTACTTCCTACCTCTGGGTCAGGAGTAAACAACTGCGGATATAAAACAGTATTGACTTCGGGAAAAGGTTTCCACCCTACTTCACTTTCTGGATGTTCGGTCTCAGCACTTAGCCGAGTGGTAACTTCTTCGAAGTCAAGTTCTCTCTGAGCAGATTCAAGAGGAGTTGGAGGTAATGACTTTGGTGTCCGGGGTGAACTTGATTCACCAAGGTTTGGTTCCTTCCTCTTCCATTCTTTTGAGTTAGGTGTTCTCCAACCTCGTTCTCTTTTCTTATGCTCTTCTTTCAACCGACGAGCTTCTTCCAAAATCTGTTCTCGATATTCTGCTCGTCTTTCTCGCCTCCTGTCTCTCTCAGATTGCACGTTTCCAGGAGGATCAGGCTTGCCCGTCGACATACATGTCTCTGGACTTCTGTTCACTGATCTTGGATAATTTCAGCATTCGCATCCCCGGCAGCGGCGCCAAAATTTATTCAGTCTTCTATATGTAAAAAACAAGAAAACCAAAAGATGCTCGAAAGTAGTAATTTAAGGATCGAACCCACAGAGATGCAAGTAAAGATCATCCAAAAGTAGTAAACACGTGACAAAGGTGATTCTTTATAGTTGTCTTTTATTCTCACGGGCAGAAATCAGTCCCGGTAGAGATCAAACTCAGGTCTATCCAACAAGACAGAGTTGATAATCCTGACAAATAAACATAACAGGTACTGAACAGGTCAGGGACCTCAAGGAATAGTTAAACAACGGAGAAACAGAGCCACGGGCAGAAATGTCACACGAGGAAATACTGCTGAAGTGTTACTAGGTAGCCTCTAACACTATAAACGCTAAGTATCTTCACACTAAGTTACTTTCACCACTACTGCTCTCGGAAAACTCTTGCGAAGAAGACTCTTCTTCCGCCGAAGTACCAAACTGAACTTCTTCCTAAGTGTTCCACCAAAGAACAACTTCTTCCGAAGTCAACTTCGCCCAAAAACGTCTTCGTAGCAAACTAACCTCGCAGATGCTGGTCTATTCTCAGTCCTCGCCGTAAACGTTCTACTCTGATTTCAAATGTCGACAACAAATCCTTCGGCACCCAGACTAATTTCTACCACAGCAAACTACGATACTTCGTAGGTAAATCCCCGAAGTAGACAAACACTCAATGGCTCCGCAAACTCAGGAAATAGAAAACTCAAAAATGATAAAACACATAGAGGTCCTGAATACGAACAACACAACGCTTATATACATGTTTTCCCGAAGATGACGGATCTTCTTCCTAAGAAGTCGGGATCACTTCTGGTCCGCCAGATGAAGGTCCTGTGTCCGAAACGACATCAGGAACAACACCGCTTCCTACCGCTAGCTCTCTACCTATCTCGCAAACTGAGAACTCTACGGTTGCTCTAATCTCTCTAAGCTCTCTAACTACTCGCTGGCCTAGCCTAGCTACCCGGTTCTTAGCTGTAGTACCCTCCGCATCTGCAGCTAAGAACTCCTCTCTAACCTTACGGAGAAATCCCAGTTCCTCGGCGTCCATCTCAACGGCGAAGTAGTTCTTCAGCACCGGCTCGATCCTACTACGAAGTTGAGCGCTTAGCTCCTCGGCCGAAGTCATTCGACGCCTCGAGTCTTCGACTTCCTTAGTTATCTCCGCAACTACATCCTGCGCCCGATCCCTCTGCGTGCGCATCTCATCCAGTTGCTTCTTCATCAGAGAAAGTACCTTCTCGTGATCTTTCTCCTGATCCGACTTCTGCCTAAGAAGAAGCTCTTTCTCCGAAGTCTCGTTCTTCAATTCCTCGACCTTCGCTTGGGTTTCCTTCTATGCCATGACGAGAGCTGCTCGTAAATTCTCTTTCTCCTCCTTCCAGTTACCTCGGCCGAAGTGCATCGTCTGTACCAACTCCGCGAGATTCAGTTTCCGCTCGACAACCTCCTCGTATGTCCCGCGGTTTCCTTCCAAGCTGTACAGCAGTGGCGCGACTACTTCCTGGATGTACTTCGCCAAAGAAGTAAGCTGCTCTATCTCTCCTATTGTCGACAGAGAAAGAGTAGTCTTCGGTGTAGTATCCACGCTCTTCTCCATTCGAGGAGTGTCTCCTTCTTCCGCTTCCCCAGTCGCTTCCTCGTCAACTGCTTCATCATCGGTGCGGACTGTCCTCGTCATTTTCATCTTCTTTCTCGACTTCTGCACGGACCTCGGCGTCTCTTCCAGCGGTTTCTTCCTGCCACTTCTGCGGACCGGGGGAGATACTTCGATCACATCTTCGTCTTCGGCCGGAGTCAATTCTTCGATTGTCTTCTCTGGGGTTGGTGTTGAAGTCGATGCCTCGTGCTTCTTCGCTTTCTCCACTGCTACTTCGGCTGCGGTGCCCTCGGCCTCGATCTCGTCGAAGAACTTCTCAAGATGTGCGTCTCGGGCTGGAGTCTGCACCACTTGATATTCATCATCTTCGGCAGCTGCGGTGAAGCCTAACTTCTTCTGTGCTTCGGGTGACAGCAGTCCCATCGCCATGTAGAACACCGAGACAAATGGTCCTATGTATGCTAAGTCTTCGGCTTCCCAGAGCTTCTGCACGTGACGATAAAAAAATCCTCTTCCAATGCGCTCTTCTTCCGGCGAAGAGCTGCTCGATGAAGTTGATTTGCCAATTCGACATGTATGTCGTTCTTCGTGGCCTGAAGATCGCCATAATCGCATCGGCAACTTCTCTCTTCTTCGGGTCGCAGAAATCGCTCGTTCGGTAGCCGTTCCTCCCTAGAGGTAATTCCTTGAAAAGATTGGGGAAGTTCTTCACTGTTTCGGGCGAAGTAGCGACAGATGTGCTATCGAAAAGAAGATCACCTTCCCGACCTGCATCGTCAATTCCCAAGACAGCGGACCAGTGATCTTCGGTCCAGTTAGAAGGTCGCCCATATTCCTGGTCGGCTGGATGATTCTTGCAAACCTTCAACTCGTGCACCAATTTGGAGGAGACCATCCCCCACCAAGGAAGTAAGAGAAATGCTAATCACATCTCCTCGAGCTCCTTATCGTAACGGCGAAGAGCTGCTCGGTTAACCTCAAATGCTCGAAGCCTCGGCGCCTTAGCCGTCTGCATTCCTCGCATCCCTAGGATCACTGCAACGATCTTCGCCACAAACGGATTCTTCGTCGCAATCGGGTTCCTCGTCTCAAACTGGCTTCCTCGCCTCAAACTGATGTACTTCGACGCTCGGAAAATGCGGCTCTCTGCGCTCTTGCTATCGCTCGCTCTGGGAATAGTAAAATAGTAAAGTGAATGTCTTGTTACCTGGGTTATATCCCGCGATAGGTCTTCCTGCACGTGCCGAAGTTAGGGTTTTCCTCTTGACTACTGACATTCTTCAGTCTGCTGTAACTTCGTCAGTCGGTCTCCGATTGTATCGCACAACATATCGTTAGAAAGCTCTTCGCCCGAGGAATTCATCTATGAGGAAGTCATCCCTCCAGTGTCTCCATAGATTCGATAAATTCCCCCAGAATAGAGATTCTTCACTAAACTTCTAATTAACACTATTCTACTCATATAGTTTATCTTCTATCATCTATTCTTCTTATTTACTTTACAACTAATCAATTAATTAACAAAACGAAAAACCAAGGCTTCACAGCTATCGTACATGAGATCATCCAGCCGTCCTCAATCGTCAATCTCTAGCACGAAGCTCCAGTGTGAGAGTGTCCAATTCTGCGGTCTTCTCATCAAATCGTCTGAAGACCAAGTCAAACTAGCAATAATAAGATCAGACAATGAACTTTAACAGTCAAGAATCAGAAACATATGATGACTTAGACCTCAAAACTTCTCCTACATGTAAATGAGGCCGTATTGAACACACATACGAAGTTTTCAGCCTGAGATCAAATTTGAGCACCGAGATATGGACAGAAACGTTATAATAAGAAATTTAGGACAATTTCTGGTATCCAGACAGCTATTTTGACCTAGAACAGAGAATTGGCTCGATAACTTTCGATGGTTTTTACAGGATCTGGAGTCTATAGCATGTTGAACATCCTTGTGAAATTTGACCTTCTGATTGTTACACAGTTCTCCAGATCTCGATCTCTGAGGTTGCTGCTCTAGATTGAGAGCTTTTTAGACCCCTTTTGCTTCAGCGGTCGCCCTGAATTACTCACTTATTCAACCGACATGAAAATTTGTGGACAATCATAGCCCTGCTGGTGAACGCGACCACTAAGGTTTGAAGCGATTTTCTCAATTCGGTTGTGATTGACACCAAAAACTCCAAAATCAACAAAAGTGATGCAAATCTAGTACAATCCGAACTTCAATCTGCCATAACTTCTTCTTTATTGCTCCAAATCGATCAAGAATTTGACTGACAGCGACTGGCACGACGAGCCCTATCCTCTTGTGTTCTCAGATTTCAGAATGTCTCTACCAAATGCTCGAAATCCTCTTAAGACCCCTACTACTAAGTCTAGAGTTACACAAGGACAAAATTGGACCAATGGGAGTTCATAGCTTCACTTCCCTGTCCTTTTGTGTCCCAAACCATGTGATTTAATTTTACACATAGGCTACCACGTCAAGCCCCTAAAGTGCCAACGTAAACCTTAAACTACATGAGAAGACATATAAAATGAAACATAACCTTGGAAGATAACTTAAACACGCTAGAAAGTATGCATGGGCGACATGTAAGTACTACCCATGAGCTTAAACTCTATCAACATGATATATATAACATTCACCAAAATCGACTTCTCTGAGGTCATAACTTTGCTCAGAGAGACTAACTTCTAACTGAGAGGTGAATTATTCATTATGTGAAACGATTCACATCACGACAACGCGCACTCTAATGTCTAGACAGGCTCCATACAAATCTCCTCTTGTGTTATTGGCTGCTCTTATGATCCATTCATACTCTGTATCGATCGACCACTTCTTCTTCTTGTACAACTCCTTCGACATGATGTTGATTTTTGATCCATGATCTATTAGAGCAACCAACGGCTCATCCAAGTTTCTGATCCTCACCAGTATCTCTGTCGTAGCTCGAGCCCAGTGACTATGACTGTAATGACTTGAGCTTTGCTTCCCATCCTCCTCTTCATTCTCAAAATGTACGTCTTCAATCTCTTTTTTCCTCTGAAGAATAAACACTACATTTTGCAAGCTCTCTCTCCTCATCTACAGACACCGTAGTATCTAAAACATGCGATCAAACTGTCTCACTCGTAATCTATCGCTTTTGTTTGATGATGTCGATGATGACATCATGAAACTCACGCTTAGCAATGTCCAAAACTTCCCTCAAAGTAAACTCCACCTTCGCATTTAGAATGCGGTCTTCCAAGACTCCCTTCAAATCTGCTGAAGCCTCGATGTCCGACTGTAGTTTGTATGCAGCCGGCTTACCTTTCTCCTTCTAAACTCTTTTGCTCTCTCTTTCGATGGAGAAGGAGTCTCATCCATCGGTAGATCTTGAGCTCCTGCATCCCGAAGCTCTTGACGAACCTTCTCTCCTCGAGTCTATCTCTTGGAAAAAGTTCCTTCTCCTGCATCTTTCGAATCTCACCTTCTCTTTTCTTCCAACAACGCTTTGTGTTGGTTCTTGACGATGTAAGCATGCACCGATAGAGTTTCTATCAGATCTTCCCATCTAGTATCTCTTCTGATCGTAGCAGTCGTCCTCAACAATGTCTCACTTGCCATCTTTCCTTTTCGTTTCATGGAGATGATAGATGATCACAATCCACTCGGCTCAACATGCTCATGAAAACTCCTCTCAACTTGGTCCTCAACCCTTGTACCATAGGTTCCAACCTCCACTATTGCAACTGCTTGCGCTGATAAGTGATCCTCAACCAACTTCTTCATCTCTCCTCTACCAAAGTTGGTCCAAAGAAGTGCACTAGTATCTCCCAATGCTACTTTTTCATCTTTTCAGAAGATCACCCCTTGTTGTAAGATATCAGTGAACTCCTTGCAATCTCTACGTGGATGATCTGTACCATCACACCAAATACATCGTTGGATCCAACCTTGTTTCTCAAACGTTTTTGCTCCGCTTGTAGACCCCTTCTCTTCCAATCTTGTAAGCTTGATCTAACTCCTGACAGAGAGGTGAATTATTTACTATGTGAAATGATTCACATCACGACATCCACCCTTTCTAAACCTACACATCTTCCGGCATGTGTCAACCTCTTCATCATTCTATCTGCTCTTCATCATCGTCACTCTCCTCCGCCTCAACTTCTTCAGTTGCTGGAGCGTCCTCGTCTCTTGTCATCCTTTGCTCAGACTCCAAAAAGTTGAACAAATCTACCGATCCTCCAAGTTGTTTGAACAACTTCATTCATTTGTCAGCCACAGATAGTTTCAAAGGAGTACCATCCAACTCACGTAAACTATAAGTGGCATTCTCATACACATCTAACACAACATAAGGCCCGAACCATCTTCGTGAGAATTTACGAAGTGTAGAATGTTGGTTCTCCATCGTGTTGTCATACACCAAAACCCAATCACCAACACGTATTGACTTTGGTCATAGTCGGTAAGTCTTGTCAAAGAGCTCTTTGTTTTTATTCGAGCCACCTTCAGCTTCTCTTGCGCCTCAACAAGATCCTCCTCCCTTCGCTCTAGCTTCTTAGTTCGTAAAGCAAAGAGTGAAGTACGATCTATATCACCTTCCCACGACATCGTAGACCATGTAGGAAGGTCCTTCTCAGCAGGCATGATTGGCTTCTGCCCCAACATAAGCTCAACCGGCATATAATCAGTCGTAGTACAGTGCGTAGTTTTATATGCCCATAAAGTAAATAGAAGTAGTCTTGACTATTCTCTATGCTTACCATCACATGCTTTCACCAAAGCGTGAACAATAGAGGGTGTCATCCTTCACTCTTATCAATGTCCTCTGGATTCATAGCAGTAGTAAGTCAAAGCTTTACTAATCTTTTGGCTAAACCTCTTAAAGAATTAGAAAGTCTAGTTTATTGCGATGTGTGACTTGATTCTATTTATTTTGATTTTCACCCCATAACGAGCAAAGAACTCCTTCGCTTCTGTGTCTCTCAACTCGTCTCTATCTGCTCGTAGTTTTCTAACAGATCCAGAACGACAGATGATATCTTCAAGCACCAACCTACATATATTCTCTGTAGTCTTCGTTCGTAGTGCTGGTCGCTCCACATAGTTGGAGAGCTCTTCTCGAGCTAACACCAAGTAACGCATCCCTCATAGTCCCAACGGCATATGTTATATGTTTCAGCTCAAGGTTCATATTTCAGATATAAGCAATCCATCGTAGCATTGCGATGTCTGGAGTATTACAATTTGCTATCTTACCTAGCAAAGACAAACAATCTGTTTCTAAAACCACACGAGCTCCAGTCAAGAACTCTCGATATATCTTCATAGCAGTAACAGCTCTCCATAACTCATGCTTCACTTGAGGATAGTTACGTTGTCTGTCCATTAGGATTCACGCTCCAAACCTAGAAACAAACTGCACACCATCTACGTCTTCTTGGCCAACTGCCCATCCAATCGTCTTTGGACTCGTGTCAACAGTAAGTATGATAGGTCTTCCGCTCTCGTAGTTAAGTCTCCTCAATACAGATGGAGACTTTAGAATCTCTTTCAGCTGCTCCATCGTCTCGTGATGTTCTTGTCGCCAAGTAAACTTCTTTTCTTTTCTGAGAAGTGCATACAAAGACTCGACAATGTGTGCATAATGAGGAATATTCACACGAAAGAACACACAAGCTCCTAAAAATCATCGAACCTCAGTGATGTTGGTACAATCTGCTATCCTTGTAATAGCATCTACCTTCTTTGGATCGATCGTCTCCCAAAAATACCACACAAATGATCAACCACCACAATCTATGACATTCCAAAACGAGATTTAGTACCTGACGGAGTGAGATGTACTCCAAGCGCATCAAAATCTTTTCCACATCGAATGTGATCTGCAACAAACTTTCTGCAACCATCAAAAGTCTTAGCTTCGTCCTTGTCCTCCACTGAACAACCTTTCACGTGGATATCATCCAGAAATGGAATAGTGACCTCAAGTACAAACTCCCGTAACACCTTATGCATCACGTTTTGCATATGGGCTTCTGAGTTTATCGCGCCTTGAGGAAGAGTACACATCCGCATCAACCCTAAAGGTGTACGCATGGTAGTCAAGTCTCTGCTCTCCAAAGCAAGCTAAAATTGATCGTAACATGAAAATAGATCTCCAATCGAATAGATTGATCTTCTAGCAAATGCCTCAGCTACTTCATCAACCACAGGTCTTGTCCCAACACTTCGAATCGTGATGTTGTTGGCAAGCTGCAAGTCTTGGATGAAGCGTAAGGCTCCTGTCTTCTTAAGTATTGTGAACCATCGGCTAGAATACAGAGCCATTTGAACCAACTCATCCACATCCTCTCCTGACCTTCAGCAGCAAGACACGAGGGACTGGAATCGGCTTCAAGTCCCAAGGCACGTGAGGATGTAGTGACGCAAGATTACTCCTTTTGCCCATTTAGTATACAAGATATCGTTCCCACAGAGAATTTACGCAAGTAACGCTGCTCTAAGTTCTAGGATCTGTTCAAACACACAAACACACGGGTTTTGTCTAGAAATCTCGTCTTCTCACAAAATCACGCGTCTTCCAGATACGCCAAAATGTACTCTGGATCTAAATAAACAACTACTAACTAAAATATCACACAACTATTCACAGAGAAGCTCGGGAAGACGATCTTCCTACTTCCAAGTTGCTTCTTCTGGTCTTCTCGATACCGTCTTCCCGAAGCGATTCTCGTCTTCTAGAGATTCAGCTCGTCTTCTCACACCTCCAGAAGACTGTCCTGCTCCGCAGAAGTCGACTAGCACGGCTGTTACACCTTACTCTCACACTCACATTCCAACGGGTTAGATTAATCATAGGGTGTATGCCCCCTGTAGCCTTCCCAGGCTTCTGCCTACGGAAATGGTCTTCCTGCAGCACTACAATGACATTCACCTTCACGGAAGCTCAACAGAAGTCTCGGAAGCTCACTAGAAGAAGATAAGAAGATGGGGAAGATGAGAGGAGATGGGGAAGATGAGAAAATCCAAACAAGAGAAAACAAGATGAAAAGAGGAAATTAAGGTTCCGACAGCCTTCTAGTCCGGATCCTGACTAACAAGCCATCCCTGCTTGTAATAGTTTGGGGAGGAAGACAACAAACATTTGTACAGTTGCACCGTCTTCTTCTTGAGGATGTCGTCTTCTGCTGTGAGAAGAAGGCTTCTTTCTTCTTCACTTCGCTGCTCTGACTACTCTGTCTTCTGAGATCTCTTATCCATAAGACCGTTCGTACTCAGATCCCAAGTGCTCTACTGAACGAGTCAAGCTACAATGCCACACCTGCTAACAGTCACCGCCACTCAAGGAGAACACTTCCCATGCACAATTGGGAGCGAATTCCAAGAAATCCACCACCTAGAAGACACGAATTAAGCTTCTGCACTCAAATCAGCAATCCATTCTCCGAGAAGAAGGTACATAGGTGTTGGGAAGCTCACTCCCTCTACTGTCTGTCCCTACTCCTCGACACATCAGTCTAACCAGCAGGACTGCACGAGAATGCCGTTCCCTGCTCCTAGACTGTCCAATACCTCTGCCTACATCCTTGAACCACTGCTGGTAACGAACATGCAGACCCCTCCGATATAATCCTAGTCTCTTCGTATGTCTCTAACATACGAAGAGTATGTTAGAGACATACGAAGGTGTAGTATGTGCGACTACTCAACTCATGTGTCTCTGGCTGCACTGAAAGATTTGCATGAGCGCGTGGTGGCGGCAGCCTCAATTCCTACTCTACGATCTTATGTCTTTACCACGAGAACCCAGAGGAACCACCACCGGGGAGAGAAAACTGCCTCTCCACATGCAAACGGTTTCCCCTGCCTATCTTTGCGCTTCCTACCCTGCCACATGGCTGTCTACTAATTTTACACTTGAAACTGCCACCCTTAAGATAGCATGTTTGGTCTTACTAAATCTGGAATTGTCAATCTGCGATTACTAGCTACTCTGATTGCTCGGTGGTAATCTCTACCTGATCTGCTCCTATCGGAGCTACTAGCTCGGCTTCTGATGAGCTGGGAAGCCCTGCGCTTACCTCGGGTGTCACTGAGGTAGCTTCCTCCTCATCGCTCTTCGCTGGTCCTGCTGTTGCTGCTGCTGCGTCTTCCTCGACTTCGACTTCTGCTTCGGAAGACAGAAGCGTCTTTTGGGAAGCTGGGTCGAGTGTTGCTTCTTCCATCTTCTGAGGCACTGGTGCGGGACTAGAGATCATGGCGACCTCATAGGGGTCCAGGGAAGTCGCTTCCTCCACGCGGAATACTTGGGAAGACGGCTCATCTTCCTGTCTTCCGGGGCATCTTCCGATGTCTTCTCGACTTCCAATGCTGTCACTACCAAGTGCACAGCGAGGTCGAACTCCTCCTTCTCCATTCCGGATCCAGTCGATGGTGTTGGAGCTTGGGAAGATGCGGTTGCAGGTGTCGGAAGCAAGGGAAGGCCATAGAGTGTCTTCACTCCCTCTATCTGCCGATCCAAGTACCTGAACATGCTCTCCCGGTATTCCACCAACATTGCCTTGGACTCGCTGTCCCATCCTCTAGCTAAGGTAAGTAACTTCCTACCCGCGGTGAAGTTAAACTTATTCCGAAGCGCTTTCACCGACGGTGCTAGCATCTCCTGTGCACGAGCCTCTGCTGCTTCCCACTGCGTCTTCTCAACTGCAACTCGCGCTTCTGCGGCTTCCTGCTGCTTCGCATATGTCATCGTCTCCTCTGCGAGGGCGGTGATCTTCTCCCGCACTCGGAGGACCTCCTGATCGCTCTGCTGTACACGCGCCTGCATCTCTTGGTTGTCCTTCAGAAGCTGCACCAGCTCCTTGGCAGAAGCGGCTGCTTCCGCCTTGTATCGGGCTACGAGCTTCTCCGTGGTGCGGAGACTAGCTTCCAGCGACTCCGTCTTCTTCTGATCTTCTTCCTGTCGCAGCAAGGTGCGCAGACCGAATCCAAGCTGCAAGGGCCTCTCCTGTGCCTTCGCTCTCTTCTCCAGAAACTCCATAGCCGGCTGGATCTCTGCGTGGAAGAAGGCACTGAACTCCTCCAGTCGGAAGACAAGTTCATCTCCACTACTCGCTCTGAGGTGTCGACCTTGTCTTCCAGAGACAAGGATGCCTCTTCCACCACAATGGTCTTCATCTTCTGCGCACGAGAAGAAGCTACTCTTCTCATCTTCCGGGGTGGAAGATCCCTCATGGCAGGAGCGGTTCTCTTCATTGCGCTTCCTCGCATCGCAGTGGGAGTATCCCTTCTTCTCTTGTCTTCTAGAGTCTTCGGAAGACTCCCAAGTGTTGCAGAAGTGGTCTTCTGCTCCGATCGGGTGCTCAGCGGCTCTTCCTCCGAGTCCGACTCTGATCCTGAATGAATGAGGGAGATGAGCTTCCTAGGTTCACTTCTAGGGCCCATCTTCCTTGGTGGCGTGGCGTCTTCAGACCCACTAGACTCGTCTTCCCGCAACAGAAGCGTCTTCTGGTGAGAACCGGGTCTCAGCTGCGGCATCAGAGTGGGAAGGGGCGTTGCGGCTGCTGCTCGGTCATCGTCTTCCGAGGTCTCCTCCTTCATCTCCTGTTGCGCTGTTGGCCCATATTCTGCCAACTGATCTCCCCTAAGATCCCCCGTGGCTACGTACAAGTAGTAGAGAAAAGGTGTCAAGCGTCCTCCTGCCGGGGTACCCAAGTACGCTAGCTCCGCATGTACATAGTTGATTGGCACTCCTTCGTCCCACACTGCTTCCAGGAACTCCACGTCCTGATCTCCCAGGTACCTCGTCTTCTGCGCTTTCCCTTTGGGAAAGAGATGCAGAAACAGCTTCGCCAGAAGTCGCTTCTTCGGCTCCCGGTAAGATTCGATCTTCCATCCATTCCTACCCTACCTGTCTTCCATGAAAAGACAGGTGGTGCTCCCAGGCACATGCCACGCACTCATGATCCTGGGCAAAATCTTCTTCTCAAGCCAATACCCTCGGTCCTCGGATTCTGACCTGTGGAAAGCCCTGCGCCACCAATCTTCAGTCCAGGAAGACAGTCTTCCTCGAGCTACTCCTGCCTTCGCAGGTACACGGTTGCGAGGTGGTAACGCTGCCCACACCTCCTCCAGAAGTCCCTGGTCTGCGAGGTTCCAATCCCATAGGAAGAAATCGAGACCCAACTCCTTGAGGAAGGGCGTGGCCTCGGCCAACTCCGCTGCTGGTAACACCAACCCTCGAGGATGCATCGACATATTGGAAAATCTGTTGCACTAAGCCACAAGCACCTACTATGAGCTGAAGGCTCAGTCCTTCCCAAGTGCCCACAGTCTAGCTTCTACTTCTCAGAAGACGAAACTAGTCTTCCAGAAGACAGCTACTCCGTCTTCCGAGATTCTAACAGTACTTCCTAGATAGCTCTCGTCTTCCGAGCTATATCTAAACAATCCTATCTAAGCAAGGCCTCGCATGGATTACCAAGAAGACAACCCACCTTGCATTACATCCTACTTCCTATCAGAAGATACAAGATTCGTGAAACATAAATGCATAACAGGTTTGGAAGATGGTTGCGGGCTCCTGCGGTGACAGTGGTCTCTGGGAAGACACTCGGGACAGTTTCCGATTCAATGTCTTTCTCGAAAGACCTCCCGAAGTCAGGCTTCCCTTCACTGGTCTCACTTGTCTTCGTCTTCCTATGCGCAATCTATCCTCACAACAGACTCAAGACAATTGCACTCTATTCTTCTGACGTCTCATGTGGTGCCCACAAATTACAGGATTCACGAATTTTTAAAATTTTTAAGATTAATAACTCGTTTGTATAACTGAAGAAGCGTTGTTACTTAAGATTACTGCTTCCTTGGAAGGAAGATGATCTTATGAGCTTTTTAATAAGAAGTTGACTTCTTCGGAAGATGACCGTCTTCCGAGAAGCGTCTTCTCAGTCGCGTCTTCCGAAGACGGAAAGACGGCGAAAGACACCCATCTTCCGGAAGACAGTGACCGCGAAGGTCTAACCATGAGTTTCCATGTAAAGAAGTGGGTGTACCTACTGGGTAACACCAAAGTTGTAGGTAGATCGGGTAAGCCACCTAGGGTCGAAACCCCTAATCTGCGAGAAAGATGCACGGGAAGCGCATTAGCGCATTCCAACTTCCCGCAGCAAGCGCGCTCTTGAGAAGATCGATTTCAGAAGGATGAGCTTCGAGTGAGGAGGCAGCGAGAATTGAGTGAGTATAAGATCGATTAGAAGCTAGAACGAAGGCGAGGTCGAATTGCTGAAGCGGAGGAAGCAACTTGAGTGAAGAGCGTTTCTTGTGAAACTCCCGGAAGCTGACATCGGAAGCAGCTGAGTGAAATCGGAGGTGGGTGGCTCAATCGATTGAGGTGTACATAGGAGCTGACGACAGACGCAGCTCAGTGGGGTCGCATTGGAGCTAGGACCAGAGCCAGAACCGCGCGGGAGGTTGAAGACAACTCAGGAAGCAGACAAAAGACTGTAGAGGTTCTTCCCATGTTCTTTTCCCTTCCCACTGCTTCTCGCCTTTGTTGGTATCCCCCTCACTTCCCCGGTTGGTTGCAGGCAGTCTGATCGATTATTACCCCCATCCTCATTTTCCTATTGTGACATATGGTGCGGAAGCGCTGTCCAATTTCTGTCAAGCATCTTCCTACTTCTTCCTGAGTTCAATTCGAGCTTCCTTACCCATCGTCCTCAAATTGACGATCCCAGTTATCAATTTCCCTACCCTACTACCCCTCTACCCCCGAAACCTTGAACAGAAGATGCTTCGGAAGATTGGAACATCTTCGGAAGACGCTTTTGAAACTTGACTGTCTTCGGAAGACTGTCTTCGGAAGTCGACTGTAACCAATTCGTATCAAGAGTGGATTTGTGTTGCTTTTGTGTTAAGAGAGGCTTGGTACGAATCTTGAGTGGTGTGGTGAGTTCTTGTGTTATTCCGAGAAGTTGGAAGTCAGGAACTAGGCCTGTGCCTCCCGATCTTCCAAGCTTCTCAACTCCACATCTTCCTAGAGAGACTAGAAGACTGAAAGGCTGGCAAAATGAGCGAGAAGACGTGAGGATCCATTTCGGGTCTCTTTTGTCCGACCCATAGCAGCCATTCCTTCTTCTTCCCAAACTTAGGAGAGAGTCGTGAGAAGACTTGCTGGCAGAATCTGGAGAGAATGGTCGAGGGTCATGTCTTCCCACCGTGCAGCAAGCTTCTTCTGAGTGTGTATGAGAGGTGAGACGTCAGAAGAACAGAGTGCAATTGTCTTGAGTCTGTTGTGAGGATAGATTGCGTGTAGGAAGTCGAAGACAAGTGAGACCAGTGAAGGGAAGCCTGACTTCGGGAGGTCTTCAGAGAAAGACATTGAATCGGAAACTGTCACGGGTGTCTTCTCAAAGGCCACTGTCACGGCAGGAGCTCGCAACCATCTTCTGAAGCTGTTATGCACTGTATGTTTCGTGAATCTTGTATCTTCTGATAGGAAGTAGGATGTAATGCAAGGTGGGTTGTCTTCTTGGTAATCCATGCGAGGCCTTGCTTAGATAGGATTGTTTAGATATAGCTCGGAAGACGAGAGCTATCTAGGAAGTATTGTTAGAATCCCGGAAGACGGAGTAGCTGTCTTCTAGAAGACTAGTTTTGTCTTTTGAGAAGTAGAAGCTAGACTGTGGGCACTTGGGAAGGACTGAGTCTTCAGCTCATAGTATGTGCTTGTGGCTTAGTGCAACAGATTTTCCAATATGTCGATGCATCCTCGAGGGTTGGTGTTACCAGCAGCGGAGTTGGCCGAGGCCACGCCCTTCCTCAAGGAGTTGGGTCTCGATTTCTTCCTATGGGATTGGAACCTCGCAGATCAGGGACTTCTGGAGGAGGTGTGGGCAGCGTTACCACCTCGCAACCGTGTACCTGCGAAGGCAGGAGTAGCTCGAGGAAGACCGTCTTCCTCGACTGAAGATTGGTGGCACAGGGTTTTCCATAGGCCAGAATCCGAGGACCGAGGGTATTGGCTTGAGAAGAAGATTTTGCCCCGGATCGTAAGTGCGTGGCATGTATCTAGGAGCACCACCTGCCTGTTTGTGGAAGACAGGCAAGGTAGGAATGGGTGGAAGATCGAATCTTACCGGGAGCCGAAGAAGCAACTTCTGGCGAAGCTGTTTCTGCATCTCTTTCCCAAGGGGAAAGCGCGGAAGACGAGGTACCTGGGAGATCATGATCGTAGAGTTCCTGGAAGCAGTGTGGGATGAAGGAGTGCCCATCAACTGGGGCGCATACGTCCACAACTATGTACAGACGGAGCTAGCGTACTTGGGTACCTCGGCGGGAGGACACTTGACACCTTTCCTCTGCTACTTGTACGTAGCCATGGGGGATCTTAGGGGAGATCAGTTGGCAGAGTATGGGCCAACAGGGCAACAGGAGGTGAAGGAGGAGATCGCAGAAGACGATGATCGAGCAGCAGCCGCAACGCCCCCTCCCACTCTGATGCCGCAGCTGAGACCCGGTTCTCACCAGAAGACGCTTCTGGTACAGGAAGACGAGTCTAGTGGGTCGGAAGACGTCACGCCACCAAGGAAGATGAGCCCTAGAAGTGTACCTAGGAAGCCCATCGCCCTCATTCATTCAGGATCGGAGTCGGACTCGGAGGAAGAGCCGCTGAGCACCCGATCGGAGCAGAAGATCACTTCTGCAACACCTGGGAGTCTTCCGAAGACTCCAGAAGACAAGAGAAGAAGGGATACTCCCACTGCGATGCGAGGAAGCACAGTGAAGAGAACCGCTCCTGCCATGAGAGATCTTCCACCTCGGAAGATGAGAAGAGTAGCTTCTTCTCGTGCGCAGAAGATGAAGACCATTGTGGTAGAAGAGGCATCCTTGCCTCTGGAAGACAAGGTCGACACCTCAGAGCGAGTAGTAGAGATGAACTTGTCTTCCGCAGGAAGACGACTGGAGGAGTTCAGTGCTTTCTTCCACACAGAGATCCAGCCAGCTATGGAGTTTCTGGAGAAGAGAGCGAAGGTACAGGAGAGGCCTTTGCAGCCTGGATTCGGTCTGTCGGCCTTGCTGCGACAGGAAGAAGGTACTGAGAAGACCGGAAGAAGCAATCTGGAAGCAGGAAGATCGTCTTCCCGAGCTTCTTTGTGAATAGTTGTGTGATATTTTAGTTAGTAGTTGTTTATTTAGATCCAGAGTATATTTTGGCGTATCTGGAAGACGCGTGGTTTTGTGAGAAGACGGGATTTCTAGGCAAAACCCGTGTGTTTGTGTGTTTGAACTGATCCTAGAACTTAGAGCAGCGTTACTTGCGTAAATCCTCTGTGGGAACGATATCTTGTATACTAAATGGGCAAAAGGAGTAATCCTGCGTCACTACATCTCACCTCTCATACACACTCAGAAGAAGCTTGCTGCTCGGTGGAAAGACATGACCCTCGACCATTCTCTCCAGATTCTGCCAGCAAGTCTTCTCACGACTCTCTCCTAAGTTTGGGAAGAAGAAGAAACGGCTGCTATGGGTCGGACAAAAGAGACCCGAAATGGACCCTCACGTCTTCTCGCTCATTTTGCCAGCCTTTCAATCTTCTAGTCTCTCTAGGAAGATGTGGAGTTGAGAAGCTTGGAAGACCGGGAGGCACAGGCCTAGTTCCCGACTTCCAACTTCTCGAAATAACAAAAGAACTCACCACACCACTCAGGATTCGTACCAAGCCTCTCTTAACACAAAAGCAACACAAATCCACTCTTGATACGAATTGGTTACAATCGACTTCCGAAGACAGTCTTCCGAAGACAGTCAAGTTTCAGAAGCGTCTTCCGAAGATGTTCCAATCTTCCGAAGCGTCTTCTGTTCAAGGTTTCGGGGGTAGAGGGGTAGTAGGGTAGGGAAATTGATAGCTGGGATCATCAATTTGAGGACGATGTGTAGGGAAGCTCGAATTGAACTCAGGAAGAAGTAGGAAGATGCTTGACAGAAATTGGGCAGCGCTTCCGCACCCAATGTCACAATAGGAAAAATAGGGATGGGGGGTAATCGATCAGGCTGCCTGCAACCAACCGAGGAAGCGCGGGAGATACCAACAAAGGCGAGAAGCAGTGGGAAGGAAAAAGAACATAAGAAGAACCTCTACAGTCTTCTGTTTGCTTCCAGAGTTGTCTTCGATCTCTTGCGCGCTTCTGGCTCTGGTCCCAGCTCCAATGCGACCCCACTGAGCTGCGTCTGTCGTCAGCTCTTGTCTACGTCTCAATCGATTGAGCCACTCACCTCCGATTTCACTCAGCTGCTTCCAATGTCAACTTCCGGAAGTTTCACAGGAAACGCTCTTCACTCAGGTTGCTTCCTGCGCTTCAGCAATTCGACCTCGCCTTCGTCCTAGCTTCTAATCGATCATATACTCACTCAATTCCACCTCGCTGCCTCCTCACTCGAAGCTCACCCTTCTGAAATTGATCTTCTCAAGAGCGCGTTTGCTGCGGGAAGCTGTAATGCGCTAATGCGCTTCCTGCGCATCTTCCCCGCAGATTAGGGGTTTCGACCCTAGGTGACTTACCCGACCTACCTACCACCTTGGTGTTACCCAGTAGGTACACCCACTTCTTTACCTGGAAACTCATGGTTAGGCCTTCGCGGTCACTGTCTTCCGAAAGATGGGTGTCTTCCGCCGTCTTTCTGTCTTCTGCCGTCTTCCGCCGTCTTCTCGTCTTCCAAAGACGCAACTGAGAAGACGCTTCTCGGAAGACGGTCGTCTTCCGAAGAAGTCAACTTCTTATTAAAAAGCTCATAAGATCATCTTCCTTCTGAGGAAGCAGTAATCTTAAGTAACAACGCTTCTTCAGTTATACAAACAAGTTATTAATCTTAAAAATTTCAAAAATTCATGAATCCTGTAATTTGTGAGCACCATAGAGGAATAGTGAAGACAACCATCGGAGCTATCACATTAGGATTCACACAACTAATCTCCTCAGTTGAGAAAGAAATGCTTTATCATGACTAACTATCATCTGCTCGAAAGTTCTTTTCTCCACTTCAGTCAAGAAGTCATCCCTTCCTATCTGGAGCTGATCGAGTGTCTCTTGAGTCCTATATGTTTAAGATCTCTTAGTACAGGCTCAGTGGCCGCTAACTCCATGTGTTGTTGTAAATCAACAGATAACTAGGTCGCCACTGGTTTCACCTTCTTCGCTACAGTTTTGTATATGGTGTGCACCTCTGCTTCTTGATGAGAGCCACACCAGCAGATTGCATCCTTCCATCCACTCTCCAGTCTTGAATGAGGACGAGATTGTAAGCACGAGACAATCTCTTCATAGACTTTACGAGAATGGATGAGGATCAACACCATTCCTCCCATTTGCTCCATCAATCTATCTACATCATCCAACCAACGGACAAAAGACTGTACACTTACAAACTCTTCGTAAACACCAAAAATCATGTCGTCTTTCTTCAGAACTCCTGTACAGCGCAGATTTGTTGCATACCTCTGCATCTGTCTTCTACTTCTCTCAGTCAAATCCTCCACTCGCGTGAACTCAGTCCAATCATCAGAATTGAAAGTCATCAAATCAGATTTCCAACTATGTACAATATAGCTATTCTCACAATCTTGAGCAACCTCCTCGTCAGCCTCATGTGATCCCACAGGCTGCTCAAACGGGATCGTAGCAATAGATCCATCACTCTTGTTATCTCATCTTACAAGAGTGGTTTTTGAAACCCTTTACTCCTACAAATAAGAAAATCCCTCAAAGTTTGTCGGTTTCGTTCATGATTCGTACGAACGGTCAAAAACTGCACAGAATGTCTATCATCTGGATCCTAGCATAGTGAGATCCGTCATCCATCACCTTGATCTCCATTTCAACTGCAGTAATATAACACTGACCAAGAATCACAAAATATGAAGCAGAAGACTACACGAAGAAGTGCTGATCTACCTCCACATCACTAGTTTCTTCTTCACGTTAGGACAAGCGCCCAATAACTCACCCTTCTGGTTGTTTGCAGCCCATAGCATCCAACCATGGTTTAGTTTGATAGGTCACTGATCTTTCTCGTACACCACCAGTGACATGATGTTGATCTCAGAACCGTGATCAACCAAAGCAGCAACATGTTCACACAAGCTTCCAAGGCGAACTCGTGTAACAGTTGTAACATGAGCCCAGTGCCTCTTCCTGAAGTCACTATCAGTAGCTGGACTCTAGTCGCTATCTTCTTCACCATCGAACTCAATAGTGTTGGTACCAGCAACAATTCTTGCTGGTATCTCGTTGTCGCGCTACTTGGCGGCTACATGTTATATTTCTACTCCGACGCTTGAGTTTAGTAGTTCTAGAAGTTAGCTCTTATTACTTCTAGTCGTTTATGTATATGTTTGACACCTTTGCATACGGTGTTAACACTATTTTGAGTCTTAGTAGGTTGATTACCATGTTGATAGGGCTTAAGCTCATGGGTTGTATTTGCGTGTCGCCCACGCACGCTTTCTAGCTGATTTAAGTTATTTTTCGGGGCTGCGTGTCGTTTTAAGTAATTTAAGTTTTACGTTGGCACTCTAGGGGGCTTGACGTGGTAGCCTATGAGTAAAACTAAGTTGCCACGTGGTTTAGAGTACTAAAGGACAACCAAGTGGAGCTATGAACTCCCATTGGTCCGTTTTTGTCTTTTGTTAAACTCTAAATATAGAAACAGAGCTCTAGAGTGGAGTTCGAGCATTTGGTGAGGGAACTTCGAAATCTGAGTGCACAGGGAGAGAGAGCTCGTCATACCAAGCACTTCCAGTGAAAATTTCGATTGATTTGAGTCAATAAAGACGGAGTTATGAGCAATTGAAGTTCGGATTGTTCTAGAATTGAATCACTTTTGTTGGATTTAGGGTTTTCAGTGTCACTCGCAGCAGATTTGAGGAAATTGCTTCAAAACTTCGAGGTTGTGTTCTCCGCCAGCAGGGCTACGATTTCACAAAAAGTTTCATATCGATTGAGCGACTGAGTAATTCAGGGCGGCCGCTGAAGCTGAGGGGGTCTGAAAAGCTCTTAATCTAGAGCAGCGACTTCAGAGGAGGAGATCTGCAGTTCTGTGTACATTCAGGAGTCCCAACTTCAAAGGGATGTTCAGCACCCTGTAGACTGCAAATCCTGTAAGAAACTTCGAAATTGATCGAGCCAAACTCCTGTTATAGGTCGAAATAGCCATCTAGGTACCAGAAATTGCCGTTGTTTTCTTGCTCAAGACTTTTCTGTTCATATCTCCGTGTCAGAATTTGATCTCAGGCTGAAACTTCGTCTGTGAGTTCAGTAGTACCTCATTTGCATGTAGGGGAAGTTTAGAAGTATAAACCTTCATAGTTTTCCTCTCCGTGAGTGTCAAAGTTCACCGCCGGATCCTATTATTGCCAGCTAGACCTAAATTTCGCTTTTGAGCATATCAGAGGATCCTACACACCTGTGTGAGTGTTTAAAGCCCCTGTTGTGACCTGAAAGCCAACCTCTTGAGTAAACAACCACAGTCAGAAGCCCGGCGCTTTCCTAGGTAGACGGATCACACTCCGACATACTCTCTTTTTGGTGAACTCGACGTGAAACACCTAGGGTGGGAGTTTTCTTGAGAGTGTTACAGGATCAGATATCATGGCCAACCAAGGATCATCAAGTGGAGGTGCTGCTGCTGCTCAGCAACCTGTTCAGTTGGATGCTGCTACGATGAAGATGTTCCAAGCTTTTTCCATGTTTATGCAGCAGCAGCAGAGCATAGAGAGGAAGGAGGTATTAGCAACCAAGGCGTTGCAATCTGTGGTGCATCAGATGGACCAGTTCAAGGGAACAGATATTTCCAAGTACGTGCGATACTATGCTAGGGAGATGGAGGTGAACAAGGTACCTGAGAAGGAGATGGTGGAGAACTTTGAACTTGCTGTTGTGCCTGAGATTCGTGGGCGTGTGAGGGAGCTCAAGCTGCAGCAAGGACAGAGTTGGGAGAGCTTTATGCGCGCTTTGAAGGAGGAGTACTACACTGAAGATTCAGAGAGGGTGACCAAGAGAACGTTCTTGGAGTGGGTGGTGAAGCCTAACAAAGGTTTGTCTGTAAATGAGCTGTTAAGGGAGTTTGATCGTCAGTATGCTCAGCTTTCTAGGACAGAGAAGCTTACACTAGAGGTAGAGAAGACCGAGCTTTTCCTACAAGCAGCGGACGTGACTATTCAGGAGAAGCTTGAGCTGTTGCTGGAAGACAAGAGTGAGGAGAGAGGATTGAAGATTGATTGGAAGGAGGTTGAAGAGGCTGTTTCTTTGCTGACCAAGAGACAGAGAAGAAGGGACAAGGTGGTGGTAAGTGAAGCAGCGCCTCTGATAATTCCTGTCAAGCAGTTGCCTACTAAGCCTGCTTTGGTAATTGCTAGAGAGGAAGACTCACCGCTTGATGAGTTGATTAAGGGTATGAAGGAGCTTAAGCTTAAGCTCACTAGGTTAGAAGAGAAGGAGCAGAATGTACAGCCTGCTATGCAGAGACCTCAGATGAGAGAAGGTTTTGTTCATCGTTGTATATGGTGTGATAGCCTAGACCATGTAAGAAAAGATTGTGGGGAGTTTTCAGATGCATTGAGGAAGGATCTGATCTTCTTCAAAGATGGTAAGATCCATCTGAGAGAGACTGGGATGATGTTGGGAACCAACTTTGGCAAGGGTGGTATGAAGAGACTTGTGAATGAGATATCAGCATCACATGCTGTTTCTCTTGTGAATGCTGCTACCTGTGGAGTGAAAGTGGAGATGGAGAGAGAGAAAGGGACTACTGGGTTGTGGTCAGATGTAGTGCGGTCCGTAGCTAGAACAGAGCTAGACAAGGATGTGCTACGAAGGGTTGGCAACTCAATTAGAGAAACTACAGGATGGAATGACCCTGTGGACACTATGTCAGTGCATGCTTATGTTGCAAGAAGTCAGCATGAAGCTCTACTAGAAGAAAAACGCAGGAGAGAGGATGCAGGTGAGACTTCTACAGCCAAATGACCTGCTACAAGGAGTGAAAGGGCTAGACCAGAGACAAGACAAGAGACAACACCTACTCGGGAGGAGACTATGGAGGATCTACCACCTACAACACCAAAGGAGAAGGAGAGAAGCAAGGAGAAAGGTAAGATGCCTGCATATAAACTTCAGTCTGACATTGAGATTGCTACAGACTTGAAGCAGGTGTTAGAGAACCGTATCTTGAATGGGAAAGTTGAGTTTACCTTGGGATTGCAAAGCGTGAGTTCCATGAGGTTATCATAGATATCATCAAGAGGAAACGTCAGATTCTAGGCGAAGCAGCTACACTGAACGCTCTAGGGACTAAATTGTCAGAGGATGAGGAAGATGAAATTGCTGGTTATTGCTCTCAAGTATCAGAGGGAAGATCAGATCAGCACGTGAGGTTTGAAGATGAGGTGGAAGTATCGCAGAAGAGTCATTATTCTCACAACCATTGGGCGAGAGCAACCACAGAGACCTTAGTGAAGCTGGGAGATCTAGAGGAACCTGTGGTGGCATTGATTGATCACGGCTCAGAGATTAATCTGATGTCTAAGGAGTTGTACAAGCGTGGGAGGTGGCCCATAGACACTGACCATGGATGGCTTATCCGTGCTGCCAACAACCAGCGGGGAGAACTCTATGGTGCTTGCCCCAACATCAAGGTAACTGTGGGTGACATCAGTGATGTTCAGAATTTCTTTGTACAAGACATGTCAACCTATCCTATCATTCTAGGGCAGCCTTACATTACTGCTGTTAGAATGGAGACACGAGTTATGGATGATGGTTCAGCCTATGCTAGGATACGTAGTAGAGACGGCAAAAGAGCTGTTCAGTTTTTGACCGTTGCTGCAGAACATGAGAGGAATCGTGATAGCTTGAGAGACCGTCCACTGCCTAAGATTACTCAGGAGTTTAGAGAGTCTAGGGGTTTTGGCAGAGTACCATTGAAGAGCGAGACTTCAACGGTACAGTAGAGCTAGGATTCTCGCCTGATCCAGTAGAGCAGGAAGTTTTATCCACTAGCTTCTTAGGATTGACGTCATATGGATCAGTGTGTTATAGTTAGCCGAAGATGAATACATATCTGGAGTGTTTGAAGAGCAGTATTTGGTAGATACTATAGGGGAGTTGAAATCTATAGTAGGAAGTTCTATAGATGATGTAGATAGAGTGGTGAGAGTGAGCTCCAAGGAGCTTTATGATGTAATTGATAGGTTTATAGATCGGCAAGAGGTGTATGTGAAGACCAAGTACAAGTCAGTGGCAAAGAAAGTCAAACCAGTGGCTTTGCCTTTACCACTCGATTACAATCAGAAGATGGAGCAAGCTGCACGAGAACCGACGCTTAGAGGACCGAGAAGAATTGGGCACCAGTTTACAAAAACAACACTGAAGGACCTGAGGATTGGAGGTGATGGATTTCTTACTGAGCAAGAGAAGAAGAGCTTCAAGGAGATGCTATCTAGGCATGGTAAGGCGTTTGCGTTTGAGTCACATGAAGTAGGATGTGTAGATCCAAGTGTAGTTGCACCTATGGTAATCTTTACTATACCGCATGTGCCTTGGAATCTACGTCCCATCCCTGTACCTAGAGCTCATCTACCAAAGTTGATAGACTTGCTCAATGAGAGGATTAGGATGGGTATCTTGGAACCATCTATAGCTCCCTACTCTAGCAGATGGTTTACTGTTCCGAAGAAGAGTGGAGCTTTGAGATTCATTCAAGATATGCAGCCAGTTAACAAGGTGACTATCAGGAATATGGGTATAGGACCTATTGTAGACGAGTTTGCAGAGGCTTTTGCTGGTCGTGCTATCTATTCAATGGGAGACTTATATTCAGGTTACGATCAGTTTCAGTTATCCTCTGAGAGTAGAGACTTGACTACAATGAGGACACCTTTGGGGTTACTAAGGATGTGCACCTTGCCACAAGGTGCTACCGATTCTGTAGCACATATGATGAATGGCATGAATAAAGTTTTGAGGGATTTCATTCCTGAAAAAACTATGCCATTCCTTGATGATGTGCCGATCAAAGGGTGTGCTGAGGAGGAGAAGAATGAGGGAATGGATCAGAGGGGGTGCCGTAAGTTTGTTGCAGATCACATAGCCGACTGTGATAAGATATTGAGTCGACTGGAGGAGGTTCATTTGACTTTATCAGGAGCAAAGTCTGTATTTGGAGAACAGGAGGTGTTAATAGTGAGACATCTTTGTGGATCTTATGGTCGGAAACCTTGTCCAAACAATGTTGATGCCATCCGAAGGATGAAGGAGACATGTGGATCGGTTACTGAGGTGAGAAGGTTTCTAGGTGCATGTGTGTTTTATCATATATGGATTCCACACTTTGCACATGTAGCAGATCCGTTGTACAAGTTGCTGAGGAAGGGGCAGAGATTTCAGTGGCAAGAGGAGCAAAGCGAGTCTATGAAGAAGTTGAAGGATCTGTTGTCTTCACCACCAACTCTACGAAAGATAACATATGAGTTGGGCAGACCTGTTATCCTTACTAGTCCTATTGGCATTGGGTGGGCTATAGGACAAGATGATAAGGATGGAAATAGATATGTGGTGCGTTTTGGTGCTAAGGTCTTAAGTTCACGGCAAAGAGACTACCCTCAGGTCAAGAGAGAGCTATGGGGAGTAGTTACTGCGATGAAAAGTGACAAGGAATACTTGATAGGAGCACCTGTGGTTGTAGAGACAGATTGTTTACCTCTCTTGGGAATGATCACTAGCTGTACAACTCCAGATATTGCTATGTTGAGGTGGATAGCATATATCAAGTCCTTGAACCCAGAGTTTAGACATATTGCAGGAAAAGACAATCCTGTGGCAGATATGTTATCAAGGGCTAGGTATTACGATGAGAAAGAAATGATAGATGATCAGGAGGATGTGGGAACAGAGTTCTATTCTAGTGCTCTTGCTAGAAGAGATAGAAGCTGTTTTGCAGCCCCATTGGAGTTTTTTTGAGGAAACTGTGTATGATGGCGAGTGGTTGGATCTTGGGCGCTATTTGAGTTCACTGGAAAGGCAAGAAGGCTGGTCTGATGCAGATTTCAAGAGGATCCGTAGGATAGCTTATGGTTACATTTTACATGGAGGACATCTATGGAAGCGCCCTAAGCTATAAGGAGGTATACCGCAGCGGGTGGTATGTGACTTGGAATTGCAGCAGAAGCTGATCAAGGAGTTCCATGAGAGTCTATGGGCCGGTCATAGAGGAGTTTGGGCTACATTTGCCAAGATAAAGGAGAAGTATTGGTGGAAGGGTATGTATAAGGATGTAGTACAGTTTGTTTCATCCTGTATACCTTGCCAGATGTATTCCAACGTATGTCATCGTGATGGATTGCATCCTACTTATCCTTTAGCCATTCATTAAAAATGAGTAGTTGATCTGGTAACTATGCCATTTGGACTTGGACAAATGAGGTATCTAGTCTTGGCTAGAGAAGATCTATCTAACCAAGTTGAAGGTCGTGCCCTGAGGACGAAGACCACTGCTAGTGTTTGCCGCTTTCTACTTGAAGATGTTATTTGTAGGTATGGGTGTGTGGGAAAGATCACTGCAGATAGGGGCGAGCTGGATTCACAAGAAGCAGTTGAGTTCTTCAAGCGATTGGGAATCAAGTTGGCGTTAACCACTGCTTACAATCCTGAAGGGAATGGAAAGAGCGAAAGAGGTCATCCGCCAATCATCAAAGCTTTGGTAAGATCCGTGAATGGCCTAGACTGCTACCGTTTGCTTTGTGGGCAGATCGTACAACTCATAGTATCGTTACAGGTTACATGCCAGCAGAGTTGATACTAGGACAAAAACCTGTGATGCCGATTGAGGAGGTTGTGCCTACTTGGAATGTTTTGCCATGAGAAGATGGTAGAAGTACGGAGGATCTTCTTGCATTAAGGATCCAGCAGTTAGAACGAAGACCTGAGGATGTTGCAAAAGCTGTGGAAAGGTTGAAGACTGCTAGAGAGAGAAACAAAGGCAGATTTGATAGAACGCATAGATTACGACCCAAACCAGTTAAAGAAGGTGATTGGGTGTTAGTCTATGATAGTAGTCTTGATAATCAGCATAGCACTATCAGAAAGTTTTCCAAGAGATGGTTTGGACCTTATGTGGTGTTAGAAGTTTATGATAATGCAACATACTCCTTGAGAGAGTTAGATGGTCCAGTGCTCAAGATACCAGTCACAGGAAAGAGAATCAAGCTCTTTAGAAGGAGAGGGGGGGATCAGAACGTTGCAGAGTTTACAGAGGATGAAGCTGAAGACTCAATGCAGGTTGAAGATGAGTTTGAAGCCGAAGCTGAAGAGTCTTGATCTGGATGGCACATACCGGAGGATGTGCAGGTTCAGAGGGGGTGGATGTCGCGCTACTTGGCGGCTACATGTTATATTTCTACTCCGACGCTTGAGTTTAGTAGTTCTAGAAGTTAGCTCTTATTACTTCTAGTCGTTTATGTATATGTTTGACACCTTTGCATACGGTGTTAACACTATTTTGAGTCTTAGTAGGTTGATTACCATGTTGATAGGGCTTAAGCTCATGGGTTGTATTTGCGTGTCGCCCATGCACGCTTTCTAGCTGATTTAAGTTATTTTTCGGGGCTGCATGTTGTTTTAAGTAATTTAAGTTTTACACTGGCACTCTAGGGGGCTTGACATGGTAGCCTATGAGTAAAACTAAGTTGCCACGTGGTTTAGAGTACTAAAGGACAACCAAGTGGAGCTATGAACTCCCATTGGTCTGTTCTTGTCTTTTGTTAAACTCTAAATATAGAAACAGAGCTCTAGAGTGGAGTTCGAGCATTTGGTGAGGGATCTTCGAAATCTGAGTGCACAGGGAGAGAGAGCTCGTCATGCCAAGCACTTCCAGTGAAAATTTCGATCGATTTGAGTCAATAAAGACGGAGTTATGAGCAATTGAAGTTCGGATTGTGCTAGAATTGAATCACTTTTGTTGGATTTAGGGTTTTCAGTGTCACTCGCAACAGATTTGAGGAAATTGCTTCAAAACTTCGAGGTTGTGTTCTCCGCCAGCAGGGCTACGATTTCACAAAAAGTTTCATATCGATTGAGCGACTGAGTAATTCAGGGTGGCCGCTGAAGCTGAGGGGGTCTGAAAAGCTCTTAATCTAGAGCAGCGACTTCAGAGGAGGAGATCTGCAGTTCTGTGTACATTCAGGAGTCCCAACTTCACAGGGATGTTTAGCACCCTGTAGACTGCAAATCCTGTAAGAAACTTCGAAATTGATCGAGCCAAACTCTTGTTATAGGTCGAAATAGCCATCTAGGTACCAGAAATTGCCGTTGTTTTCTTGCTCAAGACTTTTCTGTTCATATCTCCGTGTCAGAATTTGATCTCAGGCTGAAACTTCGTCTGTGAGTTCAGTAGTACCTCATTTGCATGTAGGGGAAGTTTAGAAGTATAAACCTTCATAGTTTTCCTCTCCGTGAGTGTCAAAGTTCACCGCCGGATCCTATTATTGCCAGCTAGACCTAAATTTCGCTTTTGAGCATATCAGAGGATCCTACACACCTGTGTGAGTGTTTAAAGCCCCTGTTGTGACCTGAAAGCCAACCTCTTGAGTAAACAACCACAGTCAGAAGCCCGGCGTTTTCCTAGGTAGACGGATGACACTCCGACATACTCTCGTGTCATAAGCTTCTTGAAAATGCACCTTTCTGAACTCTACATCATTCAGAAAAACTCCTACTGCATCTATCATCTGACTTTCTACTTGCTCGGACATCACTTGTCTCTTCCGCTTCATGATGTCGATGATCAGTTCGTGAAACTCTCTCTTCGCAATATCAAGAACCTCCCGAAGAGAAAACTCAATTCACGTGTCAAGTATTGTCTGCTCCAAGATGCTCTTGAGATCAGTTGAAGTTTCTATGTCTTCTGCCAACTTGTAAGCCGGTCCCTTCTCTTTCTCTTGGGCAATAAACCGTCTACCAGAAGTCGTTAGCTCCTGTTGGGATCTCTGCACGTTGTCGTGTCGTGGACCGACTCCTACTTGAAATTTGGACTTCGATGATTGTCGCTCCAAAGACACTCATGGATAAAACAAGCTAGGCCTCAGCTTACGGACTTTTGGCACGACTTCGGATCTTCACTTTCATCGGTAACTTCTACGCCTGGCGTCCAAATGAAGGAGACAAAGTGCCTATGGATGGATAAAACAACTTAGGTCCCAGCTTACGAGCTTTTGGCACCACTTCGGATCTTCATCGCATCAGTGGATAGAACTCATTGTCAGCTTTTCATAAGCACTTTGTCTACTTCGTTTGGACACCTAGTAGAGAAGTTACGAGACTCGGAAGAAGGAAAAATCAAGCTAGGCCTTAGTTTACTTGCTGACTAGGTATTAGCGGCTCCAGGTGTTATATTAAAGACGCAAGGGGCCAGCTTCCTCATTATTGAAGAAACCTTGTACGTACTGAGATTGATGTAAGGGGGCTCCTTAAGGGGTTAGCTTGCGCCTGCGACCTATTAACATACAGTTCGACAGATTTGGAGATCCAATGCAAACGCGCAAGGCGTCGTTGGGTTCAGATCTGTGCAAGCTACGTGTGGGTTAAGACGGTTCTTGTGGTGTCCACAAATTACAAGATTCACGAATTTTTGAAATTTTTGAGATTAATAACTTATTTGTATAACTGAAGAAGCATTGTTACTAAAGATTACAGCTTCCTTAGCGGGAAGATGATCTTATGAGCTTTTTGTAATAAGAAGTTGACTTTTTCGGAAGACGACCGTCTTCCGGGAAACGTCTTCTCGGTTGTGTCTTCGGAAGACGGAAGACAGCGGAAGAGGAAGATGGCGGAAGACACGCATCTTTCAGAAGACGGCAACCGTTGTCCTGTTGTGGTTCGGCTCCTGTGTGAAATTCCTGTGTAACCTATGTTGTGTTTCTTTTTATGTTTCGTGAACTGTATCGCATAACTCACCGAACGATGTGATGGGTGCCACGTTTGTGATTATTTGTTCAAGTGATCATATGGTAGAGAAACGTGCCAAGTCATCAATCTGTGCACGTTCACTTCAGTGGTCCTTGTCGCCGCGTTTGTGTATAAAATGGCGAGTCGATGATTCATACGGCATTCTCTCTCAGCGGGTGATTCGTGAGAGTTCTCGGTGGTCTGCATGGAGGAGTGAAGAACTGCAAGAGTGGTGGTTATGGACGGAGCTTTGTTACCGGCTCCGGATCTTCCTTTCCCGAATTCGTTTCACATCAAGCTTCATTGCATCCACCGTGATCACTTTCGACAGTGGTTAGTTGCGTACTTTGGCAATGAATTCATGGGGAGAGTGATGGAGTTACAGCTTCTGGTGATCCTTCCGATCGTAACATACGGAGAGACTTGAGATATGACAGTGTACATTTTGTTGTGAGGAACAATGGATCTCAACTATCCATCGAACGTTTCTTTCAACCTTTGGGTCGATGTCCGGTGTCATTGCAGACCGAAGATCAATCATGAGGCTTGGATCGTGAGAAACTTCGGGCAAGAATATTACAATCGAGTGATAGCTTCACCGTTTCCTTTTGTCGTACCTTTTATTGTAGAACGTTTCCAAGTTGTAATATTGACGTTGTATTAGTCTACAGCTCACTGGTTTCATTCTTGTTGAGCGCTTCTGTGTAGTTACAAACCGCGAAGAATCCATCGACATATCTGAAAGATTTTCTGAGGTCTTAGAGTGTTGTTGATGTCTTATGTCTCCTTGGAGAGTAAAAATTCGTTCTAGGGGAAAAAATTGAGTGGAGAAAAGACAAAAGTAAAGATCTTTTTGCTCTTATTGATCCATTTTTGGACCAATGGTGTTCTAGTTGATCCTCGCGACATTTCTGTTGTTTCTGGAGGCTTCAGAGGGCCATTCGCGAAACGAATGGTACATTTGGAGAGCTCTCGACCGGGGCTACAATCTAGGCTGAAGAATTGGTCCATTTCATGGAGGGATGAGCGCGTTATGATCGATTGAGTGGAGGGGGGTGCAATTCGTACCTACCGCTACGTTTCTGGTTGTTCCGAGAGACTCGCGAAGAGTTTTAAGGAGCTGTCTGTTGGGTTGGAGAGCTGACGACGTGCTGGTCGTTTTGATATAAATTTCATCAGGTTCTTGATCGATTTGGATTCTGAACCGACCAATTGAAGTTGAGAAGTGCAGACGTGATAAGGCGTGAACAGCGAACTGTGATAGTCATGGATAGTTTGCTATTGCTTAAGTTCTGTCTCGAATTTCTGAGTGAAATTTTCCAAGATTGAAGCATGTCTTATCAGTAAGATACTTGGGAAGTTTCACCTCAAATGGTCGAGTAGTTTGTTCAGAATCTTGGATAAAGTATACCTGGGTCTGTAAAGCTCTTAAGTTAGCATAGATTACGGTTTGATCCATATCTGAGAATTGGTTTGAGATTTCGACCTGAAAATTGTTCAAGGTAGGAGTGAAGGGTCCAATCAAGCTTCCTGTGAAGTTTGATCATCATTGGTCGACTGGTTTGGGAGGACTGAGGTCTCAAAGTTTGAAGATACTTTTGTTATTAGCAATTTCGGGTTTTTTGGTATCATCTATTGTCAATTTGATCATTTTCGGGCAATTTGGAGAGGAGTTTGTTGCTGAAACTGCCATACCTGCATACAACTCGACATTGGAAGGTGTGGGGCTGATTTCAGCTCTTGGTGATGAAGGAGAACATAGTCATCATGAGTCTTAAGCCGCTGTTTGGGTTCTCAGAGCTGCTAGATACTACCGCCGTTGGTGCTATATTGAGATCTGAGTAGTGTTTTGGAGTATGCATGCTTTATCTTGCTGGAATGCTTAGTAGACCAGGGTGTACAGCAAGTTGTATCGATACTCTATCAAGTTGATTGAGTGATCTTATAGCATCTTCTGGTTGTACTATGAAGTTGTGATAGTTGGATTGATGGGCAGTTAGCGTCGTTGGGGAGCTATTCAGAAGTCAGGCTTCAGTGATATAGAGGAATAACTTCAATTAGATAATACAGAGTTGAGTATTTTTAGTTAGAGTACAAAAGATCTGTTTGTAACACAAGTTTATGCAACCTATACGTATCCTTGGATCGTAGCAAGCTTTAAACTTGAACCGAGCGGATACAAGGTCACTCGGGCTAGAAGAGTAGATAGTGAAACATTTGAGTGGAAACATCCATATCTAGATCCAACCTTGTCAATCCACATACCTCTGCACAGTCATATACCTAGTGTATTCCTAGACAGAAAAACACGTTATACGATAGTTGGTGAACTCGACGTGAAAGTCTGGAGTGAGAGGTACGTGCGTGGTTTTGCCACCATGGACGTTGAAGGGTTGGGTCATTACGTACATGAGGCTCCTACATCTGGAGAGGCTCCAAAGGTGACCAAGCTTTCACGGTCTGATATGCGATTGCTTGAGGCATTTGCATTGATAATGCAACAGCAGCAAGCCACTGAACGGAAAGAAGCCATGGCTACTAAAGCCTTGCAATCTGTTGTGGGGTTGCTAGATCAGTTTGACGGGAAGAATATATCCAAGTACCTAAAGTACTATTCTTGAGAGATGGAGTTGAGTAAGGTGCCAGAAAGAGAGAAGGTGAGTACATTTGAGCTTGTTGTCGTACCTGAGCTACGAGAGCATGTGAAGGACATCATCCGATCTCATGGTGCTACATGGGAAGGATTTACTCTTCAGCTCAAAGAAGAGTATTCTTTAGAGGATACAGACCGAGTGACTAAGAAGTCATTCATGGAGTGGGTAAACAAACCCAACAAAGGGCTTGTTGCCACAGAGCTATTTCGGGAGTTTGAGAGACAATTCCTTCAGTTGTCTCGGATAGAGAAGCTCACATTGGAGAATGACAAGGTGGAGTTGTTTTTGCAAGCAGCCAACAACGAATTACAAAGGGAGTTGGAGCTGCTTTTGGAAGATAGGATGGAAGACAACGAACTCACTACTGACTGGAGAAAAGTCTCTGAAGTAGTGAGTGTACTTGCCAAACGAGAGTACCGGAGAGGGAAGGTGGTGGTAAGACAAGAAGAGAGACCACCGCCGATCATAGCACATCGTAGGCAACCAATGGTACCCAATGTGCAAGCACCTATTGTGCATGTACACCTCAAGTTCCACTTCCTACTATTCCTGTCCCGAAAGTTGCACCGCAAAGAGATGCTATGGAAGAGTTGGTAAAAGGGATGAGGGACTTGCAGATCAAGTTAGCAAGGTTGGAAGAGAAGGGAGGAGCACATGATACCAGACTTGCTCCTATGCAAGATTTTGTACAAAGATGCATTTGGTGTGATAGTTCTGATCATGCTCGAAGAGAGTGTGGTGATTTTGCCAAAACTCTACGAGATGGAGTAGTCTATTGGAAGGAAGGAAAGATTGCTCTGAAAGATAATGGAGAGATTCTTAGAACCAACTTCGGGAAAGGAGGAATGAAGCAAGTACTGGAGGAGTATCTATCTCAGCATGCTACTGCGTCGGTAGAAGCTGCTACTTATGGAGTTGAGGTAGTACGAGAAAGAAGTGCTTCTAAGAAGGATGGAGATACTCTTGATATGTGGAGTCACGCGGTAAACACGAACAAAAGGGGGAAATGGCAAGGGAGGAGTTGCTCAGAACAGCCACGGCAATCAAGGGTGCTACTGGATGGGATGATCCCGTGGATACAATGTCTGTACATGCTTATTTGACGAAGAGTCAACATGAGGCTCTCATGGAGGAGAAGCGCAAACGAGATGAAGCAGGCCCTAGCGAAGAAAGAACAGCTCTCAAGAGACAAACAAGAGGAGAAAAGTTCAGATCGGAGATTATGTCTCTACCAGAGGAGACTATGGAAGAGGTCACATCCTCTACTCCTGAGAAGTCAGAGAAGAGCAGAGGTAAGGAGAAGGTAAATCTACTTCATAAAAACTTCAGTCTGATATTGAAGCTGCTATGGATCTGAAAGGAGTACTAGAAGAGAGAGTGCTCAATACAAAGATCGAGTTTACCTTGCGAGAAGTTCTTGGGATTGCCAAGAAGGAGTTTCATGATGTCATTATTGACACCATCAAACGAAAAAGACAATAGGAGAAACCGCTGTGTCTAATGCATTAGACACAAGGATATCAAGAGAGGAAGAGTTAGAACTAGCTCAATGTTGCATCAACCGCAAGGTTCGGTTTGAGGATGATAGCGATGACAAGGTCTCTAGCCATTACACTAGAGGACATTGGGCTAGAGCTACTACCGAAGCCTTAGTGAAGGTAGGAGAGATGACAGATCCGGTGGTTGCTCTCATTGATCATGGATCACCTTGCTTGTAGATTGTCTCTAAGGACATCTACAAGCAAGGTGGATGGCCTGTTGATATAGATCATGGTTGGATGATCAGAACAGCAAACAACACACGAGGAGAACTCTATGGAGCTTGTCCTGATGTGAAAGTAAAGGTTGGAGATGTAACTATAGAACAAAACTTCTTTGTTCAAGATAGTACATCATACCCGGTGATACTCGGTCAACCTTACATTACAGTTGTGAGGATGGAGATCAAGGTTTTGGATGATGGATCTGCTTATGCGCGGATCAGAAGTCAAGATGGCAAGAGAGCGGTACAATTTCTAACTGTATCAGCAAACCACGAGCGGAATAGAGATTATTTGAAGCGTGGCTCCTTGCCTAAGGTCACGGAGGAGTTCAAGGATTTTTGACAAGTACTACTATAGAGCGAGGACATAATGGTACACTGGAGAAGGTACTCTCGCTAGAGAAAGAAAGTGCTTTTTGTACAGGAGTTGTGAGATTTTCTGGGAGTGGATTTGCTACACATACACGACTTGCTGACATACAGAAGTGGGAGCAGAAGGTTGTGCGAAAAATTGAAAAAGACCTAAAGAGAGTTGGTGTGCTTGAAGAGGATGATAAGATAGAAGGTGTTTATTTGGAGTTAGGATTGGGAGATTTCATCGATGAACTTGCTATGGATGAGCAAGAAGATGAGGATCATGTGGTGGAAGTGCACTCTAGGGAGCTGTATACAACTATAGAGTCATTCGTAGATCATGAAGTTAGAGTTGATACTAGGTACAAAACGGTAGACAAGAAGGTAACCTGTTGCTCAACCATTACCTAGTGATTCTAACCAACGAGTCCAACAATCTTCGAAGGAGAAAAGCTTGAGAGATCTTAGCCGGGTCGGTCACAAGTTTACTGAAGCTACGCTCAAGGAGTTGAAGGTTGGTTCTGCAGATTTTCTTTTGCCTGTGGAGGAGAATAGGTTTAGGGAGATGTTAACTAGACACGGGAAAACTTTTGCTTTTGAAGCCTCAGAAATCGGATGTGTGGATCCTAGCATTGTGGCACCAATGATCATATTCACAGTTCCACATGCTCCTTGGGACTTGAGGCCAATTCCTGTACCTAGAGCGCATCTACCGAAACTCATAGAGCTCTTGAAGGAGAAGATGCAGATGAAGATCTTGGAACCATCGTTTGCACCATACTCTAGTCGTTGGTTTATAGTACCAAATAAGAGTGGTGCATTACGGTTCATCCAAGATATGCAACCTGTGAACAGGCATAGGACCTATCGTCGGAGAGTTTGCTGAAGCGTTTGCTGGGAGGGCTATTTACTCTACAGGAGATCTTTACTCTGGATACGATCAGTTTCAACTTGCTGAACAGAGTAGAGATATCACCACCATGAGGACACCGTTGGGGTTGGTCAAAATGTGCACGCTATCACAAGGAGCAACGAACTCGGTAGCGCACATGATGAACGGGATGAACAAGGTTCTCCGTGAGTTCATTCCTGAGAAGACCTTTCTTGGATGACATTCCAATTAAGGGATGCGTTGAGGAGGAGAAAGATGAGACAATGGATCAGAAGGGGTGTAGAAACTTTGTTGCTGATCACATTGCAGATTGTGATAAAATCTTATCACGACTTGAAGAGGCGCACTTGACACTATCAGGTGCTAAGTCTTCATTTGGAGTGCGAGAAGTTGTGATTGTGGGGCACCTATGTGGATGGTTTGGACGCAAGCCTGATCCTGGTAAAGTGGATGCTATACGACGGATGAAGGATACTTGTGGTTCAACAACAGAGGTGAGAAGGTTTCTTGGAGCTTGTGTCTTCTATCATGTGTGGATTCCACATTTTGCACATGTGGCTGATCCTCTTTATGATCTGTTGAGAAAGCACAAGAGGTTTGCATGGGAGGAGAGGCATACTAGACGATTCAAAGATTGAAGCAGTTGTTATCTTCTCCACCTGTACTTCGTCGTGTGAGCTATGAGGATAGCAAACCAATGATATTTACTGTTGATACTAGTTCGATAGTCATTGGATGGGCAGTAGGACAAGATGATGAAGAAGAGAATCGGGTTGCAGTCAGATTTGGAGCAAAGGTGTTGAGTGAGCGACATAGAAACTATCCTCAAGTGAAGAGAGAGTTATGGGGAGTAGTTACAGCTATGAAAGCTGAAAAGGAGTATTTGATAGGAGCGCCAGAATAGTAGAAACAGATTGTTTACCACTATTAGGGATGATTACAAACTGTAACACCTCTGATATTGCTATGCTACGCTGGATTGCTTACATCAAGTCCTTAAATCTTGAGTTCAGACACATAGCAGGAAAGAACAACCCAGTAGCTGATATGTTGTCTCGTGTGAGGTATGAGGATGAAGAGGAGATGGTAGAAGATACAGAGGATGTTGGTACTACTGTTTTCTGTAGAGCTCAAGGAGGTGAGAGTGAGCATTCGAAACCGTTCATGGAGGAGCTATATGAAGGAGAATGGATAGACATAGGACGCTATCTGAGCTTGTTGACTAGGCATCCAGGATGGAGTGATGCTCACTTTAAACAGATCAAGAGGAAGGCTTATAACTACTTGCTACACGGTGGTTATTTGTCGAAGCAGACTAAGCAAGGTGGTCAGATGCCACAAAGGGTTGTGTGCAAGGTTGATATGCAAAAGTTACTCATGCAGGAGTTTCATGAGAGCTTGTGGGCAGGACATAGAGGTATTTGTGCCACCTTTACAAACCTGAAGGAGAGATATTGGTGGCGTAACATGTACAGAGATGTAGTTCAATTTGTGGAGACATGCCAAACTTGTCAAGAGTATTCAGGAATTCGGCATCGAGATGGGTTACATCCTACTTATCCACTTGCAATGCACTATAAGTGGGTAGTAGATCTTGTTATTATGCCAGTTGGTATATGGCAGATGCGATACTTAGTTTGGCACGTGAGGATTTGTCCAACCAAGTGGAAGGACGAGCCTTACGGACAAAATTCACAGAGGGAGTCTGCAAATTCTTGTTGGAAGATGTGATTTGTAGATATGGTGGTGTTGGGAAGATCACGGCTGATCGAGGGGAGCTGAACAATGATGAGGCTAAAGCGTTCTTCAAGAGGTGTGGTGTGAAGTTAGCTCTCACCACAGCCTACAATCTGGAGAGTAATGCGAAGAGTGAACGTGGTCATCCTCCTATTGTGAAAGCTTGCAAGGGGAGGGCAAGAGAATGGCCAAGGTTTCTTCCGTTTGCATTATGGGTTGATCGTTCGACTCATAGTTCAATTACGGGATATATGCCGGCGGAGTTGATGCAGGGACAGAAACCTATCATGCCCATTGAGGAGCACATACCCACTTGGAGTGTTCTACCTTGGGAGGATGATATCTCTACAGAAGATCTTCTTGCTATCCGAATTCGTCAACTAGAGAGAAGACCTGAAGATGTAGAGATTGCATTGGAGAAGTTGAAAGAGGCGCGCTTGAGAAACAAGGATAGATTCGATAAGCGTCATCGATTAAGGCCGAAGGAGATTAAAAGAGGAGATTGGGTGTTGGTCTATGATAGTAGCTTGGACAACCAACACAGTGCGCTTAGAAAATTCTCTAAGCGATGGTTTGGCCCGTATGTGGTTCTTGTCGTGCATGACAATACCACATATTCATTAAGAGAGCTTGATGAGACGGAGCTTAAGGTTCCCATTGCAAGCAAGCGTGTGAAACTCTTCAAGAAGCGAGATGAAGGGATAAGCATGGAAGAAGTCGGAGCAGAGTTTGATCTCTTGGATGATGATGGAGAAGATTTGGATGACGAAGATATTGACAACATCAGTCAAGAGAACGAAGATATAGTGTGATGCCGACCACAACTTGTGAGTGTTGGTGCATACCAGAGGATGCACAGGTTTAGAAGGGGTGGATGTCGTGTTGTGATTCGGCTCCTGTGTGAAATTCCTGTGTAACCTATGTTGTGTTTCTTTTTTATGTTTCGTGAATTGTATCACGTAACTCGCCGAACGGTGTGATGGATACCACGTTTGTGATTATTTGTTCAAGTGATCATACGGTAGAGAAACGTGCCAAGTCATCAATCTGTGCGCGTTCACTTCAGTGGTCCTTGTCGCCGCATTTGTGTATAAAATGGCGAGTGATGATTCATACGGCATTCTCTCTCAGCGGGTGATTCGTGAGGGTTCTCAATGGTCTGCATAGAGGAGTGAAGAACTGCAAGAGTGGTGGTTATGGACGGAGGTTTGTTACCGGCTCCGGATCTTCCTTTCCCGAATCCGTTTCACATCAAGCTTCATTGCATCCATCGTGATCACTTTCGACAGTGGTTAGTTGCGTACTTTGGCAATGAATTCATGGGGAGAGTGATGGAGTTACAGCTTCCGGTGATCCTTCCGATCGTAACATACGGAGAGACTTGAGATATGACAGTGTACATTTTGTTGTGAGGAACAATGGATCTCAACTATCCATCGAACGTTCCTTTCAACCTTTGGGTCGATGTCCGGTGTCATTGCAGACCGAAGATCAATCATGGGGCTTGGATCGTGAGAAACTTCGGGTAAGAATATTACAATCGAGTGATAGCTTCACCGTTTCCTTTTGTCGTACTTTTTATTGTAGAACGTTTCCAAGTTGTAATATTGACGTTGTATTAGTCTGCGGCTCACTGGTTTCATTCTGGTTGAGCGCTTCTGTGTAGTTACGGATCGCGAAGAATCCATCGACATATCTGAAGGATTTTCTGAGGTCTTAGAGTGTTGTTGATATCTTGTGTCTCCTTGGAGAGTAAAAATTCGTTCTAGGGGAAAAAGTTGAGTGGAGAAAAGACAAAAGTAAAGATCTTTTGCTCTTATTGGTTCATTTTTGGACCAATGGTGTTCTAGCTGATCCTCGCGACATTTCTGTTGTTTCTGGAGGCTTCAGAGGGCCATTCGCGAAACGAAGGGTATGTTTGGAGAGCTCTCGACCAGGGCTACAGTCTGGGCTGAAGAATCGGTCGATTTCATGGAGGGATGAGCGCGTTATGATCGATTGAGTGGAGGGGGGTGCAATTCGTACCTACCGCTACATTTCTGGTTGTTCCGAGAGACTCGCGAAGAGTTTTAAGGAGCTGTCTGTTGGGTTGGAGAGCTGACGACGTGCTGGTCGTTTTGATATAAATTTCATCAGGTTCTTGATCAATTTGGATTCTGAACCGACCAATTGAAGTTGAGAAGTGCAGACGTGATAAGGCGTGAACAGCGAACTGTGATAGTCATGGATAGTTTGCTATTGCTTGAGTTCTGTCTCGAATTTCTGAGTGAAATTTTCCAAGATTGAAGCATGTCTTATCAGTAAGATACTTGGGAAGTTTCACCTCAAATGGTCAAGTAGTTTGTTCAGAATCTTGGATAAAGTATACCTGGGTCTGTAAAGCTCTTAAGTTAGCATAGATTACGGTTTGATCCATATCTGAGAATTGGTTTGAGATTTCGATCTGAAAATTGTTCAAGGTAGGAGTGAATGGTCCAATCAAGCTTCCTGTGAAGTTTGATCATCATTGGTCGACTGGTTTGGGAGGACTGAGGTCTCAAAGTTTGAAGATACTTCTGTTATTAGCAATTTCGGGTTTTTCGGTATCATCTATTGTCAATTTGATCATTTTCGAGCAATTTAGAGAGGAGTTTGTTGCTGAAACTGCCATACCTGCATACAACTCGACATTGGAAGGTGTGGGGCTGATTTCAGCTCTTGGTGATGAATGAGAACATAGTCACCATGAGTCTTAAGCCGCTGTTTGAGTTCTCAGAGCTGCTAGATACTACCGCCGTTGGTGCTATATTGAGATCTGAGTAGTGTTTTGGAGTATGCATGCTTTATCTTGCTGGAATGCTTAGTAGACCAGGGTGTACAGCAAGTTGTATCGATACTCTATCAAGTTGATTGAGTGATCTTATAGCATCTTCTGGTTGTATTATGAAGTTGTGATAGTCGGATTGATGGGCAGTTAGCGTCGTTGGGGAGCTATTTAGAAGTCAGGCTTCGAGTGATATAGAGGAATAACTTCAATCAGATAATACAGAGTTGAGTATTTTTAGTTAGAGTACAAAAGATCTGTTTGTAACACAAGTTTATGCAACCTATACGTATCCTTGGATCGTAGCAAGCTTTAAACTTGAACCGAGCGGATACAAGGTCACTCGGGCTAGAAGAGTAGATAGTGAAACATTTGAGTGGAAACATCCATATCTAGATCCAACCTTGTCAATCCACATACCTCTGCACAGCCATATACCTAGTGTATTCCTAGACAGAAAAACACGTTATACGATACCGCGGAAGCTTAACCACGTATGGAGTAGGTGCACCTATCAGGTAACACCGAACAGGTTAGGTAGGTCAGGAGGGTCGAAACCCCTAAACTGCGGAGAAGATGCGCAGGAAGCGCATTAGCGTATTCAGCTTCCTGCAACAAGAGCGCTTCTTGGTGAAGAAGATCGATTCGAGGATGAGCTTTGAGTGAGGAGGCAGCGAGGTGAAATTGAGTGAGATTAGGATCGATTAGAAGCTAGAAGGAAGGCGAGGTCGAATTGTTGAAGCACAGGGAGCGTATTGAGTTGAAGGCGTTTCTTGTGAACTCCCGAAAGCTGACATTGGAGGACAGCTGAGTGAAATCGAAGGTGGATGGCTTAATCGATTGAGGCGTAGTCAGGAGCTGACAACGGAAGCAGCTGAGTAGGGTCGCATTGGAGCTGGGACCAGAGCCGAAAGCGCTCGGAAGAAGAAGACAACTCGGGAAGCAGACAGAAGATAGTAGAGGTTCTTCCCCATGTTCTTTTCTCTTCCCACTGCTTCTCGCCTTTGTTTGGTATCCCCCGCGCTTCCTCGGTGGTTTGCAGGCAACCTGATCGATTAATCCCCCCCCACCCTTATTTTCCTATTGTGACATTGGGCGCGGAAGCGCTGTCCAATTTCTGTCAGACATCTTCTTGCTTCTTCCCAAGTTCAATTCGAGCTTCCCTACTCCTAGCCATCAAATTGAAGATCCTAGCTATCAATTTCTCTACCCTACCATCCCTCTACTCCCGAAACCTTGAACAGAAGACGCTTCGGAAGATTGGAACATCTTCGGAAGACGCTTCTGAAACTTGATTGTCTTCGAAAGACGCTTCGGAAGCCTGACTGTCTTTGGAAGTCGACTGTACACAATTCGTATCAAGAGTGGATTTGCTTTGCTTTGGTGTTCAGAGAGGCTTGGTACGAATCCTGAGTGGCGTGGTGAGTTCTTTTGTTATTTCGAGGAGTTGGAAGTCGGGAACTAGGCCTGTGCCTCTCGGTCTTCCAAGCTTCTCAAATCCACATCTTCCTAGAGAGACTAGAAGACTGGAAGGACTGGCAAAATGCACGAGAAGACGTGAGGGTCCATTTCGGGTCTCTTCTGTCCGACCCATAGCAGCCCATTCCTTCTTCTTCTCAAACTTAGGAGAGAGTCGTGAGAAGTCTTGCTGGCAGAATCTGGAGAGAATGATCGAGGGTCCTGTCTTTCCACCGAGCAGCAAGCTTCTTCTGAGTGTGTATGAGAGGTGAGAGATAAGAAGAACAGAGTGCAATTATCTTGAGTCCGTTGTGAGGATAGATTGCGTGTAGGAAGAAGAAGACATGTGAGACCAGTGAAGAGAAGCCTGACTTCGGGAGGTCTTCCGAGAAAGACATTGAATCGGAAGCTGTCTCGGGTGTCTTCCCAGAGGCCATTGTCACCGTAAGAGCTGTGATCATCTTCTGGAACTTGTCATACGCTTTGCTTCTTCTCGCACCTTTTCCATCTTCTGTTAGGAAGTAGGATGTAATGCAAGGTGGGTTGTCTTCTTGGTAATCCATGCGAGGCCTTGCTTAATTAGGACTATTTAGATACAGCTCGGAAGACGAGAGCTATCTAGGAAGTACTGTTAGAATCCCGGAAGACGGAGTAGCTGTCTTCTGAAAGACTAGTTTCGTCTTCTCAGAACTAGAAGCTAGACTGTGGACACTTGGGAAGGACTGAGCCTTCAACTCACAGTAAGAACGTGTGGCTTAGTGCAACAGATCTTCCAGTATGTCGATGCATCCCTGAGGGTTGGTGTTACCAGCAGCGGAGTTGGCCGAGGCCACGCCCTTCCTCAAGGAGATGGGTCTCGACTTCTTCCTGTGGGATTGGAACCTCACCGATCAAGGACTTCTGGAGGAGGTTTGGCAGCCTTACCGCCTCGCAATCGTGTACCTGCGAAGGCAAGCACAACTCGAGGAAGACCATCTTCCTGGACTGAAAATTGGTGACGCAGGGTCTTCCACAGGCCAGAATCCGGGGACCGAGGGTATTGGCTCGAGAAGAAGATCTTACCCAAGATCGTGAGTGAGTGGCATGTGCCTGGAAGCACAACTTGCCTCTTCGTGGAGGACAGGCAGGGTAGGAACGGATGGAAGATCGAATCTTACCGAGAGCCGAAGAAGCGACTTCTGGCGAAGCTGTTTCTGCATCTCTTTCCCAAGGGGAAAGCGCAGAAGACGAGGTACCTTGGAGATCAAGACGTGGAGTTCCTGGAAGCAGTGTGGGATGAAGGAGTACTCATCAACTGGGACGCATTCTTCCACGTATATGTACAGACGGAGCTAGCGTACTTAGGTACCCCGGCAGGAGGACACTTGACACCTTTCCTCTGTTACTTGTACGTAGCCATGGGGGATCTCAGGGGAGATCAGTTGGTGAAGTATGGACCAATAGGGCAACATGAGGCGAAGGAGGAGAGCTCGGGAGAAGACGACCGAGCAGCAGCAATGACTCCTCCTCCCACTCTGATGCCGCAACTGAGGCCCGGCACTCACCAGAAGACGCTTCTAGTGAGGGAAGATGACTCCAGTGGGTCGAAAGACGTCACGCCTCCGAGGAAGATGAGTCCTACAAGTGTACTTAGGAAGACCACCTCCCTCATTCATTCGGGATCGAAGTCTGACTCACCGGAGGAGTTCTTGAGTACCCGAGCTGAGCAAAAGACCGCTTCTGTCACACCAAGGAGTCTTCCAAAGACTCCAGAAGACGAAGGATGGATAGATACTCCTACTGCGATGCGAGGAAGCGCAGTAAAGAGGACCGCTTCTACCATGAGGAGAGATCTTCCACCTCGGAAGATGAGGAGAGTAGCTTCTTTTCGCGAGCAGAAGCAGAAGACCATAGTGGTGGAAGAGGCATCCTTGCCTCTAGAAGATAAGGTCGCCACCTCCGATCGGGTTGTGGAGATGAACCTATCTTCTGCGGGAAGAAGACTGAAAGAGTTCAGTGCCTTCTTCCACTCAGAGATCCAGCCAGCTGTGGAGTTGCTGGAGAAGAGAGCGAAGGCTCAGGAGAAGCCCTTGCAACCTGTATTCGGTCTACGCTTCCTGATGCAGCAAGAAGAAGGCCAGAAGAAGACCGAGGCGCTGGAAGCTAGTCTCCGCACCACGGAGAAGCTCGCAGCAAGGTACAAGGCGGAGGCAGCCACTTCTGCCAAGGAGCTGGTGTAGCTTCAGAAGAGCAATCAGGAGTTGCAGGCACGTTTACAACAGCGTGACCAAGAGGTTCTCCGAGTGCGGGGGAAGATCACCGCCCTCGCAAACGAGAAGACAACATGGAAGATGCAGCGGGAAGTCGCAGAAGCGCGAGTTGCAGCTGAGAAGATACAGCGAGAAGCAGCGGAAGCTCGTGCGCAAGAGATGCTAGCACAGTCGGTGGAGCGCTGTCGTGTCGTAGACCGGCTCCTATATGAAATTCAAACTTCGATGCTTGTCACTCCAAAGTCACTCATGAGAAGACAAGCTAGGCCCCAGCTTATGGGTTTTTGGCACCATTTCGGATCTTTGTTTTCATCGCATCAGTGGATAGAGCTCCTTGTCAGCTTTCCATAGGCACTTCATCTACTTCGTTTGGACGCCTAGTGGAGAAGTTACAGGACTCGAAAGATGGAGAAAACAAGCTAGGCCCCAGCTTACGGGTTTTTGGCACCACTTCGGATCTTCGTTTTTATTGCACCAGTGGATAGAGCTCCTTGTCAGCTTTTCATAGGCACTTCATCTACTTCACGGACGTCTAGTGGAAAAGTTACAAGACTCGAAAGATGGAGAAAACAAGCTAGGCTCCAGCTTACGGGCTTTTGGTGCAACTCCGGATCTTCACTTTCATCACATGGATGGGTAGAGCTCGTTGTCAGTTTTCCATGGGCATCTTGTTTACTTCGTTTGGACATCCAGAGAAGAAGTTATGCGATTCTAAAGAAGGTAAAATCAAGCTAGGCTCCTAGTTACTTGCTGACTGGGTATTTAGGGCTTCAGACGTTATATCAAAGACGCAAGGGGTCTGCTTATTATTATCCAGAATTCAGGAGAAAACTGTACGTACAGAGACTGTAACAAGGGGGCAGCTTAAGGGTCTAGCTTGCATCTGCGACCTGTCAACGGACGGTTCGGGAGATTTAGGAGTCCAATGCAAGCGCGCAAGGCGTCGTTGGGTTCAGATCTGTGTAGGCTACGCATTGGTTCAAACGGTTTGGGAAGAGACGGATTGGGGAGTGCGTACTGAGTGAAATTGAGACGCAGGAAGCAGATTTGGGGGATTTCACTTATCTGTGAAGGAGAGTTGGACCGTTCGGGCCGTTCCGGAGTCCAAACTTGCTGTCATTGGATCCATCGGGATCAGAACACCGAGTTCTACAGGAAATTGAAGACGATACTAATTTTCATCGGGCGGTTTGGAAGTTCTGAGTGAAATTGGCTCGCAAGGAAGCGCTTACATCATATTTTCGTTCACCTGCGACCTGAGGTTGGGCTGTTCTTCGCGATCGGTGAGCCAAGCTCTTCGTTCTTGGTGCCTACGCGATCAAGGAGTCTTCATCTACTCATAGGAGAAGACTGTACGTGAATTGGATTGTTGGTTTGGGTGTGGTGAGTGAGTTTGAGCCGCAGGGAGCCGATTTACGTCAGTTTTTTGCAATCTGCGACCAAATTTCTCGAGTGGTTTTGCAAGGGGAACTCCAAACGACTTGTTTGGAGTCTTGTTGGGTTCAGAGTAGCTAGATCTACCTATCAGAGAAGACGGATATCAGTTTAGGCGATCCGTTTGTGCGTGGTGTGCGGTTTTAAGCGGCAGGGAGTAATTTTTGAAGGTTCGATCACCTGCGACCAAAAATCGGCGATATCTCGGCTATCAGGAGTCGGATCTGAAAGTTTCTTGGGTTAACGGAGTCAGCGGAGGAGATCCTATCAACATCTGAAGTCCGTTCAGCGAAAGGAGGAAGTTCACAGATAGGTCTTTTCGATTTCTTCGCTACGGGTTTTGCTCTTTTGAGTTCGTTAGAGTTCTGGTTGGCTATATACAGCTTGTCGTAGATAGCTTTAGCTAAGAGCTTATACATGGATGTGGTTTGGACTTGGGTTTGGATCGCGTGATACAGTTGTGGCTCTGCTTATTAGCAAAGGGAAGTTTCTCTTGCTTTGAGCTACGCTTCGGTGTTTTTGGGTCAGGGTTGAGAATCAAGGGTTGTTTTAAGGGCTTTGAAGCAGGTTACAGACCGCTCTGGTCTAGTTATCAGTTCTGTGCTCTTAGGAGAAAGAACCGGCCGTGTACATACATTTGGAGTGTATATATCGCAACATTCGTTTTCGTGGTTGTTTTTCTCTGTCTTGTCTCCGTTTCAGCACACAACATCTCCACAGCCAGGAACCTCGCGTTTTCCTGGACATCCTTCACGCAATATCTGACACGATAGCGCTTCGGAAGAAGTTCAACTTCACCGCGGGTAGGAAGTTGCTTACTTTGGCTAGAGGATGAGACAACGAGTCCAAGACGATATTGGTCGATGCAGGAGAGCATGTTCAGGTATTTGGATCGACAGATAGAGGGAGTGAAGACACTCTATGGTCTTCCCTCGCTTCCGACACTTGCAACTACGTCTTCCCAAGCTCCAGCACCATCGACTGGATCCAAATTGGAGAAGGAGGAGTTTGACCTCACTGTCCACTTGGTAGTGACAGTGTTGGAAGCCGAGAAGACCCCGGAAGACAAGATGTCTTCTGGAAGACATGAAGACGAGCCGTCTTCCCAAGTATTCCGCGTGGAGGAAGCGACTTCCCCGGACCCTTATGAGGTCGCCATGGTCCCTAGTACCAAGCTAATGCTCCAGAAGAGCGAGGAAGCACCGGTCGACTCCGCTTCTCAGAAGACGCTCCCGTCTTCAAAAACAGAAGCAGCAGCAGAAGCCGAGGAAGAAGCAGCAGCAGCGACAGCAGGGTCAGCGAAGAACGATGAGGAGGAAGTCACCTCAGTGACACCCGAGGTAACTGCAGGGCTTTCTAGCTTATCAGAAGCCGTGTTAGGAGCTCCGATAGGAGCAGATCAGATAGAAGTTGCCTCCGAGCAATCAGAGTAGATAGTAACCGACGTTGACAGTTCCCAAATTTTCCATTATTCCATTATCTTAAGGATGGCAGTTCCAGTGTAAAATTAGTTAGGATACCATGTGACAGCATAGGAGCAACAAGATGGATGGCTAAACCGGGAAAGAGAAATGGCTTGCATGTGAGGTGGCAGCCTTCTGACAGCGCTCATCTCTCCCTGGTGGTCGTCTCCTCTGTTTTCTCGTGGTAGATGACATAAGTAGGATTGCAGCGTAAGAATTCAGGCTCTCTGCACACACACAAACATCTTACGGTGCATGAGACGCATGACACATTATACGCTATAAAGTTCTACACACACAAACATTTTACAGTTTAGACCCAGAACACATTGAGCACAGGATATACAATGCACACTACACCCGATGTTAGAGACATATGAACAGACTAGGATTATACCGGAGGGGTTTGCATGTTCGATTCCAGCAATGGACCGAAGATGTAGATAGAGCTAGTGGACAGTTTAGGAACAGGGAACGGTATCCTCGTGCAGTCCTGTTGGCTAGACTGGTGTGTCGAGCAGTAGGAGCAGGAAGTAGAGGGAGTGAGCTTCCCATTGCCAATGTGACTTCTTCTCGGGGAATGGATTGCTGATTTGAGTGCAGAAGCTTTGTCCATGTCTTCAGGATGGTGGGTTTTCTTGGATTCACTCCCGATTGTGCATGGGAAGCGTTCTTCTTGAGTGGCGGTGACTGTCAGCAGTTGTGGAAGTGCAGCTTGGCTCGTCCAGTAGAGCACTTAAGATCTACGTACGGACGGTCTTATGGATAAGAGATCTCAGAAGACAGATTAGTCGGAGCAACGAAGAGAAAAAGAAAGAAGCCTTCTTCTCGCAACAGAAGACGACATCCTCAAGTAGAAGACGGTGCAACGGTACTCACGTTTGTTGTCTTCCTCCCCAAACTATTACAAGTAGGGATGGCTTGTTAGTCAGGATCCGGACTAGAAGCCTGTCGGAATCTTAATTTCTTCTTTTCATCTTGTTTTCTCTTGTTTGGATTTTCCCTTCTTCCCTATCTTCTCTCATCTTCCCCATCTTCTTACCTTCTTCTAGTGAGCTTCCGTGAAGACGAATGTCGTTGTAGTGCTGCAGGAAGACCATTTCCGTAGGCAGAAGCCTGGGAAGGCTACAGGGGGCATACACCTTGTGATTAATCTAACCCGTTGGAATGTGAGAGTGAGTAAGATGTGACAGCCGATTCTAGTCGACTTCTGCGAAGCAGGAGCAGTCTTCTGGAGGTGTGAGAAGCCGAGTGGAACCCCCAGAAGCCGAGAATTGCTTCGGGAAGACGGTATTGAGAAGACCGGAAGAAGTGACCTGGAAGCAGGAAGAGCGTCTTCCCGAGCTTCTCTGTGAATAGATGTGTGATATGTTAGTTAATAGTTGTTTGGTTAGGTCCAAAGCACCTTTTGGCGTGTGTGGAAGACGCGTGGTTTTGTGAGAAGACGGGATTTCTAGGCAAAACCCGTGTGTTTGTGTGTTTGAACAGATCTTAGAACTTAGAGCAGCGTTACTTGTGCAAATCCTCTGTGAGAACGATATCTTGTATACTGAATGGGCAAAATGAGTAATTCTGCGACACTACAGTTCTTGAAGAGACGGATTGAGGGTTGTGTTCTGAGGAAAATTGAGACGTAGGAAGCAGATTTGGGACATTTCATTATCTGTGAAAGAGAGTTTGACCGTTCCGGCCGTTTCGAAGTCCAAACTTGCTGTCCTTGGATCCATCCGGATCAGAACACCGAGTTCTACAGGAAATTGAAGACAAAACAAAGTTTCATCGGACGGTTTGGGAGTTCTAAGTAAAATTGACTCACATGAAAACGCTTGCGTCAAGTTTTTCATCGCTTGTGACCTAAAATTGGGTTGTTCTTCGCGATCGGTGAGCCAAGCTCTTCGTTCTTGGTGCCTACGCAACCAAGGAGTCTTCATCTACGCATAGGAGAAGACAGTACGTGGATTGGATTGTTGGTTTGGATGAGGTGAGCGAGTTTGAGTCGCAGGGAGTCGATTTACGTCAGTTTTTTGCAACCTCGTTGTTGTTTGGAATCTCATTGGGTTCATGATAGATAGATCTACCTGCCAGAGAAGACAGATATCAGATCAAAGCGATCCGTTTGTGCGGTGTGTGCGGTTTTAAGCCACAAGGAGGAGTTTTTGAAGGTTCGATCGCCTGCGACAAAAAATCGGCGATATCTTGACTGTTGGGAGTCGGATCTGAAGGTTTCTTGGGCCAATGGAGTTAGGGAAGGAGACCCTATCGACATCTAAAGACCGCTCGGCGAAAAGAGGAAGTTCTGAGATAGACCTTTTTCGATTTCTTCGCTACGGATTTCGTCCTTTTGAGTTCGTTAGAGTTCTGGTTGGTTTTGTACAGCTTGTGATAGCTAGCTTTAGCTAAGAGCTTGTACATGAATGTGGTTTGGATTTAGGTTGAATCGTATGGTGTTGGTGCAGCTCATTCTATTTGCAAAGAGAAGTTTTTCTTGTTTTGAGTTACGCTTTGGTGATTTTGGGTCAGGGTTGAGATTCAAGGGTTCGTTTTAGAGGCTTTGAAGCAGATTACAGATCTCTCTGGTCTGTTTCACAGTTTTGTGTTCTTAGGAAGAAAGAACCAGCAGTGTATGTACATTGAGAGTTGAGGTATATATTGTAGCATTTGTTTTCGTGGTTGTTTTCTCTGTCTTATCTCTGTTCAACACACAACATCAGGATGTTGTGTGTTGAACCTCACGTTTTCCTGAACATCCTTCACGCAAAATCTGACGCGACATACGGTGGTGAACTCGACGTGAAGGTCCGGGGAGGAGATTTCTGTGTTTGAACTTTGAAGAGGAGACCAACAATCATGAACGAGGTTGAAGATGGATACGGTTGTTCTGGAGGATGCTACGGACCTGGGATGATGGATATATAGATGCTTTGGGATCATGGGAGGATGGGAGGATGGAACGAGCCATGACTATGGACGGGATGGACGGATTAGAAGAGATACCAGGGGTGCAGTTGGATGCAGCAACTGCACGTTTGTTTCAAGTCTTCACTTTGTTTTTACGACAAGAGCAAGGGAATCAACAAAAAGAGGCTTCAAGGAGGAAGGCGCTTCGAAAGATGATCGACAAGCTCGATCTATTTGATGAGGGAGACATCTCAAAGTACTTGAGATGTTACAAGACGGAGATGGATTTGGATCAATCAAGTACCGGAGAAGGAGATGATCGAGACATTCGAACTCTCTGTGGTGCTTGAGATAAGGGAGCATGTGAAAGATCTCGTGAAGCGTTTTGAGAGGAACTGAGATACATTTTCACATGCGCTAATGGAGGAATATTTCTTGGAAAACTCAGATCGAGTAACCAAGAAATCGTTTTTGGGATGGAGCAAGGGTTTACAGCCTACAGAGCTGTTAAAGGAGTTCGAGAGATAATTCTCTCAACTATCTCGGGCGGACAAGCTAACCTTGGAGACGTACAAGACAGAGTTGTTTCTTCAAGCTGCTGATGAACCATGGCAAGAGCAGTTGGAGCTACTTCTGGAGGATGGGGAGGAAGAAGAAGGGTTGACAAGAAATTGAGGGGTTGTGCATGAAGCGGTTGAGATTTTTATCTGGAGAATACAAGGGAAAGGGTTACAAAGTTGACACATGTATCACTGACTACCACACCAGTTCGAGTAGTATCTGAGGTTCAACCTCCAATTGTGGTTGTAGAGGAGAAAGATCCAACCATCGAGGAGCTACAGCAAAAGATGCAAGATCTACAAGCTAAGATTACTAGGTTGGAGGATAAGAGATCATCGACTGAGATGGAACTTGTACTCAAACAAGCTTGGGTACATCAGTCCGTGATGTGATGATAGTGATCATCAACGAGATGATTGCATCGACGTTGCAGAGTCTTTGCAACGAGAAGTAATTTGTTGGGAGGATGGAAAGGTTGTATTTACAAGTACGAGTACTCTCCTTCAAGCCAACATTGGTAAAGGGGAGATGAAGAAGTTTGTGGATGATTACCTTGCGGTACATGCAGTTGTAGCTATCGAAACTAAAAGTTATGGTGCTAGGGTGGAAGAGATTGAGCATGATCTCCATGGAGATGATTTGGATGAGCACGTGGATCTAAGCGAGCTCAAGTTGGATAGTGCATCCATGATGCAGAATGAGAAGAAGGGACAAGAAGAGACGTCTTCAGGGAAGCAAGCTAGAGAGGATAGGGTTCAACAAGAAACTATTCTTCCTAAACTGACAATGGAAGACGATCTTTCACAATCGGAGGAGATGGTTCAGGTGCAGATAGTGGACATGGATGATCTGGTTGCAGACACACAACAACCAGATACAGAGATGATGACGATAGATCTGCAAGGAGGTTGGGAGGAACGCATTCAAGATGTCAAGGTTGAACTCATTTCACGGGAGATCTTGGGTGCAGCTACAAGGGAAGTCCATGATGTCATCATTAGCATCATCAAGGACAGACATGCTAAAGGTGAAGGAGAGTGGAAGGACGCTCTCGAGGTTACGGGTATAAGATGATGGGTAAGGATGGCTTACAGGGGAAAAGTCATTGTTGAAGCTGATTAGGATTAGGAGGATGATGCTTGGAGAGGTTGTAAAAATTTTCAGAAGAAGGTTAAGAGAAAGATGCTTGGGAGGTTGTAAGGATTTTCAGAAGAAGAGATCAAGGAGGATGATGGTTGAGGAGGATACCGTGTATAACGAGACAGTGATGGTTGCGATTGAGGATTTTGGTTGCAGCAGTGTGGTTTTTTTTTTCAGAAAAAACAAAGAAAAAAAAGATGGATAGGTACGATGACATGTACAGACTTGAGGTTGAGGGTTACAATCAGGATATGTGATGATGATTGAGATGACAGGTGATGTCTACTACGACACTTGGGTCACAAATCTCGACGGTGAGGTTCTACATGACGCATGAGAGACATTTCTATGATATGATGGATTATTCCTTTTATGTCTTCACATATTGAAAGATGTGTAGATCTAGAGGGGGTGATTGGATGGGAGGTTGAAGAAGAAAATAGATGAGCATGGATCTAGAGAAGATCGTGGCAGGGTAGCAACTTCAAGATGACGATCAAGTTGCAACCTTGAAGATGAGGTTGACAGAGATGGGAGGGAGGATGATAAGATGAGAACGAGTGTGCGTGCCGATCCACTCCTTGGTTGGTATCTTTGGTGCATACCGGAGGATGCACAGGTTTGGAGAGGGTGGATGTCGTGTCGTGGACCGGCTCCTACTTGAAATTCAGACTTCGATGCTTGTCGCTCCAAAGACACATGGATAAAACAAGCTAGGCCCCAGCTTACAGACTTTTGGCACGACTTTGGATCTTCACTTTCATCGCATCAATGGGTAGAGCTAGTTGTCAACTTTCCATAGGCACTTTGTCTACTTCATTTGGATGCCTAGTAGAGACGTTACGAGACTCGAAAGATGGGTAAAACAAGCTAAGCCCCAACTTACGAACTTTTGGCACAACTTCGGATCTTCGCTTTTATCGCATCAGTGGATAGAGCTCCGTGTCAGCTTTTCATAGGCACTTTGTCTACTTCGTTTGGACACCTAGTGGAGAAGTTACGAGACTCGGAAGAAGGAAAAATCAAGCTAAGTCTTAGTTTACTTGCTGACTGGGTATTAGCGGTTCCAAGCCTTATATTAAAGACGCAAGGGGCCAACTTCTTCATTATTGAAGAAACCTTGTACGTATAGGGATTGACGTAAGGGGGTAGCTTAAGGGGCTAGCTTGCGCCACGACCTGTTAACAGACGGTTCGGGAGATTTGGAGATCTAATGCAAACGCGCAAGGCGTCGTTGGGTTCTGTAAACCCTCCGCGGTCCTAACGATCAACTACCCCCCGATCTCTCAACCTCCACGATCGTCATCCACGAATCTGCAACATGTCGGGCCTGTCTCTCACTCAGGGGTCACCTCTGATGGCTTTGATGGAAGCACACCATGAATCTTGAAGGGAAAATGCTAAGTTCACTCATTCATACACCCACAAAATTATCAACTAACAATCTCCATAAACTCATCCACTAAAATCCTCCATTCTAATGACGTCTCTCAAGTTCTCACATGCTAAACATATCCCACACTCTCTATATTACTCAAGTTGTCATTACGACAATGTGAAAACAAGGATGAGGAGCTCTTCTCTACTCCTCTATTTATACATTCTAGGTTTTTACTTTGGTACCCTCCGGTAACTCAGCCGTAACTACTTTTACCGGGTTTTACTAAGATATTACTTAAGGTAAAAGCATTAATCACATGGGCTTTTTACCTTTTCACATGGGCTTATTCCTTCAAAGTCAACAACTTCTAGAAGGATTCTGAAATATTCTCAAGGAATCTCGAATTTCCACCCCCCCTCTACACTAGGACCCACTAAAAAGAAAACATGTGGAATCTCTTCTTATTTTTAATGCCCACAAAGTCCACAACTTTAATCCAACCACTAATATCAAGTCAAAAAGGAGATAAGAGATACTTTCCACCTCTTTTCTACCTTTTAGACAAGATGACAAGATAGTAGTGCTCACTCTTTAGCAAATATCTGAATTCTGCCAAAAGTACAGCTAAGTTTAACCATAACTAACTTTTAGCTAGTCATGACTAACTTGATACCTCCTAAAAGTACTTTGGCAGCAAATAAACATTCTCAACACTTAGTTAGAACTAAACACCTTACTAATAGACACACTTCCTATGTGTAACATAGGTCGTTACATTTTACCTCCGGACTAAATTTTCGCTCCGTCCTCGGAGTGAAGAGAGAACTTTCGTCGATGAAACAACTTCAACTTGTCATGGTTGACCCGATCAAATCTCCTTCCTCCCAACTCCTGAAGGTCATATGTGAAGTTGCTCCACACCTTATCTACAACAAAAGGACCAAAATATCTCGGAAGAAACTTCTTCCTAGCCCTCTTGAATCTGATAGCATCATACAACATAACCCAATCTCCGACTTGAAAAGGTTTTACCTCCCTCTTGCCCAACCGTTTGTCGTAACTCTTCTTTTGATACGCCTGAGCTCGTTCCATCCGGATCATTGCTACCGCTCGGGTCTCTTCCAACTCCATGAGTTGCTCTCTTCTTGATCTGACCACGTCTTCTCTCCTCGACCTTTTCAACTTTCGTTGAATGGTTTGAAAAGTATCCAATTCGAATTGGATCGGCAACTTGGACTCCACTCCATAAACTAGTCGAAATGGAGAGTACCCAGTAGAAGTCTTTGTTGTCGTTCGGTACTCCCATAAGATGGCATGTAGTCTCTTATCCCAAGTATGTTTCGCAGTCTCAACACCAGCATCTTTGGCGAGCATCATACAAAGTGTAAGATTGGTCTTCTCCGCAAGACCATTAGCATTTGGTTTGTATGAGGTCGTTACTCGTGGCTTGATAGAAAAGTGTTGTAGCATAGCAGTAGTCATGCTCCCTACAAACTCTCCTCCTCTATCTGAGACCAACTCTAACGGACATCCAAATCTTGTGATGATCCTCTCTCATAGAAATCTACCGACTTCTGTTTCATTGGTCTCTCTCAAAGGTCTAGCCTCTACCCACTTGGTACAATAGTCAGTGGCGACTACAATGTATCTATTGCCTCGAGGTGTCTTATTAAGAGGACCTACAAAGTCAATACCCCACTTCTCAAATGGTCCTAATATTGAAATTGATCTTAACGGCGGTGTTCTAGTAGACTTCAGAGCAAATGCTTGACATACGTCGCAAGTTTTGCAATAGTCTAAACACTCCTTGAAAATCCCTCTCCAGTGATAACCCGCATCCAAAATCTTGAAAGCTGTTATCTTACCAGCAAAGTGACCTCCACAAATAGTGCCATCGTGAAACTCGTGCATCAGCTTGAACGTCTCCTTCTGACCAACTGCTCTCCTTAGTAACCCATCTGCTCCTTGATGAAATAGAATTCCCTCCACCATGGTGTAAGGTTTGCATCTCTTGATCAACGCGTTACGTTCTCGGGTATGCATACCTTCTGGAAAAGAGCCATCTGCAAGGAAACTCCAGATTTCCTTGTACTCGTCCGGTATCTCCTCGATGCTTGTGATGGTCATCAGATGCTCGTCTGGAAATGAATCATCAAACGGTTCTTCTCCCTCATCATCATAAGCCCTCGACAAAAGATCAGCATTTGCATGCTTTTTCCCTGGTCTATCTTCGATCACGTAATCGTATTCTGTTAGAAGGATCTTCCAACGGGCAATACGACCTTCGGCATTAGGCTTATTAAAGATATACTTTAAAGCCTTGTGATCTGTGACTATGGAAAATTTCCCTCCTAGCAAGTAATGTCGGAATTTCTTCAATCCAAAGATCACCGCTAATCCTTCTCGTTCAGTCACGGAGTAATTCTTCTCCGCTGACACCATCTGCCTACTAGCATAAGCTATAGGATGATCATGCTCATCTTCATCTAACTGACTTAATGTACACCCGATAGCTACATTGGAGGCATCCGTATACAGAATAAATGCTTTACTCCACTCAGGTTTAGCAAGTATAGGAGCTGTCACTAATGCCTTTTTCAGCTCCTCAAATGCTTCCTTTGCCTTCTAATCATGCACTATCAAGTCAAAATCAACTCCCTTCTTCATGTACATAGTCAAAGCTATTGCTTTGTTTGAGAAGGAAAACACAAACCTACGATAATATCCAACCATGCCAAGAAACTGCCTCAACTTTGTCAAGTTGATCGGAAATGGAAGATCCACAATCTTCTTCACCTTCTCAGGATCTACCGCAATCCCATTCTTGGAAATGATGTGCCCTAACAGCAGACCTTCTTCGCAGCCAAAGATGCACTTCTCTGGATTTAGAGAAGCGTTGGCTTGCTCCAACCGCTGCAAAACTTTGATCACATGATCAAAGTGGTCCTCCTTTCTTCCGTACACACAGAAATCGTCAATGAAATCCCGAACAAACTTCCCTATGAATGGTTCAAACACCTTGTTCATGAACCTTTGAAACGTGGCCGGAGCATTACACAGTCCGAATGGCATCACCCGAAATGCAAATGTTCCCCAAGGAGTAGTGAAAGTAGTCAACTGTTGGTACTCCTGTGCTATCTTGATCTGGTTATACCCACTATAACCATCACCAAAGCTATACCACTCATGACCAGCAACTTCCTCCAAAATCTCATCTATAAATGGTAGAGGATAATAATCCTTCTTGGTAACTACATTCAGCTTTTTATAGTCTATGCACATTCGCAGCTTACCATTCTTCTTCTTGACAATCACAATGGGTGAAACCCATTCTGAGTTCTCCACCTCATAGATGAAACTCGCCTCCTTCAACTTGTCTATCTCCTCCTTGACCATCATTGCGGTTGTAGGATTGACTCTTCTCTGCTTCTGTCGAACTGGTCTTACGTTCTCCTCCAATTCGATTCGATGAGTCTCGAGAGTCACCTCCTTCAAATCCTTGTAGCTGAAAGCAAACACATGGATATATTTTCGAAATATATCTAAGAATCTACTTTTCTCCTCTTGAGTGACATTGATACCAAACTTCAGGGTAGAGAGTCTTCTCACAATCTCTGTCTCACTCAATTCTTCTTTGTCAGGATCTTTCTCCACTGCTGGTCGAGGCAACAAGTCAATAGCACTAAGCTGATGTAATGATTCATCTCGACCAAATCCTTCGTCCTCAGACGAGGATTCTTGATCGTAAGAATCTCCGGTATCTACTTCTGAGACACTCTGATCGTCCTCCGTATCAGATTCCCAGTAGTCACTAGTGGGTCTATCAGAGTCAGAAGTCACAACTCCAACACCCGAGAGAGGAACTATCACTCTATGATCTCTAGGTCCAATCCGTAAGTATCCCTTGTGCCACCTATCAGTGGTGCGCACAGCTCTCAACCAAGGCCTACCTAGGAGCAAATCATAACTAGAGTCCTTTAACACTTGAAAGGACATCAATGTTTGAACTCCCATCACAGACACGACCACCTTCTCTAACACACCCAGAGGTCTTACCCGTTGCTTGTTAGCCATCCCCACGACAATGCTAGCCGGACGAGTTGGTTCCATCCCCAACTTCTTCATCAACCTCTCCGATATGGCGTTTACAGCCGACCCTCCATCCACCAATACGTCAGAGACGTAGTGACCATTCAACCGGACTTCAATCTTTGAAGCCCTAGTGCATACCTCTGAAGCATGCACATCCACCACACCCACTCCCACTGACTTTGATGTCTTGCTCTTGGGTTTCTTCTTCTTGCTTCTCTTAGAACTCAGTCCTCCTCTGAGTTCCCTTCGTAAGCTAGGATTAAGTGCGATCAGTTGTCCAACAGTGATGTTGGCTTTCTGAGCACCCACATCTTCAACCACATCATATCCCGCTTGGGAAGATGAAATGGTGAAATCCGCCATCCCCAGCTTCCTTCTTGGCTCCCTTGGTGTACTCGAAACATTACTCGAACGAGTACTTCTACTAGCTGATTCCTCCATGAAAACCGGTTCATCAGAAAATCGAGTTCTTTTCCTTTCTTGAGCTAAAAGCTCCACCGGTGCATGAGAAGAGTTTGAACTCTCTCCTTTCTCGTAGATGGGATCTCGCACGACATCGATAGTAGCCACCCCCTTGTCTCGTCCTTGTGATGGATTTCCTCCACCCACATTCATTCTGACAGCTTCGGCACCTCTTGCTCCGTTGTTAGGACAATTTCGCTAGAAATGAGAACCTCCACACGTCCAACAAGTGATTCCTCCAAAGTTACCTTGGTTGCCTCCAAAGTTACCTTGATTTCCTCGGTTGGGATTGTTGTCGTAACCTCTTTGACCTCCTCCTCCACCTTTGTTCCTCCATTCTCGTAACTGCACCACGTTTATCTTGAGATCCGCAAGAGTATCGGTGATGCTCTTCAGCTCGGCATGAAAATCAGAGGTGGCAGTAGACATCGTTGTTGGGACAAACGGTCTTGGCACCACCGTTGGAGTAGGAGCTGACATTGAAGCAATCACCAATTGTGATGGTGCAGGTGCGATCATTGTGGCTACACCAGGAGTCGGAGTCGACACCAGAGCAATATGATGAGGTTGGATGATATCTCCTTCATCCAAACTCTCTTCCATGTTTGTCGCAATCTTGATGGCCTCCGCTTTGGTTGTTGGCTTCTCGTACCTCACTTGGGTTCGAATTGAAGGTCTCAACCCTCCCACCAAGTTCTTGGTCAACACTGCTCCAATCCCCGCCATCGTTAACTCCACATTGTCTCCACTCTTCCGTAGGACCGTCCGAAACCGTTGCTCCAACTTATCCACCCTTTCGGCATATTGCCGAACTTTCTCGTCGTCCCGTTGCTTCAAATGAGTAAGCTCCACCATGAGCTTCTCATAACTCTCTTCTGGAAGAAATTCTTCGATGAGTGCATTACTCAACGTCTCCCATGTGTCCTCAACTGCACCAAGTGTCTTGCTCTTCACTCGGTCGTCATACCACGTAAGAGCAAAATCTTCTAAAAACTCTAGCAGTAACAACACCCATTCTTCCTTCCTTCTCACGTTGTTTCCGATGCAACCCCTTTTGAAGTCTCGAACAAACGGTTCTACATCTTCATTGTCCTTCCCATGAAACACGGGTAGCTTTCCCATCTTGTAACTACTCCTTCTACTCTTCTAATTTTTGTGTAATAACTACTCGCTTAAAAGAGTACGAACATCACTAATTCCATTCGCGAATAATCTACCATAGGTAAAATGAAAAGAAATGGTTGTAACAACACCTCTTGTGCCATCTCTTCTCCCAAGGTAATCATGAGCCTGAGTCGCATCACCGTCTTCTCCACCATCCGAATGACGATCTCCATCACAACTCAGCCGAGTCCTCTTTTGAAATCGACAACTTCTCCGTCTCAGCTCTTTGAGTCTCGTCCAACTTCTCGACTACTGACGTAAGTAGGGCGGCCACATCGACGCACTTGTGTCCTCTTGATAGATCACCCACTCCACAACTTGGACAAGGATCTTCGCCTAGAAGATGAATTGGCGCTGGTGACGATGGACCCACTCGAAGACTTAAATCAGTAAACTCCCGCTTCCCTTTAGCTCTCTCGGTTCTGATTCTAGTTGGACAATTCACTACTTTATGTCCCAACCCTCTACAGAAATAACACCACAAGTCGGTTTCTACTCTTCTCCTCGGAGATTCTACTTGAGGTTTTGTACAAGGGTTCTCAAACTCAACTATAATCTCTTTCGAGCTCTCTCCGACGCTTACTATGACATCTAAACCTTGAGGAAGGTTTCTAAGTCTAACTTTCCAATCTTTTGAACTTCCACTCATGTTGCACCTTCTCAACCATTAAGTGGACAAAATATCATAGAGGAAAATAATTCTACATTACTTTCTTAACTCTTCCGAGCTTTATATTGGAAATCGTGTATTATACATGCTATACACGAAATAAAATCTAAAATTAACTATCGAAGATATGATCCTCCTCACCATCGTTTGTACTCATCACAACAGACATCTTGAACTCACTCTTATAAGGATCCAACTCTACTTCACCATGAGCATTCGTGGCCTCCACACTGAATGATGCTTTAAACTCGACTTTCTTCAATTTTGTGCCAATGGTCGCGGAAGCTTCTTCGTATAGGGTAAAGAGGGCACCCCAAGTGCTATAGATGCGTGTTCGTAACTCATCTATACTTAACTTGGGCTTCTCCGTCTCTGTTCGAACTCCTAAACGTCTCTTCTTCCACCTCGTCATTCGAATTGGATTCCCCATGAAGTATCTACGAGACCTCCTTGTATGCCGAAACGTATATCTCTTAGTTGGTAAGAGATCTCTCCAAGATTTTTGTGGTCTCCAGTAGCTCAACCTCCAAGCTACTCAATCATGAAGTTTCAACAGAAACTTCCCTAATCAGAAGAGATGGTGATGACTGTACAAATTTTCAGAGAATTGAAATTTGTATATTTTCACTTCCCTCATGGTTGTCAACCCCCTCCACTTTGAAAAATTCTTTCTCCCTCTTCAGACCTCATCTTCTCATGATTTCTTTTGTCTTGGATAGCTTATCAGCCACTCTAAAAAACTGGAAAGTTTCTCAGGAAAATAAAATTCACAGAAAATCTGACACTGACTGTAAACTTTTTCCAGAGAACAGAATTCCTCAACTCTCACGAATAGACCTCCTCAACTTTGAAAAATCATTGCTCACTCTCTAGACCACCTTTTCCTATGATTTCTTTTGTCTTAGATATGTTATCAGCCAATCTAAAACACTGGAAAGTTTCACAGGAAAATAAAAATCACAGAAAAGTTGACAGCGACTGTACAAATTTTCCAGAGAGCAGAATTTCTAAACTCACAAATTTCTCTCCTCTAATAACTTTTCTCTCCTCCTTTCTCTACAACTCTTATTGCACCTTCTTTCAACTCCCCTCAAACCCTTTCTAAGTGAACAAGATGTAAAGAATGACTTTGAACGCGTCATATATCACTACGGGATACACGAAAGGTTCTAGCGTTGCTAACATCGCGTTAGCTCTCTCTCCTCCCAACGTTCTCTCCATGTGCTCTCTCATAATCTCCTTTTGTCGAATATAGAACTGAACTCTAAACATTTTCAATGATCCCTTCAAGTGAGGTCCCGGCAACGGAACCAAAAATGTAAACCCTCCGCGGTCCTAACGATCAACTACCCCCCGATCTCTCAACCTCCACGATCGTCATCCACGAATCTGCAACATGTCGGGCCTGTCTCTCACTCAGGGGTCACCTCTGATGGCTTTGATGGAAGCACACCATGAATCTTGAAGGGAAAATGCTAAGTTCACTCATTCATACACCCACAAAATTATCAACTAACAATCTCCATAAACTCATCCACTAAAATCCTCCATTCTAACGACGTCTCTCAAGTTCTCACATGCTAAACATATCCCACACTCTCTATATTACTCAAGTTGTCATTACGACAATGTGAAAACAAGGATGAGGAGCTCTTCTCTACTCCTCTATTTATACATTCTAGGTTTTTACTTTGGTACCCTCCGGTAACTCAGCCGTAACTACTTTTACCGGGTTTTACTAAGATATTACTTAAGGTAAAAGCATTAATCACATGGGCTTTTTACCTTTTCACATGGGCTTATTCCTTCAAAGTCAACAACTTCTAGAAGGATTCTGGAATATTCTCAAGGAATCTCGAATTTCCACCCCCCCTCTACACTAGGACCCACTAAAAAGAAAACATGTGGAATCTCTTCTTATTTTTAATGCCCACAAAGTCCACAACTTTAATCCAACCACTAATATCAAGTCAAAAAGGAGATAAGAGATACTTTCCACCTCTTTTCTACCTTTTAGACAAGATGACAAGATAGTAGTGCTCACTCTTTAGCAAATATCTGAATTCTGCCAAAAGTACAGCTAAGTTTAACCATAACTAACTTTTAGCTAGTCATGACTAACTTGATACCTCCTAAAAGTACTTTGGCAGCAAATAAACATTCTCAACACTTAGTTAGAACTAAACACCTTACTAATAGACACACTTCCTATGTGTAACATAGGTCGTTACATTTCAGACCTGTGCAAGCTACGTGTGGATTAAGACGATTCTTGAAGAGACGGATCGAGGGTTGTGTTCTGAGGGAAATTTAGACACAGGAAGTAGATTTGGGAGATTTCAGTTACATATGAAGGAGAGTTAGACCGTCCGGCCGTTCCGGAGTCCAAACTTGCTGTCCTTGGATCCATCCGGATCAGAACACAGAGTTCTATAGAAAATTGAAGACAAAACGAAGTTTCATTTGACAGTTTGGGAGTTTTGAGTGAAATTGGCTCACATGGAAGCGCTTGCGTCAAGTTTTTCATCGTCTATGACCTAAAATTAGGTTGTTCTTCGCGATCGGTGAGCCAAGCTCTTTGTTCTTGGTGCCTATGCGACCAAGGAGTCTTCATCTACGCCTAGGAGAAGACAGTACGTGGATTGGATTGTTGGTTTGGGTGAGGTGAGCGAGTTTGAGCCGCAGGGAGTCGATTTACGTCAGTTTTTTGCAACCTGCGACCAAATTTATTGCGTGGATTTGCAAAAGGAACTCCAAACTGCTTGTTTGGAGTCTCATTGGGTTCATGATAGCTAGATCTACCTGCTAGAGAAGACAGATATCAGATCAAGCGATCCGTTTGTGCGGTGTGTGCAGTTTTAAGCCACAAGGAGGAGTTTTTGAAGGTTCGGTTGCCTACGACCGAAAATCGATGATATCTCGGCTGTTGGGAGTCGGATCTGAAGGTTTCTTGGGCCAACGGAGTCAGGAAAGGAGACCCTATCGACATCTGAAGACCGCTCAGCGAAAGGAGGAAGTTCTGGGATAGGCTTTTTTCGATTCTTTCGCTACGGATTTCGTCCTTTTGAGTTCGTTAGAGTTCTGGTTGGTTATGTACAGCTTGTGGTAGCTAGCTTTAGCTAAGAGCTTGTACATGAATGTGGTTTGGACTTGGGGTTGAACGTATGGTGTTGGTGCAGCTCATTTTGTTTGCAAAGAGAAGTTTCTCTTGCTTTGAGTTACGCTTCGGTGATTTTGGGTCATGGTTGAGATTCAAGGGTTCATTTTAGAGGCTTTAAAGCAGATTACAGATCTCTCTGGTCTGTTTCACAGTTTTGTGTTCTTAGGAAGAAAGAACCAGCAGTGTATGTACATTGAGAGTTGGGGTATATATTGTAGCATTTGTTTTCGTGGTTGTTTTTCTCTGTCTTGTCTCTGTTCAACACACAGCATCTCCACAGCCAAGAACCTCACGTTTTCTTGGACATCCTTCACGCAATATTCGACACGATAACGTCCGTGTAGTAACGTAGGATTTCTCCTTTTGCCCATTTAGTATACAAGATATCGTTCCCACAGAGGATTTGCACAAGTAACGCTGCTCTAAGTTCTAAGATCTGTTCAAACACACAAACACACGGGTTTTGTCTAGAAATCCCGTCTTCTCACAAAACCACACAAAACAACACGTCTTCCAGATACGCCAAATGGTGCTCTGGACCCAAACAAACAACTACCAACTAAAATATCACACAACTATTCACAGAGAAGCTCGGGAAGACGATCTTCCTGCTTCCAGGTTGCTTCTTCTGGTCTTCTCGTTACCGTCTTCCCGAAACGATTCTCGTCTTCTGGGGGTTTAGCTCGTCTTCTCACACCTCTAGAAGGCTGTCCGGCTTCGCAGAAGTCGACTAGTAACAGTCGTTACACCTTATTCTCACACTCACATTCCATCGGGTTGGATAAATCACAGGGTGTATGCCCCCTGTAGCCTTCCCAGGCTTCTGCCTACGGAAGTTGTCTTCCTGCAGCGCTACAACGACATTCACCTTCACGGAAGCTCAATAGAAGTATCGGAAGCTCACTAGAAGAAGATAAGAAGATGGGGAAGATGAGGGAAGATGGGAAGAAGAAGAAATCCAAACAAGAGAAAACAGGATGAAAAAGGGCAATTAAGATTCCGACAGGCTTCTAGTCCGGATCCTGACTAACAAGCCATCCCTGCTTGTAATAGTTTGGGGAGGAAGACAACAAACGTGAGTACTATAGCACCGTCTTCTACTCGAGGATGTCGTCTTCTGTTGCGGGAAGAAGTCTTCTTTCTTCTTCACTTCGCTGCTCTGACTGCTCTGTCTTCTGGGATCACTTACCCAGAAGACCGTTCGTACGTAGATCCCAAGTGCTCTACTGAACGAGTCAAGCTACACTTCCACAACTGCTGACAGTCATCGCCACTCAAGAAGAACACTTCCCATGCACAATTGGGAGCGAATTCAATACATTCCACCACCCAGAAGACATGAGCGAAGCTGCTGCACTCAAATCCACAATCTATTCCCCGAGAAGAAGTCACAATGGCATTGGGAAGCTCACTCCCTCTACTCCCTACGTCTACTCCTCGACACACCAGCCCAGCCAACAGGACTGCACGAGGATGCCGTTCCCTGTTCCTGGACTGTCCACTACCTCTATCTACATCTTCGAACCACTGCTGGTGCGAGTATGCAGACCCCTCCTGTATATTCCAAGACTATTCGTATGTTTCCAACAACGGGTGTAGTGCGCTAAGACTGTCTCTGCTCTAATGTGTCTCGCCTGCCTGCCTGTAGAATCGGTGTGTATGTTCAGTTACTGCCGAATTCTACAGAACTGGCAGAGCTCTCAGAGAGCTTTTCTCCTACCCTGCTATCCTACTTAACCATCTGCCTCGAGAGTCAGGGGAGGCGACCACCAGAGAGAGAGAGAGAGGCGCTGACAAGAGGTTGTCACCTCACATTCATGCGGTCCCTCTTTCCAATTAGCCCTCCACTGTGTTACTCCTACGCTACCTATGCTGCCACATGGGGTCCTAACTATTTTTACATGGAAAACTGCCACCCTTAAGATAACATGTCCAATCCTACTAAATCTGGAAATGTCGATTGAGTTTGCTAACTACTCTGATTGCTCGGTGGCAATCTCTACATGATCTGCTCCTACCGGAGCTACTACCTCGACTTCTGATGGGCTGGGAAGCCCTGCACTTACCTCGGGTACCACTGAGGTAGCTTCCCTCTCCTCGCTCTTCGCTGGCCTTGCTATTTCTGCGGCTGCGTCTTCCTCGGCTTCGACTTCGGAAGACGGAATGGTCTTCTGGGAAGACGAGTCGAATGGTGCGTCTTCGGTCTTCTGAGGCACAGATGCAGTACTAGGGACCATGGCGATCTCATAGGGGTCCGGGGAAGTCGCTTCCTCCACGCGGAATACCTGGGAAGACGGCTCGTCTTCCTGTCTTCCAGAAGACATCATGTCTTCCGGGGTGTCTTCTGGAGTCTTCTCGTCTTCCAACACTATCACCACCAAGTGTACAGTGAGATCGAACTCCTCCTTCTCCATTCCGGATCCAGTCGAGGGTGCTGGGGCTTGGGAAGATGCAGTTGCAGGTGTCGGAAGCGAGGGAAGACCATAAAGTGTCTTCACTCCTTCGATCTGTTGATCCAAGTACCTGAACATGCTATCTCTGCATTCCACCAACCTCGCCTTGGACTCGCTGTCCCATTCCCTAGCTAAGGTAAGTAACTTCCGACCCGCGGTGTAGTTGAACTTCTTCCGAAGCGCTTCCACCGACTGTGCCAACATCTTCTGTGCACGGGCCTCTGCTGCTTCCCTCTACGTCTTCTCAACTGCAGCTCGCGCTTCTGCGGCTTCTCGCTGCATCTTCCAAGTGGTCTGCTCTTCTGCGAGGGCAGTGATCTTCTCCCGTACTCGGAGAACTTCCTGATCACGCTGCTGTACTCGCGCCTGCAACTCCTGGTTGCTCTTCCGAAGTTGCATCGACTCCTTGGCAGAAGCGGCTGCTTCCGCCTTGTACCTGGCTGCAAGCTTCTCCGTAGTGCGGAGACTAGCTTCCAGAGACTCCGTCTTCTGCTGGCTGTCTTCCTGTCGCAGCAAGGTGCGCAGGTCGAATCCAGGCTGTAAAGGCTTCTCCTGTGCCCTCGCTCTCCTTTCCAGCAACTCCATAGCGGGCTGGATCTCCTTCTGGAAGTAGGCACTGAACTCCTCCAGTCGTCTTCCTGCAGAAGACAAGTTCATCCCCACCACTCGCTCGAGAGTGTCGACTTCGTCTTCCAGAGGCAAGGGAGCCTCTTCCACCACTACGGCCTTCATCTTCTGCGCACGAGAAGAAGCTACTCTTCTCATCTTCCGGGGTGGAAGACTCCTCGTGGCAGGAGCGGCTCTCCTCTTTGCGCTTCCTCGCATCGCAGTAGGAGTACCCATCCATCCTTCGTCTTCTGGAGTCTTCAGAAGACTCCCAGGTGTTACAGAAGCTGTCTTCTGCTCCGATCGGGTACTCAGCAAGTCTTCCTCCGAATCCGACTCCGATCCTGAATGAATGAGGGAGATGGGTGTCCTCGGTACACTTCTGTGACCCATCTTCCTCACTGGCGTGGCGTCTTCCGACCCACTAGACTCGTCTTCCCTCACCAGAAGCGTCTTCTGGTGAGAGCCGGGTCTCAACTGTGGCATCAGAGTGGGAGGGGGCGTTGCTGCTGCCTCTCGGTCATCGTCTTCCGAGGTCTCCTCCTTCACCTCCTGTCGCTCCGTTGGTCCATACACTGCCAGCTGATCTTCCCTAAGATCCCCCATGGCTACATACAAGTAGCAGAAGAAGGGCGTCAGATGTCCTCCCGCCGGGGTACCCAAGTATGCTAGCTCCGTCTGTACATAGTTGTGGATGTACGCGCCCCAGTAGATTGGCACTCTGTCATCTCACACTGATTCCAGGAACTCCACGTCCTGATCTCCTAAGTACCTTGTCTTCTGCGCTTTTCCCTTGGGGAAAAGATGCAGAAACAACTTCGCCAGGAGGCGCTTCTTCGGCTCCCGGTAAGACTCTATCTTCCAACCGTTCCTCCCCTGCCTGTCTTCCACGAAAAGGCAGGTGGTACTCCCAGGCACATGCCATGAACTCACAATCCTAGGCAAGATCTTCTTCTCGTACCAATATCCTCGGTTCTCGGTCTCAGGCCTGTGAAACGCCTTACGCCACCAGTCTTCTGTCCAGGAAGATGGTCTTCCCCGAGCAACTCCTGCCTTTGCAGGTACACGGTTACGCGGTGGTAACGCGGCCCATACCTCCTCCAGAAGCCCTTGATCTGCGAGGTTCTAGTCCCACAGGAAGAAGTCGAGACCCAACTCCTTGAGGAAAGGAGTGGCCTCGGCCAATTCTGTCGCTGGTAACACCAAGCCTCGCGGATGCATCGACATACCTGGAAGATCTGCTGCACTAAACCACAAGCACCTACTATGAGCTGAAGGCTCAGTTCTTCTCGAGTGTCCACAGTCTAGCTTCCACTCTCAGAAGACGAAACTAGTCTTCCAAAAGACAGCTACTCCGTCTTCCGGGATTCTAACAGTGCTTCCTAGATAGCTCTCGTCTTCCGAGCTATATCTAAACAATCCTATCTAAGCAAGGCCTCGCATGGATTACCAAGAAGACAACCCACCTTGCATTACATCCTACTTCCTATCAGAAGATACAAGATATGCGAGAAGTAGAGTATGAGAAAGGTTCAGAAGATGGTTGCGGGCTCCTGCGGTGACAGTGGCCTCTGGGAAGACACTTGGGACAGCTTCCGATTCAATGTCGTTCTCGGAAGACCTCCCAAAGTCAGACTTCCCTTCACTGGTCTCACCTGTCTTCTTCTTCCTACGCGCAATCTATCCTCACAACAGACTCAAAACATGTGCACTCTGTTCTTCTGACTTCTCACCTCTCATACGCACTCAGAAGAAGTTTGCTGCATGATGGGAAGACATGACCCTCGACCATTCTCTCCGGATTCTGCCAGCAACACTTCTCACAACTCTCTTCTAAGTTCGGGAAGAAGAAGGAACGGCTGCTATGGGTCGGACAGAAGAGACCCGAAATGGATCCTCACGTCTTCTCGCTCATTTTGCCAGCCTTTCAGTCTTCTAGTCTCTCTAGGAAGATGTGGAGTTGAGAAGCTTGGAAGACCGGGAGGCACATGCCTAGTTCCCGAGTTCCAACTTCTCGAAATAACACAACAACTCACCACACCACTCAGGCTTCGTACCAAGTCACTCTAAACACAAAAGCAAAGCAAATCCACTCTTGATACGAATTGTGTTCAGTCGACTTCCGAAGACAGTCTTCCGAAGATGTCTTCCGAAGACAGTCAAGTTCAAGAAGCGTCTTCCGAAGATGTTCCCATCTTCTGAATCGTCTTCTATTCCAAGTTTCGGGAATAGAGAGGTAAGGGGGTAGGGAAATTGATAGTTGGGGTCTTCAATTTGAGGGCTAGGAGTAGGGAAGCTCGAATTGAGCCCGGGAGGAAGCAAGGAGATGTCTCGACAGAAATTGGGCAGCGCTTCCGCGCCCAATGTCTCAATAGGAAGAATGAGGGGTGGAGTAATCGATCAGGCTGCCTGCACACAATCAAGGAAGCGCGGGGAGTACCAAGAAAAGGCGAGAAGAGGTGGGAGGGGAAAAGAACAGGGGGAAGAACCTCTACAGTCTTCTTCGGTTCCCCGAGTTACCTTCGACCTCGCGCGCTTCTGGCTCTTATCCTAGCTTCCAATGCGACTCCACACGACTGCGCCTGCTGTCAATTTCGGTCCACACCTCGATTCCACCTCTGCTTCTACTCGTCACTCTTCACTGTCAGCTTCTCGGAAGCTCCACAGAAGCGCCTTCGCTTTCTCTGCTGTTTGTGCTCCCGCAATTCGATCTCACCCTTCGACTAGCTGCCAACTTACTCTCTCCTACCTCGATGTCTTACTCGATTCCTCTCTCAATGCTAGCTCGAAGTTCACTCTCTCAATCAATTTTCTTCAGGCGCACTGTGCTACGGGAAGTTGGAATGCGCTAATGCGCTTCCTTACGCATCTTCCTCGCAGATTAGGGGTTTCGACCCTAGGTGTCTTCTTCGACCTACCTACCACCTGGGTGCTTACTCAGTAGGTACACCTACTTGTTTACCCGAAAACTCGTGGTCAGGCCTTCGTGATCGCTGTCTTCCGGAAGACAGGTGTCTTCCGCCGTCTTCCCATCTTCCGTCGTCTTCTTGTCTTCTGAAGACGCAACTGAGAAGACGGTCTTCCGAAGACGGTCGTCTTCTGAAGAAGTCAACTTCTTATTACAAACAGCTCTTAAGATCATCTTCCTGTTAAGGAAGACGTAACCTTAAGTAACAACGCTTCTTCAGTTATATAAACAAGTCATTATTCTTAAAAAATTCAAAAATTCGTGCATCCTGTAATTTGTGGGCACCACAGTCCGTCAATGGACTTGGTGCAGATGGAGGAGCTACAGAAGTAGACGAGACGTCCTCTGGAGAGGTTGGTCGCCTCCTTGTAACTCTCTGTCTATCTCCAGTCTCCTCTGGAACTCCAGTATCAAGTTCAGAGACTTCTCGTCGTCTCTTCTCCTCCATAGAAGCATCCTGCCAATGAACGTGTTTATCCACGTCCAAGAATGTTTTGATAGACGTAGCGTCAAAAAGATCACTCAACCTTGTGATCCTACGGATAGTCTCAGCTCCTCTCTTCAGTATTTCAGAAAAAATTGGAGCAATACTTTTCTCAGCAGTCCTATCTAGCAACGTAGGACTAGAAGAAACTTCAATGTGTCCGACATACACATCAGAATTTACCGGTGATGCCATCAACGCATTTACAGTTGCAGCCGTGAAAATCTGAGGCAGACTTCTCATCCCTCCTCGTCCAAACTGCGTGTTCATCGGCTCTCCAGTCGAAGAAAGGTGCAGCCTACCATTCTGATACTGAACCACACGATCTCGCAAAGCAGCTGTAAGCTCTTGACAGTCTCCTCAAAAATGATCAAGACTGTCACATCAAATATATCCACGAACATGAGCACTTCTTGGACGTGCAGCAGAAGGCACCGGTGGCTGCTCTCTCTACAATCCAGCTAGCTCCATCTTCAGTTCTCGCATCTGCCGAATCAGGTCTTCAATCTGGTTCTGTTGTGCATGGTTCTCCGCATATCTTTGAACAGGTGCCCTCTGTGCAGTAACAGACACAACAGGCATCAAAAGAACTACAGCCAAGACAGCAGGTCTGGGAGCAGGAGCCGGAGGTTGTTGTACTTGAGGAGCAGCACGAGGTTGAGAGGTCACTTCTACAAACAGACGCTCTCTCAAGGTCACTCTTCCACGCCTCTGTCTTGTTAGTACAGCAACAACATCCTTAACTCTTCCCCAATCAGTAGTAACTCCTCCTTTAGTCGATCGATCGGTCAACATGAAGCATAGCCGATCTGTCACTACATCATCGGTAGCTTGTAAGAAAAGCTATGTTCTCCTAGCATCTAAAGTTATTCGCTCTAGAGTTAAAAGTTGTCGGTATCTCCGATCGAACTCTCTCAGCAACTCATTCAGGCTTATCATACGACCAGGTTGCTACTCAACCTAGTCCAGAAACGTTCTCCTAGTAACTCTCTTTGAATCTTTTTCAAGAAACTCCTCTCGAAGAGATCGTTCGAAACTCATCCAGACACCTAGATTTCTTCTTTGTACATCCCTAACTTGGTCTTGCAACTCAGGGATTACAGCTAACTCAAAACTAGTTATCATCTCTATATCAGTAACTCTAACCAGTTCCATCTCTCCTCTGTATTCATGCAGATATCTAGAAATATCTCTACCTTCAACCTTCCACATCGGTTCACAATAGCTTGCAAAGCCTTGGTGGATTTTAACTCACCTCCTCAAACGATCGGATGATGTTGGATCAAGGCCGCAAGAGTCTTCAGAATATCAGATGTGTCGAGACCAGATGCAGATTTCGTTGCAATCGTAGGTGCTACAGAAGGTGTTGAAGTAGACGTAGATGCAACAATCATAGAGATAGCAGCAGCAGCGCTTTCGCTCTTCTGATCCATCTTCTTCTTCGTCTTAGAACTCAACCTCACGGTCAATCACCTCAAGATCTCTCAGTGGAAGCACCAGATGTCGTGATTCGAGTTTTCCTGAGAAAGGCAGAACCTTCTAGTTGTGATATGATCATAAAGGTTGTGTTACGTCTACTCAAGGAAGCACTGAACTTCTGGCTGTGGTTGCTTACTACGGAGGTAAACTTCAAGTCATAAGGGGCACTATAAACACTCACACATGTCAATTTGATCCCCTGGTATGTTTAGGAAACAAAAATCAAGTCGGACTAGCAGTAATAAGATCAGACAGTGAACTTTAATAGTCAAGAATCAGAAACATATGATGGCTTCGACTTCAAACTTCTCCTACATGTAAATGAGACCCTACTGAACACAGATACGAAGTTTTCAGCCTGAGATCAAATTAGAGCACCGAAATATAGACAGAAACATTACAATAAAGAATTTATGACGATTTTTTATACCCAGACAGCTATTTTGACCTAGAACAGAGAATTGGCTCGATAACTTTTGATGATTCTTATAGGATTTGGAGCCTACAACATGTTGACCATCCTTGTGAAATTTGACCTCCTGATTGTACATAGTTCTTCATATCTCGATCTCTGAGGTTGCTGTTCTAGATTGAGAGCTTTTCAGACCCCTTCTGCTTCAGCGGTCGTCTTGAATTAATCACTCACTCAATTGACATGAAAATTTGGGGGCAGTCGTAGCACTGCTGATAGTGAACGCGACCACTAAGGTTTGAAGCGATTTTCTCAATTCTGCTGCGAGTGACATGGAAAACCCCAAAATTAACAAAAGTGATGCAATTTTGGTACATTCTGAACTTCAATCCGCCATAACTCCTCGATCAAAAATCGCTTCAAACTCGATCAAGAATTTGACTGACAATGACTGGCACGACGAGCCCTATCCTCTTGTGTTCTCAGATTTCAGAATATCCCTACCAATTGCTAGAAATCCTCTTTAGACCTCTACTTCTTAGTTTAGTATTTCACTAAAGACAAAAATAGACCAATGAGAGTTCATAGCTTCACTTCCTTGTTCTTTTGTGCCTTAAACCACGTGGTGACTTCATTTCACACATAGGCTACCACGTCAAGCCCCTAAAGTGCCAGCGTAAACTTTAAACTACATGCGAAGACATGTAAAACGACACTTAATCTCGAAAGATAACCTAACCACGTTAGGAAGCATGCATGGACGACATGTAAGTGCAACCCATGAGCTTAAACTCTATCAACACACTAAACAACCTACTAGGACTCAAAATATATAACATCCTCCAGAATCGACTTCTCTGAGGTCATAACTTCACTCATAGAGACTAACTCCTGACAGAGAGATGAATTATTTACTTTATTTACTTTGAGACGAATATCAAGGGACTGTTGCTGCACTGACGAAGGAGAAGAATGATCTTCAGACGAAAGTGGATGAGGACGAAGATCTTCGGAAGAAGTTGATGTCTGCGATAACTGCTTACGTGACTTCAGGGTTGGATACAGAGGAGCTTGATCTTCTGCGAGTTTTGAAGTCGGAGAAGATGTAAGCGGAGATCGATGCGGACGGTGTGAAAGCGAGATTATCAAGACTTAGACAGAAAATAGATAAAGAGATAGGCGAGATGAGAGCGAACGTTGAAGTTCAGTTAGAGGAGATCAGAATATAGTTAGGATTAGGAGTGTAGATCGGTGAAGATGAAGATAGATCGTAAGGTAGAGGAGGTCTTTCGACTTCTTAGGAAGAAGATCCGTTAGATTCGAGAGAAGGAGTATATATGCGACTCAACTTTCAAAAGATATACCTTTTTCATATTTTCAGTCTTTGTTAATTAATTTTTGTTACTCAAGATTGCAGAATGAATGTGTGGAATGTTTTGAGCGAAGACAATTTCTTATGAATATTCGTAGTTTGCTGTCGGAGGAGTAAAGTTAGTTGATAAAGATCTTCTCAAGTGGACTTCGGTGGAAGGAGTCTTCGTGATAAGTGATTTGAAGATATGGCGAAGATCTGAGAACAAACTAGTTACTGCGAAGTTGAAGAGAGTGAGTTAAATTGTAAGGAGAGTTTGGAAGATGATTGCTTCTTCTTGAAGACAGCTTCTTCAAATAAGAGTGGGTCTTTAAGACTGAAGATTTAGTTGGAAAAACACTTCTTATGAAGAGTAGGGGCTTATTCTTGAAGCCTTAATGTGAAATCTGTATTCTTCTGTCTTCACGGAAGAAGATTAGTAACATTTCAGCAGTGTTTTGCATTCTTCATTCATTCATACATTTGTCTTCTTGAATCTTTTATCTGTATTGTTGGAAGGGTCCATGATCAAGAATTATTTCGTTGGTTTGTATTCAATTTATCAGGTTGTGCTTAGATTTGGTTTTTTATCAGACTAAAGGCTCTCATCCGGATATTATTCTACTCGGTGAGAATAACAGAAAATTTATAAAATTACCATTGTGACGTTGTTGTATCGTAATTTGCGTAATTGTTAACTCTATCTTCGTGCGAACGATCTTTAGTCTACTATTTTCGATACATTTGGTTTCTCTGGGTTGTTACACTTCATCATTTATAAAAATAATGCATTTTCAAAGTGTGTCAAATGTACTATTTTGAAGGAGAATTTGATGAGAGAGAGGAGAATTTATGAAAGAGCAAAAATCGAGTTGGAGCGACAACACTTGAAGATGCAGATGTCTGGTCGTAACTGCTACTACGCACACAATGAGCTCGCTATGATGTACCTCGATGAATACATGTATGGGATTCAAGTTGAAGTTCTTATGGGTCAATCTCAACCTCTACCATTGATCATCACATGAATATTAATAAATGGATCCGGTGTGAGTAACTTTGCTCATATAGCATTGGGAGGTTTATGGCATGGAGATCTAAACTTTATCATCACTTCATTCGCTAAAATTTTCCTTGATTGTGAAAACTTCACTGTTGATAGAAGAGGAGATATCGCATTCGAGCAAAAACTTACTCATCCTTTGTTCAAGACATTATCAGACAAACATGTGTTTGAGAGAAGTTTTTTGGACACACGAAAGCTTTCTGCAGAGAAATTCTATAGAGTCTCATGGTGTGTTAATTCACAAGCCGTAAGTTTGAATGAAGACGACCACTTCGTTCTACTTCTAAGAAATCTTTTTCTGCAAATGAATAACTCGGCAAAGGATAATCAGAATCGACTGGTAATATTTACACGAACTCGTTGCATGAGGAGTTTTCTAAACTGTGACAATATTGTTTCTCATGGTGAGGCATACACATGAGGATGTTGATGCATATTTCTCAAAGGTGCATCGTGCATTGAGTGATAAAGACATCTCCACTTTGCCACAATTCATGGTCGAAGTGTTGATCTTGAAACAGTCAAAGGAATACCTTCTTTGATTCAAGAGGTTGCAGATTACAGGAGCTACGTTCAAGATTTTTGTTCTTAAAATATCAGGACAATCATCTCTGATTTCTTTCCGTTTCTACATGCGGGATAATGTACCTTTGTATCATGTGGAAGAAAGTTTTACCAGACCTTGGCTGAGATATTTGTTGATAATCCTGCTGTCCATCTAATGAGTTTCCTATCAAAAACTATTTGTGGGTGGTCTAAGCGATACCAGGAGTTGCTCGCGAGTCGAGACAGATTCGGCACCCTCCTGTGTAACTTCTTCTGCTGCTGGGGCCTTCGGCGAAGACTCCACTTGTTGTGCACCTTCACTTGGTGCCTTCTCTTCCTCTAGTCAAACAGACGAACGTTCTTCGCCTTCATAGTCTCCGTCTTCGTCTAGACCGAACCCCAGCTGCTTCGCCTCGTTCTCATTCAGCCAGCCCATTCTAAAGTAGAAGACTGAGACAAAACCGCCCAAGTAAACATAATCTTGTTTGGTCCACAACCGCTACACTTCGTCGTGGAAGATCTTCGCCAGTGAGCTTTTTTCTCCGCGAATAGGTTCTCAAAGAAATAAACCTTCCACATTGACAAGTATGTCATTCTCTTCGGGCTAAGGATCAGCATCACAGCTTCGGCGATCTCCCTCTTCACTAAGTCCTTGTAATCCATCAACTTGTATCTATTCGTCGGATGAATTGGGGTGACGAAGAGCTCTCCGTAGTCCTTCTCTTCGATTGCGTGTGCCTTCATGGACACATGGTCGAAGAGCATATCTCTCTTCTCATCAGCTTCGTCCAGCAAGACCTTCTTTCAATTCTCCACTGTCCAGTTTCCTGACCTTGCATATCTGTCTTTGGTTGCATTGTCTTCACACATTCGGATCTGACTAATGAACTTATCAGAAACTCGGGTCCAATCTCCCCACGTCAAGAAGCTTAAACCTAACTCCTTCAACTTCGACCGAAGGTGCTGAAGTTCATCCTGGTTCAACTCAAAGGCTCTGATCCTCGATAACTTTGACGTTACCGACATCGAACTCTACCAAGATAGCTGAATTCTCTCTAACGAGATAGACTTCGTCTAAATGTACTAAACTTTGTCTGGGGTAGACTTCGCTTGAATGCGATAGACTTCGTCTAAACTATCTGTCTTTGTCTGAATGCTCTCTCCGAGAACAGAAATCGCGGTGCTCTAAAAATGGATTTGAATAATGAACCGATTTTTTGAATATACACTTGGTTCAAACGTCGCAGACGTGCTGAAGTCACTTCTCATTCATCGCTATAGCATGATGAGAGAATGCGCATACTCTCTTCATCTTCGTCCTTGGTGGTTCTTGTCGCTCTTCATTAAGGTAGTCTGCCTTAACCTACTCTACTTCGTAGTGCTCCTCTACGAATTCTACTAACTGTTCTTGAAGAGACTCGAAGTCTTCCTTCTCTTCATCTTCTCTCTCCTGCGAAGGTCTTCTTCTGAAGAGTTCTTCTTCTCGAGAATTCTCTTCTCTTCACAAATGATCTTCATCACTAAAAGTGAACTACTCTTCTTCTAACTTCATTGTTTCTTCTACAAACTTCTACATTTCAAGCATATTCCATCAAAATTGAAAAAGTGAACTCTACAACAACTTTACTAATTGCAGAAGTGTGAATTGCATATGTAGCAGAAGACTCTATTATACTCTACGTGGTCTGTAGATTCGGCAGTTCTAGAGCAGGTTTCCATGATACTGTCTTGTTTATAAACATTGCCGATAATAAAGTTGCAGAGATGGTCAAGTGTCATGCCAGGTGTAGCGGCTCTGTCAGTTAGCAGAATACGCAGTAGCTAGTCTCGTTAAGGCCGTTACCATTATTAAGAGAGGTTCTTGGTTCGGATCTCCTTGGAGAGTTTAATGCGAGATAAGCTCACTTCTTTTGAGTTGAACTTTCAGCTCTTGGTTATGATAGATGAGTCGAGTGAGAGTAATCTTGATTCTCTGATGCGTACAGTGGGTTCGGCTTGACTAAAGAGATCTTTGTGTTGCTGATTGACATTTCAGTATGGATGAATAGAAGATTACTCGAAAGAAGTGAGTCTCTAGTATCTGATTTGAGTGATTTCAGATCAAAGAATTCTGCCGGTGGTATCTCCAGAGTGTGCAGATCGGTGGTACCTCTGATTTGTGAGTGTGCTTGTGTGTGGAGTTCAATTTCATAGTTATGATCACTCGCTGATTTCTGTACAAGTTCTTTAGAGTATTTGGTGGAGAGGTGGTGTGAAAGCGCTACCAAAATTGACTATGACAGTCAAATTTTTGTCATAGTGGATCGGCTGATTCGCTTCAACATGTATATATTGTCAATTGTTAATGATTTCTTTCTGCAAAAGATGCAGTAGGAGCATGCTGACGAGACGGTTCCAGCACAATCAAAATCGTTCGATTTGGTTGATATTTGAGTTTGCAGCAAGTGTTTTTGTGTCACAAAAGTTCCACGGTTGTCTTTTCTTGCGCACGTGCGATTTGCGAAGAGGAGCAGAGTCAGCAAGCTTGCTGGCGTGTGAGTTAGAAATAACTTTCTAGTTGTGTGAGGGCTCTCAAAATCACGTCACCCATCCCGACACTATTCCTAGTGAAATCGCTTAACTACTTGTAGCTTATAGTTCATCTACCACTAAACCACTTGCTCTTGATGTTACATAAGGAAGCATGTAAGTATTTACACAGTTTCTACAGGCTCTAGAAGTAAATGTTGGACATGCAGAAAGTAGTGGTGTGGTGACCCTCATCCCAATAGAGAGAAGTAGCGTTGTAGTAGTATATTTTGCACGTTAGATGGATGTGTAATACATGTGAGAAGATGTTTGGTGTTATAAGTACTAGATGCATCGTGATGGATGTCGATGGAGACTACTAGCTAATAGGACACCTAGTTAGTGACTCTATACATTATTTGTAACTGTCGGGTTGTCATATACTACACATATGATTACTGAATGGAGGTAGAGTTAGTCTGGAGAGGGCTAGATTTCTCTTTTCTTGTATGTTCTATGTGGAGGGGACCCCCTCCATGCTTTACTTCCTGTTTGTATGACACATTTGCTTCTATTGGTGTTGATGTTCCAGAGTGGTTTCACTCTAGTGTATTGTCGATAATGAGGTTGGAATTGCAAATCAGTCAAACTATCTTTGTTTCTCTTAAGGTGAGGTTGGACCAACAGACCGTAAGAGTTCATGTGATGATGAGGTACATGTCATCCTAACCCATCCTAGTAAGTATAGGTTAGCTTAGTACAAGTAGATCGGGTTGTCAGTGCTTTGATTTTCACGATTAGCATGAGGTTTTGTCATCACGGAGTTCTCAAGAAGTCTCGAGAGAGGTTCCTTTGCAGTACGCGGCGGGTTTACACGTAGTGGCGTGAAGTATCAGCTATTGTCATCAGCTTTATTTATGACAAATACCGATCTAGATGGTGAGTCGATAGAGGTTACACATTGTATCGTCACATCATTGTTGTAAGACATAGATGGGATCTATGAGATCACAAAGAGTCTCATAAGTGCGTCCATTTTGGAGCACTGGAGTATGGATCGTCTATCGATGGACAACCGACAATAGATCTTTCTCAAAAAGATGTCAATTTTTGAATTTTCGATGATATATTAAAAATATTTTATTTTTTTAGAACTTCAGAGTATGTATCACCTATTGTAGCAGATCGACTACTAAGATGACTATTTTGTGACAAGATTATCTACATTAGGTTACCGATTTTGAGACGTCGGAGTATGAATCACCCATTGGAGGACGATCAATGATGGATCGCTCACATTACGGCACTTTTTTTGAGATGCTCGAGTATAGATTGTCTATTGTGAAACGACTAACAATGAGTCGTCCACATTAGAGAGTCCATTGTGGAGTATCGGAGTATGGATCGTCCATTGGAGGACTACTGACAACAAGTCACTTTCATATAAGCATCCGTTTTGAGTATAAATCGCCCAAATTAGGGTGTCCCTTTGGAATGTAGGAGTATGAATCGTCTTAATATAAGACGACTGAGAACAAACGCTCACATTAAAATCTCTTTCTGGGGTGCCGACCGTCCTATTTAAGATGACGGAGTATAGATCGTCTTAAAATGGATAACTTTGTCATCGGTACCAAGGATGTTTTTGATTATGTACGATATCTCCTTTCATGTTAGGACCCCGGGAACGAATCAAAGGTCTAAATATTTATTTTTGAAAATACATACAAACAACTTAACCCGTTATCTCTTTGTTTTTCTGAACCCCTGATTCTACCGAAATAGTCAAATTTTAGAGACTTGGATCGAAATTTCTCGCGAACCCTGATTGATGACGACTCTGACTACCGCACGAAGGTTTCTTGATTGTCTCGGTCGTCGTAGCCAGCAACTGAACTTGCTATTCCGACAAACAGTAGATGAATGAACTACTTGTAATTATCGCAGGCGTCATAACATTGGCAACATGGACAGTCAAATGGCAGCTCCGGGATACCCGAAGGACCTCAGAAGGCTGCTACTTATAGTCACACTCGGGGTTTAAGGAGCGATAACATACGTTATCATCCTTTAGTCTTTCTTGGTTTTCGTCTGCTCATTGACTGATGCTTAAATCATTTAATTAGGTCGCGAGGAGCAACGATCCCGAATTCTTCGACAGAAAATTGATGCACGTCATGATCAAGCTTCAGACAAAAGCGTTCGAAGTACTCGTGGCTTGCTTCATACTAGTCTAGTAAAGATTCCTACACACTCTAAGAACGTGTCCCCGTCAGTTATGCATTCTCTACACTAAGGATGGATTTTGAATGTCGAACATTGGGATCACGTCGTATACTGGGAAGAACTACGCGGAAGGACTTTCATCCAGATTTTAACCCAATACCTTGAACTGAGTGGAAACCTCGTCCTCTGTAGTTATATAAATATGAGTGATGTGTGTTATATATGCATCTCAAGAGAATCTATTTGCTAGCAGTTTTGGATTAAGACTTTCACGGTACTTGGTTACTGACCTTCGTCCGCTCGCGAAGTCCGATCTCTTTCCTTGCCCTTACGGATCAACCCCGAGAGGCCACTGCCGTGGACAAGAATCCTGGCAAATGTGGGATGGTGGCGAGCACAAACGATTAGCTCAGATCTCACAGGCTGGTCTCCTCCCGCGGGGGTTTACCCGTCCCTAGCAGTGAGGTCACAGTGAGGTCCCGGGATTCAACCTTCCGACGTCCTCGACCGACATCTCGAGCTCTGGCATAGGGCTGAGGGTTAGCAGGCCAGGGTTTCAACGGCTGCTAATCGTCAGGCCGGCACGCAATGATGAAAAGCACAAAAAGGGGGAAAACAGAGAAGAAGACTGCAGGTCTGAGCTTAGAAGATAGATGGATATGCTGTTCCGACAACAGTTTAGATAGCTTTCCACACTTTTCTGGTCCTTCGTATGTTACGAGCTTCATGCCCCTTTCGTGCCTAAAGCCTCACGCGCTTGACTGAAAAGTCGCTGACGTCCAGAAGAAAAAACATGAAAGTGTTGACAAACTTACTTCCGCATTGAGTTCTGTGTGGGAATTGCCTATCAAGAGAGAGCACCACTGCTGAAATCACCTACTGTACACGTTTGCTCCTGGATGGAAAATCAAACGTTGGCTGTGGTGGGCATCTAAAGACCTAAAGAGCCAACAGCAAAGCGACGCAGTTGACTTCCGTGCCATTCTGGACACGGTTTCTCACTAGGACACGTAAACTCCCCTCACATCCAGCGGAACAAAGCTGTGTTGATAATTTGGATCCATTGACCGATTGTCAAGGAGCAGAGGAGCATTACATAACAGACTAACTGCACGAAATTTTGGACCAGTCGTATCGATCTCGTCCGCATATGAAACCATGCCACCTTATAGATAATGCACATGATTTCCAGCACGATTCCGTTGCACTGTTTACAGCTTTATTACGCCTGGTAATAAAGCTGTGAGTTCAGTATGCACGCGGAAAAAGATAGGCTTCGAAATCGAAGCACTTGCTTGGAGTAAACGAGACGTGACTACTTGTATGTACACCTGACCTGGAAGACTTCTGCTTACTGGGACTAAACTGGGATCTTATCTTCGTATAGGTTGACGCACAGAAGACTTAGACTCTGCGCGCTGGACCAGGAAAGCACGAACTTTCCGAGTCGATCTTGGAGTTTCCAATCGAGCTAAGTTCTGTCGCGATCGTTCTGCTTGGGCTTATATAAAGCTTCTGGATGCTGAATGGGCACAATATTCCAGTGGATTTGAATGTAGAGTGGAAGTTCGTTGTCCTGTTGAGAAGGTAATTCCTAAGAGCGTAGGCCTACAAATTGAAGATCGATATCTCTCACAGGATGAACTTCTCCCGTGCCATCGCACTGTTTCTAGTGTGGGCAAGTCTGCTCGGTTATGCTCTAGGTAACTCTTTTCTGTCAGCCACAGCTTGCTTATGTGTGTGATCACTACAAATCGTTCTACTTCATTACCGTCTAGTGCATATGTAGTAGTAGTGATTCTACGAGTGAATCGTGCACGTGGTAGCATCGCACAGTTTGAATACAAGATGTCAAGGAAGTTGTTCGATAACAGTATTGCTTTAATCTTCTGTGGCAGAATCTCGGGCAGAATTGTACACAAGCTGTATAAGCTGAGTACAATATTAATATAATCTGGTCTGACGATGCTTAGAGCTAGTATCGAACTTACAGTTAAAACTTTATGCCCTAGTTTGGATTGGTTCCGTGTGATGAGAATGTAGCTAGAAATATGGCTCGATGTTTCTGAACTCGAAGGAGTTCGATCGACTTGCCGGTTTGATTTTCGTTCTGTATTCCTCTGTATGAGCGAATTCGTTTCGCCTCCGTAGTCATTCTCGAATTTCCCTTTCTTTCGAGAGTTCTTAGCTTTAGAGGAAGAGAGAAAGTTAACTCCTGAGGCTCAATTCCTTCGAAATTGCAGGATGTGGCATCAATATTATCAATCGTTGTCCCTACAGTGTGACAACATGCGCCCAGGCAAACCGCGCCCCGGGACAAACGAAGACCAGATTAGCGCAGTATATCCTGGATGCCGGAAGGAACCGATTCCTGGACTTCGGCGGTGCTTGCCAGTGGAACAACGGTGCTATTTGGCCTTCGGTTCGAGGACAGTGCGAAAGCAGCATCGTTCCCAACGAGGCCAACGACTGGGACGTCACAAACTTCGCCGAGTTCAACTTGAACCAGGGCGGTCTCGATTACTACGATGTTAGCAATGTGGTACGTACTTGCCAATGCTGATGCTCTGCTAGCACTAGAACATCCGGTACCTTAGAGTACTCAACTCCTAGAAAACAAAACTGCGTCGAATTCGATCTGCTCACATCGATCTTCGAGGATCGATGTGAGTAGATCGAATTCGAAGGTCATGCTTACGAAGATGAAAGCTGAGGATATTATAAGATAGTGTTCTTTCGTTTCTCAGTTGTGTTGGCATCTTCTTGCGGATTTCGAACGCTTTATATGTAACACACAGACGTGGTATGCCCATGGGCATGACTAACTGTACCGAAGCACGATTGGTTCATAGGTGGCGTTTACGCTATCGATGAGAATAAGACCCACCGCTCCAGCGACCATCCCGAACGGTCGTTCTTGCGGCTCTCCTCAATGCATTATCAACAACATACCGTAAGTGCAATCATTCATTCGATCTCCACAATAATACTATCCTTGCTTCCTCCACCTTCGAAGCACTCAGATGTATAAGATACTCTTTCAAGTGCAGTGTCACTTGCCAGTTGTGGTTCAGCAAATTAACTAGACTCATGATCATGATCAACGGAAGGTTAACGTTCAAAGCTAGGTGATCATTCACTGCCTGCTCTTTTGATGATCGTGACCGATCGAGCATAACGGATGAACCTGGAGAGCCCCTTTAGCTTGAATGAATGGTGCCACAAGAGCTCACTAATTAAACTTCAAGCGGCCCCAGCCCTTCTTAATCCACAGCTTACCTCAGGGATGAACGTTAACATGATGATCCAATCGTTGTTGTGTTGCAGAAACTTTTGTACAGGCAACAACAAGTTGATCAATTTTCCCACTGGTGCCTACTCCTGTCAGAACACTGATGGACTCGCAGAGCGTGGACCCACCGACGGAACTCGAATCTTCAAAAGCGCTTGTCCGGATGCCTACAGCTACAACGAGGACGGTGGCACGTCCGTCTATGCATGCCCCACGGGAACAGATTACGAAGTAATCTTATGCCCTTAAGAGATGTAAGATGAGCCCTAGACTAAGTACGTAATGTCAGCCGCAGAAGTTCAGAATTCTTAGCTTGATGCTGCTTGAACGTATATACAACATTGATGATTGTGAGGAGTTTACATACCGTGGGGATAGAGACGATGATCGAATCATGCGACCAGTGTAGATAATGCATGTATAACTGACCCGCTTTGTTCGAAGCCTGACGTGCACTACTTTTCATTCGATTTTAAAGCAGGGATCGTACGCTTCGTGCGACCTAATTAATGAATTGCATCAGTCAATAGGTCGACTAACATAAGAGAGACTGAAGGGTGATAACCTAGAGCTCGAGTCCTAAGAAGCTTGCATCAGTCAAGCTTCTTCTACGTCTGTGCTGGCTCTGCATCCGTTGATGCCTGTTTATGAAGCGTGTAGAATGTCTCAGTAGTTGCCGTGGGTGCAACTACTCAGCAAGAAAGAAAAATCGTCCCTTGAAACCGCAGAAATCAAGACCTTCGTATGGTATCGCTGCTTACATGATCCCCTGAATGAGGTTGAGAAAAGCTCGACGGCTTTTCATGCCCGCATCGTTGTTGCAAGTACCGGATGCAAATCGATTCGTTGATACTAAATACGATCTCCAAGCTAAGAATGATCCGTTAAAGTATGTTGTGCTCCTCACATTTCTGTTTCTTTCTGTTTGATCGAGTTGTTTTTACAACTGTTCTCACCGCCCCTTGCAATTCTCCACTCGCGAGAACCAGCGTCTCCCATTAGGTCCCTCGCCTCTCGCCCCGCTTACCGGCACAGCCAGAATTTTCAACCCTCGAACTCGATTTCCCAGGTCGACGTCTATCAGTACAACCCCGAGATATTATTCTGAATTTAGTTGACTCTTGTTCTCCATGATGAGGTGCGGTAGCTTTAGGAGCCAAAGGAATCAAAATAACTTCATGAGGAGAGGTGGGATATATACAAGCACTGGGGCTGTAGCAAGAAAGAGCCGAACGAGAGAAGTAGAAGGAAGTAGACTAAGGCAAGGGCTAAGCCGCACAGACCCTGTTCGCGTCCCACCGAGAGTGGGACGGCGAGTTCTGTCTCTTCGTGGTGCGACTTAACCCTAAGTAGTAAGAGGGAAGACAGTCTGGCTAGGGTCTGAGCAGACTAAATCGTGAAGAGTGAAGAGAAATAACTGTGACCAGTGACGGCAAGCTAAGGTTAACTAACCTCATCCTCAAAAGGACTACGTTAACAATTGATATTACATTTAGTTTACAACACTCCATATGCTCAAACATGCTCTTGTGAACGTTCGGACCTCCTTTCATTCGTTCTAGCTTGCTCAGTGAGTACTAGTGATCAATTTGCATGCGAATGAATCTTCTTTACTATGGAACAAAAGTGATCATTACAATGTATACGTACGAAGGGTCAATATTTAACCACATAGTTTAAGGGAAACCGTTACATCTTTCATAGGCATAAACCCTTTCCACCCATTTTCGATTTTTGAACCCGTTCCTGCTCCCGCTGGTGGTGTGTATATAAGGAAGTCCTTGAAATCTAAGTCTTCATCACATGCTTGCATCTCTCCACACTCCGTCCCAAGAGTCTGACCTTGTTCATCTTCTACTTGCTGCTTCTCCTTACGGAGAACAAAGAGACCACGATGGCGATGAAGTGGACTGCTCCGAATACACTGCTCCTAATCTTCTGCTGCGTTATGCTTCTTATGATGGCGCATACTACTTCTGCGAGAGATTTCAACGGAACTCTTGCCGGATTTATCAATGGAACTGTCGTGGCAAGTACTACTGACGATGGTGAGAGACTTTAGTTTCACAGTTTGAATTCGACGGCACGAATTATGACTATTGTTTCTTTTAATGTCTGAATGCTGATGCTTTTCTGATGATGATGATTGTAGAGCAACTTTAAGGTGTTGTTTTCACTTCTGACGAAGTTTGTCATGTGCACAGGGAACTGTAGCTTCTCGTATTGCTGCTGCAAGCCTCATGGTCCCTACTGTTTGATCGGCCTGTGCTGCTGTACATGAGATATCATTGGAACTCCAGGCGCTTTCGAAGATATAGACTGAATAGAAACCTAAAGTGCAATGCTCAAAGCATTCTTTTGGTTGTAGGTACATGCTAGCTTGCACCTTTTGGAAGCCGGAGGTACAAGAGTAGTCCAATCTATATGTTAGAGATCTCGATTTTCGGGAAAGCTAGAAGAATTCACCTCAGATCATTCGGATCCGGACTAATGACCAGATGTACATGTGCATGCTGCCCATGACTGTTCTGGCTTAATGCCCAAAGAGGTTGTGATTATCGATTTCGTAATAATAAAGCAGGGTTGAGTGGGTTTCCTGAACGAGTATTTATCGCGTCTTCAAAAGCTATAAAGTACACTATAATTTCAACAGATCGTGAGATGACGACATTTACTCCCAACCAAGTACTTCGAAGCCTATCTGAACGTGCATACTGAACCCGATGGTAATAAATCTGTAAACAATGGGTTGAACGCATGGTTTGATATGTGCATGAGATCGATCATACGACTGTTCCAAGATTTGTGCAATTAATCTGTTACTTAATGCTCCTCTGCTCCTTGACTATCGGTCAATGGATCCAAATTATCAACAAAGCTTTGTTCCGCTGGATGTGAGGGGAGTTTACGTGTCCTAGTGAGAAACCATGTCCAGAATATGATCCGAAAGTCAACTGCGTCGCTTTGTTGTTGGCTCTTTAGGTCTTTAGTTGCCACCACAGCAAACGTTTGATTTTCCATCCAGAAGAAAACGTGTACAGTAGGTGATTTCAGCGGTACCACATTTAAAATCCATCCTTTAAAGGATTGTTTTGTCACACTAACTGATCATGAGACTGTCGAGCGGAAGAACAGGAGGATACTACATCTAGTTTTCCTTGTGAATTTTTCTTAAGGCATGTTTTCATATTTGAGCTTTTCTCCCCCCTGAGCAGGGGCTCTCACTCTGGCGGAGCTCTTCTTGTGAGAGGGTTCGTCCCCCGAGCATCTACCTTGGGTGGTGAGGGCTCGACAGCACCAGACACCAACTTCACCAAGGCCGGCTAGTCTGGTCTTCGTTGAAATCCATGTTTCTGTTGCCCAGAAACTTTTGACTTCTAACTGTATACAGTAAGCTTCAGCGAAACCGTGGCTTGTAAACCGTCTTTATTGATACCGATCAATCAAGCTTCTTCAACGTCTGCGGTGGTGTTTAATTTATGAAGCGTGTAGAATGTCCAATAGTTGCCGTGCGTGCGACTTCTCAGCAAGCACGCAAAATCCCTTCGAAATCAAGACGTTCGAATGTTATCGCTGCTTAAATGATCCCGAATGAGATTGAGAAAACCTAAACGGATTCTCATCATTCGACTATGGCCCGCATCGTCGTTGCAAGTACTGGATACCAATTGATTCGTCCAAGCTGAGAATGATCCAAGTATGCTGATCATGAGCTCATCACATTTCTATTCTCTTTCTGTTTGATCGTTGTTTTTGCACCTCTTCTCACCGCCCTTTGCAGTTCTCCACTCGCGAGAACCAGCGTCTCCTATTCGGTCCCTCGCCTCCCGCCCCGCTTACAGACACAGCCAGAATTTGCATGCAACCCTCGAACTCGATTTCCCAGGTCGACATCGATCTTTCAGTACAACACCGAGATATAACTTCGAATTTAGTTGGCTCTTGTGGTCCATGATGAAGTGTGGAGGCTGTAAGAGCAAAAAGGATTGGAATAAGATCATGTCCATTGTGAAGAGAGGTTGTATATATACATGCATTCGTGCTGTATAAATGGTAAATGTTATTACTTATACCTTAGGGTATTCGTGGACCATGGGACTTTCTATGTGAGTAGATCACAGTGGTACTCGTACCAGAAGCTTCACTAACAATTTGCAGCGCATGCATCTCCAACCCTACCTGCAAGTGATTGAACCCATGAACTTTCTCTTACAGGACGGCAGGTTAAACCACTTCGGACACCGATCTTCGGTAAGAAAAAGAGTGGACGGACGAAAATAGACTAACGTGAGTGCAATAGGAAGAAAGAGCCGAAGGGAAGTAGACAAAGGTTAGAAAGAAGACAGTCTGGCTAGGGGCTGAGCAGACTCCATCGTGAAGAGTGAATAGACTTACCTGAGGCTTGCTGGTTAATTAACTCCTTGTAATGGTTCTTGCTCGGCAAGTGATCGATAAGAAAACTGTTTCAGGATACGATTTAATCATGATCAGTTGTCATTGTAACTTCAAGTTTACCTTTGCATTATTCTTTCCCTGACCCATTGCGATCGATCCCTTTTTTCCTTACGGTGGAACAAAGGGATCATTACAATGTACGTGAGTCAATATGTAACCATATATGTTGAGAAAAACCGTTACATCTTTCATATTCATGGACGTTTCCCACCTATTTTCGAATTTTGAAACCGTTCCTGCTCCGGCTGGTGGTGTGTATATAAGGAAGTCCTTAGAATCCAAATCTCCATCACTTGCTTGCATCTCTCCACACTCCCCCGGGCCAAGAGTCTGACCTTGTTCATCTTCTACTTGCTGCTTCTCTTTACGGAGAACAAAGGGACACGATGGCGATGAAGTGGACTGCACCGAATACACTGCTGCTCCTAATCTGCTGCTACGTTGTGCTTCTTATGATGGCGCATACAACTTCTGCGAGAGATTTCAACGGGACTCTTGCCAGCTATATCAATGGAACTGTCGTGGACAGTACTAGTGACGATGGTGAGAGACTTTAATTTTCACAGTTTGAATTAGACGACACGAGTTATGACTATCGTTTCTTTTAATGTCTGAATGTTGATGCTTTTCTCGTGGATGATTGTAGAGCAACTTTAAGGTGTTTTTGCCATGGCCACTTCTGACAAAGTTTGTGATGTGCACAGGGAACTGCAGCTTCTGGTATTGCTGCTGCAAACCTCATGGTCCCTACTGTTTGATCGGCCTGTGCTGTTGTACATGAGAATCGCGTCTCTTGGGGAGGTCTTGAGATCATTCCTGCTATGTACGTATACGTGGGACTCCAGGCGTTTCCGAAGATATAGACTAAATAGAAGCCTAAAGTGCGATGCTCAAAGCATTAGTTTGGTTGTAGGTACGTACATGCTAGCTTAGAACCTTTTGGAAACTCGAGGTACGCTACTAGGCCAATCTATACGTTCGAGATCTTGATCTCCGATTGGAGAAAGCTACAAAAAGTCACCCACGACTTTCTTTCCTTCATCACGATATTTAGGATTATTGACCAGATCTACATGTGCATGCTGGCTCATGATTGTTTTGGCTTAATGCCCAAAGAGATTGTGAATTCGAAGAAACTGATTAAAGCGGTTCACCTGCCTTCGAAGCCGATTCGGTGGTCAGATTACAGTGCAAGCAACGATTCCACAACGATTCCTGGACGATTAATTAACTGCAAGAAGCTTACAAACAACCAGCTTCGCCAACTTTTACATTTTTATCGACTTCGTAGCTAGAGCACTATCGGCTTGAGTGGGTTCTTTCCACGAGTATTTATCGTGTCTTGAAAATCCGTAATGTAGATTATTATTTGGATAGATTTTGATATTACACTCCGTGTTCTTCCTCTCCATAGAGATCATGAGGCTACGATATAATTCCACGACCTTAGTTACTCAGATATGTCTTCGAGCGAACGAAAGCTTTCCAAAGCGAATCGAAATCTGTAAGTTTCTGTCCATTAAATTGGAACGAAAATTCCCTCGTGTTCAAAGCCTCGTAAGATTCCATCGTGTTCAAAGCCTCTGTCCCGCCTCGGCTACAACCTTCCAATTGGAAAACGTAATGCACTCTTGAGAGTGCATTATCAGGACTATACGTTTCCTCCTTGTTCTTACAAAATGCCAATAGAACAAGAAAGTGGTTACACCTTTTATGAAGAGAACTTCACAGTGACTCCTCTGAAACGACTACTTCTTGCAACCGTTCTTGCAAGTGATGTCTGAGAAAAATGACTTTAGCGTGCGAATTAATCAGTTGTGACAGCCACTCATAACAAGCATGATTTCATGTACCTTGCTTGTTTATATTCTCCTCAAGATTGCTGACCAATTGCAAACCTTTTCTCTCTACGGTGAACAAGGTGATCATCACAGTGTACGTGTCATTGAGAAAAACCGTTACATCTTTTGTATGCATGAACCTTTCACACCCAGGACTGCAGCAGTGAACTGAATTATTTTCCAGTATTAACCATCTTATTCCTTCTTCTTCGCTTCGTCGCTTATGTTCTCTTCCGTCTCTCTTGTGCCAAGTGTTCCTTCGAGGAATTCAGCATACGCTTATTCTATCCTGCAATAGGATAGAATAAGCGTATGCTGAATTCCTCGAAGGAACACTTGGCACAAGAGAGACGGAAGAGAACATAAGCGACGGAAGCTTATGTTCTCTTCCGTCGCTTATGTTCTCTTCCGTCTCTCTTGGAATGCATAACTGACACGTCCTTCGAGTGTATAGGAACTGTTACTAGTCTTCGAGTATGAAGCAGGCCAAGAGTACTTACGCTTTGTCTGAAGCTTAAGCCTGACGTGCACTACTTTTCTGTCGAGGTTAAAGTAGGAATCGTACGCTTGGTGCGACATAATTAAATGAATTGCATCAATCAATGAGTCGACTAACATTAGAGACACGGAAGGATGATATATAACCTATAGTCCCAACTAACACTCTTCATCGATATCGATCAGTCAAGCTTCCTCTACGTCTGTGCTGGCTCTGCATACGTTGATGGCTGTTTATGAAGCGTGTAGAAAGTCTCAGTAATTGCCGTGGGTGCAACTACTCAGCAAGCAAGCAAAAACGTCCCTTGGATCCGCAGAATGCAGATCCAATGGACGTTTTTCTCAAATGTGATTGAGAAAACCTCAATGGCTTCTCATCGTTCGGGTATGGCCCGCATCGTCGTTGCAAGATTCCTCGATATTAATAACGATATCGAAGCTGAGAATGACCCGTAAAGTATGCTGATCATGAGCTCCTCACATTTCTGTTTGATCGAGTTGTTGTTACAGCTGTTCACACCGCCCCTTCACTCGCGAGAACCAGCGTCGCCCATTCGGTCCCTCGCCTCACCCGCTTACCAATCCACAGCCAGGAACCGATCGCCCCTGGAGTTTGGAACCCCCGAACTCAACTTCCCAGGTCGACGTCTTTCAATACATCACCGGGATATTATTTGAATTTAGTTCGGTCTTGTTTCCCATGATGAAGTGCGTGAGCTTTAGGAGCCAAACGGATCACAATAACATACATGCAAGAAAGAGCCGAAGGACTGAAGCAGACTAAGGTGATCACGAGGAGGGAAGTAGACTAAGGTGAGAGGGATAGTAGGAAAGAGCCGAAGGAGAGAAGTAGACCAAGGTAAAGAAGGAAGGACAGTCTGGGTAGGGGCTGAGTAGACTCCACCGTGAAGAGTGAACAAATTTAACTGACCAGACCAGAGACAGCAAGCTAAGGTTAACTAACCTCATCCTGAAAAGACATCGTGCACATTACGTACGATATTACATTCCATATTCTAATACAGGCTCTTACTCTGGCTTACTGTACTCTTCTGCCTTGTACATGTGAACGTTTGGAACTCCTTGTAATGGTTCTTGCTCAGCGACTGATTAATAAAGGAAATTCTTTTAGCATGCGAATTAATTGTCATTATTAATGAATTTGCATTATTCTGTCTCTTACTGACTGCAATCCTTCTCCTCTTTACGGTAAAACAGAGTGATCATCATGTACGATGTACGTGAGTCGATTTTTAACCAGATAGGTTAAGAAAAACCGTTACATCTTTCATATGCATGGACCTTTCCCACCCATTCTCGAATTTTGAAACCGTTCCTGCTCCGGCTGGTGGTGTGTATTTAAGGAAGTCCTTAGAATCCAAATCTCCATCACTTGCTTGCATCTCTCCACACTCCCCCGGGCCAAGAGTCTGACCTTGTTCATCTTCTACTTGCTGCTTCTCCTTACGGAGAACAAAGGGACACGATGGCGATGAAGTGGACTGCACCGAATACACTGCTCCTAATCTGCTGCTGCGTTGTGCTTCTTATGATGGCGCATACTACTTCTGCGAGAGATTTCAACGGGACTCTTGCCAGCTATATCAATGGAACTGTCGCGGACAGTACTAGTGACGATGGTGAGAGACTTTAATTTCCACAGTTTGAGTTAGACGACACGAATTATGACTATCGTTTCTTTTAATGTCTGATGCTGGTGCTTTTCTCGTGGATGGTTGTAGAGCAACTTTAAGGTGTTTTTTCCATGGCCACTTCTGAAAAAGTTTGTGATGTGCACAGGGAACTGCAGCTTCTCATATTGCTGCTGCAAACCTCATGGTCCCTACTGTTTGATCGGCCTGTGCTGTTGTACATGAGAATCTCGTTTCTCGGGGAGGTCATGAGATCATTCCTGCTATGGACGTAGACGTTGAACTCCATGCGTTTTCGAGGATATAGACTAAATAGAGACCTAATGTGCGATGCTCATGATCAGAGCATTAGTTTGGTTGTAGGTACATGCTAGCGTACGGTACGCTAGTAGTCCAATCTATACGTTCGAGATCAAGATCTTCGAGAAAGCTACAAAAAGCCACCCTCGACCCCCGGCTTCCTTCTTTTATCATGATTTGGACTATTGACCAGATGTACATGTGCATGCTGGCTCACAATTGTTCTGGCTTAATGCCCAAAGAGATTGTAAAGAAAACTGATTAAAGCGATTCACCTTTCCTTCGACCTTTATTCGGTGGTCATATCTAGATCTTCATCCAAAGTTCAGATTACAGTGCAAGCAGTGAATTCCACAACTATCATGATCCCAACTGAACTACAGCTCAACTAATCAAGCTTTACATGTTTATCGACTTCGTAAAGCACTATCGCTTGAGTGACTTTTTCTCACGGGTATTTCTCATGTCTTCAAAAGCCGTAAAACACTCTTATTTGAAGAGATCGTGAGATTACACTTCGTATCTTACTAACTTATTTGAAGAGATCATGACAGTACGGAATGTAATTCCACGATCTTAATTAGTTACTTAGACAATGTTATAGAGCGAACGAGAGTTTTCCAAAGCGAATTTGTACAAGTGTTTCAAGCTTCTGTCCCGCCTCGGCTACAACCCTTCAAGAGTGCATTATCAGGACTATACTTTTCCTCCTTGATCTTCCAGAATGATAATAGTACAAGAAAATGGGTACACCTTTAATTTCATGGAGAGAACTTCTCAGTGACTCGTCTGAAACTATAACTTCTTAAGCTTGTAACCGTTCTTGCTCAACAAGTGATTTCTAAGAAAAATGATTTAAGCATGCGGATTAATCAGTTTTCATGAATGTAGCTTGTTTGCATGTTATTCATATTATCCTCAATTGCAAGATTGCTGACCAATTGCAATCCTTTTCTCTCTACGGTGAGCAAGGTAATCATCATAATACACGCATCATTGAAGAAAACCGTTACATCTTTTGTATCCATGAACCATTCCCACCGATTTCTGATATTTTGAAACGGTTCTTGCTCCGGTTGGTTGCTGGTGTGTATATGTTCCAAGGAAGTCTTTACCAAGCAAATCTTTCATCACATGCTTGCACCCACCTTGCTTGCGTGACTTCACTAGCTGTGATATATACCGGCCCCATGCGGTTGGTACTGAGTTTCGACATCTTTGCGCTTCTTGCTAGGCATTCTAGATATGGAAGTAATACGAGATGCATAAACAAGACAGTAAGTTAGAAGTCTTAATTACACCTCAACAATGGAACGATCGCGTCCTATCGAGCTGGCTACTGTAATGTAACTCCTGAAGGCCAGATCTAGATAATCCTCAAGCGATAACGAATAAAGAATCTAGCACGCTGGCCAGAAGATATTAATGTCATTAGATCGATGCACGAGTATAAACCAAATTTAAAGCTATGAATGCTCGTGATTGTCCCTTCTTTAAATATTTATTCAGCAGAATGTACTCACTTGTGTTTATACCGTTCGTAGCCCTGGAGAGCAAAGCTCATTGACAAGTCAAATTTATATCAGGCCAGTCGATCGGTCGACCTTGATGTCCATGATCATGAGAATCTCGTAGAACTATCATGGATCTTGGCACACCGAGAGATATCAAAGACTGTCAAAGTCACCGGAATAAAGAATGGAGAATTTCTTAAGTTATCCATTGCTGACCTTTGCTTCGCGGGACGAGCTAGGGAAACGACGACAGTCTAGATGTCATAAAGGATGCCCAGCGCCTTAATACATTGCTCTACTGATATCATTCTTACTAGACATCTAACCGGACTTCGATTCATTGGACATCACCGTTTCCTCGTAATCGTCGCTGTTGAAACGAAATCTCTTCCTTCGAGTGAAGTGAAGTCTCGACTCGTTCGATCTGTCGGGAGCCCATATACCACAATCCGTCACATCAGCTTTTCCAGTGATGATCTCGTACACGGTGGGCAAGTCGCTGAGCATGCAAAACAGTCGTTTCCGCTCGCTGCCGTGGAGGAGAGATGAATAGAAAGCTGCGAGGCCAAGAAGCCAAGCATCGCTGTGGAGGGCGATGAATTTGAGCCAGTTATTCCGCGGCATTCCATCCCTGGCGAAGTTGATGCCCACCACAGGCTCAGGGAACTCCGCGGGAACGTTGTCCTCTGGCAGCCCGACCACCCACTTCCCGTTGCCTAAGCCGTACAAGCACAGATTGTCTTTGCCAGGATCACATTCCTCGAAAAACTTGTCGAAATCGACCGTCAGTGCCTTGACAATGGCCACTTTCCGGTTGCGCATGTGTCGGAAGATATGTTCGACTGAACTGACGAAGCTGCTGCTAGTTTTCTCTGCCATAGGGCCCAGAACACTCGACTCCGCTGATGTGGACGCCGAGCCGAATGACTCGGCCTGGGCCAAGTCAGTCCTCCCTTCGAACTCCGTCATGATCGGTACGATCGATCGATTGCGAGAAAACAAGATCAGAAAGTAGATGTTGATTTCCGCCGACGTCCTTTGAACCCACTCATTAATCGCTTACCATTCGACACAATTACGTCGACGCTTCTCTTCCTTCTCCGCAACCTCTGCTGGGTTGGGATCGGAGTGGAACCCTCAGATCTAGAGAAGAAGGGTCTTAGCTAGGGCTTAGCTAGGGCTTACAGTTTCAGATTGTGATGAACTCCGGATCCACATACTATGATCCACTAACTCGAAACACCACCTCCCGAAATTAGGAGAGTGAAGTTCAAAAGATTCATCGATCCTCATCAGCTTCAGCTTCTCGGACGTTCGTGGAGCAGTTGCTAAACGTTCTGACGAGAGGCGCCTTCATTCAAATTTGTGGAGCTGAAATCAGGAGAATCCATTGTTTTCGTGCTGAGATGGTTCACTAATTCAGAACTGAGCGGTCGTTTATTCATATCTGAAAGCATATATTATAGAGCTCTTTCCCTTGTGGACATTTATGTACAGCTCAGACCTTCATGTTGATTATGTTCAGTTTAGGTCCGTAGAGATATATGCGACGTACAATACTGGAATTACATTGCAAGCAGCGGAGCGAGATTAATTTAACGTTCAGCATCAATCTCGTTTCGTCTCTTCGAGTGTAGACCTCACAGCGATCACACGCTCCGAATACCATCATCGGTGAACAGTTTAATTGTTTGACTTGAGCAACGGTACCATCATTGACTCACGGCGCCCAAACGCGAGAGTGTTACGGGAGTGTGCTATAATTCCAGTTTTACCATTCAAATTTATAAATTTTATCAGTTACAACACAATTGTCGAAGTTTACGTCGATTGAGGACTGGAAGGAACTAGAAGAAGTGAACTGAAGAGCTAGAACTAGTCTATTTTCTTCATAACGTGCAGCAAATGGCGTCTTGTCCAAAGTTCGAAAGAGTATCGATCTACACTAGCTGTACTAGCATTCATGTGTTCTAGCTAGACTCAAATTCGACCCGTCGGCCTGCAGGCAATTCGAGTCCGTGGCTGGGGGATCCAGTGTTCGGGGAGTTGAACCTCGACCTGCTGGTTCTCATGGGCCACCCGAGTATTCGCGAGTGGGCACTGCAGGGGTGGTGTAACTCGTGTAAGAGCACAAAGCTACACTATCCTATTCGACCAGAGCCTGGTGCTCTTGTTTCGATCAGATCCTGAAAGTTATCTCCAGAGTCCAGTAGAATGTAGTCATCGGATCGCCAGCCTTACGATTTCTGCCTTTTGATCATGACTGCTTACTTCGAAGTCTGAAGGGCCATGGCATATAAATTGGAGCTGTCAGTGATCATGGACTCTGACGTGCCATCTTGGAAAGTCCACAAGCTAACCGGAGTCCTCAACCGGCTCGAATTTTGAGAATTCGTGTTCAAATTGTTTTATGCCCGATTTTCCAGGAAAAAGTAACATATAACAACAAATCATCTATTAGGAAAACCGGTGGCGATCGATATAAAACCAACTAACCAAGAATGATTCTTCCGGATCCGATCGAGCACTGGGCTAGAGGCCTAGGAGTCTGTACAGCGGTTGTCGTATACATTGCGTCCCTACCAGTGGCCGCCTGAAAACGATGACGCTTTGAAAATCCGTGCCAAAGCCTTGGAGGGACTTGATGCCCTCTTCTTATCTTCTACAGTAACAGTTCCGCCTCTCACCTACCCTTTGACTCTCGTACAATCGAGTAGAACTTCTCATCCGACTGCCTCTTTCTCTCCGTCGAAACACGCTACGCAATGAAAAGCCAACGGATAGAAATATCTAATCAAGCCTTACAAGGGAAAAAAGAAACCGAAGGTTAAAGCAACCAACGCCCCGAAGGGCTGAAGAACCCCATTGCTAAGCCTCGCTATCAGTAGCTATACTGTCAGTGTATTGTTTCTAAAATATCACACACCGGTAAATCAAACTCTTGCATACAATGAGTACACATGAAGTAATATCTCATACTGCAATTGTTCCTCTGTAGATCGCGCCTGCTAAAGCTCTCTATAGAACAAAAAAAACTCGTTGTCTAAAAATATAGTGCAAGAAGAAAAAAAAAGTGATACTCGTCATCTCTCATGATAAATTCTAGCACAACCTCGAATAAAAATGTCGAACTCCAAAGTCGTCGATCCGTATATCTCTAAGACTAAGGGAATGAAGTGATGTCTCACCTGCATACTCCTATACTTGGTCACCTTCGACCTTGATGTATAGCTAGAAAGAATCGGAGTAAAAACGTCTTTATGACGCAATTGCATTTTCTGGTCTTATGTTTTTGTATCTGTTTTTCTTATTTATCCTTTAGGTCAATCAGGTTGGTTTTTTGCGTCTAGTTTTGGTGTAGCTACTATTTTTAGATTTATTCTTTTTTTTCAAAGTTTTCATAATTGGACTTTAAACCCGTTCCATAGCAACCATGTGGGAGTCAATACAATACAAAACGTCCATGTTATTCGCTGTAGGCTTTATATTTTTGTTCACGATAGGGGGCTTACTGCAATAGTATTGGCCAATTCTGGGGTAGATATTGCTCTACATGATAAACGGTTATGCACTATTATCGCTTTCTTCGAACCTTACCCTAAGCAGAATGTCAATTATACAAAAGCTATGAAATAACTTTTTGTAGGTCTTATGAATGAGTTTTGTTTTCAACATTATGCGCTTTTTAAACATATGACTGTTTATGAAAATATTTCATTTGGACTTCGATTACGAGGATTTTCTTCTAAAAAAATAATAAATAAGATCAATGATTTATTAAATTGTTTACGAATTGCAGACATATCTTTTGCATATCCTGCCCAACTTTCAGGAGGACAGAAACAACGTGTTGCTCTTGCAAGAAGTTTAGCAATTCAACTAGATTTTCTTTTATTAGATGAACCTTTTGGTGCATTAGATGGAGAATTACGAAGACATTTAAGTAAATGGTTAAACGTTCTTTGCAAGATAACAAAATTACAACAATTATGGTTACTCATGACCAAAAGGAAACGATTTCAATAACACATCGTATAAAAGTCATACAGTTTCAATAATTTAAGAAAGCCCCATCACGTTTAGGAAGTTCCGAAGGTACATTATTGCTATTCTCAAGGGAAGGAAAGGTTCGAACTATGCTCGGGAACCAAGTTTGAATTAGACAAGATTTGCAAAAGGCCCTGAACCTTTTACCACCAGCCCCATATCCGGAGTCAAATATTTTACGGACGACGAAGGGTGAAGTCCCGTAGTGCGTCTGGAGACTTCTTTGCTTTTACAGAACTTGGTATTTTATATACCCAGAAAGCTTTTTGCCATGAACTAAGCGACCAAGCTCTGCCAATCAAGCCTACGGCCTTGATTGTCAAAGTGGGGCCCTCGTTACTTGGTTATTCTCTGTCGAATAAATAGCCCTATTAGATCCTAACCTCTCTTTCATATAACGAATAGAGCGTACAATGACTGTGACGTTAGACATTGCGCTAAAAAATAATCAATCATGTTTGTTAATGGATTATTACTGAAGCCAAGGGAAGGCCGTAGGCCGCAGCTGAAGCCCGGATAACGTAAAGCCAGAAAGTTCACAGTATCTGTCTTTTTTTTGTCAGTATTTTTTCTCTCTTTTGTCTTACAGTATCCCGCCCTACGAGCGAAAGGTTACGGCCTCCAGCCCGTAAATCGTCAAGCCCTTTCCGCCGCCCGTAGGTCCGAAGACCAGAAAGGGCTTGACGATTTACGCACACGATATTTGATCAGCGCTACGCGCGTCAAAAAGGATTGATCTAACGTCCGTTTGATCAGATGAAACGTCATATGACTACGGTAGCTACACGGAGTCCAACTAGTCTGCATTAGCACCACAAAGTTAATGTAGTTAAGTAGTGTCTCTTGATAGTACTGGTGACAGCAGTAATGGATGAAATCATTAATTGTAAGTCACCTTAGGTCTCTATCCACTTAGGTGTTTATTCAAACTAGTTCACTTAACTGAATCTGGACATGACATTGCAGAAAATTGTATGAGTGATTTGGAATCGTAAGTACTTGTTGTGTCTTCTCATTGAGTTGTTTTTTTCTTGATTTTCAAGAAAAAGAACATTCAGCTCACATGAATGCTCTCTTCTGTTCGTGCTTAATGGGAGCAAGCTCAAGATCCACAGCTGGTCTAAATAGTCCACGTGAACGATCATCACGTTGTGTTAGCGAGAAAACTGGAGAGGTTGGGATGGAGGTACCTTTGGTCCAAAATCGTGGAGATCTTATATTCGACCGAATATCCATATTGATAAATGAAAATGTGCTAGTGAGAAACGTTACCTTATTGTCTAACATCGTCTGCTAGACATAATAAGCTACTAGTGGAAAAAGACTCTCAGTCATACAAAAGACTTCAAGTCATCTCTACATAGTTATCTTAGTTTTTCTCATAAATTTTGTTGATCATCTCTCCAATAGGTTCGTTGAGCTCGATCACACACTTCTTTAAAATATATTGCTTGATCACACCGTTGACTTGTTATCAACAAAAAAATAGTCATTTTGTCTTGTCATTTTTCTTTTTCATTACTTTTGATTGTGATTAGATACCATTTCTATCCAAATCATCTAATAATTAAATACACGTCAGATTATAAGCGCTCAAAGAGCTGATGGTGCACTCTGAAATGTCACTAACATAACAACATGACTGATTTCACAATATATAGTCAATCATGGGTCTGATCAAGCCATATATCTTTAAAAGAGATGTGATCAAGTTCAACCAACCTACTTGGGTATGATAAAACAAATTTTTGAATTTTTCCTCATATTGATCATACATAAAATTCATGGATGGACAAAGCATAAGTATTACATGATAAAGCAATTGATAATGAAGTCTACAATCAATGAAAGAAGTGCAAAATGAAAAGAAAAGAAGATGTCAAAACTCACCTATGACTTGTCTTTGTTCTTTCAAGTTTTTCTTGATCTACACATTGCCGTCACAAATCTCCATGTATTTTGTTAAAACATAGCATAGAATATTTTACTGTTTCTCGTACAAACGCACAAACTCAACGTAGCTTTGACATGGACAACAAAAATCACCAACTCTTTCAACTTCAGATGTTGCTTCTTTTCTAGAAATATTTTGTTCCACTTGTATGTAGTGAGAGCTCTTTTTGATTTTGAAATGAAGATTGGAAGATTATGATATGAAACATAACTTTAGGATCTCTTTGAATTGGTATATACAAAATCAGTGGTTGTTAGAACTATAATTAATATCTAGATGACCATCAAAAGCAAAAAACTTACATGTGTGTTCTTTGTTAGTGTGTGTCAAGTCGAGAAAGTCCAATCCACTCTCAGTTTGATCTATACGCAAAAAGAATCTCAACAAATAAGTTAGAAAAGTATGTTTGATCATGTTTTTGAAGATGAAAATAATTTTTTAAGCTCAAATTTGTTGACTAGCTCCTTTGGGATTGTTTGTGCATAATATTAGAATTGACTTGTAGAGTGATTTTCAGCCCATTTGGATGTTTTTGGGAGCATTTGGAGGGTTGTCAACCATGAATTCCATGGACAACACCTTATCAAGTGTCAAATTGCTTCAAAAGTGCTCTAAAGTTGACAAAAATCACCATAGTAGTTAATTTGAGCGTTCTAAGTTCTACGTAAAATAACCCAAAGGTGCTGATCAGCATCTTAGAGCTTAAAATAGTTATTATGTTCTCCAAAAATATGTTTAAAAGTTATAGCAATATATAAACTTTTTATTTTTGTTTGTGCTTTTATTTGTGGATGATATTGAGATTGTATTGTGTCTAAGACAACACCAATTTGATTTTAACTTAAATCTCATTACGTTAGATTTGTATGATGTTCAATATTTAAATGTTGATGCTTAAAAGAGAAAAAAGATCTATCAACCATCTTATTGATCACCTCTGCAATAAAATGAGAATGAATGGATGCTCATGGAGTGGTTGAAGTAAAGACAAGAGCCATACTAGACGAGGCAAGAAAAAATGAATGAAAAGGATTGGACAGACGGATGGGAGGTTTAAGGAGGTTGGCCATGGAGTCTTCGACGATGATATACCGAGTGGGTAAGAAGTAGAACGAGTTGCACGTTTCGAGGATCAAAAAGGGATCAAAAAGAGATAGAGCGGATGGAGGTTTGGGAGTAGAGCATCCATGCATTGTATGGAAAGCCGCGGGTCAAGTAAAATAGGGATACAATGGGTGGCAAATTTTTTAGAGGTCTGGCGTTAAAGACATAAAAATATTATAAATATAAAAATATTATATTGCAGTAACATTGGCAGTTTTTCCTTTACAACCTCCCCGAACCTTGTATGGAACTCGTTGTAGTAAAATAAACTGCGGTCCTGACATGACACGTCACTGAACTTCTCTTCAGGACGGTCTCAGTAAATACTCTACATGTCGAGAACGTGCACTTGATGGGTAGTGTCTACACGTAGCTGTCGTTCACTTGGTCAATGGCGATCGGTCAAGGAAGACTTCGCTCTGTGCCGGTCCAGACTCCACAGGAAGGAACAATATTGTCATGCAGACTAAACAGGTCTGGATCTGGAGCTCGATCGTATAGAACTCTTAAGGAACTGTCAAGGATTCGCCAGGCCGGAGACTGAGTAGTTTTTCTGTATCAAGTGCCAGAATCTGAATACGAAGATGAAGGTCTCTCGTAGACTTGCAACTTTTGTGCTGTGGGCTACTCTGCTCACTCATGCTTACGGTACGTAAACAGTTTCTTCCACAGCTGCTAGTTCGTTCCTCCAGATTCTGTGCATTCTAACTCAGTCGCGTGTCTTATCGAGCTAGTAACGATGTTTCCGAGTTTTACTTTGTAATATCTGATTCGTCTAGCTACGAAAAACACAAATGTATGTGAAAGCGCCCGTTGCTTCAATATGTTCTCACTCTTGAGATGAAGGATCGATGAATGTTTGCACCTTGATTACTGATCTTAACTGGTTCAGAAGCGCATTGGACGTCGACATTTAAAGTAGTATAATTCTCAGTTCTGCTGGTTACCGTTTCTCTGAGAGAATTTCTGCACTTGCTGACTGATCCTTGCTAGCCACGCAGAGATCAGAAGTACAAGTTTCTGTTCCGTTGACAGTCTTGTGGTCAAGATATGTATGCTTAGCAGCTGGAAACGTTCTATAGCTGCTATAGAGTTCGAAACAGTTAAAGACAGATCGACAGACAGAACAGTATAGTAGGTCACAGTAGAACTGGGTAAAGTTCGGTCTGTTCAATTAATAAGATCTGCCAGACGCGACTGAATGCAGGACTTTCCAATCTCAGGAAGTCATAGTCCGACTGGAAAGCGCAGGCTATTAAGTTCTATCGATAATGTGTTGAATGTGCTATTCTTCATTCTCCAGGATGCGGTATCAACATCATCAACCGATGCCCGTACCAAGTCACGACGTGCGCTCAAGCGAACCGTGCGCCTGGACAATCGAAGACTCGATTAGCACAGTTCGACTTGCGGGCGGGACAAAGCCAGTATTTGGACTTCGGCAGTGCTTGCAAATGGAACAACGGTGCGATATGGCCTTCTGTTAGAGGCAAGTGCGAGAGCTCTTTCGTCCCGAACGAAGCAAACGACTGGGATGTCACCAACTGGGCCGAGTTAAACATCGGCGCCGGTGGCCTTGACTACTACGACGTTAGCAACGTGGTACGTGGTTCAATCCCGACACTGCATCCAGGATCCTTGATTCCTTTCAGAATATGTATTCTTTTCTTTTCTTATCAGTATATGCGAATACACAATAATACCGTCTAATTGACCTGCCTGAACCTGTGTAGTTGTGAGACGTCGGGTGTATAGCTTTTAACTCTTATTGAGTTTAGTGTTTCAACGATTTACACAGGTCATAAACTAAACCAGTATACAATTGTACACACCAGGTATAGACTTGATCAAGCCCTTGCGCCATTGTTTCCCCTTAGCCCGACTTCTGGTAGTGGCGCGTCGTTGATCAGGCTCCGGTCAGGCAGGTAGTGAAGCAATCATGAACGTGGTGTTAAGGAAAAAAACGCCCGATGGTGGGAAAGGATGGCCACGGTTCCAGTTTCAAAGTGGAGAGAACTTGCTGTTGAGGGTAACCGGTAAAAACCTGATCGAAAGAGCGCCATTACCAGGACTCTGTCTAAAACAATGGCGCAAGGGACCGATCAAGTCTGTATAAAACTGCTGTTCTTACACTAAAATGAATTTAGATTGTTTAACATGAGAATATGATCTCAGAATGAAGCATAATGTCCATACAGATCAAAAAGTAACGTAAATCTTCTAAAAGTAGATGAAACACGATGCTCTAGGTCTAGATCTCTAAGAATGGCTATGTCACACTGCTTGAAACGCTACGAGAGTTTTCGAACAAGAAGACTCCCTTGAGCTTTAGGGTTCGTGCCCGGCATTAGGATGTGATGTTCAATAGGATGGTTGTCCAGCCTGAAGGTCGAACTGGGGTTTGCTCCCAACAAAAGATTGTAGAGTGAGTACATTTGCGAACAAGACGATATCTAAGGCTGGATGTGTATGATCTATCTGTACTTCACTCGTATCTTTAAGGTGTATTGTAAACTAACAGTTATGAAGTTAATTACATAAAAGCCAGAGTAAAAATTATTAATGATTTGTTAGTAAACTACGTTTAGATTGTTGCTATATGTTAGCATACGTAGATTGTAAAAACAGGAAAAGAAGGGGGGGAATTTTTGTTCCAGTAACATATTTTATCTTATTAATATATGGTTAGTGAAATCTGAAAAAAAAATTAGGCTAGACCCAGATGAATCACTAACCCATAATAATATTGCAAGTGTAGCTACTTGTTTTCATTGTTACATCCGAATGGGAAATATATAAGTTTATATACACATATTATATTTATTGTCACTGATTTAAACAAGTAAGGGAGTAACTTTTAGACAAGTTAGAACTAAAGAATCGAACCATCTTTTGCTGGACACTGTACTGCAACACTGGTTGACGGAAAGAGGTATAATTACCATGTACACCATTGATCTGACTACAGTTTGTTAACAGCAGGAGTAAGTTAAGCTGAGAAGAGTAGAAGTTGAGTAAGCAAAACTGGTGTGGATCCGATCGATGTGTTTGTCATGCTTGCTTCTGAAGCAAGTCGTGTCACGCATGCTCTGCAGGTGGCGTATACCTTATCAATGAAGATTAGGCCTACGAACCCAAAGTTGACACCCAGTGGTCGTCAGTGTGGTTCCCCCCAGTGCGTCGTCAACGATATACCGTAAGTTACTTATGCTTCTCTAATTCTCCCAAAGCTCTTTGATTGAGGTAGACATACGCTTTCTTAATGGCGTGCTTCAGTGAAGATCAGCGTTATGTAGCGACTGGAGAATGGTATTCGATTCCCGAGAGGGAAGGTTCAGCATCTGTGTGTCTTATGCATGAAGATAAGAATGATGTTGGCTGGAGAAGTTTGGACTTGTATGTCACCACCTGGAATGCGAAACGAGAAGTACGTGGTAGCATTTGTTCGTAACGAACACGAAACATTGGAACAGGAGTGCCATTTAAAGATGTTCTACCCTTTCTCCGGTGGGCAACCCAGTGCTGAAAATTCTGGGTCCTAACACTGCCCGGCTGGATCTATCGCAGAAACTTCTGCAAAGGAAACAACAAGCTGATCCAATTTCCGAGCGGTGCCTACGTCTGCCAAAACACAGACGGACTTGCACAGAAAGGGCCCACCGATGGCACTCGCATATTCAAAAGAGCTTGTCCAGATGCTTACAGTTACAACTTCGACGATGACACCTCCGTGTATACCTGTCCAACCGGAACTGACTACGAAGTCATCTTCTGTCCAACCGGTGGGGTCGCTCACACTACAAGTAACGAAGGAAGTTCCTCTCAGTAGGAAAAGATATAGGTTTATGATCTCACTGCTTATGATCTCACTGCAAGCACTTGCAGCTCAATGGTTCTGCCAGGACTCTGGTTCCGCGTCACTCCTAGTTCATTGCACTACTCGTCTCGTTGACACCTTCAAAGGTGTCGACAGATAACATTCCGGGGAAATAATAGTCTTGAAGATCATAGTTCCGTTTCTGTTAGATCAAATTGTTCGAACATGCACATCCTGCTCTAGGTATCTAGATGTGTCCGAGGCATAATCTGCAATACCAGAGCGATGTAGTTTACTCGTTGGGGTGCAAGCCAGATGGTTTCGAGGGGGATAACATGTACGACAGAATTACTGGACTATAATGGTAACCTTGACTGCCTTCAAGCTCGCTTAAGGTAGGGTGAAACAATCATCGTCAGGAAAGTGAGCTTGTTGAATAGGAATCAGCACAAACCAGGACTTCTGGAAATTCGTTACAAGCTGAGGCGTTGGTTTTTATAGAATGTACTTGGCGAGCAAGTTCCTCAATGTCCAACCTGATTTTAGTTGGTCGAACTGTATCACCTTCCTCACTATCTCAAACCTCTGGCGAGCAAATGAGGTCGCAGGTCAGGAGTAGAAAAAGCTTCTTGTGAGTTCGTCGCCTCTGGAACGAGATTGAATAGAAGTATGGATTGCTGATTTCTGAGAGAAGGAAAGTATCACACTGTATAACGTAGTTATATTTCTAACTTGAGCACGGGAACAGAATAGGTGATTCCTTCCTCCGAAGTCGATGTTCTTAAGCAGCCGGGGAGTTCGCAGATCCGGTTCCAGTTTCCATTGGACACGTACACTCCGTTTCGAAGTACATCGCAGTTTGATTCTGAATTTTGACAATGTAAATTGAAACGAGAAAGAGATAGCTGCAAAGAGGAAGTTGAGTAAGGAAATTACCTGTTCGCCTCCAGCAATTGACTGGGGAGAGAAACTCATCTCTCATCGAACTCGAGAACCATCCGTCGTAACTTGAACCATTGTGTTTGTGGCGAGTCTTGGCTGTTTGACTCCTCCTTTCCTATTTTCGCTTCTGCCAGGAGCCTCTAGATCGGTAACCTATTAATCTAGATCTGCGGAAGGTCTCTAGACTTTCGACTGTATTGTTTCATGCTAGCTCGTCTCCTCTGATCTCACTGACTTACCCTTTCGAGGATCGAGAGGAGCAATGTGCCATTGCTACATCAGATGTTATGCGTCTAAGAAATTTAACCTCCGGACTTCACTGTCTACGATTGTGTATGAGTATCTTCTCCCACAATTCAGAGCTTCAAGCCATCCCATGTCAAGTCCTGCATCATTGTCTGTCCCTAACTTCCGCGTCTGATTCCTACGGACTTATTTGAGCCAGAGATAAACACTTACCTTTGACATCCGCAACCCAGGAAGGAGAAGATCAACTATTCCACATCCACATATTCTTGGAACTTGTGATTCAAGTTGGTCGAACTGTCAGGATGGTGACTGGACACAGACAGACCCAGATACGCTCATCAACACTGGATAGTCGCATCCTCGCTACAGCTAACAATACTTGCTTGTGAAACAAGCTCCGTGTAGTGTCCACATCATTCCCTTGCGCACGAGTGGCAAACTTCTGACCGTGCAAGGATGATTGGCACAAATCACAAACGTTATCATCCGTAGACACCCATGGCCAAACATTCACTGTTTTTCTGTGATTCCTCTTTGATCCATCCAAGGGGGAGGTATAGAGCCCCACTGTCCAGATCAGGGAGGGCAAAGACACCAAAAGTTGCATGCGAAGGACTGAAAGTCTGTACGTGATGAGTAGAACTTGTCCGACTGGAGACGTACAAGATCTCATTGGTCATCCCCATTGATAGTATCCAGGATATGTTCGAGGATCGTGGTGCAAACGAGGAAATCGCATGCTATCAGTCCGGGGCAACTCGTATCGAGGATGAGTGAATTTGAGGTTTTGCTGCAGTGCAGGGTGCGTGCGACACCGCGCGATGTCTCTCGCGTAGTCAAGATTCTCAAAGTTGATTCTCTGATAAGGATAGTATATGGGATTGGGTATCCCAGCAGGAGGCAACAACTCTGGACGCAGTTTACGATCCTCGGGATAAATAGTCAGTCGATTGGGCGAATTGATATGAATCAAGTCAGAATCGCCTGGATCGTAAGGTATAACTTCCATCTGTGGGCGACGATAACGTTGGCTATAGCCAGAACGTGAGCGATAACTCATTCTCACTAGGAAAATCTCAAAACGACCTAATTAAATCCAAGCACTCTTGAGAAAGAGACTAAACCCGTCGATGGATCCGATGACAACCTCGAGACCGTATTTAACGCAGAAAGGGCTTGCATATGAAAGAAAGTTCTACGATCGAACTTCGGGTTCAACGGGGATTAAAAAGATGATAGCAGGGAAGACGGCGAATCATCAACAAGAAAGAGCAGAGTTGCGAATGTCCCAACAACACAGTTCTAGGGCTGGATCGTTTCGCTTAGTACAATGTTTCTGAAACGGGGAGAGGGATCATACTATCAAGTCAATAAGCGACCTTATAGTCAATTCCAAGCAAGAAATGCAAAACTGACTAGCATGAAGCATGAAAACTCTGAAATGGAAGGAAAGGAAAGAACGAAGGAAAGGTGATACGAAGTGGACGAGAATCAGGCACCGAGACGGTGGACTCTCGGGACTCCCTGGCACGGCTTACATGCAGGAGAGTGCCGAGTTTCGAAATTTCCCGGGTCCATTAAGAGCCTGCCGACTGGCCCGATCCTGCTCGAAACGTTGCGATGCTTCAGCCGCTCCACGAAACGGTGGATTCCCGCGTCCAGTGTTCATAGTAGTCTTTTCCAGAAATCAGTGCCAATAAGAGACGTCGTACACCGTGTGGGGATCTTGTGATTCAGAAAGACAACTCCAGTCGACCTCCAATGGCAGGACGATGCACTCCGCGAGCTGCTAGTGCTCTCGTTCCTACAGCGCACCTAAGGTGAATTTCTTGAACCACGTCACGGACAGAGACTGACCCAAAGGTGGGTGGGAACTCTCTAGATCTCTTCTTCTCGGTGGAACTGGAATTAAACCCCCGGTGCCCCTAGAAATAGTCCTGGTAACCAGCAGGAGTTCATTTTGCCGATCCACTGTCAGCGAATAAAGAAGTTTAACCTAAAATGCTTTTGCCTATAAAACTCTTTTGCGAGAATGGAATCTTTCAAGTAATGAATTAAATCAAAACTCTCTAGAAGGTTTACAATCTTTCATTCACTTACCGCTTGTGTATATATCACCTATTATTTACCCTTGCTTATTCACTTGAAAGTCAAGTTATTTAGCACCCGTATATATATATACCTCTTTCAAAATTAGTAACAGGAGAATATGCACAAGTGGTTTAATTTATTATCTAATTCTTCCACTCAACTCTTCCACTTGGGATAGTTGGATAATAAACTAGTATGTTATTATTTAATTATTATTTGAGCTGAATAAGATATCACACTTATAATTCTTCAAGGCGAGTCTGACCCCGGCACTTATGGGTTAAGTTTTGCTCTTTCCTTACCTGTTGGCGCAACTAACATGTATCATAATAGTTTAATTATCTTATTTACTTAAGAACTTAAGATATAATTATTATCTAACATTGTTTTTTTATATCATTAAGAAAGCAAAAGTTCCCCAGAAGTTAATCGTGAATGCATATTTATTCACTTGAAAGCGAACTGTTGATTTTTGATTGTTTTGTGATTTTTTGGAATAAAGCAGGATATTCTTGAGGTTGAGATGGAAGAGGGCTGCAACCTTAATTTATTACCTAACGCTTCCGGCAGGAAAGGTTGGGTAATAAATTAATGCATTTATGGATGAGTCAATTATGTACAACACCCTCCCGCACTTGTACCGTTGAAGCGCAAAGTTCCCGACATCACTTATGGGTTTTTTAATTAGATTTTCTTTGTTCTAAGAACAAGTAACACTTAACATTTAAATAATATTTTACTTTTTCTTTTTGTTTAATCTAGAATATTTATATAACACTTACATCATTTTTCATATCTTAAAAAGAGCAAAAGTATGGAAGTTGATCGAGCATACTTATTCTCTTTACTCGGAGAGAAAAAAAAATATTCTTTGTTGATGTTGGAGACCAGAAAGTTCAGTTCTTAGTCGGCTCTTATTCTTATTATTCACCTCTCACTCATAAGAGAGCTTTCATTTAGAACCGTACTCTTCAAGAAGAAAGGTTGATCATAAGTTAGTGTAAAAGTATTCATTCTTTAAAAATGAATTCTGTTTGTTGGAGACGAGTTGTTCACGTAAGTTATACTTATAGTTTCATCGTTATATCCACAACAGAAGTTAATAAAGCATGCATATTATTCACCCTTTTCCAAGTTAGGGAGAAAAGAAGTATATACAACTTTTAATTTATGTTCTAACTCTTTTTTCTTTGAAAAGATTAGGCTATAAATTAAAATTATGAAATTGAAAAGCTGAAATTACTCGTAGAAGGCACAAGTCTTTATACCAGAAAAATGTTCATTCTGTGTTACTTGCTTAGGGGTTTTCCATAACTGCAGTGACCATGTGTAGTCAAGTGAACCAAGTGGTTTTTAATTTAGAATTTCAAATTAATAATTTAAATTTAGTTATATAAATTTGGAAAACTATGTCATTGTCAAACATGTATTTTCAAACCCAGTCTTTGAGCAGCTGTTTTCTCATAAGTCTGCGATTTATTCCATGTTGCTAATTTTTTTTTACTAAACATTTCTGAAGGTAGTTTTCAGCCAATTGTCCATGATAATTTTATTATTTACATATATATTATCTTTTTCTTTCATTTTCAGCATGCAAATGCTAGTTTTATTTAGAGTATAAATCTCAGCTTGAAATAGAATAGTGTAGCATTTTCTTACTTAGTGTGACCTTAAATAAGAATCAAATCAAAGATTCAGACGGCCTTGTGAGACCATGGTAGAACGAATAGACAAAGCGGATTCTCCTCCACTTTCTTTTCTAAGTCTTGTCCTCTTCTTTTCGTAGTTTTGAGAAATTAGAGTTTCATATCATACTTGATTGCCGTCTCGAATGGAATGTTTTTCTGTAATCAACAATTGATATCATGAGATTTTATCAATAAAATGTTCCTTACATCAGACTATTGATAATGACTTTCACGTCTATAAGTCTCAATTTGAAGCACATGTTTTTCAACCCGTTGGTTGAATCTAATAATGAGAAGATATTCAAAGTTCAAATATATTTGGGTTAATATTCATATGTATATCACACTCCAGTATCTATAACCGATCCATTGTTCTATGATAAAAATATCAAAAACTGATATTTGAAACATCAGTTTGAAACAAGTGTATAGAGATATGTATGAATTGTATATGGGTTACAGAGTTAATAAGAAAGATAATTACGAAAGCTATCTAATTTGACACATAAACAATTATTGAAGGTATGGTATTCGAGAAAGATATCAAAGTTTGATATCTTTTGAGTATTTAAAGTTCTAGTAGACTCACATTATGCGTGACTGGAGATAGAATATTTTGAGAACTATACGAGTTTATCCTCTCTCATTCTTGGTGTGGTTGATTGTCAAAGTGGAGCCTCCGTTACTTGGAACCGGAGTTTCATTTTATGTTCGGTAGCCAGCCGAAGGCTGCCCTTGAATGAATGGGAGGTTAGGTATGTTTGCATTCCAATATAGGTACCCCGACTGGAAAACCCAAACCCGTAAGCAGCACTCCCGATTTAGAGAATATTTTGAGAACTATAAGAGTTTATCCTCTCTCATTCTTGGTGTGGTTGTGTTGTTATAGTGTGGAGGTCTCATCTGTTAAGATATTTGTGTAAAAGCTTATATGTGGTCAATAATCTTATGTTGAATTGTGTAGAGAGGTGCATAGTTGTGATTTTGTGAAGATATTGATCTTTAAGTATTTATTTGCTTTTCACAATCGATGCAGAAAATGCAAAGCGTTTACTCATGGTGATTCATAGAGATTTGCACACCGATCATCGTGGATGAATTCCAAGCAAAGTGAAGAAGAAGATTCATGTCATGTCTACTAGTTACTGTTTCACATTATTCTTATTTTGAACAATCTCCTATGATGTTATATCATGGATCAGTCTCATGATGAAATATAGAAAAGACGAACAGAAATTTCTGCTAACTTGTCCAAAAAGTGATTCAGACTTCACCATTGTGTAGAGCTTGTTGATTAGGTCAAAATTGCTTTCTTGATCATCACGAATGAGAGAAAGAGAGTTATAGAGTTTATAAATTTTAAAGTTTTTGACCGTCACAAATAATAGACATGACAACATGCACGTTGATATGGCCATCTGCAATTGATGTGGCATTGACATGTAGCAGTACAACGTTGAGGTGACAACTTTTGATGATGTGACATGTAATGCTATCGTGCTATACATGTGAAGTTAAAAATATACGTTATATGTTGACGAGGTGAAAGTTGGTCTGAGGTTAGTTGTTCCTAAGGTTAAGCTAGACATTGGATAGCAGAGCTCTAGATTAAGTTGCGGTCGTGGGAAGCTAAGCCATTACTCGAAAAGAGAAAAAAATAGATCCAAAAATAGTGAAAGCATCATTTGTTAGTGCTCACAGACTCAACGTTGTAGCATGTTCATACTTGTGCAAAGACTATTCGGTGAGAAAAGTATGTGAGTTGTAATCGAGTTAAACTGCAGTTTAGGAAAACGTGTAATAAGCAACAAAAATGTCGAATTGTGGATATTTTTGTTGCATAGCTTGTAGTGTAACTTATTCGCAAGAATTTGTAATCAACAAAAATGGATATATGATGATGAAGATATGCATGTCAGAAACAATGAGTTGTGAGCATAATACCTATCATTGTATATCGGTCCTCATATGAGAGATTATGATAAGTGCAACTACGATTGTACTTAAGGCGGGAGAAGGTTGATCACTCAACATGCAGACATACGGTATGCACAACTCCCGATCAAATTATATGAATATTTTTCTACTCTTGCCATATAGAGTTTGTAGTTTCGACATTGGACTCGTTTTTAAAGAGTTGATATTACGAAATCAACGAATAGAATCACTAGAACTCAGGTCTGAGTCTGACAAACCTCACTACCAACCACATGAGACTATTTTATCGATATAATACAAGTCATCATGAGATCATATCTACGTAGTTCAAGGTATTATATCGAAGACAATTGCAATACAAATACAAAAATAAGAACTCTCAATAATTGAGAGTTTATACTTTATAAGATAGTATGAACTTAAGATGTTCAAGGTATACAAAAGAAATGTACAGTGTCCATCCTATTCAAATCTGAACTCTAAATTAAACTTAGCTGTTGTCGTATGATAAGACGCAAAAGATGTATCTTGGAATACGTGGGGTATTTGGCTATGGAAAGCATAGGGTCGAGAAAAAACAACAACGTACGAATGTGAACTTCTAGTCTAAAATTGTTCACAGGATTTATAAATAGATCCAATGGTCGGTGGTCACTGCTCAATTTCTAAATTTCTAAATTTTAAATAACACAACTATATAGCCTCGAAAACTCCATAGACTCCAATAGAAGAAGTTACGTCACCTCTATGCTAATAGTCTTCAATCTCTAAAATCATCCAACCTATTTATCAAAATCTAAAAATGAGAAGCCATGTACAATCCTTGTGGAAATCCGGTTCTAATAGTATTGTCTATGTTCCAAACAAACCCCAATAAATCATTATAGCGAGTCAAATTTTTGATCATAAATCTTTTTCTCATGAAGAACTGCACGAACCCTCGTGCAATCTACGAATAGTGAATCCTCTTGGAAATCTGCCCGAGTCCTTGTACGAATCTGACCCTTACACCCAAAACTATCTTTTCAATCTATAGTAGGTGCGAGCCCTCACATAGTTTAGACATTTGGTGTAAACTTAAATGTCTGTAACTTTCGCTTTGCAACTCAAGATTCGGTGTTTTTGGTATCACTTGAAAGCCCTTGAAAAATCTTATCTACTGGGACCAAGTATGACTCAAATTGATCTTTGTAGTCCGAGTTATTGTCACTTAAAGTTTTTAGACCTCTCTTTGAGAAAATTTATGCGAGCCCTTGTGCAGATAGATTATCACCTCGTAGGCCAAAATACCCTCCCTCACTTAAATGAGGTCTTGCACATATTTGATGTACTGCTCCAAAGTATATAGTAAACTTCAACTATCTGTAGTTCTAAACCACAGCTCCAAATCCTGAAGTTGAGATGGCATTTGAAAGATCTCTTCACCATCTTTTCAACGATACAACTGAAAAGTGGATATATACAAAGATTCATTATAGAAAACATTTGTATGTCTATTAGGAGATCAAGTCGTTAAGTCTTACTCGTAGCGTTCACAACCTAGCGCAAGTGACACAGGAGTTCTGTTGTTCGTGTCTACGTCCAATCTTGATAATTTGTAGAGATCAAAGAGGAGGGCAGAGATGTCGATCCTCAGAAGTATATATGAGAGGGGCTCGATGCTTGGGTGGGCCAAGACGAGTCACCATATCCTAAAGTTCAGCGGGCAAACTTTGGGATTGGTTCAGTACCAAGACGTGTTCCGGTCCAGACTTAAGAACAACCTAAGGACTGGGACAAGACTAAGGAACGAGATAGCGGGTTAGACCACCGTTCAAGAGCCAAGGTCATAAATGGTGCTGGAGACACCATTTATGACCTTGGACTTTATGGGAAGTTCACCCTAAGTCATGTTATGACTTGCTCATGTTTTGAGACCGACCTAGCCGGATCTAGGTCGGGGCTTAAGGAATGTTGAGCTCGAGAGTTAGGGAGACGGTTTGGCTCCAGTCCGGACCAAACTAGACAAAGGTAAGTGGTGCATGAACGCCAACGTATGATTGTAGTTTGCAGGTTAGCGTTGTGAGTTTCGTGACCTATTGAGCAAGAGCTTTCGCTGATGCAACAAGGTGGTAGGTGCGTTATCGTGTCAGATTTTGCATGAAGGATGTCTAGGAAAACGTGAGGTTCCTGACTATGGAGATTTAGTGTGCTGAACAGAGACAAGAAAGAGAGAAACAAGCACAAAAGTGAGCGTCGCAATATATACCAACTCCGAATGTACATACACTGCCGGTTCTTTCTCCCTAAGAACACAAAACTAAGAAACAAACCAGAGCGGGTCTGTAATCTGCTTCAAAACCTTCTCAAAACGAGTCCTTGAATCTCAACCTAGACCCAAAACTATCGAAGCGTAGCTCAAAGCAAGAAAACATCTCTTTGTTAACAAAAAGAGCTGCACCAGCATCACACGATTCATCTCCAAGTCCAAACAACGTTCATGTACAAGCTCTTAGCTAAAGCTAGCTACCACAAGTTGTACATAACCAACTAGAACTCCAACGAACTCAAAAAGATGAAACCCGTAGCGAAAAAATCGAAAAAAACCTATCTGAGAACTTTCTCCTTTTATCGAACGGTCTTCAGGTGTCGATAAGGCTTTCCTTCCTGACTCTGTTAGCCTTAAAAAGTATCAGATCTGACTTCCGACAACCGAGATATCGTTGATTTTCGGCCGTAGGTGATCGAACTTGCAAAAACTTCTTCCTACGGCTTACAACCGCGCACACCGTCCAAACGGATCTCTTGATCTGATATCCATCTTCTCACGTAGATAGATCTAGCTACCTTGAACCCAACGAGACTCTAAACAAGACGTTTGGAGTTCCTCTTGCAAAATCATGCAAGAAATTTGACCGTAGGTTGCAAAAAACTAACGTAAACCGACTCCCTACGGCTCAAACTCGCTCATCACACCCAAACCAACAATCCAATCCACACACGGTCTTCTCTTGTGCGTAGGTGAAGATTCCCTGATCGTATAGGCACCAAGAACGAAGAGCTTGGCTCACCTATGACGAAGAATAACCCAACTTTAGATCGCAGACAAATGAAAATCTGACGTAAGCGCTCTCTGCGAGCCAATTTCCCCATAACTCTCAAACCGTCCGATGAAAGTTCGTATCATCTTCAATTTCCTGTAGAGCTCGATGGATCCAAGGAGAACGAGTTTGGACTCCAAAACGGTCCGAACGGTCAAACTCTCCTTCACAGATCACTGAAACCTCTCAAAAACCTCTCTTGCGTCTCAATTTCTCCCAAAACACAGTCTCTCGATCCGTCTCTTCACGAATCGTCTTAACCAACGCGTAACCTGCAGAGATCTAAACCCAATGACACCTTGCGTGCATGCATTAGACTTCCAAATTCTCCAAACCATCCATCAACAGATCGTAGAAACAAGCTAACCCCTTAAGCTGCCCCTTTACGTTAGTCGTTGTACGTACAAGTTTTCTCAGATCATGAGCTAGCATGCCCCTTGCGTCCTTAGTATAGTGTCAATAGCTGCAAATACCCAGTCTGCAATAGTAAACTAAGGCCTAGCTTGATTTTTCGTTCTTCCGAATCTCTTAACTTCTCCACAATGCGTCCAAATGAAATCAACGAAGTGCCCATGGAAAGGTTGACAATGATGTAATGGAAGTGAAGATCCGAAGTTGTGCAAAAAGCCCGTAAGCTAGAGTCTAGCTTGTTCCCATCTTTCAAGTCGCATAACTTCTCCACTAAACGTCCAAATGAAGTAGACAAAGTGCCCATGGAAAGCTGACAATGAGCTCTATCCATTGATGCGATGAAAGTGAAGATCAGAAGTTGTGTAAAAAGCCCATAAGTTGAGACCTAGCTTTTTTTCCCATCTTTCGAGTCTCGTAACTTCTCCACTAAGCGTCCGAATGAAGTAGACAAAGTGCTCATGGAAAGCTGATAACGAGCTCTATCCATCGATGCGATGAAAGTGAAGATCAGAAGTTGTTCAAAAAAGCTCGTTTTTGATCCTATGAGTATCTTTAGAGCGATAATGATAAGTATCGAAAATAGATTTTCAGACTGGAGCCAGTCCACTACACGACATCCATCCTTCTAAACATGTGCATCCTCCGGTATGCACCAAGAGATACCAACCAAGGAGTGGATCGGCACGTACCTCGTCTTGTCATCTACTTCTCATCGGAGTCAACCTCATCTTCAAGCTCCACTGCATAATCCTCATCCTCAAACTGAAACTCTGTCAAGATATCTACTAGATCAACCTCCTCATCTCTCTTTTGAAAATCTTGACACGTTTACTTGCCAGTGGTACTTCAAGCTCGTTCCGTCCAACTCTTACAAGACGTAAGTTGCGTTGTCTTGAACCTTCTTCATCACATACGTATCAAACCATCGTATGGAAAATTTCACAGCGCACTATGCTGGTTGTCTAGACTATTGTCATAGACACCCAATCACCTTCCTTGATTTCTCTAGGTCTTAAACAATGTCGTTGATCAAATCTGAGCTTGTTCTTCAACTGTGGTTCTCGTAGTCTATCCAAAGCAACTTGGATATCCTCATGTCTTCTCTCTAACTGTCTAACTCGAATAGCAAGAAGTTCTTCTCTTGTCAGATTGTCCTCTCAAAAACACACTCCATGTCAAAATGTGTTCTTCAATCGGCATGATAGGTTTCTGATATGTGATGAGCTCCACTAGCATGTAATCTGTTACCGAGCTACGTGTTGTTCGATCTGTCCATAACACAGATGGTAAGAGTCGAGGCCACTCGCGCACCCTTCCGTTGCAGACCTTCACCAAAGTCTTCACAATGGATAGATAACCACGTTCACTCTTGGCATTCCTTTCGGGGTTGTAAGCAGTTGTGAGTGACAACCTCACCCCACACTTTGTAAAGAATTTACGAGCCTCGTGTGTATCTAACTCTCCCGATCTGCAGTAATCTTTCCAACACATCCATATCTACAAACAACCTCTTCCAAGAAAAATCTACATACCCCTTCAGTTGTCTTTGTCCGAATCGTCCTACCCTCAACTTGATTTGAAAGATCTTCTCTAGCAAGTACCAAGTATCTCATTTGTCACAATCCAACTAGCATAGTCACAAAGTTTACAACCCACTTGAAGTGGATTGCAACGAGTAAATCGGGTGTAATCCATCTCGATGTCAGATATTCGAATACATCTGACATGTCAAACAAGACTCCACAAAAAATACGCCATCTCTATACATATTTTTCCATCAATACCGCTCTTTCATCTTCGTAAAAGTGGTCCAAATCCCTCGATGCCTAACCCAAAGACTCTCGTGAAATGTCTTGAGCAACTTCTGCTGATCTTCTTTATCGCAAATCACTCATAGTTGTATCTCACCTTTCTGCTTCCATCGCTTCCAAAGAAACACATCCTGCAACATGAAGTTGTAGGCCTTCCTTCGAACTCTCCGAAACCTCTCATCCGTCCAACCTGTTTGGTTAACCATCGTACCAAGGTATCTTTCGATGTCAAGCAAATCACCATCATACAACTCTTCAACAAACAACTCATCTTTCCTTCCTGTCTATGCAACTGAATAGAACTTTGCACCCACGTCGTCAATATCTTCAACCATCTCATCCTCCCCATCATATCAAGCTCGAGATAACATATCTTCCATCGGATTATCCTTCCTTGCAATATGTCTAAACTCCGGGTTCAACGACTTGATATACGCGATCAATCATAACATCGTAATATCAAGAGTTGAACAATTCATGATCATCTCTAACAACGGCAGACAATCGGTTTCAACCACCATTGCTGCTCCAATCAAATACTCTTTCTCGGTTTTCATGACTGAAACAATACCTCATAGTTCTCTCTTCACTTGCGAATATGCACGTTGACGAGCACTTAATATCTTTACTCCGAACTTAACCGCAATTCTATCTCCGTCCTCATCATCATGTCCTACTGTCCATTTGATTGCAACCGGACTTTTATCTACGGTAAGAACCACCAGCCTAACATTTCCCAAAATTGGAGGAGATGATAGTAAGGACTTCAGCTTCCGTACCGCATCAGTATGCTCTTCCTCCCATCTGAACTTATGACCCTTGTGTAACAATCCATATAATGGATCCGTCACATGCGCATAATGAGAAATCCAAATGTGATAGAATACACAAGCACCAAAAAATCTTCTTACTTCTGTCAAAGAGTTGCAAATCTCCTTCATCCTCCCAATCGCATCTACTTTATTCGGGTCTAGCTTCCGACCAAATGATCCACACAAATGACCAACAATCAGAACCTCTCTAACTCCAAATGTAGACTTCACACCTGACTGCGTGAGATGAACTTCCTCAAGACGAGATATGATCTTCTCACAATCTGTGATCGATCGATGGCATCCTCTTGTTCTTTGATGAGGATGTCATCCAAGAACAACATCGTCTTTTCAAGGATGAAATCCGTTAGAACTCTATTCATCTCGTTCATCATGTGTGCTACCGAGTTGGTAGCTTCTTGTGGTAAGATACACATCCTAACCAACCCCAAAGGTGTCCTCATTGTCGTGAAGCTTTTGCTCTCCTCTGCTAGTTGAAACTGATCATATCTTGAGTAAAGATTTCTCATTGAGTAAATTGCTCTTCCTGCAAACGCTTCAGCAAACTCATCCACAATCGATCTCATCCAGCAGTTCTGATTGTTACTGCGTTCACCGTTGCATGTCTTGGATGAACCCTAACGACCCATTCTTCTTAGGCACTGTAAACCATCTGCTCGAATACGATACAAACGACAGCTCCAAGATCTTCATCCGCATCTTCTTCTTCAACAATCTGCTAGTTTAGGCAAGTGAGCCCACGGTACTAGAATTGGTCTCAAGGTACGATACATGCGATACTGTGAAGATAACCATCGGGGTAACAACGTTTGAGTCTACACACCCAATCTCATGTGGCTCAAAGACAAATGCTTTTTCATGTCATGAAAGCATCTCCTTGAAGCACATCCTCTCTTCTGGTAGAAGAGACTCATCAGACCCAATCTTCAGCTCTTCAAGGGTCTCATCTGTGAACCTATGTCCTATCGTTGCAGTATCTCTTCAGATGGATCCATCTGTTGGTTAGTGTCATCCGGCAAGGGACCAGCAACTGGCTTTATCTTCTTATCCACTATCTTGTACTTTGTCTCAACTCGAATCTTAGGTGCACGAAATGATTCGATCATCGAGTAGACCTCCTTTGAATGAATCTGCACAATTTTATCCATATTCTCCCATCCAATAGACGTGATCTCTCGCAAAGGATCCTCCAACCCATCCTCTTCATAAACACCAGAAATCCATTCATCCCCTTCTAGCTCACCAAACTCTTTCAGTTCTTCAACCTTCTTGTAAATAGCAATCCCACAATCTGAAAATCCAACAAACCCTGTACAAAAGACACTTTCTTCGTCAAGCGAGAGTACCTTCTTCTGCGCACCACCACAATCTCGCTCCATAGTGATACTCAACAAAAATCCTTGAATTCCTCACTCACCCTTGGAAACGGTTTCTCTCTTAGACGATCTCGATTGCGTTCATGATTGGACAGTACAGTCAAGAATTGTACCGCTCTCGTCTCATCTTGACTTCGAGTCATAGCATAAGCAGATCCGTCGTCTAGTATCCTTGTCTCCATCCGAGTTGCTGTGATGAAAGGTTGGCCAAGAATGAGTGGGTATGATGTTGCTTCTTGAACAAAGAAGTTTTGCTCGATAGCAACATCACTTATGCGCACTCTAACGTCTGGACATACTCCATACAAATCTTTTCTTGTGTTGTTGGCTGCTCTTATGACCCACTCATGCTCTGTGTAGACATGATGTTGATTTCTGATCCATGATCTATTAGAGCAACCACCGGCTCATCCAAGTCTTCGATCCTCACCAGTGTCTCTGTCTTAGCTCGAGCCCAGTGATTGTGCCTGTAATGACTTGAGTTTTGCTTCCCATCCTTCTCTTCATCCTCAAAATGTACCCTACGTCTTCTGTCTCTTTCTTCCTCTGAAGAATAACCACTGCACTTTGCAAGCTCTCTCTCCTCATCTACGAACACCGTAGTATCCATGCGATAAAATGATCTCACCCGTAATCTGTCGCTTTTGTTTGATGATGTCGATGATGACATCATGAAACTCACGCTTAGCAATGTCCAAAATTTCTCTCAAAGTAAACTCCACCTTCGCGTTTAGAATCCGATCTTCAAAGACTCTCTTCAAATCTGTTGAAGCTTCAATGTCCGATTATAGTTTGTATGCAGCCGGCTTACCCTTCTTCTTCTAAAACTCTTTTGTTCTCTCTTTCGATGGAGAAGGAGCATCATCCATCGATAGATCTTGAGCTCCTGCATCCTGAAGCTCTTGACGAACCTTCTCTTCTCGAGTCTATCTCTTGAAAGAAGTTTCTTCCCCTGCATCCTATGAATCTCTCTTTCTATTTTCTTCTAACAATGCTCCGTGTTGATTCTTGACGATGTAAGCATGTATCGATAGAGCTTCTATCAGATCCTACCATCCAGTATCCTTTTTGATCGTGGCAGCTATCCTCAACAATGTCTCATGTACCATCTATCCTTTTTGTTTCATGGAGATGGCAAATGATCATAATCCACTCGACTCAACTTGCTTGTTAAAACTCCTCTCAACTTGATCCTCAACCCTTGTGGCATAGGTTCCAGCCTCCACGATTGCAACTGCTTGCGCTGATAAGTGGTCCTCAACCAACTCCTATACCGAAGTTGGTATGAAGAAGTGCACCGGTATCTCTCAACGTTATCTTCTCATCCTTCCAGAAGATCTTCCTTTGTTGTAAGATATCAGTGAACTCCTTGCAATCTCTGCGTGGATGAGCAGTACCATCGCACCAGATACATCATTGGACGCAGCCTTGCTTCTCAAATGATTTTGCTTCGCTTGTAGACCCCTTTTCTTCCAATCTTGTGAGCTTGATCTACAGATCTCACATTCCACACATGATCTCCTCAAGGTTTGAATCATCCTTATTCAGAGATACTACAGGTGCTTAGACAACCGGAACAACTAGAACTACTGGTATCATCTGTCTAGCAACAGGAACCACTTGTCGGACTACAAGAACAGGTGCTACAGCAGTTAGTGTTAGCGTTGGTCTCCTAACATGAACCTTCTCTCGTCTTCGTCCTCTCTTGGTAAGCAGACTAATCGCTTCCTCAACTTTCTTCCAACTACTAGTCAACCCATCGTCTTCCTCTTGATCCTCCAGAAGCACCTCCAGCTTCTCTTGTAGTTTCTCTTATGCAGCCAGAAGAAATAACTCTATCTTGTTGGATTGCACCGTCAACTTCTCCATCCTAGTCAACCTAGAAAATGGTTTCTCAAACTCCCTGAGTAACTCAGTAGCTTGTAAACTCTTCCTCGGTTGCTCAACCTACTCCAAGAATGACTTCTTGGTGACTCGATCAGAGTCCTCCAAGAAGTACTCATCCATCAAGGTACGAGCAAACGTCTCCCAATCTTTGTTAAAATGCTTCGTTAGCATTTTAACATGATCTCTAATCTCTGGAGCTGCTGCCAACTCAAACGTCTCAATCATTTCATCTTTTGATACCTAATCTCTTTCACATAATGCCTCAGATATCTTGAGACATCTCTCTAATCGAATTGATCAATCTTGCTGACCATCGTTTGGAGCGTCTTTGTTGCCAAAGCTTCCTTCCGCTCATTAGACTGTTGCTGTCGTAAGAACATTTGTGAAAGTTTGAAACATCGATGCAGTTGTCAGATTCAACTGCACTTTTGGAAATCCACCTGAACCACTAGCTCCGTTTTCATCACCGTTCTCGTCCCCACTCATGATTACCAATCTCTTCTTCAAAGTTCAAACACAGAAGAAATCTCCACCCAGACCTTCACGTCGAGTTCACCACCATATCGCTTCGGATTTTGCGTGAAGGATGTCTAGGAAAACGTGAGGTTCTTGGCTGTGGAGATGTAGTGTGATGAACAGAGACAAGAAAGAGAGAAACAAGCACGAAAACAAACGTCGCAATAAATACCAACTCCTAATGTACATACACTGCATGTTCTTTCTCTTAAGAACACAAAACTAAGAAACAGACTAGAGCGATCTGTAATCTGCTTCAAAACCCTCTCAAAACGAGTCCTTGAATCTCAACCTAGACCCAAAACTATCGAGCGTAGCTCAAAGCAAGAGAAACATCTCTTTGCTAACAAAAAGAGCTACACCAGCACCACACGATTCACATCTAAGTCCAAACAACGTTCATGTACAAGCTCTTAGCTAAAGCTAGCTACCACAAGCTGTACATAACCAACTAGAACTCCAACGAACTCAAAAAGACGAAACTTGTAGCGAAGGAACCGAAAAAAGTCTATCTGAGAACTTTCTCCTTTCACCAAACGGTCTTCAGATGTCGATAAGGTCTTCCTTCCTGACTCTGTTGGTTTTAAAAAGTATCAGATCCGACTCTCGACAGTCGAGATATCGTCAATTTTTGATCTTAGATGACCGAACTTGCAAAAACTTCTCCCTACGGCTTAAAACCTCGCACACCGTCCAAACGGATCGCTTGATCTGATATCCGTCTTCTCAAGTAGATAGATCTAGCTACCCTGAACCCAACGAGACTCCAAACAAGCCGTTTGGAGTTCCTCTTGCAAAACCACGCAAGAAATTTGGTCGCATGTTGCAAAAAACTAACGTAAATCGACTCCTTGCGGCTCAAACTTGCTCACCACATCCAAACCAACAATCCAATCCACACACGAACTTCTCTTATGCGTAGGTGAAGATTCCCTAATCACATAAGCACCAAGAACGAAGAGCTTGGCTCACCTATCGTGAAGAACAACTCAACCTCAGATCGCAAACGAACGAAACTCTGACGTAAGTGCTCCCTACGAGCCAATTTCATCCAAAAGTCTCAAACAATCCGATGAAAGTTCGTATCATCTTCAATTTCATGTAGAACTCAATGTTCTGATCTCGATGGATCCAAGGAACGAGTTTTGACTCCGGAATGATCCGAACGGTCCAACTCTTTTTCACAGATCACTGAAGTCTCTCTAAAACCTTCTTGCGTCTCAATTTCTCCCAGAACACAGTCCTCTGATCCGTCTCTTCACAAACCGTCTTAACCAATGCGTAGCCTGCACTTATCTGGACCCAATGACACCTTGCGCGCATGCATTAGACTTTCAAATTCTCCAAACTATCCATGGACAGATAACAAAAACAAGCTAATCCCTTAAACTGCCCCCTTACGTCTGTCGCTGTACGTATAAGTTTTCTCAGATCATGAGCTAGCAGGCCCCTTGCGTTCTAAGTATAGTGCTAGGAGCTGCAAATACCCAGTCAGCAATAGTAAACTAGGGCCTAGCTTGATTTTCCGTTCTTCCGAATCTCATAACTTCTCCACTAGGTGTTCAAATGAAATAGACGAAGTGTCCATGGAAAGCTGACAACGAGCTCTACCCATCGACGTAATGAAAGTGAAGATCCGAAGTTGTGCAAAAAGTCCGTAAGCTGAGGCTTAGCTTGTTTTTCTCATCTTTCGAGTCGCATAACTTCTCCACTAAACGTCCAAATGAAGTAAACAAAGTGCTCATGAAAAGCTGACAAGAGCTCAACCCATTGATGCGATGAAAGTGAAGATCCGAAGTTGTGCAAAAAGTCCATAAGTTGAGGTCTAGCTTGTTTTTCTCATCTTTCGAGTCTCGTAACTTCTCCACTAAGCGTCCAAATGAAGTAGACAAAGTGCTCATGGAAAGTTGACAACGAGCTCTATCCATCGATGCGATGAAAGTGAAGATCCGAAGTTGTTCAAAAAAGCTTGTTTTTGATCCTATGAGTGTCTTTGGCGATAATGATAAGTACTGAAAACAGATTTTCAGATAAGAGCCGGTCCACGACACGACAGCGTGAAATTAATACCATGTCAATGTCTTGGTCCAGTCAGCACTCGTCATGTCAGCATCCTATCCTATTAACACTTTGTCCCATCAGCGTCTTGGATGTCATGTCAATCTGTCGGATGTCTTGCAAACGTCAGGTGTGTGAAACTCAAAAAAGTCAAAATTATTCGTAACTTTATCATTTGAGATCCGTTCGTGATGATAAAAAAACTAATTTTGATCTCCTCAACAAGACCTGTCCAATGATATTCTCACAAATGCAACATTTTGAGAAATTTCTACCCTAAGACATTAGTTTAACATCATAACCGATCTGTGAAACGACACCGCTGTAGCTATTTCGCCAAGTAAAAGAAAATTTCAATCATTGGAAATTCTAGACCACAATTCGTTCCATGAAAGCATCAGACCTGAAGTTAGAACTCCCTATGATTAAGAGTTCTCGTTTTTTACGAAGTAGAAAAATAGCCATGAACTTTCATTCATTGAGAGTTATATATCATATATATATATATATATCTCCATGTGATAAATGTAAGACTATCGAATTCTTGTAATTCTTTTTGTAGTGATAGCAAAACAAATGTAGAATAAATCCACCGTAATAGATGTTTGGTTCATAACTGAAATTGCATCCATAATTAACTGCAAAATCCTCCGAATAATATGCTCCGTAACAAATAGAACGTTGTCGTGTTAGAAATGATTTTGTAGTGAGAAATGTTACTTATGAGAAGTTATTACTATAGATGTAGAACAAGCTAACCCCTTGTTTGGTAAGCTGCACCTTAGTTAAGTTGCACCTTAACTTAATACAAGAAGTTTCTTTGAACAAAAAACTAATGAAACCGTGTTGTAAAACCAAACTACTTAGATCTAACCATCTCTTCATCAGAACCAATAGAATGACTGAAATAAAATCCATCATTAAAAATATTAGACTTGAAACTCTGGAAAACTTGTGACTAGTATGAAACTACAAAACTATACAACATTTATATAGTATGAAGTTACGAAAGCACACAAAACGAGTTTTATCTCACATTGAAACTCTACTTTTATGTGTTCAGTTAATTATTACTTTTCTTATCTCATTTCTCAATCTGTAATCTAATGGATCTCCATAACGAAAGTAGTTTCATAAGCTACTGAGATTTATAGCATTCATTGTTATAAATTTACTTTCTCTCGGACTCTTAGTCGGACTCTTAGTGTGCATGTGAATGTTACATCAAAAACATGTTTGAAGTAAGGTAAGAAAATATTATTCCCATGATCTTGATTTCACACCCGAGTCGATCCACACGACAAATAGATTTGATATTAGACACTATGCTAACTAGCAAAGCTGCTACACATGACATGATAATGTTACTATTTGAAATTAACCTATTTTATTATTATTAATATATAAAAATCAGAATAAATTTCTAATCAGTTATAATTCATATATATGTTGAAGCACATAATTGGCTAAAAATGACAGGATGTTTATAATGTTTCAAAACTGAATTAATTTGGATTAGTATCAATTTTTCTACTGAATTCAATTTTGAAATACTAAAATTTAGAATTTCTAAAAACATTATGGTCGATTAAGGTCCATTAAAGAACTTAATTTTGTGTAGTAATAAATTTGAAGACCTGTCTAGGTAAATCGTATTAGTTTGATTATGTATAAATCTTTGAATAATACTTTTTATCTCATCAGTAGTTAAAGGTTAGTTCACCATTGTTTTGGACTACAAGCATTATGTATAAGAAGAGTATATCGTTGTGTAGTTTTAATAGAAATTCGAAGTTATAATATATTAGATATGTAGAAACATACTGGTACTACTTGCATAAACTATTTGATCGTTTCAAAATAAAAATTAATAGAAACAATTTTACAACTGTGCTCTCAAAAGAACCTCGTCATCGCGGTCCATTCAAATAGTTTCTAAAAGAAGAATGAGTTTGCATGCCTACATCCCCATTGGGCCGGACTTTCTGCACCTTGGTTTGGTAGCCCGCAGCATGGATTCTTTGGCAACGGAAGGAGCCGGAGCTACCATATAGCCGGACGGCCAGTTGGGGGACACCTCAACCGGGCCCCTTCCTGGCCGTTCGGCTGAGGTGTCGAGTCTCCGTCCTCCGGCTGCTTGAGCCGGACAGACATTGTCGGATTCGGGGTAATACGGAGGAGGTGTAAAAGATACGTGAATCGCGCGTCTACCGCTCCTCGCTTTGAGCCTTACCATTCATCAGATTTGGCAAAGCCTTATTAGCCTTTAAAGTTTTATCGATCGTGATCGAAAGCTAGGTCTTCGCCGTGATCTACGCCTGGGTTTTCCTCTTTCCTTGCTACTTCTGTGCGTGAGTGCGTGCGTTTGAGCTTGAGCCATCTGCGTGCTTTCGTACCGCTTGTTGTCGATGAATAGAGATTCGAATTAAAAGCAGCAAGCATTCGCCTGTCATTCTGTCTCTCTGACCTGACCTGACCAGCCCCGTCTATCTCTCTCGTTCTCGCTCATCTTCTTCTCTACCTTCGGGGCCGACATTTGATTAAGCAGTGGGTCTCAGTTCATTCTGTCTCTTGCTTTGTTCCCTCCCTTTTCCCCTCGTGTTTCGAGTCTGCGTCCATGCTGGTGGAATTGAACCCTCAAACGTTATGTGTCATGCTTACACATCCCCTGCTTTGACTGAAACGCGCGTGTTCCATGATGGTTACATTAGTATCTTTTAGCAAGAGAGGTTCCAGTCTCTGTTTCTTTACTTGACTGTGAATGTAGGTTTTGGACGGTGTTTTGAGTGTCGCGTGGGTAATTGGAGTTGTAGTCTGGAGTATCCTACTTACCTCTCTGAGTGCCTTCTCTGGCAGTTGATAGGGAGAGGAACAATGGCGGTGCCTGCACAAGTGGTGGTACCGAGAGCAGAGGCCATCGCATCTTCTTGCTCGATGACCACTAAAATTTCCTGCACCAATTCGACCATGGGGAAGTCGCTCGGCGCAAAATTTTTGAGCTCATGTGCGTCGATCAAGGGTTGCCTCCGATTATGTGTCGAGCCCAGATTGAAGAGTGCAATTAACCGACCTTCAGTAACCGGAAAGCCCATGACTGTTACGATGACGGCCACCATGCCTCCGAAAGCAGATCGCAAGTAAGTGTTCTTTGTAGTGATGACCAACCTGCTCTGCCGTGAGAAAGTCTACTTCCAGCCGAGTCAGGGGAAGGTAGTGATCAGTGAGAGGAGAGTGTCTCTAGACTGGAATGTATTTTAGCGTGTCTGCGGAATATAACCCGGTGAGCTTGTTCAAGGTGCGAAGATCGTCGTTGTAATAATTGAGACCGCGCGTTGTAGACTCAGCAGGGTCCAGTGCAATCTAACAGATAACTTTCTTAGGTTTACCGCATGAATAGAACCCGGCGAGGGCGGTACAAAACTAAGCAGAGAAGTGAGACGCCGAAAGCAGAGGATCTTGAAGTACGAGAAAGGTGTCTCATCTTGTATTGCAGGGTGTAACGGGGAAAAGCGCAAATTTACCATGACCAGCAAGTTTTTGGTTTGTTGTGGCCGAATCTGAGATAATCGAATGTGGCCGGGTCATCAGTTATCTGGGATGGAGATGAATATAAAGTTTGTGAATGTAACCTCAGTTTCTGCTTTGCAGGGTTTCTGGTATTTACGTCCCGAGAGAGGCGCACAAGCAAGTCACACACTCGATCGACCCAGTCAAACTGGAAGTTGTTAAGTCTATGGATACCTGGGCGGAAGAAGAGTTGTTGCCTTTCCTGAAACCGGTCGAGAAGTGCTGGCAGCCTCAGGATCATCTCCCGGAACCTTCGTCGGAAGGTTTCTACGAAGAGGTGAAGGAGCTACGGGCGCGAGCTGCCGGTTTACCAGATGATTATCTGGTAGTCCTCGTGGGAGATATGATCACTGAGGAGGCTCTTCCCACGTATCAGACGATGCTTAACACTCTTGACGGTACAAAGGACGAGACTGGTGCTAGTCTCTCACCTTGGGGCGTGTGGACTCGTGCTTGGACTGCAGAGGAAAACAGGCATGGAGACCTACTGAACAAGTATCTGTATTTAACGGGCCGCGTTAACATGAGATCTGTCGAGAAGACCATCCAATATCTCATAGGCTCCGGAATGGTAAGCGTTCTTGAGTTTGTTCGTTGTACACTTTCAGGTTGTAGATCTCTTCCTGAAAGCTGGGATACTGTCTAAATGCACACGAATATTCTTAAGGGAAACAGCGGATCCTGCTCGCTGCCGTCTACTGCATTGTTCATGGTTTAAGTTTCCAGTTCTGTCGTTGTCCACCGCACTGAATCAGCCATCTAATTGCTTGATTGTTGCTCACCAACATAATTGTGTGAACAGGACCCTCAGACTGAGAACAATCCCTATTTGGGTTTCGTCTACACGTCGTTCCAAGAACGAGCGACGTTTATCTCGCACGGAAATACCGCGCGTCACGCTAAGCAGTATGGTGATTCCAAGCTGGCAACAATATGCGGACTCATCGCGGCCGACGAGAGGAGACACGAGAATGCTTACTCTAAGATCGTGGAGAAACTGTTTGAGGTCGACCCGGATGGTGCGATGCTGGCTTTTGGAGACATGATGAGGAAGAGAATCGCGATGCCAGCTCATCTTATGTACGATGGGGTGGATCAGAATCTGTTCAACAATTTCTCTATGGTCGCCCAGAGAACTGGTACCTACACTGCCAGAGATTATGCCGACATTTTGGAGCATCTTGTAAGCAGGTGGAATGTACAGAAGATGGAAGGTCTGTCCGCTGAAGGAAGGCAAGCGCAGGAATTTGTCTGTACGTTAGCCCCTCGGATCAGGAAGCTGGACGAGCGCGCTCAACTCAAGCCGAAGAAAACTCCCAAAACAGGGCCATTTAGCTGGGTTTTTGACAGGGAAGTGGAGATGTGGTAGTGCTCCAGTTTTGACTGTAAATCCGAGGAGTACCAACTTGAACGCCAATTCACGCAGCCACCTAAAATCTCTTCGAACATTGCAGAAAATCAGAGAGATCTCAAGAGAATTCATGGTTCGTGGAGTGTCCGAGGCCTCCGTTGATTGAGCGGGGGGGTTTTCTTTTTTGGCAACTTTAGGTTCCGAGATGCATGGCAGAGGACAGGGTCCACTTGTACATAAGCTACACAGGGACTTGTGTGAATCTTGAGGTCTATGGCAACTTGTGTTCCCTGATTGACAGGGATGCGGTGGAGAATTTCTGCCTTGTTGTAGAGGGTTGTACAGAGGGAAGAGTGAGGAGTTGTGGGACGAGTAGAGGCTGCTCTAGGGGACAGTCAACGACTTGTCGGAGGTTAGATGATTCTGGAGTTATCCATGCCAGCGGGAGCTATGTAGCAAGTTCAGTTCTTTGATCTAGCAGTTATCGGATGTGAGAATGTGAAACTTTCAACCATCATTCGTTAAAACTTCTAACTGTAAGTGAAATCCAAGTTGTTGTGTAGGTCTGGAGTGACTAGTAGTCTTGACGATGAACGACCATTGTATACACTCACACCCACCAAGAACGCAAGCACCTGTCCATTCTGATTTTCCGTTTGTCCCTGTCGTGCTCCAGATGGTTTACCCGTTCAATAAATGAAGTTGAGTTTCAGTGCCCCGCAGCTTAAGCCCTCTCATGTTATAGGTGTTAGTGTCACACCTCTATTGGCTTTCACTTGATGCTGAGGAGTTTGGCCAATAGTCTGGAGTGAGATACTCCGATACGGAATTCTCCTTGATATGACGTCTGTGAGTTTCTTGCTGCGGCGTTATCAGTCTGTATGGAAGAGGGTTACTCTGCAGGACTGTCATTCTTTCCGTCAAAGTGCCCAACAGTTGGTGGCAGGTTTAAATAATTCTCCGTTGTTTTCTCGGAACTCTGTCTAGTAGTTAGTCCCTTCGTGGAAACAAATTTGCTGTTCGTTGATCTTAGGAAGAGGATGAGTAGCGGGAAAGCGCATCTCATACAAGCAGTTGGTCTCAGTTGGATCATTATTCGGTGCTGTCCAATGTCTGCATTAATGTAGATCATCCGAATCTTGCTAACGCACTAGCTTGTTCGCGTGAGAAGGCATTGTGGCCGGATGCCTTTATGGTCGGTCATGTTGCCGACGGGAGTTGAGATGAAAATAGCAGCTGAGGAGGTGAACTGTGCTTGCTGTGCAGCCAGTTGATTGACAAAATATACATAATTCCAGTCTGCAGCAGTATCTACAAGACGCAAAACGGTAGCCCTGAAAACGATGGCCAACGTCTGAGGAGCGCCTTCCCTAAAACGCAGTGACCCTTGAACCGTCGTGGTAGCAACTGGTTATTTGTTCGAGACGGAAACCGAATGCAGTTGGAGCTAGAATCTAGCATTCGTATCAGTGCCTACCCCCACTCACTACCTACATTCTTTATACACGTTATCCACTTCTTGAAACCGTCGTTTCACAATCAGTTGTGGATGTTGTTGCTTGAAACCAGGCTCTCTGGATAATGCGCAGGAACGGCGAATGTCTGATCGTGCAGCGTTATCGTGTAGTTAGCCAGTAAGGTAGCTATCTGCTTTCCATGTCATCCGCAACTGTACCTGTCACCGATCATGGTGCCTCGAACGTCTCGGAGAGAAATGGCCATATTGACCCTGACAAGAGTTTTGCTATGGAGAAGTAACACTCAAGTTGACGCAACATCCTCGTTCATGAGCGACTGTCGCTTTTGCTCCGAACTTCGACTGAACTTCAGGTTCGTATGCCTGCCAGAACTGAACACACAAAGAGAGTAACTGGGTGCCTCCGTACAGCGACGATAGCGTGGTGGATCCGCGCGTGAGAACCGAGCATTAATTGGACAGAATGTGACACCACTGGACGGTCCATGATCACTCTCGCACAAGATATTCTCGTCATCGGACTCTAAGAACCTGTTCCCACTTAGAATGCTTTCTCACATCGTGCGCGCACGTTTGCGTTCGAGTTTCCGTATATATTTTTCTGGTTAGTTGTGGATACTTATACGATCGGTATTATTTTCTGACGATATTTAAAATGCGACCAGCAGATCTCATATGCCATGAAAACTAAATTCTTTTCATGCGCCTTGAAAATCTTAACTCACACACTGGAACAGCTTAAGAACCAAATTATAGGACGGTTCACGTTGTTACCGGGTGACCGCTACACTACCGGAAATGCCTGTCGAACGTGCGTTTCGTGCTGTGAAGAAAAACTCTTCGGAAGAAGAAGTTGCAAGATGCAATATTTGATGAATCTTGAAGTTTGCGATCTCATGATTAGAGGTGATGAACATCACTCAAAGTAATAGTCCACGTGACAAACAACTTAACCATATCGGTTGACTTTGATTCAAATTCGACTCCAGCTGCCAGCGTGGACTGAATGAAACTAAGAAATGCCTTCTCGACTTTCGGCCATCGGATAAATTCCGTTTATACGACTTTTACTTGATGACTTTCATCTACAAGTCTCGGTGTGTACTCTGGAAACGTGTGTCAAACGCTAGTCTTTTGCCGAGCTCATTGGTCTTGTTTCGAACTTAGTTCTCGAGCTAGAACCAAAATTGCTTTCTGGTTCGAGAAACATCTGTCAACAGGAATTTCACTGGTCTGAACCTGCTTAGACGTAGAAGCTCAGGGACTCCAGTTTGTAGAATCCCTTTCCACTACGAAGAGTTTCATCGATACCCCAGAGATGAACTCATTATCACAGGACTTGCTCAAAAGGAAGCGAAGCAAGAGACGATACACTTTTCGAGAATCTGAGCAGAACTTACATAGAGCTCATGATCAGTGCAGACGATCTACTATATGTTATACTTTGAGGTACTAGATTTCTGCAGGTCCATGACATTTTTCACTTCGAGACCTCCTTTCCACATATTAATATCTCGAGGAACCGATTCCCAACACTTCGAATTTGGTCCTCATTTTGGACAGCACGAAGATTTCTTTCCCACTCTCTTGATGCACCACGTGTACTCCTTGTCCATCCATCTCTTCACGAGTGTAGCTAGCGGAACTTTTTATGATTCCATTCTTTCGGATCAACTTGAGACAGATAGTAGCTGGGATCGATATACGTTTACAAGAAGTGGGATCGATATTTTGACTATAGTCCCGGAAAAGGAAGCTATAGCTTCTCCCAGAAGGAAATGAGGGAGAGGACCCTGAACTAGTTCAACCACGTCCATTAGCTAGATCATGATTTTGACCAACTCAACTTCGTAAATTCTTCGAATAGTACGTAGTACAGACATGCTCCTCATTCAAGTCAAGGTGATCGATCGATATTCCCTTTGACAATCATATATATTCCGTATATTCCGTAGTGTCCTTAAGAAATTTTGCAATATAATGTATGTCAGTCACAACGTTAGCCTAAGGACGTTCATACTTCAACCGCTACTTGCATCTTTTATTTTAAGGGTCGAAGCCATGCACCGATGTCTTGACCTTGAGTTAAAGACTATCGACACACATGTACAACTGGGAGCGATGCGTAAGCATCGAGAGGCCACCGCAATCACCGATCATTAATGCATTCTCATACTGGAAACATGTTCCAGTTGTGTGCGCAAGAAAGGGAATACAGCTTTACAGCTATAATACGGGAGCACTCGTTGAGTTTTGCAATTGGGAGCTACCGAACATACAGAATCTGTCTTCTCCGACATTCCTACTAGCTACTGACGAGGCTCCTTAATTTAGTTTTGACTGATTTTAGAGTACATGGTGTTCATAGGTGCATGTGATTCATAACTTCCTACCTTTGGAATCCTACCAAATGTCAACCCCAAACACTGAGAAGACTACTGTAGATTGAGGGCTAACTCCCATCGCCGCATGGCCATTCCTCTCGCGGCTCTTTACGTTGAGTATGATCCTGGCAAGCTCCCTACCTTGCCGTAGCCAAGAAACTCTTTGAAAAAGGGGACGACATCACTTCACGTTAGTATGTAAGTCTGAACTGTTTTTCCTGGCTGCTCACATGGAAAAAGGAACAACTATTATAACCAGTTGTAATTAGTGGTCCGAACTTCCAGCTGATAACCACATTTTTTGAGATGTATCAGAGTTAGAGAGAGAACTGGAGAAAGCGGCTCATCGATGCTTTATTTCCGTATCACCTCATTCGTCAAACTTGGAAACGTTAACCGACTTTCTTGTCAGAGAAGTGAAACCATCCGACATACGGTGGAGGTTGAATCATCCGACTTTGGCGAGTGTCTCCAAATTGTCGTTTATCCAAAATGATGGGTCCCTTCATTCCACTTGTCATGGAAAGCAGCACCCGCATGCTGCTAGCTTTTCTCAAAGTGACGGACCGTTTATAGGTTAGAAAGGACCGGCCTGTCATGCGTCTCGCTCGAGCAACTAGAATGTTACATCCGGACCTACTTTCCTGGATGTCATGAACTGGCTCTGGAAGGAGAAATCTCAAACCAGTAAATATATATAGCTCTCCTAGAATATGTGAAGCTCCTAGACATCAGTGTATGACGATCATTGGAGGAGGCCGATTCGGGCGCATTTGCGTAGAGAACTGCACGAGCCAAGTCTATAATTCATACAGCAATTTCCAACCGAACTCCTGTCTGAAAAAGGATTGAAGCGGACATACCGTTCGAATTCGTTTACTGATCATGAGCTCGAGCTTTTGAGGCTTTTGTTTGCGATCTCCTCTTCAATCGCCTGCCTTGCTTGTAGGTCAGAGCATGCACGACTCCTTTAATCTCAACTGTGCATGGAAAGATTGAGATGGACCGATATATCCGACATGTAACGGACAACACATATTAATTAGAAACTGATACAACTGAAACCCAATCCTCCGCCAAATTTAAAGCCTTTTGACTGTTTCAGCTCTTTTGAACCCTCCTTGCTCCAAAAGTACGTTCTCCTGGTTCCGGATTGGCCACAAGTCGTTCACTTCTGCTAAAACGAGTAGTACATAGTTTGCGCGTTAGGAGCAACAAGTGACTTCCGATTCATGATCAGTAGCTCCAAATATAGGAACTAAGATGACAACCCAAGCTTTTGGCTCAAGGAATGGTACGGTAGGAGGACCAAAATCGCTGTCCAGTGCAGACAACTGGCATGGATTCGGAGCATGTCCGATTCTTGCGACTCGTGAGAAAACTTGCTGCTCAGTAAGACGGAGCTCCATCCAGCTCGAGCTGGATGTCTTAAATTAAGCTCACATAGTGCTTTATTCCGAATATTATAGCTTGATCTGGTACGATGTTGGGTCCTACAAACACTACTCTGAAATTATGATTCACGATACACCTACTTCGACACTACTTCACGTACAACTACTACAAACAGGTAAACTCCACACTCGAGAGGCGGAGCTCGATCGAGTGGATGAAGGATTTAAGGCTATCTTTGCCTCAAATTTAGCAGGTCGTTCAGCCAGAAGTTTGATTTCAGCCAAGCAACTCAGCTGGTAGGAACAGATCCTGAAGGACTGTGGTATCATACATGAAGAGCCAGGAACTACCTCAACTCAGCTTCACCTTAGGGATAGTCGTCCACTCATTTAAGCTTCCCAAGAAACTCCACTGCGGGTATCCATTCATGGTGAGTGTCATTTGAAAACTAGCTTGAAGATTCACACTTGAGCAGATCCACAGTAATCCCTGCAGTTTCTAGAGCTGCTTTCCTCAGTACAGCTGCATAATCGGCTCATACTGCTGCTGGTTCGACCATCAGCATCTGCGTTAACGTTCACACCTTGAACCGCTGTCTTACAATATCAGCTATTATTCCTGTTTTGTTACATCTTTTACCTTACACCTTTTGTCTATACGATGGTGGCACACCGAAGTCCGTCTAACTTCTCAGAGCTGCAATTGTGCAGAATAGTGACAAGTACAATCTAGCATAATAATAGAAGACCGTGATTGGCGGCAAGACATATGGGGCGAACCATCTGGATGAAACCAGAGCAAGGGATATTATTCGGAAGTAACTTTTGAAGAGGAATTAACTATAACGCAATCTCATCTTCTTGAAGTCCTGAAACTGATGGATCCAGCTAAACGAAACTCAATTTCCCCAAACGAAACTCAACTTCCCTGGAATTTAAGTCTCACTAGCCTGGTGAGACTCAGGGCTGGATCCTTCACGGAAGCGGAAACAACATCGCTTTTAGGATCTACTTATACCTCGAACACGACGTTATTGTGTGATCAATTGCAATGGTTAGGACGAGCAGGTCCGGATGCAGCTTTATAATAAGGAGAACCCGGTTTATGTCAGTACAAAGTAAACCGACTCCAAAGGATTTATTTCTGTTGGAGGTGCAGAGGCAGCACAAAAAGTTGAGCCAAGGCGATCGCAATGAACTCGGCAGTATCCCCGCAGTGTAAGAGGGCACTCACACCTTCGCTGTAAAGGATTCTCGTAACTCCCGTAAATCTTTTAGCTTCTTGCCGTGAGAGAGGTAGTACGTAAAATTCACAGTGATTGGTCGTATGCAGTGTATGCTCGTAAATGGGATCTCTTGAACACCGTTAGAAGTAATTGAATCGGATGACTAACGACGTTCTGCTGTCTTTGACAGAGCCTGACATTTTGGACTTACGTTTTTCTCATGTGTTAATCCTATAATTTCCGTCACGAGGAAAGGTGAATGGTCACGAGGTCCTAATAAATCTCTTGGCGCGTGGGTTTTCTCGAAGAAAACGGGAAAAAGATGAAGTAAAGCCTAGCACTAGGAAGTATTCGAGTATAAGATTGCCGTTTGCTTGAAAAGTCGTCGTCATGGAGAATGTAAATAGGCGCGTGTCGGTTCGACGAGGTGGTCAAGATTGTGTAATGATTAAGATACATAAGCAAGGCGCCTACCAGATCCACGTTTTTTCACATCATCACTTTCGGGAAGAATCTCCAGAACTTTAGGGTATAGAAGTCGTACCGTACTGAATGATACGAAATTCTGGTGTTGATTGACGAGACCTCGTGCACCACCATTAGCCTTCTACGTAGAAGTTGTTGAGTACTCTTTATGTTCTGTTCGACGAGCAACGCGAGGCACCATCAGACACCAGCAGCTTCAAAATCTCAGTAGCAAACTTTGAAGTTCATGATCATCAAGTTTGTTGGGAGATTCGTGGCTCCATGTAATAAGAAAAGATTGCTGTGGTCAGGAACAAATTTGTCTGCGTGTCTTATGAGCTAGTGGCAACACTTCTAGGCAGATTACACGGCACACTCTTTGCTTTTCCGGGCAACTGGTTCCAACGTCAACTGGAAGTTCAATCATTAGAATATAATATATACACGTGGAATAACAGTTTCAAAACTAAGTCTTTTATATATTCGATATTTTCTTGTACTAGAGTACCTGCTGGGTGAAGCTGACTTCAATCACCTTTCAAAATATTATTGAAAGTAATTTAAACTGACTGTCTATGTTTGATACCATAGTTGCAAACATGTATAAGCGTCAATTATACCTGATTTTTGATATAGTAAATGTAAATTTGATATTATATAACTTCATTTAATCTTAATTCTAGTTTAGTAATTTAAATCCCACTGCCTTGTCTCATAACACTCTATTACGCGTAAACCTTGGCCTTTTATTGCTTCTAAAGATGCTCTTGTACCAAAACAAGAGACACTTAGTCATTATCACGCAACATGAACTTCTGGGGAATTTTTGCATGTTTGCTGTTAACAGAAAAGACATAATTGTTATGTAAAATGTATATCTTAAGTTTACAGGAAAATCATAATTATTATAAAATGTTAATCACACTTAGAGTTGTGAGGTAGTCTAGACATAATCCATACATACAACATCAACAAACCCACTTCAGAGATTACTATTGCAATCAATTGTTGATAAAAAAATATATATTTAATCAAAATATATAAAAAAATATATATTTATTATTTGACCTTCTTTAATTTAAAGAAAAACATTCAATAATGATTTATATATTTTCCTCCTCTATCAGAAAATGCGAAGGTGAATATATGCAAAGGCTGAAGCGTATGAAAAACAACATGGTGTTCTTTTTCTTAGTGTGAGTTTGAATATAAAAGTATGAAAATTAATAATTCTTTTTTCTTCTCAGTGTATTTTGAATCTGAAGAAAAATGTACTTTTTTTCCAGGAAACCTAGAATCTTCATCTTAACATTTCGTATCAGTATTCAGTAGTTTTCTCCAGAAGAATCACAACTTATAAAGCTTGTGAATAGTTTCAAATTGATTTTTCTTTCATCTATTTTAAATTAAGATAAAGATATAATCACTAAACTCATTTTCTGCAAACGGTTAAACTTTCTCAGTTCTCTAAAAAGGCAAACCCGCCAAATAATGTCTTCTGGGTCACCGGAGCACTTGTAGTTATACTCGGGTTTTAACCAAAAAGGGGTTAGTCACCCACGATGCTATTATTTAGACGTCTACGGCAGTGAGGCTTTCTATAACCGAAAGTTACTGCCCTTCCACAGACGGAGCCTTCTCGGCGGGAGAAGTGGACCCCACATCATGCCGGCTACAAGCGCAGGTGCTGCCAACAAACTAACCTTCGTTGCCACTTCTGGCAGTGACTAAGTTCGTGTGCATGTCGTATAAAGTAATAATCTTATTCTGTGTTCGAATTTTGCAGGATACATATATTGAACCAACCGTAACTGCTTATCGAGTGCCTGGCTGGTGACGCCTGACTTGCCTCTGCGTCAATGTTCAAGGAGTTCCGGCAGATAGACTAGTGAGAACCGGTTGAGAATGTGAATTTTCAAAAATTTAGAGAAAATACTCGGAAAATTTATCGAATAAAAAATTAAAATAATACTTTCAATACTGGAAAAATGAAGCAGTTTCAAGTAACCCTTAGAAAATTGCTTACTGATGTAGTTCGTGTCAAAAATAAACCCGTTCTCTGTATAAGGCGTCAGCAGTAACGTGAGAAAGCAGCAGTTAGAGCATGTGTGATATATATATATAATTACTTATCTATATATAGATAGAATTTTTGAATCCATTTTATTTTCTGAATTTGGTTAACTACAAGTCGCACTATTAAACTCTTCTATAGAGTGAGATAGCTCAGGTACTAGGTAGTCAGGAAACATGCTTGGGGAAACACAAGTTCGAATCTTGGTGTTAATTATAACTTTTATAATAAGTTCTGACCAGAAATTTTAGAAAATAAAACACTTTTGAAATATATTTCAGTTACAGCCGAGTCTATAATTACAAAAAAACTTCTTTCTACTGTAACGAGAGTCCGTTCAATAAGAAAAGTTTTCGAATTTAAAAACGAAATTACCTTTTGTTGGTGGTTTACATTAGAATAGATTTTGTCTATTTCTCAACAGTTAGATTTTAGTTCGGATCGACACATCTATAATTCATTTTTAAATTCTTAATAACAAATGAGAACATGACAAATGGACATAATGTTAGTGAAGAACTTGTCAGAAATACTGAAAAAAGAATTGAACGAAAGCGGATGAAAATGATTACATAAGACGATTACACAAGTACGAACATAATATATAATACTTGTGGTTTAAAGGGAGATCAGAGACCATCCGTCACTAAAACTTCATCGTGTATTGTGAACATCACATAGGCAGTATTATAGATGTGTAAACCCTAAACCTGGAACTATTTCCTTGCATATTCACCTCCTTCTGATTAAAGTGCTCCGGTTGTTGCACGTTCGTCCGCAGTTTTTTATGGTTTATATTCTCCACGTTTCTAAGTTTAGCTAACAGTTAACATTTATAAATATTTAGAATTTTCTCATCATCTCGATATAGAATTCTCATTTAATATTTATATATTTCTCCGATAACAACAAACGAGCAAAAGTTACCAAAAGTAGGTCTTGCATGCATATCATACACCCTAGTCATCTTTCTGGTGACAAAACCGAGAAAAAAATTAGTGGGTTTTAAAGCATATTAAAATATTAAAGCATGCATAGTCATCCTCTTCCAAGTTCGGAAGAGGGGGAAATGCGTACCCATTTAATTTAATACCTAACCCTTCCGACAAGAAGGGTAAGGTATTAAATTAAACACATGATTAAAACTAGATATTCATGAGCACTGTGTACCGGACTTGTACCTTCTGAAGCGCGAAGATCAAGACTACACTTACAAGTTTTTGCCTGCTTTCTCCGTGTTTCCAAGTATGAGTTAACAAATAACGTCTATAGAATATTTTAATTATTTATATCTACTTAGTATATATATATTATTTAATATCTATATAATTCTCTGATAACAAAAAGAGAACACAAATTCTCAGAAGTTAAGATTGCCCGAAAAGCTACTGCAGGCTCTAACTAACGCGCGCTCGCTTAACAAAGCAGCAGCACCGAACCAGAACTCCGAATTTCTTACCGCCTCTGTAGCTTGTCCTGACGCACCTCTCTGGACGAAACTTCTAAGAACATGCATATTGTCTCGCAGAAGTCGATCTTGCATGCGTATCATATACGCTAAGACAAAGATTGTGATTTCGATTCCTTATGGACTTCCTTCACCTGCATGCTTATTAATACGCTAGTCACCTCAAAGGTCGGTTTACGTTAGGAAATCCAAGAATTCCAAAGCACCGGCAACTTTGTGATTCCCTCACTTTTCTACGCGGCTCCCCTTCTGAATCGTGTATCTTGCACCTACGCTAGTTTCCCTTTCCATCGAGCAGCCGTGGAAGGAATAACGCGACCCAGTGAACAGCAAACGGATCGGAAGACCCCATCAAGCCTTACAAGAAGGAAAAGAAGGACCCGAAGGGCCAAGCAACAACCACCCAGAAGAGAAGAACACCGAGGCTAAGCCCCGCTAGCAGCCGTGGAGTGGAGTCGACTTCCCTGTGAATCATCGTCTTTCTTTCTAACCGATGACGTTTCGTTGTCAAGTTATCAGGATCAATATGACCTTGTGTTTATGATATTTTCAGTTGTTATTATTTACGGGATACTTTTGTATTATACTGTAACTGAAAAGTAGCGAGTAAAAATCTTATTCACGGACTTGTAGTGTTCATCTTTACCGGTTCATTTACTCTTCTCTTCGTCTCCCACCATAATATGATCCAAGAAGATGACCACCAAGTTCACTTATTGCTTATTATCTGTACTTAATTCAGAAGCGTGCATATTACTCACCTCTTCCAATTTCGGAAGAGGAGAATATGCACACGCGGTTTAATTAATTTCTTAATTTTTCTTCTTAAGCTATGAATTAAACCTCTAAACTGAAAATGGTTTTATTCATTGACAGGTGTTTATACTAAGTGCAGGATCAGTTTACGTGCATTGTTTAGTGGTTATATGACTGCAGAGGTCAAGTGTAATCATGTACATGTGAACTATTGAGTAGTTTTTGTTTGTTATTTAGTAAAAATAAATTTAACAATAACTTGTCGCTTATCTTTTCCCCTTACCGAGCATCAGCACCCGCGTACGTCTGCGTTCTAGTCTTTCTAATGTATATTTTCTTGATCTTTTTTAAGCCAGTTGTCAGCCAACTGTCGTTCCTAAATTTATGGACTGTGATAAACATTTGTCTTCTTCTCCTTGGCTAGAAGTGCATTTTGCATGCATATTATTCAATCGTAATACTTGTCGTATGCTCCGTTGAGACCAGAGTACATGTGACTCAAATTATTCTTTTTCGTTGTGATGAAATTGCATGAGGTTCATGCAATTTTCTTCTTCCTTTACATGCATATATACAAGTATATATTGTCGAAGTGAGCCCTTGAGTGTTATACTAATAGTTGTTAAACCCGAGTATAAAAACATGAAAGAGAATACTGTTTTCTTTCCTCTCAGTGTATTTTGAGTTTGAAGAAAATATTCTCTTTAATTTCATTCTAAAAACCTCAAAATCTTCATCTTAACATTTCTCTCTCGATAACTAAGAAGTTTATCTCAAGACAAATCATAACTTGTAAAAGCTGGTGAACGTCATTATTGATTCTTTATTTCACAAATTCCCAGTTGAGATGAAGACGTAATCACCAAAATCATTTTTGCATATTTCTCAGTTCTCTGAGAGCAAAGTCGCAAAATAAGATATTTTGGTTTATAGAGTCACTTGTAATCATACTCAGGGTTTAAAAATAACATAATAAATTTATATTATCGATAAGTTTGATAATAAATTTAAAGTCTTTATTATTTGTTATCAAGGTCAAGAAAGAGAGACTCCAAGAAGGGTCAGTAGAGGAAAAAACAGTGTAAGTAGTGGGTAGTTTCCCTCTTCTCCCTCGAGGGAGAAGGAGGAAACTATATCAAGCTAACCGTTTTCTTTCTCACCTCTAGACTATAGATGCTCAAATCTGCAATAGCCACACTTACATGTTCAAGATCACCTTATTTGTTTACCAGAGCTGTTAGTTTCATGTTAAATTTTCTTATTCACCTTTCAGTTTCTGCATGAAGAGTGCAGCATGCTTGATTAATTATTCTCTAATGTTTCTGTCAAGAAAGGTTAGTGAATAAATTATTGTTGTTAGAATAACTAGAACAAAAATACCAAAAGTACCTCAGATAGATAAAGATTTCATGGATAGATAGTGTAGATAGCGATAAGTACTGATAGGAAGAAGGAGGCCTTTGATCAAAGCCTATTCAGACAGGCAATCGAGTACTTTCAACACATAAAAGATGGGAAATTTACTTGGACACACTCTTACGGAACGTTTCTCTCTTGGTCTCACCCATGACTTATTGTGCACAACTTGATCAGACCACATGACGGTCTCCCGATCTCTTGTCTGACATGGAGACCAGCATGGAAATATAGTTCAGATGTGGCTACTTTGATAGTCTGATGGAGCAATGATATCATCTTGGAGCATGGGAATTTGAATTCGGCGAAGGGAAACAGAAAGCGAAGTGAAGTATCTGTGGAAATATCTGTGCGACCATGGTGAGTCAAATTTCATGGATTGTGAGGAGAAGGTAGAAACTTGAGAACAATGGAGAGGTTAGAACTCAGATGTACACGCGGATGGAGATTTTCCAGAAAAGATTTCAGATTAGCTTTATTTCCCATGTGGTGAATTCAGAGACAGTTTTCAGGCCGAAGAAAATCAAAGGTCTGATAGTTTGCAAAGTGCTTTTGAACCATGGAAATTGCAGACATTCCTCAGGAGTACCATTTGAATGACAAGACACTATAGCAGATCCGAGAAGCGGCTACTCGATTGAGATTAAGTGAGAAATTCGAATGTTTTGTCGATTTTGACTGGACAGTTGAATGCTCGTCATTTTTACACAGTCTAGCGTTCCAGAGAATAAAATTGATGAAGTGCAAAGTATTTGTTTGCCTGTATGGGTCAAAAATGAAAACCCGCAAGTGATATTGAGATCTCATTGTAGATGTAGTCATGTCTCAACTCCCAGAGCAACAACCGTTGTTTGAAGCTAGAAAATTTAGTGATTTCATTCACATGCGTAATGCTCGTCGTAGACGGATCACTGCAACATCACAAGACAAAGAACCATCACAAGCAATCACACAAAATCCACCATCACAACATCCTTTCTTTCTTCTTCCTCAACTTCTGTAAACATACACCTTCATCTATATTACGAACCCTTGACTACATATCCGCTACCACATTCTCCTTATTTTTTATATGCTTCGTTTTCGATTCAAGCTCCTGTAGGCAATCCAACGCAACATCGCTATGTTTGGTGTGTTACAATTGGATATCATGCCGAGTAGAGACAGGCAGTCTGTCTCTAAAACTACATGAGCACCAATCAAAGACTCACGATCTGTCTTCATTGCAGTGACCACTCTCCACAATTCACGCTTCACTTGAGGATAATCTTGTTGCCGTCCTACAAGTTCTAACCACACGTCACTCGCATCATCTTGATCTATCGCCTAGCCAATCACCTTTGGGCTAGTATCCATTGTAACAATGACAGGCCTTCCACACCCATAGTCTACTCTTTTCAACACAGATGGAGACTTCAGAGTCTCCTTCAACCTATTCATAGTCTCTTGACAGATTGAAGTCCATAGAAACCTCTTATCATTCCTCAATAATGCATACAAAGGCTCCGCAACATGAGCATAATGAGGAATGGATAAGCGATAAAATACACAAGCTACTAGAAAACGCCGAACCTCTATGATATTGTACAGTTTGTCATCCTAGCTATAGCATCAACCTTCTTTAGATTTGATCGTCTTCTGAAAGCGCCACACAAATGACCAACCACTAAAATCTGACACACCAAACTTAGACTTAGCTCATGACAAGGTGAGATGTACCTCCTCCAGACAAGTCAAAATACGCTCTACATCTTTGATATAATCTCCAACAAACCTCCTACATCCATTCGCAAGCACTGCATCATCCTTGTCTTCAACTACGCAACCTTTTATAAGAATATCTCTAGAAATGGAATGGTAACCTCAAGTACAAACTCTCGTAAAATCTTATGCATCACATTTTGCATATGAGCTACTGAGTTTGTTGCTCCTTGAGGAAGAGTACACATCCCCATCAATCTCTACTCTCAACAGTCAATTGAAACTTATCATAGTCAGGATATAGATCTCCAATCGAATAGATAGCTCTCCCTTGATTATTTACTATGTGAATCATTTCACATAGTAAATAATTCACTTCTCTGTCAGGAGTTAGTCTCATCGCGCTGATCACTGTCATCACGTTACTTGGCGGTTACATGTTACGGTTCTACTCTGACACTTGAATTTAGTAATCTTAGAAGTTAGCTCTATATTATTCTTAGTCCTTTATGCATATGTTTGACACCTTTGCATATGATGTTAACACTGTCATATATTTTGAGTCCTAGTAGGTTGGTAGTATGTTATTTATCTTGTTCGAGCATTTGTACGCTTGTGCAAGTGACTTCATACTTATCCATGATGATCAAAGCACATAACTTGAGTTTACCATGTTGATAGAGTCTAAGCTCATGGGTTGTACTTACATGTCGTCCATGCATGCTTTCTAGCTTGTTTAAGTTATCTTTCAGGATGATGTGTCATTTTACATATCTTCGCAAGTAGTTTAAGATTTACGCTGGCACTTTAAGGGCTTGCCTACTCGTCTATGATCACGCAATATGGGCTTAGTGCCTACTAATTGTACTTGTTGTTGTGAGTTAGTAGGTAATTGAGTTGCTACCGGCTTCACTTTCTTCAGTACAAATTTATACTCTGCATGGACTTTTGCCTCTTGAGGAAGTGCACACCAACAAACTCCTTCTCTTCCATCGGATGAGGAAGAACCGCAAATACATAGCAATCTCCTCATATATTTGTCGGGAGTGGATAGGGATCACTATCATATCATCTTTCTCCTCCATCAATTTGCTTACACTGTCCAACCAACTAGCAACTGACTGTACAAACACAAACTCTTCAAACAAGCTAGAAATTACATTATTCTCATGTAGAGTCTCTTTACGCAACAGCTTTGATATTTGTTTCACCACCCATTTTTTTGTATTTTTCTTTATATCCTCAACTCTCGTAAACTGATTCCATCCATCGCTCTAAAAAATCAACAATCCATATTGCTAACTATATAAACTGTACATGTCTTCAAAACTCATGTACATGTTTCTCATCTAACTCTTCCATCTTATATACCAACTCTAACGAGATCTCAACAGTAGGTTCTACACCTCTGTTAATCCGCTCTACATGAGTGGACTGCAAAAATCTCTACATCTCTTTGTCTGAGAATCTCTAAGTTTTTAGCGGTTCCGCTCATATCTTGAGCGAACAGTAAAAAAAAGTAATGAATATTTGTCATCAGGACTCCAAATTGTAGCATAATGATCCATCATTCATCACCTTTGTCTCCATTCAAACGGTAGTAATGTAAGGTTGGTCCAATATAACATGATAAGAAGCAGATGACTGTATAAAGGAATGTTGTTCAACCTCTACATCTCCAATCTTTATATGTATATTTGGACAAGTTTCGTATAACTCACCCTTTTGATTATTTGCAGCACGAAATACCCAAACATGGTTCTTTTCGATTGATCATTGTCCTTCTCATACACCTCATTTGAAAAATGTTGATTTCCGACCCAAGATCCACAAGTGCAAGTACCGATTCAGAAAGCCCTCCAAGTCGAACCTACGTCTCTATTGTTGCACGTGCCCAATGATTCTGTTTGGAATCGCCGTCTGTGCTTGACTTATCTTCCTCGAATTCTCCATCTTCATTCTCAACAACAGCAGGACCAACAACCCATGCTTCATACTCAATCTCATTGAATCCATCACGCCAATAACATCCACCACTCCAACATTTGACTAGTCACTTGCTCTGTCAACACCTGTCTCTTTATTTTCATGATATCAATTATCAACTCATAAAATTCTCTTTTCGCGATACCAAGTACCTCATAAAGAGAAAACTCAACTCTAGCATCTAGAATGCATTGCTCCAGAACAGTACGCAAATCTGTTGTTGTTCTGATGTCTGCAACTAACTTGTAAGCTAGAGCCTTCTCTTTCTCTTGTGTTGTAAACCTCTTTTCTTGTACTCTATCAGTAGTAGTAGCCTCCTGTGACGAATGAGATCATAGAGATCAAAGGTATATCTTTTGTAGTAGAAACCCTACTAGTTGATATAGATCAAGATGGTGATGGCTCCGCTGCTCTTCTCCCCGTAACTCTTCGATGATCACTGTCATCAGGTGCTCCTGCATCTTGTTCAGAAGCATCTCGCCGTCTTTTATCTTCTACAATTGCATCTTGTTCACTGCTTGTCTCTAAAAATGCTCGAACAGAAGTTACATCTACAAGGTCCCTCCATCCTGTAGCTCTCCTAATACTTTCTGTGCCTCTCTTCATCATCTCAACTGACACTTCAACGGCCTACTCAACCATAGCTGGATTAGAGCGCACTTCAACTCTTCTTGTATATACATCATCTTCTGTTGTAGTGTTCACACCAGTAAGTGCTGGAAGTAAACTCCTCATTCCCTCTCTCCCAAAATGCTTGTTCAAATGTTATCCAATGGCGGTTAGATGCAACATGTTGTTTTGATAATTGACCACGCCCTCTTGCAAAACAACCGCTAAGTCTTGACAATCTCCTCGGAGATGATCTGGACTATCACACCAAATACATCTCTTGGTAAAGGTTCCCTTACAAGTCGAGCACCTGATGCGGTTGATCTCTGGTCTCTCTTCAGATCCGTCATCTCAACTCTTAAATCTCTCAACTGTTGAGTCAGCTCTTCAATCAAGTTATGTTGATTTTGATTCTCAACATGTCATTGTCTAGGACCTCTCTGTGTGACACAGACACTATAGGAACATGAGCAATCACTACAGGTACTTGGGAACAATAGGAGGAACTACTGGGATTTGAGAAACCACTCACTGTTCTAACAAGGTATCTAGTTGTCTTGCTACTTCCATCCTGCCACGACAACAAGAGTAGATATTGCTTCTTCCAATCTTCTCCAATCAGATATAACTCCTCCTCTGTTCCACGACAGCTAACATGAAATAAAGTCTATCTGCTGTAAACTCATCCATAGTCTCATGTCTTCCTAACATCCAACGTCAATCTTTCCAGACTAGAAAGCTGCGAGTACCTCTTTTCAAACTCGTGAATCAACTCATTAAGTCTCATGGCACTCTCATGCTGACGCTCTATCCAATCAAGAAATGTCCTCCTGATGACTCTATCTGAATCTTCTTATGGAAACTCCTCCCTAAGTGCACGTTCAAAAAGAGTCCATCCTCCTAGATGTCTCCTCTGTAAATTACTCACTTTCTCTCTCAGTTCAAGAACAACAGTCAACTCAAAACTTAGAATTATCTCAACTTTAGGTGCCCTCACCAGTTTCATTTCACCGACGTACTCCCATAGGTACTTAGTAACGTCTCTGTCATCAAATCGTCCACATTGATCAACAACTGCTTATAGCGCCTTTGTTGATTTCTACTCAGCTCCTTCAATTGCAGGTTGCTGCTGAATCGGAGCAGCCAACGCTTGAAGAATCTGAGCTGTGTCAACAGCAGGTTGTGCACTTGTTACTGGAACTACAATAGGTCTTCTTTGAGAGCCAATGTCATCTTGGTCAGGAGTCCCTTGAACAGGAATACCTTGAGCAGTAGCACCTTGAGTGGCAGTCACATCTTGGATGGCAGCATCATGATCCATCTTCCTCACTTAATCTAACAAATTTTTCAAATCAATCATCCCAAGGTCTCTTAGTGGAAGCACCAGATGTCGTGGAGAGAGTTTTTCTTGGAGAGGACGGAACTCTTGGCTGTGATTGATTGTGAGAGCGATCAAAAAGAAAACAGACTGATGTCAACTATCAGAACTCAAATACGATCTCTTGCATCCACCAAGGTCAATAAAATACTCAAATCTGTGCAAATAAGCTTGTCAAGGCTCAAGAAACTTTATTCACGTCTCAGTTTCATCTTCAACGTCATCAAAATCTTCTTCTCTCTCTCTCCTACGCACGCCTCCTTCTTCTCTCAGTTCAATTCTCTCTAATGTCTCATGAACTGTCATCGCACGTCGATTTATCTAGAAAACAAACCCTCTGCTAAGCAGCCCCTTAGCTAAGCTGAGGTCTTTATGTCCTTATACGTACACTTATTTATCAAGCAGTCCTCTTGTTAAGCTGATCCCTAGCTAAGCTAAACTCTTGTTTAATAAAAATTTCTCAACCCTCGATGCCATCTTGAGACAACCCAGATGATTAGTCAAGCAACGATTTTAGAGCCTAAGCCACAGCTACAAGACCAGCCCCTAGCTAAGCTAACCTCTTATTTAATAAAAATCTCTCAACCCTCTATGCCATCTTGATGCAACCTAGATTATGAGTCAAACAACAATTTTAGAGCCTAAGCCACAGCTACAAGACCGACCCTTAGCTAAGCTAACCTCTTGTTCAATAAAAATTTCTCAACCCTCGATGTAATCTTGATGCAACCTAGATTATGAGTCAAGCCACGATTTTAGAGCCTAAGCCAAAGCTACAAGACCACCTCATATGACTTACAGCTCTCCCATAGATGTATAATGTATCTCTTAACTCATAATCTCGATTGCATGTCGAGGCTTAGGCCAAAGAGTCCACGTTTAAGAAAGATACCAGTCTCTCGTCTAGATGTGCAAGACGTAACCTCACACGCAACATAGACTTCTATCCAAGAGGTGGACCTCTTTTTCTTAGGTAGGCGTCTCTTCTAGTGAGGTGACTCCTATTTCCGTTATCGTGTCGTGGAACGATTCTTACTTGAAAATCAAATTTTGACTATTATCACTCCAAAGACGCTCATAGGACTAAAAATGAGTATTTTTTACACAACTTCGGATCTTTGATTTCATAGCATCGACTGATAGAGCTCATTATCAACTTCATTTGGACGCCTAGTGGTGAAGTTACAAGACTAGAAAGGTAAGAAAATCAAGCTAGGCCCTAGTACTCATATGGAAAAATGAACAAGTATAACAAGTTTAGTGCAAAAGCACATAACTCATACTCGAGCTGATAACCACGTGTTTTGAGATGTATTAGAGAGTTGAGGGAGAATTGAAAATGAAGGAAAATAATATGATGAAAAGATCTTCTTTTTCTTCAACATGTCAATAATAATTGAGAAAATGATATTTCTCTCACAATATGAGTTTAGAAATAAATTATCATTTTCAAATTGGACAGAGACTAAAAAAGTTAAATTTAAATTCAAATTATTTCTTTGTATGAAATATATAGATCTATCAGCAAACTAACCTTGAAACAAAAGTAGAAGAATAATTATAGTTCACTCATTTGTTTGATGTAAGCATTAAGCGTGGTTACTTACTAACATACCTTTCCTCACACGCTTGATGCTGCCAAATTTTCTCTTAAACTTGAGTATGAGTATAAAAGCATGAAAATGGATATTCATTTTTCTTCCCAGTATATTTTCAGTATGAAGAAAAGGTTCCTTTTTGCTCCAAGAAACTTCATCTTAACACCTATAATTTCTCTATGAGCACTCAATAGTTTATTTCGACATGAATCATAACTTTTCAATCTGATGAATAGCTTTAAGTTGATTATGTATTTCATTGATTCCAAGTTGAGATGAAGACTTAGTGACCAAAAGCATATTCTGCATCATGGTCAAATTTCTCAGTTTGCCGAAAGCAAACCCACAAAATAAGGTCTTCTGGGTCACCTGGAGTATTTGTAGTCATACTCTTGCTTTAATGATAAATATATCTAAATATTTTATAGAGACTAAAGAGTAAATTAATAAAAAATTTATTAGTGTTAAATAATAACCAATTCAAGGATTAAGTGCAAATCCAAACATAACCCACACACCAAGAGCATACATTCACTTCCGGAATTATAAGTATAGGATCTTGGTACCATATCACGAGCAGATCACTCTGTGTAAAAGTACCAAAACTACTTACGGCAGACGACTAAAAAAAATAGTCTTTTTTTGAAGACTTTTAATTAGCAGTCTTATTCCTCCAAAATGAATAAATAATATTTTATTTTCAAATAAAACTTTATTGGATTAATATAGAATATCGTATCTTATTAAAATATAATTCAAAATTTCTAACAAGCTAAGTTATATAAAAATAATGAGATATCTATGATAAAAAATCTAGATGCTTAAATAAATGATATCATAATTAAAAATAGTTTTTTAGAATCTCTTGATTTTAAATTTTACTAAAATAAAAAAATTTCTTTTTTAGGACCCAGATGTTTTCAAAAAATCAAAGGAGTGAAGTCCTCGTGTATCATATAAATATCAACTAATATAAATTAATTTATTATCTAACCTTTCCACTACGATAGATTAGATAATAAATTGAACATGCTCATAATATGCATGCAAGATCGACTTCAAGGAACTTTTGGGAAAATATATAAGTGTCAAGCAAAATTTTTGTAGCATCTTGTGGTCTAATCCTTCCAAAAAGAAGAGTTAGCACATAAATTAAAAAGAATACATATACCTCCTCCATTGCAATATGGAAGGGGTGAAATATGCAAGGAAGTTAGACTTTTGATGGATGATAATATCATGAGAAATTTACTTGATCCCACCTCGTAGCCTGCTTTTAAACTTGGTCCTATCCACGACATTTTGAGCAACACTTGGTTACACGCCATGACCGTCTCACTATGAGGATAGTCAATAAAATTTATATGTAAGTCTCAGCTCACCCAAGCGTAACACATCAAGCGGCGAATCATTACAGCGAGAGATTTCACAAGGTTCTAATGTGACAATCTCAACTCCTGGAAGCACAATATAGCAATAGAACAACCACTACATCGAGAAGACCCTTCACTTGGTTCTTATATGACAGTCTCAACTCGCAAAAATTCATGATACAGCGAGAGTGGAGACTGGCACTTTTCTTTATCTCTCCAACCACCACGTGGCAGACCATGAGCTTGAGTGAAACCCACGCATCCATGTGGAAATATAACAAACTTTATGTTATCGATAATTTACGTAAATGCTCCAATAGCATCATTCAAAGTACGATTAAATTAATTGGGCCGATATTAGAAAAATGATGTCATAGCATCATTTACGGTATAATTAAATTAACACAGTACGAGGATAATAAGAATGATGCTTCAACATCATTTTAAGTACAAAGAAGTTAAAAAAAATAAGATGGAATGCTACTGTAGCATCATTTTATGTACAATTAACTAAATGCGGTATGATGAAAATAAAAATGATATTTCAACATCATTCTAATTATTATTAATTAAATAAAAAAGACGTATTGTCTACAGAGAACATCATGTCTGAGCAGTGACAGGGAGACGAGCATGGGGTGTGACCAAGTGGTGCCCCAAACGTTGTAAGTAGGACCAAGTTAAAAAGCATTCTAGAGGGTGTGACCAAGTAAATTTCTCTAATATTATGGATGCTCTAAAACATGAAACAAACTGCAAAACTCCAGCAGTCCAGAAAGCATAAAGAAAAATGTGGAAATGACCCTGAATCTTCTGCGACGGCGTTCTAAATGGCTCATCCTGGCTTTATTACCAGATCACCTCATTCGCCAAAGTGGAAACCCACTTTCCTGTCAGAGAAGAGACGAAATCCGGTGGAAGTTGAATCATCCGACTTTCGCGAGATCTGGTAGCGGTGCCGCGGTTCTTTGGACGGACATATAACCGGTAAAGTTTTAGTTACATATATGGAGAAGTCATGGGTTTCACCGGCAAAAGTTCGACCAAGACCGTCTTTCCTTCTAGTCGGACGGAAATCACCAAGTAACCCTGAAACAGCTTGGCTACCAGAGTTCACGAGTGAAGCCGGTTGCCACTTGTCGTGGAAAGCAGCATCCGCATGCTGCTAGCTTTTCTCAAAGTAGTTGACTGTTTACAAGTGGAAAACGACGGCCTTTTACGCGTGTCGTTATAGAAACTGCAACAACTAGAACTTCGGACCTACATTCCTGGATGTCATGAACGGGCTGTGGAAGGAGAACCTCAGCCGTAAATTCTATATATGTGAAACCCCTAGAAATCAGGAGTTGATTCACCTTGTGATCATGAATCGGCAACTTGTCGCACTAGTGATATAAGCTGTTTGAGGCAAGACATCGTAGGCATCGACTTTGCCTTGTAAAATATCGAGGTTGTCACGACTCTAGCCATGTGATGTTCAACCTTATTCACCTGTCATTCATTCAGTCATTCATTCATTCATTCATTCTCTCTCTCTCTCTCTCGCAGTGCGTCTCAGTTCTTTCTGTTTCTTGCTTTGTTCCTTCCCTTTTTCGCTCGTGTTTCGCGTCTGCGTCCATGCTGATGGAACAGAACGCTGAAACGTTATGTGTCATGCTTACACATCTTCTGCTTTGACTGAAAAGCGTTTGTTCCATGATGGTCACATTAGTATCTTCTAGCAAGGGAGGCTCCAGTGTCTGTTTCTATACTAGACTGTGAATGTAGGTTTTGGGCGGTTTTTTGAGTGTGCGTCGGTAATTGGAGTAGTCGTAGTCTGGTGTAGTCTACTCACTTCTCTGAGTGCCTTCTCTGGCAGTCGATAGGGAGAGGAACAATGGCGGTGCCTGCGCAAGTGGTGGTCCCGAGAGCAGAGGCCATCGCATCTTCTTGCTCGATAACCACTAAAATTTCCTGCACCAATTCGACCGTCATGGAGAAGTCGCTCGGCGCAAAATTTTTGAGCTCATATGCGTCGATCAACGGGTGCCGCAGATTATGTGTCGATTCCAGATTGAAGAGTGCAATTAACCGACCCTCAGTAACCGGAAAGCCCATGACTATTACGATGACGGCCACCATGCCCCCGAAAGCAGATAGCAAGTAAGTGTTCTTTGTAGTTATATGACCAACCTGCTCTGCCGTGAGAAAGTCTACTTCCAGCTACTACGTTAGGGAAAATTAGTGATCAGTGAGAGGAGAGTGTCTCTAGACTGGAACGCAATTTAGCGTGTCTGCGGAATATAACCTGGTGATGTTGTTCAAGGTGCGAAGAGCGTCGACGTAATAAATGAGAACCGCACGTTGTAGACTCAGCGGGGTCCAGTGCAATCTAACATTTAACCTTCTTAGGTTTTACGCATGAATGGGATTCATCGAGGGCTGTACACTGATCAGTCTTTAACAGCGGGATCCTCTTAAAAATCGGGTCAGAGAATTGAGCCGCCGAAAGGCAGAGGATCTTGAAGTATGAGAAAGGTGTCTCGTCTTGTATTGCAGGGTATAACCGCTGAAAAGCGCAAATCTTCCATGATCAGCAAGCTTTTGGTTTGATATGGCCGAATCTGATATAACCGAATGTGGGTCGGGTCATCAGTAATCTGGGATGGAGATGACTATAAAGTTTGTGAATGTAACCTCAGTTTCTGCTTTGCAGGGTTACTGGTATTTACGTCCCGAGAGAAACGCACAAGCAAGTCACACACTCTATCGACCCAGTCAAATTGGAAGTTGTTAAGTCTATGGATACCTGGGCGGAAGAAGCGTTGTTGCCGTTCCTGAAACCAGTTGAGAAGTGCTGGCAGCCTCAGGATCATCTCCCGGAACCTTCCTCGGAAGGTTTCTACGAAGAAGTGAAGGAGCTACGGGCGCGAGCTGCCGGTTTACCAGATGATTATCTGGTAGTCCTCGTGGGAGATATGATCACGGAGGAGGCTCTTCCCACCTATCAGACGATGCTTAACACTCTTGACGGTACAAAGGATGAGACTGGTGCTAGTCTCTCACCTTGGGGCGTGTGGACTCGTGCTTGGACTGCAGAGGAGAATAGGCATGGAGACCTACTGAACAAGTATCTGTATTTAACCGGGCGCGTTAACATGAGATCTGTCGAGAAGACCATCCAATATCTCATAGGCTCCGGAATGGTAATTTGTTCTTTGTACAATTTCAGGTTCTAGATCTCTTGCTGAAAGCTGGGATACTGTCAAAATGCACACGAATATTCTTAAGCGAAACAGCGGATTCTGCGTCGCTGCCGTCTGCTGTATTGTTCATGTTTTCAGTCTCCAGTTCTCCAGTTTTGTGAGTTGTCACCGGACTGAATCGGCCATCTCATTGCTTTATGGTTGCTCACCAACAGAATTGTGTGAACAGGACCCTCAGACTGAGAACAATCCCTATTTGGGTTTCGTTTACACGTCGTTCCAAGAACGAGCGACGTTTATCTCGCACGGAAATACCGCGCGTCACGCTAAGCAGTATGGTGATTCCAAGCTGGCAACAATATGCGGACTCATCGCGGCCGACGAGAGGAGACACGAGAATGCTTACTCTAAGATCGTGGAGAAACTGTTTGAGGTCGATCCGGATGGCGCGATGTTGGCTTTTGGAGACATGATGAGGAAGAGAATTGCTATGCCAGCTCATCTTATGTACGATGGGGTGGATCAGAATCTGTTCAACAATTTCTCTATGGTCGCCCAGAGAACTGGTACCTACACTGCCAGAGATTATGCCGACATTTTGGAGCATCTTGTAAGCAGGTGGAATGTACAGAAGATGGAAGGTCTGTCCGCTGAAGGAAGGCAAGCGCAGGAATTTGTCTGTACGTTAGCCCCTCGGATCAGGAAGCTGGACGAGCGCGCTCAACTCAAGCCGAAAAGAACTCCCAAAACAGGGCCATTCAGCTGGGTTTTTGACAGGGAAGTGGAGATGTGGTAGTGCTCCAATTTGAGTGTAAAACCGAGGAGTACCAACTTGAACGCCTATTCACGCAGCCACCTAAAATCTCTTCGAACATTGCAGAATATAAGGGAGATCTCAAGAGAATTCATGGTTCGTGGAGTGTCCGAGGCCTCCGTGGATTGGGGGTGGGGGGGTGGGGGAAGGGGGGGGAGGTTTCTTTTTTGGCAACTTTAGGTTTCGAGATGCACGACAGAGAACAAGGTTCACTTGTACATAAGCTATACAGGGACGTGTGTAAATCTTGAGGTCTATGGCAAACTTGTGTTCCCTGATTGACGGGGATGCGGTGGAGAGTTTCTGCCTTGTTTTAGGGGTTTGCACAGAGGGAAGAGTGAGGACTTGTGGGACGAGTACAGGCTGGCCTGCTCTGGGAGACAGTCTTGACGATGAACGACCATTGTATACACTCACACCCGCCAAGAACGCAAGCACCTGTCTGTTCTGATTTTCCGTTTGTCCCTGTCGACCTCCACATGGTTTACCGGTTCAGTAAATGAAGTTGAGTTTCAATGCCCGGCAGCTTAAGCCTCTCATGTGATAGGTGTTAGTGTCACACCTCTTCTGTCTATCACTTGATGTTCAGGGTTTGGCCAATAGTCTGGAGTGAGATACTCCGATACGGAATTCTCCTTGATATGACGTCTGTGAGTTTCTTGCTGCGGCGTTATCAGTTTGTATTGTGTATTTGTTTGTGAAGGAGGGTTACTCCGCAGGAGGGACATTCTTTCCATCGAAGTGCCCAATAGTTTGGCGGCAGGTTTAAATATTTTTCGGTTGTCTTTTCTGAGCTCTGTCTACTAGTTAGTCCCTTCATGGAAACAAATCTGCTGTTCGCTGATCACGGTATATCTTAGGGACTGGATGAGTAGGGGGAAAGCGCTTCACATACAAGTTGGTCTCAGTTGGATAATTATTCGTTGCTGTCTGACGTCTGCATTAAAGTAGATCATCCGAAACCTTCTAAAGCACAAGCTTGTTCGCGTGAGAAGGCATTGTGGCCGGATGCCCTCATGGTCGATCATGTTGCCGACGGGAGTTGAGATGAAAATGGCAGCTGAGGAGGTGAACTGTACTTGATGTGCAGCTCAGTTGATTGACAAACTATACAGTCTGCAGCAGTATCTGCAAAAAGCAAAACGGTAGCACTCAAAACGATTTAAGTGTGGCCAATGTCCGAGGAAGGACGGAGCTGTGGACGAGTGCCTTTCCTAGCCTGTGTTCAAAACAAATATATACTGGTGGTAGCAACTGGTTCTCTCCGCGAGACGGAAAACCGAATGCAGTCGGGGCTAGAATCTAGCATTGGTAACAGTGCCTACCGTCTACATTGTTTGTTCACGTTATCCACTTCTTGGGTCTGTCGTTCTGCAACCAGGAAAAGTGTGGATGTTGTTGCTTGAAACCATGCTCTTGGGATAATACGCAGGAACGGCGAATGTCTGATCGTGCAGCGTTATCGTGTAGTTAGCCAGTAAGGTAGCTATCTGGTTTCCATGTCATCCGCTGCTGTACCTGGCACCGATCATGGTGCCTCGAACGTCCCGGCGAGAAATGGCCATGTTGACCCTGACAAAAGAGTATTGTCATGGAGACGTAACACTCAAGTTGACACAACATCCTCGTTTGAGAGCGACTGTCGCTTTTGCACCGAACTTGGACTGAACTTCAGGCTCGCATGCCTGCCAGAATTCAACACACAAAGAGAGTAACTCGGTGCCTCTGTACACCGACAATAGCATGATCTCTCTCTCGCACAAGATATCCTCGTCCTTCGTACTCTTCCCACTAAAGCTGCTTTCTAACATCGTGTGCGTTCCCGTCCATATGTTTTCTGTTATGTATCATTTTCTGACGATATTTAAAATACGACCAGCAAAAGATATTTCCTGTGCGATGAAAACTAATTGCTTTTCATGTGCTTTACTTTAGCCTCTGGAACGAAATGAAATTACTTTTTCCTTCCCATTTGTGTTCATTTCTCCTCTGAGCTGTTCAAGGGCATTGCTTATTCATCTCTTCCATCTCCATCAGGCTTTAATATAATAAAGAAATAAATAAACTGAATTATCTGTCAAAGATAGTTACATATATAATGATTGTAAGAACATCTGAAGGTCTTTTCTTTATGGGTTTTGTCTACAAAAGCCTAACAACGGTCACGCAGTTGCATCTAACAACTGTGCTGTAGCGAGCGAATCTTCACCGGTCCAGAAGTATGTTTAACTCTTCTAAACATAATAGATAGACTGCTACGTACTACGTCTTTGTACATCTACAACAAAAGAGAGTTGTCGCATCCCTTTAAATTCGTTCTCGGAGCTTACAAGGATTTTACCTACAAAACTCTTTTCAGAAAAGATCAAATATAAAAGATAAATTGAAAAATGAAATAATTCTAACCTCTCCAATTCCCGTTCTAGATTTTACAGCCACTATTCCCGGCCGCTTGTCCTCTTCCTCTTCTCCATCGAGAACCTCACGTTATATGTATATTAGGGGCTGTCATTTGTACAATTATTCTCAAAGATTCGGTACAGGATTCGTGTTCGGATGAATTATGCGGGCTTTTTCTTTGGATTCTAAAACATTTATGGTATTTGTCTCAAGACATATCTCTGGAATATAATCAATTATGGAATGAATTTACAGGATTGGAGGATCTCAAGATTATATGTATCTTGACCACTCAACTTGGATCAGGCTATTTGCACGAAGGACTTCTCCGCGAAAATATGATGGCTATGTCTGATCGGATTCCACCAGAGTTTTGAGCAAGAATCCATTTTTGAAGAAATGACATTTTTTATTATGTGACGTCAGTTTAGCACCTCGACTAGGTTGATCGAGTGCGGAGTGACTAGTCTCGATAAGGCCGTTAGTGTCGTTAGGGTAAGTTCTTGGACCAGTCCCACTAAGGGTATACTTCTCAAGTAGAGCTTGCAAGCTTTAGTTTTTTGAGTTGAGTCTTCAAGCTCCTAGCTATGGTGGATAGTCTTGAGGAGCACAATCTGGATACTGTGATGCACAGAGTGGATTTGGCTCAAATTTAGTGTTTGTTTAGTGCCGGTTGACATGATGGAATGACTGTAGATTGTGTATTTCTCAAAGAATTCAATTCACGAGGTCTAATTGAGAGCTTTCAGATCTCGGATTTGTGTTGATGATATCTCTAGAGTGGGTAGATCGTTGATACTTTCTATTTGCGGATCCATGCGTACGTGGAGTGGTTCTTTTTGGTCGTGTGATTGATTGTTGTGCGGATTAGTAGTGTTTGGACTTGTTCTTGATCAAATTTGTAGTGAGGTAGATGCGAAAGTGCTGCTGAAATTTCTCGTGATAAGTTTTTTAAGATCAATTTGAGATTGATGTCCGTTCGGTGGATGTCAGGTAGGTCTGGGTCAGATATTTCTGGTGGTGAGGAGTGCAATAGGTGCACGCCGAGAAGACGATTTCAACGCATCCAAAATCATCCGATTTGATGAAGATCGAAAGAGTTACAAGAAAAAGAAAGTCATAGGTGATCAAAATCTGACTTTACGCGTTTGGTCCAAGTTTCTACTCTACTCCAAGCGGGGTGTGAGCAGGAGTGTTGAGGCTTCGAGGAATAGAGGTGCGTGAGTGCAGAGCCGTGAGGCATGAGAGCCGAGTGCGAGAGTGCGGAGATGGTCCGAGCTCGAGCTAAGCATGCGTGAGCTAAACCCAATTTCAATGATGTGGGAGTGAGTAAAACCAAATCTCTCATCCAAACACTATTCATGAAAAATGTGCTTAACTACTAGCTCTTAGCTCTGACTTTACCACTAGTCCAATAGCTCTTGGTATCTTCTAGGGATGCATGTAAGTATTTATGGACTTGTTTAAGGTAGTAGGAGACTTTTCGCACGTTCCTAGAGGAGTGATAAGGCGACCCCATAGTACTAGAGAGAAGCTGTCGTTGTGATAACGTTTGTCTATATTGTAGAGATGCATATGGAGGCAATTGATGACAGTTGTCTTGGGTGAGCCAGTAGAGCTACCATGAGTTTACTTTTGATACTAGATACTTAGAGATACTTTTGGAGCTACTAGAGATATTGACATCTAGTTAGTGACCTTAGGTATAAGTTATGGCAGTTGGTGGCTATATATTGTGCAAGTGATTATCAAAGGAAGGCGTTAGTTCAGGTGAAGCTAGGTTTATCTTTTGTGCATGTTTGAGTGTGGAAGGTTATCGTATGGACTTCTTGTGATTGGAACCCCTCCATATTCTACTTCTTGTTTGTGCATCGCGTTTGCTTGTGTTGGCGCTTGATTTCCAGAGTGGTTCACTCCAATGTGCTATCGATAGTTAGATGGGAGTTGCGGACCAGTCAGACTATCTCTATTTCTCTAACGGTGAGGTTGGACTTGCGATTAACTGAGATGTTGCATGTGGTGATGATAGGTACAGGTTGCTCTTACGTTGACCGTCATAGTAGAAGATAGGTGAGCTCAATAGGAACGGGGTTAGGCAGGTTGGCGTCACATGTGGTGATGAGGTTTTGACGCTCTGGTTAGAGCTTAGTATCCGTAATTGACACGAGACTGTCATCACAGAGGTTTCGGCAGTGATTCAAATGCAGTAAGCAATAGATTCACACGGAGTAGTGTGAGGTACCAACCAGTAGCACCGGTCTCATCGACAAAAGACATCAATTCATACGAGGATGTGGTTGGAGGTACACATAGTGTCGTCACACTATTTTTGTGAGACTTGGACGAGATCTATGAGAAGGGGCTCGATGATACTCGAGTACTGTGAGTACCATTGAGCTGGATGACTTCATCCAAGAGTTCGACAGTTGGTACGATCTGCAACAGATGCGGAACCTACAATTATTCACACCCTTCATGATGTGGAAGGGTTTGTTCTAACATGAAGAGATCACATATGCACGATTATCATGAGTCCAGACGAGACTACAGCGTGGAGATTGAGTTGTGGAGATAGCATTGGTCTCCCAACTATGTTTCTATCACTACTGACATAATTTCAGAAGACGTAGCATCTATGAGTTCGGGTGCTAGTAGTAGTGGTACATCCACTAGTGACAGAACATCTACTACTAGCAGTGTGTCCACTAGTAGTGGAGCAGATGGTAGTATGAGCGAGATACCACCAAGGTTTAACCATGTGGTTCAATTCTTCCCGTGTTTGAGGAAGAACTATCAAGGTGTGCGGACTGACAATTTGAGGAGTCTACAGGAGTTCTAACGGAAGACTGGAGGGGGCGTATGCTTTACTCGCATGAGGCGGTTGATTGATGTTATCCAAGAGGTGACGAAAGCACAAGCAGTCTAGTTCTGGTAAGATACTAGACCGAGAGTTGTGTAATAAAGTTAGAGATGCAATTCTTCTTAGATACACCGCTTCGACGTTGACGGTTGTCTTTGGTTTGGCTGAGCGGACTGAGCTCAACATGGTGGAGAAGAGGGTGGTGAGTGCTGGGTTCAACACAGAGGTACCACATGAGACGACCACCTCTTCTCGAGGATCATAGGCTACGCAACAGCGTGACAATGGTGGTGGTAAGATCGTGCTGAACAGTCACGATCTCAAGGAGGTGTTGGAGGACCTAATGGATAGAAGCTCGTGTCGTCCTTCTCTAGTCAACAACAAGCAGGTCCTTGTTGGACGTGTGATGGTCCTCATCAACACAAGGATTGTCCACAAAGAAAAGTGATTATGAGACGTCAAGCGATACATAAATAGTGATAGCATTGCAAGCAACCAGGTCACGATAGTGGCTGTTATTTTGATCTTCACACCGAGCTACGGCAAGAGAAGGCTGAGAATGATTCAGAAGAGGGTTGAGGACTCCAGCGATGATAGTGATCTCTAGAAAGACTCCCGAGACAGCTTCTGGTTTATTGACGTACTCAAAAGACTTCTCGCAACCAAGCTTCCCATCACTGGTCTCACTTGTCTTCAGCTTCCTACACGCAATCTAGTCTCACAACAGACACGAAACATTCGCATTATGTTTTCTGACTCCTCATCTCGCATATACTCTCAAAAGAAGCTTGTTGTGTAACGAGAAGACATGACCCTTGATCATTCTCTCCAAATTTTGCCAGCAAGACAACTCTCATCTAAGCTCGAGAAGAAGAAAGAACAGGCTGCTATGGGGTTACAAAAAAGATCCGTAAAGGACCCTCACGTCTTCTCGTGCATTCTGCCGGCTTTCCAATCTTCTAGTCTCTAGGAAGATGTGGATTTGAGAAGTTAAGAAGATTAAGAAGCACAGGCTTGATTCTCAATTTCCTGTTTCCTTAAACAACAATCAACTCTCAAGTTCACTCTACGAACTGCAGACATCCGTCTTTCGAAGGTGTCCGGACATTCAGACATGTCTTCTGTCCACGGATTCTGAGACAGAAGCACAGTAGGATAGAGAAATTGATAGTCAGACCATCGAATTTTGGAATGGGAAGAAGGGAAGCTCAATTTCGATTCGAGAAAAAGTGTGAAGATGACAAAAATTGGATAGCACTTTTGCGTCCAATCTTCTCAAAGAAATTTTAGGGTAGGGAGAATGATCGATGAGCTTCTTGCAAATGATCGGAGAAGCACGAGAGACATCGAAATAGAGGACGAAAGCGATGAGGAAAGAGAAAGAACATGGAAAGAACCTCAGTATTGCTTCCAGCTACGCTTCTGATTGTTCCTTCAGTCTTTTGTGCGCTTCACACTTCAATTTTACCTTCAATGTTCTGCTACGATCTTGCTTCTGCCTCCAATCTTGAGCTGCTACTAATTGCTTCCACAATCGAGCTCGATCTGCTGCACTCCGAAGCTTCTCTCTCGATTTTCCACCTCGACCTTCAAATTCGAATCCCTTGGAGATTCCTCACTCTTCCACCTTGAGTGCGCTTCTTGACTGGAAGACGCCTTCTCCTATTCACTCACTCCAGTTCGCTTAGGTGTGCTTCCAACATCCTCTCAATTCTTCATTTGAAGTCAATTCCAATCTCGAGAAGCAGCCAAGAGAGCTCGTGCTAATGCGCCTCCAGCTTCCGTGTCATCTCTGCGCGATTTAGGTAATGGCTTCGACTATCCTAGACCTACCTACTACAAAAGTGACTGTACAGCAAGTACACCTACCCTCTTACCTAGTCGGTGCGTGGTTGGTACCTCCCGCGGTTGTAGTCACTGTTTGTTTGGAAGCATGCTCTGTCTTCTAGCTTCCGGTTTCCGGAAGACACTCTCTGGAAGACGTCCGTCTTCCGGCTTCAGAAGAAGTCGACTTCTTTCAACGAATTTCCTTAAGATCATCTTCCCGTTAAGCAAGGTGTAATCTTAAGTAATAAGGTTACTTCAATTATATAGACATGTCATTACTTAAAATTTTTGAAAAAATCTCCAATCTCGTAAATTGTGGGTACCACAATCATCCTGAGGCGGATGGTTTAACCGAGAGGGTTGTTTAGACGGTGAAGAGAGGATTGTGCAAGTATGGTTTGCAGAATGGTCACTTGGGAGACTGAGATGGTTACCATGATTGGCTATGGACTACCGGTTTAGTCGGCAAGCGTCTTTGGCTTCCTTCTCACCGTATTTTCTATTGTATGATCGAGATCTAGATCTACCTTCGATCATTCGTCACGATTCAACTGAGGTGTTGAACCTTGATGACCTTGATATGTGGGTGAGAGCATGTTCTCAACGAGCCGAGATATTTTAGAGAGTTATGCCTATGGTTTTTGAGAACCTAACGATTGCTCAGCATAGAGACACTTTGCGATATGCGACTATTCGAGGAGGAGGTTATCGATCATCGATTCGCAGGTTTCATCTTGATGATTATATCTATCTATAGCAGACTGCACCGATGACGTTGGATGTCATCACAGGGCGCACGATTTTACGAATGCATGAGGTGTTATTTTCTAGAGTATTCATGTTAGAGGGTCGTGATGGTGTTGTTTGGAAAGACCATGTGCATATTGCACGTCATGTCATCTTCCCAACATCGATGATATCGTTGACCCAAGCTTAGCGATTGTACGCGTGAGCTTGAGATGTATGTTGTGTGGGTCTGCTGATGGAGCAGCCCATATGTTGATGTGTGATGATCGTTCAAGAGGTTAGCACATATCATTTTTTACTCCATCTCTTAGTGTCATTCCTACTGGACGATGGGTTTGTTCTCAATGTATATAGTAAAGATAGCCGATTAGATCTTTGCGTGATAGCGATGGAACGATGTAGCACCCAACCTCCGAATCCTTGCACCCACGGAGGTGTATATCACGTAGTTGAGATATGGAGCTATGTGGAGTTAGAAGGACCTAACCGTCAGTTATGAGATGATTGTGGTACACTTGTGTATGTATATAACATTGTCTATATGTTATGTGTATGTGGTATACCTCTGACAACGATGTATGTTGTGTAGCAATGTGTATGCGCACGACAGTTGTCACGTCAGTTTAGCACCTCGGCTAGGTTGATCGAGTGCGGAGTGGCTAGTCTCGATATATTATTTATTCTTTCTATAAAATTTATTTGTAATTTAAGTTCATAAATATTGTCACAAAGGAAACATGTGGATTGAACATAATCCACAATCTCCAAGAAAAGATGTATCTCCCAGCTTTTGGACGAGAGGATCTCCTTTTACTTTCCTGGGTATTTCGATATAATAGTCCTTGTGTCTGATATGTGTTCTCGGACCGGCATACTTTTTCCCACACACTTTTCCTCTAAAAAATTTACTTTTCTTATTTTTTGAAGCAAAAAGTGGGTTAGGTTGCCATGCAATAAATTTTTATCTCTTTGTCTCCGTGAAGCTTTCTGCTGCAGAATGTGACCATTATTTATCATGTTCCTATTCTTTGTCTAAAGTTGATGATCTAAGACTCAAAATAATAAGAATCTTGAGACTTACAAAATGAATTGTAGAGTCTTCAAGTCGAAATCTTACGACTGAGAAATAAGCCAAAAAATTAAAATGTGATGTAGATCGCAAATAAGAAATATATTCTTTTTTTAATTTTTTTAATTTTTCCTATTGAATAGAATCTTGTTACAGTGATCAATTCGCTTGGAATCAAAACAGATGTTTTAGAATTCAGTTTTGAGAGAATTAGATTTTTAACCAAAATTAGACTTTCCGGAAAAATTTTCAATTCACACTAGGATTCAAACCTAAGACCTCTGTCTCCCCATGTTCAAACCTCAACCATCTGAACTACGACGTCTTTGTTACAAGGTAGCATTGCTGCTTACATACTGTAACTTGTGGTTTAAGGAACTATCTTGATAAGAAGACAAATTTATAATTCATGGGCATAAACACTAAAGAAAATGTACTCTAGAATTGAGTTGAGGGATTTTTTACACAATTCTTTATAGGTAAATGAATTTAGGTTCATGTGCAAAGAATTAACTTTATTATTTCTAAGTTGACGTACATCTTTCATAGTTTGATTTTGAGATCATCTTGTACTAATCCACATCTACGTATAAGTCAGTTTCGAGACTTTTACATCAGTTTGAAATTTACATCAGGATTGGTATATATGGATAACCTCTTTCCCATGGCCATGAATTTGAAGAGAGAGTGATTTTTTACCATGATCTAAACGAGACACCTACTTCTGGGAATGATATGTATGTCAGTTTACATCTACCTCCGGATTTCACTCTGAAGATTGAGAACAAGGAACCAAGAGTAGTGAAATAATTCACTCGATACTTGGCTGATACTCGAAGTACATATTATGTGAAGTACATATGTGCTGTAATCTGGTGCATTCTCGTTCTATATAGTAAAATTCTTCCACATGTACAACACATCTGTTCCATTACAAAGCATAAAGTAGATAGTGATGAAGTAAGTGAAGTTTGACTTTTCCCAACTGATCATTTTAATTTCATGATCACCAAGTGCCACATTAATTTTAGCACGAACCTTAAAGTCAGTTCGGTATCAACAACAGCTAACATATAGCCACACTTACTGCAGATTTCCTTCTGTCTTATTTCTGTATAAACGTAGCATTTTCTTTGTTAGGTGTGTTAGGATACTGTGAATGCAGATGCAAAGAACATAGTCAAATCAATACAAGAGAGACTCATACTGCCGAAAACCACAAGACTGATCGACTGGACACATACTGCAGAAATCAATACTTATGATCCCTCACACAGACAAGGAAAGAAACGCTCCAGCCTGTTTCTTCACTTTCTAGATTTCTTTCGTTTTCTGATGCCAGTACTTTCCGCGAAAAGAGAATTATAAGTTAAGCAAGTGCTAAAAGAACAATTAGTATACAAATTAACAAAAGATTAAGCACTCATGATCATGGACTAACTTAACTAACTCTGAAAGGTCTGCAATGGGACTGCAAACAACATGAAGTCGAAATTGACCGTTTCACTAAAAAGTTGTCTCTCTATTGATTGTCATTGGCTATCGATACATCAGTCGAGTTATAAATGTGTAGACTAAGAATCAAGAAAATTGGCTGATACGACTAGTCACCTTTAAGTTACTGCATACTAACATCTGCTTGCTCTCTCTTGTTCGTCCGAAGGTCTTGACCAGCGGGAGAGGACAGTTTCGTTTAATATGAACAGCAAATTTATGAAGGCAATGCTGTATATAAAGCTTGAGGAGTCTGTTTGCATGACCCATCTGATCAAAGATCAGAAGATGCATCGCGCTACGTTCTCTGTTTCGGCTTTTCTAGAAGAACTGTTCCTTGTGAAAACACGCATTCAGCTAGACCATGCGCTCATCATATGGTATACGGCAGCGTGTGATTGCTCAAACAGCCCGACTTCAGTCACAGACCACATAGTGGCGGTGGGCGGAAGATCACCTTCACCTTGATTGAAAACGTTATAGTCGATCAACTTAGACCTAGAGGTCCAGAAAAATTCGCATTCAATGAAATCCGGACCACCTTGATCCATGGCGTAGCTCCATGGCCAACTGTGCTTTTGTCCCATACGCAGATTTACGATGCCCATTGTATACGCTCCCGTTGAGTCGTGATACTCGCATCTGATTCTACATTCTCCATTCTCTCCTTTGTAGTTGATGTGATTCACAGTAGTAAACTCTGTCTGAAATATTTCACCTGCATCAACTGCTCTTACGACAAGTTGACCCATAACACATATCAGTAAAGAAAAATGATCCAGATTTCCGAAAGATGGTGAAATTAAATAACAAAGTGAGAGATCTAGAGAGCGTGTTCAATTGCACACTACATCTGGATTTCATCATTACCCCGCAACAGGAAACGAAATGTTCAGTAAATAACTCAAAGAAGATACTCCGGATCCAGCTGTGGAGAACATCGATCATCAGTTACCTGAAAGAGGTATTGCACTCTCGCATTCGACCACGACAAAGAGGAGAGCCCAAATAGCTCCAGAGATGAACATGAAAATTGACATTTTTGTATAAACCATTCAAGAAAGAGAAGCAACAAGATTAGAAGGCAAGAGGACATAACACGATCGCGAGCTAGCCAGAGATAGTTGAGTAGAATATATACTGAACTTGGGAGTCTCACACCGCAGGTCATCACCCACTGTGATTCTTGAACTAGTATCGCTCAGTTCTCAGACCGGACTAGTCCAGAAATTTTCACGCCTCGTAGTGAACTAGTGTCAGTGAGTAGAACACGTGGACAATGGTTGCCCAGAACCGTAACGGAATTTGTAACTACCCAAAACCATAACGGAATCTGTAACTATCCCTAATCGCGGCTATAGATTCAGTGGCAGGTAGACTTTTTTATGGATGGATTGTTGCCCAGAACCGTAACGGAATCGGTAATCATCCCTAACCGCATAATGGATGGATGGTTATGGGCAGATGGTTTGAATTGAGCACTAGTAGTTACGAGAATTACCCAGCGGACAGACATTATCTGCCTCATGGTCTCAAGGTCTGAACTCCTTTTTGCTCATCGTAACTCTGCTTGCCACTAAATTATCAAGAGAATTCCACCTAACGGTTTTATCTAGACCCTTATTGTCGATGTGGAGTCATCCTTGCTGGACAAAAAACAGCATTTCTAGTACTAGTGGGGTGGAAGCTATCAGTTCTCTTCGTGTTCTCTTCGGGTGTCTGTGTATCCAGATCAGACTTTAGCTAGAACCGGAGAGAAACAATCCTCCTTTGGTTGTTTCTGGTATTATGTAGCTTTTTTGTGAATTTAGGTTGTTGGGTTGGAACTAATGCTTCTGGTTTGATGTGGAAAGTTCGCTTGGTTCTTGATTTCATCGCCCTTGAGCAAAATTCTTCCATAAATATTGGGAATGTTTTTAATCAGGCATTGCTTCTTGCTCTCCAAAGAGAGTTAATTCAGTCACTCTATATTTATGGAATCATTGGGATTATAATATACAAAGTATTCACTTTCTTGTAGTATCTATCTTAAGATTTTCTCTGACTGCTTCTACATGGCTTTCAAAATAAGCTTTTTCTGCGCTTTCTCGCTTTAAGTTAGTTTAAATCTCAATGATATATCGTACGCAGGCCTTGGTGAACTGTGTCTTTTGCAAGTAAGTGGAAAATGCCCTAACTTGTATATGCAAAGTAAAGGGGTCATTACAAATCAGTTAAAATTATGAAAGAATCTTTGAATCTGGTATGGTCACTGTTTATCATATATATATATAATATTATATGTATATATCATCATCAATTTAGTATGCATGAGATAAACACTTGCGATATCATTTGGTATTCCATCGTCTATAATTTAAGTTAATGACATACTTATAATCGTATTCTAGTATTCGTAGACCCGGCACTATTGGAATCGATGTTTTAACCCACTACGGTAACCATGATTTGGATCCGGTATTCGAGCAAAACTTGGCATCGTGGTAGTTTCGAAGTTACCCTATTTCTTCCCCTACTCTAGAGAGAGAGAATTGACTTGTTTAGCTTCACAACTGTTACATCAACGAATCACAACCTCTAGACTGAGTCCAACTGTGGTTCCTTGGTTCATCTAGATCAGATTCGGTAGAACTTCAAGTTGGATATCAATTACTCTCGTGTCACAAGGGAAAACGTCACCACATTATTCATGATCGTAGCAACAATATCGTATGATAAGGTCATCAAGGTGGCTTAACTGGTGCAATCTTGATGACAGAAAAGAAACCAGGCTGTCAGAGAACTGAGAGAAGTTTATCAATGATCACATCGCGAGTCAACTAAACTGTTCCAATCACATGAGATGGACTGCTACACCGAACGATCGGAACGCTGCAACAACAGCCAAACAGCTATCACTACCACTCTAAAACTATTTTCGTTATTGCAGAAAGTCTTTATTCAAGATGAAATATCAATTATCTAAAAGGTCAAAAAATGGACTGAAAGCCAGAACACACACTAAAAATTTCCACAGTGTCACTCTGAGAACTCCTCTCCTAGATGGTTCGTTTGTAATAACTTCAGAAACACGCAGCTGTAGATACGATTTTATGTCATTCTCTACAACGCTAAAGAGAATCGGATTGAGAGATCCTTCCAAACTCTCTAAAATCGCATCAATCGACCTTCAAGTTGAGGATTCAGCCTTGAGAAGACTGACAGTGATGGAAAGAGTACTGCGACAGTGAGAGAGTGGTCGTGGTACGGCCGAAGTAGGTGACTGACAATGATGGAGAGCCTGGGAGACGAAGGCTTTCAAACCGATATCAGAAGTAACAGCATCGGAGCGCCCTCTAATGAATATTCTTCGAAACGAATAGGTATAGTTACATTACTTCCTAGGATCTCCCTTTGATTTACTTTCTTTTGACAAAGGCGGATCCAGACTGAGATATAGACATTCTTATTATCAGAAAAACGTAGACCAAAAACAAAGAGGAATGCCTTGACTTTAAGCTTCATAGCTTGAGTCTGTACAGACTCAGGTCCAGGTATACGTAATACACATGTGTATTACGTATACCTGGACCTTGTGATCAGTTCCAAGACATGCCCTAAGATACGCAGGCTTCACGATCCATTCTCTTGTCCGGTTTTACTACAAGATCGAAAGGATCATTTAAATTCCTATATATACTGAAACAAGCATTCAGCCAGACCATCCAGTCACCATGCTATATATGCCGGCGGCTGATTGCTCAAACAGTCCCACTTCAGTCACAGACCACATAGTGGCGGTGTGCTGGAGATCGCCTTGACCCTTAGAGAAGACGTCATAGTCCATGGCCTTGGACTGAGAGGTCCAGAAAAAATCGCAGTGGATGGAATCAGGACCATGCTCATCCACCGGCCTGATCCAGTTCTGCCCTTGTCCGACACGCAGATATACGAAGCCCATCGAGAATGCTCCCGTTGAGTCGTGGTACTCACAGCTGATTCTACACTCCCCATATTCCCCATCATAGTAACTGCTGATGTGATTCTCAGTCGTAATATTGATTGCTTGACTTGCATCAGCTGTTGTCACAAAAAGTGGGCCGTAAGCATAGTATGCATTATACCAGTATGCTACCGCGTGCGTTATAGCAACACACTTGAAGAGCATACTGAACTGCACATAACCTCTAGATTTTGTCATGCAAACCGAAATGAAAGACTGAATTCGAACTCTTAACTAATTCAAGGCGGATACATCAGTAGAGAATCGTCAGTTACCTGAAAGAGGCGTGCCAGAAGCTGAGACACTCTCAGAATTGAACACAACAAAGAGGAGTGTCCAAATAACTCCAGAAATCACAAAACATCTTCGCAATGGCGATGCCATCTTCTCCGGGTGGCGTTAACGTTTCTTTCGTTATCTCTGCGGCTGAAGCGGCGTTCGTCTTGATCTCTTCGTCAGCCTTATGGCTCTCTTGCTCTCGGAGCCTCTCCTTAGACCGCCCTCGGTGCTTACTGGATTCTTGCTGGCTCTGAGTGGCCTCTCGCGTGGCCTCTCTATGCGGCTCTCACCTCCCTGTAGTCATCTACATTCGAAGGGATAGGAAGAAAGAGCCGAAAGAGGGAAGTAGACTAACGTAAGAAAGAAGACAGTCTGGCTAGGGGCTGAGCAGACTCCATCGTGAAGAGTGAATAGACTTACCTGAAGCTTGCTGGTTAATTAACTCCTTGTAATGGTTCTTGCTCGGCAAGTGATCGGTAAGAAAACTGTTTTAGGAATGCGATTTAATCATGATCAGTTGTCATTGTAACTTCAAGTTTACGTTTGCATTATTCTATCCCTGACCCATTGCAATCGATCCCTTTTTTCCTTTACGGTGGAACAAAGGGATCATTACACTGTACGTGAGTCAATATGTAACCATATATGTTGAGAAATACCGTTACATCTTTCATATGCATGGACCTTTCCCACCCATTTTCGAATTTGAAAACGTTCCTGCTCCGGCTGGTGGTGTGTATTTAAGGAAGTCCTTAGAATCCAAATCTCCATCACCTGCTTGCATCTCTCCACACTTCCTCGGGCCAAGAGTCTAACCTTGTTCATCTTCTACTTGCTGCTTCTCTTTACGGAGAACAAAGAGACACGATGGCGATGAAGTGGACTGCACCGAATACACTGCTCCTAATCTGCTGCTGCGTTGTGCTTCTTATGATGGCGCATACAACTTCTGCAAGAGATTTCAACGGGACTCTCGCCAGCTATATCAATGGAACTGTCGTGGACAGTACTAGTGACGATGGTGAGAGACTTTAATTTCACAGTTTGAATTAGACGAATTATGACTATCGTTTCTTTTAATGTCTGAATGCTGATGCTTTTCTCGTGGATGATTGTAGAGCAACTTTAAGGTGTTGCTTTCACTTCTGACAAAGTTTGTGATGTGCACAGGGAACTGCAGCTTCTCGTATTGCTGCTGCAAACCCCATGGTCCCTACTGTTTGATCGGCCTGTGCTGTTGTACATGAGAATCGCGTCTCTTGGGGAGGTCCTGAGATCATTCCTGCTATGTACGTATACGTGGGACTCCAGGCGTTTCCGAAGATATAGACTAAATAGAAGCCTAAAGTGCGATGCTCAAAGCATTAGTTCGGTTGTTGGTACGTACATGCTAGCTTAGAACCTTCTGGAAACTGGAGGTACGCTACTAGTCCAATCTATACGTTCGAGATCTTGATCTTCGATTCGAGAAAGCTACAAAAAGTCACCCACGACTTTCTTTCCTTCATCACGATTAGGATTATTGACCAGATGTACATGTGCATGCTGGCTCACGATTGTTTTGGCTTAATGCCCAAAGAGATTGTGAATTCAAAGAAAACTGATTAAAGCGGTTCACCTTTCCTTCGAAGCCGATTCGGTGATCAGATTACAGTGCAAGCAACGATTCCACAACTATCATGATCCCAACTGGACGATAGCGCAACTAATTAATCGCAAGAAGCTTACGAACAACCAGCTTCGCCAACTTTTACATTTTTATCGACTTCGTAGCTAGAGCACTATCGGCTTGAGTGGGTTCTTTCTACTGTGATTGTTGGACCTCCATCAGCTGCCTTGACGAAAAGCGGCTTGTAAGACAGGTCAGTAAAGCCTCTACTTAGTTTTCTCAAAGTGGTGAAACATGATGAGAAGTTGAATATTGAACTGCACACTATCAGATATACATTTCATCATACAAACGATAATTAATGAAGAAGGAGCAACCGGGTGTTAACTAATCAAGCTAATACTCAGTCAGCTACGTATCTGAAAAACGCATGGGAGAAGCTGACCCGCAGGCACTCCAGCATTCCAACAGAGTGACAGCAAAAAGAAGAATCCAAGGAGCTATTGCTCCAGAAAATTGGCAGAAATGAAAATAGAACTTGCAATTGCCAGAGTTCTACAATTCTTCTATAATTCACATAATATATGCACTACCATTTTAATTTTATTCAAGACACGAAAGCAACGAAGGGAAGAGGACACAGTAAGAGCCGAAATAAGGAATGCTGGAATTATGGTCGTTCTACCCGGTGCACTCTTCTAGTCTTTGTCAACCTGGTCCAGCAATTAACCGTTGGCACTTGATCGATACAAATGGTGGAAGGTATGAACGTACCTTGCTTCCTCCATGCCTACTGATAGTATATGTCAAGTACTATCAACCAGGTAAAGAATTTTGGACCTTCTAAAGTGGACTATTACCGGAGTAATTCTCGAATACAATTTCCATTTATGGCATATGTCATGTAGTTTCAAAACTGGATGAGTGACTCTGTTAATGAGAGTTATCACAACGTGATCAGTGATACTTTATATTTTCACGCTAATCAAATGTATTACTTAGTCTAGTAGAATTATAGTCTCAAGATCTGAGAAGTGAAACATTGGCTTTCGATTAATAGACACTTACAAACTTCTTTCTGATATTCCTCAATAGTTGTTCATGATTGTACATAACTAGTTAGGTAGTTCATTTTCTGAACGTCTAGGTGTATAGCACTTTATTTTAGTGAACACTAGTTCTACAATTATAGTTGAAAAGCCAACTGTGGGGAATTCAAGAACAAAACATAACATCGTATTGATACTGTTATTTTGTAGTTTAATAAAAAGAATTAAACCTCAGAGTCTTCTGTGCAGATCTAAGACTTCATTTTTTGCAGCAATGTCATATATATATTCTATCTTACACATATCTAGGATGCTTCTTTAGGATAATGTATGAGCCCAAGGTGTACGTTGAATTCATATAGGTGCTAGTTATAGTCATCTAGATTCAAGAATCCTTCATTGCAGACCGCTCTTTTCTTAATACAAACTATGGGAATAAGAAAATTCCCATATCATATATATGAAGTTTATATCATATTTTCATTAGATTCTTAAGTGCTCATCCTTAGGCTAGCTAAACACGGCTAAATATCAGAATCACTGCAACATTGTGATCTGAGTCAGAGTTTTTCAAGCTGAGCTATATCATGCCATTAGCCAAGCTAAATCGATATTCACTTCTTTTTTATTTGTAAAGGATTTATCATTGCCTGATCGTGCATATGATTACCTAGCTAATCAGTTTTCATCTAAGTTGGTATGTGCACCCTAAATCAGTTTATTCTCAATGCAGGAAAGCCTATTTATCACACCCATAGACATCATTAAAACCCCAGAACCCATCTAAAAAGACCTGATTGGACCGATCCCAGCTGCTTTATACTAATGTTAACGGTGCCACGTCCCACGTTTCGCTTTTAAGAGACGTACATCAGAGCTCTATATATGTTCTTCTTTCATTTTTGGTAAGCTCCGAGCTCTATGTTACCATGGCAGTACAGGAAAGAAAGACAGGAAGAAACCATGGCACTACTAGCACTGGAGCAACTGCAAGACTAGTACTCTACCTTAATTAAAATGTCCATCAGTACGTTTAATTTCCTCGTGCACCGCCAAGCCCTTTTAGTTTCAAGGAGGTCGTTTTTCAGTCCAATCTGCTCTTCCACGATAATAGAGCAATGTAAAGAAGTATATCCTTCTTTTCCAAACTCCCTCATGTGATCGAGTGGATCCGCTACTGTAACAATTGTCACGCAAAACACTTCAGAATCTTTGAATCAGGGGCATTAAAATTATTCCGAAAGAGAAGAAAAAGGTTCTCATAGAAAAAGGAAACTAGACAAAGTTAATCATCTTTTCTGTATTTTACTATTGCAGTTGCTGGTCATTCTTGGGTTATCACGTAACCTTTTTACCACATGTTACATGTCATCTTATCATGGGAGGAAATTGGAACACTTTCGCTGTCGAGGTTTTAACCGGTGACATTTCTTTCTTTCTTTCTCTAACCGGTAACATTTCTTTTTGGTTCTAGGTGACGAGAGGAAATGATTTTATCACACTCGCTCCAGTAGTGATCGTTGTGTGTGCAGAAACCGGTGACCGTGACTCTAGTACTAGCTGCAGTGCAGTTAGGAGATTCTTCGAAGAATATTCCTCATCCATCATATTTGGAACTGTGCAGTTCCTCCAAATTTGCATTGTGAATGAACCCTCAGTCAGGGGACTGTAGTGGGAAAGGAAGCTCGACTCTGACTCTGGGCACATCGGACTGTGGCCTCACCCGCTACCCAGTTAGTAATGCTGATTGATAGTCAAGTCCATGAAGCTTTGAGCTTCCCGCCTTGTTCAAATGACTCCATATTCCCTTCTAGTAAAGGGCGGGAAAGCATTTGAATTCGAAATTTTACAGGGATGCTGGAAAATGCACCTTGCTGCGGAAATGAGTTATCAGAAAGATACTGTAGATACCGTTTGCCACCCATCACGCGTTCAGTCGGCGGGCGGATAAACTTCACTTCTTACCTATTCGTACGCCGTAGATGTCGTACATCATACGAGATTCAAGAAGTAATCAGGGCATTCGTGAGCCGTTCGATGGTTCCGTAAGCTAGTGCAATCTTGATCTGACTGGATATCGGGAATGCTGGGGTTTACGAGCCATCATGGTTGACGGGAAATGGGCTACTGCAGTAGATAATATCCATGAATGGGTAGCTAAGAAATGGAGCCGCCTGCGATTACAAAATATTTACGTCGTGGAGCTCTTTATTTATTACTAGTAACGATAAGGATCCGATGAGGCGTTATATCCACAACGTCTCTGGGTCTGCGAGTTTGAAGGCCTTGATAGGGCACAGATTAATTTAGCTTAAGGCTTGCCAAAATGGTGAAACAATGATAAAAAATGATTCAATATCCATCTAGAGGGGGACACTAAGTTTAAGTACATATATTTGCACCTTGGGGGTCACCCATCTTTCAGTTATCGCTATGGGGTTCTATCATGGGGTCGATGATCATGAAGTATAATCAATGATGGTTCTCTCTCTTCTACGGTAACATCTTCGATGAATCTATACCCTAACTCGGTTTGTTTGGTTTATTTAATCTTAAACAAAACAACTCTGATCACTTTCAGTGATGCACACACCGTTGTAATCCGATTCACTGGTAAATTAAACTGGCCATAATTATAACTGCAGTCAAGCCCTCGTCAAGTTTCAGGGTTAACCACCATGCAAAGGGACTGTTAAGGCTGTGGTTATATCATGATCACTCGTCGCAGTCATCACTAAATCGCGCAGATTTGGTTCGAGCTTTTTTACCTATCATCGGATGTCACTGAGTTTGCGGCGTCGCCATGCCACAGCTCCTTTGCTTCATGGTATATATGAAACGCACTGCTCCGGGATAAGCTTGTGAGAGCAGAATCTTCAAACATCTGCTCGCATCTGGAAAGGTCCGATGGCAGGAGCTCGAGCAGAGAATATTTCGCAAAGCGTTTCGGATGGGGAGTCTACAGGCAGTTCAAAATCTCCCAGGCCACCGGGTTCCAAGATTACTCTCATCCTCAAGTGCTGGTTCGAGGTGAGACAGGGAGCTTCAAAAAGACCTATCTATATATATATGTATATATCCGACATATTTACACACCCTCCCTTCGAGTGTTGTTTCTTTGGCATTTCGTGCTAACTGATCATGAAAGTAGACTATCATATTACTCTTTTGCAGAAAGCTCAGATACTGTATATCGCAACCTTCGCGACCACGAAGCGGGTGAAGATGGGGAAGCTCTTGGATCGATTTTGCAAATCAACCATCCAGGAGATTGCTGCCTGCCATATGTCCTTCGAAGGGATCAGAATCGACCCTGATCTTACACCGGATCATGTACTGAATCAGATCTAAAGTCTCGCTTTGACGTAGGATGTGAATAACCTTTCAATAACTGAAGTACATTATAGTAATTCATTTGATTGCATTCATCTTCTTCTATAACTGCGTTTCCACAAGCGTTTGTACTTTAGCTCTCTCCACATTTTCTCGCGATATTCATTTTCACAAATCCGTCTCGTCTCCTTCAATGCAGTACGGCCTTCCAAATCTTGCGACGATTCTTGTTGAGGTCTCTTGAGTCGATGCAATGCTGCGACATACTTCAGCTGCACCTAGCTTTCCAAGTGACTTCATACAACATACTCCGAAGAAAGTCTACCATCCATATCGTTGGTTCACGACGGTTACCGTTACTGGAAGCTAGTACCCATGGCCGCGAGGGTCGGTAGCGAGGTCGGCGGTATTTATCAACAGTGTCTTCTGACGAGGGCGACCTTCTACCATCTAAAGGAAGTAATCTTGTCTTCAAGGATGTCATGTTTTACCAATGGCATCTCTTGTACACTTCTGATTTCTTTGCGACTCTAGTATCACAATTCTGAGGCTATTATCTGCACTTTGTAGGAGTATCACAAATTTTCGGAGACTATAATCTGAACTTTGCAGGAGAATGTGATACTCTTTGCTTTCTCTTTATACATGTACACAGTAAGTAAAGAGGTCTAGTACGCTTATATTTACCAACATTCTCCACAAGACTCGAAAGTTTCTAAAGGTATATTTCCCACTTGCCTTGACGTTGTGATATAAGATGATCGTCCGCGTTTAAGAGTTACGCCATGTTCATGACCTAGTACTTGTCTGATTAGCTCGTTCGTGTAAAATACAAGATCTTCAAGGAGTACCTTCCCTTTCAATATTGATATCTCTTTCGTTATCATGGTTGGCAACTGATGCTTTTAGTTGCTTGTAACGAGTTTGTATCCTTTTGACCTTCGAATTTAGACTCTCCTCTCTCGACAACGACGTCTACACTGAGTGATTAGATGGTAAACATTGGCGATGGATGGATTCCAGCTGGGAATCGATGATCATGAGATATGAGATTCGTCATATATGTAAAGAGCGTTTATGACCAATATAAACGTATCGAAACTGATTTATAAGCACCCTGGTCTCTTGTCAGGGGCACCGGCTTAAGCACAATGTCTGTACCTTTATATTGCCCTTATATACATGTACAGGATCAACTTGTGGTTAAAGTAGAGAAGGGTAGGGTAGTGATTAAGTCAAGTCGAGTGTTTGATTCAGTACATGGCTTCGTGGTTAAGTTTAGCTTATGATAATGTCACCTTGTGTTAATAGTACGGTACATTTAGATGGCAAAAAATGGTGAACGTTAATCAGTGGCGGTGCAAAACACGTTCAGATGGCATGGATAGTTCGAATTCTTAAGGTGCATCGAGTCTATTTCTTTACGAGTCTTGTACATTTCAGTGTGTTTGTGGGCTTGCCCCTTTTCTGCCCACCATTCTATGGTTGAGTTCCTTCAGTTTGTTTTTCTCTGGTTCTCTCTGCCACTTTAGTGTGATTCATTATCATCTTAGTTAGCACAATGTCGTCAGTTAGGCTGCGAGAGATCAATGATTATTGTCACTTGTGAGGTCAGATACTGTAGAACTCCAGAGAACTCAGTGGCAAGTTATTTCGAAACTTAAGGAGCCTCCATGACGGCCTTGTGACCGATCGTCCTTTCGTACCTTCTAGCAACCTCAGGTGATTCTTCAGATTCTGACATGATGGCTAGTGAATCATGCTTGAGGTTGTAGCGTTGGAAAAGCCATTCCTAAGGTCACAACTTAACAGAGGTGTTGGAACAACTGTTCTGAACTGGAACGGAAATATAGGACAATTGGTCTGTTGTATATCCACCAAAGCTCAAGTTACGGTGGATAGGGGTTTGAAATTTCCGGATGCTAAACGTCTCCTTGCTCTAATGATCTTTTCACTGGAACAGTGACGAACACATGGCACCTTTCCCACACATGGAGCTGGACCCAAATGGATGTTGAGGACTTGACAAAAGCAGAAATACGTATCAAGTTCCAATTCAACTTTACTGTGTACAGTTTCTGCGCACGTTGAAGCTCCCTCAAAAGGAGTACAGTACGCAGTGATGGCATATCCGATTCGGGTAAGTAAAACTCGTATTATAAACTAAAAACTGGTATATGTCAGATATAAGTAATATAGCAATACTGCAATGTCACGAGGCTTGTATGCAGGTACATACTTCTTACCTAGGAGTAAGTCAACAATTTGTAGCCTCGGAATTCCCGAGACTATTGCTGACTAGACACTGCCATAAATTACAGAGTTCAACCTCGCGTAGGGAAACCACAGCTGTATCCTGATGAATGTCAACGCACCTCATCTCGGGATGTAATCTATAAACTAGTCCGCCTGCTTTCCCTATCTGCTACAGCTGCTCATTGTTTCATCTTAATCCTCATGAGATCCTGAACTCCTTACGCGAGTTTAACTATCGCTGCCATGACTCAACTCGTACTCATACAATTCAACTCGTCACAACTTTTGTAGCTTCAATTTCTCCGTCACCACTTAAGGAGAACTTAAACAATTGCGACCACTTTTGTAGGAAGATGAGAAGGTAAGGGACCGAGACTAGAAAATCTCATAGCTATATTGCATCATCAGAAGCTCGGTCCCTTACCTTCTGATGATGCAATATAGCTATGAGATTTTCTAGTCTCGCAATCGGGAGACTTACTGTCCAGAGGATGAGGAGACACGAAGCAAGGTCTGTCCCGATATGTACACGTCCTCCAGTTTCCAGATGACAATAATGTATGATTGGAGATTTATCACTTTGAGAGAAACAAAGGCATAAAGAAAGGAAAAACTGAGCTTCAAGCGGATCTGACAACGGATGACTCTTTCTCAACACTACATCCGAGCTGTTCAGCCGGAGAATCGGTTTATTCCAAATAAACACCAATGTTGGGTCCGAAAGATAGGTCAGTATCAGTCTTTTCTTTTTCTGCAGGTAAGTTGTCCAACGCACCGTGTGTGTTACCTCTAAGTCAGTCGTCAACAGGCTACTTAGAGGTTGACATCGAGAAGAGAACCTTTGTGCCAGATTTGTGACAGTGACAAAGTTTGGCTCTGCCTGCTATCAAATCTGATAAGAATGTAAGCCATGGTACTTTTTCGGAAAGTGACGTAGCAACTGAATCAAAATAGTATTCTACATGCCTAAAGGACATTTCTAACTGAGATGAGAGATTTCTACAAGAGATATGATTACAAGCAGGCAAGGCTAAATCAGAGTTCGAGCGTCATCAACGCCGGAATGCACGTTTCTGCTCGAGCGTCTTCAGCTCTGCTTCGGCCGCACATGTAGGAGAACGGAGAGCCAGGAACTGTACAGGAGCAATACTTCCAACCTTATCAAGGCTAATCCAGGTGGTGTCGTATATGCCGATCAAAAAGTTTCTCTGCTCATAAACTACATCACCGTAGCACGCTTAAGACGATGTGGAACTGGCGTGACAGTCCCTTTCCGGGGCTTGGACCTGCGCTTGGCTTCTTCAAGCGTTTTACGAAATCCTGGCAACGACAACTCGACATCTTGTCCTTCGAGGTAAATTTCCTTGATAGTTCCCCAACCCCTTCGACCGACAGCATCTGGGTTTATCAGCACAGGATCGTCCTTTCCATATTTCTTGCTTAAAGAGCTCTCCTCTGGCGTGATTTTGTACACTATATACTGCAAGCCCATCTTCTCTGCAGGCTCCCCATAGTAGGTGTATGCTGCCCAGTCGGTTCCCAGGGGAATAACCTGAATGAAGACAGTCCCGGGACTCATGAAGAGAAAGTGCGACAGTGCTGCTCCGTGTACACCCATTACCACATCAGCTCTGTTCAGAACCCAGAAGAGCTTCTTCAACTCAGTCCTAGGATCGGGTTTCAAGATCACTACGTTGAAACCAACCTGAATAGCCAGTTTCACAACCTTATCCAGGTTGAGAAGAACCCGACTGCCTTCTCTGACGATGATAACCAGTTCTGGCATGACCCCTTTCTGCTTGCCTCTAACCGGTCTGAAATTTGTGATGTCCCCAGCTGACCAGGAAATGTTTCCTTGGTATGCTCTACCGAGAAGGGCTCTGAAGTCTTGCATAGATCTATGGTCCGGCATGATCGAAGGGATGATACTCAATTCTTCATGAATAAACAGGCCCGCTGTTACATCCAAGAAGCAATGTGACTGGGTAAGGTTCCCAAGATCTAGAATCTCGTACTTTGTTAACTGCTTTAGGATTTCCTCGTACTTTTGGAACCACCAACCATGATAGTCAGAAACAACAAATACGACTTCTCTTTCCAAGTGCTGCGTCGTTATATACAGGGGAATAATCCCGTCATGAAACTCATGATACACGTTGCCAGTGTAGCCACCATTTGAGAAGACCACGGCCGGAATAGAATGCCACACGTCACAAATCCGGCTGTCATTACCAGTAGAGCGTACACTCTGCATCTTCACCTCTCCAACGTTCTCCATACACAATTTCTCCCATTTCCTCGTGTAGGGCTTCACTGTCATATTCCTGAGTGGAGTTGTGTCGTCTACAGAGTGAAGAACAAAAGTACCGTCGAGTTCGAGATGTACATTCCCGTGGAGGCGACATACATCAGTGCGAATATGTGACCGATCACAAAGAAAAACCTCGTGCTGTACAGCTCCCGGCAACATGCTCTGCCAGTCTTTCGGCCACTTGGAAAATTCTGCAACAGAGGAGATATCAGCTACTTCCGCTGGCATACACACATAAACCATACACAAGGGTAATGTTCTGAGACAAAAGAGTGGTGAAACGAGGCAACTATCACTAAAGATGCTGATATAGGTACTGACAGATGATCTACTCCAACTGGGTCAATTTTGGGCAGAATGCTGGCCACGCGAAAGGCAGAGACAAGCAAACATCTACAGCTCGGAATTACATCCTTAGGAGCGTACTCATTCCCCGGATCAAGTGAGTATGAACTCTGGGTTGAAATCCGATTACTTCTCGGTCATGAACCCCACAGACTGAAAAGTTGATGGTCTAGATGTCAGCTTTTTCTCTTTTACTCTCTGAGATAGCACGTAAAGGTACCCTATCTGCAGATTCTTGGTTTGGCATCCTTATCAGAGGCTATGGATAAAATAAAGGCTTTCATCTATGAGGTTTCCCCCGATGAGGGCCGCCAGTTGACTCGGGGGAGATTTCCGGCATGCTCAGTCTTGCTGCAAACTGGTATATGAGGGATTTGGCCTTGAAGCCAACTGGAAACAGCAATCCGGCTAGAGGTCGTAGACGGAGCCTGACTGATCACTCGCATGTGCATAAAGATGCTCAAGCATGACGGTGAATATTTTAAGCTCCATCCAAAGCTTCTGCTTCCACTGGTTGGAACGCGTCAAGCAGGACATATGTAGATTACGGATATGTGAGTGAACTCAACCTTGGCATCAAACACACTAGGTGCTGGCGAATTTAGGTGAAGGAATCTCTGATTCTTCTGAGGACTGGAGCTCACAAACGCCCATACTAGGGAGTTGAGAGAGGGAGAGTTGATTGTGCTCATACTGCTACAGTGCATGCCGTAGCCTTACGGTCTAGATCTAACTTCTGTGCAGAACAACATTGATCTTCTAACTCTGAAAATGCAAAGTATCATGGCTGAGAGGACACTTAAAGAGAAGTCTAGAATGTACGGACAAAGCGTACGGGTCAAGCGCGCAGTTGGAGTCCGTCCAGACAACTTAGAAGCCGCAACAACGTCACCCTACTCCATGGAAAGGTATAGCTCATGCCCTTGTGGTCGACTTTCTCCTGACTGACTGTCAGAGGACTGTCTAAGAACCTGTAAATAGGAACTCGAGTACCGATAGGCTATATGTATACTGGTACATGGGAATGGCAGTGCGAACCTCGCCCACACTGAAGGTAACCCCCAAAACGCAATGCACCCGGAGAAGTATACAGCGAGTGGCAAAGAGGGGTGTGAAGGGCTCAGAGCTGTGAATGTACGATAGGCTATATACAGTTAGCAGCGCTCATGAGTGCCTTTCAGTAGATGCTTGGTTAGCATGCCCATCGTTGAAAGTACTTGATACTGTGTAGAACCTAGTGATAACTATTCCATTCCACATATCACGTTGTCTAAAGTCATGCAGTCCACTAACTTGGATTAGCTTATTTTTAAAGCGATACAGGTCTTTCATACAATCCTCGTGCGCATCGACAGCTCTTCCAGGAGAGCTGAATGTTCAATGGATTGTTTGCTTCTATCATTGCCTCCGGTGGGGAATGGCCTACCCCAAGGTATTACTTAGGCGTACGAGGAGATCAATGTTCCAGAAGCAGATTCTGAGAAATGTATCGCGTTCTTGAGCTCCTGAACCGAGTATCAGCCGAAAGTCTAGGCAGGGAGGCAGGCAGTCAAAGGCGGAGAAAACGAGGTAAAGATGGCTAACCTTTTCCGTTATCATCGTAGGGATGGGTGTGAATAGACGACAATTCTCTTCCAGTTCCTTGGCGCTCGAAAACTCTATTTACATGATGCCTTTCCGCGTCTGTGTCTGCGTTCAGAGTTACAACCAAATTCAACGCCTTTGTCATGCTTCTTCCTCATTCTGTACGATAAATCAGTCCCTAGAACTCCCGACTAGACCTAGTCCTCAGCACAACAAATCTATCAACGCTTCCCCAGAATCCCCACTATATAAATGCAAACTGAGCTCATAATCCGACGAGCATGAAACTTCTGAACTCTTCTACACTCCGATGTATGAGGGAGCTCGTCAATCGCTCGTAAAACCCGCCGGGAAAATGCGCTTTGGCAGCTCGTATGATAACAATGATTTCTGTCATGATTACGAAGACTACATACTAATTACTTTATCCTCGATCGCAGGAGAAAATCGACAGGAAGAGGACTTACAAGGCCGAATGGACGCGAAAGGACTGTGCATATTCATCAATATGGTTATGCAAACCACCAAGGTGAATACCATGAGCAGCACCATCGGATAGTGCTGGCCTTTCCTGCTCTTCCATCTGCTCTCTGTTCGAACGTCCCCATCTTCACTAGCACGAGTCCAACCACCGCCTCCGCCTCCTTCTCCTTCCCCATCTCTAAATTCTCTGAATTTCCGTATCATCTCGAGCTTCCTAATCCCGTTCGCCTTGGCTGAATCGCAGCAGTGTCACAAGAGTTATCGAGCTCCCAAAATCAATCTAAAAATATCCGGTGAGAAATTCAGCTGTAGGTGGCAGAGCGCATGGGCGGGGGCGGAGTAGAGAGAAGTAGAAGGAGCAAGACAGGTGTCACCCACCACCAGAAGAAGAAGAATGAAGAAAGGAAGAATTCGAGAGCAATTCCAGGCACTATTACAGGCTGCGCTTGACTTGGTTCGATTCTATTTTGCTCCTCCCCTGCACTACTAGGCAATTACTTGTGGTCGTCTAGAGGCTGCCATCCTCCTCATAATCGTCGACTGCCCGCAGACCAGACTCCGACGACTCAGCGCCTGCTCCACACGAGCTTCCCACCTACATGGAAGCTGAGAACGGGAACTCCTCACCCCCTGCTTCCACATCTCTCCCAGTCCAGCCGCTCCCCAATTTTGGTCCTATCGACTCTTTCGCTCTAAAGCTTGACTCGCCCGACTCAGAGACTTATTACGAAAGAATGACGACAGTCAAGTGGACTGGATCGGCCCGACCTCAGAGGACAACCGTCGACTCGTACTTTTTGCCGCTGCGATATGGATTCGCGCACAATCACAGTCCCTCCAACTACATAGTAGAATTTTCGTCGAATGTTGCCGTCCTCGCGCTTTACCTCTCTCTCCTAAAGTCCACTCCACTCCCTACCACACACAATCAAATCTTCTATTCTATTCTCGTCGGATCAATTTCCACAACTTTATACATGCCCCCATCAGAATTGCTGGGTCTGCAAATTCTGCTGATGAACAGAACAATCCATTACTCTCTCTCTCTCTCTCGGCCTCTCTGTCTTTCTATCTGTCTTTCTTTGTCCAGCTATTCAATAGTTGTATGCCGGGTTTCTAACTGGCTGAATTTGACTTGTGGATTGAATGAATGCATCAGTGACGGATGTTACAACCAGCACTAGCACCTTCAGACAGAGACAGGAGAGGATCGTCTGTCTGAGGATTGTCACTTGCCTTGGCTGTTTTATTCGAGCAACAGACTACTCTCGCCACCAAATATGGCGGTAATTTCTGGCCCCGAATCCGCCGCCCTCCAATATAACGGACAGTCAATGACTAGCTTGCTTTAGGGCTTGCCCGTACGACCAACTAACCACTATATTAGAGGCGTTTCTAGCGGGTAAGTACTGGACAAGGTACAACACTGCGTGTTGGGTGCGGTGGGGTGTCCCTCCAACTTTCGCCAGATTGTGGCCGCGAGATCCCGTCAGAGGTGAATCCCAGACGTATGGAAGCCGTCTCTCCCAGTCCGCGGCGTTCTGCTCACTGGTGAATCAGCAAGTTTCCCGGCTGTCCGGCTGTTGGAATCAGCCAACTTCCGAGTCCAGACTCGTTCAGAGCCACCTAGTCGACAGGAGACAACGCCCTCGGGCCGCTGGCGTCCAGTCTGTATTGAACTGAAAGTCAGAGCCACGGGAAATATTCACCGGGTACCGACTCCCGAGGCGCCTCCAGTCTCGTCTTACTCCCCGGCGTGAGCTGGACAGCTGGTGTAAAAAGTAAGGTATACTTGCTACCTATGATTTTCTCTACGGAATCTAGTAAACCCCAACGAGCTGAACTGGTCTCGGTTTGCTTCAAGGCAACTTCCGGTAAGACGGTACAGACAGTACAACTCGCATTTCCAACTGCGTTACAGTTCCGGCTAAAGGAGCCGAATCCGGTGGTGCAAACCCTGGTTGTCTTTTTGCCTCCGCGCCAGCGCTCTATTTTTGTTTGGCGCGTTCGTACGCGTGAGGGATTGCTGCCCACCTGTGCCTCGACAACCTTGGAAGTCTACTGCCCGTGCCAAACACGAACACGGCTCCGGCTACTTGTGAGTTGCGCCTGTTGTAGCTGTCTCTTGTCTGTTTGGCACGAAGTTCTTGGCTGGCGCTGTTCCTCCAGATTCGGCAGTGCGGTTACATTTCACAGTAGCAGGCTGCAGGAGGTCTCTTGGGATGTGGCCAGGATCCTCGTGCGTCCTCACTGATCGGAACTTCCAAGTTGGAAGGATGCATGACCGTTATCTGACGCGGACACATCCGGTTTTGACGTGGATAGCGTACCAGGTAGAAAGGTCATCAAGATTCCTTAAACCTCACAAGGTAGAAAGGTCATCAAGATTCCTTAAACCTCACAGCTGCTGGTTCCGCGTCGTGGGTTGGTAACTTAACCTCTCAAGGTGACTATAAGCCAGTCGGATCCACTCACATGAATAACATACCATGTAACACTGCAGTTCATTCCTTCCCACTTAGAATCTATTCAAAGTTAGAAGATCTCTAGAAGATCTCTTAGAAGATATAGTATGCACTTCTAGAGAAAAGCCAGAAGGCACGCGAGAATAACAAATGGATGGGAGCACACCATCAAGCCGAAACACGAAGAAAAGGGGAACCAAAGGCCAATCAATCACGCAACATCTACAAGGTGAAAAAAGCATCGAGAGTAAGGGCGTGGTCCCATCATACCTTTTAACTCACTTAAACCAATAGCTCGAACCTAGAGGAAAATCCAACCGATCCACCAAGTTTTCCCAAAGTCCTAGTTATATTATTATTAACTTATATAGCATGTTTCGTCCCACTACAACCAGAAACCTCTAAAATTGACTTGAACACCTTAGCCTTACCGTTTCCGGACACTTTGCTTGAGACCGTTTCGAGTCCGCTTAATTCACTTGCACATGTATTCTTTAAGTCTAGAGAAGATATCTTTGAGATTTGATACTATTTCTCATAGTTTAAGTTTCATGTGAAATCGTTGCACTGAGCTGGTGGCACCTCGTGTGACCAACCAAAAGAATATTAGAGAAACAAATTTAAGTGGGTAGGGAAGGGAAACCTCTACGAATTAGCTATAGTGTTTACAGATCTTAATGTTTTAACAGGATTTAATTATAAACGTGACTGGTGGAAGGAAACTTTTAATACCGGTACCAAGTTTTGACTATTTTAGTCGACATAGTGTTGTGGTGGTACGAGACCCTAAACCACACTATTCTTCTCGTGTTAATGTTGCGTACCGCTCCTAAGATATCGTAACAAAGTGAAGGTCTCCATCGCAGTCGAGATCGTACTATCATAGTAGAGGTGGAGCTTTGGAGCCTAAAACCGAGAGATACTTAAAAGAAAGATATGATTGATACTTTTAAAGGTGGGGTCCACTTTTAGCATCCATCCAAGATAGAGACAAGTTTGAGTGTCATAAGAGAGCACCTTGAGCATGTCCTCCACCAGCTGAGGATCTATCCAAGTTAGAGCAGGATCTCTACAGAAGCTCCTCCGATGAATATGCCATGAGATACTGCATGGTAACCGCTTCTCTGTCGGACGGCCAAATGTAGTGATTCGCGACTCCGGTTTACAGAACCACACTCAGTACACTTTATCCACCTGAAGCTCTTATTCTTCCCACCTGAATGAGCAAGGGAAGAAGAATAAATAATGCATGTTTTGAACCTGAAATAGAACAATGGGAAATATTATCACTTCTGGCATAATCTAACAATTGACATTGTTCCCAATTATTGGATCTTCAAAGGATGATGATGCAGATTCACAACTTCAGATCTTCCAAGTTCTCCATTTTCTACGCAAATCATTGCACCACCTCCTCCTTAGTTGTTTTTCTCTATAAAGACACTCCATAGAGTAGTCATGGTCACATGGTATCATCTTTATAAACCTATCATGTTTATAAACGTGTTCTCAGTTGGGAGACTTGAAGATGGTGACAGCAATATGATCACAATAAGGCCATTCAATCCTCTCCACTTAAGAACATTTATAAGGTTCAAGTCAGAAGCAATATAAGCCTCCAGTGTCAGATGGTTTTAAGGGGGGTAAAACGCGTAGACAAATCCTAGAAGAGAATTCTGAAAAGTCTCCAAGAGATGGTGTCAAGTAACTTCACGCAGTTAAAGTGTGTGTGAAAACATGCGCCTAGCGAGTCCTCTCATCAGTATTTCACGCAAAGTATACATGGATGTGATTTTATTTATAAAAGGAAATGGGTGAAAAAGATGAAGTGACTTTCACCATCACAAAGCATCAACTCTTGTAGACAGAATCAAACTGAAAATACATGAGAAGAATCTCACCATCATGATGACTCAAATTATTTATATCTGTAGAATAAATATAGTTCTCCAATATTATAAACTTTTCCATATATCCAAGAGAACACACTCACAAGCACAATCTGCATACTTCAATCAAAGTAATATTTTTAACACTTTCCAAGTTTTGAAAAGTTATGAAAACAAACTTGTAAATTTTTTTGAATGAAATTATGGGACTGCTTTCCAACATGGAGTTGCCCTATTATTATACACCTTATGAAGCTATTTCGTGAATGCAATATTTAATATTTTTCTATATTAAATATAGAAAAATAACTCCAATATAACCCACAGAAGAAGTTCTAATGCATACAGTACCAGATCCACAACTTGCAGATTCTGTGCTGCTGAAATCCTATTCGTCACTCCACGCATGGAGCGTGTCTTGTCGCATCAGTTCTGTCGCTCAACGGTCAAGATCACCACAACCCCCCGACTCGTTGCGCGTGACGGAGTGTCTTGAGGCACAGAGACTTTACACGACGTGAAGGGAGGAGCATCAGATCTTTTGTTCTCATGTTGACATATCGATTCCTCCTTATCCTGAATTAGACCTGTTTACTGACTCCGTAGACAAAGAGCCACGCAGTTTTTCTGCAGTTTTCCTTGGAACAGTTGAACCAAAAGCCTCCAGCCCTACTGTAGTACAGCTGCCACTCTGACTTCCTCCCTCCCTCCCTCTCTTGTTTCTCTGCACTGACTTGGTACTTGAGAGTTGTTGACGAGCAAAAGGAGGTCACACTTTTTGAGTGTGTAGCTACCAGAAAACTGAGTGCTTCCTTACTTCGTCTGTTCAGTTCATACTGTACTGAGCTGAACAAGGCCAAACACCGAGAATATCTCTAACTATGTGGCCCCACTCATATATTTAGGTCTAGGGTTTCTTCCTACATAAGCTTCTCATGATGATCAGATGATGACATTCATATATTTCGGTCGAGGATTTCTTCCTACATAAGGTTCTCATGTTTATCATATGCAGTTTGGGTCGTGGGGGTTATGCTTTTCTACACGACATCAGAATCATGAGAATCCCCCTAGCTTGTGGGAAGAGGTTGGTTCACAAGCAAAATGTGCGCAGATTGTCTTCATGAGGATTGGATTCAATCACAGTCCATGAACATGTGCAAGATGCAAAAGAGTATATTTTTTTGGGTACTTGCACTAGCATGATGTGCTTCGCAGCATAATTATTCCGTAAGTTCAGTGGATTAGTCCATCTCCTTATTATTAAAGGACACATGCATATTCACCCTCTTCATCTCAGATGTTGAGATGGCATGCTTATTAATTTATTATCTAACTCCTCTAGCTGAAATAATAATTAATGTTTACCATAAATGAATATCTCTATGATATCCAGATCTCGGTCTTGTATTTTGAAACATGTGTGTACTGTGCTCTACGTATGGGTTATGCTGGATCAAAACTTAACTCTCGGTTCATTTATTATTTAGTATTTATATTTAAACTTACTATTTATTGTATATATATGTTATATTTAAAATTACTATTTATTGTACATATATGTTATATTTGTATATTCTTATTTATAACCAAAAACATTAATGCAAGATGCCATTAAAGAAAAATCAAAAGCTTCCAAACATACTCCGTGAATCACCGGACCAAAAGAGCCAATCCACTTTTCCTTCTTGCTTGCCTACGTTGGCCACGGCACTTTCTATGTGTATTTTCGTCTTAAATTGAGTGTAGAAGAAGTGTAGTCTATTGAGATGGATGCAAAACAGCAAAGGTAGGTTTCCATGGACAAAATCTTATGGTTTAGGAAAATCCGGAAACTTGTCTCAGAAGCTTCTTCCTGACAAGCACCGCTGTCACCAACATCATCTGCACGTGTCCTTAGCTAAGATTAGATCTTGCACTGTAATTTTGATTTCTTGTTCGTCTACAGTAGATGGGAAAGCTTCATGGAGAAAGTGTGCAAAAGGTGAATGAATGAAGGGCTCAGCTTACATTGTTCTCCTCTCGTCTATCTCGAGACTAATAGTAATATCACCTATCACTGTACTTTTACTCCTTGGGAATGAATATATATGCACGCTGGATGAACTTTGGCCCGGAAGCAAAGAAGAAGACAAGAAGCAAAGTAGAATAAAACTGAGGATAATGATTCTCAAAGAGAGGTTTCAGCAGACTTTTGAAAAAACAATTTTTCTAAGTTTAGTGTGTAAATTATTTTCCTCTTTGACAGTCAGATCAAAAGTCTGATCAAAAGTCTTGTCAAGAGTAAAACAGATTCTAATACAGTCGAAAATTTTAAAAGTCAGAGGTGTCTGTTATTGGTATATTTTATTTAATATATAAACCAAAGATGTCAAGCTGTCTGATCTTCGCACATCCTAATTTAATTATTTTACCAAACATAGAAAAATAATTAGTTAATAGTGTGCTTTTTGACAAGTGTTACATAGAGTCAAGTAAACTCATAAACGCAACAGAGAAAGAAATCTTGTCTCATGAATAAATGCGTGAATGTTGACTACTAGAAATTCACTTTTGAACTTGAAGTTAAATTATCCACCAAATCTCTCCATGAGTCAAAGTGTTTATTTTAGTTCCTCACAAGAGGAGCTAGACCAAAACATGTACCTGCTTATCCAAGTGAAAGATCGAATATCATTTGTTGGATTTAAAAATAATTATTTAATTTATTAGGTTAGCATGATCTTAACTTGGCCTAGATGATTATGCAAGCAAAGTGCAGTTATAGCTAACACGAACAAAAAGACAAACGTTCATGTGGTTACTCTAAAATAACCGAAAATAACTGATTTGGAGCTGGTTAGAGGTGACAAGTTTAAAACACTGTAAAATGGAGAAATGCGAAGGAACCGCCAAATAATTGATATCAAAAGTACTTTCACGAGATTATTTCGAAGCCAAAATGCAGATCCAGCAGTAGGTGCTGTCCACATGAACTTCAGTCCACATGGCTTCAGATAACGGAACATGAACTGGTACCATAGTTAAATTTAACAATATATTTAAACAGTTAAAGTTAAATTGCTAAAGTCATAATCTATAAATAAAATAGATTTCCTATTGTACACATGGTCAGTTTGAATCGAGAACCTATAAGTAGAGGATGGAAAAGTATCTCCTTCCTCGTATAAAGCTGCTAGCTCTAAGTGAATAAAAATATTATTTGTTGTTAATGTTAATTTATTCACTAACCCTTCCAAAAAAAAATTAGTGAATAAATTAACACGTTTGCATATTTCCCCTCTTCCTAACTTGGAAGAGATGATTATGCATGCTTGACTTGAATAAGCAAGGATACTACACACTTGGAGGTATCCTTGCTTGGGTGAATATGCAGGTGCTCTACCCCTTATACCACCCAAGGCTATTATGGACACTACACTATCAGAATAACGAGTTCACCAAGTAAGTAGGCTTTGCAAAGAAGCAAGTTAGGCAGATACTGTAGATTGTGTCCTTTGTTGCTATGCATTTGCATAGTTAACCGTCTATTCTACTGAAATAACAACAAGACAAAACCTGGAAGAGAAGGTGATGACTTTTTGTCTTTTTATACCTAGAGACTTTCGGTGAAAACTAGTTGCACCATTATATGCCTTGTGTAAGACATTGCAGTGCCAATGAATGAGTGAAAAAAATAGTTTCAAGTTATTTGACTTATCACTTAGTCGCAAGTGACGTTGATGATAAGTTTCTCACTCACTAATTATTAGTTTGTAATTTTTTGCGTAGAACCAAAAAACCAAAATACAAACTTTTTCAAACTGTTGCTCTTAATTATACTTTGTTGGAAGATATTCTTGTTTTTAATCGAAACATCAAGTTGTCTTCTCCGTCAACTTTTTACCAGTTAAATATGTTCATCAATATGAGACTCGTTTTTCATATCCGAATTACATATAACTATAAAAATGAACTCGTAAAGTATGTGAGTAATGTTCATATATAGTAATTAAACATGAAAAGTTTAAATAAACATTGTAGACAAATAATCTTATTCCTTGACAATTGTTCTTGTTACACTGTCTGGCATATAGTTAAACTTGTATCCGTGTTATTTGAAGAATATAATCATAGGTTCTGATATTTTACACCAGATAATGATCATCAGTTAATAGCGACATCAGCTCAGTAGTACTTTTGTCTATATTCATTCATATAATGTGGGACAGATCTTGGAATATCGTTATTGACCATGTTAGTCAATATCTCGTGTCTAACTTATGGATGCTCTAGTCCTCCTGTGCTCACTCAGTTCAGCATAAGAGAAAAAGATAGAGATTGTCCAAGATATCATATTTGATGTAATTCTTAGATATCGATATTTCTCCTTTAACATTCAACAGTTAATTATCTTTGGAGATAATTAACTCGTTCATCTCTAATATACCCGAGATATGGTTGAACTACTAAAGAATATTAGTTATTACTATGAACCAGACGTATCACTATACACTGTTTTTCGCTAAAACTTGCAGAAAGTATTGGAAGCTGCAAAGGTGTAAAAGCTTTTGGTGTGCTTGAAACATAATAAACGTGTGATATTTAACTATCAAAGACTGACTTCTAAATTGAACATCCATTACGCTTCTTCTCGAGGCTCAAATGACGGGATTAATTCTGGAAGCCAAAATCAGAAATATATAGAATGGTGAGCTAGAAGTGAGTGAAAAGAAAAGAGGAGGAGGCAAATCAATCAGTCGAAAAATCAAACATCATTTGCGGTAATTAATACAATGATCAGGATTTTCCGAAAACTTGATTACTGTTCTATTCCTTTGCATCGTAAGGAAGAAGACGAATCTTAAAGAAGCATGTATATCGCTGGAAAGCAATATATTCAGGAAATTAGTTATCTAATCACTAAAACAAATATCTGCATTCACCACCAGTTTAATTTAACCGATAATCTTTCTCTTTGGAGCATTGATGGCACGTTGAAGCGTGATACGTTGGGAAAAGGTTTTGCCTGAGAGACAAGTCTTCAGTTTATGAAGAATGTTAGTACTGATGCTATCAGCGAGTGAAGTTATCGTAGCAATGTCAATCTGGGATCAAGGTGCACATGTCTAGAGATCAAATTTTTGAATTCTTATCTCCAATGAGTAGTCTAATATCCTTTCACACAGCCTTGTACAGTGAATTTCATTTTCTCTTATCAGAAAATGCCAAATGTTATAAAATTATGTTATAATAAGTTATTAAAAAAATTTAAATTAATTCAAAACTGATATATGTTAACCAGTCTCAAAGTAGCCAACCCATAAGTGTGATCCGGACTGATGCGTTGCTGGGAGGATAAGTCCGGGGCACTAATTATCAAGTCGTGCAGTTTCCATAGAATATTAATTAATGTACACCCATGTACACTTCGAAGTGTGAATATCCTCTATCAGTGAAGATAGTAAGCTTAGGGTCGATGAGTCTTTCACTGTCCACCCCTTAGGTTTACGAATTAATTCCACGACCAAGAGTTTCTCACGTTATGATGCGATAACAAACAACTCAAAGAGGAGGATTATCACTGAAACAGTTTAATTTTAACTTGCATAGTTAATAACTTAATAGATATAATGGCGGTCAATTAATATTGCTAAAAAACCTAGTATACATATTGTAGCTATGAAAATCCTACCATAGTGCCCTCAAGTTACTAACTTCCTTGCTCAAGGTGTCATTCAGAAGGGATACAGTATGCTGTCATTTGAAAGTGTAATAATCAAGAACACCAAGATTCAGATGAATTTAAGCAAGGATCAAGAAAACACTGAAAACCTTCAAGACTGAGGACATTTCTACCGGAGTGACTCTTACGTTATTATATTGTTAAAAAACATGAATTCGAAGATGTCCCGTCATAGAAGACGATGACGGGACTTTATTTAAGTGTCAAGAGTGCAGGACTGGACTGGACTCCAAATTCTAAATTAGAGTGTTCTTATAGCATTCCACTATTCGGATACACCTTGACAAATTACCGTTTAGCTGTTATAGGGTGTGTCTGTTCCTTCTATCCAAATAGGAATAGTTACTGAACTAAAAGATAGAGAAAAATGTTTTATCACTAAAGCTTGATGGGACCCCATGGTTCCTTCTTTTATTAACTTCGATGGTGGGGAGTTCTCCACTTTCAGAACTTTATGGCTATAGTGTGAATACTAAGTTCAACGTGAACTCTCCAGTTACCAACTGTGCTCTGGAGATTCACTCACTTGAAAACCTAAAGCTTAGGTACATAATATTTTGTCTTCGGCTAGATTGACTTGTTGACTGCTACTGACTATATGTACATTTTCATGTAGTGATTTGTTGGTGCTAGTGACGATATCCTCACTCACTAACTAACTGGGTACAAGTATGCAGACGTGGGGTACAACCATTGCCAAAGGTTTTGGTGGCAGTAAAATACTAAATCTTGTGAATGGTATGCAAAGGAGCTCGTCCTTTAGTCAGCGGAATGTATACAGTGGAGGTCACAACTGCGAAGAACTCACACCACCATTGCACAAACTGATGACTTGAAGAAGGTATGAATCCATCGAGCTGGGAATGATCCATCCGTCCACGTCATTCTAGTCTATATTATACCTGTCAGTGATGAATTTGCACGGTGCATAGATGGTTATCTGAACACGAGTTGGATTTACTACTAACAACAAGAAGGATCAGTGATTTCCCACAGTGACTTCAATTAATTTTCTTCTGGTGCAGCAGCAGCAAAGATTTTTGCTTCCATATTAAACTGTCTGTTTGCTCCTGTTCATGATCATTCCCAAGTTCTCATGAACCTCACATTCTCCGCTTCTCATGATGAGATTAAGGATTAAGTGCAGGAGTTTGATACTTTCTGTCACGCGTGCAAAGAGCTTTCTGAGGCTGATTGCGTCAGAGCAGGAAAAAGCTCCTATAGGATCAGCAGCAGAGTCTAGGCAAAGTATAGTCTGGGAAGATTGTGAGGTTGTTGCTGTTGCGTCACGTTCAAGGTGATGTGTACCCGCGCCAATGATGGAAACTAGGAGTGAATTCGCTAGCATCGGAAGAACGTACGTACAGTATGCTCATGCACTGCTGTTGACTCTCCATCTCCTCGTCTATTCGAGCTAATAATAGTTTCTTTGTACATTCTTCTCGTGCGCTCATGCAGTGCTGTTGACTGTCCATCTCCTCCTCTGCTCTCGGTAACAGTTTCTTTATACATTCTTCTCATGCGCTGAATGATCAGGCTGCGTAAGCGCCTGATCATAATCTCTGAGACATTTCCATCAGATTGTTGTCAAAGAAGCTTGATCTCCTTGATGCTTCAAGATTGCACAACAATGTGATCATGAACAACGGGTCTAAAGATTTACATGTGAATCTGTCAGATTCACATGTAAATGGAAACTGTGGACGTTGCTGTTGAGAAACGTGGGCCTTGTGAGTTACTACTGCTCATAAGATCCAGGTAACCATGCCGAACTGATGCTGAGTATGATCTGCCTTCTCATCATGAGCTTGTCCCAAAGAAGGTACTACTCGTTACTGTAAAGTAGCAGAAAAAGTCTCGAGCTGTCATTTTTATACCATGGATACCCGGAAAGAATAACAGACATCACGTTGGAACACTTGTGGTATAGTATAGAAGTATATGATCTAGAAGCTGAGCTTAGGCATGCCCCCCACCTCATCGTATAACAACATCATGTCGAAAGTAGTGGTTCCCAGTTATTACACAGTTATTCTACACATAACATAGCATTTTACCCTTTTATAGTTCGGCACTTATTCTCATGAGAGAACTTGCATAGATAACATTTTTCCTCGTGGAGCTTGAACCTATAAACTACCTAACCTCTGTATGTGAAAGCTCTAACCGAAGATCTCGGGATCAGATCTATTCTCTGTCATAAGTTTATCGTTAAACATGATCTTTCTTGAAGTCAAAATCTTTTATCCTCGGATCTACTTCGGATGAGTGAATGAAAGAGAAATACTTAGTCAAGGGCATGTGAAGAGTACGATAACCGCTTGGTTAGAATTGAGGTTTTAAAGAGCAGACTAATGATTATTTGATTATTTGACCAAATTGAGGTGAATGGACTGTCTCACATATATCCTCCAAGGCGAGTCTGGACCATCTGCACTTATTGGTTAAGTCAGGCTCCTTTTGCACCTGGTGGTCCAGTTACTATATAATAATTAGAGAATAGTCTAATTATTTTATCTACTTAAGATATAATTATTATCTAACACATATAGTTATTCTTATATCACTAAGAGAGGAAAAGTTCTACAAAAGTTCATCGAGCATGCATATTGGAACTATTTAGACTCAATATTAGAAAAAAATTTGGATAATAATTTCATTACCTAGTTTCAAGTCGAGACACAAAATAATTGTGGTGGCAAAGAAGAGCTCTAAAATGCTATTTCAGCCAATTCCTTCCTACAAGCATGGACAGGAAAACAAACCTATGTATATATATTACGACTGAGTATAGAATTCTCACTTGAGCAAAAATATGCATGTTCGATGAAATTCTAGGAATTTTTGCTCGCTTGAATATATTTCCCCGATAACACAGTTACCGGGGAAATATGTAAGTGTTAAAAGAAAATCATATCAAATAGATGAAAAAAATAAAATATTTAATATATATTAATTATTAGTCCGTTTCTGGAAACACGAGGAGATCCCGATATAAACCATAATGCATGAGTACACTACCACACTGCTAAAAGTACAAGTCAGAGAACCTGAAATAATTTAAACATTAATGTAATGTGAGTTTAATTTATTACCTACCCTTAACTCTTATAACGTGAGTTTAATCTAACCCTTCTTGCTAGAAGGGTTAAGTAATAAATTAAACCCTGTGCATATTGCCTCCTCCATCAAAAGATAGAGGAAGTGAATATATATGCACGGTTTCTCACTTTTAGTGAGCACCCGTGCATAGCTCCATATTCTATATTGTTGTTATCGAAACCATTTCTTTATACCATACATGTAAGAGGAAAGAGAACTTGGCATGTTATAATATAGTTTTTTTTGGTTTAGCTTTTTCAAAATAATATCCCAGAACTCATAGGTTGGAATACCACGTCATCTTATTGGTTTCCTAGCGCTTTATATACTCACACCAGGAGTTTAAATTTAATTACTTAATTAATATACCATGTAGTAATACTATTTTCTAAAAACCCACATCATTTTAAGTATACACGCTCATACACAGTAAAGAGTATAGATAGACTCAAGAAGTCAAGAATTTACCACGTCAATATGCATGGTGCCATTGAGTGACATTGTAGTTACTCACCTATAAACCTGTCTTGTGTTTTCTTCACAAAACTTTCAAAAGTAAAGATCATCGTAACTTCATCCATATAGGTTTTTTATCAACGATGATATAATCAAACTTGCTTTTACTCGATGAGCTCTAGTATGCAAAGATAGTCCCATATGCACAATTTTCAGACCACTTGTTTCTTTAAACCTCTGTTTTCCATTCGATTTTCAACCAAAAGTCCATCCAAGGCTGTCACACACAACTGCTATATGTTCTAACCGTAAATAAATGACATCGTTTCGAAGATGGCAAGATCATATCATCAGAGAATCCATGGACTGATTTGAAGCAATGACTACTATACTGTTAAGTTAAACTCAATTTCTAACAGTGATTTTTAATTTGCTATAAATCAGAAATCAAAATATATAAATAAATATACACCAATTTCTCAATAGTTTAGGATAAAAATTTGTATCAAATACTTTTACAATACATTTAATATCAAAATCCTCCAATCATGTACTACTGGTAAATATGCATGAATTTTAAACTCTGGTGATTATGCCTTAAGTACGTACACTCGGTACTAATTTCTAAAATATATTAGCACTTACGGGTATGTGCGAATTGGGTTACCACTACGGTACATGCTAAAAGAACAAGGTCGCTGAAGGAGAAGATGCGTCTATTCTAGTGAACTAGTAGGGGGAGTCAAAGTTAAACACAAAGATTCCTGGTCGTCCGGAAGGAAAACCGCCGTAAGAACTATTCAGACAACTGTGTTTAAGAGCGAGGCTAATCGAAAAGTGACCTTTTGAACTGCTATACTCATGTGATAATCAATTATTTGTTGTCTTTTATAGTTGGAGTTCATAGGCTAAGTATACAGTTCTCCACTGAAACCACTCACTATCGAAATGGACAAAAGATCAATAAGAAAATGCCGGGAGCGATTTCCTACGCAGGAATCGTCCGTAAGTGTCTAGCGGAAGCCGTAACTCCACCCTGCAAGGGAAGAATATACACAGAAGGTTCCGACTTTGACTCCCCCTAGTAACGCATAGAGTTCCAGACCTGCTCTGAGAACAAGCTTGGGATAGTCAATATTTTACAGTTGTACTTCCAGTGGCTATGTCATGATTGCTAACTGTGCTTCTGTCATGGAAGTCAAACTTTACTTAAACACCCAACTTAACACTAAGGATAATTTCACATCTTAGCTTTTTACAATCTTGCGACTTCTCTACCTTACACATAAACATGGATCTTTATTTGGTTACCTGAAAGCAAGATTGGAACATATAGTGCTCCAATTCTTTTTTATTTTTTGAAGGAGTTTTTATCAAAAAAGATGTTTCGTATTTTTAACACCATTTGGATTCTAGATGGCTCCTGAGTCCTGTTATACCACTCAACCCTTAGAGTTTAACTTTGGAGGGTCAAAGTCCTTTTCCTCTTCATGATATATGAATGGCTCATTACCCTCGATTTCACGTAATGAGTGTATACTTGCTCATTCTCATAGCTATGTGAGTGATTTTAGTGTGAAAATATCATTGTCATATATTTTCAAGAAGTGGAGAACTTTTGATTTCTTGTTGGTTTTTCCCCAGTGGACACTGAAGATTTTCTTTATATATCATGTGCCACGTCTCCTTTCCTTTTTGGCATCTTATTATACTGTAAAGATTATTTTTAAATACATATTAAGACTTATATTATGTAATTTGAGGATTTTATTACTCTTTAAATAAAAAATAATTCGTAAATTAATATTTTAAATTCCTAATACATTTTTATTTTAAATTTTTATAAAATCAATAAATATTATTTTTCAATTTTTAGTGCTGTAGATGTGTCACTAAAATATTAAAATCAAAGCTGATATCTCATCGGAACGATCCACTTGTTACAACCATAAAATTTAGAAGTCAAATATTTGATTCATCCACATTATCTCTATGATGAGTCAGATTATTTTTTGTAAATTATTTTGTTGAATTTTTTAGCTTTTTTAGTATTTTTCTTGTTATAATACAAGTAAATTTCAATAAATTTTTAATAGTTTTTATTATATATAATATTGTATAATATAACTTCTTTTTTTAGTGCCTATATTACTCCATACATGGTTTTGTAATAACGTTCGATTGTCACTCTGAGTTTTTCCTTTTTGAGGATACTGTATGAACAGATGTGCAACTTCGCTTTTCTTTCCCATTTTCTAAAACATGCTGTATAATTAACTTGCTGCTGATAATTTGGCGAGTTACATGATGATGAGGTGTGTGAAGTGTCAACAATGTTCTTGCATCAAAACCACTATACTCATGGACTAACTGTTTATAATGTATTTATTTGTTAGGGATATTAGAGGATCAAAGTTAGGAAACAAGTTTATGCATGAAGCGAAGGTATTACCCATAACTCTTTAATTTGATGGAAGAGTGTGAGGGAATTTCGTGGAGTTTTAAACTTACTTGTATTCATCTGAATAGTGGAGTCATGATGAATAGATTGTGTCCTGTACCACGATATGGTTTCTAAAGCACGAGAAGTAATCTAAATTGCAGATCTGCAGGTGACTTTAAGAAGTTGAGTGTTGTAGTGGCACTATTAGTTTGAAATCTGAGTAGTGACAAGAAGATTATGAAAAATGGATGCAAAGTGTTAAGTTATCAATCCAAGTTAACAGATTAGCTTTGAAGTTAGATCTTGAGAGTGTCATGGAGTCGCATTGCAATATAGTCCCAAGATTGATGATGTTTTGAAAACTGAAAAGGCAAGAATTCTGCTGAGAAACAAAGATGACAAGCAAATTATTACTTTCATCGAGGATGGAGAGAGAACTTCGCAGCATTCTATGGAATCGAACAAAAAGTTAAAGTCCGTAAAGGTAAATATCTAACTAAACCACTACATTCGGTATCATGATGCCATTGGTTCAACTCTTTTGAATTTGTCGTGATCGATGATAAATTGAAAAAACGATTTAAACGATATAAAAAACAAGAATGACAAATATGTGGTGGATAGAACTTGCATGAATCAAAGACATGTTGCACAGTTCTAAATGCAAACTTGCACGACTTCATACTTCAGACTAGCCCTAACTTTAAATGAGGAATCGTAAATACTACCACCAAGCGAAAGAAAATGTTAATTCTCGACTTGAATGGATTGCTTGTCCAAATTAGACAGAATGAATATGATTTCAAGACATGGAAAAAGGCCTCGCCAACCAAATGCAACCACCAAATGCAAAGACATTGGGTATGTTGCTCAAATGAGACGAACTCTCTCGTGAGTTCCTCTTGTTCAAATCCTTTTTACTTAAACTTGACCTCCTAGGCTGCAATCCAGAACCTACTACAACATCTGCTTCTGAAATTATGTAAGTTAAGTCCACCTCCATAAAATGATCTCCTATATAATGATACTCTATTAATAGTGATAAAAGCTTATATCCTCCACTCGTGCAGTGTAATTACACTATAATATAGTGATAACCTCTCTACTTCATATAGTGATACTTTCGCGCACCTACCGTCTTGTTGCGCCAGCAGAAGCTCTTGCTCAGTAGGTCATGAAACTTACAACGCTAACCTGCAAACCACAATCACAAGTAAGGTTCCATGCACCGCTTATCTTAACTCTATTTGATCCGGACCAGAGTCGGATTGTCTTTCTGATCATCAAGCTCAACATTCCCTAAGTCCCAACCTAGACCCACCTAGGTCGGTCTCAAAACATGAGCAAGTCACAAGGTGACTTGGGACGGATTTCTCATAAAGTCCACGGTCCTAAACAGTACCTCCAGCACATCTAGCGGTCCAACCGTCCGTGATGTCCGTCTGGGTATAGGCTCCCGAACAGTGGTCTAATCCGCCGTCTCATTTCTTAGTCTTGCACCAGCCCTTAGATTGTTCCTAAGTCCAGACGTCCAAGTCTAGACTAGAACGCGCCTTGGTACTGACCCAACCATCACCTCATACCTCCATAGTCCGTCCGCCAAATCCTAAGGTCGGGTGACTCGTCCTGACCCACCCAGGCATCGAGTCTCCCTCATATATATTTCTGGGGATCCGTGATCCTGTGCTCCTCTTTGGTCCCTAAAAACTATACCACAACCCAATCACATGATCAGTCATAATTCTCACCTCAGAGATCAGTTCGAGGAGTTCTGCATATCACTGGAAAGCTCTTGTAGAGACCTTTCTAATGATACCTTATTCGTCTCGAGGTCCTACATGGAGCTCCATCCACGATCTAAAACGTCACTAGAGCTCCAACACTTAGTCATTTTCTAAAAATTTGTGGTCCAGACCTCTCGAACCCTGTGGTTCGGACCAGCATCCAAACCACGGTCCGTATGCATCTCGGACTCACGTCTCAGACCTATGTCTCAGATCTATATTTTGGTCCATTCTCATACTTATCTCCTTAGGTCAGCGTCGTCGAGGATCGTCTAGAGGTAGGCCTTTACGTCCTAACCCGATGTTCCAACCTTGGTTCAGAGAACCACTTAGGATTCATCTGATCTTGACTTTTCGGCCAAGTCGTTCAGTCCTAGTCGCAACATTCACAACCTAGCGCAAGTCCACTAGGGTTTTGTTGTTCGCGTCTGCGTCCGACCTTGAGACTGAGGATCTCAACATTCACCTCCACTTTGGAGGTTGATGTCCTCATCAACAATGATCTTTAAGATAACGTCAAGTTCAACGTGGGTAGCCAATCCCTTGACATCAGAATTGCATTCTGGTAGCTAATCCGCAATTTTCTTCTTGGCTAGAGTCTTAAGTAGTCGTTAGAACACTTAGGAAATTTCAACTATGTCTCAGGAAAAGCCTAACCTTTTTGGTCATCTCTAAACAAAACTAGTTGACAATTTCTAAAACATTCTACTTAAGACTCTAACTTGCTTATAAGTATTCACACCTACTTACGAGGTCTCTCGAAACTCACTTTCTGGTCGCAACTTGATTTGACTTACACGCGCGACTAAGTTTACTTTGCAGTTACAAAACTGCAATGCAAGATCACCTCAAACCCCAAGACAAGTATAAAAATTCATACTTGCTTTGCCAACGCTACGGCAAACCTAGTCTTGACATCAAGACTTAGTCTTGATTTAGATGCTTATCCAAACCAGCTCGCTTCCTTTGAGTGTGCTTCGTTCCTCCTCTTGACAACATCCTAGACATCTGATCAGAACTAGTCATAGCCATGCACTACCTGTATACTTAAATAATTTTCAAGAAACAAGTTCTTTATTTCTAAATACAGGACAAAGCTACAAAGTCCATCGGCCCAAGTCGTCTCAAGTTGCTACTCGTATGGTTCGTCGTTCCTTCACTCCTCGCTGGAGGAGATGTCCTCATCTTGCTAACGCTCTTGTTGTCCTTGTCGCCGTTTGAAGAGGTCCAATACTTCGCTTGCATGTGCTATCTCTTCTTCTGGCACCCAAGTTGCTTCCTTCAAATGATATCCACGCCATTTGACCAAGTACTTCATCATGTTAGATTTGCATTGTGATCGCAAAATGATCTCTACCTCGTATTCTGCTTTGCCTTGCACGACATCAGGTTGAGGTATGAGAACTTGTTTGCACTCTGGTTGCAAATCATCCTTCAAGTATTTTTTTAATAAAGAAACATGGAAAGTCGGATGCAATTGCCAATCGGGAGGAAGATCTAACGTATAGACATCTTCATGCGGATTCTTGACAATGCTAAAAGATCTCGCGAACTTGGATGAGAAATTAGCCGAAATTCCTTTTAGAAGGGTGAAGTTCTTCGTACTCAACCATACTTCTTCGTCCACTTGAAACTTCACTTGTCTGTTTACCTGCTTCGTGTAACCTTGCTACGCCTTCTCGAGGTTCTTCTTCACTTATTCCTCGCACCGCTGCATTTCCACCACCAACTCTTCAGCTGATGTTTGTCGTGTTCTTGGTCGTGCCGATGTAGAACTCCTTGCAAAAGTCAAGTCAAGAGGCCCTTCTGACTCACGTCCGTAAGCTAGCAGAAAGACGATTCGTCGATCGCTGAATACTAGCAATACTCAGCAAGACTAAGCCACTCTGCCCAATCACTCTGGTCCGCACAATCGTCGCATCTCCTTCACTGTAGTTAGAGGCTCCCAAGTCACAATCGCATCCACCTTCTGCATATCCAAGCCAACTCCTTCTGCACTAATGTCATGTGTCAAGAAGTTAATGCGTTCTAAACCAAACTCACTCTTATCAACGTTGGCAAATAGCTTATGCTCCTGTAGCTTCGTCAACACCACCCTTAGCCGCTCCACACACAAATCATACGTCCAAGGCCACTTCAGAAGTTTGGTACATCTTGCCTTTGACAAAGCGCACCTGAATAAGTTTATCTATCTTGGACGTAGACAAGCCCAACTTGGGTCTAGGCTCCTGAATGGTGATTGTCGCGATCTCATTCTCAAGATCGGGCGCAGCCGCGAACAACAGAACCCTAGCGGACTTGCGCTAGGTTGTGAACGCTGCGAGTAGGACTTAACGGCTTGGCCGGGAAGTCGGGATCAGATGAACCCTAAGTGGTTCTCTGAACCAAGGTTGGAACCTTGGGTTAGGACATAAGGGCCTACCCCAAGAGGGCCCCTGACGAACGCTGACCTAAGGGGACGAGTCTGAGAACGGGCTGAAACATGAGTCTGAGACATAGGTCTGAGACGTGAGTCCGAGACGTGGGTCCGAGATGCAGACGAATCGTGGTTCGGACACTGGTCCGAACCACAAGGTTCGAGTCTGGGTCTAGACCACAAGTTTCCGAAAAATGGCTAAGTGTTGGAGCTCTAGAGACGTTTTAGGTCGTGGACGGAGCTCCACGTAAGATCTCGAGGCGAGTGAGGTATCATTGGAAAGGTCTCGTCGAGAGCTTTCCAGCGATATATAACACTCCTCGATCTGACCTCCGAGCTGGAAGTAATGACCGAACCACAATCGAGTTGTGGTATAATTTTCAGGGACCAAAGAGGAGGGCGGGGCCGCCGATCTCCAGAAGTATATATGGGGGGGCTCAATGCCTGGGTGGGCCAGGACAAGTCATCCGACCCCAGAGTTCAGCGGGCGGACTCTGGGGGCATGAGGTGATGGCTGGGTCGGTTCCAAGGCACGTTCCGGTCCAGACTTGGACGTCTGGACTTAGGAACGATGTAAAGACTGGGGCAAGACTAAGGAACGAGTCGGTGGGTTAGACCACCGTTCGGGAGCCTAGACCCAGACGGACATCACGGACGGTTGGACCGCTAGGTGTGCTGGAGGCATCGTTTAGGACCTTGGACTTTATGGGAAGTCCGCCCCAAGTCATTTTGTGACTTGCTCATATTTGGGACCGACCTAGGCGGGACTAGGTCGGGACTTAGGGAATGCTGAGCTTGATGAATAGGGAGACGATCCGGCTCCGGTCCGGACCAAACTTAGATAAGGTAAGTGGTGCATGGACGCTAACTTGTGATTGTGTTTGCAGGTTAGTGGTGTAAAGTTTGCGACCTACTAAGCTAGAGCTTCCGCTGGTGCAACAAGGCAGTAGGTGTGCGAAAGTGGTATCAGAGCCGACGCTTCGGTGAGCGAGAACTTGAGATAGCGGTTGAAGGCTGGACGCTTGAGGAGGAATGAGAGACACGAAGCGGATCAGCGTTTCTACGTGAACACTTGGAGCGATGGCCGACGTCGGACAGAGTTCTAGGAGGAAGACCAAGAAACGAGGAGCGGCTGACACCGGGACCAGATCGACTCGAGCTAGCCCCGAGGCACAGTCAGGGGACGATAACCAACAACCTTCGCCCCAACGTCAAGGAAGCCCAGTACCAGCTGCGGCACCGCTGCAGCAAGATGGAGTCTTGCCAACGGTGCCCAACGATTCAGGCACGGGAAGTCAAGGAGCTTTGTATGCGGAACTCATCAAGATGATGAAGACCATGCAGGAAGGTATGGCCTCTAGGGATAAACGTATCGCTGAACTTGAGACAGACCAAGGGAGTTCCTCGTCTACCAGGAAGCTTTGTAAGACGAATTTGCCGACTCCGTTTACAGGTATAGGACGGGCTCGCAAGGTTAAGGATTTCTTAACTGAGTTGGACCTATACTTTCAAGCGCATCAGGCTCAAGAGTCAGACAAGGTGAGAGCGGCGGTTACGTTCCTGAAGGATCATGCGCTTCTCTAGTGGACGGCATATAAGGATGAACATGCCTTGACCGTCTCGGTGCTTGGTTGGAAGGAGTTCAAGGAGTTGCTCGCAAGACGATTCACTCTGGAATATCAAAGGATTCGGGATGGTGTTGAGTTAGTTCGGCTGAAGCAAACAGGGACCTTAAGTGCTTATGTGCGCGAGTTCAGTGCCAAGTTGGATTCGATCTCCAAGTGGACTGAGGAGACCAAAATATGTATATTTATCGGGGGACTCAAGTCAAGCTCGGAGAAGGCTCTCTTTCGGATGCCGGAGCTACCTGCGACAAGTGCCGAACTTTTGAAGTTAGCAGAGCGAATTGGGGACGACGAAGTCCAGCAACAGAAACCCTTTGAACCTCGCAGCACAGACAAGTTCCAGAAAAAGAACAAGGACTTCAAACGACAGTGGGATGGAGGTGAGAAGGATCGAAAGGATACTTCTGCCTCGGCAGCAAAGCGGCAGCAAACAGGAGTAAAACTTAAGGGGCAAACACCTCAGAAGGGCAATGGCGCAAAGTTTACTTGCTACAATTGTAACGAAGCGGGCCATATTGCTAAGGGGTGCACGAAACCTAAGGTTAGTAACTGTAGCATGAATGCATTTGTTAGAGGGCCAGATGACTGTGACCTTGAGAACCACGAAGAAGACGCCGGGATTGATGTTTCTACAAGCCAAGGGTGCTAACCGTGATGTTACTTTTCTTGTGGACACAGGAGCGACTCACTCCTTCATAAGTCCAAAGTTGGTGAAGAAGTTGGGCTTGTCTACCTCCAAGGCAGACAAGCCTATTCAGGTGCGCTTTGCCAAAGGCAAGACGTATCAAACTTCTGAAGTGGCCTTGGACGTACGATTTGTGTGTGGGAAATTGGAGTTCACAGAGAACTTCACGGTGTGCGAAATGGATGATATCCATGCGGTTTTGGGGAACACTTTCTTGGACAGGTTTGAAGTGGAACTTAGGCGGAAACCTTTAAGGTTAAACGTCAGAGTTAAAGGGCGGAAGCTGGGAGTGAGGCTGATCCGGAAGGCGCAGAAAATTGACGACTTTGCGGTGAATTTGATCAAGGGCAAACAGATGGACTTCAACAACAGGGTCATGTGTTTGATGCGAGTTGCAGATTTGATGATGAGTGACAGACAAGAGGAAACATCAGGAGACGCGACTAAACTTCCGAAGGTGCTTCGTGAAGTGATTAAGGAGTTTGAGGATGTCTTGACGGATGAGTTACCTGTTGAGTTATCTCCAAGGCGGGTGGTGGATCACAAGATCGAAGTCTTGTCAGGATCGGAACCACCTTCCAAAGTCCCTTACCGACTCAATCAGGTGGAACTCCTCGAGTTGAAAAGACAACTCGGTGAGCTATTAGCGCGAGGATATATTCAAACCAGCAAGTCACCTTATGGAGCCCCAGTTCTTTTTGCAAAGAAGAAGGATGGGAAATTACGACTCTGCGTAGATTATCGTGCACTCAATAAGGTGACGGTGAAGAATAATTATCCTTTGCCAAGGATAGACGACCTCTTTGATAGGTTAGCGGGCGCAAAGTACTTCAGCAGGATAGATTTGAAGTCAAGATATTACCAGATCCGGATAGCTGACCCAGATGTTGAGGAGACCGCTTGTCGAACCAGATACGGATCGTTTGAATTTGTGGTGATGCCATTTGGACTCTGCAACGCCCCTTCGACGTTCACTACATTGATGAACACAATTTTTCACGAGGAGATGGATGAGTTTGTCATCGTTTACATCGACGACATCTTCATCTACTCCAAAACCTTGGAGTTGCATGCGGAGCAGCTAAGGGTGGTGTTGACAAAGCTGCGGGAGCATAAGCTGTTTGCCAACATTGACAAGAGAGAGTTTGGTTTGGAGCGCATTAACTTCTTGGGACATGTCATTAGTGCACAAGGAGTCGATCCGGATATGCAGAAGGTGGACGCGATTGTGATTTGGGAGCCTCCGACTATAGTGAAGGGGATGCGGCGATTCTTAGGATTGGCACAGTTCTACCGCAAGTATGTGAAGGGGTTTTCAAAGATCGCGAAGTCGCTGACGGACTGGACGGACAAAGACGCACAAGTAAGTTGGACCAAGGAGGTGGATGATGCGTTTCAGACGATCAAAGCTATTTTGTCAAAGGCGCCAGTTTTGAAGCTACCGGAGTTCGACAAACCATTCGAGGTGCACATGGACGCGAGCGACTATGTGATTGACGGAGTGTTGGTGCAGGATGGAAAACCTGTAGCGTACGAAAGCAAGAAGTTATCTGGGACGGAGAGTCCATGGCCGACTCACGAGAAGAAACTGTTAGCGGTGGTTCATTGCTTGAGGAAATGGCGGCATTACTTGGGACTTCACAAAACCCAAGTGTATACTGATAATATTTCGCTCAAGTACTTTGAGACACAAGATCGGGTGACGCCAAAGCAACTACGGTGGCATGCTACCTTGGCGCTCATGAACGTGGAATTAATCCACAAAGCGGGAAAGAACAATGTGGTTCCTGACGCCTTGAGTCGCAAAGAAGAATATCTTCCATCGTCAACACAGATTTTGCGAGCTATGTATCCTAAGGAGTCAGACTTGGAGAGGCGAATACGTGAAGGTTACATGGGCGATGACCAAGCGAAGGAGTACCTGGAACAACTCAAGCGAGGAGTGAAGTTGCAGAATATGCAGCTAAAACACGGTTTACTCATGTTCAAGCAAAGTCGGGTTTATGTGGGACAAGGAAAACTTAGGACCAAGTTGTTAAAAGAATGTCACGATGTGCCCTTATCAGGCCATAAAGGAGAAAAGTCCACCTTAGCAGTGATAGCTAAAAAGTTTTATTGGCCCCACATGAAAGACGACGTTGCTCACTTTGTGAAAACATGTGTAACCTGTCAAGCTAACCGCGTTTCTTATGAGAAGAAACAAGGGTTGCTTCATCCTTTGCCGATTCCAGTCAGACCTGGGGAAAGCATTAGCATGGACTTCATTACCTCTCTACCTGACTTGAATGGATACAACGCAATTTTTGTGATAGTTGAGCAAACTAGCAAAGTTTGCTTCGACCTTGGATACTGCAACAACATTCACGACTTCTCGGTTGTTCCTAGATACTTGGTGGCGTTCACATGGATTGCCTCGAAGTATTATTTCAGATCGAGATTCTAAGTTCACAAGTGTCTTTTGGAAACACTTGTTCCAAAAATTGGGGACTAAGTTAAAATTTAGTACCGCCTTTCATCCGGAAACAGATGGGCAAACGGAACGAGTTGGACTCGGTTCTGAATCAATACTTGAGGAATTATGTGAGCGCGGACCAAAGTGATTGGGCGGAGTGGCTCAGTCTTGCGGAGTATTGCTACAATTCCACGAAGCATTCAGCAACCGACGAATCGTCTTTCTTGCTGGCTTACGGACGGGAGCCAGACGGGCTTCTTGACTTGACTCTTGCAGGGAGTTCTACATCGGCACGATCAAGAACACGGCAAACATCAGCTGAAGAGTTGGTGGCGGCAATGCAGCGGCGCGAGGAGCAAGTAAAGAAGAACCTCGAGAAGGCGCAGCAACGATACACGAAGCAGGTAAACAAGCATCGGCGGCAAGTGAAGTTTCAAGTGGGTGAACAAGTATGGTTAAGTGCGAAAAACTTCACATTTCCGAAGGATATATCGGCGAAGTTCTCATCAAAGTTCGCATGACCTTTTGTCATTGTCAAGAATCCGCATGAAGATGTCTATACATTAGACCTTCCTCACGAGTGGCAGTTGCATCCGACTTTCCATGTTTCTTTATTAAAGAAATACTTTAAGGATGATTTGCGGCCGGAGCGCAAATAGGTTCTCAGCCTCAACCTGATGTCGTGCAAGGTGAAGCAGAATATGAGGTGGAGTCCATTTTTGCGATCTCGACGTAAATCAAACCGGATGAAGTACTTGGTCAAATGGCGTGGTTACCATTCGAAGGAAGCAACTTGGGTGCCAGAGAAAGATCTCGCACATGCGAGCGAAGTATTGGACCTATTCAAACGGAGACAAGGACAACAAGGGCGTTAGCAAGATAAGGACATCTCCTTCCAGCGAGGGGTGAAGAAACGACGAACCATACGAGTAGCAACTTGAGGCGATTTGGGCCGATGGACTTTGTAGCTTTGACTTGTGTTTGGAAATAAAGATTTTGTTTCTTGAAAATTGTCTAGGTGTATTGGTAGTGCATGGCTATGACTAGTTCTGATAAGATGCCTAGGATGTTGTCAAGAGGAGAGACGAAGCACACTCAAAGGAAGCGAGCTGGTTTGGATAAGCATCTAAATCAAGACTAAGTCTTGATGTCAAGACTTAGGTTTACCGTAGCGTTGGCAAAGCAAGTATGAACTTTCATACTTGTCTTGGGGCTTGGGATGATCTTGCTTTGTGGTTCTCTACAAAGTAAACTTAGTCGCGCGTCTAAGTCAAATCAGATTGCGACCGGAAAGTGAGTTTCGGGGGACCTTGTAAGTAGGTGTGAATACTTATAGTTAACAAGTTAGAGTCTTAAGTAGAATGTTTAGAAATTGTCAACTAGTTTTGTTTAGGGTAAGCCAAAAAGATAAGACTTTTCCCGAGACTAGTTGAAATTTTCTAAGTGTTCTAGCGACAACTTAAGACTCAAGCCAAGAAGGGAATTGCGGGTTAGCTACCAGAACGCAATTCTGACGCCAAGGGGTTGGCTACCCAGTTTGAACTTGGTGTTAACTTAAAGGATCATTGTTGATGAGGGCATCAACCTCCAAAGTGGGGGTGAGTGTCGCGACCCTCATTCTCAAGATCGGGCGCAGACGCGAACAACAGAATCCTAGCGGACTTGCGCTAGGTTGTGAACGCTGCGAGTAGGACATAAGGGCCTACTCCAAGAGGGCCCCAGACGGCTTGGCCGGGAAGTCGGGATCAGATGAACCCTACGTGGTTCTCTGAACCAAGGTTGGAACCTTGGGTTAGGACATAAGGGCCTACTCCAAGAGGGCCCCAGACGAACGCTGACCTAAGGGGGCGAGTCTGAGAACGGGCTGAAACATGAGTCTGAGACATAAGTCTGAGACGTGGATCCGAGACACGGGACCGAGAAGTGGGTCCGAGATGCAGACGAACCGTGATTCGGACACTGGTCCGAACCACAGGGTTCGAGTCTGAGTCTAGACCACAGGTTCCCAAAAAATGGCTAAGTGTTGGAGCTCTAGAGACGTTTTAGGTCGTGGACGGAGCTCCACGTAAGATCTCGAGGCGAGTGAGGTATCATTGGAAAGGTCTCGTCGAGAGCTTTCCAGTGATATATAACACTCCTCGATCTGACCTCCGAGATGGAAGTTATGACCGAACCACAATCGGGTTGTGGTATAATTTTCAGGGACCAAAGAGGAGGGCGGGGCCACCGATCCCCAGAAGTATATATGGGGGGGCTCGATGCCTAGGTGGGCCATGACGAGTCATCCGACCCCAGGGTTCGGCGGGCAGACTCTGGGGGCATGAGGTGATGGCTGGGCCGGTTCCAAGGCACGTTCCGGTCCAGACTTGGACGTCTGGACTTAGGAACGATGTAAGGGCTGGGGCAAGACTAAGGAACGAGTCGGCGGGTTAGACCACCATTCGGGAGCCTAGACCCAGACGGACATCACGGGCGGTTGGGCCGCTAGGTGTGCTGGAGGCACCGTTTAGGACCCTGGATTTTATGGGAAGTCCGCCCCAAGTCATTTTGTGACTTGCTCATATTTGGGACCGACCTAGGCGGGACTAGGTCGGGACTTAGGGAATGCTGAGCTTGATGAATAGGGAGACGATCCGGCTCCGGTCCGGACCAAACTTAGATAAGATAAGTGGTGCATGGACGCTAACTTGTGATTGTGTTTGCAGGTTAGCGGTGTAAAGTTTGCGACCTACTAAGCTAGAGCTTCCGCTGGCGCAACAAGGCAGTAGGTGTGCGAAATGATCTATCCCGCCGTCTCGTTTCTTAGTCTTGCCCCAACCCTTAGATTGTTCTTAAGTCTGGACCGGAACGCGCCTTGTTACTGGCCTAGCCATCATCTCATGCCCCCAGAGTCTGTCCGCTGAACCCTGGGGTTGGATGACTCGTCTTGGTCCATCCAGGCATTGAGCCCCACTCATATATACTTCTGAGGATCAGCGGTCCTGCCCTCCTCTTTGATCTTTGAAATTATATCAGAACGGCTATAATTCTCAGCTCAGAGATCAGTTCGAGGAGTTCTGCATATCGCTGAAAAGATCTCGCCGAGACGTTTCCAATGATATCTTACTCGTCTCGAGATCATACGTGGAGCTCCGTCCACAAACTAAAACGTCACTGGAGCTCCAACACTTAACCGTTTTCTGAAAACTTGTGATTCAGACCTAGACTCGAACCCTGTGGTTCGGACCAGCGTCCGAACCACGGTTCGTCTGCGTCTCGTACTCACGTCTCAAACCTATGTCTCAGACTTATGTTTCGGTCCCGTTTCTATACTTGTCTCCTTAGGTCAGCGTTCGTCTGGGGTTGTCTTGGGATAGGCCCTTACATCCTAACTCAATGTTCAAACCTTGGTTCAGAGAACCACTTAGAGTTCATCTGATCCAGACTTCCCGACCAAGCAGTTCAGTCCTACTCGCAGCGTTCATAACCTAGCGCAAGTCCACTAGGGTTCGTTGTTCGCGTCTACGCCCGCTTGAGACTCAGGGTCACGACAGATACCCAATTATGAAAATATCTAAGATAAACTGAAATGAATTTTGAATTTTATAATATTTAATTATCTCTTATATATTTTAATTTTAGTTTAAAATATATATTATATGGGAGCTGATGGGTTAATATATATATTTATATCTTGTTTTGATATCTACGGTGATGTACTTTTCAATCAAATGGATTGGATAGATTTTAAAACCAGGTAAATCTGACAAAACGTACAATCCAGAAATAAAATATTTTTAGATAATCAACGATGATATCAAAATGATCAATGAATGATCATGGTTGATCCATACCATAGGGTATTCTAAGTAGTACTAGAGAATCAAATACATTATATACATATATATATATATACCAAAACCTTAAAAATAAAAAAACCCCTCTTTTAGTGATAACCTCTCTACATTGATAAAGAGTGATAGGTCCCCGCTCTATCACTATAAGCACTGCCAGGTTTTATTACATAGCATAAATCTCTGCCTGCACCCATGCCGGACAGGGCTTTCCACAACATTAACCTCATAGAAGATAATCTTATCTAGTGCTTGTGACTTCAGGTTAAACTTGATAAACTTGCTTGATAAACTAATCATTTGGTCTTGGATATCACATAACTCTACATTAAGAACGGGTAAGAACACACGATTTCAAGACTACCATTGTCAAAAAAAGAAATATGATAACATGTTTTTCTACTAGAGTGGTTATCAAGTTAAAGATCATCCATATTGTCCCTATAATATCATTTTCTTTATCACTAACGTATATAATAAAGTTTTGGTTAGAAAAATTCTAAATTCCATTCTTTTTATATAGAGACTAATAGGTTTTTTTATCATCTATGAACCACCAGATATTCATAACAACTATTTCAAGAATGGAAAAACATAAAAATACTAAATCTCAAACTAAATGCAGATTTGTTTTTCATATCATAAATTCTGAAGAGTTGCATAAAAGAATCGATTAATGTTTAAGTTCAGTCGAACTACCTTGTAATTTTAACATTAAATAGTCCCAAGCCTCTAGTTTCAAACAAGTAGAAGAACGTTAAAGCAACCTTACGCTTCAATATTTTGTTTATTCTCATTGATCTTGAGATTTAATCCATTCTCATTGATCCTGAGATTTTCACAGGATTTCGACTCCTTATTCCTCACTTCTCATTGATTACTAACTTTAACAAAAACTCATCTATCAACTGTCAGATATCTCCAATTTAACTCGTGGGTTTTGTGAGGTAAGGGGTACCTCCCTCCTTTGTCCTATACATACTAGCCTGTGGATGCGCAATCACGGCTCATGGAACATGGACCTTACAAACCTTTCAGCAGCTTGACGAACATGCAACTCTCTGTAAACGGGACCGACGCAGTGTAATATGTCTTTCGCTTGTAAACGCTCCCAAAATTTCTGGTATACATTTCATTTGATCACGTGTGGCAGTTCGTGGGAATAAGGTGCTATTTTTTCACGGGGCTATGCCTGTGACAACTAGACTTGCCAATATCGGCGGGCAAAAGTGTGTGACATTTCATTCTACGATGAGCTACGATGAACTGTACAGCAATCTTAGTATTAACTGACCTGTAATCTTCCAACCTAACCTGAGAAAGCACAAGCAACTGCTGAACGCATAAATAGCCCGTGCTTTGCTGATGGACTGGACAGTACTTCGACCCGCTTGCAGCTTCTCTTTCTGTAAACGTTGTTTCATGTCGTCAACCACCAATTACTAGCTCCTGTTGTAGCTCTGACGCGCCAGAAGAGCGTTGCGCACTCGGCCTCTCCTTAGGCCAGCCTCGGTAGCGTATTTGTGGCAGCCCGACGTAAGTTGATACGTTGATGCTCAACTGGCCAGCTGTGTAAGCAGAGAGGCGCAGACATATAGAAGGAACAGCGACGAAGGCAATCAATAAATGCAACGTAGTCCGAGCCTGGGAACTGGTGGATGCTGATGCAAACTATTTCTCGGCGCCCAAGTTTGATGATTTACTTAAAGTCCATCAACCTTCTGCACGGTCAGTTGTGTGCAGTGTGAATCTTCAATGTATTCAAAGCAAGTATAAAGTCGAATATCAAGAGGATGCCCTTCTTCCTTCACTGTCTCTAGTCTCCCTTCGATGTCTGGAGGTACTCCCACCGTGTGCCCGTGTTCCCCTCGCTGATCCCTCCTGGAAGTACTTAACGACAAACACGAAAGTCCGCTATTAGCACCAACTCCTTTGCCCAAAATCCTCATTTCTCATTGTCAACAAATCCTCCGAATCCCATGGAATCCCACGAACGTTACCCGAACAAGTACAGGGCTTTTACCAAACTGGAAGCTCTGAAATCCCAAATTATATTGCCTATCGTGTTGGTAGTCTCAAAAGGATATCCTCGTAACATGGTGCAGCGAAGAGAAGTTTGGAGCTACGCAAAGCCTTTGAAGTCACCAGAATAGAGAGGAAACCTAAACAAGTTGCTGCATTGCAGCTCTAGGCTATATTCCTAAGTAAATGACTGTCCTTGCTACACAAACTGGATGATCTTCGACTTTATTTACACGTCAGAATATAGCCTTATTGGTCTCTCATATCCCGATGTACTCTGTTCCTTTACTCCGCTCCCACTGATGTACTATTTTTGTTTGCTTCCACGTCAGAATATAGAGTTTCAAACTGATGCCAATGGCTCTATAGATTAGAAGCCAAAAAAACGGTAGCGAGAGTGCTCATGGAAAAATTAAACTAAGCACGTAGAATATGCATCATATGATATCTCTGGTTACTTTTAAAAGAGACCCTATCAAACTCTAACTGAGGTTTGAGTTCTTGTAAGACCATGACGACCTGAATTATAGCATGATAAAAGTAGACAATTCATGCAGAACGAGTGTTTTGAAGTTTCCAGATACATAATATTCAGATGAACTACAAGCTCTTATTGATTAAGCTTAGGACGTGGATGACAGCTGCTGATTGCTATCCTCGCAATAAAAATACGAAATGCGTAAGAGAGGTTTAATTCTGGGCTCACCTCTTGTGAAGGAGAATCTTTTAAGCGACTCATGATGCGCGCCTGGAGCCTCTGGATTTCCACATGGAGGCTGTCAACCGCACCCGGATCTTCATCAAGCACCATGCGGAAAGGTCCTTCCGCTGACGTTCTAGCTCTACCGGAAACATCACCAGACCCAGCTCGGTCCTGGTTTAATTCAGATGCAGAGCCTGAAGGTTCTATCACTGTATGCGGGGGAGGTCTTGCAGTGGAAACTAGAGCAAATGAAGTTTCCCAATCTGTCTGATATGGTTCATGCTGACCCGGTTCGTCTGTGCCTCCTTCGTTGTCATCAGTCATTTCAGTCGAACCCAGAGTGCCGGTCGATGGGTTCAAAGGGTCTGATCTGGATGAGTCGTGTAAGTGCCTCTCCAAAGAGTTGAAGGGCTCTTGTACTTCTCTTTCATCCTGTATATGACCTGACTCTGAGGACTCGTGGCTCTGCCTTTCTCTCCCATCTGTTCCATCCCGCCTTGAATAATATACACACGAAGATTTCTGAGGGGATGTTACGGAAGGTATGCCAAGACCTGGTACTCCTCTCTCGGGAGCGATACCTATAGTGTCCTTCGGTTGACCATGACCACCCCTCAGTGTGTCTTTTACATTGACGGAATTCAACCCTCCCGTTACGGGCGCATTCGTCTCCAGCGGTCCACCTGGAGTATTCCAGTTACTCAAGCTTGAAATGTAACCCTTTGTCTTCAACGAGGTTTGCTCTGTTCGAAAGGGGTGAAATGTATTAGAATTTCACTTCAATATCCAAAAAGTTCAAATTGGCACACATCGGCGCCAACGATATTCCGAAGATACCACACAAGGTACCGGGGTGAACGAAAGCCCGCTCTTTTGCAAGAGACGTAACAATATGTACTCATTAAGAATGGCGTAGGCATTCCACCAGAGACCGAAGAGACGGAACGGGTAATTCCACGTAGGGACTGAATTGAACAATCAAGGAAGTGTGCAACGAACATACATCAGTAGGTGCCTGAGGATGCTCGGTGCGAAAACACAAAAATAGATCAACAACGGGACGTCCTAGGAATCGGCAGTCTTGGTATACTAGCACTGATTGAAGGTCCACCAAGTCTAGAACTCATGACCTCGTAGAGCCAGCCTTACGGCCAATTCGTACTTATACCTTGAGTGGTTCTTCCTGGACTCTTCGAATGGTAACTGGTATATGTTTAAAATTTCTCTTGAAAAACATTTTACAGAGCTACGATTCCGAAACATCTCTGCAAAATAATCCACAGTCCACGTACTGCTAAGATTCTTCCCAACGAAGCCTAGTGTTTGAAATGTGACGCCTACGGAGAGGCTAAGCACCAGGTTCAGGATGCCCAAGTGAGGAATAATTACCCGCCATTAGTTTGTTCTCGTACTCCAGCTTCCGTACTCGACTATCTTTGCAATCCAAGATCAACTCAAGTTCTTGCAGCTGCTGTTGTGACTCTTGTAACTACAAGAACACCACTGAGCATCACGAATCTATCCACCAAGAAACTGAGTATAAAATGGGTACCATCAGGAATGAAGGCAAATCGGTTTAATTTCTGTCAAACTTCTTTAGAGTATATCAACTGAAAGTTTGCGGGGTTCTTTTGTCTTGTCATAAAGGGAAGTTTGCTGGTTATGGATTGTCTAAGACATCCATGTACCTCAGAATGTTTACGTGCAAGCAAACTCTCTAGCTCCTGAATACGAGTATCACGAGCCTCAACAGTGTCACACAAAGTACAGTTCGCGACAGCCAGCTTGCGTTGCACTTCACCAAGTTCCAACTCGCGCCTCTGATAAGATTAGCGGCAGAAAGCAAGTCTCAGTAGTATATTAACGAAAAAAGCAAAGTCCTTGATTTCAAATCATTCTGTTTCTCAGTCTTGACTCACGCTTTTTAAGAGTTTTCAAAGCTCACATTCTAGCAAAGAGGGAACTATGCTAGCTACATTTCTACCACCATCTTCTTGGATAGGACAGGGATTCTACAAAGACAACGTCAGCTAGCCGCTGTAGGTGACTTTATATCGAAACTGGCTTTACAGCAGTACACGTTATGCTACGCAGGAAACTTACGCGGCAATTCCCTTCAAGTGTTGCAAACTGATTTTCTCGCTCTTCGAGAAGTTTGCGAAGTGATGCAGCAATCTCAAATGCACTTGTGAGCTTCTCTTGTGATTCATCTGATGCTCCTTCCAGTTTCTCTGCTGTTTCCTGAAGGGCCTGCATCATGCACCAGATTTTGTGTCGACGTCCACGTGAGAGGTGTGCAGATACCGGCTCTCATACTTGGTAAGAATTTCGGAGAAAGCTGACAAAGGGATAACTATCAAGATCCTTGAAATCGACACTGAATCGAGGAGCTGCGTCACAACCTTTTCGTAAGATTCGATCTGGCAATTCTTCTCGGCAATCTGCACGCGAAGCTCCTTCAACGCTTGACCAAGATTCTGTATCTCCAAAGTATGATGCACCTCACCAGCTGTATCCTCAGCATTCTTCATCTGGAGTTTTTTCTGCAGCGAACAGAAGATTACCTACGGTAAGCTTGCCGTATGGGGGGTGAGAATCTGTGCAATATTGTTTTTAATATACCAACTTAGCTGTTGCAAAATTATAAGCGAAGCGCCAGAAGGAATGCAGCCAAGGACCTGAAGAGCATTAATCTCCTGCTCCAGCTCCTCCGCATGAACATGCTGCTGTTCTATCTCTCCTCGCATAGAGCTTTCGAGAACGACACTATCTTCTAGAGCGCGATGGAGCTCTTCTTCTTGCTTCTCCTTTTCGATGATTGTTGTTTTGAGAAAAGCAATCTCCGATGACATCGTATGCAGACGGTCGATTAATTGCAGGTTTTCAATATCCACTGCAGTCACTTGATGTTTTTGTTCCTCAAACTGTGCCTGTTTACAGGAAAAGTTAATCAGTCTTCATTCCAGATTCACCGCGTTTGCTTTTTGCAAGATTCTGATCTGACCTCTTGTCTTCGACTTACTGGAATTATCTTTAGACTCAGTTTGCTTGGCTTCCTAGGAAAATTCTGTGCAAGAGAAAAGATCAGTGAAGATTATAGATGAAGCCGAAAACCTTCGAACTGCCAGGATTGTCCTTACTAAGCATCAGGTGACAAAACATAATGTCAGACGAAACAACAGATTAGACTGGGAGGGGGGAGGACAGATACTTGAGCCTCCACGATGTCGTCCTGGAACTTTGCATTTGCAACTAAAAGGCCATCAAAAGTTGCATGCATCCAGTTATGCAAGGTTGTAAGCATCAGGTTTCTTCGCCTGCGGATTGCTAGTAGAGTATCGAGCTGTAATGCACGCCTTTTCCAAGCCATATGCTCCCACCAGCCTTGAAGTGCTATCTTCGCAACCTGCAACAGCCGCGACCAGGATGAGTCAGTACACTCATGTCCTACGCGCTTACATCTACTGAACAGCATAGGTAAGACGGCTGGTTCGCTCCCAATTATCAGAATGATTTTCAAATTATGTGCTCGAAGCACTTCTTACTGTAGCTTCCTTCAATATGAAATGGTAGTTCAACTTATCACAAGAGGCTTGCAACCGCGAAGAAGAAAAAGATGACTTCTAACCCAACTAACGTGACCTAGACCGGGACTACTATATACCCAGAACATAAATCCCATAGCGTGTAACTGGCATCTTCAGACATCTTTCTGCACAAATATTAGAGTACGACTTCATCAAGCATTAGGGCCTACGCGTCCTAGTTTTGTGATCGTGTAATGCGTTCCTAGGATTTTCGCTTACTATTCCGCGTCTTACAAAATCAGCACCAACCCTTCACTTCGACAGCGGGATTAGCTAAGTTTCACTTGATTCATATCATGGGACTCCCACACTGTTCGACTTCCGAATTCTTTGATCCAGAATGACTTCCAAAACGGTGGCAGAGACCCAACAGCCAACACAAGAAAGTATATCATGATCCATATAATCGTCACCTCATGGTACCATCCTTCGGTGTGTAACCATTAGGTTGGCACCCCTTACTAATGCTGAGCAGTTACCGATTTCTTTCTACTGTTTCCGACCCTTGTGCCATAAAATTTCTCTCTATCTGTTTCAGAGTTAATGTACAAACCCTGAAGTCACATGGTAGTATGATGGTACCTTGATTTCTCTCCTTGCTTTATTAACAAGAGCTCTCCTCAATTTCCTTTTTCTGCAAATGTGTCAAAGTTGCAGACTTGTTTCACTTCCTGTTATTCTCGGGACAGAAACAAATTCTTCCGATTTTTCGTGATGTATCATGATTACGATCGCCAAACTCATGGTGCAGATTTGGCACTTTTGTCCCTTTTACAAGTTGAGTTGAACGCTACGCGCAAAAGCACGAAGAACGATATGCGCAAAACTCTTAATGCATCAACTAGAGATCCCTAGCAAACTTTCAGGTGCAGTCTCTATGAAGTTCAGATTCATACACTGGCCAAAAAACTTACTTCCTTACTTTATTGCCTGGTGAGCATGATAATCCTTCCAAAAAACCATTGCTGCCCTCATAAGAGCTTCGTTGACTTCCATAGTTGCCCTCATTTTTGCCTTCAAGTAAGCAACATTATCCCTCCAAACATGAACAACCTGTACTTACATCCAACATGATATCATTTAGTTACTTTTCTTGGAGCTGCAGTAACATTTTCTTAAACAAGAGGGCTCATTCAAGAAGAGCATATACCACTTCAAGAAGGTGTGTAATACTACACGTGAGGTTCAGAAACACTAAGCAAGAACAAATCGAGAACTTTGTGATCTGTCCAGAATCACTAACCTTTGCTCGCAGATCATGTAGGTAATGCCTGAAAGCCATCTGCTTGGCTACGAGTGCATGTCGCCTGTGTTGCACAAATAGACGGCAAGACTTCATTGCTAATTGTTTCAGTCGAACTTTTCGAAAGTGATCCCCCATCTCGGCTCTCCGCCTCCGGTATTTGATTTCTTTCAAAGCCTCCCTAAACCTGCAAAAAGCGAAGATTCTCCATCAACGTTTGTAAACTTCTCTGGCTGGAAGAACATTTTGGGGAAACGCACCAACAAACTGTCATAAATAACAATGCGCAGACAAGAATCTCTGAAGGCGGTTAATATCTAAGCTCGTCCACCCTCCTTTGAAATAAGAAAGCCGCCCTGACGCTCTTCAAGCAAACCTAATATTTTAGAAGAACTGAAAGTGGAGTGCAAGGAGACCCCGACCCCGTGGAGTGCAAGGAGACACTGATATCCGAACCTCTGTAGAGTTCTTCTCCGACACCAGTGCTCGTCTTGAATGCATGCTTGTTCATACTTCATCTGCTTAACCCATTTACCCCGCACGTAACCTCGCCACGCTGCTATACCTCCTTTCTGTGTCATGGTGTTTATGTGAGCTTGAACGGTGGCCAGCTTTTTCCTTTTTGGCCTAGCCCAACACTTCAGAAACTGGAGCCATCGCTTGAGAGCTCGCTTGTAAATAACAAGGTCCGCATGCCGTTTTGCAAGCAGACTAAACCTCCGTTCATCTTCTGTGTTTAGCCTCGTATCCTTGGAAGCTTCTTTCCACTGCCTAAGCATTCTCTTCAAGCAAGATAGCCTCCAATGCTGGAGAGCCAGTTGGTTCAGCTGGGGAGTAATCTTAGCTCGTATCACGTATGCCTTCCAGGAATGCCAAGCATGAATGACACCGGCCTCCGCACGTCTCTTCAAGGAATCCTTGTGTTTCCTCTCGACAATGTGCGCCATTCGCCACGCTTTCCAACATACCAACAAGCAATCCTGTTGCACAGCAACCAAACTTTATTTCGATATGTTCGCAAACAAAAGTGAGATTATGTTTTCTACAAGTGAGATTATATTCTGGAATAAGATTATCTGCACAGATGTCGTGGAATGATATTGTATATTCTACGATCACAAAGAGGTCCGTGTCCTGAATTGAAGACCTGTTCTGTTGAGCCTCATCGTTCCCTGATTTGGTGAACGTTACCTGCGCTTGACGTAGATAAGCAACGCGCATTTGTTTCGATCTCTTCGCGGCCAGGCGTAGGGCGCGTAGCCCACGCTGCGCACACTTTTCAGCGTAGAAGTTTTCAGCTAGTTCTTGTTGGTCATTCTCGACGGACTGCTCTTGTATAGCTTCTTGAAATCGCTCGAAGTGTCTACGTAGTTGAGCTTTTTGTCCAAGCTTGTCTATTTCCCTCTCTTTTTGCTCCTGCAAACCAAGAGTTGGTCAAATACAGGAGATTGTACTGAACCAGCTAGCATTTACACATCAGATATGCGTGGCTTTTCCATTTACAGTCCTGCTATTAGCTCACGGTAACAAGGATTGTGAGGAAACGGACATGAAAGGCCGATCGGCCAAACCTTAGAGAGAAGATTCTCAAGCTCATTACTGTATTCCTCTGTCTTCTTCCTCAGCAGTTGTGTCTCCTCGGAATACTTATTCAGTTGTTCTTCCAACCGCTGCTTGACTTCCATTGTTGACTCTAGTTCAGCCTGCCGACGATAACATCCACGAGTCATCGGCACTATACGGGGAATCAGTGATGACCGGCTGCATGTAGGTAAATAGTTGACAAGTTGATCGGGTAACAATCCCACGCTTGTAACGCTCAATCTTTTACAAGCGTTTACACTCATCACTTATCACTGGGTTTTATAAAAAAATTACAAACAGGCGGCAAACCACATGGACACATCCTCCCAGATCAGACCTGCAAGGCTGAAATTCTTGAATGCGCATCTGAATGTCCTCTCAAATCTTCAGACATCGTGGAGATCTGACTCTGCAGAGCAGCACGTTCGTCTTGGAACTCATGGACACGGTCTTGAAGGAGCTGTTCCACATCCTTCTTTTCTTTCTCAAGTGCAGTCGCCCTGAAGTTGACCCATTGAGAGTAAGCAGTCTCGTGACAATACTGGAAAAGGTGGGGAGATCTTGTAGTCCTTGAGCGCTTGAATGCTTTCTCAGGGAATCCTCTGCCTCCGTGTTCCTCTGTTAGTTCTTGTGCACTTCTCTAAACAAGGCTTCAGGAGTTTAAAAAATGACAGGTTCGCTGGAGTTGAAAGCTTTTACGAAGTTGACCTTACTCGTTCGTATTCCCAACCAGCAGTTGCTTATCCAGGATGCTATGAAGTTGAGAGCAGATGGTGAAGGTTTCTTCAACTAAAGTGTGGCCGCTTACCTTTGAGCCAGGCGACGCTGTAACTCAAGCGTCTGCTCCATATCCTCATGCAAAATATTAAGTTCTGATTCTGCTCTCTCCACGTTTTCATGATTTTGCTTCATATAAAGCTCCAATCTGCCTTCAGGTCACCCAAGTCCAGTCCTTGATTCCAAAGAAACCTCGACGTTCACATTCAGACCCCTACCTGTCTACCGAGATCATCACTACGTCAACTCCCCACTATCTTCTCTGCCCAACGCTTATGTTGTTTGTAAGTTTACGTTTTGAGTGTGGTCAGAAATTGAATTCCCAGAAAGCGAAAAGAGGTTTCTTGCGTGGTTAACACCACAAAAAGGATTGCACACCTTTCTCTAAGCTGCTGATTTATGCTCTGCAGCCTTTGTTCACCATCAATATGGGCTTCCAAATCTATCTGCAGGGCAGCAACTTGCCGCCTCAAGGTCGCGGCATCTGATGCAGGGGGGACCATCAATCCTTCAGCCCTTAATCGGGGACCAAACCTCGCGGTTGATTGCGTATTGCCAGACGGTGTAGGGATGGCAGTGTTTGTCGTGGCCGGTCGCTCACTGCTTGTTCTTGGACCTGCACTGGAGTTGGAAGGAACCCCACCCCCCGACTGGGACATCTCAACTGGGATAACTGTAGAAGTGGGCTTGCTGAAAGCCACGGTCTTGCTAATTGGAGGAGCAGGTCCAGGGCTATTGTTCGTAAACGCGCTGGTTCGACTGGAGATGCCGGAGGCGGTCTCAGAGTCACCATAAGGCGTCTTCTCATTGAAGCGCTCAACTCGTGCACCAGCCGTGAAGGCAAGACGTTCCCTGCTCTCCACGTTGTATCTATCGTGCTTATCCGGGGGGTGATTTCTTCCCCCGCCCGGCTTCCCATGGTCTTTCTGCATCTTAAAATTTAGTAGTTCCAATCAGGGCTTTGGCGAAGCCTATAATTCCGCACCTTTCCTCATTTAAATCTGAACTGAATGTACTCATTCGCTCTATGACACAATCGTCATGATCTTCTTGAAGACTTGCTGTTCTTCAGGTCTCTAGGTAGGTGCGCTTATCTTCAGGACTGGAAGCCGGACAACTTGAAGTACTCACCGCGGAAATATGTCGACCCTTGCCTTGATATAGAGCGCGCTCTTAAACTGAGAGGATTACTGAGCATCCGGTTGGTGGACGGTTTTCACGACTTTATCGGTACTGAGAGGGAACCGCCCGGGCTTGATGTCTGGTATCAAGAAGATACAAAAGAACATCGGCGAACGTACGAGCTTTTCTAGTCTACCGTTGGAAATGTCAACTTTACAAAGGTGTCGTTTACTTCGTCAAATCTGGAACTAAGTGAGAGGCCCGCTATGAACCTCGTTGGTGAGCATCACGACCTTCAGTCTGAGCTCACGTTTCCTTCTGCCACACCGCTGAATCCAGAAAAACTTCGTGGCAAAACGTGAGTCTGTAACCCAAGCGCAGCTAAGTCTTGATCTTGATCTCCAAAAGCTATGGAGCACACAGGCGGATTAATTCTCACTTCTTTGATAACATTTCACCTTACAGGAAACGCACAAATGCCATTCCCGCACTGCTTAGCGGCTTGGCACCGTGTCAACAAGGAGCTACGCTTGCAGTCGAATTGCGGGGCTATTCGTTAGCGATCTACCGTTTATCCGCATCTACCCCTTTCCTTTTTCTTTCCGGCTTTCACAACGACTCCATCCGTCCGTTCGGTTACACGACAAAAAAATATCCCCTTTCCTTTGCGGTTTTCACAATCGACGTATAGACCTAAACCGTATCGACCTAAACCGTAATCACGAGTAAATTTTTTCTCACAGTAGTTCCTTCTGCAAAATCTTTATCCCTTTTACGAAGGTGATACTTAGTATTTAGCCGCCCATCCCAGTTTTCATTCAAGTGTTGAGTTACAAAGGCGTGCGATACATTTTACGTTACACCAGTGTTAGGTCAAAAGTATCCTGGCAAATGATCATGGGGCAGATTTGCAAGGCTGCAAATGAAAACAATCACTAGATTTTCAAAGTGTCAGTCAGTTCGATCATAAGAGATTTCTGGAGAATCATCCCATGGTGCAAGATATGGTCCAGGTAACGAGCAAACTGAAAGTTATTCTGAACACCTACTCTGTCCAGCTCGTGACCAAACAGAACCCTGTCCTTCGCTGACATACATGAGTCGAGATGTGCTTCTGTTTACGGCAATTTCTTGCTTCCAGTCTGACATCAATCCCCATTATTCCTCCTGACTAATCTCCCAACGGACCTACAAAGTCCGCGAGACATAACTGATTTCCATGTCATTTCGCTCTCGTCCCACAGACAACACGCACTCAGGAATCACTTGCAAATTCTCTGCTATCTCATGCTCTTACGCATGCTACTTACGAGGACGACCACCACACAACGAGCAAATCGTTGCTCTTAGCTGCTCCATCTGAGAAAATGAATGATCGTGCAATGGAAAACAATTTAACTGAGAGCTACTTAAATTGCAGTACGGTATGTTCAGCACTTCTTTCCTTTTGTTCTTTTTGTTTTTGGCACATGAAACCATCCAAGCACTTATTTTGTTTTTGACACATGAAACCATCCAAACACTTTTAATATTAGATAGAGAAACAAGCATGATAAATCACCTCTAGGGAACTTTTGCTCGCTTTCTGTTATCCGAAAGGATATAGTGTTATGCAAAAATTCTATAATAAGCGATTATAATAATTTATATTAATCTGTAATGATTTAAGTGATAACTGGACCTGGAGTTGCGAGAAGATCCGGATATAACCCATAACTGGAGAGCGGATCGACGCGCTTTCAAGAATAGAATTGCAGAAGCTTGCAACTCCCAGAGTTGCTTCCCCGAGTCCATTAACAGGCGATCACCGTTTCACCGTTCCAATATGGTGATCAAATTGTTCTCCAGAAAATTACAGATTTGACATGACAGAGACGGTCCGCAATTCGACCTCCCCTGATATAATGTAGAACGACAGACTCTTACTCCCACTTTACAACACCTCGGCACTCCAGTTTCCGGTCGGAGGACCAGCGCCTCCCACGGTGTGGACCAGAACACGCAATGAAATGACTGAGCGTACGCATGGATTGGACATGCCAGCAGTAGGGACGTGACAATTAGACTGCGGTGAGCACTAGCTCAAAAGTCGCAGCTAATCGAGGGTAACAGCTGAGACGACATTCAACCGAGAATGTTTGCAGTCTAGCGAGCGACTTGAGAATCTGAAGAACTACACCGAAAATAAGGGCCTCATGAAAGCGGGGCTTGAGAGAGAATCATGTATCCGTGGTATCTACGAGTGGCGATTAGGGTGACGGTTGCCAGTTTTCTTTGAAGAAATCAGGTCAGGATACCCGCACTCTCTCGCACAAGAATTCTCCGTTTACTCGAATTCCTGAGGCACTGCAAATGATTACTCCGGACATATCACGCGTGCTTGAAGCTACATTCATCGATCAGTTTCTCCGTAAGATCTACACTTTTCGGTGAAGTGCGTAACTGAAACAGTCCTGAGATTTGCTCTTCGACGAGCCAAGACCTCCTGATATGTGTGGAGGCAAAACGGGACACTTTCTACGAATGACCTGTAAGATAATCATATCATTTTCCTTCGTGCGACGAAGTTAAGTATTCTAGTAATTCAAACTACTCTTTCTTTCTATAGTTGGTACAGATGAAAATGAATAGAGAATGTTAAAACTAGTAGTGAATAATTATGGATTGATTCAGATAAAACTCTTTCTTTAAAAAATTGTTTATTCACCTGCATATTACAATTCACGTTTCTTAAAGATGAGAAGTGAAATATACAACGAAGTTTGCATATTCAAAACTGTTCTCCAGGAAAGATTTGATTATGAATAATTTATAATTAATACATTATTTAACTTGCTGATGTTTATTGTCAACCGCTGTACTTGTGCGTGTTTCGTTATTATTTTAGTTCATTTTTTCTGGAAACCATACCTAGAAACCTGGGCCGAGGTCCACCATGCATCGAATACTTGTTCTGGCTTACGTACAATTAACTGACCTCCATCATGGTTTTTCTTTATAGATATGATTTTCTTTGGTAAAGAAGTCACTTGAGAGGACAAATGACTCACTTCTGCTACAAGGTCAGGTAGGAGAGTCTCCACTATGGTTTACATCTGTATATCTGTCTGAGTTCAGTCTTGCTTTTACTCTGACCCCTTACCGTGTGCGCTGATAATTAGATAAGTCAATTGTGAGATTTTCGAACACGGCTGGAAACGTGAGTCAGTAGGAACAGTTCTCGTTCTTTCCAAGCAGTAAGGCTTTCTCGAATGTGTGTACACACGATTCCTGACGCGCATGCAATTTGTTCCATGAAACACAGCTTTGGGCATTGTCACACGTTACACAATACAGGAAGAATGATTGTAGTACACCGAATAATAACATTGAACGATCAATAAACAACTCCATTGTATAACTCTGGATATCCACCATTCCAGCTTTTATTCTCATTTTTACTCCTATTTTTAGAGGCCAATATCACATCTTTGGGACAGAAAACGTAAGCAGGAAAGCAACCCAAGAGACCATATAACAGCAAAGCCTCTGCAAGCTACGGGAAAGAGGAATGAAGGTGAAAAGAGCAGAGGCTGCTGCAGGACTTGCAGAGCCTGAAGCAGCCAAGACTTCATCCGGACCTCGATGACTCGCTGTCTGCTGCATTTCTGCTCTCTGTGGGTCTAAATTGTTGTAGGAACGGAAGGGATTGGTTCTTCTCTCTGAAGCGTTGATACTGACCTTTTATGCATGTTTAGCATGCATAAATGACCCAGTTGGAGGTCGATTGCAGTTAGCATGAAATGTTCATCATAGCTAGCGTTAAAGTGAAGAAAGAATGAACATTTCATGAGAATATTGCTTCATTTATTGTGGAATGGAAGCAGTGCTTCTCGTGAAGGTTATAGTTTTATTATCTTATCTTGATAGATATGCATCCAAGTGCATGTATAAAACAGATCTTTTATTTCTAGAAAGGTAAATTTAACTTTTCTTTTTTCTTTTTCTTCGAACAGGTCTCTCCTTGAAGAGTTCAAACTGATCCAGTAAATTTAGTCATGCTTTTCCTTTTTTCATCACTTCTAGTTCTCTGCCTACACAACGTTCTCGAAATATTTTTCATGCCCTACAATATTATTCCTCCTCCTGGAGTGCACTAAAACCAGTAATAAAAGTGAATTTTGACCCTAACTTTTTGATTACCTTTTTCCTTCTTTCTTGCCAGGAGTTTTTGTTCCATGCATATGTACAACTCCTCATTGCTGATTTTTCCAAATAAAGAGTACAACACTTGTGATTAAAACTGGAAATGAGAAGTGTTCTATAACAACAATTTTCGATGCAAAGACTATTGATAGAAATATTTTGTAGTAGCTTGGAGGAGTGGAGTCAAGAAAATCCTGATAATAAGACCAGCATTTAGATTCGATCTTCGAGCATGGCTCTTCGATCTTCGAGCATGGCTCTTCTTTTACAAATTTTAAGAAAGTAGCCATGGGTCCTCTCTCGATCTATAAGAGCAAAACTGAGACGCGGGAAAGAAGTTGGCGATATTTGTGAATTCTGGAACGGTTGCCGGAAGGCCACGCTCGAATATCGGTATGAATTCAAGTTTGATTCGGTGTGAAAACCAGCACAGACGTGTGGACTCCGTTGGTACCGCGAAGTGTTCAGCCTAGCAGAAGATTTTAAGTTGCAAGCTTTATTTTCTGGTATGCTCACGGGATGCTGAATGAATGAATGACACAGTTCCTTCGTTAGTTGTAAGTCCTGTGCGAGCTCATTTCAAGGTTTATGTTTTGGTCACAATTTCCGGTCCCGTAGCCTCACCAGCAATCTTTACAGACTACTGATTAGCAGCGAAGAACGGGGCAGAAAAGAACGAGCGTGCTATAGGGAATCTCAAACGTTCGTTTCCGTTGCACAGCTCGTTTTATAGACTTTGGCACAGAGACTGAGTTCGAGTACAGTAGGTGATTCCTCCCTTGAGCCTACTTCAGTTTTTCAAGTCCTCAGGTCAACTGAAACCTTGGTAGTAACTGACCAGATTTCCCTCCACCAGATCAGTTCTACGCGAGCTTATGAGTTTAATTTAGTCACCGCAGTTACGGTATCAACTCGTCTGCCACAGAATATGGGAGCAGGAGCCGTTTGAAGTGATCCAACACTTAGACGGCCGATCTGCGGGCGATTCCCTTACTCAGACAGAACCAGGATTCCTCAATCATTCACCGAGAACTACTGCAGCTTGTAGAAAGAAGGCGATGTAACCAGATCATCTGTGAAATGATTTCAGGCGTTCTCGTCTCTATCACTTGAACGGGAAGCGGGATCTTCAATATGCATTCTATATCTCTCCACCAATTGTGAAAGACACTCGGTGATACGAGCATGGGTCGTGACATGAGAAATAGGTCGTACAGGCTAACTCCCTAAATATGCCGAATAGAGCATGCAGAAGGTCGCAGAGCCGATGATGATGATGTTCGTCACTTTACAGTGCAAAGGACTGATTCCCGTGGTGGACTCCTCCCTCCGTTCACCCAAAACGTCTAACGTATTGGTTGGCGTGACTGCCCTGCGAAGCTGCAGTCTGCTTGGTTGAGTGGCACTCCTTCAATCTTACCGCTCCGAAACCCTAACCCTACATTGCCTTCGTTTGTTTGGCGACGGTTCTCAGCCGCCAGGTTCTCAGACCATTATCCTTCATAAGTAGCACCTGTGTCGTTTTCTCATCTATCAGTTTTGGGACGGATCTGTTCCCACTGTTGAGCGAGGGTTCGCGGCCGCGAGGACTTTTAATTCTTCAGAGGTGGCACATGTATCATGGGATCTTCAGTCATTCCGGTGATAGGGTTGTAACTACGATCCTTACAGTAATTTTGTGTGCTGATACCTCGAGGTCCCGTAGGAATGTGAGGAGTTTGAGCGAACGTAACTGAGAATTTCTGGGTTGTTCGTAGTCCGATCAGACAGTTGCTGGACTCCAGATTCTGTATCGTGTCCGGCACTCTCACGTTCGTCCATTCGCCTATACTTCACTCAGGATTTACATCTTGATGTCAGGGTCCTCCTTCCTTCAGTAGTCTCGGGTTTCTTCGTGTGCTTGCTTCCGCTGTCATTTTACCAGCCAAGATAGCAAGCATGTCTTGATCGGCAGATGTGGTGAAAATGCTGTTTTGATAGTGTTTTCCTCGATATTACTCCGCCCTTACTGTCTTCCCGCGTTTTAATGCCCTGGTAGTTTGAAAGTCGATATCACTAGAAGTTTAGCTGGGTCGTATCCGATGGATCGTTTTCTGGTTCCATTGTGAACGTCCATCATACTAGAATCTGGGGAAGGATTGTGGGTGTTGACGATGATGAAGATTCATAATTTTCACAGTTTGTCTGACTCACATGATCGAAATAGTTGTTCCTGAGTCAATCACTCTCCCAGTTAAGTTTTCGACCTCAGGACCAACTTGTATTCCTACAGACGATATAGGTTTGTGTTTAGAGCCGGAACTAATGTCGACAAGATGCTCTCTGCTGTGATGTATATCTAAGCATGTTAGACTATGGAGATGGTCTTTGACCGTCGTTGAATAACAAAAATTTTGCTGAGCAGAGAGCAACCCTATACGACTCCTGATCTGTTAATGTTCGCATCCGTGGTCAGCCCTTCCAGGCACCGGCCGCCTGTCGCTGGGCCAGAAAAAGAAACAGCGAACCTTAGGCCATCGCTCTATATATTCCTCCAATGTATCGAATCAGTTACGTTTACACGGCGAGTGGGATTTGGTTGCCCCATGCTACCCAAGAACGAGTAATTGCACGGTACTAGTTTGAGCAGGAAATAACGATTTCAGATACTGAAACAAGTTACGAACAGTGACCATGTACTGTGACTTACATCACATATCCAAACTGGGTACACAGGTCTAGGTTAGCAGACAAGGGTTTCGTTAGTGACACCGAGTTCAACACAGTGTCTCCCGACGCATTATAATGGGCTTGATTCTCTCGCCCCTTTAGGAAATTCATTCTCTACTCTTACACTCGTGGAAACGAAGTCCTTCCTACTGTCAAGCACATGAGCACCAAAACATACCGGGCAACTAACCGCCATGTGTTTATTACCATTTATCTTCGAGTAAGTGAACCAGAGTCTTTTCTCTTCTCTTGCCGGTTGTTAGTGTACCTTATATCTTCAATTACAGGTTGCTCTTTTTACCGGGACATATTGGTATCTAGGACTGGCATCTAAAAGGCCAAAGATTAACAGATGAATCAAGTAACCTCAACTAGCCATTACTGTTGGGAATAATTAGGGTTTAGGGTTTGAATGGAAAACATTATGTCCAGGAAAATTCCAGAACGTAAGAACGGACTCCCACGCTCGCTGAAGAAAAGCCTGACACTTGCACAGAGAAGAACAATATATTATATCCCACGGTATACATACGTCTGTCCATCGCCTAAGAATGACTTCTAGATTAAGCACTTCCTGAAAAGCCATGCTGAGATTTCTAGGTAAGTGATTATAGTTGGAACAGCTAGTTGACGGACAATCACGTTTGATCTATGAAGGAAATGGATGAGTAGCTAGATCATGAATTATAATCTATTTCTTCCTAATTCCTCCTCCATGCATGTCCTTTTCCTCAACAGAAGATTACAAGAAAGCTTTTTGACACTTTATCTTATTATTTCTAGTTTGTTTTGCAGCAAGTATTGGAGGGTAATTACAAGACAACATCCATGTGACGTCTCTTTCCATATTACCTCATTTTTATCTTCTAGCGAGTGTCCGAGGTCACTATGGGATAACACAATGTCATGTGATTTTTTGGTGAATCAGCGTCATGTCATCGGTATATTCAGATCGATGTTCGTTCTCTGTTAACCTTAAAAGTCAATATGTGTTTATGTAAAATTTTTCCACCATTGACGAGGAGGTCTTCATTTCGTATATACTTCCTATTCATAATTGTATGCTAAACCAAAGGGAACTGAAATAACAGTGAATAATATGAAAAGTGTTTGTCCATGAGACAGAAACAATACATTTGCATAAACGAGAAAAAATGCTGATGTCAAAGTAAAAGCAGAGTTCACAGTTGCAAAGAAAACATTAATAGGTAATATTATGTTTTTGAGAGTGGAGAGAAGGAAGTTGTCGCCATTTGTTCATGAGAGTTAACTTATCCTCCTAAGTCCAAGTTGAATTAGTCTTGGGTCTGAAGTCAACAATTAGAACTAATCGATCATTCACAGATCTATCACTCTATTATATCATGAAACACTTTGCATAATACTATAAAATGTGAAGATCAAACGAGCAATCATAAAAATAAAAAGTGTGTATTATTTACAGTTATGTGTGTCAAATAACAAGATTACTTGACTCGGAGATACGGAGATTAATCTTTTTCTCTCTCTGATAAAACATTTTCTTGTGTTATATGCTTTTTAGTCATATCAAAAAATGATACAACTTACGAAATTCCATAGTGTATACATTATCTACTCAAATATAAACATGTATTATAGTTGAAAAAAAGCTTTTGTTAAATAATCTTCGATGAGTTAGTTTATGGTCGAAGCATATGATTATTTATTGAGGAGTTTAATGGCGGAGTAGGTCATACTTTACATCTGACTTTCTAAAGAAGATCAGAAAGCAAAATGTCAAAGAATTAACCGCTTGAAGATTTTATCATAATACTTTCTAGATTTTACAAAAATATTCTAAAAGATTTTTTAAGTATTTATTGGTTATGCTATATTAAATAGTACAGCTGTACTGTGACTTTGTCCGTCGGATATAACAATTCACGAATGAGAGATGAAAGATATCACATAAATTAATCAGATAATGTACAAACTTATTAAACTAAGTCAACGTAGGATGGGAAGAAAACAAGTGAAGTGTAAATCATATAACTAAAATAACGATTGAATTCCTCATTTTATATAGAAATAAAATATAAAATATATCTCCAATTTTATTACTATCATGAGTAAATATTAACAACACTACTAGAGATGTATTCATATATATATATATATTTCATTATCAACATGACTCAATGATGGATCATCCTCACATATAGAGACTTCATATGTGTTTGTATTCTTTACTCATGATAAGCAAAAGCTTACATAACAAAAAATCATGACTTATTATTTCTTTCTTTGAATAACAAAAGTTAGGTGTTTTCCAAATCACAACTATATGTGATGCATATATTAGTCATCATAATTTGACCTACGAAGAGAGAGTATTGGATTCAGTAGAAGATGTGTTTTGGGTGTTTTTGACATTTTTGTTGAGATTTTGAAGACATGTTACTCCATAGCAGAATAGTATAGATGATAGTTTTTGCATCATTGGATTTAGATCGACTTAGGATTTTTTATGCATGCTAAAAGATCTGATCGTTGAGATAAAAATTCTAACGACTATCTTGATGACACATGTACTTAAACATCGAGTGTGATCACTTGACATTATGATGGTCTAAGAAATATATATTTTAAGACATAATCAAAAAAAAACTTTCACTCGGTTGTTTCAAGAAACACTCTCCAGACATGATCTATAGGATCCGCACTATGTTGATAGCTTCTCTGTCACTTTACCATCGAGAAATTGACAGAGAAAAGCTAAACACAAAAGGAATAATAGGACCACTCAACCCATGCTTTACGACTTTACAGCGATCTACGCATAATATGTAGCGGGTCCGGAAGTAAATATTACATAGCAACTTCAGAGGTGATAGGTAAAATATTCTCGTCTTCGAATGTAAGATACATAATGTTCCAACTCTTGTAATATGAGACAATAACATGGTCCAGTAATAAATTGTGCTTTCATCAAAATTCAAATACCACGAGAACTTGATCATGGGAACAATCTCAAAGAGACCTCGACAGTCAATTTTGAATGTTTTGTTCTCGACACGAGGGCTGTTGTTTCTTTGTCATAACCTCGATGGTCATTTTTTAATGATGTGTTTTCTGCACGTGGAGTACTGTTCAGACGGATGGATGTTCTTTTCAATATGCATGTTGCTATTTTTCTTCACGATGACATAGGTTTTTCTGATAGTTCCATCATGCATACGTTGACAAAAAAGAGACAAATTGCTAAAGATATCGGAGATATTTTAGAAATGAACATCGGAATTTCAGAATCAGATTTTGCTTGGAGATTGTCTAGGAAAATGTGAGGTTCTTGGCGGTGTAGATATCCTGTGATGATCAGAGACAAGAAGGAGAGAAACAACTAAGAGAACCAAAGGGTAGCTCAAAGCAAGAGAAACACCTCTTTGCTAACAAAAATCTTTGCACTAGTATCGCATGATTCAAATCTAGATCCAAACCTTAGCTAAAACTAGCTATCACAAGCCGTACATAACCAACTTGAACTCTAACAAATCCAAAAAGAAAAAATCGTAGCAGGAACCAAAGAAGATCTATCTGAGAACTTTCTTTTTTCGTCGAACGATCTTCAGATGTCGATAGAGTATTCTTTCTTGACTCTGTTGGCTCCAACAACCTTCAGATCCGTCACTCAACACCCAAGATATGAACAGTTTTTGGTCGTAAGTGAATCGAAAACCTTCTTCCTATGACATAAATCCACACACCGCTCAAACGAATAGCTTGATCTATGATCCATCTTTCCCTGATAAGTAGATCTTATTACCTTGATCCCAACTAGACTCCAGACAAACCGTTTGGAGTTCCTTTCGCAAAACCACGCAAGAAATTTGACCACGAGAAGTAAAAAATAGACGTAAATCGACTCTCTACTGCTCAAACTCGCTCATCACACCCCAACCAACAATCTAATCCACATACGATCTTCTCCTACACATAGATAAAGACTCTTTGATCATGTCGGCACCAAGAATGAAGAGCTTGGCTCACTAGTCGTCAATAACAATTCAACTTTACGTCACAAGTGAATGGAAATTGACGTAAGTACTTCTCTGTGAGTCAATTTCATCCATAACTCTCCAATCATCCAATGAAACTTTGTATCATCTTCAATTTCATGAAGAAATCAATGTTTTGATTCTGATGGATCCAAGGACAACAAGTTTGGACTTCATAACGTCCAGAGGGTCCAACTCTTCTTCGCATGTCACTCAAGCACTCAATATTCTCTTCCTTTCGTCTCAATTTCTCCCAGAACACACACTACGATCTTCCTCTTCAGAACCGTCTTAACAAGTGCACAGCCTACACGGATCTGAATCTAATGATGTCTTGCGCGCTTGCATTAGACCTCCCAATCTTCCAGACCATCTGTCGACAAGTTACAGATACAAGCTAATCTCTTAATCTGACCCTTTATGTCAGTTCATAATACGTGAGTTTTGTCCAAATAATACCCAAGCAACCCTTTTGTGCCCTTAGTATAGCACCAGCAATTGCAAATATCCAATCAACATCGGTAAGCTAAAACATAGCTTGATTTTCTCATCTTTCAAAACACATATCATTAAGCGTCCAAATGAAACAAATGAAGTGCCTTTGAGAACCTAACAACGAGCTCTACCACTTGGTGCAATGAAAGTCGAGATCCAAAATAGATCAAAAAGTCATTAATTTCTCTTCATGAATGTCTGTGGAGTGAAAATATAGAACTCCAAAATATGATTTTCAAGTACGAGCTAATCCATGACGCGACAACGTGTAAGCTAAACCGACAATGCCTCCAATGTCTTTCAAGTCAGTGCTTTTCATCTCTAACTCAACCACTAGAAATGAAATGACATTTTCCTCCTCGGTCAAAATCTGCAACTCAAGAGTCTTTATTGTTGTTTGTTGTTCTAACCAACACATCATGCTTGGACCGCATGAACGCTAAAGGTCTTCAGATTCATTTCCTTGATCTTGGAGATCATTGACCAAATAAGTTCCATACAACAACTGCATCTTCTTCACACTTACGTGTGATCTCTTCGTCAGAATCATCAGCAGATTGTTGTTGCTCGATCGATACACCAACAACTTCTCATACATTAATAACAATATCAGTAATTACATGTCAAGATCTAGATAATGTGCATCTAATTGCAACATATAAATTCCACAAAAATGTACAAGTAATAGCGTTCACTCACATGAAGAAGGAGATAGAACTACCTTATGAGCGGATGCAGATGATTCATTGTCGTGCTCTTGTGGTATGATATCTAGAGATATCAACAAGTTGGCAAACATGATGATATGTAGATTGGCTCATCATCTAAATGCTCTTTGCAAGTTCAGTACTTCTTTTTCTATCTTCTCCATAATGAATTCGACCTAATCCAAGTATACAATAGCATCATCATCCACTTTTGACTTCACATAGAAGCAAAAGACACTCATGACCTCCTTTGGTCTCTATCGTGCTAGTAGAAAATAATTGATCAACTGAAATATCAATTATCACAATATCCTCGTACAACTCTTTACATAATAACACTTGTTGTGGGCATCATATTTTGGAAACCAATATGCAATAGTGGACTGCTTGGATAGACCAGCACCACCTTGAAGTAACAAAGAAATAGCACGAACTAGACCAAGTTATAGTCTAATTTTCTGACCAAGCACTGTGACTTCCTTGGTGATATTATTGTTTGTGATGACAAATTTTCATATGTGATGTCATTTTCAGCATTCTGTCTCTACACTAGAATTAGCATATTAGAGAGAAACAAGTTCCACTTTGATATGGAGCATCAGACTACACTCCAATCCACAATTCACATTGCATTCAAACAAAAACTTTCGAAGCATGAATTACCCATCTCGATACACAATTGAAATGACCCACTCCTGCTTGATGATCTCCTCACACTCTCTTTGCTATAATCCTCGAACCACCTCCATCGTCCACCTTGGGTTCTTGAAAACCCACTAACTGTAAAGAGAAAGAGAAGAAGGAGAAGAGAGGGAGGAGAGAAGAAGAAGAGGGAGAGGAGAAGGACAAGCTAGAGGAAATGAGCAAGAAGAAGGTAGTAAAAACTTTTATAAGAAATAGCTCGAGATTGAAAAATCCACATTCATTCAGAGATCTTCTCTCCTTAGACAGTCACTGTTGGTCATACAAATGTGTTTTCTTATAATCATGTGCTTTCTATATGTTCATTCAAAAAGTATATTGAACAAGTGTGTTGTTCAAGTATGTTAGCAGTCTATTCTATTCATTGTAAGGAAAGAGAACATCATATATATTTCTCTGATTTATTCTAATGATCGACTTGATCTAGACAAGTCAGCTAACAATAATGCTTGTTTCTCTATTGTGGCACGTTTGGTTTCTTCAACATGTTTGATTATCTTGACAACCTCAACAATCTCTCTGTGATGTTTTTGCTCTCATACTTGCACTAATTCACGTTTCTCTCGAGACTCGAGTAAACCATGATAAAAATCTACCTTATGCTTCATGTTATCTTGATAAGCTCCTAACAAATTGTTGTCTTTGCCATGATCGCCAAATGAATTACTCGGCCCTTGCATCTGCTTCTTGGATTTACCTCTCTCAGAAGAGGATAGTTCAATAGAAGATACTTTCTTCGGTCCTCCTTCTACTTCTACTCTCCATTACATTCCTTGAGTAGAACCGGAATGTCATGAACACTCTCGGCCGCTGAACTCATTGGAGGTGATGTTGCTATTCCATCGACGTGATCATTTTCTTCAACTACAGGTTCTTTGGTTTGATGAACCATATCATTATGTTCAGAAGTTTCTTCGGTAGTCATTTGCGAATCTTGTACTTTAGTCATAAAATCCATGTCCAACATTGAGATAAATCTGAGCAATTTTTGTATCATCGTCTTCGATTAATATACTTCAGAAGAAAGAAAGTCATCATTCAACTTGACACTACAAGTCACTGCTGGTTATATGTTAGCTCTACTGCTTTACATATTATACATCATCTAAAATAAAGGACATTTTGTATTCAACTTCTGCTATAGAATCATCCTTGATTGAATTTCTGAATCAGTAAGTCAATCCTTGTACCGTCTAAGAACTTGTGTACTTTGTTATAATTATCTAAATATCTCTCATATTTCTTCTGCATGATCACTCTTATCATGAGAGGAAATCCAAGTCTTGTCAAATGTAATGTGATAATAGCAAAATCTATCATTTTTAAACAATCTTCTAGCCAATCTTTGTTTTTTTGCCAGATCCATGAAGTGTAGCAAAGTTATCCGAATCTTCTAAATACTCTGCAATCTTCTTGTAATCTACCTCACACATCTTAAATCGTTTCGCCGTTAGTTTCTTCATTGTTGCACTATTCTTATATGCCATGTCGTGAACACCAACACCTTCACTTTCAAAATCAAAACTCTTCTCAACATGATAGACATGATGAGCACTTCTCTCTCAACTCCTCGAATAACTCCAGATATGTGCAATTGTGACGGAGAGTAATGAACTGAACAGACGAGGTAAAATTAGAACAATGGCTGTTCTCTACTGCTTAAACGACCTTTATGATCTCTGTTAAGAGGTAAATTTGAATTAGAAAACATCGCTAAAATTATCGTTTGTTTATGGCCAAGTCTAAATGTGATGTAAAACTATCTACAATAGTAAAGGTTCACTATGGAAATTTTGTTGTTAGAGTGACCAAGTGTTGACTTGTTGTCTTTTTGGTTAGATTTCTCTTTCATCATCTCGGAGGGATCTTCCACCTCTCTGATGACATCATAGTTTTGGACACATCTTTTTGTTTGCTTGAGTTTGTCTCTTCCTTCATAGAGATGCATTTGTTAGAGCAAGGTCGTTGGACTACGATCAACTTATATATCAGCTATCTTTATGCTTCACAAGAGGTCATAGATATCTTTATAAAGATGTATATCACATTTTCCTACTTTCTTACTTTGTTCAAAGCTTGTTGAGTGCTTCTGCATATATTCCAAGATAGAGAGTTTTTCTTTGGCTAGAGGACGAGTTAACTAGATAGCAAGTTGGTTGACCTTAAGACATGATTTGGCAGGTCTTCTATTGTCTAAGGTTTCTTGAGTAGTTGGACCTTAGTCATCCCATCTTCGATAATATAATTTTGCATACAATATGCTCGTTGTGATGGGGAGTTTGTTCTACATATATAGAATGGAGTCTCTCCTTATGCATTGTTATGTCAATAACAAGATGATTTGCTACTTGACACAATATCTCCTACCTCCTTTTGAGGTCCTTGTAGATATGAGATGCCTCCATTCTAGAAGATTCTTAGTCATAGTTTCTATCCGTATATTGTTCTTGCTTGTCTCTAGCTAGAAGGACTTCCGAATCATATTATAGCTCATTTTTGTTCTTGCAAGCTTCATTTGTAGATCCTGAAAAATTTGTCTTACCAAAGAAGTGGATCCTAGAATATGAGTATTGTTGTGTAAAAACATTTGCATACATCATGCATGAAGAATCATCACTTTTGTAAGGCTCAACAATGTCTCACTGCAAAAAGAGGATCTCATATAGGACCAAGCAGTCTAGACTCATCTTGGATCATATCACATCCACACCATGTAAGCGAACGAGCAATAACTTATGAGCAATTTCATCCGTCCTTAGTCAACACGACATGAGATCGAGTTTCCTTGTTGGAAGATCTCATACTATGGAAGGATAACAACGCACGACAATAGAAGACCACAAAACGAAGAAAGTCCAAAAAAGTCAAACAACAAAATCTCCACACCATATACTATAAAAACATCTATATGTTCTAACATAATAGAACTATTGACTAGTCAAAGAATGACATCTCTTATCCCAAAAAGACGTACTCTTTGTCCATCCTTGTCAATCGTGAGCAACCTACCAACCGTAGAACCTGAATGATGCATGATTGTATCATAAAACCAAAACAAAACACACTATAAAAAGTTGAATAAATCTTCTTGTGAATCTTTCAAATCCAGGCAATAATGTCTAAGTTCTCATGAAGCATACATCCCGAATGCTGTTTCTCGAATCGTCTTATACTTGAAACACATGTCTTGAGCACACACTCTCCATACTTGATAGAAAATTAAAATAAAAGTTATAATACAAAATGATAAAGACTGTTTTGCAAACATAACAAGCAAAACAAAACGTTCCGCTACATTATGAGCGAAACACAATGATAGCGTTAAGTTTCTGAGCAAAATGTCTTGTTTCACAGTGAACAAGAAAGAAACAAGGTATGTCACTATTGCTTAGTGTCGTTCAGTTCTTCAGTGAAACAAGATGTTTCATCAAGTTTTAGAGCGAAACAACATGTTTCGCTCTAAACTATATGTTTCTTAGAAAGAAGGGTTAAAAAAAGTCCACAACACCAAAAATACTAAACATTGTAGAAAGATCGATACTTCGAGGACACTCCAAGAAGAGAGAGCGAGTAGACAAGAAAGTAAAATAAGAATGAGATGAGAGAGGCTTTGCCTCTCTCTGTATATATAGTGGAGGTGAGTACAAGGGAAACCCTAATGGTGGGTTAGCCCTCTAACTAACTGTAACAACCCTAACCACTCTGATTGATAGCAGCCGTCGATCTACTAGAGCTTGGGACTATATCAACACTTCCTTTCAAGCTCATCTCTACATCCTGTACTCCTAGACAATGTCTGAAAGCATCAAACTTATCTCTACGCAATGCCTTAATGAAGATATCGGCAACCTGATCTCCTAGGCTCACATAACTGAGCTCAATCTCTCCTGCAAGGACTTTCTCTCTAATGAAATAATAGTGCACCTCAATGTGCTTCGTCCTAGCATTGAAAACATGATTACTAGCTAACTTCATGTTGCTAATGTTGTCTGTATATACAACAACAGGATCTATACACTCCACACCAATATCAGATAGCAGACATCGAAGCCAAATCGATTCGCATGTTGCGTTCATTGCTCCTCGGTACTCTGCTTCCGTGGACGACAAAGCAACTGTGGGTTGCTTCTTAGAAGCTCAGCTTATAGCAGCGCTTCCAAGTCCAAAAGCGTAACCTGACGTGGATCTCTTGTCGGCACTTCCTGCCCAATCAGCATCTGTGTAGCCATGTAACAACAATGGTCCACCGTATCGATAGTGAAGTCCGTATTGCACTGAGAACCTCACGTAGCGGAGGATCCGTTTGACAATCTCCAAAAGTGATCTCCGTGATGACTGCATGAACTGACTGATCAAACCGACGGCAGAGCTCAAGTCTGATCTGGTGATGATCAAATAGATAAGACTCCCAACCATCTGTTTGTACATGCGTGGATCATCCAATAACTCACCATCCTCTGCTCCTAGCTTTACTCCTTGCTCTAATGGCGTAGCAGAGGGTTTGTAGTCAAGCATACCAAATCTCTCTAGCATGCTCTAGCATGCATCTAGCTCTGTCGATGTACAAGTCAAACATCCTTCCCATCTCTAATGAACTCCACATCAAGGAAGTAATTGAGTTCTCCTAAGTCCCTCACCTCGAACTCAGATTTCAAGTGATCCTTGATCTGGGAAATAAACTCCTCAAAGTTACCGGTGATGATCAAGTCATCAACATAGATGGTGATCACAACAATCCGATCTCGTATTCTCAATGAATACAAGGTAGAGTCTGAACTACAAAGATGGAAATCAAGAGACTGCAAGTAAGAATTGATCTTTACATTCCACGCTCTTGGTGCATGTTTCAGACCATAGAGAGCCTTCCGTAACTTACATACACGGGAAGGGAACTTAGGATCCTCATAACCGGGAGGTTGCTGCATGTAGACCTCCTCCTCAAGGTCGCCGTTGAGGAAGGCGTTCTTGAAGTCCATTTGGTGCATCTTCCAACCTTTCTGAGTTGCAACTGCAACTGCGGTTCGATTAGTCACCATCTTCGCAACTGGAGCAAAGGTCTCCTCAAAATCTACTCCATGTTGCTGTGCGTAGCCCTTGGCTACCATGTCGTGCGCATACACATCGCTACACAACATACATCGCTGTCAGAGGTACACTATACATACACATAACACATGGGTGATGTCATACACACACACAAATGTACCACAATAATCTGAACAGAGAAATTACCATATCCAACCCTACAACAAAGATTACTCACAAACAGTCAAGCGAAACCCACTCTAAGCACGAAGAGAATCCGAGTTACACTCAACTAGACTATCCATCATAGCCTGGAGCTTGAAGACTCAACTTGAAGAACTAAGGTCTCCAAGCCCTACCTACGAAGTATACCTCTAGTGGGCTCTCTCACCAACTCGTCCTAACGGCACTAACGGCCTTACCGAGAATCGTCACTCCGCACTCGGCCAACCTAGCCGAGGTGCCCAAACTGACATGACAGCTGTCGTGCGCATACACATCGCTACGCAACATACATCATTGTCAGAGATACACTACACATACACATAACACATGGACGATGTCATACACACACACAAATGTATCACAATCGCCCCCCCCTAACTGGCGGTTAGGTCTCTCTAACTCCAGATAGCTCCATATCCCAACTACGTGATATACACCTTCATGGGTGCAAGGATCAGGAGATGGGGTGCTACATCGCTTCATTGTTAGTCGCGTGTCTGCAATCCATACCACGCAAAGATCTAATCGACTATCTCCGCTATAGACATCGAGGACAAATCCACCGTCCAGTAGGAACGACACTGAGAGGTGGAGTCAAACATGACATGTGACAACCTTTAGAACAACCATCACACACCAACATACGGGCTGCTCTACCAGCAGACCCACATAACATATATCTCAAGCCCGTCCGTACAACTGCTAAGCTTGGATCAACGATATCATCGATGTTGGGAAGATGACATGGCGCGCAATTACGCACATGGTCCTTCCAAACAACACCATCACGGTCCTCTAACATGAGTACTCCAGAAAGTAACACCTCATGCACTCGTAAAATAGTGCGTCCTGCGGTCACGTCCAACGTCGTCGGTGCAGTCTGCTGTAGATAGATATAATCGCCAGGATGAAATCTGCGAATCGATAGGTCGGTAACCTCCTCCTCGAATAGTCGCATATCGCAACGTGTCTCTATGCTGAACAATCGCTAGGTTCTCAAAAGCCATAGGCATAACTCTCTGAAATGTCCCTGCTCGTTGAGAACATGCGTTCATCCACATATCCGGGTCATCAAGGTTCAGCACCTCAGCAGAATCACGACGAATGGCCGAAGGTAGATTTGGATCTCGGTCATACAATAAGAAATACGGTGAGAAGGAAGCCAAAGACGCTTGTCGGCTGAAACGGTAACCCATAGCCAACCACGGTAACTGCACATCCCAGTCTCCCAAATGACCCTTCTGCAAGCCATACTTGCGCAATCCTCTCTTCACCGTCTGAACTACCCTCTCCATCAAACCATCCGCCTTAGGATGATCTCGAGATGTAGTCCGATGATCAATAAGTGCTTGATCACACAAGGCCTGAAACTCACCAAGGAACTCTATACCTTGGTCTGTCAGCACTTTAGCTGGTGCTCCAAAACGACTGAGCACTCGACCTAAGAACACATACGCCGCCCCTTCACTTGCCTTGTCCGGTAATGTCACCAATTCAATCCATTTGGAAAAGTGCTCCACCATCATCAACACATATCGGTGATGACGTACGGTCAACGATAAGAGTCCTGCAAAATCCAAACTCCAACGGTAACCCAATCCCATAATCGGCAAGGGGTGTAACTGTGGAGTAGGAGCATTAAACGATGCTCGTACTAGATCACAAATCACACATCGTGCGACAAACTGTTGCACATCGACGTGCGTACCACGTCACCAATATTGTCCTTGAAGTAAGCTATGCGTACGCTTCACTCCAAAATGTCCCAACTCCTCATGAGCATGTCGTACTAACTGTGCCCTCTGGGATGGATGTGGCACTATCCGTACTCTCCCATCATACCACACTCGAAGTACATGTCGTCCTTCTCATCGAAATCTCTTCGCTCGTTGAAGGACACGATCTCGCTCCTTGGCACTTACTGTGCACCATGCAAGTACGTAGATACTCCATTACAGTTACATCGTCATGGATATCTCGCTGGAATGATACACCATCTCCACCCTCAAGATCTGGAGACTCATCATCTACTCTCTGACTAGAGAAAGATACAACTTGGCCCTCCATACTAGAGTTCATGGCCAACACACAAAGAAAGGCAGATGCATGCCACCTTGGCACCTCCATATCAACCTCGTCATGCCATCGAGCCCGAGTATGATCCTGCTGACTCGTGCATGGATTACGACTCAACCCATCAACATCTAGGTTTACAACTCCAGGTCTATGCACTACCTGAAAGTCATACTCTTGTAAGATCAGAGCCCATTGTGCAAGCTTCCTTGTAAGCTTGTCAGACTCCATCAACCACTTGAGCGGCTGGTGATCAGTGATGAGAGTAAAGGGGTTCCCAAACAAGTAACATCGAAAATGTGCAACAGTCCACATTGCCGTCAAACACTCTCTCTCATACGAACTATACCTCGCCTCCGCTGAATTGTTGGAGCGACTGGCATACGCCACCACGAATTCCTTTTTCTCATCATCATGCTGAGTCAGCACTGCTCCAAGTCCCAACATACTCCAATCGGTGTGCAGTTGGAAAGGACGCCCCCTAATGCGTCTCCTCAAGATGGGAGCAGATGTCAACCTATCCTTGAGTTCCACGAAAGCTCGCTCCTGCTCATCTCTCCACTGCCACTCCTGATCCACATTCATCAACTTGGTCACGGCTTCGCAATTGCACTAAATCCCTTCACGTATCGACTATAAAAGTTCACCAAACCAACAAATGCTCGCACTGGACTCACATCTATGGGGCGTGAGATACGTGCAATAACCTCAACCTTTGTCTGTTGAACACCCAACCCACCTGGATAGATGGTGTGACCCAGATATTCTACCAACTCTTGGAAGAACTTACACTTCCCAGGGTGTAACTTCAACCCATGAGCTCTCAACTGCTCGAACACATCTCGTAAGTGTCTCTCGTGCTCCTCCACAGTAGCACTATAGACTAAGATGTCGGATAACATCTGACAAAATCCAATCCAACTCGAATCTTATCCATCACCCTCTGGAACTCAACAGGGGCGTTCTTCAACCCAAATGATAAGAACCGTCACTGATACAAACAATCCTTGCCGTGAGAGTCAATTCCCCAGAATGCTGTCTTGGACTTATCTTTTTCTCTCATTGGCAACTGATGATACTCTGCTCGAAGATCCAAAGTACTAAAGACCTTCACATGCCCCACTGCATCAAAGATCTCCTCATGTGTCGGCATGGCATACTTATTGGACTTTGTCTGTCGATTGATAGGAGTAGTCTCCACACATTCGTCTATCCATGTAGTTGCCATACATATCCTTCTTGGCTGACATAACTGTGGCAGATGCATACTCTCCATGCGACATCTCCACTAACCCAACCTCCAACAAGTCTTGAGTCCTACTCTGGTTCAAGGCTCTCTTCATGTCACGGTATCTGTAAGGACGTCGAAAGATTTGCGTGTCATTAGCCAAGTCGATCCGTATACCAGGTCGCTTCAAGGTACCCAAATCCTTCATACTGAAGGTAAAACAATTCCTGTAGCTCTTCAGGAATCTTTGAACTCTTCGTCTCTCCTCTCTTATAAGCTTGGGTCCAATCTCCGACTCCCAAGTATCCTCTGTCACCATGCTAGAGATAGAAGACGAAGTTGTTGACTGCTGTCTTGCAGCCTCTGGAGCAGTTTTCTTCTGCTCACCACCAACAACCTCCACCGCTACTGTGCGTAATTCTATAGTTCTAGCTGCAAGCTCCACACTCTCTCCTACGACATCCCATGATGTCCAAGGATGACGAACTCCATATGCCTCGCCCCCAACCTTTGTCTCCACCGACTCGATAGGTAAAGAGCTCAAAAGTGTCCGAGCAGTAACACCCGTCGATTGCATCCGACGCTGCTCAGCCAATCCAAAGCTAACAATCCATGTCAAGCAATTCAAGTCCATTGCTTGACCCAATACTTGACGACGTGAAGCCTCCGACACTGAAGTTACTGCCGTCGTACCCGTAGTAAAATCCATCGCTCGCTCGCTCTCATCGGCATTAGATTCCACCAACTACCGTAATTGAGCATCCCATACAAGCCCAGGTCCTCCATCTCTGTAAGCATGTGACGCTAGAAAGCTTACCAAAGTGGGTAACGCTACCATGGGCCGTTATCGTGTCGGATATTTTGTGCGTGAAGGATGTCCAGGAAAACGCGAGGTTCCTGGCTGTGGAGATGCTGTGTGTCGAACAAGACAAGACAGAGAAGAACAACCACGAAAACGAACGTGCAATATATACCACTCCAAATGTATGTACTGTAAACCCTCCGCGGTCCTATCGATCACTACCCCCCGATCTCTCAACCTCCACGATCGTCATCCACGAATCTGCAACATGTCGGCCTGTCTCTCACTCAAGGGTCACCTCTGATGGCTTTGATGGAAGCACACCATGAACTTGAAGGGAAAATGCTGAGTTCACTCATTCATACACCCACAAACTTATCAACTAAAAATCTCCTTAAACACATCAACTAAAAATCCTCCATTCTAACAACGTCTCTCAAGTTCTCACATGCTAAAAATATCCCACACTCTCTATATTACTCAAGTTGTCATTACGACAATGTGAAAACAAGGATGAGGAGCTCTTCTCTACTCCTCTATTTATACATTCTAGGTTTTTACTTTGGTACCCTCGGTAACTCAGCCGTAACTACTTTTACCGGGTTTTACTAAGATATTACTTAAGGTAAAAGCATTGATCACATGGGCTTTTTACCTTTTCACATGGGCTTATTCCTTCAAAGTCAACAACTTCTAGAAGGATTCTGGAATATTCTCAAGGAATCTCGAATTTCCACCCCCCCTCTACACTAGGACCCACTAAAAAGGAAACATGTGGAATCTCTTCTTGTTTTTAATGCCCACAAAGTCCACAACTTTAATCCAACCACTAATATCAAGTCAAAAAGGAGATAAGAGATACTTTCCACCTCCTTTCTACCTTTTAGACAAGATGACAAGATAGTAGTGCTCACTCTTTAGCAAATATCTGAATTCTGCCAAAAGTACAGCTAAGTTTAACCATAACTAACTTTTAGCTAGTCATGACTAACTTGATACCTCCTAAAAGTACTTTGGCAGCAAATAAACATTCTCAACCCTTAGTTATAACTAAACACCTTACTAATTGACAAACTTCCTATGTGTAACATAGGTCGTTACATTTTACCCCCGGACTAAATTTTCGCTCCGTCCTCGGAGTGAAGAGAGAACTTTCGTTGATGAAACAACTTCAACTTGTCATGATTTACCCGATCGAATCTCCTTCCTCCAGCTCCTGAAGGTCATATGTGAAGTTGCTCCACACCTTATCTACAACAAAAGGACCAAAATATCTCGGAAGAAACTTCTTCCTAGCCCTCTTGAATCTGATAGCATCATACAACATAACCCAATCTCCGACTTGAAAAGATTTTACCTCCCTCTTGCCCAACCTTTTGTCGTAACTCTTCTTTTGATACGCTTGAGCTCGTTCCATCCGGATCATCGCTACCGCTCGGGTCTCTTCCAACTCCATGAGTTGCTCCCTTCTTGATCTGACCACGTCTTCTCCTCTCGACCTCTTCAACTTTCGTTGAATAGTTTGAAAAGTATCCAATTCGAATTGGATGGGCAACTTGGACTCCACTCCATAAACCAGTCGAAATGGAGAGTACCCATTAGAAGTCTTTGTTGTCGTTCGGTACTCCCATAAGATGGCATGTAGCCTCTTATCCCAAGTATGTTTCGCAGTCTCAACACCAGCATCTTTGGCGAGCATCATACAAAGTGTAAGATTGGTCTTCTCCGCAAGACCATTAGCATTTGGCTTGTATGAGGTCGTTACTCGTGCCTTGATAGAAAAGTGTTGTAGCATAGCAGTAGTCATGCTCCCTACAAACTCTCCTCCTCTATCCGAGACCAACTCTAACGGACATCCAAATCTGGTGATGATCCTCTCCCATAAGAATCTACCGACTTCTGTTTCATTGGTCTCTCTCAAAGGTCTAGCCTCTACCCACTTGGTACAATAGTCAGTGGCGACTACAATGTATCTATTTCCTCGAGGTGTCTTATTGAGAGGACCTACAAAGTCAATACCCCACTTCTCAAATGGTCCTAATATTGGAATTGATCTTAACGGAGGTGTTCTAGTAGACTTCAGAGCAAATGCTTGACATACATCGCAAGTTTTGCAATAGTCTAAACACTCCTTGAAAATCCCTCTCCAGTGATAACCCGCATCCAAAATCTTGAAAGCTGTTATCTTACCAGCAAAGTGACCTCCGCAAACAGTGCCATCGTGAAACTCGTGCATCAGCTTGAACGCCTCCTTCTGACCAACTGCTCTCCTTAGTAAGCCATCTGCTCCTTGATGAAATAGAATTCCCTCCACCATGGTGTAAGGTTTGCATCTCTTGATCAACGCGTTACGTTCTCGGGTATGCATACCTTCTGGAAAAGAGCCATCTGTAAGGAAACTCCAGATTTCCTTGTACTCGTCCGGTATCTCCTCAATGCTTGTGATGGTCATCAGATGCTCGTCTGGAAATGAATCATCAAACGGTTCTTCTCCCTCATCATCATAAGCCCTCGACAAAAGATCAGCATTCGCATGCTTTTTCCCTGGTCTATCTTCGATCACGTAATCGTATTCTGTTAGAAGGATCTTCCAACGAGCAATACGACCTTCGGCATTAGGCTTATTAAAGATATACTTTAAAGCCTTGTGATCTGTGACTATGGAAAATTTCCCTCCTAGCAAGTAGTGTCGAAATTTCTTCAATCCAAAGATCACCGCTAATCCTTCTCGTTCAGTCACGGAGTAATTCTTCTCCGCTGGAACCATCTGCCTACTAGCATAAGCTATAGGATGATCATACCCATCTCCATCTAGCTGACTTAATGTACATCCGATTGCTACATTGGAGGCATCCGTATACAGAATAAATGCTTTACTCCACTCAGGTTTAGCAAGTATAGGAGCTGTCACTAATGCCTTTTTCAACTCCTCAAATGCTTCCTTTGCCTTCTGATCATGCACTATCAAGTCAAAATCAACTCCCTTCTTCATGTACATAGTCAAAGCTATTGCTTTGTTTGAGAAGGAAAAGACAAACCTACGATAATATCCCACCATGCCAAGAAACTGCCTCAACTTTGTCAAGTTGATCGGAAATGGAAGATCCACAATCTTCTTCACCTTCTCAGGATCTACCGCAATCCCATTCTTGGAAATGATGTGCCCTAACAGCAGACCTTCTTCGCAGCCAAAGATGCACTTCTCTGGATTTAGAGAAGCATTGGCTTGCTCCAACCGCTGCAAAACTTTGATCACATGATCAAAGTGATCCTCCTTTCGTCCGTACACGCAAAAATCGTCAATAAAATCACGGACAAACTTTCCTATGAATGGTTCAAACACCTTGTTCATGAACCTCTGAAACGTGGCCGGAGCATTACACAGTCCGAATGGCATCACCCGAAATGCAAATGTTCCCCAAGGAGTAGTGAAAGTAGTCAACTGTTGGTACTCCTGTGCTATCTTGATCTGGTTATACCCACTATAACCATCACCAAAGCTGTACCATTCATGACCAGCAACTTCCTCCAAAATCTCATCTATAAATGGTAGAGGATAATAATCCTTCTTGGTAACTGCATTCAACTTCTTATAGTCTATGCACACTCGCAGCTTACCATTCTTCTTCTTGACAATCACAATGGGTGAAACCCATTCTGAGTTCTCCACCTCATAGATAAAACTCGCCTCCTTCAACTTGTCTATCTCCTCTTTGACCATCATTGCCGTTGTAGGATTGACTCTTCTCTGCTTCTGTCGAACTGGTCTTGCGTTCTCCTCCAATTCGATCCGATGAGTCTCTAGAGTCACCTCCTTCAAATCCTTGTAGCTGAAAGCAAACACATGGATATATTTTCGAAATATATCTAGGAATCTACTTTTCTCCTCTTGAGTGACATTGATACCAAACTTCAGGGTAGAGAGTCTTCTCACAATCTCTGCCTCACTCAACTCTTTTTTTGTCTGGATCTTTCTCCACTGCTGGTCGAGGCAACAAGTCAATAGCACTAAGCTGATGTAATGATTCATCTCGACCAAATCCTTCATCCTCAGACGAGGATTCTTGATCGTAAGAATCTCCGGTATCTACTTCTGAGACACTCTGATCGTCCTCCGTATCAGATTCCCAGTAGTCACTAGTGGGTCTATCAGAGTCAGAAGTCACAACTCCAACACCCGAGAGAGGTACTATCACTCTATGATCTCTAGGCCCAATCCGTAAGTATCCCTTGTGCCACCTATCAGTGGTGCGCACAGCTCTCAACCAAGGCCTACCTAGGAGCAAATCATAACTAGAGTCCTTTAACACTTGAAAGGACATCAATGTTTGAACTCCCATCACAGACACGACTACCTTCTCTAACACACCAAGAGGTCTTACCCGTTGCTTGTTAGCCATCCCCACGATAATGCTAGCCGGGCGAGTTGGTTCCATCCCCAACTTCTTCATCAACCTCTCCGATATGGCGTTGACAGCTGACCCTCCATCCACCAATATGTCAGAGACGTAGTGACCATTCAACCGGACTTCAATCTTTGAAGCCCTAGTGCATACCTCTGAAGCATGCACATCCACCACACCAACTCCCACAGACTTTGATGTCTTGCTCTTGGGTTTCTTCTTCTTGCTTCTCTTAGAACTCAGTCCTCCTCTGAGTTCCCTTCGTAAGCTGGGATTAAGTGCGATCAGTTGTCCAACAGTGATGTTGGCTTTCTGAGCACCCACATCTTCAACCACATCATATCCCGCTTGGGAAGATGAAATGGTGAAATCCGCCATCCCTAGCTTCCTTCTTGGCTCCCTTGGTGTACTCGAAACATTACTCGAACGAGTACTTCTACTTGCTGACTCCTCCATGAAAACCGGTTCATCAGAAAATCGAATTCTTTTCCTTTCTTGAGCTAAAAGCTCCACCGGTGCATGAGAAGAGTTTGAACTCTCTCCTTTCTCGTAGATGGGATCTCGCACGACATCGATAGTAGCCAACCCCTTGTCTCGTCCTTGTGATGGATTTCCTCCACCCACATTCATTCTGATAGCTTCGGCACCTCTTGCTCCGTTGTTAGGACAATTTCGCTGGAAATGAGAACCTCCACACGTCCAACAAGTGATTCCTCCAAAGTTACCTTGGTTGCCTCCAAAGTTACCTTGATTTCCTCGGTTGGGATTGTTGTCGTAACCTCTTTGACCTCCTCCTCCACCTTTGTTCCTCCATTCTCGTAACTGCACCACGTTTATCTTGAGATCCGCAAGAGTATCGGTGATGCTCTTCAGCTCGGCATGAAAATCAGAGGTGGCAGTAGACATCGTTGTTGGGACAAACGGTCTTGGTACCACCGTTGGAGTAGGAGTTGACGTTGAAGCAATCATCAATTGTGATGATGCAGGTGCGATCGTTGTGACTACACCAGGAGTCGGAGTCGACACCAGAGTAGCATGATGAGGTTGGATGATATCTCCTTCATCCAAACTCTCTTCCATGTTTGTCGCAATCTTGATGGCCTCCGCTTTGGTTGCTGGCTTCTCGTATCTCACTTGGGTTCGAATTGAAGGCCTCAACCCTCCCACCAAGTTCTTGGTCAACACTGCTCCAATCCCCGCCATCGTTAGCTCCACATTGTCTCCACTCTTCCGTAGGACCGTCCGAAACCGTTGCTCCAACTTATCCACCCTTTCGGCATATTGCCGAACTTTCTCGTCGTCTCGTTGCTTCAAATGAGTAAGCTCCACCATGAGCTTCTCATAACTTTCTTCTGGAAGAAATTCTTCGATGAGTGCATTACTCAACGTCTCCCATGTGTCCTCAACTGCACCAGGTGTCTTGCTCTTCACTCGGTCTTCATACCACGTAAGAGCAAAATCTTCTAAAAACTCTGGCAGTAACAACACCCATTCTTCCTTCCTTCTTACGTTGTTTCCGATGCAACCCCTTTTGAAATCTGGTACAAATGGTTCTACATCTTCATTGTCCTTCCCATGAAACACGGGTAGGTTTCCCATCTTGTAACTACTCTTTCTACTCTTCTAATCGTCGTGCAATAACTACTCGCTAAAAGAGTACGAACATCACCAATTCCATTCGCGAATAATCTACCATAGGTAAAATGAAAGGAAATGGTTGTAACAACACCTCTTGTGCCATCTCTTCTCCCAAGGTAATCATGAGTCTGAGTCGCATCACCGCCTTCTCCACCATTCGAATGACGATCTCCATCACAACTCAACCGAGTCCTCTTTTGAAGTCGACAACTTCTCCGTCTCAGCTCTTTGAGTCTCGTCCAACTTCTCGACTACTGACGTAAGTAGGGCGGCCACATCGACGCACTTGTGTCCTCTTGATAGATCACCCACTCCACAACTTGGACAAGGATCTTCGCCTAGAAGATGAATTGGCGCTGGTGACGATGGACCCACTCGAAGACTTAAATCAGTAAACTCCCGCTTCCCTTTAGCTCTCTCGGTTCTGATTCTAGTTGGACAATTCACTACTTTATGTCCCAACCCTCTACAGAAATAACACCACAAGTCGGTTTCTACTCTTCTCCTCGGAGATTCTACTTGAGGTTTTGTACTAGGGTTCTCAAACTCAACGATAATCTCTTTCGAGCTCTCTCCGACGCTTACTATGACATCTAAACCTTGAGGAAGGTTTCTAAGTCTAACTTTCCAATCTTTTGAATTTCCACTCATGTTGCACCTTCTCAACCATTAAGTGGACAAAATATCATAGAGGAAAATAATTCTACATTACTTTCTTAACTCTTCCGAGCTTTATATTAGAAATCGTGCATTATACATGCTATACACGAAATAAAATCTAATCTAATATTAACTATCAAAGATATGATCCTCCTCACCCTCGTTTGTACTCATCACAACAGACATCTTGAACTCACTCTTGTAAGGATCCAACTCTATTTCACCAGGAGCATTCGTGGCCTCCATAGTGAATGATGCTTTAAACTCGACTTTCTTCAAATCTGTGCCAATTGTCGCGGAAGCTTCTTCGTATAGAGTAAAGAGGGCACCCCAAGTGCTATAGATGCGTGTTCGTAACTCATCTATACTTAACTTGGGCTTCTCCGTCTCTGTTCGAACTCCTAAACGTCTCTTCTTCCACCTCGTCATTCGAACTGGATTCCCCATGACGTATCTTCAAGACCTCCTTGTATGCCGAAACGTATCTCTCTTAGTTGGTAAGAGATCTCTCCAAGATTTTTGTGGTCTCCAGTAGCTCAACCTCCAAGCTACTAAATCATGAAGTTTCAACAGAAACTTCCCTAATCAGAAGAGATGGTGATGACTGTACAAATTTTCAGAGAACTGAAATTTGTATATTTTCACTTCCCTCATGGTTGTCAACCCCCTCCACTTTGAAAAATCCTTTCTCCCTCTTCAGACCTCATCTTCTCATGATTTCTTTTGTCCTGGATAGCTTATCAGCCACTCTAAAACACTGGAGAGTTTCTCAGGAAAATAAAATTCACAGAAAATCTGACACTGACTGTAAACTTTTTCCAGAGAACAGAATTCCTCAACTCTCACGAATAGACCCCCTCAATTTTGAAAAATCATTGCTCCCTCTCTAGACCACCTTTTCCTATGATTTCTTTTGTCTTAGATAGGTTATCAGCCAATCTAAAACACTGGAAAGTTTCACAGGAAAATAAAATTCACAGAAAAGTTGACAGCGACTGTACAAATTTTCCAGAGAGCAGAATTTCTAAACTCACAAATTTCTCTCCTCTAATAACTTTTCTCTCCTCCTTTCTCTACAACTCTTGTTGCACCTTCTTTCAACTCTCCTCAAACCCTTTCTAAGTGAACAAGATGTAAAGAATGACTTCGAACGCGTCATATATCACTACGGGATACACGAAAGGTTCTAACGTTGCTAACATCGCGTTAGCTCTCTCTCCTCCCAACGTTCTCTCCATGTGCTCTCTCATAATCTCCTTTTGTCGAATATAGAACTGAACTCTAAACATCGTTCAACGATCCCTTCAAGTGAGGTCCCGGCAACGGAACCAAAAATGTAAACCCTCCGCGGTCCTATCGATCACTACCCCCTCGATCTCTCAACCTCCACGATCGTCATCCACGAATCTGCAACATGTCGGGCCTGTCTCTCACTCAGGGGTCACCTCTGATGGCTTTGATGGAAGCACACCATGAACTTGAAGGGAAAATGCTGAGTTCACTCATTCATACACCCACAAACTTATCAACTAAAAATCTCCTTAAACACATCAACTAAAAATCCTCCATTCTAACAACGTCTCTCAAGTTCTCACATGCTAAAAATATCCCACACTCTCTATATTACTCAAGTTGTCATTACGACAATGTGAAAACAAGGATGAGGAGCTCTTCTCTACTCCTCTATTTATACATTCTAGGTTTTTACTTTGGTACCCTCGGTAACTCAGCCGTAACTACTTTTACCGGGTTTTACTAAGATATTACTTAAGGTAAAAGCATTGATCACATGGGCTTTTTACCTTTTCACATGGGCTTATTCCTTCAAAGTCAACAACTTCTAGAAGGATTCTGGAATATTCTCAAGGAATCTCGAATTTCCACCCCCCCTCTACACTAGGACCCACTAAAAAGGAAACATGTGGAATCTCTTCTTGTTTTTAATGCCCACAAAGTCCACAACTTTAATCCAACCACTAATATCAAGTCAAAAAGGAGATAAGAGATACTTTCCACCTCCTTTCTACCTTTTAGACAAGATGACAAGATAGTAGTGCTCACTCTTTAGCAAATATCTGAATTCTGCCAAAAGTACAGCTAAGTTTAACCATAACTAACTTTTAGCTAGTCATGACTAACTTGATACCTCCTAAAAGTACTTTGGCAACAAATAAACATTCTCAACCCTTAGTTATAACTAAACACCTTACTAATTGACAAACTTCCTATGTGTAACATAGGTCGTTACAGTACACTGCCTCCTAACAGCACAAAACTGAAGGACAGACCAGAGCGGTCTGTAACCTACTTCAGAAGCCCTAAAACAAACCCTTGAATCGCAACCCTAGCCTGAAATCGTCAAAGCGTAGCTCAAAGCAAGAGAAACTTCTCTTTGCTAACAACCAGAACTACAACAGTATCACGCGATCCAAACCCAAGTCCAAACCACATCCACACACTAGCTCTTGGCTAAAGCTAGCTACCACAAGCCATACACAACCAACTAAATCCTTAACGAACTCAAAAGAGCAAAACCCGTAGCGAAGAAACCGAAAAAGGCCTATCTGTGGACTTCCTCTTTTCGCTGAACGGACTTCAGATGTCGATAGGGTCTCCTCCGCTGACTCTGTTAACCCAAGAAACCTTCAGATCCGACTCCCAACAGCCGAGATATCGCCGATTTTCGGTCGCAGGTGACCGAACCTCCAAAAACTCCTCCCTGTGGCTTAAAACCGCTCACACCGCACAAACGGATCGTCCAAACTGATATCCGTCTTCGCTGGCAGATAGATCTAGCTACCCTGAACCTAACGAGACTCCAAACAAGCCGTTTGGAGTTCCCCTTGCAAAACCACTCGAGAAATTTGGTCGCAGATTGCAAAAAACTGACGTAAATCGGCTCCCTGCGGCTCAAATTCGCTCACCACACCCAAACCAACAATCCAATTCACTTACAATCTTCTCCTATGCGTACATGAGGATTCCCTGATTGCGTAGGCACCAAGAACGAAGAGCTTGGCTCACCGATCGCAAAGAACAGCCCAACCTCAGGTCGCAGGTGAACGCAAATCTGATGTAAGCGCTTCCCTGCGAGCCAATTTCACTCAGAACTTCCAAACCGTCCGATGAAAACTGGTATCGTCTTAAATTTCCTGTAGAACTTGGTGTTCTGATCCCGATGGATCCAAGGACAACAAGTTTGGACTCCGGAACGGCCCGAACGGTCCAACTCCCCTTCACAGGTAACTGAAAACTCCAAATTTGCCTCCTGCGTCTCAATTTCACTCAGTATGCACTCCTTGATCCATCTCTTCCCAAACCGTTTGAACCAGTGCGTAGCCTGCACAGATCTGAACCCAACGACGCCTTGCGCGCTTGCATTGGACCTCCAAATCTCCCGAACCTTCCGCTTCCAGGTCGCAGGTGCAAGCTAACCCCTTAAGCACCTCCCTTGTTACAGTCTCTGTACGTACAGTTCTCTCCTCAATTCTGAATAATCAGAAGCAGGCCCCTTGCGTCTTTGATATAACGCCTGAAGCCCTAAATACCCAATCAGCAAGTAACTAGGGGCCTAGCTTGATTTTGCCTTCTTTCGAATCGCATAACTTCTTCTCTGGATGTCCAAACGAAGTAAACAAGATGCCCATGGAAAGTTGACAGCAAGCTCTACCCATCTATGTGATGAAAGTGAAGATCCGAAGTTGCGCCAAAAGCCCATAAGCTGGGGCCTAGCTTGTTTTCTCCATCTTGCGAGTCTTGTAACTTCTCCACTAGGCGTCCAAACGAAATAGATGAAGTGCCTATAGAAAGCTGACAATGAGCTCTACCCATCTATGCAATAAAAGTGAAGATCCGAAGTTGTGCCAAAAGCTCGTAAGCTGGGGCCTAGCTTGTTTTCTCCATCTTTCGAGTCCTGTAACTTCTCCACTAGGCATCCAAACGAAGTAGATGAAGTGCCTATGGAATGCTGACAAGGAGCTCTATCCACTGATGCGATGAAAACAAAGATCCGAAATGGTGCCAAAAACCCGTAAGCTGGGGCCTAGCTTGTCTTCTCATGAGTGACTTTGAAGTGACAAGCATCGAAGTTTGAATTTCAGGTAGGAGCCGGTCCACGACACGACATCGTCCCACTAGGTTCATCACTGTCATGGGTGACCTATCGACGACTCTCACTACTTGAGAATCGTCGTCATGCATCCAAGATGCTATCAACCGTGAGATGTGCTGGTCGTCTCACTCCATCGTGTGCACGCTTAAGCACCTCTCTCGGTAACAAGTTCGTCCATCACAACCGTGGACGATGTGCACGAGATCCTACTCTCGATGCATCCAACAACACTGCTGGTCCAACCCAAGACCGCACTTGGTGCACACTCGTCATTATCTGTGTACATCACCCAACAAAGGAACGTTCTCCAAGATGTACGTTGGAGAATCCACCTGATGCATCTGGAGATGTCGTAAGATCCGTAACATCTCCCAGAACATCCTAGATCGCGGGTCACGTAAACCTCGACCTCTCCCAGCACGCGTGTGACCTTGACATGGTCATCCGGCTATCACCAAATGAATGGTACCAAGTAATCTGAACAGAGAAATTACCATCTCCAACCCTACAACAAAGATTACTCACAAACGGTCAAGCCAAACCCACTCTAAGCACGAAGAGAATCCGGGTTACACTCAACTAGACTATCCACCATAGCCTGGAGCTTGAAGGCTCAACTTGAAGAACTAAGACCTCCAAGCCTTACCTGCGAAGTATATCCCTAGTGGGCTCTCTCACCAACTCGCCCTAACAGCACTAACGGCCTTATCGGAAATCGTCACTCCGCACTCGGCCAACCTAGCCGAGGTGTCCAAACTGACATGACAATCAATCTGGCCTTGTACCATCCGAGTTACGCTTGACCTTGAAGACTCACCTGCAACCAATCGCTTTTTTACCCTCAAGTAGTCCACCAACTCCCAAGTCTGTTGGTGATAAAGCACAGCAAGTTCAATTTCCATAGCACTTACCCATTGGGCTTTGTGCATCACCTCCTCAAGTGAACTCGATTCCTGTTCTTGAAGAACAGGAACTGAGTTCATGCACATATGCTGGCCCATATATGCATGGTGCGCAGCAAGAAAATCTTCATGTATATACCTACTCATTGGATGTTTTGCCCGCTCAGATCTAAGAGAGGTAATTGGTGCACTAGTCACCTCCCCTTACATCTGATCTGACGAGACGTCAAGGTCTGAGACAAAATATCAAATGGATATGGAAGATCCACATATCAGGATGAGTCAAACATACGCTGCAATAGCACGTGCTCATCCTTTGTAGAGACTACACTAGTTCCACTAGGCTGTGTTACGTGGACTCTAGCGTTAACAACAACTCTATGTGCAACAGATTATGATCTAGAATCTATGACTTCTCCAGATCCTCCACTCAACGTACTATTCCGAGGTACTATAGTGGACTGACTCCTTAGTTCTACAGTAGGTACAGGGATGGCTATGATAGGTGCGGGTGCAAACCAAGACTGTAGCTCATCAAAAACAACATCTCTACTGATATAGAACCGCTTGGACGAAGGATTGTAACATCTATATCCTTTCGTATCAGAAGCATAGCCAAGGAAGATACATCTATCTGCTTTCGGATCTAGTTTCTTACATCTTTCATCAGGTATGTGCAGATAACAGATACATCCGAAAACTTCAAGAAAAGAGTAATCAGACTTACTGTCTATGAAGAGCTCCATCGGTGTCTTGTTGTGGACTGCTACTGTAGGCGTCCGGTTCATCAGATACACCGCACATGAAACATCTTCTGCCCAGTAAAGTCTAGGTATGGTCTTCTCATTCAACATCGCACGAGCAGCTTCTGCTATATGTCGATTCTTGCGCTCCGCAACCCCGTTCTGCTGCGGACTGTAACTGCATGTCTTCTGACGTCGAATACCATGCTTACGCAGATAAGCATAAAACTCTCCAGAAAGGAACTCGCCTCCTCCATCAGATCTCAAACAGAGGATATATGCTCCAAACTGTTTCTCCACCAACTTGCGGAGAGTCGGGAATGCTGACAGTACTTCGGGAGAAGACTTGTTTCTCAACAAATAGATCCAAGTATAACGCGAATGATCATCAATGAACGACACGAAGTATTGGAAACCGGTCATACTTGGCTGAGAAGCAGTCCATACATTAGTGTGAACAAGCTCTAGAAGCTTGTTCGCTCTACTACCTGATCCCTTAAAGGGCTGTCTAGCTTACTTGCCAAATTAGCATGCTGTACAGACTCCAGTGGGCTCACTAGATTCGAATTTGGACAGACCTGTAACCAGATCAGAACTCAGAAGACTTTTCAGCCTCTGAAAGATCATGTGCCCAATTCGTTTGTGCCAGATGTCAATGTCAGACACTACTGGACCACTCTGTCCATACATGGCAGCCTGTAACTTAGGCGTAGATGCATCTAGTTTAAACAGCCTATCACTCTTGATACCTCGAGCTATGACAGTGCCATTCGAATCTTCAATAAAACATCCATCTTTATTGAAGTGCACTTGCAGACCCTACTCTATCAACAGTCCTACAGATAGCAGGTTTGTAGTCAACGTGGGTACATGTAAGACATTCCGTATACCAGTAAATGTTGAAGCAGGATTGTCAAATGGAATGTTACCCTTGTGCTGGATCTTGTGCTTGGTGTCATCTCCTGTCACCATAAACTGTGGAGTCTCCACAGACTCGAGTGAACTAAACCACTCCCGATGGAGAGTCATGTTACTGGTGGCGCCGGATTCGATCATCCAATCAGTCTATGGCTCGAAAGCCGCATAACTCTGATGCGTAGTAATCAGCAACTACTCCGAATAGACATGCTCAGTGACTGCATAGCCTTGCTGGTTGCTGTTACCTTGTTGGGAGTTGTTGTCGTGTTATTGTCTTTGATCGTTTTGCTTCTTGTAGCACTGATTCGCATTGTGGTCTTGCTTCTTGCAGTAGTTGCAAGAACCAAACGCTCTTCTTTGATTGTTGTTGGAACTAGACTGTTGATGATTCTGCTATTGCTGCGATTGCTGTTGCTGTCTACGACCCCGTCCACGTCTAGCACCTTTGCCACGACCCCTACCTCGAGATCCTCCAGAACCTGCAAAATAGACAGATTCTTGCTGACCCGTCAAAGTAGAACTCCCCAGTAGGCGCACCTCCTCTCTTAACATCATAAGAACAAGCTCATCAAACCGCGGAAGAGGTTCTCTGATCAAAATTGATGTTATGAACTGTTTGTACTCTGCAGGCAGTCCCTACGATGTGGCTCCGATCAAGACAATGGGATCAATCTCGACTTTGACAAAAGATAGCTGATCCACGAGCTGCTTGATATGGTTCACGTAGTCATTGATGCACATCGACCCCTTCTTCACGGTGTTGAACTGCTGCAACAATTGCAGCTTCCGTGTCTATTTTTCCCATTGAAATAGACGCGCGAGTGCATCCCAAGCTTTCTTGGGCGTATCGCAATCCTGAATGTGATCGATCATCGATGCTGAGATTGTCATCGCGATGTAGTGAATAGCCTGATATGAGCGCTTTTTCCACTCCTTGAATTTCAAATAAGAAATTGGCACTTCAAGCGCTTTCTCCTCCTCAATGATAAGATCCCATAGATATTGTCCCTGCAAGAAAGTCATCATCCAAAACTTCCAAACTTGGTAATTGTTCTTGTCGAGCTTCTCTCCAGTGATAAAAGACACGGACTCTGCCATAGCTGCAATGTCGAAATTGCTCTGTTCTGTACGCGGAAAACCTCACAGATCCTTCATGAAACGGTCCGCCCACACCGTCTGCGATCACAAGTCACAACGAGGCAACTCCGTGAACTCCTCCTACAGCGACAATGAGGAAAGAACCTGTCCGCGAACTATAGGTGTACAAAACACGACGGAAACGTCGAAAGAACACACCAAGAAAGGTCGAAACTAGACGAAATGAGGTCAGAAATGGATGTGCGACCCCTTGAAATTTTCAGAAATTTTCAAATAGCTAGGGGTGTCCCACCCTTATTCGGAAAAGGATTTGTTTTAGACTCAAGTCCTAAAACTTCCGTTTTGGTCAAAAAAGATCCAATTGAAAATCTGCCGCTGGAAACCTCCAAATCGACTGAAACTTGACCCAGTACACAATTCGCACTTTCTCTAAACCCTAAACCCTAAACCCTAATCAACAAATTTCAGCGAGAAAAAATCGTCTAGGTCTCCGAAATCGAGTTCAAAGTTTCTGATGACGAAAAAAATGGTTTCGTCTCACTCGAACGCAGCAGCAGGATAGTGCTCGACATCAAGCACAACTCTTGCTGCTCTCTCCTGTACTCCAAGCTCCATCTTGCTCATCAGCAAGGGACACACGCTCTCACAAGTTCTGATACCCTGTAGAAAGATCGATACTTCGAAGACACTCCAAGAAGAGAGAGCGAGTAGACAAGGAAGTAAAATAGGAATGAGATGAGAGAGGCTTTGCCTCTCTCCGTATATATATTGTGGAGGTGAGTACAAGAGAAACCCTAATGGTGGGTTAGCCCTCTAACTAATTGTAACAACCCTAACCACTCTGGCTGATAGCAACCGTCGATCTACTAGAGCTTGGGACTATATCAACAAACATTGTATAAAATACTATCACCATAGATAACATGGAACTTATCTAGACAAATCACTAGAAAAGCTTTTGTTCCAGGTCAAACCACATATCAGATTGTAACATTCTTGGTAGTCTCTACTACGTACCATCTTTCACGAGCTGGCATCACTTATGCTCGTTACTCCCCTCTTGTATAGAAAGATCATACAAATCAATATCTTACGTCTTAAGATACTAAGATGAACCAAACGAGGTAGAACTCTTTAGACCCTTGTACATGAGAAGTTCTTCTCTCCCCACTTCACTCTCATATTCGATAGCCTTTAGCTCTTCCTTATAATTCAAAATCTCCTCTTCCTTCCACCAAAGGGTCCGGATTAAAGCATCATCCTCCTTCTCTCAATTTATCCTCTCGAAGAGAATTCTATCTTCATAATCTGTTAGAATTAAACTTATGGTTTAATCAATATCAATATTAACCAATTACATAACAACAAAACCATCCAACAATTATCAAAAGCAAAACTAAACTACATAAGTTAACATCACTTTTTTGAAAATTCCATCCAACAAAATAAACAAACATCTTACTGGATGGTGGAGGATCTCATAGCAATGACCGATGATCTTGATATAGTTGAGAAGACTGAGAGTCTTTAGTACGGAACTCGACATCATCTAAACTTTAAATAATATGTGACTCGAGAAGTATTTCGACATGAACCATGAGATGAGTCATCCTCATACCCATCCAAGTCTCGAGATGTCTCACCAATCTCTCATTACTCATATGCTTCTTCAAAGAAGAAATCTCCGCATCCAAAGAGTATAAAATGAACTCAGTCCAATCATAATCTTCAAGACTCTCTCCTACTTTTGTTTTGACGTATAAAGCTAATTGTCATGCAATTCTTTTGGACGTTGACAAGCCAAAAAATGCAATTGATGAGCTGAAATATTGACCTCCACTTAGAATATTCACACATACATACGAAGTATCGCTTCCTTTTTTCATCTATTTGAAGAAACCAATCGATTATCAAATTCCTCTTAACACTATGAAGACGCGAGACAGTTGTTCTCATGGGTAGAACAAATGCCTCACGGACAACAGACTCGTCAAGCAAAATCTCATATCTTTCTATAGTAGCAAGATGAGTCTCCTCATCACAATAATTGATAAATTGTATGCAATATAGAATTTGCAAAGATCACAATATAAAAAGATTTCTACGCTAATGAATAGCATGCATACAAGTTTGAAAGAGCTACATTAAGAGTTTTGTAAAAGGATTTTTGATAATAAAGTACTTACATGAAGACTAGAGAAGTAAAAAAACAAAGCCACCAGTAACCCCAGTCGATCTATGGCTTTTTCTTCTACTCGATATGATGCATTCTTCACTTCTTATTTTTGGACTCAACACCATTTCAAATGATATCTCTCATCTTCCTCATGATTAAATTTGAACATGGATGGTCCCTCTTGCATTTTTCCCTCAGTCCTATGTATAAAAAGATAAAAAGGAAGGTTAACATAATAGAGTTTTAGGATAATCTAGACTGTAGAGCAAAATAACGTTGTTTCGCAATAGTAAAAGAGCGGAACAATACTATTTCACTCGCTAAACTAATGAAACAATATTTTTTGCTCGAATAGGATTGAAACAACCATTTATCACTCATGGTTGAACAATACAATCATTGTTTCGTCCAATAGCTTTATAATTTAGGGATGTTTCACTCGAAGCTCAACGAAATAAGACTTTTTGCTAAAAACATGAGCGGAACATTTTTTGTTTTGCTCATTTCTCAAAAAGATTGAGCTATTTTGCTTGGTCTAAGAGCTATCTAGTGAGACAATTATGTTTCATTTGTTTCTCAAAAAGATCAAGCGAGACAAGCGAGACAAGCTATTTCGCTTGATTCTCGCTTTGATCAAACGAAACAATAATGTTTTGCTCAACTAGATGAGCGAAATGTAATTTTTGGTCGACCTCGAGTGAAACAATACTTTTCACTATTTATCAAATAAAACAATGTTATTCTGCTCGATAACGAAACCAATCGAGCAAAACATTAATGTTTTCTTTTATTGTACAAGCGAAACAAACTGATTTGCTTGATGATCGAGCGAAATAGTTGTTTTGTCCAAGCTCATAGAGATTTAAACATGAAACTCGTTGTAGGGTGAATCACGATGATTTAATCTTACATCTGACAGTGATTCAGAATGAATTGTTCTCGAACTAACAATTCAGACTGATTCAAGCTGAATCGATGTAGCCTAACATGACTAAATATTTCATTCAAATGGAAAAAATTCATTCCAATAAACATATGATTCAACAAACGCATTGATGGTCATTCATGACTTACTTAAACTAGCTTGAGTAACGCTTGGGTTTCTCTCATCGTCTCGTCCTCTCTCATCACTTGAGCCTCTACCACCACCTCGTCCTCTCTCATCATCTCGTCCATCACAAACGGCTCATTCGCTCTTTTCATCTCATCCTGTGATTTTCAAAATCGCTCAAAAATACTAACACAATCGCAAAAACTGTTCGATTTGGAGAGCACAAGAAAATCCATGCGCTCTCTCATGATCTCTCACTCACTCTTTCACTCGCGGTCGCTCACTCTTGCACCTCAAACATTCTCCTCCCTCTTCTAAACCCTCTTGCCTCAAACTTATCTATGATCTCTTCTCCTTTTTTCTTTCCATCTCCTCTCTCCTCTCTCTCTCCTTTCAAAGCTCTCGCAAGAGATGAACCATCTTTCTCCAGTTTTAAATTTTCCTTCATGTCAGTTTCCTCCCATTTAAATTTTCTCACAATATATGAAACATTGTATGCACACTGATGTCGTGTTGTGGTTCGACTCCTGTGTGAAATTCTTGTGGAACGTAGGTTGTGTTTCTTTTTTTTTTCTCGCGTAACTCTCCAAACGGTGTGATGGGTGCCACGTTTGTGATTATCTGTTTAAGTGATCATACGGTAGAGAAACGTGCCAAGTCATCGATCTGTGCCCGTTCACTTCAGTGGTCCTTGTCTTCGCATTTGTATATAAAATAGTGGGTCGAGGGTTCATACGACATTCTCTCTCAACATGTGATTTGTGAGGGTGCTCGGAGGTCTGCATGGAGAAGTGAAGAACTGCAAGCGTGGTGGTTATGGACGGAGGTTTGATACCGACTCCGGATCTTCCCTTTCCGAATCCGTTTCACATCAAGCTTCATTGCATCCACCGCGATCACTTTCGACAGTGGTTAGTTGCGTACTTTGATGATGAATTCATGGGGAGAGTGATGGAGTTACAACTTCCGGTGATCCTTCCGATTGTTACATACGGAGAGACTTGAGATATGACGGTGTACGTCTTGTTGTGAGGAACGATAGATCTCAACTATCCATCAAACATTCCTTTCAATCTTTGGGTCGATGTCCGATGTCATTGCAGACCGAAGATCAATCATGGGAATTGGATCGTGAGAAACTTCGAGCAAGAACATTTCAATCGAGTGATAGCTTCACCGTTTTCTTTTGTCGTACTTTTTATTGTAGATCATTTCCAGGTTGTAATATTGACTTTGTATTAGTTTGCCACTCAATCTGGTTGAGCGCTTCTGTGTAGTTACGGACCGCAAAGAATCTGTCGACATATCTGAAGGATTTCTGAGGTCTTAGAGTCTTGTTGATGTCTTGTGTCTCCTTGGGAGTAAAAATTCGTTCTAGGAGAAAAAGTTGAGTGAGAAAAGACAAAAGTAAATCTCTTTTTGCTCTTATTGATCTATTTTTGGACCAATGATGTCCTAGCTGATCCTCGCGATGTTTTTGGTTTCTGGAGGTTTCGGAGGGCCATTTCGTGAAATGAAGGGGCTACAATCTGGGCTGAAGAATCGACCGATTTTGATAGAAGGATGAGGGCGTTATGATCGATTGAGTGAAGGGGATGAAATTTATACCTACCGCTATGTTTTTGGTTGTTCCGAGAAACTCGTGAGGAGTTTTGAGGAGCTATCTATTGGGTTGGAGAGCTGACGAGGTGCTGGTCGTTTTGATATCAATTTCATCAGTTTCTTGATCGATTTGGATTGTGAACCGACCGATTGAAGTTGAGAAGTGCAGATGTGATAAGACGAGAACAACGAATTATGATAGTCATGGATAGGTTGCTATTGCTTGAGTTATGAGTCGAATTTCTGAGTGAAACTCTCCAAGATTGAAGTATGTCTTATCAATAAGATACTTGGGAAGTTTCACCTCAAATGGTCGAGTTGTTTGTTCAGAATCTTGGATCAAATGTACATGGGTCTGTAAAGCTCTTAAGTTAGCACAAATTACGGTTTGATCCATATCTGAGAATTGGTTTGAGATTTCGACCTGAAAATGGTAAGAGTGAAGGATCCAAACAAACTTCATGTGAAGTTTGATCATCATTGGTCGATTGGTTTGGGAGGACTGAGATCTCAAAGTCCAAAGATACTTATGTTATAGCGAGTTCGGAAATTTTTTATCACATCTATTGTCACTTTGGTTATTTTTGAGCAATTCAGAGAGGAGCTTGTTGCTGAAACTGCCATTCTTGCATACAACTCGACAATGGAAGGTGTGAGGCTGATTTCAGCTCTTGGTGATAAAGGAGAACGGAGTCATCATGAGTCATAAACCGCTGTTTGGGTTCTCGGAGCTGCCAAGTACTACCGCTGTTGGTGCTATATTGAGATCTGAGTAGTGTCTTAGAGCGTGCATGCTTTACCTTGCTGGAATGCTTGGTAGGCTAGGGTGTACAGCAAGTTGTATCGAGACTCGATCAAGTTGGTTGAACGATCTTATAGTATCTTTTGGTTGTATCAAATAGAGTTGTGGCGGTCAAACGAATGGGTAGTTAGCATCACCGAGAAGTTGTTAAATCATGCTTCTAGTGAGTTAGAGTTACTTGCATGCAGATAGTACAGAGCTGAGTATTTCAGATAGAGTACAAAATGATTTGTATGTAACACAAATTTGTACAACTTATACGTATCATTGGACCGTAGCAACCTTTAACCCTGAGTCGAGAGATACAAGGTCACTTGTCCGAGAAGAGTAGATAGAGAGCATTAGGGTTGAAGGATCAAGGTTCAGAGCCACCTGTTCAAGTCACCTACCTCTACACAGCCATATACCCCGTGTATTTCTAGACAAAAAAACATGTTATACAATACCGATTTGTTTCGAGTAGATGCAAGCTGAATACAATGTTTGAATAGAATCTGTTTGTGTGAGATAAACTTAACATTCTTGTACATACAAATGATTACTGTTAACACACAAACGATAAATCTCATACTAGAATCAGTTTCAAACATACAAATCAAAATGAGATAACAAAGATATCAGTTTGAAACAATTTGCTCGTACTAACGTCATGATAGAAAAATACTTTACACTGAATCAATGAAATGAAAAGTACTTTTGATTTATTCTATATCTCTTCATTTTTTTGTAATTTCAATGTAAAGAGTCATGTTGTGTTTCTTCACTTTCTTCTTTTGGAACGTTCTAGCTTTTTTCTTCTCTTCTAAAGATGCTCATCTATAATCTACAAAGACTTTGTTGTATTAAGATTTGTCTTTCAAGCTCTTTTTTGTAAGTTGAGAGAACAGAACTATCAACTTTATTACTCGTAGCAGATTCTGAAACAAGTCGAGTTTCAAGACCTTGCTCAGATTGCTCATGTATGATACTTTCCTCGTTGTCTTGTTCCATTGGCTCTTCTCCTCCAACACCATCTTTCTCTCCTTCACTTGTCTTCATGTAGTGATGCAACATGATACAACTCTTATCCGAATGAAACTTCAAGCGATTGATATGCCTTAGAAGACCGAAAGATAAACTCAGAATCACCAATGTGTTCATCATCATCTACTCGAATGACATGATAATGATAATCTGATCCATCCAAATAATCCTCTAAATCCGTAGAAGATATTGTCGAAGGATCTATACTGATCCGACTTTCAAATACAGCGTTCATACGATCGAAATGAGGACAACGAGAGTTCAACTTATCTCAGTCACATCTCCGTGAGAGCTATCTTTCAGTCCTCTTGCTTTCTTATACATATCAAGTATCACATCATTCGTTTCTTCGGTTTTCTCTCCGGTGATCAAAGAAAAATCATCTAACTCGGATATCTACACTGGCATGACGTTAAAAGCAGTAGATTTCATCAAACACCTTTCAGCTCCGATCTTCCTCTTCCTCCGAGCTCTATGTAAAGATGCAAAATTATCAAGATTTTTCCAGTAACTGACGATCTTGTCATAGTGCGAAACATTCAGACGTATTTTTCTTACCTCCGATGGCTCGACTTGTTTCAGAGTCATGTTTGCTTGGACGTTTCTCTCAAGATGAAGAAGTATAACACCGATAACACTTTCAATTTGATCAAATTGTGAGTCAACTCGATCACTCAACAACTCTATCTCCTTCAGAGCTACAAATGATGGATGTGGACGTCATGCCAATGACTTAGAACAAGCGCAAGCTTCACTCTTTTCATTTTCAAAATCGCTTCACTAAAAATTTCAATGAGACACACAATGACCCTAAAAATTATGGACATAGCATTCATATCATGATCGAATGTATTATCTTTAGTAGCATACATCATTCAAAACTAGCTATTAGCTTTGCAACCCTCTTCTAAAAGTCACCCCTTCTAAAAGTCATTGCGATAAGATCCATTATCTTTACAAAGTTGGCCGTAGAACTTCTCTCCACTCTCGTAACTAAATTACGGTTAATATTCTTCTTGCATTAAGCCTTGCATATCAAACGCTCAGAATATTAGCACGGGTGTCTATGTCAAGCAAGCACCTCTGCTTATAGCCACTCAGTCTCTAGAATTCCAAACCTACCAATAGATTAGCAACATATCTCATGTGACAACTTAGTGAAGGATCCTTCTCTGAATTTGTTCGCGGAGGACATGAAACTATTGCTTTCAGAAGGTTGGAGCAGGGGCTGAAGGGCTTTTGAGCACGCCTACAAAACTGTAAAGAAGGTAGGAACTGTAAAGAACGTTGAGGAATTCAGGGGCCTGTAGCAGTCCTTTTTGAGCGTACAAATTTGACAAAGACCCCTGAGGAGGCTCAACCAAAGCGACTCTTAGATAGCTTGCTCCTGTTCTTTATTGTCACCTCTAAATCAGCCACGCCGAGGTCCACAATCCATTCACCTCCGGTGACTCTAGGGTTTCTAAAACCCTAATGCCAGTTCCCGGGAACCGGGACTGAGCGTTCGCAATGAGGGTTTTGCAGCTCTTAGCTCCAGTTTGGTTTCTAAGAATATTTTCTGCAAGGACAGCGGGAATTGCCCAATATGTTTTTCACACAGTGGTGGTAAATTGCTCCTTCCTTCTGTAGTTGCCTTCGTCGCAGGATACAGCATTCGAGTGGTATGATTGAAAATGTTTGAAATCGCTGGGAAGAACGAACTATCTCAGGCGTCTGGAATCCACGGATTAACATAGAGGCTTAGAGATGGGCAAGGTGACTAACACGAAGCGGAAGCAGCCGAATGGTGGAGTTGCGACGCCTGCTGCTCCATCTGATTCGGAGGGAGATGTCAAGGATGATTTAAGGCTCGATGAAGAGTCAGAGGAAGAATCCGCGCTCAGTTCTGATGCAGAGGAAGGCTCCGATGATGATTCTGATGTAGAGGTCTCAGATGACGACGAGGAAGATGGAGAAAATTCGGATGAAGCGGACGAAGTTGAGAATGCAATGCGGTCGTTGCTAACGGGGAATGGTGCTGAAAACCCTGATGATTCTGACGCAGAGGATAGTGATTATGAGTCCGGAGGTTCTGATGGCTTTAGTTCCCAATTGGATGACTCGGATGATGAAGAGGAGGATTCACGTTCTGAGGAAGACCGTGTAGGTGCAGGAAAAGATAATGGAGTTTCGGAAGGCGCCGGAGGGCTTGGATTGTTGGAAGGCGGAGAGGCGAATGAAGCTGAGGAGAAGGGTACCGAAGTCAAAGCAGTTGAGGAGAGTGACAGTGAGGATGATGGTGATTTGAATCCCCGCAATACAATTGGAGATGTTCCGCTTGAATGGTACAGAGACGAGAAGCATATAGGTTATGATAAAGAGGGAAAGAAAATAGTGAAGAAGGAGAGAAAGGATCAACTGGATGCGTTTTTATCGCGCGCTGACGACTCCAAAGACTGGTAAGATGGAAGGTCTCTTACGCGGACCGTGATTTCAGCCAAGGTCCCTCGTGTAACGCTGTTTGTTCTGATTTCGGTTTGCCAATGCAAAAATTGTTGCAGTACCATACCTTTTGTTCGAACCGTAATTCTTGGATGTCATTTCTGGTCGAAACCCCTGGCCGTTCTGGTCGAATCTCGTTCTTCTGAATTCTTCTTCTTGTGTTGAAAAATCCTACGAGTTTTAACTCGACGTAAGGAGTTCGCAGTCAAGTCTTCCTATCGCTCAACCTTTATCAGATATGAGCTTAGCACTCGTAAGCGTCATGTTATTCGTTGTTGGGGGTTTAGCCTAACGTGAGACAATTCTCGTGATTGCCAGTTTTATCTGGGGTCTTGGGGTTAGTACTATGTGACACTGCTGCTGTGCGTTGGTGTCCAACGCACAAGCAGATGAGAATCTAGACTGTCCCTTAGGTTGTCACCGCTGAAACGTCGTGAAAATTGACGTTCACCTTATAGAAGAGTCATCTTACTTTTTCGGAAATTCCTTTTCAGGCGCAGATTGTTTGATGACTACAATGATGAGGAAATTATCCTCACCAAGGATGAAATCGAAATGATTCGTAAGCTACGGGAAGGAAGAACTCCTCACGCGGGGGTCAATGCCCACGAGGTACCCAGTTTTGTGCAGGGCGTCCTACATTATAGAAGTGTAACTACAGTCTCGTTTTCCTTCTACCGTGTATGCTGCTAGGCTGAATTATAAGTTCGATCCCGTCCTTTGACAAGAAGAAAATCATACTGCTTACATTTTGCTCTTCCGCCTCAGGAATACTCCGACTGGTTCGACTGGGAGGATAAAGGTCACCCGTTGTCGAATGCTCCGGAGCCTAAGAGACGGTTCATCCCATCTAGGTGGGAGGCCAAGAAGGTAGCGTGTCGCCACCCTGTTTTGGCTTCGCGAACTTCTAAATTGAATATTTATCCGGGGCTGAGGTAAGAATCCAAAGGGGCCCATCGTGTTCAGGCTCCTATTGTAATCAAGTTGGTGATCCCTTCTTATTCATGTCAACTGCTGTTTCCAGGTTGTGAAACTTGTACGAGCTCTCCGGAAAGGTTGGATCTCGTTAGAGAAGCCGAAGGAAAAACCCAAGTACTACATGTTATGGGGGGATGACTTAAAAGTTCTGAATAGAACTGCCAATGGATTGGCTCATATTCCTGCTCCAAAGCCCAAACTGCCTGGTAAATTATCCAATTCTATGTGCCTATCTTCATCTTGTGGATTAAACTTATAGGCTGCCACTTTTAGAAAAAGATTCATGTGCCGGTTGCATAATCAATTTCTACTAAAGATGTATGTATGCTATACTGCATCGGTTGACTTTTGCTCATGCAGCTCAGTTACCTCAGCATATGTTTCAGCCTGTGAATGTCGTTAATTTGGGCGAAACTTAAAACGTTCAGGGCATGAGGAGTCTTACAATCCACCCGAGGAATATATTCCAACGCAAGAGGAGATCAACGCGTATCAACTTATGTACGAAGAAGATCGACCTAAGTTCATTCCCAGACAGTAAGTTCAGTAAGCACTTATTTCTACGGGAAGAAACTCCGTTTCTGTTAAGGTAGATCTCACGGACATGCTCCCAGAGCTGGGTTCACAACGCCTGCAGTTTGCTTGATGTCTCATCGTCCTTTCGTCATCGATGGCTGTAATGTAGTGGCGCTCGGTGCTGTATAGCCTTAGTCCGGTTTCACTAAGGTTGTCTCACCTGTTTGTGCTTATCAGTTTCGACTCTCTGCGGAAAGTACCAGCGTATGCTGATTACATCAAAGAGAGATTCGAACGCTGCTTGGATTTGTACTTGTGTCCACGTACTCGGAAGAGAAGGGTAAGTACAGATTATTCGGGATCTCGATGACTGTGGATCGTCTGTTTTTCACTAGTACCGCTCGGCAAGTCTTTTAACCGCATACTTGTGTACCTTTTTCCTCCACCGTGGCTTTGCTTAAAATCAGTGTTTGAATCATCTTGAACAGATCAACATTGATCCAGAGTCTCTCGTCCCTAAGCTTCCGAAACCCAGGGATCTACAACCCTTCCCTACAACCTGTTTCCTGGAGTACCGTGGTCATACTGGGATTGTATCTTCGCTGGCAACATCACCATGTGGAGAATGGCTGGCGTCAGGTATGAGCAAAATGTGGGTTGAAGTTTCGTAATTGTTGAGGGCTGATTGGTGCTGCTTCACAAGTTAAGGGAAGTGGTGAGAAGACGAGACTTGTAGTAACGAAGCCAAGAACATAATCAAGAGCTGTAGCCGGAGGAAAGAAATATGGAGTACAATGAGCCCTGCTAGTGATACTGCAACTTCTGTTTTTCTCACAGGTTACACTTCCATCTAACTCGAGTACCTGCAGTTGCAACCAGGTTGAATCACCTCATTCTGATCGTCATTTTGATCATACTAACTCAACGTTTCATCTTTCAGGTTCATATGATGGCAGTGTCCGCCTCTGGGAGGTGCAGACTGGTCGGTGTCGGAAAGTTTGGGAAATGGGCTTATTAGTCAAGCAGATTGCTTGGAACCCTAATCCACAGATCAGTATACTTGCAGTAGCTATGTAAGTCTTGATTCCTCTTGACATTGGAACACTTAGTTAAGTAGGTCGAAGTTCACTGTGATGTTAGCCTTCGTACGTGCCATATCTGGCCTTATGGTAATATTGAACTCGCATATCTGGTTCTGTGGTGATCTTGCTAGCAGTGATGCAACGTAGTTCTTCCATAATATTTTGCATCACTTGGCGTTGTCTTGATAGTGATGCTGTTATAAGCCCCTATGTCGCCGCGTCAATGGATGGTCTCGTTCATAACCCTGCAGTTGTTTAAATCACGCTTACTAGCCAAAAATGTATTCAAGCTTGTTTCTCGTATTGCAGAGAACACGATGTTCTGCTTGTTAATACGGGAGTTGGTCGTGAGGAAGACGAAGCAAATCTAGTAGCTTTGCTCACTATGGTCAAGAAGCCCAAATCCGACGACGAAGGTAAGTGTCTTTTTTATTGATATAGGAATGATTGAATGTAAAGACGATAAAAGAGTTGATCGTGTCTCTTTCGGAAAGAAAGAGTAATCCTCGTAGGAAGGGACATCGATCATTTCTTTTCGTGGATGAAGGTACTGTCTCTTTTCAGCGTCAATGTCCCTTTTTAACGGTGATAGCTTGTTTACAGAAAGTAACTTACCTGTTTCTGCATCCCCTTGCAGAAGTTCCTCTGACAAAGTGGGTACGACATGAGGAGTTCAGCGGCCTCAAGCTTAAGCACCAGCATGTAAGTAGTAAGGACTCGAGGTACTGCCGTCTGGTTAGGCTCACTGTTGTGAACCAGTGGATGTCTGCCTTTGCAGTTGGCGAAGCTTATTGCAATATTTGTTTACGTGATCGTATGCGTGATCGATCTGTTATCTGGATAAAAGTACCAACGCGCGTTGCTATGATTCCTGCAGACGGTGCATTCAATCTCATGGCACTACAAAGGAGACTATCTTGCCACAGTTGCTCCTGATTATATCCTTTTGCTTCCAGAAATTGGTTTCATCTTCTCATTTTGTCTCGGGTTGCATGGGTATAAATCCTTAGTTTGGTCACGTGGTTGTCGGTTAGTCACTGTGTTGAAGCCAGTGAGGTGAACACTCTTGTGAATTAAGTTGCACGATGGAGATCACTTGTCTTAATGTACCTGCAGTGGGAGTTGTTGCCAGTCAGTTGTGTCCTTAACTGTAACTAGCTTACCCAACACAAGATCCGTCCTTGTACACCAGCTGTCGAAGCAGCAGACACAAAACCCATTCCGTAAGCATCACGGTCGCGTGATACGTGTGCTATTCCACCCGTCAAGACCATTTATGTTTGTCGCCACGAAGATCCATGTGCGGATTTATAACTTGGCAAAGCAGCAACTCTCGAAGAAGCTGATGACCAGTTTGCACGAGATATCTGATATGGCAATACACCCCGGAGGTAAGCCAGCTGATTCGTAGGTGACAAGTTTTCTCCGTCTCCCTTCTAGTAAGCTCTGAATTACCGGGATCATGTCTAGTGATCGTACATGATTGTGGTTTATGTCCTTACATGTACGTGATAATGAGTGCCACCTTAGCCCTGTTCAGCATCGTAACAACGCCTTGAATCGACCTCTCGTGGTGGATAGTAACGTATACCCTGGCACCTTTTCAAATATTCAGTGACTTTCAGACTCATTTTGTTGCACGACTTGCAGGTGACAACTTGATTGTTGGAAGCAAGGAAGCGAAGCTAGCTTGGTTTGATATAGACTTGTCCACCAAGCCTTACAAAACTATAAGGTAACCTTTCTAGTCGTTTACAGAGGATACGGTACATGCTTCTCTGCACCCGTGAAGGCATGGTAGCTGGTATATGTACGAAAGTATTGGGAGTGCTTAGAGAAGGACTTACCCTTGCAATGATCGTTTGGTTTGTAAATTTCAGAAATCACAGCATGGATGTTAGGGGGGTTGCATACCACAAAACGTACCCATTATTTGCAACCTGCTCTGAGGATTCAACCGCACACGTCTTCCACGGAATGGTCTACTCAGATCTTCTGCAAAATCCCCTCATTGTTCCCGTTAAAGTCTTACGTGGGCACCAAAAAGGTGAGTTGAGAACATTCGCATCAACATATTTCCGTGTACAGAAGGTATCTTTGTAGAGCTAAATGACCAACGTCTCTGCACTGATATTACGTGAGGAGAAGGTTCCTGGCCGAATTCTTGTCAGTCCGTGGTTAAAGTGACTGGCTATATTCGTCCTCTTGCAGGTATTTACGATTGTGAGTTTCACCCGAAGCAGCCCTGGCTATTCACTGCGGGAGGTGATGAAGTAATCAGGTTATATTGTAACTAAAGGGAAGTTTTGATCAGCTAACACTAAATTTGTAGGTCTTCACATCGTTGTTTTCACTCGCAACCCAGCATCATAGAATCAGTAGGTCGGCTAAAAATCATCCCAGCATCAAAAGTTGGTGAGTCCTTGAGAAATTAGGAATGTAATTTACTCCTGCAGCGCATGTGTGCGTGAAGAAGGCACATGATTGTATACGAATTTATAAAGGCGAAGAATTCTGATTTTGATGACCATCATCATCCTCAACGAGGGTTCGGACCCTCGTTGAGGATCAATGAAGAGAGTTCAATGGTGAACTTGAGATGGAGTGGCCTACTTGAACTCTTTGTTGCAGAGGTATCCTCTTGTGGTTTTACTGTCTCGAGAGTTGTTGGATAACTGGAGTTGATCAGTTTTGGAAACTCGTTAACATGAAGAATTTGTCTGGCATCTACCATGTGCACGTTGCATGTGAGCAGCTGCATTCTTGTCCCTGTGCTATGTGTCTCCGGCTTGTTGACATGACTGCCGAACTTAGCGTGCTAGACCAGTTGTTTACTGCGTTGTCAAACAAGCGGTCTGTTGTCGCCTCTTGAGCAGGCAACGGGGCTTCTGTTTATTATTCAAACCCATTGATATGGACGGCGCCATGGATACTCTGTATTCATATAGTAGCTTAAAATCGAAGTGTGAGTATAAAAGCATGAAGGAGAATAAATGTTTTTCCCGCGAAGTCTGTTTGAGACTGAAGAGAAGATTCCCTGCTCAGAAACCTCGAAATGTTCATCTAAACTTATTTCTGTGAATACTAGATAGTTTGCGTAGAGGTGAATCATAACTTGTAAATTTAGTGAATAGCTTTATTTGCTTCTTGATTGCATTTTTAACATATCTCAGTGTTGTGAAGCTAGCTATTTCACGTTTAACATTTCTTTGTACCCTAAGACGAACCCTAACCCTTCTTCTAAGACCCTAACCCTTCTCCTAAACCCTTAAGTAGTTTTTTTGAGAATTATCATAATTGTTGAAGTTAGTAAGCAACATTAATTTGAAGTCAATTCAGTTAGAATAAAAATTCAAAGTCAATGCTAAGTCACTTTCTTTGAGAACTATCAATGAATAATTTTAGTTTGATTTTTTATTTCAGATGTACAAATTCATATGAAAATCGTAATCACTATAATCATTTTATAATCATTTTTTGCATAAATGTTAAATTTCTCAGTCTCTAAAGGCAAACCAGTTTGTCAACCTGCAAGTGCTTTGACCAAATGGAATTCGAGTCAGGCGAGTTTGCAAGATAGTCAGTTACTTACTAGTCACAAGACAAGTATCTGATACAGGTGCCATTGTACCCAAGCTGCCGTCATTCTCCTGGCAGCCTGTAGTTTTGAGACTAATTCACGTGACCAGTCTAATCAGTAATCTTCTGATAGAAGCTCACTGCTCCAATGGACACTAGCTTCCACAGGCTCAACACACTCTCCATCTTCTAAGCGTGCAACCATGAATCATAGTGTAAAGCTGGAGAGCTTCGACTTTAAGTGTTTACTTAACCGATGATGATTCTGTTCTCCCAAGAAAAGTCTATCAGTAAGTGTTAAATTTCTTTGTTCGCAAACAGCAAATCCGCAAAATGAATTCTCTTGGTTACCAGGCAAACTTCTAGGGGCACTTGGGGTTTAAAGTTTGTTCTGAGGTGTTCCGCTCGTTCGCGATCGGCCTGTTTACGCATCGTTCGCTAGCTTGCGATTGCCCCCTGGACGTTGGAACACATCCAAGGCAAGGGAACACTGTGAGCTTCTCACGCTGCTGTTCTGTTTATCACGAGTATCGATCGTTGGAGCCAACTCCGCACTCTGGAAAACACAAAAGCGGTGGGGGCGGTGGAGCGCCATTGTCTCTCCATGCAGGGGTTCCGAGCGGAGTGTCGATCGTCCTCATCCCCGGGATCGCTCTAATGTTTAAGCAGGAGAGTCGTCAGTCCTTCGATCCTTCGACCGTAAGACAGGCCTTGTTTGAATCATAGCCGCGCATTCTATTTCGCTTCCGTCAAGAGAAGTCCAGGCACACATACCAGGAGAAAAGCTAGTTTAACGGACCACTTCCGGAGTTCCTTGCCTCTCCTCCTATACTCACTCCTCTGCTCTCGGAGATCGGGCGCAAGCAGCTTCTGATCAGGTACATAGATTTTGTGCCTCCAGACACATGACACATTGTTCGTCAAGGAGTGAAGTGGTGTTTTATTGTATGTTGATGGTAAGTGGTTTTACATGGTAATGGAACGCAGCTCGTAGAACAGGTCTCTTCTTACATACGTCCCTAGAAGAAATATGATCTTTTGCTACTGTATATCTACCACAGACATTCAGGTGTAACTGCTTCTTACCAGTTTGTCTAGTTCTTAAGAAGGCTGGACAATAGAAAACCTCCCTTGCAGCATGATCACCATTCTGAGTTCGCTAAGCTCCTCAGAGTGTTGAATAAATAAGGGGTTTCAGAGAAGAATGAGGCATGGTCACCATTCTTAAGAACAAACTTCTGCTTGGGTGGGTTTCTAGTGTATATTTCTTGTTGTACGCTCGAAGGAAAAATCCTATCCATTGTTGTCATGATGTAAAAGCGTTTGACTAATCCATATCTGTCGTCTGTAAGTGTCATGACTTCATTGAGGATACTGTAAGGAGAATCATTGAGCAGTGTCAAGGCCAGATTCTGGTCCTGCAAAGCCAGCCAAATATAGATTGAACACTCAGTTCTCCAAACAAAAGTGAGTCCAGTTAATGCCAGCACTATTACTGGAACATGATGCATCCGTGCTGACTACCATGAACCTTCTGCAGAGAATCACAAGTTTGCTTGGAGATAGCACATGAATAATTATTAGTCCAGATAAAGCGTTAGGCATCCCTTTTCCAAAGCGATGTCCAAACTCCAGGGTTCAGGATATCTCGAATGTACCTCGGGTGGAGTCCTGTTGAAGAAATAATCCGCAGCCACTGTCATGTTGGGTGAAATTGATGTGGCTGTGGTTCCCCCGTTATTGAAGTTATATATCAAGACGTGTTGAGCGACAAGGTTTGCCAAGTGCTGCACGGCACGAGAAGCGTTTCAGCATAAGGAGAGCATCGATTAAGTTGGATGCCACTGCCATCGATCTGGTGCAGTGACCAGGACATTGACCCCAGACTCATGTAAAATGCGAAAAGAAATCACATAGACGGAAGCTTCTGCCTCTTTCCCTATTAATGCCACTTTCAACAGTCGTTGGAAGCTCAATCATCTGTTCTTTTCATCCTCTGAGATTTTGATTGCGTCACGGTCCCCAAAATCACTCAATGCTGTTAATGGGCAAACAAGAGATGAAAAGATTGCTCGGGACACGTACCCCATTTATAAAGAGGCCAGGAGTTTCCCCATTTTTGGGCATAACAGCTTGGACAAAAATCGCCTTCTCAATCTTCTCAGGGTATTGTTCCATCGCGTACGATACAGAAGCTCCTCCAGTGCCATGTCCCACCAACATAACCTGCTTCAGCAAAAGAAGACATCAGCAGCACTGACTTACTCACGTATAACTTCAAGGAATTTTAGGGTAAAAGACTAGGTACAACTAAGCGGTACAACGGACGACCTTCGCGATTTTCAGTTCTCTGATTCACTACTTCTTATAAATTTTCCATGAATTAAGGGTATTGTATTCTCATTTGCGAGGAAACACCTGAGATCAACGAGTGAATCAGGATATAATTCCAGAGTTAATAACGATGTAAATCGGAAAACTCCATGGAGAATGTTTCCTATGTTGATTATATAACACCACCAATCAAAGAGGATGAGTGCTATATGAATATGTTTGCTTGAGGCGCTGAGAAAGATTCTGGCTCACAGCCGTAATCAGGAATAATCCCAAGGAAATCGTGCACGCACCTTGATATCGATCGATGACAAATAATCTGTAAGGGGCTTGGAGTAATCTGCTATGGTCTTCACTTTATCAGGACTCGTCCTGTCAACTCCACCGGAAGCCAGGTCCAACAGTACTACGTTGAAATTGACCTCTTGCATCATTGTGGCGATCTTGTACCAGCACCACGCTCCGCCAAAAGCTCCATGCACGAACACGTACGTTTTCCCAGCAGTTTTAGAAGCTGTATTGTTAGTCTGCACACAGGTATGGGATTAACCGATTAGTAAGAACACCGATTATCATTCGTTCATTGGCTCCTTCCTCTGCTGCATTCTGATTGAATTCACTGTAAGCTCCATACGCACTTGTCTGACAGTTACTGAAAGATCCGATCGATTTTGTGGACTGAAGATTTGTAAACAATCGCTCAATCTTCCACGGAATTGCCAGTGCGCATGCCATGAGGTGTAATCCACAGTCTGTAACTGCCAAAGGCCTACACTGTGACACTGAAAGTCTATTCTAATACGCGGTCGTTGTTCAGAAACAACCAGCAATATCTTTGGTTTTCAATCTCGATTATTTCTGATTTTATCATCTCAGACTACACTGCTGCGGGGAAAGCACTTGTAAACAATGTCGATGCTTGAGTGGGAGCAGTGGGGAATCAGAACGTGGTGCGGAGAGCGCCGGAGGACGAGTTCCGGGAGCATCGAGCTTTGACTGCAGCAGCGGCTGCGCACTCGGGAAAGCACTTGTAGACAACAACAACGAACGTGTACTTGATGCTTGTAAAACTTGCAGGGACCGCTATTCTTTGAATGATGTGATCATTCTTGCGCCAGAGAATCCGAGTCAGGATCCTTAAAAGGATTTTGGCTAGAGTATCCATCAAGCAATTCATAAGGGCCCGCTGAGGTTGGTGGAATGATTAGTACCCTCTCCTCGCTGAAGCAAGAGCAGGGTTTAAGCTCACGCACCGCCTCGATCACCCACCTGGGTCTGAGGTTTCGCGTTTCCGGGTTCAACATGTATAGCACGCACAAACCCGATATATAACAGATCTAGTCGACACAGTGTTATTGTCCTCCTTAGACAGTACGCTTTAACGTCCGCTCTGCTGCTCGAGTACAACCGATAAGGAAACGAGCTGATAAAACACCCAAGACACGAGACCTCAGCCAACGCTCTCGCTGATTCATACGAGAGGCGAGCGTTGATACGCTTGCAGTGGAATTGCGGGGCTATGCGTTAGCGATTTATCCTGGTCTAAACTCATTCTTCCCTCCTTTCCGGGTTTCATAGCTACTCTCTCCGTTTAGCTGTTACTCCCCGAGTACGTCCCTTTCTTAACTGTCTGACAATACAACAGAATACACTATGCGACCAAAACTTCCCCACCTTCCCTTCCGGTTTTCACAATCGACGTATAAGTATGCTAAAGTATAGCAAAAGACAAACGCATGCAGTGACGTCTATAAGCAAAAAGAAATTAGAATATAATATTCCGTGATTGTGCACGGAGTACACAAGCATGAACGAGACAAGTGATCCAAAGAAAATCGATGCTTACTGGCTTCATCATTCCCAGTAAAAGACATACTTGTGAACATGTAAGATGTACATATATGCCTGCAGCGTTCAGAATATCCGTGAACCTTTCTCCTATATCGTCTCTCTAGATTCTGACGGTGACTTCAACCAGTGAAAGCTTGCGGTCTTGGCCGGTTTGCTGGTTCATAATCATATTCAGAGGATCTGCCAAGTCTAAGGATCCCATGCATCACCCGGATCCTCGCTCGAGAGGACAGAGTGGAAGTGTCAGAGGAGAGGAGATAGTTCTTACCGAACCCTGATCTGCATTGATAGCGGTCGACAACGAAGCCAGAGGCATGCAGCAGAGTAGCAACATGGTCGCGAGTGCTCGGGACATTGTATTCCTATCCATATTTGAAAGTAACCTGCGAGTGGATGCGAACGAGGAGAGGAAGGAAAGGTTTATAACGAAACCGAAGTCTCAACTCGAGTGAGAACTGTAAAGTTATGCTGGCTTTTATGCAAGGGAACTTCTAGTTTCATGCACTCTGTTCCACGAGGAGAGCCAGTTGCAGCAACCAGCAAATGTACTTTCCACGGGTCTCAGAGGAAAGTACACACTGCCGATATAATGGTTGACACCGGAATCCGGACTTGAGGTGCACTTTCCTTGCCATTTCCGGATCCGAAACAACATAGAAGTAGAAACTCGATTGCACAAAGTTTCTTCAACGCGTGTAACTTCTTCAATTTCGGAAGGATCGAAGCTTAACCTTACTCATCTTTATTTTCGTTTCGCTTCTTGAGAGACTTAAAAATCGTGATTTGATCTGCAACACGGCAAAGATTTAAGGTTTTACATCACTTCATACGGCATACTATGTTCGTGGGTGCAGAAGTCTTGCGGACTCTTATATCTACCTGGAACCTGGTACAGAGGTTCAAGCGGAGTTGGACAACCTATCTCACGGGGACCAAATGGTGACCCGTGAGGATAGCAATACTAAAGTACAAGCAGGTTCCCCAACAAACGGCTCCTCCAGTCAATGTAGACACGAAAGGGTAGCTTGCGCAACAAACGGATCTGATCTTCTGAGGAAAGACCACCTGTGTGTTGCAAGCTCTGCAACTGCTGCAGCATCATCCATTTGAAATCCAAGGTTCGTAAGGTCGGAAAAAAACGAGAAGGACATTAAACAAGCGTTGGGATTGATTATGGTGCCAACGGAAGCACGAGAGGTATGTACATGTAGCATGTTGGCCGCCTGTTCAGCTTCGTCAAATGGACTGCACCAAAGCGGGAAGTGCCCAAGATGTAAACGTTCCGAGAGAGTGCCCGGCGAGGTTCGGTGAGGTTGATTAGGAAAAACTGCTTTCCGCCGGAAAATAATTACAGGAGATCGGTGGCATTGTTGTACTTCCGGAACCTTCCGTGAAATTGAACGTAAAGCGTAAACTTTCCAATTATAATTAAAGAGAGTAAGGATTTTTCCGAGAATGTAGTATCCTTCTACAAAGTTTCCGACTGTGTTTTTAAATAAGCAGTTCTTTTCTGATTACACGAGTTCTCTTTCTGAAATCCAAATTTTTTTAAGTCAGTTTCTTTGATTCCACCACTATCTAACTTGTGTGTTTCTGTGAGTACCATAATCACATAGATGTTTTCCAGCAGGACGAGATGAAGTCTTAAGACGATTAGATTTCTGTATCGCGGTGATAAGTTGTACTAAAATATATTATACACATTTCGAATGTAAACAACTCTTGCGGGAATTGAACCCCCAGAACCCCAACTGGGAAACTGGACAACTGAGATCCAACCCCTTTTGGAATACAACTGAGAACTGTATTTCAGAGCGGGTTCCCAAGAACTCCCACACACACAGATGCAACCACAGAAAAGAGAAAATATTCAGACCTGACTCAACTCTTTTCAAACAACTAACTTTCAGACACTGGAGCACTGTAAGAACCTTGATGCAAAGAAGTCGAACTCAAATGCACAGCAAGATGTGCGTACATGTGTCTATACTCAACCTGTTTCTCCACGGAGAAACAACTTCAGAAAGAAGTTCCTCGTTTCCTCCATTAACTTTTAAACTCATTCGCATCGTGACCTGAAGATGTTTAGATTGTAGTTTATTTCTAAACTTGATCTTGATAAAGTTGTGGATAGAAAAAGCTCGTACATAGATAGTTGTGGAAGCACACTGAATATGTGTAATATTGGTCAACGTAAATAAATTTGGATACTGACCTCGTACACTTCAACACGAGACAGCAGGAACCACAAGTCATTAAACCGCTTCTCTAGTCATTATGATCTGCATTGAATCTTAAAAGATCAAAATTCACCTCTGAATTCAGATCTTTTAGAGAAGAAGAAATTAGAGTTTTTTGAGTACTACCCAAACTGAATGATAGATCTTGTCCAGAAAAGTCACAAGGCGAAGCTCTCTCTCTCACACCCCATTCTCTTACGGCTAAGGCTGTTGAAGGCATCAAAAGAGAGTTCAAAACCTTGAAACAACTAATGACAGAATTATCTTCGAACCTCTCCTGCAAAGCAGAGCACATCGCTTGAGAAAAATCTTTCTGAAAAAGTAGAGCAATCTCCAAATCTCTGCCATTGCGATCTCTCTTCAAAATCACAGAGTGAAACGTTTTATCTCTTAGTTCATACTGAAGGCGCTTCAGATAACCACCAAGACGATTATATTCTGACAGAATATGGTATCTTGTGTCTTAGCGTTGAGATCTTTGATCTCCATTAAAAAGTTAACACCAATCTAGTCCTCACTAGAGGACGTAATTAGAACAATCAATGGAGAGATTCTGGAAAGCTTTTTTCAATCTCTAGAATATGAGCCAAATAATACAAGCTTCCTGAAAGATCCAAGCTTCTCGAACAAAGATTTTGTCACACAATCGTCAGATTTTACAACATCACGAAAGTAAACTAAGACCTACTCATAACTATCACAAACATTGGTAATAGCATGGCAACGACTTAGCTTTCGGATCTTCAAGTGTCGCTTCATGCACTTTCGTGCATCATTCAAAGCTTCTTGTAATGATGACAGACTTGCCTTACGCTTGGATCTACTCTAGAAGTAGGATGCAAATGTATTAAAGATATCATTCACATCGTCACTAATCTCGCTGCGGTCAGGAGTTTGAGCTATGACTAGACTTGCTTAGTTAGTTTGATGTGCGATACAATGTAAGGAAAGCATATGAGGATCAATCATTCTTTTTAAATGCGATGCAATGTCATTTTGAACACCGATCATGGTGCTCGTATCATCCGGATCGAATCTCATAAAACGATCGGACTCCAAGTTACAGTCGGAAATAAGACGCATTATAGCAAAGATAGCTTCAGAGTCTTTTAATCGCATTTGCAACAACCCGAGAAAATTTTCACTACACCTTCATCAAAAAAGATAGCAAAAATCACAAGATGATTGATCACGTATATATCAATCGATTTGTCCACCATTACCCAAAGAAAGGAGACTCTCTTACTTTGTCTAAGACGCACTTGTGGATAATCTGACTAATACAGAAGATAATCTCTAACACAACTCTCGCGTCTTGATACATGGAAGTGGTTATGTCATCAGTAACAAAACGAAGCATCTTATTGAGTTTCAAAACCTTCGAGAAAGAAATACCTTCTTAATCAATAAAATAAGCAACACGAAACAGTGTTAGCACTGTTTTATCACAAGTCGCTCTCATAGTTGTCATAGCTTTCTCTAAGGTTTTTCCATCCAGAAATTTTGCAATCAGTATTGTCTTATGCTGATTTGAGTCAGCATGGTCATTGAACGCAGAGGTCCTAACATTTCCAGATCCTCTCGTAGCAAAATATCCTCGCCCCCTACCTTTCTCGTAAAGTTTACAAAATACTCGGCTAATGAAAAGATCGAAGCGGATCCAGTCAAAATAAAGCAGCTATTTATCATTCCAAGTCTTACGATTATGTAAGATTTTTGTCTTTTCTATGACAGTGAAACGTCCAGTACTATTGCTCTCATCTAAGCCTACACTATCTACCTCGATAGATGGTAACTATACAATTATCTTCTTAGACGTGAGACCACAATAAAAAAGGCACTTCTGTCTCTTCATTGCTCTCAGCTCTAGATAATCAAGAAAAAGATGTGCCACAAATATATCTAAAGCTAACTTGCAACGATATCCGTTCACAATGAGTTATGAAAAGAATCGAGGTGTTCTGAAACTCGATAGTTCTCTTCTGGTTCTCTATTGTCGAAGCTCCGTTCCTTCTAGATAGACCCTTCTCCTCGATAGCTCCCTCTCGAGTCTTGACTTTAGAAGCTCAACTCTTCTTGACAGTTCTTTCTTGAGTCCTAAGTCTCTACCGAAGAAGCTCAGTCCTTCTTCACAGTTCTCTCTACTGGACGGTACCCTCATGATCAAAAAAGCATTGTCTTTTCTGGACAATCCAATGCACGTACATAGAATATACAAACAAACGTTACGATGCAACCTGAACAAAAAAGTAGACTATACACCAAGCAATGAACTACCTATCGCAAACAACAGCATGACTGCACCAAAGGGAGAAGTGCCCAAGATGTAAACGTTTCGAGAGAGTGCCCAGTGAGGTTCGGGGAGGTTGCTTAGTAAAAACTACTTTTCACCGGAAAATCATTACAGGAGATCGGTGGCATTGTTTTACTTCCGGAACCTTCCGTGAAATTTAACGTAAAGCATAAACTTTCCAATGATAATTAAAGAGAGTATCCTTCTACAAATGTTCCGACTGTGTTTTTAAATAAGCAGTTTTTTTCGATTACACGAGTTATCTTTCAAAAATCCAATTTCTTTTAAGTCCGTTTCTTTGATTCCACCCCTATCTAACTTGTGTGTTTCTGTGAATACCACGTAAGAATCATAGATGTTTTCCAGCAGGACGAGATGAAGCCTTAAGACAATTAGAGTTCTGTATCGAGACAATAAGTTGTACTAAAAAATATTATACACATTTTGAATGTAAACACCTCTTGCAAGAATTCAACTCCAGAACCCCAACTGGGCAACTGGACAACTGAGATCCAACCCCCTTTGGAATACAACTGAGAACTGTATTTCAGAGCGGGTTCCCAAGAACTCCCACACACACAGATGCAACCACAGAAAAGAGAAAATATTCAGACCTGACTCAACTCTTGTCAAACAACTAACTTTCAGACACAGAAGCACTACAAGAATCTCGATCCGAAGAAGCCGAACTCAAATGCACAGCAAGATGTGCGTACATGTATCTATACTCAACGCTCTTTCTCCACACAGAAACAACTTCAGAAAGAAGTTCTTCGTCTCCTCCTGTAACTTTTAAACTCATTCGGTTAGAAGTAGTTTATTTCTAAACTTGATCTTGATAGAGTTCTGGATAGAAAAAGCTCGTTCACAAATAATTGTGGAAAAACACTGAATGTCTGCAATATTGACCAACGTAAATAAATTTGGATAATGACTTTAGTATATTTCATCATCAGACAACATGAACCACAAGTCGTTAAACCGCTTCTCTGGTCATTCTGATCTGCAGTGAATCTTAAAAGATCAGAATTCATCTTTGAATTCCGATCTTTTAGAGAAAAAATTAGAGCTTTTTGAGTACTATCCGAACTGAACGATAGATCTTGTCCAAAAAAGTCAAAAAGAGAAGTTATCTCTGTACACCTCATTCTCTTATGGCTAAGGCTGTTGAAGATATCAAAAGAGGGTTCATAATCTTGAAACAACTATTGATAGAATTATCTTCAAACCTCTTCTCCAAAGTAAAGCACATCGCTTGAGAAAAATCTTTCTGAAAAAACAGAGTACTCTCCAAATCTCTGTCAATGCGATCTCGCTCCAGAGTCACAGAGTGAAAAGTTTTACCTCTTAGTTCAGACTGAAGGCGCTTCAGATAACCACCAGGAGGACCATATCCTGGTAGAATATGATATCTTGTGTCTTTGCACAAGACAAGCGTTGAGATCTTTGGTCTCCACTAAAAAGTTAACTCCAATCTCAGTAATTGTAGTCCTCACTAGGGGACCTAAGTAGAACAGTCAATGGAGAGACTCTGAAAGACTTTGTTCAATCTCGTCAAGCTACCTAGAATATCAGTCAAATAATACAAAATATACAAGCTTCAGGAACAAATATTTTATCACACAATAGTCTAACCCTTCCAAGAGGAAAGTTGTTACATAAATTAAAGCTCTTTGCATATTCCCCTCTTCAGAACTTGGAAGAGGTGAAATATGCATGCCTTATGTGAATATGCATGCTTCCCCGTGTACGGTTAGAATAATCTAACACAAGATGTTATCTCTTCCCAAGTTACATGTGAGCTAACCCTTAAAACTTTCTCTTAGAAATACACAATTTCTCTTTTAGATGAATTGTTCTAAGATCATCTGTTATTCTTTCTAATGTTATACATCTTTTGTTTCTTTTGATTTTAAAGTTCATCTGTTTCTCAAACATTTTAAGTTAATAGAATTCAAACTTTATAACTTCTTATTTGTACTATATACTACTTGTCGTATTATATCATGATAGTGTATTTGTGGAAATGAAGAGAGAGGGATAGTTTGTATCGTTACTATTCGAAGTGTCTCGAATTACATGTCCCAGATGAGATCAAATTGTCAAGAAGTAAAGATAGTTTATATCAATTGTGCAAAGAAGGCCATAATCTCATTCAAATTTATTTAAAATAGTTCGCAAGTAGATATAACAAAAGAACCGTACTCAGGACTCAAAGTTATATTTTATGGAGCATTGTTGAAAACAAAATCACAAATATAATAATTAAAGAATGAAATCCAACTTTAGTATAACACCTTCATCTAGAAACAAAAGAGCAAGATGGATCTTAATTTTAGTTCAGCTCATGACTAAATCTTTACGTGAAAATATATAAATAAATCAGAATGTATACAAATTTGCCTCTCCAAGTTGGAGAGGTGAATATATATATTCACGAGTACCAAATGCGATTATCCTAAAAGCCTTTGTACTGTAATGAGCTTTATTCTCCGAAATATACAAACTGTGGAAGCCAAAACTTGGTCCTAGATATTGGGGTCTCTAAAGAGTGGAACGAGACTCTCATATCTAAATGGAAAAGGAAAAACTAAAAGAAAAACCAAGAGGTGCAAAGACGGAACTGACTTACCCTCATCAACTAACCCAAGTGAGTGATTTGCGTACCAGAGTTACATTCGTGGAAAGTTTGCCTTGACAGAATAAATCTCTCAATGTAGCAAAAACTCTTTGTGGGTATAGTGATTAAATACTTTCGAGCGCTAAATAAGACTTATTACACAACACTGGAACGGCAAAGAAAACATATTGATAAGATGATATCTAAGGAAATATCATCAAGTGGTCGTGCCGGAGTGGTTATCGGGCATGACTAGAAATCATGTGGGCTTTGCCCGCGCAGGTTCGAATCCTGCCGACCACGCTCCAATCCGTTTTTCGGTGATGAGACACCACCCTTACCTTTTTGCCCAGCTACGTAATAATTGCTTCACCACATTTCAGCGCGAATCATAATCATGACGCAAGACTATTTTGGACTGACAGACAAACATTTGGCATTATTCAAAGCCTTGCTAATTATATTAATTCACAGTGTTGCGTAAAATGGTACGACCATATACTAGATTTACAATCTGCACAATGAATTAATTTATCATATAGCATTAGTGAATGTACGAATACATATTTGCGTAGATTCACTTCTTTCATATTAGGAAGAGGAAAATATGCAAAGTGGTTTAGTTTATCATCTAATCTTTTCGAAAGTAAAGGTTAGGTGATAAATTAAACTTCACACAGGAAAGAAAATGGAGTTTATAGTTTTTAGTGTGCGATTAAACATATGACTTATGTGTTTAATCTGGAAGTTTCTATATGTAGTATGTGATTAACATATAATATTTATTTTGAAAGTATATTTTGATTAAATATTTTGAATATTTTACATTTAACACTTAGAAAATTCTAACTAATATCTTTTTTTGAACCGCTTACAGCATGACAGTAATTAATACATACACAAGTTCGATGAGACTCCACTGTAGTGTTTGATCCAGTCGTGCTTTTAGATCTTCCTCTTCTTTCCATGTTTGTTTTTTCTTCCTCAGGCCAAAAGTGCACTTTGGATGCGTATCATAAATTTCTCATACGTTTACAAGTTTGATAACTAACTGAACTAACTGATAGAAATTATTATTTGATAAGTATATGTGAAAAATTGGAAAGAGTTTTCTCTTTTATGTACATAGCAATACAAAATATTGATGATAAATATTGGGACTGAAGCTGCATTATATCTCTTTGTTTAACCCACTCTTAGTATAAAAGGAGATAGAGAGTATTGATTCTTTATGTCAGAAGCGAAGCGCGATACCGTAATAGAGACGTGGAGAATGTCTTCTTTGCTGGCGAGGTTTCAACCCAAAGCTGTCTTAAGCTTGTGTTTTGATCACTCGTCTCCACTGCAAGGCCATCCCACACTTCCCTTTGTGCTCTCAGTCTTTTTACTTTTACACATTGTTATAGTGCTCGTGCTTTTTGGATCTCCTTGCGGTGCTTTTTTCCACTTGATTTTTTGACCTCATGACACGTGAAAGTGCGGCTCTTGGTTTGTTCACTATGGAGGAGAGGTTTTGAATAGCTCTTTTTTAGATTGAATGCGAGATTTCATGACTCATTGCTCCATTTTCCCTTTCGTTTTTGTTTTCATCTCAAAATTATGTGTCTTGGTGCTGCTCAAGTGGATTTCGACCTCGATTTATGGTCTTGCGTGGGATGCCTTCTTCGTTAAATATTTGACAAACACCTCCCTGGATATGACGATCTACTTTTTCTGATCTCTCTATATTGTGACTTGTATAAGCTCTTGTGTGCAAGTCTATGTCTCTCCCCGTGTGTAGGCAGATTGTCAAGAGTAGAGATTGCATTCATAGTGAAGACCTGCACTTCGTTTATAGTAGAAGTTCTATATTTGGTATCGGAGCATTTGTGTTAAGCGATCAGTGTGAGCAGTTATAGTTCTCTCATCACCATTGAAATCAAGAGGATGATTAATTGATCTCCATGGAGTCAGTAACCATAAGCGGTAATTTATTATAAGCTTGACAGTATGAACTATTCACTATGGAAGTTCAAGGTCAAGGCAATTCTTGCTTTTATGATCTTACGGATATCGTTACAGACATTGAGGTGATGTCGAGGACGTGTAATTCAACGATTACCATAACGTGCTCAAAAGCGAGATCAGCAAGTTCTATCAATAATCAAAATGACTATCAAGGATGGTGAAGTCATTGGTGTTCGATCAACCAAGACATCAAAGAAGCGTGGGATTTCTTTGCTAAGAAACATGAGTATGCATCAAAATGACGAAGAAGGATTCGTGAAAGGTTCAACACGCTAATGACGTAAAAAGATACGTCCATAGAAACACATTTTACTGTGATCAAGAATATGATCGAAGAGTTGAATTACGTAGAGGAGAAAATAAAAGACTAAGATTCGATCTTGATGATACTACACAGTTTTCCTAGTTCCTTTGATAGTGTTGTCAAAGCGATTGACGTTAGGAAAAATGCAGGTTCTTTAGAAGAATTATAGAGTTTAGCTTCCAAGAAGAACTCAATCTACAGGTATGATCAAGAGAGATGGAACAGTAGACAGAGCTTTCTTGGCAAGAGAAAAGAATGCGAATACATATGAAAAATTTCAGGAATCTGGATCAGACTTTACTTCAAGAAATACAAAACAGAGAGAGTCGCTGAAACCTTCTGAAGGTCAAAGTCCTAATAACCATCATGAGTTTCTTCAAATAAGAAACCAGGTAGATGCAATTTCTGTAAAGTCCCAAGTAACTTTGTTTACGAATAATGTCATAAGAAAGCTTGGAGTGACAGATACTGGATAGAGCATGCTTAAAATCATCAAGTCGATAATCACCACACCGCTAACTTCTTCGGAATCACTAGTCACGAAGAGATTCAATGTGAAAAAAACTATGAGAAATCGTTTTATGATGAAGTGATAACCAAGAACCAAGTGGTGGATCGACTCTGGTGCATCTCACCATATTACTGCAAGAAAAGAGTAGTTAAAAGAGTATCGCTAAATCACTCAAGGTCCTAAAATCGCACTAACAGATGCACCAGACACAGAATGGAAAGCTCAAGTTGTATACATGTTTCCTTACCCTCTGGTCAAATCATAAAATCAAAGATGTTTGGTACGTACCTAATCTCTTGTGTTGGAACGATAACTGAAGCCCGTTGGAAATCTTATTTGATCAAGAGAATTGCAAGGTTGTTGTGACAAGTCAACGGGGAATTTTCTTGCTATCAGCAAAAGTATTTTAGGTCTTAACAGTTAGATCTCTTCGTTAGCAAACAGCCCACTCGCATAATGAAGTCCTCCTGGTTACCAGGCGTATTTACAGGGGCACCCGGGCTTTAATAGTACAGAACGTTTAGAGGACACCAGGTCTCTAACCCTGGCTGATTTCACTTCAATGAGCAAAAGTGCTCACAATTCCACCAACCTCAAAGGCTAGGGGACACAAGCTGGCTGTCGTAAGATTGCATGCACTGTGTATTACAGTTGGGGGTCCCCGCTCGGGGACTCGGGGACAGTTGTCTACCCAGCAACGGTAAAGACTGCCCTTCCAGCTGAAGGAGTGTTTTCGGGCAGTCCATCGCTCCTACAAAACGAGTCCTCAAGGAACGCGCCTTGGCCCACAACACAAGAACGAGTGACACACACCACATGTACTGTCCCACTGTCATACACCAAGTTTCAAACGAGAACAAAAGAATGACGTCGAATTGGGAGAGTTATTTTTCATTCGTATCAGAAGTTACACGGTTGGAACATTAAGTGGACCATAGCACTCATTTCTTTCCGCCGTTCACAAAGCAAAAGTACGTCAAACATAGAAGTGTGAATGGTGCATACTGTGAGTGTGCAGCTCCACGCATAAGAAAACGATAGAGAGTTCTTGAGAAAGATAAATTAGTGAGTGCATTGCTGAGAAGCTATACAGCAACAAAAAGTAATTGTGTTAAACCTCCAAGATGTAATATACAGTTGTGTACATTATTCTCTACCCAGCATGCTCTTGACTGTACAATGCTTCCTTGCTCCACTTATAGTAAGCCAGTGAAAGATAGGAAGCCGATAGTACGCTTATTGACAACACTAATTAAGTGACATCAGTGAATCTCACTTGCGGAAAACAGTATCGGAAATGCAGGCTCTCCTGATCCTCTAAACCATTCTCCTGATCCTCTAAATCATTCTACTGCAGGTTCAGGGACCGATTGGCCATAGGGCGAAGTCAATTCTGTATATGACGAATTTTACACAGCCAGAATGCTGAAAAACACTCCAAAACTGAACCGACCTCCTGCTGGGGCGAAAAATATTGATACACATTACTGCCTGCAATTATGCCGCCTCTCTCGATGACTCGTTTCATTACCTTGTATGGCAGTTGTAAAATCCCGTTCACCTTGGCAGAACATGCACAAAGAGCATCATGTGATGAACCTGTCACAAAAATCGTGCCAATAGATCCCGCTGGAACTGACCTGCCTCGCATGCTGATCGGATCCCATACCTGTCACATATGTGCATTTTAACAATGCAATGAGCAAAAGGGATTTTGAAGGCATTTCCAGCAAGGTAGAGTCGACTTGAACAGCTCACCTGAAGCCGATGAAGAAGTACAAGACATTATCTTACTGTTGACTAAATTTCGGACAATCATGGCTAAATTTCGGATAATCATATCTAAGGACTGGGACAATTTAACTCCTGTCCCAGTGACAACTGAAGTCATCAGAAGCACGAAGGATCAAACTCAAACAAACAAACAAAATCCCTGGTTAAACCAGCATTACGCATGACCTTTGTTGCTGCTGAAGCTGAATATGTGATGATGTCTAGCTCAACTATCAAGAGTAGACGCCAATTCAACCTCTCACTCCTCTCTTGGTTCATACAAGCTAAACGACTGTAACGCTTACTAACACGAATGATGTGCAAGTTACCAGTTTACAAGTTCGACATCGAGGTAAGAGGGATTTAGATACTTTCTACACCTAGCAATCCTAGCCGGTTGTGTGCTGTAGCAAACGAGTAAGGAGTATTCACCTTAGACTCTCCTTCGATAGTGAAGTCTCGGTATCAGGCAAGAACCAATCATTGGTGACGCAGTGACTATGTTTCTCCTACCCCCAACTAATCCCATGATAACTGTCACTTCCATCCAACACTTGGCTTTCTGAGCCCAAAGTATACTGAAGTCGCTGTGGTGACATGCAGGCACCAACTCTCCAGGGACATATCAGAACTCTGCAGGTATAAATGCATTCAGAACTAAAGAGTCTTGTTGTTGGTGTCAAGCTCGACACCTAACGCCTTACAGAAAGGTGAGACCAAGTCTGGCAATCTTGCTGTCGACTTCAGATCACAGACCGCACCCTTCCACAAACTTGTCAAATTTGCTTCCGCATTTGGTAGCCACTCCAAGTTAAAACTCAGGACTTTCCATGGAGAAGGAGAATTCCGAAGGTGGGACTCAAAAGCCATATTCACACTGTAGTGATGACTGATACGATGCAGAGTGGTACTTTGGTACCAACCGTTGTAATGCCCATTCAAAAATTGCTCTACAGGCTGACTAGGGTAATCATACACCAAAAGCTTACGTAGGAGAATGTTATAGGTCTGCTCATCTGGTTGTACCACCATCACCTCACTCGAGAATGAATCAGGAGGGAAAGTACTCGGAACCGCTGCGAAGGGATTGTAGTCCAATAACGAGTAGCAATTGTCCACGAACACAGAGGTAGAAGCGACGTAGACCAGTTTGTCATAATCTGTCTGGTTCCACAAGTGCAGCAGAGTAAAGGATCCATGAGCAGCTCTTCCATTAGAAACGACTGGACTCACTATTCTAACCTCATCAAAGTAGGAACGGTAATGAGCGTAGTACTCCGGGTCCAAGGATGACAATACGAGCAGCACCATTCTACGACCGTATCGAACTGAGTGATGGTGATGGAAAGACTCAGCCCATCCTTCCAAAGAGAAAGTCTCCTCTTTCCACAAAGCCGTAACAAATGCTTCCCTTAACTCCGACTTCTCGACAGAGGAGGAGATGGTCATCGGAGTCACCGCAGGAGGTGGTGGCCATATCATGTCACTCGCATTCCACTTCTCGGCATGCACCCAGCTGAAAAACGTCATGTTGTCATCATCCAAAGGATGGAAGGCATTGTCCTCGAGAGCTTCGAAGAGCCTGAAGCGAGAAACGCACCAAGAATTGACAATACCATAAGCACGATCGACATGCCTAGAGGAAATCTTCGCGCTTCCATACCTCAAGACCATAGGAGGTCCTAACAGTTCAAATGCACGGTTCACATCAAACCAGATCGGAGTTTGCAGCTGCTTGGAAAATACCACCGGTGTATTGTACCGTGCAGGCAACCGGTTCTCAACAGGCATTTGGAACCATCCGCTGAAATGCGAGTTCAGGAGATACTGTCTTCCTCGATTAGTAAGCATCCGAACCCTACCCAGACTCTTCACCAGCTGGTTGTACGTCACATTCGAAGGCTTCAACACCAGCAAGCCCGTGCTGAACTTCCCTGGCATGAATATCCTAGGGGCAGCCGCTGGTTCCGACAGCAAAAAAAGATGATCCAGATTGCATAGCACAAGGGAATCAGTTTCCAGGTACACTACCTTGTCGTAATCAGTCAAGAGCCAGGCATACAGTTTACCGAGCTGGTTTGCATTATCTGCACCCTGTGAGTTCTGCAGGATCACCACCTCATCAAAGTGTTCGTGAATTACATGGTTCTTTTGAATTGCATTACAGGAGGGATCCACCAGTAGTACGAGGTCGTGAACTGTCCCCGAGCTACGTAAAGACTGCGCCAACAGAATTGACATGTTCAAGTGCGAATTCGAAGGCAAGAATGTGGCGTAAGCGTAGCGGTGAATGTACGAAACCACATTCTCCCCCACGTAGCGGCGGGCCTCTCGTTTGGATGTCACTTGCTTGTCGCAGTCAATTAAGTAGCCAAATTTGTCGCAGTATACCTCTTCATCGAGCTCGGCTACCGCCTTCGTGTAACTGAACTTCAGCTGCATACCATTCCAGAATTTCTGGAACACTGTGATGCAATCTCCTCTGTTCTTCCTGTGACCCGCTCGTCCACTCAGTGCACCTGCGCTCAGGTCCTCTTCGTCCGTGTTACGCGTGTCTCCCCAGTCCCGGGGCTTGCCCTCCACCAGGAGGGGACCCTTTCCACTGTGGCTCGACACAACGAAATTCATAGCAATGTCCTCACAATTCATCCCCTCATCGACATAGTCTTTGACTCCCTTGGGCATTTCACAAGTGTACAGGTATAAGTACTCGGTGGCTAGAATCATCAGCTTAGTGAGCATGATGGAATACTTTCCCTGTTGTTTCACATACATCCACGCTTTGGAGTCTAATTCGTAGGCGTGTGAGCGAGGGAAGAAACCCACGATCCTGCCTTGTTCCTCTCTCCATACGTCCAAAGCGAAAGTTAGGCTCTTTGGGTCCACCGTGATGTCATCGTCACAAATCATCACGGCTCTGGTTTTAATGTAGGGTCTGGGCAAGAATCGGTCATTGAGGCTTGTGGATTGCTGCCTGACGAGATAGATCGGTGCTCCTAGGCTTTCGAAGCTTAGTTCTTGCAGAAGTCCAGCGGGCGTCGAGGTGTTGCTCCAGAGAATGTAAATGGAATGGATCATGGGGATCATGGAGTACATCCGCACGTGTTTCTGCAGCAGAGTAAGGCGGGCTTCAGCGAACCCGTTGATCAAAATTGTGAGCTGGTCGGATTTCAGCTCCCATGCGGCTGGATATTTGGTTCGGTCGCAGAGCTCTGAACTTTCAATGTCTTCCTGTTCTTTTTCCTTCCCATCTCTTCGTTTTTCTTCAACCCCCTCTCGCCTGCTGCTTCCAAGGCTTCTCGAAGATCTAGTGATTGCTTTCTTCGGACCTTCCTTCTCCATCAATACAGCCTTCTTCTCCGAACTACTCAAGTCACTAATTATACTGCTCTCATTGACAGATCCCAGTTGATAACCGACCTCCTCGGCCCAATCCTCAGTCCTCCTCAACACATCATCTCCGTCCTCTCCAGGGACACTAAACCAGAGAAACCCAATAAAGATCAAACATACGAAGACAAGAAGTGCCCACCTCCCACTGGATCCTGCACGCCCAGGGGACAGCGACCGCTTGCGCTGTATCTGCCTCATTGCACTTCAACTCCCTGAGCTGAATCTATACATCTCCGACGAATCGCACAGGCATAGACTCCCTCCCACGTCTGTAGATGTAGAAAGGAACAACAGGTTGCCACCCTACAACAAAAGAGAAATGCTCCCTGTCTAAAATCCAAACCCACAAGCGCAACACAAGGGACGCACAACTGCGGCTGGGCTGACGGTTCTGCAGCTAGAAGCTAAACACCACCTGTCGCCACAAACCTCGAGTCTTTCATGTCAGGCTATGAAGACCAGATCACAAATTAGAGCGTGCAAGCCGAAACAGGCTAATGTTGCTGCCCCGGTAGGTGAGATGTGATTCGGATGACACCAGGTCGGAACATACTGCTCTGCTGGATAATCGAGCTCTGGTGCCCGGTACCCATTCAGAGAGACGGCTGATACATTCCGAAGACCGAGTCATTGCACTATCTGTATAATGCTGGATTCACACCCGGAGTCAATGAAGCTACCAACTTCTTGGGAAGCAGACATCAATCAGCTTGGACCATGTCTTCTGCCGCTGTCGCTCATCGAGAGAGTGTCTAATCCTCCCACTCCGATCCCGACCCGGATTCTCTGTGACAACTATCTGCGGACTATACCTCGTCCCGCTAAAGGCAAAACAATGTGCGTGGAAAACTCTTGACGCTGTGTCAGTAGCAGAGGAGTCCAGGAGTCGCCAAAAACAAGAAAACGCAGATTAGTTCTAGTCCCGAGGTTCTTTCTCATCACTTAGGCGCGAAGTCCATGAGTCGTTGAACATATGACGTTGGGTTCTCGGGCGCGGCTGCTTTCGAACGAGGACTACCGTAGTGAAATACCGTACAGACTGCCGCCGATAGGTCCCACTTCGAATCTCAAACAAGTGGATGGTGTCTGGACCTGCAAAATCAACTTCTGTTCCTCCTCCATTTCTTGCTCTGTTAGTAGAAGTTTGTCACCCGCAGCTTCAGAAGGTCAACTAACCAGTGCCGTACAAGGTCAGTATCAACGCTTCAGAGAGAAGAACCAATCCCTTCCGTTCCTACAACAATTTAGACCCACAGAGAGCAGAAATGCAGCAGACAGCGAGTCATCGAGGTCCGGATGAAGTCTTGGCTGCTTCAGGCTCTGCAAGTCCTGCAGCAGCCTCTGCTCTTTTCACCTTCATTCCTCTTTCCCGTAGCTTGCAGAGGCTTTGCTGTTATATGGTCTCTTGGGTTGCTTTCCTGCTTACGTTTTCTGTCCCAAAGATGTGATATTGGCCTCTAAAAATAGGAGTAAAAATGAGAATAAAAGCTGGAATGGTGGATATCCAGAGTTACACAATGGAGTTGTTTATTGATCGTTCAATGTTATTATTCGGTGTACTACAATCATTCTTCCTGTATTGTGTAACGTGTGACAATGCCCAAAGCTGTGTTTCATGGAACAAATTGCATGCGCGTCAGGAATCGTGTGTACACACATTCGAGAAAGCCTTACTGCTTGGAAAGAACGAGAACTGTTCCTACTGACTCACGTTTCCAGCCGTGTTCGAAAATCTCACAATTGACTTATCTAATTATCAGCGCACACCGTAAGGGGTCAGAGTAAAAGCAAGACTGAACTCAGACAGATATACAGATGTAAACCATAGTGGAGACTCTCCTACCTGACCTTGTAGCAGAAGTGAGTCATTTGTCCTCTCAAGTGACTTCTTTACCAAAGAAAATCATATCTATAAAGAAAAACCATGATGGAGGTCAGTTAATTGTACGTAAGCCAGAACAAGTATTCGATGCATGGTGGACCTCGGCCCAGGTTTCAGGCATGAGGAAACTGTTGTTTTTTAGGTAAGACGACCATGGAAGAACAAGGCTGCTGCATTGCAGCAGTAGGCTCTATTCTAAGTAAATAATTGCATTGCAGCACTAGGCTCTATTCTAAGTAAATAATTGTCTTTATATTACAAAACTGAATTATTCAATTTTATTTACACGTCAGAAAAGCTTTTGGTCTTTTTCTTATGTCTCGAGGAACTCTGTTCCTTTACTCCACTCCCAGTAACGTCAAAAATGTAGAGATTCAGATCGATGCCAATGGCTCTATAATGGTCATGGTTGATGAGCAGCACTCATGACCAACTCGACTTCGAGTTTCTCCGACTTTCTCGAGGGTCAAGGAAAAGAATTAACCTACTGGAGTAAGTCTCATTAAAAACTTCCTACTTTACAATGTAATCTTTGCACTCTTGCCTGCATAGCCACTGCAGAGAAGATAAACATCCAGCATGGACCCAAGTAAAACGATTCAAGAATGTCATCTAACACGGAATCATCCTCTTTCTAATACCGTACTCTTTGTACTTGTGAATGGCAAAGAATCTTATCCTGTTTGGTTGGGTTGCAAGATGAGGTTTACTGGCACAACCCACACGCAAAGAAAGCGACTACAGTGCAACAAGGGGATGGGCATGACCGCGGATCTTTTGTATCCTTCAACCGTGAACTTTGACTCGCCCTGTTGGGACTCGGGAGAGCCGTAGATAATCAAAGGCTACGTGGGAGTGGGGTGGGTTCCTGGCAAGATCCTTGTTAAGATGAGTTAACCTGGTAAAGAGCTTCGTCGTCTCTTTTAACTTGGCAAAACATTAGAGCAGGGTGAAGTCGTGAAGCCCCACTGGAACCGGAGTCAGAATTAATCTCTCAAACTTTTCTTCAGCATGAACTCCACGATGTAAAGATCATCTACGTGCGTCCTTTCTTTGTCCGTAAGTAGGGAACTCAGGGAAGACGAGATGTATTGTTTCATCCGACTTCATAACGGGGAATAATGGGCCAGTATCATGAATTGTTGTAAAAGATCTCCCCCGCAGATGATTTGATTGGTGCACATCCATACGGATACGGATTAATCTTATTTTCCTCAGAATGTGGGAGGTCCTGAAAAGTGGGAAGAGATTCAACTTAACCTTAAAAGCAACAGTTGTTGATGTGGATCCTCGAGAAGAGACGTAGATTAGATGTACCGAGATCCCAGATTAGCCGTCCAAGACAACAATCTTCATGGTCTATTCGCAGCCCTGCACTAAAGCACATGGTTCATAAAGTAGCAAAGAGCATGTTAGGATCCGAAACAGTTGCTGCGCCGAAGCGTTCATTCACGGTACAGACCAAAAAGCAAACTTGCGGTTTACCTGCTCGTACCACCTGCCACTTGGCAAGTGGAATAGGCGTCTTCACTGAGTTTCCACTCGAGGATGCTTATGAGTTTCCAAAGTAGGGAAGTTCGCCAAGTTCTAAAAGATTACCACTAAAACAATAATCTGCCAATCTGTATATCGACAAGTCTACAAGTATACTGGCAACTCTCAACGACTTGCCCGCTGATGCCCGTAAGTGCAGGAAATTTCCGGTTGTTCTATAACTTTATAGTAGTTCCCAAACACTACTGGGCCGCTATCCATTTAGCTCCTGTACCAGGTCACTGAGCAGAGTGTGACCTGGTACAGGTCACTGAGCAGATCTGACAGCGTGCGGTCAGGTCCAGATCATCCAAATATGTGAACTGAAACTGGTGAACACTGGTGAACTGAAACTACGCTTGCGGATCTGCCGCTGATGCTAGTTTCAAACACTCGGGCTCAATAACAGGGAACCTGAGTGCTGCTTTTAAATAGGGCCTTCGGAGCAGGGGCCTCAGTGAAGCAGGAACTCTCATGATCTGAGCTCTTTCTCAGGAAATCACATGCACATAAATTTTAGGACCTTCCATTCGCGCTTATCGCGATGAACATTGAAGACCCATTCCACATCTGTACAGCAGTGCGACTACAGCAATTAAAGCGACCAAAATTCACGCGATCTTCGGATTCACGACTTGATATACTGGCTGCATCCATCTTGTCCTAGATGCAGCATGTACCAGTAAAAGAAAAGTACCGGCAAAGTAGGCAGCACTGTCATTGACGCAGCAAGACATTCGCTGCTCCGCTGATATGAGCTCACGTATTCCGGATCGCCGCTCTCTTACGCACCTGTAATCTTCACTCAAAAGGTTGAACCACCCCCTTATTGCACGTGAGCTCATTCACGTTGACACAATCCTTGTTCTATGGTACATTTTATCTGTGTATCTAGACATGACTGCCTAGTCCCTGGCTGAACTCAGCTCAAATATAACCTAAACTATACATACAAGTAGGCAGCAAAGAACCACAGTGCACCGAAGAAGTACCAAACTTGAAACTACGCTCTTTGGTGTTCAACAGAGACGCAGCGCCGGGTGACAATGTTTACAAAAGTTTACAAAAGTTTACAAAAGTTTTTGTAAACTACAATGTCTCAATGTATGTAAGGTCAGAAGAAAAACTTATAATCAATAAGTCATGTTAAGGTCAGTTTGATCAGTCGCGTATGCTCGCATGACCAAGACTTTAAACTGTCTGTTTCCTTCTCTTTCGTTTCTGGTTGGGACAGCAGCCCAACCATAAAATGCTGTGATCATGCCAATCAAAATGCAATGTAGAATCAACTCGTACCTGCAGGTACAAGGCTGAATGACTCCTTCCGTGCATTCCGCTTACAAAAGGCGTTGAGATTGTCTTGTTTTAGCCGCCACCTTAACTCTGCGACCACTATTGGCCATGGCCACATAACCTAACTCTGCTTCAGGTCAAATAGCGATGCGTGGCCTGGTCAAGTCGGCAGTTGAATACAACATCGTCAACTCGATGGTCCTTGAAACGGCACGGCAAGTACAAGGTCATGCATTTCTTCGTCGTATCCTTACGGGGCAAGTTGGAAAGAAATTTTGAAGTCGTGAATTCCGGACTAGGAAGAGATTGGACTACCATTTTGTTTTAATCGTCAGTTCCGTGCCTTGATCAGTCATGTGAACTCGTCATGCGTCTTATCATATACCGCGCGTTGAATCTCGGAGAACGGCGTAATTGAGCTTTCCGAGCTTTGTTCTTGTGTCGATAACGTTGGAGCGTCTAATCCTGATGTTCCGTGGTCACACATACTCTGTATGCTGTCAGTGGTGTAGGCGGTGAACGAGAAACTCCAAGATTATGTTGTGTCCTTCCGCTGCTCTACCTCAGAGCCAGCTTCTTTGTCGCTTGTACTAAACGACAATGGTGTGGTTTCGATTGCATAGTACCTTTCTGTTTCTAATTAGTCTTCATAAAAGAAAATAACGTAACCGATAGGTGGAAAAACCCTCACCTTGAGATACAAGGAGAAGACCACAAAACAAATAAAATCCCAAGACATTTACTATATTAGCAAACTCCGCGACCTCCTCAAATAAAGAGTCACGAGTCTCCTGAGCTGACTCAGCTTCTTAACGGCTATACAGAAAATGCTATAGATGATAAATCTTTCATATGGGATATTCACCGTCTCCAGCGTCTGAATGGAAGAGGTAAAAGATATTCAAAGGTTTAGTTTTATTACTAACCTTTTCACTGAGAAGTGTAAATCAACAAATCATTAACAAGATAACACTAAAAAAAATCTTTTCAGTTTGATATAGAATTTTCACTTAAAAATTTTATATTTTCTAATAACACCAAACGGGAAAAAATTTCCCCAAGTTGATCTTGCATGCATATTCATCCATATACATTTAGGAGCCAGAGAGTTTTTAATTAATGTATTCCGTAATCTTTCCAGCCGGAAGAATTAAAGAATAAATTAATGTGGATGAGTTGATACGATTTAGTATTCTTATATTTCTTGCTTTTAACAAAACCAAATTCTCAAAATAAACCACAATGGACTGCGACAATGACTTCTGAAACCGATTCGACAAGTAAATGATTTGATTCAGAACTTTCAAAACGATTTGTCTCGGTTCAGTTAGATCACGTGGAACACGGTTCAAAAGCAAACCGACTCGACTGCTAGGTGCACTTGCAATGGAATTCAGGTTATGCATTTGCTGTTTGTCTTTTCCCATGTAATCTGAAGTCTATTAGGGGTGTCAGAATTTAGAAAAAAGATTTTTCAACGGTTGAGAGGTAACTGGACGTAAAATTTCCACGGGTAAATTTGTATAAAATCGCGGTTCATTCTAGATCGCGTCCGAGATTCAACATCAAGATTTTATCATTGATTATTTTTTTGTTTTTACACTCAAAATAAGTACTCAGAGTAACAGAAAATCCATTGCAAAAAAATTCAGAAAAATCCAATGAATAGCCGTTAAGAAAACACCCGCAGGAAACACTGACCGCAGACTTACCGAATCCGTAACTCACGCCCGCGACTCCCGAATATTTCAGAGATTCTTTAACTGTGACACCTCCTAATAGGGGGTGTCACATTTAAAGAATTACTCTACGTCTTACGACAAGCCGCTCCGCTTTCAATGGAATTGCGTGGTTATGCGTTAACGATTTTCCGGATATATTCTGTTTTGTATTTTTTCTCAACTATTCCGTCCGTTCTCACCGCTTTTTTTCTCTTTCCGGCTTTCGTCACGATTCCATCCGTGCGTTTCACAACACGACAGAAAATTCCACTCTTCTTTTCCGGTTTTTACAGTTGACGTATACCTATTCTATCGCATAGCAGAAACTCCTCCTTAGTGTGAATATTGGCATTATCTTGTAGTACGTTAGAGTCACGAGATACAAGACTGACTCTGGTGACTCCCACTCATGGAGAGCGATGCAAATGCAGAGCAACAATCTCCTCTACGTACCAATCCGCAACTTCCTTCTTGCTTTGAATGGGGAGGTTCAACGGGAATTGCAGTTCACTTAGCTAAACGGCCCCGCCTCACAGAGTTCTCGACCAGAGAGGACGATGCTACCGGCAGAGAGCCCATCTCACCAATCCTTTAGACCATATTTTGCTGTCGATTATCAACAGCCGAAAGCTGCCTCCCTTACAGAGTCCTCGGCCCTGTCGGCAGGAGGGTTGACCGGCCAAAATCTTGAACTTTTGACCCGACATAGCTCTCGAATTGTTTCGAGAGCTATGTCGGGTCAAATTAATGTCGCTACATTAATTTATCTGCCGGAGCCATGTTGCAAGTGACAGATAAACAATAGATAGATTATATCACCTCCGTAGGAAGAGAAGTTTCAGGAATCACTACAAGGGACTACAATGCTTGTACTCTCACTCCGTCATGTGAAATGATATGGAAAGCCCGTCCCCACTTTGTACCCCACTTCGTACTGCACGGTGGGGGCTTGACCCTCCTGTTCCTGTTCTATATTCCTTTCTCTCCCGTCCCTCCCGCCCCAGCGTAGAACGCGAAAGAAAAAAGTGATTTCCCGACGGAGTGAGGAACGGCCTCCCTGCAGCTGAAATTTGCGTTACATATGCTCTCTCTGACTGAATTACCGACCAGTTAATCTTCGCATGATACGGAGTTGTTTGTGGCCTCGTTTGTCCCTGTTCTCTTCTGTTCTGTTCGTCCCTTACAGAAACAGAGCCCGTCTTGACCAGAGGTCTATATCAGCCTTGAAAGCGTTCAGAATCATGCGGAGGGCTCGATGAGTCAGTCTTTTGACTCAGAACTGCAGTGCATCGTTAATAGGAAGCGAATGGATGATCCTGGCAGCCGGGCCTGCTTGGAACGCAAGACAGTGTTCGAACTTCCAGTTGTTTGTACAGAATTTGAATTTACATTCTTCCTTTTTCCTTCTCCGGTTCGTATCGCAAGCTACCGAACCGTCTAAAACTTTTTCCTCACGATTTGGTAGTTCACTCCGTACATTTATAGTGTCTCCTATTCAAGGACTTGAAACCCTGGGCCGTGGCGGAAGAGGCTAGCGCGCCAGTAATTAAGCTGAGAAGCTGCTGAGGTGGGGAGTTCGAGTTTCCCCGGTCTAAAACCTTTTTTCTCAGCACGACTAGCAGTCGACACGATATGACACTCCACGATGATGAACTGAGTGGAATCAGTTTGATAACCTCCTTCTTATCGATCTTACACACGAAATCCGGCTTGCAAGGAACGATTGCACAGATTTTCAATGTTCTGAAAGAATCGGACTAACACTTGCTGCAGTAGTACATAGGAGAGAACGTACTTCTTGGTTTCCGAGACCACCCGGGATCATCTCGCCTTTCCCCGACAAAAGGGTTTACCAGAGTCACTTGTGTTTCGTGACGCTAACTAACTATCACCAAATAAGGGCAATTAAAAGACCTGTTATGCAAATACTTCGAAACTTGTCCCGGTCTTCTTCCTTAATTAAGAGTGCTGCACATGAAGTAGACATCCTTATCCTCGTGGTGTGTAGTTCCGGCGAGAAAAAACACGCTGTCTAGGGCGTGTATATTTCAAGTTCCACCAATAATCAGATATGCACTACACCTGGCACCACGAAAAATGACCTGGCATGCAAAACGAGATGGGTAGACCTGATGGACTCATAAAGATCTTGGACACCAACAAATTCTTATGAGCCCTTGTGTAAGAATACAAAAATGGATTTCATTCACAGCAATCTCCACCTTTCTGTCCTTAATAAGGGTACGTCCCTTCCAAGAACCCGAGAATCTTGCGTACATCCTACACCTAAGAACGCTCCAAGGGTTTCCCGTACTTCGGAGCGTTGTCGACGTGCATCCCTGTACAGGTAGTGATCAAACTGTTTGAAGCCACGGCCAGACGTGTAAGACGTAATCGCCTGCTGTGTTCGGAGCCGATGGCGGTCACTAATGTATGAACCACTAATCCTTTGTCATATCATCGCACATAGCAGTACAACTACAGTGACAAAGTATGAACCCACCAACCTCCAGGGAGCCCCACATAGTACACATCTCTAACAGAGTCTGCCCCAAACGCTCTCCTTGACATTTCAAGTCAAAAAGCATTCCCATTATCATGAGCAAATGATGAAAGCCAGGACTTCAGTCAACCCAGGCAAGAAATGTTGGGCCATGCTGCCCCTTGCTTCGTTACAATGAGACAATGTGCGGCGGGGCGGAGTACGGCTCGCACATGAGAGATAGAGAACTAGGGAAACAACAAACCGATGGGAAATGCTTTCAGCAACTACTGGCGCTTGCCCCCAACTCCACATTGAATTTGTACCCTTTCCAAAATACAACCCCTCCGTACGTGTGGTTGCCGCTGTATAAGACTCACTTGAGAAATATTCTATCCCCAAAAGCGTAATCAAAATTTTCTTAGAACTAAAGGTCTCAAAAGCCAAAGAAGCCAAGCTCACTAGCTCTTTCCTTGTCGAAGGTTTCGAAATATTGGTAGATAATAGTGACAGCAAGCAGGATTCCAGTTCCTGAACCAATGGCACCCATGAAGTCAGCCACAACTGTGAGAGCTCCGATACATATTCCACCGAATGCAGCTGCAGTGGGGATATATCGGTTCAGCTCCTTCTGCAAGTTGGACTCGCGATGACCAGGCATCACCATTTGTTGTTCCTGATCAAAGAATCGGCAAAAGTCATATAAAAACGCAACTCAAGCTTCGGTTGCAAATAAATGATGAAAACTTGAGTCCTGGCATGCTAACACGTGTTACAGCGAAAGTGGCAAAGAGCTAACAAAGCTCAAGCCCGAGCGCTGCTACTGAGCTCGACCTGCGAACTCCTATGTAATCTCCGGCCGCGTCATAACTCGCGGACGTAGAACTGATAAAGTTGCAAGTGAACAACCCGGACAAATATTACCTTCAGTTGCTTCGCAACATCTCTTGCTGACGAACCCGAGACTTCAATCCACGTCTTCGAGAAGAGGGCGCAAGCCGTCAACATAAACGTCAAGTAGAAGAGAGCATGGAACGGATTGGCGGCGATGTCACCCAAACTGGTATGTTGGAACATTCGTTTCAGAAACAGATCAGATACGTGGTAGGCATCATCAGAATTACACAACTGAAACCAACAGAGTTCCGCAAATTGGACTAAACCAATTTGTTTGGAAGTCCCGACCCGAATTTATTTCAAGATTCAGAGATAGGAAGTTTTAGCCAGAAACCGAAACGAACCTTGAAGGAGGAGTAATATAATACACGAGACCTCCCACAGGAATCAACTGAGCACTCTGTGAGTACTCGGACTCCTTCCACTTTCCAAGAAGTTGGACAAGGAAGACACCGCTGTATTTCTTGTGCAAAAGCTGCAAATGCGATCGATACGGAATTATTAGCATAGTTCACCCGTGCACACAAACGTCGGCAATCAAAAGTGGGCCCCTTACTCTCATAATGATGATACGTGCGCTGGTGGAATCGACGGTCAGTGCAACCCTCCGGCATGAGTAAATGAGCTAAGGAGCATGACAGTACCATGACCTCACCTGAGAGATGAAGTAGAGGTTGGATACAAGGGCAGACTGCAGAATGATTGGCATGTTGGAAGTGTAGAAAAGCTTGATGGGGTATGAACCTTGCTGCCCACGTGCGCTTCTCGAACGGACAGGGAGAACGACCCGGAATCCTTGAAAGTATATCACGATCAAGAAGACCAGCACAGTAGCGAGCAAATTGGTGACGTTTGGGAGGTTAGTCCTGTAGAAAGCCTCCTTCAAAGCTCGCACTTTATCAGTTCTCGTAATCAGGAGGTGGAACAAAGCAATCACAGCACCCTCAAACTCGGCACCACGACCACTGTTGATGGTGGTGGGACTGAAAGCCTTCCAGATGATGTTTTCACTGCGAAGAAAGGAGCAAAGTCAGAAGCTTCTATCTCGAACTACTGAAAGAAAAACAGTCCAATCCGACACCGCAGACAACAAACGGAAAACCGACGAGTCGAAGGAACACTTCATTGTCACACCATGTACCCGCATCCCCACAAACCTAACACCATCCGCACTCGAATCTCAAAATTGCCTCAGACCACGCTATGACAGTGAACTAGAATTACCAGATGTTGGTGGCAATGAACAGGGAAATTCCGGAGCCTAGTCCGTAACCCTTCTGAAGCAACTCATCGAGGCAGATGACGATAATGCCCGCGAAGAAAAGCTGAATAATGATCAGGATAGCATTTCCGGCTCCCAAACTTCGTACGTCACCATACATTCCCGACAGCACGTAGGCCACGGCTTCGCCAATGGTGATCATGACTCCCAACAACTTTTGGGCACCATTTCTGCATGGACATCAGGGGAAGATCAGAGTTGAACCTGAAAAAGCACTGTGAAATGGTTGACTGCCAACACAGCACTTCTTGGAATATAACGAGAACTGAACTCCGAACATAGGTAGTTAAATGACCACCCATCAATCGGGCCGGCAGGCTTGGATCTAGCGAATCCTAAGTACGGGACACCGCAATCGGAGAATCACATACCAATCGCATCAACAACCGACGGAAATAAAAGTTCCTGCGAATTATGGAGTGACAAAGGATGATACGAAACTATCAATATGAACTCCTGAATAGGGTGACAATGCACCGACTGGACAACTCTATATAGTCGTTACCAGCATTACTACATAGAATCAGCGAGTCCGTGGGGGAACAGTTACTATGCTCAAGCGTCTGGACCTTACCCGCAGACGCATAAACAGGGCATATCCTATGGGCTGCAAAGCATTATGTTTGTTCGACTAGACCATTCTTGCATCTGATAACACACAGCTAATTAGCACCTGGCTCTCAAACATCAACATCAACCTGCTGTAAGAACTGGGTGTAGACCATCTGTAAAGAGCCAGCTGTGCTCTTAAGCATCAGACGGAGGAGACCCCGCGATGACAAAAATCAGTGAATACACCAGATCATGCTTTTACAATAACTTGAAAATCTTATGAAGAGGACAAGCTGTGCAGTTTGACAGGAATGTAACGAACGACTCCATATGCTGCATGCACTCTGACTGGCAAGGGGCTAGCTACAAGAAAAATCACCCATGAGCGCCTCTAATGCAAGAGGATAAGGAGATCAGGCGGTTGTAAACGAGGAATCTGGTTCCAAGCGTGATGATCGAGCCCTGGCGTAATTTGAACGTAAATTTGGAAACGTCAAAGTAAGCAAGCAACGCAGGCTCCATGCTGACCGACCAAAACACTGCATAACACACATTCAACGAGAAGCAGCAAAGTAATCGCGACAGAAAAATAAGACTTACAAGAGGGCACGATCCTCCTTGACACTGTTGTCGACCTCAATGATCTTGGAACCAGCCAAGAGCTGCATGACCAAACCGGACGTAACAATAGGCGTGATACCGAGTTCCATCACTGTACCCCTGTTGGAAGCCAAAATAACACGCATCCAGTAGAAGGGGTCCGATCCGCCTGACGAGTGTATTCCATAGAGAGGAAGCTGACTACATACTAAGAAAATGAACAAAGAAACAACAGTATACAAAACCTTCTCTCTGAACGGGATCTTCCTATCGGCAGTCTGAACCTCGGGTAGAACAGACAAAAATGGCCTCACTAGATGCAACACTCGAAACCCTCCCCCTGCCATAGCTTCTCTCTCGATGGAATCGTCAGCTCCCTAATCCACCGGAACAAGCAGGATCTCAAATTTTCCTCCCTTCCTTTGTCCACTCCTTCTCATGAATCGATCTCTTTCTCTCCCGATAGACAACGAGACTTGACCGTGACCAAATCGGGCTCGCGACGGAGCAACGAGAGCGTTATTAGACGGCCACCATCTCCCTCCACCCCGTCATCTCCAAGTGAATGAAACAGCGAAGGCCCCAGACAAAACGCAAACAAATTGGAGAGACGAGCGGACGAGAGGAGGAATAGGCGAGAAAGTGGGAGAACGTAGAAAAGAGAAATGAGAGAACGGGAAGACGAACGAGATGATCATTAGGGCAACCAGACTGCAGACGCAGAACGGGAAGCAAGACCACGACTTACCCATTGCCGGCTAGACCGCCGGCCGGCATGGGCGCCACCGGTTATGGATACCGGCTTTCCGATCCAGTCCTACCAAACCGCGTTCGCTGTCGGCCACTGTCGCCTAGACTACCTGATGCCTTCCCTCTAATCGGCACGAGCTGACTTCCACGGTCCACCTTCGACCGGTAGATCTTACTCAATGTGTAATTAGACATAAATGGACCTGCAAATTCTGTTGTTGTACCAAGCATGTGGCCACAGCATACAGCTGCAGAAAGCCCCACAGCGAAAAGAAAAGAGGCCTAAAAAAAAACCAAGCATGTGGCCAACAGCACCATTACATTTTCTACCAATTTTAATATGTTTTATAAAATGGTATATTTTATGATTTATTAGTTGTACTTGAGCTCGAACAAAGGAGTCACAGTGCTAACTTTTACAACATATCTTACTAAACGAAGAGGGAGTGTAGGACATTTACATCATTGGAGATCGACTTCACTACCATTACCGCACGTTGAAATAAAAAGATATGAACCTCTATCTTAAGTATATATATGGAGGAGGTAAATATACAAGAGTTTAATTTAATACTTAATTCTTTTTATCAGAAGAGTTAGATATTAAATTAAAATTTGTATATTAATGAATGTTAATGAGTATAGCTCTTTGCTCTTTTATTTTCTGAAGAGTTGCAGTCCAGCCAAGACTTACAGTTTATTTTCTGTTTTCTTCGTATTTCTAGACATGGGTCAACAGATAATTTTTATAAAATATTTTTATTTATTTATTTATTTAGTATATATATTTCTTTGATAAAATTAAACAAATAAAAATTTCCAAAAATTAACCCAACACGTAGGGTACATAAATAACCAACCGCCGAAACCCAACCCCGAGTGCTCCGCACCCCCACAGCTGCTGCAATATCTTACACGGAAATTTTCGCTCCTGATATCTTTGTTTGTCCTTTTTTTCCGTTCTACCCTTCCGCAAGTTTGGATGTATATTGAACCCGAGTGCAAATTAAATAGGTGTTCAAGTCACATTTGATATCTAAACGCATCTAATCAAACACGGATGTCGAGAAATAAGCATGCATTGGGCATGCAATCTAACATTTCAAGGTACTCTTGACTTCTAGTTGAAGTTATTTTAACACATCGATAGATGGAATTATTTAGCACATCGAAGGGGTGATAATTTGATTGACTATTCTTATCGTGACAAACGAGCAATATATAAACTTGTAAAATAAATATATTTATTATTATTATTCGTGACACAGGAACACCTTAATATAAAATATAATTATGATAGATAATAAATTATTGGTATGCATTTGCGTAGCTAAGATTCTGTTAAAACCAAAAGAAGACAAAACTCGGAAAAGACGGTGAGATTCGTTTTTACACAAATACTTTTGGTAGAAGGCCCAGGTACTCTTGTAAACCGTATGTTCTCATCTTGCGGATGGGTTATCTGAAGAAAAATAATTAAACTTATATCTAATTCTTTTGCTAATAAGATTTCTTTTACAGGAACTAAATTTATTAAATCAAAGCTCTCCATATCTTTACATTATGTGGTTAATTTCATAATTAAGTATTCAATATTCATTAAATATATTAGATAAAAATTTAGTGATTTACTTAACATAAAATTATATTTTTTTCTAACCTAAATGAATATATATATATATATATATTTCACTTTTATACTTAAACTAAAGTTTAATGTAATATGTCTATACTCCAACTAAAAATTTATTTAGTATAGTTGGTTGTACATCTAAACTAATTTAAATTTTTCTTTGAAAATATTATGCATTATTATATTTAAATTGTGAATTTTATATAAATATAAAATATATTTATCCTGTTAGATAAATGTTAGAGAGGGAGAGCTCAGATCTAAACAAAAAAACGCGTAGGCTTGCAGTTCCATCGCAAATTGGATTATTCATTTGGAAGAAATGATCCCAGCATCTTGTTTTTTTTTATTATTGTTTATTTAGAGCACGTTTATCTACGATGCTCAAGGTTAGCCCCACAAGTTCTCTTGTTGACAGAAACTGCTGTCATTATCTACGGCTTGGTCTACAGGGTATTCAGGATACGGTACAAAGCTTTATCTTGTTATAGAACCCGGTATTTGAGATCTTCCTCCCACTTTTGACCTCTTCCAGTTCCTCGTCTGGTCGGCTTCGTCTGGAGAGAAACTGGAACTTACCGGCTTGCTTCATCGACCGGTCACTCTATGATTGAATACATAAATAACCGGTAAATGATGTCCCCTCTGCTGTTGTAAGTTGATATATCCACTGTGTAGAGATGAGAAGACGAGCTTGGGCCAGAGACCGACAGATCTTCACCGGTCCATGTTCTACATTCTGATCATGAACTTCGAGGCTGTACAGTCAGCTACATCCTTAACTTATTTTCCACACACGTAGACAATGTTCTTTGTGTCACAGACCACACGTGTCATCTGCTGATTGCCAGATATCCAAGCCCGGAGCTTTCAATTCGTTAGTGAAGTCAGATCTCTCATGCCCGTGACAGGGATGTATGGAGATTCAACTTTCGGTTAAAAATAGGCGGTTTGCGGCAACTCGAGGAAGACGAACAAGATGGAATAACGCAGAGAGAAATACTGAATGGTCTTTTCGCCCCCAAACGAGTTTTTTTCTCAAAATAGAAAAACTACGAGATAAAACATAGAGAAAGATTGGATGGTCTTTACCGAATCATTGTGTTATGAACTGGTGTTGTAATTGCTAAATTTTATCAGTGGATGTCAAAGAAAGCGTTAAGATACTTTTGTATTAGACATAATAACAACAGAACAATAGTAATAGATTGTAATATCATTCTATTGTATACATATGTGATTAATCATCTATATGAAAAAGATGAGGTAGAAATATATCACTTTTCAATAGCATGCGAATATTATCGACAATGAGTTAAGTGGTGTTAATGTCGCGAGTGATTGAATCTAACTGATCAAAAAGTAAACAAGTGGTTATATTTTTGTTTTTGTTGACTTTATTTATTATCATATATATTATCTCTCTATATTTTATTTTTTTACCTATTAGATTAAAGTATGGATTTGAAGCATCCATCTATCAAGTAATATGATTGGTGGTGCTTTGGTTAGACTGATTGGGTGGAATTTTCATTTGTAATTTTTAATCCAAAAGATATGAGACACAAGATATTTGTGCTTCTAGATTTATGATTGTATGCTTCGTTGATTAGTTATCCAATCATGTAATGATAATGTAAAATATTTAAAATAAATATCATTAAGATTTATTTATGAGGTTTGGTTCATCACTTTAGACCAAAATTTTAACAAAATTACAATTTTTTAACATTTATTTTGTGATTGATCATCATTTTGAGATGGACCTGGTTGATATGTGTTGATCAACCATGAGATCTCACAATGTCACTTACTTGATTTATTGTAATCATTGACAAATGAAATATTATATTTTGAATTGTTAAATATATTTAGTTTTCATTAAAATATTTATCTTTTCTATATAGTATGATTTAAAAACAATTCACTATAATTTGTTATTTTAGATATTTATATATCATTTTGATAAATAAACTGAAGTGATTTCGAACGAAAAATGAAGTTTTGATTGACTTGACAAATGCTCTATCTTTTTAGAGAATAAAGATTTTTTTATATATCACGCAAGTTGCTATAAATCAATAAATAATAATTTAACAATTGATCCAAAGTGTTTAATAATTTTGGATTCTATTACATTTGTTTCTAAATAAAAGAGATAGAACTTTGACTATGATCATAATTAACTTTATGTGTGAAAGATAGAACACTACAAATGACTCTTCGACAAATATAAACGTGTCTAAAAACTTAAGGGTTGTATTATGGTTTACAACTACTCGATTTCCAAGTACTGATTCTAACCAACACGAATTTTTTGCAGGATCGCGTCATCGATAGACACTAACTGGGATGAATGAGACACATCATATATCGTAACTGTACTCGCTTCGTTTAATCTACTTCTCTATACTCATACTTGGAATAAATAAGTTTGGTCTCATCAACAGATTTAGGTGAATGTTAGTCCTCTCGATACATGAGATGACCTCCGTTATACTTGACAACCTCGTCACTTTTTATGACGCTAATAGGAGCAAAGTGGTGCTACATTGTTGATCTTGCCAGTAGTCATATGCTTGTCTCAAAGATTAAGCTATGCAGAAGCTTCACTTAGTCAAGAGACGGGCGAGCACGAAGAGTCGACCCCCCACAACACGGGGCGTGACAGGAAAAGAGCAATTGAAGCAACAAGAGATGAGACTCCAACTGAGAGTGGGACAAGCCAACCACCCAAGCGAAGGGCTACATCATCAGACACCCTTCTATGCTTCTTCCAAAGGCTTAAAATCTCAAAAAAAGATAAGTCCACCCCTGCTGGAAGTCGAACACCTGGAAGGAACAAAGGGAGAAGCCGTTCCTTAGAGCAGGGGACAAACTTGGTCATCACCGAGAACCTAAGACGATCAAACACACACAACAACAATGTAGAGCCCGAAGGTCAGACTGAAGGAGAAAAGAGAGGTCTACAACAACACACTGAAAGGACTCGAGCCAAAGCAAAAATGAATCCTTACCTGACCAGAAGGAGCAAGGTGACGCATCGAGCGACCTAGAGGCCTTGGTGAAGAATGAGTGAACACCAACACCAGCCCTCCCTCCTTACGCTCCAAGTCGGGTCTTGGAACGTGAGTGGACTCAATGACCCAACCAGGAAATACAAAGTAAGGACTGGATAATCAATTTCGGAAGCACGATAGACATACTTGCTATCCAAGAGCACAAGTTAGATAACTTCAAGCTAACGGGGCTAGCCAGATTTATCTCAAAGGACTACAAGATAGTTGGTAAAGCCGTGACCAACGGAGGTGGAATAGCCCTTCTTGTCCACAAATTCTTCACCATTACTACGCAAGGGAGCACGGAAGATGATCACATGGTCTGGATAAAAGCCAAGAAGGGAGGTCACACAATCCATGTCGCATCTGTGTACGGATCTCACACGCACCAACATCGAAGACAATTCTGGAACACCATGCACCAGCAATTAGCAGTAAGAGATTGGATACTACTAGGTAATTGGAACATGGTAGAAAGTACTATAGATGCGGCAGGAGAACGAAACCTACTTCAAGGAGAAGAAGAAGACTCCTTCAAGAGACTCAAAATGAAACTACACCTGGTAGATGCGATGGAGGTGGCTGCGGGGAAAGAAGGTCCGAATCACACTCGATGACGATACTACGACGATACGATTCAGTGGTCGAGGATCGATCGAATTTATCTTTCACACGAAGGCAGGTGACTGTCGGAGATAGCCAACTTAAAGCATCACGCTGACTCCACTCTATCTGACCACGTCCCTGTCACAGTTATGCTCAAAGTTGATACCAAAAAAAGTTGGAACGGATCAGGCAAAGAGGCACATGCCTCCTACTTCAAGTATAGTGTATCGCAACTCTGCAAGGCAGAGAACATGGACACTATAAAGAAGATATGGGAGGGTCTTAAGACAGAAAGAAGAGACCCCAGGAGGGTCTACGCACAGGAATGAAAAGGCATCCGAAGACATATGCGGAACAAACAGCGACATATGTCAAACGTCATATCAAACATCGTCCAATTGGAAGCGCGCATCCATATACTACACACAACACCGACAGAAGAAGACGATTATGTCAGACTTGAAGAAATTCGAGACATAGAAGAGAAGAAACGAAAGCTGGAACACGAGAGGGACATCCAAATCCGATTATGGTCGAGGGTCGAACACATTGGTCTAAGAGACGCCCCAACTAAATACTTTTTCAATTTACACAAGCAGAAGTGCGTAAAGGAAAGCCTCAGTACATTGACCACGGCTGATGGTTGTGTCGTGAACAATGTTGCTGAGATAATGACCGAAGTCGGATCCTTCTATTCTAAACTGTACAAAAAGAAAGAGATTGATCTGCACTCCACGGCAAGGCAGAGACAACTCTTGAGGAGGGTTAAGAGCCACATGGGGGATGCGATCGAAAGATGCTCACCGAAGCGTCGACAATGCTGGAGGTAACAGAAGTAGTGATAGTCTTACCCAAAAACAAGTCACCAAGAGTGGACGGTGTCTCGGCAGAATGCCTGCAGGCACTCTGACCCATAGTGAGAAAAGCATACTACGAAATGACCTTAAAGTATTGGGAGATAAGTATACTAGCTAGCAATGTCATAGAGGGAGTGATCAAACTCATACCCAAGACAGTCAACAAAGCGAGGCTTAAGGATTGGAGGCCCTTGACTATGCTTACCACAGACTACAAGATAATCACTAAAATCCTGGTTGCCAGATTACAGGTCCTCCTCCCGTGAATTGTAAATCCACAACAAACTGGATTTATAAAAAGGAGAAGCATGCTTGATAACGTCATTAGCGTATGACTAACACAGGATCTCCTGAAACAGAGGAGACGAACAGGACTATATGTGAAGATGAACTTCGAAAAAGCGTACGACAAGGTCAATCATGAATACCTATGGATGACAATGCAGAAACTTGGCTTAGGGGACAAGTGCATACAACTAGTCAAAGGCCTGACAGAGGGAGCTGCTGCGGTAGTACACATCAATGACAAATCCACTTATCACTTCTTGATAGAGCGAGGGGTCAAGCAAGGCTGCCCCTTGCCCCCCTGCTATTCGCGTTAGCCACACAGCCCTTAATGGAAGAACTGGATGAAGCCTATGAAGCGAATGAGATCCGAGGCCTGTAGTTTGGAGGAGGAGTGAAAATGGACTACTCACTATTTGCTGACGACATGAGAGTGTTCATGGAGAACAACGAAGCTTCTTTTTACGCACTTGGGGAATGTATAGCTGTCTTCGAGCGAGGGTCGAGTACAAAACTCAACATAGAAAAGTCCAGCGTGATGGTAATGGGCTCCCCCAGGTATCATAGGTGGCTGGAAAGTACTGGATGCACCGTCTTCAAGCATAAAGAAGTTCATCGTCACCTCGGAGCACTTATAGGGACAGACATCACAAAGCAACAGAAACTTCAGTTCTGCATTGACAAGATGCTCAAAAAGGTACAGAACTGGAAAGGTGAACTCTTTTCCTTCGAAGCCTGAGTGATAATACTGAAACATGTATTGCGGATCGTGTCGATCTTTTTTTTGTAAATCATCGGTCTCATTGCCAAAGCATTCAATGAAATAGATCAAATATGCAGACAATTTCGGTGGGATTCTAACGCAGAAAGGAAATCCAAAGTAGCACTGGTTGCTTGAGACAAGATGTGCAGGAGTAAGCAGAGAGGCGGGCTGCGGTTTAAAGACCTGAAAGCCCAAAGGTGTGCCCTCCTATGCAGGAAAATGAGAGAGGTCTTGGACGACAGCTATGTTGAGTGGTGCCAACTTTTCCTTGCTTTTGTCACCCACGCAAGAGCTGGATTCGACCAAAACATTGTTAGACGAGGCTACTCTGTACGAGACTTAATACTTACTAGTCAAGATTTGCACACCAGCGGTTCCGATTTCGTAGATGCAATTTGCAAAGCTTGGAAAAAAATACAGCACAACCTATCCTAGACAACACGAGGAATCCGCATACCAAGCAACATTACTCTCCGCGACTCCATTAAACTTATCCTGCAAGAACAAGCGACGGGAGCCCTGAGACTAAAGAAGTTATGGCGAGACTACGAGAATTACGAATAACGACTACTACCGTCATCTTCCAAAAGAGATTCGTAATTTTGAGTCAGTTCGTGACAAGTAATTCGAATGCAGCCGCTAGGAGAAATGGCAGTCCGATACACAACTACATGTATCACATCCTTGGGGGAAGACTTCCTGAACGAATGGAACTTGCTGTCACAAACGGATAAAAATGGACAGAACAGAAGACGTGGAAATGGTTTTTGATGAGCTATGTTGAGTTTTATCGGATGATAGAAGATCCAACTAGCTGCACGCATGAGCTCAATAGGAAATGAGAACAAGAAGACGACGAACTAGCATGAGAACGACGATGGAGCGATACCTGGGCGTCGGGACTCCCGGAAAGAGACAAAGTCATCTGGTGGAAGCTGATACAGCAAAGAATGTATACGAACGTAAGGGCAAAGAGAATCGGATACGAGGATGGCACGTGCTCGCGATGCAATGAGGGACAGGAGGATATCAAACACCTGTTGTTTCTTTGTCCACCGGCGACTGATAGTTAGAGACATCTCCGACTGCTGTCTTGGACATGTACGTGTCTCTTCTCTTCAATCCCCACCGATCTCATAAACACTCACGATCGGATGTCACACTTGCCTGATAGGACAACACAGATTGCTATTAGCGCTCTGGTCGTCGAACTTACTTAGGCTACATGGATAGCGAGGAATTATTCCATGTACAACCAGGAAGAAAGACCGATCTTCCTTCAAGCTGTCATTTGGAGGGCTGCAGATAAGTTAATTGTAACATGGAAAGAAACTCTACGAAAAAAGAAAGACGAGAGGATAGCTCAAGCAGCACTATTATTGTCAAATCTGCTGCACATACTGCCTTATACGCTCTACTCTGCCATGATTAGTTGGTGACATGTTCTATTTTGTCCCCGCACATTCCAGCATGATGCTCGGCTGGCTACTGTGTCTTGTCACTAGATTTTGTTCCTCTCGTATACCGGGGTCTTTGGTCAAACTTTTGGGACGCTCGTTCGTCCTCGGTGACCTTCATTGGCTCTTGTTTTGATTCCACGTTGGGGAGTTTCGTTTTATCATTTTGAAAAATCGTACATTGCTGGCTGTTCTCGGCCGGTTGGGATTCTTGTCAAAAAAGATTAAGCTATGTATGTCTCAAAGATTAAGCCATGCATGTGAGGATTGAAAGGAGAGAGAGAAGAATGCGCAAGAATGAGGAACGAGCGGGATTGGGGTTGGTCATCTCCTGTCTTGAGAATTCGTTTTCTTGGGAACATTCTTGTCTATTCTTTCTGATCCTCTAGCTCTCGCAGCATCGAAAAAAAACACCTAAAAAAAATTCTCGGAGGTCACACGTTCATCGCGACACTTGCTGCTGCCACGATTTTCATGGTTCCGGCATGCGGTTCAATCAATCACGGCTTTTCTCGCTCTTTCACGTTCTACGTTCTTCGGCGATTCAACTGGGATTCTGTTTGTCGCGAGACAACTTTGGATTTCTCTCTATCATGAGAAGTTTCATAGTAACTCCAAATCTTCGTTTTTCTTCACTCCTTGTGGATCGGTGTTTCAACACAGATTTCACTCTTCTACTCACGAGAGTTGATCTCTCAGCTACCTTTACATGAATCTTTTCATGTGATCATCCTTCCACGTTGTTTTTTGACGACTTTTTCATCATCGTGATCCTTCTTGAACGACGATTCTCTTCTATATGCATCTTTTTCATATCATTGCTCCGTCTTTATATTCTCTGTTCTCTTTCCACTTACAAAAACTTTAAGCGTTCACAAGTTTCACTTCTAATCACTGTTTCTCTTCCTTTCTCTTTTCTTTGTCCATCTCATCCGATACTCAATCAAATTGTAATATTTTGTCTAGCATTCAATCTACTTTTTCGTTCTATCGTATTCTGCTACGACAAAAGTAACTCTCTCGTCATCGCTACAATCTGCACGTTGCGCTATCGTTACACTTCTTAAACGGCACTCTCTTAATCATTTGTCTTCATCTTCTTCATTCGTAAGTTTTTTCGCTCTAAGTTTCACTCTCGTCCTCTCCTCATCGATCGATCTATTGTAACCACATGCTATTTTTTTCGTTACTGACTATCTATTCTGTTTCTCATTGCTCTTTCTGATTGTTACTGTTATTGACGATCTCCAATCTTTGTCTTTAAGCTACTGCTTCTTCTTTCACTCGTTTCTATCTGCAACATACTTCCTACATGGCTTCTACTGCGATCAATGACGATATTGACAATATGCGCAGCTCATTGAAGCATTACAAGTTCTCGCTATTCGTCAACCTACCAGACCTGATATATCCATTCCATCTTACAAATCTGTTATACCTCTTGAAGACGGATTATCTGAAGTCGTTGAATTAGAAGACAATGGTCTGAGTTCTATTTTTCCTGGTGCTACACCGACTGCTTCTATTCTACGCACATGGATACGTAAGGAATGGACGGAACGGCTATCTATCGAAATTGATCATCTCAGAAGCTTTGGAAGATATCATTATATTGCTATTCTCCGTTCCAAAGTTGACAAGCAATTGCTCATTCTTCACTGAACTTGCAATTCTAATGGATTCCTTGGATGCCTATTACCCTAGACTGCTCAGGCTGAAAGCGACTCCTTTCTGCCACGAGAAATCCCAGTTTGGGTTGAGTTACCTGACTTGAATACAATCATACGCAAAAAGTTAGATATTGTGTTAGCCCCTCTAGGCAAGGTTGTAGTCATACCTCAGTCTCCTTCTGATCATGTACTTCGAAATGTCAAAACGTGTATACTTTGGGATCTATCAAAGACAATCCTTGAGTTCATCACTACCGTTGTGGAGATATTGTCTATGAGCTTTCTATCACGTTTTACAACATACTCGATTGATGCTTTCGATGTAAGAAGTTTGACCACTGGATTGACTCTTGTCCTCTGTGACCTACTGACAAATTTACAGCTGCTACTACCTCTGTTTCGGCAAAATTTAAAAATAAGAATGCAACAGACTCTTCTTCTTCAGATGTTGTAATTGATGGCCAACAGCCTATCAACACTATCAACAATGCAAACAGAGCTGCAAGTAAATCTCCAGGTTTGATATCCTTATTTTCTTTATCCTTCGTCTCTAATGTTGCTACTTTTCTCAACACTGGCATCTCTGATCCTCTAATACGATCTAACCTCCGGATCTCCAATCTTCGAGCTATAGCCGTAAAACATCAAAACTCTAGATTGAGCTCGATGTCTCTTACTTCCTCTTTGACAGATTCCTTTCATGTACTCAAGTTTTACTCTTGGAGTTTTGGACCTATCTCTGGTGCTATCCGCGCACAGTTAGTTCAAACGTATTTACTTACTCAGCCTCAACCGGATATCTTAACAATGCAAAATTTTCAAATTGATAAACCTGAGCTCACAAAATTTGTCAAATATTTTTTCAACAACTTTCATATCCTAGTTACAGACAGCTCTGCACAAGGTCATTCTACTCTAATCATCCGAAATACACTAACTGTACTTGACAACGGCTCTTCTAACCATGGCTTTTTTTGCTGGACCCATGTCTCAAAGGAGGATTTGATTTTTATGTTGATTCAATACTTGGTGAAGACACCTCAAGCAACAGATCTCAACTATGGTCTTACTTGTGCAACTTTCGATTCGACGATAGCTCATGCTGGATTATTGCGGGGGACTGGGAAGCTGCTGATTCCACTATCGACATCATTTTTTGAACAAAAAATACCACATGAAGAGAATACCATCTTTCAGCATTTTAAGTCCATCGGTAAGTGGTCTTTTCTCCAAGAATTGGGTTTATAGTCATCTGGTGAAGTTAGCTCTTGATGGGACCCACAAGCTGACCAAGTATGAACAGATACAAATCGAATATACATTAGAAGTGTTGAAATGACTGGCTTAACAATTACTTTTTTTGCTCTCTCGTGCTAAGGTTTCCAATCATGCTCTACTAAAAGTTCATGCTCGCTTTGGATTCCCAACTTTCGCGAAGGATTTATCCACTACGACTTTGGAACTACCTCATAGCGATCCTATCTTGACTCTCAACAGTACATCTTCCAACTCTGCTCATGTGTCTTCTGCACCTATTTTTCCAACTGACATACTTCCTGAAACAATCAATTCTGACATGTTATCGTCTCCACTTTCTCTCTCACAATCATCGTGATCCTCACTCATTAAAACTAAACGTTTGTCTATCAAATCATCAAAGTCAGTCAGACCCATTACTTGCAAACGACACTACCGTTGACAACATTTCTTCCCTCACTGACAATTTACCTTCCTCCCTTGTCTTTGATATTCCACCTGGCTTCTCTTCTTCTTTTCTGGTCGCTCTTCGCGTTGACTCTTTGTTCATTTCTTCTTTTCATGTGTTAACAGTCACTCTAGATAAAACAATAGACATGGATACAACATGTTCATTTAAACGCAGTATTCAAAACATGCGTTCCAATACTCTACCTGGTTTAGATGATTCACATCCTCGTAAAGGACAGAAAGATAAACTTACTAATCTCGCAAATTTACAGTCAATCAAACCCCGAAAATCCACAACTCTTCTTAGTAAGAAGGTTACTCCAACCTCTTCCTTGAGTCCTTTATCTCGAAAATCCAAGATGCACAGCTCCACTGTAACATCAGAGATCGTCACCTCAACTTGATGCTGTTGCAAATGCTGTTGCAACTTGTCTGGCTGAGTTCAGTCCTTATCGCAATATTTTTGGATTTGAGATAACTGTACTTAAAATAACCAGATCCAAAACTAGAAGCTGAAGCAGTGGTAAATCCATCGTCAATTCCGACCTCTAGGTTTAAAGTGAGGGACAAATGGTCTGATAACGTACTTCCAGAGTGATGATCAGTAGTGGAGCTGCATTTAGCCATCTGCCAAGATTACCGAAGTAGATTCTATCGATTCTATAATATTGAACTTGAGCATCATATTTTCGCCATCGAGTATATTGAGGTCCTTTTTCAGCAACCAAGGTGAGCGAGTCACTAAGTTATAATTTTACCTTGAGGAGACGAAAGATATGCTCTTCATCAAAGTGTAGAACGTTCTTGTCATCAGAGCTGTCCGCAACGTGTTCTACAACGTTCTAGTCGTCAAAGAGTATCCAGTCTCGTAAAGGGAGATGGGTATAAAAGTATTCCCAAAAAAGTTTTCTTGAGGAGTATGTATGGAGAGCATAATACAAGCAACATGAAAGTCATGGTCTACTTTGATAAGCCATGCCCAGGTAAGATCAACCATCAGCACTGGAACTCTGGTCGACGACTTTAAAGAATTTATGGACCAATAGAGTAGTACCATCTCTGTCTTTATCTTCAGCACCTAGATATTAGTCGACCAACGCTTTCAAGCTTGAATAAGTTCAACTTGTGTTCCTGGATCGCAAGTATATCCGGCTTGTATGGCTGAAGAGTCATCCGTCCTTGATTTTTAGTTTGCGAACAGTATCATTAAGACCACCGACATTTCAGGAAGCAACAAGAAGACGAAGGAAAGACAACGTTGGAGAGGAACCATCTATCATTGCGCATTAAAGACACTCTGACCGCACGAAGAAGGAAGAAAATCGGTAACTGATGGCTCAACAGGATGGGAGAAGTTTACCACATCAAGGAGTCTCAATTCTGTAATGGAAAGTTGAACAGCATCGGATGTAACATCAAGACTAGGAACACCCATTCTAGAAATAATGGAAGTTTTTCTGCGAATTAGGTTTAAGAGTTGTGACTTCCTAGAAAGACTAGAACTTGACTTTGATGTAGAGGATTTAGCGGCTCTAATGGAAGCAAGACTAACAAGTTTTCTTTTTAGTTTTTTAGGAGGTGTGATTCTTCCTTATCTGCAAAGTTGTCCAATAGCATGTGCGTAATACTTCTTTTGAAGGAGCTGGCTATTTCTGTTTCATTCAATTGGGTGAGAGCGTCAAGCAACGCTGCAGTGGAAGAAAGAACCATAACGACAGCCGCCGAAGCAAATGATGGAGAAAAAGATTTCGGTGGAAAGCCAAGTGGGACGTCAACAGTGAGAAAAGGAGAGGGATAAGCAAGAGGAGTGGAGATGTTTTCAACCTCATCGCTACGTGAGTTATTGGATAAAGAGCAAGCGACATGATGTTGCTTATCTCCATTTTCACTATGAGCATTAAAGAGTTAAAGTCTCTATGTTGTGAAAGAGGAAGTGAAGAAAAAATCTCATCAACCATCATAACCTCAATTAATTACAATTAATGTCACTATAAGCGAGGGAGAGTCAACAAGAGGGACAACAGAAAAAATAGAAGGTTGTGGTATAGAGGAACCTTTAGCAGCAGAAGAAGAAGTCTCCATGCAGTAAACGAAGAAACCAAATCTGGCATTCAGTTTAAGGAGCGCATGATTAGCGATTTGAGCACGGGCGAGAACAAAAGATGTGACAGTTAGACCAGTATTAGTTGCATCGCGAACGTAGATCCCATCGATATCGGCCTTAACTTGATGGGCTTGAGAGTCCCACCAAGAACTTATTTCAGCAGAGGGTTGCACACCTAGTTCATGAATAGTAGACCACTTACCAAGATCTTTGAATTGTTTAAAGATATTTTGTTCTTTTTGAAACATCTGTTTAACTCAAAATTAGTCTTAAGATCAGAGTCATCAGCACTCCAGTCACCAGCAAGCATCCAGCAGGAGTTGGAATGAAAGAGAAATTGATGCAAGTAGTTCCACAACTCAGAGCGAGTATCAGTGTTATCGGCACCATAGATAGAACCAACAAAGAAGTCAAAATCAGCTTTCAATACATGAGTCCAGCATAAAAGATCAGTGTCAGAGCTTCCTTGATCGAGCACCATAAGTGAATTTTGAACAAAGAGTGCAGAATTATCTTGTAATAGTTTGTCATGTACATTGATTTGATAATCGGAGAAAAATGAGTTCACAAATTCCGTAAGCTCTGTTTTGCTAATCTTGAAGTTTTGCATGGCCAGGATATCTAATTGAGGTTATGTTAGCAAGTAATCCTTGACTAACTGAGCACGGATGGCTCCAACAATCGACCCAAAGTTCTAGGAGTAAAATCGAATCGGAGGAAAAGAGCCGACCAGAGGTGAGGTAAATGTCATCTCATTTGTGACAGAGCCTTGAAGTTTTATCGCTGTAGCTCTTAGGTTTGAGATTCTAAGACTAGAGTGTAACAATTGTGGATCAAAAGTAGAAGATGAGACTTTAGTACGAAGAGCACTATCTACAATCGCAGTTGTTAAGGGGAGGGTACAGAACCTGGTACGTTAGTGAGTATATCGCTTTGCACATAATGAACATTGTTGACTGGCAGCTTCTCACTAGAGGTCGCGTCCGCAGGTAGAGCACACTCCGTCTCCTTTTTTCTTGAAGGAGACACCGTTGAATGATTTACTGCATTAGTCGCATCAGACATATGTAGAGGACATGAGTCGGTCCACTGTCCAAATTTCTTGCATCGAAAACAACAGCCAAGAATATTGTAGAATGTGATAGGGAGTTCGTAAATAATAGTATTGCATCTGGTAGTGATGTATTCCGGGATTGATTTTGTGAAATCTCATAATATACAAACCTTGGCCGGTCTCGGTACCTTATCAGAAGGAGGCTTTGGAACAAGCACAACCTTACTCAGAGACGCAAGCACAATGTCTAATTTCTTCCGCATGATTATATTGAGATCAGGTAGTTCACTAGAATTTCGCTCGACAGAAACGTGTCGTGCTCGGTCGCAACGGTCCAATGCAAGAGACAGTCGAAGAATCCATTGAAATTGTAAGTTCTTTGGAGTAGAATCGTGTGTTTGTTGAACTTGCGACGACCATCCAGGACCTAGAAAATGAAAAGCGCAAACTTGAGCTAGATGTCCTCATTCGTACTTGGTCAAGAGTTAAGCACCTAGGTTTAGGAGAGGCTCCTTCTTGTTATTTCTTTAACTTACATCGTCTTCACAATGCTAGATCTCATATAAGCTCGTTATAGTTGGCTGATGGATCAACTACGAGAGATCAAGCAAAAATCATGTATGAAGTTGGTATCTTCTCTCATGACTTGTACAGTGCTGCTGCTCCTGATCAAACTTCTTGCAACAGTTGTCACAAGCTGTTGAAACGTGTTCACACTCGGCTCTCCAATGAAGAGAGGGCTATGCTCTGTGAAACGTCCTCCTTCCTTGAACTTACTGAGATATTCATGGCTCTTCCTTGTCAGAAAGCTCCGAGGGTGGACGAGATCTCGGTGGAGATACTACAAAAACTTTGGTCTTCCATCCATACGCATTTTTCATCGACAACATATTGCTGCCACAGCTCTTTTCGTTCTGTTCTTCCTCCTTGTTGTACGGCTTTCTACCTTCGACGTTTTCCTTGTCATTCACTCTGCTCTCTTCGTTGTTTTATCCCATTTTTTTTCCCAGTGGTCTTTTTTTTCTCCGTTTCTCCTTTTTTCGACATTCGTTTGTCCTTTTGTTGTCTCTTTGATTAAGATCCACTGTTCAGTGTATCTGGCCCTCAGGCTTTTCTCTCTTCATGCTGTTTATTTTTGAGTTTCTTCCACTGCCGTAACCGCTTACCTTGACTATTGGCAAAAGCTGAGGTGATTCTTGATCTGTTGAGTGTGGACTGGTGCGACGTTGGTTCCTTGGTTCTTTTCCTTCGCTCTCGTATTCTCTTTCTTGATTCTGTCTTCTCTACTCTTCTCTTTTTTCGTCTTTTCTCTGTCTTTCTTGTCATGTCTAATGTTAACTCCTTCGTTTCCTTGCTATGATTCACTTTCTCCACTGGACTCTTTCGTGTAGTATTCTGTATTGTTTCTGCTCGGTGCCAGATGGGCTCTCCTCGGAGCATGAGGCTGGTTCTTCTACTTTGTCCTCTCCATTGTTATCGGTCTTTCGCTTTCGAGCTGTCTTCGAGCTTTTTTCAGTAAAACTCCTTACATCGGTGCGTCCGCGCCGATAATCAGATCAAAAGAAAAGATTAAGTCATGCAAAGAGACAAAATGCAAAGAGGTTTGAGAGTTTGCGCACACCTTGCAAGAAAGAAGATAGCAACAAAATCGCTCCACTAGCAAGAGAGCTAGAAAACTTTCTCTAATTGATGGAGTATGTCTACCGAGAGGTCTGCTTAAGTCCTGACACGATGCCGAATACCACATGATTACATGGAATTCCTCGCCTTCCACAGAGACACTACACATGAGAAGACACAATTGATGTTCGCCACGAGATCAAGCAGCAAAATTCATCTAGACCTCTAGCGAGGAGAAAACTCCACAATGACGAAAGCACGATGAAAGCTCAAAAATGTCCACACCCCGCCCGCTACGACCAGGAACGATCTCCTTGAGGTGAGGATAGACAACTGGATGGACCTCCCAGATGGATCTGGGAACATCCTCGTCATTGAAGAATTGATGGTAAGACACTAGACGGAGGAGATCTCACGACCGTTACCGAATACGCAAATATGCGATAAGGATGGATGGCTACCACAAAGTATACCGGACGGAGGTCAACACAAATGTCATGACTGAAGAGATAGACAGACTCGTCACGTATGAGTTGATGACCTAACCTAACAGAAATTAGAACTACGTGATATGAAGGACATGGATTCTCTCAATCTAATAGATGAGAGCGGATAGACATAAATACGATAACATCCAACGGACACCATTTGCTATTGATGAACCAGACGAATGATCTCACACGAGGAGTTCACATAGAGATATTCTCTCACGTGGGAAAGTGACGAAGAAAGACGAAGATCAGACGAAAAGACGAAAAAATGATGACACTTAACCCTCGCTCAATTCACTACGGACGGCAAAAAATTAAGCGATTACAACGTTACACTGACCAAAATCAACACAACTCAGACGACGAGGTCTGTCTAACTTCGATTCCACTAATCCTACGGTGTGGAGGTGACGTATGGAACTACAACGACCTCAGATGATCTCTCTGCTGGTACGACGAGAAGCCTATCGGATGACTATCCAAGACGACACCTAATGCTGAATAATGCGCTATCGAATGACCCACATCACTCTCTCTAGAGACGGGACATGAGAAAGGAGACGATTTCTCGCTCCGCTTCTTTGTGGAGCTATTGAGACACATGCACACATTCACAAGAGGTAATTGCTTGATAGGGAACACGATGGAAGCATAAACAGTGTGCTAAAGTGATGTTATCACACTCATGGAATCACGGCGATCATCTCTTTGTGTCGAAGAGTGAAGACGGAAGACGACGGGATGTAGATATGCGTTGTCTATGCGATGTGCATCACTCATTATAGACACAAGCGATACATTGGCATATGATGATGAAAGGAGATGAGCACTCGAAAGAGATTAAGAAAAAATATCGATACAATGCGCAAGTGGTGTCACCACATCCGTGGAATCGTGACGGTCTTTGCTCTACGTCGAAAGATTGATGACGAAAGGAAACTAGAACCTCCGAGGATAAAAAACTGAAAGATGATAATGTGAAGAATAACACGACGGAGGATTGAGACGAGTGAATTAGGAGAAATGATGACTGGGGCCCTTGCGTCTCAGATCGACCTAGACTTGTCTCCCTTTTCTCTGTTGTCATAAGATCTTGCACACAAATTTATCGATGATCGATTTCTCTTCCATTTGCATGTTCTCACTCTTTGATTGAAGACCGTTGTGCACCGACTAGCTTATTGTATCGTCCAAGCTAATAGATAGTGATCTTACATGTGGATTTCTAACTCACGGGTGTTGACAGGTGCTATTGGTGTGCACTTATTCTATAAAAGAAGACGAAGTTCACGGTTGTTGCATTTCTACGACAAGCTCAACCTCATAAACAAGGAGCGTGCTCCCTCTCTTCATACTCTTCCTTGCTATCTCCATCGATCACAACAAGAACTACCCACATCAGAGGCAGTTTAGAAACGAATGAACAGACCTCAGCACGCAATCTGAAATACGAATGGTGGATCTCGGCTGCTGTAAGACGACTGGCAATACCAATGATGTGGTTCTGATTATGGACACTGAATGCTTTTGATCTTGGACTCGAGGGATGGAGACTTGTTCACGAATTGATATCATGCATTGTGTTGTGTGATTTTTTCTATTTATTAGACTATTTCTCATATTGCTGAACTTGTATATTAGTTTTCATGCGTTGGAATCTAGACCTCACGGCTACTGAAAGACCATTGTTATACATGGTCTCCTTATGGGTACTCGTTGTCTCGTCTGCCTCGACAGATAGACGATGATGTCTTGAATTGTAATGATATGTGTTACTCTGCTTGGTTTGCTCGAGGTCTTTGACCATCCTTTTGGATGCTTTGGTTTCTCGATGCCATCTTATGGCTCTTTTTTTCACGGTGTCCGTGTGTGCTGTCGTCATATAAGTGAAAATCGTTCTCTGTAGGCTGTTTCAGCCTGCTCTAGTTCTCGTAAAAAATGATTAAGCCATGCATGTGTAAGTATAAAGATTTTTGTACTGTGAAGCTGCAAATAAGCATTTTTCTTTATTAAATGTCATCCTTCAGTCTCAAGATCAGATGTAGACGCGAACAACAGAACCTTAGTAGACTTGCACTAGGTTCTAAACGCTATGAGTATGTCGCGTCTCTCAATCTCAAGATTGGACACAAACGCGAACAACAAAATCCTAGTGGACTTGTGCTAGGTTGTGAACGCTGTGAGTAAGACTTAACGGCTTGGCCGGAGTGAACTTAGGTTCAGAGATTCTCTGAACCAAGATTGCAATATTGAGTTAGGACATAAAGGTGTATCCCAAGACGACACCAGACGAAAGTTAATCTAAGGAGATAAGTCTAGAAACAGAAAAAAACGCAAGACCAAAATATAAGTTTGAGATGTGAGACCGAGAGATGAGTCCGACGCAGACCGGCCGTGATTCGGATGCTGGGTCGAACCACATGATCCAAGTCTAGTACAGGATCACGGTTCCTCGGAAAAATTCTAAGTGTTGGAGCTCTAGCAACGTTTTGGATCATGGACGGAGCTCCACATAAGATCTCGACATGAGTAAGAAATCATAGAACTGACATTGGAGCTGAGAATTATGATTGTGATCGAGTTGTAGTATAATTTTCAGAGACCAAAGAGGTCCGTTCGACCGTGATGACTGTGCACCAAACCATTACTATCCATTTTCCACTAAAATATTATCAGAATCGATGGTCAACTCATCCTTGCAACTCGTCCATGTCACCTACGCAACTCATCCAAGTCACCTTAACTGCTGATCTCTCACTCTTCGTGGACTATATCCAGTCATAGGTCTGACCAAGTAAGAGATCAAACATAAAGACACGATCAAGTAAAAAGTTCAATGCATGGACTGACCAAGTAAATAATTAAATGTCCAAGTCATCTCACGATCGTCATGACAAAAGTCTCTCATCTAAGTTCAAATTTATATCTTAGAGATAAAAATACTTATTGTCAGAATTGACTAGATAATACTTTTTTAAAGTTCAGCTGGGTCTTTTTACGATATGCAAAAAGAATGAATTATTACAGAAGTGTTAAATAGATATTGTTATATTTTAGTTATCACTATATTTAACTATAACAGCAACTGATTATTTAGAAGTAAAAACTAAAAAGAGTTACGCTTGCAATGAAATTTAACTAGACAATTCGTTAACGATTATCCAAGTATAATTTTTTCCTCTCTTTTTCGGGTTTTTACAAAGTCTCCATTCCTCCAGTCCCGCTACACGAAAAAAATGCCCACCCCTTGCAGGTTTTCACAATTGAAGTATAGCTATCCTAACGCGTAGCAATAATTCATGCAAAAAGTATAATGTCATCTAATACAGACAAATAACTAGGCTTAGGTTATATTTATCACCTTTTTACAACTCATCAGTCAGTAAGACTCAGTTAAGTGAGGGTTTCTTCATTTGTGCATTAAAAGAACCATTAAAGTCGACAGATGAAACTAAAAAGCATCCCAAACGCACCTACTGCGGACGAGAAAACAACGGAAATAGATAGACAAGAAAGAGAAAATATAAAGAAATCTAAAACTAAACAGAGAAGATTGATTTTGGGGGTTTTCTGCAGACAGATAATCCGTGTGTCTTCTTTGGTACCTCCGAGGGTTTAGGTCCTGAGGCATAAACCCTAACGTTCTGGCTCTTTCTCTTCCTGCACAGACTGGCGGATCCATGCTACCACTGCTACGGGAAGTGCAAGATTTGAAAAGTTGATCGAAAGATTTCATATCTTCTTGGAGTCTATGAAGGGCTGAGACGATGGGTGCGATGGATACTTATGAATTGCGTCTGATTCGATGTTCCCTAGGAGGTTCCAGAGATGTTGAAAATGCTTGTAGAGTAGCAGGAGAAAAGGGAAGCGAAGTACCCTGCCCCACGGGGATTGATGGATTTGATGACAGAGCTCGAGGGTTGGAGAAGGGAATTCGAGAAGTTGTCGGTCAGATTGAGAAAGGACAATATGCAGAAGCTTTGGCATCACAGTGGATGTCGAATTTGTTAGGGGACTTGCCTCCGTTTGACCTTTCAGGAGGCAACGGAAAGGATGGCTGCAAGAAAGTTCACGAATTTGTAGAATCTCAGATGGCGGGCACTTGGCATTATGATGGTGGTGCAGGTCCATCTGCGGAAGAAGCGGAGCAGCGGGCAGTTTTGATACTTTCTTTGGGGGTTTGCCGCTCCCCGTGTCTTTGTTCAGGCTAATATGACTGGGTATATACCCGAACCGCGCCTATAATAATAATGCAGCAATCACATCACTCATTATTCGCAGTGTTCGCCAAATTTTGATAGGGACCAAGAATCTGGAATTTTAGCCGTCTTCTTCATATCTTCAAACTTCAACTCAGATTTCTCTTCCGCTGATTGTCCTCATACCGCATTACATTGCTGTTTTGTTGCCATTTCTGTTTATCTGTCATCATAACTTCCCAGATTAAGTTAGATCGTTGATTTTGTTAAGATACAGAAAACACGTTTTATGTTCTGTACAGGCCCACAGATCAGAGAATTTCAAGTTCACCTCTTCAAGGTGTTTGGGCGAGCACTGGTTCTCCAGCGGGATATGTTGAGAAAGAGTGGGAGTCATGGGCTCGTTCTCAGCTTATGGTTGATGGTTGTGACCTTGTCGGCAAATTTGAGCTTCCCCAGGTATTTCAGTAATGAAAAGAAGAAAGGCAGCTCGAGGCTTAGTTGGGGCGAGGAAGAGACAAAACATGCATTAGCATATGTGTTTCGTTTCTTGAAGTAGACACCTTTCATGATTCTTTGTTACAAAAATTGCAGTTTGGTTAGTAAGTTGTTTTGAGCGGATTTCTCTTCGGAAAGAGCTTTCAGGCAGATGGAATGAATGGAGAAAGTTGATGTGCAGTATCTGATACTGGCCAAACTCTTACTGGTGAGTCCAGCAGAGGCAATGGTCGATAAAGCAGGATCCAAAAGAAAGGGACCAAGAACATGGAGTTGGTGGGCACTTCGGACTTTAATGATGCAGCAACAGATATTGGCGGAACGATCTGCTTCCCTTCGCTCTCTCGTTGTAACTCTTTCCAGGGAACCTGCGACACGTTAGGAACTTATGAGAGGGTGCAACAGCTGGGTTGGAGTCTGCATCCTCAGGAGGCGAGGAGCATTGCTGCTGCTGTTCACCTGGAAATCGGGCTCATGTAGCATCTTTATGGACATAATGATGCAGCAAGGTATCATCCTCGATAGAAATCGAATTTACGTTCCTTCATTAGTAACTGCTTCAACTACAGTTTACAAGTTTGCAGGATCTGTTTCATATTCGTTTCTCAAGAAATAACGAAGAGCTGTGTTATGTGACTTCGGCAGACAGTCTTTTGACAGAGCCGCTGCAGTTTGTGGCCTGGAGCTTGAGATCAGTGGTGTCCTCGGCTATCGTACCAAGTATCAGGTGGGGCTGAAGAACTGTCTCTGATCTTGTCTGGACCTCTTATCGTCGGAACTAACATCTTAACAGTGGTTTTTCGCTTTCCCTTTATCTGGAGTTCCCTTGGAATCAGGTCCTTAGATAAAGCTTGAATTATGACAACCATATTAGAAAGAATTTAGTGTTCTCGTATAAGACTAGTTGCTGTTATCTGTTTGGCCAGCTACTGGAGGTTGTTTCATTTGTTGCGTCGCAGCCGCAGGGAAATGCTAACCCATTCGTAGGTTCTCCTGCGAGGTTAGAAAACTCTCCTGTATGACGCAAGCTACTTCTAGTGTCCAGCTTTCGGGAGGTAGGTGTTTTTAGTTCCAAGTTCATTGGGTTAAGGTACTCATTTCAGTTCTCTTTTCCATTCGTTCTCAGGAAGAGGCCAAAGCTCAGATGGTTCTTGTCACGAAATCTGTTTCCACGGAGGACGATACTTGGCTCGACTTCCTGGATGAAACTGATGTCAAGCAGCAAGAAGCAGATTCCAGTGTTGAACAAAGTGATGTCCACCTGATTCCAAAGCTCGTGGGAAACGAGAATTCAACGCAATCTGAGAACGAGCATGACGCTGGCAAGAAGGGCCTGAGCTATATGGAGCAGGCTGTTATTTTGGCGCGGTGCGTGGATGTCAAAAAGAGCAACCCTGAAGATGAATTGAGAAGTCTGTAATTTATGATACCCTCTCTCTTCAGCGTTCTGTGTTAATCAATGCATAGGATGATGGTTTACCCTTGATCCACTGAATTTTGCAACCTGAGTATCATATGTTGTTTTGGAATTGGCTCTGTCGGTTAGTCCGCCGCTACCTGCTCATTCCTTCGGGAGAAAGGGATATTCAGGTGGCTCTCTGCCCCTTTTTCTGTCTAAGTAGCGTATGATATTCGTTGCAGGTTGGCAAATGGCTCCTTACATAGAGGCCGTTGACGAGCAGCAAAGATCTCCAAGTGAATGAAACAGCGAAGGCCTCAGACAAAACGCAAACAAATTGGAGAGACGAGCGGACGAGAGGAGGAAAAGGCGAGAAAGTGGGAGAACGTAGAAAAGAGAAATGAGAGAACGGGAAGACGAACGAGATGATCATTAGGGCAACCAGACTGGCAGACGCAGAACGAGAAGCAAGACCACGACTTACCCATTGCCGGCTAGACCGCCGGCCGGCATGGGCGCCACCGGTTATGGATACCGGCTTTACGATCCAGTCCTACCAAACCGCGTTCGCTGTCGGCCACTGTCGCCTAGACTTTCTTTCGGCTTCCCGGGCTTTCGGCTGTGGCCCGGGCGGCGTGGGGTCGAATCCGCCTGGCGGGGGGACTCATGCTGTGCAAGGGCAGCAGCATACGGCTGCAGAAAGCCCCACAGCGAAAAGAGGCCTAAAAACAAATCCAAAAAAAAAAAACAAAAAAAAAAGACTTTCTTTCGGCTTCCCTCTAATCGGCACGAGCTGACTTCCACGGTCCACCTTCGACCGGTAGATCTTACTCAATGTGTAATTAAACATAAATGGACCTGCGAATTCTGCTGTTGTACCAAGCATGTGGCCAACAGCACCATTACATTTCCTACTCTACAACAACCAATTTTAATATGTTTTATAAAATGGTACATTTTATGATTTATTAGTTTTACTTGAGCTCGAAGAAAAGAATCACAGTGCTAACTTTTATAACATATCTTACTAAACGAAGAGGGAGTGTAGGACATTTACATCCTTGGAGATCGACTTCACTACCACTACCGCACGTTGAATATACTGCCTTAGTATATTCAACAGTGAATTTCGTTTTTTCTTATAGGAAAACGTGTAAGTGTTATAAAAAATCATTTTATTAAACTATTATAGAAAATTAAATTTATTCATATATATTATATATTACTAGGCCCAGAGTAACAAACTCTTCTGGAAAGAACTCATAAGTGAAAGGCGGGCTGCTGTGGTCTTGAGGATATAAGTCTAGAATAGTAACTGTAAAATAGTGTCATTTATTTGAGACATTAAATAATATCTTAAGTCCTCTCTTTGAAAGAGTTAAGACGTTATTTAATGTACAACCATGTACATCGGTGAATAAATAAACATACTTTATCTTATAACGTTGAAATAAAAAGGATATGCACCCAAGTGCAAATTAAATAGGTGGTCAAGCCACAGTTGATATTTGAACGTATCTAATCATCGTCGGATGTCGAGAAATAAGCATACATTGGGCATGCAATCTAACATTTCAAGGTACTCTTGACTTCTAGTTGAAGTTATTTTAACACACCTTTAGGGATGCTTATTAACACACCGATGGTTGGAGTTATTTAGCACATCGAACAGGTGATAATTTGGTAGACAATTCTTATCGTGAGAGACGGGCATTATATAAACGTATAAAATAAATATATTTATTATTGTTATTGTGACACGGGAACACCTTAATATAAAATATAAGTATAATAGATAATAAATTATTGTTATGCAGTTGCATAACTAACCGTCGATTCTGTTAAAACCAAAAGAAGACAAAACTCGGAAGCGACGGTGAGAACTTTTTGTCGTTTTAACACAAATACTTTTGGTAGAAGGCCCAGAAGTAGAAGTACCCTTGTAAACCGGATATTCTCATCTTGCGGATGGGTTATCTGAAGAAGAAAAAAATTAAACTTATATCTACTTCTTTTACTAATAAGATTTATTTACACAAATTGAATTTGTTAAATTAAGATTTAAATCAAAGCTCTCCCATATCTTTACCATAGGTGATTAACTTCATAATTCATAATTCAAAATTCATTGAAATATATGAAATAACAATTTAGTGATTTCTTGAAATAAAATTATATTTTTTCCCTAATCTAAATAAAAAGAATATATATATTCACTTTTATACTTAAACTAGAGTTAAACGTAACATATATAAATATATTCAAACTAAGATTTTATTTAGTATAGTTTGTTGTACATCTAAATTAATTCGAACTTTTCTTTAAAAGATTATGTATAATTATCTTTAGATTATAAATTGTATAAAAACTAAAAAATTTCTTTTCTTTAAATATATTTATCCTTTTAGATAACGTTAGAGAAAGAGAAGAGGAGATCAGATCTGGATTGAAAATGCATAGGCTTGCAATTCCATTTCAGCACGTGTATCTACGATGCTAAGGGTTAGCCTCACAAGTTCTCTTGTCGATAAAAACTGCTGTCATTATCTACTGCTTGGTCTACAGGGTATCTAGAATACGGTACAAAGCTTTTCGCCTCTTATCTTGTTACAGAACCCGGTATTTGAGATCTCCCTCCCAAAAGCTTTTGACCTCTTCCAGTTCCTCGCCTGGTCGGCTTCGTCTGGAGAGAAACTGGAACTTACCGGCTTGCTTCATCGACCGGTCACTCTATGATTGAAGACAGCAATAACCGGTAAATGATGTCCCCTCTGCTGTTGTAAGTTGATATATCCACTGTGTAAAAGTCTGAGAAAACGAGCTTGGGCCAGAAACCGACAGATCTTGACCGGTCCATGTTCCACATTCTGATCATGAACTTCAAGGCTGTACAGTCTGCTACATCCTTGACTTATTTCCACACAGGTAGACAATGTTCTTTGTGTCACAGACCACACGTGTCACATGCTGATTGCCAGATATCCAAGCCCGGAGCTTTCAATTCGTTAGTGAAGTCAGATCTCTCATGCCCGTGACAGAGATACAACTTTCGGTTAAAATAGGCAGTTTGCAGCGACTTGGGAAAGACGAACAAGATAGAAGAACGCGAGAGAAATACTGAATGATCTTTTCGCCCCCAAACGAGTTAAAAATAGGAAAACTACGAGATAAAACATAGAGAAAAATTAGATGGTCTTTCCCGAATCATTGTGTTGTGCACTGGTTTTGTAATTGCTAAATTTTATCAATGGATGTAAAAGAAAGCGTTAAGATACTTTTGTATTAGATATGGATAATACTAACAGAACAATAGTAATAGATTGTCATATCAGTCTACTGTAAACATATGTGATTAATCATCTATATGAAAAAAATGAAATAGAAATATATCACTTTTCACGAGCATGCGTATATTATCGACAATGAGTAAGTGCTGTTAATGTCGTGAGTGATTAAGTCTAACAGATCAAAAAGTAGACAGGTGGTTATTTTTTTATTTTTGTTGACTTTATTTATTATCATACATATTGTCTCTCTATGTTTATTATTTTGACTTATTAGATTAACGTATGGATTTGAAGCATCCATCTATCGAGTAATATGATTGGTGGTGCTTTGGTTAGACTGATTGGGTGGAGTTTTCATTTGTAATTTTTAATCCAAAAAATATAAGACACAAGATATTTATGCTTCTAGATTTATCATTATATTTGTCGTTGATTAGTATCCAATCATGTGATTATAATGTAAAATATTTAAAATATATTTATGAGATTAGGTTCATGATTTAAGTCAAAATTTAACAAAGTCATAATTTTTTGACATTTAGTTTGTGATTGATCACCATTAGGAGATGGACTTGGTTGATCATTGTTGATCAACCATGAGATCTCACAATGTCACTTTCTTGATTTATTGTAATCATTGACAAATAAAATATTATATTTTGAATTATTAAATATAGTTATTTTTCATTAAAATTTTATTTTTTTTCTATTTAGTATGGTTAAAAAACAATTCACTATATTTTATTATTTTTAGATATTCACATATCATTTTGATAAATAAATTAAACTGGTTTCGAAAGAAAAATGAAGTTTTAATTGACTTGACAAATGCTCTATCTTTTTAGAGAATAAAGATTTTGTATATGTCACGCAAGTTGTTAGAAATCAATAGACAATAATCTAAAAGCTGATCCAAAGTGTTTAATAGTTTTGGATTCTATGACATTTTTTCTAATATCAATTATTATACTACAATTATATATTTTTGTTAATGTATTTTTATTCATAATAAAAAATATTATCTATAAGTGAAAGAATGATGATGTCTGACACAATTCCCGGGGGCGCTACCAGATCGCGGATCGGTAAATACCACAATTTACTCGAAAATGGTTATCTCGCGTCTCCGTCCTTAGCTCGTAGAATCATTCAGACCTTCCATGCTCTCATTTCCGCGGGACTTCCGTCGAGAACGAGGAAACGCACTCTTCCCCTCGCCTATCGATCTTTAGAATACACTCAAGCATCCACGCACATGCAAACACACTCGAGGCTACACCAAAAATTACACCAAACGGCCAAACGGCTCATAATATGGCTCCGTCTTCGAATCAGGACGACCTAGGGCAAATACAAGATCTCGGCACTATCGCGACGGCCTCTACTCTAAGACACCTCGTGCCACTATCCTGAAACCCCCTCTCGTAGTCTACAATCGATCCTCGAGACAAAACTGTCACCTCGCATCTTCGCGGACCTTGAGCTTTCTTCGAGAAAGTGCTATGTGTATACACATCATCTCTTCAAAATTTGTCAGCTCGTCCTTATTACTGTGGCCTTCTCTCCCTCGAGCAGCATGTCCGCCTTGGTCTTCGTGCTGTTTTCGCATGGAGACCAAGGCGAGACACAACTGACAAGCATGAAAAATTATAAAATTTTGTGAAAACATTGAATTGAAAATAAATATTGAGTTGACTCATGATTATTATATGAATCAAATTTTTACTATGATCATAATTAACTTTTTGTCTGAAAAGAAGAACACTACAAGTGGCTCTTGAGCAAATATAAGCGTGTCAAACAAGTTAAGGGTTGTATTATGTTTTACAACTACTTGATTTCCAAATACTGATCTTTAACCAGCACGAATTCTTTGCAAGATCGCGTCATCTATAGACACTAGATGAGGATGAATGAGACACATCATATATCATAATTGTACTCGTTCCATTGAATATACTTTTCTATATTCAAACTCGAAGTAGACAAGTTTCGATTTCATCAACAGATTCATGTGGATGTTCGTCCTCTCGATACGTGATATGACTTCCTTTAGTATACTAGACAACCTCATCATTTTTTATGTCACTAATATGAGCAAAGTGGTACTATCCGGTTGATTTTGTCAGTAGTCATATGCTTGTATCAAAGATTAAGCCATGTAGAGGAGGACGCGTTCAAACAACTAAGAAGGAAGCTTCAACTAGTTGACTCAGTCGAAACAGTGACAAGACAAGAAGGACCACAACATACGAGGTGGAGGTACTATGGTGAAATTGTACAATGGTCCAAAATTAACAAGATCTACACATGGGTAGGTGGCTTTCTGAGATCACTAACTTCAGACATCATTCAGGCTCCACGTTCTCCGATCACCTATCCATCACCGTCGATCTTATCATCAGAGTGGAAGAAACATGGACAGGTTCCTCAAGTGACTCTCATGCGTCTTACTTCAAATACAGCTTGACACAAATGCGCAAACCGGAGAACATGGTTGCTATAAAAAAGATATAGGAGGTCTTGAAAATAGAGGATAGGGACCCTAAGAGAGTCTATGTACAAGGCTGGAAGGGTATACGCATGTACATGAGGAACCAACAACGTCAATCCTCCAAGGTCATCCAGTCCATTGATACACTAGAACAACGCATCCAAGAATTGCATCACGCACCTGTAGAGGACTGAGAACAAGCCAGGTTAGAAGAGATTAGAGACCTAGAAGACAAGAAGAGACGTCTGGAGCACGAAAGAGACGTGCAGATAAGATTGTGGTCGAGGGCGAAGCATCTGAGGCTAGGAGACGCACCTATCAAATATTTCTTCAACATCCATAAGCAAAAATGCGCGAGAGAACGAATTATCTCATCGAGGAAAAAAGACAGAACACAGGTAAACTGCACCTCAACGATAATGTCAAAAATCGGCACATTCTACGTTGCTCTCTATAAGACCGAGGAGATTGACCTGCAGTCCACATCGAATCAACGCGAACTCCTAGGGAGAGTGAGGACCACCTGAGTGAGACAGATCGCACGATGTTGACTGAAATGCCATCGCTCCATGAGGTAGCAGAAGTGATACAGGCGCTTCTGCGCAACAAGTCACCTCGTGTCGATGATGTCTCTATGGAATGTCTCTAGCAAATCTGGCACATTGTGAATCCGTGCTATTACACGATGTTATGCAAGTACTCGGAGACAAGCATTCTAGCTAACACTATCACAGAGGGAGTAATAAAACTCATACTTAAGTCCACCAACAAGGTGAGACTTAAGGACTGACGTCCGCTTACAATGTTGACAATTGATTATAAAATCATTGCCAAGATCATGCGACCAGGCTCCAGCTTCTACTCCCGAAGATAGTCAATGCGCAACAGACAAGGTTTATCAAGAGACGAAATATGCTAGACAACATCATCAGTGTCGAGCTAACACAAGACCTGATAAAGCAGAGGAAGAGAACCGATGTATACATCAAACTTGATTTTGAAAAAACTTACGATAGGGTCAATCACGACTATCTTTGGACTACGTTAGAAAAGGTAGGACTAGACGAGAAGTGCATCCAGCTGGTAAAAGGACTCACAGAAGGGATAGTCGCGACGGTTCACATCAATGGCAGAAGTATCTATCACTTTTTTGTGGAAAGAAGAGTGAAACAAGGATGCCCTCTTGCTCCTCTCTTATTCGCGATCGCTACGCAGCCCCTGATGGAAGAAATGGACCTGACATACAACGAGAGAAGAATCTGTGGGCTCACATTCGTAGAAATGAGGGTTGACTATTCCCTGTTCGTAGACGACATGGGTGCTTCATGGAGTTGGACGAGTCCTCTTTCAACGACTTGCGTGAGTGCATCAAGGTATATGAAGAAAGATCTGGAGCAAGACTTAATATTGAAAAGTCAAGTGCTATGTTGATGGAGAATACATGCTGCTCAACGTGGTTGTCAAAAACTGTGTGCTTGGTGTACAAAAAGAAAGAGATGCACCGACACTTGGCGATTCCAATCGGTCAAGATATCATGAAGCACAAAAAATTCCAATACTGCATTGATAAACTCCACCAAAAGACGTAAGATTGGAAAGGAGAATATCTCTCTTTTGAAGCACGTGTCGTTCTACTGAAGCATGTTCTTAGAGCAATGCATGTTTTCTTCATGTCACTAATCGGACTTATAGATAGAGCAGCCAAAGAAATAGACCAAATTTGTAAGAAGTTCTTCTGGGGCACTAACGACGAAGGGAAGACGAAGATTGCACTAGTGGCTTGGGAAAAAATGTGCAGATGCAAAACAAAGGACGGGTTGGGCTTCAAAGACCTCAAGACTCATTCTTTCTCTGATTCTCACCGTCTAAAATTATATCCTCTGCAGCTGGCCTCCAGACACAAATTGTAGGTGCGGGAAGCTACTTGTCGGTCTAACGCAATACAACAATGGATGAGTAGGAACACTAGAATCACTTGCGATTTGTGATCGTTCTGTGCTAACATTGACGACTGACCCGGATCAACAAGTACAACATCCGGAAAGGATGTGTGAAAAACGCTGATCCACTTGATAACGATCGCGACAGTCACATCTCGTCTTCAAGAAACGCTTACCGCGCATTACTCTCGTTATCGCAATAGACACACCCGCATCATTGTGTATGTAGACAATCGCACAACAATTCAAAAATGTAGATACTTGACAATGTCTCTAGGCGCTGGCTCCAGAATTCATCCTCGTACATTCCGGCAGACATACGGTTGGTCCTTGTGTTATTTTTCACGACTTTGCCTCACTCGACTACCCGGGGTCTTTAGGGCACCTTTTTGGAATATGGTGTCATCCTCGACATCATTCTCATGGCTTCTGTTTTGGTGCTCGCGAGGGTTGTTATCATTAAAAAATTGATCCCTGTTAGCTGTTTTCGGCCTTCATGGGTTCCCGTCAAAAAAAAGATTAAGCCATATAAGAGTTTGTGGAGAGTCGACTACTTGGTTGATCTTGTCAGTAGTCATATGCTTGTCTCAAAGATGAAGTCATGCAGAGAGATAGAGCAAGAAGAGCGGTGAGAAGTACAGGAAAGAAGATTGAACGGGATCAATGTTGACATCTTTTCTCTTGGAAATTTGGTGCCCTGGGAACATTCATGTTCATTCTTTTCGTCTCTCTTTTTTTCGTCTCTTTTTTCTTCGTTTGTTAGTTTTTTCATCAACGATTAGAAGCACCTAAACAACGTTCTTGGAGACCTCATGATCATCACGACATTTGCTGTTGCTGTAGGGTCCATGATTCAACTTGCAGTTTAGTTAAATCAAAGTTCTCTTTGTTTCTTCATGCTCCTCGTGGTTGTGCGTTTTTTTGCGTTCAAGCTTTTTACAATGCGATTTTACTTGTCGTGCGATAATTACGGACTTATTTCTATCACAAATTCTTTTTCGCGATTGCGAGTTCGCAGAAATTATCGATTCATTGGTTTTTTTGGATCCATGAAAAATCTGCATTTCAACATATATTGCAATATTTTGTTACAGGATCTGATCTATCAACTTTCTTCACACGAATCTCTTCATGCAATCTCTCCTCTACGTTGTCTTTCTGTGAATTTTTTCTCAACGTGGTTTTTCTTAAACGACGATTTTTTTTCACACATTCAACTTTTCTTGTTACTGTACTTTCTCTGTTTCATCTATTTTATCTCTTCTTCATCACAACTTTATCCAGTTTTTCGTCAAAATTCATTTTTGTTGACTATTTCGTGTTCTTTCTCTTCTCCTTGTTCACCTCAATTGACAATCACCTGCAACATTTTTGCCAAACTTTCAATTTACTTTTTTGTTTTTGTAGATTCTGCTTTTGCTCGTACGAATTTTGTCTCCATCGTTGCAATCTGCACGTTGTGCTACCATTGAACTTCTTCAAACGGCACTCTTTCATCCATCGACTCATTCTCTTTGGTCTTCTTTATCGAGAAGTTGGTGGCTCTTCGTGCTACTCTTGTTTTTTCAGTGTCGTTCGTTTTGTTACACTTATATGCTTTCTCTTTCGTTCTTGATAGCACGCTCTGATGATCACTACACTCTTTAGTTGTGTCTTTTACCGACGTTTTTGACTGCCATTGTCTTTGGACTTTTGTTTCTTCTTTGATTCGCTTCCGTCTACACAATGTCTCATACATGGCTCTTATTGCGATCAATGAGGACCTTGACAATCTGTTGTGTGAATCTCAGCTTATTGAGGTCTTACAAGCATTAACTATTCGACAGCCTACCAGATCTGATAAGTCTATTCCTTCTTACGAATCTATCATACTTCTCGAAGACGGCTTATCTAAGATTGTCGAACTGAAAAATAAAAATCTAGTCTTGTTTTTTCTCGATGTTACACCACTACTTCTTCTTTGCACGCATGGATACGTAAAGAATGGATGAAGCAGCTATCTATCGAACTCGATCACCTCAGAAGTGTTGAACGATATCACTTCATCACGATCTTTCGTTCCAAAGTCGACAAGCAATCGCTCATACTTCAACGAACTTGTAATTCTAATGGATTCTTTGGTTGACTCTTACCTTGGTCTGCTCAAGTTGAGAGCAACATCTTTTGTCGAGAGAAATCTTAGTTTGGATCGAGCTATCTGACTTAAACACTATCATACGCAAAAAGTTAGATATTGTATTAGCTCCTCTCGATAAAATTGTTGTCATTCTTCAATTTCTTTCTGATCATGTATCTAAAAACACCAAGGTGTGTATTCTTTAGAATTGAACGAAAAAAATTCTCGAGTTCATCACTATTCGATGCGATGTTATTATCTTTGAGTTCTCTGTTACATTTTACAACATCTTCGGTTGCTGTTTTCGATGTAAAAGATTTGACCATTGGATCGACTATTGTCTTATACGAATCAATGATAAAGTCACTGCCACTACTATCTCTGCTTTGACTCGATCTAAAATAAAAATACGACAGACTCTTCTTCTCTCGATGCTATCAACGGTGGACAACAGAATATCAACACTGTCAATATTGTTGATGGAGGTGCAAACAACATATCAGGTTCGGTATCTTTACCTCTCTTCGATAATATTGTTATCGCTCTTCTCAACATTGACATCTCCGATCTTTGACCTCGATCTAATCTCTAGATCTTCAATCTTCGAATTGTAGCAGTAAAACATCAAAACTCTAGATTGAACTCGATGTCATTCATCTCCACTTTGGTAGATTCTTTTTCTCTGTTTCAATTTCACTCTTGGAGCTTTGGACTTATTTCTGGTGTCATTCGTGCTCAGCTAGTACCCTAAACTCAGCCTCAGCCGGATATCACAGATCATGTAAAACTTTCAAATCGATAAACCAGAGCTCACAAAATTTGCCAAGTGATAAAGAGGTCTATTCTACTTCACGCGATCAAAGTGCTAAATGACGGATTCTTCTTCTCTCCATTTATCTCACATGAAGATGAAGATCACCTCCTGGAATGTTGACGGGTTGAACGACACAAGTTGAAAGCTAAAGCTTAAGGATTGGATGCAATCACAAGCGAAAATACCTGATATCATGTCTATTCAAGAACATAAACTTAATGCTTTCAAGCTTAAAGATGTTGGTCAATTGATATTTAAACAATATTGAATAATTGAGAAAGTTAGTCAGGGTGGTGGCAATTCAGCCTTACTGATACATAAATCAATTCAAATTGTAGAACATGATGATTTTGATGACGGATGTTTAACTTTAACTAGGACCCACGAAAGAGGTCAAGATTTTCATGTCGTTTGTTTCTATGCACCTCACACCTACTCTACGACGAAAGTTGATCCGAGACGATCTTCGGATCAACCTTCTATTTAGCACTAAAAGTTAAATTACAGTTGTGTAACTCACTAGACTTGGTTGTTGACAAACCAAGCCTTTCTTATACTCGATGGAAACGCTAATGACGAATTTGTTCAATTCTCCAGACTCGACCAAATATACGTTTGTAATCTAGGATGATGAGTTGTCTCATTGCTCTTACATCATTCATGTACAATGCTATCTGATCATCAACCACTTACTTTATTGTTGGAGATCGATGTTGTTGTAATATTGTCGCAATCTATTGTCGATTTTGGATCTGAGTATTTCAAATTCAGCTTGTTACATCTGAATAAACTTGAAAACAAAAACTGATTCAGAAAATTTGGGATCGTCTCAATTTTACAAGACGAGCTTATGCTAGAGGTTGGGGTCTTATCAAGAAGTATATGAAAACTAAACAACAAGAGGCGCACGACAAAGCAAACTTTCTCCTCCTCCTTGAAAGTCAACTTCAAGTTGCTTATTCTAGATGGCTTTGCTTCCTTCTTCTAACCTTGTAGATGAAATTCAAAACTTGGAAGATAAAAAACGCTCTTTAGAACATGAGTATGATACACTTATCCATACTTGGTCACGTGTTAAATATCTTGGTCTTGGAGACGTTTTTAGCAAATAATTTTATAACATGCATAAGCTTCACAGTGATAGAGTTCACATCCACTCACTTATTCTTCCAAATGACACTTGCACGAGAGATCACCTTGAAATCATGAAGGAAATTGGACGATTTTACTTCTCTTTATTCACAACAGAGACACCTTCTACTCTGTATATGACTTGCAGAAAGCAGCTCTTATCTAAGCTTCATAATCATCTCTCAGATGCTGAGCGTCTTCTACTTTCTTATATTTCATCAATGACATTGTCTTTATCCTTCCTTGTCAAAAAGCTCCTGGTATGATGGTGTCTATTCGAAAGTGTTACAATCTCTTTGGTTTGTAATGAGACTGGGTTTTATGAGATTATCAAAAAGTTATGATTAACGGGAACAATGGCAACTTCTGTAATGAAAAGAGTTATCAAATTAATTCATAAATCCGTTATTCGTGATGCGTTGATGACCATGCTCACAACAGATTATAAAATCATTGCCAAGCTACTAGCTCTTAGTCTCCAAATCGTCCTACTTAAGCTGGTTAAGAAACAACAAACAAGTTTTGTTAAAGAACTCATCATGTTTGATAACGTATTATCTTTATGGTGGATACAAAATTTAGTCGATAGTCATAAGCAAAATGACTTTTTTGTAAACTCGATTTTGAAAAAACTTTCGACCGAGTTGAGCACTCTTATCTTTGGGACATTATGACTGTGTTGGGAGTTGACGATGCATTTCTAAAGCTAATTCAAGGTTTGATGATCGGTGCAACTGCTTTGGTTCATCTTAATGATGGAAGTACTTATCGTTTTCATATCACTCGTGGAGTCAAGTAGAGGTGTCCTATTGCTCCTTTACTTTTTTTCATGTCAACATAACCTTTCATGCAACATTTGCAAACGCTTTTGACAGTGATGCTATCAATGAGTTACACTTCGGAAAATTAGTGAAATCGGAATATTCACTCGTTGTAGACGATATGAGTGTTTTTCTTGACTTAGAATATCGCTCTTTTTTATCGTTGAGAGCTTGTATAAAACTCTACAAATCTAGTTCGGACGCACTACTTAACTTACATAAGTCTCACGTACTAGTCATGGGTTTTGCAAAACCTCTAGACTGGTTACTGCGCTCTGGCTGTAAGATCTTGCAACCTAAACTAGTTTATAAACATCTGGGTGCTCTCTTCGGTCAAGGTATTATTCCGTCACAGATGCTAAACTTTTATTTTGACATGATGGTTGATCAACTAGCACATTGGAAAGCAGAGTTCCTTACTTTTGAGGCTCGGACTATATTGGTTAAACACATTTTTCAAGCGATGTCAATTTTCTTCATATCTTTAATTGGTTTAACTGACAAGGCTGTTCGATCTATAGACAGACTTTGAAGACAATTTCTTTGAGGGTTTAACGCTCAAGGAAATCCCAAATTATCACTGATATCTTAGGATAAGATGTGTAGACTATACGAAGCTGGTGGACTTGGTTTTCGGGATATCAAAGCTCATGGGAAGACTTTATTATGCAAGCATATGAAATTAGACGGATGGACGGATAGAAATCCACTTGGACTGAATTATTATCGACTTGGTGAAGTCATAATCCTACCCCGGCTGCCAGCACTACTGTGAGAGCACGCATCATGTTCGACACCAACACGCCCATCAACTTCAATTCTTATGGACCCTCATCCATCATCAGATGATCTCTCTACTGGTACGATGGAAAGCTTACCGGATGACTACCCAAGAGGACACCTAATGTGAAATAATGCGCTATCGAATGACCCACATCACTCTCTATGGAGACGAGACACGAAGAAGAAGACTAGATCTCGCTCCGCTCCTATGTAGATGCGGAAGCTATTGAGACACATGCACACATTCACAAGAGGCAATTGCTCGATAAAGAACACGATGGAAGCATATGTAGTGTGTTGAAGTAGATATGCGTGCATTGTTCATTATAGATGCAACTAATACATCTGCACATGCACACGTTAAAAAGAGACGAGCACTCGACAATGATTAAGAGAAAACATCGATAAGTGATCTCACCACAACCGAAGGATTGTGGTGATCTTTGCTCTATGTCAAAAGATTGATGACGAAAAAAAACTAAAACCTTCGAGGATAAAAAACTGAGAGATGATACTGTGAAAAAGTAAACACGAAAGATTGAGACGAGTGACTGGGCCCTTGCCTCCCAGATCAACTGAGACTTGTCTCTCTTTTCTCTGTTGTCTTAAGATCTTGCACAAAAATTTGTAGATGACGGATTTCTCTTCCGTTTGCATGCTCTCACTCTCAGGTTGAAGATCGTTGTGCACTGACAAGCTTACGTATCGTCCAAGATGATAGATGGTGACCTTACATGTAGATTTCTAACTCACAAGTGTGAACATGTGCTATTGGTGTGTACTTATTTTATAGAAGAAGACGAAGATCGAGGTTGCTGCATTTCTACGACAAGCTCACGACACCTTACAAACCAAGAGCGTGCTCCTTCTTTTCGTGCTCTTCTTTTCTATATCTGACAATAACAACAAAAACTGCCCACACATGAGGCAGTTAATACACGAATTAACTGCCTCATGTGTGGGCAGTTAATTGATGTCCTCTAAAACCCCTCTCAAGATCAAAATAAATCAGACCTCAGCGCGCACAATCTGAAATACGAATGATGGATCTCGATTGCTGTAAGACGATTGACAGTGCCAATGATGTGGTTCTAATTTTGAACACTGAATGCTTTTGGTCTTGGACTCAAGGGATGAAGGCGTGTTTACGAATTGATATCATGCATTGTGTTGCGTGGTTTTTTCTATTTATTAGACTACTTCTCGTATTGTTGAACTCGTATATTAGTAATTTCATGCGTTGGAATCTAAACCTCACGACGACTAAAAGATCATTACTATACATGATCTTCTTATGGATACTCGTTGCCTCGCCTGCTCCGACGGACAGATGATGATGTCTTGAAATGTAATGATATGTGTTACTCTGCTTGGTTTGCGTAGGGTCTTTGATCATCTTTTTGGATGCCTCGGTTTCTCGATGCCATCTTATGGCTCTTTCTTTCACGGCGCCCGTGTGTGATGCCGTCTTATAAGTAAAAACCGTTCTCTATGGACTATTTCGGCCTGCTCGAGTTCTCATCAAAAAAGATTAAGCCATGCATGTGTAAGTATAAACACTTTTGTACTATGAAGCTGCGAATGGCTTATTAAATGTCACGCCCTCAGTCTCAAGATCGGACGTAGACGCAAACAACATAACTTTAGTGGACTTGCACTAGGTTGTGAACGCTGCGAGTAAGACTGAATGGCTTGGCCGGAGTGAATCCTAAGTTAACTCGGACCAAGCCGTTAAAGTTTATAGATTCTCTGAACCAAGATTAGAATATTGATTTAAGACATAAAGGTCTATCCCAAGACGCCATCAGACGAACGCTGACCTAAGGAGACAAGTATGAAAACAGACAAAAACGCAAGACCAACACATAAGTATGAGATGCAGGACCGATACATGGGTCTGATGCATGCAGACCATGATTCGGATGCTGGTCCGAACCACAAGGTCCAAGTCTGGTGTTGGATCATGGTTCCTCGGAAAAATTCTAAGTGTTGGAGCTCGAGCAACATTTTGGATCATGGACGGAGCTCCACATAAGATCTGGAGGTGAGTAAGATATCACTGAAAAGATCTCGACGAGGGCTTTCCAGTGATACCAAGAACTCCTCGAATTGACACTGGAGCTGAGAATTATGACCGTGATCTAATTGTAGTATAAATTTCAAAGACCAAAAAAGTCCGAACGATCAATGATGACTGTGCGTCAAACTATTACCATCCATTGTCTATTAAAATATTGTCAGAATCGATGATCAACTCGTCCTCGCCACCTCTGCAACTCATCCAAGTCACCTTAAATGCTGATCTGTCACTCTTCGTGGACTAATCCAATCATAGGTCTGACCAAGTAAGGGATCAAACATAGGGACACGATCAAGTAAAAAGTTCGATGCATGGGCCGACCAAGTAAATAATTGAATGCCCAAGTAATCTCATGATCAACATGACAAAAATCTCTCATCTAAGTTCAAACTTTATATCTTAGAGATAAAAACATTTATGGACAGAATTGACTAGATAATACTTTTTAAAAGTTCAGCTGAGTCTTTTTACGATATGCAGAGAGAATGAACTATTACAGAAGCGTTAAATAGACATTGTAATATTTTAGTTGTCACTATATTTAACTAGAACAGCAACTGATTATTTAGAAGTAAAAACTAAGAGTTACGCTTGCAATGAAATTTAACTAGACTATTTGTTAACGATTATCCAAGTATAAATTTTTCCTCTCTTTTTCGGGTTTTTACAACGTCTCCATTTGTCCAGTCCCTCTACACGACAAAAGTGCCCTATCCCTTGCAGGTTTTCACAATTGAAGTATAGCTATCCTGCGTAGCAATAATTCATACAAAAAATTGTAATGTCATCTAATACAGACAAATAACTAAGCTTAGGTTATACTTATCACCTTTTACAACTCATCCGTCAGTAAGGCTCAGTTCAGGGAGGGTTTCTTCATTTGTGCAATAAAAGAACCATTAAAGTCGACAGATGAAACTAAAAAGCATCCCAAACGCACCTACTGCGGACAAGAAAACAACGGAGATAGATAGACAAGAAAGAGAAATATAAAGAAATCTAAAACTAAACAGAGAAGATTGATTTTGGGGGTTTTAATCCCGTAAGTTTTCTTCTGCAGACAGATAATCCGTGTGTCTTCTTTGGTACCTCCGAGGGTTTAGGTCCTGAGGCATAAACCCTAACGTTCTGGCTCTTTCCCTTCCTGCACAGACTGGCGGATCCATGCTACCACTGCTACGGGAAGTGCAAGATTTGAAAAGTCGATCGAAAAATTTCATATCTCTTGGAGTCTATGAAGGGCTGAGACGATGGGTGCGATGGATACTTATGAATTGCGTCTGATTCGATGTTCCCTAGGAGGTCCCAGAGATGTTGAAAATGCTTGTAGAGTAGCAGGAGAAAAGGGAAGCGAAGTACCCTGCCCCACGGGGATTGATGGATTTGATGACAGAGCTCGAGGGTTGGAGAAGGGAATTCGAGAAGTTGTGGGTCAGATTGAGAAAGGACAATATGCAGAAGCTTTGGCATCACAGTGGTTGTCGAATTTGTTAGGGGACTTGCCTCCGTTTGACCTTTCAGGAGGCAACGGAAAGGATGGCTGCAAGAAAGTTCACGAATTTGTAGAATCTCGGATGGCGGGCACTTGGAATTATGATGGTGGTGCAGGTCCATCTGCGGAAGAAGCGGAGCAGCGGGCAGTTTTGATACTTTCTTTGGGGGTTGCCGCTCTCTGTGTCTTTGTTCAGGCTAATATGACTGGGTATATACCCGAACCGCGCCTATAATAATAATGCAGCAATCACATCACTCATTATTCGCAGTGTTCACCAAATTTTGATAGGGACCATGAATCTGGACTCTTAGCCGTCTTCTTCATAACTTCAGACTTCAACTCAGATTTCTCTTCCGCTGATTGTCCTCATACCGCATTACATCGCTGTTTTGTTGCCATTTTTGTTTATCTGTCATCATAACTTCCCAGATTAAGTTAGATCGTTGATTTTGTTAAGATACAGAAAACACGTTTTATGTTCTGTACAGGCCCACAGATCAGAGAATTTCAAGCTCACCTCTTCAAGGTGTTTGGGCGAGCACTGGTTCTCCAGTGGGATATGTTGAGAAAGAGTGGGAGTCATGGGCTCGTTCTCAGCTTATGGTTGATGGTTGTGACCTTGTCGGCAAATTTGAGCTTCCCCAGGTATTTCAGTAATGAAAAGAAGAAAGGCAGCTCGAGGCTTAGTTGGGGCGAGGAAGAGACAAAACATGGATTAGCATATGTGTTCGTTTCTTGAAGTAGACACCTTTCATGATTCTTTGTTTCAAAAATTGCAGTTTGGGTTAGTAAGTTGTTTTGAGCGGATTTCTCTTCGGAAAGAGCTTTCAGGCAGATGGAATGAATGGAGAAAGTTGATGTGCAGTATCTGATACTGGCCAAACTCTTACTGGTGAGTCCAGCAGAGGCAATGGTCGATAAAGCAGGATCCAAAAGAAAGGGACCAAGAACTTGGAGTTGGTGGGCACTTCGGACTTTAATGATGCAGCAACAGATATTGGCGGAACGATCTGCTTCCCTTCGCTCTCTCGTTGTAACTCTTTCCAGGGGAACCTGCGACACGTTAGGAACTTATGAGAGGATGCAACAGCTGGGTTGGAGTCTGCATCCTCAGGAGGCGAGGAGCATTGCTGCTGCTGTTCACCTGGAAATCGGGCTCATGGAGCATCTTTATGGACATAATGATGCAGCAAGGTATCATCCTCGATAGAAATCGAATTTACGTTCGTTCATTAGTAACTGCTTCAACTACAGTTTACAAGTTTGCAGGATCTGTTTCATATTCGTTTCTCAAGAAATAACGAAGAGCTGTGTTGTGTGACTTCGACAGACAGTCTTTTGACCGAGCCGCTGCAGTTTGTGGCCTGGAGCTTGAGATCAGTGGCGTCCTCGGCTATCGTACCAAGTATCAGGTGGGGCTGAAGAACTGTCTCTGATCTTGTCTGGACCTCTTATCGTCGGAACTAACATCTGTAACTTTTTCGCTTTCCCGTTATCTGGAGTTCCCTTGGAATCAGGTCCTTAGATAAAGCTTGAATTTTGACAACCATATTAGAAAGAATTTAGTGTTCTCGTATCGACTAGTTGCTGTTATCTGTTTGGCCAGCTACTGGAGGTTGTTTCATTTGTTGCTTCACAACCGCAGGGAAATGCTAACCCATTCGTAGGTTCTCCTGCGAGGTTAGTAAACTCTCCTGTATGACGCAAGCTACTTCTAGTGTCCAGCTTTCGGGAGGTAGGTGTTTTTAGTTCCAAGTTCATTGGGTTAAGGTACTCATTTCAGTTCTCTTTTCCATTCGTTCTCAGGAAGAGGCCAAAGCTCAGATGGTTCTGGTCACGAAATCTGTTTCCACGGGGGACGATACTTGGCTCGACTTCCTGGATGAAACTGATGTCAAGGAGCAAGAAGCAGATTCCAGTGTTGAACAAAGTGATGTCCACCTGATTCCAAAGCTCGTGGGAAACGAGAATTCAACGCAATCTGAGAACGAGCATGACGCTGGCAAGAAGGGCCTGAGCTCTATCGAGCAGGCTGTTATTTTGGCGCGGTGCGTGGATGTCAAAAAGAGCAACCCTGAAGATGAATTGAGAAGTCTGTAATTTATGATACCCTCTCTCTTCAGCGTTCTGTGTTAATCAATGCATAGGATGATGGTTTATCCTTGATCCACTGAATTTTGCAACCTGAGTATCATATGTTGTTTTGGAATTGGCTCTGTCGGTTAGTCCGCCGCTACCTGCTCATTCCCTCGGGAGAAAGGGATATTCAGGTGGCTCTCTGCCCCTTTTTCTGTCTAAGTAGCGTATGATATTCGTTGCAGGTTGGCAAATGGCTCCTTACATAGAGGCCGTTGACGAGCAGCAAAGATCACCCTTGATGGTGGGTTTATCATCGTTGTACACGCAGAGTATTACATTGTTCTTCCTTTTGCTCGGTTTATAGCGATCAGTCGTGATTCAGATAGCCGCTATCACGTTCTTCTTGTTTGTTCTTGGAAAGTTGTTTTGAATGCCAAGTTACATTGTAACGTATTTCTGTCGATAGGTGAAATCATGGTGTCAGCTGCTCCGCATAAGGTGGGAGAAAACGAGAACGCGCACACGCGACCGCGCATTTCTCATGATGGAGAAACTTGTGAGTCAACCCTTTTTGCCCGCGAGTTCAAACTTTCATCACAGTTGTGCTCTGGTTCAGGAGAACAAGGTCTACCTCATACTTGAAGTACCTGTCTAATTTCTCTGGTTGGGTTACTGACCGCATACTTAGCATACAGCTTCACAACCTACAATAATCACAAAAACGAAGCAGGTTGTTATCATCACAGGCATCCTTCCGTTGCAACATAAGCCAGCTAGGTGCTTTTCTTCTGACGAAATTTCCGGGAAAATCTTCTCTGACTTCGATGGTACGACTTGGACGCTCTTTACAGGCAGATGATATTCGCAAAGGAGATTCGAAGGTGCCCCAAAGGATGCTCTATGCCTTTTGCGTCCCCTTTCCCCTGTCAGCAGCTCTTCTCAAGTATGGAGGACTTTTCATAACCTGGGTCTCTTATAAGCACTGGGTTTGGTAGAGTCGCCATCGGCCGTTCTTGTCTATCTCTACAGATGGCGTTAATTGCTTTTTTGTAAGATAACTGGTGATAAGGAAGAAATACAAATTCACCAGCTTTGATGATCAAATTGTCATTCTTTCTGTTAGAAAGGAAATGCTTATCTTGGCTCCTGGTTGGAATGTGTATGTAATTCAGAGAGTATGCAGAGATGATGGTGGGTTTTGGTCTCGTGGGAGATGCTTTAAGGCTTTTTGAGGAGCTGGAAATGTGGAACAGTCTTATTGATTGCTACTGGTGAGTTGATGTCGTTGGTTTGGTTGTGAAACCCACGAAAGGTCGTGAGTGTCCATCCGGTTCCAAGTTTGTAAGATGTTAGTTGCAGTGTCGAAATGCAGGAGGTGCTAACTTATTAAGGAAGACCGTCATTACCCTATCAAAGAACAACTGCATAAACACATCATGGTTCTGAAAGCTTAGAGGAGACATTGATCCATTGTCAGCTTGTTAGGGCTAAGAATCAACTTTTGCATGTCTACGACTTGAACTCGTGCATAAGGTAGAGTCCTTGAAAGGCGGGATGGCGATGAATGTTTGCACTCTGGCTGATTTTCTGCAGCCTACTTCAGAAGAAGGCAGCAGCTGCAGATCTTATAAGAGAGCGTCTCAAAGTGCAACCGGAAGATCCTAGACTGTGGTAAGTATCTTCTTTACTTTTGATAATCATAGTGAAGGAATACTTGAATGAAATCGCGGATCATTACCAGGAGTTCTGTTAACTGCTTACGTGGCCTTTTCAGCTGGTCTTCTACTGAAACTTCTTTTTGCCGCATAATTGGGGAATCACTGTTGTTTCTCGAGGGTTTGCATTAGTGCAGCTGTACTAGACGAAGGTACACTGAATTATGGATGTGAATTACCATGGTGAGAGTAGGTACTTAAGGTGCCCCTGTCGGACGTTCCATCATGAGGGAGGTGATGAAAGTGCATTTACTATGTCAAAGTTAACTGAATAAATGATAACTTAAGTTAAAGAAAACCTAACTTAAAAAGGTCTTTGATAAAATCTGCCATTCTCGACGTGCGTTTTAACTTATATAGGGCAAATTGTCACTTGTTTCGGGATGTATGATAGGTGTTCGCTGGGGGATGTGATTATGGATGATGAATGTTACAACAAATCATGGGAGTTCTCTGGTCATCACTTTGCTCGTGCCCAGGTAAAGTATGTCTGTCAATAAGAATTAGCGGTATTGGACCTCTAATTGGGTTCACGTCGAAGTTATACTCGATAGCGATCCAACAAGTACTTGTAGCAGCAAACCAAACATCAGTAAATCGAATTTTTGAAAGTCTTCATGTGGCTTTCCGATCTGCAGCGTTCATTGGCGCGCACAGCTTACAGCAAACATAACTACACCAAAGCCATTGAACATTGGTAAGTGTCATTATATTTTGAAGTCCTTTACCCATGTACCGTTATATATTTGAAGTCCTCAGTATACATACTGAATATTTTCTAGAGTCTTTGCCTTGAGACTATTATGTTACGTGGCTTATCATCAGATATCCATGTTTCATTCTCTCAATGTGTGCTTCTGGTTTTAACGGGGACTTCCACATTCTCCATTGACTTGTTGTCAAGAGCTTGATATGCAGTAGCCCATGACAGGAGTTCCCGTTACATATTTCTATCTTTCATTTTCATTTTCATTTTCATTCTCAAAAACTCCTGGACCGACAAGGTCCTGCTGAGTTGTAAAAGTCCTCAATTTCCATTGATCACTCTTCCTACTCATCTATAGCCTAACCTCTCTGCTGGGTGCTGATGAAGTCAGAAACCAGGTTGAGGTGCATGCATGCTCTGCGTGTAACTTTTGGTAGTTGGGTTCTTGAGTGTAGATCTACTCATTACCTACAGCTGTGTCAGTGACCTTTGTGCAGAAAATTGTTCGTAGACCCTTCTGCAAAAAGTTTTGCGATGTGATTTAGATTCATCGCCTGGCTGGTCATTCACTTCACTCATCATTCCGGCTGGTTTTACTGATTGTTCTTGAAGTCATGTACACTATCTCTCTCCCTTGCGGTTTTGTAATCCCATGATTTATTCGCCCTTGAGGCTCTTTACTTGTTTCACTCTTGCTGAACTTGAGCCCAGGTTTCCGATCTGCACTAGATTCTGTACTCGATTCAATCAGCTTGCACTGCATACTGTACATATCATTACTTCGCACTTCACATTCCCGTTATTGTCCGTCCCCTTAGGTTACAGATTTGCGCTAACTTGACGTTTCAAGATAGCATACAGGCCACCTTTCCCTTTTGGCACTTTCTAGGTACCACATTGGGTTATTGGGTTATTCTACTTGTGTGTTACCTACGTTTATGAGCGTGGTTCTTGTTCCTTAGCAGCTGAACTTCAATACCCCGAGCGAATCATATATTTCTCAGTCCGCAGAATCAAGTCAATTTCTGGAAGCTCAGATATCAAGTAGCCACGTGCATGCTAGGATCTTTTGAAATTCTAATATGCACTTCATCAAATACTTTGATGAAGCTGATGTAGGCTTGTGCTGCCGGTTGATCGTGAACTTTAAGCTTTAGTAGTGTACTAATTTTGAGAATGTTGTGCACTTGTTTTAAGTGATATGTTGTTAACGACAATCCTCGGGCAGTTGTTTTCCCACACTCCCACTATTTGTCAACTTTTGGAACATCAGTCAGTGTTGCATACGTGAAGATGGCAACATTTCCGTCAAAAATATCCTCTACCACTGTATGGTCTCGTAGGTCCATATGCATGGGATACTAACTTTTAAGGGAATATTTGTCCGCAGGGAGTTGGCGCTCGAATTGAATCCCCTGCACCCTGATGGATGGTTCGCCCTTGGGTCATCGGCTATCAAAGTGTGTAATCATTGTCCAATTGTGTACAGCAGCTGTTTAACCCCACACGCGCACTTTACTGCTTCCGCATGATACGGTGTATCGGTACTTAGAAAGTCGTACTTCTGCAATTGTTTCCAGGCCAAGGATCTAGACAAAGCAGTTCATGCTTTTACCCGACAAGTACAACTGGACCCAGAGAATGGTGAATCATGGAATAACATTGCAGCCATGTATGTCCCTTGACGTTTCCGTATTGACGCAACTTCTCAGGAGTGCTGCTTATTATCATATTTGACAAACGATTCTGGAAGATCAGCTGCCGTCATTTTGCGCTAGATATTATTCCTGGTATAAAGCATATGTTAAGTTTTGTTACAACTTCAACTGAGGTCATACATAGAGTACTATCGAACTTTTGTTGTAGTAAGTTGGCCGTTCCTGATTCAGTTTATTGAATGTCCCTTGCAGTAACATGCAAAGGAAACGGAGCAAGGAGGCATTCATTGCATTCCGGGAGGCTCTTAAACTCAAGTCAGTTTCCAGTATCTTCAAGTGTTTGCTAGTAGGGGATGAGTTTATACTTTGAGTAATGTGTGCAGGTCTTTATCGCAGTTTCTGGGCACGTGGCAATTTGAAGTAACTTGAATTGTTGCAGGCGGAATAGTTGGCAAATGTGGGAGAACTTCGCGCAAGTGGCACTGGATGTGGCCAACTTTAGTCAGGCAAGTCGCACAGTATTTATTGTTTATCGTTCTAGTACTTCGCTAGTTGTTACCAGACTTTTGAGCAACGATGAGCGGTTGATTCCACAAGTGCTGTTCTTTCATCTTGCGAAAGTTGAGTCCGGTGATAAGCAGCAATTGCCACCTCACTTCGAAGTTTCATGTGTACGGGCAGGCTGTTCTCGCTCTCGAGAAAGTACTTGATCTTTCTGAAGACAAACGTATCGATGTCACTGCGTACAGACGATTGATTGAGGAGTTAGAAATCCGGAAAGGCCTTCGTATGCGACCGGAAACAGAGTCAGATACGAATTCTAGCCTAAAGAGCACAGATAAACCTCCAGATGTTGAAGATGAATTTGACTCGTTCGCATCATTCGGTTTACCACTACCAACCTTTAGTTCAGGTGAAGTTAACCTTCCTGCGGGTGATTTTGATCAACTTCAACCACGGGAAACAGACGGGGACAATCATGCCAGTGCTAAGGAGACAGAGATGTTGTTGGAGAAGACTGGAAAGCTGCTTTCTCGGGTAAGTCCAACAGTTTGTCGACCCTATCGTTTGGCTTGGTTCTACTAGATAACCAATCTCTACTTCGGAACTAGCCGAATATTTTGTTCTATACGATGTAAGTTGATTATGAGATCTTCTCAGTTTCAGTGCAGGGGATGTAAGTTGATTAGGAGATATTGTTAATTTCAGTGTCGGGGAATATATGGTTGTCGTGGAAGCTTGATGACGTAGAGTCTACCGGGAACTGAATTTCTCTTCTTGTCGTTTAGATTGTGACGAAAGGGCAATGGGGAGGTGAAGTATGGGGCCTGAAAGCACGTTGGCACAGAACCATGGAAGATATGCCCATGTGTCTCGAGGCGTTACTCAAGCAAGTGCGAGCTTATCAGGTAGTTTACCCCTGACAATGGTCTCTAAGAATGCTCTTGATTTGATGTAAATCAGTCTTTGCACCGTGAAGACTGATCTTTCTTGTTCGGAACATGTTGATTGGGGTCTTAAGATGGTTTTGGTTGACATCGTGATGATAGGGCTCAAAATGGCAAAGTAGCCGCGAGAAGTTCGAGATCTTTGCTCGAGCATGCCTGCAGCTGTGTGAAGCATATGTGGAAATAGCTAAAATAGGGAATGGCAAGCGTGAACTTTCTGCTGCCCAAATGCTATTGCGGAATACTATCAAGCAGGTGCACAACTCCCAGAACGATTCTATCTATTGCCTCTCGCAAGTTATAGAGTGTAGTCTGTAAACTTACACATTTCACATTTCACATGTTCCTTTTCCTTTTTCCTGTGCTTATACTGACCGATTGGGCATTTACTCATTACTTGCTTAACTTCTCTGCTTAGGCGGAACCGTTCACCGAAACTCAACAGTACAAGGACTTGGAGTCCTGCCTCCAAGAGGTCCGGAGCCTCGTGGAATCCTCTTGACATACAATTATCTAGCTGTCCTGTACAGTTCACCGAAGGTCTAGAACGTCAATTCCACCAGTTCCGAGTTTTGCGTTCATTCGGGGTAAGAGCTTTTTATATCTTTACCTCTTGTACCCAGAGGTCAATATATTCTGTCTCCGTACTTGGAGAATACGGAATATAAAGTAACTAACAAATTGTTGTTCTCTGGAGTGAATGACGAGTCGGAAAATTTTTGCATACCTCTGCGCGGCTGTGAATCATGACCTGGTGCGGAGACATTTTGCCAGTTGTCTCTACGATTTATTATCGTTCAGGTGATTCGCAGTACATTAAGCTGACGGTGCTTCATTCACGAGCTCACTAGGTGTTGACTTGTAGGCTGCGGACCTGAGAAATCGCCATGCTTATATCTCCCTTCAACCAGACAAGGCAGTTTTTGTGAGTTCCTTTTGTTTATTATTCTCCTGAATTTACGAATTTGTGGGTTCTCTCGGTGGAGCAAAGATTCGGGCATCTTGGTGCACCTACCACTGGCAGGATAACGGGTACAGCGAGTGTCGTGCATTATTCCAGTTGTTACACCACCTGGCATCAACAGTATCCATGGAGGGACCTTGTTGGTTGGATAATTCCACGCTTTTCGTTGTTCGTAGATTATGAGATGTCACCGACTCTCGAGGACATGTATCGACCGGTGAACCAGCTGAAGCACGAGAAACGCTGGGACCCATGATTGCTCTCGCGTTCGTGGTACTTGAGAACAGTTTCACCGTGTCAATCATGCGTGTCAGATCATCGGTAGTCCCCTTTGACACTCGAGTTCAGCAGCAAACGAGCAAGTCAACATGGGGTGAGCACGCATTCTGCACTCGCACCTAGCCCCTCCTCCAGCGTCCACCGAAACGTAACATCGCCCTGATCATTCCCAGCAGTGCCATCTAATGATACCTGAATGTCAGAACCAAGTCAACATCTGGTATCCATTAAACCCTGCACCCAACCTGTGTAATATCTCTTTCATCATGCTCAGCAGAACTATCTACCATTACACATAATCTGCGAAGCCATGGCATGATAGTAAATTTTCAAGCAGACTTGGTGCAACATCTGGTATCCATTAGACCCTGCACCCAACCTGTGTAATATCTCTCATCATGATCAGCAGAACTATCTACCACTACACATAATCTGCGAAGCCATGGCATGATGGTAAATTTTCAAGCAGACTTGGTGCACAACTTCATACTGTAAGATCTCGTTATCTGAACTCCTGCTAACTTCCCGCTTCTCTGGAGAATTCTTGCCCACGTTCAATGACCCGGGACTGGGAAACAACAGTGCTGTATAGGGCGTGCCAAAGCTAAACGATTTTTCAGCGTCCAAAAGGGAAAGGCCTGTAGTTTGTCGAACGGGAGGTTTCTGTAGAGCCGTGTATAGCTTAGGGCTCTGTCTTTGTATCGTTATATTATTTATTAAATTTGGCATTATAATATTAAATTTCGAATTTTGAATTTTTAAAGAATTATAACGGACACTCGAATTGAACAAAAGATGAATTAGAGATGTACGCAAGCGACTGGACGTAGTCGTAACATATACGCTGCGAATATATGCGAAAAGTTCCAGCTTTGACACGCACTATTGTGGTCTGTCTATAAAACCTGATGCAGCACTAACCTATATATTCCAAGAATTGCATTCAGGCATGGGATTCTCCGAACGTGATAAGAGGGATCGGAGTACAGTTCAGAAACCGGCAGACGGAGTACGGTCTGACTTGCGTTGAGCCTGGCTAGCACGTGGGAAGTTGGATCAAGGTCAAATTAACCTTCAATAACCGTATGAAATTAGGGTGTGTCAAAACTCAAATCGTGAATATCCTTGACCTGCGAATGAGTGTTACGGCTCCAGTCAAGGGAACACGCGACGCAATGAATAGCAAACGGATGGAACTACCCCATCAACAAAGGAAAGAAAGACCCGAAGAACCAAGAAACCAACTCCCGAGGGAAGAAGAACACCAGAGCTAAACCCAGTAGCTCTAAGTGCATCTTCACCTGAACACTAGAAATGGCCCGGGAAATATAGTTCCCAGTCTCCTCTAAACCAGAACGTTAGAGAGATATCATATAAGACGTTTAAAATTTAGCGTGAACGTTTATCAGGACGAGACTCGAGATAAATTTACGATAAAAACTTGTCATTTATCGTCTTTTTTCACTCATCACTCCAAGAAAAAGACTAGTTATCAAGCCTGTTTACAGTGCCGAGCCATTTACCGTGCTCCGATGGAGATCTCTAAGGTAGCTTCGGTGAAGAGGATGTGGATGTTGTGTGCGGGCACCTTCGGGGGTGTTTCTTAGAGAACGTCGGAGGAAATTTTTTACTTGTTTTCGCTGTGAGTTTCGACCGTAGAGAAGTTTAATATCCAGGGAAATGGTTTCAGAAAAACAGATTTCTAAGAACTGAAATATTGACAATTGACAAATATGATCAACAGTTCTATACAAAACCGTCGGAAAACAATAAATTTCCTTTTCCTGTTAGAATATGCATGTAATTTAAACTTTTCAACGGAATGAAGAGGACAAGCGCATAACTTGAAAAGAAACTCTCGAGATATTTTTGGCACATACGGTAAAAAATCTACCCATCGTAGACAATGAGCATGTATCATCACGTGCGACACAACCGATTATTATGAGTCTTAGAGGTCGTCTGGAATCTTATTGATCTGGATAATATCGTACCGTCTCAAAACGTGGTAGTTGATTTTGTCCGAAGAGACAATAAGCACTGAAACTGTAAACTTCGCGAGGGAAGAGAAACGGACAAGTGGGAAAAGTGCGAATTCAAATTTTAGGGAAAGGGCAAGGTCGCGGGGAAGGTGCATTGAGATTATTTTAATTAGTGAATAATTTTTAAAATCAAAAATCAAAAATCAAAAAGTTCTAATTTTTAATTAATTATTTCAGTTTCTATTTTAGAAATACCTGGAAACACGGAGAGAGTAGGAGATAACTCATAAACCTTGACCCCAGTGCTGCGCTTCAAAACGTACAAGTCCGAGAACCACTGCTCATTAAATCACTCATGTACACTAAGTTTAATTTAATACCTAACCCTTCCGGCAAGAAAGGTTAGGTATTAAATTAAACCCCTTGTATATTTTGCCTCCTCCATCAGAAGATGGAGGAGGTGAATAAACAAAGAATGTACACAAATCACTCGAACAACTACAAATATTTTATAATACACAACCATGTTATCTTGTGATATAAAAAATTACACTACATCATATGCAAAGTTCTTACCTTAAAAAAGTCACGTACAATTTACAAAACCAACCACTATGACATTTACAAAATAAATGAGAACTTGACGACAACAAGATGCTATAGAAGAAACCTCCTTCCCCTCCTTGAGAATGTCCTAAGCAACATACATAAAAAACTAAATGATAATACATACTCCCTAGAAAAAGCAGAAGTAGAAAAAAGTGTAATTTATGTCCAATGTTGAAATCCAAACCATAAACATGTATTTTTGATACACATGAAGCACAATAAAGGAGGAGAATATGAATGAATTACCAAGAGAAAGGGAGAGTGCAGCAAGATCCATATGCAAATAATTCACAATGGAGCTACTTTTGGGAGAGGGAGAAAAGTATACATCTCAAGTTCACTATGAGAAGAACGTGTATAAAAATATAGACGTCAAATTAAGGGGAAAATTCAAAGAGGAGGTATGCAATATTATTTCCAAGGAAAAATATACATCTTGAGGTGGTATGCATGCTATGGTAAAATCTCCTTAATCTGTCTGTGAACATGCAAATAAAACAGAGAAAATTAAATTTTTATATTAAATGAATTAAAATTAATTGTATTAAACAATTAAGTATTAAATGCACCGAGAGTTATAACAGATCCACACATGACCATAAAGCGTGAAGACTCGCTTCTAAAACTACAAATCCTAGAGCTTGGAATAAAATATTATTTATTTTTATAAATATTAATTTATTCTTTAATCCTTTCTAAGCATACTCATAATAAATTAGGAAGATGCTGCCTCTTCCATCTTCGATATGCATGCTTCCTTCTAATGCTCTCGAGAGAGGGCAGGGCAGACATAGTATTGTAGAAGGGAATGACCTAACAGATGCATATTTCATTTCTTTTAATTCTTTTAGTTTTAAAGATCATAAAGTTATAATAAGAATTATATTTAGAAAGACTAAAATATTTGTAAAAATTCAATATAAAATATAATTTGTTTACTTGCACGTAATTATAACATATCACATCATCCCAGATATAACATAGTAGATGTTCATGTACATCCCAACAGAATCTTTTCTCAGTCGCATTATAGGCAGTGCTACAGCAAAAATAGTGATGTTTAAAGGACTAAAGTTATCTTAAATATGTAATCAAAGTGACTTTACCATTAATAATGCTCACATAATTCCTTTCGGAGCACACTAAATCAGAGTAAACACAAAGTTGAAAAGCATGAGAAGATTATTTGTCCATATAGAATGTAAGGATCAAGGAAGTGCCATCACCCCTTAAGGGTCTGGCTAAAGAAAAACATGGTGCAAGGGTTTGATCAAGCTATACTTGATATTTTTCTCTTTTTAACTTTGTGAAAGAGATGATACTTGTGATTTATCCATGCTCTTGATAACATGGCATATTCACTCTTTTCTGTTGTATGGAAAGATTAAGTAATAAATTAATGGTCAAAAGGATCATCAGATGTAGTTTCAGAAACGCATGTTCATACACGCTTTATGGGCTAAGTCTGGATCTGTCAACATCTTGAGGTGTGCTTATCATTTAAATCAAAAATAAATTTATTGTTTTTATAATGGTTTAGTGTAGAATTCTTACATAACACTCACAATTTTCTCGATAACAGAACACACTTGCTTTATGGGTTAAGTCAAGATCCGACCACAACTCTTGGTCCGCTTATCATTTAGCACTTATAAAGAAATTTATTTTCTATAACGATCTAGTTAGTGTGTTCTTATCTAACATTTACATTTTTCCCAATAACAACAAAATGTACAAATATTTCTCGAGCATGCATATCATCCGTGAAGAAATAATTATTTCTATAAGGGACATGTCACCAGACATAATGAAGAAAGAAAAGAGACACCTAATCGCCTCCAAATATTTTCACTCTATTCTGCCGCATTTCTTCTTCTACATGTTCTTCATGCGGTGCACCTAAAATGCATATTAACCACATGTACACTAGTATGCATATTCACCTCCTCCATCTTTCATTTTAGGATTATTTTTATTCTTCCAGAATATTTCTCTTATAGGGTTAAGTTGCAACTCACAGCGCTTATAGCTTTTCTTTTTCCCACAGTGCATGTGTTACGTTCAGTTCAGAAGTATTTATATTTAGTAAATTAAATTTAGATATTTAAATTTAAGTATTTTAAATTAAATTTAGATTTATCTTGCCACTGAGCTCAATGTAGTGGCAAAATAAATCTGAATCTTTTTTTGCAGTGGCGCAATGTTTACTTATTGCAGGAAAAAAATTTCAAAAAATTCTTTTTGCTAAATAATCATGTACATTACTATCTTCAAACTTCCAGTTTTCTCTTTCTCTTTGCACACTTACGTTATCTCGTCAAGATTTTCTCGTCCTCAAAATGCCAACTCCTCCTTTACCGATCATTACTCTAAACTACCATTTGCATGCATCTATTCACCATATATAGCACCTTGGATGTATACTTAGCATATATATATTCACCTCCTCTATCTTCAAATGGAAGAGATAATATCCTGCCCCACGGCCTTGTACAAATAAGAAAAAAAAGACAAGAATGTTAAAAAATCAGACGCCGAAGGACCCACGACCTTGTACAGTGAAGGAAGGGTGTGCAGTGTAAATTGAAATATAATTCTTACTGGGGTGCAATGAAAATTCCTAACGGCGAAAGTACAGTGAAGAAAGTGAAGGGAAGGAAAAATACAAGTGATTGGTTTCATGAATAGAAGTCAAAGGACAAGTCTAAAATCTAAATTTAAATATTTAAATTTAAGTGTCTAAAATTAAATTACTATTTAAAAACTTTAATTTAAACATGTCAAGGTTAACATAACACGTGGACTCCAGAGACCAAAAGAACCCATAAGCACAGTCACTCTACTTAGAACTAACCCACTATAAATCAATCGTGTTTTATGGATGAGGTCAATGTTTGAGACATTATTTCTGAGCTAACCCTTCCTAAAAGAAGGATTAGCTCATAAATAACATCTCATGTACATTTCTGAAGTGTACATGTTGTGAATATCCTGTCTCCTCGAATATACACGAAGTTTAATATTTGACCAAATCTTTTCATTTGAAAGATTTGGTAAAATATTACACATTTGTTTTAAGATTGTGCTTTTATTTCCGTGGAGCCTTGTGTACGTTTACAATGCTTACATGTTTTCTCTGTTTTGAACGTGTAAAGTAAATATCATGACTTCCTTCGTCCGTCTACATTGCGCATGTTGTTCTCAAGTACTGGCCTTACGCAGTTCTGGTAGAAACTGCGTAGTTTCTTTGAAACATTCTTCTTGTATTTCTTCATAACGAATTTTTGAAGAAAATAATATCTATATATTTTCTTTCATGAATTTTGATTCCTATGAACAATTCTTGCTTTTCTATGCATCTTGGTCAGAAAGTTCATCTTCGATACCTATCAGAGTTTAAGACCCTTGCCTATTCACATAGAACCAACCCATTTTTTGATTTTTCTTGCTTTTCTTATTCTCTTCTTTCCATTCGGTCGAGAGCTTTGGTTTAAACACATATTGGTTCAAACCAAAATGTGTTGTTACCAGCCTCACGCACGTATAGTTTTGGAAGCATGTTTATCCATCCTCGCTTGATGGGTTATGTCTGGACTCTCTTAGTAACTCTTGGTGCAGTTATGATTTATCACTTACATATAGATTTTATTTTGTATTAACATCTTAGTATAGAATTTTCATATAGCACTCACCTCTTTTCTCATAATAAAAAGCGAGCAAAAATTCCCCAAAGTTGATCTAGCATGTATATTTAAATGGCTTGATGCTTCACAAACCTATAACCTAGCGCGATACAGCTAAAAGTGTACTGGAAATAAATTTATCCATAATACTGGAATTTACAGTGGGGTTAAGGTACACTCCCTTCATGGGTTCAGTTCGTTCTTGGGTCTCCGGATCCTGATGTTGGTAGACTAATCTTGCACATATAATTATTGATAACAAAAAAGAAAAATATTATAGAAAAAGAGTAGAACAGGAAAGGTTTTCGTCACTGATCTAAAGTTTCTTGGCTATAAACACTTTCATTCTCTGCAGGAAACAGTAAAAGAAAAGCTTTTGTTTCAATGTAAGGATTTTGAAGAAAAAACTGAAGGAAAATAATTCACACCATCTTCCATTCACTTCCGATCGCGAATTTAGCTTCGCCTTCTGCTAACCATTTTCGCTTCAGGAGTCTGAGGTTCATATTATTTGATTCTTCTAGTATGCAATTTACTTTGGTCTATTCGCGTATTGTGCGAGAAGGGAGAAAAAAATAATATAACAGACAAGTGAAAAATCCTCCACCTTGTTATACAAAGTGAAGATAATCAAATTATCGATGGAAAAGACAAAAATCTCTAAGAACATTAGTTATGTCTAGCAAGTTGCAACAACCTCTTCAAGTAAGTTTGCATGAGCTCAATAACATACCTATCACCTCTCATGACTGAAGAAAGAAAGTGATTAGATTCTTCTTTTCAAAGCTTTCACTAATTTTCTCTACAGTGTTATATTGATCCGTTGCGGTGTATAAATGATATACTGCAAAATTTATCAATCATTATTTAATTAAATTTTAACTATATAATAATCTTTCATCTGCATACATGCTAACAAACTCAATAGGTTAAAGAACTCAATCACAAAAAAAGTATAAAAATATTAAGCTAAAATTACAAGACTATACATTACCAACTTACCCGTAACTAACGATTCTAACTCAATTCCTTTTCGAGTTTCACAACCATTCCTTCCGCCGAGGCTGTCATTTAACTATCTACTATACGAAAAAATATACTACAAGACAAAATAATTCTGCTCTTTCCTTTCTTGTTTCTTTCACAATCACAGTGAAACTTCGCTAACGCATAGCAAAAAGAAAAGAACCCACGAACGCATCCGTATCTGAATTAATCCTGAGGAGGAGACTGACTTCTCCGAGGGTCCCTTTTGTCAGGAACGCCGCGAAAAGTAAAGGAAAACAGGAAAACAGAAAGCCATGAATACACTGAACCAATTTTATCGGGTGTGAGAGGTTTCTGGTGAAGGGAAAGGAGGGGCTTGGAGGATGACGTGATCTGCGTGCATTTTCGGGGTTAGTTTCGGTGGGTGGAAGGCACAGAGAACTGCAATTCTCAGCAACTCTCGATGGCTTCGCTCCAGTGCTGCTGCTGCTCGACAATATTCGTCGATCGAAAGGAAGGTGTTTTAGGTCTTGGGGTGGAGTCCTCTTCGAGGCGCTTAATAGCCCCAGCACAATTTGCGTCCGCGGGTCCTAGTCCTGCGAGGACGACTGGTGACAGAGCTTTTTTGCAGCAATCGCGACATTTGGATATTTGCACGGTAAATTCAAACGTCGGGACTAGTTTTCTCGGTAGAAAGGTTTCATTAGAGGGATATGGACGAAAAGTGCAGACTAGAGCGAGAAATGGAGCAGGAGGAGCACGGGCACTTTTCACGGGACTTGTGGAGGAGATGGGGAAGGTGAGGGAGTTGAAGGAAGTGGAGAATGATGGAGTCGAGATGACCATCGAGTGTAGTTTGGTCTTGGAGGGAGTGCAGATCGGGGACAGCATCGCTGTGAATGGGACCTGCTTGACTGTGATTAGGTATGACTCCGAAAGCTTTTCTGTCGGCTTGGCACCTGAGACTTTGAGAAAAACTTCACTGGGCGAGGTGGAATTTGGAGATTTTGTAAATTTGGAGCGATCCGTTACTCCCAGCACTCGGATGGGAGGTCACTTTGTCCAAGGTCATGTCGATGGAACAGGAACGATCGTCAGTTTTGAGCCCGAAGGCGATTCCTTGTGGGTAAAAATCAAGGCGAGCCCTGAGCTCTTGAAGCTAATCGTTCCCAAGGGCTACATTGCGGTTGATGGGACGAGCCTCACCGTTGTCAACGTTTTCGACAAGGAGAGCTGCTTTACCTTTATGCTTGTGGCTTACACACAGCAGAAAATTGTGGTTCCTAAGAAAAAAGTAGGAGACAAAGTGAACTTGGAAGTAGACATATTGGGGAAGTATGTGGAGAGATTGCTTCGGGGTTATCGAGGGGCCGACGAAGGCGTAATTCAACCTGGTTCTACTTTCCCTGTTCTGTCTTAGATAATCAGTTTTGGTTCTCGTCAATCTGGTGTATTTATTTGCTGTGGACTACGGTCACAATACGTCAATAGCTGAGACGTTCGGTCTTGCTATTGCTGTAATGTTTTGTGAAATATATTTCCAGGACAGGTAAATGGCGCATCACCGCAGGATAACGTCGACATCACGGCAGATTCTATTGCTGCGTTAGCTCCATTTGCAGCATGGCTTCTTCATTTCTAATGGCATGAAATTTAAAATTTTCTTCAACTCTCGGAGTAGCACAGTACAAGGATTACTACAAGATAAGTGAAGGAACGAAGTAAAACGTTCTCACCTGTCACTTTCAGCAGTACTTCGTGAAGGACTTCCTGAAGGACCGGGTGCTCAGTCACCCCTCTGAGATCCAGACTTCCTTTTCAGCGGCTGATCAAGCCTTTGTGTAATACAATCACCCAGCGACAGTTGTGGATAATCTTTACACCAAGCTTGTGAAAGATTAGTGAAAGGAGCTGGGCAGGAAGGAACGACTGATCAACCTTTGTGTGATACAATCACCCAGCTACAGTTGTGGAAAATCTTTACAACAAGCAATGAAAGATTAGCTGAAAGGAGCTGGCAGGAAGGACCGAATGGTGCTCAGAAGTTTCTCGAAACCAATTTCCCATCAACCGTCATTGCCTGAGTGTTTCAAATTACATCCTGACGCTACTCCTTGTGGGTCTATATCTGTCATCCTCTTACTCAATCCGGCTTATAGTACATAAGTACATATGTGTCTACAGCGTTTAGTTCAAACAGCGCAGTGATAAAATATATTATGTACTCCTGATGCGGACCTGTTAAAAGTTTGAAGATATCTTTCATGAGTTGCAGAAAGTCAAGTAAACGAGCACTGCAAACCCGAGTCGAGTTTGGTGGTGGGTCGAGAGCAGAACTGATTGGAACCTCCTCGTCATTCAGCCCTGTAGATTAAGAAGACTTCTGCGGTAGAGAATAGGATCTCCAGACACCAGGAGTCCGCTAGGGGAATGAGCTGTCTAGATTCAAATCCGCTGCATTCAAAAGGCACAGGCACTACTCCCATGGCGCAGTGGCCCTACTCATTGAACCTAAATCAGCTGGTCCAGGCTGCAGAAAGAGGAGACCCAAGAACTCATTTCCGCGGGGACAGAATGTCAGGACCAATATATGGTAGTGCCGGCATACGGTAGAACGTTTTACGCCATCCTCAACATCATAAATCTTTTCGATGTGGAAGTTGTTCATCCTTCCCGATGTCTCCGTCATGATTGATGTACTTTAAACGTATGCAAATGCGGGGCTCTAGACTTATCCAGGCCTGCAGTCTATCAACGCCTGTTCTTGTGGGTGGTTCTTGCTCCAAGCTCCTTTTCCACAGTCCGTATCAAATTCTCGGAGGTGAGAAGTGCAAGTTGTCAACAAGAGGGCACAGGAAACACGGCCTATCCCTCATACAACGTTCCTATTGGAGACGACATGAGCTCATATGTTCAGAATGTGACACACTTGTGAGAAAAGGTCTTCCTCTCACTCGAATCTCAACAAATCCTACGCGCTCTGGAAAGGGTGAAACCTTACCTACTTTGTACTGTTTTCTAGTTCCTCGTCTGACACACTTCACTTGTAGCTAAGACTTGTAAGGAGACAGCTTGAACGCCAGCTGATTTCTGGGAGATTATGATTCTTATTCAGCGACACATGAGGAGGATCGAGAGAAGACGTTGAGTTCAGCCCGCGGAGTCGAGTGAAGATGCGGTTTCATCATGGAGAATGGAGTACATCGTACAACAAACGATTGACGACTGAACGGGTATAACGATCTGTCGATCAGCAAGCGGAGGGAGATCGACGGGTGTAGTCACCAAGTCAGAGCCACCACCAGTTCCAACTTCCTAGTTGAGGGCAGGGCCATTTGCGGAGGAAGGACAGAGGCTGAGAGGAGTACGGTCCTGACATGATCTGTTTGGAAATCGGTACAATATTACAAGGATGCTGAAGCGCAACTATGTTCATCCGTATTGGTGTAGCAGAGCAGTTGGGTGTTTCTCTGTGACATCTCACAGGCAAACTGGAAACAGAAACAAGACAGTCTGCAACTTCTGCCTCGAGAGGACAGTCCTGAATCACAGACAAGCAGCCAACTGAAACACCTAACACAGCACCAGCACCATTCTCTATTCTTATGTACATGACATCACCAGATTCCTTTAGTCTGAAATCGAATCCTCTTGGAGGTGGAAGCGGTCGCGCTGCGTGTCCAGCCCGACAGTCAGAACAGAACTGTGAAAGTGAAGCAGTCAGTCAGCCAGCCAACCAGTTTCGAATGATCCTCTCAACTAATGCGCTTCTGTGCATTCCAGAGCTCCGCAGCAAGTTGCTAGATTGATATCATCACGCAGTGTTCTAAATTCACCATCCGTGGCCAACCTCATGACGCAAGAAGATACGTTGAAGATCACCTCATCAAAGTGTTGGAAGTTGAATGAATATATACGGTAGTCGAGAGTTCGTGCACACTAAACTATCCTCGTAGCCAGTCGTCTATTTGGCGCCAAATAGATGAGTTGCTACAGTGATAGTGGTGTGCTACTAAGAGCATCTCCACCGGAGCATTGTAAATGCCCCGGCACGGTAAACCATCCAGGTAACCGGTCGTTTTCTTGTTCTTGACTTGAGGTGTGAGAAAATACGGTAAATGATTGTTTTTCATTGTATGTTTATCTCGTGTATAGTTTTTGTAAACGTCCATGCTAAACTCCAGTCAAATGAAAGAGAAACGCGTGATATAAAATCTTTTTCCTTCACGCACTTTTTGTTGCGAAGAGACTGAGTACGGGATCTTCTTGGATCATTTCCAGTGTTAGGGTGGAGATGTTCCAAACCTAAGCGTTACCTCTCCTCTTACAAGGAGTTGTGGCGCGACCGAAGCGTGCAAACCTGGGCAGGTTTGTAGAAATCTGGCAGATTTGCTCTTATCAATTAAATATAGCTTTTTCGGAACAACTTTGACAGAGAGAGGGATAAATGTAACGATAAAAGTCGGAGTTAGAGTCGGGAGTTCGATTTTCAGACTTCACTTTTCTCTTTCTCTTGGTAACATTATCACCTTTAGAAGACGCAATGGGACTTAGTAGATTAGGTGATAGCCAAGGCACGGCCGGCATCACGGCTAGAACCTACTCACACACTTTTAACCTCTATCCCTTCCACACATTTTGACATAATACATCTAACATAGTTTTTTGTGCAAGGGAGGTCCAATCTTGCCCTAATTAATGGAACTTCTAGTCGTTCCACATTTTTGACATAATTTACATCGAACATCATTCTTTGTGCCAAGGAGATCCAGTCTTGCCCGTTAGTGTTTCCCGTGTATGTTCACTAGAGAATTTATCTCAAAAACCTGAAATCTGGGACTCGTTTCTTTCTGTATAGAAGGAAGCAAGAACTTTAAGACCATGGTCTCTAGTCGTACACAGAGAAAAACAAGTTGTGGCAAAATTATTTTTTTCATATTTCTAACCTCTTCTTACCAGTATAATATCACACCACCTTGATATAATCTCTACAAGTTACATATATAAAGTATTTGTTTCGACCTCCTCATCCATCCTTACTTCTTGCTCGACAACGGACACGTTTCGACCTCCTCATCTATCCTTACTTATTGCTTGACATACATCTGTCCGTTGTCGTATAACATGTTTTTTGTCTATAAATACACTGAGTATATGACTGTGTAGAGGTATGTGGCTTGAACATGTTGACTCTAAACCTTGATCGTTAACCCCAATGTTCTCTACTACTCTTCTAGCACAAGTGATATTGCACTCCTTCGATTCAAAGTTAAAGCTTTCTATGATCCAAATGATACATATAAGTTGTAGAAATTGTGTTTCAAATATATTCTTTTGTGCTCTACCTGAAATACTCAGCTCTGCATCATTTAACTGAAAATAACTCTATATTATTGGAAGCATGACTTAATAGCTTTCCAGGGATGCTAGCTACCCATCAATCTGATAACTCTATCTAGTACAACCGAAAGATGCTCTAAGGTCACTTAAACTTGATAGAGTCCAAATACAACTTGTTGTACATCCTTTTCTACTAAGCATTCTAGCAAGATAAAGCATGCATGCTTCAAGGCACTACTCAGATCACAACATAGCATCAACAACGGCGGTACCTGACATTCCGAAAACGCAAACAGTCTTATGATTCATCGCGATTTTATTTTTCTTCATCACAAATAGCTGAAATCAGTCCCACACTTTCACAATGTCGAGTTGTATGCAGGCATGATAATTTCAACAACAAACTCTTCTCCAATTACTCGAAATGAACCAAAAGATGACAGTAGATGTGACCAAAAATCCGAACCCGCTAATAACATAAGCTTTTCTGAACTTTGAGACCTCAGTTCTCCCAACTCAGTCGACCAATGGTGACCAAATTTCACATGAAGCTTTATTGGACCCTTCACTCTCACCTTCAATAATTTTCAGATCGAATACTCAATCCAACTCTCAGATATGGATCAAATCGTAATCAGTGTTAACTTAAGAGCTTTACAGACCCATGCAAACTTGATCCAAGACCCTAAACAACCTATTCGACCATTTGAGATAAAACTTTCTATATATCTTACTGATAAGACATCACTAAATCCTGGGAATTTTCACTCAGAAATTTGACCCAGAACTCGAGAAATAGCCAGTCTCCCATGACTATCACAGTCCGCAGTATTCGTCTCATCACGTCTGCACTTCTCAACTTCAATCGATCGGTTCACATCCAAATCGATCAAGAATCAGCTGAAATTGATATCAAAATAACTAGCTCGTTGTCAGCTCTCCAACCCAATTGATAGCTCCTCATAGCTCCTCACAAGTTTCTCACAACAAGCAAAAACATCGCAACGGATATGAATTACACCCCCTCCACTCAATCGATCATAACGTTCTCAATCTTCATGAAATCGACCGATTATTCAGCCAAGATTGTAGCCTTGATCGAGAGTTTTCTAACCATATCCTTCCTTGCGCGAATGGCCCTTCGAAGCTTCCTGAAACTATAAAAAACGTCGCAAGTATAAGCAAGAACACCATTGATTTCAAAAGTAGACCAATGAGAGCAAAAAGAGCTTTTGGTTTGTCTTCTCCTCACTCAACTTTTATCATTAGAATGACTTGTAACACCCCAGGAAACAATAGACATCACTAAGACTAGAAGGAACCTGATAAAATCCCCGATACATGTTGAAGGATTCTTTGCAAAACGTAAAGACGTAGGGGCGTTCAACTAGAAAGAGACAATTGAGTCACCGACTAATACAAAGTCAATATTACAACTTGAAAACGATATACAATGAAAATGATCTACAAAAGAAAACGGTGAAATTACCACTCGGTTGAAATATTCTTCCCTAAAGTTCTTCACGATCCATGCCCCATGATTGTTCTTTGGTCTGCAGAGGCACCGAATATCGACTGTCAGACATTGATAGGAACATTGACTGGGTAGTTGAGATCCATTCTTCGTCACAACAAGATGTATATCATCACATCCCAAGTCTCTTCGTATGTAACAATCGAAAGGATCATCGAAAGTTGTAAGTCCATCACCCTCTTCATGAATTCGTCGTTAAAATATGCAACTAACCATTGTCAAAAGTGATCGCAGTGGATGCATTGAAGCTTGATGTAAAACGGATTCGAGAAAAGAAGATCCGAAATCGGTATCAAACTTCTGGCCATAACCACCACTCTTGCAGTTCTTCACTCCTCCATGCAGACCACCGAGAAATTCTCACGAATCACTCGCTAAGATAGAATGCATTGCGAACTCTCGACCCATCATTTTTATACTCAAATTTGACGGTAAAGACCACGGACGTGAACGCGCACATATTGTTGATTAGACACGTTCCACTACCGTGCGATCACTTAAATAGATAATCGTGACATGATATTCATCACACCGTTCGACGAGTTACACGATTAGATTCATGAGACATAGAAAAGAAACACATCCTAAGTTCTATGCAAATTTCACACAAGAGCCGAACCACAACACGACACTGTAAGTACATTAACGATCATGTCCTGAAATCGGAGTTATTTTACACGTTATCGTATCGTATATTACATGAAGATTGTCCAAGAATATGTAAGATATTTGACTCTGAAGATATCGTGTGTAAGAACAAAAATGAGAGAGAGAGACACAACCACCAGAACGAGTCCTTGAGATAATCAAAGCTCATTTTATGTACACTTCCGTTGTGAAACACAAAACTTAAAAACAAACTAAATCGTCTATAGTGTGCACACGAGTCCCCTAACCTTTGAAACCAATCCTAGGACAAGAACTGCCGAAGAGTAACTGAAAGTAACGAAAACACACCTTTGATAACAAAAAGCTCCACAACAATGTCTTGTTACTCAAACTCCCATATACACTATATAACATATGCAACCGTATCAACCTTGTCTCTCAGTACACCACTAGTGCGATGATCAGATCACCCTAATCCAAATGAGAGTCGTGAGTGCAACCGTAACTAGCAATATAAATAACGCAACTCGAAGTCAGAACCAAAACCGCACCATCGTCACCGCTCAGTATACGACTAACTTGGTAGTCATATCAACCTAATCCAAATGAAGATTGTGAGTGCAACTCATGTAGCTAGCAAAATAAAAAGAAACCGAAGTAGACACCAAACTCATAAGAAGAAACCAAAAAACATCAATCTAATCAACCTTTGTCTAAACAATCTTCAAATGTGGATAAGGGCTATTCTCTTGACTCCAATGGCTCCAAGAAATTCCAAATCCGACCTGCAACAACAAAGATATCTCTAATATTTTATTGTAGCTGATCAAACCTTCCAAACCTCCTCCCTACAGCTTGAAATCACTCACATAAGCAAAACAGACCGTAAGATCCGAGATCAATCTCCTCCTTTGGATCGATTTGACTACCTTGATCTCAATGAGATCCCAAACAAGTAGTTTGGAGTTCTTCTCGTAAAGTATGACAAGAATTCTATCACGTGAAGCAAAATATTGACATAAATTGATCCTTTGACTCAACTTCACTCGCCACGTCCAACATAATAATCCAGTCCACATACGATCTTCTTCTATGCGTAGATGAAGACTCCTTGATTGCATTGACACTCATAACAAAGAGCTTGGTCCATCCGTGAAAAACAAAGCAAAGAGAGACCAATAAATCTCAAGTCGCAAGTGAACTAAAATTGATGAAAAGTTTCTCTTACGAGTCAATCTCCCTCACATCTCCTCAATCACCTGATGGAACTTTGTAATGTCTTCAATTTCCTGAAGAACTCGACGTTCTGATCGTTATGGATCCAAGATATCAACTTTGGACTCTAGAATGTTCCGAAAGATCTAACTCTCTTTCGAAGATAATTGATCATGAAGCACTACAATCCTCTTTCTCTACATCTCAGTTTCTCCAATAACATACAACACGGTCTATCTCTTCGTGAATCATTGTAACTAGTGCATAGCTTGCACAGATATAAACCCAATGACACCTCGTAAGCATGCATTAGACCTCCAAATCTCTCAAAACGTCCACCGGCAAGTCATAGATACAAGTTGATCCCTTAAGCTGTCTCCTTATCCTAGTTCATAAAACATGCCTTCAACTCAAATAATGAGTAATCAACCCCCTTGCACCTTTAGTATAACACTAGGGACCGCAAATACCCAATCAACACTCACAAGCTAGATTCTAACTTGTTATTCTCATCTTTGAATCTCATAACTTTGTTATTAAACGTCCAAATGGAACTAATGAAGTGCTCATAAGAAGCTTACAATGAGCCCTACCATTTGGTGTTGTGAGAATAGAGACTCGAAAGTAGGTCTGAAGTCATTTTTTCCTCCATGCGCGTCTTTGGAGGATCATGTGCAACACTGAAGTTCAACTTTCAAGTAGAAGCTGGTCCACAACACGAAAATATGAATAACAAGCATTAATTATCAAAATATGGAAGAACAAAAGACTCTCAATTAATGATCGTTAGAAGAGGCTTAGCGTTGATATAACACTAATGTCGTTATTGCAGGGTGTGTTTTGTAGCATTTTCCTCCCTTGCTCATGCTATATTTCCTGCAAATGTAAAAATAAAATGTAACATAAATTTTTTAGTAACAGATTTCTCCAAGCCATTTTCAACATTACTGTAGATATGTTATGCTTTCATTTATAATTTACAAGCATCTCCACTGCAATACTAAAAACGACTAGGAGAAATCTTTATTCAATATGATTTTTTTCCAAAAGTTTTTGAACCCAAGTGCAACTTCAAACAACCCAGTTTTTACATGAGAATTCTCTCATTGCACCACGCCGATTATAAGAATTTCTGCTTCATCTCAACTTACGTGATACGAAACTAGTTTGGAGTGGAAAGATTACACGTGCGAACTGAAAAATCCACACCCAACATACCAAATGTGTCTCTTCGTCAACCAGCCTCTCAAACATAAAGAGAGGAATTAAGTATGATCTCATCGGCTTCAAGAAGTAAACCGAGTGTAATAGCGATATACTAGGTTATTCTCGTCACAGACACTCGCACACACCTGAGGAAAAAATATGTTTCAACAAGCTTTATGTATTACTCTATAACATTATAACCTATGTATAAACTACTTGATGGAAACATATGATGGAGGTTGCTGATCATCACATGATATCATTCTGAATGACATTATTTGACGAGGACTTAGCTTCACGAATTTTGACTAATTAGGAAGATATATTGCTTTCATCATTTTCAGCAGGACTTTTAACTTGCATTTCTTAAAATGTGAAAATTTTGTTTAACGCCTAATCATGAGAAATGTGTAGATGTGACGACCATTTTGTAGACGATAAATACAGATAATCACATCATCCATATTGTACAAAATTTGTAGGTTTACAGAAATCTACAAAGTGTTCCGCAACTGCAAACCCCCTAAAAGAAAATCAATAATTGATCATTAATAACCAGACCAATTTTATGTAACGACAAGAAGACACTTTGAGATATCTATGAGATCGCATGTTTGTCTATTCGTATATCAATATGTCGATGAGGGATACTTGACCAACAAGTAAAGATAAAATCTAGCGATTGAGCCAAAATATGACATCTCAGCTCTAAACATATTAGGAGATACAAGTCTTAACTTTGACACATCAAAGTTATGAAGAAATATTCCTCAACGACTAAAGGAGAAAAATGTTGTAACTTCTTAGAGGAAAATTTTATGTAGAATCGTGGCTCATTTTGGATCATTTTTGTGAGTAGACACTACGATCTCTTAATTAATTAATTTTTAGTTGTAACATCCAGAATAATTATTCATAGCTGTAGATTTCTCTATTGCAAAAGCAACTGGGTGAAACGGGGGTCTTTTCTTACGTGCATCTCCGAAAGTGCTCGTAAGAAACACCCGCCATGGTCCGCTGATGTTGTGACACCCTCCTGCAGGTCAAGAATTTTACACAAAGGTTCCAACATTGACACCTATTATGTTGTAATTTAAAAGCGTGATAAGAGTGTGATCTATAAGAAATGCAATATATATGTGATGGGAACTATAATTATTTTATAGTATATAGAAATTTTTATGACACTTTGACTTTTGATAAGATACTAAAAGATGTCCATATGGATTGCAGTATTTCAAATAATTAACCTTAGCAATAGTAAACTATAAATATGAAATGATTCATCCACATTTTAATTCAAGAGATGTTTCTATGAATCTAAACATTGAAGAAAATGATAACTTCAAAAACTTTGTAAATCTTTTAGAGACCATTATAAAAGTACATTCCAACTGTAGTAACTCTCCTTCTATCCATGTTTTAAGGTATCGATGTAATGAGTGAAAATTGTGGTGCCCACAAATTACAGGATTCACGGATTTTTGAAATTTTTAAGATTAATTACTTGTTTGTATAACTGAAGAAGCGTTGTTACTTAAGATTACTGCTTCCTTAGAAGGAAGATGATCTTATGAGCATTTTGTAATAAGAAGTTGACTTCTTCGGAAGACGACCGTCTTCCGGGAAGCGTCTTCTCAGTTGCGTCTTCGGTAGACGGGAAGACGGCGGAAGACACTCATCTTCCGGCAGGCAGCGACCGCGAAGGCCTAACCATGAATTTCCAGGTAAAGGAGTAGGTGTACCTACTAGGTAACACCAAGGTGGTAGGTAGGTCGGGTAAGTCATCTGGGGTCGAAACCCCTAATCTGCAGGGAAGATGCGTAGGAAGCACATTAGCGCATTCAACTTCTCGTAGCAGCACGCTTCTTGAGAAGATTGATTTCAGAGGGTGAGCTTCGAGTGAGGAGGTAGCGAGGTAACATTGAGTGAGGACAGGATCGATTAGAAGCTGGAAGGAAGACGAGGTCGAATTGCTGAAGCGCAAGAAGCATACTGAGTGAAAAGCGTTTCCTGTGAAACTCCCGGAAGCTGACATTGGAAGCAGCTGAGTGGAATCGGAGGTGGACGGCTTAATCAATTGAGGAGTAGTCAGGAGAGGACGACGGAAGCAGCTCAGTGGGGTCGCATTGGAGCTGGGACTAGAGCCAAAGCGCGCGGAAGGTCGAAGACAACTCGGGAAGCAGACAGAAGACTGTAGAGATTCTTCCCATGTTCTTTTCCCTTCCCACTGCTTCTCGCCTTTGTTTGGTATCCCCCGCGCTTCCTCGGTTGTTTGCAGACAGCCTGATCGATTACCCCCATCCTCATTTTTCCTATTGTGACATTGGGTGCGGAAGCGCTGTCCAATTTCCTTCAGACATCTTCCTACTTCTTCCTGAGTTCAATTCGAGCTTCCCTACCCATCGTCCTCAAATTGACGATCCCAGCTATCAATTTCCCTACCTTACTACTCCCTCTCTACTCCCGAAATCTTGAACAGAAGACGCTTCGGAAGATTGGAACATCTTCGGAAGATCGTCTTCGGAAGACTGTCTTTAGAAGTCAACTGTACACAATTCGTATCAAGAGTGGATTTGCTTTGCTTTTGTGTTAAGAGAGGCTTGGTACGAATCCTGAGTGGCTTGGTGAGTTGTTTTGTTATTTCGAGAAGTTGGAAGTCGGGGACTAGGCTTGTGCCTCCCGGTCTTCCAAGCTTCTCAACTCCACATCTTCCTAGAGAGACTAGAAGACTGAAAGGCTGGCAAAATGTGCGAGAAGACGTGAGGGTCCATTTCGGGTCTCTTTTGTCTGACCCACAGCAGCCATTCCTTCTTCTTCCCAAACTTAGGAGAGAGTCGTGAGAAGACTTGCTGACTGAATCTGGAGAGAATGGTCGAGGGTCATGTCTTCCCACCGAGCAGCAAGCTTCTTCTGAGTGCGTATGAGAGATGAGAAGTCAGAAGAACAGAGTGCAAATGTCTTGAGTCTGTTGTGAGGATAGATTGCGCGTAGGAAGAAGAAGACATGTGAGACCAGTGAAGAGAAGCCTGACTTCAGGAGGTCTTCCGAGAAAGACATTGAATCGGAAACTATCTCGAGTGTCTTCCCGGAGACCACTGTCATCGCAGGAGCCCGCAACCATCTTCTGAACCTGTTATGCACTCTACGTTTCGCGAATCTTGTATCTTCTGATAGGAAGTAGGATGTAATGCAAGGTGGGTTGTCTTCTTGGTAATCCATGCGAGGCCTTGCTTAGATAGGATTGTTTAGATATAGCTCGGAAGACGAGAGCTATCTAGGAAGTACTGTTAGAATCCCGAAAGACGGAGTAGCTGTCTTCTGGAAGACTAGTTTCGTCTTCTGAGAAGTAGAAGCTAGACTGTGGACACTTGGGAAGGACTGAGCCTTCAGCTCATAGTAAGTGCGTGTGGCTTAGTGCAACAGGTCTTCCAGTATGTCAATGCATCCTCGAGGGTTGGTGTTACCGGCAGCAGAGTTGGTCGAGATCACACCCTTCCTCAAGGAGTTGGGTCTCGATTTCTTCCTATGGGATGGGAACCTCGCAGACCAGGGACTTCTGGAGGAGGTGTGAGCAGCGTTACCACCCTGCAACCGTGTACCTGCGAAGGTAGGAGTAGCTCGAGGAAGACCATCTTCCTAGACCAAAGATTGGTGGCGCAGGGTCTTCCACAGGTCAAGATCCGAGGATCGAGGTTATTGGCTCGAGAAGAAGATCCAACCCAGGATCGTGAGTGAGTGACATGTGCCTGAAAGCACAACTTGCCTCTTCGTGGAGGACAGGCAGGGTAGGAATGGGTGGAAGATCGAATCTTACCGGGAGCCGAAGAAGCGACTTCTGGCGAAGCTGTTTCTGCATCTCTTTCCCAAGGGGAAAGCGCAGAAGACGAGGTACCTGGGAGATCAGGACGTAGAGTTCCTGGAAGCCGTATGTGCGAGAGAGAATATCAACTGGGGCACATTCTTCCACGCGTATGTACAGACGGAGCTAGCGTACTTGGGTACCCCGGCAGGAGGACACTTGACACCTTTTCTCTTCTACTTGTACGTAGCCAGGGAGATCTCAGGGGAGATCAGTTGGCGAGGTATGGACCAACAAGGCAACAAGAGACGAAGGAGGAGACCTCGGAAGACGACGACCGAGCAGCAGCCGCAACTCCCCCTCCCACTCTAATGCCGCAGCTGAGGCCCGACTCTCACCAGAAGACGCTTCTGGTGCGGGAAGACGAGTCTAGTGGGTCGGAATAGGACGCCACGCCGCCGAGGAAGATGGGTCCTAGAAGTGTACCTAGGAACCCCACCTCCCTCATTCATTCAGGATCGGAGTCTGACTCGGAGGAAGAGTCGCTGAGTACGTGATTGAAGCAGAAGACCGCTTCTGTCACACCAGGAAGTCTTCCGAAGACTCCAGAAGACAATAGAAGAAGGGATACACCTACTGCGATGCGGGAAAGCGCAGTGAAGAGGACCGCTTCTGCCATGGAGAGGGATCTTCCACCCCGGAAGATGAGAAGAGTAGCTTCTTCTCGTGCGTAGAAGATGAAGACCATAGTGGTGGAAGAGGCACCCTTGCCTATGGAAGACAAGGTAGAGACCTCCGACCAAGTCGTGGAGATGAGCATGTCTTCCGCAGGAAGACGACTGGAGGAGTTCGGTGCTTTCTTCCGAGTCGAGATCCAGCCCGCTATGGAGTTTCTGGAGAAGAGAGCGAAGGCTCAGGAGAGGCCCTTGCAACATGGATTCGGTCTGCGCACCTTGCTGCGACAGGAAGAAGATCAGAAGAAGACCGAGGCGCTGGAAGCTAGTCTCCGCACCACGGAGAAGCTCGCAGCAAGATACAAGACGGAAGCAGCCGCTTCTACCAAGGAGCTGGTGCAGCTTCGGAAGAGCAACCAGGAGTTGCAGGCGCGTGTACAGCAACGCGATCAGGAGGTCCTCCGAGTGCGGGAGAAGATCATCGCCTTTGCAGAGGAGAAGATGACATGGACGATGCAGCAGGAAGCCGCAGAAGCACGAGTTGCAGCTGAGAAGACGCAGCGGAAGCTCGTGCGCAAGAGATGCTAGCACAGTCGGTGGAAGCGCCTCGGAAGAAGTTCAACTTCACCGCGGGTAGGAAGTTGCTTACCCTAGCTAGAGGACGGGACAATGAGTCCAAGATGATGTTGGTGGAATGCAGGGAGAGCATGTTCAGGTACTTGGATCGGCAGATAGAGGGAGTGAAGACACTCTATGGTCTTCCCTCGCTTCCGACACCCGCAACTGCATCTTCCCAAGCTCCAGCACCATCGACTGGATACAAGTTGGAGAAGGAGGAGTTCGACCTCGCTGTGCACTTGGTAGTGACAGCGTTGGAAGCCGAGAAGACTCCGGAAGACGCCCCGGAAGACAAGATGTCTTCTTGAAGACAGGAAGACGAGCCGTCTTCCTAGGTATTCCGCGTGGAGGAAGTGACTTCCCCGGACCCCCATGAGGTCGTCATGGTCCCTAGTACCGAGCTGATGCTCCAAAAGAGTGAAGAAGCACCGGTCGACTCCGCTTCCCAGAAGACGGTTCCGTCTTCCGAAGCAGAAGCCGAAGCCGAGGAAGACGCAGCCGCAGCGACAGCAGGGTCAGCGAAGAGCGATGAGGAGGAAGCCACCTCAGTGACACCCGAGGTAACTGCAGGGCTTCCTAGCTTATCAAAAGTCGCGTTAGGGGCTCCGATAGGAGCAGATCAGGTAGAGGTTGCCTCCGAGCAATCAGAGTAGATAGTAACCGAAGTAACAAACTCCAGATTTAGTAGGATCAAACATGCTATCTTAAGGGTGGCAGTTTTCAATGTAAAATTAGTTAGGATACCATGTGGCAGCATAGTAGCGTAGGAGTAACAAGGTGTATGGCTAATTAGGAAGGGGAACCGCTTGCATGTGAGGTGGCAACCTCCTGTCAGCGCCTCTCTCTCCTTGGTGGTCGCCTCCTCTATTTTCTCATGGCAGCGACATAAGTAGGATCGAAGAGTAGGAAATGGGGTTCTGTAGCTACTGCACACACATATCGATTTTATGGTGCAGGCAGACTAGACACATTAGAGAGGAGACACATGATAGACAGTTCTTCGCACACTACACCCGTTGTTGGAAACATGCGAATAGTCTGGGAATACACAGGAGGGATCTGCATGCTCGTACCATCAGTGGTTCAAAGATGTAGATAGAGGTAGTGGACAGTTTAAGAACAGGGAACGGCATCCTCGTGCAGTCCTGTTGACTAGACTGGTGTGTCGAGGAGTAGGCGCAAGAAGTAGAGGGAGTGAGCTTCCCAATGTCATTGTGACTTCTTCTCGAGGAATGGATTGTTGATTTGAGTGCAGAAGCTTTGTTCATGTCTTCTGGGTGGTGGGTTTCCTTGAATTCGCTCCCAATTGTGCATGGGAAGTGTTCTTCTTGAGTGGCGGTGAATGTCAACAGTTGTGGAAGTGTAGCTTGGCTCGTCCAATAGAGCACTTAAGATCTATGTACGGACGGTCTTATGGGTAAGAGATCCCAGAAGACATAGTAGTCGGAGCAGCGAAGAGAAGAAGAAAGAAGCCTTCTTCCCGCAACAGAAGACAACATCCTCGAGTAGAAGACGGTGCAACAGTACTCACGTTTGTTGTCTTCCTCTCCAAACTATTACAAGCAGGGATGGCTTGTTAGTCAGGATCCGGACTAGAAGCTTGTCGGAATCTTAATTTCTCTTTTTCATCTTGTTTTCTCTTGTTTGGATTTTCTCTTCTTCCCCATCTTCTCCCATCTTCCCCATCATCTTACCTTCTTCTAGTGAGCTTCCGAAACTTCTATTGAGCTTCCGTGAAGGTGAATGTCGTTGTAGTGCTGCAGGAAGACCATTTCCGTAGGCAGAAGCCTGGGAAGGCTACAGGGGGTATACACCCTAAGATTGATCTAACCCGTTGGAACGTGAGTGTGAGAGTAAGGTGTAACAGCCGTGCTAGTCGACTTCTGCGAAGCAGGACAGTCTTCTGGAGGTACGAGAAGCCGAGTTGAACCTCCAGAAGCCGAGGATTGCTTCAGGAAGACGGTACTGAGAAGATCGGAAGAAGCAACCTGGAAGCAAGAAGATCATCTTCTCGAGCTTCTCTGTGAATAGTTGTGTGATATTTTAGTTAGTAGTTGTTTATTTTGATCCAGAGTACCTTTTGGCGTGCCTGGAAGACGCGTGGTTTTGTGAGAAGATGGGATTCCTAGACAAAATCCGTGCGTTTGTGTGTTTGAACAGATCTTAGAACTTAGAGCAGCGTTACTTGTGTAAATCCTCTGTGGGAACAATATCTTGTATACTAAATGGGCAAAAGGAGTAATCCTGCGTCCTACAAAAATATAGAGTCTATTAATATACAATAGATGATAAAGAAAACATTTCAATGGTGTCTCCTCTATTACTTTTGAAGTTTCACACATGAACTCTTGATGAATAATATCAGTGTAGCATATGACTTCCATATTAGGTTTGGTAACAATCTTATCTAGTTGCACGTTCCCTTATTATATTTTGGATGAAGGGTGTCGAAGTTTCTAGCCGTGGAAATATCAAGTAATGAACAAGCGAGAGAAAGAAACAACCATGTATATATAACAACCTCTTTCAAAATGCTAAACTAGAAGCACAAAACTTATGGACATACTTCTGTAGTCTATAATCTTCACTCAACCCATCAAACAAGTCTTTGAACCCAAGTCTAAAGAAAATTCCATTGAAACATAGATGAAAGTAAGGACAACATTCATTTGCTAACAAATACTTCTTAACAATGTCACACAATCCAAAATCCATCAATGTATAATCTTTTAACAAAAGTCAACTTCACAACCCATATATGAACAACTAGAACTCAAACGAGGTTAACAACAGAACCAAAAATAACAAAAACCACCACCAATATGAGAATTATCATGTTTTGTCAAATAATTTTCAGAAACTGATAGATTCCTCTTTTTTGACTCTATTAGCTCATAAAACCTTTAGATCCAACTGTTGATAATTGAAATATTTCTAGTTTTTAATCGCAAGTGATCAAACTTTTGAAACTCTCTCTCCTAGCGGCTTAAAGGCACCACATTCGCTAAACAAACCATCTGATCTGAGATCTATCTTTCCTTGCAGGTATAGCTAATTACTTTGATCATTATGACACTTAGAATATGTAGTTTAGAGTTATTGTCGTAAAAAAGAGAAGAAGAGAAATACAATTACAAGAAGTAAAATTTGACAAATTTTTTTCTCTATGCCTCAAGTTCACTCACAATTAATCTTATAACAATCTAATTCGCAAACGATCTTCTATTATGTATAGATAAAAAATCCTTGATTGCATTGACTTCAAGAACGAAGAGTATGACCCATCCATCGTAAAGAACAAAGTAACCTTAGGTCGATGATCCAAAATTGGTAAAGTGTCCCCATATGAATCAATCTCTATCATATCTAACAAATTGTTTAGTAAAACTTCATATTGTCTTCAATGAACTCCAAAGAACTCGATGTTTAGATCTTGATAGATTCGAACACAACAAGTTTGGACTTCAAAACATTTCAAAGTCCAATTATCATTCTGCAAACACTCCTTTTTGTTAGGTCTTGAATCTCCTCAAATCACTAAATCCAATCATCTTTTTCTTTAACTGTCATCTATTTTGTCTTGTTATTGAGATCAAAATTCATTAGCATCCTGCATGCATACATGTATTTTCAAATTTCTAGATCATCTATCGATATGTCGAAGACTCAGGCTAATTTTTAAGCTATCCCTTGCATACAATTTCACAATACGTATATTTCCTAAAATAATGAACAAGCAGGTCCTCTACATCCTTAGTATACTGTCAATGACCTCTAAATACAAATCAAAGTCCTCGACAATCAAGAAACTAAGGTTTAATTTGATTCTTTTTATATTGTGAATCTATAGATTAAGCATCTGAATGAATCTAATAAAGTGTTCACAAGAAATTTAAAACGAGCTCTATCATTTGGCTTACCGAGAATGACGAATTGAAAGTCAAGTAAAAACTGATCCTATGAGCATCTTTGGAATGATACTAAAAGTTGTGTCTCATGTAGAAGTCGATCAACCACAAGACAATGTTAGATATATTGAACATTATTGAATCTAGTCAAAAGTGTACATCTCTACACACTTGGTCTTCTTGAATGTTCCATAACGCCTTTGGTTGAGGAACTCCTTTGGTTATGTTCGCTTCTTCTGGATTCGAGGTTTCAAGTCCCTCTTTTGACTTTGACGTTTTGTTCATTCTTAGTTGGGCACTATGGATGGATGCTTTGTCTCATCGATTGATCACTCTTTTTGTGGAAGAGGTCTTTCGTGTGACCCATTTGCTTGTTTGCCAAGTTTAATACATATTTTTGTTTTGTCAAAATTCTTTTAAATCCAATGCTTGCTAAAAAATAAAGATGTTGATCATAAGTAATAATTTAAGACACAAACAAGACACGCAATATCAAATATGATGTAGACATTATCAAATATGATGTAGACATTATCAAATATGATGTAGACATTAGACTCATATATTTATATAAACAAACAGTCCTAAAGCTTTAGTAATTCAAGTAGAGATAAGTGGAGTAAATACTACTTTTGAGAGTTATTATGCGAGATAGACACTAGAAAGCTTTCATGAAAGGACGTGACAAATACCCAAAGGGTATTGTCTAGGTGAATACTACATGGTGGTTATTCAGTACAACCGACGTACGAAGTGAGATTGAGATATTAAGGATCATTTGTACATGACAACTCTAATTTTGATCGTAAATTTTTCTTGCCTAATCGAATTCACAATGAACGTCTCATAAAACTTTTGATATTGGTGCTTAAAGATATCAAAAAATGAATACTTTCACACCAGCATGGTGTTTAAGGTGGAAAAATATGTTGTGTTCAAGATGGAAAGTACAAAATTATAGAGGAAGCAAACCAATGTCTTGTAGTAGATTGACTATGGTGGAAAATCATGATTTTGAAAATATATTTTACCAACTTGCTACAAACATGTTTATGATAAGTTGCACCTTCCATTGTGTAGTTCTCGTTGTATCACCAAAATCAGATCATCGCAAAAAGAACTAACACTTTTTCCATCCTCAATCCTCAGACCCATCCTAATAGGTCCACGAAACGACAATGTAAGAACTCGAGTGGATCACTCTTCATTTTTGAGGAAACACCTACGTGTGGAGACATAATTAAAAACTCTTATCTTATTTACTAACAAAAATTTTAAAGTCTTATTTTCTAAAAAATCAATAAAACAATATCTATTTTAGGTATATATTTTTCCTTTATAGATTAGAATTATCTTTTTTAGAAGTTAATATATATATAATTCATATTATATCTTATGTTATGATTAGTACAACCCAAAAATAGTATTATTTGTTAAAACATTGGTTATATAATTCTTGGAGAAATCTTGTTGAGAGCTTTTGACTCACTTCTCGTCAATCCTCGTTAAGCTAACGTGGATTTTCAAATCAACTCATTCTTAATCAAAGGAATAAGTTATATGTAAGCTAACTTGTCAAAATTAAAGATGAATCTTTCTTGTAACATAAGGTTTTTGAGGAACTACTGTGATAAATCTAGGGTATAATTAAAATCTTATGTTGAGAGGATGCAGTATGTCATTTTCATGCCAACAACGTCTTTTTCATAGATTGATTTAAACTATTAACTTCAAGTAAAACAATTAGTTTCAACTAATCTTATTACAAGAGATATGTTGCCTTAGATCAGTATTATATTTCAATTCCATAGTTTAGATCAAACTTGACATATGAATATTTATAATAGCATGAGAAACACCCTATAGTAGAAAATAAAGAGTTTTAAAATGAAACATAAAATCTATATTTCTTTTTAAAATATGAGAAGATTTAATATAATAGTACTATGTTTTAGAACCATCAGTTTTTTAAATTTTTAAATTTTATTGAAAATATCATATTTTTACTTATACATGTTCTCCATGGAAAACAATAGTTAACCCCCCAGTGTAAGAATGTTCGATAATCTACGTCATCATAATACATAAGATAAAACATGAAAAACATGCAATGACCACGTAATCCTATAATATTGAATGTACCATCCTGATATTTATTACCTACCACCTTACTGCTATTCACAATGCAAGTGAAAAGTACACATCGACTTCGATCTTCTAACAGATCTTGTTGTACATGAAGAGACAATTTTTCCTCCACGATACCAACTTTTCTTTTTCTTTTTCTTCTTACAAAACTTATATCACTTCACTCCGGACGGATAGGGTTTAGTGTGCTCTTGAATCAATATTGATTCAAGAGCATAACTATATAATTACGTACCACTTTTGTTTTATCATACTAATAAGAATATCTTATAGTAGAGGTTTACAGAAATATAAGGAGAAACAAACCTCCATCCATAACAAAAATTTACAGGGTTCAAATGAAATATGTAACCTTGAAGTATCATGTTGTGTCAAAGGCGACACCTTTATATTTGAGAAATTTTGAGAAATTTTGAGTATCTTATAGTAGAGGTTTACGGCTATAGATTGCAAATGTCTAGTGACTGTAAAATTTATGTACCACCTCCAGAGATGGTACGTAAAATTTACAGTTGAAACTTATAAATTCTTTTATGAGAGTTACGAAAATATATTTCCGTAACTTTAAAAGGTTAACTGTAAACTAACCTTTTACGGATAAGGTTAGAGTGTGAACACGCGATACAATGAATAGTCAACGGATGGAAAAACCCCATCAAGTCTTACAAGGAAAAGAAGGACCCGAAAGGACAATCAACTAACGCCCCGAAAGGAAGAACACCAAGGCTAAACCTCGCTAACAGGTAAAGGATTTCTGGACGGTTTTGTCGGATCCTCTAGTCCATTCACAACTTGACGGTTGCTTCTCACTCCGGAGTGTTAATTGCACGGAAGAGCAAGGAACATCGAGCAGGTCATGTGATATGGAGAGTAGAGAGGATTCTTATATAAGTCTACATGTCAGAAGTTTCAACAAAGTGATGCAGCAGCATATTAATAAGTAGTCTCGATTGGGAATCAGAAATTGGAGGTTTGAATTTCTTGAGTATAGTTTTGTGTGGCTGAAGGCCGCAGTTTAAGATCCTTGTTGCACTTTAAGTGCGGTCGTAGGTCGCGGTCTGGTTTTGTTTCCTTCTGTATAGAAGGAAACGAACCAGGGACACTGGGGTTTAGGGGATAGCTTCAAGAATGAAGCGATAATTATCCGGGTACCACATATGGGCAAAACAACAAACTCACAGGCATGAGAATCGATAACCAAATGCAATTAGATCACGCGTGAGAACATGTCAAAATGTATAAAGAGACTAGAAGTTACTTTTTACCTTATGAGAATAAAGGTTAGGCGTTTTTTCACATTAAACCACTAGTAGGGATATAAAAAGTCTCACTCCGCAGGCGGTGGACTTTTTCCACTGTAACTTTTGTTTCTTTTCTCAGTCAGAGTAAGGAGGCCAAGGCCCCAGTCGAGCTCCCTGTCTCAAAAGAGCTCGCTGGATCATGATAACGCGAGAAGTAAGTGATTATAACAAAGTATGTGGGTAGTAGAACAATTCAAAATTCAAAATATTCTATTTCTGTGGTTCTCAGTGATCGAGGATTCACTTGATAATTTTGAAGCAGTCTGTATTTCTCCTGAGCTCATCATGGGTTCATTTTGAAGCCTTTTCTCTTTTGCTCATTTCGCTATCAAGATCACAAAGTTTGATCACCTAGCGCAATGGTGATTGCGTTGCGCAGATCTCTCAAGAGCCCCGTCCCGTGCTGAACTTACTTAGCAAAGGTTAAAAGTGATTAACAGTGGGATCCCACCGCTAACATAGCCGAATTTGTAGTTTAAATAAAACAAGAAGAAAGAGGAAAGAAAAAGTACAACAATAACAAGAAAATAATTTCAAGGTGAAAGAATGTGGAATAAAGGGGAGAGCTTGGCTACATGCCATGTTTGCCTTGAGGATGGTTGAATTCTCGCACGCCGTGAACAGAAAGGGGAAAAGTGTCCAACTTCCGTCAGTTGGCTCATTCATCGCCTTCATGAATAAGGCCTTGACGTACTCATTCATGCACACGTGCATGATCCATTATGATATTATATATTATGATGTTTTATTCCAAGTGTTTGCATAGCAGATGATCATGTGTTATAGACATGCATATTATGCTGGCATTTACTCCCTCATTTTCACTTTGGATAAATGTCCACTACATTCGGATGAGTGAGAAACAACTTCTTTATGAACTGAATAACCGAAAAGAACAAAACCGATAGTAAAGTTACCGTTTACATATATTAGCTTTGTCCTGATAGTACGATGAAGTAACTAATTAGTAACTATATGTCACTATTTCCATTCACGGCAAGGCGAGTAATATGAGTAGAGTTAACTTATTTTCTAGCCTTTCCTACATAAGGATGACACACAAATGAATAACCTACCAATATGGACACCGCATTATGGAAGTTTTTACTTGTCCATCCGTAAACCGTCTCCATAGGGATATAATCATTTTTGTTTACGTTTGTCTGACTTTAGTAAGTTAGCAAGAGGTTTTGAGTTAGTCTACTTTATGAAAAGACGTTTGACGGTGACTTGTAATAAACTTTTCTAGTATTTTTTAAAATTGTAAAATCATAAAAGAAACTTTTTAGGGAAAAACTTTACTATATATTGTAAATTGACTATCGTTTCTAAAATAGATAATGTATTATTTTTCTTAACTGTACCGGAAATCTACCCTTTTCCGCCAAAATCGGTCCGGTCGTTGACACCACCGTAATTTCTTGATTTCTGCCGCATTTACTCCCACGTTGGGAGTAAATGTTATGCGGTACGTCACTCCCGTATAGTCTACATGAGAGCAATAAACTATGTACGTGAGCAGTACTCAACATTATCCATCAGTATTCAAAAGAACAAAAAATATATATAACAGAAACGTATAAATCCAGGAGTACAAGCTCATACCATCACGGAATAAAGAGACATTTTGTGTGGATATTATAGAAAGCATGTGGATTTATCATTACAGCGTTAACCGGAAGATGAACCACAGTTTGAGTTGATGGTACGCGTACAGATAATGAGGTACTTGCAAGTCACGTAGTTCACACTCAACACTGTGGTGGTCCTTATCCTCGTGATTACTCCAAAAAGGGAGAAAAACGGAAAACAAAGAAAAGATCTTGTACTTTCTTTTGAACATTATTCATTTACAGTGTGGCAGTATTTAAAGATCCACAAGGAACTCATCAGAATTCACGACCCATTGTTGTACAAACTAGTACAAGAAAATGTATATGGAAGCATTTATATGCTTATAAATTTATTTGCTGCTTTACATTCTTCAGTATACACGTAGCAGTGTGCACCATTAAGCAAAAGGACCAAACAGTGACCGAAAAATAAAATAAAATAGGAAGAATAGCGTGACACTCAAAGTATACTGAATAGCGGTCAAAACAAGTGATCATGTTCGTTAGGTAATACGGTAACTATACTCATTTTAATTGCTTTGCCGTGATGGAAATAGTAATTTCTTGTTATTTCTCGTTTTATCGGATGACTAGGATTCATGCAGACTCGCATGACACCAACGAGTATGAGTAGAGTTAACGCTAAGTTTCGTTAGTAGATTGGTTTTGACCAACCGAGATGGAGATGGAGTTAGAGCTGCTCTGCACCTACAATTTTGAAATCACAGAACGGGTTTTCACGCGGGAGAGTGAGGGTTGTAATAGGCGAGAAGTCCAGACTACGCATCTCCACCAGAGCCCTGTAAATACGTCAGCATTGCAAACAACATCGGTGATGAGTCATCTTCTCTTTGGAGTGATGTATCAGAAACTATGATAAATAGTATATTTCATAATATTATTTATTTATTTTTATTTACAACTGTTTTATATCATCTCGATAAATGATTATTTAAATCTTTAACAGATGAGAAAAAACATGTGGTATAAAGGTTTTTCTCGCACATTTTTTGTTTCGAAGAGAAATAGAACTGATTTGCCAAGCTGTTTCTAGTGTTAGGGTGGAGATGCTCTTATGCGGAACCAAAACGTCATATAAGACAAGAACGTTCATTCGAGAACTGACTACTAAGAGCTTCTCTTCACCTACTATTTCAAATACTTTTCAGTTTTTGGCTGTTCTGCTACAGTTTGGTTTCTCAGATCTATTGCAATTTCACCATCTGAAAGACATTTTCGACGTTTGTCTCCACATTGGACTTTGCAGTTTCAGGAAATAAGTTAACATGACAGAACTGGTTACTGTCTTGCTCAAAATTGGAAAGCAAGGAATTGGACTTCTTGGATTATTCAGAGTGTAGAGAATCCCCAAGATGAAATTATTTGATTTCTCTTGATAAGTAGTAGGGTCTAAGCTGGAGATCAAGTTTTGTCTCATCATTTTTCAACTCAGACCTTGAGGATCAAAGAGAGTATTTTTATTTTTTATTTTAATCATGAACCGCGACAGTATGCCGGAGAGTTTTAATAAAGAAGGAAAATGTACAGAGTCCAAAGCCAAAACACTACCAGCCATGGGAGATCTTCAAAGGCCATAACAGTCCAAAGAAGACCAAAAGTGCTATGTAACAGTTAAACCATTGATCTATCTAATGGAAGTGAAGAAGAGGATGAGTACTTCTTCATACAGTCGCTGTGTCGCAAGAGACTGATGACATTAGAGGTTGACTTGAAAATTCTAGTGTGCTTCTCGAATTGGCATCCACTATGGAAAATCATGAAGAACACCTTGAAACAAAAAACTACACCGAAGACATCAACATGTTTGCCAGCACTGTGTAAGAACTGAGAGTAACACCAGTCGTATGGGCTGAGGTCAAGCCAAACGCAGTAACATAGTGGAAAGATTAATGTTATCACACAGGAATGTACATAAGAGAGGGAAACAACACGCTAACTTAGTCCAAAGTAACCACTAGAGGAAACACGAGACGAGAACACGAGTCACATCCTCGGCAGATGTTGAATAATAAACACACCCTCCGAATCCAGAGAACAAAGTGTCGTCTTTGTAAACATAGATCAGTGCAGAATCCTCCAGAGAAATATCACCTCATGTGGATGAAATGTGTTGTGCAGAAAATGAAAGAGTTCCTTCCACTGAGGTCGTGATCATGACATGTGTCATATTAAATTAAACATCCGAAGAGCAGGATGATCAATGTGATCATTGTGATTGAGACATGCCTACAAAGAGACGACAATAGCTGCAGTGAGTTGATCCGTATAAACATGATCCCATGACCATCCATTATGTGGCAGGATCTCTTGAGGATGAAGAAATGATAAATTAAGAATGGAGAACAGGGAAATAGTAACAAAAAGAGGATGTTGAGAAACTTGGGAAACTAAATACACTTTGTAGTTCCAGAGTATTGAAGGCTCAGACAGACCCAATGCTTGAAATTTGGTGGAAAATTGAGTCACGTCAATAACGAGAAGCGCGGTTTCACAGTAAATAATCTGCATTGCCTCTAGAGTTTTCTACAAACAGAACAAGCCTCATGTTGCACCACCTTTTAGACTTAACCTTTAAATGAATTTTGTTCTTTTTTCCTTTCTTTAGCGGAAGTTACTGGTTATAGTAGGAGAATCAAAAGTTTTCGCTTCAACAAATGTAATACAGTATTTTTATTTCCCTTCAATGCATATATCTCAAGTGGTTGTTTCTTAACCAGCACCCAAATACAAAAGATGAGTTTTAACAGCAACGTAGTGAATTTTCATGGTTAACTAACACCCGACATGTTAATGTCTGGTGAAAATAGGTTATCATCACCGAGACAACCAGTATATTCAATAAAAGTATAATAAAGCGAGAACTATTATTCCTGGATAGACTCAGAGTGTATTTCATGGATTTATCGCTTAAAGAAGAATAGAGTTCTAAAGACGATGAAAAGCAGATAAAATGCCTAGATTTATCTCCTCGGTTCTGGTTAAGTAAGAAAATTCACAGCAGTGACATTAAAACTCATATTTTGTATTTGGGTTCCAGATAAGCAAAAACCTCCAATTATGAATCTTTGTAACTGTAAATCCACACAATGGAAATGCTGTACTAACTATAATAATCAAAATTTGGAATATAACTTTTTGCAGCACTTTGGTTCCTGACTTTGAGGAGATCAAAACGTGGTTTCTAGAAGGTTTGTAGAGGACACGGACACTGTGGCAATATGTTAATGTTTCCTTACCTCTGTTAAGTAAAAGATTATCAGAATGTTTAATCATTAATGCGTCAAAAGGTTGTGTTGCATATACAAACAAAAAGTTTCAGAAAAATCAAATTGAGTTTATAATATATCTAAAACGATCAAGAGTATACGCACAAACTATTTATGTGGATTACTGTACCAGTTAGTGCGTTCTCATTTCCTTGAATTTAGTCACGTGCTAATACCATTCTTAGATATAAACTTTATGTGATTAGCTACACTCAAACACAAACTATAGGAAAGCGAGGAGTCGATAGTTTTCAGTGCTGAAATGCAATGCTTTGCTACTGCGGTCATTTCTGTCTGTGAGCCGCATTGCGTGGTGAGCTCTCGGTGTTCATATGTGATCTTGATTTGGTGAAGCCTCTCTTTGTCACTACGATTGTGTAATAAAGCTTTTCATTCTCCACTTCAAAACTAACGAGCTCTGCTTGCAATAGAATTGAATGGCTATGTGTTAGCGATCTATCCCCTCTCTTTTTCTTTTCTGGGTTCCACCACGATTTTATCACTACATGCTCATTCACGTTTTTCGTTTTTCATTTTCATCATAATTCCATCTGTCCGTTCCGCTACACAACAAAAAATCTCTTTTTCTTCCCGGTTTTCAGAACTGATTTATCTTTTTTTTCCTTTCCAGTTCTCATTACGTCTCCATCTGTCCGTTTCTGTTTTTCTCCTGTTTTTCTTGTTTTCATCACGACTCCATCGGTATTAGGTTTAGGGTTTACCCTAAACTTAAACCCATTTCCTTTCCGGTTTTCAGAATCGACGGATTAGCTATGCTAACGCCTAGCAAAAAGAAACACTTTTCCTTGTGTCGTGTCTGATTACAGAAAAATCTAACAATTAAATCTACACGGGCATTTTCCATTGTTGCGGTGGAGAATGCCGTTCGATCTGTGATGATCGAGCAGTCCTCAATCTGAAGAACGGGTGCATCAGCTGCCGGGGGACTGGAAGGTTCGATCTGGTTCCGCTTCCGTCCAATGGTTTAAGAAGGTCCATCAATATTCGTACACTACTCGCACGTTCCACTACCACAATTACGTAATTACAAATTCGGACGATCCGACGTACACAAATAGCGAATACGTATTTGTAGACAGACTAAAATGTACGGTGTATTTTGGTCGATCCTTTTATGGTTTTAATCATAGGACGACATCTATGAGGGCAGTCTTTGGGATCGAGAACTATCTGGATCAAACAGAAACTGGAGAATTCCAAGAAAAAGGAACGAAACATTTCAAAGCGAAAAAGGAAAAGGCTTTTTAAATGGTCAAAGAAGCGCACATGTAAGATGTAACTATGTCAGATGGAGATTCTATCCTCGTGATAAATTTCCATCACTTTTCTGTCTTCTTTAATTGGTGAAACAACTGAAATTTGCATTATTCCTCCTTCATTCTACATAATAGATTCCATACCCATCAAATTAGCTCCTCCAGAATGTGCATTTGCTTTAGTGATCAAGGTCATATGAATGCTGATTCGGGGCATAATGCATTTCCTACTCTCCACCTCATTTCGTCATTTGTAAAGATGATAAACTGAAGCATCAGATTGATGCAAGAAGGCCGATCTTTTTTATTTTGGACATTTTATTTGCTGCTGGAGGAATAATTACCTTACACTAAGATTGGCATGTTTGTAGATAGCTAGAGTACGCAAAGGAATATGTATATATAATTATAATCTATGTATGATAGTACTTTTGCACTTTTGCTTAGAGAGAGTTAGAACACTTCATTGTGAGAACTAGGAATGTCTATTAAGGTTTCAAACATAAGCATGTGGTGAGTCATGAGCTTGTTGATATGATTCGAGACAGACTCGACGATCTAGTCCGACGAAAACATGACGAGAGTGTGCGTCGTTTCATCACGGACTTGGCCGTTTAGTCGATGACCGCACAAGGTCCATCGATCGAGTTGATTTGAATTCTGCAATACGCAGATGAGAGTCTGTCGGAGTACTTCACTGACCCATCCAATCATGTCTGTCTTGGCCCATCAGGCATCCGTGATAAAAAGATGATGGACCTTGCCATAGAGTCTATTTGTGTATGACGGACCCCTATGTAAATTCTAGTGTTTACTGTTCCACAGCAGAATGATAAGAACGAGAAGATTAACAAGCAATAAATTCAATAAATTCATCCGGTCAAATGTGCAATACAAGACATTGGATGACATTCACATGCCAGTATGCATCGGAAGTATACATACGTCCGGGGTCGGATGGGGACAAGCGTGAAAAGCGATCGTGCATATTCATACATTTTATAGAGAGGCAACACGTGGCGTAAGCGATCCACTATTGGGAACTTTTGCTCGCTTGGTAAATGAAAACCGTACAATAAGTTGATAAGAAAATTTGAAAAATTTGAAAAATATTAAATGTTAACTCGATCTGGAGATAGAGAACACGCAAACACAAACCATCAGGGGAACGTTCGTTGCTACCCGATAGCATTTTATCTAAAGTAATAAACTATAACCTTCGCATATTTTCCTCCTCCATCAAGATGAGGTGAATATGAATGCAACATGCTCCAAATATGCATGCAAGTTGGAATTTGCATGGTAAAGAAAGAGAGGACAAGCGTAGAGAACGGAAGGAAAATCTTGGGGTATAATTAACATACCATTGTTATTAGATTTTATTTCTTTAGATTAAATTTATTAAATTTTTGTTCATTAACTGTTAGTGAAAATTCTACAAATGAGTTATAATATAGATTACTTCATGAACGAAATATATTTTATACATAAACATTAAATATTAAGTGCATATCGGATAAGTGAAATCCTGCTCCAGGAGACATAAAACTCACGCAATGTCTAGTAAAAACATTTTATTACAGATTAAATTTATCATCTTCCTCAAGAACGATTAGGAAATAAAATTAAACCACTTGATAAAAAGACACTCACTTTTGTATCTCAAAGAGAAATTTCTTCTCCTGTCAAGATTCCAGAAATTGTCAACTTCAGTCCGTAGAGAGCTCAAAAGAATCCTCATGACCAAATAAACAAGAAGATACGCTTGCAGTGGAATGGTGAAGCTATGCATTAGCAATTTACCCGAATATATATATTTTTTTATCTTTCCGGTCTTTATATCGACTATCTCCGTCAGTTCCGCTACACTGACAAAACTTCCTCCCCTTCCTTTTTGGTTTTAACACAATCGAAGTATAGCTATGTTGACGCATAGCAACAAAGAAGACAGAGAAATAATGGAGAAGAAAAACCTATCTAAAGTTCACCTCAATAAAAGGAACGGAAAGAAGTTACCCATCAAATTCTCTAGGGTGCAAATGCTTCTCGTCTTGAGACACATTCCTGCGATTAATCTATTGTTCAACATCAGCAATAACGATATAACGATATAGATAATGTGGAGTGAAATCTCTAATTTCTTTCGACATATATTTCAGTATGAAGCCCGATACTCATTCCTGCTCGTCACAAAATGCTAAAGCCTTACAGGATCTGTTTTGAAGATTCAGATGACTTGACTAGTAAGGGTCTCTTCCGACTACACCCTTTAACGCGCCTAATGAGTCCCGCCGGACCTGAAGGGTACAGCTGCCAGTCCTGCAGCTTCTGGTAACTACTGCAGTCGCTATAGTTATCGTCTTCTCATCACATATTTTTTACCTTCGTGATTTTCAAAGAAAAGAGTAATCTCACGTGCCATGATAGTCGGTTCGTGTCAGTTTCACTTGAGTATCCACGCGTCCGCCTGAGAGAGTTTGTGTAAGCAAATACTTGGAGATGCTAGCTCTGAGGTACCCCCAGCCAAAAACCTTGGAGATGCTATATGCTGACGAATATACTATTGTCACACTTGCGAAATTACAGTCGGAAGATAATTCTTATTACCGAACCAATCTGACAGTGTCTGATAAGCACACTAAGGACCTAGTCGGAAGACACACCCCTCTTGGGTATTCCTGTTTGAGGCTATGCTTCGTCGATTAAGCATTAAATGAGACAAACAAGCTATGAAGCGAGGTAGGGATGTGGTGGAGTCCTGCAGAGACGTAAGATAAGAAGATATGAATGAATGTCACAATCATTTTCACTACGAAGAAGTGGTAACATAGAGATGAAGGATCAGTTCAGGGAACAACAGATCTAGAGTTTAATTTTTGATAAATAACTTCTTTTCCTCGCAAACGGCTTGCACGTCCAGACGAACGAGAGACTTGTCCATTTTCTGTGTGTTAAAGGGGGTTTCAAACATAGTCCTTTGGCGACTCACGAGCTTGTCTTAATGACTCTGGACGGATTCGTTGGGTGCCAAACTTTCAGACTTACCGTGATTGGACCGATTAGTCCATGATTGCTATAGATACCATCGGGGTCCGTAATACACACACCAACTCCACGAGAAGGTCCATGGTTTTCGATCACGAACATCTCACGGACTGGGGTAAACAAGATTGAATGAGTTCGTGAAATATTCTGATGAAAAATTTTTCTTCGTCTTATAGCATTTTAAATCAACGGGACTCTTTGCAACTATGGACTTAACAGCCCAGTCCGTGACCGAATGATAGGCACCTTTGACAAGTGTCCATCAGAATAGACAATGAAATCCGTCATGAGTCAACACAAAAATGTCCGTGACTCGCCACGAGGCTATGTTTGAAACCCCCTATTAATTTTAGTTCTACGAGACAAGATAAGAGTTCAATCAATGTACTTCACTAAGGATGTCAAAGTTAAGAACCTTCTGAAATATTCGAAAGTCATGGCTGTGAGTTATGACTTCGGCTAGACTGCGGCTAATGTTTCATGCGAGCACCTCCTGAGGTATCCGCAGGAAAACGCCACGGGCTTTTTCTTAACGGTTCTTCACTCGTTTCGTCCGCTTTCTTTTGCAATGGATTCTCTACTACTATGAGTAATTATCTTGAGTGTACAAATAAAAAAATAATCAATGATAAAATCTTGATGTTCAATCTCAAGCGCGATCTAAAATATTTCACAATTATATACAAACTTACCTGTGACAATTTTATGACCATTTATCTTTCTGCCGTTGAAGAATCTTTCCTCTAAACTTTGACACCCCCTACTGACACATAGTTGGACGTCCGTGATGGACCTTTCTCATAGTCCTTTGTATGACGGACCTATATGTTTTGATAGTCCATCGTCCTATGGTTTTTGGTGAGATTTAAGTTAAGCAATGCACATACCCTTCTGTCTGTTTAGGATTTAGCCTAGGCACTGGAGTCCCTTGCAGGCAGCGATACCGGACAGTGTCAATCACACCTACTGCTACATAATTAATGGGTACTGAAGGGAGTTTAGTGTCGAGGTCTTCTTTCCTTGCTCCGGCCTTTTTAGTTTGAGAAGTTTATGGTTCAGGTCTAGTTGTCTTCCAAACCGCGAATAATATCCTTAATCAAGTGTGAACTTGTCTGTCCGCCTAATACTCTAATCGTGTGGGAACCTGCTTGCTTGTCATCGTTGTCCAAACCTTGTGGATTTTACAATAAACACAAAGGATCTACGACAGCAACCTACAGCCATACAGAGTAATATTTTACAATAAGTACCAAGGATCTAAGACAACGATCTACAGTTACATGGAGTAATGCAAGCATTCTACGTTTTACAATGGGCACCAAGTACTTAAGCGACGACCTACATCCACATAGAGTAATGCAAGCATTCTAAGACAGTAAAATATAATCTCAATGATTCATACTCTAGACCTCGAGCTCTAAACCTGAACTCTCACCACTACGGCTACCGTTGGTCGTTGTAAAACCTGCTGCGAAATACGCTCAGAAACAAACTTCTCTCCTGTCCTGTGCCCTTCCCCGACTCTCTCCACGCGCTTGCCAAGATTTGCATATGCGTTATCAATATTGGAAGACAAGTTTATGTTTGCACCATTTACATCCAAGGTGTTTAAAATAAAAATTGTGCATATGATGAACCTTCACGAAGAGACTTCCTGCTTGGATTTGGATACAGAAGATTTGCACCGTGAAAGTCCGCACTCGGTACGGTACAATAAACAGCTGCCGAAGCATTCTGGCGTGGTCTGCATCATGGGGACAAAGTTGATAAATTCTAGGGTTTAGGGTTTATCGCTACATACCTTAAGCAAGTTTGCCGCTGAGATGGAACAAAGGCATGGGAACAGTCTTGGTCCATGTTGGTGCATGGGTTTCAAGAACTCGGCTCATTCTGGTGCACAAACAAAGTGGAATCATTTGAGGAATCAGAATAAGACTCTAATGCTCGTTTCTCACGTAGGCAGGCGTAAGACTGACATCTTCTCACCAACTTCGCTACAGTGTGGAGTCTGATGTACTGAAGACTGGTCCTATGCTAGACCGAACCATGTACAGCACTGCACTTGAGGGGCTCGTGATCCGATTCTAGTATATTCCGAAAGGTGACACGAGTTTCAACGATTATCTTATGTGTACTTGTCATGGAAGAGATCGAAGGGAAGAGAACTGGCATGAATTATATATGTACAAATCGAACAAATATTACGAAGGAATCTGTTACCCACTCTGATTAATCATACTCAGGAAATATTCTCCATGCGCTTGCTTTGCAAGGACTCCTTGGAGTCGAAGAAGACATCAGTTGTGAACTTGTAGCCGGATGCAAAGAGGAATATGACTCACAAGTCCTTGCTGTGCTATCTACGGGGCCAAATCAAATCATACGCACAGATAAATCTGAGACTGTATACGAGATGCAAATGTGGCAACGCTTGACTTTAATAATTCAGTGACGACCATGTCTTCGAAAACCGGCAAAGGAAGCCTCCAGAACGTGCAAAATGCAGTCTCGAGACACACAAAACTTCCTCCTGTTGACAATATAATTCTGTGCGTGATAGGAAAGAAGTATACAAATTCTTTTGAAAGTGCACGACGCTTGTCGTGCAAGCGTGTCTAGAAGGATTCGAAGTCCTTACTTAGCCTGAAACTCGTTGAAAGAGCTCTCTCTCTCTCTCTCTCTCTCTCTCTCTCTCTCTCTCTCTCGTTCAGTTACGTGCTCACAAGCTCGGAGCCTCGGAGGTTGCTTCCACTGGCTATCGATGGAGGCTTGGAGAAGTGAGTGACAAGGCCAGACAGTCTGAAAGCTACGAGACCCCCAAAAAGGCCTAAGTGCTCGGTGAATTAGGGTTTCAAGCCAGCAAAGGGTTCGAAACGCAGCACCTAAAGGTGTGTGCATCATCTCAATTGTCAGAATTTACAAGAGCATCGTTTCCTTCTCGTTCCGACCGTTTTGAAATTTTAGCTCATTGCGTGTTGTGCCGGAAGGCCCGATGGCTGCGAACCGTCAGCTCAGGCTCAAGTTCCGATATGCCACTGACACCATATAAACATGACGTGAAAGTGAAATTCCGGCCAGTGATCCGGTTATGGTGAGGCTTTTGTATCTTTCTCTGGCGGGTGGAATTTCAGTTAATTAATTTCGGTTTCGGTTCTAATTTCGATTTATTTTGGTTTTCGGTGTTCTTCTCATGCCAGATAAAGAAAAGAAGAAATTAGAAATGCTGTGTGTATATTTCCCAACAGGACTTCTCCTCAAGATGCATTTTCACACAGCGTCCCAAAATCTATTTATATTTCTTTTATGTATAACTCTACTTTTAGTTAATCTAGTATAATAATTAAAAGCATTATACTGGTATGATGTTAGAGTGTACACTAACTACAAGAAAGTCTCTTTTACATAAGAATATTTTAATTATGTATCCCAAATCATACGCAAAAGATAACTACGTCCTGGTCCTGTAATACTACCATTGTCGTAAACTCAAGTGCAGTCCAAGTACAAAATGCATAAGAATCTCAAACATCATGTAGAATCATGTGCAGATTCAGATACTTTTCCTTCTCGTGTTCCACCTTCTGAAGATACTTCAGTGGCAAGGTACCTTCTGACTGACTCTCAGTTAGTAGGGGTGCCAAAGTTAGAACTTTTCTAAAGATTTTAACCCTCGGGAGAGAGTTACGAGAATAATTATTCTAATTGAAATCGGTTAAAAATAATTAATGAAAAGATTATACTCTTATGTAATAAGGGCAATCCAAAATGAATCGCGGTGCAAACTAAAGTTGGTAGTTGAAAAATTCTAATCTTTTCTCTTTTCATAGTGTAAGAATATTTTCGCTTAAGTTTGACACCCCTCGTATAGATGATAGACACGGATCAAGTGTTGTTATAGCAAGATCTGAAGAATTTTCAGTTTTCTTGGACTTCTAGGATGAAGATATAACATTGAGATTAATTAATGAAGCTTGGAGACAGTTTTAACTTACAAGTCACTTGTTCAAAAATGATGGTTTTAGTGTGCACCATTGGACTACTCCTTCTGAGTGGATTCATGCTATATTTGTCGATGTTTGGTTTCACAATAAACCTTATAACTTGTTCTAAATGATCTCCCATGTCAGAAGTATAGACTTGTATTACCATTAAATACAAGAATTCAGGAATTTAAACTGATGGGACCCCGGGACGAATGTGAGACGCGTTGCTATCTAGTGTATAATTTCTTACTGATCAGACCTTGCATCTGGAGTTGATGGCTACCCCATCCGCCTGTAGCCCGGGCGCCGTGGGGTCGAGTCTTCTTGACGGGGGGACACATGCTGTGCAAGGGCAGCAGCATACGTCGGCAGAAAGCCCCACAGCGAAAAGGCTAGACTGCGGTTATACAGATTACCTTGCCTAGTCACTAGACAATAGAAACTCGACGCGCTTTCCAGCAGGGGTAGTGACGTAACGTTCAATTTTTTAAGCTCCACCGTTGACTTCTCTCTACATGTGCATAGTATTTTTTGTGAACTTGCACCGCTGACTAGACAAAGTTATTTGTTTGACTGTCTACTCCAGTTGGTTTCTCTCTACATTTGCATAGTTGTTTGCAAACATGCATCGCTGACTAGACACTTTTACTTGTATGACTGTCTACTCCAGATGTGAAGATGGACAAGTCCCACGTTAGTTATGGGTTCTGATTTAGTAAATTTCTACACCACATTTAGGTTCAACATGTCAAAATGCCATGTAATCTGAATATGACATGTGCATGTAAATAATCCACAATGAAAGTCAAGTTTAAAATGATTGTTACCTTTTGTGATATTTCCACATAGAGGTGAACCTGCTATTGCCAGTCAGGGTGAGATCAAGTCTGGAAAATGTATTAGAGAGATCAAGTCTGGAAAATGTATTAGAGATGTGGTAAAATAAATTTTTGTTCTCTTATACTTGAAAGAAAATGGTTTCTATACATCACCTCATTCTTGGTGGACTGGATAACGTTTTCCTCATTGCTCTAGTGGGAGAGATTGTCGATAGTTATTGCATGATCTTTTCTACCGCGTCATCCAAACATCTAGATTTCGTGTTAAAACTTCACGTGCAATAAAGCTCATTCATCTTCACAAGAAGGCACATTAAATGTTGCAACGACTAGCACAAAATCATCATTCATTCTTCTTCAAAACCAAAACTTGTTGACGTCTTCATCATTCAAAAGCTTTTACTCTACCTAGTAATACAACTTCTGTCTTAATACACTAACCATGTTCATCACTCTTGGTAATGAACGGCTGCTACAAGTTCTGAATTAACCAAAAACTACCAGAGAAGTGAAACAATCGATCATCAAGACGAAATGCTATACGGAATAAAAGTAACCAATGTCTTCACTGTTGTAGATAACGATCTATAGAACAAGAGTCACGGATATAGATTCGTGGATTATAAAAGCTGTACGTAATGCAAATTACGAAATCGGGGTTGTTGTAGATAACGATCTATAGAACAAGAGTCACGGATATAGATTCGTGGATTATAAAAGCTGTACGTAATGCAAATTACGAAATCGGGGTTGGACTAGAGAACAGATACTTTCAAAAGTAATCTGCATGTACCGTACTGGTATATACTATCACGTTTAACTAATTGGTTGACTCAGAAAACGTGAATCTTGGATATAGTATTCTTTTATTTTCACGAACTATTCGATTCAATCATTACATGGCATTTTGACATGTTGAAACTGATGTTTCCAGTCAAAAGTATGTTCATTGAATGTGTACTCATTCAGGACGCTAGACATATTTGCTGAACTTCTCATACTTTACATACTGCCAAAAATACAATGTCTTCATATCAAATAACTCTTCTCACTCTTCTTCACAATTGTAAATTTAGAAGACAATCATATACGAAACAAGTGTGACAGATGTCTCCCAAACCTGCAATTCTTCTTTTATACATTGAAAGAAGAAAATTCCCCTATACACTTGTGACTGATTAACGAAGATCCTCGAGGCCAAGCTCTCCATAAAAAGACCAGTCAACAACGATAACTCACCCACTGTAAACCGCCAAGCTTGAACTGTTAAATGTCTAACTACTCCGTACCAAATAACCAGTATACAAGTCATTTGTACAATTATTGCAGAAAATCAGCTAACATTTCTTTAACTGTTCTATACGTACTCAACACATTGATCTCAAAGTCTTTGATGCTAGTTTTAGTCTCTACTCTCCTCGAGTTTCTCTGAATATACAGACCGTCTGAATGAACTGTCCTCACGAGTTGTCCGTATTATCTGGATATCCGAGACTCTCGAATCATCCTATATGAGATTCTCGAATAGTATACACATACCGGACTCTCGAATAATCTAACGTCTATTTCTTCATTGACTGTCCAAGAGTACTTCCACTATCATAGCTCTAATCAATTCATCTATTCAACTCTACCGCCTGCAACATTTACCTCCTTCTCTGCTGGACATCTGTACTCGATCGTCCTTTCTAAAGTAGTTGCGGTGGTAGCATCTACAGCCTTCTCCTGTGATTGGCTCGGCTCTCCTACGTCCTCTGATGATACTCTCGAGTCCACTTCTTTCCCCTTCAGCTCTGCTTCCAACTCTTGTCTTCGAATAGCGATGACCTCACTGAAGAAGATCTCGTATGCTTCATCCGGATTGATGATATGTAAAACTTCAGAATGAATTTGAAGGATCGTCCGTAATTCTCTTATTATTATGTTCATGTGACTTATCGCTGCCGCTGCTTGTATTGCTTCGTATCTCACGTCTTGATTCCATGTTTTCATTTTTCTGATGCGTTCATAGACTACGAATAAATCATGCATCACTCCAAACATTTCTGATGTTACCATGAATATTTCATTTATACTTCCTGCTCAAGGTTCGAATCTCTTCCTTAATTGCGGCTCCAGACGTAGTAGCACGTTCTTAGTCTCCATGATGTCATGGAATGTTTTCTCTGAAATACGTTCTCTAAGATCTGTCCGAACTCCCTCATATGCGATGGATACCCACTAGGCAGAGTTCTTGGTGTTCTAGAGCTCTCCATGTAATTCTGATTGAACCTTGCTCTATCCATTTATTCTCCCTCCGTTGCTTACTTTAATAAACTCATCATCTTTCGGGTCCATATCTGCATCTTGTTCTTCATTCTTTCTGAACTTCTAGTTCAAAAATATGTTAACATCATTCATATTTTTGAACTAGAAGTTCTTTCTTTTAAGCACTCCATCCTTTTTCTATTTTCTACTGCTTTTTCCCAGTGCTTCCAATTTGAGATAATCCTTAAGCATCGATTCTTTCCATCGGTGAGGATATTTTTCCCAAAGATGCTTTCTCTTTCTTTTTTGGCTTGGTATGTGGATTCGGTCTTGCATTCGACCACCACTTCTTCAATCGTACTCTTCTCTTGATCGCTTCAGGTGTATGAGTTTCTTTCAAACTATTATGCTCTCTTGCTAGTTCCTGAAGAATCATGGGCTTCCAAGATTCTACTTCCATCTCATCCGGCTCTTCTTGTATGTTATCTAGAAGAGATTTGAGGATCTTCCGGAAGTCTCGATTCTTTCGTGTTGTTCCCTTGTTCTTCTACTTGCTCCCTTACATTGTCTAGATCGAGAAGAATTCTCTAGGTGATTCTCGGGTTCTTGACTGTCTTCCATGGAAATGTCATCCGATTCTCCTTGAGCTCCTCGTCTGCTCGATCCTCTCCTTGGTCCTTCGTTATAACCCTCGCTGATTCGGTATCTCTTGGAAGCAGGATAGAGTTGATCTTCATCATCAAAGGGGACGAGTACTTTATTGCTTCTAGTTCCCTTAACACTCTTCCAAGTTGATAGACCCAATCTCTCATACCTTCCGTGTATAATTCGTTCATAGGTTTTGACATTTTCATTTCTTTCTTCAGTTTCTCTCCAACCACTACTCATTGCGCATCGGATGGAATGGATGTCAAGTATGTAATAAGCTAAGATCTTTCTATGAAAGATGTTAACGTTCAAGAGATTGACTGACAAGACAAATAGAATTAATCCAGAATACGGAGAAAGGACGTATGAAAAGACCGGATGAGAAGACAAATACATATGGATCAGATCAATTGGATATGAGAGATATCATAGAAGTGAATATATTTTTATACAGATCATTCAGAAGAGATAGAAGGAAGAAGCAACACGAAGGATGAACAAGCAATCAAAATTATGTTAAAGGCAATGGAACTGGATGAACGGACGATAGATAGTAGAAGGATATGACCACAACACGTGAGAGTGAACAAGACCATGGCATAATCAAGTATCATTAGCTATCACTTGAAACATAGAACCCGAGAATAATAAGTTATAAGGTAGCATATGAACTACACATGGATGAATGATAGAAAAATGACAGCTAAATGTTACAAGAGCAGGTTGGAATCACACGCAGGAGGTGGTCGATAATTGAACTGATACAATGGAAGAATGTCCTCAACTAGCACTACCAAGAGATGAGGGAATTTCAAAATCCAAAGAGTTGAAAATCAAAGCAGACTGCGGAAGTACGAGTAACAAAACCTATTTCACAACATCCGGAGAAGAAGAACGAGAGAACTTGAAGATTGATCATTCAGTCTTAGCACGCAACAAAATCGAAACCAGAGCAGGAAGAGAACAACGTAAGAAACGATGGTTGCGATTAGATTGATTGCAAGAGATGTACCGAGAGCAAGCGAAGACTGAACGAATTACATAGCAAGAAATTTCTAGATGTATAACCTCGAGGAGCAGAAGAATACAAGAGAATGACTAGAGCAATTTGGAAAATTCAAAGATGTTCGCATCCAAGATTTTGATGCAGAACAAACATTTGCGATATTAAATTCTAACCATCCGACTACTAACAAGTTCGTGGTGAACGAGATATAATACAAAATTGACAAAATTTATTTCCTTTCATATAGCCAACAGGGGAGCGTAAATTCATAACAAGCTCGAAATCTTGATGGAGTGTTCAGAAGACAAGAAGAAAAAGAGATCACGAAGAGCTTGATCGCATGGTGATACTGAATGCAGAAGACGGACGAGAAGTCAACTGAGCATAGTACGTGATAGAACGACTTAAAAGCGAATGTGTGAGACTGAAAGGGACAAAGATGGAGAAAATAACATCTTCATACATAAATCCACTATTTATGTGGATATACCGCTATGCATCCAAGGAAGATGGTTCTTCAAGAGGAGTAATACCGAAACTAACAATGCAAGAAGGAGATGTTCATGAAAAAAGTGATCGACAAGGAAGAGAGAAAGAGAAGATAAGTAGCTCTAGAGAAAAAAGTGATGATATTGCAAAATTGATGAGAAGTAGGAGAAATGGAGGACACGTACGAAATCACCGAGAGAAAAAATGTTGTAGATAGCTCGAGGAAGAGAACTTGAGGCACAAGCATTCCAGTGGTAGAGCGTTGTCTTGATGTGAATCATTTCACATAGTAAATAATTCACCTCTCTCCTAGGAGTTAGTCTCATTACACTGATCACCGTTGTCGCGTTACTTGGCAGCTACATGTTACACTTCTACTCCGACACTTGAGTTTAGTAGTTCTAGAAGTTAGCTCAATATTATTTCTAGTGCTTTATGCATATGTTTGACAACTTTGCATATGGTGTTAACACTATTATGTTATATATTTTGAGTCCTAGTAGGTTGATAATATGTTATTTATCTTGTTCAAACATTCATACGCTTGTGCAAGTGACTTCATATTTATCTATGATGTTCAAAATACATAACTTAGGTTTATCACGTTGATAGAGTTTAACCTCATGGGTTGTACTTACATGTCGCCCATGCATGCTTTCTAGCTTGTTTAAGTTATCTTCTAGGGTTACGTGTCATTTTACATGTCTTTGCATGTAGTTTAAGATTTACGCTGGCACTTTAGAGGCTTGACGTGGTAACCTATGTGTAAAATCAAGTTACCACGTGGATTGGGACACAAAAAGGACAGTGGAGTGAAGCTATGAACTCCCATTGGTCTATTTTTGTCTTTTATGAAACTCTAAACTTAGAAGCAGGGGTCTTAAGGAGAGTTTGAGCTTTTGGTAGGGACATTAGAAAATCTGAAGAAACATGAAGAGAGAGCTCGTCATGCCAGTCCCTGCCAGTGAAAGTTTTGATCGATTTGGAGTAATAAAGAAGAAGTTATGCCAATTTGAAGTTCGGATTGGGTCGGAATTGCATCACAATTGATGATTTTGAGGTTTTTGGTGTCAATTGCAGCAGAATTGAAATAATCGCTTCAAATCTTCGTGGTTGCGTTCATTGTTAGCAGGGCTACTACTGTCCAAAAAGTTTCATGTCATTTGAGTGAGTGAGTGAGTAATCCAAGGTGATCGTTGAAATAGAAGGGGTCTGAAAAGCTCTCAGTCTAGAGCAGCAACTTCAGAGCTCGAGATCTAGAGAACTGTGTACAACCAGTAGGTCAAATTTCACAAGGATGTTCAACGTGCTGTAGACTCCAAATCCTGTAAGATTTATCAAAAGTTATCAGACCAATTCTCTGTTCTAGATCAAAGTAGCTATCTGGGTACTAGAAATTGTCATAATTTTCTTACTCAAAATGTTTTTGCCCACATCTCAGTGCTCAGATTTGATCTCAGGCTGAACGTTCGAATGTGTGTTCAGTAGGGCCTCATTTACATGTAAGAGAAGTTTTGAAGTCTAAGCCATCATATGTTCCCTATTCTTGAGTGATAAAGTTCATCGTCTGACCTTATTACTACTAGTCAGTCCTGATTTTCATCTTCTGAACATATTAGAGGACCCAGCAGATATATATGATTTTTCCATTGAGAAGATTTTTTGCTATCGTGTTGCCGTATCTTTCTTAAGTGAAAAATGTACTCGAGAATACATGAGATATTTGAATGTAGAAAACATAAAAGTTTGAGTGAGAAGGAACGGCATAGTTTGAGTCGTTGGTCCAGCGTGAGTCAGTTAACCTTGTGTTTATAACATCGATGACCAAATGCTTCAAATCCTTTTCTAAGCGCGTAGAGGAGTGCACCAAAGCGCTCTCGGCTAAGAGACAACAAGACACATGGAGGACTAATGGACCCGCTGATGTGCTACGTTAAGAATCACCTCTATTGTTAATATTGTTCGCAGAGGCGGTGGAGATAAAGCAAAACGCGAATGCAAGACTGTCACCTGAACTTCCATATTGTCAGACCAACGATCATAAGCATACAAATACAGCAAAATGTGCTTACAAAAAACCCTAGCAGTAAACCAAATGCGAATGAGGTTGGGTTCACACCCTCTACGAATTTCGCAATACTTCCTTGTGAAGTCATCTCTGCTGTCCTCGGTGTTTGGTTACAAAAGTTACTCACCTGTGCTAGCGAGTTCGGAGCAACATCGTCGTTCAACAACGGTGATAGTTCCAAACTCGTGACAGTGCTAGACGAATGAAACAAAGTACATTTCGCAGCCGGTTCAGCTCGATCGATCCGTATATATTTCACTCTTTTTGACTTTCACTTGATGACTATCAAGTGACAAATCCACTGTTGATCCAAGAATCTGAGTTCATCATATCTTTGTGTTTCACCTTGAGAAGTGTAAACTCCGTGACGTCCATCCCAACAATGGAAAAAAGATTAGATAATAAATTAATGGATGTTTGAGGTATAGCTCCGGTCTTATTGTTTCAGTAGTGCGAGTTGTTACACTCTATTTATGGGTTCTCTCAGGATCAAGATGCAGGTTATGGTTAGTCTAACATTTAATATTTATATAATAATATCAATCTAATCTAAAATTAATATATTTTGTAATCGAAACAAAATTATCATAACGCGCCATGAAAAGAAAATCAAAAAGTTTCACCAAAATGTTGCTTCAGTCCTTCTCACACCAAATCCAATCCACTTTGTGTATATTTTTCTCTCATACCCCGCTATTGTTGACTAAGTCGCTTGGGATAACAGATTCTCTAGGTGAACTTCGACGGGTTCGACTGTATTCTAAACTTGGAGCGCCGTAGTAATAGCCCAAACAGGTGGGGAAACCCCCACAGTCGCGTGCACAATGACAGAGTCCAACTCAGCTCTCCAGTTTGTGGTTCAGAACAGAAACTTCTGCTTCAAAACTAGCATGAGAATTTTACGATATGAGGAAAGAAGTAAGAGAAGCTGACGAGAGAAAAGTAGCCAACTTTAACAGAACATTATAGCACAAGAAAAGTCATACATGTACTCAAAATAAGACAAGAAGATACCCTTGGAGTTATGTAACGTTATAAGAGGCCCACCGCACTACCGGTTGAAGTGAAAATTTTCATCGCTGCAAACTTTTTGAAGTCTTTGCAGGAAATAACGAGGAAGGAGCTCTTCGGGTCCTTCTTTCCGTTGTAAGGCTTGATGGGGTCTCTCCATCCGTTGGCTATTCATTGCGTCGCGTGTTACCCCGAAGGAGCTCACACCACAAGAAATCACCCCACGCGGAGAAGGCCATATCTGTGATCAAAAGGACATTCTTGACGAGGAATATTTCCGAGCTTTGAACTCGACGTGAATCGAACACGCAACCTTCTGATCTGGAGTCAGACGCGCTACCATTGCGCCACGAATCCTCTTATGGTACTTGCAACTTAGTGTCCTTACATGGATATCATAGTTTACTCAGCTTCAAAGAGATTGTTCCGCAAGAAAGGTAATAACACTTTCCGTTTGAAACTCTCCCATGCATAACACTCAAATAGAATGAACATCATTTCTAACTGTGGTTGTCTTCTCTTTGATTCAAAAATCACAAGGAGAAGCAAAACTGAGCCGGTTACCTCTATACATTGATTGCTCACTGGGATATGTAATGATCAGATTCTTAGCGCATGCCCCGGTCATACTTTAGTAAAACAATAGCACAGTTCCTTTGAATCTGAACAGCGTTCATCCTACTATTCCCAAACTCCTAGTTTGAGCCGATTCAAACCCAAGGCTCTCCGTTTTAGAGACTTGGAGCGTGACCACCAGATTAGCTGGAGGCCAGGAATATAAGATGTCCACGATTTACTCGCTAAGTCGACTACTGGCAAGATCAGTTACAGTACACCCAATTTTATCGCCTACGACACAAAGATCGTGACTGGCGGCGGGTGGGGATTCTGAGAATTCAAAGGGTATGCTGTCGTTGTGTGTTTGACGGATAAAGTAAGTGGCTACTGCACACGACAAGCTGCATGTTGACTTGAAAGAACTACAGTAGGTAACTTGTCAAACAGATGGAGAAGAAAGGTGACGCACGTTGGTCTAGCGCCTACCAAACTGAAACTCAAAAGTCTCAAACCCACTGGGCGCAGGGGAGGGGCAGGAACGGCAGGGCTGGGGAGGAGGACGAGCTTTTACGGTCGATGAACGAATGATCCTCCGAATCCAGGAAGATCGTTCCTTGGCCAGTCTATGACCATATATGATGTTTCCCTTTTTGGTTGAAAGGCGACAGTGCACCCGAAACTTTATTAGCAGAAGAGGCGAGGTTACAAGCCATCAACGCAGCAAACCCAAGGCCCAGGAACGCACACCTCTCCCGTATAGAGTTCATTAGGCAGGAGAGACGGGGATCACAAGTGGGCCAGGAGCAAGACAGCGTTGGATCCTGAGACCTAAGTGCCGAGAAAGGACAAACCGCTAAACAAGTACTAACGTAGGGAAACGCATAGCTGGAAGAGCCCGCAAACACTTAGCCTGCAAGAGAGAACATCATCGGGGCAAAGAAAAATATCTAACTGCTGTAAAATACCGATCAATGCTGGTTGCAGCTCCGGTGACCATATATGTTGTCTTAGTCCTTCACCGCATACAGATTATCAATCTGGATTATGTTAGTTTTTTGCGAAGAACCACCACCTTCCAAACCCATGACGAAGGTGTCTTCAGTGTGGATTCTCAAGACTTACTACTTTCGCACCGCACCTTGAACCCATGACGAGGGTGCCTTCAGTATGGATTGTCACGACCTTTACTACTTTCGCACTGCACCTTGTTCCGCTGGTTTATGCAACTACTAGTCTCCAACGTCACAACCTTTGATCTTTACAGATGGACGTGTCATGATGCAGGTCAAGTCAAGTTTTCAGTTCACGACCACCTTCGTCATGTAAGCTCAGCTATATGACTCGATTCAAGCGATACTAATCACGAAAAGATAATGCCAGTAATTTTGATCTGAACGACTGTAATTTGTCTCAGAAATCAATGAGTGTAATCGTTCGATTCTGAGACTATACAAGAGTCTCAGAATATTGCTGAGTGCAATGTCACGGGGCGAATTGGCAATATCTGCAGTTACGCACATGAACCACATTTAACAAGATCGCAAATACAAAGAGCAATGCCGTTCAAAAGTCGTCGTAATACTCGTGGTCAAATTTTGAAATCGCACTTCCAGCCTCTTGTCACAACGTTCCTCTTTCTCGTTGCATCTACTTGGCCTCTTTCACCTCCGCATACATGGACAATCTCGCCTACAATGGATGGTGAAAAATACCACCGATTTGCCAAACAGGCCCTTTCTCCAACCAGCCTCTCAGACAGCAAGAAATGGGTATGACCTGACACCTCTCCAAACACTCGCATGCGCTAAGTGGAAAAACCTGCTTACAAAATCTATGTGCGGTTATGTCCTTAGTCTATCAGTGTTTTCTATTCTAGGGGCAAGGAAAATGATCTGCTATATTGCTGCTCTTCCTTGGAACAAGAGTGTAGGGTTAGGTCCCATTAGGAACAAGCGGGATTACCGTAGTGTCAACTCTATTCGCGCACAAGGGTGCACGATGAGTCAACATAAAGTGATAAAAAATGTTAGTATTCACGATAAACATGACGCACATCAAATAAGGACTCTTCTTATCTTTCTTGCGGTTGAATCAATTCATTTAACTTTTCGTTCATTATTATTGTTGAAAATTAATACATCAACATTTCCTTGAACTATGCTGTAAATTACAGTACATAGGTGTAGGTTTCTGAAATCATTTCGTTCACCATACCTGTTCTATGTAAAGTTTCCATTCATCAGTTTTTCCTTCTTTTTTGCTTTCGCTCAGTGCACTGTGTGAATACTTAGGTGCCCGAATAGAGTTGACGCTACAGTATGAACGGTGAAGGTATTGGTTCAAAATGGTGTAGTTGGAGCTCGGTCGCCTCGAGCCACTCAGTCACACGCATAGAAATTCGGAGTGCCACCCCAGAAACACCAACACCAACTTAGCCCAAAAGTTGTCCCATGCGGCAGCATTGCAGCTGTCTGCCACAACCGTACTTTGAGTCTTGGTGATGCTTCTAGCTATTGTAGTGAGTGCAGCCAGTGCTGGCGCAGTCTGAGTTCGAGCATGTAAGACATGTCTAGAAAGCTGGAGTAAGAATGCAGGTGAGGGGGAAGGGTGAGGAGAGTCATGTGTGCCAAACCACCAACAACTACATCTGACTTTCTTCTGCCAAGCCTTCTGCCTAGACCATGATTCGCTGCAGTACGTCCATGAGAGTGTGTCTATCACTACATCTATCATCTACATAGTGGAAAGCAGTTGTACAGTGACCTCCGTTGCATGCCAGTCGTGGTCAGAGCCTCAGCCTCATGTCTATACATCCACTCACACGTGAGGACAAGAACAAGAAAACTTTTCTTCCCATGAATGAATGACTTCTTCCCTTCCGCGATTCCATACGGGACCTCAGTGGGCGAACAATGTCCAAGTTATCCCTTTTCACGTTATTCCTCAAGAAATGAACGACATCATGTCTCTTGATGAGCGTAGCATAAGTGTCTGAAACAGTCTTGATTCATGTCGCTCAAATATTTTCTGTGTTCCATGTGTTCCTTTTCATGGCAGCAGGATGAGGGGCCGAAAGAAAAGTCTGAATCTCTTGAGCTTGTCCGGTCAGGAAGGGCTGGAGTATCGTCGATAAATCAATATCCAAGATAACGAACTACCTTGAAACAAGCAGAGAATAGATTCAATAGAATGTATGTGTGGGATGTGGTCGTGATGTTTGCTCTGTCACTCAAACGTACCATGAACTTTCATTGACTTTTCATGAGAACATGCAGTCAACATATATTCCATTATGTTGAGCCCAAAGACAGAACATAATTTGCGAGAAGAATAATCCAAACTGAGTACAATGAGTATAACATCTCTTGTGCAAGAGTTCTCGTTTTTTCAGTTAGATGAGTTAAGAAGAATCAAGCCAACTGCATCTAACTAGTAACTACTATTGTTGTTGAACATCTGGATGACACCGTTCATTAACATGTAGACAAGATTTACAACATCTCCATGCTCTCCTTTGTGTGAGGTAAGGTCCGGTAAATCTGCCTTGATCTTTAGATGACGGCATGCCACATATCTTCCTCTTTCAAAAGAAAATAAGAAAACTCATAAGAAAACTCTATGGCGACAAGACTCGACTCTTTGCTGGTTGGTGCACTTCAAGTCCATATCGATTCAAGATAACGCTCGTGGTACGCTCAGATCAATATGTACTTGTTGTCTAGTCTCTTGCGGCTCACTCTTCTTCCATGATGTCTGAGCATGGTTTACTTTTGGCATTTCGATTGACCTTTATAGACAAGGACATAGATTTGCTGACCGGTGACTGCCAATCTCAAGGCTCTTGATCCATATCCAAACGATTGGTGGAGCACTTTCTCAAAATATTCTGAATAAATGATAAACCTCACCGCAATGCAAGTTACATCCTTCCACTCCTGCTTGCATACGCCAATGTTTTGAATCTTCTCCGATGAGAGTTCTGATCGCTTTTATTTTCTTTCTTGTGGTCCTCGAGCTTGTTTCATACACTACATCAGACTTTCAGACTCTATCTTGACTAGGTAATACTCATGTGTGTTCTATACGAGTGTTATCATATCCCTGCACATTTCATCTGTAGTTCCACGAGTGCTTAATTGTAACACTATATGATTACACCGCCGAAGCCACGAACTGTCATTACAGAGTCTAGTGACTTCAAGGCTTCTCTTCGAGAATCTATTAAATGAAAAGTTTAGGTTTAATTCTTCTGGATGAGGAACATGCAACATACAAAGTAAGATGAACCTCTTGAGAATGGGTCTTTAGTGGATGATGTTCCATCTCCTAAAATCGCAAGTTTTCAGCAGACGAGGGAAGATGTAGATATGTGGTAAAGCAGAGTCAACTTCCATCAATAAGGTCCTTAACCACATCTTTACTGGATTGTCCTGCTTGTGAATCGAGATGAAATATTTTTCTCGTTGGAATCAAGTTCATTTCCTTTCATAAATTTCCAGAAGCTTCAATCTTTTGACACAAGAAACAAATCATATTTTAGTGCATGGATACTGCCAAAGACAAGTGACACGGCAAGAAAATTTTAAGAAACGTTTTAACACTAACTATTCACTTGGTTTTTCAATCCAAACCATGGTGTAAATTCCTGGTTTCTAATATTAAACTTTGAATTCATGGTCGTGCCTATTCCACAACAGTATCTTGTTAGTTGCTATCTATTATCGCTTGATTTTTTAAATGATCATTTGAACAAATATCTCTTCACTTGTGCAAAATAAGTGGTTGGGAAACAGGAGTTTCCCGTATACAATTTCATCGGAAAGATCTTCCCTTTTCCAGGAAAGAAGTAGTACTTTTCTAGTCGAAGGCCGTACATTTGTTCATCAACATAGATTGCAAGGATTCTCTTTTTCCATTTTGTTTCTTCTTAAATTTACTTGACTGCAACTCTAATTCTTTTGTCACACTTGGCCCATCCCTCCTAAGATTCTCTTACTTGACTTCACCATTGACCCTGTTGCATGCATTAGAGTTGAATAGATGAATTGACTAGAGCCATGTGAATGGAAGTAGTCATGGATAGTCTATGGAGAAATAGACATTAGATTGTCCGAGAGTCTCATATGTGTATGCTATTCGAGAATCTCGTATGATCGTATGATCAGAGTATCAAATATCTGGGTAATATGAATAGCTCGTAAGGACAATTCATTCGGATAGTACATATATTCAAAGAGACTTGAGGAGAATAAAGACTAAAACTAGCATAGAAAGCTTTGAGACCCACGTTATGGATAGAATGGTTAAAGAAATGTTAGCTGACTATTCGAGATGACTATACAATTGATCTCTGTATCTGATATGAAGTAATTAGACTTTAACGATTTGAGTCTAACGGTTTGCAGTGGGCGAGTTATCGTTGCTGATTGTCTTTTTAAGGAGACCTCGGCCTCGAGGATCTTCATTGATCAATCACAAGTGTATAGGAAAATTATCTATTCTCAACGAATAAAGAGAAATTGTAGTTTTGAGAGACATCTGTCGCACTTGTTTCATATTTGAATGTCTTTGAAATTCACAATTGTAAAGAGGAGTGAGAAGAGTTACTCGGTACAGAGAGATTATATTTCTACCAGTATGAGAAGTACGAGAAGTTTGACAAATGTGTCTGGCATCTTGAATGAGTGCACATTCGAGGAACATTTTGACGATCATGCTGGAGAAAATCTCAAAAGCATAACATTTGATTCATAACGGCAACAAAATTAGAAGTGTACACACTACAATAAAGGATCGGATCTAGAAGTAGAAGTAGAAGTAGAATTAGAAGCACACGAGATAACATATATGAGGTGATCAAGAAGGAAAATGAGAAAGGAAAAGACTAGAGAAACAAATCAGATTGAAGATATTGGATCATAAGAAGCAATACGGGAGAATGCCAATACTTAACGATACCGACAATCTCGTACGCACCACCAAGACCAGATACGGTCTTACTGTCTTGGTAATTTCTCATTTGTCTAAATCCGAACGGACAAGACTTCGTACTCTCTAATACAACAATAACATTCCGCATAAATAGTTTTCTAACTCGAGCACCCAAGTAAGAAGACATAAGAATTATCACTAAATTATTATTAGATGGATATCAAGATTTAGGTATATAAAAAGAGTGCATGGGTAAGTTTTATGAGTCGTGCAAGAGATTGACGTATGTGGTAAAGAAACCGAGAAATGAGAAGTAGATACCACAAGAAAATAGATATTGATGACGAAAGATACACCGATTGGAGGAGTCATAACTATCTATAAATATCATTTTAAGAGTCTTTACCAATCATCGGTCAGAATATCTTTTCACCCAAGTTCACCTTGATCGATTGTAAGATAAGACGATACTACTTCGTTAGATACAAGTATCTCGATTATCGAGCAAGTATCGAATATCCAACGACCACTTCCAAGAATAGAAGAAAATTGGAATCCTTTCCAAACATAAGAGATTGAGCAAGAAGGAGTAAACTTGAAAATTATAGAAGTTCATAGAACGAAGGGGGAAACCTCAAAATCATAAATTGAGCGAGGAAAGATGAAATTCATACCATAAGATCCAACATCAAGTTCGAGCAAAAATTGACAAAACGTATAGCGGAGATAAATCACGTACAAGAAAACTAAGATGGATCAAAACATGATTTGTTTGCGAATACCGATGTCATTATACAAAGAGAAAACACACGAAAGTTCTAATCTACACATAGCAGCATTCGAACAATATATTCGAATCAGTGGGAAAGATACATCAAATCAAGTTAAACTTTTCCTAGGTACCTTGAAGAAAAAGGCGTTTGCATGATTTATCCAAAGTGATACGAATGGCTTAACCACTTGGATAGAGCTCGAAAGATCAATTCTTGGAGAATTCAAGTATAGCACGAAAGGATCCAGATATCATGTTTTAAATCTCCAACTTGAAACAAGGGTCAAAGGAGTCAATCTTGAATTATTTGATGAGGTTGAATCATGATCATAAGACTTTCAGAAATATTCATTGATGCACAAAGAATAATCCGACTAAGAAGTGGAAGAAGATCTTACCGATGATCTCAAGGAAGTGACATGTGTCTAGAAGCACGACTTGCCTCTTCTTGGAAGATAGAAAGGGAAGGAATGAGTGAAAGATAGAAGCGTCTTCTAGCGAAGATGTTTCTTCACATCTTCTCCAAGGGGAAAGCGTTGGAAGTCAAGAAGATCCGGAAGAAGCACCGGAAGACAAGATGACTTGTAGAAGACATGAAGCAGAGTTGTCTTTCCAGGTGTTTCGAGTGGAGGAGGTGACTTCCTTTGACCACAGTGAGGTCACCCCAACTCCTAGTGTCGAACCAGTGCCGCTGAAGAGTGAGGAAGCGCAAGTGGACTCAGCTTCCCAGAAGACACTTTTGTCTTCCGAAGCCGTCTCAACAGAGCCCGCCACCAACATCGAGGAGGAAGCCATCTCAGTCACACCCGAGGTACTCGTAGGGCTTCTCACTTTATCCGAAGTCGATTTAGGAGTTCAGGTAGGAACTAATCAAGAGGAGATCGCACCCAGCGACTAAGAGTAGGTAGCAAGTTGACTTGTCTAAATTTGGTAGGAAGTGAAATCTACTATCTTGGGAAGTGGCAGTTTCTCTTGTATTTTTATATGATTGTCCATGTGGCAGGATAGGCAGCGATACGAGCAGAAAGTAAGTTTCTAATTAGAGCAGGGAGCCGATTGCATGTGAGGTGGTGGTCTTCTGACAGTGCTCCATCTCTCCTGATTGCAAGTTGGGATTGGAGGAGAATCTGTCGCATGCACACATTTTACTGTGCAGATTGACACACATATGGTTACACATCTTCGCACAGTACACACACTACATCTGATGCTAGAGACGTACGAATAGAATTGGATTACACCGGAGGGGTCTGCACTTTCGCTTCCAGCAGTGGATCGAAGATGTAGATAGAGGTAGTGGATAGCCTAGAGCAGGGAACAACATCATCATGTAGTCCTGTTTTTGAGCTGGTGTGTCGAGAGATAAGAACAGGAAGTGGAGGGAGTAAGCTTTCCGAAACCAATGTATCTTCTTCTCGAGAATTGATATCATATTTGAGTGCAGAAGCTTTGTCTATGTCTTCTGGGCAATGGGTTTCCTCGAATTCACACCCAATTGTGCATGGGAAGCCTTCTTCTTGAGTGGCGGTGATTGTTAGAAGCTGTGTTGAGTCGAAACTTGTCTCATCCAATGGAGCACTTCGAATCCGCGTCTTACGAGAAAGCGATCTCAGACAACAGAGTAGTCCGAGCGACGACAGAAGAAGAAAAAAGACTTCTTCTCATAGCAGAAGATGACATCCTCGAGTGGAAGACTGTGTAACTGTAAACCAATTTGTGGTATTCTTCTCCAAATTACTACAAGCAGGGATGGCTTGTTAGTCAAGATCCGGACTAGAGCTTGTCGGAGTCTTAATTTCTCATTTTCAACTTGTTTCCTCTTGTTTGGATTTTCTCTTTTTCCCCATCTTCTCTCATCTTTCCATCTTCCCACCTTCTTCTAGTGAGCTTCCGAGACTTCTATTGAGCTTCCATGGAGATGAAGGTCGTTGTAGTGCTGCAAGAAGACCGTTTCCGTAAGCAGAAGTCTGGGAAGGCTATAGGGGGCACATATCCTGTGATTGATCTAACCCCGTTGGAAACTAGAAGAGCAATGCGTGACAAATATTGTTAATTTGATATCTACGAAGTAGGAGCAGTCTTCTGGAGGTGTGAGAAGTCGAATTGAACCCCTAGAAGCCGAGAATTGCTTCGGAAGACTATCGTGGAAAGATTAGAAGCTGTGATCTAGAAACATGAAGCGTCTTCCCGAGCTTCTCAGCAGATATCTATGTGATATTTTAGGTTGTAGTTGTTTGTTTAGGTCCGAGCACCTTCTGAAGGATCTGGAAGCCGGGTGGTTTTGTGAGAATTGAGATTTCTAGGTAAAACCCGTGTGTTTGTGCGTTTGAACAGATACTAGAACTCAGAGCAGCGATACTTGTGCAAATCTTCTGTGAGAATGATATCTTTTATGCTATAATGGACTAAAGGAGAAATCTTGAGACACTACATGGTAGATGAGAATGAACAGAATAGTACTTCTCAAGAGGACCAATGATCATGTTTTAAGGGTCTGGGCTATGAGAGTGCATGATAGCTTGTCTTAAGACAACCCATAGTGATGGAAGAGTGAAGGAGATCAGGTGGTCCTTAAGGACTAACACAAGAGGACAACCTACTGAGTTAATATTCTGAAGTCTCAAAGAGTTGACACCATACAACATAAAGTGCAAATTGATATTAGCTTCTTGTCAAGATTTTCTACTCACAAGGAGGACATGATGCACTTAGACGCCGATATGTTACACACTAAAATCTTGTGTAAATTTTTTCCTCCAGATATGCTCTCTGATCACACATCTATGACAAATGATATGATCAATAATCATACTCAAGAGTGATCTAGAGCCATGATAGTCAAAGTTCTCATCAAATCGTCCAAGAACCACCTCCTCTTGGGATTGACAAATGATACCATTGATAGATAAACTTGTCACCCTTTGATGAAAAGATGATATTCTCTTTCATCTATATAAGGCGGACCATGAATTGAATAGAATGTCACACCAAGGCAGATCCACATAATGTACATATGGTTTAAAAGCATAGTGTGGAACATCAACACTACTCGAAGATGAGGGTCACTTTATGACTTATAAAGGACACAAAATGAGTCAATTCTCATGTTGTAAACGCTCTCTCGCACTGTGGCAGTTATAAATTTCTGTCTTTATCCATAATAGACCCATTGAGATGGTGTATGACCTTTAACTTGTATCAGGACGAGGATTGTTGTCCACATGTTATGACGATGTCAAAAGCTATAAAGGTTTGGTTATTCATACAAAATCTGTTTACAATGACGATCACACATCCATGACGATGATGACATTTTAGAGTTTCATACACGATCATCAGAAAGAACTACTGCAATATCTCAAATTTCTCTTAACATTTATAAGACTACATGTAGAAAGATCGATATTTCTAAAAAGACACTCCAAGAAGAAAGAACGAGTAAATAAGGAATGAGTTGAAAGAGGCTCCGACTCTTCATGTATATGTAAAGTGGATACAAGGAAAATCCTAATGGTGGGACAGTCCTATAAGACTTGAGTTGTTAGATCAACGAAGAAGAGAAAAGAGAGAACATCTTAACATGATCAGACGCTTATACTCCAATCCTTGACCAACCTTGTTGTTCATCCACAGAGGTGAGGTATACACCAACAACAAGATCTGACATACTATGTGATTCGACCGACTGTCCAACGATACTCCAAGGTATTTGATCTCTCAATGACTGAGAAATCGAAGATGATAAATATGTACGTGCATATGTTGATTACTGCCAAGATTTTCCATGACGAGGAACTTGTCCTTATTCAACATTTTCCAACATCCCTCTTCAAAATTCCGGTATAAAGAATACTTAGCCTCTCAATGTCTAAACCCAACTGAATTCTCAATAATGAACTTCTGTGAATCCTTATATCACCAAAGCTGTCCTTTTGAAAATAACAAGTGTCACCATAAGAACCAAGAAGTTTTATATTAATGAAGTGCCACTTTGTCTAAAATCCAGTCAGCATGATCAGTGTCAGCGGAAATGACATTCTCTCATGTCATCACTTGTCCTCCTCAGATCAACAGATGACATCATAGCTACTTAACAATTAACACACCACTTCAAGTCGTCAAGTTAGTAATTTTTCCAATCAACATGAACACATAAAAAAGATGTAATGTCAACCTTGGACTGCCGCAGTAGCATCATCAAGCCGCAAAAATCCTAAAACTTTAAATTGCTGTAACTCCTTAATATGCAAATGTTCTCGAAGATCTGAAAACTAAAGTTGATCTTGTCGGTAACGATGCACGATAAATATGCACTCAACAAATATGAGAAATTAGTCTTCCAACCTTCTTTTTTAACCACTGACTGATTCACAACACGACAATAATGCTTCTATCACTTCAGCAATATGCTGTAAACACTGACTACTGTTACAACCTAATTCTTTTGATCTTAGTAGTTTTTTCTCAGTAGTTTTATTTTTGAGAATCTAAAATATAATTTTGATCACTCCATGACCTACTCTTTACACAATAGTGAAATCAGATCCGAGTTTTGAGCAAGTGTGAAAATATTTATGTTTATTCTTTCTTAGATTACTACAGGATAGGTTAATAATATGACACCAGTATAATAATTTCTCTTAACCAGACTTTTATATTGAAATAAATAATTTTTGTTTATAATATAATTGTTAGGCTATGCATTAAAGATTAATCCGGATCCAAACCAATTCCTTCTTCATTATCACGTCCGTAATACGACAAAATATGCTATACCACAAAACATCCCTCCCTTCTTTCAACAATCAGAGTATTAGCTACCGCATAGCAAAAAAAAGACGCAGAAATGTCTACAAGGTACCGTACAAAGTATATCCAGTATTTTGACCATTTATCAAGTTTGTCGCGCAAGAATAAAACAAGATTCGATTTGGCTTATTTGGAACCGCGGACTGCAATAGCAGTAGGGTACTTCGCAATTCGCACGTTCGAAATGGAAGAAGTTTGTAGAGGCCAAGATTGGCTGTCCTCATCTTAATTTGGCAATGTCGATTTCGCATACTGGGACTGTACGGCGAGGAAAGAGGCGGCACGGCATCGATCCCCGCTTCGAAATAATAGAAAGATAAAGACGGAAAGGGAGGAAAGAGGACAGTTTGTCCTAGGTCTTTACGAATGTCAAAGCCCACAAGAGCCAATCACCTTCGGAATGAGAACAAGCGACAGAAGCAGATCGAGACTTGATCGCATTTTGGGGGCCGGGAGATTATTACCACTGCCCGTAATCAGACAGACGAATAAATGCGGGGAGGAAGAAGACAAGGGCAGCCCGCAGAATTTGACCAGAGTTAACTTGCGAAGAATTTGAACCCCGGGTAATAATACTGCTTTGCTTTCGTGGCAAGGTCCATTGCTTCGTACTCGTCCGTGGATATTAAGTCGTCCATTTCAGTCGACATGCACTTGTAATCGTTGGAGAGTTCGAAATTGAGATCGAGGGTTAGAATCGCCCAATCTACAGTAGATACAGCATCAGCGAAGGGGAGCGTGGGTTAGAGCATCACCACCGCTAGACGGGATAGTGATACAGAGTAGAGGCGGGGTACGAACTACTGCGAAGCAAGACCGGGCTATGGCGGAGGAGGGGACTCGGAGAGGGGGACGGGTTGCGGGCAGACGGCAAATTGTGGCTATGGCGGTTGTGGGGACGCCTGCGTCGGTGAGCGCCTTAATTGCCGCCGCGAGTGCGTAGCAGAGGAACGGGTCGGGCTGAGGAAGGGAGGGAGGAAGGACAGGGAAGGGTCAGAGTGGGTGATCCTTTTCGGTCCGGCATTGATTCAGGATTCAGGATTCAGGATTCTACTATTACGTCAAAATCACTAGTATCTATCAAGCGCATGTGAGAGGGAGAATCCTCATGATGCTTATACAAGAAAAGAACAAAAAGCCGGTGGAGCTTTTCCTGAACATGTTAATGGCAGGCGAAAATTTTCGCAGAAGGAAGGCTTTTCACTGGTGTAGATTATAGATCCGGGAGGCTGGGAATCGCTTTGATGAGTACTGTTCGGAGGGCAGCAGCAGCAAAACTGAGCGGACCTGGAACTTGGAGCTAGCTCTGCTCTGCATGAGCAGTAAAGAGACGACGTTGTACTACTCGTCGTTCTACTGTTATGGAATCAAGTGTGTGCATGTTGACAACCTAGAGACTGGGGTGAGATGAATGAAGTGCAGTGATGGGAGGATGAGCACCTCAGCACACGAGAAAGACGAGTTTGAGCTGGCCCTCATTGATAGAGCAGCTTCCGACAGTGTACCGCCAAGTACACGAGCGAGCATGGAAGCGAGCGAGCGAGGGAGGGTGGGTCCGGTGGGAGCTGTTCTTCGAGAATCGGAGGGAGGATTTCAGGTTATGGTGGAGGGTCGTTGGAGCTGGTTGGATCAGTGTAGATTACCAGCATTGCTGAATGCAAACCTAGGACGTAGTGTTGACACTGGAACAATGGTTTAAAACTAAATTCGAAGATTCTGGCCAGCGGACGAATTGAGAACCCGCGAAGTTCCAAACTTGCTTACCTGCGCTGTGGATGGGAACGTTAGAATGTGCATATTCAATAATCTCGGTACGCAGGACTTGCGATTCATTTTACAGACTCGTTTAAATCAGACTTCTATACATTTTGGAGCTCTCTCATTTTTGACAGTAAAGCAGGTGGATCCTCGAGCGAGATGCTGTGAATTGTATTGTACCGGAGGCAGGGCATGCGCGCATTAGTAATTTAGCTGTTCTGGACTATTGGATCATCGAGTGTATGGGTGAAACTAATTCATATGGACATGGCCGCTTGTTTCAACTGGAATTCAGTGGTTGCTAAAGAAGGCGAGTGTGCTGTGCAATCTCACTGGTTTGCCTCATGCTCGAGCCTTCTGGCAGCTCCCTGAAGCATCCTGACCTGACAGGTACCGCCAGTCGGTCTGCTTGAATGTATCAGTGGGAGAGTAGATCCAGGTGTTGGACAGGTTCGGCACTTATGAACGGGACCGGTCAAAGTCTTACTAGACACGGTTGAATTGAGACAGGAAGGATAGTAAAATGGGGACTTCCGAGATGCAACATCACGACCTAATAATTTGTTGTGTAACATACGGCACTGTATTCTCAGTGGTTACAGCTCTCTCGATCATTATCCTTGTTGCTGTGAATTGGAGGCCGTGGAGGATCTACAGGTATGGTAATTTTATTGATTTTAGTTCATGTCTTGTAGATCGCCTGAGAGAGATACTGTACTCATAATGCATTGCATGCCTTTCAGTGCTTTGAAGTGGATTCATCGAGTAAGGGTTTTGTTGACGGACAAAAGAGGACCAACCGCTGTTCAGCAATCTACTTTTTTGCGTCTAGACCTGCCTGTGGAGGCATCCCCTTGATCGCGGTAGCGCATGTGGAGGAGATTTTAGATTCCGAAGTCTGGGAGTTTCTTATCAAGGTGGTTTTGCAACCGTCTCACGATACTCTAGGGGCAGCTTGTGATGTACCTGCTACTCAGATTTATCACTGACAGAGCTGTTGCAACTTGAGTAGTGGAGCCTCGTAATTCGGGTGCCCACTAATGACAACGCATAGCGGGAGAACGGAATCACTAAAGAGCTCCAGTTGAGGAAGCAGTTCAGAAGCAATAAGTAGCTAACTCACTCCGATTCACATCTTACGTAAAGGATTTCTCGCGTGTTTCTCATGGGTATCCATGGCTTGAAACAGTATATGAGCTGCAGTAGATAGTAAAGCCTTCGAAACTTGAGTATGAGGTCAAGTTTTTGCGGACCATTATATCCACCTGATTTTGGAGTTAGGGGGCCACTTTTCTTGGGTGGGGACTGTGCGGGAGCCGTACCCTGTCGCAGGCGATTGAGAATGCGGTCTGACCGTATTGCAGATTGCCCTCGCAAAGATTCGATCAGTCTTGTCATTTCATGAGCGGAAGTCGGGAGCCTCGCAACTTATAAAAAGTTGAAATTTCCCAAGGCCAGGTTATTACCGAAATCACGCTAGCACAGTAGTTTGAATTAGTCGTGGAGGTCAATTTTAATGCCTCTGGCGGGAAGCATCATGCTTTCTGCGTTTAGAGTGTCACGCCGGAAGAAAGACATATCTTTCTTATCCATAAGCTGTTGACACTGATAACCTCTTTCTATCTACACTCTTCCAGTTGGTCAAGTCGGGAGTAAGCTTGTTCAGGGCTGCTGGCAAGTTGGAGACTTGGCCACGGTGATGTTCGGTTTTGCCAATCTAGCGTATCGTTGCCAGGGTGTTATTATCCTTTCTTGCACAGCAAAATTCGATAGTAACTGCTGTGTACATTCATAGACTCCATCGAATCATTCTGATCAACTCGTGTGCTGTGCAATCATTTTCTGTTTTGCAGCTGGATCTTCGCCCGGAAATGGCCTTGGTACCTCCAAGGACCACAACTAAGCTATGTTGCAGGAATTTTGTGTTGGGGTGCCTGGGGTGCCGTCGTCTCTCCAGTTGTGGTTCTTACGCTGTGGGGGACGAAACTCTTCGTCCTTCTGGACCATGATACCATTGGCCTTGCAGTTATCATGGCAGGAACAGCTCTCGTGTTGGCTTTTTATGCGATTATGCTGTGGTGGAGGACCCAGTGGCAGAGTTCGAGTACGTATCTGAACTGCCTCCGATGTTTGGAACCTGGTTATACACGAATCGGGTGTAACCTATAACAGGCTGTCGTTGGATCTAAGAACAAATCAGTGAAGTGTGCAAATCAGTCAGCTTTTAATGTGAATGCCACGATTCTTGCGCAAGTTAGAGATGGATTGGTATCTTTAGAACATGGAAAGTAGGTTGCGCAAGTTTACCCTAAAGAGTTCGAAGCGATCATCTTGTTATTTGTTGGATCATTGGTGAAGTACAGAGTCTACTTTTGGTTCCACATTGCACCCCGCAGCCTTACCAGCATTGCATCAATAAGAAAGCTGGGCATTGGTCTATTGTATGTCAAACACGAGACATAAGTATTTTGACCTGCTATGCTCGCACCAACTTCTGGTGCAGAGGTGCATAATACCTGTGAGCGGTCCTCGTTTTCCGTAGCGAACGATGAGAGCAAGCTGTTCCGTATCTTGCTGACGATGAGTCTTGTGATGAATGCGACAGGGGCGGTCTTTGTCCTGCTTCTGTTGGCGGTGACTCTCTTGTGCGGTTATGAGGTCGCCGCCGTGTATGTCAGTGCAGGAAGGAGTGCCTCGCGTCAATACTCACCATCAGCATTCTTTTTTGGTGTTTCGGCTATAGCCATGGGGATCAACATGCTGTTCATATGCAAGATGGTCTTTCATGGTCAGTTTCAAGACTCCTCGTCGAAAACCCGTTGAGGGCATCATCTTGAAAGTGGTCCAACACAGTTATTAGTATACACTGTGGCGTCGACAGGCGCTTTAACTGCTTACTAATCAGATTAAGTGGTCAAGTGAGGTTAAAGTTTGTGTGTGTAGGTTAGAGTCCTCATCTTTGGTACGAAACGTTAACTTTGCACACAACGTGTTATCGGAATATTGCTGTCCCGCAGGATCTGGCTTGGATGTAGATGAGTACGTAAGACGATCTTACAAATTTGCGCATACTGATTGCATCGAAGTGGGGCCAGTCGCATGCATGCCTGAGCCACCGGATCCGCGGGATCCAGCCCTTCAAAGAAAAAATAGGTACGAATGGTTCTATAATCGTCGCAATCCTTTATTCGAACAATCAACTGTTCGAGCCATCACGGTGGTTACATGAATTGGTCGTGTGTGTCTAGCTTCACACGTCGGGGACTTATTCGCTTCACGTAATTTTGCGTTTGAACTGAAAAGAAGCTCAAGTGCTCTAGTCTTTTACCCGCCAGTGACTGGTGCGACTTAACAGTAGTTCCAGTCTTTGGCTTCCATTGGTTTGCACGAGGAGTGCAAAGTGCTGGTTGGTGTCAACGCCGTGGTCATATGAAGACACTTGCACTTACTGTATTTCAGCATGCTTGTATCATTTGATTACTTTACGTTCTGGTTCTTGAAAGATCTTTTCTCCCAGGTTCTGACTATTGTTCCTGAGTCAGAGTTTCAGTGTCGGAACAGGTCAATCTGTTTGGGATGTTCGGGAGTGTGCAGGAACACCTCATGAGAAATTTTTATGCTGCGTGAATTGTGACTTGCAGAGCTTTCCATTTTACAATACTTTACCTGGGGTCCGTTCTAGTTCTAGTTGGATATTCTATCCTCTATGGTCTCACTGCCCGGAAAGCTCGCTGGCTTGGAGGTGTCACATCAGCTGCAGTTATGATTCTTGGTAAGTATCATCACGCTATGCGGTTGGACATTCATGAGAGTTGAGAAGCTTGCAACAAGATTTTGTTTTGGATGGAAATATCTTCTCTTCAACATGTACTTATATGGAGTGCTATTTGTTGTTTACTACAGATGCAAATGTTGGAGCATGTTTATTCGGGTTTCAGCTGCTCAAGAGCCCACTTGTGGCACTCATCGTTGCAGGGATATACCGAGTATTGCTCATATGTTTTGGAGTTCATTATTGGTAAATGAGATTCAAATTGTGTTTTTACAGTTCCAATTGTTTTGCTGTGACAAGTGAACATAACTTCTAAGCGCAACTGCGCCTCAGTTTAACCTGCATCAGGAATTCGACATCGCACTGAACTTGGGTTTTTTGTCCTAGGTACCTCGGCCATTGTATAAGTTACGGAGTTGTGGCCACAGTACTTTTAGGAGCCGCCGTCAGACGATATTTGGTTGTGATGAATCCTGCAGCTGCCCGGAGAGCTGCCTTGAATAATACTGTAGTTCGTCTAAGAGAAGGATTTCGAAAGAAAGGATTGGGTAGTTCTTCTAGTTTCTCAGATGGTCGGATATCGAGCGCGGTGCGCAGCAGCAGTGTTGACGCCGCTCAGATCGGTGTAGCATTAGAAGTTATGAGTAGGATGAATACGAGACATCCAGGTGAAATGGCGCATGCTGGACATGCATGTCCTCAACTTGGATCTCTATCGGCGCAGCATGGGGCAATTGGTGTGATTGAGGAATGTGTAGAGGATGCGAGCTCTCCCCTACCAAGTGAGAACGATCAGGCAGCCGGGGGACAGGCCGGTGTGGGTTCCAACAACGAGGGTACCCAACAAGGTCAAGCATTCGAGTTAGATGTTGGGCTTCCAGGAGACAAGCAGGGCCTTTCGGAGCTGCATAGGCCTTATGTGCCAGATCTTGGGCATAGTTTGGAGTCCTTTACAAGCTTCGCCGGGATGGAACAACTCGATCATCTGGCTATAATGTTTCAAGAGAGGCTAAATGACCCACGGATTACATCCATGCTGAGACACGGGGCTCGTAGAGGAGGTGAGCAAGATTTGACTTCACTCCTAGAAGACAAAGGGCTCGATCCCAACTTCGCCGTCATGCTCAAAGAGAAAGGATTGGATCCAACTCTTCTAGCCTTGTTACAGAGGAGCAGCCTGGATGCTGATAGGGACCATAGAGATAACTCAGAGGTGGGGACTGGTAGAAATACATCAGGAGGCGTTGTTCGGGAGGAGGCTATAACCTGGTCAGAGGAGCTAAGGATGAAACAGTGGGGAAAATGGATAGAGCCTATACGATTCCTTGTACACTTGTTTGCGGGGACACCAGAGCGTGCTTGGGTTTTATTTAGTGTTCTGTTTGTTCAGGAGACCATATTTATCGCAATATTTCGACCTCAGAATGTGACCGTAATAAATGCCTCTCATGAGCAGGTAAGATGTAGACACCCTACGCAGCGCGTGTGCACCAGGCCTAAGTTATTATGGTCGATAGTGTCCGCCTGTCTTTGGATTTACTGTGCATTCTAATGGAGTCGCTCGAATTCGGAATTTTATTTTATATCTTTGACTTCTGACTCACTTGATAAGTTATCCTGATTCGAATTTTACTTGTTATGCAGTTTGAGTTCGGATTCTCAGCCCTTTTACTGTCCCCCGTAGTATGTTCTGTTATGGCTTACTTCTGGTCGCTGCAAGCAGAAGAGATGTACCTTACGTCTAGACCGCGCAAGGTACTCTTCTCGATGATTCTATTATTTCCTGCCTAAGAAGGAAATCACAAGAATTATAACGGCTTATATGTTCAGCATTTGAGTCTTCCAGACAAGATTACGTGAGCTCCAGACATTACCGATATAGAAACGATCCGATATACGGCTGTGGGCTCTTTACATCATGCTTTATTGATTTTTAATCTTTGAATACGTGTACATGTATCTCATTAGCTTTGAAGGGGGTTTTTCAGGTTGTTCTAAATCTGACGAGTTTGTTTGTTTGGGTTGGCGATATTAGATTGGTCTTGGCGCATGGCTCCTGAGTACGTCTGTGGGTCTTCTGCTTGCATTTCTCAGGTGATTGTTCACTTTGTGCACGTTAAAGCCTGTTGACAGCGAGTACGCCTCTACGAGGCTGTCTTATTTGCCTGTTCTCCTACTGACTCAATCTTCCTTTGGACTTATGCAGCAAATCATCCATAATTCTTGGTCTTGCTTTAGCGGCGCCACTTATTGTGGCATCTCTCTCTGTGGCAATTCCGCTTTGGGTTAGAAACGGGTTTAGGTTTCATGGACCTCCTGTACAAGAAACGCAGCCTGATGGACTGCAATATACTTCAAGTGTTGGCTTTTTCGGGCATAAAGAGGTGAATATGAATGTTGACCTGGAGCCCCTGTCTGAGTGATGCACAGTTGTTTCTTCTTTCTGTTATAAAGTTTCCTCTGACTATTATACCATCCAGCATATGAGTACGAGTGAAGGACTGGGGATGTATAGTACAGACGTGTTCAGTTTGTTGAAGTGCTGGGTCTAGATCCATTGCGCTAGCTGGCCGAAGCTTATCCACGTTCCTAAGAAAGTCCAAAGTTCCTGGCGTATGAGTCTAATCTTGACAGTACACACTGTTGGTGCAGAATATTGTGATGACTCTGGCGGTCGTTGTTTGTCTCGCGTCAGTAATTGCACTCGGAGGAATTATTTCCTTCAAGCCATTAGATGAACTGAGCTACTCTGGATGGAACGGAAAACAAGACAAGTTGGAATCTCCGTACACGTCATCCTTGTATTTGGGATGTGCAATTGCATCGGCTTTAGTCTTAATCTTGACCGGGTTTTTACCAGCAGTTTCCTGGTTTGCCACTTACAGACTTACTTTATCCTCTTCAGTTTGTGTGGCAGTCTTTATAGGTGAGATACTCTTCACGGAGCTGGTTCGTGGACTCTTTGTGATCTCTCAGCGCTCCGAAAGATGGTTACATTGTTTAGTGGAACAAATGGATTCGCCGTCTTCTTTCACTAACTGTTAACTGCTTATGTCTGCAGTTGTTCTTGTGACGTTTTGTGGGGGCTCCTACGTAGCCATCGTACATTCACACGAGGATAAGATGCCAACTAAGGCGGACTTTCTTGCTGCCTTGTTACCGCTGGTGTGCATTCCAGCGGTTTTTTCACTCGGGTGTGGTCTTTACAAATGGTAGGTAGTCCTAGCCGTCCGTGCATATCCGTATATAGGGAGTCGTTGCCCCGTAAATTGTATCCAAGAGTCCCCGATAACGAACACGAGGAGGACCTAAGGAAATGGAAAATCAGGAAAAGGCCATAATCAAGCTTTTCTGAATTTGAGTAGGGTTGAATCCTAGCTCAGGCGTGAAACAAGTGTCATAATCGTTTAAAGTGATGGATTCTCTTTACTTTCTAGAGGGCAAAAGGAATGATGATCTTTCCCAGCAAACCACTGTGTGTAAGATGGACGGACCGTAACTCTAAAATTGTGCAGGAAAGATGAGAGTTGGCAACTTTCACGAGGAGTTTATGCTTGTGTTGGAGTTGGACTCACCTTATCACTGGGAGCTATATCAGCTGTCATCGCCATCATCAACCCTTGGATGGTGGGTTAATATCGAATACCTTTGTAGCTCCTCTATTCTCGTTAGTATATATTTCTCTCTGGGTTCAGTATTCACGGGTTACCTCAACTGTATGTGGGTAGTTCTGGCATTGCGCTGCTCTACCCACATAGACGACATAGACGACATATATCCATTTCTTTTTATATCGACTTTGCACTTCCATATCTAGGGGCACCATCTGAGGGAATGTGCGCCGCACTTCACACTCCCATTGGTCAGTCCCCTCATTGACGCTCCAAGATAGCACACAAGCTACGTTTCTTTTCCGGTACTTTCTATGTACTTCACTGGGTTATTCTACTGGGTGTTACCTCTGTCCTTCAGCGTGGTTCTTGCTCCTTAGCTGAGCTGCCATTCTCCCGGGCGGATCATAAATCTATGTTTTTGTTAAGAAGTTTTCTTGCTGATCATTTCCACCTGAGTGAGGTACTTAACAACTGCGGGAATGAGGAGGTTACGAGCCCAGAGCGATCGTTATTAACGGTTACGTCGGCATTTTGTTGTTTCTACAGATCGGAGTGGCATTCCTTCTCTTCCTTCTCTTGGTGGTTCTGACGATCGGTGTAATCCATCATTGGGCTTCACACAATTTCTACCTAACGCGAGTAGAGATGTTGCTGGTGTCTCTCGCAATGCTCGTGTTGGCCCTTGCAGCTTTCGCTGTAGGACTTCTTGCAGGTTAGGATTATTCACTTCATGATATTTAGGAAAGGCCTTGCAAGTTTCAGGAGGCTTAAGGCAGCAGTGTTGTGTGATATTGTTCCTGTAGTATAAGCCACATCCAAGGAGCTGGCAGTATGCCTCTGTATTTTCACAAGAAATGTATACAAGAACAGATGGATATACTAGAAATCTGTATGATGGAACATGTATATCTGCCATGGTACTTCTCAGTCACCTGTTTTAGGCACTGATGCACCGTTTCTCTTCTGCAACAGACCAGCCTTTCGTGGGAGCTTCCGTTGGTTACTTCGCTTTCTTGTTCCTACTGGCAGGCAGATCTTTGACGGCAAGTACCGTTACTCTGCTTTTCGCGTCACGAGAGGTTTAGATTGATTTCGAGTGTAGAAGTGTTTCGAGGTTGTGTTAATATCATCTGAAAAAGATGAGAATATAGTAACCACGAAAGTAAGTGTTGACATAATTTGTTATTGGCCACTGAATTCACGGCATCTGCAAATAGTTGTGGAGACAACTATTCTAGAATGCTTTACAGGGCGTCTAGGTGATATAGAAATGCAGGTTTCGTGATGTTAAGTCTGTAAGTGAGTCATGTTCGCTGACCCATGTTTCCACAAGACTGTAGCGGCAGCACGGGGTAAATTCTTTTTCTGAGTTGCACGATGGGAATGTTTCTGTGCTGCAGGTGTTGTTATCACCCCCAGTGGTAGTTTACTCTCCTCGTGTCCTTCCGGTGTATATCTATGATGCACATGCAGACTGCGCCAAGAATGTCAGGTGAGGAGGAACTCAAAGTATTGCGGTCACAGTTGGAAATAAATCAGCCCCATTTGCAGCTTCGCCGCCTGCCAGGAAATAGTTACACTGCTTGCTCCATCTTCGAAGCTGCATGTTTCCGTTTCATGCTAGCTGGGGAAAGCGTGGCTTGTTCAACTTTGGGACTTACTTTCTGGCTTGGTGAATTGCAGTGGATCTTTCCTCGTGCTCTACGGAATCGCTCTTGGAACAGCCGGATGGGGGGTTGTAGCAAGTTTGGAAATTTATCCACCGTTTGCAGGGGCTGCTGTTTCTGCAGTCACCTTGGTTGTAGCCTTCGGGTTTGCTGTCTCCAGGCCTCAGATGTCTTTGAAGGTACAGTCTTCATCTACCGGACATTATGTTTATCCGTTCAAACAATCGCAGTGTGTGTCCCGCAACAAAGACGACGCCACCAGATTATTGTCAAGTCTGTAACTAAGTTTTTGGATATAGTTCTCGTAACGGTTATTACGTTTCTCACAGTTCGCCGCTTAATGGTTGGAATTTCACAGACCATGGAGGATGCACTACATTTTGTGAGGAAGGATACGGTCGTACAAGCCATTGCTCGCTCTTCCACTAAGGTAAAACTTGTGCTTAGCAGTGGACCACTCACAGTATGTTTTAGGTTCAAGGTTGTTGTAGATCCTGTCGAGGTATCTATTGAGCACATTCTCGAGGATCTTAGGCTACTTGGTTCACCACTTACACTAAGCTACTTTCGGTGTCTTGACCTCCGTCTGTATTCACAGACAAGAAACGCACTGTCGGGAACATATTCCGCCCCACAAAGATCGGCTAGCTCAGCTGCCCTGCTGGTCGGGGACGCTTCTGTTGCTCGCGACAAAGCCGGTAATTTCGTGCTCCCACGAGCTGACGTTTTGAAGCTGCGAGAGCGACTGCGGAATGAGGAGTACGCAGCTGGTCTCTACCCTTGTAGAGCTGGGGCGGCGTTCATACGCCATGACTCCACCGCAGATGTGGCTTATCGGAGGAAGCTGTGCGCACACGCAAGAATCTTGGCTCTCGAGGAAGCAATTGATACCGAATGGGTGTACATGTGGGACAAGTTTGGTGGCTATTTGCTTCTTGTTCTTGGACTTGCAGCACGTGCAGAACGCGTACAGGTACAGTATTTATCTCTTCGCTCCAGGGGAACTGTTGTAAAATGTTTCAAATGACTGCACGTTACCGTCTGCACCAGCTTTTTACATATTCAAGATGCCAAGCATTGATAAAATCCAGAAATTCTTATGTTGAAAACGCTTTAAATGCTTAATGTGAACTCTTTCACCTTGAGTTATGCGTATGGAGCGCTAAATGTGAACTTAAGCGCGTGCTATCAGCTGATTTATATAATGTTGCGTTTGTACAGGACGAAGTACGGCTGCGAAACTTTTTGAACAGTATTGGCTTTTCAGATTTAAGCGCCAAGGAGATAAACAAGTGGACTCCGGAAGACAGGAAGAGATTTGAGATGGTCCAAGAAGAGTAAGACCCTGAAGCAGTCCTAAAAGAACTTATATGCAAATTACAACCATTACATCGTAGTTGACTAAGCTTGCTTCTTTCCAGCTTTGTCACATTATGTTACGTTCTGATATTCGCGCTTCGTTTCGTGCCGTTTCCGGTAGTTACATGCGAGAAAAAGAGATGGAAGAGGAATTAATGCAGCAACGAAGAGAAGAAGAGGATAAAGGCAAAGAAAGGAGAAAAGCTTTGTTGGAGAAAGAAGAGAGAAGGCGGCGAGAAATTGAGGCGTCGGTTATCTCATCTGTTCCAGATGTTGGGAGCAAAGAGGCAGCCGCAATGGCAGCTGCTGTTCGCGCTGTCGGCGGAGATGTCTTGTTTGACGACAGCAAAACTGCGGAGCAGGTTACGAATATTGCGCGTCGTATCTTGGTGGCGCAAAGAGCTCGACGGGCACTGGAGGTAAGCTCGAAGCTGCTCCGTAGAGAATGTTTGGGGACATGATAAGAACAAAACAAAACAAAACAAGAACTCTGGGGAGGTCTTCTTTTCATTAAACCTTTCTACAAGTTCCTAACATCCTTAACCCCGAGCACACTCTTTCGGTAAAAGAGTGGATGATCTTAGCGGATATTCGTTCTCGTCTATACTTCTCTCCCATCCTTAGTTCTCTGGTCTGCGGTTTTAGTTCTGTTGTCGAAAGGCTACGGCATGCAGTTCTTAATGAGTACATTTCTCCCTGTTCATTATCTGCTCTCAGATTTTCTGCCATGTTATGTAGAACATCTAGACTGGATAGTGTGGGAAGGATGAGCGGCTCAGAGTGTTGGGTCTTAGCATGTTTCACTTACACTCCGCTTACACAGTGGACATGTCGTCTCTTAGAATTTATCACAATTGTTTGTCATGCGAGGTGGTCCTGTTCCTGGAAACTTGCCCATCGCTACGCATCCCCAACATCTTAATCCCCGGTTAAAAGAGTATCGCTAAAAATAATCTCAATTTTAGCGGAAATTCACCGATCTCTCTTCTTGCTATAGTTCTCTGGGTTTGGAATTTACAGGTTACCTTAACGTTACCTTTGGTGTGTCTGAGCGGTTCTTGCATGCGCTGCGAACCGCATAGAGCGACATATGTGTTGGGCAAAAGTTTGCGCAGGCGACCTGACGTGAGCTTTCAAGCTGGCGAACGATTTGTCTTCGTCTGCCTATTTCTAGTATTTTACTCATATATTTCTCGTAAAACCATTTGCAGACTGGTGTTCCGGGAGCTCAGTGTATTATTGATGATGAGCCACGTTCGGGACCACGACCTTGCGGAGTTCTTGACGGTTCTCTTTGTGGAAGCCGCAAGGTCACGTTCTCTGCAGCTGTTCTCGTCCAGCCTGAGTCGGGTCCGATCTGCTTGCTTGGATCAGAAGCTCGACAGTTAATCTGCTGGGAGATTTTGATTGCTGGAGCAGAGCAGGGTCTAGAAGCAGGGCAAGTTGGACTTAGGCTGGTGGTTAAGGGTGCAGGACAAACTACTTCAGCGAGGGAGTGGAATATTGGCAATACATGCCTCGCTGATGGCAGGTGTGATATGCTTTCCATCCCTTTTTCTGACCTTTTTGGCAGGATACAAAAGATTTGGATTCAGTTAACCTCAGGAGGGAAAAGTGTCCAGGCTGAGTGTCAGCGTGATACTTTGTTGTCCTGAGAGTATCGATTCGCTTCCTTCCCCTCATGGTTCCTTTATGTTGGACAAAGTTCGTTTCGCAATGTTTGAAGTCCTTACTGTTCCATGTGCGCAACTCTCGTTACCTTCTCGATGAGCTTCACATTTGGGGAATAAATCCTTTTTCCCTCACGTATTGCCTGTCTCTTTGCAGATGGCACACTGTAACCGTAACTTTGGATGCAGATATTGGAGAGGCTGCAGCATACCTTGATGGGCTATATGATGGCTTTGCAAACTTTGGATCTTTGAGTGGGTTGCAACAGTCGGCTGAGGACTGCATATGGGAAGAGGGAACTGAGATTTGGGTTGGTATCAGGCCACCCATGGATCTAGACGCTTTTGGAAGGTCTGATAGCGAAGGAGCCGACTCAAGGATGCATGTGATGGACGTTTTCTTGTGGGGGAGACTGTTATCAGACGAGGAAATTATTTCAGTTCATAACAGCACCAGTATCAGTCAGGAGGAGTACAACGAGCACGATCTTCCAGATGATGGTTGGAGGTCACCTGTTGAATCACCAGTAAGTATCTGCCGTAAAGTCGTCAAGTGTTCATACTGATAAACATAAATATTTGCTGGGTTTACCGAAATTTTGCTTCTATTTTCATTCCGTCTTTCAAAGGCTTCGACAGCGTTGGCCTGACAAACAAGAGTTATAAGGTTGCATTTCCCCTGTCCCCGAAGCTTTTCTTCCCTCTCTTAGTTTTAATCAAGAAGTATCACATTTGTGATGGTGTTGCAGCTAGAGGATTGGAGCTATGATGCGGCAGATCTGGACTTAGATGACAGAGAAACTATGGAGACATATTGGGATGAGCAACCCACAAATGCACGGAAGAGAAAAGCTGAGAAGGAATCTCTAGCCCTGGATATGGATTACTTCTCAAGAAGATTGAGGAGACCAAAAATGGAAACGCAAGAAGAGGTGACTCAGAGAATGAGAGCTGTAGAACTAGCTGTGAAGGAAGCTTTGGCTGCACGTGGAGAAACGCACTTTACGGATCAGGAGTTTCCGCCCTCCAATCAGTCATTATATGTCGATCCCGAACATCCCGTGCCGAAGTTTCAGGTGTGTGTGATGAGATTTGTTATACATCTTTTTCCTGATCTGCCGACGAGTTTTACGTCTTGTTGACAACTCTGTTATGATATATCGTTTTACAACGTTCTTGCAGTCATGGACTCCTAGCGGTAAATGTATGTGGTTTTACATGTTCTATGCATGGAGCTTCCAGTGTCCAGATTTATAACATATTGGTGATCACCAAGTATCACAGGCTGTTACCGAGTGGCTGCGAACGGGTGCAGCACTTAAGGACTCAAGTCCAATCTCCCGACCCTGCTTATTTGCAGGGCCTGCAAACTCATCCGATGTTTGTCAGGTAAAATGGTCAGATAACGTTGTCTCTTATTTATTCGATCTGAATACCTTTCACTCATGGACTTCCTTAGATAAGTCACAGCTCTAGGGTGCTCTGTGACAAGTTATAAGTTGACATTTGTGATCGCTTGTGCATTGCAAGGAATAAATCTGTACGTTCAGTCTTCTGACAAACGGGAAGGCTCCATTCTGTGTGGCATTATAGGGTCGATTGGGTGACTGCTGGTTTTTGAGTGCGGTGGCCGTATTGACTGAGGCCTCGAAGATTTCCGATGTAATCGTTACCCCTGAATTCAACGAGGAGGGAATCTATACCGTGCGGTTCTGCATCCAGGTCTCATCCTGACCAAGGGTTCCTGCTTCTGTTTTATCGCTTTTATCTTTCATGCGTACCGAAACTGGTACTGTGACACTCGTTGAAGTTTTCCAGGAAAATAGTTTAAGCCAATCTTTCGTACCTTCTATTCATGTAAATACCATATCCCATTTTCTCAGGGTGAGTGGGTGCCAGTCGTGGTGGATGATTGGATTCCTTGCGAGGGCCGTGGAAAGCCAGCATTTGCTAAAAGCAGAAAGCGTAACGAGCTCTGGGTATCCATTCTGGAAAAGGCTTATGCGAAGCTGCATGGCTCGTATGAAGCCTTGGAAGGTGGACTAGTTCAAGATGCACTTGTGGACCTGACAGGTGGTGCAGGAGAGGAGATAGACTTGAACGGTCCACAGAGTCAGTTAGACCTTGCTAGCGGTAGGTTATGGTCACAGATCTTACGGTTCAAGCAGGAAGGTTTTCTTCTTGGGGCCGGCAGCCCTTCCGGCTCAGACACACATGTTTCATCCAGCGGCATTGTGCAGGGCCATGCTTATGCTTTGTTGCAGGTATGTGTTCTTTGTGAGAAGTTTTGAGAAAATGGAGCCGGTTACTGGTTTGTTGAATCGGTAAGGTGGTTCTCACCTTCGTCCTGAATGTTGGTACCTGACCGGCAGGTTCGCGAGGTTGATGGACATAAGTTGGTGCAAATTAGAAACCCTTGGGCAAATGATGTGGAGTGGAATGGTCCTTGGTCTGATTTATCATCAGAGTGGACGGATCGTATGAAGCACAAGTTGAAGTACACACCTCAGGTACCGTACCGTTCAGGATACGGTTCTCAGTCAAAAGCTTCCTTAGTAACACGGGTTAAAGTTGGTAGTTCTGGAAACAGAGTGTCTGGTCATGTTGTAACTAGTAATTTCAGTGAGTCGGTGACATGGTAGCCTATCATTGTCCAGAGTAGGTGAATGATTGGAGATATAGTGTACTCGTTTGGACCTTTAAGCGGAGTCATGGATGTGGAAGTCGTGTATTTAATTTCATCACTTTTGCCTATGATTGATTATAGGCCGAGGACGGTGTCTTTTGGATGTCATGGCAAGATTTCCAACTTCATTTTCGTTCACTATATGTTTGTCGAATATATCCTCCCGAAATGAGGTATTCGGTCCGTGGTCAGTGGCGGAGCTCCACGGCTGGTGGTTGCCAAGACTATGATACCTGGCACCACAATCCTCAGTTCCATATCAAGGCTGTCGGTCCAGATGCGCGACTGCCCATTCATGTTTTTGTCACACTTACTCAGGTATGAATACCCTTCAGCTGTTCTTTTCAGATAAGTTTACTCGAACCGATAGTTTTCGATGTCTTACTATCTTTTTGTGACTTTACTGTGCAGGGTGTTCGATTTTCTTCAGATATTCGTCCGGGTTTTAGAAATTATCAGTCAGGAGGTGATTCTTCCCTGTTCTTCATTGGCATGAGGATAATAAAGACTAGGGGAAGGCGATCGGGTCCAAATATATACATGCACGAAGCAGTAACAGGTACAGACTATATTAATACAAGGGAAATTCCTTGTGAGATAGTTTTGGACCCTGATCCTGATGGCTACACCATTGTACCTACCACTTTTGCTCCCGGACAAGAATGCCAATTTTTACTCTCGGTTTTCACCAAGGCTGCTATCACTCTTGAACCACTGTGACATTCCCGGGACCATCAGGCTGGTGAAATCAGGTTGTACTGAACGAGTAGAACTCTTCAGCGGGACCAAGTTACTTGTGGTCTATCAGCTCTTCTTGTGTTGCATTGCAGGTAAATCTGGGCAGTTGTCACTGGAAAAGAATTGAGTTTTATTTAGGCTAATCTTGAATAATATCCTGCTTCAGTGTTAGGCGAAGAGAACCTTGAATGTTAGGCTGTAACCACCGAGATTGTTTGAAATTTTCAGGAACTCTCCTATTTGGAAGTCCTTGAAGGCGGTGGCCTGTTGACACCTCGACATCCTCCTGCCCCTTGTGGAGCTCGTCAAGTAACGCATCCTAGTGGCGCTGTAAGTGTGAGTTCAGTCTCCCTTACCCACACGTTTTAGTTTCTGACGCTGACATGCTGATAAGTGTTGGATCACCTGGAAGATCAAGGACTAAGCAGTTATGTTAAATCAACTTTCTTCAAAGCGGAAGTGCTGACTCCTGTCACATTGTGTCATAAAGGTTGAGTTCGTCAGGTAGATGCATCCACCGGGACAGAGCAGAATTTCTCGCTACAGGAGACTTCTCGCAAGAGAATCAGGGCTTAATTATGCAGCTCATTTGAAGATTGCTACCATGTAAACACGGTTGTATACAACCTCCCAGTCACATTGGTGTACCAACCTAGAAGTACATCTGTGGTTGAAGTGTTAGCATAAGTGGAGAACGCACAGCTAGTTCTAAACGATGACATTCTGTATGTCAAATTGTTGCTAGATGCCCACTTCTCCTGTGAAAGTGGTACTACCTCAGTAAAGAGTGTCTGCACGCCATTTCGGTGCTCAAAGCCGGCAGGAATCTTCAAGAATCCCCTGTAGATTATTCTTGTACCTTAAAATATGATATACTGAGAAGTATGTTCCACCGATATGTATTTGTCCAATTATTCTCCTCACTCAAGTGCCTTGCCTAGCTCTAGAAGCTGTCTACTATGTAGTTGTTATTGTGCCTCTTCTGTTGTCTTGGAATGAACATGAAGACTTCATGCTGTACCAATCTGCAGAGTAGTACACCGCGAGAGACCAAGCTTTTGATCAGTGGAACTAATCTCTGTATTTTGAAGAAAGTATGTAGCGCTCGCAAAGGAGGCAGGTTAATAGGGGACATCCCGTAAAAAGATCCACGAGTTATGCAGACTGAATGATTTGCTTGATCACGGTCAAGTGCCAAAAAGAGTTCGAAATGGAAGGTTGGATGGGAGGTCAAGCATAGTAGATTCTAATGTTCCCGCTCCCAGTGTAAACATACCTGAGTACAATCTTGATAAACAATCAAGACGAGTATTATTTCTATACTCCTCTATAAAGTTCACTTAAATCCGATGTTATTAATTCGCCTTCTCCTATCATTGGGCGTACTTCACATGGGGTAAACCTGCCGAACCTGCAGTTGCCAGTCAGGCTGCGATCAAGTTATGCCATCTTAAGGAGGTTGGGGTCAACTCCGAAAAACGTATTATGGGTTCGGTCAAGTAAAATTTTGTGAGAAAAGTGCATCAATCCGATCCGACTGAGCAGAAAACTGAAGAAGACGTCCTGAGTGATGAAGTGGAGGAAATACTGGGAAAGGAGTTTTTAGTTTTTAACGGGACGATGCGAAAGCAGACGACGCTAGCAATCAGAAGGAAAACTTTCAAGGTATTTAATATATTGCGCTACAGAACTTGAAGCAGCAGAAGGAATCATTCAACCATGTCGATAAGGACCGGAAGAAGCAGCAGACTTCGCACGTATATTTTCACCTCCATGGAGGAGGCATACAGGCGGGTTAGGTATTAATGCAGTCCAGTCAAGACTTATAGTTTATCTTTTGCTCTCCGCGTGTTTCTAGGTATGGAATAACAGATAATTTTTATAAAATATTTTAATTATTAATTATTTACTTAATATATAATATTTATTTAATATATACGAAATATTATAAAACAATAACAAAGTAAAATTTCTCAAGAATTCATCCAGCACGCAAGGTAGAAAAATTTTGTGATAATACATAAATAATCAACCGTCAAAGAAAAACGTGGTTGAAGAATTTATAAACGAGTCCTCAACGCCCCGCAGCTGCTGCACTATTCATCATTTGTATTTTGATTCGCGAATCTGCTTGTCCGTTTATTTTCTAAACCTCCGCTTTGCATGTATATCTTTTTTGTATATGCACCGGTGACAATCGTTCGGCCAAATTACTTTGGATGGAAAGAAAATATTTCCATGTCTATATTTTCTTCAGACCAGAATCCAGAAGGAAACACTTGGAATCTGTCTTAAGCCCCACCTGGCTTCATTAGCCTTTTGATCTGAGGACAGATCAAAAGGCTTCGGCACTGAGAATCTCGAGACGTTCGCACGTTGTCAGCCAATGAGAGCAAGACGTTAATTTCTCAGGTTGAGAGGCGAGTTCATGTGGCGCTCGGACTTCATTCACCTCACTCATCTTTCTCGGGTGAAGGTGACTCCTGGAGGGAGAACTGTTGGGAAAAATCGAACGTGTCCCTTCCGTGGAGGGAAAGGGGCGCTAGCTATGGAGGGAGACTTATCACATCGAATTCAAACCCGCTGTGTTTGTCCCTCACTGTCAGCCTCGAACGCAGCGGCATAGATTATTGGACTTGCCGTGAAATGACCAACGATTGTTAGTGGTGGGCTATTTTCTCGTCCACCGTCTACGAAAACCAGCATGGTGTAGACCGCCCACGCCTACTCATTGTTTTGTGTTGCCGTCATAAGGCGATGGAGACCGAAAGCTAAGAGGCCGACGCCACGAAGAAAGAGATACAGTTAGCCGGTCGAATCTCGAGAAGAAACTCTCTTATGGGAAAACGCAACCCTGTACTTTAGCGATGGCTTGAGCTGACAGATTACACGACTAGGTTTGCACAGAAGATGCTGATTCTATGGAAACGCCATGAGAATACAAGGGTGTTTCTCAAACCTTCCCGCGAGGGTGTCCCTTGTCTATCCAGATTGTGATCAAGAGATTGGAACTTTTTTTGTGATGAAGAGAGGTATTAAACTTTTGTATTTATGTATTATTGATTCATTGATTGATATTTATTTATTTATTAAACTAATAGATCTGGTTATACGTGTCATAATGTTTGGTGTGTAAGAACGACAGGATGTCACGAGAATCCATCGGAGGGTCACAGTTACCTCCTTACGTACCTACAGAGTTTCTACGACTGAACTCCATAACTTTATTTTGGAAATATACAGATCACCCGAAACCTCAAGGTTTGACACCCCCAGTGTATTGACTGAAGTGAGTGATGGAAAAAACAGAATAAAAGAGTAAATTATAACTTGATAATGACTATGAAACAGAATATTCTTTAATAAAATGAAATACTTTATTAACTGATGTTAGATTTGATAACTGAGTAACTGCCATGGATCATAAAAACTCCCATTGAATATGCTTTGCCATACATTACAAGTAACTAGCTGAGTACTGTTCTCGTAGTCTCGTGAGTGTTAAGAATTCGTCAGAACTGAATAGTTTTTCAATAGTTATTCTAGTTTTACTGGGAGAGCCTGTCCATTACTGTATGTCAAAGGTACAATCTCTTGAGATTGTTTGACGATCGCGGTGTCGTTCGTGGATCGACTTCTGTATGAAAGTCAAATTTTGAAGTTACACACTATTACTCAAAAAATATTCATAAGATAAAAAATGGACTTTTTACACAACTTTCTAATCTCCACTCTCGCTGCATCAAGTGGTAGAGTTCATTATAAGTTTCACATGGACAATTCATTTGTTTCATTTGGACGCATAATAATAAAAAAGGTTGGAAAGCTAAGTTATAGCTTGTCGGTGCTGACTGTGTATTAGCGGTCACCTGCATTAACTAAAGATGCAACATGCCTACTTGATCATAATCCGGATAAAATTCAAGTATTGTGAACTGTGATGTAAGGTACAGCTTATATCTATCATTTGTGGATGGACGTTTTGGAGGAGTGAGAAGTCCAATGCACAAGGTGTTATTGGATTCAGATTTGTGCATGCAACACATAAGATAAGACAGTTCGTGAAGAGACAAACCATGATGTATATTTTGGAAGAAATTGAGACGAGAGAGAGGATTAGAATACCTCAGTTACATGGTAAGAAGAGTTGGACAGTTCAGGTGGTTCCTAAGTTCAAACTTGTTATCCTTGGATCTGTTGTGATCAGATCCAAAGATCTGATCACAACAGAAAATTGAAGAAAATATTAAGCTTCATGGAGTGGTTTGTAAGACTGATGGAGATTGACTTGCAAGGAGATGCTTTCATCAGATTTTTGTTCACTTATGACTTGAGGTTGCTTTGTTTTTCGTGATCGGTGGAGAGATCGTCCATTCGGCATGTAAAGTCTCGATTAGCTCTCGATAGAATATGAAACTCTTGAAATACTCTCCATGTCGATAATTAAAACTCGATTTCTAACTTTCGGCTCAATGAGAACTAATGACGTTGAGGTTTTGATGAACAATTTTGACTTGAAATAAAAATACTTCTTCGACTCAATCAAGAAAGAAAAATACTTGTTCAGCTTGATCAAGAGTTGGGACTCCTGATTGTACACCGTTCTCCAGATCTCGTTCTCTGAAGTTGCTGCTCTAGATTGAGAGCTTTTCAGACCCCCTATGCTTCAGCGATCGTCCTGAATTACTCACTCACTCAAATGACTTGAAACTTTTTGGACAGTCGTAGCCCTCTTGACGCAACCACAAAGGTTTGAAGCGATTTCCTCAATTCTGCTGCAAATGACACTGACAACCCCAAATCCAACAAAAGTGACACAATTTCAACTCAATCCGAACTTTGATTGTGCATAACTCCTTCTTTATTGCTCCAAATCGATCAAGAATTTCACTGACAGTGCTTGGCACAACGAGCTCTATCTTCTTGTGCTCTCAATTTCACAGTCCCCTCACCAAATGCTCGAACTCTCCTTTAGATCTCTGTTTCTAAATTTAGAGTTTCATAAAAGATGAAAACGGACCAATAGGAGTTCATAACTCCACTTGGTTGTCCTTTTGTGCCTTAAACCATGTGGTAACTTAATTCCACTCATAGGCTACCACGTCAAGTTCCCTAAAGTGCCAGCGTAAATCTTAAACTACCTAAAACGACACGCAATCCTGAAAGTAAACTTAAACTAGCTAAATGCGTGCATGGGCAACACGTAAGTACAACCCATGAGCTTTAACCCTATCAACATGGTAAATCTAAGTTATGTGCATTGAACATCATAGACAAGTAAGAAGTCACTTGCACAAGCGCACAAATGCTTGAACAAGATAATTAGCATATTATCAGCCTACTAGGACTCAAAATAGTGTTAACACCGTATGCAAAGATGTCAAACGTATACATAAACGACTAGAAGTAATATGAGCTAAGTTCTAGAACTATTAAACTCAAGTGTCGGAGTAGAAATATAACATGTAGTCGTCAAGTAGCGCGACATCCACACCCTCTGAACTTGCACATCCTCCGGTATGTGTCAGATCCAGATCAAGACTCTTCAGCTTCAGCTTCAAATTCATCTTCAACCTCCATTGAGTCTTCAGCTTCATCCTCAGTAAGCCCTGCAATGTTCTGGTCCTCCCCTCTCCTTCTCACATGAGTATTTTCAAAATGTTTTGCCTAACTCTTGACTATAGAGAGTTTGTTTGTTTGTTTGTTTTACAATAATCTATTCTCGATGATTGAGAGTAGATTATTGTTATGTTAGTCGAAGCTACTTCTAAGAGAAAAAATGCATGCATTGTTAAGTATTAATTGTTTCTATGTCGCAGATAGTTCTTGAGCTTCAACTAACACATAATCTACTCTCGATAATCGAGAGTTTGCTTATTTTTTCCAGCCTCGATTCTCAACCATGGAGGTCAGATAAACATCAACCGCTAGATTTGATCAACTCTAGGGTTCGAGTGATTATTTTCTCCAGCCTCATTACTCACTTGTAAACATCAATTATCAGATTTGACCTACACCTACAATACTCCAAGTTTAACACATCTATAAGCAAACTAAGTTTTTTTTATACTATTTTTTTTAGATTTTACATCCATAGATGTCTCGATCCTATAGAACACAAACTAAAATTACATTCATACTTTTGATATCGAGAGTCAAGATTATCGATATCCAGATTATCAAATTTTGAGTATTTTTACGTCGAGACTTTACATGCTACATGTTACATTTTACGTGTCGAGTGGACAATCTTGATTTGTAGACCAAGCTCTCTGTTCTTGGTGCCCACACGATCAATAAGTCTTCATCTAAGCATAGGAAAAGACCATATGTGAAGCAAATTTTTTTGTTGTGTGTGGCAAGTGAAGATGAACCATAAGGGACATATTGTAACACTACAAAAACTCTAATCGCGATCCTCAAGAACCCTCATGAATAGACGGAAGAACTCTCAACTCAACTCAAGGTGGAATGTCTTTCAAGGACCATTCTCTTTCTTTATATAGTTAGATAAGTGCACACCCCAATCCATACTAACCACTCATCAATCCTCACACGGATTGATGACATGGCTTCCATGCAACCCACACAATCAACTACCAATCAAATATCAACACCACCACATTCTTATCCGGTCCCACATACCATGGTCCCACTATAGTCAACTCTTCACATATCTTATCCGATCTCACATACCATGGTCCCGCTATAGTCAACTCTACACATAGTTCTAACTATGAGTATAGTTAACTATGCATGGTTACAAACCTCCCTCCATTTAAGTTACAACGTCCTCGTTGACGATGGAATGCTCATAAGCTTGAACTAACAAGTCGGCATTAGTCAAATTTCCTAGTGGTTCCCAAGTAGCCTCATATAATGGATATCCTTTCCATTTTACCAAGTATTCTATCTTGGGATATTGAGTACCACGAAGACGTTTGTTCAGTATACTTTCTACCTCGTATTCCTCATGATCATCCACTATTTCTGGCAATGGTGGTGCTATGTGAGGATTGGTGAAACGAGGAGAACGTGGAACATATTTCCTCAATAAAGAAACATGAAACACCGGATGCATGCGCATATGAACCGGAAGTTGTAATTTGTACGCCACAGCTCCAACTCGTCGTAAGATGGTGAATGGACCGATGTATCTAGGGTTAAATTTGCGAACACCTACTAACGACAAGTTAGTGGTAGATAACCACACTTTCTCCCCAATGTCAAACTCCACATGACGACGATGAGCATCTGCATATTGCTTCTGACGATTTTGAGCAGTTTGAATCTTCTCCTTGGCTTGGTGAACACCTGCATGGATCTTCTGCACAAATTCGTTGACGGCAGCAACTTTGGTTGTTGACTCCTGTCCTGATCCAAATCTAGTAAAACTAGAAGAGTGAGCGGATGTGCGCCGTACATCAAGTAGAACGGTGTAGCTTTTGTCGATGCGTTCACAGAGTTATTGTAGGAGAACTCTACTAAAGGTAGGAGTTCATCCCACCTCGCTTGCTCTTCAATCGTAAAAGCTCGTAACATATCTTCTATCGTCCGATTAGCCCGTTCTGTTTGTCCATCACTCTGAGGATGGTAAGCTGTGGACATAACAAGCTTAGTTTTGAATAACCCAAACAAGGTTTTCCAAAACATGCTTGTAAAATGTGATCCCCTATCAGTAATTAAGACTCTAGAAAGACCATGTTGAGCAAAAACAGCGTCTAAGTAGATTTGAGCTAGCTCTGGTGCAGTAACAGTCGTCTTGGTTGGACGAATATGAATCATTTTGCTCAACTTATCAACAAAAACTACAATAGAGTCAAATCTCGTACTAGTTGGAGGTAGTTCACACACTAAATCCATACTCACATGTTCCCATCGGTTAGTAGGAATAGGTAATGGTTGGAGTAAGCCTGCCGGTGTTTGATTGGTTGCCTTGTTCTGTTGACAAGCAAAACAACTTTTGATGTATCTCATCACATCATCGTGCATTTTTGGCCAATAATAAATGCGCTGCACCGCCTCCAAAGTCTTCTCTATTCCGACATGATCGGCAATCGCTGAATCATGACATTCTGTCAAGATAGTCATACGAAGCTCTGGATTGTTGGGAATCCAAACTTTGCCGTCCTTGAATGCTAACCCATGCATCTTGGTAAGCTTGGTGTGCTTAGTTGCTGCCACAATCTCCTCATCCGTTCTGGTAGCTTCCATCAATTGTTGCCACCAATCGGAATGGATCTTCACTTCTGTCGACATGTGATTAACTCGAGGCATTCGAGTTAACGCATCAGCAAGTTGCTTTTTCCTTTCCACATATAGAATCTGCATGTTGAAGCGTTGTCGCCATTCCGCCCATCGAATTTGACGTTTGGAGAGGTCCTTCTGCGTCTGCAAGTAAACCAATGGTTTGTGGTCTGTTTCTACCACAAACTCCTTATCTCCCAAGTAGTGCTGCCAATGCTTGGTAGCCAACACAATAGCTAACTCCTCTCTTTCTGTGGTATGATAGTTGCGTTCTGCAGGAAGCAACTTACGGGAAAAAAAAGCTACAGGATGCCAGCCATCTGCCCATGCTTGTTGTAACACTGCTCCTGTTGTTGTACCTGATGCATCTGTGGCCAACTTAATGGGTTTTGTAGGATCATACCACTTAAGGATTGGTGCTTGTAACAGCGCATCCTTCAAGGCTTGGAAGGCAAGCTCATGCGATGTACCCCATCTCCATTTTTGTCCTTGACCTAATAGGTTTGTCAAGTCCTGTGCAACATGTGCAAAGTTTTTGACAAATCTACGATAGAACCCCGTAAGTCCTAGAAAACTCTTTAACTGGGTTTGATCTTCTGGAGCACTCCACTTTTGGATTGGCTCAATCTTATCGCTCATGACTTGGATTCTTGCTCCACTCACACGATGTCCTAGGTAATCTACATCACTCTTGCCAAACTCACATTTAGAGATATTGGCATATAGCTGGTTTTGTCTAAGTACTTGTAAAATCTCTTGTAAGTGCATCTTATGCTCTTGCAACGTCTTACTATAGACAAGAATATCATCTAGGAATACAATGACAGATCTATCCAAGTATGGTCGAAAGATGTCATTCATTAAACCCATAAATGTAGCGGGTGCATTAGTGAGACCAAAAGGCATCACTAAGTACTCAAAGTGACCGTACCTTGTACGAATAGCAGTCTTTTGTACATCTGGCTTAGCAATCCGGATCTGATTATAACCGCTTCGTAAATCCAATTTGGTGAAGTACTTTGCTCCTCGTAGTTGATCAAACAAGTCATCCATTCGAGGTAATGGATACTTATTCTTCACAGTCTGAAGATTGAGAGCTCGATAGTCTATGCACATACGCATACTCCCGTCCTTCTTCTTCACGAACAAGACCGGAGCTCCATAAGAAGATACACTAGGTTGGATGAATCCTTTGTGTAACAGTTCCTCCACTTGAGCTTTGCACTCCTCCAACTCGTGCGGTGCTAATCGATATGGTGCTTTACAAGGAGGTGCACTACCTGGAAGTACCTCAATCTTGTGATCCACTCGCCTTCTTGGTGATAATCCGAAAGGTAAATCATTCGGGAAAACATCTTTGAATTCTTCTACAATCATTTTGAAACTATCCGGAATATCGCCACCATAGTTGGAACTATAAGCTTCTCTTATTAACCCCAAGAAACATACATCATCACTATGAATAGCGGTCTGTTCTATCACATATAGAGGTATGTTTCTAGATCGAGATCTTACTCTGTCTCCAAAAACTATCCACCCCTTACTCTTCACAATCTTCTTTCTCCAATCCACCTCCGGATTGTATTGCTCCATCCAAGGCATACCCAAAATGACATCATAACGAGCTAATCGAATAACTCGCCATTCAATCTTTTCTGAATATTGCCCTATAGTGAGTGCTACACTCCGTGGGAGAGACTCAATCATCTCAGTGTGCCCGTTTGGCAGCTCTACTTCTTCCTTGTCATCCTTTTCCAAAGCCAAATCCAATCTCATAGCAACTGAACGCGACAGAAAGTTCTCAGTTGCGCCAGGATCAATCAACACTCTCACCTTAATGCCTTCTAACACTCCATCAGTGACGATTAGTTGCGTAGTCCTTCGTGTCAATCCATTTAACTCCTTCTTTTGTCCTCCATTCTCGTCTTTTCTTCTCTTTGTTGAACCAATACGACGACGAGGTAAATCTACTGGTGCTCTTCGTTTTCCAAAACTGGATTGTTGTACTGCATCTCTCCTTCCTCTCCACCTTCCTCTGCTCTATCATTCAGATGATTCAGAGGTCTTCGATAAGTAGCTCGATTTCCTCGAGGGAATTGGGTGCGACAATGAGCAGCTATGTGCCCAATTCTCCCACAGTTATAACAACGCCGTGTCTCTCCTTGAAGCTCTTGATTTCGAATGCCTTCACCAATATCACCATCCCTCGGAAGTCCTCGAGGTACATAGTTACGAACTCCACCTCCGACACCGTCACCTCGTGGTATCACTTCTCGTCTTGGTTGCTCTCTAGCACGATCTCTCCGATCCTCTTCATAGAATTGTCGTGCATAACTGTCCCGTTGCCGAAGATTATCCAATTCCATGGGCATTGGACCTCCATATTGAACTCGCGGTACGATTGGTGGTTCCCCCCCTCTAGCGATACCTAATGCACCTACAATTCTTTGGACATAACCGATTGCTTCGAACACGGTACGTGGATTATTCACCATGACTTCTTGGCGAATTCTCTCCTTCAATCCGCGTTTGAACACGTCTAAAGCTTCTGCCTGGCTCATATCAGAGATAGCTACTTGTAGATCTTGAAATTCCTCTACGTATTCTTGGAGACTTCCTCGTTGCTTGAGATCCCAGAGCTTCATTCGAGCCATCTACACTGAATCCACTGATTGGAAATTCTGGAGCAAACCTTCTTGCATATTGCTCCATGTTACTTGACTTCCTCCAGCAACCATCGAACGCTCCCATGTATCGTACCATGTAAGCGCTTTATCCATCAAGTAACCACTTGCAAAGTTTCCCGTAGAGTAATCATTGACTTGTGCTTGAAAAAGTCTCATGTAGCGATTCATACGAGAAATCCAATTCTCTAGAATACCCATTGCTCGATTACCTCGATAAGGTTCCACGTTACACGTCTTCTTCATGCGAAGCAATAGAGCATCTTCCCCCTCCACTGCCCTTTGGACCCCTAAAACAACCTCTTCTCTATGTACTGTCTCCGCTGCTTGCGTTGGAACTTGTGATGGACCACCCATCTCCATTGCTCTCACATTCTCTCCCTCTAGAGTTGCTATCTTGCTCTCTAGTGTCCTCACCACTGTCGTCATCTCTCGAAACTCATTGAGCATGTTCTGCATGATCTCACGCATCTCCGTGCCTTGTTGCTCCATGTTATGTCCACTCATTCTAACGTCTCTCAACACTCTCAGTCTTTACACCACTCTTTCTACTACCTTCAATACAATGTCAGTATCACTACACGAAAACGCCTCACGAACAAAGGTATCACAAAAGGTTGAGGCGACGAGATAACTTCTTGATAGAATGCCTCTCCAAATTCTCTCACTATTTCCTCACGGTATGTCACCTTGGGACGACATGTATAATGAACTGTGCACCAAGTGTTGAAGGTGGTTGGTGGTCGATTCAGATCCATATCCTCCTAAAGCAAGATATAGAGCGTGAGGTCCCACGTAGCAGCATACGTTACAATCGGAAGAATCACAGGGACAGGTGAGTTCATCACTTGCGTCATGAAAGCATCTCCGAAGTGCGCCACCAAATAAACCTGAAAATGATGACGTGCAATGTAGAGGAGTTTGATATGGAAAGGATTCAAAAACGGAAAATCTGGAACTCTATGAATCCCTCCTTCTATTTGTACCAAATTTGGCAATTTTGGCAGTTTGACCCCCTATCTTCCGAAGACCATAACTCGAGTTTCCTTGGGTCAAATCTCGCATTTGTTGAACCCTTGGATAGCTTATCTTGCCAATTAGAAATTTACAAAGATTCTACTTGAGATTTGACAACCTCAAAACATGGCAGTGACTGTAAAATCCTTCCCGAGAGCGAAATGTGAAAAAACCGAAAAAATCTGAAAAAACCCCCTCACATTTCGAATGTCATATCTTTCAAACTATAAGTGATCTCCATGAGATTTCAAGTGTCATAGGTAGCTTAGTCCTCCCTCTATAACATAGTAAAAGTTGAAATGATTTCAACTTTCTCTCGAAGTTTCACAAGGACTGTAAGCAGCTCGAGTTTTCACTATTTCTATCACTTTCTCTCATTACTATTGAAAATTCGAAATTTCTCTCCACTCATGTGCATCTAATCACAAGGTTTCTTTGCAATTCTTTCTCCTAAGAGGGGTAATCCACTCTCTCAGAAGAAGAGCCTTGCTCTGATACCATTGTAACACTACAAAAACTCTAATCGCGATCCTCAAGAACCCTCATGAATAGACGGAAGAACTCTCAACTCAACTCAAGGTGGAATGTCTTTCAAGGACCATTCTCCTTCTTTATATAGTTAGATAAGTGCACACCCCAGTCCATACTAACCACTCATCAATCCTCACACGGATTGATGACATGGCTTCCATGCAACCCACACAATCAACTACCAATCAAATATCAACACCACCACATTCTTATCCGGTCTCACATACCATGATCCCACTATAGTCAACTCTTCACATATCTTATCCGGTCCCACATACCATGGTCCCGCTATAGTCAACTCTACACATAGTTCTAACTATGAGTATAGTTAACTATGCATGGTTACACATATTTACATCATCTCTTTTCTCCACACGAGTGATGACAGAGGCTTAGTTCTTTGATTCTTGCTCCACTAAAATATTGACAAAATTCAGTAAGGATTGTAACCATGATGAGGAGAGAGAAATAAAACATAATGTAGATTTGATGTTGCAGTACAATAATTCATATTTTGTTTCTTTTATATTAGTTTTATTTCTATATTTAATAATAATATCCTGCATAGGAGAAAGCATCGTGATATCTATTTGTCTAGAAATGACAAAATTCATCTATGATTATGATGTACTATATCAAATGACTAAAGAATATGAAATATGGAAGCCAAACCATCTTTTAAGTAGTCTTAAGTCATCTAAGCGATTCTTATATTATCTTCTTGATCTTAAGTTATCTAGTAACTTATCACATCTTATCTTATCTATCATAAATGGGTACAGTAAAATTAATATTATAATAGCATTATAACCAGCTCAATGTCATGCTGATGCTTATTTGTTTTATAGCATATAGCATTTCTATCGAACTCGTCACACGCCATTCTAAAGTAACATGGCACAAATTTTTTTTCCATTCATAGCTATTTGACCGGATGGAGAATTTGTTGTCACTTTATTTATGAAGTATATGTTCTCAAATATTGATGAGCCTAGTGGTAAAAATCTAAAGTTGATTTAGCTAGTAAATCTCTCTCTTTCTCTCTGTTGTCATTGTAATGAGGTTGTGCGGTAATGATGTTGTGTTAAACTGAGAAGTGTTCGAATTCTGAAGTTGAAATAAGTCATGCTGAAATACCTCATGCGAGCATAAGGACATGCCTCAACAACATGCGGTAAAATAAACCGATGAAGTTCTTTGACAAGAATGAAAATATATTACAACGATACAGTCGTCTCCAATCCGCTCCGTCAGCTTCAAAAGTTTGGCACATGTCTCAAGTAGCTTCGGCATCCAAAAGAGAGCCTTCTCCGAGCTAGACTTGAGTCTCTCAATAAATATTCATATTTTGGTCTCCTCGGTCTACTTGGAGAACGAATCCAGCTTAGCACTGAACTCGCGCACATAAGTACTTAAGGTCTCTGTCTGCTTCGACGTAACTAACTCAACACCGTCCCGAATCCTTTGATACTCCAAAGTGAATCGTCTCGTGAGCAACTCCTTGAACTCTTCCCAACCAAGCGCCGAGACGGTCAAGACATGCTCGTCCTTGTATGCAGTCCACCAGAGAAGCGCATGATCCTTCAATAACGTAATCGTCACTCTCACCTTGTCTGACTTCTTAGCCTGATGCGCCTTAAAATATAGGTCCAACTCAGTTAAGAAATCCTTAACCTTGCGAGTCCGTCCTATACTTGAAAATGAGATCGGCAAATTCTTCTTACAAAGCTTGAAGAACTCTCTTGGTCTGTCTAAAGCTAGCGATACGTTTATCCCTTGAGACCATATCCTCCTTCATGGTCTTCATCATCTTGATGAGTTCTGCATACAAGGCTCATTGACTTCCTGCGTCTGAATCGTTGGGCACCGCTGACAGAACTCCATCTTGCTACACTGATGCCGCAGCTGGTACTGGGCTCTCTTAACATTGGGGCGAAGGTTGTCGGTTATTGTTCCTTGACTGTGCTCAGGGCTAGCTCGAGTCGATCTGGTCCCGATGTCAACCGCCATCCATCTCTTGGTCTTCCTCTTAGAACTCTGTCTTACGTCGATCATCGCTCCAAGTGTTCCTTAGAAACGTTGATCCGCTTCGTATCTCGTGTCCCTCCTCAAGCTTCCAGTCTTCAACCGCTACCTCAAGTTCTCGCTCACCAAAGCGTCGGCTCTGATATCACTTTTCGCGCACCTACCGCCTTGTTGCGCCAACGGAAGCTCTTGCTCAGTAGATCACGAAATTCACACCGTTAACATGCAAACCACAATCACAAGTTAGCGTCCATGCACTAATTACCTTAACTCTGTTTGGTCCGGACCGGAGCCAGATCGTCTCCCTACTCATCAAGCTCAACATTCCCTAAGTCTCGACCTAGACTCGCCTAGATCGATCTTAAAACATGAGCAAGTCACAAGATGACTTGAGACAGACTTCCCATAAAGTCCAGGGTCATAAACGGTACCTCCAGCACACCTAGCGGTCCAACCGCCCGTGATGTCCGTCTGGGTCTAGGCTCCCGAATGGTGGTCTAACCCACCGACTCGTTTCCTAGTCTTGATCCAATCTTTACATCGTTCTTAAGTCCAGACGTCCAACTCTAGACCGGAACGTGTCTTGGAACCAACCCAACCATCACCACATGCCTCTAGAGTCCGTCCGCCGAACTCTAGAGTCAGATGACTCGTCTTGGTCCACCCAAGCATCGAACCTCTCTCATATATACTTCTGGGGATCTGCGGCCCCGCCCTCCTCTTTAGTCCCTGAAAATTATACCACAACCTGATCACGAGATTGGCAATAATTCTCAGCTCTGAGATCAATTTGAGGAGTTCTACATATCATTGGAAAGCTCCCGCTGAGACCTTCCAATGATACCTTACTCGCCTCGAGATCTTACGTGGAGCTCCGTCCACGACCTAAAACGTCACTGGAGCTCCAACAGTTAGTTGTTTTTCGAGAACTTGTGGTCCAGACCAGACTCGAACCCTGTGGTTCGGACCAGCGTCCGAACCACGGTCCGTCTACGTCTTAGTTCCACGTCTCAGACCTATGTCTCATATCTATGTTTCTATCCGATTCCAGACTTGCCCCTTAGGTCAGCGTTCGTCTGAGATCCTCTTGGGGTAGGCCCTTATATCCTAACCCAATGTTCCAACCTTGGTTCAAAGAACCACTTAGGGTTCATCTGATCTTGACTTCTCGGCCAAATCGTGAAGTCCTACTCGTAGCGTTCACAACCTAGCTCAAGTCCACTAGGGTTCTGTTGTTCGTGTCTGCGTCGGACCTTGAGACTAAGGATCGTGACAATATGCAAGCGAAGCTAATGCAGGGATGTCATGTCAATTTAGCACCTTGTTTAAGTTGAGCGAGTGTGTAGTGGTTAGTCCCAGTAGGGTCGTTTCGCACACCTACCGTCTTGTTCCGTCAACGGAGTTCTTGCTCAGTAGGTTGTGAAATTTACACCGCTAACCTGCAAACCACAATCACAAGTTAGCGTCCATGCACCACTTATCTTAACTCTATTTGGTCCGGACCGGAGTCGAACCGTCTCCCTAATCATCAAGCTCAGCATTCCCTAAGTCTTGACCTAGACCCGCCTAGGTCGGTCCCAAACATGAGCAAGTCACAAGATGACTTGGGACAGACTTCTCATAAAATCCAGGATCTTAAATGGTGCCTCCAGCACACCTAGCGGTGTCGTAGCGAGAGCCTTTCCTTTGAGCAAGGGCGTACCTTCTGGCTGTGGTTAACGATCGATGCACAGCAGAGCGACTAATATCTCGTAGATTTCTCTCTAACTTCCTCGATAACTAAGCACTTTCTTTCTCTCAGTAAAGGGTCAAGATAACTACACGAAAATGTTGGATGATCATGGACACGACAAACGGGATATGTGATGACATGATCTCTCGGTAGTATTCCTCTCCGAAGTTTCTCACTACTAGGGCTTCGTACATGGCTTTGGGTCGACAGATGTGTCTTATCTCACACTGGGTGTTAAAGTTTACAGGATGGAGTTGATTTAGATCCATCCTTCGTTAGATGAGGATAAAGACGGTGAGATCCCATTCTTGGCCGTAAGTGACAACAGGTAAGATCACAAGGACAGGCGAGAGCATGACTTGCGCGGTAAAGTTATGCCCGAAGGATCCTATCAGAAACTGTTGAAAGTGAACTCGTTCCATATACATCAGTTTAATCGAGAAAGGGTTTCGAAAAGGGAATCTGGGCGGTAAGTAGAGTCCTTCGTCCATCTCTCACAACTTGTGCACTCCAACTACAAAGGTATATCGATCCATAAAACTCTGATTCAATCTCATAGGATCACCACGATCTCTCCACGAACAATCTCTTGGATTTTTGCCCAGGTCGAATGCCCCCACACAGGTCACTCCCCTTTGCTTAAAAGTTTCGAACACAAAACAAGGATAGGTGCAAGCTCCCTAACCAAGCAACCCAAGCCTCACGGACCGATGAGGTGGCACACATGCACATCGCATGTTTGGTGCCGTCATACTCATCCACGTGTGGGTCTTCTGGGTGAAAGGTTCTAATGCATGCACCGTAACGTGTCCCAAAAACCGGAGACTAGGCTAGACAAGTAGTCGACTCTACAGGTCAAGGATCGCACTTTGCCACGTTGAGTGCGAACCTAACAACCACATGACGTGGATACAACGTAGGTCGCTAAAGTCATATCTACGCCTAGAATACTCCCCAAAGCAATACAAATGTCGCACTGGATACTTTTCAGCCAGCTGCCGCTAACAACTCGAGACCTAGAGTAGATATCGTTGCCGATACAACTCGGCAGAAAAACCAGCAAACTTTCACATATGATAGGTACAGATCTACAACTCAGTCTCCTCTCAAACTTGCCACGTAGGTAGGATACTAAAATCTCTACTTGCAGGTCAAATTTCAAGAAGATCTGACGGCTAGATCTCCTCCCACAATTAACACAAATCCACAGAAACTAACACGCATTTTCAATCTCAGATTCAGGACAGAAGCTTCTTCGACTAAATGAACCGTCCACTTCCACTCCAACTTCCTGTGCTATCAATTCAGAAGGTAAACTCACTACACAAGAAATTTGAGCCGATTTGACCGTTCTCATCGTCCTCCATAAATCTGCAAACTCGCTGCTTCAGATTGACAGCTTTCTGCACCCCGTCGTCTTCAAATCGCCATTGCGCTCAATCCGCAGAACATCCGGTGGTGAAATTTGTGGTCAGAGCTTCAGCAGCTGACAGACTACAAGCTCATGAAATCTGGTCTCAATCTGACGGCTCAATCACTCAAACCCCTTTATCTTACAATCGGAAGAGAAACTCTTGTACTCTCATCACTCTATGAACTTCAAATCGCCATAACGTATGCCCTGGACCTCCAAATCGAGTGAAATTTGTGGTCAGATTGCTCCTCCCGTCGAGAGCTCTCCGCCCATGCCCTCTGATCTCCAAAATCCCTCGTCAAAGTGCCCCGAACCTCCCAGAGCGCACACTTAGGTAGATGACAAGTTATCTTCACATTTGGGTGGACCAATGGGAAGTTAAAGGACTCAACCTTGTCCTTTTCTGCCCCATGGAGACCCCCAGCAGATAATAGAGCATTCTAAGCTCATAAGAGCAATGTTTTAGATCCCATTACACCACAACTTCTACAACTGTGTGCAAAACGTACTTATACGGATAATTTACATATTAACTAGTCCCACAACAGGACAGCGGTCCAACCGCTGTCGCATCGGACGTTTTGCGTGAAGGATGTCCAAGAAAACAAGAGGTTCCTGGCTGTGGAGATATTGTGTGTTGAAACAGAGACAAGACAGAGAAAAACAACCACGAAAACGAACGCTGCGATATATACACTCCAAATATATGTACACTGCCGGTTCTTTCTCCTAAGAGCACAAAATTGGAAAACAGACCAGAGCGGTCTGTAACCTGCTTCAAAAGCCCCTGAAATCAACCCTGACCCAAAACCACCGAAGCGTAGCTCAAAGCAAGAGAAACTTCTCTTTGCTAACAAACAGAGCCACAACAGTATCACAAGATCCAAACCCAAGTCCAAACCACATCCATGTATAAGCTCTTAGCTAAAGCTGGTTACCACAAGCTGTATACAACCAACCAGAATTCTAACGAACTCAAAAGAGCAAAACCCGTAGCGAAGAAACCGAAAAAGGCCTATCTGTGGACTTCTTCTTTTCGCTGAACGGACTTCAGATGTCGATAGGGTCTCCTCCGCTGACTCCGTTAATCCAAGAAACCTTCAGATCCGACTCCCAACAGCCGAGATATCGCCGATTTTCGATCGCAGATGACCGAACCTCCAAAAACTCCTCCTTACGGCTTAAAACCGCTCACACCGCACAAATGGATCGTCCAAATTGATATCCGTCTTCGCTGGCAGATAGATCTAGCTACCCTGAACCCAACGAGACTCCAAACAAGTCGTTTGGAGTTCCCCTTGCAAAACCACTCGAGAAATTTGGCCGCAGGTTGTAAAAAACTGACGTAAATCAGCTCCCTGCGGCTCAAACTTGCTCACCACACTCAAACCAACAATCCAATTCACACACGGTCTTCTCCTATGAGTAGATGAAGACTCCCTGATCGCGTAGGCACCAAGAACGAAGAGCTTGGCTCACCGGTCGCGAAGAACAGCCCAACCTCAGGTCGCAGGTGAACGAAAATCTGATGTAAGCGCTTCCCTACGAGCCAATTTCACTCAGAACTTCCAAACCGCCCGATGAAAACTGGTATCGTCTTCAATTTCATGTAGAACTCGGTGTTCTGATCCCGTTGGATCCAAGGACAGCAAGTTTGGACTCTAGAACGGTCCGAACGGTCCAACTCTCCTTCACAGATAACTGAAAACCTCAAATCTGCTTCCTGCGTCTCAATTTCTCTCAGTACACACTCCCCGATCCGTCTCTTCCCAAACCGTTTGAACCAGTGCGTAGCCTGCACAGATCTGAACCCAACGACGCCTTGCGCGCTTGCATTGGACTCCTAAATCTCCCGAACCGTCCGTTGACAAGTCGTAGATGCAAGCTAACCCCTTAAGCACCCCCCTTGCAACAGTCTCTGTACGTACAGTTTTCTCCTGAATACCTGAATAATAAGAAGCAGGTCCCTTGCGTCTTTGATATAACGCCTGAAGCCTTGAATACCCAGTCAGCAAGTAACTAGGGGCCTAGCTTGATTTTACCTTCTTTCGAATCGCATAACTTCTTCCCTGGATGTCCAAATGAAGTAAACAAGATGCCAATGGAAAGCTGACAACGAGCTCTACCCATCCATGTGATGAAAGTGAAGATCGGAAGTTGCGCCAAAAGCCCGTAAGCTGGAGCCTAGCTTGTTTTCTCCATCTTTCGAGTCTTGTAACTTTTCCACTAGGCGTCCAAACGAAGTAGATGAAGTGCATATGGAAAGCTGACAAGGATCTCTATCCACTGGTGCGATAAAAACGAAGATCCGAAGTGGTGCCAAAAACCCGTAAGCTAGGGCTTAGCTTATTTTCTCCATCTTCCGAGTCTTGTAACTTTTCCACTAGGCGTCCAAACGAAGTAGACAAAGTGCCTATGGAAAGCTGACAAGGAGCTCTACCCATCTATGCGATGAAAATGGAGATCTGAGATTGTGCCAAAAACCCGTAAGCTGGGGCCTAGCTTGTCTTCTCATGAGTGTCTTTGGAGCGACAAGCATCGAAGTTTGAATTTCATGTAGGAGCCGGTCCACGACACGACACCGCCCATGATGTCCGTTTGAGTCTAGGCTCCCAGATGGTGGTCTAACCCGCCGACTCGTTCCCTAGTCTTGCTCCAGCCCTTACATCGTTCCTAAGTCCAAATCTGGACCGAAACGTGTCTTGGAACCGACCCAGCCATCACCTCATGTCTCCAAGGTCCATCCGCCGAACCCTGGGGTCGGGTGACTCGTCCTGACCCACCCAGGCATCAAGCCCCCCTCATATATACTTCTGGGGATCAGCGACCCCGCCCTCCTCTTTGATCCTTGAAAATTATACTACAACTCGATCCTAGTTCGGCCATAATTCTCAGCTCGGGGATCAGTTCAAAGAGTTCTACGTATCATTGGAAAGCTCTCGCCGAGACCCTTCCAATGAACCTTACTTGCCTCGAGATCTTACGTGGAGCTCTGTCCATGATCTAAAACGTCGCTGGAGCTCCAACACTTAACCATTTTTTGAGAAACTATGGTCCAGACCTAGACTCGAACCACGGTTCGTCTACGTCTCGGAGACACGTCTCAGTCTCATGTGTCGGACTCACATCATGTTTCGGTCCGTTCTTGGACTTGCCCCCTTAGGTCAACGTTCGTCCTACCTTGGGTTGTCTTGGGGTATGTCTTTATGTCCTAACCCAATGTTCCAACTTTGGTTCAGAGAACCACTTAAGGTTCATCTGATCCCGACTTCTCGGTCAAGCCGTTCAGTCCTACTCGCAGCATTCACAAACTAGCGCAAGTCCACTAGGTTCTATTATTCGCGTCTGTGCTTCACCTTGAGATTGAGCATCGCGACATTCACCCCCCACTTTGGAGGTTGATGCCCTCATCAACAATGATCCTTAAGTTAACGTCAAGTTCAAAATGGGTAGCCAACCCCTTGGCGCTAGAATTACATTTTGGTAGCTAACCCGTAATTCTCTTCTTGGCTTGAGTCTTAAGTTGTCTACACTTAGAAAATTCCAACTAGTCTCGGGAAAAGCCTTACCTTTTTGACCAACCCTAAACAAAACTAGTTGACAATTTCTAAACATTCTACTTAAGACTCTAACTTGCTAACTATAAGTATTCACACCTACTTACGAGGTCCTCCGAAACTCACTTTCTGATCGCAACCTGATTTGACTTAGACGCGCGACTAAGTTTACTTTGCAGTTAGAAAACCGCAATGCAAGATCACCCCAAGCCCCAAGATAAGTATAAATATTCATACTTGCTTTGCCAACGCTACGGCAAACCTAAGTCTTTACATCAAGACTTAGTCTTGATTTAGATGCTTATCCAAACCAGCTCGCTTCCTTTTAAGTGTGCTTCGTTCCTCCTCTTGACAACATCTTAGGCATCTGATCAGAACTAGTCATAGCCATGCACTACAAATACATTAGACAAATTTCAAGAAACAAAATCTTTATTTCCACAAAATATAAGACAGAGCTACAAAGTCCATCGGCCCAAGTCACCTCAAGTTGCTACTCGTATGGTTCGTCGTTCCTTCACTCCTCGCTGGAAAGAGATGTCCTCATCTTGCTAACGCCCTGCATCCTCCCTCCTGCGTTTTTTTAGTACAGCTTCATGCTAACTTCTTGCAACATAAGCATGCACTGACATAGTATCCACATGGTCATTCCATCCTATAGCTTCTCGAATTGAGTTGTCAACCCTTCATAGCACATCCTTGTTTAGCTCTGTTCTAACTACGAACTGCACTACATCAGACCACAACCCAGTAGTCCCTTTCTCTCTCTCCATTTCTACTTTCACTCCACACGTAGCAGCATTCACAAGAGAAACAGCATGTGATGCTGATATCTCATTCACAAGTCTCTTCATACCACCCTTGCCAAAGTTGGTTCCCAACATCATCCCAGTCTCTCTCAAATGGATCTTACCATCTTTGAAGAAGATAAGATCCTTCCTCAATGCATCTGAAAACTCTCCACAATCTCTTCTTACATGGTCTAGGCTATCGCACCATATACAACGATGAACAAAGCCTTCCTTCATCTGAGGTCTCCGCATAGCAGGCTGTACATTCTGATCCTTCTCTTCTAACCTAGTGAGCTTAAGCTTAAGCTCCTTCATACCCTTAATCAGTTAATCAAGCGGTGAGTCTTCCTCTCTAGCAATTACCAAAGTGAGTTTAGTAGGCAACTGCTTGACAGGAATTATCAGAGGTGCTGCTTCACTTACCACCACCTTGTCCCTTCTTCTCTGTCTCTTGGTCAGCAAAGAGACAGCCTCTTCAACCTCCTTCCAATCAGTCTTCAATCCTCTCTCCTCACTCTTGTCTTCCAACAACAACTCAAGCTTCTCCTGAATAGTCACGTCCCTTGCTTGTAAGAAAAGCTTTGTCTTCTCCATCTCTAGTGTAAGCTTCTCTGTCCTAGAAAGCTGAGCATACTGACGATCAAACTCTCTTAACAACTCATTTACAGACAAACCTTTTTTAGGCTTAACCATCCACTCCAAGAACGTTCTCTTGGTCACCCTCTCTGAATCTTCAGTGTAGTACTCTATAGTAATATGATCAGACGGTGAACTTTAACACTCAAGGAAAGGAAAACTATGATGGTTCTGACTTCTAAAACTCTCATACATGTAAAAGAAGCCCTACTGAGCACACACACGAAGTTTCAGCTTGAGATCAAATTCTGACACCGAGATATGGACAGAAAAGTTCTGGGCAAAGATATTGCGATAATTTTTGATACTCAGACAACTATTTCGAGCTACAACAGAAAATTGGCTCGATCACTTTCGAAGATTCTTACAGGATTTGGAGTCTACAGGATGTTGAACACCCCTGTGAAGTTAAGACTCCTGATTGTACACCGTTCTCCAGATCTCGTTCTCTGAAGTTGCTACCCTAGATTGAGAGTTTTTCAGACCCCCTCTGCTTCAACGGTCGCCCTGAATTACTCACTCACTCAAATGACTTGAAACTTTTTAGACAGTCGTAGCCCTCTTGACAGTGAACGCAACCACAAAGGTTTGAAGCGATTTCCTCAATTCTGCTGCAAATGACACTGAAAACCCCAAAATCCAACAAAAGTGACGCAATTTCAACTCAATCCAAACTTCAATTGTGCATAACTCCTTCTTTATTGCTCCAAATATCAATCAAGAATTTCACTGATAGTGCTTGGCACGATGAGCTCTATCTTCCTGTGCTCTCAGATTTCACAGTCCTCTCACCAAATGCTCGAACTCTCCTTTAGACCTCTGTTTCTAAATTTAGAGTTTCACAAAAGATGAAAACGGATCAATAGGAGTTCATAGCTCCACTTGGTTATCCTTTTGTGCCTTAAACCATGTGGTAACTTAATTCCACTCATAAGCTTTCACGTCAAGTTCCCTAAAGTGCCACCATAAATCTTAAACTACCTAAAACAACACGCAATCCTGAAAGTAAACTTAAACCAGCTAAAAAGCATGCATGGGCAACACGTAAGTACAATCCATGAGCTTAAACCCTATCAATATGGTAAATGTAAGTTATGTACATTAAACATTATAGACAAGTAAGAAGTCACTTGCACAAGCACACAAATGCTTGAACAAGATAACTAGCATATTATCAGCCTACTAGGACTCGAAATAGTGTTAACACTGTATGCAAAGATGTCAAACATATACATAAACGACTAGAAGTAATATGAGCTAACTTCTAGAACTATTAAACTCAAGTGTCGGAGTAGAAATGTAACATGTAGTCGCCAAGTAGCGCAACATCGCTTTGTGGATTAATTCCACATCCATGAACGCCAAGGTATCATGCCACCATAGTTGCTTTGACGTCATCCGATCTTGTGTCTCAAAGTACTTGAGCGAAATGTTATCAGTATACACTTGGGTTTTGTGAAGTCTCAAGCAATGAACCACCGCAAACAGTTCCTTCTCGTAAGTTGACCATCGACTCTCTGTCTCATATAACTTCTTGCTTTCGAACGCTATAGGTTTTCCATCCTGCACCAACACTCCGTCAATCGCATAGTCGCTCGCGTCCGTGTGCACCTCGAATGGTTTGTCAAACTCCGGCAGCTTGAAAACTAGCGCCTTTGACAAAATAGATTTGATCTTCTGAAATGCATCATCCACCTCCTTGGTCCAACTTACTTGTGCGTCTTTACCCGTCCAGCCTGTCAACGGCTTCGTGATCTTTGAAAACCCCTTCACATACTTGCGGTAGAACTGCATCAATCCTAAGAATCGCTGCATCCTCTTCACTGTAGTCGGAGACTCTCAAGTCACAATCACGTCCACCTTCTGCATATCCAGGCTTTCTGCACTAATGACATGTCCCAAGAAGTTAATGTCTTCCAAACCAAACTCACTCTTGTCAACGTTGGCAAACAGCTTATGCTCCCACAGCTTCGTCAACACCACCCTTAGCTTCTCCGCGTGCGACTCTAAGGTTTTGGAGTAGATCAAGATGTCGTCGATGTAAACGATGACAAACTCATCCATCTCCTCGCGGAAAATTGTGTTCATCAATGTAGTGAATGTCGAAGGGGCGTTGCAGAGTCCAAATGACATCACCACGAATTCAAACGATCCGTATCTGGTTCGTCAAGCGGTCTTCTCAACATCTGGATCAGCTATCCGGATCTAATAATATCCCGACTTCAAGTCTATCCTGCTGAAGTACTTTGCGCTCGCTAGCTTATCAAAGAGGTCGTCTATCCTTGGCAAAGGATAATTATTCTTCATCGTCATCTTATTGAGTGCACGATAATCTACGCAGAGTCGTAACTTCCCATTCTTCTTCTTTGCAAAAACAATTAGGGCTCCATAAGGTGACTTGCTGGTTCGAATATATCCCGGCGCTAATAGCTCGCCGAGTTGCCTTTTCAACTCAAGGAGTTCCACCTGATTGAGTCGATAAGGGGCTTTAGAAGGTGGTTCTGATCTTGGCAAGACCTCAATCTTGTGATCCACCACCCGCCTTGGAGATAACTTAGCAGGTAACTCATCCGTCAAGACATCTTCAAACTCCTTAATCACTTCACGAAGCACCTTCGGAAGTTTAGTCGCGTCTCCTGATGTTTCCTCTTGTACGCCATCCGCCATTAAAAATCTGCAACCTGCATCAAACACACGACTCCGTCTTTGAAGTCCATTTGTTTGCCTTTGATCAAATTCACCGCAAAGTCATCAATTTTCCGCCTCTTTCGGATCAGTCTCACTCCCAGCTTCCACCCTTTAACTCTAACGTTCAACCTTAAAGATTTTCGCCTAAGTTACACTTCAAACCAGTCCAAGAAAGTGTTTCTCAAAACTGCATGGATATCATCCATCTCGCACACCGTGAAGTTCTCTGTGAACTCCAACTTCTCACACGTAAATCGTACGTCCAAAATCACTTCAGACGTTTGCTATGTCTTGCCCTTGGCAAAGCACACCTGAATAGGCTTGTCTGCCTTGGTCTTCGGACTTGTGAAGGAGTGGGTCGCTCTTCTGTCCACAAGAAAAGTAACATCATGGTTAGCAACTTTGGCTTGTAGAAACATCAGTCCCGGGGTCTTCTTCGTGGTTCTCAAGATCACAGTCATCTGACCCTCCAACAAGTCCTTTGCAACAAACGCATTCATGCTACAGTTACTAACCTTACGTTTCGTGCACCCCTTAGCAATATGACCCACCTCGTCACAATTGTAGCAAGTAAACTTAGCACCATTGCCCTTCTGAGGTGTTTTCCCTTTAGGTTTTGCTCCTGTTTGCTGCCGAGGCAGAAGAATCCTTCCGATCCTTCTCACTCTCATCCCATTGTCGCTTGAAGCCCTAGTTATTCTTCTGAAACTTGTCCGAGTTGCGTGGTTCAAAAGGTTTCTGTTGTTGGACTTCATCATCTCCAATTTGCTCCGCTAGCTTCAAAAGTTCAGCACTTGTCGCAGGTAGCTCTAGCATCCGGAAGAGGGCCTTCTCCGAGCTAGACCTGAGTCCTCCAATAAATATATATATTTTGGTCTCCTCAATCCACTTGGAGAACGAGTCCAGCTTGGCACTAAACTCGCGCATATAAGCACTTAAGGTCCTTGTCTGCTTGAGCCTAACTAGCTCGACACCATCTCGAATTCTTTGATACTCCGGAGTGAATTGTCTTGCGAGCAACACCTTGAACTCTTTCCAACCAAACGTCGAGATGGTCAAGGCATGCTCATCCCTGTATGCAGTCCACCAGAGAAGCGCATGATCTTTCAGGAACATAACCGTCGTTCTCACCTTGTCTGACTCTTGAACTTGTTGCGTCTCAAAGTATAGGTCTAACTCAATTAAAAAATCCTTAACCTTGCGAGTCCGTCCTATACCTGAAAACAGAGTCGGCAAATTTGTCTTACAAAGCTTTCTGATAGACGAAGAACTCTCTTGGCATGCTTCAAGCTCAGCGATACGTTTATCCCTGGAGACCATACCCTCATGCATGATCATCATCTTGATGAGTTCCGCATACAAGGCTCCTTGACTTCCCGTGTTTGAATCGTTGAGCACCGTTGGCAAGACTCCATCTTGCTGCACCGGTGCCGCATCTGGTACATGACTCCCTTGACGTTGGGGCGAAGATTCTCGGTTATCGTCCCCTGACTGTGCCTCGGGGTTAGCTCGAGTCGATCTGATCCCGGTGTCAGTCGCCACTCGTCTCTTGGTCTTCCTCTTGGAATTTTGTCTTACGTCGGTCATCGCTCCAAGTGTTCACCTAGAAATATTGATCCGCTTCGTCTCGCGTCCCTCCTCAAGCGTCCTGCCTTCAGCCGCTACCTCAAATTCTCTCTCATCGAAGCGTCAGCTCTGATACCACTTTTCGCACACCTACCGTCTTGTTGCGCCAACAGAAGCTCTTGCTCAGTAGGTTTCAAAATTTACATCGCTAACTTGCAAATCACAATCACAAGTTAGCGTCCATGCACCACTTACCTTAACTCTGTTTGGTCCGAACCGGAGCCGGACCGTCTCCTTAATCATCAAGCTCAGCATTCCTTAAGTCTTGACCTAGACCCGCCTAGGTCGGTCCCAAACATGAGCAAGTTACAAGATGACTCGGGGCGGACTTCTCATAAAATCCAAGGTCTTAAACGGTGTCTCCAGCACGTGATGTCCGTCTGGGTCTAGGCTCTCGAACGATGGTCTAACCCGCCGACTCGTTCCTTAGTCTTGCTCCAGTCCTTACATCGTTCCTAAGTCCAGACGTCCAAGTCTGGACCGGAACGTGTCTTAGAACCGACCCAGTCATCACCTCATGCCCCAAAGGTCCGTCCGCCGAACCCTGAGGTCGGGTGACTCATCTTGGTCCATCCAGGCATCGAGTTCCCCTTATATATACTTCTGGGGATCGGCAGCCCCGCCCTCCTCTTTGGTCCTTGAAGATTATACCACAACCCGATCCTAGTTCGGTCATAATTCTCAGCTCGGACGTCAATTCGAGGAGTTCTACATATCACTGGAAAGCTCTTGCCGAGACCTTTCCAGTGATACCTTACTCGCCTTTAAATCTTACGTGGAGCTCTATCCACGACCTAAAATGTCGCTAGAGCTTCAACACTTAGTCGTTTTTCGAGAAACTGTGGTCCAGACCTAGACTCGAACCGTGTGGTTCGGACCAGCGTCCGAACCACGGTCCGTCTGCGTTTCAGACCCACGTCTCAATCTCATGTGTCGGACTCACGTCTCATATCTATGTCTCATACCTATGTTTCGATCTGTTTCCAGACTTGCCTCCTTAGGTCAACGTTCGTCTTGGATCGTCTTGGGGTAGGTACTTATGTCCTAACTCAATGTTCCAACCTTGGTTCAGAGAACCACTTAAAGTTCATCTGATCCCGACTTCTCGGCCAAGCCGTTCAGTCCTACTCGCAGCGTTCACAACCTAGCGCAAGTCCACTAGGGTTCTATTATTCGCGTTTGCGTCCGACCTTGAGATTGAGGGTCGCGACATGTCGTTAGTGCCGTTAGGGCGAGTTCTTGGACTAGCCCTACTAGGGGTATACTTTGCAGGTAGGGCTTGTAGGCTTCAGTTCTTCGACTTGAGCTTTCAAGCTCCTAGCTATGGTAAATAGTCTTGGTGACTGCAGCTTGGATTCTCTGGTGCGTAGAGTGGGTGTGACTTGACTTTAGTGTTTGTGTATTGCCGGTTGGCATGATGGAGTGAGTAGCAATTCTTATTACTTGAAGAATTGAGAGTACTCAATCATACCATTCGTACTCAATGGTCTGATTGAGTACTCTCAAGTCACGGATTTTTACCGATGTTATCTCTAGAGTGTGCAGATCGTTGGTACCTTCGATTTGTGAGTGCGCATGTGGATGGAGTGATCTTTTTTACGCGTGCTTGATTGCTGTTTGGATTAGTAGTGTGTGAACCTCTTCTTGGTTGGATTTGTGGTGGGATAGTGCAAAAACGCTCTCGAAATTTCATGTGATAGATTTTTGGATCAATTTGGAAGTCGGTAGATGCATGTCGACGGATCTCAGATAAGCATTGGTCAGCAGTTGCTGACGACGATGAGTGTAGAAGGTGCATTAAAGAAGACGATTCTAACGCATCAAAAATCATTCGATTTGGGGAAGGATCGAATGAGTTACAAGAGAAAGAAGGTCACGAATTGTCAAAAATCTAACATAAACTCGCATGCGTGTGTATTTTGGCAGATTTCTGCGTTGTTGGGTTGTTCAAAGTTACTATTTTTGTAGTTTTTGCTGTTTGGGGTGTGTTTCTGTTTATGCGCATTGGTCTTGGAGTTGCTATCCTACTCTAAGCAGAGCAGAGAGTGATCGAGAGTTTCACGTATTAGGAGGCGTTTAGAGGCTTCAAGGAGCAGTGAGTGTGAGAGTGCGGAGGAGAAGCGAAGCCGAGCCGACCTCCCACTCTGCAGATGACCAACGAGATGATCTCCAAAATCTCAAAATTGTCCATGGAACTTGGATGAACTTGATTGGTAAAAAACAGACCAATGAGAAGGAAGAATGAAGATCACCTTATCTCTTACTTGGCACTATAGATCGAGTTGTAACCTTAAAACACTCTCATACTCTCAAAAGCTTGAACCACTTTGGACCTCAAACTAACACAAGATAATAATCCTTGCCGAACGATAGAGACAATAATGACAAAGAAATACACGAGATTTAATACAAAGTCAAGATAATGACTTTGAATCGATCTACGATGAAAAATACGACAAAAAGAAATGAGGAAACCATCACTTGATTGCAGTATTCCTCACCCTCCATGTAAAACACTAAAAAATATTCGTGAAACACCAAGCGGGAAAAAGAACCTCATGAACCCTCGACACTTTATCTTATATCCAAATTTGATGACAAGAGTCACTCAAACGAATGTCCACATGAGTTGATATATCTCATATCGTGTGATCTCACATAAATAATTGTGAACGTGGCACCTAATACGCCGTCTGACGAGTTACATAAAAAAAGTTCGCAAAACATAAAAATTCAACACAACATAAGTTTTATGTTAAATTCACATCTGAGCCATGTCACAACACGACAACATATGAGAACCACGAATAAGATTAAAGATATTATCTAAATGTTTTTTTACACCGTGGTCCTCTTTCCGTCCAGATGTTGAGGTCATCGGTCTTTGCCTCATAGATCTTCGTGATGATATCTCTTCTCTTACACGTAAGACTCTTTGGGGGCATGCTCATAGAAAAGGACTGGGCAGTTATATGACATAGAAGAATTTATGAAATGTATCAAAAAGGAGTAAATCAGCGAGGTGTGATAATGTATTGGTGTGTGAGTTCTTCTCTGGGATGTTGAGGTCGTCTGTTTGAAATCAACATTGTGTTTTTTCGGTGCGTGACCTCCGTTCGTTGACTTAGGATCTTTGATCTCTCTGAATGTGTGACTTCCAACTTCCACGTTGTCGAGACGAGAGTTTCTTGAGAAGTGCGGAACTTTCTAGCTGTGATACGATCGTGAAGAGAAAACCACACATGGAATACAAATCGCAAGAAAACAATCCACCACGTTCTCAATCCGGTCAAGATAAAACACACGGCGTACAAGTAAATCTTCAACTCCAAATCATTCAGATTGAAAATCTCACGTTTAGAAAATCAGAACTTCAGAAAACTGCTCCTGTGAAGCACAACGCGCTCATCTAGAAGCTTCCTATTTTCTATTCAGAAAGATACGTATACAAGTTTCTGGTCTCCTCTCTACTCATTTCTGTTCTTTACTCTCAATCCTTCGATGTCAAAATCTGTCCTCAGTCAGAAAATCCTCTATGCATCAGCTTCGTAAACTTCTCTCCTCAGCTATAATGTTTTCTCTCTACTATCGATGCTCACTACTTCCGTACACGTAATCGTGTCGGATATTTTGTGCGTGAAGGATGTCCAGGAAAACGCGAGGTTCCTGGCTGTGGAGATGCTGTGTGCCAAACAGAGACAAGACAGAGAAGAACAACCACGAAAAGGAATGCTGCGATATATACCACTCTGAAAGTATGTACACTATCGATTCTTTCTCCAAACAGCACAAAACTGAAGAAAAGACCAGAGCGGTCTGTAACCTACTTCAGAAGCCCTAAAATAAACCCCTGAAACGCAACCCTAGTCTGAAATCGCCAAAGCGTAGCTCAAAGCAAGAGGAACTTCTCTTTGCTAACAACCAGAGCCACAACAGTATCATGCGATCCAAACCCAAGTCCAAACCACATCCACACACTAGCTCTTGGCTAAAGCTAGCTACCACAAGCCATACACAACCAACTAAGTCCTTAACGAACTCAAAAGGACGAAACCTGTAGCGAAGGAACCGAAAAAGACCTATCTGGGAACTTTCTCCTTTCGCCAAACGATCTTCAAATGTTGATAGGGTCTCCTTCCCTGACTCCGTTGACCCAAGAAACCTTCAGATCCGACTCCCGATAGTCGAGATATCGCCAATTTTCGGTCGCAAGTGACCGAACCTTCAAAAACTCCTCCCTGCGGCTTAAAACCGCTCACACCGCACAAACGGATCTTCTAAACTGATATCCGTCTTCACTGGTAGGTAGATCTGGCTACCCTGAACCCAACAAGACTCCAAACAAGCCGTTTGGAGTTCCCCTTGCAAAACTACTCGAGAAATTTGATCGCAAGCTACAAAAAAACTGACGTAAATCGGCTCCATGTGGCTCAAATTTGCTCACCACACCCAAACCAACAATCCAATTCACTTACAGTCTTCCCCTATGCGTACATGAGGACTCCCTGATCGCGTAGGCACCAAGAACAAAGAGCTTGGCTCACCGATCGCGAAGAACAATCCAATCTCAGGTCGCAGGCGATGAAAACTTGACGCAAGCGCTTCCCTGCGAGCCAATTTCTCTCACAACTCTCAAACCGCCCGATAAAACTTTGTATCGTCTTCAATTTCCTGAAGAACTCGTTGTTCTGATCCCGATGGATCCAAGGACAGCAAGTTTGGACTCCGGAACGGCCCGAACGGTCCAACTCTCCTTCACAGGTGACTGAAAACCCCAATTCTGCTCCCTGCGTCTCAATTTCTCCCAGAACACAACCCCCCGATCCGTCTCTTCAAGAACCGTCTTACCCTGTGCGTAGCCTGCACAGATCTGAACCCGATGACACCTTGCGCGCGTGTATTGGACTTCCCAATTCTCCAAAACATCCACCGACAGGTCGTAGGAACAAGCAAGCCCCTTAAGCAGCCCCCTTGCAACAGTCTGTACGTACGAAGTTCAACTCTCAATAATCAGAAGCAGACCCCTTGCGTCCTTGATATAACGCCTGAAGCCCTAAATACCCAGTCAGCAAGAAACTAGGGGCCTAGCTTGATTTTGCCTTCTTTCGAATCGCATAACTTCTTCTCTGGATGTCCAAAAGAAGTAAACAAGATGCCCATGGAAAGCTGACAACGAGCTCTACCCATCTATGTGATGAGAACGAAGATCTGAAGTGGTGCCAAAAATCCATAAGCTGGGGCCTAGCTTATTTTCTCCATCTTTCGAGTCCCGTAACTTCTCCACTAGGCGTCCAAACGAAGTAGACAAAGTGCCTTTGGAAAGCTGACAAGGAGCTCTACCCATCTATGTGATGAAAATGAAGATCCGAAGTTGCGCCAAAAGCCCGTAAGCTGGGGCCTAGCTTGTCTTCTCATGAGTGTCTTTGGAGCGACAAGCATCGAAGTTTGAATTTCAAGTAGGAGCCGGTCCACGACACGACATCCACCCCCTCTGAACCTGTGCATCCTCCGGTATGCACCAGAGATACCAACCAAGGAGTGGACCGGCTTATCGTCCTACTTCCCATCGTAACCAACCTCACCTTCAAGATCTTCTGCATAATCCTCATCCTCAAACTGAAACTCCGTCAAGATATCTGCTAGATCGACCTCCTCATCTCTCTTTTTGAAAATCTTGACGCGTTTACCTGCCACTGGTACCTTCAAGCTTGTTCCATCCAACTCTTGCAGGGCGTAAGTTGCGTTGTCATGAACCTTCTTCACCACATACGGACCAAACCATCTTCTGGAAAACTTCCGAAGTGCATTATGCTGGTTGTCTAGACTGTTATCATAGACTAACACCCAATCACCTTCCTTGATTTCCCTAGGTCTCAAACGATGTCGCTGATCAAATCTGACCTTGTTCTTCAACCGTGCTTCTCGCAGCCTATCCAAAGCAGTTTGGATATCCTCTGGTCTTCTCTCTAACTGCCTAATTCGAATAGCAAGAAGCTCTTCTCTAGTCAAATTGTCCTCCCAAGGTAACACACTCCATGTCAGAACATGTTCTTCAATCGGCATGATAGGCTTCTGACCTGTGATGAGTTCCACCGGCATGTAACCTGTCACCGAGCTGTGCGTCGTTCTATCTGCCCATAACGCAAATGGTAAGAGTCGAGGTCACTCGCGCACCCTTCCGTTGCAAGCCTTCACCAAAGCCTTCACAATGGGTGGATGACCACGTTCACTCTTGGCATTCCCTTCGGGGTTGTAAGCAGTTGTCAGTGACAACCTCACCCCACACCTTGCAAAGATTTCACGAGCCTCATGTGCATCTAGCTCTCCCCGATCTGCAGTGATCTTTCCCACACATCCATACCGATAAACAACCTCTTCCAAGAGAAATCTACATACCCCTTCAGTTGTCTTCGACCGAAGCGCCCTACCCTCGACTTGATTTGAAAGATCCTCTCTAGCAAGTACCAAGTATCTCATCTGCCATAATCCAACCGGCATAATCACCAAGTCTACCACCCACTTGAAGTGGATCGCCAACGGATAAGTCGGATGTAATCCGTCACGATGTCGGATATTCGAATACATCTGACATGTCAAACAAGACTCCACAAAAGATACAACATCCCTGTACATGTTTTTCCACCAATACCGCTCTTTCATCTTTGTAAAAGTGGCCCAAATCCCTCGATGTCCAGCCCAAAGACTCTCATGGAACGCCTTGAGCAACTTCTGCTGATCTTCCTTGTTGCAAATCACCCGTAGCGGTACTCCACCTTTTTGCTTCGATCGCTTCCAAAGAAACCCATCCTGCAACATGAAGTTGTAGGCCTTCCTTCTAACTCTCCGAAACCTCTCATCTGTCCAACCTGTCTGCTTAACCATCGTACTAAGGTACCTCCCGATATCAAGCAAATCACCATTATACAACCCTTCAACAAACAACTCATCTTCTCTTCCTGTCTGTGCAATCGAATAGAACTCTGTACCCACGTCGTCAATGTCTTCTATCATCTCATCTTCCCCATCATATCGAGCCCGAGATAACATATCCGCCATCAGATTATCCTTCCCTGCGATATGTCTAAACTCCGGGTTCAACGACTTGATATATGCGATCCATCGTAACATCGCAATATCAGGAGTTGAACAATTCATGATCATCCCTAACAACGGCAAGCAATCAGTTTCAACCACCACTACTGCTCCAATCAAATACTCTTTCTCAGTTTTCATAGCTGAAACAATACCCCACAATTCTCTCTTCACTTGCGGGTAAGCACGTTGTCGAGCACTTAACACCTTCGCTCCGAACCTAACCGCAAACCTGTCTCCATCCTCATCATCCTGTCCGACTGCCCATCCAATTGGAACTGGACTTGTATCCACAGTAAGAACCACCGGCCTAGCACCCTTGTAATCAATCCTTCCCAGAACTGGAAGAGATGATAGTAAATACTTCAGCTTCCTTACCGCATCAGTATGCTCTTCCTCCCATCTGAATTTATGACCCTTACGCAACAATCCATACAACGGATCCGTCACATGCGCATAATGAGGAATCCAAATGTGGTAGAATACACAAGCACCCAAAAATCTTCTTACTTCTGTCAACGAGTTGCAAACCTCCTTCATCCTTCCAATCGCATCCACCTTGTTCGGATTTGGCTTCCGACCAAACGATCCACACAAATGACCAACGATCAAAACCTCTCTAACTCCAAATGTAGACTTCGCACCTGACAGCGTAAGATGAACTTCCTCAAGTCGAGATAAGATCTTCTCACAGTCTGCGATGTGATCAGTGACATATCGCCGACACCCCCTCTGATCTAATGCTTCATCCTTCTCATCTTCCACACATCCTTTGATGGGGATGTCATCCAAGAACGGCATCGTCTTTTCGGGGATGAAGTCCCTTAGAACTCGATTCATCCCGTTCATCATGTGTGCTACCGAGTTGGTAGCTCCCTGTGGTAAGGTACACATCCTAACCAACCCCAAAGGTGTCCTCATTGTCGTGAAGCTTCTGCTCTCCTCCGCTAGTTGAAACTGATCATACCCCGAGTAAAGATCTCTCATTGAGTAAATCGCTCTTCCTGCAAACGCTGTCGCGTCGGACGTTTTGCGTGAAGGATGTCCAGGAAAACACGAGGTTCCTGGCTGTGGAGATATTGTGTGTTGAAACAGAGACAAGACAGAGAAAAACAACCACGAAAACGAATGCTGCGATATATACACTCTCAAATGTATGTACACTGCCGTTTCTTTCTCCTAACAGTAAAGAACTGATAATCAGACCTGAGCGGTCCGTAACCTGCTTCAAAAGCCCTTAAAACAATCCTTGAATCGCAACCTTGACCCAAAATCACCAAAGCGTAGCTCAAAGCAAGAAAAACGTCTCTTTGCTAACAAACAGAGCCACAACAGTATCACACGATCCAAACCCAAGTCCAAACCACATCCATGCACTAGCTCTTGGCTAAAGCTAGCTACCACAAGCTGTATATAGCCAACCGGAACTCTAACGAACTCAAAAGAGCAAAACTCGTAGCGAAGAAACCAAAAAAGGTCTATCTGTGGACTTCCTCCTTTCGCTGAACGGACTTCAGATGTCGATAGGGTCTCCTCTGCTGACTCCGTTAACCCAAGAAACCTTCAGATCCGACTCCCAACAGCCGAGATATCGCCGATTTTCGGTCGCATGTGATTGAACCTCCAAAAACTCCTCCCTGCGGCTTAAAACCGCTCACACCGCACAAACGGATCGTCCAAACTGATATCCGTCTTCGCTGGCAGATAGATCTAGCTACCCTGAACCCAACGAGACTCCAAACAAGCCGTTTGGAGTTCCCCTTGCAAAACCACTCGAGAAATTTGGCCGCAGGTTGCAAAAAACTGACGTAAATCAGCTCCCTGCGGCTCAAACTTGCTCACCACACTCAAACCAACAATCCAATTCACACACGGTCTTCTCCTATGAGTAGATGAAGACTCCCTGATCGCGTAGGCACCAAGAACGAAGAGCTTGGCTCACCGATCGCGAAGAACAGCCCAACCTCAGGTCGCAGGTGAACGAAAATCTG